>JBBBVM010000237.1:2795304-5590609 GCA_037355625.1 Petunia x hybrida
ATATTGGACAAATTTGACTATGAAAAAATTAAATTCTTCTTTTTTCCTTAGTGTTACCTTGGAAGGAAGTTATACCACGGTACAATTTTAACTCGTTTATCTTAATAAAATATTTATTAGTAAAATTAATTAACGAGATTAATCCTTAAAAGACCAGTTTTTAGTTTTCAGCTCAAAGAATTAAAAGAGTGAAAATATACCTGAATACTATTATAAAAACTTATGCAAACTTATGCATATGTTGACTTTAGGCCTATGAGGTATATTCTATCAATGATGGAGCCCCTGATTTTTTTAGAGGTTCTTAGTATATATACTCATCTCCAAACGAAAGAAGAAGAAAGTTGATTTATGCTACTAATTGCCGGAGTCCGAGGTTAAAGGCAAGCCACAAGTTGCAATTAGTGGTAGACGGTGAAGTCTGAGAGGAAATCTGCTCCTCGCCATTTCTTTTGGGTTAGTTTGTAGACATCCCAGTCAATTAATGGGAATATGAATTTAGCCGTGAACACATTATAGAAAAGTTCTTAGAATAGTGTTTAGAATAAAATATTTCTTATTTTAGCACTTGTTTGAATTATTCTATTTTTTATAAAAGTATCATTCTGTTTATCGGCAGTATATCGATTCAACTGGGGAATGTATCATATTTAATTTTATCTTCATGTGTGCTTGTTGTGTGATTCTACTTTGGTATTGATTGTACTATTTTGATCGGGACATGTCCAGACGTTATTAATATCATGTATTGTGTAAGATGGTCGTCATTCGCCGAGAAGACTTGGGACGTCGGGATTTGCTATAATTAAGATAGAATATGTCTTTTTATTTTTTATCTTTTATTTTTGACATATACTAAATTCTCTGACCCGTTATTTGTGTGTGCTTGACCGGTACTTGGTTTCAATAGAATATTTTAAAAGCCAACAGTATTACACAAGCAATTGTGCAAAACACAAGATCAGGGATTGCCCAATCCCTTCTCTATGGTCAATAGAACGTTCAGATCTTGTTCTTTGATTTCGCAATACTAGTTTAATTGGAGTCATCAAACCTTAAACAAGATTTTTCTTTAAAAAAATAATTAATATTACAAACAATCGTTCAAGTTGACTACGTGGCCTAACACACTTAGTTAACAATTTTTTAAAAAAATAAAAAAATAAAATAAAATAAAAAATATGTTGGGTGGCGACCCCAAAAACCATTGAAAAATCTCTTTTGAATCGCCACTTATTTTTTGTTGGGACAAATGGGTGCGACAATACTTTTTATCATTGTGAAAATTGAGTAATATTGTATGAAATATATATACCGCTCCATGAGTTTTTGTCCAACTTCTTTGACGCATCAATATCCGCTATATTTTTTCATTTGATGCTATGAGAGATTCTTCCTCTTTATTTAGGCTCTGGTACCTTTTATCATTGGCTGTTTTGATAGATTCTTTCTCTTCTTTCAGACCTTGCTAACTTTTATTATTGGATGCTCTGAGAGATTCTTCCTCTTCATTTGGACTATGCTACATTTTATCATTGAATACTCTAATACATTTTTCATTTTTTTTAAGCTCTGCTACCTTTTATCATTTGATGCTCTGAGAGATTCTTACTTTCATTTAAACTCAGAGGCAGGCAATTTCTACCTAAATTTTCTTGACCCGCTATTTCTTCTACTAAAAAATGAGCTCATATTAAATATATTCATATAAAATATGGGTTGGAAAAAATAACTTGAATAAATATCTGCAGTCACCGTAAAAAAATTCTATATGTTGTAGCCACATATATTTTTTTTTAATTTATTATGTGACATCTTAACAACAAACGATCCATCAATTTATTTGTGTTTTCTTTTTAGTATCAAGTGATGCACTTTTTGCTTTATTCAAAATATTAATTTGCACATTCTGACGAAAGTTGTTTGAAAGTTATAAATATGTTTTTTCCTAAAATAATTTTTTTGCATTAAAATTTAGATTCTCACATGAATATCTAAAATATTATTATATATAACAACCAGTAGATTTGCTCGTACTTCGCGCGGTCATAGTGCGCTCTCATTTTATTTACGGTTATTATTTTATAAAATACCCAAGTTTGTATATAAATATTTATATTTTTGAGAAAACTTGACATGTATAATTTTCTTTCGGAATATGATCCAAAAATTTAAGTTTAAACTTTTGAAATATGGCAGCATATAAGGGCGTGTTTGGTATGAGAAAAATATTTTTCAAAAATATTTTCTCATTTTCCATATTTGATTAAGCATATATGACTTGAAAAATAATTTTCTAAACTACTCATTTTCATCCATTTGAAGGAAAATATTTTTCCTAAAAATGAAGGGAAAAATATTTTTCTCACACAAAACCCTAATTACCCAACCCCTGCTCCCTTTTATTCCAACAAACCCCCCCTTACCCCTAACCTTCCAACTAACCCACCCTCTACCACTCCACTCTCTCCCCAACCCCCTAACCCACACTATCCCGTATCTGCCTTCTGTTCCTGACCGTCGCCCGTTTCGCTTACCTTTTCCCATGTCAGTGCCGGTACTCCTTGCTACTCCGATGTTGGTTCTTCTTATTATTTTCGACCCCGGAGTAGGTAATGCTTATCGTTTTCGACGCCGGCATTGATTCTGCATACTTTTTCCGACACTTATTCGTCTTACCATTTCCGACGCCATCGTCGCCTGCTTCGAGCCGATGAAAACCCTAATTTACATATCCTTGACTTTTCGTCGATTGCTCTAGCATCGGGCGTGACTGAAGCCACATTAGGTGAACGGAGGGAGGGGTGATCCTGGAGGCGGGTGAGATTTTCTGATTGGGATGAGGTCAGTAGTTGGTAGTGGAGGGTGGGTTGAAAGGTGTAATGGGATAAGGAATAGGGAAATGATAAAAGGAAATTTTCCTTTTATATTTTGTTACCAAATACTAAAACATATGTAAAAATATATTTATTTTTCAAGAAAATATTATCCATCATACCAAACACACTCTAAAGGAAAGACCGCCAAGAAACCAAACTTTAAAAACGATGTTTATAAAGTTAATTAAATAAAAGAGCACATTATGATGAGCAAATTCATTAAATCATATATGTTTTTTACATTAATAATACTAAATAAGTTTAAAAATTATTAAAAAATGTAAAACAAAAGGAAAGATTAGAGATAGGAAACCAAACATAAGGAAATGTATCTAGAATTATTATCTATCCACATTTTTTTATTAGTATGTTTAAAAAAGAATGAGTTGTTCATGTTGAAAAGGATATTGCGGTTAGGAAGGCTCGCTAGACCAGCAGCCAGACCAAGAATGAATGTGTCATGATGATTCCACACCGGGCTTAATAAATAATTGAATGTAGAAAGGGGATCTTGTACAAAAAAAGAGTCCATGACCCATCATTCTAAATTTGACAATAAGTTAATTTCAAAATTACCGTTTATAATTAATAAAATGATTTACAACAAAACAAACATACATTTATTATTTTCTCTTGCCGAGTCAAACAATGATAAACTCGGAGGATGTACTTTGGTTTCTTTGTTGTCAAGATGTCAGTAGAGATCAAACTTTCGCGATCCAACCGCATCTATCGTCCTAATGTACTTGAAATATCTACTGTTAATTATTCAAAAATCAATTATTTTTTTGTTCTTTAATTATTGGCAAAACTGAAATTGCAGGATTCAGTGCAAGGCAAAATCATAACAAAGTTAACTTCTTCAATTTCTCACCAAGGTATTCGACTCAATGTCAACGCGTCAGTCAACTTACAGGTTCTTTTTTTTTTACTCTTTTAATCATTTAACTATAATTAAATTTTCAAGTTCTATGGTTTTAGCTTATTCATATGTTTAAAATGTTGATATTTAGGTTCGAGGAGGATCAGCTGGAATTGTTGAATCCTTTTATGGTGTTATTAAGCCTATTCCTATACTGTAAGCATGCTTCTAATTCATTTTAAACTGCTTGTTTAATCGTGCCTCGGAACGTCCTTGAATGTTTGGGAACTTTACAGAGATAGCCGCCCTAGTCAGGATACATAGATTATATACTTATTATGTACATATTGTACATGGAAGATACTTGATATATGAGAATGGCGATTAAGCGGCCTAGCCACTGTTCAGACAGTGTAAAAATCCCTTATATTTGTTGAACATTGTCTGGCAATTTTGGCTTAGGCAGAGCAGGAAATTTGCACTGGCCTATACAACATACTCGAATAAGCTAGCTACTCATTAAAAAAGAACAATCGAATAAGCTGATTCTGTAATATACTTAATGCCCTTTCTCTTTTATCATTCTTGGCTATAAAGAGGAACTTTAACAATTCATGTGCTATTTATTGGCAGTTTGTATATACCATCCAAAAAATTACAATACTTATTTATTTCCTTTTAAGTTGTCGACATCTGTTATGTGTCGAACAAGAATTCATTTATGGGAATCCTTCTGGGAGACATGTTTGTTCTCACTTTATAATGATTTTGTTATACATTTTGTTGCTAAAGCATTTTGGTTTTTGTAGTTTGTTGACCCTTTCCTGTTCTTTATGGGGAAACATAGGTCCAAGATTGTTGAGGTCCTAAAAGCTGGTAAGATCAGCTCAGGTACTACAGAGGTATGTTTTTTTGACAATTGAGTGAATGTGAACTTTTTCTGTTTTATGCCTTTTCAATTGATGGAAATTTTTTGCAAAAAAATTCCTATCTGGTAGGACATGCCAAGGTTTGAGTTTTATCCTTAAAGAAAAAACTTCTGATCAAAGGAAAAACTTCTGACTTCTTATACAAGAACTAATAGAAGGAATTATGAAAAAAAGAAAAGAAAAGAAAATTCAGCATAGGTACAATTGTGATCTCATCCACTTTATCATGGATTTTCTTTATTTCAGTGTGAAGATGAAGCAATTCTGCCATCCATTCCCTTCCCACCAACATCCATCCAGAAACGAAACGAAACGAATCCCCATAGTTGTTCCTGTTGTTGAATATTTAGAGTTCAGTTGTTGGGATTTCATGTTAAACCTTTTTACCATTGAACAAATTGTTGTCATCCTTAGTTGTGTCAAATTAGAAGTAGTAGTTAATCATCCTTAGTTATGTTAAATTAGATGGAGAAGTAGTTATAAACAGTAGTAGGGAAACAAAAATGTTCCAAGAATCAGGGAAATCAAATCAAATCCTTCTTTACCAGCTCTAGAGAGCAATAGAATTTTATGTCATTGCTGATACTTCTAACAACGAACCTACATTTGGGTTGGAAACTGACACAATGAGATATCTGCGAAAGGGAAGGAAGAATCTTCAGAATATTATACTTGAGGCACAAATTAAAGAACACATAGAGTAAACAATGCTCTATCGGTGAAATACAACTCTTAGATAGTCCTATTTATGTGGCTCTATTTTGCTTATAAACTATTCTTCTTGAATCATTCTTAGTGGCTGTTTTCCGTTTGCTTACTCTTTCGATTCTCGACTATTCTTTTTGTTTCCTCCATAGATTCCTTTTTCATTCATGTTAAAAGATCCAGGAGTAGAACCTTTGGAAAATTTTTATGAAACATATCATGGTGGGGATATTAGCATTCAGGTACATTCTGAGGAGAATTTTCTGAGTCCTATTATCAATCGGTTTCATTTTTCCTGTTTTTGATGTCTATTATATACCAATGTAGTATCTGGCATCTGTAGACATTTCGAGAGGATACTTGCACAAGTCTCTATCTGCCACAGTGGAGTTCATAATTGAAACTGAAAAGGGTCTGGGCCAGATATCTTCTTCTTTCTCTTATTTTATGGGTTGTGTATATGTCCTTATGTACATGAAAAGCACTAAATCACCCTTCCTATGATGTATAATTCAGAGAATCTTCCAGAGAAGCCCATTTCTCCTGAAATGGTCATCTTTTATATGACTCAGGACACTCAGAGGCATTCACTACTTCCAGAGCTAAAATCAGGTTCTTGTTTTTTTTTTCCTTTATTTTTTTGTTTGGATAAGTTATCTGATTCACTTGCTATAGAGTATAGATCAGCAAATTCATTTTCTGGTAAGAAAGGCAGATCTTATTGAACTGTGCATTTGTGTTTATATCTAAAGTTGGATACAACTAGGAGTAGGTCTGTTAGCCTTAATTTTTAGTACTAGCTTCTGTTTTTCGGCTATGAGTATAGCGGGGAATGTGAGATAAATAAAAATTGGAAGTGATAAAGGAGTGATAAGCAATGAGCAGATGCAGAGGTTTCTTCCTCCCAAATGTAGGCAGAAACATCAGGACGGGAGACCTCTTTTAATGAAGCTTGTCGTAATGCTCAAACCCAAAAGAAACTTGGTGGATTGTGATATTGATAAATACGTACTAAGGCGTTGTCATTTCCCATGTAAAATTATACTATTTGATTGGTGTTATATAGCTCTGAATTGTATTTGGGAACAATTCCCAAATGGGATGGCCATAGGGAACTCCGTGTTATAGTCACCATTACCTGTTTAGTTTAATCCATTGAAGGAGGATAACTAAAACCATTGATCAATCGGATGAATGATGCATCAAAAATATTTTGAGTGAAAATCCTAGAAATCCATGTGCCTTTTGGAATTGGAAACATGTGGAATTTCAATATCAAGAATCACAATATATGACTTAACATAGTGTTAAAATTAAGGAATTTTGTCCGCTCTTAACTTTAGTTAACATGTGGACCAGTCAAATCTTAAGAAATTTAAAAGTCAATCCAGGAAGAAGAACCCTTGATTAATTTGTGCTTCACATCCAGAATTTTGTCTTGGATGTGGTATTGATAAATAGAACAAGGACATAACAGGTGGATGATCTACTTTTATCTTGAACAGGGGGATTCAGGGTAAGCGGTAAAATATGCACACTATGTTCTTTGTTGGATCCTATTGAAGGTGAGCTAACAATTGAATCATGTGCGGTTCCTATCCAATCTATTGACATTCACTTACTCCGGGTGGAGTCAATATTGGTCGGGGAAAAGATTGCAACTGAATCCTCTCTAATACAGACAACTCAGGTATGTAACTGCGCCTAAATTTCCATAAAATTTTCTACACCATGTTCCGTTTACTGATGTTGTGCAGGAAACTTGTCTTGTTATAGATAGCTGATGGAGATGTATGTCGAGGCATGACACTTCCCATCTACATTATTCTTCCCCGTCTTTTGACTTGTCCGTCAATCTTTGCTGGGTATGTGTTTGATTCAACTATGACCAAAGGCTAGGAAAGTTATCTGTTTGGTTTGTTTGACATGCTTCTGTTTACATCTGCATTGTATCTCTGGTCTTACGATTATACTATATGCTTAATGGCTGATATAATGTGCAGTCCATTTTCCATAGAGTTCAAAGTTACCGTCATAATAACCTTTCAGTCGGAGCAGTCGAAGTTGCATACGAAATCCAATTTCAAGTCTCTTAAGTCATGGGTGAGCATCTCTGTATCTATGTCAGTATTTGCACATATGTACCATGTCTAAAGTTGTCATCCTCATGTGTAGCACGCAGCAGAAAGTGTTCCTCTGGAACTGATTCGGACAAAGTGAGATTTGGGGTCAGGTAATTATCTGAGAGTTTTGTTGAACTGCAGATAAGAAATTGGATATCTTGATACAACTTGCATTTGTCCTGCACATTTTAGTGCTTTTTTTCTTTTGATTTTTTTTGCTAATCATTTTAATGCTTCGTTGTACTTCCTTCAATGAAATGTACTATAGCACCTTTCAACAATATATTCCAGGGAAACTGAAGCTTTTGCATATGTAAATGGGAGAAGACTCGCTTGGTGACACTCAACTTAGGCGCCTCGAGAATAAGACTTCTTATGTGTGATCTTTGACCTCAACGATGACTCTCAAGTTTATCTGCTCACTGCTATGGCTGTGAAACGATGTTCGTGTTGTACATGTGCAAATTTTCCAGGAGATGCAACCCAGCATTGCACATCTAGGAGGACAAAGTTGGAAATAGGAGTATCATGGGATATTGGGATGCCAAGATGAGTGTGTTGAAAGTGTAACATCTGCCGACCTTTTGTTTCTAATGCGTTTTCTAGCTGTTATGACTTGCATCCGAGGAAAAATGTTGTAAATTAAAAAGCAAAATTGCCAATTGTTGTATAAAAATCAAGTGTAGATACTTCTTCCGAGTAACGATAATCCTCGGATATTCCATGCCTTCCCCCCCCCCCCCCCCCCCCAAAGCTAATACGATATACAAGGTATCGACAATAGCAATAGCAATACTGCACTAGAAAAAGTCAAGATCGGTACATTCTTTGAATCAAATGACCCAAAAAAATGCTGTCGAAAAATTAAAAAAATTATGACACTAATTAATTTTGCCATGTCGAAAATCAAAATCAATTGCAACCCAGCTATAGTTTTTTTCTATGCTAGCTAAGTTAGAAATCCATCATACTGCACTATTAACAAGGGTCAAACGCTGTAAATTCAGACACTCACTTTTCTCCTGGTACTCACTTTAAAAAACATGTTCATCAGAGTTAAACTACCTCACGGTGCAAAAATAGCATCAGTCCGTCTTTTTCTATCCATGGCGGCTGTCCGTCATTGGCCTCTCTATCAGCTGGATATTAAGAATGCTTTTCTCCATGGTGATCTTAGGGAGGAGGTTTATATGGAGCAACCACCTGGTTTTGTTGCTCAGGGGGAGTCTCGTGGTCTTGTATGTCGATTGCGTCGGTCGCTCTATGGTTTAAAGCAGTCTCCTCGCGCCTGGTTTGGTAAGTTTAGTACAGTTGTTCAGAAGTTTGGCATGACTCGTAGTAAAGCTGATTACTCTGTCTTTTATCGGCATTCTGCTCCAAATCTATGCATTTATTTAGTGGTCTATGTAGATGATATTGTTATCACTGGTAATGATCATAATGGTATTACAAGATTGAAACAACATCTCTTTAGGCACTTCCAGACTAAGGATCTAGGCAGGTTGAAGTACTTTCTGGGTATTGAGGTTGCTCAGTCCAAGTCAGGCATTGTTATATCACAAAGGAAGTATGCCTTAGACATTCTTGAAGAGACAGGAATGAAAGGTTGTAGGCCTGTTGATACGCCTATGGACCCTAATGCCAAGCTTATGCCAGGACAGGGGGAGCCTCTTAGTGATCCTGCGAGATACAGGCGGTTGGTTGGTAAGTTAAACTACCTCACGGTGACTCGCCCTGACATTTCCTTTCCTGTGAGTGTGGTAAGTCAATTTATGGACTCTCCGTGTAATAGTCACTGGGATGCAGTTATTCGCATTCTTCGGTATATTAAATCATCTCCAGGCAAAGGATTGCTCTTCGAGGATCGAGGTCATGAATGAATTGTTGGATATACAGATGCTGATTGGGCAGGGTGTCCCTATGATAGACGTTCTACGTCTGGTTATTGTGTTCTTGTAGGAGGTAATTTGGTATCCTGGAAAAGCAAGAAACAAAATGTGGTTGCCCGATCTAGTGCAGAAGCAGAGTACCGTGCAATGGCTGTAGCTACTTGCGAACTAATTTGGATCAAGCAGTTGCTCAGAGAGTTGAAGTTTGGAGAATTCAATCATATGGAACTTGTGTGTGATAATCAAGCTGCTCTTCATATTGCGTCAAATCCAGTGTTCCATGAGAGGACTAAGCACATTGAGATTGACTGTCACTTTGTTAGAGAGAAGATACTTTCGGGGGACATTGTTACAAGATTTGTGAAGTCATATGATCAGCTTGCAGATATTTTCACTAAGTCTCTTACTGGTCCACGTATTGGTTATATTTGTAACAAGCTCGGTACATATAACTTATATGCACCAGCTTGAGGGGGAGTGTTAGAAAAGTCTAAGTTGTATGTAAGTAGGGTAGTCATTCCTGTCCCACATTGGGAAAGGGTTTGTAGTTATACATGTATAGTAGTTATAAATAGGACTCATTGTAAACAACTCTCAGTGATCAATAATATATTTTCTCACAGTATTTCACAAAGACTATAGTGAGCTGGAATTCTTTAATATCTTGTTATGCAGAATCAGGTTTATGTAACGAGGCCTATTCTTTATTTTTGCAGTTACAAGAGTTAGATGATCCGATAATGGAACCTAATGTCATAAGTTGGAGTGCTGTTATAGGGGCATTTGCCATGGCAGAGCGGCATGAGGAGTCTTTAGAAATCTTTCGAAGTATGCAAGTAGCTAGAGTGCTGGCCAATGATGTTACAATTTCAAGTGTTCTATCAGTTTGTGCCGAGCTTTCAAATTACCAACTTGGTATGGAAATCCATGGTTATTCAATAAGGTTTCTAATGGATAAAAATACTTTGGTGGGAAATGGGTTGATAAATATGTACATGAAATGCGGTAATCTGCAAAAAGGGAACCTAGTTTTTGAGGGAATGGGGAAAAAGGATATAATTTCATGGAACACAATGATTTCTGGCTTTGGAATGCATGGACTTGGTGCTAATGCCGTAGAAACATTTGAACGAATGATTAGTGCTGGAAGTAAGCCAGATGAAGTTACTTTTGTTGCAGTTCTTTCTGCATGTAGTCATGCAGGCCTTGTTGATGAGGGGAATAAAATTTTTGATGAGATGAAAGTTTTTGGTATTGAACCACAAATGGAGCATTATGCTTGTATGGTCGATCTTCTTGGCCGTGCTGGGCTTTTGCAGCAGGCTAGTGAAGTGGTGCAAAACATGCCAATGAGGCCCAACGCTTGTGTCTGGGGAGCACTCCTCAACTCTTGTAGAATGCATAAAAACATGGAAGTTGCAGAAGAAACTGCTGCTCAGATTTTCAACCTAGATTCTGAGATGACTGGGAGCTACATGTTGCTCTGTAATTTATATGCTGTAACTGGAAGGTGGAATGATTCAGCAAATGTGAGGATTTCAGCGAAGACACAGGGTTTGAAAAAAGCTGCAGGACAAAGTTGGATTGAGGTGAAAAAGAAGGTCCACATGTTCTTAGCTGGGCAACCTATTGACTCGGGCATGGAAGATGTTCATATGATGCTTAATATTCTAAGCCTTCATATGGCTAAAGAAGAATGCATGACACAAAATAGCTTTGCTTTGCTTTGCAATATGCAGAAGGAGAGAACCCGTGTTTGATATCGTGAAGAGTTCTGTGCCTATGCTCAATGCTGGAAAACACTATGAACTGATCTCTGAAGACTTATTTGAATGCTGAGCTTTTCCATCTATATATTTCACGAACTATATACAAGTTTGCTGTGCAGTCAATTCATTGCTAGGTATGTATGATTTAATTTTCCAGCAAATTGAAAAGGTCCTACATCTGGATATATTTTCTTGCTATGCTTTCATTTTTGCCTTTTTGAAGTCTCAAAACATGCTTTAAGATTACTAAATCTTCATTAATCTGCTGTATGAGCTCATGATAATTGGGGCCCAAGTCTGATGAGCCAGTATGATAGGATTTTGATGTAGTTTCATACAAAAAGGATAAAATAGATTGAACCGATACATTTATGTTTTACGGTTTGATTTCGTTTTTATATGGCAGTCTTGAGTTGCTATGTCACAAGGAGCTGGTGAGCGTGCAGAAAATGGAAATTAGAAAAGGAGCAACGGCAAAAATTGTAGGAGTCATTTACAGTTGCTGTAAGTACGCTGATTCCTTAGTTTCATACACAAATTGGTAACTAGATGCCCCTGAAAATGAAGTCTCATTTATTTTACGTTGCACAAGGAAATTGTGTTTTTAATGACCTGGAAATGGTGAAAATTATGAAGCTTGGCCATCTATGTACCTCTTTTTCCACAGAGAAAGGAAGAATGTGAAATGTTTAACAAGACCAGCTGCTTCGGGAGAGTGAATACACCTCTAGCATTTGACTCATGAAACCTCAAGCCAATCTACAAATAATTTCTTGTTTTACAAATTTGTTAGCACATGCCTAAACTCATGAAACCTTTCCTTTCTGGTTAAACGATCTGTATCAATGAATCAGAATAGTGAATATACAGCATCACTATCATTTGACTCATGAAATCAGAAGTTAATCAGCACATCTAATTTTTGTATTGCCAATTTATTATCACACGTCTAAACTCCTGCACCCTTTATTTTTCCAGTTAAACCATTTGGATTCGAACTGCAAGAACTCTACGAGGAGTAAAGACCCCTGCAGACCCACTTGAAGCTAGTTTTGTATACGAAAAAATATACACAACTCTTTGGGAATCTGGGCAAAATTGTGAAGTCAGTTGACTCTAAGCAATTTCCTCCTGCGAATCTCTCTACAAAAATTCAGGAAGTACAGTTTGTGAAGGTAAACAAAGTAGCAGCACCTTTAGATCTTGATCTTCGAGCATGTGGAAAGGATTCATCCTCTTCCTTCGATGGGACTCTGTTCCCTTGTTGTGTAGCTTCATTATCATGTGAATGAACAACAGTCAAAACTATACTCAAAAAAAGGAGAACAAATTTTGCTATGCCATGATCCCATTTGCCTTTTTTTAAATGCATGAAGATCCATTCCAATTTGCATGAAGATCCATTCCAATTTACCAGGTTTATGGAAACATCATCTACTTTTTTTTCTCGTCCAAAAACGGATCAAACAATGATAACAGACAAAGAAAATTCGAAGATTTATGTGTTATCCAAATTCATCATTTCATCTTTGAGCTTGCTTAAATGCTTAAACTCAAAGCCATCACATGATTAAATAATCAAAGCACAGGTGTGCTTATTAGAAACACCAATTCTGTGGGAAAAGAAGAAATAATTGCAATTACTAACCTTTGGTCAAAGGTTTGTTCATGTTCAAAACTTAGGCCTTCTTCTGCATAACCTGATATCTCCTCAAGAATCGGCTTGATATTGTCGCATTGGTCATGAACAGAAGGTTGATTTATCACTGCAGGTGTTGATGTGGACGTAGATTCTTGTTCATGCAAGCTCCAAGGGAAGTTAATATCTGCTAAATCTAAATGTCCATCTTGAAGATCATCATATTGTTGATCATCAGCTTGCTGACAACGAGGATGAATATAATAACTATGAGGTTGGTAATCTATAGGTTGTTCATACGATGATGTATTATTCACCAAATTATCTGCCTGATTCACAACACCATCACAATTATTGTCATTGAATGATTCTTCAGTTGCATGATCTGCTAGTATTTGTTGTTGTTCAGAAGCTGCAGCTGCAACAGCCTGTGCTCTGCAATAGGCGAGTTGATGAAGAACGATATCCAACTCGGCTTTACAATAATCAATGTGGCGTTGTAGGTCTCTAATGATTCGATAACAACCACCAACAGGATCATTGGCACGAACATCAGATTGAAAAATGATGGTTCGCATGGCTTCGTCTTTCAGGGGTTGATCAAGGTGTCGAATGATCTTGGTAATGTTGCTGACTCCAAACAATTTATGAGCATTGAGGAATTGGCGTTGGCGATCGTGAGGAAAATAAGGCGCAAGAACGCAATCTGGAGCGCACTTTCGACGTTGATATTTGCACGCAGCACAAGCTTGTGCACCACTTACACGGAGAAGCACGTTCTTGTTATTGTTGTTGTTGTTATTAGCGTGCTTAGTGTAGTTATGATTGAGGTTATTATTAGCAGGGGTGAATGCATGAGTATTATGGTGGTGATTAGGAATGGGGGTGCTAATGGTGGTCATTTGATTCTGCATATTGTATATAATTATAAGTTTAGTAGTAATCTGTTTTGCAAGGGAGATTTGTGCTGCGTCTCCGGCGGGGATGGAGAAATTAAAGAGGATTAGATAGACAACTTTCTTTTTGAGTTCCTCCCTTCTTTTCTCCTTGGCAAATATAACTAACTCTCACAAAATGAGAGGCTCACAATGTTTCTTTAAATTTACATAACATGTATTCTTATTTATCAATCTCTCTCTCAACAAGAAAACACATTACATAGAAACTTGGTTAAAGAAGTTTTCTGTAAAAATCATAAATTGATAATTCATTTTACTTCATCACAATATGATATCTGAAAAAAATTGCATTATCAATGTAATAATATTTTTTTTCAAGCACTAGATGCTCAAAATTCATTAATTTGAATTATTTATTCACTAGGAAAATTTGAGCAATCCCGCAAAATTTTGTTATTAGTTATATTTATTTATAATGAGGATTATTTTTTCAAGTAAATAAATGTAATTATTTGTTTCAATACGTTATATTGATTCTAATTATCAAAAATCATATTTATGAATATGAAAATTTTAGTAGTTTAAGTAAAGGTTCTAAAATATTAGATAAATTTGACTATGAAAAATTTAATCTTTTTTTTCCTTAGTGTAAAATCTTGGAAATAAGTTTTACCCTATTACTGATATTAGCACGGTACAATTTTTACTCGTTTATCTTAATCAAACGTTTATTAGTAAAATTACTTAGCGAGATTAATTTTTAAAAAATCAGTTTGTAGTTTTCAGCTCAAAGAATTAAATTAGTGAAAATATACATGAATACTATTATAAAAACTTATGCATGTATTGACTTTAGGCCCCTGATTTTATTGAACCACCCATGTTGGTATATTTTATCAATAATGGAGCCCCTGATATGTTAGAGGTTCTTACTAGATATACTCATCTCCAAACAAAAGAAGAAGAAAGTTGATTTATGCTACTAATTGCAGGAGTCCGAGGTTAAAGGCAAGCCACAAGTTGCAACTGGTGGTAGAAAGTGAAGTCTGAGAGTAAATATGCTATTTTGGAGAAATTTCGTTTTGTTCTTTTGTACGTGGATGCATTTCTTTTGGGTTTGTCATTAGACTTCCTAATCAATTAGTAGGAATAGGAATTTAGGTGTGAACACATAATAGAAAAGTTCCTAGAATAGTGTTTAAAATAAGATATTCCTTATTTTATCACTTCTTTGAACTATTCCATTTTTATAAAAGTATCATTCTCTTTATCGGGCTGATCGATTCAATTGGGAACTATATCATATTTTTAATCTCTTTTATCTCCATGTGTGCTTGTTGTGTGATTCTCCTTTGGTGTGGTTGTACTATTCTTGTTGTGTAATATGGTGGTCGTCCGCTGAGAAGACTTGGGACGTCGGAATTTACTATAATAAAGATATAATATATCTTTTTATTTTTTACATATACTAAATTCCTCGACCCTTTATTTGCATGTGCTTGACTAGTATTTGGTTTCAATAGAATATTTTTAAAAGCTGACAATATTACACAAGCAGTTGTGCAAAACACAATATTGTCCAACCCCTTCTCCCTTTTATTCCAACCAGCCTCCTCACCCCAAACGTTCCAACTAACCCACCCTCTACCGCCCCACCCTCTACCCACCCCCTAGCCCACACTATCTTGTATTAGCATTCTGTTCCTGACGCCGTCGCCAGTTTCACTTACCTTTTTCGGCGCCGGTGGCGGTTCTCCTTGCTACTGCGACGCTGGTTCTTTTTATTTTTTCTGACCCCGGCGCCGGTAGTGCTTACCATTTTCGATGCCACTGGTTCCACATATTTTTTCCGACACTTATTCGTTTTACCGTTTCCGATGCCACCGTCGCCGGCTTCGAGCCAACAAAAACCCTAATTCACATATCCTTGACTGGTCGTCGATTACTCTAGCGTCGAACGTGACTGGAGCAACATCAGGTAAATTGAGGGAGGGGTGGTCTGGAGGCGGGTGAGATTTTTGGAGTGGGATGAGGTCAGTAGTTGGTAGTGGAGGGTGGGGTGAAAGGTGTAATGGGATAAGGAATAGGGAAATAATAAAAGGAAAATTTTCTTTTATATTTTGTTACCAAACACTAGAAAATATGTAAAAATGAACTTTTTATTCAAGATTTTTTTTTCATTATTCCAAACACACCCTAAGAGGAAATACCGGCAAGAAACCAAACTTTAAAAACGATGCTTATAAAGTTAATTAAATAAAAGAGCACATTATGACGAGCAAATTCATTAAATTATATATATATATATATATATATATATATATATAATTAATAATACTAATAAGTTTAGAAATTATTATAAAAATGCAAAGCAAAAGGAAAGATTAGAGTCACGAAATTAAGCATAAGAAAATGTATCTTGAATTATTATCTATTAACATTTTCTTATTAGTCTATCTAAAAGGGAATGACATCAGAGGCGGACCCAGGATTTGAAGGCAGCGGGTGCCTCGTGAGACATCGCACTAGCCATGAAGTTTGGTAGGAGCGCGATTGTATTTGGTTAGGTTTTCATTATGTCGATTTTGAGTTAATTTAATTTATTTTAATAGGTCTTTAATTTCTTATATGTAGAAATTATATTTATTATCGCTGACAATCACACTTATAAAAGACAAAGGTATTTTGGCAAAAACAACATTTTCAATAGAATTACATTCATCCTCTAAAATATAAGCAACAATAATATTTTTAAGTAGGAAAACTAAACCACTCAAGTAACATAGGATTTTCAATAGGAAAAATCGTTCATTGTATATGAAAAATATGAGTAAAGTTATTTGAAAAAAGGAATGTGCACATTAAATTTTAGATCAATATAAATGTTAAATTTAAGTACATACCTTGAATAAATGTATTAAAAATCAATGAAACGAGAACAATTCATTTGAAAATTATCTAATGATTCTCAAAACATGATTAAATTCCAAGAAATACGCTTTAGGTAAATGCATAATGAATTAACAAAAGTATAGCAAAAATAGACAAAGGAAAATGAAGGAAGATGGATAGTATACTCGGTAGACCAAAAAGGGAACAAAATGGGAAAAGAAAGAGAGCAGTGACTCGAACCTATGCATTTGGAGCAAAATACAGCTTTTCAGCACCAAGCTCAGCCACTGCACCCTTTTCACTGAGAATATACACCGAAATATTGGAAATATCTAACTACATATAGCAAATTTTTCTCAATCCTATGGTTGCCACTTGCCAGTGCACCCACTCCCTTCCAGAATGATATCATTATAAATTTGACAATAATTTAATTTTAAAATTACACTTTTATAATTAATGAAATAATTTACAACAAAATAAATATTCATCTCATATTTTTTATCATAAATATTAAAAATTTACTTTGTACCGAGTCAAACCATAAAGTGGAATGGAGAATTACCTATTAATATTGGCACTTAAACATACTGTTGTTTGCTTGTTGTCAAGATGTCAGTAGAGATCAAACTTTCGCGATCCAACCGCATCTATCGTCCTAATGTACTTGAAATATCTACTGTTAATTATTCAAAAATCAATTATTTTTTGTTCTTTAATTATTGGCAAAACTGAAATTGCAGGATTCAGTGCAAGGCAAAATCATAACAAAGTTAACTTCTTCAATTTCTCACCAAGGTATTCGACTCAATGTCAACGCGTCAGTCAACTTACAGGTTCTTTTTTTTTTACTCTTTTAATCATTTAACTATAATTAAATTTTCAAGTTCTATGGTTTTAGCTTATTCATATGTTAAAATGTCGATATTTAGGTTCGCGGTGGATCAGCTGGAATTGTTGAATCCTTTTATGGTGTTATTAAGCCTATTCCTATACTGTAAGCATGCTTCTAATTCATTTTAAACTGCTTGTTTAATCGTGCCTCGGAACGTCCTTGTATGTTTGGGAACTCCTTAGTCAGGACACATAGATTATATACTGAAGATACTTGAAATATGAGAATGGCGATTAAGCGGCCTAGCCACTGTTCAGACAGTGTAAAAATCCCTTTATATTTGTTGAACATTGTCTGGCAATTTTGGCTTAGGCAGAGCATGAAATTTGCACTGGCTTATACAACATACTCGAATAAGCTAGTTACTCATTAAAAAAGCACAATCGAATAAGCTGATTCTGTAATATACTTAATGCCCTTTCTCTTTTATCATTCTTGGCTATAAAGAGAAACTTTAACAATTCATGTGCTATTTATTGGCAGTTTGTATATACCATCCAAAAAATTACAATACTTATTTATTTCCTTTAAGTTGCTGAAAGCTGTTATGTGTCGAATAAGAATTCATTTATGGGAATCCTTATGGGAGACATGTTTGTTCTCACTTTATAATGATTTTGTTATACATTTTGTTGCTAAAGCATTTTGGTTTTTGTAGTTTGTTGACCCTTTCCTGTTCTTTATGGGGAAACATAGGTCCAAGACTGTTGAGGTCCTAAAAGCTGGTAAGATCAGCTCAGGTACTACAGAGGTATGTTTTTTTGACAATTGAGTGAATGTGAACTTTTCCTGTTTTATGCCTTTTCAATTGATGGAAATTGTTTGCAAAAAAATTCCTATCTGGTAGGACATGCCAAGGTTCGAGTTTTATCCTTAAAGAAAAAACTTCTGATCAAAGGAAAAACTTCTGACTTCTTATACAAGAACTACTAGAAGAAAGGAATTATGAAAAAAAGAAAAGAAAAGAAAATTCAGCATAGGTACAATTGTGATCTCATCCACTTTATCATGGATTTTCTTTATTTCAGTGTGAAGATGAAGCAATTCTGCCATCCATTCCCTTCCCACCAACATCCATCCAGAAACGAAACGAAACGAATCCCCATAGTTGTTCCTGTTGTTGAATATTTAGAGTTCAGTTGTTGGGATTTCATGTTAAACCTTTTTACCATTGAACAAATTGTTGTCATCCTTAGTTATGTTAAATTAGATGGAGAAGTAGTTATAAACAGTAGTAGGGAAACAAAAATGTTCCAAGAATCAGGGAAATCAAATCAAATCCTTCTTTACCAGCTCTAGAGAGCAATAGTATTTTATCTCATTGCTGATACTTCGAACAACGAACCTACATTTGGGTTGGAAACTGACACAATGAGATATCTGTGAAAGGGAAGGAAGAATCTTCAGAATATTATACTTGAGGCACAAATTAAAGAACACATAGAGTAAACAATGCTCTATCTGTGAAATACAACTCTTAGATAGTCCTATTTATGTGGCTCTATTTTACTTATAAACTATTCTTCTTGAATCATTCTTAGTGGCTGTTTTCCGTTTGCTTACTCTTTCAATTCTTGACTATTCTTTTTGTTTCCTCCATAGATTCCTTTTTCATTCATGTTAAAAGATCCAGGAGTAGAACCTTTGGAAAAATTTTATGAAACATATCATGGTGGGGATATTAGCATTCAGGTACATTCTGAGGAGAATTTTCTGAGTCCTATTATCAATCGGTTTCATTTTTCCTGTTTTTGATGTCTATTATATACCAATGTAGTATCTGGCATCTGTAGACATTTCGAGAGGATACTTACACAAGTCTCTATCTGCCACAGTGGAGTTCATAATTGAAACTGAAAAGGGTCTGGGCCAGATATCTTCTTCTTTCTCTTATTTTATGGGTTGTGTATATGTCCTTATGTACATGAAAAGCACTAAATCACCACCCTTCCTATGATGTATAATTCAGAGAATCTTCCAGAGAAGCCCATTTCTCCTGAAATGGTCATCTTTTATATGACTCAGGACACTCAGAGGCATTCACTACTTCCAGAGCTAAAATCAGGTTCCTTTTTTTTTTCCTTTATTTTTTTGTGTGGATAAGTTATCTGATTCACTTGCTATAGAGTATAGATCAGCAAATTCATTTTTTGCTAAGAAAGGCAGATCTTATTGAACTGCACATTTGTGTTTATATCTAAAGTTGGATACAACTAGGAGTAGGTCTGTTAACTTTAATTTTTAGTACTAGCTTCCGTTTTTCGGCTATGAGTATAGAGGGGAATGTGAGATAAATAAAAATTGGAAGTGATAAAGGAGTGATAAGCAATTAGCAGATGCAGAGGTTTTCTTCCTCCCAAATGTAGGCAGAAACATCAGGAAGGGAGACCTCTTTTAATGAAGCTTGTCGTAACGCTCAAACCCAAAAGAAACTTGGTGGATTGTGATATTGATAAATACGTACTCAGGCGTTGTCATTTCCCATGTAAAATTATACTATTTGTTTAGTGTTATATAGCTCTGAATTGTATTTGGGAACAATTCCCAAATGGGATGGCCATAGGGAACTCCGTGTTATAGTCACCATTACCTGTTTAGGTTAATCCATTGAAGGAGGATAACTAAAACCATTGATCAATTGGATGAATGATGCATCAAAAATATTTTGAGTGAAACTCCTAGAAATCCAAGTGCCTTTTGGAATTGGAAACATGTGGAATTTCAATATCAAGAATCACAATATATGACTTAACATAGTGTTAAAGTTAAGGAATTTTGTCCGCTCTTAACTTTAGTTAACGTGTGGACCAGTCAAATCTTAAGAAATTTAAAAGTCAATCCAGGAAGAAGAACCCTTGATTAATTTGTGCTTCACATCCAGAATTATGTCTTGGATGTGGTATTGATAAATAGAACAAGGACATAACAGGTGGATGATCTACTTTTATCTTGAACAGGGGGATTCAGGGTAAGCGGTAAAATATGCACACTATGTTCTTTGTTGGATCCTATTGAAGGTGAGCTAACAATTGAATCATGTGCGGTTCCTATCCAATCTATTGACATTCACTTACTCCGGGTGGAGTCAATATTGGTCGGGGAAAAGATTGCAACTGAATCCTCTCTAATACAGACAACTCAGGTATGTAACTGCACCTAAATTTCCATAAAATTTTCTACACCATGTTCCGTTTACTGATGTTGTGCAGGAAACTTGTCTTGTTATAGATAGCTGATGGAGATGTATGTCGAGGCATGACACTTCCCATCTACATTATTCTTCCCCGTCTTTTGACTTGTCCGTCAATCTTTGCTGGGTATGTTGATCCAACCATGACCAAAGGCTAGGAAAGTTATCTGTTTGGTTTGTTTGACATGCTTGCTTCTGTTTACATCTGCATTGTATCTCTGCTCTTACGATTATACTATATGCTTACTGGCTGATATAATGTGCAGTCCATTTTCCATAGAGTTCAAAGTTACCGTCATAATAACCTTTCAGTCGGAGCAGTCGAAGTTGCATACGAAATCCAATTTCAAGTCTCTCAAGTCATGGGTGAGCATCTCTGTATCTATGTCAGTATTTGCACATATGTACCGTGTCTAAAGTTGTCATCCTCATGTGTAGCACGCAGCAGAAAGTGTTCCTCTGGAACTGATTCGGACAAAGTGAGATTTGGGGTCAGGTAATTACCTGAGAGTTTTGTTGAACTGCAGATAAGAAATTGGATATCTTGATACAACTTGCATTTGTGCTGCACATTTTAGTGTTTTTTTTCTTTTGATTTTTTTGCTAATCATTTTAATGCTTCGTTGTACTTCCTTCAATGATAATTTTCTATAGCACCTTTCAACAATATATTCCAGGGAAACTGAAGCTTTTGCATATGTAAATGGGCGAAGACTCGCTTGGTGACACTCAACTTAGGCGCCTTGAGGATAGACTTCTTATGTGTGATCTTTGACCTCAACGATGACTCTCAAGTTTATCTGCTCACTGCTGTGAAACGATGTTCGTGTTGTACATGTGCAAATTTTCCAGGAGATGCAACCCAGAATTGCACATCTAAAAGGACAAGGTTGGAATTGGGAGTAGACATGGGATATTGGGATGTCAAGATGAGTGTGTTGAAAGTGTAACATCTGCAGACCTTTTGTTTCTAATGCGTTTTCTAGCTGTTATGACTTGCATCAGAGGAAAAATGTTGTACATTAAAAAGCAAAATTGCCAATTGTTGTATAAAAATCAAGTGTAGATACTTCTTCCGAGTAACGATAATCCTTGGATATTCCATGCCCTTTCCATCCTCAAAGCTAATACATTATACAAGGTATCGACAATAGCAATATAAACATCCTGAATAACGTTGGGCAATACTGCACTTGAAAAGGTCAAGATCGGTACATTCTTTGAATCAAATGACCAAAAAAAATGCTGTCGAAAAATTAAAAAATTTATGACACTAATTATTTTTGCCATGTCGAAAATCAAAATCAATTGCAACTCAGCTATAGTTTTTTTCCATGCTAGCTAAATTAGAAATCCATCATACTGCACCATTAACAAGGGTCAAACGCTGTAAATTCAGACACTCACTTTTCTCCTGGTACACACTTTAAAAAACATGTTCATCTCAGTCATAGCAAATATGACAGACTAAACAAGCTAAATGGAGTACCTTTATTAGTGCATTTGCTTTTCAAGAAATCCTAATACAACCTATTCAACTGAAAATTCATACACCATATTGTGTATGTACTTGTCACCAGGCTGAACAATAACAGACGGGAAATTTGGTTGGTTGACAGCATTTGGAAACCCTTGTGTCTCTAAACAGACTCCTGCGTGCTTGTTATACACAGCTCCACCTTTACCAACAACTCCATTCACATAGTTTGCAGTGTAAAACTGCATGCCAGGAGCATTGGTCCACAAATTAAGAACTCTGGAGCTTTTCGGATCCTTGATTTTTGCAGCGTGCTTCAAGCCGTCTTTCTCGTCTCCACAGTCGAGAACGTAGTTATGGTCATACCCTAAGCCAACCTGCTGGATATCACGGCCGATCTGCTTTTCAGCGGTGAAATCAAATGGAGTACCTTTCACAGGCATTATTTCTCCAGTTGGGATTGTGTTCTGATCAACAGGAGTAATATGATTTGCCCATAGCTGGGCTGTATGGTCAAGAATATCTCCTGAGTTATGGCAACCAAGGTTCCAATAGGTGTGCTGTGCTAAACTAACAGGAGTAGGCTTATTTGCAGGCACAGCTTCCATGTCAAGTCTGAGTGTTGTCTTGGAGGTGAGCGTGTAAGTTGCAGTAACAGAAAGATCTCCGGGGTAACCTGCATACAAGCCAATCAGGGAGTGAGTCCTGTGTATACGTCAAGGATGAACGGATATAGCCATATGTGTGAGAGAAAAAGAGATACCTTCCTCTCCATCACGACTTTGATAATTGAAGGTAATTGATGGATGTTCACCCTCCTTGTGATCAACAACTTCCCACACAACCTTGTCAAAACCCTTGTGCCCACCTTTGAAGGAAAGTAGTAGCAGTTAGAATACAAGCAAATCATAATAAAACCATAGAATAGAATGACCAAAGACTTGCATCAACTGACAATAACTGGTAATTGGTAAATAACAATACTTTTTCTTTAACAAGGGTCTCAAGTACAGAACAAATTCTCTATCTTATTAGTTATCGCTTGTTGACAATTACCATTGCAATATAATAGTGATTCATGAGGATCAGCAGGTATGGCTCGAAACTAGGTTGATAATGGCCTACCCCTCTATCATTATCCACTTAAATACCAGGCAGACTATAACAGGGTTCTAAACTATATGCTCTTACCACTAGACCAATATTGTTTAAGACTTTTATTTTAATCCAATGAAGGTTCTAACTTCCTGAAATCGACGAAGCTTATAACTTTTCATAAACAGATATCTATTCCTTGATGACGCTAACGAATGTTCTAAAAATTTGTGATGGAAAGACGCTTTTTTTCAACAGAATAGCATTAACTAGAAGCACAATTAACAGCAAATCATCAAAGTGAAACAAGTAAAAATTCTATTAAGATCTTACCATGGAGACTGTTTGGGGGCTTATTGATGGGTAGACTATAATCAACTCCATTCAAAGAGAACTTTCCATCTTTAATCCTATTTGCAACTCGACCAACAATGCAGCCAAAGAATGGGGCTAATCCTTTCTGATTAAACAATTCCACAATTCAACAAAAAGACCCTCAAAAGATCAGCCTCATTATTAACTATAGCATAAAGATCAAGCCATAAAACAAAATGGAGGAACAAAAATAATATAAAAATTCTACTTGCCTGGTATGGTTCAATGGTATCAAATCCAAGAACCACATCACCCAAATTCCCTTCAAAAAGATTCAACCAAATAGAGAATCAATTATCAGTAAAAAACTTTTTAAACAAGAAAGATCTGATTTTTATGCATATATATATATATATATATATATATATATATATATATATATCAAGAATAATGAAAGATCAAAGGAGTAAAAAAAAAAGGCACTGATGCTTCCATCAGATCAGGCTGCGTATTTCACACCCATTGGGGTGCGGCACTTCCCCTTGCGTGAATGCATAATGCTTTGTGCATCGAGCTGCCCTTCTAATAAAAGATCAAAGGAGAATTAAGCAAAAAAAGGTACCATCTTTATCTGGAACAGACAAGGAGAGAATGGTGCAACCCAAATTGGAAACTTTGACTTGCATGGTGCCATTGTTGAGTTCAAAGACTTTAGGTTCTGCCATTATTGTAAAGATTAAGGTTTGTGTACTTTGCTGATGTTTTTGAGTTCTTGCTGACAACTGATAGTACTGAAAAAGAGGTATATAAGGGACAAGATTTGAGAAACAGAAGTTTTAAGGTTGTTGGAATTTAGTGGTCTATTTTTCCTTTTTTATCCTCTGTTTTTTTCCATTATGATGTGTGATGCGAGGGCAATGTAGGAATTTCATCCACATTAATTACGTCAAATCTTTAAGCGTTTTTAGAAGATAAGATCAGTTTTTGATTTGGATTTTCCTTGTGGGGTCTCGTCTTTATCCTTTAAATCCAGTAGATTTAACGTCTTATGGATTTGGATTTTGAGTATATATATAGGTAGTATACTTTTGATAGGATTACCTCAATTAACTTTGCTAATGATGTTTTACATGACTTCATTGTGTAGATTTTTCTGGTATTGTTAGAACGTATTCAGAAAAATACCACCTAAATGAGAGTTGTGTTAATGTTATGTTGCTATGTTTGAAGTTATCAAGCTCCCTCATTTTTGGTTTTGATTAATCTACAGATCATTTTATTCATTTTATATTTATATAGAAAAACCCGCACTAAACAAACATTTACGATTCGATATGGATCAACAAGCTTTTCTTTTTTAACAAGCATTAAGATTTAACATTTAAATTGGATATAGACGGATTAACCTACCTTTCTTATGGCAGTTGAAATTGCGATTTCTTGGTCAGTACCTCCACCTTGGTCAGACGAATTTGCTGGTGTGGGCCAAATTTGTTGTTGGTGGTGTGGCGGTTTGGTGTGTAGGGGCGAAATTTATGGTGGTTGATTTGAGTTTTAATGGTGGAAGCCGGTATTTGTGGTGGTTTTGTGGTGGAGATGGGGAGGAAGATGGTTTGCAATGTAATGAAGAGTGGGTCCCACAATTTAAAATGTTAAATATAAATTTTAAAATGGCCAGAGAAAGAGGAAAAAAAAACTTAAAAGTGCATAAATTGATTTTTCTAATAGACATGATGGTGAAGTAAAACAAAAAAAAAAAAAGCTTCCTAGTGACTCGTGTTAAGTAGAGAAGTAAAACAGAAATGATGGTCAACATGAAAGACTATTAATCTATTATCGTCTTCTTTGTTACAACATTATTGTGTCATTTACATAGAATCATAAAAACCAAAGACGCAAAGAAACTAAAAAAGAACAAGTAACAAGAGAAGAAAGATAGAAAGAATGATATCGAAAAATGCCACTAGTGAGGCATTTTCATAGGCAGGTAGTCTTGCAACTTGCACCTTATCATTCTTACAGGCTAAAGGCTGAACGTTAACTGGATATTCAACTTGTGATAATGAATAAATGAGATGAACTTGTACCCCGATGCTCTAATGTACCGCCATTTCGGGTACTAGCCCCGCCTAATAAGGAGTGTTACCTTCTCCATCTTTTAGGAGGGAGGGAGGAGAAGAATGTTAACAAGCTTTCCCTGCTGAGCCAAACAAACGCATCTTTTCAGCAACCACGGCTTTCATGGCTTCTTTTGCAGAAGTCATCACATTGATGAGATCCTTCTTGGGGCTATTCAATGCGTCCATGTAAGCTTTGCGCACTTCAGTATTCACGTTGAACTTTCTGACACCAAGCTTTATACATTCCTGTTCATTACAGTATAGAGTAAAATGAACATTAGTAAATGCCTATCATCTAATCCAAGCAGTAAAGTAGTAACTTGTCTACAGAAACGGAATCTTCAAAAGAACTGACAACTGAATTAAGTGTTGAAATGAAAGAGGGCAGATGGAGAAATGGATATTCGAGGATTTAAAGGCCGATCCCAACTAATTTCGGATTGAGGTATGGTTGTGTTCTTGCATTGCTGCTGAGGAATCTCACACATAAGGGCGATTCTCAACCCCGGATTACCACCATAGACTAAACGTGTTTAGACATTAATGACATGACATTCATCACCAACAGGTTTTCCACAATCAACCCTCTTAGTTTTAAGTTGCCTCGCCATCTAAGGAACTCCTGGTCCATTTTTTTTTTGGTACTCAAGTCTGTTCGACTTCCCTCTTGCCCTTTATCTATTTCATTGGAATTTTATCGTTGCAAAAATAGTAGTAGAATCTCGTGTACCTCTATTATTTCCTTTGATAGCCCAGAAGCTCCGTGAAGAACAAGATGAACTCCTCTCTTTGAACACAATCCATAGAGGTCCTGGACTCAAAAAATGGGGGAGAAATAAGTGAGTTAAAGCTAACTTAGGAGCAGATGCAGCTTTACTCTGAACACAAATACCAATTCAAGACAATCTTTCAATAGATGCCAGTTCACAAGGAACTAGCTGTTAATTTTTTCATTTCCGTCACCAACTGATGCGTGGTCAAAAAATAATCATTTAGAGAGTGATTTGGATTAAAAGGCACTACTCTATCATAAAAGAAAAGAAGGTTGATTTTCTTCAGAGCACGTATCTGGAGCAGAAAATTTATAAATCTACATGGATGTACTACAAGATCGAGACTCTGCTACTCCTCTATCTTTCAAGTAAAAAATGACATGAAAGAATCAAAGGTCACAAAAATGTTTAGCCTTGTGCATATTTTCGTAAGTGGTCATATTAAATATCAATAGTCTTATATATGAACAATTTTTGACCAAATATTGTCCTCCTCGTGGTCTATATTGATTGGCATAGTCAAAAATCTCCACGCCAGCTAGCCTTGAGTCTAGGTTAAGAAGAACAAAAGGGAACGAAAAGAGAGAAAGAGAATATGCATTAAACCTTCAGCAGATCAAGTCTAAGATTTGGACCGCTTGCAGGATATTTTCCATGAACGTTTCCGATGCACACTGCCAAAGCATCTATGGCTGTCGAATCAATGAACTCATGCGCCTGAAAATCACACGGAAGGAAGTTTGACATTTAAAAAAAACCTAAACTTAATTAGAGGGCGGGAATAGGGAGAGAGAAAGAGAGTGAGGGAGAGGCACCTGATTAACATCAGTCAGCTTTGCTTCATAGTCTTCAACAGTCAAATCATCTTCAGTACCTGACAATCTTCCCAATTCAGCTTCTACCAACATCTTTTTCGAGTGTGCCAACAAAGAAATGTACTTTGTATAGGAAATATTATCCTTGAAAGAGAGGTGTGACCCATCTGCCATGACTGAGTCAAATCCCTGCAGTGGTTGAAGTCATCAGTTAGCACACTGACATAAATACTTTGAGCTCAATTTGGTTGGGCAAAAAGTGGGGAGAGCATAATAAATATTCCTAACTAGTAGCAAATGGAACTAACCATTTCAAGAACTTCCAACAGCTCTTGCTTGGAATTTCCATGGTCAAAGTGAACTGTTATAGGAACCTGGTCATTATGCAGATAGTTAAACGCTTTCTAGGAGATGAGCAAGATAGACACAATAATCACTACTCAGATTTTCCAAGTTAAATTGCATCCATCCAAAGAGACCTGTTTAAACATACTTGTGAATTGTGATAGATCTTCAGATATGATATAACAGAAAAAAAATTACTAAAAGCCTACATCTGAGCTCAAGATTACACTGGCTATGTTGTTGTTTTAGTTGTACATCTGAGTTCCAACACTGAAACTGCTAACCCAAGAGCTACTTAATTACCTTCAAGTAAATACTTGTTAACCTTTTTAAGCTGTTGTATCCTATTGAAAGATTTCACATCTCATATGATTAGCAAAGATTCATACTGATTCTTCACTTGTCCACAATAATTATGCGGCAGAGAACATGTGCACTCTGTCACTGTAGTGCAAATCCATGTTTGTTGTCTAGAAAGAGCAGCTGTATGCATGGAATCTACTTCAATTTTTGTGCATTTATTTATTCATTATTCTAGGGTTTTTATATAGTTTGACTAGGTATTGGAATTGTTGAGTCCCACATCGGATGTGGATGAGGAATTTGGTCTCCTTATATGGCTTGGGCAATCCTCCTCCCTTTGAGCTAGCTTTTGGGGTTGAGTTAGGCCCAAGATCCATTTTCTTCAACATGGTATCAGAGCCAGGCCCATCCCAATTATTCACCGATGTTGGGCCCCCATATTATCCACGCACCAGTTGCCAAAGGCCTGGGCGTGCGGAGGGGTGTTGAGTCCCACATCGGATGTGGATGAGGAATTTGGTCTCCTTATATGGCTTGGGCAATCCTCCTCCCTTTGAGCTAGCTTTTGGGGTTGAGTTAGGCCCAAGATCCATTTTCTTCAACAGGAATAGAACTCACAGATGCTTGTTCTGCAGCTGATATGCAACATGCAACGAGCGGAACTCCTCCTTCCTTTAACGCGCTAGGATGGATCTGGAGAATAAAAGAGGCAAAGAATCTTGTTATAGCACATTAGCCAGATATTAAATTCAATCACGAAGCCCTTCCCTCTTTTTTCTGGAATCAACAGAGATCTTTTGACACTACTATAATTTTTAAAAAATGTTATTATTATTTTTTTTTATAAGGATTTTTTTTAAAATGTTATTATTCTTTGGTACAAGCAAAAGTTTATTCAAAAGTACTATTAACTATGTAATCTTTTGCAAAATGAACTTATTAGGCTAGTAACAACTGCTTAAACCTGTAAGATAGCAGGACTATTTTCTTCCTCTGCTGCAGCAACAACTGCCTCAACTCCTTCCAAATTGTAGACATTAAAAGCACCAACAGCATATCTTCCCCTCTCAGCTTCCTATTGCCAGAACTGACGGTTTAATGCCAAATGTAAAAAGAAACAAGAAAACCAAATAAAGCAAAGTCATCTTACCAGAAGGAGTTCCTTAGTTGATGATCTGCCTGGATGAGCCCAGTTTTTCACTACCTCTGCCAGAGCTTTACTGTCACCAACATTACCTGATGTAAACATTGATAGCTTAATATTAGGAGTGCAAAGTACAGGTACTCAACAGCGATAAGAAACTGCCGTAATCACCTGGAAAGACAATATATGGAACTTCTGGATGTCTGCTTTCAGGGCCAAGCTGCCACAATGGAATACCAGCAAGAGCTTGTCCCACTATTTTGGCACGTTTTGCTTCTAAAGCTTTTGTAGCAAGATCTGATGAGGTGATTCCTCCCTATTGAAGAAGAACTCATGCAATGGTCAAAAACTACAATAATATCTGATTATATAACATTATTACAGTGATACAAGCATACATGTAAAAAAAGAAGTACCTTGGCAAGAATATAACGAGGCCTTGTGGTTATCCGCCTAACAATCTCCACTAGTGCTGAGCTTACCTTGAAATTGATCTCTAAACTCTCAGAAGGAGCTGGGTATTATATAGGGAAAATATATAGTACCGTATGTTAGAAGCATACAAAAGGTGTACGAAAATATTATCAGGATGGTAATGAATTAGTATTCAACAGTAGATAACAAGACAACTCACTTTTGCCTGTGATAAGCTCTCTACTGGTCATTATAAGAGTATCTTTATGATTTCTAAGGTATACATCTGCCATTTCAGCAGCTCGATTGATTTCTTCCTCCCTCTCTTCTGATGACTCCATGGCAACTTTATTAACTGAAATCTACTTTCAAGAAATGGAAAATTAAACATAGCTCCGTAGTTTCAGCAAAAATACCTCAATACAGTATTCAGAATTACCTCTATAGTCTTCAAAACATGACCATATTGTATCTTTAGTTCTTCAACCTGCAGTAATAATTAAAAATTAAGTGTGAAGTAAATGCCACAAGATATAGGAACTTAATACTAACAGATCTCTTGTTATTTTTTGACCTGCTTTGTTGTTTTTGGAACATATGAACCCACAACAATGAGTCCACCATTTCTTTCTCTATTTATTCCAATATCTATTGGAAAAATTGGAGATTTTTGGACAATTCCAACTCGAGCAGAAACAAAACTGGCAGCGGTGCGGCATAAAAAGTGTTTTCCTTTTAGTTCTGCCTGCATATAAAGCAAGGAATGATAACTAACTTACACCTCATGAACATGACAAAAAGTTGATATCAAATGTAACGGGACTGCTATAAAACCTGTATCATTCCAGCAGCAAATACAGCCATGTCTCTTTCACTAGCTGCATTGACTATACATGTTGAACCCTGTGTACAAAAGGAAATGTGAGCATCACGGAAAAAAGGCCAAGTTTTTGTCCAGGGAGGGAAAATCAAGAAGACATGAAGCTTCCGAAGCCCAGAGCAAGGTGCAAGGTTCCTTTTTGCCTAGCCCTATGTAGTTCAGCGAACTATCAAAGAGAATTCTACAAAGCTCTTCAGAAGGAAAATCTGGGAAGTTTGTACAAATGGTAGCTTATGCAATAAATTGTCTGGCAGTAGGCTGGCATTTGTGAATATAGATGGCTAACTACTATCTATGGCCGATGCTAAGCACCCATATCACGTTGCACATGGTAGGATCTGAAAAAAAATCCTACCAGAGTAATGAAGCTAAACTTTAAGGAGTAACCTCCATCTTTCCACTCAACTTGTTGCTGCAACTCCATTCATATTCTATACAATTGAGTAAATATGTTCCTCATCCTCAGTATCTTCCCAAATTTCAAATGGATTGTCGTGCTGCAACAATACCATGACAAACTAGGCTTTGTGCTAGCAAAAGGATGAACTCAGACAGCCTCATCAGTCATCATAGAAATTATGGTCCTCCATAATGGACTCTGCCTTTCACACACAATTCAAAATATTGACAGCCTCGAGGTCTGCTTTCTCTAAACATCGGCAGTTATCGGTAACTTGAACTATTAGATTTTGTGCACGACGAATAATTTTATGGAAGAGAACAAAGAGAAGTTCAATTGTCATAGTATGCGTGCAAAATGTTGACTGTAACATGACGGGTTTGAGAAGGCAGTCTTTTTGACTTTGTTAGATCATTTTTCCACTTTTAGGTCAAACCCAAGTTTTCTGACGTGTATGAACCTACAAATCTCCAGACAGAGAACATTGTCACTCCGAAAGAGAACACCAAAAGTAAAGATCTAGGCTTCTAGCTCCATTCTCTAAGGAACTTCCCAGATCATGTTCAGAGCTGTATTACTAAAGAAAATTGTCTAGTTAAAACAAGAAACAGCTGCTATGTATAAGCTAGGCATATTGAATTTGACATACACAATCAGATGAAGGCAGATGGACACTAATGATTAGCGGAGGTAATAAAATGAAGAATTTAATTAGGTGACCATAGAGTTTAGTGGTGATGAAGCTTATGTACCTTCTGCAAATTACAGAGATGTTCACAAACAGCATCTGGTCCACTTTTTCTTAAAAGTTGGATGGAGATAGATGAAACGCTGCTAGCAGGTATGCGGCCCTTTGTTTTTTCTTCTACCCACTGAAATAGCAAATTAAAGAGATAGAATAACAACGAAATCAATTTAATTGTGAAACAGAATAGGGTGTGTTTTACTTAGAAAGAGACGAGGCTTGACCTCGCGGAGGTTGGAAGATTTGTATCCAAAAGCGGCATCTTTAGAAAATTCTGTTTCACCTGCTGGAACAAGCCTATAGATAAGAAGGAAAGCATAATTAGTGATGATCAGCAAGTCCAAACAACTAATATATAAAAAGTTAGAACAGTACCTATCAGAATCTGCAACATAATGTGTATCTCCGATGGTATAACGGCCTCCTTGTAGGAAAAAGGGTAAGATAATCCAGGCGTCCATCTCACCCAGGACAGAAACAGCTGCATCTGCTTCCTAGATAGCATAAAAAGATATATTTAGAGATTGTCAAGAAAGGAAAATAAACTAAATCTATGTCATCTGGTCTCTATCCTTAGTTCCTTACCTCAGGGAAATGGCCTCTTAAAGTTGAATCACCCCTCAGAACGACCGTATAGTCTGCTTTCTCCACCGACTTCGCAGCAGCATCGATGTTCCTGCAGATATCTGCTATCAAAGCACTAGCCTGCAGTGAGAAGCTTCAGTGAGTGATGTCATAATCAATGATACTACTAACTTTGTAAGCGGATGTTAGACTTTAAATAGAAAAATTCCATGATGGAGTTAGATGTACAGTCAAACTCTGCAACATAAGTCTTTACCTTCTCTGAAGTCAAAGCTCGGGAATTGGTTAAAATGAAAAAGCATTTAGGCCTCTTTTTGAACTCTTTAACAAGTGACTCAACTCTCCTGAAAAATAAACGAGTTCATCAGAGCAAAAAGTTACAAAATTAATTAATAAGGATAAAGAACTGAGTAACCTGCATTTGTTGCTAGTTTTATTATACGATTCAATTATCTAGTTCCTCTCATTCTTGTCAGATGGTCCTTTTCCAGAGAGACCTTCGCCCTTTCCAATTTGCAGAACTCAGTTCCCAGCCTCTCGGCCCTTACTTATTAGTCTTTTCGAAATGAAACTTATGCTCCTACTTATTAGTTTTCAACCAAACTCATCCCTTACTTTCGAGCCAAATATCCTTTTTTTTATAACCGAGAAATCTCAAATGGCTAGTGGCGCACGGTTTGATATTTGATGTATAAAGGGTTTTCCCCTCTACCCATCTCCACTTAAATTACCAAGCTTTTGTCAGTGGTTCGAACCAGTGATGTGCACCAAACCCACACATCACAAGCTGAGCTCCCGACTAGACCAAAGCCCGGGGCAATTTGAGCCGCAGATCCTTCTACTTTCAAGTAACATAGCATCCTTCAAGTTTCTAATACTTTAACGAAGGAATGTTTGGCTCACCTCACAATTCCTCTTGAATCTATGATATGTTCACCGGATTGTTCATGCAGCTAAAATGTTTCAGTTATAGAATGGGCAATGGAAACCAATATTGGAATCTCTCCTTTTCCCCTTTTGCAATGATCTCAACCCACTTCCATCCATTCAGTCTTTAGACACCACAGCAATTTATGTTCTAATTGTTCCTATTAAACAGCATACAACTCAGCAAATCATTTAAGTACCACTAGGAAAGGCACCAACCCCTGCCCTGGCCAGCCTGAACAACAGACAAGCAACAACTCGGGAGGCTCTATATTACGAATCCAGAGATGATTTTCTACAAAATGTTCTACTAAAAAGCCTCTCAAATGTATAGAAGCATCTTACCATTCTGTCAGGACCTCAATATCGTGAACAGTTTGAGTCCCAGTTGGATCATCATCCAGAACGACTAAAGTCTTCAAACTATTCTCTGTTAGTGTACGTATTTCATTGATGGGATCCGTTGGCCACTCAGGAGGAAGGGACTGCAATACAGAATCTTTATTGAGAACAGGAAGTTTGGCTTCAACTTTGACTCCACTCAGTGTCTCATAGACCTGCAGAAGTTTCATATAGAGTAGATGGTAACGAATCAGCTGAACCATTTTACTGGCTTAACATTTATGCCCATCAAATAACATTTCATATTTTGCAAAGAGTATCTACATTGTCTATCCAATACACTGAATGATCACTTGAGCAATTAACATGAAATATCTTTTCATATGTCAGCTGTTCATACCTTCACTACAGCAGCATCATCCAATCTGCCCCATCCAGCAGCAGAACCTGATGCATGAGACATTGTGCCAAATATGAATACAGATAACATAGCATGGAAAAGAGAACAGTTTTTGCAATAAAGTTACGTAATCAAGAACCATTAAGTCAATCATAGGTAAGTTAGAAAAAGGAGTAATTTGCGTTGGTGAAAACTGCACTTATGATGGCGACAGGTTCACAAGTTTATCTGGTTAAACCCATGGCTTAGATGGTACAGTTTTGAAACAGATCTAAGCCATTCAACTATATTTAAATGGTTTGTTGGAATCCAGATTTAATATTGGCTGGCATAAGAGAACCCCGGTTCAGCTGTGCTTCAGCAATTTCTCCCACTAGGATACAAGTCTCTTTCTCCCTCTTAGTCACCACTTTCTTCTCCTCCCACATCCCCCCTCCCCCCTCTCCAATTTGACCACATTTTCTTGATTTAATATTCATATACTACAAGCATTGGCCCCACAATCTTCTACATCTCATGACATTCAAAAGATAAAGGAAACTATCACGCGAAGGATGTTTATTTCGTCCAGAATTTCACGAAAACAGCGACACAAAAGATCTTTTCAATAAAGTACATGCAGTACTAGATTGGCGTTACATTAGGTATGAGTTTGAGACATATTTGGACAATACAATGGTGAAAAAAGTGAGCTGAATGGAATGTCCATTGACTTGAACATAAGACAATTAAAGAGATAGTCAACTTTATTGTCCTAGATGGTTTCTTCTTTTAAGTAACCCCAGGTTAACGCTCAGTCTTTTGAGCATAATTTCTTAAGGTTCCGCCATATCAACAATAATCTCTATGCATCACAAATTTTCTTCTGCTTACTTTCTCTCGAGACAGTACCAGTAACTTATCATTGTAATAATTTTGGGTAAACTGAAAAGACGGAAGCTGTCAATGCTGCTGCGATCATGAAAAATTTTCAGGTAAAATAGCATTTGGAATTTGTGACTGGAATCACCAAACACAACTGTCATAGAAAACAAAAGCTAAGTATATCTATGTCACTTTCTTTCAGAGCTTACCATTTTTCTTTTTAATAAAGAAAAACTGGGGTAAGATCCACCGAAATGGAGAGCCTAAACCGGATGTGCCTGATAACAGGTAAAGTCCGACGACTGTTTCCGTCTCTGTCGGGGGAGATGCCAACCATCTCTCCTTTCTACGAACACAACCATCTCTCCTTTCTACGAACACAGCTTACCAGATATAGATATACTAAGAACAAATATGATTGCAAAGAGTGGGGGATGAAAATAAAATATCTCGGTTAGCTGAGTGCTGGGCAACTGTTGTTCAATAATGATGTATACAGTGAAAAGAGAGCGAAAAAACTCTTAACCACACCTGCCAGGAATAATTGATGTGCAATGTTTGCTATATGAAGCGGTACTCTGCGTGATGAGCCTTCACGAGAAACAATGCCCTGTTATCACCACAAGAATAACCATAAGAAAATTAAAAACAAATGTTGATACAGCTGCATTATGAATATATTCAATACTTATCAGCCTCACCAGATCCTTCACAAAGATATCAAGTGCAGACAATGGTGTATAATCATTTTCTATCATGTGTGGCCCACGATTCTCAAACATCCTGCAGCAAAACACAAATCCAAATGAAGTCTACTGTCCATGCAGTAACACAAATCACATGTAACGGATTAAGCAAAATTTCTAGAAAGACGTAAAGTTGCATGTTGGTTTGGGATTGAGAGAATGACGAAAGGAGGCAACGCTGATATATCAAAACCTCATGTTCATATAGGTTGAGAGTTAGAAGACACCATAAAAGTTAATCAAGTTTGCTGGTATTAAAGAAAATAAAGCTAAGGTCTTGTATCAGTTCCATTCACAGATGAATAATGAATTGACCAACGTGATTTCCTGCCTAACAACATGGGACAAACCAATACATCCGTAAACTCTATCGTAGCTCATGCGCAGACAAGTACCTCCCCAGCAAAAGGAAAAAAAAAAAAAAAAACTCTCATACTCAAGACATGTAATTCCCATTTCTTAAAAATGTCCAATTTTTCTGGTAACATATGTTAGTACAATAAGATAAAAGTGGTGAAGATTTTCCCAGCATCTATACGAAAACGACTACTGTTGAAGACATCAATCAACCGACCATTGAAAAACAAATCAATAAACAAATAAAAGTGTTCGAATTCAACACGCAATAGAACAAGAAAAGTCTTGGTTTGAGTCTCGCAACTGAAAAAGGTACAATTAAACAAATATAGGTATTCCGTGTCTACTAATTTAAACTTTTAGATAGGTGGCTCATACAATTTAACAACTATCTCTGCCACGACCAAAGATAATTGAACGAAAAGAAGGAAATTGTTTTCTTTAATTGCTGCATCAGTTACCTACCAAGATGTTCCTCCACTATTTGCGATGACATCAAACAATAGCCTTGTATTAAGACCCAATCGAGCACCAAATGCTATTGCCTCAGCAGCTGATGCTATATGAACTCCAGCAAGAAGTTGATTGACCATCTTTACGACACTGGTGGATCCAGCACAATATGAAGTTAATAACTGATATATTACTTCCAGATAAACTCATTGAAGAAGCAACAAGGACATCGATAAGGTGAAAATGATTGGAGAAGTATTTGCATGCCCAAATGAGCTACTATGAAATAAAGTGATACAGCGATGTCGGGAAAGATAAAACTTAGATGAAAGGTACCTGGCAGCTCCACAGCTTCCTCTTATAACATAAAGCTTCTCACTTAATGCTGTTTACGGAATCACACAAGGATCAGTACCTTAATACAAACATTTGAAAGGAAAATCTCATAGTAAAACTCAAAGATATTTGGGGAGACCAAATAAAGATTCCACTTCTTACCAGAAAGAACTGAACCAGTGTGCTTGAGAGCTTCATCTGTCCCTGATGCCATTATCTAGCATTGATCTTAACTCCAGTAAGTTACCAGACAAGGTTCGGCCAAAAATTAAGGCATTTGAAATATTTATTAATCACCAAAACTGAGATATGGAAGGTAATTTTTCATATCCATACCGTAAGGGTTCCATTAGCAGCCCTTTTGACCCCACCAGAAACAGGAGCATCCACTAACTTTAATTTCTTCGAGTCACCTATCAAATGATAAAGCAGATGCATCTGTGAGTTGAGAGGAATGATATTATGTGAATTACATGAGAAATTTGTAGAGAAAACTGAAGATTTCATAATCTCTGATTACAGTATGGCAGAGAGTGCAAGAGATCATTAAATTTCACTCAGTTCTCTTGAAATTGACAGTCACATGTAGGAAGAGGCACTATATCGATTTGATAGGCCCAATACTGCAGTCTTCTAAAACAGAGAGGCATTGTATTATCGGACAAAGATACCATCCCACAAAATTAAAATAAAAAATAAAAACAGGGGCTCCCACACCCAGGACTAACAAAAGTTCCTTTGGCTTGAAGATAGCTAGCTTTTAGTATCAACAATGTATCATATATCAACTCCTTGAACTGGTTTATTTAGGAATAGTCTGACCTTGAAAAGAATGAACAAGCATATGGCAGGAAACGTATACAAAAACGAAAAGCAAATGTCAATGGAATTTGAGAGGAGATACTTACTCTGCAAGCGTTTCTCGAGCTGGCTAACAAATGATGGAGAAACTGTTGATGAGAGTATAACAGATGCTCCAGATGGAAGGGCTATAAACACCAGGAGAGACGGTTAGTCCTGCCCACAGATGCAGAAGTGAGAGCGAAGAATTTACCTGACACAGCTCCTTGATCACCATAAAGAACACTTTCAGCTTGCAGTTCGTTTGTGACCATTACTACAAGTACATCCACATCTGAAAAATTAAAATAACAAAAGAAACATTTAAGGGATCAGTAACTGAAAGTAGCATATAACTCGTAGCATTAAACTTATTGCAAGCCACACTGCTCATCAAAAGTAAAGAAGCAACTTTAGGTCACATATTTGGCAGATGAACTGGTTGGTAAAATACTTTTATGCTGGACTTGTTAAGGAGAAAACAAAGAGTTATTGCACCCAAAGCTGGCCTGATGGTCAATGAAGACAGTAGGTGCAAACCTTGAGCAAGGTTCAAATCCCGGCAGAGACAAAAAACACTAGGTGATTTCTTCCCTTATAAGTTATACCTAAGCCTTTGTAAGCAGAGTTACCAGTACCTGAGGTAGTTGTACCCAATGAAAAAAGTATTATCTGACAGATAACTTATTCTCTATGGCGATCAAATCCAAGAAAGATGGAAGTGAAAGCTCAAGTCCCTTCTCATTTTCTTCCTGAACGCAGGGAGACAAGATGGCTTAAGATTGCTAGTCAACCTTGTTCTCACTTTGTCTCATCCAGGTAACCTCCTATTCATAAGAGCAAGAAAATAAACAGAATAGCAGACCCCTGGAACTTAAAGATCTTTGACAACAGACAAGATTTTTTATAAGAACAGACCTGAAGATTCTCATTAGTTTCTCTATGAATGATGCACACTTCAAAAAGCATCTTAATTTACCTCGAGATACTTCTGCCGGAGTACTTCCAGTCAAGCCACCTGCTTCTGCAAAACGAGATAGTGATGGTGCATATACCTACACAATTCATGAGGAAAGGACTGTCAGTATTTTCACTTAAGTATTAGCTTTAACAGAATCACAACTTTCCATGTCAGAAAATAGAGGAGAGTATATATAAGCAGGTGGATACACTTCAAGATGTTGTGCAAGTGGAATGCATATCGCTATGGCAATGCACAAAATGTGCCAGTGATCGGAATAAATAAAGGAAACCAACATTTCAATTAGGTCAAGAAAAATCTGTCTTGCAAGTCAGTTTCAGCATTCATTTTCTTGTGGGAATTCTTTCAACGAATCGGAAACAAAGAGCCACCAGTGCAGGCATAATCTCTTATAATGTAGAATATTGACGGATGCTTCTACTGTCACTTACGGTTCCCTACAGGTGAACCACCTTCTCTAGGTTTTCAAAGGCAAAGGATCATCCCTGAAATATATTATCCTAAGTAGGTTTTTACAGTTTACTCCAAATTTAAATCTTCAGTGGTTCTGATGTACTCCCTGAGATATAAGGCTTAGAGTGAGCAGTAGCGTGTGGAAAATCCTTCACTCATTAAAACATTTCAAAATTTCTAGTAAATGGAAGCAGTATCATTTTCATGGAAAGTTGGTGGAAAAAAGCTATTCATTGACTTATAAAATCTACCATTTAAGTGATCTAACATTATATTTTGACATAGATAGTCCATCACCAAATATAAAAGACGTAAGGCATTACTTACATCATAACCAACAACGCAGAAATCTGATTTCAGCAGTTGAGTTGCCATGCCAAATCCCATAGCACCAAGGCCAATGAAACCAATTCGCTTCACAGTATCAGATTGGGACGTAATTTGGCCGGCCAGTTCCTCTGGGTTGTAACTTTTAGAATTGACAGCATCAGCTAGATTTACGCCAAGTAAGCTTTCCCAAACCTGTAGCACATCCTGTTAGTAGCTGATAAAAACATCCATGCCACATTAGAGTAGGAAAACCTTAAAAACATTTTCCAATGTACTCAAACCTGACCTTAAGCAATGTAGAATCGTCATCTTTCTGTGCTTGGGGATGTGATGATCCTGTAAATGAAATGCAAAGCAACTGAGATCAAATCTGAATATAGTCTTTCACAAAAATAAAAGAAGAAGAAATGTGTACTATGCCTGCTATGAGTTGCTGATGAGCAACCGTTAAAAGCGGAAGGAGGAATTTATGTGATTTCGCCATGTCTAGTACATTACCCTGAAGTGCATCAAAAAAGAATCAGGGAAAAGGAAACCTTACAGCAGTCAAAGAGACCATGAACCAGAGCAGAAATTATAGAGAGGTTTTTCAAGCTGTAGCTAGTAGCAACAAAAGAGAAAATCATGCAGAAATTTTCAAGGTTTTCCCTTTGCCCAATTAAATTAGATGTTCTTTCCTTTTTGGATGGGTTTAAAAAGTTTGACCTATTTCCGTAAATGGAAAATTCTACTCCCTCATAACTCTTCAAATTAAAGAAATTTATCACTTTATATCATTTCAAAATTGATGTGACTTCCTTTCGGCTAACCAGTCTACTTTCACATCCCAAATTATTATTTAAGCACTTGTTACAAGCTATCATTTTAAGCACTCGTTGCCAGATAATTAGACGTTTCATTCTTAAGCTTAACACCAGCTAATAATGAGTCTATCTCAGAGGTCGATTATAATCAACAAAAAACCAGGATTACTAATAGAAAAGCATTTTAAACCCGGCCAAAAAAGAAAGAAATGCAAGATTTTCCTGCATGATTCTCTCTTTTCGTCAGGGTATATCATAAGTCTTAAGGTTTTGTTTATGAAAGAAAGTGAATTTAAGACTTGAGGTTTCACTTTCACCTGAAAATTGCATTATCTACACTAACCACTATACACCATAAATATAATATGGAATGAGGACCTGACTAAAAAAAAGATAATATGGAATGAGGATTAGAAAGAGCACTTCATCTTACAGCAGCATTGAACGGTAACTATAGCTGTCAAAAGAAAATAAAACTGACAAACTCAACACAAGACTCTTACCAAATTTTGAATGAAAAGGTTCAGAAAGAGATGTTTAGTTTGGTTGCCCCTCAAAAGCTGAGGGAGAGAATTCTTGAAAACCCTGCAAAATATGAATATTAGGAAAAGCTTGAGTATGAAACCAAAATAAGTATAGATAAGCTATGTAAAGTAAATCGAGGACAAGAAAAACAAAGGACGTAGTATCCGAGCTGAGTCAACTTGCAACTAAACCATATCAAGACTTTTACAAATGACTAATAATAGATCTTTCAGATAAAATTTACTTCTCTTGGGATCATTGAGAACATAAATAGACTCCATAGACATGCCCATGTACAGCTAGTCTGTCTAGCTTTCAGCATAGGAGGCCACATTGAACTGGTAAAATCAATGACACTTAATCAAATTCCCAACTGAAATCATTTATAATCTTATCATCAAACTCAAACACGAATATTTAACAAAAAAAAAAAAATTGACATAAAAGCCAGACTTTAAGACATTATAATTAATTACTTTTTTTGATAGGTATAATTTAACTCTATTGAAATACCTGTAAACAGATTAAGACGTATTAATTAGTTTTCCCTTAAAGTCAGCAGAAATGCTTTTAAGTATCTCTATATTTCCCTGCGCTCCTGAAGAAGGTAGGATAGGTCATTTTATGCTTGGCGAAAAAACTACGTGAACAAGTGCAAAGCAACTTAATTAGATACTGAGATATAATACTGGTGCACTAATGTCATATTCTTTTGGAATAATAAAACTATCTTATTTAAGATACTACACAATCACTTGCAGAGAAGCCCTGTAGTTTATCTATCAAATGAAGCTAAAATGAAATGATAAGTAAATGCAGTCACCAAGAATTTCCAGCAGCATTGGATATTATGTCATAAAGTATCCATGGATGAATCCCAGCTTGAGCACCAAGACAAATGGCCTCCACGGAAGCAACAGAATGAATTCCTTCAAGGAGCTCAATCACCATTCTAGCATTGCTGCAAGCAATATATAACAGGTAAATCATTGCCAGAAAATCCTAATACCAACACACCTACCCAAATTAAGCTAATGATAATTTAACTCTAAGCAAATTATAACTTTTCTCACCAATGGCAATGACAGGAAAAACACCAACAGTTTGTGGACAAGAGAGATATACATAATAGATCGAAAGAGTAATATACCTTCCAGCACCAAGTTCACCCTCAAAGGTGTATAGCTTTGTGCACATGGCTGTCCACAGAACAAAAACGAGACTTAGAAAAGCAAAGAAACATGAGAGTAACTAATTTTCTCCTGCTCTTATAGTTTTCTAATTAAGAACAATGATTTCAATAGTGATCTTCTGCTAAAGATATCCAGAATAGCAAGACAAATGTACCGCACCACAGAGAATGGGCTGTGCTCTAGCAATGGATTCTGAACTTCCAGAGGAAATAATCTAACATCATTGAAAAGAAAGAAAAAGTAATCCTAGCATCAGCAAAGGATAAAAATAAAAGAAAAATTTCTAAACGACTTAACACGAGTGGGTGTCACAGGGATTTTTATGCCATACCATAGTTTTATCATTCAGAACCTCTGATACTGCCTTTGAGACATATATATCAACAATGAAGTTTGTGCCATAAGAATCTGCAGTAGTTAAAACAATAATAGTTAGAAGATTTCAGAAGTCTGTTTCAGTTTTTACCAACAGTGACAACAACAACAACAACAACAACAACACACCCACTATAATCCCACAAGTGGGATCTGGGGAGGGTGAGATGTACGCAGACCTTACCCCCACTAAAGTGGAGAGGTTGTTTCTGATAGACCCTCGGCTAGAGAAAACATTTTAGGAAACACGTTTGAAAACAAGATGGAAATAGCATGCAAACGAGAATGATGAAACTAACGCATATTCAAAATAAAGAGATAAACAGCCGATATAAATACGAAGCCTGCAGTGGAGCTAGTCTATATAGAATAGTATATTATAATACCTAATAATAGACAAGACACTCAACTACTATCTAACCTTCTACCCTAATCTTCGACCTCCGCGCCCTCCTATCTAGGGTCATGTCCTCGGTGATCTACATCTGGGTCATGTCCTGTCTAATAACCTCGGTCCAGTTCTTCTTCAGTCTACCTCTACCTCTCCGTAGATCTAGCACTGCCAACCTCTCACACCTCCTAACCGGGCGCATCTGCACTTCTCCTCTTCACATGACCAAACCATCTTAGCCTCGCTTCTCGCATCTTGTCTGCCATTGGGGCCACGCCCACCAACAGTGACAGTGAAATGTAAATCCCAATATTTCCATCTTCCTCTATTTTAATCCTTGTAGCCAGAATATATAACTTCACAAAGCAAATAATTGCTTAACATAAGATGGCACGTGTTCAAAACAATCTTAGACGCGCCAGTTCATCTTGATACGTCACACTCAAACAGCGTTTATGAGAAATCATGAATAGCAATACCCTGCAAGTCTTAGCTTATGCTTTAATGGGCCATGATATCTGCAGCAAATTCTTATAATAAATGCTAGATTAGCTCATACAGTACATTCAACAAAAAATCTATATTTTTTTTAGATAAGTCTTAGCAGAGTTTACATTCATGTTGAGGTGCTACTTAGTGAATCTCATATGTCTACCGAATCATCAAATTTGTTAAGAATAATATGAACTAAAACTCCAGTTAAACAGAATAGAACAAAACAATAGAGAAAATAATAAAGCAGTAAATAAAAAAAAAAAAATCACAAGAAAGATATTCTGCATAGTCATTCATCATTAGACTTAAAACATCACAAGAAAACTTAAGTCTACAAGTAACACAATAAGAAAGAGGAGAATCTATTTTTGCAAACACGGAATATGTATTACTTCCTATATATCGCAATGAAATATGAAAATAAGCCAGATTAAGATGTTGCCTCTTAGAGTCGACTCCAGCTTCTGAATCTGTGGAGGTAATACATTTGAATGGAAAATGATGACCGTGTCTTTGCTTAATCCTGCAAAGCAAGAAGAAACATAAACAGGATGGGAAGAAAAGGAAAAGACATTGTACCTTAATCTAACTGATCCGACAGCAATCTGTGATATAAGTTCTGCACATAGAAAAATTACCTTTTAAAACACCCTTGTCACCCAGAATTAAATCGTCTATTTGATCAGCATGAGATAGCAATATGACCAGAGCAGCTACACCTGAAATGGTGAAGTACTATTAGATAGTAATTTAGCACGTTGCAACAAGATACCACGAGGAACTACAAAGAGCCTCCAGCCTTTCACCATATGATGACAATAACATTAGCTATAAATACTGTTGCTTCTCTCCTTTTTACTGGGGACCGCAGCATGTTTAAATGATGACCTCAAGCCAATCATTTCTTAAGGCAATATACGATAGAACTAGAGGTCTATCTTCTGTATGCATCAGAGAGCAAGAACTTAGGTGACATCACCTTCTTTTAGGTCTTCCGATATCACGAGAAGAAAAATAGGAGATTACATTGCGGGGAAATTCGGAGGCTACTGATAGATTACTTCTAACCTTCCAGGTCAGCACAATATTCTATTTCCCTTATATCCCCAATATTCTTTTTAGCTTTCTTCAAAAAGAATGGTGTATGTCAATAGTGCATCCAAGAAGAATTGATCAGCAAATGGGAAAGAAAGACCAGTTACATAAAGAAAATCAGACAAGAAAAGTGGCAACCATATAGAAAGATATAAGCTGACAATTTATAAAGTCAAGTGCAGTGGGAACACCTGCCCGAACCAGCTCAAGATTGGCTTTTCGGGACCAGTTTTGAGTATCTTAAGATAAATTTGACTTATATGGCATTATCTAGTTGAATTTGAGGATAAAAGAGGAAATAGAACTACTGGAAAATCTGATACCTCAGTTCAGAAAAAGACGAGTAAAGTACATGATGGGTGATAACAGTTTAGACAGTTGGGAAGAAAACTAAGGATGGAAGAGCAAAAGTTAAAAAAAGGTGCAAAACAAGAGCAGATTCTCCAAACAAAAGGAAAGGTTTGGTTTAAACTGAGTCTTCAAAGGTGTTTATCAATGCTCTGTACATAGTTTCAACTCGACTACAATCTAACTGAACATTACAGCAAAAATCTGAAAAAGAAGGCTGGGTATAGGAACTAAATAAGATGCAAAGTCAGGTCTCACCTTTGCCTGCCTCAGTAGGACTGGCACATACTTTACCGCCTAGCTTTGAGAATTTATCAACCAAAGGACTGCCCGCCTGTTAGTACCACATATCAAAACCACAGATCAAAAGGGGATTATCAATCTTAAGCAGATGTCATTGAGACAAACAAGCAGAAGAGTGTAGATAGAACACTTGTCTCCACTTTCTTACAGGTTGCATATGCACTTTATATGTCATGTGATGAAGAGCCACTAAGAAACCATCTAGCCCCAATTTAGGAGATCAAAGATAAAAGCTTTCATGCCTTATTTAATACTAATTAGAAAGGAAATAGAACATCTTGATATTTATAATTCTGTAAATAAACCAAAATTATCTGCAATTCTGGTAGGAGACCAAACAGATCTTCAAATGCTCTGATAGTGAATGGAAAAGATTTCAGAGCAATTCTTAACTAACACTGACCAATATCAGGCATTGCAAACTGTAAGTCGTTTTCTTAAACCACAGCTTCCTAATTCTTCTTTCTGAGCTTGCGTCAAAACAATGGATTACTTAACAACTCGAACGAAAAATTATATTCTTTCAAACATTTTATGAGCGACCGTGTTCCTGTGTATTCTGGTTGAAGAGAAAGAATGAGCTTATCAAATTGAAAGACAAACTGAATTCGTATATCTTTCGTAATGTGGTAGTAGCGTCTGCTAAAACGTGGTCTTTCCTTGTCTCAAAGCTGAGTTACTACATTATTCTTAAGAAGGTTTTCTGACAATTGAGTTACTAGTATTTATTAAAGCATACAAGTTTTACATATTGTCAAAGTTGAAATATCCACTCTAAATCGTTTGATAAGTTCCTTAAACTACATTGTTGAAAATCTGCTTCTTGTGCCAGAATGCTGCTCTTTTTTAATGTCCTATACACACTAATGGCTGCAGAATGACTGAAGGAGTCAACATAGTCACAAGCAGTAAACACGCTCAAAAGTTTTCTTGTGAGGAGAAGTATCAGCGAACATATCAAATCTTATCCCAAGTGTCGTAACTAAGAGAAAATTAAACTGAAATATAATTTTCTAAAACTATTTTAAGATCTTGATCAATCATTCCCTGAATCTTAGACAATGATCTTAATGAAATACTGATCTCATCCTTATCCCGTTGTTATTGGCGAATCTTGGTGGTTCATGCTTACCATATGATAAAATTGAAAAAATCTCATAATTCAACTCCAAGCTCTACTGTCATTATAATCCAACAACAACAACATAACCAGTGTTATCCCACAAGTGGGGTACGGGGAGGGTGGGGTATATGCAGACCATAGCCCTGCTAAAGTAAGACAGAGATGTTGTTTCCAATAGACCCTCGACTCAAGAAAATCAAGAAAGTACAATCAGAAGAAACATGATCAAGAAAACAACATGATTAATGCAAATCATAGAACTTGAATTTCCATTTCTGAATTATACGAATAAAAATATTTGAGCAAGAAAAGAAACAGTAACAAACCTCAAATGCTTGTACAGAGTAATCAGAATTAAGAAGAGAAGTAGCCAAATCTAAGCTGATATCATCCAAGCCAACAAATCCAATTACACTCTGAGTAGCCATTACTGAAACAAAGAAACAGAGTGAACTACAAAACCAATATGGTGTTTTCTTTGACTAATTATATGGTGTAACACCTAAACAATAGCGTGGAATAAGGTTGGGTTAGTACAACTATTACTCATTATATAAAGAACTTGTCAAGTTGATGAGTTTTTTACTATTTCATGAATCATGTGTCAGAGTCTCTCTATATATAACTATAACTAGTAACAAAATGCCGATAGTCTTGGCCTCTCTAGATCATGACCAAAAGTAAATATCAAATCCAATAAATATATTATCTCCGTCCCATTTTATTTGTCATAATTTTTTTATTAATTCGTTCCAAAAAAGTTAGTATCATATTTTTAAATTTGACAACAATTCAACTTTAAAGTTATATCATTTATAGCCACACATATGTTCTAGTATATTTTAGAGTCAAAAGTTTTTTTTTTATTAAACTTTGTGTCAAGTGCTTGCAGTAATTCTTAAATCTAAATACTTTGAACTATGCAGGTTGCGACTTCAGAGTCAACTATTTGCACTTTCTTATTTCTTCTTTCTTTTTTGTATTTTCATATAACGTGATTTGTCATGCCAATTTTTAGTTCGATAATTTCTCCAAATATCTTTCGCATAATGTCCATAAAATATATAATATATGAGATTAGTAAATCATTTTATTTGAATAAGGTGGGTAATTTTTGGTAACATTACCAAAATGGGAATGTTTTTACTGGCGAATTGTAAGCGTGCGTATAAAAGAAGAATTGTGATTTTGGTTGAGTGGGTCCGTGCTAAATCAAGACAAGGTGGCAAAGACGTGGACACTCAATTGCAATTAAATGCACAAATATGATAAGCTCAAATGTTAGATAGTAGCATAAGGAACATGTCACTGTCCCCCCACATAACATCGCTGTGTCGGATTTGACTTTCTTGAGTTTTAGTTTGACTATTTATGAAATACTAATAAAACGTGAGAAGTTTAATAAGTGCATAATTTAAACTGAATAAGCTAACATTGGCGTTAGTTATTTAAAATGTCTTTTATCTCTATGACCAATAAATTTTGGAAAAAATCGACTATAAGATCCTAAAAGAGCTCACTATTGAGTACGCATAGTTTATACTTTGGATAAGTGGAATTGCAGTGGATAGTGGATACTGCTCAACAGAGCACTGAAACTATTGACTGGGCCCAAATTGATTCCACACGGACATATATATGATTGAAACAACAAAATAGGTGTAGAAATTGTTTTTATAAACCTTTGGCATAAGAAAAAATAGTTTTAAAAATGGGTTTGGAACTTGAAAAAAAAAAAAATCATAAAAAGACTCCAAAAGTAGAAACATCAAGGTAACAAAAAAATAATAAAGTTAATTAGGAAAAACGAAACAACATTATTAGTAAGAGCGAACAATAAGATACGGATAATAGTGATAAGGTTCACTACAAGCCCCATAATAGAACCAAGATCCCATTGAAGGGGAGGAAACACTAAATGCCTTCTAACCTTCTACCATAATCCTCGATTTCCATGCTCCTCTATCTAGGGTCAAGTCTTCGGTAATCTAAAGTTGTGTCATGTCCTACCTAATCACTACGCCCCAATTCTTCCTCTGTCTGCCTCTATCTCGCCGTAGACACAACACTATCAATCTCACGCACCTCCTCACTGGAACATGAGTGCTCCTCCTTTCCACATGCTCGAACCATCACAATCTCGCTTCTTGCATCTTGTCCATCATTGAGGTCATTTCCATCTTGTCTTGTATGACTGCATTCTTAAACTTATCTTTCCTATCATGCCCACATATCCTCTGAGCATCCTCATTTGGCTACGAGCATCTTTTGAACATGGATCTTCTTGTCTGGCCAACACTCTGCCACATATAACATAGTTGGTATAACAACCACTTTGTAAAACTTATCCCTAAGTCTAGGTGACACTTCACATAGGACACCGAAAGTGAGTTTCCATTTCGTCCAGCCCTCTCTTATACAATGAGTGACTTCATCATCACTCTTTTTATTTTCTTTGATTATTGACACAAGATATTTGAAGCACTCTTTTTTGGGGATGACTTGGGTATCAAATATCACTTCCACACCTGTTTCATTTGATACTTCACTAAACTTGTACTTCATATATACCGTCTTAGTCCTTCTCAACCCGAAACCTTTAGACTTTAGAGTTTGCCTCCAAACCTCTGATTGATCATTCACTCTGCTACAAGTCTCGTCAGCCAACACTATATCATCTGCAAACAACATACATCAAATTTGAAAAAAAAAAGTTTTTAAGTTAAGTTTGAGAAAAAACTTTTGGAAGTCGAAGCTGTATTTAGACGTGTATAATACTTGAAAAAAGCTTTAGTTTTGTGAGTGATAACTTCAAAATTTTGAAAAACTAATCCAACCCATTTTTTCAAACTTGAAAATCTCATATCGAAAAATTGTCCAAAAACTATTACATCCTATAAATAAATCGTGTTTAAAAAAAATCAATAAAAGTCTCCAAAATCTATGTCCAACGGGAGGGAGCTTAATATTATTGGTGCTTTAATGAGCAAAACCCAAAACTGAATCAAACACTTTAAATCTTTTTAGATAGATAAATCTATGAGTGCAAGACAACTCTTTTTTAAGTAGTAGTAGTAGTAAATAACATTATGTTTTAACGATGGACGATTGTCATACGAGATCTCAGTCTATCCATCTATCCCAATTTATATAAAGGTGGTTGACTAAGCAAAAAATTTAAGAAGTAAAATGAGATTTTTAAACTTGTAGTCTAATACAAATTTTAGAAATTTGTGTGGCTGTGAATTACTCTCATAAAGTTAAATTGACTAAATATAAAAATTATCCGAAAAAGAAAGACCTCCACATAAAATGTGACGTATGAGTATCATGTATTATTCTTGAATATCCACACTTTACCAAACCTAGAAACGAAATCTAGGATTCCTTCGGGAGGCAATACTTTTATACTTTAGGTGTCAATCCAATATATATACCACTTCTGAAAACGGGTAGAACGATAGGAAATGGTTGGTCCCCCCTTAGCATGAATGTTTATGAGGGGTGGTGCCATGATGAAACAATGGCATTAAAACCCGCCATTTCTTTGAATGCTCTACAGTCTACACTATGTTTGTCTAAAATGAGTAACATCGTTTAGTTTGAGATGAAACACTTAAATCTATCTAAGATTTGACAAACGAAAGATGAAAATTCGAATAAGTTAGATTACTCCACTAAAACTTTGGAAGAACGTCAGCAGTTGAAATCTAAGATCATATGATCTCATCATAAATAGCTCACATGTAGTCCAATATTTAATTAAGAAAAGAATTTCAACATAATAATTATTGTCTTTCTTACAAAATTGATGGCAGCATGTTGTAAACTGAGTAAAGTGAAATCTGAGATCTCATCATCATCATCATTATTAAAGGTAAATACTACTCCTGTTAGATCTAAATTCTAATAGAGGACAAAGTTTCTCGATTTGACCATTTTCCCCTTCCCGCAAGAAGCTAAAATATTTTTACACTACAATGACGAATGCAAGGCATGTGATTGCATAAAATATTTTAATCTTATTACTTTTACAGTTAAGATTAAATAAAAAGTAATAAGATTAAATTTCATGATTTAGTGCAAAAATGAGTGCGAACAAGTATTTATCCCCTATAAGAAAGGACGAATCGAAATATGTACTGCCCCTAAGTACATGAATACTTTTTCAGACTGTAATGATGAGTCTGAAATTAAGGGCATCCATGTGCTATTTTATCCATTGCATACCAAGTTTCACCAACCAACATTTTGCACAGAGCTACGCACACAAATATAGTTTAATGTTGATCTTTGAAGCTTCCCCTTTCATGTAAGGACAAACTTGGAGGTTTCGCCTGCCCTGCTAGTATTGTTAGTTCTTTGGAAAGCAAGGAGGAGAAAATTTTGTCGAAATTTAAACAAAATATTTAATTGTTGAATTTGAGAAAAAGAGTATTAAGAAGTTGATCCTTTTTCCTCTTTAATTTACTACCCTCTCTTTATCGGGTGATATTTTGGCTTTCTCTCCATTTTGTAAATTAGTGTACGAATAGTCAAATTTTTAAACTTTAACGAGATATGTTTAACGTTTATTTGTTCACAGATATTGAATTATTTCCATGCTTAGCGCCACTATAATTTGAAATCCATCAAAAGTTTTAAGCAAATAAGCTTTCCGTGTATCTGTCAACACTTGTAAATTTCTTACGCGCCCGCCAAAAGCTTGAAAAATGGTGCTATTGTTGCACAAATTTAAAACACATGAAGAAACCTTAAACATACCCACGCTAAAGGGCCATCTAGTGAAATTTTTCGTTAAAATATGGATCACGGGGTAGTTCACATTTCCAACAAAAAATTTCACTACATGTACCCATTTAACCTTGGTTATGGTTTTTTGTCCCCATTAAAGAATGGTTTAGCAAAATGGCCTCCGTAGACAACACTTCACGTTATAAATTTTCAAGTGTTCCCTCGGGGGAAACACTTGAAGTGTAAATTGCAAATGTTGCCTGCAAGGCAGCACTTCAAGTTATCTGGAGATAATGTTGACAGTGATAAAAGGTCAAGTGCTGCCACGGGGGCAACACTTGCAGCACTTGTCATTCTATACTTGAAGTGTTGCCCCCGTGGGTGCACTTTATACTTGAAGTGCTGCCCCCGTGGGTGCACTTGTCAAGTTATAACCTTGAAGTGTTGCCCCCGAAGGAGCACTTACTTAAAATTAGTGAGATCATTCTTGTAAAACCACTTTAAGCGAGGTCAATAAGGCAAACTATTGCCTAAGGTGTCATTACCCCATTTCCAAGCCTACTAGATTGTTTGCTTCTTTAGCGTAAACATTTCGCACATAGGTCACTTTTACCAGTGATCTTTGGTTTGAGGCCACTTATTTTATTGGTTTTGCATGAGAAGTTACTTTTTGAAACTTCAATCCTTGTGGGCTGAACTTCACACTACAAGGGCTGAAATTCAACTTCAGCCCGCCACAAGGGTTGAAGTTCAATTTTAGCTCACAAGTATTGAAGTTTACGCATCTATGCCTAAAAGTTCAGCCCTTGCGGGCTAAAGTTGAAGTTCAAAAAAAAAAATAGTCTTTAATGCAAAGCCAATAAAAAAAGTGGTCTCAAATCAAAGATCACTGGTAAAAAGGGCTATTCGTGCACTTTGCTCTGTTTAATGGAGCTATGGCACCGGATGCAATGGCTTGCTTTTTTAACTTCATTTAACATGGTTTAGCAAAAATGATCATCTGCTGAGTTAATAAATAATATTCAAACAAAATACTCATCAATAATAATTATTGGCACGCGTTTTCCCTTCTTCTTTAACTAATTATCTTGATGTCCTAAAAGGGCAATACTTGCCATCAGCCCCTTCCACCCGTGTCCAACTAAATTGCCTTTATATCTTGGCTAATCGCCAAATCTTGAAGTTTTGGCAGGACAACACTTGCCCTCGATTGCTTTTCACGTCTCAAATTAAATTCCGTTGAATTTCTTGCAAATAAACAGTTTTTGCATTTGACTCCTTCATCCCCTTCTCCCAACTAGATTGCATATCGGCCCCTTCACCCTCCTCTCCCAACTAACTTGTCTATAAATCTTGCCAAATAAGCAAAATTTGTCATCGACACCTTCACCCCCTTTCGCAATCAAATTACCTTGAAGTCATAGCAAGGCCACAACACTTGTCAAAATGGAGGTCATTTTTTCTAAATCATGCAAAGCATACATAAACCTTCAAAACTAGTCAAATTTAGGGCCGAGTGAGATTTTATGGTAAAAAATTCGCCCAGAGGCCATTTTTGCCATTGGTATTTAGTTTAAAGTCACTTCTTTTATTAGTTTTACATGAGAGGCTACTTTTTGAAACATCAATCTTTGTGGGCTAAACTTCATGCTTAAGTTATGAAGTTCAACTTCAATCCGTAAGGGTTGAACTTTTAGGCATAGATGCTGTAAAATTCAACCCTTGTGGGCCGAAGTTTGAACTTCAATACCTGTGGTGAGCTGAAGTTAAACTTCAACTCTTGTGGACTGAACTTGTGTGGAGTTCAACCCAAAAGGATTGAAGTTCCAAAAAGTGGCATCGCATGCAAAACCAATAAAAAAAATGGCCTCAAACTAAAGATTACTAGCAAAAGTGGCCTCTCATGCACTTTCCCTGGTTTCCTAAGGGGAAAGTGCACGAAAGGCCACTTTTGCCACTGGTCTTTGGGCACAGGCCACTAATACCAAAATATTTAGTTTGTGGCCACTTTCGCTTAAAAGATAGAACTTCAGTCCAGGGGCCGGATTGAAGTTCAGTCCTTAAAGATTTAACTTCAGTCCAGGGCCATATGGATTGAAGTTCACTCCTTAAAGACAGAACTTCAGTCCAGGGCCATGTTGACTGAAGTTCAGTCCTTAAAGATTTAACTTCAGTCCAGGGCCATATGGATTGAAGTTCAATCCTTAAAGATAGAACTTCAGTCCAGGGCCATGTTGACTGAAGTTTAGTCTAGTCCTTAAAGATGAAACTTCAGTCCAGGGCCATATGGACTAAAGTTCAATCCTTAAAAATGGAACTTCAGTCCAGGGCCATATGGACCGAAGTTTAGTCCTTAAACATGGAACTTCAGTCCAGGGACCGTATGGACTAAACTTCAGTCAATGATCAGAACTTAAGTCAATGTTTATTTAGTAAAGGCCCAAAAGTGGCCTCTAGTATAAGACCAAAGAAAATAGTGGCCTCAAATCAAATACCGGTGTTCAAAGTGGCTGCTGGACGAAATTTTTACGCTTTCTAAAGATAAAGAGATCTGTTTGTACTGGCCTCATTTGTATAAATATGACACTATAAGTAAGTTTACCTTTGTCTCCACATAACAATAGTTTGCAAAAATGCCACCCGTAAAGTTTAATGAAATAATTTCGGACGAAAATACTTCTATGCATCTTATGATTCGGAGACAACACTTGCCTTTGACCCCTATTTCTTAGGCAACACTTGCCCCTTGAAGTCCCTTGAATCTCACATGCTCTTAAAGAAAGTGTTGTCTGGATATCACTTGCCTTTGACCCATCTTTCTAAGGTAACACTTGCCCTTGAATCTCACATCTCCTAGAAAAAGTGTTCCATAGACAACACTTTCCCCTTCTAATCTCTTCCTACATTCTCGAGATAACTTGAAGTGTTGCGTTGCTTCTAACTAAACGGCAACACTTGCAAATTGGTAACTTGAAGTGTTGGCTCCAGATCATTAAAGGGTAATCGCTAAACATTATTAAACGGGGGAAAACTCTCAAAACAGTCACTATGGATAGCACATTGTGAACTTTTTGTTTGTATTGGCCTAGTCTCACATTGAAAGAAGTTTGGGAGAATTGCAGAAGTATGATACCATAGACAGTGGTTGCCTTTTTGAGCATCATAATAGTGGTTTAGTAAAATCGATTCCCGCTAATTTAATGAATAAATTTCGAACAAAAATATCCCTATGAAATTTTATAATGACGCATGCATCTTACTCTCTCTTTCTCGTAAATACTACTTAAGAGGCAACACCTGCCTTTAATTCGATCCCTTTTTGGATAGGCAACACTCGCCCTTTAATCTATCACACATTTTCCCAAATAACTTGAAGTGTTGCTCAGGCAGCACTTGTCCTTTCAATTCTCACCCCACATCCTCGCAGGCAACCCATGTCATTTGATCTCTTTTTAAAAGACAATACTTGTCAATTGAGAACTTAAAGTGTTGCCTACCGATGAAACGAAGATCATTTTGCTAAAACCATCTTAAATGGGGATAAAAAGGGAACATCAGTGAGGACGCGGTGAATTTTTTTGAAGAAGTTTCCTAAAGGTTTAGGATATCCCATATTCACTAGTTACTGACGATCCATTAATATTGTTTCGATGAATGTTTCCTTTTATTATTGTTTTAAGAGTTATATGTAACAATAACCATGATAATTTAAAAGCATACAACTTTAGACATCCAATTTGGAATTCAAGAGAATTTGTGATCACAATAATATTGGCTTGCACAATGTGTGGCAATAAAAATGATTCAGACAAGCCTAACTGATACTAGTATAAGCTAAGATAGTTTTTATAATTTGATTGATGGAATAATCATTAATCATGACCATAAGCTCTAAATAATATTTTCCTAACTCCAACTCCCATTCGAGTAGTATAACTTTGTAATTTTCATTATGTCGGTCATATCCAAACTTACGTCAAAATCAATTTTAGCTCCAAAAGATATGTAAAAAATTAAAATAAAACAAACTAATGGGATGTGATGCATGAACCACAACAATATTTTTCACATTTGAACACCAAAGGGAAATAATAATGATTTCCACAAAGAGTAACATGACTTTTTGCTCCACTCTTCCACCAAGAAATGCATGATTGCATTGTGTGCCCCTACTTTACCCCCTACCCCTTCCCCCTAACCTCCCAAGTACTGATGCAAAAGTTTCATTACTGTAATCCCAACAATATTTCCAGGGTGCTGTACAAGTGTACTATATTTTACCAAACAAATTAAGCCCTAATTAGGAAAAAATGTTGGATCCAGCAAATGATTTGGTACCTGCACCATCTTCTCCTACAATTTCATCAGTTTTCTTCATCTGATCTCGACACTGAGGTACTACTTACTATTATTTCGTTGGCTATTTTTTGTTTAAGCGGTTGAGTGAACGGCTATTTAGGTTAATTTTTTACTGAATTTTACGTGCAAACAGTCTACAGGTTCATTTTTTCATGATCGGAGTATAACGTTGGGGACACTCATGGGAGTTACATTCCAGGCGATCACATTTCGAGCTCCGTCGATGACTCAGCACCGCCAGTCAAACGTCGAGAGCTCCGCCGTAAGCGGCGGAACTCGGAAAAACAGGAAGTCGAAGAAGAGTAGAGTAGCGGCGGTTTCCGCGGCGGCGGAAGAGGAGGAACGGAGGCATTGGCGACGGCGGAGGTGGTGGCGGTTATGCAGAGATGAGTCCGATTCCAAGCCTGCATCGCTAGGCGAGTATCTCGAATTCGAACGGAGGTTAGGAGACGTAGCGATTGACGGCGGTGCTGCAGCAGCGGCGGCGGAGCTTGAAGGTGTTGTTATTGACGAGCCGCCGGCAAACGGAAGGACGTTATTTGCCGGCGGGAGAGTGTTGCCGCCGGCGGAAGTTGAAGAAGAAGCATCGTCATCGGCGGGAGCTTTAGGGCTTTGTAGATTTTCAGTGGCGTCGCTTTCGGGAATCTGCAGCCGTGGTGCTGGTTGCGTTGGATAAGCATATTAGATAAAGTTAATTTTGTTTTTAGGTGGTTAACTTTAAAATTTGTCTTTATTAATGACTTTAACCTTTGTCAGTAAATAGTCATTAAGAAGATTCAGAAATGCAAAGAAATAAAAGAATTCAGGAAATGTTTATTAATGACTTTTAACTCCTCTTATGCTTTCTAGGAATATTTGATTTTGCCACATGTCAACTATTTTAATCTAATGCAAATATTTCTTTCTAGCCGCAAACTCTCTCCTTCCTAGATGTAAAGTATAAACCAACTTCCTCTCAGACTATTTCCACCTTTGAGAAACCTCAGTCCTGGAGAATAAGGTCTCCACAACTGACTGCTATAAGACATTTTGGAAGAGGTATCAATAGCAATTCTTTTTAGGGCACAAACACAAAATTATATTTGCCATAAATGTGAATGAAATAGTCTGAAATTATACTCTAACTGAACTTTTGTTCACAAAAAAAGACATTCAGACCTTTTCTTATACAGTCCGTTGATGGGTAAAACAAAAGCTAGGAATTTCTAGCGAAATAGCAGTTTAGTTTGTTGTTTCTTTCTTTCTATATGTTTTTATGTTTTTTTTTTTAATTCTTATTTTAAAGAAGTTTCACAGTTCTGCTTAAATGATTGTTGCTTTCTTTTGAAAAATTCTATGTTCTATTATCATTAACAATAGAAGTTTTGAAGTTTTGAGGTAATACTCTTTATTAGATGTAGAGAAGGTAGCTTAAGCAAAAATGGTGTGTTGGTGTGTAAAGTCAATAAATAAATAATAGCCATTAAATTGGATAGTTGATATGTGGCAAAAATTTAAAGGTGTATTGAACAAAATTGAACAAAAGTGTAATGGATGGGATCTCAACCCATTTTATGGTATGTTGTTTATAGTAATAATTAAAAGTTAGATTACTTAGGGTCTGTTTGGCCAAGGTGTCAAAATCATTGAGAAGTGTTTTTGAGAAAAGTGCTTTTGGAAAAAATGATTTGGAAAATAAGCCGTTTGTGTTTAACTAAATAATGTGAGAAGTGTTTTTGTTAGTTATTTGTATTTAATAAATATTTAAAAATCAATTTTTAAACCTCAAATTACGATAAAGGATATACATATAAGTTGTTTCATATTCTTTTTGCATGTCTAATCTTGTTCTTAAAAATTAAAAGCACTTATTTTTTACCAAAAACTTGGCCAAACACCCTTATTATCTAAAATAAGTATTTTTTGTGAAAAATAAATTCTTTTGGCATGCCAAAAGCTTGGCCAAATAGGCTCTTAGACTATCATTCGGATGTATTGTTATTCTAGGAGTAACTAGTTAATATCAATTTTCCACATGTGTTAGTTACTTTGAATTTTATACAAATGTTTAATGTGTTCCATCTAAATTTCATATTTTATCTAACTGTGGATATTTAGCCGAAGGTCTATTTATAGGTGTAAGATCTAATACATTTCATCATTCTTAGACCCCACTTATAGGATAACATTAAGTATGTTGTTGTTGTATCTAAGCGTGGACATTATGTTTATTTCGGATTATAGTTATGAAAATTGTATTAGTCTTCCTTGAGATCCTTGTTATGAGATACGTGAAAGAAGTCTAATCACTAATTGAATGTTATGCTGCAAGCTTGAAGAAACTCCCTTCAATGGTTATATAAGTCACCAGCTGGCAACTGACCCCTACTGAAGCAAAAGTTATGATCACACGCATAATAAATGGAGTACCATTGAGTGAAACAGCAAGCAACCTGTGTTAGCTAAAGCTTTTTCAGCTTAGGAGGCGAATCATTTGTGCAATTCTTTAACAAATGAAGGTCACTTACACAAAGAAGATTTGCTAATTTGGAAGAAAGTGTTCACTAAAATGGAGTTATTTCTCCCAATAGATTCGATCCAAGTGCTTTAGGAAGGATGTTTAGTATTTAGTCAAATTTTCAACGTAAAAAAATGCTTTTACAACTAGTACTAGTACTTTATTTTGGGCATCATGCTAAAGCCATCAACTAGTATGTCAGTTTTATCAGTCTGCACCCAACAACTTAAAACTGAAGGAACCCGCTTAATGGTGTGTGGTATTCACTTTTTGGCGTGTTATTTAAACTTTAGCTACATTTTAGATTAACTGTTGCGACTAAGTTTAGGTAAAAAAGTTACTCCGTACATAACTGTAAAGAAATGCAGTAGTAACGCGTACATTGAATTCATATCTAAAATCTTTCAGCATATGTGAAGTTGAAAAAAAGGAGGTGTAATTTAGTCATGCAATTCATCCAAATCTTTGAGCTGTTTAGTGTTTTTTGCTCACAATATACTATTTGTGTGGAAGGTACCAAGTGAGTTTTTAAAAGCAGATAGAATTTCTTGTAGTATGTTTTAGTTGATCAGTACACGATAAGGTAGTAACAACATAGCACCTATTCGTATTTGAATTCGTGAATCTGATTCCCCATAATAATAAGATATTCCTAACTGCTATTTCCACTATCCAAATCTAATATGAGCAACGAAAAACAATATAGTTTGTGCAATTAAAATAATACTAATATTTTTGTTCAAGGCATCTGCTTCGATGGGATCACATCAGATATTAGTCTTCCAGAATTACAAAAATTCATGTCAAGACAAGAACGACTTTGGATTTTAGCAACCTTGGTTCGAGTTTCCCTTTGTGTCTTCTTATGCTTCCAACTTTGACTGATCAACAGGCGATCTAATGAACCAGACACGTGAATGGTTCGTTGGTCTATGCATGACTTATGAAGAGAACACCTGGCCCAAGACATTGCTAGATTCGATGAAAAAAAAGGCCATTACTACACTCATAGTATAAGTAAGTTCTGCGTACATTTTATCCTCCGCAAATTTCACTTATAGTATTATATTAAGTATGTTATTGTTGTTGATGATGAAAACCAGGCCATTGTTGACCGATGTAAAAAGTAGTACCTAGAAAGTATATATTTTCTACTTATGTTACTTCATATGTTAGGGGAGATGAGTTTGATAGAGTTAAAATATGTTAATAAAAAATGTTGTGGACTAAATAATGCAATTTGATTTGTTTATTCGGTAACATAGTCCTACTGTTCAATGGAGGGGTAGGATTAAGGAAAGATATTACTTATTAGAAAATATTGACTCGTAACTTGTGAGGGGTCGTTTGGTACAAAGTGGATAATTCCGGGATTAAAATTTGGATTAAAAGTGGGATAAATAAACCCATTTTTTATATGGGATTAATGATTTTGGGATAAAAGCTCTCCCAACTTAGCTAATCCCAACAACCAAACATAGAATTAATGTAGTCCCAAATTTAATTCCGGGACTATTAGTCCAATCCCGCCAACCAAACGACTATCTTGTACTGAAATACTTGACCAATTCACACTTCATCCCTTCTTCTAAGAGTCGTCCATTTACTTTCACTCCTCTAATGTGCCCTCTTTTAAATCACCATGAGGAAATCTTCACAAATTATTCCAGCTTCACCATAGGTTACACTCCTTGAGAAGTTACCCTTTATAGTTTGCGGAAAGATTTAAAAAAATTCTGAACCGCCGTATTATATACTTGGTAGATCATAATAACGACGCTTGAAATCTCATTTAAGAAACTACCACTAGAATAATAGTAACTTGAAATCTAACCATTCGCCTACCCAAGAAAAGAAAAATTTTGGACTACTTCATTTACTCATTTTAAAACATACAATTGAAACCATAAACAAGTGAAAGAAAATAAATGCAGAAGTAAATAATGTCTCATGTGACCACTTTTGTTTTGTCCTTTCCTCGAATTGGTGAAGGTTGCCAAGTTAGGTACAAAATAGTTGATCATTTTCTGTTTTTAAAAGTCAAACAAGGTAAATTTTGATCAATATTTTGAGATATATTTCTTCATCATATTGATATGAAAAAAAAATTGCAACTTGTAATACTTTTCGTGTAGTTTTTTAATATCTAAATTATAATTTTAAAATATTGAATAGATCTAGTTCAATTTAACTCTGAAGATTGGTCAACTTGACTTTCGAAAATCGAAACCTTACGACTAAAGTGGGCCGGATGGAGTATGTATGATGAAAGAAGTTGAAGTGTATCCATATAATGGTTGATCCAGTTCAACTGATCAAAATTGCACCCCAAAGTATGATTGCAGTTTAGCTTCACAAGATAATCGTGAACATTAATATCTTCTTTTTATTATCTAAGCAATTGATGAGTTCTTGATGGATACATATAACAAAAATCTTTCTGACATATCATTCTTTTAGACAAAAAACAAATTAAAGAATATCAATATTCAAGCAAAAAAGATAAACAACAACAACATACCCAGTGTATCCCACAAGCAAAAAAGCTAAATGCCAAGAGTGGCAGTCAACACTCTTGGATCAGCTTTAACTTGACATAAGCAGAGTTCCTTTGCAGTTATCAACTATATATGAATCTTTGATGACAAAGGTATAACGAAGGTAAACAAACAACAGAGACATACAAAAAATTTATTCTGTTATACTGATTGTATAGGTTCAGAGTTCAACTGTAAGGGCAAAATGAAATTCCCAAATTGTAGAGTGATAGAAGAAGGAAATTGACTACTTCTAGAGAATCAGAAGGCAAAGGACGATGATTTGCCTCTTCACCTTTACGACCTCCAAAACATAGCCAATTTGCTTCTTCTACCACCTTGCAATTTGGCATTCCATCTTACCCTTAGCGTTGAATCAGAACCTATGCAATCAACATAACAAAATAAATCCATTGTTTGCATAGCTTTATTGTCTGTGTGCCTTGGCTATAACTTTTGCCTCATTCATGATTCATGGTATTTGCTACGAATAGACATAATCATCAACTGAAAATGGATACAAACTATGATAACAACGACTATAGAAAATAGCAGGAATTAATTTTTTTGTGGTTTGGCCAGCATAGTTGTGTCACGGGCAAGGAAAAATCAATTCTATTGTATCCGAGTATATAGAAAGCATACACAATTAGAATTACCACTCTAATTTGTAGAGAAAGTGCATGAGAGATTAAATACGAGTATTTCTTAACACTCATATAAAAGTTTCTCATGACAAATCTATCTCTCGATGTTTTTCTTACAGCATTTGGAGAAGAATTGACACAAGACAGATGAGAAAATGAGGAGAAAGTAGCCTCAATTTATAGATAAAAATTTCAACATAATCAAATTATTTCCATTTTGGTCCGCTTACATTTAGTTGTAAATTTAATTTTACAATTCAGTTGTAGCTGTAGCTAGCTTTCATCCGACTAATTGCCAGCTTGCGTTTCTTGTCATTATCTTCCTACTTACCTTTTAGTGTTCAAGTAAATACTATTTCAGTCAATTTTTACTTGTCACTTTTGAGTTTATTTGTCTATTAATAAATTATATAAATAAAATGGCAGCCTACTAACTTATCCTTAATAATTATCTTTTTAATGTTAAATGATAAATAAAATTGATGGAGGGAGCAAGACATTGCTAGATTTGATCAAACGAGGTCATTATTAACCACACAAGAAGTAATAATTTTTTTGTACTTATTATTACTTCACATGTTAGGAGAGATGAGTTTGATAGAGGGTTAAATTAGGGCAAAGTGCACGAATAGCTATTTTTGTCAGTAGTCTTTGGTTTGAGGCATTTTTTTAATTGACTTTACATGAGAGACCACTTTTTGAAACTTCAATCATTGTGGATTGAACTTCACACAAGTTCAACTTCAGCCCATAAAGGTTGAAGTTTACCCTTCTATGCCTAAAAGTTTACCCAACTTCATAGCTTAGGAATGGAGTTCAACCCATGAGGTTTGAATTTCAGTCCACAAAAGATTGAAGTTCCAAAAAGTGGCATCTCATATAAAATTAATAAAAAAAAATGACTTCAAATTAAACACCAGTTGCAAAAATGACCTGTGGATGAAATTTTTACGTTAAATTATGTAAATTTCAAATGCTGTTTGAGTAAGAAATGTACTTTTATTTATTTAGCAGAATGGGCCATATTTATCCCTGAACTATTGAAAATAGATCAATTTTACCTTCTATTTGAATTTGGTCTCAAAATTGCCCTCACCGTTAGCCAAACGGCTCACAATTGCCCTCCCCACTAACAGACCTCCAACTTGGACAGATAGCAGCTTAAAAAATAATATATTTGCTGATATGGATGCTTATTTGGATAGATATCTCAAATTTCATTTTATTTTATTATTTTCTCCCTTTCACATGGCTGCAATCAATTGTTAGATGTCTTCTCTATGTCTTATTTGAATAATCAACAAACAAATTGGTCCACCAATTAACTCAGTGTAGATGAATTTAGGAAAATCTTGGAATTCAAGATTCTAAATTATTATTGAATTGAAAAAAAAAAAAGATCGTCAATAACAAAAATTTAGGTGCATAGGCTTTGAAAGCTTGGGATTGGCCATTGCCTTCAAATGCAAACAAGTGACCAACAGATTAACCGTTAACGATTTTGGTTATTAAACAAGAAAATAAGTTTTGCAAAGGTTTTAGGTACAGTCATCCTGAGACGAGAAGGGCAGCTGAGGCAGCCGGAGAATCTCGCCAAAAAGTATAGATCTCTGTTCTGGAGCTATGAGATGTGTAACCATTATAATTGGAGGAGAAGGTGGAACCCATAGATGGTTGAGGATGATGGATTTCGCCCGCGAGTGCTCAACCTTTGTTAATCAAAAAATATTTATGGAAAAAATATATAACTTAAACGGAAAAAGGTCAAATATACCCTCGAATTATCAGATTTGGATCAAATATACCCTCAGTTTCAAAAAGGTGTCAAATATATCCTTGCCATCCAAGTATAGGGCCAAATCCGCCCTTATTCTAACAGGAAAATCCACATCAGATTTTTTTAACACAATATGTTCACATGGCTTGCCACATTGACCGTACACATCAGCTACCCTTTTTTCCTTTATTAAAAAAACAGAATTTGGGTCTTCGTCCCCAACATTTAACCTAGGTTCTCTTGTTCCAAAAGGTAAGCTTTTAGTGTGAAGAGAAAAAAGTTACTATTTTGCAACTATTTGGCTTCCAAACTCCTTTATTTCGTCTCCTTGTACCGCATTATGTACAGAGCCTTTGTCTTCTTATGATATCTTCCTATGGAAGATGACAATGCAATGGTTGGTTGTCATATTTTTCCTTTACAATATTCAAAATACAGCCACATGACCGATGAGCTTATTTAGCCATACGAGCTTAGCGCTTGCCATTTTTATAGTTGTTGTTCCAATTCTTTTCTTTTATTCAAGACTAACTAAATTTTTCTCAAGTTACTGCAATGACATTGTTGATGTTTTTAGATTTTTCCAAGCGCTAACTAAATGAAATCGTTGTCCACTTTGTTGGATTGCTCCCTTTCTACTCTAGATGGATAGAGATTACTAACAACTTAAGATAAGAGAATAAGTGGAAAATTACAAGAGCACACAAAAGGAACTAATGGAGTTCTTTTAGGTGCATACTAACCAAAACAGAATCAAATGCTGGGAGAAATTCAACTTGATGTGTTACCAGCAGTGCACTTTTCCTGATAGAGCTCCCATGACATATTTAACCCAAGTTAACTGCTAAAAGTTGAGAAAAAATTTCCACTGCAAAACGTTTACAAGGAAGCTTAATGGATGATTAGCTGCACATGTATGATGTACCAGTAGCTAGTTGTGTCATCCAAGCACGGATGATTAGCTACACTTCACCACCATTCCAATTATATCCAATCACACACTTTTTGTACTACTATATATTAACACTAGCATTAATGTAATTTGCACCAAACATGTGGCAGCAGCTAAACTTATCTCAATGTACCCACGCTAAACTGGAAGATAGTCTTCCTAACATGTATCATGATACAAAATATATGAAACTTCCAAGCACGAATAGATCTAGTTCCGAGTTATTTTAGTTGGGTTGGGTTGAAGGTTATTGGGTCGGGTCATTGAGTTAGTGGGTTTTAGTTTCCACCTAGGATATGTATTTAATTGAGAATTTGGGTGAATATCCGATGTGGAGGAAACTGTTAGAGTAAGGGTAGGTTTGACCCCATAGTTGGATGTCAAGGACATTTTTGACACCATTTTGAAACGGAGGGTATATTTTATCTAAATCCGATAGTTCGAGGATATTTTTGACTCTTTTCCTTAACTTAAAATACAGTTTGTTAATGAAAGGATAAGACGCTGAATAAAAAATTAACAGTGGAGATCCTAAAAAGTTTTCCAACGTGGATTTCCAACTCAGCAAGGAAATATTATTTTATGTGGGTTTAATATGTGATGTGGTGTCTGTTAGTTTTGAAGGGCTATTGTGAGCTTTTTGGCTAACCGTAAAGGTAATTTTGAGACCCTTTTCCGTTTATTTTGTTCAGTGGAGGGGCTGGATGAACGAAACATGACTACTCTTTAATTATTGGGATTTCCACATAAATAGCCCTCAAAATACCATATTAACAAGTCACCTAGAACTAATATAATCTAGCCATAATATTTATATTTAAAATATGACATATAATTAGATTGATATTATTTATATATAGCTTCTATACACATATACACACACATATATTTATCTTATATTTTTTAATATTTTTATCATCAAATTAAATTTAATAAATATACTAAAAAAAGAAAAAATTAGGTTACTCTCTAATTCCCTTTGTATGAAACTATAGCCACTGATAGGCTTCATTGTCATATCCGGTAGTAGTCTTCCAACAGAACTAAATTGTCACATAACTCCTGATTCCACAAGCTTTCATATGGGCTTGTAGTCTTGTACTCCTAGTTTGATGGGCTTGGATCACTCCTTTCATATTTTCGAATTTCACCACTTTTGTTGATTTAGGCATGAAGGTAGCAGCTTATGGTTCAAGAAATAAGGTAACAAAAATAGTAAAATTTACATCAAAATAATTTCTAATGTGACCACTGTCCCTTCCTCGAATTGCAGAATGTGTCAGGTTATTGTTTAGTGTATACATAAGACATTGCTAACATTCGATGGAAACGAGGTCATTGCCGGACAACATAAGAAGTACTCCTAGTAAAAACATACTCCTTCCGTTTCATTTTATATATCATAATTTGATTCGGCACGAAATTTAAGAAATAAAGAAAGACTTTTGAAACTTGTGATCTTAAATAAGGCATAGATGTTTGTGTGGTTGTAAATCATTTCATTAATGACGGAACTGTAATTTTAAAGTTAAATGATTACCAAATTTAGAATGCTGCCATTTTTTTAGAACAGACTAATAAGTAAATGCTGCCACATAAATTGAAACGGAGGGAGTAGTATATTCTTTGTCTACTTTTATTAATCACATGTTAGGTGAAATGAGTTTAAAACCATTTAACTATGTAGATCATAAATGTTGCAGACTAAAAAATGTGGTAACTTTATTTGCTTAATCAGTGACACATATTGTTAGTACTCCGGCTGGAGGGGGTAGGACGATGTATCTACTAAAGTCTTATGTGAATTTGGGACATACTTATGATTTATAATATTAGTTTTAGTACATTTGGAAGTTAATAGAAATGAAAAATTTGAAGAGACTAGCGTGTAAGGGTACTTAAATACTTAGTAAAACAATTTCCATATAATTACTTATTCCTTCTTTAATTCCTTAGCAAACAAAGACATATGATCTTAAATCCTTCCATTTGCTTTCACTCCTCTACTACACCCTCTTTTAATGTTAAATAATTATCCACATCGAATGTTTACACTAAATTATGTTGAATTATCATGATTAGGTAATTTAATAATGTAAAAATATGTATTAATTAACTATAATTAGATGGTAAAACTCTATTTCCAAACACGACATGCATTATTGACTATTTGATTTGGTGTAAATATCCGGTACCGATAAGTTTTTATCCTCTTTTAATCGCCGTTAAACATGATAAAGGAGATTTTCATATTCTGCCGCTTTAACTCACAAAGCAGTAGTACAATGCAGTGGCGTAGCCAGAATTTTTTTTAAGGGTGTTCAAGCTTCAAAAAAAATTTAAAATGTATAAGTTGGGATTTGATCCCGGGGTTGTTTAGCTAAATTTGACCACCCTACACCACTAGACTAGTACTATTAGTTATGTTAAGGGTGTTCAAAATACAATATTTAGTTATAAATAGTTAAATTTAACCCACGTACACGGTATAATTTTTCGGCGCAGGGTGGTCAGGCCACCATGTGGCTCCGCCACTGGTACAATGTAACCATTTGAAGCAAGTGAATGAAATTAAATGCAGAAGCTTTATGCTCATTTTCAGGGTACAAAAAAATGGTGATCACAAAAGTCAAGATTTGGAAATTTACATAGAAATTGCAATGACGTGTACTGGAAATTTAAAAAACATTAGTAGCTGAGTTGGAAAATGCTGACATATACATATACACGATAAAAACGCGTCATGGTCCCACCTCATAACGCCACGTGTCTTTCAGCAAATTGACCCCCACTGGTCTAACCCAATCATTAACCCCCACCCACCCACAAAGTCTTTGATTCCTCAACAGCCATGGCCGTTTCTATGCTCTCAATTCCTCCAAAACCCCCATTTATCCATTAATCAAACCCTAATTTTTAGCGATGGTGCTTGTAACAGGAGATAGATATTTAGATTCACTTGTTAAATTCATCGAAAACAACGTCGAATCATTAATCGAAGGAACTCTAGTGTTGAAATTGAATCCAATAGGTCTTCGCTATGTACACTCACGGCTCGAAGCTTTATCGGAACTTGAAAGTCTTCTATCAGGTGCACCTGTCGATTATTTACGTGCTTACGTGTCCGATTTAGGTGACCACCGTGCACTCGAGCGACTTCGCCGGATTCTCCGTCTCCTTACGTCGCTTAAGGTTGTTTCCGTGCTGCCTCCGCCTGCCCGGGACCCGACGCCGTTGTCGCTCTTGCCGTTTGGGAGGCTTAAGGTTTTGGAGCTTAGAGGATGTGATCTGTCTACTTCTGCTGCTAGAGGACTTTTGGAATTAAGACATACTTTGGAGAAGTTGATCTGTCATAATTCAACTGTGAGTAAACTCGATCAATATTTAGCGTTGGAGCTTCGTGCTTTTATAATGATATATATCTGGTTGATCAAACATTTAGTGTTCGAGCTTCGTGCTTTTATAATGATATATATCTTGTCGATCAACAAGTAGAGTTGGAGCGTAGTGCTTTTATACGTGTATAGATATATACAATCGATTAACCCTTAGTGTTTGAACTTCGTGCTTTTATAATGCTATAGATATAACCAGTTAATCAACAGTTAGTGTTATGAAGGGGAGCTTGGAGCAATTGGTAAAGCTGTACCTATAAGTCATGAGTTCGAGCTATGGAAACTGCCACTGATGCTTGCATTAGTAGGCTGCGTACATCACCCTTGGGGTGCGGTCCTTCCTTGGATCCTCATGAATGCAGGATGCTTTCCTCACCGGGCTGCCCCCTTTTTTATATACGGTAGATCAACATTTTGTGTTGGGACATTCGTGCTTTTATAGTAGTATAGATATAATATAACCAGTTGATCAACATTTAGTGTTGGAGCTTGGTGCATTTATAATATTATAATTTATAAATATATCCAGTCGATGAATGTTTTGTGTAGGAGCCTCGTGCTCTTTAATTTGTATAGATAGATATATTCAGTCGATTAACATTTTGTGGGGAGATTCATACTTCTATAATAGTGTAGATATGTCCAATCGATCAACAATTAGTGTTGGTGCTTCGTGCTTTACTGCTTTTATAATAGTATATATTTACCCAGTCGATCAACATTTGGTATTGGAGCTTCATGCTTTTAGAATAGTATAAATATATTTAATTACAATTATTTCTGATTTTTGGTATCTAGCATTTATGTGTGATAACAAGGGATGGTCCTTTCTACTGTGGTTGATTGTTTCAGGACGCTCTTAAGCATGTATTTGCTAGTAGAATAGCTGATATAAAGAATTCTCCAAATTGGAATCGGTTGTCATTTATTTCGTGTGCCCGCAATGGCTTGGTTCTGATGGACGAGTCCTTGCAACTTCTTCCTGCTGTTGAAACTCTGGATTTGAGCAGAAACAAGTTTGCCAAGGTGGATAATCTGCGGAAATGCACGAAGTTGAAGCATTTGGATTTGGGGTTCAACAACCTGAGAAATGTTGCATCCTTTGGTGAGGTAAATATTGTGCATTAATTCTGAATATTTCAATGACAACACTGTATTGTCTGGTAGAAGGACAGTTTTGCAAGGAGTATCAAAAGAAGTTCATATCTTGTTGCTGAATACTATCATAGAACTTCTTAAGTTTGGGATTTGTTTCAACAGTATCTTCATAAAGTCGATTAGTATGAGTAATAGGAATCATTAGATGGTAGGTCCAATGGGTTCATAGGCACTCAAGCACAACCCATGTTGATGCAGAGATTTGAGGCTGTCATGAATGCTCTGTCATTGTCAACTCCAAATGACTTGGTAAAATTGCTTTTTGGTAGTTAGCCGACTAGTTGCTTGAAACTCCCTGCTCCTCCTTCCTGGAGTGAAGAACAAGGAATAGAGAGGTAGCGTTCAATATTTTTCCAGTTTAGCTTGTGATGAAGGATATAGTAAGTCAATTAGTCTCGAAGATTTTTTGCCTAGTTGGTCTTATAATCAAGTGCTGGGAAGGTTAAGTCATAGAGGCAAATTAATATTTCATCATAAAATCTCTGGTCGTAGGAACAGCTTCGTACGAAATAATGTTTGTTATTTCCAGTGCTAATTCCACCATCTTGATTGGTGTGCCATCAATTTTAGTTGTCCCAGGACCTTTTCTTTTCTGTTGCATGCAGTCAATGCGGGTATGAAGTAGATGGGATGATGCTTATCAACATATTGGTTTTATAGAGGTTTTGTCAATGCAGGTCTCATGTAACATTATTAACCTTGTTTTGAGGAACAATGCTCTAACAACATTGCGTGGAATTGAGAATTTAAAGTCACTTCAGGGGCTTGATATTTCATACAATGTAATCTCCAATTTCTTAGAGATGGAAGTTCTTGCTGGCTTGTCATCTCTTCAAAGCTTGTGGCTAGAGGGGAATCCTCTGTGCTATGCTCACTGGTATAGAGCTCAAGTCTTCAGTTTCTTTCCGAACCCGGAGAAGGTAAATCATCTAAATCTTTGGGTATTCAATATCACTCGTCTGTTTCTGTTACTGTAGTTAATTTTTTTTGTCCATCCTCCAGCAGAGGTTGACTCTAGGAATCTGCCTCTTTTTTAACCTTTCACTCTTTGGTCTTAACCATTTTTCTTTTCCATGTTTTCACACTCCAGATGGAGCTAGATGAAAAGAAAATTTGTACAAGTGAGTTATGGCAGCGGCAAATTATCATTGCTAGTAGGCAAAAGAGGCCTGCTAGCTTTGGATTCTATTCTCCAGCAAGAGATGGGGCCAAAATTGGAGGAGGTATTAATACAAAAAGGGTCAGTAATTCCTAAGTTTCTCATTTCTAATTTGCTTGTTCTATATGCATCGGCGATTCTGAATTCATCTCAATATACCTATTGCAGAAGAAGCTATCACGTCTGGCTAGTATCGATAATGAAGAACAGAACACGTCTATTTGCTCCGATCAAGAATCTCTTTCTTGTGATATTGAAATTCAAAGCAAGGAGGAGAATGCCCTTTCAGATGAGGAAGCTGAAATAGTTGAGCTGATGAACCGAATCGAGAATATGAAGAAGGAAAGGTCTGACCTATGGCTGCAGGAGTTCAGAGATTGGATAAATGACTCTCCTGACAATTTTGTTGGTCTTGCTAGAGGCAGAGAGGCTGTTTCCAGTAACCCCAGAGATAAAGAACTCAAGACCCAGACTAAAGACAAGCAGCTAGCTGATACCTCAAAATACTTTTCCGATTCTATGCTGGCTTCCGGAGATGAAAGTAGCTCAAATATTCTAGAATCTGACAACTCATTTGCAGAGATGTCTGCTAATATCATTATGCATCAATACCCGCAAATTGGTGAAGCAGCTCCCAAATTTTTCCGCAATAACATAGGAGAGTCCATTCAGATTACTAGAAGCCGGCATCAGGATAGTTTAAGACCTGTAAATAATGAAGTGCTTCTACATTCAACTAAGATGTTCCCGCAGTCTGAATCCTCCTCAATTCAAAGAGGTGTTAAAATGAGTGACAAGATAAATATTCCACCACTTATTGAGACTGATAATCTTTTGGATTCTCAATCATCCATGGCTAGCACAGGATCACCTCCTCATTTCAAGGAGGATATTCTGCATCGGCGCCAAAACTTGGAAGAAGAGTTGCTGCAGCTGTCTGCTGAGTCCTTCTCAGTTGCATCTTCTGATAGCGATACAAGCTGTAGCGACGATGAATACCCTGAATTGACCTCAGTGTCCCTGGTTGATCACTCTCTTGTCAACCACCTCCCCGAGAGGATTGTAGATAGCTCCTCTGCAATGCATTCGCCCATGGATGTATCTCGAGAAAATTTGTATCCGATTAAAATAAATTGTAGACTTCCAGCAAATTTAGGCATTGTTGGAAAGTCTAATTGTATGGTTGTTGGAGAATCAGACACTTCAGCTAGGCATGGGAGTTTTTCTACTGACAATCAAGGTATTGAAAGTGAACAAGTTATGAAGCAGGACGTTGATTGGCTGGAGAAGAAAAAGCGTCGAAGGAAACCTGCTAGGAGAATAGTCTCACTGTGTGAGGAAAATGAAGATGCAGATGATGAGACAGCAGAAACCAAAAAATCAGATGTAGATAGAAATGGTTTTCGAGATGGTGTGGGGGATGAAGCAGTCTCTGCCAAGAGCAACCTTGATAGTTGTGGCAGGCCAAGTCATGCCAAGAGAAGCTCATTATTTTTGGGTCTTGAAAATCTAATTGAGAATTATTTTAACAAAAAAGCTGCAGAATCTGGAATTGATGAATCTTGTCTCAGATATATTATATGCAACTGTTTGCTAGAGGAAAAATCCCAGTGCAATGAAAGGTACATGTACCATTTCTGAAATCTTTAATCTAACTGGAGCAGAGTTTTGTGCGCGGTGGACATTTTTATTGTCTATTATGTGCACTCCTTATTAATGTTGACGAGTTGTCTGTTAAATGTTGGCAACTTTGGGTGGGCAATAGTAAGATTCCATCATATTTACTTTATTATTAGGCTCTTTGTCGTAGTATTATTTGGGTTTGTTCTCTGATTCTTGTGTTCCAGTAATCAGCTTGCATGATTGGTTACTCTTCCAAAATCATGTATCAACATATTAACCTAAATTTGAACCCCGAGTAGCAGCCAGCCTGCTACTGCTCGAAAAACCTTTTTTTGTTGGTTGTCACCTATTAATGCTCATATCTCATAATGAAGTGGTTGGCTGGGTTGGAGATGGTGGTTTCCCAGGGTTCATGGCATCCTTAAGGGTGTGACTGACATTCCTAGGTTTGCAGGTGGTGATAGAGGGTTACCTATCAATGTGTGCTCAGTTCTGTTGCCTCCACAAACAGAAGGGTTAAATAGAACTCTTCAATTCCCATTAAAGATTAAATATACTAATTTCTATAAAGGAGGGAAAATCTTAACTAAGTTTATGAACGACTAAAGACATGAATTGAGCTTAATTGGAGAAACAAGCTCAATGAGGATTCATATAATCGACACCAACTTGTTTGGAATTATGGTGTAGTTGTCGTCGTTGTTGTTAGTTTATGAACGATAAAAAGAATCTTAACTAAGTTTACGAATCGAGGACTTAATACTTTAGTTGTCTCGTTCAACTGGTCTAGGTGGAAAGAAGCACAATGTTAAATTATTGCAACTTGCATTTATATAAAAAGATTAAAGAGAAAAGAATAGCAACTCTTGCACCATCTTGAGGCATATCTTTTTTTAATAACAGTGGTGTCCGAGCTAGTGTACGTGCACCTCGGCTAATTCCACGGGGTACTTGCTATTTCCCACCAGCACAGGTACTGGGTAACTCTGTCCACAAAGGCTTAGAGAGATAGGAAGAAATTACGTAGTGTTTTTGCATCCACTGAGATTTGAACCTGAGCACAGGTTCTTAACCCATTTGTATTGACCACTTGGCTACACCCTTGGGTATCTTGATGCATATCTTAAATCAAGTGATTAGAAAATAGTTGGTCTAAGTGGAGAGAGTTCTCTAAAGTATGTCATGCATGGGAAAGAAGCCTCAAAAGTCAAACTAGAATGATATGGCATGATGAAGCTCTAAAGTATTTTGGTCCTTGCAAGACGCTAAATCCTCTCAATTTTGAGTGTGCTTTTGCTAAATATCATGACATATGTCTTAGATACAATCTTTCAGTGTTCTCTTCCATATATAGTCCAAGAAAATTGAATCTAGTTTTGCCAAAACATATCAAATGCCTCGATGAGATAATTTAGGGATTGTTTCTTTTTTCTAGGCATGTCATGCTTTTACTTTTGTGAGCCTGAGTTACTCAGCTACTGTTTCCTTCCCATATTATTTACTGTATCCTATTGAACCTACAGTGAGGTGGCTGTTACCTTGAGCAGCGAGCATAACTTACATGTGCTACTCCTCGAGAACTCACGTGATGGGTCAGGTTAGCTTTACTGTGGTATGAACTTTTTGCGAGATATGAAGCTTTTGTGCTTTCTGTTTCTACTTTTGAGACATTGAAATGATTCTGCAGTACTTACAGGCATTTTTTGCCCATTGCTTTTAGCAGGTTCAAGCTTAAAATTAGTTGGTTGTCATGGTGTTGAACAGAAGAAAGAGATTTTTGTGGGTTTGGGACTACATGTTGTAAGGTTTGTGGATTCTGTGTCACTTCCATTGGTTTGCATGCCTCTTAATTTTTTTTTTATGAAGACCTTATTGTCTTCCATTTTCTTTCTAAGTAGAGTGTCCTTCGAATGCGACACAACCTACCTCTTCGTTACCAGAAGTATAGACGTATCCAGAGAACTTTTATCTATATTGGGGTTTGCTGATGCACGTGTGGTGGAAAATAATTGTTCTCTGCAAAGGTGATTTATCTTGGCTCTTTGCATCTAGTTTGGTTTTTGGGAAAACTTATAGTTTTATGTATTCTACTTTGATACCCATTTCATCATTTGCTGGTTTGGAAATTCGAATCAGTTTGGAGCAGGTTCAGGCTGATCTGTTTGAAAGACATATCTGTGGAGGTTTAAAGATGAGCATTATTCAGTATTCAATGGTGATGTTCCGTCACAATAGTTCGAAAGGTATTTCTAGCTACTCTTGCAGTCTTCTATATGGTTCATCCTTGTACTGATGCAGTCGAACATGGACAGAGAGGTCTATCTTTATAGCTTCAGTGCTGAAGTCGAGAAAAATTGAAGAGCCATATTTGTTTGATGAGTAGGTCACAAGCTTGTTCTGTCAGTAATCCATCATTAAGATGTCGCTCCTTCTGTTATACAAAGCTCAATGTTTGTAGTTAGAGTAGGCCTAGTTGTGTTAACGAAAGGGTGGCCCATTCACAAGCATTTACTTTGCGCTCTAACTTCGAATTCTTCTACTTTATCCAGAGAAGTTCTTATCTGATTGACAAAGCAAATAAGATGGTGGGATAGAACCTTGAGGTCTCAAGTTCAAATCCCAGCGGAGGCAAAAAATACTAGGTCTTTCTTCCCATCTATCCAAACCTTGGTGGATAGAGTTACCTGGTACCTGTTGTTGGTAGGAGGCGACGGCTATCCGGTGGAAATTAGTCGAGGAGCGCGTAAGCTGGCCCGGACACTACCGTTATTTTAAAAAAAAAAGATGGCTGTAAGTGGCAACTACATGAAGGAAAAGGAGCTATAGTGTTATGAAACATAGTTAGCTAGAAAGCAATAACCCATAATTTAGCTCAACAGATGATCTAGGTCTCCTCTCCTCCTTTCTACAGAAAGAAAAGAACAAACAACACTCTTTTTACCCCTAAGCCGTGCATCCATTTTTTTATCAGTAAGCTGTCCATCTATTTTTGCCAGCAGCAATAGCATCATCTTTATTGTTCTCTCTTTATATCTTCTTTGATTGCGAAGTTTTTAGGTCTCAATTTCTCCCCCTTTTTTTTTTTTTTGGGGGGGGGGGGGGGGGGGGAGAGGGGATGGGTGGGGTGGGGGAGAGTTGGAGGTTTTAGGAAAATGAAACAATTGTCCAGCTAAATTTCATTGGAGTGAATTATTACTATTTGACATAAATGATAGATAAACACTGCCCTGCTGTGAACTTTCCATTTGGTTGTAGGTTTGTTGGTTTTAATGAAACTTCTCTCTTATTGACAGAAGATTCATGGCTGGGGAGATCACTATTTGTGCTTGAAAGGCATTTACTTCTGTGCATGGAAGATGTAACCCTTCTTGGTTCTCTTTCAAAGACTGTATCTTGCCCTTCCTATTTCTTGTTGGAGTCCTGTTGTTCCATCGGCAGCGTGTCTGAAGTGGTAAGTTCTTGTTTATGAGCATTTGTTTCTCTCAATGAGCAGGATTTTTTTCCTCAAATAAATCAATATTAATAGTTTAGCCCTTGATTTATGAATTTCGTATATTATAACTCGGTGTTACTATCATGATTGTGTACACAGATTTTTGCAAGCAATGCAATTGATCCTGAGTAAGAAATGTAGAAAATGATCTTTCGGATTAGAATAAATCAGCAAAGACATCACCTAAATTGGAATAAATCTTCGATTACCCAAGAAATATTAAGATCATTTAAAGTCGTTTTTAGTTTATTACCAAACTCATTGATAGTATCACTTCAGATATCAGATGAAATAGGATGCCAGAGACAAATGTAGTGGATGTATCAACCAGTTATCTATGTTCCTGAGAATAGTTATGGTGTAAATAGGTCTCGAATTCTAGCTTAGCTGCTGCTGCATGAATTCCTTGAACTTTCTCTAACCATTTCTTTTTCAATGGATGCCAATAAGGTGTATTAGATGACTTCTCTAAAACAATTCTTTTAGAGGACCAGATCATAACGAAGTCTAGGTTGGTCTTGTAAATCTCTCTTCTATTGACTGGAAAAACTGATAGAGAGTTATATTCACTTAGGTGCGCAGCACACTTCTCTTTAATCTAACAGAAAAAACAAATTGCGTTTTTGAATAACTGCAAGGCGTAGATTTGCCAATGGAATTTGGAGTCACTCCTAGTTAGTTTAGGTCTACGGTCTGGAAATGTTTGAATTCTTATTTTAGAGCTTTACGTGGACTTGCAGGAATTGCTACTATTTTGTGTCAATTACAGATTGTTCTTCAATTCTCGAGTTCAAGAAATAGTTTTTTCTTACTTCTTCTGCCATGTTTTATTTCGGGTGTTTAGGCAATACTGGTTGGTTTGTCAGATCTTAGAGCACTTGAAACATATAATTTGACTTGGAAATGTATAATGTGTAGCAGTTTTTTTTATTCAGTAATCAGTGTACAGCAAAATGCTGAGGATTTAGTTTCTTTAATTTTCAGGTAATTGAAACCAGACTCTGCCATTGTGTGACCCTGACGCTGAAAGGTGTCATGTCAAAGTTCCCTCTTACATTGAGGGATGGCAAGCTAGTCGAGGATACAACATCAGTGAAAAGAAAACCTGTCTCGGATCCCCAGAAATGGAAGCTCAAGTGGTTTTCGGAAGAGAGTCTCTTCAAATTTGTGGCTTTATTGAAAGCATTGCATGGTGAAGCAACCACAAATCCCTTGTATATTGCCATTAATGAGTAAAATCTGTTTTTCTTTTTGTTTCCGGGGTTCTGTTTTATATTCATTTCATTCTTTGGGTCTGGAACATCTTCCTTTTCCCCTGTCAGTGCCATTTTTGCTTTCCTTTCCTTCTCCTTTTCTTTTTCCAGTTGATTGTTTTTGATAGGTTTCCATTCTTTGATTTATTGTGTAGGCAGTGATCTGTTGTAAAAAATGTACGGAAAGGAAAATTAGTGTATAATTGTCAGTTTGCTTTGGTGGAGGTTTACCTGGGTGTGAAACAGACTCAGTTTGATTTAGTTTTACCAATATACATAGTACATCAGTACGAATGGCAAGCTATTGTATGCCCAAATGTGAACTCGCTTCCGTCTGTAATATAATAAGCAATTGCTTTACGTATTGAACATGATCTGTCGCAAAAAATTAAACAATCTTTGCAGTTCTTTCTGTAATTCAGCTAATACTCATATGCCTTTGAAAGAACAATTGAAACAAACTTTGAATTGTCAAACCACTTTTAGCTAAAAATATAAATGTTGAACAAAACATCGAGAATACAAAATGGACACCAGTTGTGTTGTACCATGTTAAAAATGCATTGCATTTCCCTGAAGAATTTAGAAAAAGGGTGAAATGCAGGTCTATGACGTGTTGGAAAACAGCAGCTTCTCATTTCTTATAGATGGTCGATGTCCTGAAGCTATATGTTTCTATTATTCTCAAGGCCCTCGAGGTGGGACTAGCAGCATCACCCTCACAACAAGATGCTCTAACTTTACCATATACCCTCAAAGAAAATCGCAATAAACCGGTTCAACGACTCACTATCTCCGGCTTTTCTTTGACTTAAGCCTCTTGAAAGCCATAAATGTCACTGCAGCTGACAGAGAGTACCTGCAAAAATAGAACATATAAAAAGAGGAAATCCAGATCGTTTTGTTGAAAGGGCTACGCCCTAATTATTCAAGTCTGCACGAAAGACTACAGCATCAGAATCAATGTGAATCAAGCAAGTCCACACCCCCCCCCCCCCCCCCCCCCCCCCCCCCCCCCCCCCCCCCCCCCCCCCCCCCCCCCCCCCCCCCCCCCCCCCCCCCCCCCCCCCCCCCCCCCCCCCCGCCGCACCCTTTCCCTCTGCACTGTTATAAGTTGGAATCTTCTAAGTGAGCTAGTCATAGTAGTTTTGTAACATCATAAGAAACTTGTAATGCATATGGGAATTCTACTTAAAACAAGAAATGATACCAGTAATATATTTTTATCTAAGCATTCACACTACTCAGCACCGCCTATTAAGTCCTATCAGTATAGATTCCGACCAGTTTCTTTTTGAGTTTGTTTACTTTGTAACAGATTTTCTGGAGAATGTCTACTTTCAGAGAAACTGTTACCAATATTAGAACATATATTGAACAGGGAATACCATGTCATCATATAGTTGAGATGATCTTGCGGCATTACAGAACTTCTAACCAATGCATTTGTATCCTTCGGAACTGGGTAGGGATTGCTCGGGTTGACATTATCATTGATGTCTTCAATGTAGAGTGTGTTCTCAGGGAGTCCACAAGCACGAGCAATGGCTGAAACATCAACATAGAACCACTGGAAGGAACTGGGATCATTTGCTGGAACAAATATACTAGGCTTCTCACTTCCTCGGACAACGCCAATTACTTCTCTGGGCTTGACTCTTGGAACTTGATCCTGTTGATTGGATGTATTGTAATCAGGTGTCATGTTCAGCTTATACATCTTGTTTTTTCATACACAAGAAAAGAGAACTACCTCTTCTACTTTCTTCTTTTTTGACCGAAACATCCACCAGGAGCTCTTTTCACTCTCTTGAGAAGGGGGTGCTATATTTGAAGGCTGCTCATCACTCCCTGCCACTTCCAAAGACTTGTCTCTCCAATTCCGGGGGACCCATCCCCTATTGACAAGAATTGGTGACTGCACGCTGAAAGGAATTTGAAACAATTAGACAGAATTAACCACTAAATTTGCTGCCACACATGAGATGTCAAATACACTATGCCATAGAAGGAATTACAATTTATTTAAAGAAAAGGAGGTGTTATATTGTGCATATCCTAAGAGGGATCTTTTTTGACTTTTGAGCCAGTTACAATGAGCAACTTTTATACAAAGACTTTTGGTCTTCTTTTGATAAGGACTTGCCTACATAGTTCATAATAGTTCTTTCTCTATTATCTGCTCAAACTTGGGCCGGGACAGTTTCAGCTTGATAGCAGAAAAAAAGTCAGAAGTGGAACGAGTAGGAGGATGGAGCATTTTGCCCTAAGGAGTAGGTGGCGATGAGTCTAACAGGTACAAAAATTCAAAAATCCGAAAAACCCAGGAGGTCAAAATTCCAGGGTAGGTTCACAGTCCCATTCCCATTGAGTTTACTGTACTAGAGCTCCAAGATGCAGATAGGATATGTAATTTGTAAACTACATGACAACAAGAAAAGATATTGGAAGGCAAAAAATACCACTATAAACTTGAAGTGATTTTCGTTATATAATTCAGATACTAAAAGAAAAGGTGCCAAAACTGTAAATACATCCAGAAATATTATCTTGGGAGAGAACATTAGATAGTTGTATGATGACTAGGCTAATGCATACATAGGTAATGCAAGAAAAGAAGGTAGTCGATGATGTAAAAGCTAGTTGCATAACCGTCTAGAAACCAAGAAAAATAATCAATAAATAAATCCACTCACCTCAAACCTAAACCAGTCCAAGAGCATCAAAATAAATTTCGCTGAATCAGGAGGCATGCAAACTAGATGGTATGTATTACTTATGTTGTAGTTGAGCTTATACATAATTTCTTGCATAAACTTAAGATTGTAACACAATAAACTTCAATTGCTACTTTGGTAACTTCTATTTACTGTGTGTAACAAAGGATCAAGTAATACAGCTAAAACAAATAATACACAACTAAGCCAACTTCGTCTGCATTCAGTACACATACCTCTCGGGATCAGTGGCCAAGGGTATGAGAGGAGTAATAACATAATAACCATTCTCAGTCACCCCCGAAATGCTTCTGGATCGGGGCCCAACGAAAACAGACTTTTTCTCATCAAACACTCCTCTACAAAGCACCCTCCGGAACTCCAAAGAATCCACATTTTCACTTGAAGGGGAAACCTCATTGCAGTTTACAGGATCCATTCGTAATCTATTTTGTCTGTACTCAAGCATTTCAATCTGCAAACAATGACCATTGTTACAATTTCTTCCTTAAAACCAATCTTGCTATCATAAACAGTATAATTAACTAAAACCAAGCAACAAAAAGTATATAGTAGAAACGAAATACATCAAAAGATTTTTTTTTTTAATGTTTTAAATAATCACTCATTGAAACACACAATTCATTGCCTCATACAGACATGATAGGTTTTTGGAAAAAAAAAAGGATCTTTAAACAAATAACCGGCCAGATTCACAGTTACATTTCCAGGACACGGTGGCTGATATACATAGATTATAAATATATTATACATAGGTATGCACTTAATATACATGGATTATACATTCACCGGCTACTTTTTATTTAAAATGCTAACCAGTGTTTCAACAACAACAAGCCCAGTAGTATCCCACAAGTGGGGTCTGGGGAGGGTGAGACAAACCTTATCCCACCAAAGTGGAGAGACTGTTTTCGATAGACCCTCGGCGCTAACGAGTGTTTATACAGTGATAAAGAATTAACCTTTTCTTGCCTTCTGAAGATTTGCCAAGTGCCAAGGCCAAAAGTGATGACCCCTGGTATATAAAGCAGCAACTTTGATAATCTTGAAGGTCCATTTTTCTCTGAGGAATTAAAACAAACTGGTAATAGTGATTCAAATTACTTGAAATTCAGCAATAAGAACATATAGAAAAGATTAAAAATTTACCTGAAGGTTGAGTTTCAGGAGCAGTGATGGCCGGAGCTGAAGTGGCGGCGACGGTGGAGAAGCGGAGATGCAGTGGTTGACCACTTCGCCGGAGAAGATTCCTGGTTAGGGTTTTAGAGATTGAAGCTGCCATGATCAAGCTCACATTCCAAATGTCAAAAAGTTATGGGCGAAGGTGAAAATTACACAACACTTTGAGGGTTTTCTTGTAAAATACCCGTTTGCCCATAAAACGTAGTATTTGACTTTTTTTTCAAACAATTTATGGGCATAGACTCTTTTTTTGAGATTGGTTTTTGAAAAAGAAAAAACAGCTTTTGACTTGTTTTTAAGTTTTTGTAAACAAAATATTTTTTTCCACTCATCACATTTCAATTTTTACGAGAAAATATATCCCCTAACACAACTTCAACTTTCAAATATAATTTTTCAACTCAACTCAACGTTTGGATGTATCTGTCAAAACTCAAAACGTGTGTAACACAAAATTCGAAAATTGAGCAATTTTTATACAAAAATCTTATATTCGGACGAAAATTAACAACGTGCTACAATCATTAAAATTTGGGATAATTAGATTAAAAGGCAATCAAAAGACGAAAATTATCAAAAATGGCCCATATATACGGATCATACCCGATCTGTCACTCTTTTCCCGAGATAGCAGTCTGCCGCAAGTTTATACAAATTTATACACGTGTATAAAATTGTATAAATTTGTATAAGTATGTATATGCGAGTGAATAAATCTGTATATTAAGGATGTTTATATGAATTTTTACTTTTGTTGTGTATATTTTTGTATTTCTCTTATTGCTACGCATTTACATATGTATATTCGTGTATAATTTATTTTTTGGGGTGAGATTTGTGTGTATAAACTTGTCCAAAGCAATGATATAGACGCAATCAACAACATAAATTCAGTAAAATACAAAAAAGTAACGCCACCACTGGCGGGGGAGGTGTCTGCCCGCGGCTCAGTGGCAGGGGAGAGGGAGATTTGGTAGTTAGGGTGTTTTTTTTTTAAGGAGTGCTAAAATTTGTAATTTTAGGGATAGGTGCTATGCATGAAAAAAAAATATATGGCCCGCTGTTTGTCATTTTGGGTAGTGGGCTGCCTATTTCTGAAAATTTCCCCTAAAAATTTCACCCAGTGTCCCCAAAATTGAATAGTTCGGTGAGTTTGTCCTCGTTAAAATTATTTTAGCAAAATATCCCCCACTTTATCCGTAGGCAATACTTCAAGTTATTTGAGGTTAAATGGCAAGTGTTGGATATGCAAGAATTTTTCAACGACAAGTGCTAACTAGGCAAGACCTCAAGTTACCCGGCAAAACCTGAGAAAAGATTCAAGGAAAAGTATTGCCTAAGCAAGAGTGAGTCAAAAACAAGTGCTGCCTCTTAGATAGTACTTACTAGAAAAGGGTGGAGATAGATGCATCATTATAAGATTCATAGGGAATTTCTGTCCGAAACTTGTTCATTAAAGCAATCAGTGGCCAATTTGCCAAACCACTATTACGGTGATAAAAAAGGCAACACAGTGCCCTGGTATCAAAATTTTGTATATAACCCCTGCAATCATCCTATTCGTGCAAATAACCCCAGCCTAATTACGTAAAACTAGGGCTTCTTTCGCTTCACTTCAACACTTATAAAGCTTCAGATCCCATCTTTCTAAGAAAAAAAAACTCTTAAGATATGGTTTTTGTCTGCTGCTATGCCGGCCATCTTCTCCCAATATATGCAGTCTACAAAACACACACACACACACACACAAAAACATCTTGTATATGCATGTAGTCTTTATTTTTATATGTTAATGAATTGGTTTAATGATCAACTAGAAAAGGCAATACGATTGTAATGCTGACGGCTTTGTGAAGAATTTTCAAATATAGCCCAATCAGCCCTCTATGTTGCCTATAGCAATGCCTCGAGTTTATATGCTTGCATATTCCGTTCTAACATACGGCTTGTGCACTAATAAGCTCGTAAATTTCTTGTTTTCTATATATTTTTTACACTCAGCCTGTTTGTCTACTTGTTGTCCATTGTTACCTACGGATTCTCGAGGACTTTTCCCTAAAATTGTTCAGACAGTTAATACTCAGGAGCTCTTTTATGGATCTGCTACTCCCTCGGGAGACTGTTTCTGATAGACACTGGCTAAAGAAACACGGGCATAGTTAAAAAATAAAAAGACATAGGCTTGATAGAATCTTAAATTTTTTGAAATAAATTATTAATTTATAAACAACATAAAAAATAAAAAAATAACTGTCAAAGAAGAATTCATATGCCTAGTTGAATACATAAAATTCATAATCCAGTGGAATACAAAAGAACTTAGTATTTGGATTTTAAGGATCAAGCTAACAAGACTAACGTACTAGTGAATGAGAAAAGTGTTGGGACAAGTTTTAATTGTAATAGGAAAAAAATTAAATTGCTTGAATCACGAGTCTTATTAACTTATCTCTCTTATTGAGGGAACAATTTTATATGAAAGTAAAGAAGAATTTTTGGTCATAAGAATAAAATGTCATGAATTGCGCAAGTTCTTTCGTTATAAAGCTGTGTGATTCGGAGGACATAGGACATCTTCTATACTCTATATACTACTAGTATTTAACACGCTCAATTAATTGACATATTTAAGTTAAATTTAATGGTGCCTCGACATCCTTAAATTCTGAGTCTGCCTCTAGCAGAATGCAAGAAGTGTATGTGGCCAAACGAAACTTTACCCTCAAACTCCAGAAATGAGTATCTAATATATTATATAGGAGTATATTTTTTGGTTGTTGACTTCAAGTAAGACTGTCTCATTTTAAAAGTATTATTATTCCAGAAACCGAAATGTCAAGGAAGTTTGGTGAAATTTTCTAAATAATGTACTCTTGCTTCAGAAATGAATTCCTTAATGATTTTACAATTAAATGAATAAATTAAAAAGAAAAAAAAAGATTAAAAGGTGATGGTGCATACTGCATGCACTATACCTGCAGAATCTAAAGAATAAAAAAGTATTGATAAATGAAGATATGATAATGCAATTAAAATGAAAATTCAAACGAGTAGTGGCCTAAGTCTTCTATTTTTGTAGTAGCTAGATTAGAATTAAAAAGCTACCAGTTGTTGCAATTTCTGCAAGATAATGCAATTTAATGTCAATTCAACTAGATTACTATTAAAATGCATCAAGTTCTTGCATTTTCGATATAATATATCCGATAGAATGTAATGTTAACAATCACAACAAAAACAAATCAAAACACAACTAAACATATATCACACATGTCATTAGAAGTTGAAAACTATTAGGTGATGTAAACTAGAAAGGTCAAATGATTGAGGCAAATCCTTGCAGCTTCGTTCTTAAAATGTTGACATTACTAAACTCATAAACGATGCAATGGCAACAAATCCTCCAAATTTGGACGTCACACTAGCTCCATTTGATGCTGGTGCTTCTGCAGTCTTGTTACTGGAAGATGAACCTGAAAATTCAAACTTCTGTTAATTACCGATTGAAAGTATTGGTTGTAAGTTTTAGTGTTGAAAAGTATTTTTAAAGTGATGATAACAAACACAGATGCTTTGGTAAAATAGTGTTAATGAGCATGTTTCTCGTTAAAATGACTAAAACTAAATGTTAATAATAATAAACCTGATATGTTAGTAAATGAGGCAAACATTTTTTCTGTTAAATGAAAAAACTCTTTTTATGCTATGCTTTCAAAAGTTTGAATACACACACATATCTCTAAAACAATCACGTGGATAACAACATTTTGCTTTAAAGACGATATCACTATAGAGAAGTTTGATAGTAGACGAGGGAGAGAGCACTTTGAGAATACTTACCATTAGAGGCAGGAGCAGAGGGAAGAGATGGGGCTGTACCAGGTGTTGCAACGGCTGCAATGGAGATAAAAGTTATGTTAGTCACAAGAAAAATAGAGTCATCTCTAATGATCAGATTAATTTTGAATTATCCAAATGATCACTTCATCCACTTGATTCTTTTTAGTACTTTAACTAATTACGTATTATCATCAATCATTGAAACCATAATTAGTGGCATCAATGAAAATTAAAATTGTGGACAAAACTGTGCATAAACAAGAGCAGGCAAGGAAATACATTTGATTAACAATGAACCATTCACCCATAGTGGGCTTACCTGGCGCAAATATTATGTTCAAAATACATTCTAAAAAGATGGAAACTTTATCTTTTTTCATGTGTACATTGAATTGTTTCAATCATATTTACCAAATTCACCAATCAATGTATATCAAATCAGGAAATTTAGTACCCACATGATCATGAAAAATAAAAAGGCAAGCACAAATAGTGAACGCATGCATGCATCCATGCAAAAACTTGATTTTACGAAAAGAAAGAACAAAATGAACATTAATTTGTTACCATTTTTGCAAAGGGAAAGATCAGGTATAGCACCACAAGCTTTTGCAAAACTCAAAGCTTCATCAATTGTAACATTGAAACTCTTCATCAAATCAGGATTTCCCAATACACTGCAAAGGCATTCTGCATCCTTTGTTACCATATCCTTTAAAGGCACACAACAAGTTGGTGGTGGTTTTGTAGAATGTGAAGCCAAAGCAGATTGACATGGCATTAATTTTGAAACACATGGCATAGCAGAAACACCATTAGAACCACCAGCAATGAATGCACCTATCAAACTTTTATCAAAGTCAATTTTTCCATGGGATAACCCCACAAAAACCCATGAACAAATTACAAGAAATAATGATGAAGGAATTGGTAATTTTGATGCCATGGGTTCTTTGATTAATTAATTATCTTAATGGAAGAAGCAAAATGCCAGAAATTGTTTTTGTTATGACTTTGTGATAATTAACAAGAGAAGTTGATATATATAAGGGGAATACAACTGTTATTTGATTAGAAACCGTATTTTTAGGCAGTTACAAAATCTTAATCATTCAAAAAATACAACTACTTATACTTTTTTAAAATCTATTTTCAAGTTTTCCAAGTGTCTATAATATCCTAATTTTCGTTTATTAATAGCGACCAAGTCCTTATATTACTAAACTTATGGACCTAAACTTTAGGCAATTCTTGATTTGTACTTGCTATAATTGACTTCAAGAATATACGAAGGCATGCCGGTACTTGCACAAAATATAGGTTATTTAGTTAATTTCATTTTAGGAGTAGTATTTGGCCCAAAAGAAAATGTTTTAATAAGGTTACTTGTGTTTGATTTTGTTTTTCTTCTGAGGCTTTATTTTCCAAAATTTTAGCAACATACATGATGCTATTATATTAAGTTATTAGCGTTTGAGTATATATATCAGCGAATAAACATAAAACATTTTTATTTAACATCATGGGCAAACACAAATGGATTAATGACATGTTTAAACAACTAGAATAACATATAGTCCGTACTACAATTATGTATTTATTGATTTTGAAGATATGTGCACCAAATGTGAGTAAATTTCCTTATCATGAAATATGCGCAAAAAATTCTTGCAGCATTTGCAAATTATAATAGTGGAGACATCCTTTAGAGACTTTTACTAAGGGGTGTCATCCAACACTGTTTGAGCAAAGTACAGACAAAATCTACCAACAAGTTACAAGTGGAATTGTTACAATAAACCTATACTGTTTGAGCAAAGTCCTACTCCACTTGCACTGAGACAAATAAACTATACCAGAACAAGTAATACATGGTTGCTTTTCCCCTAAAGATCGGATCAGCTACATATTTTTACACGATAAAAGGCTTATTCATTCAGCTTGCACCATATAAACCAGAACCAGCCATTGCGATGAAACTTGCAGCATTAGTAACACAGCCACTTTTCAAGTGAAATTGTTTTTGACTATCTCACATCAAGAGAATTGTGTGAACGAGGCAGTTATATGCTGCAATGGAGCAAACCAGAAATTATCTCCCAACGATGACTCGGTTTACTACATCAACAGGCAAGGCATAAGCAGGGTCTATAGGTTTTGTTCCTCCATATTCTAGAAGGGAAAGACCTGCATTGCAGAAATTTCGAAGGAATTAATAAAAATATTTGGGTCATTAAAGGTCAATTTATCTTTGATGAGGTGGTCATTCAAGATCGCTCTAAATTGCCGTCAACAGTAGCAAAAGAACGAAAGTGGAGCTTAGAAAAAATTTCAAGGAATATCCCCAACTTTGCGTCAAGTTTACTATATGACATAGTTTTATCACCTCAATAAAGCATACTAGTACTAGAAAAGCCAAGAGCTGATCATGCTTCCCAAAGCAGTGATTTTGGACAGTAAAATAGATAAACATACAAGCACTGCTTCTGCAGGAATAGCTCTACTGTATGAAAAGCTTGTTCAAGGACAAAAATTAGGAATGCAGCAACTTAAACCACTGGACACTATGCTGTTCATACGATAGATCCTTACCAACAGCACCTTCTATGTAAACGACACACCACAATCTCTTTCCGAGAAAACCACCCGATGTAAAATAAGGTACTTTATACCCTCTATACTTCAGAGAAAGGTGGGTATGCTCTGGTTAAAACTAACAGCTGATTATGATTTATGAACATCCTTATTGTCGGGGAATCTCATGTAGGTTTAGCATGCAAATGTAATCAGTATGAAAGATCTTTTTTATTATAGATTAACTTCAGGTCTTCTAAAATAAAGATTTCTGAGGCTACACCCCACATTATGATGTGAACTTACTATACTTAGAATGATGGAACCATCGTATTATCAGAGAAAAATCAAAAATGCACATTAACCATTTCACTATCAGATATGTAATATTTACCTGCAACTCCAAAGTAAGTATGGAAGACATCAACTGCATCATCTGGCCTATCTGAAATTCCGCCATTCTCCTTATCCTACATTCGTAAATGAAAACAACTCATGTTTACAAAGTTATCCAAAACTACCAAAAAATGTAGCATCCAATATCAAGCTTCAACGAAACAGTAGTTTTCATATTAGATGTAACCTGACAGTCCAAAATAAATTTTACAAGCTTGCTCTTGTCAATCCAATGAACTCTATCAATCATAATTAAGCTGGAAAGAACCCACCAAGAGTAGCAGACCTGAGAGGCAACAACATGAATTTCAACAAATATGAAAACTGACTTGTAGATGGAAATTTCAATGTAGCAAGAGTAACTAACATCAGGAAGCTTCTCCGGGCGTCCATTTAGACCCCCAGATTTGACTTGTCTTTCACATAACCACCAGCCAAGGAGGTCCTTATCGACATGATGAAGGGAACCTGTAATTGCGAGAGCTGCCACGCAACAGAAAACTGCAATGGTTGCATAGTCAAAATTGGACTGCACTAGAGCAGCAACACACAACTCAAATGATAAGAAGACTGCTGGAAAGATGGAATACAGATGTTGAATACCAAGAAGGGGCCAAAACCTCTGCTCCTTTTCACCAACTTCCACAAACAGATATGAAATTAACCATCATAAAACTGTTTCTTTTTAATAGCGAAGGAACATATTCCTTTTGAAAACCTGTTCATTCCACGTGAAAGGAAAAACACAAAGGAAGGATTTTTATCCAAAGCATTCTCAGATTATGTCCATTAGCTATTATTAAACTTGGACCCACAAATTGATAACTTCTCTTAATATGTTTAACTGACATGCACATCTTGCCCACTAAAGAATGAAATTACTCTTCTTCATCCCCTCGTGGCTATGTCAAAGCTGCTGGCAACTTGGTGATTTACTCAACATCAGTATGGCATTATCTTTTAACTTATCACTTATCATTAGGTTCTAGACAAGTAATCACGGTTGCTGATGAGAGTGCTTACTGTCTTGGTTGGTGATAATGTGCATAGATCATGAAATCAGGTTTACTGATAGTCTAGATTTGAAATATTAAATGATTATCTGCTCTTATAATTAGACCTTACAATAAAGTAGAGGCTCTCATGTGCTTTTCTTTAGAAGCCACTGTAAGTAAGATAAAATGCATGATTTCTATATATGACGTACTTTGCCCAGCATGAGATTCTGCTCCCGGTGTGCATCCAAATCCACCATCCACATTCTTGCAACTTAAAATATATTTCACTGCTTTTCCAATATCAACTTTATCCAACCGATGCAGCAATGCGAGTGAAAGTATAGAAATGTAAGAAAATCTGCACAAAGAATATATAGGTCATTGTATTTTCAATTCTCAGAAAGAAGGACCGTATGTTCCAAAAGTAAACTCAAATATCTTAAGATATATGGCACAATCCTTGGTATCAAAAGTAAATTTAAAGAAGAGAAATCAAATTAAGGATCCGAAATTCATAACTGCAAAGAATAAATGAAAAGCTCTACCGCGTATCGACTTCACCCCATACGTCACCAGAAAAAGATCCATCTTCATTTTGGAGGCCTGCAATATCTGGCTGAAGAGTTAAGTCCGCCTCATGGCGACGCCCAAAATATTTATAGTACTTAACACTGCCAAGTCAATAACGTCAATACTACTTTTGTGATGAGTATTCTCTATGTTACCTTCACCACATCTTTGGTTTTGCAAGGTTAATGCTAGAATTGCAGCAGAGTTTGTAGACTTTATAAATACAACTAAGTAATATGTACACAAAACCTGCAAAATAATTGTAAATACCCAAAGACATGAAGTAGGATACAACTCGACACCTTATCAATGTCAAGAACATGTATTTTATCAAATAGCGCCAAGACTTGAATAGCACTAAGTGTATACAACACATGAGGATCATGTCCAATATTACCACCAAATCCACCTGCACATTATGCAAATAAAGGAGTGAACCTATACATACAGAAACGTATATCAGAACATGAAAGTAACTCCCTCTCAAGAGAAAAGATAAGAGACAGTCAACATCCATTAAAAAGCAGTAGGTGGAGTATAGTATAGCTGCAACATTTGGATACATTAACAGAAAGTTATTACGAGAATAAAGACAAAAATACAAAGATACAAACCAGATTCGTGTTGGCACTGCATGACCCATGAAATAACTTCATCTTGCTCCACAGCATCAAGTTTTCCCAAAATATCCAGAGTTGTCAATCCCCAGTATGCCCCACTTAATCTCAGATGCTCCATCACCACAGATTCAAAATCATCCTTCCTCTGAAGGTATACAACCATGTATAAGAGAGAGGGAATGATACAGTGACAAAGTCCTTCGGTGGGTGGTGGATAAGATAAGAACTCCTATCAAATACTTGGCATAAAGGATATGCACAGATGAATCATCACAAGTGTGAGAATAGTGGGAGGAAATATAAAGGAGTTTCTCATGACCGTGGTTCACATCAGGGATCTCTAGATCCCTTATTATGAGTGAGTTAACCAATAGTACACAATATGAGTTTCGTGGTGTATGTTATTTCCATATAACAACATACCCAGTGTGATCCCACGAGTAGGATCTAGGAGAGTGAGGTGTACGCAGACCTTACCCCTACCTTGAGTGAGGTAGAAGGTTGTTTCAGATAGACCGTCGGCTCAAGACAAACAATTTTGAAAAAATGAATTGTGTCAACCAAAAGCTTGAAATACGGAGAAGCACTTCAGAGAGTTAGGTTATTAGGATAACTAGAAGTAAGACATGATATATGCACCACAAGTTTAAGTGAGATTAGACATGATTGCCGTGCGTAAACGGATTAGATATTTAGGCAGTTTTTCAGGAGAATGACAGTATAGATGAAGATGTAACACAATAAATTAAAATTAGAAAGTTGAAATGGGGAAGTGCTATGGGAAGATACTTATCTAAGTGAAAGGAAAGTATATAGATGATTGGGAGAAGAGCAATGATTTATAGAAGTGAACTTTGGGGCCTCGAGTTGCTCTGATAATGAGACAACAAGACGAGCGTAATAGAAATATGAATATTAAGATGGATGTGTGGTCATACAAGATTAAAAATGATTACATCCGACACAAAGTGGTAGTAGCATATATAGAGGGAAAAATGGGATCATCTAGAATCATGGGATTAGTTTCCTTTCCGATTGATTTGTTTTCTTCTATAAATTGTATACTCATTGGATTTATAAACAAGACATTCCAATACCAAAACTTACAAAAACACATTGGAAGGAGTCAAGTTGTCTGCTTAGTACACAGGATTAGCTGAGTGACAGATTGGATGAGTGGGGGTTTGTGGGGTTGGGGGGGGAGGAATCACCTATGCTCAGGTTTCTAGATATCAAAACAGAGAATCTATACCTCACTCTCTCGATGATAGAACCTGTAAGTAAACTTAGAGACTCCACTGTGAAAGACGGACGCCCTAAGGCAGTTTCCAAGGCCAGTGCTATATTGGTTGACACAAATAGTGTGCTGAATTTTTCTTATTGGATGCCAAGTCAAAGATGCACGCGAAAAAAATTCCTAGCGAAAGATAATACCAAAAGAAAATAATATCGGATCAAATGCAGAGGAAAATCAGTAGATATGAAACACAATGAGTACCTTCTCAACTGTTAAAATGTACTTAGCATGCTTCTCCACTAGTAGCTCCCCCATCCTGCACTCCTCGTGGCTCAGAACTCAGATTATCACAATTGGCCAAAATGGGAAAACGATTATGACTATATTACTACAATTGGAACCCAGGTGGACACAAAAGCCTGGTTTTAAGCAGAGAACGGTAAAGGGGCAGGTCCATGATCCACCGCGTAATCAAAGTATGCCTTGACATTTTTCAGTTACCAATAAATAAATAAACAAATGGTTCTGCTTTCGTTTTATATCCCATTTTCAAACATGTAAAACAGCCTTGCCAAAGTCAATCCTTTGTACTATCTTTTAGTCAATGCATTGGTGATTAAGTGTTCAAATCACCAAGGAACTGAAGGAGCACAAGAACAAAAACATCAGGGACATCTTTGTTCACAAACATTTCCCTCATTTGTCTTGTGACTTTTTTTTCACTCATAAGTTATTGGGAGTTTGTCATGCTTGAATTAGGCGAATTCACGGGTTATTGTGTTGTAGACAAAAAGTTTGGTATTAAAGTGGAGAAATGTAGAAGAGCAGGCTCATTATACATCGAGTTTCAAATCATTCGCCACTCGCCATTTGCCCATCAGACATTTTCATTGGAGAAAAGAGAATGTAAGATTGAAAGAAGAAATTATGTTTTGAAAAGGTCTTAGAGGAAACAAAATGGGATAAAAACAAATATAAGATTAACAAGTGGATGTTCACCTAGCCTTGTTTTTATGATATATATTAAGATTGCGAAGACTAAAAAGAACAATTAATCATAAGCATAAAGAAAAAACATGAAATAAAAATCACCTGTTGACAAATTGAAACAGGAAAGACTAGAGATTCGAGGAGTTTGAGGTATGAAAGAGGAGCATAAAAGCAACTTATACTCTCTTTTGTCTTTTCACAATCAGCCCTTATTAATCTCTTGAGTTATTTTAATGGCACTCTCTTTGTGCAATTTTTATATCTATTTTAATTGGTCACTAAATTTTTAAAAAAAACAAAAAAAAAAAAACTATATAAAGTACTAGATCAAGAACTTCTACATGTCAATAATACAAGAATGCACTAATAAATTAGAGAATGTCTTAAAATGTGCGACATCATGATCTCCTCATTTAAAATTTTAAGTTAGAATATTCAAGTGTATGATCAGTTAGTAAATAAGTTTAATTTATAATTTTTTTTTATTAGTCAAACATGTCGTTGAAACTTCAACTCATGACCTCTGCCCGCTCTACTATCGTCTTAACTGACAAAATCTCATTTTAAAAGCTTAATCTATTAGAGAGCAGAATTTTCTTAATAACATATATATACCATCATAGCAAACTAGTGTAAGATCAATAGAATCAACTATTCAAAAACCTGCTGTGTTCATCAAAAGAAAGTTTCGGGAACCAGACACTACAAGAATCTTCCTCGATCAAGTTGCTTCATGGGAAATTTTCAGAAATGTACTTGGTAAACCTTGAAGACAATTCTACATTGTGCCGTAATTTCAGAAGAGACATTTATAATTCACAAAGTCAACCAAATAACAAACTATTAACTGAATTTTGAAAAGAGAGTAATCCACGGATGCCATCCATATCAAGTTAGCTAGCATATTGAGCAATCTTTTTCTCCAGTGAACTCTTGTCAGCACCTGTTACCCTGTCAACCTCCTTGCCATTTTTTATGAAAAAGAATGTTGGAACACTGCTGATGTTCCATCTTGAAGCCACTTCTCTTGCCTCATCAATATCAACCTTCAAAAATGCAACTTTTGGATATTTCCCAGCCAAGCTTGTATAAACTGGAGAAATGAAACGACATGGCCCACACCATGCTGCAGTAAAGTAAAGGACAGCGAGACGCGATGCTCTTGAAGCAGCATTTAACTTTGTCTCCAGCTCACTCACAGAATGGATGCCAATAATTTTTCCTGTATATGAAAAACAAGTTAATGATTGCAGGAATTATGTACACTTGTCCCTTGTTCTAACCTCTCAAACAGAAGATGCACTTTTGTTGCAGCAAAAGACGCAATTTATTCTTTCTTCATCAGATAAGTGTTAATGAACCCAAATGACACAGATAGCACAAGGGAAAATGACAGTCAAACAGGTATTCTACAAGAGATTAACATTACAAAGTTCTGAAAAGCAATTTTTTAAAGGTAGAGATGTCAAAAAGTTAACTACTTCAGCCAACATGAGATTTAAATTACAAAAATTACATGCTCCTAAGCTACATCATATAACCAAATGCTCAAAGAGATAGTTCCGGAAATCCTCCAGGTGCAACCAGCAGCCTTCTTTAAAAGTTCCCTTCCCCCTCGTTTTTCGCTTCACACAGCATATAACCAACCATGGTATCCAACAATCCTAAACCTCCCACCCACCCAGCAGTCAATAGCACTTTCCCACTTTCTCCCAGTGATAATGAGAACTACCACTCTCTAGGCTGGACTTTTACCAGTTCACTCAATAAGTATGATAGAATAGTTCTTGCAAATTTCAACTGATTATAGATGGCAGCTGACTAGCTCAATAAAAGAAGGATGAACATGGTGGTGATGCTAAGTATTTTTCATAAGGTGGTGATTGTACATACCAAGCTTGATATTAACACTTTATTTTACCTTCTTTTTTCTTTGGTATACTAAGTAGGTAAAAGAAAACCTGGATAATTGCACGAAGAGATTGATAGATATATTAGTTATGAGTAATTGGACACTGGCAAAGAAGCTTCCACAGTCATAATATAAGAGGAGACTAGTTGAAGGATTGTTAAGAAGGAAACATCATCTTCAAGAAAGACGAAAAAAGATAATCAAGATAGACTTAAATGTGCATCAAATGTCAAGTGAGTAATGAACTGGAAAAACTAAGACCATACCATCATTAAGATCAGAAGCAGAGTCAGGATCCTGCACCATTTAAAAAAGAAAACACAGTAAGTCATCAGAAGAAGAGATTGAATCTATAAACAGAGCCAATAAGGAGGCTGCAGAAGGGGAACAGTCAATTCGGAAAATACCACGCCAACTCAAACAGCCCAGATTAAGCCCCTAGTCATGTTTTGCCGCTTGACTCGAAGCATGGATTAAAATGTAAAAACCAACCACACCTCTTAAAGAAGCATTTAGAGAAATACAGAATGTCAAATTTTAACGGTATGTAATAAATTACAGGTAAACTAATGTCCACTTTTTGCAAACAAAAGGACCCCCCCCCCCCCCCCCCCCCCAAAAAAAAAATGCTACCTCCAAGAAAAGCGACATGAGGTAATGTGTCAATGAGGACTGTAAATTCAATCATATGCTAGCTGACAAATGTTGGTTGCCCAAGACACAGCGAAATACAGCAGAAGCAAATGAGCAAAGCCGATCAACACGCAAAAGAAGTTTACAGTGTTCTTTAGTTGTCAAGTCTAGAGCTTTAGAATGGGGGTTTAGCAATACAGCCGGAGATTGAAAAATTAATTACTATCAATAACCCATCAGGGGTGGTATCTATAACAATGATAGACTGAGAAAAAATTACAGGTGCTGCTTGTCGCCGCTCCCTGTCACGCTGAATCTTCCTCAGCTGCCTCTCTTGTCGCAGACGCTCATATTTTCTGCAGTGCTCTTCAATTTTGTGAGCATTAGGCTCAACCTGCCATATTTCAATGCCAAAGGAATTGATTACATTAAAAGTCTATGAATCATTGGAGAGAGAAGTAATACGCACAAAACAAAGTTTGAAGATTCGACCTTTTTAAGTATCTCAGCAATCTCCTCATCAAAATCTATCATGGATGCCACACGAAGATCACTAGCTGCCTCTTTCCATAAGCCCAACATTGCCCTAGCCATGCCCCTGACTTTGTATCCTTTTGCTGAGTCAGGGTTGATCTTTAATGAAATGATTTAATCATTAGGAGCCTAGTTGCAATCGAATCATATAAATGAACCTAAAACTTCTTTCTAGTGAATGAAAGCATGTCCTGAAATAACTTTTAGGCACCTTTAAAGCAGCATCAGCATCACGGATTGCGGCATTGGGTTTTTTCAGCTTATTGAAGATACTGCCTGTAGAGACATTAAGTTGTCAAAAGACCATATGAAGGACATGATAGAAAGATCAAAAACACCTAAACGACATTAAGATGGTAAATAGGCTGGCACTAACCTCTAGTTGCATACAATATTGCAGACTGTGGATTCAACAAAATAGCTTCAGTTAAATGGCTTATGGCTTCATCAAGCTTGCCTGCCAAGAAAATACAGTTCCAGCAAACTATAACTTCCCAAACTACGATTGTAAAAGATATACACATTAAGGTTAAAATTAACATGCCTTCAGATATTGCATCCAGAGATTTAGCTTTTGATATTTGAGCAGCATCTCGATTTTCTTCAGTTACTTCAACGGAAGAATCTCCCATCTATGATGCAAAGAAAACTCATCAAATACATAAGGTCACATTTAAGTTGCATCCACCAAATCCCTTAATCACAAACCTGTTGTGGCGGATCATTGTCAGCTTCCACTGTATCAGTGTTATCCAACTCAACATCAGACTCAATAATATCCTCATCTACTTCATCAAGATGTTCTTCTTCGCCCTTCTCCTGCAAAATATCGTGCAGTATTAATACATGAAAATATACTACATTTCCCCACTTTGCATTGAATGTCATGGTTACTGAGACTACAATTAACTCGTGCCAAAATAATGTCTTTATATGAACTGATGCACATCGACAAGTAGATGTTTTCATGATTCCAAATGTAACATCTTTCTTCTTCTTCCTTCTTTTTATTTACATTATAACTCCTACACCCTAAATCCCTCTGCCCATAGAACAACAGAGATCATTCCACTTCTCCCCCACGCTGACTGGAACTCCCGGCATTGTTGGAAGGGGGTTCAGTATGCCTCTGGAGCAACCTCATTTGTCTTTAGAGGCAATTATTCCCTATGAGGAGCTTATTAAATCTATCTACAACAGCATACCCAGTGTTATCCCACAAGATTAAATCTATCTAACAGTTGATAATTTATCGAAACAACTAGCGCCTAACAGATGGTCACCCCAAAATTCAACATGGTGGCCCAAAGTTCCTCTAATAAAGTCAAAGCTTTTCCGTTTAGCTCAAATCACTATAAAACTTTGTCAGTGTCAAATTAACATTTATCCTATATGTCATGGGTTCGAGCCGTGGAAACAACCACTGATGCTTGCAGCCTATAGCGTAGGCTGCGTACTTTATATCCTTCTGAGTGTCAGTTACTTAAAGTTACTAAAAATAGAAGGATGAATTGTTAGAGGAGGCTTACGGATTTAACTGATGGAGGAATTCGAGCACCCAAGCTGATTCAATACAAAAAGTTAAAAAGTTATATCAATTGTTGGTTTATTTAAGCAAACCAAAAGTAATGAAAACAAACTTATTAGTACCTTTCAAGATAGTTCTTGAAAAAGGAAAGTGAAGGATTATGTAAAATTGAAGGGTCTTTTTTGCAAAGCTCAACAAATTGCTTTAGGTCTTCAAGCTTCTTACTATCCATGATCCTCCACCCAGTCCACTTTCTTTCTGTGTTTTAGTTCAACATGTCAATTTCAAGAACTTTGTCAGCGGTTAGTACAAGGAATTGCAAATGTAGGACACCATAAGGGGTAGTCTTTAACTTATTGGCCCTGCTTAATAAAATGTTACTGTACTACTATAGTTGTAATGTGCACAAAAGTTACGTTTGACTAGGATACAAGAGTGTGGAACATTCCAATATGTTGCATATAGGGAAGATTTTGTTGTGTATTATCTGTTGGGCAATAGTTTCAGTTTGTGCCACACAAATAACTTTTGTTTATGAGGTAAAACTTGCGGTAAATTGAGTAAATTCAATGATTTTGACTTATTCAAATGTTGTATACTCTTTTTTCATTGGTGAAATAATCTCTGTGATAAATCAAGTCGAGATTAGAGTTAGGAAAAAAATCGTCTAATGGAGAACTACTTTCACGTTCGGTTTAGACAATACTTCTTTTGTTGCAAACCAAACTAAACTAAAATAAATAAATCGAACTAAAATTTAAAAAGTACGATCATTTTTTACGTTTGAATATCAAAAAAACCGAATCGAAAATGTCCACCCTTATAGTTCGAATGTGAGCCCAAAACATGAAAAAGACTTCTTGATATGGAATACTTCACCTCATATTCATAGTGAACCCACCCCACGTGAGTAATTATCGCAAATAAATTTCTAATCCCATACTGTTGAACCAAATAATAATTAAGAGCATGTTTGGGTGAAGTTATTATAAGCTACTTATAAGCCGCTTTTAAGAAGTTAGGATTTCCTAATTTCTCACTTTTCGCTTATTTTAAGCACAAAAGTGCTTCTAAGCTCATTATTTTTTAAGTTACCAGACACTTTTATGCTTTTAAGCTTATCCAAATGGACTAAAGTAAACCTACTCATAAGTTGGATTTTGACAATATACAAAAAACCATCTAACAGACTTAACACCTTGATAATACTTCTCTCTCTTTTTGGGTTTCCCCGGTAGACGGTAGTACTCATTGGGGTCCGATAAAGAAATTCCTACCTGCTTCATATTCATCCAAACAGAGTCTAGCAATTATCAATTTCCTGCTAAAACCCTTAAAACTGGATTACTGAAAACTCCAACAGGCTGATGTCGGGAAAACGCCACGCAAAAGCATCAGATATACAAGGTTGCTAACATTAGAACAATAACATACCTTCACATAGGCAAAAAAAAAAAAAAAAAAAAGATGTTTCTTTACATTGGCAAAAATGTAAAACCCTACAAAAAATTTGTAGTGTTTTCGGTCAAAAGGATCCGATAACAATTACAACAAAAACAACCTAGAATAATCATATCTAAGAAAGAACTGAAGTATTAAGGTCAAAACGAATACAATTTAATAGCTTAATTAATCTTTTCTGATACAAGTCTTCATCTTGTGTCTACATTATTTTGCCACCTTTGGCATTTCACGTCTCCTTGACCAAATTGATTACATGGGGAGGACAGGAGCCTGAAGAATTCATAGAAAGGCTTCGGCTAAACCCTGGAGTGCTACATTCTTGGGGTTGCTTGGTGCTGGAATAAGGTGATGTACTTATTACCCTGGATTCATAAATACAAGCTTTTAACACAATTGCAAATGAAAACAAAGATCTATGACTAATAAGATGAAACAAGCCAAATATTACCTTTCCTTGCGCTTCTCCAAAAATCGAGCCAATGATGCCTTGCGTGCTTGCGGTACAGCTGCAGACGAGAAATGCCGAATGATTATGATGATATAAGCGTACAAGTAAACAAATGTGGCCAAATCTTGGTGATCAACAATCTAGTTAAAAAAACTAAAGAGTATACCTGATGGAACCATGGCTGGAGGAAAAGATCCCATGGAACTGGCAACTTTGGAAGGCTCTGCTTTAAAAGAAGTAGATGGCAGGACTCCAATTGATCTGATAATAGTTGCACCATTTGTATTACTAGACATTCCGGCAGATTGGGGGACACCATGGTGTGTTGCAGAAATGGGGCTGGAATGAGTAGGTTTTGTATTATGGCAATGATTTACAACAAAAGTCTCAACAGAGGAGGACTTGGGTATAGGCGCCTGAACTGGAGATTGAGTAGGTGCTGCACTTGGTGTAACCGGTGGAGCATTTCCAGCAAGCAACATAATAGCTTGAGCCTAATCCAAAAGAAGAAATAATTGCTAAATAGTCAACCAAAAAAGGAAAAAAGAAACATAACATGACACCAACATCAGATAAACCTAAAGTCTAGAGCATTACCTTCTCTGGTGAAATATTATCATAAACGCAGACAGAACCAGCATAAAATATGGTCAACTGAGCAGGACCTGTGGGAGTCTTGGGCCCACTCCTGCCAATAGAGATCGGAAAAAAAAAAAAAAAACTTAGCGTCTTTACTTCATTAAAAGGTTTCTTAATCGACATTTTATATCAATGTCAGCTAACAAACCTTAAATCTGTTGTGCCCACAACAGCACTACTAGTTGGAGTAGTTGAAATGGAGCTTGTGACCGGAGCTCCCCCACCATGGAGCGGATTTGCTGTAGCAATCAGATTCTGTCCAACAGGAGAAACAAAGGACTTATGACCAGGCAAAGTCATAGATGCAGAAATCTGGTGTGTTGGGTTAGCAACTGGGAGCACTCTGACTTCATGAGATCGAGGAACGGAGTGTGCGTCATAGTAATATGGAGGGAAACCTGTCATTTTGTAGTGTGTTCCACCTTGCTTTTCAAGCATCATATTTTTCTGACATTTAGAGGAACAGCTAATGAAAAGGAAGCAAACAGAAAAGTATTCACACAACATCTGTGGTATCTTTTGCCAACCCCATCTAGGCATATACATGCTCAGAAGCTTCACATTTTAGGTTGTATGATGAAAATATAGGTTATAAAGATGCATTACAGACCTGTGTGACACCAGAGTATGGTCGATAACTCGAGTCAACAGCTTCAGTTGTAGTTATAGTTACCAATCCAGTTGATGAAAGAGATTCAAAACCAGTTTTGGGCTTATCCTCTTGAGCACCCTTGAAAGAGAGGTATTGAGGATGAGCAGAGATGTTGTTCGAGAATGACCACTGCATCGCTAAACTTCTGACAGGTGCTGCAAAATCATAAGACAGGAAGAGAAGATACCATCTTAGTTGCATCCAACATAATATTTCTACGTAAATAAGAAGGATTTGATGTATAATAAAATTTAACTATAGTAAAAATAAATGAGTACCTAATTTAACTTTAACTATTCCAATATAGAAATGCAATTGAGTTGCTACTACTACTCTAATAAATAACTCCTTCGGAAAATTGTTGAAGTATATTTTCAGAAAAGACACTCGCGACGCCGACTCATCAACTTATATATTGTCATAACCCCTTTACTTTTCTCCAGACTTGTTTCCATTATATTTATACAAAATGATCCAATAAACAATTCAAATTCCTCCAACAGTGCAGCTGAAAAGGGGGTGAACATGTCCTTGCCTCCTTGGAATTTAAATACAGCTACTAAGCATCTCATGCACAATATAATAATATATACTAATATTGTAATTACCAATGCAAGATGAAGTAGAATATGGAAAACCAGCTGGTCAAAACAGTTTAAAAGTGTATACATACAGCCATACCACTTGGGGTTCTTTATTTCCTTATTCTAATGGGAAGCAAAAGTACTTTATTCATTACTTTAATCTTGTTTCTTGGCAATATACAATCATAATTAATTCATGAGAAGGTGACTTGTGGGGTTAGCATAACTCATCCAAATTTAAATATTCTTCACCAAGTAAACTAATGAAAGAGTACATCAGGTGCATGTTATGCAATGTATATCCAACTCAGACAATAGACTTAAAAAATAAACAAAGCCTTGCTTAAAGGATCCAACTCATTAAAATACTAAACCTTATACTTGCACAAACCCACTCCATAACAAATATGAACCTTTCTTTAATTCTCCCTTTGAAGTATTCCCACTCAACGTGGTCCACAGTAAGTTGCTCATATAAAGATAATAATACAGATGTCAACTTACAATTAACCAAGATAAGAAAAAAATAAATAAAACTTGTTTTGACGAATAGGAAATTTACCCACCCTCTCTATATGGGCGTGAGGATGAAATTTTCAAAAAAAAAAATGAAAATGAAATCAAGAATTCTAACTTTCTTCCCATATGTCCAAAACTTGGTTGGCAGAGTTACTCGGTACCAGTGCGGGTGGGAGGTAATACGTATCTGTATCATTAGTCCATGAAATCAAGTATTCTAACTTTCTTTCCATGTGTCCAAACCTTGATTGAGGTGGGTCTAAGCTGGCTCAGACATCACGGTTATAAAGAAAATCAAGAATTCTAACCATTTCTTGGATTCATGGACCTAATTAAATTCTTGAGCAACCATATGAGCTGGTTTACAAGAAAAGAAGTTTATTGAAAAAACAGGACTAATGAAAAAAAGGAACATAAAAACAAAAAAAGATAGTACTATTTCTTATTAACATTAACACCATGTAAATGAAACAAAGATTCAAATTTTAAAGATGATGAAGAAACAAATGAAATAAAGTATCAAAGAGAAAACTTTTTAGTATACCTGGATCTAATGGTTCTTCAAGAAATTCCTGCTTCACATGAGTCAAACCCATACCCATAAAATCTCTTTCCATTTCTTGAATTAAAATCCAACTTCAGGACTTTTTGTTGAAAGATTTGTTGGTCTTACTGAGAATAGAAAGAGAATTTAGAGAAGTTGCTTTTTTGGGTTATGGAGAGAAGCTGAGAGAGAGGCGTGTTTGTTTATTGTGAAAGGAAAATGTGAGGAAATATAGTTGTAAACAAGGGGTTTTAATGAAGTCACATAGTAGTATTGCTATACGGCTAGGTACTCTCTAGCTATTTTCATCTCCAGGTTTACCGGTTAATACCGGTAATCATCCTGTACGAACTGTTCCCCGCTATTATCTTTATCACATTATGTTAGGATAAGATTGGATAGCTAAGAAATAGCCCGTTTGGATGGGCTTATTTTAAGTAGCTTAAAATTAAAAAGTTACTTATAAATCATTTTTGAGAAGTTAGGAATTTCCTAACTTCTTATTTTTGGCTTCTTTTAAGTACAAAAATATTTATAAGTACTTTATTTTTTTAGTTACCAAACACCTACTTTTTACTTAAAGGTACAAATATACTTTTAACTAACTTTTTAAGCTTACCCAAAACGGACTCATAGGTCTTCTTTTTTTGGATAAAAGGTCCATCATTGTTTGATTAATACTTATCTCATTTTTGAGTTAAATGAATGATGTACCACAATTTTATGTAGTAGTATTTGATTGTCACAAAATTAAAAATATTCGCACAATATATTTAAAATAAAAGCGTGAAAAGTATAATATAAAGTACAAATAAAGAAAAATTAATTTTATATAAATAACGCATCATAGGTGAATGAGAACTAAAGCACAAAAGTAGTCCTACTATGGTAAACGTACAGTTGTAGGGTTTTCATAAACCATAATATCTTAACAGTTTTTACTTTATGAGCTAACATTCGAAATAAGTTAAGCATTTCAATTTTCTTAATATGATATCAACGACATATCTATTGTTGGTTTACACATTGATACCCATAACCATCTGTTATGCCCTAGTTTATCGATTTTTATTTGATCTTTGTCAAATCTCATCTCATATCCATTGTTTAGCCGAATAAATAATATATTTTAATATGTATATTTGAATTGTTACAAAGTATAAGAGAAAAAACAATAATTACAAAATTTGTAGTAAAAAAATATGCTACAATACTTGTATGGTGCAGGGTTATTGTAGTTGTCATCTTTAATTTGTAGTAATAATATTTATGTAGTTGTAAAACTAAGGTGAAAATTAAATTACGGAGTATTCAAAATATAAATAGTACTATACGGCATTTCATTTTCTTAATTGTAGTATATTTTTTTGGAACAGAGGAAGTCAATCAAGAATGGAAAAGGAAATTGGTGAGGAGAAACCTGTTAAATAGCCGGTCATTAAACCACGTTCGCACGAGATGTAGGCCTGCATATGACACGTAGCTAAAACACGTGACACGTGAGTATTCATATACGTCATATGATGTTTGTTCATAAATATAATGTGAGTAGCGTGGAGCATACAATGACAGCTGTGCCGTCGCTATAACGCAACAACTACCTATGCCATGTGGCACTATTCTACTCGCCCTTAGCAATATCGAAAGTTGTTTTTTTTTCTTTTACTCTTTTTGACTGAGGTACACTAATTCATTTAAACCCGATTAATTTAGATTCACATTAGATGAGACCTATTTTTGATATAGTTCTATTTCTACCGTTCGAATCTGAAATCTCTAACTAAGAAGATCCATTCCACCACAATTCTTAATGATTTTTTTCGCCCGCAATGCAAGAGTTGTTCACTTACGTGATTTAATGTACGAATTTTTAACTTTATGAGATTATATATTAACAGTTACAAGTCTTCATTACAAATGCTATATGACAATCTGAAAAGGTACCTTATTATTATAAATTATTAATTATATTGATAATGTAAATAATATTAATTAATAGTAGTTAATTATTTATATATTTTCTCCAAGCAAGAAGTGTTGACATTAGGTTTATGAATACCAGAAGAGAAGATAGGAGAAATATCCAGAAATGGAATTTAGCAGACCCATCTTAAAGGAAAATACTTTAATGGCTAAAGGGTAAGGTTCATCACATCCCAATTCAAGATTCAAATTATAGGAATAGAAAATTTCTGATAAAGAGAAATACAAATAAGAATTAGGCGGGTTAAGAATTGTCAGATATTTGTCAAATACTCAAACTGATTAAAAAGATTTATTATAACATCGTTGAATAGTCCACCCACCAAAAGTTAATTTATTCGTAATATTATGAGAAGGACAGCGTGTGGAATCTTTAAAATTTGAATTCAAAGGAGATCCATGAATTAATAATTCCGCAAAGAACATGAAATGGAAATAAAGAATTTTTAAATAGACATGGTGGAGAATATTTAATGGTAAACGAAATAAAATAATAAGATGATGCGAACCCAAAGTGGAAAGACAATACAAAAGAGGAAATCATCAAATATTTTAAGATTGAATCCACATGACAACGTGAGCACTAACTAACAAACCTATTTTCATATTAATTAGATCCCTTACACACCACCAATGACTTTGCTTTAAACTCATCCATGACTTTGCCAGGAAGACGTGGGAACTGCAGTGACGGAATCAGAATTTTCAGTAAGGGGTATCAAAATATAAATAATTGAATATATCAAAAAATTAGGGAGCTCAATATATGATATATATATATATATATAAAAATTTACCTACTTATACCGTATAATTTTCCGGTGAAGGGGTATCAATGATATCCCTTACTACCACTTAGGTCCGCCCATGGTGGGAAGATTCTATTGTTATAACAATATAGAAATATGTATTGAATAAATGAAAGAAATGATAAGTCTAACCCCATCAAAATACCTACGGTAATTAATATGCATTACCAGATATATTAAGGTTTTAAAATAGAAGTGTATCATATTAATTATTTTAAATAAGCACTTAATAGTTTAACAAAAAACAGTTTAATTTAAGCGTAGATTTAGCTGTTACCATGTCCCTATTTATTTACGTTTTCTTCTTTTTCTATCTTTTGGGTATAAAAAATTTCTTTTGTGGGTACATCTGCCTGTTTACATATTTTAACCTTGAAATTATTCAACTTGATTGTTAAAAGTGGGATATCTTCATAATTTTGAAATAAATTTTATCTATAATTAAAATTGAGACTAAAATTTGGAATAACGTAGCCACCCTCTATATGGGATAAGGTAATCTCATTATTGTGGTATAATTTTTATTCCAATTTATCTAACACCTCCGACCAAACATGTGATAAGTTAATTCTGGAATTCATCCCTCCAAAACCTTTATGTTAACAGCTGAACAAATTTTAGATACTTCAATAAAATTAAATATATTAAACGTCTTCATTTTGTTTCAGTTTCATCGTGGTGGTTGGGTGAGCACAGGCACGTACTTATTCTAATCAGATTAGTTTATTCTATAATATTTTAATCCTTATACTCAGTCTAAAGTATCAAAACCACTAATGGAATTTCTCAACCCCTCTCAATAATTCGAGATACTTTACTATAAATCGGTTCTCATGTCAAAATAATTAAGTAAAGTTGCTCTAGCTGGCAATATGATTATTTCAGAATGCCTTTTTTAAATGTATGATCGATGGATTGATCATAATCAATGATACCTCGATCTCAAATTAATAGAACTTTATATATGAACTCACTATCACTATTTCATTTGATCGTAACTAGTACTACTTTATTAAGATATAAAATATTTGTCTTTTGAATGCGAAATTAAGAGTTCTTTAAAATGGAAAAATGACAAAGATTATTAAAAGGAAGATGAAGATATCATACTTTTTTCATGAAGATTATTAAAAGGGTCTCATATGCATTTTTACAATTTGAATCTCAGAAAATGATCATACAAACACTTCTTATTTTATGCTAGTAGTAATAAATCTTATGAAAATGACTTATAACAAAACTAACATTTAACTTTCTTCTATTGGGAATATTAGCTAGGGTTTGGACATAGTTTTTGGGTGTTTTTGGGGTCATTTTTTTAGAGATTTCAAAAATTGGTTGAACCCAGTTTTTGGGAGTTTTTGGGAAATCTCTCACAAACTTCAAATTTTATTTCAAATAAAATACATGTCCAAATAAAATTTCAATTTCCAAAGTTCCAAATCCCAAATTTTAAATCCCAAATCATATCCAAACGGGAGCTTAATCTTATCATTCATTGAGTTACGGATGTCAGTATTTTTGGTCACGTCGTAGAAAGTTGTAAAGCCCCTATCATGCAAAAAAGATTAGCATTTTAAGATATCTATTCTATATAGATCTACACTTTTTTTCTTTCTTAAACTATAGTCTATGGAAGGCATGTGACAGGTGGTTTAATATAATAATAATAAAATCACGTTGCTACTGCGTGATAATACTGATGGACCCGCATTCACGGACCCCATGATCCACCATTCATGGGCCCCCAACTGTGCGTCACTGCGTCCGTAATTGAAGCAATTGTTTATTCTCTTATCCAAATTCTTTATTATCCGTACTTTCCAGTATTTGTAACTAATTAATGCTCTTTTGGTTTGGCGCACAAAAGAATTAATATATGTATTAAATTCATCGCAATATAACGCAGTGTTTGGTTTGTTTTGTAACAAGATTTAAAAATATGCACTAATAATACAATGTTTGGTTTGAATTTACAAACCCGCATAAATTAATGAGTGAATCTATGTATTATTTTGAGCGGCATAGAAGATGGAATAATAATGCGGGTATTAATAACGCGAGTATTAATTTATAAAAAGACAAATATACTCTCACATCTCTTTACATTATTATTCAATATTAAACAATCGTCTATTGAATAATAAAATATTAAAACATAATTTAAATTATGAAATATATACTAATTTTTTAATACAACAAATCATTCATTAACCAAGATATAATACATGCATAACTAATATCTGCATTATGGCTAATACCTGTATAACTAATATCTGCATTATTAATACCTGTATAACTTGTCTTCGAACCAAACGAGCACTAGTTGTTTTTAATTTGGTGTCAAATAATTCGTATTGAAACCTGATTAATGTGAATTTATCTCACATCAATTTTTAAAAATAAAGAAATACTTCTTCTAAAAAGAATCAATTTTCATAGTTCGACTGAAAACAGCAGGTTAAATGAAGAAATCACTCATCCCCACGTCCTTTAGAGATAGTTACTCAAAAAATTTGATTTCTGAAGATTCCCAGCTTCCAACGGCTGCACATGGAATCATTTAGGTCCTTCGGAAGTAAGTTTCTTTGTAAATAATTTATTTTTTGTTTTGGTCAGAAGCTTTAAAATATAGGTTAAGTAAACATAAACTGACATTACATTATTAAATACTTCATTCACGATGTTAAGCTTGATATGAGATCTTAGAACTACTCTACTTATCAGTTTTCATCGACTTAAGTTTGCACTAATAACTTGATATTCTTTCAACTTAAAGTTTGCACTAAGAGGGTGTTTAGGTGGGCTTAAAACCGGTCAAACTAGTAGCTTTTAAGCTATTTTAGATGGTAAAAATATTTGGTAAGTTAGAAACTGTTTAAAGCACTTGGCTTTAAGTCAGAAAAAAATCAAAAGCAAAACTTTTCGTTTTTGATATAGAAGTGGTTATACTTTGACCAACTGTTTTACCTTTTTATCCCTTATAATTTATTTCAATACCATTAATAGCCTCACTAATAAATAACCTAAATTATCCTTTATTTTTATTTTTTTAAAATAACTTAATCATTTTAATATAAAAAATACTTTTTACAGGGTTTTGGGTGAGCTTAAAAGCTGTTCAAACTCACTTTTAAGCCACTCTTAACTAAAAGTACTACTTCCATTGAGATAAAATGGAGTGACATACATTTGAAAGTTTGGATCATTGAAAAAAATAAGTTTCGGTCATCTTACTGTCACAAAAATCAAGATATATATAGTTGGTGCTTGGCTAAACCTAGAAGTTGGTTTGATCAACTTGAAAGTACTTTTTGGTCTATTTAAGCCTATTTTAGCTCAAAAGCACTTTACTTTTAATGCAAAACAAGCCAAAAATCATAAGTTGGGCAATCCTAACTCATGACTTTGGTATTTTAGCCTTTTAATTTGACATGAGTTTTATACTTTTATTCTTTATAATTTTTTCTAATTCCACTAATATCCTTACTAAAAAATGCCCTAAATTATCCTCCAATATTCTTTTGTTTAGTTTAAGAATATTTTGATCATTTTAACATTAAAAAATACTTTTTATTCAAACACCTCAGCAAATTTTTTTTTAGTTTCAGCACATGAATCCAAACACGTAATTACTTAATTATAAAATAGCCTCAACACTTAAATACCAAAAGTGCTTATAAGCCAAGTGCTTTTAATCAAAAATCAATCATTGCGTAAGTCATGGCTTTTCATTTTATAAAAAATTAACCAAATTTTTACTATTTTATCCCTAAATATTTTGTAATCTATGAAATAACATTTTCAAAATAAAATTTTCAACTCTCTCCTCATTCTACATATATTCGTCACTTGTCCTTTTTAACATAATAGTAATATTTATAAATTTGTTTCTTTTACAAATAACTTGGAAGATTTTTCAGTACGTGCTTAATGCTTAACAATCATTTGATATCAGCTTATCCAAATGAACTTTTGGTTAATTTTCATGATTTCTTGCACTTTTGTCGTTTTTTTTTTTTTTTTTTTTTTTTGTTGGCCACTCAGTCTTTAAATAACTGCAAAGCGCATCCCAAAAAAAGCAAAAAAAAAAAGCTATTTTCCTTAACCTTTTTATCGATCTGTCGTTCTCCAACCCAAGTTATATTGAAATATTTGCTTTCTTAACTTTGGAAGTTAAGTAGCTTAATGATTTTACTTCTGAAGAAAATTGTCCTCCTTTTTCATTGATTAATATTCTTTGGTATTTATTTAACAAAAAGAGATTAACATCTGCTCGGAATTGGGAAGGAAAAGCAGCAAAACGATCTTCCTTATTGGATAGGAAAGTGAAAAGAGACAAATATAATGTTGCTTTTGACCCCATTTTTTTTAAATATCAATCATACTCTAACACACCGTCCATTAAACAATTACATTCACTTTTTTTTTTCATGCATGAAAAGTGTACAAATTATTTAAAATGCCTTACCAACGTGGTCCAAAATTCAGAAGGCACTCGAAACTATGGGCTTTTGTCACACTATGAATTATTAATAAATTTTTTGAATTAAAATAATGGGGCTTTGTGGGAGCAACCAACTAGAAACATCTCCACTTGCTTAACACTTGTATACATTAATAAACAAATTGAATCGATGAGTAGTTTCTTTCTCAATTTATTAATTCGCTATTCTTTATCGCCCATCGGTTGGAAGTTGGAACAGTAGAGCAATTTTAATATAAGCACCTAAAAGAAATACAAATACTTAATTAATAAGTCTTTGTGTAGAAATAATATAATATATGGAATGTTTATAAATTAAAGAAAAAAATGTAAATATATTGAATCTAAAATTTTGAAGATATAACAACAAATATTATACTGAGAAAATAGTTTAAAACAGAAAGGTAAAAAGGGACTCAAACCAATTCATTCATTTCGTAGAAAGGCATAAGTAAAAAATTTGACCGATCAGTTTGCATCATGCTAAATAAAAATTAGGCAGTATTTAAAATTTTTTAAAAGAACAGTCTATTTAAAAACACGGTAAAAACCAAAAAAAAATTACTGGAATTTGAACTAAAATTTTGGAGAATGCTAAATATGAAGTCCCAATAAATTTTTTTGGGACTTTGAAAATCTTAGTTAAAAGGTCTCATGAAAATTTTCTGGGACTTCAAATATGAAGCTCCGGGAAAATTTCTCGAACTTTGAACTAAACCTCAGAATTTTTTTAGAGTGCAGTTCAAATTCTTAGAATTTTTTCCTATGGCTAATCTATAAAAATGTCTGTTGAAATATGGCTACTTTTCTAAATGATTGTAATTATTGACTATTTCTCTTTAACCGGTTCAGAAACTGGCTAGTTATCAAAATCAAATGAATTTAGGGATTATTACCCTACATAATCATTTCCTACACTTATCTATCTTTTGTAACCATATATTGTCTTTCTTTCTTTTCCTAGCATATTTATTAGATATAATTTGATGATATATATATTTAAAAAATATTAATGTCTATATATGTGTATAGAAACTATATATAAAGAATATCAATCTATTATATGTCATATTTTAATTATAAATTAAATTTTAGATATAAATATTGTGGCTAGATTATGTTGGTGCTAGGTGACTTGTTAATATGGTATACTGAGGGCTATTTATGTGGAAATTCCGAATACTTCTTTGATTTTTTATTGAGTTTCTGCTTCTATTACATGAAGCCCATATCCGGGGCGAAGTGCACCAAAGGCCACTGTTGAACCCCAAAAATTACCCCGAAAGGTAAATTCCGGAATATCGACAGGATGGGCTAACTCTTTTGGAGTTTTTGGAGTCGCCACCCAATTTAAGGAAAACAGGGAACCAAATTAACAAATGCGTGCAAAAACTCCGTTTTTATAAAAAAGACGGTCTTTTCAGAGATTCTAAAAGGTAAGAGGTTTTATTAATTTCGGAAGAAGGTTTTTAAGGCACTTCCGAAATTCCGTTAAAAACGGTTAATCCGACAGGTTTCCAAAATATTTGCAAAATATGCTTTTCTAGAAAATTTATCTAAAATAATTAATTGAAATAAAACTTGTTTATGAAAAATGTTTTAATTTGCACGCATTTTGCTAATTTGGCCTCAGTTTGCAATAAATTAAATAACGACTTCAAAAATAAAAGGGAATGAACATAAAGTAAAGCAATCAACAAACAATTACATATTATTGATAAATAAAATATTTTACACATTTATTTGCATAAATATCCAAGGAAAATAATGCGAAGTTAAAGATAGAACCGGGAAATTGATCAACTCGCGGGAGTCTTGAATTTTTTAAAATTCCTAAGCCTTATTTCTGAATGCTCGGGTCCGAATTCAATCCCCAAATGCCTTCAATGCAATGGATTATTCTCATTTGTAAGTTAAGCCAAAGCGTTCATGAATTATTCGTGCCAAAATATACCTCGCAAAACAATCAAGTAAAATTGGATTAGTACGATAATAAGGTATAATAACTAATAAAAATAAATAATAATAATAAAGTAATAAAGTAATGATAATAATAATTATAATATATAATAATAATAATAATAATAATAATAATAATAATAATAATAATAATAACGGGGTTGTTTTGCAAAATTTAGGCTCAGATTTGTATGACGTATCATGTAGAGGCTCGGGATATTGATACGGTTGCAAACACGCCGGCCGGACGTGTTGCCATGCCAGGTACCAATTCCGTTACTCTATTCAACTTGCTTTGCGTTAAAGTGCATACATTCATCATTGCCTTTTGCTTTAGGGACACGGGATCGGGACGGATCAAGTGTAGTATCATGTTCAAAATCCGTCAATTCATTATCCGTCAATTCCTTGTATACGCCTCAATACGTGTATACGTATTTTTTCATTGGCCATGTAGTATCAGTTCAATATCAGTTCGTAAGCCTAAAAATTAGTATTTTCCTGGCCATGTCAGTGCTAACTCCATATCATCCGAATAATAAAGTCCAGCAATAGTGAATGGCAACTAATAAATATCATCGAGGGTCAAACGTAGCATATATTCCAAATCAGTCAACGAGAAAAGGAACTAGCATCTGAGATCTGTGCAAATTCATAAAACAACGAAATATACTTCCACCATTGACCAAGGTAACGAGCAAACATCCTAAGAGATATGCAAAACTCAACAATACAATAAACAGGACCAATCTCAATTCATTCAGAATGATTGAACCAAACAAAGTGGAAACAAATAACGCCGGATTCAGAGCCAGCGACGACAGAAACTATGGCGCAACCGACCAAGAGACGCCGTCGGCGAGTTAAATAGCGATGTCCAGGGGGAGCGACACCAGCGAGAAGCGGCGTCACTACCACCCCCATTTCTTTCTTTCAACTTTTCCACAACGAATCAGCAAAACAAACAACAACAAAACAAAAAAAATGATTCGCCGGCAACAGGGCAAAGGTCACCGGCGAAGAGCTTCTCCGGTGGTGGTGTCATCTCCCCGTTCTGATCTCCTCTCTGTTTTGTTCGATTTTCACCGATCCCGATCCCCTACTGTATTTTCCGGTGGTTTTGGACCAGCGGTGGTGGTGTGGCGTATGTGTGTGTGTTCTGGTTTTTGTGGGTGGTGGCGCGTGTATGTCGATCTATATGTATGTGTGTTTGGGAGACAGTGAAGGAGATGGTGCGAGAGTGTGTGTCTGATCTATGTAATGGGTATATGGGTGAGGGTGATGTATATGGTGTAAGGGAGAGGGGCGCCGCTGGTGGTAGATAAAAATGGGTGTGAGGGAGATTATAAGGGTGTTGCGGCTGGTGTGTTATAATGTTGTGTGTGGGGTTTTTGGATGGAGGAAGATAATGGTTGTTTTTGTGGAGGGGTCTAGACCTGATTTTTAAGTGAGGAGAGGGTTTTTGTGAGGATTGGGGAAGATCGTGGTGGATAATGGTGTAGATGTGTATATGTATGAAATGTATATATGGGCTTTGCACAAATAGGATAGATTTAAAGGAGGGGAGCGGATTTGGCACAATTTTATAATTAATTAAAAAAAATGAATGAGTTGCACGAGTGGGTTAAATTTGGTGGGATTTTGCAATTTTAGTACTTTTCATTTGAAACTGCAATTGATCCTTTTTTATTATCATTATTTATTTAATTTTTCAATTTAAACCTCAATTATGAAAATATTACCAGAATTTAATAATTTTGAAAAATTCGGGACAAAATTGGGTGTCAACAGCCACTTTTGACAGTGGTCTTTGGTTTGATGCCACTTTCATTTTTTTATTAGTTTTACATGAGAGGCCACTTTTTTTAACTTCAGCCCACAAGGATTGAACTTCACACAAGTTCAGTCCACAAGGATTGAAGTTCAACTTCAGCCCACCAAATTGAAGTTCAACTTCAGCCCACAAGGGTTGGAGTTTACGCATCTATACCTAAATGTTCAGCCCTTACAGATTGAAGTTGAAACTTCATAATTTAGGCATGAAGTTCAACCCACAAAGTTTAAACTTCAGCCCACAAGGATTGAAGTTCAAAAAAATGGCCTCTCATATAAGACCAATAAAAAAAGTGGCTTCAAACTAAATACCAGTAATAAAAGTGGTATGTGGATGAAAATTTTACCCATATCCGTGATCAGTAGAACAGCCCATATATGCTGGAGAGTAAAAATTTAACCAGGCAATCATTTTCATCCATATTATTCAAATTTTAACTACTTTTTAAAAATTATTTGTAAGTGTAATCACATACTTTCAAACCATTAGGTATAAGTTGAATACGTATAGTGTGAACTCCACGTTGCTTCAATTTTGGGCTCAAGTTCAAACCAAATTCAAACCTTTAAATTTGAAAGTGAGCAAAAAAAAAAAAAAAAAAAAAAAGGAAGTAGCAGATTTTAATTTCATATCAAAAGGGCTTAAGTCAACATAGCTTTATTTGGACTTAATCTCAATGATCTGAAGATAGGTAAAGTGGCCAGCTTATACAAAGGTGCACCCATAAATGACTAAAACTATAAAAATACGTGCAAATGTGACTAGCAGTGCAATTCACCCTGCTGGAGACGTTTGAGTGGTCCTACAGAAATTTAAAGGGGTCTTCTATTTGCAAAACTCATTTAAAGCATATTAATTAAAGAGAGATTTACACAAATATACAACTCTAACACCATATTTATAAAAAATAGTAATATTTTATCACTTTACAAAATATAACAATAGTTTTTTTACATTCCATATACGAGTTTCAACAAAATACCTACAATTTAGGGTTTCATCTCCTTCTTTCTACCTTCTCCCACCCATCACTGCCTGGGGACTGCTGCCACCACTCACCGGCGCCAGCCAACCATCACCGACCACCGGACAGCCGCCGCTGCACCACCGGATTTTTTTTTGGATCTACAAGATGTAACATACAAAAATACAAATATATACATTGCAAAAATTTTAAAATTTAATGTTTTGAAACTATACATAACCAAATATACACAAACATACAAAAAATATACACAACACATACAAAAAAAATACAAAAAACACAAATACAAATAACTATCCATTCTACACAAGCATATACACTAGCATCCAACAGCATGCACATATATACAAACACATACACATACAAAAAAGGGTGGATATAGACATTTATGTACAAAATATACAAAGATATACATATTTATATATACAAAATACAAAAATATACACATACGATTTTATACACATACCAAAATGGAAAAAACAAAAGGAAGATCGGATCGCCGGAACCGGCCACCGCTGCAGGACAACAACACTGCCTCAGTGGCAGCAGCGCCGATGCACTGCAGCAGCAGCAGCAGCAACGATCGAAGAAGGGGACAACACTGCAACAGCTTCCATGTTCTCCGGTTGACGCCGGAGTCAGATATGGTCGCACGGAGGCGGGGGGTGGGGCTGATGGGTGGAGGAAGGGAGAGAAGGAGAGAGGGGGGGAAGAAATTAGAGTTTTATGTCTGGGGAGAGGGAAATGGGAAACTATTGTTATGTATTGTAAATATGGTAAAACTATTTTTATTTTTTGTAATTTAGCTATAAGGGTAGTCATGTGGTGTAAATTTTCCTTAATAAAATTACACAGAGTAAATAGATAATGTTAAGGAAGTATTGCTATTGTTGAAAAAGGTTATAATGTTGCTATTTTATTGTAAACTTGATTCTATATTTGTATAATTTAGCCTAGTTTTTTAAAAAAGAAATACATATTGTATCACTTCTCTTCAAACGACTGTATATATCATAATATAATTTTAAAAAAAAGAAAAGAAATATGCATATCGTATTACTTCTCTTCAAACGACTTCAGTCATAATTTCTAAACGAGGCGTTAATGTTGCACCATTTTGGCATCCCTGTTTTATTTTGCTTTCAATTATGAAAGTCAAATAAACAATAAATTTGAATGAACAGCTTTCAACCAACACTACTATTAAAAAAGATATCTGACTATATATATATTGTATGTATATTGGACCTGTGTAATTGAGGCAAAAATAGCTTAACGACATCAAAATTAAATTTTGAGAAATAAATAGAGGTGTGTACTAAACATCATTTAAGAAACAAATTATTAGTACTAGCAGCACTTCATGCACATCAAGTCAATTACGTACTAATTTTTTTGTTCGTATACTTATGCAATAAAAATACTAATTTGACAAATAACATCCTCATCACTTGATTTGTCATTAATAGACATTTTAAATTGTGCTGGGATTTTGGCTTATTATATAACTTACTCTTAAACTTGTATGGATATTTCTTTCACATTGATTTTTTACGGGTTACACGCTTTGACCTGCAACTTTCATGGTTAAAAACCTAGTCTTTAATTTGAATTGTCATGATCACATATATGGGAGTGTATAACACACATCATTCATATAGTGACCCCCTCAAAAAAAGAAAAAAAAAAAAGCGACAACATACGCACTTATACTCTTAATTCGATATTTCGTTCATCTTCACATGATTAAACACTTCCACACTGTCTTATTCCTCAATCAACATTCCCATTCTTATTTTCATAATTCTTGTATGATGCTTTGCCATTCCATCTTCCATTCTCCTTATTTCTCGTATTCTTTTATACTACTTAAACTGGACATCTGAAGGAAAAATATAACTTTAAAAAGAAATCTACAAGCTAATATGGTCACTCTAATATAATTAAGCTACCGATTGTATATTTCCTTAAAAACGTAAGTCTCACTTTATTTCTCTCCATACTATTGAAAATGATAGTTCCAGCCATATCCTCGACTTTTCATATATTGAGATTTTGCCATTCAAATCAACACATTCATGAAGATCTTAAACGTTAATTTAGCAATTTAAGGTGTGTAATAAAATACTCAAAAAATAGTGTGAAGTAGAAGCCCATTCAAGCTATTGGGATATTGTATGCATTAAGCCTAACTAGTATTGTAAAAGCATAAAATCTAATCAACTTAAAAGAAAGATCAATATAAAACCATTTGACCACTTTGACCATATCCAAATAAATAAATAAATACATCCATCCATTATTTTCTTTGATCTTTCTATTTTAGGTGTATCCAAGTAGGTGAGAAGACTCCAATTTGAAAACAAAAATATATAAAAATGATTCTTCCACCAACTGTCAAAGTGTCTGTTTCCTAAATGCTTCAATTTCAACTCCACTTCTTTATCCATCATATCAACACCCCTAAATATTCCACTCACTTTCCACTTTCCTAAAAAGAAAAAAAAGGAAACTTTCCATTTTTCAGTCACACTTGTTTCATGCTTTAGTCACACAACACAGCCCCTGCAGCATCCCATGCTGGGGCTGTAATTCCACTTCATCAAATACTCCAATTAAACCCTAATTCAAAATTTATTACAAATATGGTATTTAAAGGCCGATTTTTCTCGTCTAAAAAATCAGATACTTCAAGCCCAGATGGATCAAGTGGATCAAATTCACCAGCCCGATCCGATAAGAAAAAAGGCAAGTCTAATTCTAAAGATAATTCTCCTACTTCGTTTACAAGTTTTGCTAGTAGTTTTAAAGATAAGAAGAAAAAAGAAGTTAATAAAGTCAAAGAAAGTCAAAGTTTGACTCCTGTTAAGAATTTAGGAAAGCCTAGTGAACTGGAAGTTAAAAATGAAGTTATTGGGCCCAGTAATGTACCGTTGTCGCCTATAATGGCGTCGTCGTTGGGCTTGAATAAAATTAAGACGCGATCAGGGCCGTTGCCACAAGAGAGTTTTTTCGGATATGGAAGTAGGGAGAAAGGGAATAATGTGTTAGGAGCTAGTAATTTGTCGAAGATTGGTGGCGATGGGACGAGTTCGGGTTTGGGGAATAAGGATGAGAAGAAGAATGATGGTTGGGTTGATAATGTTAGTAGGTCAGGTGCTGCTGAGAGTGATGCGTCGAGGGAACCAAGCTCGCTTATACCTGGCCCGTCGAGGCTGCAGAGTGGTGAATCATCTTCTGGAGCAGGTATAGTATTTACTTTACTTAGGATATTTTATACTGTTTGAACAATGGCTTGGCCGCTTAAACAAAAAAGAAAAAGACCATGTTTTGTAAATTCTATGTATAGTTCATGTATAATACGTATTCATTAAGAGTATAATCTATGTATCCTAGGTAGGGCGGCTATTTCAGTAAAGTTCCCTTTAAGAAACAATGTGTAATCCAGGTATCCTACGTAGGGCAGCTAATTCTGCAAAGTTCCGTTACTTAAGAACCAATGTATAATCTATGTATCCTTGGTAGGACGGCTATTTCTGTAAAGTTCCTTGTACTTGAGAAACTTAACTATGTGTACAGATATAATCGTAGGCGGAGTGATTCGATACCTATGGTAACTCGGACTCCGCCATTATTAAAAAAAAATTAGATCCTCCAACTTCTTTTTCACTACATTCTGTAGTTGAACCTTATGTCATCCTGCTCCCTCTTTTAGTTGCTTTACTATTTGAGGAACATTATCCTGATTATCATTGGAACAAGATGTATAGTGGCGATGATGTATTTGGGTTACAGAAACTGGATAGCATGTTAAATATCTGTAATTTGTTGCTATGAAATGGATTTTTGATGCCATTGTTCTTAGACAGCTCACCTTGTTATGTGCTAAATTCTAGTCACAAGTTGTCGTTCTTTCCCATTTTATCCTACTTGGAAAGGTATTGTTGCTTGCTGAAAATTTCCTGGCTTAATTAATTTGTTGTAGAATTATCTAATCATCTTGGGTTCGCGTTTGGAAGATTGCTACGTAGTTTGTTATTAGACTTCTCTGGGGTAGATGGTGGACATCAACTGAGAGTTTTTAAACTTTTAAATGATCCATAATTTGAAAAACTTTATACCCATTATCTAAATAATAGGAGTACATGTATAATATAGACCATAGAGTCTGCGTGGTTCATGACAAGTAAGTGTTTTTGTTTTGCTTATTGTATTGCTATGATAGGGCAATTCAATTCATCTTGGGGTCATTCTGGGGGACTCAGGGGAATGGATCCATATACTTCCGAATTGAAGGTATAAAGGTTTAGTGAAAGCTTGTTGCATTAGTTGATTCTTTCTTGCTGTAGCGTTGTGCTTGGTCTAATGGATTGTGCTTTGTAGACATCTTATGAATGTGATAACCCAAAGGAGTCCGAATCACCTCGCTTTCAAGCTATACTGCGGGTAACCAGTGCACCTAGGAAAAGGTCTCCTGCAGATATAAAAAGTTTTTCCCATGAACTTAATTCCAAAGGTGTACGGCCTTACCCATTCTGGAAGCCTCGAGGTTTAAATAATTTGGAGGTAATTCAATCTTTCTGCTATGTTCTTTCAGTTAGTAAATGATCAGCCTGCTGGTTTAAACTGTGACTATTTGTTTTTACAACTTTAATAGGAGGTCTTAACAATGATTAGGACAAAGTTTGACAAAGCAAAGGAGGAAGTGGATACTGATCTGCGTATTTTCGCAGCAGATCTGGTTGGAGTTCTTGAAAAAAATGCAGAAACTCATCCAGATTGGCAGGAAACTATTGAAGATTTGCTGGTTTTGGCTCGGAGCTGTGCAATTTCTTCACCGGGGGAATTTTGGCTTCAATGTGAGGGGATTGTTCAGGAGCTGGATGATAGACGCCAAGACCTTCCAATGGGTACACTGAAACAGCTGCATACCAGGATGCTTTTTATACTTACAAGGTGTACCCGATTGCTTCAATTCCACAAGGAAAGTGTATTTGCTGAGGATGAGCCTGTATTTCAACTTCGTCAATCATTGCAGCCTGTGGAAAAACGCATTCCTCCAGGTATTGGAAGAAATGGTAAGATGTCTGGTCCTATGGAATTCCCAAAGGTGCCAGCTCCAAGAAAATTTTATAGTCAGGAGCAGCATGGGTTAGAGTGGAAGAGAGATAAGGCTGTAGTGCAAGGAGACTCTCACGCCTCACAAGCTGAATATACACAAAATTTGGAGTCTTCTGCTGGGAGGGACCGGATGGCATCTTGGAAGAAATTTCCAACTCCACCTGTAACCAGTCCCAAAGAAGCTTCTCCAATCAAGGAGGACACACTTCATAGCAATATTGAACCTTCGAAGTTGCTAATGAACAAAAGAGGAATTCCTGGTGTAGATCTAGCTGCTCCTAAGCATCCTGAGGTTCCTTCGGCTAAAGAGTCACATATATACTCGTCAGTTCCTTCCAAGCACCAGCATAAAGTTTCCTGGGGCTACTGGGGTGATCAGCCTAGTGTTTCAGATGAGAGTTCAATAATTTGTCGCATTTGTGAGGAGGAGGTTCCCACTTTGCATGTAGAAGATCACTCTAGAATTTGTGCTATTGCCGATCGTTGTGATCAAAAGGGTCTTGGCGTTAATGAGCGCTTGAATAGAATTGCAGATACTCTTGAGAAGCTCATGGAGTCATTTTCACAGAAAGACTTCCAGCTCACAGTTGGAAGCCCAGATGGCGCAAAAGTATCGAACTCTAGTATGACAGAGGAATCTGAACCACTTTCTCCAAAACTTAGTGATTGGTCTCGAAGAGGGTCAGAAGACAGGTTGGATTGTTTTCCTGAAGCAGATAACTCTGTGTTCATGGATGAGCTTAAAGGTTTACCTACTATGTCATGTAAAACCCGCTTTGGACCAAAGTCAGATCAAGGAATGACAACATCTTCTGCAGGCAGCATGACCCCTAGGTCCCCCTTGCAGACACCAAGGACCAGCCAGATAGACCTGCTGTTGGCAGGCAAAGGTGGTTTATCTGAGCATGATGATCTCCCTCAGGTAGTTGCCAGTGCATGTTTGCTGCTTACTTTTAAATTTTGTTATTTTTTGTGATACTAGTAATAGAGTTTGTTATGCAGCCCGCGAGACTTAATGCACTATACATATATACTTTTAGTTGGTTTATTGATATATGTGATCGCGTAGCACTTGTTATTTAAGTGGAAGTATGATTTTCATCTTCAATTCTAGCTATATTTTGTCTCTTATCCTTGTTTCAGTGTAAAGCTTCAGTATACTGATATTTTTGTTGTATCCTACAGTTGCTTGTATTTGTGTAGTATGTTTGGTATTGACTTCTTTGAAAAGTTTGCTTGCATGTCTTCTGGAGTTCAGAGTAAACAGTTTGATGTTATATTTCTTGAGGTTGCAGATGAATGAACTGGCAGATATTGCTCGATGTGTGGCAAATACGCCTTTAGATGATGATCAGTCTCTGTCTTATTTGCTCTCTTGCCTTGAAGATCTGAAAGTTGTGACGGAACGCAGAAAGTTGGATGCAGTTACAGTGGAAACATTTGGAACGCGCATAGAAAAGCTAATACGGTAATCTAGTTTCTTGCTTGTTATTTATGGCCTGTTTTGCTCTCTGAGAAAAAAGATATATCATAAGAATTGTGAAGGAGACAGTGGGCTTCGGAGGACATAAAAGGAAGGAATAATGCCTTTTTCTTTGTACTCCAGGGAGAAGTATCTGCAACTATGCGAACTAGTTGATGATGACAAGGTTGACATCACAAGCACCGTCATTGATGAAGATACTCCCTTGGAAGATGATGTTGTACGTAGCCTGAGAACTAGCCCTATTCATTCGAAAGACCGTACCTCTATAGATGACTTTGAGATAATAAAACCTATTAGTCGTGGGGCATTTGGCCGTGTTTTCTTGGCGAAAAAGAGAACAACTGGAGATCTCTTTGCAATTAAGGTACGACAAACAAATTTCTGTTGGAGGCTTTTTTGATGACCAGCTCTCCTCGCATTTCCTTGTTTACTGTTAAGATGTTTTTCATGTGACATGTTAGCAAGCACCTGGAAAACTGTTCTCCCTAAAACTCCTGCCAAGAGACAACTTAAACAAGAACACCATGTATTCTATGCACTCTCATTTCTAGCTGAGGAATTTATATGACTTTGGGATGTTTCATTGTTATAGAAGGATTACGTTTCTATTGCATGATGTTCTTCATTACTAGGGGGACTCAATAACCTTAGGAAGATGAAAGAGAAGAGAGTCGTGAGAGAACTTAGAACCAAAGGAATACAGATCTGAACATGTTAAATCATATAAAACCTTCCAGTGCCTTTCGGAAACAGCCTCTCCACCTTGTGGGGGTAAGGTCGGCGTACATCTCACCCTCCTTAGACCCCACTTGTGGGATTACACTGGGTACGTTGTTGTTGTTGTTCCACTGCCTTTCGGCAATTTGGGGAGTGTTGCTTAGTTAACCTTTTATGATCTCTATATGTGTGTTCCATGTATCTATCAAAAAGGCGTCTGCACATGTGTATCAAGGTCACGAGGAGGGAGGTGTTAGTTCGTAATTGTTTGACTGAGGTCTCCCATTTGTATTCCACTGAATGTACGTTATCTGCATATCTGTTGGTTTCTCTGATTTTGTCATTTCTACTTCTCCGAAGCTTTTGGTACGTGGAACCAAGGTTTAGGTTGAGACTTGAGAGCCATTATGTTATTTCTGCAACAGTTTCTGTCACACTCAATTGAATTTGGTTTTATGATTTATGGCTAAGTTTTGCTTATACATATTTGGGCAGAGTTGAAAATTTTGCTCGACTTAAGGTTAGAAAGATCTTGCCATTCAACGGGTACTGGTGGATAGAGTATACCGCCTGCTTTTGTGATCTCACCCCCTTTAGCCTCTTAGTGAATATCTTAATTGTACAAGTGTTAATTTTTTGTATCCTAAAGCATGTATTTTTGTGGCTATGCAACTTATATGTTTAGTCTACAGGTCTTGAAGAAGGCTGATATGATACGCAAAAATGCCGTCGAGAGCATTTTGGCGGAACGTGATATTTTAATATCAGTGCGCAATCCCTTTGTGGTAAGCATGGTGAACTAGGAAAGCTTTTGCTTCAAGATATGATCAAGTGATTTTGCTAATATATGTACCCATTAGGTTCGCTTCTTCTACTCATTTACTTGCCGCGAAAACTTGTACCTTGTGATGGAATACTTGAATGGTGGGGACCTGTACTCATTGTTAAGAAATCTTGGCTGCTTGGATGAAGATGTTGCTCGTGTCTATATTGCTGAAGTAGTGAGTATTTGTATCTCTCTTACAACACATATTCACAGCATGGTTAAACATATGTCTGATATTCTGAGCTGTTCAGGTGCTTGCTCTGGAATATCTGCACTCCTTGCGAGTGGTTCATCGTGATTTAAAGCCAGACAATTTGTTGATTGCACATGATGGTCATATCAAGGTAGAGTTTGTATCGAAGGTTTGCTTGTCCCGGTATTAGAAATCCCGTGTTGAATCCAGCATAAAATAATACCAGAATTGCTTATTATGTTGAATCGCATAGTTTTGTGCTGATGACTTAGATTTAATTTGTGCTATTTTCTACAGCTGACAGACTTTGGGCTATCCAAAGTTGGTCTTATCAATAGCACAGATGACTTGTCTGGTCCAGCAGTCAGTGGAACATCCATGATGGAAGATGATGAATCTCAGTTATTGTCACCTGAGCATCAGCAGGAGCGGCGCAGACGTTCTGCTGTTGGCACACCAGACTATTTGGCACCAGAAATCCTTCTAGGGACAGGGCATGGTTTGTATTTCTTCTCTTTCTTGTTCTTCGCCTTTAGTGACAATAAATTGCTATTTTATCTTTTGAGGAGTGGCAGCAATCAGATATGCAATCAATTTGTTGTCAGTTAAATGGCCTTGTTCCCGGCTTGTTTACTCTTGTCTTTCTGAAAAGGTTAACATTGTATTCATCAACACTAAGGCTATGTTGGCTACCAGGTATACACTTCCATGAGCAAAACCATCAAAAGCATAAAAAAACCTGACAAAAGATCTTATCTACAAAGATGTTTACTCTTGTTGTAATTACTGTAGTCTCTTCTTGCGGACTTAGAGGATTCTTCTACATGTACTATATAAATGGATAAGCTGTTTTTTATAGATCTTTACATCTGCATATTATATATTTGTTTAGGTTGTCATATCTTTGTAGTTGTGATTTATATTGCACCTGTAAGTAAACAATTTGGATGTGAGCACGTTCTTCTTTTGTGCCATTATATTTCTTGTGTTAAGTGGTTACCGCAGCTTGATTTTTTTTTTCAGGTTGCACGGCTGATTGGTGGTCTGTGGGCGTTATCCTCTTTGAGTTGATTGTTGGCATTCCACCTTTCAATGCGGAGCATCCTCAGGTTAATGTCTTATTTATAACAATTAAATTTTATTAGTTCCATTTTTGGGATAAATCAAATAAAAAAATCTTAAATTGCCCAATGGCATTTACCTTGTCAGACACAGCAAACTTTTGAACAATCAATCTGAGGCTTAAATAACTAATTAATTAACTTAAAATTCCTTTTCTCTGAGGTACTAATGTACTTTTTACCCAAAGCAGGAGGTGTTAGTTAAGTTGGCAATATATATTTTCAATGTATCATAACTGGCCTGCTTTTACACCATCTTTTGATCTTTTTACTACCAAAAAAAAAAGGGATAATTTGCGATGTTCAATCATTTTTTTTTTTAAAAACTTGGTGTTTCTTTAGCTAATGTGTCATTTATTGATGGAAGTTGATTATAGCTTGATCATGATAAAATTGAGGCATATATATCTAGTTAGCTAACTTGTTAAATTCTTACGATATTTTGGAAATTCAACTTTTGTATTAGAAAATGTACATTTTAAAGATTTTCTACTGTGGTATTCTGCAACCGTTTTCTTCCCTTTCCTAATTTTTCTTGCTTGTAAACAATATTGCTCTTCTTGTGTTAAGGGTCAAATATGAAAGATTAAACTTCTGTGCAAAACATGCAAAATTAAATTTAAGAGCTTAATATCAATCTTTTGCTAAGGACAATAAAAGTTACATTTCTGCAAGGACAATTGAGCTATGTATTAAAGATAATGGGAATGAGAAATCAAGATACTAAAAGACTAAAGAAATTAAAGCACATGTTTTGTAAGTGGAATGGTGACTGATGCTTGCAAGAATGAGGCAACAGTGCAGAAAGCAAATTTTAAAGGATAAGGACTGACAAACCAGCAGGGAACTGTTATAATAATAATCTATAACTTGAATAGTAACAATTTTAAGCATTTGATTTCTGAGGAACTATTTAGTATAAAAGAAGAAATGAGTTAAGAAGTGAAAAAAGAAGAACGAGTCAAGACAGACTTTTACAGTGTTAGCTCATATACTGGATTTTAGCTGTTAACTGTACTTAGAACCTGATATAAATGGTTAATTTCTTACAGTAGCATGCTCTGAGTGGTTTCTATTTTTGGATATATTATGCTGCAGAAAAGTGCTTGCAGATTTTGTACTAACGTTTTTCCTGTATTTTAGAAAATATTCGACAATATTCTCAATCGTAATGTACCTTGGCCAGAGGTTCCTGAAGAAATGAGTCCCGAGGCACAAGATCTGATTGACAGGTAAGATAATCTTTCTGGTTGTTCAATCAATCGACTATGCCTAATCTAAGACAGGTTTTGGTCGGATATACGAATCCACTGTACCCATTCTGCTATATTTAGGCCCATTTTCTCCCAATACTATTATCTAGTGGAGTTAATTCCATAATTTTCAAGTGCAGTTACTCAGATTTACTAGCTTTGCACGTCTTTGAGCTTTGGACTAGCATTACCAAGCTTGGAATTAAACACAACTACCTAATTTGACCTTCTCTGTCGAAGTGATGTATCATAGAACCAGGTTGTATCCTTTTCTTATCTTTCAGGGTGCTGTCGTTGTAAATTTCAGGTTACTAACAGAAGATCCTAACCAGAGACTTGGAGCCAGAGGAGCCTCAGAGGTGACACTCTTTTTTTATCTTACCATTTTCATATATACCTATTTCTATTCATTCTTAGCAGATTGAATTATTGGGGTCCATCTGGAAATGAATATAAGTTATATGCAGGTGAAGCAGCATCCCTTTTTTAGGGATATTAACTGGGACACACTTGCCAGACAGAAGGTTTGACTGCGATCTCTATTTCATTATTGCTGTGTCTGTGGTAGCTGATAGGTCAATGATGTCCCTCGTCAACTAATTGCTGTTGCGCCAACACTTGTATGTCTCACAGGCTGCATTTGTGCCTGCTTCAGAAAGTGCACTGGATACAAGTTACTTCACAAGCCGCTTCTCTTGGAATCCTTCAGAAGAACGTGTATATGCAGCCAGTGAATTTGAAGATTCTAGCGACAGTGGTAGTGTTAGTGGTCGTAGCAGTTTAAGTAATCGTCATGATGAATTGGTACGTATACGACCTGATGTATTCAAGATTTATTTGGGACTATGGATTAATTTTCTTTTGAGTGGGTTTAATTTCAATGCATTGCTGAACAGGTTGACGAATGTGGCGGTCTTGCAGAATTTGAGTCAGGCTCTGCCATCAACTATTCTTTTAGTAACTTCTCATTTAAGGTACTTTTGTGGTCGATAACACTTGATGCACAACACTTGCTTTGTGTCGTTTTGACTGCGCATGAAGTCTAAGAAAGAAGAAAATTACATGTAAAACTTGTTGTCTTAAATATGACATAATATATGTGACTGTTAAATCATGTCATTAAGGTAATATTGGAGGTTTAAAGTTTCCAAATATAGAAATGTGTCATTCCTTCTCAAACAGACCAAAAAGAAAATAATGTCGCATAAACTAGAATAGAGGGACACTTCGTGCACTGGGCTGCCCTTAAACCAGAATAGAGGGAGTACTTGTCATGGAAGAACGAATTTTTTTATATTTCCTGGGTTCAGGTCGATTCTTTTCTTTCCAACTTACTATTTTTGGGGTGCGTTTCTAGATTAGCGGGTTGCTAAATTTGTTAGTATTAAATCGTTAATTCGTCTATATATGTTGCTTGAAAAGTTCTGTGTAACACGTAATCCTTACATCAAAAGAACATTAACATTAAATGGTCCAAAAAAATATATTTCAGCTTTGATCAACCAATTATTACTTTTCTCGTCATATGTGATGTTCTCATTTGGTGCTAACTGCTAAGGTGCCAATCCATGAAACCGGATCATTTTCGTCTCGGGACGTTTTGACACTTTTCATCATGTTTGAGTTAGAATTGCTTCCTATTTATCTATATCTGTCCATGTGCATAGCTAATCGACGGCTGGTCTAATTTTCTCGACTTTCTTCCTGCAGAATCTCTCCCAGCTTGCTTCAATCAACTATGATTTGCTTACAAAAGGTTGGAAAGATGATCAGCCGACAAATCCAAATGCATAGCCAAAAGGCACTTGCATGTCAGAGTATCCGATTTAGTTTCTCTTGGCTGCTATGATGAAACAGCATGGCCATCCAATCATCACCCTTGTGTATACCCTGTAAATGTAGGTGCTTGCCTAATTCTGTTCTATTCTGCAGCACTGTTATTATGCTTCTGAAGACATGATTGAAAATTTTATTTGTCCCTCTTGCTGCAGATATATAAGCAACTTAAAGACTGACTGACTGACTGACTGACTGCGGAGTGTATTTTTAGCAGACAAACAAGTTTCATGCTGTGAGGTTGTGATTTGTGTTGTTTTATTATGTTTTTATTCCTTTTATGTTCTCATGCACAGCCGCGAGAGGCCATCTGCTTGTTGACATTCAGGCCTCTCATTGTACTTGTAATTTTTCCTCCACAGCTATAAAAACACATCCCCTGTTTAAAGGTGGCAGGACTTCTCATCTAAGTTTTGGTTGGTCTTTTAGAGCTTTCTCCCTTTCCATAAAGATTAGTGACAAAAGTGAAGTCGTATTCGTTCCTGCAACTACAAGTATCTGCAGAACCTCCTGTTCTTCCTCGTGGTACTGGCTAGTTGAAGGTCTCTCTTATCGGTTGTTTTGACAAGGTAAAAGGAAAAATAAAATAAAAATGGGTACGTAAGTCTCCTATTTTTCTCTGTGCCTGCTTTCGATGATAAGGTATTGATCTTTTCTTTTTTCATGTGTATTGCTTCTTTAAAGGCTAACTCGGGCAATACAATTTCCTTTTTTTCCTTTTTAGAGGTCAGGCAATATGGGAGTGCAATGAGATTTCTAAAGAGAAATTAACTTAACTATCGTAACACCTTTTATATTTCTTTCCTTTGGATTATGAAATGTATACCATTGAAATGTATGCAATGGTGGCCAAAGCATTATGATCTCGCATTCGATAAAACTGAAATATTTTAAGTGGTGCAATTGTATGAGCAGTAAAGTGTTGGGTAAAAGTGCCAAACATCTTAAAAAGAAATTGATGTGGTTGGTAATATATAAATAAATTTTAGTCTTTTTAGCATAAGTATTAACGAGAAATGAGTATATTTTAATCTGTTGTTTTTTTAAAAAAAATTGTCTTTAGTTAGTATTCTACTGTGATGTCAACCAATTTATGTTACAATTAAAACATCAAAAGACTCTTTGGAAACATTCACGTGCTTTGAGTGTGCCATGCTTTTTAATTTTAATTAATCGTATTCCATTCAAACTTAAAAGATTCAGAAAAGCTACTCCATTAAGACCTACTAATAATACTAGTACATTGGTTAGTGTTGGTAAACCTTTGACCTTTGTCCTCTTAAGTCTTATCCACCCTTTAATCCTTCATGAAACAGCTTGTATGTGTTATTTCTATTGTGTTAGGAGGATAGAACCAACAACTGCTAGAAGTAATCAACAAGAATCATGATCAATCTTAATCCTTAAGAGTTGGTACTAGTAACTCAAATAATACTAGAACAAGGTTGATTTTTTACCCCCCCCCCCCCCCCCCCCCACCAAAAAAAAAAAAAAAAAAAAAAAAAAAAAAAAAAAAGAAGAAGAAGTGAGGGCTTGCATTTTATATGTATCAAAACAAATGGAGACAATTTGTCTTAGACAAAGGGTACATATTCGATCTAATTTCTATCATGGATTTTTTTTTTTCCAACCTAACTTCAAATTTTATTAGCCCAAGCTGGACTCAATATTCATTTGCAACAGCCTTTTATTAGGTTCCTTATGTTATAACTGTACCAGACCAATGAAGAATCCTATTATAATGTTCCGTTCTACCTAAAACATGAGCCATATAATCGTATTAATCAATATCGCTTTTAAAAACTCCTAGTTGTTATGATCATTTGATACTTTCTTGGAGCTCAATTTTTCTCTGGAGAATTGTAAAGAAAATGAATATATCAGCATTTGAAAAATCAACTCAAAGATAGCATAGTTTGATATTTAAAGTGAACATTGCACGTGAAGCAGGATGGGTGAATAAAAAGTTTCTTATGTGTACCTATCTTCACTAAAATTTCCTTGTCTTATAGCTTATATTTTGTATGTTTAATAAATTTTTGGTTCCTCGAAAAAATACCAACCATTCTCTGTCAAATAAATACAATTCTATTTGTTTTACAAAAATTTAATTGGTCTATTCCCACAATTTTGTTATAGTATGAGATTTGTTGTTTTTGGCAACAATTGTATCCACGGTAGCTTCTGCTCACATCGACTATTCAATCGGTACTTACTATCTCCCACTAGCAAAGCCAGTAACTAAGCCAAGTATTTCGCAAAGAGTATTCAGGATGTAATATATATATTCAAGTAATATATTGTATACACTATAAGTCTCTAACAAATAGCGATTAATTGAATACCCTTGGTCGGCAGTAGCTCCACCCTTGAGAATAAGCACTGGGTACATGAGGACTAAATATTTGATAAGAATCACCTAGCGTTTTCTATTTATATTAAGATAATCTTGATTTTTTAAGATTTTTCATTCACTTCATTGACGATTAAGCGAGCCATACTTGGTTGTAAGTGTTTGATAATGGTGATTGGGGCAAGGCATGTTCAGAAGGGATGGGTGGTCCACCCTAGGAAGAAGACTAATTCCTGATAGCACATGCTTGGGCATTCAATATTGTATGGACTCTGTAGTAAAGAACTGCTCCACAACAACTTCAAATGAAAATGCCAGTAAGGACAGAATAAAGCCAAAGACTTGGGAAACATCTCCCTAAAAGGGTTCAAAGATTGAAATAACTTACATTACAACTTTGTTTCTTTCCCTCTATTTTCTTATATAGTTATTTGGTTAACTTGGCTATATCAGCTATGTCATTGGCTCAAAGGCCAAAAAACTTTGGATGCTAACAAGTTTTTGGTACAATTATGAATGGACCACTAAGTTTCAGTGTCTGCTCACTCTCCCAATGAGTCCCACAGTTTTTTATTCAAAAAATCTGGACCACCATAGCAACACACTATCTATCTTTTTCTTAGGGTTTTCATGATCACAGATTGTCACACTTTTTCAACTGTCAACTACACTGATAATCCAGAATTTAGGTGTTATAAATTCTGAAATGTATATCTAATTATAATTTCATTTTTTTTTCGTGTATGTATACAAGGTTCAAGTCGAGAGTACTAGGTTCTGCTAAAACCGCAAACCCATGGTTGGATCCATCAGCAGTAAAAAAACTTTCCATATATCGTTCACTTTCAGTTTCACAACCACCTGAGTATTTCAAGACTTCCGATGAGTCTTAAAATAAATCTTCCAGCTGTGAATCAACCACATTGCACTATTAGTGGGAGAACATCTGCACTGGATATGATTTAATGGCTTCAACAATATCAAGAATCAAGAAGCACACATGCCTTTCCTAGTCAATAGCTGGAACTGGCAGCGAGGCAAAATAAAAGAAGAGGAACTAAACCCAAGCTCTTATTTAATACATCATCCAACTTCCAAGATGTACCACAAAAAGGTAGCCAACTTCCAAGAAAGAAGTAATTACTTTAATTAAAACCTAGATAAAGTGATAGAGATCACTAAAACCAAAGTAGCTTTACCAAGTAAGGAGGTTCACAACCCGTGAAGCCAAAGAAACTTTGACTTGATCCACCACCAAAGCATGGAAACTTACCTAATTTACTACTACAAACTACTACAAACCAAGAAAACAACTGACCTTCAAATGCAAATACAACATCTAGGTATTTAGTTCTCAACAAAGTTGGTTATAAAGCAAAAGGTAAAGGCTGAAGGTAATAATTACAGCAACCATTATCCACCCAACAAGAACAAATGGTACAGAGATAGGCCCCCACAAAGGAAAATGAAAAGGGCTACTACAATGGACAACAAGAAAAAAGGGGCATAAATTGTTAAATTAAAATGAAAGAAGGTAGGCCCTAACCAACAGACAACAAGAGAGTTTCCTATGCTCAAATAGAATTCTGTAAATTGGTGATGGTGCTTCTTTAGTTCAAGTACTCTGCACATGTAAAGGACTAAGGACCGCCTTAATCAGATTCATTGACAAGGTCAGATTGTTCTTGAGTAACCCGCAAGCTTGAGCGACGGAGCTCTTCAATCCGCTCACAGACCTCGGACATTGAAGGTCTGTGGTCGGGATATTGAGCCGCACAATCTATTGCAAGCTGCAAGAGTTGCACCATCTCTTCCTCAACACTCTGGTACCTGAGGAGCTCGAGATCAAAAACTTCTGAAGTCCATTGCTCTCGGACAATAGACTGCACCCATCTTGGCAGGTCAACACCTTCTTCATTCAGGAGGGCATGAGTGGGTGCCTTCCCAGTAAGAAGCTCCAAGAGCAATACCCCAAAGCTATATACATCTGCCTTCTGAGAAACTCTGCGTGGGTCAGTTACCTCTGGAGCACGATATCCAGCAACTCGAGTAGGGGAAGTTGGAGGTCCAACCAGCTGAGCTAGGCCAAAATCTGAGACTCGTGCATCATATGATTTGGTGAGAAGAACATTGGATGATTTGATGTTCCCATGGGAGATGCTTGAACCTTGAGAGTGTAGATACTCGATGCCGCGGGCAGTACCAAGAGCAATGCCTGACCTTACTTCCCAATTCAACGGGTTCCTCCCAGCCACCTTGTTTCCTGGCAAATAACAAATTTTGGCAGTGAATAGAAAGAATAAAATTGTAGCATACATCTTATGAACTTTTGCTCACTTTAACAAGCTTTCTGTGGTTATAGGCTAAATTAGCAACAGTTCATGCACCCCAAGCAAATCTATTGAGAAACAGGAGTGAGATTATCAAACAACAAACCCCATATCTTTAGAATTCCTAGCAGAGAACTGTCTAATTTATACAATATGCACGGTTTGGAAAACTATACACAAGTTGAATAGATTCCTTACAGTTTTAGAAACATTTTAGTTCCCTAGCTAAGCAACAAGTAGAACTATCCAATCCAATGACTAAAGCAAGAAAAGCAATCGAGATTTCAATAAGGTAATGGCATAGAAAGATCAGAAGTTGACAGAACCGTAATATGTGAGTTCACAAAAATAAAAGATTATCAACTTTTAACAGCTAAAGAGTGTAACTTTGACTCACCATGAAGAAGTGCAGACAAGCTTCCCATCGGCATGTAGTCATAAACAAGAAGTTTTTCCTCCCTGCTGTAATAATATGCTCTAAGAGGCACCAAATTCTCATGATCCATTGCTCCAACTGTATCGATTTTCTCCCTAAACTCCATGTCACTCAATGTCACATCCTTCAATCTCTTAACAGCTACAACTGTTCCCATCTCCAAAACCGCCTTGTAAGCTGTTCCAAACGTCCCCTTTCCTAAAACCTCCGCAGAAGCTCTCAACAAATCCTCCAAATCAAACACTCTTGAACTCCCGAAAAAAATAAGCCTTTTAACCCCATTTCCACCACCACTTTCTCCTCCTCCCTTTCCACCAGTAGCCGTCATCGCTGCAGCAGCCGCAGCTGCCACTGAATACCCACTATTCCCATTTTCATTATCCACATTGACAGGCTTCTCCCCGGAAACTTCAATTTCTGGATGCTTATACGTCCCCACATCGATACTCCTCGCGTTACTTCCACTCCTCTTCCTACACAACACAAACAAAACCAACAACAACAACAAAAACCCGACAACAGATCCAATAACAATGCCAGCAATTGCACCACCAGACAACTTTTTTTTCTTACTCCCATTACCAATTTCAATCCCGCCAGTCGCTATAGCCGGCTGCGTTGTCGGTGTAGTTGCAACACCACCATCAACACAAGCATCAAGTGGCTTCCCACACAATGCATTCCCAGCAAATGCATCAACAGGCATTGTTTCAAGACTTTTGGGTATAGTCCCATTTAAACTATTACCAGATACATTAAATTGCTCGAGATGTTGCAATTTCAACTCCGGTATCGACCCCGAAAACTGATTATTTTCAAGTAAAAGTGTCCTTAAACGAGTCAAATTATTAAAATCCACAGGTATCTCACCAGAAAAATCATTTCTTGCAAGATCCAAACGCACCAACAAATGAAGGGCAAAAATGGAATTTGGCAAAACACCTGAAAACTCATTATCTTGAAGGTACACATTCCTCAGCTCAACACACTGAGAAATATCAGCAGGGATGGGACCCACAAGTCTGTTAAAACGGAGACTTAATGTACGGAGGCTTGTGAGGTTGGAAATGGTGTTGGTTGGAATCTTGCCGGAAAGCGATGACGCAGGTAGCCGGAGAACAGTAACACGGTTGTTTTCACATTTTACACCAGCCCAGTTGCATGGTGTGGTGTTGGTGGTGTTCCATAACAATGTACGACCACCAACAGCGGAACGTAACGCTAGTAAAGCGTTACGGTCACTGTTCAGATCTGAAGAACTTGTAGTATAAAAGAGAACTTGAAATAGAATAAAGAACAACAACATTGGTGATAACAACGTTGTAGAAAAACCCAACATTGTGTTTGAAGAATTATAGGTTCATAGAAAAAATGAAGAGAGTTTAATGAAAAGAAAGAGACAAAGTTTGTTTCAGCTAATGTGGTTTTAAGCGTTTCTTTTTTTAGTAGGAGTGACACTGGTTTTGATACTATGGGGGTGGGTGAAGGTGGAATAAATTAGCAAGTACAGGGTGTAAATTGGAATAAATGAAAGATAATAGGACTAAAATATTTAGAAACCCTAGCTGTTTTTTTTTTTTTTTTTTTTCTGAATATGGTCAACATCTAACAGAGTTGATGGGTGTAATAAGTATAAAGAAAGTGGACTGTTTTCTTGCTACTAGTAATAAAGAGTGTAAGGAGTCCAACACTTTTTCTTTTTTATTTTTATTAATGTACGGGTTTTTTTTTGGTTTTCCACCCGGTGTCCGGTACCCTCATTGGAGCCCGACTAATTCGGATTCGCGCCGCGTAGGGCCCCATTCGAACCCGAGACCTCTGATTAAGGGAGGAGTAATCACATCCACTACACCACATCACTTGGTGGTATAGGGGTTTTTCTATTACTTTTATTTTTGAAGTGGTTCACTACCTTTGTCATAGAATTTCTTGATTGAATAAAAAGCTTTTAAAGATTTACTCCCTTGATTTTCTTTATGAAAAAGTAGTAGTTCCCTGCAACTTGGACTAATTGTTCTTTGAATTTCTTGGACTGGGTTCTCTTCTTTTACTACCCATATTACTCCAGATGGTTTAATTTGGGTTGTTTCTTCTCACAAAAAAATTAAATTAATCATCTCAATTTATTAAATATACAAACCAGATCAAACTAGTATAAAGTGAATTGTTGTCGATAATTTTGGTTTCTTCAGTTTTGTCACATGAACAGTTCTAGTATAAAAATAACCTTGGATTCTCAAGCTTATACAAATATTTATATAAGTTTGCCTTGGATTCTTAACTATATTTGACACATGTATATGAGTAAACAATGCAAATGTATATGTTCATCTTTTAAACCTAATACTAAATCAAATCAAACCAAACAACAATTCAAGTTTTTGTTTTGTCAATTCCAATTCTTTTATTTTTCTTGCAAATTAAAAATACAGTAAGGAGTAAAAGTTTTAAGAAAATTGCACTCAAGGGGAGGACATGTTTGACATGAAAGTTAAAGATGTGGGTCCAGATAACACACATGTTAAAACCATTCTGAATTTGTCACTTTTATTTGAGGGTCCAACCAAATCCAAAAGCCTCTACTACGCCTCCTCAACTTTCAACTCATAATCAATCCTCTCAATTCAATATCAAATAGTGGCAACATATTATACTATACTGTTACGGGTCGTTGGGTAGAGAAACAAGTTATATATGGATTAATAATATAGGGATTAGTAATATATGGATTAATAATGTAGGGATTGTTTTTATTATGTATTTAGTTCATTGTATTAAAATTAGATAAACTATGTATTAACTCAATCCATATATTGTGAAACATGGTATTATTAATCTCATATGGGTCTAGGAATAAAATAATACCCAAATTGAGTGATAAAATAAACCATGTATTAATTATTCCTCACCCATTTTTGTAACCAAACAAAAGATAACTCACTCCATGACTTAATCCATGTAGTATTATTTAGTCATATACATTAAACCAAACTACCCCTTAAGAGAAAGGAACTGGTTTTTGGCTTTTCAAAATAGGTGTTAATTTTCAGCTTCAGACTATAATTTCTTTGCGTATGAAACAACCTTGATCTCAAAGTCAACACAAGAAATACTAGTAGGTAGTTAGTAGTAGTAATTAATAAGATTTCTGCTGAAAATCTGCAATGACATTAATCATTTTGTTCAACAATCTCAGTAGGCGGGTGTCCACATATTCACATGATAATTAATTATTTTATGAGGACATAATATGAAATTTTATCATTTTAAAATGATTTATTTATTGTGTCAAACATTACAAACATTTCGGATAGTTGACCTCTACAGTATTTATGTCGTGCTTTAGAAATTTAGATCGTTGAATTTCCATTTACTATGCCTAAAAACTCATCGAGTGACAACATGTGGCGCTAACTTGGGGATTTTGAAGCCGATCTGATCTAAAATAAAATATTTTTATATTTCTTAACTAGTCGGTATCAAAAATTCACCGGTCCAATTAATTCGAATTTGCAAGAAATAAACCCACTAACAAAGTGTTAAAAACTGGAAGAGATAAAAAAGAAAAGCAAATTATAAGTACTAGTGAATACAACTGATTTTGATGACATTAATGAGCGACACTAATATGGTTGCAAACAGTTTTATTTTTGTGAGGGTGGGGTTGGCGTGCTGGTTTATTTTGTTTTATTTTTTTCGGGATGGTATGATAGCATGATTATAATTACATGACATGACACTAAAATTTCATAATGGCATCAACCAATACTTCCAAATACTATATATAAAACATTTTAAGGTGGTGTTACATACGACAAACTTGACAATATTAAGTTGTTTGTTTAAGCTAATGTTATTATATTAATGAGAAGGAATCCTAGTTATATGAATTCTTAGGAAACATAAGCAATAAGAAATTGATTGGATTAGTTGAAGTATCTTAGTTACCAACCAAAAATAGAGGTTGATTTTAATAAAGCTTAGGTGAGAATATATGTTACGATGACAGGCTTTATGAAAATAAATTTGCCAACCTTATCAACTGCCTCATCTTTGTACAGACAACTATGCCAAGCTGTTACTACTTTTTCTCTTTTTTGCTATTTTCTTCCTTATTATCATTAGTACTTCTTTTCTTTTCATGTTTGAATGAATGGACAAGCTGTTAAGGTTAAACTTTTTAGTAAGCTTTTTGTTTATTTATTTTTTGAGTTGGAGATGCAGCTTTGTTTCTATTTACTGTCTGCCACCCTATCCAGTCTCCCTTATCCTTCACTATACAACTGAAAAGTGCACGAAAGTACAGGGAATCCCTTTATGTGCTATCCACTCGAACAAATTAGCCATTTAGTAAGAGCTAGTACTAATTATGTTTAAGCACATTATAATCTCCTCTGAATAGAGGCGGCAAAATCAAACAATTTTTTGGTAAGCTGCCCAACTGGTCAGGTTTAAACAGATTGGGCTATGACCAACTTGTTAACAACAGAGTTGAATTAGCTAGTTAAACTATTGGGTCAAGTCAGTCAAAATATGTAATCCAAGAGTCAACATGCAATATTAACCCAAACATACAAAATCAAATTTAGATATTGGATCATGACCCACTTCATGAAAGATGGAAAGCTAGAAGCCCTGAGTTCAAGTGAAAACACTTCCAGGAATAAGAGTGGCGTTGGTATATAATTAGTCATAAAATTCAATAGACATATTCTCAGTTGTCACATTGGGGCAATTTGATACCCAGATCATTGCTTGTATGCGAATTCCTTTCATTTCCATTATCAAAAAAAAAAAAAAAAAAAAAAAAAAACGTGCAGCATAAAGTAATTGTTTTCTAAATAAGGATTTCAACCATATTAAAACTCGCAAATCTGGCAATCTTAATCATTTACATAACAGGCAAATACCAATACCATCTATATCACAATCTTATGAGAACTCAATGATCTCATGTGCTTACAATTTAGCAATCTGACCAGTCATTAACCTGCCTTAATCGACTCCAACTAGGAGCAATACAAATCATAAAGAGGACAAAAGAAATAGTGAAAAATGTCTGGACACTGTCCCCATCATGTCAAACTCATATATTGCATGAGACGAGCAGCTCGATACTGCAATTATCGCTCTTTAATTTCTGAGAAAATGAAAATTTGGTTTTACTGGTCGTTTCTGCTGCAAAATTTTACAACAAACAACTTTTACAAAGGCGAAGATACATGTACCAAATAAAACATAAACTGATGTCATAAGAGGAAAACTAGGTGACGCTCTGTTTAAACTCCAAACAGCTGCCGTCTCTGTGCTTATAGATGCGAATCTTCTACCAGATCGCCCAAGCCTGCAAGTGGGAGAACCTGGCCATAAGTCAACAAATACAAATACACATTGATAAATTTTCAGTATACAAATACTAATGCTCAGTGAGTGGAATAGGTTTTGGTACTCCTTCTTGAGCTACCATAGCTTTTCAACTGCAATTGGTTCTCCGCTCGTTTTTATCTTCACTTTTTTTCATGTACGCCAATTCATGAATACCGTCCAATTTGTGATAATTCTAATTTTTAAATCAACATAGTAATAAGGAGAAATTAACTAATTCTTAAATACAAGTTGACATTTCCGAATCTTAGGAAGAGAAATGATAGGAGCACATAAATCACCTCAGAAAGTCCTTGATCGGTTTCCATAAACGTGCAACACCTCCGTTTTCACCTTTCGTAGCATGACTTCCATCCATATCGTTTCTTGGTATCCCTATCCATAAAAAAATTAAAAGGTAAAGAATTAAGAACTACATTAGAGTAACACAACATACTAGAAACAAATAACTTAGCTAACTTAAATACATCAAACAACGTGACTTGCAAGGGTCGGCAGCGTGCTTTGACATGTTGCATACTTGAGCATGATACAGAATGAGGCTAACTTTATTATTATTATTATTATTGAAGATATCATTATCTGCAATTATTTCTGAAAGGTTCAGTGTTGGAGGGTTCTCTATTTTAATGGTAGACCACACTGATTCAAGCTTGGCTGTCCAAATCCTTTCTCATAATTTATCCTGTTTCCTCTACAAGATTGAGGGAAGGGTAGCAATGGTCTACCTTTAGAGGGAGTGGATGATATCAGGGCCGCCCCAGTAATACAATGGAACTTCCAAAAGGGAGAGAAAAAAAAGGGCTATGCTAGAACCATATGCTGTTAGTACCAAAATTTCTTGTAGAATGCCCACTTCCTTGCATGCTTCCTTATACAAATAGTCATAATAGTTTCTCACAAAACCTCCATTAGGGTCCTGCCTTGCAGAAGTGCGCAAACCTGCTAGCTGCAACTCTGCCTTTGACACATTTATCTGAGCAAATCTTTTTTTTTTTCCTTTTCTGTGATATGGTGCTCTGACTGAATTTTTTCCTCTCATTAAACACAGAATTTGGACTTTTTAAAATAAAGGAAGCAATAATGAGAAGATATACCACTGGATGAGGCTGAATGCTGCTTGGATGTTGCTCTAAGTGAAGCCAACTTCTCAACTAAGTTGCGTTCTGCATCACTGAAATGGAAGAAGAGAAGACACATTAGCGAACTATTTCAGATGATAGAACAAACAGTGAAGATGCTCAGTCAGGAACAATGTTTCTCCTGCTCAAGAAAATATTCAACTCATACTCTATGTTACTTGTCACTTACTTCACAAAAGAGAGGTTGACACACGAACTTGGTCTCCCTACCAGATCTACTTAGAGCCAGTTTTCTAAGGCAAAATTGTCAGTTCTTGCCGAATTACGACATCACAACTTATGTTTCTTAAATACTTTACCCCCCAACCACTCAATAAATAATCTCAGCATCAGACTTCCTATAGATGAATATTATTATAACTTATAAGTGGAGTGACTTGGATTCAGTACGAGGAACAAAACAGCTGAACTAAATTTCAAGGGTACAAAGTATTAACTCCGTCAGCCCCGACTTGCCTAGAAGGCCTAGGTTAAATGAATCATTCTTGCGCTTCTTTTGAAGAAAATACAAGCAAGAAATATAGAGCTTTAGGCTATAAACATTTCAGGTGACAAGAGAAAAGCTATCACCACCTAAGCTTGTTCACACAAGATACTTGTGGAAGTAGCAACATTGGATAGAGATAAGTTAAAGACTTTGAAACAAGTAAGATGTCACTTTAAACCATCTTTCCTACCATTTTGACAAATTTAGTCAATGTACATTATTTAGGAATAAAAAGCTTATACTTTGTCAAAGCACAAGCTAAACTAATCTTCTCATTAACTAACCGAAGGAACATTGCAGTTTTATTCCAATTTTCAGATCCTGCTTCTTATGTTGATTAATCACATAAGAAAAGTTGATGGCTCATAGAGGAGGTTGATGAGGTTTCAGTAAAGAACTTTAGGAAAAGATGATTGGACAGGATTCACAGAAAAAAATTGGCAAGAAAGAGAACTCTTCAGATTAAGGAGATCTTTACAGAAGTTGGAAGCGGCAACTTATTCAATCTGAATGTTAAAATTGGTATGTCCGTGTACTGAAAGCTTATATAAACAAATTCTGAAATTCAAACCTGAGATTCTTGGGGATTCGAACATTTATCAGAAAAAAGTGATCTCCTCTCGATGAAGATCTATTCATGTCTGGCACTCCCATTTTTGACATTTTAATTTTTTCTCCAGGCTGACATCCAGGAGGAATCTGAAGATCTTTTATTCCATCTACAGTTGTCACCTACCGGAATCCAAAACGGATGTGTATATAAGGAAAAGAAGGGGAACAATAACTCAGGTGTTGTGATTCTTTTAGGAAGTAACATCACTATTATACTCACATGGGACTATCTACAAGCACTTCCTAGCATAATTAAAATCCCTAGAAACGACATTGTCATGCAGGGGAGTTGTTTGGGAGGGAGGGAAACACATCTGGTTAAAGACTGAAAGAAAACAAAAAGCTGCTGGCAATAAATTCAAAACTAATTGTCTTTTCATAATGCCTGCTGTCATGTTATTTTTTTTTATAAAAAAGAAGTCTCTTTTAAATGCTTTAATACCTTCTTAACAGTCCCCAGAATGGCCTCAGTGAAATCAACTTCTACTTTTGAGTACAAGTTGAGGCCATCCCTCCAAATTTCGCGCATTCCTTCAACATGGATGACCAAATAGAGGTCACCAGATATACCTCTGCAAAGAAGACCAAGTTAAGCTGTGAACATGATTGCGAAAAAGAGAAAATCACATCCACATCAGTCTTTCAGAGGCCATTCCAAACAGCCACCCCTGATCCCACCCCAACAAAAGAACCACTAAAGAATTGGAAAGGAGAGAGGAAACAAGAAACAAAACAGAAAAAGGTCAACTTATACTTTCTAGCCTAGGTGAGAGGAACAATCCGAATAAGTTTGAGAAAATTAATAAACACGACAATTAGGCTAGCAAATTACAATGTATTTGTACGAATAAAAGATAGTTCAAATTTCATTTCTGAAGATTTATAGTGCATTACTCTATTGGTCAAAGGATTAGGTTTTACATGAAAATAGGGGAAATTTACTTAATCGCATTAACTTGGGAACTTCAATCAAGGAAGACCTTTTTTTGTCAATGTTACCCTCTCCTCGAACTTGCATTGCGGCTCCATCATGAACTCCAGGTGGAACAACCACTTTGATACTTCGTTTTGATTGTACTTGACCACGGCCACCGCATTTTCGACAATGATCTGTTATTATCTTCCCTTCACCTCCACATTTCAAGCATGTAGATACCTGAAAACATGAACCAGCAGTCTAAAATAGTAGATAGCAGCAAGTAGTTCAAAATAACACATAGGTCGGATGGTACAGAGATTTTCATTTCTATTATTTATTTATATTATTTTTTTTTTTGGTTAAAAAACCAAATCATTGAGCAGAATAAATAAGCAATGTAGTGAGCAAACTATTATCGTCATTGAAAGTTCCACTATCTTGTAACAGTAGAATAGGTTATAGTTTACTTGCAACAGATGAATGACAATAGCATCACATGAGTTAATCTGGCAAGTAGAAAGAGTACAACAACGTTCAAAATAGTATTTGAGATGATGAATAATATATACCAGTTGATTACCGATATAGTTGCATCAAATCATGTAAAAAGCTCATGAGTAAAAAGGTTCAGAATAGTATGTAATCTGGATATAGAACAAAGTCTACAATCTATAGACGGTTAAATCCCTCAATGATAACACCCATGCCCAGTAATCAACAAAAAATACAAGCTTGCAAGCTTCACAAGGAAAAACTAAAAAGAAGCCATAAAGAAATAGCATTCCAACAAGTAATCAGTTTAGATTGTGAAAGAAAAGGAAGATGAATGACGACAGAAGTGCTTTACAATAGCATAAAGTGATACTAATTTCTCATGCTAGTGTGAAATTACCTGAGACATTATTCCAAAAGGTGTTTTCTGTGTTTGCACCACTCCTCCTCTTCCACCACAGTCAGAACAGACTTTAACAGAACTGCTAGTTTTAGCACCAGTTCCGCCACAACTATCACATGCCTCAAGACAAGGCACTTCGATGTCCCGTTGTATTCCAAATATAGACTCCTGAAAGCTCAAATCAAGGTCATACCTGCAAAACAGGACAGAAATTCATCGAAAAACATTTCCCACTCATGAAACAGACAGACAACGAGGGATGAACAAAGCTGCACACTAAAAGATGTAACTGCAATTGGAATCTTAATGTAAAACTTTACGTGTTATGCATGAAACATAACCTAATACAAGGCCAAGACATACACAATACATAGTTTCAGAAGCAAAAGAGCATGAAAACTCACCGAATATCAAGATCCTGCCTCCCCATATTCTTGAAATCAAAGTTGAAGCCATTGGATCCAACACCTCCTCCAAAAAAACCAGTTGATTCACCGAAATACTGAGAAAATACTTCAAAGGGGTCCACCTAGGAGAATCAGATAATCACACCAGAGTAGAGATCAGTCATCATGAAGAAAAATTGAAATATATAGGAAGGAAAGATGCAAATACAAATAAAGTTTAATACTTTAAAGAGATTGCAAGTGCAGCTGTAAACAATTGTTTAATACATGATCTTACCCCCTGGGGACCATTACCAGGCACATCATATTCTCCTCGCAACCCTTTGTCGCCAAAACGGTCATATACAGACCGTTTCTCATCATCTGATAATACCTAAATATACACTTATGTAATTAAGTTGGAAACAATAAAATAAAAGATAACTGAGAACAGCCCAACATTTTTCGACAAGTGCTATGCACAATCTCATTATATCATCAATTCAACATAAAATACGCAAATGGAAAACAAAGGAAAGTGTTAGAGGGAAGGGGAGCAGGATGTTACCTCGTATGCAGCACTAATCTCTTTAAATTTATCTTCAGCTCCAGGACCTTTATTCAAATCAGGATGATACTATTCCAAAACAAAATCCATGATTAAGAAGCAAACAAATGTTCATAATATATGAAGAGTCATATAGAAGTGCTTCTTTTATAACCGAGAAATCCCGAGGACTAGTGAGACATATTTTTAAAACTCGATGGATAACGGGCACGTCCCTCTACAGTTCTCCACTTAAATAACATGCTTTTGACTGCGAAATGGTTTATAAAATAATAAACAACTTAGGAAACAAATGAACAAATACCTTGCGAGCAAGTTTGCGATAAGATGCTTTAATCTCTTGTAACGTTGCATTTCTACTGACATTAAGAACTGAATAATAGTCGGACCTGGTAGACGACGTGGCAGAAGCTTTAACAGTTGCAAAACGACGTCGTTTCGGGTGAAAAGGTAATAAATAGGGCTTAATAGAGATGGAGTAGAGAGGTGAAGATGATAAGGAAGTTGAAAATGTGAAGGTTTTGGGAATTGCAGGGAAGCTGTTTGGGTTGATACTTAATGCTGTAGCGTAGCACCAGTTAGGGTTATGAATAGCGAGCATCGCCGCCGCCGGCCGGAGTTTGGAGCTAATAGGCGGGGCCCCGTTTAGTTTGAGTAGAAGGAACAAGATGGAAGCAAGGTAGCTTTTCTTATGTAAGTTAAGAATGTTTTATTGCTCCAAATTGTTTTTAAGTGTTGCAAATTCAATTAGACCTTAGTACTAGTTATAAGTATCACATTAATTTCTTACATAAATTTTGATATTATATGTTTGATATGAAATAGAATAATTACTTCATTTCAAATAGCAGCTCAAGATAAATTTGACTACTTCTTGCTTGTACAGTTAGTCTATTTTTGAGCTACTTGATTACTTGATTAGTGTGCGCAAAAAAATTAGTGTTAAAGATATTTTGAGCTACTTAACTAACAATGAGGATATTTTAAGACAAATATTAAATGAAGGATAAAATTGTTTTATTTCGAATAGTTTAGCATATTTTAAAAATATTAAAGATTACATTGTAAGAATATTGATCAAACTTGAAGTACTTCTGTAGCTTAAATCCCTTAAATATTTTGGCTAATTTGGACTTATAAACGTGTCCAAACACCCTCCATGAGTAGCATCTGCAATTTGGAAATATGCATCCTTTAGGCTCTAAGCCATGAATTCCGTTTTTCATGCTTTAGACTCAGCATTCCACATAAATAAAGCATAGATTGGAGTAGAAGAGAGCTCCTTGTGCAATGAGATGTTAAAGACTGTTAGTAGCAAAAACCATATGTACCAATTTGCAAAACAAGACTTGTCAGATGGAGTACTATTTAAGACTATCCTCATATTAACATACCAGTATGTGGCATCAGTACATATTAACCTCTCAAGTTCTTATAATGCCTAACGAAGAATGTACCCAAGCTAGGGCTTTGGTTCATCAATAAGAGCTTCCCAATGAGTTGCTTGTTAATAAAAACTGATCTGCAGCAAATTCAGAACAATGTGCGGCTGAGATATTACAATGGTCGTTATTTTTCATAAGATTCATCTGGACATTCTAATCCTATTTAGCTCTCATAATCCAATACAAGGGATTATAATTTCAACATAAGCATATTGTCTGCTCTCTTAAGCTGATCCATTAACAGATGTGCCACTGACTTGTATCCCATCTCTCTAGCTGCTTTCATCCAAAATCCAGGGGGACAAATGCACAAGAGATTAGAAACACTGGCAGTCAGTATAGTGACAATAACGAGCAAACAAAATGATAGACATACCTCTGAATATGGCGATCCCAGTTGGAGCCATCTTTCGCTTCTTTAGGCACAATGAGCTAGAAACAAAGAATAGATGAATAACAAACCTTCAGAAATTCCATGAGCAAAAGAAACAAATGAAAGCAGCACTTAAGAAGCACCAAGTCCTATCAACAGGTACCTGTTACATATCCAATAGGGATTAATGCCTTTTTCTTCAGTACAATGAGGACATACCCATCCTTTATTTGCTCTCACCTCCTCCATTTCTACAACATTTTTGCACAGTTTAGTATTTTGACAGTTCAAGCAAGGATCAGTATTTCACAAAATTCCGATTCGTATGCCTTTTATTAAACAGAACGCAAGAATAAAGGTTAATGTCCTAGTCATGGAAAGTGCATTAAGTGGTCAAACGACATAATGCATAGCTATTTCCTCACCTTCACCATATCGAACCTTAAGACAACCTCGGCAAAGAACACCATTGCTAGAATGACAAATTGAACAATCTGTCTTGCCTGTATGGAAATCACATATTCATCAACCTGCCTACAAAGTACAAACTAGTTTACAAAAACTGAGGAAAATTTGTAAGAACTAACCTAAACAAGGTTGATCCACGTCCATATCACCACAACGTTTACAATCTTCTTCACCACACAATTTCTTTTGCCTGCATTAGCATCCGCACATCATCATTTTCAAATATTTTTGTCGTGTGACAGATTAGCAGTCTATGGTACATAAGGACAAGCTGGAGCAAACATAACATGTACACTCATGCTCGAAAAGCATAACACTGGAAAATCTCTCGCTAACGAAGGGAAGTCATTTTTCTTACAACTGTCTTAACTTTTAGTTTCATATAACTAGCTCAAACTAACACTTAAGTTATTATTATTAAGAGAACGAGCGCAAACCTGCAGAAGTGACAACAAATACCCAAAACAGGATCATATATAGTTCCCCTCTCCTTGCTGGTACAACGCCGAGCTAAAGCTTCTGGTGCAAGACGCAGCGTTAAAACATCTTTCACTCTCAACAAAGGTGCATTAGCAGGCCTCTTCTCAGTATCATCTTCAACATCTATCTCGTCAAAAAGTCCCAAATTCCCTAAAACCAACATAAAAACAAACACAAAAAAGAACACATATTCTCAACATCCACACTCACTCTCAACAATAAAATGAGAAAAAAGGGGCATAAACACATACTTTTTGCTGGTAAAGCAGAGCTGCAAGATTTCTCATTAAAGCGACTTGAACGACGCAATGCTAATTCAGAAGAGTTTCCATTCAATCTATTGGAACGACGTAAAGGGGTGGAAAAGTAGTCAACTTTGTTGTATTTTCTCTTCTCTGATTGTGGTTTTGAAGTGATAGATCGAAGCTCTGAGATAGTTTTTTGAAGTCCTAGACTGGCCAATCGAGTCTACAACAACAACATACCCAGTATTATCTGACAAGTGGGGTATATATTCAAGAAAACAAGCTATGAGGTTTAACATTGAAAGAAAAGATACACTAAAAATGAAGAGAAAAAAAAAAACCTGGTTTTCCAAGATTCGGGCTTTTCGTAGTTCTTCATAGTCAGATGTCACTTCAAGCCTTCCCATTGTAGCGTTTTAGGGTGTCAATGGCGATTTGTCAAGAATGCAGGGGTTGCTGACAGATACCCTTCCAAGAGCTGAATGTTTGAATTTGAAATGGGAAAAAGGACCGTTGATATTAGACCAATATGAGAGATATACTCCCTCCGTACCAATTTATGTGGCACCATTTGACCGAGCACGGAGTTTAAGAAAATAAATGTTGACCTTGTTAAGTATCAATTTTACCCTTGAAAATTGAGAAGATTTGAGTAATAAAAAAGTAAGAGAGAAAATTTGAGTAATAAAAAAGTTGTTGGTAGGTTTAAAAGTAGGTAGGACCCAACAAAGGTAAAATAGAGATGATACATTAAATAGTTGTCAAATAAGGAAATGTGCCACTTATTTTGGGACAAACAAAAAAGGAAATGGTGCCACATAAATTGGGACGGAGGGAGTAATTGTTTTAGCCTTTATTTTCCCAAAATATGCACTTAGGGGTCGTTTGGTCGTTAATACCCTGCATTGCTAATACATGCACAGCTAATACCTGCATAACTTGTCTCCGTACCAAATGGTCCCTTATGGCTTAAAAAGTTCACTGATTCCTTTTTGATATATGTGGTAACAATTAGCCCCTTAGACTTGACGGATTATGGATGGCATGGCTATGACGGGATTTGGGGTGTTGCTCCTAGTTATGGCTATATGCAGGTTGAAAGCAACATGATCTTTGGTTGCTTTGTCAAATGCTAGCTTGATATGACTTGGTGGGATCAAGGTATGAGTGAGCTGATTGACAAGCAATGGTGGCACGATGGTTAGGCAGCCTAGTGTCTTGTGGGTGTCAAGATGGCAAACGGGCAGCTTGTGGTGACAAGTGAGCTTGGCAACGGGCAAACGACTTTGTGGGCAATGGGGTGTCAAGACTTGGTGTCTTGATGCCAAGGCAAACAATTGGATGGGCTGAATGTTAAGAAATGGCATTTGGCTAAGTGTGGGAAAAAGGTGCAGGAACTAGGCAAAGTTGGCTGAACAAGTGAGCTGAAGTCGGCTGGACAAAGGCACAGCCTTGGGCGTATGTGCAGCGCACATGACAAGCAGTTGGGTGCCTGGAGGTGGCCTAAAACGTGGCTACATGGCTAAAAACGTGTGCTGAGTGGCCTGCCAAGTGTGCAAAACGTCCCTATTATTTTGTAAAGCCTTGTGGCTGATTTCTCTATTGTATTTAAGTTGTTTTATGTCACCATAAACACTTAGACAGATTTGTACCTACTTTTCTAGGAAAAAAACGTTGGCCAAAGGTTTGTCTTTCCTTTGTATTTTTGTGAATAATATAAAGGTTGGGAATTTTTTCCGTGTTTGGCTGTCTCGTTTTACTTTGTTGCCTTACGTTTATATTGTTGATATTTACTCACAAACATCTTCAATCATCTGCAAACAAAGAACTCAAAACATTGCTGCCCTAAAATTTTCTAAGTATCAAACGACCCTATTTTCGAATTGTTGAAGGCTGAGCCTTACAGAGTTGCTTGGCTGCCGCACGGGGCCAAACCTCGTCAGGTTTGTGTGCTCAAAATCGGCCCTACGACAGTAACCAAGGCCAGCTTGTGGGCACCTGCTTGTTATAGATGAGAAAAAATTACCTAACTTTTTTTTTGACTCTATTGAAATTTAAATATGAGACATCATAATTTTCAACCACTTCATTGACCACTAAATAACACCATTGAATGTTAATATAAACCATAAACGGCAAATCACATTTATTGGATGTACTCATATGAGTTCAGTACAAAATGAACTAACAGACACCTAGGAGATGGTGTTAGCAACAAATCACATAGAATGCAACTTAAAATCTCATTCTGAAATGCGACAAAACTCATTTCCCAAATTAACTTACAAATTTCATTTCAGAATCCAAATATATATGTACTACTATATATTAAGATCATACTTATTCTAGTATACTATCTTTAGATCATGAATACAGTTCGGCAGCTACACATTTGGCTAGCACCCTACAGACCTATCATACGTTCAAAATAGTGCAAGATAAACTACTCATATGTTAATAAAATCATTAAATTTCAAGTGGGAGGCAGATGAAGTGAAATGAGGGGGACCCTGTCTATCTTATTTATAGTAGTATTTCATCAACCATATCTTCAGTTAATAGTTTTTAAAGAGATTTTTTTGTGCATGATGGGTATGTTCTCCTCGTGAACTCCCAGCAAACTTGTCGGAACATCAATAAATGATCCTCAAAACACTGGGTACTTCCAACAAAATAATTGTAACCATGCAACCATGTTTCTCTCTTTCATGGCAACTTCTTTGTATGTTAATATTATCATACAGTCAACTGCATGTGTTCGGCTTCATTATAATTTTCCAGTTATGTCGGCAATAATGTATTGAACTAGTCTTTTTATAGAGTAGTTTAATACTATGGTTGGTAGAAGAGTAGAAAATTCAAGCTCTTTCACATATCCATGCCAATAGTAATAAATTTGTCCAGAAAACAGACAAGTCAAGAACTTCACATCCATTATTTTATAGGTCACTGATTGAATGAACCAACAGGGTTATTATTAACAAGTAGAGAATGTACTAGTTCCAAATGAAAGAAGACAAAATTTTCTGTTCAATTTTGGTGTTCTTCATACAAATCAAACGATTGCTCAAGTTACATTTTTCCTACTAAGAACAAACGTTGTGAAGAGAATGAATGAAACTGAAAGAATCAAAGAATCAAGTTAGGAACTTCTGCCATTAACCTCTAAATCTCTCTACCCTGAAAGCTCTCATGTCCTAACTTTCATGTGAACCTGTTGTGTTGAGTTTGAGAAACTAGATTAACTTGCTCTTCTAATCATCTAAAACAAGGCAACTAAAATCTTTTAACTGCTTAAAAAACTGATAAATGAGAATTCTATCTGGCACGGATTGAAGGGTTCTTTTCTCTGGTCCACAATATTGCTGTGTCGGTAACTGCATCTAAAGATCACTCATCCTTTCTTGCGGATTGTGGGCTACAATACCTATTCCTGCACTTAGTCAACAAAATTTCTGCTAACAACAGGGTTCCACCAAGGTTCTTGTCCTCTATACTGTGCTGATTCTTGGCTCCCACCTCATGGAGAATTCGACTCGATAGGCCTCCCTGATTCCCCATCCTTTTGGTTCTTTAAGTCTTGAGGTTTATCCTTCCTTTTGTTGCTAACTGAAAGCAGCAATACTTATTCTTTTGCCTTCACCAAAAATTGGATTTACATGGCTATTTCCCATTTCTTCATTGAACATTAGCTTACCTACAGAAGGCTTAGCTACAATGCTCATTCTTGGCTCTTCACAGGTCAAATCATTAGCTTCAATGCTGATTATTGGTTCTTCATAAAACATTGGCTCTTCTTCTTTATTTCTCATTGTGAGCTTAGATGCAAAGACATCTAAAGCTTCCTTCATCCAAGAATGCCAACATACTTCCCTTGCTTCACTAAATTTCAACTGCAAGATCAAATCAAAAATAACATCAGGATACGCTATTCCACTAAAAAAAGGTATACACAAATCAAAGTCATTGAAGATCAAAATAGCTTAAGATAGGCAAGTTCAGAACTTACCCATTGGCGTTTTCGGACAGTTTTCTCAGGCCATTCATCAAGTTCTTCAGTGACACGCAAAGGGAACATATGTCCCTCATGAAATGTGCCTTGGCTTTTACTCTTAAAACTCCAAGTACCTAAAAACTCTTGAACTTCAACTACACCAATCACACCAGATTCCTCAAAGGTCTCTCTTAAAGCTGCATCTTCTAATGCTTCATCAGTTTCCCAACCACCCTGAAATTTGCAAAACAGAAAACGTCAATACAAGCCATACAAGAATTATTAAAATATTATCCAAACTCCAATTGGGAGCCAAAAAACAACAGATAATTGGATGGAACTGTACCTTAGGAAACATCAATCTTGGACTTTTCTGTGAACTGATCAACAAAAATTCCAAATCATCAATTTGGGTCCCTTGAACTGTAGATGATTGGTTGGTTTTTTTGTATCTATAAGGAATGCATCTGCACAATTGACAAAATTAACATAAAAGTCAGATTTTTTTCAAATAACAACTTGATAAATAATATTAACTCAAAATAACCCCCAAAACCAAAAATTAACAAACAAAAATAGGATTTTACAAAGAATTCAACCAACCCCACATAAAAAGTTTTCAACTTTCTTGAAATTCAGCTAATAAAATGAAGGATTTAAATCATAAAAATAATAAAAAAGAATACACACCCAACAACTTGACGACATCCCTCATTGTATCTTTGCAAGTCTCTGCCTGTACGTGAGATCATAGACAAAGTCTTCATCATTGGCATATTGAAACAATCTTTTTGGTTCTTTAAATACAAATTAAGGAGCAGCTATTACTAGGATAAGATCACTTGAAAAAAAAAAAACAAGAAGCTAAAAATATACAAAGAGAAGAGACAGAAGTTTGTATGTTTTATATATTTTGTAAGGTTGTATGGATAATATTTATAGGGAGCTCTGCTAAAACTCTTGTGTGTCCACTCCTTTTAATAGACAACAAGATGAAGATAGTGATTTATAGAATTTTTCTAAGAGGGTCCTAGTGGACAAATTGAGCGTGGGTCAATCATTATTTTAAAATAATGTAATTTTCTGAGAAGGCGTGTTATTTTAATTAAAGCTATTAGTAGGGGTTGTTGTGGGGTTGTAGACTACAAATAGGTACCTTATGTAAAATAATTACCGAACTCCGTCTCATTTTATTTATCATAATTTGACTTGACACAAATTTTAATAAAGACAGTAAGTAGTTATAAATGAGTTAAAAACAAAAGAAGTTGAATTGTTTTCAATTTTAAAAGTATTGACAATTTCTTTTTAGATCGGACTAATAAGAAAAATATGACAGATAAAGACGACCGAGTAAGTATTATATATTGTGACGCGTAAGGAGTCGTTTTCGTAAGGGGCTCATCCAGATATTAGAAGGGTCCTAACTTTCCAAGTTGAGTGGCACTGGCTTTTTGTGACTGGGGAAAGCACTGGTTCAAACCCAATCTCGAACTACACACGGTTTTGGCTGTATTATGGGTCGAATCAGGATGCTTCCTTTCAAAAATTTAAATTGTCTGTTTGTTTCTAATCTCATACTAGTATTGAATAATTAACGTATAAGATTACATCATTTAACAAACATGCATAGTAGTTCTACCGAGAATTCTGATGTTATACTATGAATAAATATCTAACTCTTAAACTTACAAATTGTAGTTGTTGGTGGAGAATTTTCCACTTAAACTCTAAATCTTGGACACTAAATGGTTAAAATGTTTTACATATACTTATGGAAAAGATAGTGATGATTATGAGATTACTCATTAAATCAAGGATTATATATACTATCCGATCACTTGATTGTTTTCTTAAAGGTAAATTTGGTAAATAATATTGTCATACTTTCATATCGCCTATGATGTCTAAATAATTTTGACTGAAAATATTATTGTATAAATCCTCACTAACATTTTAAATAAAAATATCTGGTGTATATGTAACATTTTAATAACATATATATATTATATGTATATATTGGCTAGAAATTATAAACCGTAAATTGACTGACTGTTAGCGTAAAAATTCATTAATTAATTAATACTGGTCGCAGCTCTATAAGAGCCCGTTTGGATGAACTTAAAAGTGTCTTATAAGCTTATAAGCCCATTAATATATGTTTGATAACTTAAAAAAATTTAGACTTATAAGCCATAAGTGGCTTAAAAGCCACTTTTTGAGAAATTGGGAAATCCTAACTTCTCAAAAAATAGCTTTTAAGTCACTTTTTGACTTAAAAACCACTTAAAATAAGCTGTTTTTAAGTCCACCCAAACAGCCTCTGAGTAGGTTTTCTTCCAAGAATGGATAAAACCGGGCTATTTACGGGTATCCACTATCCACCTTGAACTCGTAGTTTATTACAATTTGAGGCAATTTAAACACTTCCCAACTTTGGCATGGCAGAAAATGTACACTGATATAGAAAGAAAAGTGGATTTAGCAAGTCATTGAATCTAGGTAAAGCGTACACGGCATCAATTGAGTCAACTTGTTAGATTACTAAATTAGGAAATTAAATTATAAATATGTACAAACAATTTCTCTCGATTCTCAAATAATTAAGGATAATAATTAGGATTTTTACACTCTATACCCATAAAATTTAAAGTATTTACAAGTCATACGCATTAAAAATTATACTACCCATAAAACTAAAAGTATTTACCCAACCTACCCATTTATTATTGTATACCTTTGTTATGCCTTATCGGTGTATACCTTTAAGGTATACTGTAAAAATTTCGCGTAGAGGCCTGTTTGGCACGCGCTAATTGATTTGTAGCTGTCAAAAATAAATTCGCTGAGAAATAGCCACCTCCGGACTTGTCCCAGTATAAAATACTGGGGCTTTGAACAAAACATGTTCAAAGTCCCAGTATTTTATTATGGGACTTTATATAAAGCTTCAGTAAACTAACCCCAGTATAAAATACTGGGGCTTTGAACAAAATATGTTCAAAGTCCCAATATTTTATTATGGGACTTTATATATAAAGCTTCAGTCTCATAACAAAATAGTCCCGATATAAAATACCGAGACTAGTATGGGGTATTTTTCAACGATAATGGAGCGTAAGTATGCGCGCGAATTTTTGACTATTTTGAAACGGGGGATAAAACTCATTGAACGCGTCCAAAAATGGCTATGCATCAAAATTTCACAGATATACTGCATAAATTATGGTATAAAAGTCTGGAGGGCCATTTGTTACTGTATACCTTTGTTATACTTTATATATGTATACCTTTATGGTATACTGCATAAACTATGGTATACAAGTCTGGATGGATAGAGTGGGTAAATAGTTTAGTGGGTAGGTCGGGTAATATTTGAAAGTAGTGGACAGTGGTTGTAATTATTTTAGATTTTTGTGGATATTTTTGTAAGTGTCCCTCTATTAACAGCACGGTGTGAGGAAGAGAGATATGAGCAGAGGGGTAAAACGCTACAATCCATTGCCACTGGGATAGAAGTTATTGATTGAAAACATGGATTTGGTTGGTAAGTAATTTAATGAAGTAAAAATATGTATTAATTAACTATGGTTAAGAAAAAGAAGCATGTATACTAATACATGTTATGCATGTATTGGCTTGATGTATACATCCGGTATGAGTGAGTTTTTTCGATTTGATTCGGCAGTGGAATAGACGAATACTATGTAGACATTGCTACAAAGATGTTATAGGGGAAATTTACACCATATAATCGTTGGGAAAGAATAATTATTATTTTTGTCCACCTTTTGTTGTTTCTTTCTATCCATAACCATTTTCTCTTTTTAAAATATATTTTAAATATTTTGAATATATATTTAATATTATGTATTTCACATATATATATTTAATATATTTTAAATATTTCGGATATATTGTTATGTATTAAGATTTTGGACAGAAAAAGTTATGGACAATTAAAAATAAATATTTATTGATGGACGGATATTTATGTAACCTAATTGGATAATATTTCGTTATTTAGATACTTTAATTTTATCCTAGTAATATACTTATATATGCATTCTTACCATATTCAAACTCACAATTGTACACATAATTTAAAGCCGACGTTGTGGGCATCTTATACATCTCATAACTTTGCTCACGTCGGCTTTCGCAGATGGAAAGAAACCAACTAAGCATTGGTTCTTGTTTCTTTGCTTTACTTGATTTTTATTTTAAGTTTACCGACAGATAGTTTACATTCTTATACAATTTGAAGCAGTATCTTCATCTTTTTACCTTATGTTGGATCAATTATCAAAGTCAAATGGTCTCCCATGGTTTCTATTTGTCGATTAAACAACATTTAAATCACAAAGTACCCAGTTAATTAATGAAAGTCAGAGAAGATAATCATTTAAGTGCACGTTGGTCACACACATAAATCGAATTGGTTAATATATAGAATTGGTTTAGTGCATGCAAAGCGTGAGGAAAGACCCTAACCAAAAACACGCACAGAATAACGTCTAGCGAGTTGGTGACTTTGACTGCATAAATAAACAAGATCACTATGCCGACCTGAAAGGACAGGATTTCACCAGCATTAAGGCTTAAAAAGGTGTCTTTCGTGGACTTCCTCTTCAAATCACAAGCAACTTATCGTCATATATGTGTATTGTATTGGGTAAAAATCGACTTGCTCGGATAGCACATCGGTGTAACGAATCGAGGACAATCGAGCCGATGTTCCAAAGGAGAAAGATTGAAGCAAACGATTGAAGCACCGAAGTCGAGCATCAATGTCGTCACCGAAGACAGGCCGCGAGCTGTACTTCGGTGACACGCGCCCCGACCGAACAGCAAGGTCACACCACCGAGGTCATGCATTTGGGCCTCGGTGGAACACCTCGCTTTTAGCAGCTCAGCAGCCCACTAACTCCATTAATAAATGCTCAGAACGTGGGTTTGAGTATGATCAGTCATGGGAAACGTGGGCAAGGCCCTTGTATCTATAAATAGCCCCTCATTTTACAATGTATGCATTCAGATATACTTACAGAAACTCTGGCAAAATTTGTACTCACACACATATATTGAAATCGCATTATTGTTCTTTTATTTTCGCTTGTTATTCATATTGTCTCGACTTTGATACTGAGATTTGCTTGTATTCGCTACCAAATTCGATTTGTGAACCTAAATCAATTTAGGCCCATACATGTACTAAATTCGTGATAACTAATAGTAAGTGTTATTGTGCGCGCTTACAATAAAAAATTTTGCTAATAGTTTTGAGAATTCAATACCTAACCCAAAGAAGTAACATCTGATATGTATATAAATTATAATGCGTTGATAAAAGATATTCAACTGACCATCCTTTATTGTATAGTACCGGAGGAGGGAAGAGGTAAAGGTTTTGAGGGATATGTCCTCAGCTTGGCACTTGGCACATGATGTGTCGTTTTTTCTCCTGGTGTAGTATCTATCTATCTTTAACGAATCAATGCTGAGCTTTGGATTCGTTAAGATCAATATTAAAATCTCTACATGGAATTATTGGTGATGTTAGCCATTGCTTTCCAATCGAATTTTCCTTTTGGAAAGGTGCTATTCGAATTTTTCTTTTGACTTTTTAGCTGTGCGTCTCACCATTTCGGGAATAGGTTGAAAGCTCTCTCCTCTAGAAATGAAGTAAGAAAAAGCAAAGAGTCGTGAGATATTGAAAAATAGGCTATTCTTTAACTTAATTATCTGCCCGAGATATTGAAAAATAGGCTATTGTTTCACTTAATTATCTGCCCAATCGTGATCTGTTTTTGTTTCTAGAACAAATGACTTAGTAGAAGCCCTTTGTTTTGTGGTGAAACTAAGCCTAGAAAAACTGCGCCGTCATAGGATTTTGGGCTTTGTTTCAGTCCACATGCTTGAGGAATTCAGGATTTTGGCCTTCTATTCTGGTTCACTCCTAGAAGATGTATTCCAGATAGTTGAATAGTACATCAATATGAATGGTACGTAGTTAGTATTTGTTTGCTTACACAAAATAAAAAGATCAAACTAGAAAATTTTAAGTTTTCAACTCTCGTCTGCGTTCACACGCGCAAATAAAAAATGGCGCCCACAGCATACGCAACTGTATAAACTGCTCAATCCGTACACGTATACTCATAGGTACAAAGTCAATGTTTAAACTTATAGATTACTAGAACTTTTTTGTTGTTTTGACTTCTTAAGCCAGACTTAGTCGTTCACACATGAAGTAAACGGTACATGCATTGAGTTTACAAACCAGAAAGGGAATAAAATTCGAGTTATCGCCCAACTATTGAGGGGTGTGGTTAAAAGGTTGAGATTCATCAACTCTTAATAGGTTGAGTTATGAGATTTGAAAAACTTCATGATAAAGTATTTTAACCCCGTAGTTGATGTATTGGACATAAATTCAAATTAATCAGGCCAATGAACTTCGAATTCTGTATGGTTAGAGAAAAAAGAGAGCATCATTCTCACCAAAGATTATGCCGACTTTCATCGGATAAACGAGACTATGGCTTTCACTTAATAGTTTTCATATCTTCTCTCATATAACACAGCATAAGACTTTACGCAAATAGTCTAATATAGGATTAATTTTTACATTATCAAGTTATGTAAAAATATATTACATAAATTAAAGTTAATCAATTGGAAAAAAGAGATAAGTACCATGCTTCAGTGTATAGAGTTTTTAGTTTATACAAATCCATTATGATAACATAATTCGCGTACCTTCGACTCAAATCCTATGTTATCAACTTAGTTCATGTATCTTTTGACTCTATAGAATATGAGAGAGCGTTTAATTGTTGGAAAGGAAGTTACAGGTAGTCCTTCTCTGTAGTTCTTCAAAGAAAACTCATATTGACTGTGCATCTAGAAGGTGAAATGTATTAAATCTATAAGCATACCGTCCTTTTGATATTAATGATGTAATATTTCACATGTCGTATATTACCTAACGCGTAAGGTTTGATTACTTGATTTTCGGTCAGAAATTCATGCACATTGATACGGTCTTAAACAGTCGTCTTAGTTCTCAACACACTGTATCTATCCAATCTGCCAAAGAACTTTCCATTTTCCACCAACCATTTGATTCACTTCCCTTCCTTCCTACGACTTATGAATCACCAAACTTGTCCCCACCACAAAGGGAAAATAATAAGAAAGAAAGAGAGAGCTTTTGGGAGTTGCGGTTGGGTGCCAAACTTAGCAAAGTTATATTTAAAGGCAACGTATTCATTGCCTTTGCACACGGAAGACTGAAGATTGCCTATTTTCGTGAATTTGATATGGTGAAGGAGAAGAGCAACATGGCAAAGGAAGAAGACAGGCTCTTTGAACAAAACCAAGAAGGTGATCATCATCATCATCTTATGCACAGCCAAGTGAAGAAGATTAAGGAGGAAGAGTCTGAGAGAAACGTGATTGACTGGCCACCGAGACAACCGGAGATGAGACCGGTTCTAGCACGGGAAGTCATGACCAGGCAACACTCTAGATCACGTCTTGGATTAATATCAAGCCGACCCATATCCGTCGGCGATTCTTAGAAGTATCGACTCATAGTAAGATGGTAGTTTTCATTTTCTGAAAACTGACGTAGTCTTATGTTCTATCATATCTCTTACTCTTCCTTTTGAGAGGCTTTAGGTTTTGTTACTATGTAAACATGACCTTTGTACAGACAATTAGATGGTTATGATCTTTTATAGGAGTACTTCATGCAAGTTTTCATTCTATTTGATTACTTCCTGTTTAATCCTATGTCCTCTTTCTCGTACCTTCTCTAATTTTGATTGGATGGTTAGATCAGGCTTATCCATGTTTGAGAATCTTGTGCAAAGATCAAAGGGATGGACCGGGAAAATGAAAATATGAACTGACAATTTCAGATACTCCCCAAAAGCAGAAATTTTATCTCTGTCTACTTATTGCTGATGGTCTTTTCTGTGTTCCTGCCAATATAACTAGTTTTCGGGCCTCCGTGGCATAAGATTCATTTCTTTTCCCAACTTTTTAAGAAGATGAAATCGTGGATCTTGAATATCAAATAAAAAAAGGTACTCCTACGTATATCTTGCAACTCTTAACTTCAAAAAGCCCACTTTACCATCTACCCAATAACATTACAAAAATCTTCATGAACATAATGAACGTTCGTGATGTAGAGATCCTTTTAGGTTCACTGGCTACAACAAGAATGATATTCCTAATAAGAAGTTGTTCTTCCGACCCTTCTTTTCTTTCTTTCTTTCTTTTTTTTTTTTAGACAGGAAATGACAGGACCAATTAGCTTTTGCACAAAAGTTCTAACATAATCATGATTGATTTTCACAAACCCCTGAGAGCTTGCACCCGTGGATTATACTAGATTAAACAAGTAAATAACTTAAAACAATGCCAAAAAAGTACGTAGATGGAGAGGGAAATTAAGAAGACCACCATCTCACAGTGAACAACTTATGAAGCAGGTTCCCAACAGACATAGCAAAAAAAGAAGGAAACAGAATGAAGAGCTTTAAGAATAAATGGATTTGTAAACCAAAAAGTTCACCATGCCCAATTTGCAATATCTTTCAGACTTTCCTGCAGAGAACTAGTAGTTGGAAGTTTATCAAGGGAAATACTAAGCAGCTTTACACCAGTTAGCAACAAATATACAGTAATTCTCCAAATATATTCTTATTCTCTAGTGGATCATGTAAGGCTCTTTGCTCTTTAGTGGGAACAGAAGTAACAGCCTAGGTGACAAAGGCACCAGAGTCCAGAAATGCAAAAATGTAATTACCCAGTATACTTTGAACAGCTTACCTCTTGAGAAGTTTTAGCACAGCCAAATTAGCTCAGGATTCACCCCGAACATTCTGAAGTAGATATTTAGCATTTAGCAGAAGAGCATCAGCCTCCTCATTTGAAGCATCAAGCAACCGCAGTTCCTTAATCTCTTCTTGCCACTTTTCCATCTGTTCCTTGTGTACTCTGCAAATAAAATATGCTTCAGCATGTATAACCAAGCCTGTCCTAATTATTCAATTTTCCACTTTCACACTTACTGAATAATTCGTTCTTCAAACTCATTACTCAGTTCCTTCAGCATGGACTTCCCTGATTCCAGCAGTTCAGAGACCTTCTCATGGTGACAGTAAGAAGTGAGTCAACCAATAAGTCTATGAACAGCTATACAGGGAGTATGAACCAAACTTAAATACAGTTAACAACATCAAAGTCCATCATTTGCTTCATTAAACTAAGATTTCAACCATCTCTTCTATGTCAGAATCCTAGTTATTTTCCAATATAGAACAAGAACCTAAATTATACCAGGTTAGTGAAACGGTTGATCTTTTCAAGAATATTAGCAATCTCCAGCTCCACCTGTTCAGATGCCATTGGGGCAGCTGCAGTTTCTTCTTCTACAGCCTTTGTAACTTCACTATCATTCTGTGTGGTTTCATTATCCTCCACCTAACAGCAATATTAACTTCTGTCAGGAATAATATGATGTCAAAAATGCTTTAAAAGATAGGAGACATACAGAAGGTTTCAGGCGCTTATTCGTGACACCAGCAACTTCTAGTTCCATTCTGGATCTGTGCTTACAAAAGCTGGAAAAATATTACACCTATAAGATAGCAAAGTTTTCACCAAACTAGAGACAATTCCCACATTTAGTAACTGAAAAATATATGTCATATCCTATCAAACTTCACATACTTTTTGAATTAGTTATGCAAAAGTATAATGTGTTTAAGAAATCAACCAAGACGAACATTTGAAAATCTGGTTATGATCATGTCATATTTAAACTTGCTAAAACAAGCAGATCTTATTAAAAGGAAAAAATGCCAAATCATTTATCGGCATGTCATGAATCAGATTAATACTCTCTAATCAGAACAAGTTGTAGATCAATGCGGAAAGTATAAGTCAGAACAAGCTACAGAATTGAATGATTTGCCAATTTTTATCCTTAATTCTTCTTCAATAGACAAAAACAACTGTAGTCCAACAGTGAGAAATACATCTAATACGAGACTAGTATGCAATCAGCAAAATTAATACTCCTCATACTTATAAGGTTCAAAATAGCGTCGATTCTCATTCAAAACTACTGATACTGAACTAATAATCAATAAAATTGATAGTAGCACTTATGAGGTTCAATATTATGTAGATTCTCATTCAAACTGTTGATAATTAACTTCATTATTTCTTCAAACAATTAGAACAGCGCGGTCTGCCAGAGAAAAATACTAATTCAGATACGAGATTCGATCGCAATCAGCAACAATACTCCTAGTACTCATGAGGTAAAAAAATAGTTAGGAATATCGTTCAAATTTGCTGATACTGAAAAACTCATATTCATTACACACATTAGAACACGGTCCGCTGGAGAAAAATAATTCAGATACGAGACTCGATCGCCAAATAGTGTGGAATCTCATTGAAATTTCTGATACTGAATTATAATAATCTTCTGTGAGCAATTAGAACAAGTTTTTAAATGAGACACGGCGTGCAATTTTCAGAAGAAAAAATCGATTAGGAAATTGCGATGAGGACAGTAGATATATAAATAATTGAGAGAGAGTGAAATGCAAACTTACAACGATCAGCACGAGTTGAGGAAAATGGAGAGGAACACGTTGTGAGCAAATGGGGGTAAGTGTTTTTCAACTTTGTAGAATGAGAAGCTCGCGCGGGATTTGAAATTTGGATCCGTAATGGTCGAGCTAACGGGCTATAACATATATTCTGGGCTTGGTTTTGCAGAAACAGGACATTTCAGATTCACGCTCACACTTCTAACCACTATTAAAAACAGAAATAACCATACTCTATACACCTTACAGCTAAATAGCCATCATAACAAATCAACATATGATAGCCATATAATGGTAATCTATAATTAAGGATATCTGTGTATTCTTCTTCATACTTTTTTTTATTTCTACGTATTTGTGCAATATCATTTTCATATTTGTGCAAATATCATTCTCATAAAAGTTATAAAATAATATTCAAACGATATCCATTTCAGTATGTCATATCAAATGTATACAGATATTCATTAAATATCTAGCATATTTATTGAATATCATTAATCCATGTGCTTTGCTAATATGCATATGTTGGTTACATAGTCTGTTATAGAAAGAATATCAATGTTAAGGAGTGATATATATCAGATATAGCTACCATGAAAGATGTTACTTAGTGTTCCTGACAACAGGGGTGCATAAAAAATAGTTACGTAATTTTTTGATAATATTTAATGGATAATTAATTACCTAACATTTATTTAATTAAGAAAGAGAACCTGGCTTACTTGCTTGGAGAGTCTATCCCCCAAAAATAGGCACCTTACATTGTAGGGATGGCAATGGGGCATAATAAATTTTGCATAAATAAAAGTACAAATACACAAGAAAACAACTCAGTTATCTGTCCCGACATCTCCAAAAACACACAAGTTCATATACAACTTTGTTCCCCCAAACCCGCCCCGCCCCGCTAACTTTTCAAATTTTTTTGTTTAAACCCGCCCCGCCCCGCACAGCCTCAGACCCGCCCCGCCCCGCACAGGCTTAGACCAGCCCCGCCCCGCATCCGCCCCGCCCCGTTGCCATCCCTACCTTACATGCATATCTCCCAAAAAGGCACCTTACGTGCTTAAAGACTATCAAATTATATGGCTAGAAAATGTGCATTAAAATTTGTTAAAGTTTACAACACATAATAAAGGAAGAACGCGTTTATTTATTGTTTATAACTCTATTAGGTGTTTATGTCATGTAATTCTCCAAAAAAACTTGTATATAGCTGTTGGCCCAATAGCCAGACGTGCCATTGGCATCAATGCCAACCATAATAATGGTAAAATTTTCGCCCAGTGGCCGGTTTTGATACTGGTATTAACTTTGCGGTCACTATTTTCTTTGGTCTTATACTTGAGGCCATTTTTGGCTCTTTACTATATAAGGTCATTAAATAAACCTAACTGAAAAGACTTAACTACCCCTTAGTCTGATTACTGGACTGAAGTTTGAAATACTACTGACTAAAGTTCAAATCACATGGACTGAAGTTCTATCCACATGGATTGAACTTCTCTACCCTCATGGACTGGAGTTCTATCCACATGGATTGAACTTCTCTGCCGTGTGTACTGAAGTTCCATCCACAGGGATTTAACTTATCTACTCTATGGATTGAAGTTCCATCCATATGGATTGAACTTATCTACCCTTTATGGAATGGGAATTGAACTTCTCTACCCTTATGGACTGAAGTTCCATCCACATTGATTGAACTTCTCTACCCTTGTGGACTGAAGTTCCATCCACAGGGATTGAACTTCCCTACCTTTATGTACTGAAGTTCTATCCACATGGACCGATATATATATTTGGGGGTAATTTAGTCTTTTTTCGTTTTTTATTTCTGATGGGTGTAAAAAGTGACTATAAATTAAATTATTTAGTATTAATGACCTGTGCCCAAAAATCAGTGCCAAAAGTAGCCTTTCGTACACTTCCCCAATAATAATGGTCCATTATATGGTACCTATGAAAAACTCTAAATGACCAAATTTTGGATGTTATTTACTACTTACTAGAAAACAGTTGTGAAATTGATAAAAAAATGACAAAAACTTAATACAAACTCATTTTTAAATGGATCCAAACATGAAACACAACATAATAATATCAATATGAACAAATTACGACCATTAGTGAATCAGATAATATCAAGTCATATTATGTTAGCATTTCTATTGATAGTATGTTTACGTGTTTATTGTAAACTTATTGGTTACTGATTCAGGTTAATAAAATTATGACTTTGAGTTAGGAAAAAAAATATATATGGTGTCACTTATAAGTTAAAATTTATACCTGATATTTTTCGCATTATATGCAAATTTAGGCACGCAACTTATAAGTACCACCTATGTATGTATGCTACTATCATTGACAAGAAAACAGAAAACAAAGAAAAAAATCTGAGCCAGGTTGGCCAAACGGTCACCACTTAACACCGGCTACGCCATAAGTTTACCGTTAAAACGAAAGGCTCATCTTTAACTTCCCTCTTTTTTTTCACAGTCGTTGACACTCTACAGCGACTCTTATTATTTTTTTCATCTCATAAACCCTAATTCCTCAAATTGAAATTAGGTAAATATGCAAGCGACATCTATTGTATTTAATACAAAGCCTGTGTTAGCTCCAATTCATGTCAAGAGTTTATATAGCGACACGCCATCTTCTTCGTCGTTAGTAACATCTCAATCCAATTGGGTTCAACGGAAGAAAAGTATTAGATTGCGCTCGCAAAGTCGGGCTTATCTTATCCACAATAAGGTATGATTTTACAAGAGTATTCAGTTGCTTTTTTTATTTTATTTTTTCCAATTGACTTTTGTTGCTTAAAATTAATGATTAAATTGTAAAATTATATTGTTTGCTAATGACAGATTTAAGTAAATATCTTATTTGTATTGAAATGGAGTAAGCTCGATTAACTTATGCGATAATCCAATACCTGAATAAGTATTGGGGAAGATAAAATCCACACCAGTGATTCCACGACTGAGTTTAATTGCGAGGCGTTTGATGCGTTAGTTAAAGGGAAATTTCGTCTTAATTCTTTATTAGGTATCACAAGTTTGTGGCTTTTTTTTTAGAAATAGAAAAGTTCAAGAACTGCAGCATCCGGATATTTATGTGCAAAGATTAGGCTTTTGGAACCATTTTGGCTTCTTCACGGTCTTGCAGTAGCAGTAGTTTGGTCTACTTATTGGGTTGAGTAATGCTCTTCCAACTTACTCAGTGATAAACTCCTACGTGACATTGTTACTTTGAAATGTTTATGAAGATGATTATTTGGACATGGAAGACAAATATAAATACTTCAAGCTTGAGGGAAATAAATGATTGGCCTTCTGTCTGATTTTTCTTTTATTATGTCCTGTTTAGTAGTAGTTTTTTTTTTTTTTTTGGAAGAGGGGGGGGGGGGGGGGGGGGGTTGTTGAATTCTCTAGTTGTATCCTTTTGTCTGCGACATGTCTCTGTTAATCATTTATCAGCTATGTGAATTCAATTTTCTTAAGTTGCAGAATGTGCAGGGAAGATGCCTTCATCAAAATGTGCAGCAATTAAACAGAGGCAATACATTAAATCGGAGACAACCTGTTTCGTGCTTCCTCTATCCGCAAAGGAAACAAAGTCTTGTCAACAGACTGAAAAGTGGAGCTTTTCTTGACAAGTCTAGCTTTCATCTGTCAAAGCAACCTTGTCCCAATGTCCCTGTAAGTAAGCCCATCAGTGATCACGGTGGCCTTTAATCTGTTATATGATAGTTTAAACACTTGATAAATCTGTAATTATGTTTATTGAGGATTAAAGGCCCAATAAAAGATTTCCAGGGTTTATTAAGGACGTGGGAAAGTTTGGTAAATTAGATAAAAGAATGTGTTTGATCTTGTCTTGTAAAACTTGCCTCTGGCATTGACATTTTTGGTTGGAAATCGAAATGGTTTACCCTGAAGAAGTCAAATTGTGCGAGAATCATGAAGTATAGTTGCATATAAATTCCAATCCCCCTAAATGTTTCCAATTCCTCTTTACTAGTATGCTCCTGATGACAATGACAAACACAAGCTCTGTCAATGCCGCAATGTCTAGCTCAATGAAAGATTGATCAGTAGATATTGATGCTTTCCATGAGAAGAATGAGAGAATAATCGTCTTACCTAGTAGTGGTTAAACTCTGTTGGTTCTCCTACAAGGATGTTGCTTTACGAGATGTCTTGTGTGTTAATCTATGATATGTTATTGATATACTGGGGTACTTTTTTGTTATTTCCGTTGCTGCTTAATGTAAGTTTAATGACTGAAATGTGTAGTTTCGATTAGCTTTCTATCTTAAAGTCTAATTGTTTAATTATTCACCTTGTTTTTAATAGAGCATGAATATATTATTTCCAGGTCAAAGAACTGCAGGTTCCACGGGCAACCGTTGGGCCAGATGAACCTCATGCAGCTAGTACAGCGTGGCCAGATGGTGTTTTAGAGAAACAAGGATTTGATATAGTTGATCCTGAAGTGGAGAGAGCAGAGTTTGAACAGTTTTTGAGTTCTGAACTTCCATCTCATCCAAAATTGTACAGAGGGCAGCTCAAAAATGGACTTCGCTACCTCATTCTGCCTAATAAAGTCCCACCAAATAGGTATGTGCTTCCTGTCATTTAGTGGCAGTGAGTTACCGTTGTTTATGGATGTGATTTCCCTTTGAATTTGGGGAAAGCACATTCTCAATATATATTAACCTTTCATTTTTGATAAATCAAGGTATGTTATTAACAGCACACCAAGTTTCTTGAAAACTAATTATGCAGTACGTGTGGCTCATCCACCCCTATCTTTCATCTTATCCTGACTGTCTTAACACACTGCGGTATTCCTTCTTACAACAGAAGAGTATATGAGATAGGATACATCCGTTGATAATTTTCAAAACGGCCACTGAAAGGAAATACCGAGATATGAACACTCTTAGATCAAGACTGACTTAAAAGCGAATTGACCAAACTCAACATAACCAAATGAAAATATTGTACAGTTCTGGACTATCTTCTTTATGAGTATATGAAAATTTGATTGCTGTCTCTTTCCACCCCTTTTTGCTAAGTTAGTTTGGTTGTTTGTCATTCTATAAAAACAATCATGTGATTCCCTCAGTCGCAGTCCTTTATCTGTTGCTTACGTTAGTATACATGTTGAAGTATAGATTTGAAGCACACATGGAAGTTCATGTGGGATCAATTGATGAGGAAGATGATGAGCAAGGAATTTCCCACATGATTGAGCATGTTGCTTTTCTTGGAAGTAAGAAGCGCGAGAAACTTTTGGGTACCGGGGCACGATCAAATGCTTACACAGATTTTCATCATACGGTGTTCCATATCCATTCACCCACCAGTGCGAAGGTTTGCCAAGTTGTCATGTCTTTATGCCTTTGAATTGTGCTTGTTTATTTCATGATCAAGTAGATACTCTCATAATACGGTATTCACACCTTTAATCAGTTTCTTCTTTAGCGTTCAACTTCATCCTTCAATAAAGTTCAAACGACACCCCCCCCCCCCCCCCCCCCCCCACAAAAAAAAAAAAGACAAAAAATGAAAAGCAAAAGAGAAAAAGAAATTGATAAGAATAGAAGATATACGGAAACACACACACATACACATATAAAATGATGACCTTTTTGTTAGAGTATGTTAATGCCTTTTTGTGATGAGGCTATAATATGAAATGCGTATTAGAAAAATGATGACCTGGTCTATGCTGCTTCCGCTAGACTTGCAAAGTGTACGGTTTCTGACTTGTTCCATTTACTGCTTTTTCACATGGATCAGTTCACGTGTTTAGGGCTCTATGTTATCCACGTATTATTTTGCTGCTTTTAGTTAGTGTGCACGACATGATTTTGATTGCTCATAATAACTCTTTACAGGGCTCAGACGGCGATTGTCTTCCAGTGGTCCTAGATGCTCTGAATGAGGTATTACTAATAGTTAAATCTTCTCCTAGTATCTTGTGTTAGTTAAATTGTCCGTATCATAAAATTCCATCCCTCATGTGTTTCATCTTTGGATTTGCTTACTAAAAAAGCTTATGGCTGCTCTTTTTTTTGGTTTTGTTTTGAAAAATATAGATCGCTTTCCACCCCAAGTTTCTTGCTTCGCGAGTTGAGAAAGAAAGGCGTGCAATACTGTCAGAGCTACAAATGATGAATACCATAGAATACCGTGTTGATTGCCAGGTAATTAGCAAGATGATCATATGAATACTTGACTTTTCTTTCAAAAAAAAAAAAAAAAAAAAAACATTTGCAAGATGATCATAATTCATAACCTACTTTTTCTTTGTTTGTCAGTAGTTAATTAGTTTGAACTTCTCATACTAACAAAAAATCTATCATCTTCCCATGTTTTGTTGATTCAGTTGTTACAACACTTGCATTCTGAGAACAAACTGAGCAAAAGATTCCCAATTGGGTTGGAAGAGCAGATCAAGAAATGGGATGCTGATAAAATCAGAAAATTTCATGAACGTTGGTACTTTCCAGCAAATGCCACTTTATACATTGTGGGAGATATAGATAACATTGCACAGACAATTTACCATATTGAGGTATGTTAGATAGCACACGAAAATGTTTTTGCGTCATTTTATGGAAATTTGCTGCATTTGTCTCCGTATACTTAATAAAGAGTCCCTTTGCAGGATGTTTTTGGGCAAACCGAAATGGATAAAGAGTCTAATTCAGCACCTAGTCCGAGTGCCTTTGGTGCAATGGCTAGTTTTCTAGTTCCCAAGCTGACAGTTGGACTCTCAAACAATTCCACTCATGATAGGTCATCTGTTTCCTTGGATCAGTCGAAAGTATTGCGGAAAGAGAGACATGCAGTCCGTCCTCCAGTTCAGCATAATTGGTCGCTTCCTGGACACAAAGATGATGCTAAAATTCCACAGATATTTCAGCATGAGTTACTACAAAATTTCTCAGTTAATATGTTCTGCAAGGTATGTCTGGACTTAATAACCCGCTGAACTCGTGGCTCGTAACTTCCTGTTTGGATTTGTCATTGTCATTGTTGTATTCCTTTTCCTCATAATTTTTACTTACTAGAGCCTACAATATTTTCTCTTGGAAACATTTTGTAGCTTCCTAACAATCACATTAGGCATGATCATATATTAACTTTTTTTTGATGAAATTTAAAAGGTACTCCCTCCGTCCCAATTTATGTGGCACCATTTGACCGGGCACAGAGTTTCAGAAAATAGAGGTTGACCTTGTTAAGTATCAATTTTACCCTTGAAAAAGTAAGAGAGAGAAGATTTGAGTAATAAAAAAGTTGTTGGTAGGTTTAAAAGTATGTAGGGCCCAACAAGGGTAAAATATAGATGATGCATTAAATAGTTGTCAAATAAGGAAAGGTGCCACTTATTTTGGGACAAACAAAAAAGGAAATGATGCCACATAAATTGGGACGGAGGGAGTATTAGACATTTATATTGAATTGTGAATGAAAGAAAGTTACTTTTGTCAAGTCACGAACAGACAATTGTATGCCTCAGCTAACACATTAGCTAAGGAAGAACTCAGTCAAAAGTGTTATATTTAACTTTGCTTTGAGCTTTTCAAATGTCAACTTGGTGAAGGTTCTTGGTTCCCTTTTTTTTTTTTTTGATAACGGTGGTGTCCAGACCAGCTTCTTGGTTCCCTTTTCCAAGATAACTTGCATTCCTGTCCTTTTTCTTTTCATGCTTAGATGGTATATCTTGGTTACTTAAACATGTTAGCAGATTTTGGTCGAACAGCATAAAGCATTTCGTTCTGAATTTTTCAGTATTCAACCTTAAGGGGGGACCTATTAGGCCAAGGTGGAAGATTTAGTTTTGCAATCAAGTTTTGACTTTTTTTGGGTGTTGGTGGAGTTCTTTATTCATTATTTGGTGGATCTTTCTTTCCTAAAGAGAAATATTAGAATTAAATTTATTCAGCTAAGTTGTAACGAATTTTTTGGAAAAAATCAGAGTGATTGTCTTATGTGTGGAACTATTACTTCTTCCTCCCCCGGTGTAATGTCAACATTTGTAATCCTCTGCAAGTTTTTTCTATTTTGATTTTTATGCAACCATCAGACAGTCGAGCGCCCTGTCCTGTTTATCATTATCTTTTTTGGGGCCGGGGGAGGGGTTGGGGTGGGTTTAGGGGTAGTTACAGCTGTAGGCTGTAGCAATTTGAATGGGAGTTTTTTCAAGTAGGCGTTTTTCCATAAGATTTGGGAGGCTGATTTCAAATTTGATCTCAAATCAGCGTTTGTTCATGAAATCTGCACAAAATTTCGAGTTCAACTTCAAATCATGATTTCAAATCCCAAATTCTCAAAAAATCTAGGATTTGGAATTCCAAATCGTGATTCAAATTTCTTAAATGTAAAACTTGACCGATAAGTTTAAGTTTTGTTAAAAAGGACCCATCTTATATTTTGTATAAAATGATTTCTGCTCGACGCGAAGAGATTGTCTATACCATGTGGAATGAGTAATTAAAGAATAGCTAGTTGGTACTATTTTTTATTTTTTGAGCGGATCTTTGAAAAATTATGTACATTTGAAAGTTTGTAATAGCATTTAATCATTTATTTATAGAAGGAATATGGAGATATGTAATTTATTAATGTAGCGCCTTAGGATATTCCATTACCTTGTTTATGTACTATGATTTGCTCATTTGGAAAGATTGTATAAGAGTTGGGGAAGTTTTGATAGTTTTCATAAAATTGTGGGGTTTTCATGTTTATGAGAAAATACAACTTAAGAAATTCAAATTGTATGTGCAAACAAAATTTTAACTTCAAATCAACTTGATTACAAATCAAATCACCGATTTCATCCCAAACTTGAAATCATGACCAAACAGGGCCTAAGTATTTTTTGGTTTTTGAGTTTGTTTTTTGCTGTTATATTTTTCTAAAAGATCATTGTAATGTTACCTCTCACACCCTTAGGTGCATACACCAGCCACACCAGTTATGCCCGTTTTCCTTTTTGAAATAGGGACAAAGTTAACTCTGACATGATCTGTGAAACTGATATTCTTCTGTCCATCTAAAATTGTTTTGATCAAATTATGCAATCTGTATATCATTTATGGTGGTGCTGGGGTTTATATCATGTTCGTTCTTCCTAGCATGATTCTGTGAAACCGGTATTCTTCTGTCCAGTAATGCTCATTTCCTTTTTGACATAGAAGGGACAAGATTTTAACTCTGATGTGATTCTGTGAAACTGTTGTTCTTCTGTCCATCTAAAATTCTTTTGATCAAATTATGCAATCTGTATTTCATTTATGGTGGTGCTTGGGTTTATTTTTGAGAATGATGTGGTGCTGGGGTTTATATCATGTTTGTTTTTTCTAACATGGTTTTTTTCTAACCTTCTTATATGAATTCCCTTCTGCATTCTCTGATTTGTTTTTTCTTTTCATTATTCTTTTCTTAGATTCCTGTGAACAAGGTTCGAACATATGGTGATTTGAGGAATGTGCTAATGAAGAGGATATTTCTTTCTGCTTTGCATTTCCGCATCAACACTCGGTATAAGGTGCATCTGTGTAACTTCTTTCTCTTTTTATCCTTTGCTCTTTGTCGTATTACCCTCCATCACATTTGACCATTTGATGTTAAAAATATACTTTTATTACGCCTCAAACATTCTATTAGATTATATCCTTATTTTATAGTTTACTTAGTCTTGAAAAATGTAAAATTCGACGTTCACTTATCCAACACAAAAAAAAAAAAAAAAAAAAAAAAACAATATATGGAATTCACATCTTAACAAAAAGAATTGTAATGTAGACCTACTTTATAATGTAATGTGCTGATCTATAATTTGATTCTTTAAATCTTCCATGCTTTTATTCGAACTTGGAAAAATAGTTTATTTGTCTTCATTTACTTTTGACGGGAAACAAGGGGCCTCTACTTTTCTCCTTTCACTTGCATCTAGGAGGAGAGGATCCTAACACGATGAACTGATGCTTTGGAAGGAACCCGGATCCTAACACAATGAACTGATGCTTTGGAAGGAACCCGATTCTTAAAAGTTTTATTGTGCTGAATTAGCTAAGAGACTGGTACTATGATGTATTAAAATGGGTTCACTACATGGAGAGAATGGTTGATTAAACATGAAGAAAGGATACTGACAATGCAACCATTGCCTCATCCTTGTGTTATTTATTTATTTATTTTTCAAAGTTTAAAAATGGCCCCTAGTCAAGCAGACTCATTCTGTTGTACTAGTTTTTGCTGATATTTATGCTTTCTTAGAAGATTTATTAAAGAGCAAAGAAGAGGATTACTTGGCTAAGGACAATATGTCCTTTAAAAGAAACCTAGGCTGCCTAACAGAATGAAAAAAAGGCTTATATTCTTCCGGTACTAGTTAATATTTTCTGATTTACGTTTTCCTGAATGGTACTGATTTTGTTAAATAAAAGGTATCTTACCGCCGAGAAGATTGTATGTCCAGTATACAAAAGGTTATAGACTCATAGTAACTTTTACAAGGAAGACCTCCTATCTACAAACTAATAAAACTGTGCTAGTTTTTTTTTTTTTTTGGGTGGTGGTGGGGGGAGGGGAAGGGGGGGTTTACAATGTAACATTTGAAGTTTTTTCTGCAATTTTATTGTTTTCTAATTTAAAGAGCTTTTCAGAGTTCAAATCCTCCGTTCACCTCAGTTGAACTGGATCATAGTGACTCTGGAAGGGAAGGATGCACTGTGACCACTCTCACCGTGACCGCAGAACCTAAAAATTGGCAGAATGCAATAAAAGTTGCTGTGCAGGAGGTTTGTTCTGCTATTTGCTTCAGTGCAGCAGTTATTTTCGGTCTTTCTCTTAATAATTTTTTGTTATCCTTGTTGTTACAATTGCACCCACTTGATTATGATGTGTCTTCAGTTTGTTTTATCATTCTTTAAGAACTATTTCTGTGCTTTTCTTCACATATGGATCAAGGCTGCTCTGCAATTCCTTGATGCCTCTTTTCTTTTCTTTTTCTGATGGGAAAATTTATTCTTTATGCTCTGATCGTATCTTCCTCTTCTAGTTTTCTATCCTATTGGTTGTCTTCAACCTTGATAATGTTTTCCTATGTATGGTAAAGGTCCGAAGGCTGAAAGAATTTGGTGTCACAAAGGGTGAGCTAGCTCGTTATACAGATGCCTTGCTAAAAGATAGTGAACAGTTAGCTGCTATGATCGACAATGTCTCATCAGTGGATAACCTGGATTTTGTTATGGAGAGCGATGCTCTTGGCCATACTGTTATGGATCAAAGCCAAGGTCATGAAAGCCTGCTTGCTGTTGCCGGAACCATCACTTTAGAGGAGGTAATCTTTTTATTGGTGTGCTTCTATACTGACAGTGGAACTCAATTCACCACATTGTTCTTTCTAGATTATCTTGGAGATTCCATATCACTCCAATATGTTGCATTGGTCAGAGTTATTTGAGGTTCATCTGATGAATTAAGTGATAATTTTTATGTCTTACTGAACCTGCATTTTTATTTGCTCCTTTGGTACATATGTTATCTTCTCCTAATTTCTGATCTGCTACTCAGGCCATGGTGCCAACCATATTTTGATGTGTCTTTCTAAACTGTTATTTCTTGGTGCTTGAAGTTCTTAACAATATATTCTGTTGCCTAACTGCATTTCAGGTAAATGCCACTGGTGCTGAAGTGTTGGAATATATTTCTGATTTTGGAAAACCGTCAGCACCCCTTCCTGCAGCAATTGTTGCCTGTGTTCCAACAAAGGTGCATGTTGAAGGAGGAGGAGAAGCTGAATTCAGAATATCTCCAGAGGAGATTACAACTGCTATCAGATCTGGACTGAAGGAACCAATTGAGCCAGAGCCAGAGGTGGAATTTCTAAGTTCTCATATCTTCTAACTGTTTTTAGTCGCTTATTTTTGTTTATGGAGCTATGGGTTTTCTTAGCTGATAATTCAGGGAACTTACTGCTGCACTTTACTTCAAATGTTTTCTCTTAACAAAATTTAAGTAGTTAAAAGTTTGTTTTTGTTTTTCTGACCTAAAATTCTTTTTATAATATGTAAAAGCAAGGAAGAGGCTTTTTTGTCGACATCTTGTGGATAACCTTTCGCTGTTTTTCTTCGATGGTTTCAGCTTGAGGTGCCAACAGAGTTGATTACGTCAGAACAACTTGAAGAACTGAGGGTGAGTAGGTGCCCATCCTTTGTTCCAGTAGCGACAAATTCAAATATCACTAAAGCCTGTGACAGTGAAACTGGGATCGTTCAAAGACGTCTTTCAAATGGTATTCCTATAAATTATAAGGTATTGCCCTGAACAAGTTCAATTTATATTTGGACTCTAATGTCCGTCCTGTTATTGTCTTCAAAAGTCTGAAATTTTGACATTATCCCAATGTTTGGGATACTATTAATCGAGTTCGTAAGCTCATTTTCTTCTTCTACCAAAATAAAAAGGAATTGATTTGTGGCAGAGAAACATCTAAGATCTTGCAACCAAATGAAAATAAAAAAGAAATAAGAGAGTAGTTCTTATGTTCTTGTTTTTTCTTGCTTGCTAGTTACTCTAGTTTTTTATTGTTTGGTTGTATTTTATAGATTACAAAAAATGAAGCCAATTGTGGGGTGATGAGGCTTATCGTCGGAGGTGGACGGGCAGCTGAAAGTTCTCATGAAAAGGGATCTGTGATTGTGGGTGTTCGAACTCTGAGTGAAGGGGGCCGTGTTGGAAACTTTTCAAGAGAACAGGTTAGGATCCATAATTCTTGATGAAATTGCCCGCATCTTGTCTGCTCTTTTGAATAGCTTGTGAAACTGCATGTCTGATGTGTCCTTTGTGCTGATCAACATCTGTAAACTAGAAAAATTATACTACAGTTAGGATGATTTTAGCTATTTTAGTTCCTCCCCGTCCCTTTTTTGGCAAATTCTTGCACCTTTTATTTTATTTTATTTTTTTAAAAAAAATATTAATAGTTGCACTTAGTCAACTAGTAGTCTAAATTAGTTAACATCCTCTCATAATAGGTAATTGCTTCAACGTGGTGAGCAGTTCTCAATGCTTTTGATCCTTGACAATTTGTGTATTGATTGGGGCTTCTCATACTATTTTCTTTGGACTTGGTTTGTAATTGAAGATTACTTCTCCTATTCATTTGGTGTATTTTCACTTGCTCCTAACCAACATCCCTTTTTGAAAATTTTCCATGCTTTTATAAATTGTTTATTTTTGCACATATTTGCATCTACAATCGAAATATAATTGGGTGCCATAGAGTTAAATCTCTACTGAATCTACAGAAAACATTTTCTGGAATGACGTCAGTTGACTCTTTTGGACTTTTACGATATGTCTTCAGGTAGAGCTTTTCTGTGTGAATCACCTGATAAATTGCTCACTGGAGTCAACAGAAGAATTTATCTGCATGGAGTTCCGTTTTACTTTACGAGACAATGCAATGCGTGCTGCTTTCCAGTTACTTCATATGGTGCTTGAGGTAATTGCAACGAAGGCAGCATTTTAAGTAGTTTATACATTCATTAGTAATACTAAATACAGTTTATGCAGTTGTTCTCTTTGCTTATCGTCCCCCTTTGTTTACCCAAAAACAAAACGGTGCTTTTTGAAATTAGCTAGATGAACAATGACAGGTCAATTTATGGCTCATTCTGGAATGTTGCCAAGGACTATATTTCAATTAATGGGCTAAGATATTAGGACTGCTTTGTTCTCTAACTTTGAGTCTTTCTGATGATATGTTCAAAGTTATGATTCATTGGTCAAGTTGCGGGTGACCACTGTGCTAGTCATCTAATTGAGAACACAAATTTGCTATTGTGTTGTTGAATTATCTTCCTGTTCTCAAAAAAAATTATGGACGACATGCAGCATAGCGTTTGGCTGGATGATGCATTTGACCGAGCTAAACAACTGTACATGTCATATTACCGCTCTATCCCTAAGAGTCTAGAACGCTCAACTGCCCATAAGCTCATGCTGGCTATGCTAAATGGAGATGAGCGCTTTGTTGAGCCAACTCCGCATTCATTACAGAGCTTGACTTTGGAAGGTGTAAGAGCAGCTGTAATGGATCAATTCGTCAGTGACAACATGGAGGTGAGATTTGTCTTCACAAAAGAATTTCGATAAGCTTTTCTGCCTTTGAACATAGTACCTCCATATTTTTTATGATCGTAATTCCTCTTCATTTGGTTGTAATTATCCTTTGTTAGGTGAGTATTGTCGGCGACTTCTCTGAAGCAGAAATTGAGTCATGCATTCTTGACTATCTAGGAACTATCAAACCAACAAATGGTTTTGAGAAAGCGCAGCAATACAGCCCAATCTTGTTTAGCACTGGTCCCTTTGGTTTGCAGCATCAGCAAGTAAGAAAAGACTATTTTTCTGGCATATGTATTTTATTCTGCTTTTCTCTGGATGTTCATTTTGGTTCTAGGTGGCCTTTTGTGATATATGTGGAAATTTTATGCTTTAATCTCAATCCTTTTTTGGGCCCAAGGCGGATCATGCTTTTAGCTCCTGTTCATTCCGCCTTTTCCCCCTTTTAACTGAAGTTTCTTGGTTATTTCCAGGTATTTCTGAAGGATACAGATGAGAGAGCATGTGCTTATATTGCCGGCCCTGCACCAAACCGCTGGGGATTCACTTTTGAGGGAAACGATCTTTTTGAGTCCATTGGCAATCCCTCTGCAAATGAGCGTGAGTGTTTTCACCATATACTTGGATTCATTGTTGCAAAAAGTGTGCTGTTAAATTTAGGCCAAAAGAATTTCTGATGATAAATTGTAAAATTAAACCTAACTGTGTGTGATTGTAGAAACATTTTGCTTTAATCTTGTTTGTAGCATTTGTAGAGTTGAAGAAATGATGCTCCATAAAAAACATCATGATAGATGGCTGTGATGGGCATTCTAGCTGCATTTCTTTTCTTGTGTTTATTCATAAGCATACTAGAATTCCTTAATTCCGTATTGTGTGTTCATCTCATTCAGTCTATTGCAAATTTTGAAAGAAATTTCAAAAATTTATAAGCATGATAGTCGATAGATGAACTATATTATCTTCACTGTGAATTTTGACCAAGTTTGAAGTTCTTTTATAAGTGCCTATGTTACTTCCGAAGTTCGTGTCTCACAAATTGTAGTAAGAATATAACTTTGAAGTTTTATATGTTTGTCTACAGCAGTTATGATGTGTCCTAGTTGCCATAAGACCAAATCGCTCAAAAGTGATTGTGTTTTTAACATTCTTTGTAAAATTGGAGGGGTCTGAATGTCAGTGTTTCTATAGGTGATGTTGCATCTATAATATGAATTTAGCTTCTTCTATAATCTATACGGTTAGTGAGGATTCACAATACTTGACGTTGTGTATTCACTTGGACGTGTAAAGGAGACACTCTGATGTATTCACTCTGCTAATGTGCATGTGCAATAACTATTTGCGGAACTAGTGAGTGACAGTCTTTCCTTGACTTATTTAGTTGCTTGACTTTTCACACTTTTTTCCCCTTATATGCCATTCTTTTCACTAAATTTGTTGGAAGTCCTCTGTAGTTGTGCTCGAACTTGCAAATCTTGCTCCACCAATGTGTCCTTACTGCATGCATGATATACAAAGTTGTGCATTGACATATTTCAGACCAATGAATTCTCGTACATCAGTCTTAATCTCAAAAGCTTCCTACAAGTGAATAAGTTACTGGATAAATGCTGGCATGGATGATATAATATGTCAGTCATCAATATAATGCTAACCAATGAATTTCTTTCCAGATGAGTTGGAGCAAAGAGATATGAACCCACAAGGACAACTTCGTAATCATCCGCTGTTTTTTGCCATTGCGATGGGTCTATTAGCTGAGATCATAAACTCCAGGTAGATTATAAAAAGAAGCTTTTTTCCTCATTCTAGTTTTTGACAATGGTAATTTAATTTCCTGTTCTTGATTTACAATTATATGACTAGACTTGCAATCTCTCAAATTCATGCTAACCTAGTGAACAACCACAACAGCAACAACAACAACAACGTACCCAGTGTTATCGCACAAGTGGGGTCTGGAAGCTACATGCTAATAGACATGTGGATTGGTTGTTATCCCACATGCTAATTAGTGAAGAATAGAACATAATAGAAGCCAAAGGGTCTATATATTGATATCAAGTAGTTCAGATTACGTTTTAGTCGTGTTGGTACACTTACCAATGATCAGTGTTGGCACACTTACCAATGATTGGTGTTGGCTTAGGAGTCTTTAGTTCAATTTTTTTTGTCAATGTAGGATACGGAACTCTTATTTATCTTAAGGGACAATTTTTTGAGTATTAAGGGAATGTGCCAAATACTGAATAGATATGGAGGATTCTTATAACCGACTATTTCGGAATGAGGCATCACATCTTGATGGGGAACTGTACTTTTAGTGCCAATATTGGTCGTAGCAAGCTGCATGTGCTCCTTTTTTCCAAAAGTACAGTACATATTTAAAAAACTTATATTTCAATGGAGATGAATCTACTTTTTGTTCAAGTTAATGTCTCATTTGAAGTAATTGGACAAGTCTGCATACAAGCCATATACAACAAATAAAGAAGCTCAATAAAAATGTAATTCTCTGCATACAGCACCCAATCATCAATGACTTAAATCTAGTGTATGCTCCAAAATTTTACTACAAAAGTTTCTCCTAATCTGGAAGACAAATTTCAATCCTTCGGGGGGCTCTTATGTTTCTCTTTTCATATGGTCCAATAAACATGGAAGTAGCTGCTTTCTATGTTTTCCTTCAACTCCTTTCCGTGCTTCTGAACTTCCATCCCATAAATCATATTTCTGATAGTACCTGGTAACCTATATCACTCCAAACGTGTTACAAAAATGATTTCGCTGTTGAACATGTCATGGCTCTGTCCTTTCCATTCCACCTCTCTATGGGCATGACCTTTTGTTTGTGAGGGTCTGAACAGGGACATGCACATATCTAGTACCTTGCTTTTCTGGTGCTGAACATAAACAGTCTCTCCTGTAAAATCACCACCCCAAATAAATTAAAGAATTAAACAGTAACTGTTACATTCAGATGACACAGAGAAGTACCTGTTACATTTCACTCTTTGCTGTTATTACAGTTCTGGTATGCGGATTGAGAGTTGCTGTAACTGCTACCTCAGTTGCAATGCTATTTCGGTTGCTTATTTTCTAGCATAAATGTTGATCTTTGCAGACTTTTCACCACAGTTAGGGACTCTCTTGGACTGACATATGATGTTTCATTTGAACTTAACCTCTTTGACCGCTTGAAGCTTGGGTGGTATGTCATCTCAGTGACTTCAACTCCTGGAAAGGTACCATCTTTTTCTATTTGAGCTAGCAGATGCGGTAGTTTGGTTGTGTTCTCAAGACTGATTAATGTGCTTACAGGTGCACAAAGCTGTTGATGCTTGCAAGAATGTCCTAAGAGGCCTACATACCAACAGGATTGTACCGAGGGAATTGGACCGGGTTAGTTTCCTCATGAATAATTGTTATCAAAAGATCTTTTTTTCCCCTTTTTTCTTAAGGGGCTTCAAGTTGTGACTATATGCTATCTTTTTACAGTTCTATGTGACAGACATGGTAACCATATGACTGACGGTGGACCCGAAAGGGGGGGGGGGTTCCCCTAGGGTTTATGCTAGAATTTGGAGATTCTGGCATGTGATTGACTAGTTACTAAAATTGTTGTGAACTAATGTTTTCGAGTCTTGATCATTTTGCCTCTTTTCTTCTAGGCTACAGAAAGGATATTGATTTTTGTTAGACATCATACTGTCTACGCTGAAATTCTATCATATGTTTTATACTAATTTCTTTTTTTTAATAGGCAAGACGAACACTGCTTATGCGACATGAAGCCGAAATTAAATCAAATGCCTATTGGCTTGGATTGATATCTCATTTACAAGCACCTTCTGTACCTCGGAAGGTATTGCTTTATTCTTGCTTTAGTGTTCTCAGTGTACTACTTTTATCCATGACCAAAGAGAGATTATGCGGAAGCCCAAAGGGGTGTAGTTTTATTGTTTAGCTACATTATCATTTGACCTTTAACCGCTTCTACCTTTCTTTTGTTTGTAACCAGGACATCTCTTGTATCAAAGATCTCACTATGTTGTATGAAAGTGCCACAATTGAAGATGTATATGTTGCCTATGAGCAGTTGAAGATAGATGAAAACTCTTTGTACTCTTGCATAGGTGTTGCTGGGGCTCAGGCTGGAGAAGATGTTTCTGGTAACTATATGGATTTCGGAATGGGGTTTTTGAATTGCTTTAAGTCTCTTTCATTACTGCCCTCTTTTTAGCTGCCGCATAGCGTGGTCATAGCATTTTCCACGTCAAGCTTGAATTTATGGCTATACTTTGAACGACATTATCATGGCTTGTCAGTTCCTTATTTTTGTTGATTTTTCTTCGCTTGGTCCTAAATTCTTTGTGATCAATGAGTTATAGTACTTCCCGTTATTCATTTTCCTTCCCGTTTGTAGAAAGTTTCTCAACTCATGGGTAATTATGTGTTCCAGGCAACTCTTATCATCTCGTATTACTTCTTGCCACTGACAAATTGAACTATTGTGCAGCCTCCTTAGAAGTGGAAGAAACAAATGAGAGCCTACAGGGTGTTATTATTCCCATGGGGCGTGGGCCATCTACAATGACGCGCCCAACTACATGATTCATTGGCAAAAAGATCGTTGATCGGATTAGGTACACCTCTTGACTGTTTCATCTCACTGAATATAGGCAGTTCTGTGATTCAATTTATGGGACTTTTTGAAAGGGAAACCTGATTTGTGAAGCTAAGCCTCTGAAGTGAGTTAATGATCTGATACTATGTGATGCGTTGTTAACAAAGTTGTAGAAAAAGGTAATTTTGAGAGAGAGAATTTGTTCTGGAACATGAGTTTAAAGCTATATATGGATGTGGGATTCTTTATTGTTATTGTTCTGGATCTCTTCAATTTTATTATTATTGCTGTTTCTTACACTTTGATTATCTTTAATAGTTTTGATGTCCATACTTTTCTTTTCTCCATCTTGATTATCAGCTTAGTTTTACTCTTGATTTTTTTTTTCCAAACATGTTTTCTAAACGTTTTTCTTGAGCCGAGGGTCGATACAACCTCTCTACCTCACACGAGGTAGAAGTAAGGTTTGTGTATACCTATCCTCCCCGGACCCACTGTAGGATTACAGTGGGTATGTTGTTGTATAGTTGTGGATTCAGAATTTTTGATGTTTTCACTTGTCTATGAATATATTGTCATCAGAAGGGTTTGAAACTAGAGAAAACATTTGTTCATGGAGGTCTAGCTTTATATTGTTTCTATTGTGCTTCTCTGTAATTCCATATTGTCTCTTCTATGAAGGAAAAATATATGCATTAGATGGTACTATTTTATGTCATATCCAGGGGAGCTTATCTTCCCATTCACTGGTTTTCTAGCCTTCTAGATTTGGCCATTTACTCATTTTACTTTATCAAATTAATCGTGGTCCTAGCAATGGTTTGGAACTTACATTCAAATAACATTTTGCTGCTTTTGTTAGGTAGATCATGCACGTGCAAAAGGTTTACACGACAAGATAGTGCATCTTTCATGATTACTGACCTGTGGGTAATAGGAGGTTTAGTAAGATCTTGAAGGTCTCGACCTTCAACATCCCCAAAAAATAAGCAATTGAAGCAAGCCAGTAGCCACTGTGATGGCTTGTACAAAGAATTACTCTCCTCTAGACTGAAGCAAAATTAGCAGCAGAAATGACAACATTTTACCACCTAAGGACTGTTTTACTCTGGACTCTGGTCATACACTGATCCTTTCACAATGTATCGACCTGTAGAAGTCCAATAGTGTTTATCTTTTTCTTTTATAACACAGATGGAATAGCTGTTGTATTACTCCCATAATTGCTGTATAGATTCTATAGTTGGGGATTTTTCTTTATCCCTTGTATTTGTTGATGTAAGAAAGGAACTTGCAGATCACAGAGTTCTTGTATTATGTACATATATAAGTGCAAAGTACTCTTGCATTCTTTTCTACACCTCTCTCATTATCATTTTCGCAGAGCTCTTACTTGCATTCCCATAATAGCCTACTTACTCTCTTACTAAAAGGAGTTGGAAGGGTAAACAAAGACCTTAGAGATTTCCTGTAAGGTTGTGCTGTATATATGTGCACTATAAGCCCATAAAATGGCGCTGGCAAATAGAAGAAAGTGAGAAATTGAAAAAGTGAGAATAAGTGCTTTGAAGTTTTTCTTTCCATGAAAGGATATTGAATAATCTAATGTACAAAATGATCATTTTAATCCAACCAACATTGGCTGGTGATGCTTTTGAATGAATCTTAGAACTAATCTGCAGATCCCGCATCCTCAATTCTTTACCAGGTTGATTAAGGGAACATATTAAAAAAATTGTATAAAACCAATTGCTCCACCATTGCCAGTCATAACTATTGGCTACTCTCTTTCTTGGGTAACATGTATAATTCTCACACAAGGCTACATTTGTATGTGTGTAAGCATGCTTTGATCTTTGGCCATACAATCTGGTTAAAGAAAGCTACATTATCTGTTTAGCTTGAGTACATTTTCAACATTCCCAAAATTACTTGGTGTTGGTTCCATTAGGTGCAGGCCGGGACATGGAATTGAATTTCAGAAATCAGGAAGAAGGCTGTTTAGACTTCATGTACCTAAGTTGTCAATTGTGCCAATGATAGTCTGGTTTATATCATGATATTTTGTACATCCCAAAAGTCGCTTTCAACAAACTATCTTTATGCTGAGATCAAGAATGACAACAGCGTTTATCCAGTGTTGGATGGTATATCCAAGAGAACAGTGAGCAGCAATATAAATTGCCTTATAGAGAAATTTAGCAATCAATCTCATTGAATAGAAGCGAATCCAGCAAACTTGATGTTGTCATGGCTTTATTTTCACAGTGGCTTTATCACTGGCCAGGTTATAGCCGTTGATGGAGGACTAACTGTCAATGGGTTTCACTTAAGAAGCAGCTTATGATACTTGTCCGTAAACTTCTTTCTGACATATTATTCCATGTCCAACTTTCTGTCATCACCTTTAAATGTGCATATTAAGCCTCAATTTTCTATTTTCTTTTTATGTAAATGACAATGACATGTCCGACAGTATATGGAACATTGGGTAAGACAAATGTCTTAGTAGTACTATGATATTCATTCACACCTGCAATGATGATGCTGACACATTATTTGCCTTCACTTGTCTTGTCTATGTATGAGTATTAGTTGGCCAGTATTGCTAATATGTTAACAAATGTTTAGTTATTAGTAACGGATACAATAACAAGAAGGTTCCCTTTACCTTGAGTTTTGGATGACAGTCCCTTTGTCCACTTTGATTGGATTATTCAATTGGCATTGATGGGGATGTACAGTTTGACAGCAACCAAACATTCTGTCAATTTCTTCCCATAACTTCATAGTACATCTAAGGGGGTATGATGGTATGGATAAAATCCATCCACTCTCTAAAGTTATCAGGTTTGATCCAGGGAAAAGGAGAAATTCCCATAGGGAGCATTTCACACTTTAATATGCTCAAGGCGGCGTGAATCTGAATTAGCCAAATGGTGGATGGAAAGAGGTTTTGTCATTACTACTTTAATGTTGATTGTCGAGTAGTATTAATGATAGCTTTGGCTGGCCTGTAATTATCAATTCAACCTTTCACATACATCAAATTGCAACAATAAAGCTTATTCTGATAACAGAATAATAGACATGTAAGCACATTCTGTTGTTATTCACTCACAAGCAACAATGTAAAACATTGGAACTCCCTAGTTATTCACTCACAAGCAACAATGAAGCACCTTTGCCCCAAATGCAAATAACTGATCTCCCTATGACTCACCTAGTAGATTTCAAACTCAATGAAAAGAAAACAAAGGGAATAATGTAACTCCATCATTCAGAAACTCCAGGATCTATAGTTTCATGGTTTCCAGAGGATAGTTGTGTATGCAATCTTGGAAGTGACAATATAAGGATCCATATTTGAAGCTGGTCTCCTATCTTCAAAATAGCCTTTTCCGTCTTTCTCTGTGTCCCTTCCAATCCTAATAGACGCCCCTCGGTCTGCTACTCCCTGTTGAATATGATACAGTTCTGTTAGATCAGCTGTATCCATTGCTTTTAGCTTGAACTATGTAGGCAAACATCACGCTCATTCTTAACCGACTGATTCTAGATACTAAATTTTCCTTTGTAAACAAGAAAACATTCTTAAGGAAAAGAGAGAAGTAGAGCCAGGTATTCTTACAGATTTGAAAGTTCTGATGTCAGCTGTTTCATGCTTTCCAGTGAGGCGACGCTCGTTGCCTTCCCCATATGCTGCAATATGTTCCTCGTGCCTCATCCCAAGCTTCTCAATTGCCTTCTTGATTACTTCAAATCCTCCATCAGCCCTCATGGACTTTGTGCTGATCACGAAGAAAATGTCAATTCATTTCTTTGCTTTTCCTTCTCCGGTTTGAAAAATAAGCAAATGTGTATTTGGAATGTAGGGATCATCATGTGTAGCAAAACATACCTGTAATTTGTGTGTGCACCAGCTCCATTCCAATCGCCCTGTCACAAGACAAATTAAAATTAAAGATGGTCTTGTTATCATCAGAATGAGTATCATAAAATACCAAAACTGAATAAAACTAAACCTCAATGGGTTTTGGATCAAAAGAAACGACAACGCCAGCTGCTTCTGCAATCCGCTGTTAGGAACACAAGAGAAATCAACTTTTTTGAGACTACATTCACAAATTTCCTGCAACGCTATCAAAACGTGAAATCAAAATGATGAGTAGACTACCTGCAGAATGTAACGAGCCATCCAGACTTCATCACCAGCAGAAATGCCTACTGCAGGACCAACTTGGAACTCCCACTATATTGCAACACAAGATAAACAAAAATACAAGATGAATTCACAACAAAAGAGATGATTTGGAAGTAGTTCAATCAATTTGTTTCTGCTTCACAATTATACCTGACCCGGCATTACTTCTCCATTTATTCCACTAATGTTGATCCCAGCGTACAAACAAGCTTTGTAGTGGGAATCAACAATATCACGGCCAAAGGCTTTGTCTGCGCCAACTCCACAATAGTATGGTCCCTATTAATCACACAGAACATTACTTAATTGTGGACTCAAGTTATACACTGACAGTGTAAAGAATCTTGCACACTAGTAGTAGAAATTAACTGATATAGCGGGTTATACTTTATTTTCCAAGTTAACATACAGATGTGATGAAGGGTTACTTATTGTTATAAGTCGACTTAACTTGCAGATATAAAAAACTTATACTTGGAAGAAATCCTATCCGGCAAAAAATTAAAAGATCAAGAAAAGCTTCTTGTTATCACCTGAGGTCCAGGAAATCCTCCAACAGGCCACCCGAGTGGCCAATTGAGATCCTTCTGCAGCAAAGTGTACTCCTGCTCTATGCCATACCTGTCATGTTTATTTGGATAAAACTTTCAACTTACCCTTCAAGAATTACTCCGAAATTTTATATGTGTGTTGTGTGTCAGTGTGTGTGAATGTTTAGGTTGACAAAGTTTTCCATTAAAATCACAGACTTACCAAGGTTCTTCAGCCAAGACTTCAGGCTCGCTGAATACTTTGGCAGCATCGAACCTCTTATTTGTTGGGATTGGCACTCCTGCTGGAGTGTAAGAATCACAGATAACCTATAAGCAATCAAAAGCCAATGTAGACGCTATTAGGTACAACGGAACTCAGCATTTTCAGCACAAGAATATACATATATAAACATTTCAATCAAGTAACACATTTTTAACCTACAATTCAAAGATTTAATGCATCCAATGGTAAGAAACTAAAGGTTGAATCCATCAAATAGAAATCCACGATCAACCACACTGAAAGCATTGGCACACTGATTATAAAAAACCAAATAAAATCCAACGAACTTACAAGAATATGGTTTCCTCCTCTGAATGGATCCTTAAAAATTGCCTGCGGACTTTATATACAAACATAGATTAAGAATGTTAGCAAACCTTATCATAGAAATGCAAATGGAAAGTCTAAAAAAAGCAAGAGACAACATACTAGAGGATGACTTCAGAGTCTTCACCGGGTGCTTGGCCCGTGCTGGAGCCATCAAAATTCCACTTTGGCAATTCTGAAGGATCCGTAACAGGGCCAGGGAGGGTCTATATTGTTCATACATCAAAATCAAAATCAGACATCAATTACATAGAACAAGTTATAGATATTGCTTTAAAAATATAGAAAAAGGAAGAGCATATTAATTACCCTGGCCTTGCTTCTAAGTCCCATTCCAGATCCATCAATCCTAAGCACAATAGCACATTATCAAAGAAATGTTTAAATAACAGTAAAAGATTGAAAACTTCATGTCAAACTAAGAGTACATGGTGCATGCAATGTATGATTCATTGCCAATCTTTAATTCTTAACGTTGAAATTCATTGTACTTTTAAAATTATGAGTTCAGAATTTAATATGATCGTGTCAACATTAAAAATACTTGATTCAGTTAAAGCTACATAATCCGTCCTAAATTCACCTATGTGATGCATACACGTGAACATGAATTACAAATTAAACATCATGGAAAAGAACACTAATTCATGCAATTACCATAACGAAATGAATTGAACGTTGAAATGAAGCAAATTAATACCATATATATTCAGCAATGATTTTGTTTTTGTTAGTGTCATGACAATCTTTGAGATCCAAATTGAGAAGACGTGAAATAATAGACATGATGGTTCTTAGTTGAAAATTAAAATGAACAAACAAACTTGGAAAATGGAAATTAATGTTGTTGAAAAGAAGAGTTCAAGGAAGAATTGTGCTAAGTGAGGTTTCTTATAGAGTCAGAATTAGTTAATAAGACTTTGGAAATCACTAAAACTTGGGGCTGTTACTTTGTTGATATTTGTAGCATTAATCATTGGTCGAGAATCTCGAGAACAGATTCTTTTATTAATTATTAGAGCCTCCAAAAGGTTTCAAGAGGGTAAAAGGGTGAAAAAATTATTACTTGTATTTTAGATTCTTATCAAATACATTTACTTGAAAAAGAGATTCTTTGTTTTTAGTCTTAGGTTTAATGGAGTAACAGAAAATGTATGAAAATATTGGAATATTTACTACAAGTTGGGTTTGGCGAGGGTGTGGTGTAAGCAGGCTTTATCCTACAAATGTGAAAAGGTTGTTTTCGATAAACCCTCGACAAAGAACATACTGGAAAATGACATGAAATTTTAGTGAGACATTATAAAAAGTTGGACATTGGGTCGAAGCCACTAAAATTCATTTTCCACACTGCCATGTATAATCACTGCTAAAATCCGACTTGTAACGAATTCAGAATTAAATCACTGTCAAAAGTAAGTAAATACATAAAAAAATCACAATAAATTAGTAGGAGTTTCTTGGAATCATCTTCACCATGTCACTTAATATATGGTATTACTATGAATTTTGTCCGGTCGATTGTATACCTTTCAGAATTCCGTCTTTACCTTTTGGAGTATACTGATTACTGAGAAATCTTTTGTTATGCTGATGGTGACTCGGTAAACAGATTCAAAAATTACATTAATATAGAGTTAAACCCACTTAAGGATAGGGTAATTATTTTCACCTTTCCATTCTGGCTCTGTTTTTCAGTTAAGGGCAACACTATGATAGAGATATGACCAAAAGTTTTACTTTTACCTTCTATTTAAGTAATCGAATCATTGAAGTCGGAGTAATCAAAATGATACTAAAGTGCTTTTACTCGATCGCCAGAAAAGCAATTGACACATATGGGTCTTGTTTATCATCTAGTAACCAATCAGATTCAACGGTATTTAAAGAAAACAGTACCGTAAAACACTAATCATCAGGTGAAAGATTTACCTACAAAACGTAATTGCAAATAGCCCATTACACCAAAGTGAGCCTATTAACAAGCCCATTCTGAACCATGCAATATATGTTTTTCCCTTCATTCTTTTCCTTCATTGATTAAAAAAGAGGAAATTGGCAACAAGGCTAATAAAGGAGTTGGTGTTTTTGAACCAAAACGGAAACAGCACCCCTTAAAATGATGATGAAAGTATATAGTAAAACAGGAACTATACTAAGTTCAGATCAACTCCAGTCCGAGCACTTACAGAATAATTGAAGAAGCAATTGAACAAGTAAAACCATATGCATTTCTACCCTCTCAATCGCAAGCGTTCTCCCAATCGTCCACTACATCTGCCATCTCATCGACCCCCACTTCTTGAGGTTTGGGGGGCAAAACTGAACCACCCACGGGCTCAATAGCAGGTTCCTTGACTGTACTAGATGCCTTGGACAAATCAGATGTCATTCCAGACTCTAAGATACTCCACCTATTAGATGAAGAAGCTACTGGACCTTCATTTCCCTTGCCGGCAGAAGAGGCTGAATCAGTAGGATTCTTGGACCATTCTTCGGCATCCCATGGATTCTCCCTCAAATGAGGCTCCTGGACTACAGCCTTCTTCCATGGATTACTCTTAAGAGCTGAAGCTCCTCCCCCATCCTTGGTTGCTCCGGAGACTCCCCAAACATTAGAAGTGGATGACACTGCTGATGCAACGCCACTTTGAGGAACTACAGCAGCACCATAATAAGCAGACCCTTGGTCTAGCCTTCTCATAGCTGTCGCTGCTCGGGCAGGATCACTGAACACAGCCAATGCATTCTTGTCATTCAACCAAACAAGCTCACATTCACCACCAAACCTGAGAACTAACGCACTAATGTCCCCATCTCTTGGCAAGTCAAACAAAGCCACAACAAGCCTTGGATCCATATCCACCAGAGAATCAAAAACAGCAGGCTGAGCAATGTTACTGATGGTGCAGCCTTTGGCACCAAGTACTCGCACAGGAGCTTTGGACTTGGGTGTAACGTGTACAACAACAAATCGCTTTGGTTCCCAGCCAGCAGCATTTACAGAAAGCTTCCACCTTGCAGCTATCAGTCTAACTGCATCCCGCTTTTCCTTCAACATTGGACAAAAAACGTGAACTTTAAGTGCACTAACCCCGCCTCTGCTCCTGCCAAGGACCAAATATTTGCACCTCTCCTCTATAGACAAAACCCACTTAGGGTCCCGCCTAAGGAGATCCCCCAGCACTTCAGAGACAGCTGCATTCTCACCAAAGTGGAGGACCTCCAAATTTGGGGCAGTTATACCAAAAGCATCAGAAAGAACCTTTTTCTTCTCCATCTTTGCACACTCATCATCACAAATGAGCTTTCTCTGGCCAAGAGGAACCTTCTTCCCATTTGTTTCAATTGGTTGAAGAGATGAAGGCAACTTTTGGATTATAGAAGCTTCAAAAACAGAATCAATGATCGGACCTCCAGCATCACAAGGAACATTTGCTGTGATCCGGCCACAAGAACAAGTAATAGTAACAGGAAACTCACATCTCACATCAGGACATGGCGAAGAGGGGTGACAAAGAGCAGTACATGTGTGCCTGCAATCTCTTCTAGGAGCACCACAAGTCTGTCCACATGAGGCTCTGGATCCGTTGCTGGGTCCGGCAGAAATATCACATGGCGAAGGATGACAAGTTCTAGCACATGCATGCAAGCCACACTGCCTGGTCTTACCACAAAGCTTGTTGCATCTGATGTCTTTCGATCCGCAAGGTATATTCCTCAAAACCACATGTCCACCAACGCATTCCTTTGCTATGGGAACAGCACATGGCAGGCAGTCTCCAAAATGGCAGCTGTGAGTAGGTGGATGACCACAAGGCTGAGGGACCGAGCATGGTAACTGACACGAAGGATGAGGTGTGCCACAAGGTAGCGGCGGAGGGATCGATGTCCTCCCACAAGCACAAGTCAAATCAGTGAAGATTGTCTCAAGGCAGGGAGGGCAGTGACCGCTATGACAAAGTGACTCGCAAGAATGCTGCCCACATCTAAGCTTCTTCTCACACGGCATCGAACAAAAATGAGGATTCCAACCACCAGTGACGGAATTTTTGGGATTAGAAAGAGGGCAACATCGCTCACTACAACGATGCCTTCCACAGTTCTTCTTCTGACCACAAGGTCTATCACAAGTGAATTTGTCATCTTCTGCCTGAGTTCTGTAACACTCAACTGTTCGAGAAGTTGACCCACAGCGGCATCTTTGGGTGACAGGAACAAGACATGGTGCACAGTCACCAGTATGACACACTGCTTGACAGTGATGTACCCCACATCGGAGGCTTTTACCACAAGTCTTGGAACAGGTTGGAATTGGATCTAAACAACTGTGCCTTTTTTCTGCTAAGCTAGTCTTACCACAGCAGCATGTCTTGACCTTGCTTGGCAACAAGGCACAATCCCCACATGGTCCTGGATGGCAGATTTCGTGACAGACGTGGTTTCCGCAACTAAGCCTATTTCCACAAGCTGAATTGCAGGAAAAGACGCCGTCCTCCATCTTGATATCTCCTTTCACACCCATGTCTCCACAAAGGACAGCCTCTGTTTTCTTCTTGCAAAAGCAATAGGCATTGACAATAATTTCACAATGGCCACAAGGACCAACATGGCATGTCTGTTCACACCGATGACGCCCACAGTCAAGAAGCTTACCACACTGTTGTCCGCAGGTAAGAACGGACTTCCTGTCGGAGCATCGAGTGGTAATTACTTCCTTCCCGCAGGGGCAACTTCTAGTTGGAGCAAATGCCTTGCAAGGTGGACAAGGACCAGGATGGCATTGTAGGACACACATATGAGGGCAGAGATCCTCTTCACTCAGACCATGACCTGGAAGCTCCTTCTCAAGTTTCTTGCCACAAGGCTCACCACAAGAATGCGGGGTCAAGTACAAATCGGAAGGTGGATCTTGCCTCTTCCCACAAAAGCAAGCATACCGAATCTCCTTGGATGAAGTGAGCTGCACTGATTGACAGCCCGGGCACCGCCAATTAAACCCTTGATTCTTCTCCAAAGAGGTATCAACAGAAGTGGGAGCTCTCGCCCATTTCTTGATACAATTAAGATGGAAAATCGAGTAGCAGCTGGAACACGACCAAACAGGGGCAGACCTCCTCACCATATCATAACATATCATGCACTCAATATTCCCCTTCAATAACTTCTCCTGAATTTCTTGCACAAGTTGAGGCAAATTTGAATCCTTCTCCTTCAGCCGCCTCGATTCTCCTTGATTAACAACCCTCTCCACCTTATTCTCCTGATAATTATAGTTCTCCCTCCCTCTTCCCCTTTCTCTCCTTTGATTCGCATATGGAACCCGATTCTGTTTAAATTCCGCATAGGTCTGATGTCGACTAACCGGGGCAGCAACTGATACATTATTCTTGTTTCCACCATTTCCAGCTGAACTCGAACCGTTGTGACCAAACCTAGGGCTCACAACAACAGTAGCAACGGGGGCAGGTGAAACAGTAGTAGTGGTGGTGGTGGAAGCAGCAGTGGATGATCCCCTAGGTACCCACACAGGATTATTGTTGTTTCTGGGCCGATGATTATTAGTATTTCTTCTATCGTTTTGTCCAGAAAAGCTCATATTCTGACTTAACTTTGTAAATTCTCAATTTCCCTATCACAACAATAAAACAGAATAATGAATCGTAACAATTTCAAAATGATTAGACAAAACTCAAAACCCTAATTTTATTTTATTTTTAATGAAGACCTAAGTAATGAAGAAATAAATTAAATACCTGATTCGAGAAAAGCGGATCAATAGCGGGTTTTGATGTAAATGGGTTTGTTTTTGTGATTCTCCGGACTCCACTACTTTGGTTAGAGGATTTTTCTTTTCTTTTTTTTCCTCTTAAGGAAGAGAGGGGGTGGTGAGGGTATGAGAGCAAATGTGTAAATTGGGCTAAAATATAAAAGAGTTGGCCTTGGGGAACAAGGGATTGGACCGCTGACATATTTACTTGGACAACATGCTTAGACTATTGATAGGTCGGTTTGTTGCCTAATTCCTCCAAAGCTCCAATTATTTTATTTTTCTTTTGGTCTTTCAAAATTTCTGGAAAGGTTCCAAGTTCATTATATTCTTGTTCATAGGAGTATGGTCATGGATACCCATTTTTATTTTTATTTTTATTTTTGAAAAAGAGTTTTAGAGTTGGGTTGAAAAATAATTTTGGAGTTGAAGTTGTGTTTGGAATGTGCACTTTACTTGAAAAAATTCTCGAAAACATGAAAACGAGTTTTCGAAAAACTTATTCCTAGATGATTTTCAAAAATTTATTAATTTTCATGGACAAATATATTTATAATAATAATAATAATAATGGTATGGCTTAACGCATTCTTAAATAGTTGGAATTAAAATAAGATATTCACTTAGACAATGTTTGATTGAAATTGAAATAAATAAGTCATGAGGCTAAAGATGAAAAAATCTTATGGAAGTAAATTGTGTAGGTACAAAATTTTACTTAAAAAAAGTTGTACTTATATGTTGTGTGTGTGAACGTCATTATATCACTCATAATATACATCAAACCAAAATATTCCAAACTTCATATCTTCTATTTCAATTTTAAAGAAAATATAAGAAACAAAATTGCAAGCAAATTTGATTTCAATATTCAACATTTACAAAAAGTATATATGTCCAAGTTTGTTCTTTAATTTACTAGAAATCTTCCCACCTGATTTTCTATTTTGAAGGAAGTTTTTCTTTTAATTAATTTCCACCAATGGAAGTTGCAAATAGCCACGGTCTACCATAAAAATGACAAGTTCTTGAAATTCAAGCAGCTTTGTCTAGAATCAAGCATCCAGCCGTATAAGAAAGCTCGTCTTAGAGAACTTACTTTAGGCGTTTTGTAATTGCACTTGATAAAATTATCTCATCAAAAAATTTATCGAACTCATCATTAATTAGACATACACTAAAAGCTTTTCCCAATTATTACTCTTCTTAGTAGACAATCTCATGTTTCATTGATGTCAATTTCCATCCGTTTGTGGATAGTTTGCCGGTATATGATCCCATTGGCATTGATGAAATATTATTATTCATTAGTAGAAAAAAAAACATTGCTTTATTACCTATTCCTCGTAATAATATCAACTACTCCACTAGTTAAATTTCCAACTTAGCAATTTCATCATTCAACAATTTCATCATTCATAGAATTCCTTGAAATTGCTTCTATTGTTTTATAACCAATCAATCCGATGTAGAGAATCAGGGAAAGGATCAAACAAAATCAAATCAGATGATTTAGACAATATCACATGAGATTTGGGAATATTTTTCTTGATTGATATCAGCTATCTTGATTAGCAGGATCTTAACTTTTATTGTATTTGATTCACCCAATCATAAATGATTTCCATGTTACCTGAAGACTATAAATAGTTGTTGCAGCAATCTTTGTAAGACATCCAGAAATAAACAAGACTCCTATCTATCAAATTGTCTTTTATATTCATGCTTTGCCGTGAGCAAGCTCTCTCTAATAGGTTACTCGTGTATTAGCCTTCTTGCTTAATTATCTGTTTTCTAGATTACTTTCCTGTCCTACATCAGGTTGGTATCAGAGCCTAAGGCGTTTCCTATGGCTAACACTACAAGATCCCGTGAGAACCAAGTAGGAGGGGAGATCAAGAAAATCAAGTAAATACTGCTGTTGTTGTTACTTCGACCTTACAAGAGGAATTTCGGACTTTACGGGAATATCTTGATCGTAGATTGGAAGAGATGAATCTGCATATAGATGTTCTTACAGATAGAAGGTCAAGGCATGATGCTGGAGAATTCCTTCAAGCGCCACGGACAGAGAGACATGATCATGGTCGCCTTTATCAATGACAAGTCACTGTTGAAGATTCAGAGGATGAAGAAGACGAAGATTTTGAAATGTTCAGCATGGGGAGAGGAAATCAGCAGCGTCACGCTGCGCAGCGCTTTTCCCGAGATGAGGATTTTCGCCTAAAAGTATACCTTCCTAATTTTGATGGCAATCTGAATATAGAGGGATTCATGGACTGGCTCACAGAAGTAGACAGATTCTTTGACTACATGGAGATTCCAGAAGAGCGAAGAGTCAAATTAATAGCCTACAGGTTGAAGGGGCAGCTTCTGCTTGGTGGGAACGTCTACATGAAACAAGGCGTCGCGAAGGAAAGGGTCAAGTTCGTACTTGGTACCGGATGAAGCAATTGCTCAAGGCTCGATTTTTACCTCCAGATTATGAGCAATATCTATTCCTGTAATATCAACGCTGCACCCAAGGTGATAGATCAGTGCATGACTATACAGTAGAGTTTATGAGGCTTGCTGAACGCAACAATCTGATGGAATCCGATAGCCAACAGGTAGCTAGATACCTCAATGGGTTAAAGCCAACAATCCAAGACAAGATTGGTGATAGGAATCAAATACGCGGAAGCAAGTAATAAGGAAGCGGAAGCAACAATCAAACGATAACAAGAAAGTAAGGGATTGGGGAGAATAGAAATAGAAGAAAAGAACGAATCAAACTAACAATTAGATTGATTCAATAGGGAGAAGTGACTTGAACCATTAAACGGGACTCTCACTAGCGGAGATCCACCATGGATTCAACATAAGAGATACATGAAGTCCACGCTTCAACAAGAAAGGCCACGCCTATTCTATCTTCTCAATTCTATCTCCAAAACTAGCTAATGAAATAAAGGGCTAAGGGAAGCTTATATAGTTTTCCCATACACCTAATGAAATGTCTAAAACACCCCCAAAGTGGGTTATAACAATACAAGCCACTTAAGGGCAAAATAGGAACTATACGCAAAATCCCGTCCAAAATCTCAGCAAGTAGGCGCCCCTGCCTAGTGGGAGTAGGCGGTCCGCCTACTTCTCCATGCTGTGGAGTGGGCGGTCCGCCCATTGAGCAGGCGGCCCAAAATCCTGAGGCATCAACTTCACTAGGCGGTCCGCCCCTTTGACTAGGCGGTCCGCCCCTTCCTGGGGGTCCTTGGAATGGCTCAAAATGCGTCCCCCGAGCCTCTCCTTTGGTGCCTAAGTGCTCCTCCTTCCTTGGCGCTCCAATGCATGATCTTCAAGACGTTTCCGGAGCCCTTGACTTGCATTCCTTGTGCTCTTCAAACTTGGTTCTTGATGGTTGTCGTTTAGGCCAATTTGGGTCTTATCATCCTCCCCTTCTTGAAAGGATTTCGTCCTCGAAATCAAACCATCAAGCCTACATTCAAAACAAGCACAAACAAAGCTTCCTACTACAAGAGTAGGTTAGTGGCAAAAGTGTGGGAAAACGCACTCTTGTGATAGAGCCAAGCATCAATAATAAGTAAAAAGCTTATGTCTCCAAAGGAAACAACAAGTACTTGACTCCAAATTAAAGTGCACCCAACACAAGAACAAACAAAGAGATCAATAGGATATGGAACATGCATGGCATAGCAATCAAATTCCCTATGACCCCTAAGCTTATAATCAACACACCAAGCCTTCAAACTAATATTATCACAATGTGACCTATCGGCTTTGGCATGCTCAACACCCAAGGTGTGATCAACATGTGGGATGGAGTAAACAAAATAGTTCAATTGGCAACTAACATCAAATACTCCACTCCCCTTCTTGGAAGCACTCTTACACATACCACGAGTGACTTCCTCTCCTCCAATTCCAACTCCAAGACAATCCCCCTCACTAGTCAAACTCCAAAGGAAAGTCTCCAAAATAGGTCCTTCATCATTATAGTCCACACAATGAAGGTTAGGACCACTAGAAGATGGTTCAACACAACCAATATCAAGACCACTCATTCCACTTGGAGTTCCAAACATTGGATCATCCATAGAGTCTAACTTCTCAAACCATGGAGGTTCTATTCGATTACCAATCCTAGTCCGATACAATTCGCTACCACAAATGAGATTATCTTCACACAATGGAAATGTAAAAGCATGCACCTCAAATTCATGGTCACACAAAAGCATGGTATCAAGACTAGGTTCATCACTATTACCCGAGGAGTCATTGAAAACAATCCGATCCATCTCAATCACTAGGGACTCCTCAAGGTCACTACCAACCTCACTACCACACATAGGCCCACCATTATCAAGCAATTCATCAAGGGAAAGGATAGGGTATTCATTAAACTCATCTTCCCCTTTATCAAATATAGGCGGAGTGTCATAACAAGGAGCACAAATAGGGTCAACCACACAATCTTCACTAGAGAGAGGTTCAATGAATATCGAGCTCACATCATGATGTGGCTTATCATTCCTCTCAACTAATGGTTCACAATCACACACAAGTTGACCATTCGACTCTTCACTAGTTGCAAACACATTGTAATCATACAAATCATCAACTAGTGTTGAGTTAGCACTAACACTACCATGAGACAAGGAAGTAACATGTTCAAGGGACGAGCTATCACTTACCTTTGAGTGGCCATCTTGCTCACTCAATGCATTTGAAGTGTCATGAATTGTCTCTTCACCTTGAAGCTCACATTGAAGAGTTTCTTCACCTTGTCTATCCTTCTTGGGACATGATTGAGGCTCCATTGATGGGCCTCCAAGAGTACCTACACAAGCATTCACAAAAGTAGAAGAAAAAGACAAAGGGTTAAGGTTAGAATAAGGGGTGTCCTCACTCTTTTTTCCCTCTTTCTTTTCTCTCATTTTCTTTTCAAGGTTAGGTGTAGATTCGGGTGGTGACATCCCACTCACATCACTCAACACATCCTCTCCTTTTTCCACTCGAGGAATGTCACCGGTCGCTCCCTTACTCCTCTCAATCTTTTGTCTCTCAAATTCGGGTGAGTTGGGACGAGGCCCAAGAATACCCATGGCCGGAGTAGGTGGACTTTTAACATCAACCCGGAATCTAGGACTAAGAGACTCATCACTTGAGGTCTCTTTCTTCTTTGTTGGTGAACCACTCGGCTTTGGAGCTCGTGGTTTGGGGTTCACCTTGTTGACAATTGTCAACTCTTTTCTTGCACTAGTCCCACCATTGCTTGTGTTTGTAGGACTTCTTGTTTGCACATTGTTGCCCAGGGAATGAAGTTCTCGCTCCCTCCTCCTTTGTATGCTCCTAGCTTGCATTTCAACGGACATCTTTCCCCACCTTCCGTAAGGTGCAAACTCATAAACCCCTTGACCCGTGGCCACTAGATATATATCCCGCTTAGCATCATAGTGAACCTCCTTGTTGTGCAACCATGGATCACCTAACCAAACATCCCTATTTGGTGCGGGATACACGTCACACCAAACATACTCGTGGTAACCCTTATGAGATATGAGTACCCGTGCCTCCTTGTAAACCCAAACTCCTTTGTACTCATAGGGATACTTTAAATTATAGCATGGGATCTTTAGTATAGTAACTAAGGAAGGGTGAATGCAATTGGCATCGGATTCACCAATTTGGAGCAAGTTTCCATCCACCATATTTACCCCAACAACAAACCTACTTCTACCCAAGTTTCGTATAGGCACATCCAAAGAAGAGCTTGAATCCTCTTGATACCCATCACTATCAAATCGAAGCTTACTTATCCCACTTCCCCTAGCAACACCACTTGGACAACTTCCACTTCCCGTCACTCTTCCAACACTAGAAGTGTAGTTGAAAGTCGAGGAAGGAGCACCACTATGGAACCCATAATTGCCTCTCGCCTTGGTTCCATAGCTCCTAACACCACTCCTACCACCACGACTAGAGCAATGCACTCCAACCACGGTAAGAGCAAATTCTCTCATTCCCCCCTTCACATGGGAATTAGAAGATGTAACTCTCCCATTTCCCATGGAACAACCACCACCACCTCCCATACTAATGGAAGGTCCTCTACTACTCTCTTGCTTACCATAAGCAACACCAAGAGAAGATGCATATGCACAATTCGTATAATCACCCTCATCATCCATTCTCTCTATGTCACTTTCATCATGTTCAAATTCATCACAAGAAGAGTAAGTAGGATCATCATACCTTGAAGCGTCACCATCTTCCATTTCTTGACTTGGAGCATAAGATTCATCACATTCGTCTTCACAAGCCCCATAGTCTCCTTCATCTTCATAATCAACATAGTGATCCGCTTCATCATCATATGAGCCTTGGTTCCCGGAATCGTCATAGCAATACCCATTATCATCACCATAGGAACCATAGTCTCCATCATCTCCGCATGAGTCATATCCTCCACATTCATCATCATCCGAAGCCATAATTGTAATCAAAGAGTTAAGGACCTCACAAATTCGCTCCCTCACGTGTATCACTCAAAAGATGTCACTCAATTTTCTTTCCACTCGTGTATACACTCAAGGTCGTTGGCTTTTGTGACCACACTCTATTGTTCTCACCACTCAAGCCTTTTTCCACTCACGGCCCTCTTGTCTCTTAGTAATCACAATGGCAAGATCAATCAACTAATGCGCCCAAGTAATGGTTCGGAATGGAGTTAAAGTGACTCGATGTACGGAAGCTAATTTAGTGCGCACTTGAAGCAAGCAAATTCTACGACTTTAAGTATAGACTTCAAGACACACAAACACCCTAAGGAATCAAAGATTAGTGTTAATAAAGTAGGACTAATACCTTAGAAACACTAACCAAGAGGTACGGAAACAAACGGAACACAAAAAGACACGAAACGAAGCCAAACGGAGCCTCCCCAGGAGTGGGCGGTCCGCCTCTGTAAAGGGGGCGCCCCGCCTACTCAAAATCCAGAGAATGGCATAAAAAGAGGCGGTCCACCTCTTAGGAGTAGGCGGTCCGCCTACTAGGCTTCTCAGCACGGTCCGAAAATTGGTTTTTGGCTCGTTTAGCACTCAAAATCAAACGTTTTCGACTTGTTTTCGATTCTAATGATACCCAAAGGTGTATATGATGTTTCTAAACAATCCCCAATAGGTTTAAACCCCAATCAAACAACAACAAATCAATTTTGATTCTTGAGCAAGTTCTAGGGTTCTTTGAAAATTTTGGGAATTTGATTTCTTCAAATTTTGAATTACACCACCAAATTTTGTAATTTTGGTATCAAAAGATCGGGAATACAATAAGGAACAAACCCCAATGATTTTTAACGCATGGGTGTTCCAATCCAACAAGTTCCACCAATTTTTTTGTATTTTTCAATTTTTTTTCAATTTTTTTTGTTGTTTTCTCCTTTCAATAACAAGAACAAGGAAAACTAAAGATAGAATGAACAAGGAACGTGGATTCGTAAGAACGAATTCCAATCCTTGCTCTGATACCAAGATGATAGGAATCAAATACGCGGAAGCAAGTAATAAGGAAGCGGAAGCAACAATCAAACGATAACAAGAAAGTAAGGGATTGGGGAGAATAGAAATAGAAGAAAAGAACGAATCAAACTAACAATTAGATTGATTCAATAGGGAGAAGTGACTTGAACCATTAAACGGGACTCTCACTAGCGGAGATCCACCATGGATTCAACATAAGAGATACATGAAGTCCACGCTTCAACAAGAAAGGCCACGCCTATTCTATCTTCTCAATTCTATCTCCAAAACTAGCTAATGAAATAAAGGGCTAAGGGAAGCTTATATAGTTTTCCCATACACCTAATGAAATGTCTAAAACACCCCCAAAGTGGGTTATAACAATACAAGCCACTTAAGGGCAAAATAGGAACTATACGCAAAATCCCGTCCAAAATCTCAGCAAGTAGGCGCCCCTGCCTAGTGGGAGTAGGCGGTCCGCCTACTTCTCCATGCTGTGGAGTGGGCGGTCCGCCCATTGAGCAGGCGGCCCAAAATCCTGAGGCATCAACTTCACTAGGCGGTCCGCCCCTTTGACTAGGCGGTCTGCCCCTTCCTGGGGGTCCTTGGAATGGCTCAAAATGCGTCCCCCGAGCCTCTCCTTTGGTGCCTAAGTGCTCCTCCTTCCTTGGCGCTCCAATGCATGATCTTCAAGACGTTTCCGGAGCCCTTGACTTGCATTCCTTGTGCTCTTCAAACTTGGTTCTTGATGGTTGTCGTTTAGGCCAATTTGGGTCTTATCAATTGGCGTGCAAATGCTAGCAAACCTCGCTGAAGCACGAAATTTGGCATTAAAAGCAGAGACGATGTTGCAAGAAAAGAAGGCAGATTTTACCAGGAAGAACCGCTTCCTTTCGGCACCAACTGTTGAGACATCCGCCTATAGTTCGCCGAAACAAGCAGAGAAGTTTACCAATGATAAAGCTGCCGGAAAGAAGCCAATGAATGGGACACAAAAGCAGTCGCAAGGGAACCCATATGCAAGGCCACCCACGGGGAAAATGCTACCGGTGCCATCAAACTGGACATAACTCCAGTGAATGTCCACAAAGAAAGGGAATCAACATAGTAGAGGGAGAAGAATACCAAGACGATTGTGAAGAGGGTGATGAGTTAATATGTGGGCCTGATGGTGACACTACTGGAGAAGATTTAGAAGAAGAGCAAATCTATGTTGTTCGAAAGATGATGCTTGTTCCAAAGAAAGAAGAGATGACGCAGCGCCACCAACTCTTTCGCACCAGGTGTACTATCAATGGTAACATTTGTGATTTGATAATTGATGGTGGTAGCCAAGAGAATATAATTGGAAAAAGTATTATTGAGAAGCTGCAACTACCGGTGGAGAAGCATCCAACTCCTTACTGCATTGGTTGGATCAAAATAGTAGGCAACATTCAAGTGACAGAATGTTGCAAGGTTCCTTTCTCAATTGGGAAGTACAAAGATGAAGTGCATTGCGACGTGGTAGACGTGGATGCCTGTCACTTATTATTTAGTAGACCCAGACAGTTCGATAAGGATGCTCACCACTTTGGAAGGAAGAACATATACAAGTTAGAAGCAGATGGATTAAAGGTGACCTTGGTTCCAATGAACCAGATCATTAAATCCAAAGCTTCTAAAGTAGAGGGCAAGTCGTTCTTGACACTTACTCACTCAGAGAAGGAGTTTGAAGCTGCTTGTAAAGATGCAGAAGTAGTCCATTGCCTTGTGGTAAGGGACATTGTTGTTACCAAGGATATACCAGAGAAGACATTACCGGAAGATCTGAATCTTTTGTTCGAAGAGTTCAAGGATGTTATGCCAGAGGAACTGCCTGCAGAGTTACCACCCGTACGAGATATTCAGCACCATATTGATCTCATACCTGGGGCGAGTTTACCCAACCTGCCATACTACTGGATGAGCCTTAAGGAGAATGAGATTTTACGAGGCCAAGTTGATGAGTTACTAAAGAAAGGGCATATAAGAGAGAGCATGAGACCTTGTGCAGTACCGGCCTTACTTACACCAAAGAAAGACGGGACCTGGAGAATGTGCATAGATAGTAGAGCAATTAACAAGATCACAGTGGGGTATAAATTTCCAATTCCTCGCCTAGATGATATGCTAGACCAGTTAGATGGTTCAAAAATATTTTCAAAGATTGATCTACGCAGCGGATACCATCAGATTAGAGTTCGGCCAAGAGATGAATGGAAGACTGCTTTTAAGACGCGGGATGGAATGTATGAATGGTTAGTCATGCCTTTAGGCTTAACTAACGCGCCAAGTACTTTTATGCGGCTTATGAATCAGGTTCTACGGCCATTTATTGGGAAGTTCGTCGTAGTATATTTCAATGATATCCTGATTTATAGTCGGACTCACGAAGATCACATCTTGCACCTAAGGGAAGTATTGCTAGTCTTACATAAAAACAAGCTCTATCTCAACCTCAAGAAGTGTTGTTTTATGACTTCAGAGTTACTTTTCTTGGGGTTTATTGTCAGTGGTGATGGAACTCAAGTGGATGAAGATAAAGTGCGTGCAATCAGGGAATGGCCAGTACCTAAGACAGTAAGTGAGCTGCGTAGTTTTCAAGGGTTGGCAACTTTCTACCGCCGATTCATTCACCATTTTAGTAAGATCATGGCTCCTATTACTAATCTCCAGAATAAGGGTAAATTTTAGTGGAATGAAGAGGCAGACAGAAGTTTCAATCTCATCAAAGAGAAGCTAACTACTGCTCCAGTACTAGTTTTGACAAATTTTTTGAAGTAGAGTGTGATGCAAGTGGGGTAGGCATTGGAGCAGTCTTGTCTCAAGAAAAGCGGCCAGTAGCTTTCTTCAGTGAGAAGTTGAGTGATGCCAGGCAAAAGTGGTCCACCTATGACAAGGAATTTTATGCAGTTATACGAGCTCTAAAACACTGGGAGCACTATCTTATTGGTAAAGAGTTTGTTCTCTATACTGATCATCAAGCCTTAAAGTATCTTGGCAATCAAAGAAGGATTAGTCAAGACATGCATGCTAGATGGATTACTTTTCTAGAAAAGTTCCCTTACTGGCTTCGCCACAAGTCAGGAGTGGATAACAAAGTAGCTAATGCTTTAAGTCGAAGAGTTGCACTGATGATGACGCTAAGGGCTGAGATAGTTGGCTTTGATTGTTTGAAGGACAATTATGAAGGTGATGAAGACCTCGGAAGAATCTGGGAAAAATGTCTACTTAAGCAAGCTGTAGATGATTTTCACATTCACGAAGGGTTCTTTATGAAAGGGAATAGGCTCTGCATTCCCCGCACCTCGGTGCGCGAAAGGGTTATCAGGGACTTACATGGCGGAGGCTTGGCTGGACACCTTGGGAGAGACAAAATAATTGCTGTAGTAGAAGAGAGGTATTATTGGCCTCAATTGAAGCGGGATGTCAGCAAGTTGGTGAAAAGATGTTATATATGCCAAACTGCAAAAGGTCAAACTCAAAATACTGGCCTATACACTCCTTTACCAGTTCCTGAGCACATCTGGGAGGATTTAACCATGGACTTTGTCCTTGGATTGCCACAGACACAGCGAGGTATGGACTCCGTTTTTGTTGTGGTCGACCGTTTCTCAAAGTTGGCCCATTTCATCCCCTGTAGAAAGACTACAGATGCCTCTAATGTTGCTAGGCTATTTTTCAAAGAAATTGTTCGCCTACATGGAGTACCTAAGTCAATTACTTCTGATAGAGATACCCGATTCCTTAACCATTTTTGGATCTCTCTATGGAAAATGTTTGACTCGTCGCTGAAGTTCAGTAGTACTGCTCACCCACAAACAGATGGCCAGACCGAAGTTCTTAGAACTCTAGGCAATCTGATTCGCAGCATATGTGGGGACAAGCCCAGACAATGGGATTTCGCGTTATCCCAAGCCGAGTTTGCTTACAACAGTGCTACTCATAGTGCAACAGGAAAGTCTCTATTTTCCATTGTTTATGTCCAGAGTCCACGACATATTTTGGACTTGCTTAAGTTCCCAAAGGTTCCAGGATCGAGCATAACTGCAACTCACATGGCCAAGCAAGTACAAGACATCCAGGTAGAAGTTAAGTAGAAACTTGAGGAGACTAATGCCAAGTATAAGGCTGCTGCTGACAAACACCGTCGCTTGCAGACCTTTGAAGAAGGAGATGATGTTATGGTGTTTCTACGAAAAGAAAGGTTTCCTGTTGGTACCTACAACAAGCTGCAGCCGAAGAAGTACGGACCTTATCGCATCATAAGGAAAATCAATGATAATGCCTATGTGGTCGACTTGCCAGAGTCCATGAAAATCTTCAAGACTTTTAATGTAGCTGACCTCTCACCTTACCATTCATCTGAAGAACCTCTCTACCCAGCTAAAGTTAACTCGTGGACGAGTTCTGTTCCTGAGAAGGGGAGAACTGATGCAGAGAATCAGGGAAAGGATCAAACAAAATCAAGTCAGATGATTTAGACAATATCACATGAGATTTGGGAATATTTTTCTTGATTGATATCAGCTATCTTGATTAGCAGGATCTTAGATTTTATTGTATTTGATTCACCCAATCATAAATGATTTCTATGTTACCTGAAGACTATAAATAGTTGTTGCAGCAACCTTTGTAAGACATCCAGAAATAAACAAGACTCCTATCTATCAAATTGTATTTTATATTCAAGCTTTGCCGTGAGCAAGCTCTCTCTACTCGTGTATTAGCCTTCTTGCTTAATTATCTGTTTTCTAGATTACTTTCCTGTCCTACATCACAATCTAGTAAACCTAGAATTCTCTATTAACAGTCTATTGAAATGCTTTTGCCTTGGGGTCCTGTGCATATCTTTTAGCAGCCTATTCACTATTATTGGTTCAGACCCATTCATAATATTACTATTTTTTTTCTTTCAGTTGGAGATAAAACACAAATAAAACTACATGAACAAATCTTATATATATCTCGACTAGTTTATCAAATTTGTTTTTATGCCCCTATGAGTCAAAAGGTCCCAAAATTTTACTATTAGTTATATTTATTTATATTGGTGGGAGTTTTTTTTAAGTGAACACGACGTTGGTCATTTGTTTTAATATACTATATTGGTTATAGTTGTAAAAAATCTTATTGACATATATAAATTTAATTTAGAGTTCTAAATATTAGACAAAGTTCTATTATAAAAGATATTTATTTTATTTTTTTTTAAAAAAAACTTAAGGCTTTGGAAAAAAGATTCCACATTATTAATAGTTCGGCATACAATCAGCTGTTTGAATCAAATGTGTTGATTTATTCAATAGATATTTGAAAGAATTAATTGAAAAAGATTAATTTATAGTTTTGCATAGGAATCAAATGTGCCAATTTATTCTTAAAAAGATATTTGAAGGAATTGATTTGAAAGGATTAATTTATAACTTTGCGTAAATAAAAAATTAATTTAAAATTGAACTTTATTAAACTAAAAAACACATACATTGTCAAGTTATTAAGTTGGCTTTACGTCTCTGGTATTATTGAGCCACCCTGGTAACTTGTTTTATTTTGAGAGTTTGATGTAAAGCATAAATATATATCTCGAAAATATAACTAACCATACACAATACATATACAAAGGATATTCAAGATCTATGCATGTATTCTATATATATATATATATATGTAAATTACATTTTTGACCTACATATATACAATACGTATGACTTACCACCTTCGTCAACGCCTAATTAACTACGCCCCTTAACGTAATCTTTATCTGATTTCAAGCAAAATAAAGGATGGGAACGAGTTTAGGCGTTGCATGTGGTCAACTTGACAGAGTGAGTGCCCAAATTAAAACAAAGCAGTAGCCAGCAGGCATCCCCGCTATATGTCGCATAAGAAAGCAACATATGGTATGTACATTTGGATAGCCTTAGCAAGCTGGTCCGTTGAATATTCACCACTCGCCGAATCCTACCCCTTCTTACCTTTTCTTTTTTCTTTGGGGTTTAATTTGTCAATATATTAGTGTGCACTTGCTAGCTTTGTTTCTTTTGTTTTCTGGATAACGTTCAACTAGTCACACATCTTTGAATCTTGAAACAAACTCATCTCCTCAGTATTTCTTCTCTGTATTTTCCCTCTTCCTAATTGTTCATAAATGGCTAGTGTTTCAGCTACTTGTCTCAGATTTGGGTGTTCACTCAAGTCATCACAGGTTGGTCATTTGGTATTAACTCGTCCATTTTCCCTTTCCTAATTGTTCATAATTGGCTCTTTTTCCTTTCTTTACTTGCATTATTCTCATGCATGTATATGGACTATGGAGGCTATTACATTTCGAGCAATTTGTCTTTTAACTAACTCCTTATATGGGGTGCTAATAAATTTGGTGTTATGTGCATAATCTATTGAATCCCCTGTGCAGATAAGCGGAGCAAATTCAGGTCTAAAGTTGGTTTCTGTAGGTTGGGCAAGGACTGGTGCAAGTTTCCCTTCTCTCAGAACCTCCCGCTTCCAAGTCTCTTGCGTAAATCTTCTTCATGTCCTTCATTAATTAATCACTTTTATCACATTTCAGCTATCTTTTTAGTGTTTAGGATTTGTAATTTTGTATAATAAAAACTACTAGTATTAGTGGCAGTGGCGTAGCCAGAAATTTCTCCAAGAATGTTCAAGCTTCAAACAAAAAAAAATCTCTTTTCAAAATGTATAAGATGGACTAGATCCTAAGTTGTCTAACTAATTTTGAATACCCTACACCACTAAGCTATCACTATTAGTTTGGTCGAGGGTGTTCAAAACATGATATTTAGTCATATATAATTAAATTTAACCTATCTCTACGGTATAATGATTTTTCAGCGAAGGGTGGTCCTTCAATGTGGCTCCGCCATTGGCAGTCATAGCTACTGGATTCAACTAAACTAAGTATTTTTGAAGAACATAATTCTTAACATTAGTAAAATTTTAACACATCATATTTTGAACGTATAATTAACCAATTATATCTAAATTTTGGATCCGCCTCCTGTTATATGCATGAGCAGGCAAAGGCAGACACGGTTGAGAAGGTAATAAGCATAGTGAGGAAGCAACTAGCTTTAACTGCAGACACTGTGGTCAGCCCGGAAACTACTTTCAATGACCTTGGTGCCGACTCTCTTGACACAGTGAGTACTTTCTGTCTTCACTTAATTACTAATTAGCTTCTGCAATTCGTTACATCATTGTTGTGATACGAGCAGGTGGAGATTGTGATGACCCTGGAAGAAGAGTTTGGCATTGCAGTAGAAGAAGAGAACTCTGAGAGTATTTTAACAGTTAAAGATGCTGCTGACTTGATTGAAAAACTTGTTGAAAAGAAAGCAGATTAATTAGACAATTAGGATGGCAAAAATTCAAGACTTGAGAGTGAGTTTAGCTCAATTTTTATGAGACTGATTGTAATTGATATTCTTGGATTGCATTCTTTTGCAACATAATTGTTTTTGGGTATCCGAATGATGACATTCTCTTTCCAAGAAATTTTCCTTTTAGTTTGGCGTTGCTAATTAGATTTCCAAATGTGTTTTATTAGTTAAATTGTAATTACTTGTCTCATCCTTCTGGCAATGGTGCTTATAACCTCCAGTAATGGTTACCGACAATGTTGATAACCTCTCTAATCTTTGTTTCATGCTTGTGTTGTCAACTGTGACATAATAATAATGGAGATAAGCGTGCAGTCGCTATGATTAATAGTATGAATAAAAATTTGGGAGTATTGTTCGCGACAAAAGTTTTAATTAGCGTGTCATTAGAATTATTGGACAATATATTAATAAGTTTTGTGTATATCTTCATACAAAATAAAAAAGGAGACTACACGATGGATAATTCAAGACATAAAAGCATGCACATAGTATCCTTGGAATTATAGGTGTCAAACGGGTATACGGGTTCGAGTTGTAAAATTGTAATTCCGCGGGTTCCGGGTATGGGTCTGGATACGGGTTTAAATTACGGGTTCTTAATGGGTCCGGGTTTGGGGTAGGAAAAAAAATCCGTATGGGTTCGGGTCTTAGCGGATACGGGTATGGGTTCGGGTCTTAACAAATCGGGTTTAGGTCCGGGTTTTAATTTTTTTTTTAACAATATTATTTTAAATACTTAAAAAAAAGATAATGATAGGAAAAACTGAAAGACTTACTTTATTTAAGATACTTGAACTATTAAAGTCTTGAACATTAAACTTCTAAATCTGAAAAGTGCAACATCAAAACTAGATAATGAAAATTTGAATTACAAATTTAAATATGCCTAATTCTTTGTGTAATTTCTTCCATGTCATTTTCCTCATGCTCCAGTGTAGGTGCCATTGATGGTGCTTGATCACTTAACAAAATTTATTCAAGGTTATCATCTTGTTCTAGTGAGTCTTCAATTCCTCGGTTTCTTCGCTCCAATCTAATCCAGTCTCGTAAACAAACTAGAACATCCAAAGCATTATTACCCAAAGAGTGGCGGGTATCATCTATCATTTGTCTTCCTTGGCTAAATGTACTTTCTAATACAACTGTTGAAACTGGTAAACTGGTACAACTAAAAATTTTTATGTAGTGAATTAAATAATTATATTTTCTAATAATATACGCCCAATAATTATTTTGCCAGACTCCAAGTAGCTTATTTTCTGAGGTATATATCGAAGTTAATAGTTGAAGTTCTATACCATATTTGAGTAATATATATTCAAATTGTTGATTTGTTATGAAATATCAAGTTTCTTTTTTAGTTAAATAAATAAACTTGTTTCTCTTGAACATATTTCACTAGTAACAATATGGACACAAAATGAATTAAACCATGAGTGAAAAACTTGTGTATACCTTTCTCTCCACATACAAGTTTTATTACTCAGTTTATTTTAACGGGTACGGGTATATCCAGTAATACCTCATAATTTTGACGGGTCTTAACGGATACGGGTATTCGTTAAGAAAAAAAAAACCGTTCGGGTAGGGAGTATTTTAGGGGATTTACGGGTCCGAATGAGGTCGAGTTTTAATGAGTCCGGGTCCGAATTTTGACGGATAGACCCCTATCCGTTTGACACCCATACTTGGAATGGACAAGCAAAGCCACTCAATGCAGCAAAGCCACTCGATGCAATGAAGCATGACATCGAATTGTCCATCTATCGAGGCGTTAGCCTCATGAAACTTTAACATTATATTCTATATTCGCATTAAGATGTTTAGAAGCTGCTTTACTATTAAATGATTTTCAATTGCGTCCAAATTTTACCTTTATCAAAAATAATCTATGTTTGTCTCAATGGAATGCTTAGCTATTTTAGAACTCACCAAAAGCATAACTTGCAAAAGAATTTTAGTACGTATAGTGTAACATACGTTGTCACCATTGCAGTCATGAGAGGCGTTGGCATCAGATTTTAGTAACTTGAAAGATACCTTCTATGTGAGAAGAACATGGAAACTTGGATATAAATTTTAAAATTTTAGAACATCTTGGATAAAGAATCCCTCCTAGAAGAGATGTCTGTTCAGTTGATGCCCAGGAATTATAAATTGCACGTTTGAACATGAAACCTCACTATCAAATGTTGCCTATTAGATGCACATCTATATTCCATTACTTCTTTTATTTCAACCAAAATGATAACAAAAAAAAAAAGCATTTTGAGTAAAATGTGAGCTTGAACACAAAGCACATTAAAACAAAAATTGGTTTCTTTTTGGTGGATTTTCTGACTCTTATGTTATTGATGGGAGGAGCCACTGAATTGTGCAAAGATGATGGAATACTTTGATACATTAGGCGTTTCACTTAAATACGAGTAATATGTAATGGAGTTGTGATTATTAAACTGTGACTATATCTTTTTTTGTGATCTTATACTTTTCTTTATTATTTTATATTTCAAGCTTTCATCTTTTAGCTTGTTTGGTTCTCACGTATGAGTAATTCACATAATTTTGCGGTACTATCAAAATCATTCCGTCTTATTTTTCCCTTATAGATTTTGATCTTATACTATTAATTTATATTTGACCATTTTTCAAGTGTAATTCCAACTTAGGATTGCTAATATTAACCGTAAAATCTAGTAGGCTTACTTGTACTGGAAATTGATTTGATATTGGACGAATTAACTCGTCTAATAGGAGTATTTATCGGTCGGTTCGGTTTTACACTTTATCGGTTTGGACTATTGGTTTTTAAAAGTGCTAAATCAATAACCGAACCAATAAGCTATCGGTTATCTGTTTTCGGGTTATCGGTTTTAGGATCTTATCGGTTCGGTTTTCGGTTTAACCATTAAGAAACTTAGGCAAGTATTTAAAAAAAACCTCTTAAACGATTGCATCCAATACAAAATCGGCTTTATTTTCACAGCGAATTCAAATGCCTCTTATAGCATTCGCCATATTCAAAAAAGTAAACAACAATAGATTCAAATATACTTCATTATTCTATAAACTAATGGAGGAGGCAAGGAGTGAAATAGTAAATCGGTGGTTGAAATGGATGGGGAGACTTGAAAGTTACAAAAGTAAAAGAAGACTAGAGTTTGAGATTTAAGTTCCAACTAATTAGTAATTAAGTATACTACTTTTATGCACATAAGTGCAATATAGTAAATTTGAAAACCTTATTGGGTTATCTGTTTAACCAATAAGAAAATGTACAAAACCGACAACCGAACCAATAACCCAATAAAATTTTTTTGCAAACCGTTAAATAACCGATAACCCAATATTTATAAACCATTAACTTTTTATCGGTTCGATTTATCGGTTTAAACCAACAAATGAACAGCCCTATCGTCTAGTCACTTAAAAATGTGTTGGTATAAATTAGAATCTCTCTATCACAAATCAGAATTCTCAAATTGAATCATAAAAATTATACCAATGGAATTAATAAATTCCCGATGCTGAAAAATTAAAAAAAAATTGTCTAAAAAGTACTACTAGTAATAAAGTATAAGAAAAAAAATAGCTCAAGGACGAGTTGACGGTAACTGAAGTCGCTCTGAAATCAAAGCTGAGCTGTTTTTAAACGGCATTTTCTTTCTTCCGTTATTATCGTCTCTCCCGCGATACGCGTTTCATTTTTTTTCCTTATTAGTACTTCTTCTTCCATTTGACGCCGTCAAAAATATTTCTTTTGTTTTCCCCATCATTTCCATCGGAGAGAAAATCTAGGTCCTAATTATGTTTCCAAAAATCTAGAACCTTCTCAATTTTCACACACATATTCACACAGTAGCAAATGGATCGTCGGAGAACGGGAAGTCCGGTGTACGCACGGCAGTGGAGTGGAGGATCAAGCAGTACAGGTTCATCATCTCCGGTAGGATCGCCGGCGCATCCCCGTGCACGGTTGCCGCCGACGGTGACCGGTATGTCTACTATAAAACGGACTCAGAATGTTGCTGCTAAAGCTGCTGCTCAGCGTTTGGCTCAAGTTATGGCTTCTTCTCAGAGTCCTAATGATGATGATGAGGATGATGATGATCTAGGGTTTCATCGGAGTAATAATAATAGTAAAAGCAGTGGTTTAACTGCTATTTCATTAGCTAAGCCTAATAGATCTCCTTCACCCGCGGTAATTTTTGTTGACTTTTTAAACTTGAATTGTGTATCCTATGCTATTGATTTTTGAATTATTTAATGTGAGTTCATGAATGGTTCGTTGTTGCTGCGTAATTTAGATGGATTTAAGATTGGCTACAGTTGGTTAATGAACTCTTGATGGAAAGAATCAAGAGTTAATTAGTAGACAAAGATACCCGGTACTTATGCTGGTGGAGCTAGCAGGTACCGTGTGGAATTAGTCGATGTGCTAGTAGCTAGCAGGTATGTTGTGGGATAGTCGAGGTGCTAGCAGGTACCTTGTGGTATTAGTCGAGGTGCTAGTAGGTACCTTGTGGAATTAGTCGAGGTGCTAGTAGGTACCTTGTGGAATTAGTCGAGGTGCTAGCATGTATCTTGTGGAATTAGTCGAGATGCGCAAGCTGGCCTGGACACCACGGTTATAAAAAAAATCAAGTGTGGATTAGAGGAGGAAAAAATATTTGCAAGTCAACTGTTTGCTTTGGCAATACACTTTGTGATTGGAAACATATGTTAGCATTGCTTGACTATGAGGGAAAGTGAACCCATGTGGTTTTAATTTGACTTTTTGTTCAGCTGGCTCAAGATACAATGAGATAATTTTGGTATTGATATTATCATGTTTTAAGGACCTAAGGCTGTTCTTAAAAGTTTACTTCTTGTCTTGCGAGCCGGCATTAGGGTAAAGGGGGAGAAGAAAAGAAGAAGTCATGAAGCCACATGCTATGGTGCGTGGACTATTATGAAAACTGGGCTTCTCTTATACAATAAGAAAAAGAAAAAACAAAAGGAAGTTCTATCTGAAAGAGATTTATGATTTTCAAAAGTATCAAGTTTTGCGACTACATATCCGCTTATAACTTTTTTTTTCTTTTTGTGTGTGTGTGTGTTTGTGTGTGTAAAAGACTAATGCTTTATCACTATGCATCCAGATGTTTTGCTTAAGGTTCCTTTCTGATGGTAATTAGATGCTATCATGTTTAGTTAGGTCGGAACTTTATGGATCACACTCCTTCAGTCCGTTCATCCTCAACTGGAAGAGCCTCGATGTCTGTTCGTTCATCAGCAGCAGCAACCACGACCGGAGCAATAGTACCACCAAGTAGGCCATCATTGAGAACTCCAGTTTCTATACCACCAATAGAACCTCCTAGTAATCGCTTGAGAGAGAAAAGGTAACCGATTGCTATTGTTTTTATCTTGAGAAACAAAAGGTAACCAATTGCTATTGCTATTGCTACTAGGAACAGATTACAGTTGTACTGAAACTGACATGATGAGCTTGTGACCTGACACTCAATTTCTGCCTAGTTTCTCATCTTGTCCAACTCTTGGCATTTTAACTCATTTTTTTCTTGATTGTCATTGTTTATGATGGTTACTTTGAAGATGATTGGAAGTAAACATGATTAATTGAATTCATGTCAGACTACATAAAATTAAGGACTATTAATGTGACATCCAAGAGCAATCAATCATTATTTTACTACCGTTGCATATGAAATTTTTTGAGCACTGTACTATAATTGGTTTCCTCTTAGACTGCATATTATCTTGACTCAATGTGTATTCTTTTGTATCACGGCAAGTGAAAATGAAGCTCAACTGTATTAGAAAATGATTTTAGGTTTACACCAGAATTAGGACGCATTGATTTGAAGGATTCAGGAAATGAGCACGAGGCTTCCGCGCTTCGTGATGAGGTATGTCATCTGAGTGAGCTTGCTATTTGGTGGATGGCTTCTAAAATTGGTTAGACCTGTCCATTCCAGAGCATGTTTTCGTTATCTCTTGGGGCTCCTGTAATTTGAATGTTTGGATACATAGAAGTTTGTTAAACTAAAATTGAGAATTTTGTGAATTCTTTGCAGCTTGATATGCTTCAGGAAGAAAACGATGTTATTTTAGATAAGGTGGGCTATTTTACCTTACTACACAAAAAAAGTCTACACAAAAAAAGTAGTTATGTGCGATTTTGTAAATTTTGGATCACAATAGCTGATGTAATTTACAGCTACGTCATACAGAAGAACAACGTGAAGAAGCTGAAGCTAGGGTTCGGTTGTTGGAGAAACAGGTAATATAAATTAGTAAATGGTCTAAAATTTGGATGGTAATTTCTTGATGGTGATCCCAATTTCTAATATAACTGAATCTGTCACCAGACAATTATTTAAAATGCTAAGTTAATTATTAGCACCAGTAATTGTGTGCAGGTAATTACTATGTGGAAACAGTTTTCAGCACCTCTACTATGGAGGTGGATCGAGATTTGAACATTATGGGTTTGATTTCGGGATTCAACCCATTTAATTTATTGGGTTCTTAATCCATTATTTTTATTTATTTAATGGATATTTTAAAACCGTATATAGACTCCAAGCCAAGCTCTTTATCAAAATATATATATATACCCTCCAAGTCAAGCTAAAGGTTTAGATGAATTATGAACTTATAAATAATGCACTAGGTTCGGCCCTATCAACTAATGATATCAACTCTAAATAGTCTTTGGTCAATGAGACATATCTTATGGTTTTACTGAATGGGATTCTAGTTCCTTGTTGGTCCCGAGGGACGGAGGAGGCTAGGTTAGCCGAAAGATGGTTATCGGTTCAAGAAATACAAAATGTAGAAAATTATCTTCGAAATACTTGTGAGGTCATGGTTTGTCTTATTTAGTTTTCTAGAGTAACCGTTATATGAAACTATTGCAATTCCTTATTTACAGGTCGCTTCTCTTGGAGAAGGACTATCGCTTGAAGCCAAATTGTTAAGCAGGTATAGTCTGTAATATTTGTCCCCCTCCATTTATCTGCTTAACAAATGCCTGATGATATGCATAATGACTGCAGGAAGCAAGAAGCGCTTCGCCAGAGAGAGGTAGCTTGAAGAACTGTGAATACAAGTAGTAAAACATTGTTATTAACAGACTCACTGATGCGTCAAAGACTGTTAATTGTCTATGTTTTTAGTCTTTTAACTAATTTATGTGTCTACAAGTCTGATGTGAATGATGATAATGATCTTGCTTGCTTAATGTTTATGCTTCTATTGCTTTTGGTCTGAATGTACTGTTTTCTTCTGCAATCTTGTTGCAGGCTGCTCTTAAAGCTGCACAGCAAACTAAGGATGGAAGAGATGAAGAACTTACGATACTTCGTACTGAAATTGAAGTTAGTTCATGCTACTCTCCCAAAACTAAAAAAGTTCATGCTACTCTCAGGGTGCTGTGAGTTTTTGTTGTCACTGATCTTTCTTTTAATTTCTGCGCAAATTTTGTTCTATTCAGAACTTAAAGGACGATGCTGCTAATGCGATTGAACAACTTCAGGAAGCTGAATCTGAAGCAAAAGCTCTTCGAACAATGACACAGAGAATGATTTTGACCCATGAAGAGATGGTTGTTTGAATTTTGATGAGATAACTTTTTGGTTTTAGCTTAAAAAATATGCTACTCAGTCTTGCTTACTTTGATGTCTGTTGTCTTCTTGACATTCTAGGAGGAGGTGGTTCTAAAGAGATGTTGGCTTTCTAGGTACTGGGGCCTCGCTGTACACTATGGTAATTTGCTTAATCAGCATCTTTTCTTGTGGATTTAATTAGTGGTTGTCATAGGTTTATTGTACTGTTTTGAATTGACATCCTTTAGCATCTTTCATATGCGTATACAGGAGAAACTGTGTTTCTTGTCAAGTATAGAAATCCCATGATTACTAAAAATTTATAACCAGCCAGCCTATTTCTAGTCACAACTGGTTTTTTTGTGAGACCTCTTAGGGGTTTGACTATTTTTATTTTATGATAATGTATTTGGACCAAATTGGTTGCACCTTGGTTAATCTATGGGTTTACCTTCCTTCAACTAGTATGGGTGCCGAGAAACTTCCTACCAAGGTTTAGACATACGAGTTGAAATTGACTTGTGTTTTGTTTTGTTTTCGGGTCTATGCTTAGATTTGAACCAGTGGCTTCTACATCATTGACCACTAGGCTCTACCTGGGTGCTTGACTATTTTATTCACTGTGGTCCGCAAGTCTTAATTTGCCTTCTAAAAACTTGTCCCCAGGGTTTGCTATAGTGGTTAGAGCACACCGTGTGATGTGTGGATTAGGCATGTCACTTCGAACTCTATTGCAGACAAAAGCCTGGTGTCTAAGTGGAGAAGAAGCATAGAAGGGGGGCTACCAACCATTCTTGGAACATCTTAAATCATTTAAGTCTTATGTTGAAGATGAAACTACATTCAAGATAAGTTAGGGATTAAGTTGGAATATAGGTCATAAGTTGAGGACCAATTATGGATTTAGTCTGTTTATGAACTGTTCTCTTTCATTTACAATCTTATGCACGGAAATATGCATAAAAAGATTGTCTGGTTAGTGCTCTCTTTTATGAGCATGTTCGTCCTGGCTTATTTGAGGCTGTTAAGTCATTTTTGACGGTGTCTTTAATATCTTTTTTTTTTTTGGTGTGCGTGTGAGATAGATGGCTGTTAATCAGTTGGTGTGGCTTAATTTTATGCTTTTTCAGGTATCTGTGTAGATATAGCAGGGACAAAGCATGATCATTGGTCATCTTTTGCACCTCTTCCATTTGAAGTTGTGATTTCTGCTGGGCAGAAGGCCAGGGAGGAATCCTGGAATGGTGTTTAGCTCTTCTCTTGAAATTTTCATCTTGCACCAACTCCATGACATGCCTTTCTTTCTGCTGCTTATGCTTCTCTTTGCATCTAAGTTGGATTGTGATATCTTCGATCTGAGTAGGTGGCGATGATTCTGATCGGAGCAAACGTGTTCGCGACATTAGTGACTTATCTGGAGAAGGAAATATTGAAAGTATGCTGTCAGTTGAAATGGCTCTAAGAGAATTAGCTTCCTTGAAGGTTTGGATTTGCTTCTTTAGTCAACATTATATTACATAAAAGTTGTGTATCGTGTTTTGGTAAAGAATGTTTTTTTTCTGCTTTAGGTTGAGGATGCTGTTATTCTTGCATTGGCACAGCATCGACGCTCAAATGTAGTTCGTTCTTCTGGTATGATTTATGGTTGTGTGAAGTAGTTCGGTTGATTTCATTGGATCAAGCTGATTTTTTCTAGCTTGTACTCTTTTACACGTCAAAGTTTACCATCTTCTAGAGTTCATGCATTTTTTCATGATACTATATCTGATGCTCCATATTGCACTAGGGCATAGTCATCAGTTTACAGCAAATACCTGTTGCCGTGACTAGAGGGTAGTCTGCCTTCTTCTGTCCATGTCAAGCTGCATACTAGAAATTGCGTACGAGAATTTCAATGATGGTTTAGATCAGCCATCTGTAGGTCTTTTGCCACCCTAAAGACTATTAATCACTTAGCTGTTGCTGAACATCCAGTAGAACTTGTACTTTGCCTTAATGATTAATACACCTAGTCTTCTTGCTGGTCCATCTGGTGCAGTTCTTATGTCCCAACCCCTCATTCATGTGTTGTGAGTCTGAAAATACAATAACACTTACTCTGTGTTTTGTGCTTTTTGTTTGTTTGGTAGATCCTAAATCATCTGCTGACCCCAAGTTGATGGATGCTTATGGTAAGAAACTTGCTTGATCAACTCGAATACCAGTTTGAACATGTTTGATTTGGAATAGATTGATTTGCTGGGTATTTGAATATTCTCCATTACTAGGAGTGATAGATCTGTTTTCTACAATTTAAATTTTTGAATTTGTTAAATGAAGTGCCTTCCATGTTATTGCGCCGACTTGTTTGCCCAGGGGAGTGTTTGAAGACTTTCATTGGGCCACCTTGCAGATGTTAGATATGCAAATCCTGTAACAAAAATAGCTGTTTTCCCCACTTGGACTCTATTTGTTTCTCTCTAGGTTGTTGGTATATAGGTCAAGGCTTGTTAAAAGTGAAACTGGAGGTTGTTGGCGTGTTGATGTGCTGTGGTATAACAAGTGCCTTCTTCTTGGGGATCTTATCTACGGATTGATTTTTACCTGTATGTTTTTGGTTGCAGAGTTAAGCCAAGAGGAGTCGGAAGATGTTCTTTTTAAGGAGGTCTGATTCTCCTTTGATAATTAAGTTTTTTCTTTATGGAGCTGTATGCTGTTCTTCTGTTTGATGTTTTGTACCCTTCATACCAATTGGCATGACACCAATTTTACTGGATGAGAAATTTGTTAGATTTATAAGGGCCGGAATAGAGGCCATGGTTTAATTGAACGTTGACCAATTCATGAGTATATCATGTTGCCCTCTTAACCGATGTTTCGTTGCATTAGTTCTACCAGTTGATGGACCTTATTTAAAATTGCAGGCTTGGCTTACATACTTTTGGAGGAGAGCCAAAGTGCATTTTGTAGAAGAAGATATTGCAGAAGAGAGGCTTCAGTTCTGGATTAGCCGTAGTGGACAATCACCAACAACTCAGGATGCTGTTGATGGTAATTCATTACTTTTTTTCTTGAATAAAGTAATGGTATTTGGTCTTTGCTTTTAAATTCATTTGTTTCCACTTAAACACTCCTATTCGAGCTTTACATGGAAACTCTTGTTTCAGAATTAAGTTTCTTCCAAGATGTCTACGTACCTAGAAATGTAAGCATTAAAATTTTGCTTGTTACTTTATACTACTAGTGAAAGCCCAAACTCCTACAATAAATAATGGAGTCTCATGATTCATAATAGTTTAACCTCAGGAGCTCCCATTTTATGATGCTAACTTGAGTAGGATAGGGCTAAATAGGCCGTCCTACTACGGTCCACTTTCCTACTTTTAAGGTTCGTCTCCTATTATAATTTTCTTTGATTTTTGCTGAAAACTTAATAGGAACTTTTCATTTTAAATTTTAGCATTTATATTTAACATTGGAGTTCTAGTCTGTTAAAAGGTTTGAGCCCACGCAGTGTATTTGTGAGTCACAAGTTATAGGAACAATTATCTTAGAAATCTTCCAGTTTAAACAGTTTCAAGTAAAGCAATAGGAAGAATATTTGTTGGCCTTTTGGGGACATTTGATGAAAGAAAGAGTTATTAACAATATCTGACTACTTAAAGTTACACATTTAATAAATAGGGCTGAATTTGTAAAATTGATTTAGATATAGTTGAAAATTATTTTGCCCATCACTTAGTGGAGCTATACTTTGCAGTACCCGTAATTCTTAACCATTTGTCATGGTTGCTAAGTCCATACTTGGTGTAGGCCTTGGTGGAAAAGCTTTATTGTGTAAAACTATAATTGGCCATTGGACCCACAAAGCTAGTTTTGCCTAGACTTCATAATGTCAGTGGTGCCATAGAATATGCTTTGTTTGGAAAGCTATAATTGCTCATCACGGGCATTGATTTGCATTGGACCCGCAAAGCTAGTATTTTCCTGACTTCATATTGTCAGCCATAGAATATAATCTTTCCATAATTGTGTATTCCATCCATGCGTGCTATCTCTTTGTTTCTCTGTTCTCTTACATACAATGGAACTGTTTCTTCCTTCCCAATTATATAGGGCGTGATGTAATATATTCGGATTGGTTCTATTGCTGAATGAAATTTCTTACCAAAAAAGTTTTTACCAAGTGATGTGGCATTACCAAAAAGTTTTTACCAAGTGATGCTTGGATATGATGATGATAATGGTGGTTTGAGGAAACCATTATTATCTATCCGATAGAATCGTTAATCATTCTAAAAATTCCAGAAGCTAACTAGACATAGTTTTCCAGAAACTAACTACACATAGGTAAAAGTAGTCTTCAGTATTAGATTTATCAACCAAATTCAATCCTCCTTTTTTCTTTTTAAGAACCACTAGTTATTAAGCAACTGACTACACAATTTGTAGGTTTAGAATAATTTGGATATAAAGGGAAATTTTTCTGGAGGGATGCGGGATTGAGGTTAAAAATGATTCTTTCAGAGAGAATGATCACTTGAGATAAATCTCACTGTCCAATAAATGAAGTGGCGTCCGAGGACTTGAACACTGAAAATCAGATTTCTTAAGAAACAGAGGGGAGCATGAGTAGTACTAGGATGGGTGACCCTCGGGGAAGTCCTCGTGGTGCATCCCTCTTTTCCCTTAGCAACAAAGAAACAGCGGGGAGTGGGATTATTTGCAAAATGTAAGAACTGGCTTGGGGCTCGATAAATATCAAACTTGGTAGCACAGTTAAAATTTTAATAGCATTCATTCAAGTGTTTTGCAATTTCTTGACAGAATGGTAATTCTTGCTTTTGTTACAGTGGAAAGAGGTTTAATCGAATTGAGGAAGCTGGGAATTGAACAGCAGCTGTGGGAAGCTTCTCGTAAAGAAATTGACCAACCTTCGGTCCCTAATGGCAAAATGACTGCGGAGTCGGAGGCATCTCCATGATGGATGTGCACCAATGTAGTTGTTTAATGTCTATTCTTTTATAGGTCGTACCTTTTTATTTTTCTTTTTATTTTTTAAATTTTATTTTTGGTTCAATAGATATTATTTTCCTCATTTTCTGATTGATTCTTTCGGTTTGTCTTCCTGGAAGTCTCAAATGGTAGAGCTTGAGAACAGTTAAATTGTAATTAGTTTGTATGATCAATTGAGTGATGCAAAAGTGAAGTTTCTTCAGCTCGCGTCTACGTATGTTATTCCAAATGAGCCGAAAGGGACGAAGAAACTGTTTTTCGTCAAGTCCCCATCATTCCTCTGCTGTCTTCTATAATATCAAAGGAGACCATGCTGCATCCGTTGCCCTCGATATTGCCAATGAAATGATAAGACAGTGAGAAAGCATCGAAATGAGGTTTAACTTTACTTAATTAAATTTTATCTTCCTAGTATAAGCGTGAAGTTACTAACTTATATTTCGTGATATAAAAGTAATTGAATTTTATCTTGTCTCATTATAATAAAACTATTATTATTCTAAAGCTATTAAATTTCATCTATAGTACTTTGCTGGGTAAATATTGTCGTTATATTGTGGGAAGAATTTAGTTACTTTTAAGGGGATACAACCATTTCCGGTGACTTTAATAAGAACTTTTAAAACCGGCCTGGGCATTAATGACTGCTTAGTTTTTATTATTCCAATCAGTGGCTTGGGAAACAACTCTAATCTTGTATTAAGTTAGGCTGTGTATATCGCATTCTTTGGGGTGGGGTCTTTTTCCAAATCCTGCGTGAATGCAGGATAGTTGGTAAACCGACTGCTTTTTTTGTCTTTATTAGGAATTGAGTTAAAAAAGTTCTTTTTTTATTTTTTCAGATACGGTGAAGTTGAAATAGGGAAAGATTTGTAAGTGTTATACGTCATGTAAAGCTACTTAACTTCGATTAATGGATTTCACGAAAATTGCTAGAATATCCCTTCAGAAGGAAGAGTGCAAGCAAAAAAGAAATAGAAATAAGAAAATTTCTTGTATCGCGTGATTCAAATACAGGTGGTGCAGTGTACCAGAATGGACAAGATGCAGCTTCCAACTTTTAGAATTAGACAAGTTAATGATAGAACTAACTCCTAGATTTTTGTAAATGTATTACAGCATTAGTAAAGAGGTTTACACCTCCATAGGAATTTTTTGGACTTCTTCTAAAATGGTTATCCTAGTTAGTTTCTTACTAGGACTCATAAGAGCTACTAAATGTAAATTAGAAGAGGGGACTTTAGCTTCTAAGTTAGCAAGTTTAGCTAAGTTAGATGTTAAAGTTAATTTGGAAATCTTTTGTTCAGAGCTAGGTATATCTAGTTCCAATGGAGGATTTGAGGAGGTAAGGTGGTATGTCCCCCTCCTTAACATCTTCTTTTTCTGGTTATTAATCTACGGGTAGGGGTCAATGCCAAACCCCCCTGCGTCTCTAGCAGGTTTAAAATTAAAAAAAAAAAAAAAAAAGGTGGTGCAGTGTACTAACAGCACTGTGAAGCATTATGATTACTGGCATGAAATTCATAAAAAAAGAGCATCATCATCTAATTTGAGCGTGCAAAAGATGTACGTTTTTTTGGAAACTGCAATCTTATGTCTTTGTTTCCACGCTACATATATGAATGCAAGTGAAGTATTATAGAATACTCAATCTTTCTTGGCGACGTTAGCGCCGTGGTTATTGGCGCTAAATCCTGGTATTACTGCATATGTTTTCATAAAATATTAAAGTGTGATTAGCATAAATGAAGTAACATAGATATTAAATAGTGATAATTTCAACCGCCTATTGTATTGAGATGTAACTATTTTATGTATATGTATTAATGAAAATACCAAATGATCAGATCATCTAGATGCTCTCTTGCTAAGCCTAGTTACCGCCCAAATTAAACAAGTGATGCATTGACATTAAGTAAGTCAACAAATTAGGTGCATTAGATTTCTAAAGTTAGTTAAGTGAAGGTCAGAGTTTACAAAGTGCCAGAAAATTGCAAAAAGGTGTCTTTGACTCTGTGTTGATCAAGTGTTAACAGCTAATTTATGAATGGGCATCCAAAGTGATAATAATTTCTTGGTAAACAAATTCACCACTAGTATTTAGCTGACAAGAAGACAGTATTTCCAGAAGGGATTTATCAAGGTCTTCAAATCGTGCAGATTTCTCTTTTATGTTGGATTTAACTTAATGACATACATTAACAATTGTAAAGAAATCTTTCCATTATCTGTGTATGTAATTTGTTATAGCAAGTAACTTGACTTAATCTCCTGTTACTAATTCTAATATTTACGAACAATTATATATATTTATTTTTAAATAAAATGAGTGTCATACTTCTATTTTCACCACTAGTGTATAAAAGTTTAGATTTTTTTTTTCCAGGTGGGTGGGGATGATGGTCTGAGGCTGGCATAGATAAAGGATGGAAGCTTAGATGTCTATCTGTCTGCTTTTGGCAGTTGAAAAATAGAAAATTTAAGTGCAACTTTTGTAAAGGGTCCTTCTAGTCTCTCATAAAAATGGAGGGACCCTGTTTAGAAGTCATAATGGGGTTCTTGTGAATGTGTGTGAAAAGGTAATTTGACAAATCATGATGGTTTTGGATACCTCATTACTTTAATACACCCTTTTTCATGTGGAGTCCAAAGACTATAATCCCTTCAACCTAATACATACATAAAGAAAATGTTTTAGACACTGCTGTATTTGATTTCAAGTATATGCCATTATCCAACTTTTATATTCATTAGAAAAGATTCTAATCTTAGTGGACCACATCTTATTTTCTCATGTTTTTTTATCTAATGTCTGTAAAATGCAGTAACTTTTATTTACATTTTTTACTAGTTTATCTAGGAAAAAATTCTTTGAATCTACAGCCATTAATCAATTTGGATTTATGTTTGGTTAGTCAAAGAGAAAAGGTTGGTCTTTCACTTAGAATATTCATGTATAAGTTCTTGCAAGAATTCTTATGATTCTGTCGTGCTCTTTACTTGAAGATGAAGTTAAAAAGATTTTTTCCCTATGGAGACACTATAATGCTGGTCATTTTCACACATTTACTGAGACATGGAAAATACTCTTGTAAAGCTACTTTCAAGAAAGAAACATACCTTTCCTCTGTTATACATAGCTACAAGACCAAAAAGGTGACCAAGTACCTTATGGTTTTTCACTTTATACTCATAGTCTTGGGAAGTTAAAACTTATAGTATCCGTTATTTTACTCGGAATGATGTTTAATTGAATACAAAGATTAAGACTTTAACAGGTACTTAAAAAATTACTTAGGAGTACTTTAGAACTTGTGATTTGTTTGACGGAGAAATTTGTGATTTAGAATATGTTATGAAATATTAATACGTTATTTCTTTTTCGAAACGGACTAAAAAGAATGGTATAACAAAGAAGATATTTTCTCAAAACAACTGAAAAGATGTCAGGTAAAATGAAGAACAGGGAATAAACAAGACTGTAAATTCTGAAAAGTAATTCAGAACTTTAGTAAGAACATCAAAGCACCTAACCAGGCTCCTTTCACTCTCAAGAAACCAATTCCTCTTAGCTGAGTGCTGATGACATACAATGCCCATGTGTAGGCAAAGTGGGGACCAGCTAAGAATTTCCCTTCTGGTCAATTTGGTATCTAATATATGTCCTTCTCTGATCAATATTTCCATGTCTACAGACAAGAAATGATAAAAGTTTTATTATGATATTGATATGTTGTATTAAGCATGCTGTTTATTTAATTCTCCCACTTACCAGTCCATGACTCTCTGCTCTCCACTTACCTTACATTATATAGTTCATCTTGTGTTTCACTACTTTCACTTATCAAACATGAATTTGCATACTTCAAAACCAATGGCTATGGCTATTTTTGTCTTTCTTGTTTGTCTTTCTATACCAATTGTGTCTGCATTGCCTCATCCAGACAAGATCATTCAATTGCCTGGGCAACCTCAAGTGGGGTTTCAACAATTTTCAGGATATGTTACTGTAGATGATAAGAAACAAAGATCACTCTTTTACTACTTTGTTGAAGCAGAAACAAATCCAGCTTCTAAGCCTTTAGTTTTGTGGTTAAATGGAGGTACTTCTTTTACTGTATTAAAGGGTCATTATACAATTTGGAAATAAATATGGATGGTTTCAATGGATTCTTGTTAATGGGGTTTGTCATTTTGGTCTCTTACTTGATAAAGTTTCAAACTTTTTCATTATACAGTTTCCAAATGCTATGTTTGATTTCAAGTGATTCTTGTTAATGGGGTTTGTTATTCTGGTTTTTTTCTTGATAAAGTTTCAGGCTTTTTGAGTACTATTTGTATTTGTTTCTTGTAGGACCTGGATGTTCTTCTCTTGGGGTTGGTGCATTTTCTGAGAATGGGCCATTTAGACCACGAGGACAAGTTCTTGTTAGGAATGAACACAGCTGGAATAAAGGTGGATTTCATTTTATTCAAGAAATTTATTTCCTCTTCAAATGCATAGATATGAGAAGTAGAAAGTGATTGTTTTCTTGAAATTTTATTTCAGAGGCAAACATGTTATATTTGGAGAGCCCAATTGGAGTTGGATTCTCTTATTCTAATGATACTTCTTCCTATGAGACTGTAAATGATGAAGTAACAGGTACTTTAGCCACTCTGAAGTATTAATTCAACATGCTTTTCAAGTTGAGAATTTGTAATTGCAACTTTTAGTTCATCTCCAAAAGCTTGTTCCTTTTTATCTTTTCTGTTTCTTTTATGATGAGCATGTGATTGCTGATCATAGGTAATAAGATAGCCATAACTTAATGGACAGGAAAAGGACCTTTTTCAATTTCCATTAGCTTTAATCAGGATTCTTGAATCTTTCTGATTTTTTTATTCATGTTTTTGATATCATAGTTGAACTTTGCCTTTGTGAATTTTAAATTTCTTGCTTTATCTCTTTACGTTCTAAAGTCGTTTTTTTTACATTCTTAAGCCAGGGACAATCTTGTTTTCTTGCTGCGCTGGTTCCAAAAATTCCCTCAGTACAGAAAAAGCAATTTGTTTTTAACTGGTGAAAGTTATGCAGGTAAGATTTATTCCTCGAGTGCCATGGTACATTAAGTACTATTATTTGTTATTTTTATTTCTTTTGTTCTTGGTTAGTCATATTTTGACTTGGTACAGGACATTATGTACCTCAGCTTGCAAAGCTAATGATGGCATATAACAAGAAGCAGCAGTTTTTCAATCTTAAAGGAATTGCAGTAAGTTTACCTAATGAATTCACTACATGGTGTTGAAAGAGTGTGACCATCTCATCGAAAACTTTACTTTTGTTTGAGAGAGAGCACACGTTTGTTTACTTAATTATATCTCATAACATGCAGGCATGATTCCGTTTAATCCCATTTGTTTTCCGTTGCGCTGCAGTTAGGTAATCCGGTTCTGGAATTTGCTACTGACTTTAATTCAAGGGCAGAGTACTTCTGGTCTCATGGTCTAATATCAGATCCAACATACAGAATGTTTAGTTCAGCTTGCAATTATTCTCGATATGTCAGCGAATATTATAGGGACTCTTTATCACCAATCTGTTCAAGAGTCATGAGCCTAGTTAGTAGAGAAACCAGTAAATTCGTGGACAAGTATGATGTTACCCTTGATGTTTGTATGTCCTCCGTACTCTCCCAATCCAAGATTATAAGTCCCCAAGTAAGTCTTCCCTCAAGAGTGCTCCTACTTTCTCTTTTCATTTGTTATGCTTCTCTCATGTTCTTATCAGACTATATTGACTATCTCAACTGATACTAATCACCAGGAAAATGCCGAGAAGATAGATGTATGTGTGGAAGATGAAGTTGTCAATTACTTGAACCGAAAAGATGTGAGAAGGGCTCTTCATGCTAAGCTTGTTGGTGTACGTAGATGGGCTGTTTGCAGCAAGTAAGCGTTCTTGCCTTATATAACTTGGAAATTAAGGCCTGTTTACTTGCTATGACATGTTAAAACACACAGATAGTTTAGAAGTTCTTACACTGTCGAGTTGAACCCGTAGATGAATAGCACAATATGATGTGTATCATACCACTTGCTCCAGCCTATCAGGAATATTAATTTCCTGAATAGTATTGATCGTTGCCTCTTGTACAATAATATGCGAGTTTGCAACTCTCCCTAAACAAGTGACACTTCTTGTTGCACCTTCAAGAACCAAAAAAATTACTTATGTTTCTTTCACAGCACCTGAATGTCAAACGTATTAATGCTCTATTCTGTTAGGAAGTTTATGTCAAAGGTTTAAATTTCAGTAGTTGTTTTTCAAGTGGCAACTTGTTATTTTATGATTAATAAATAAAATCCCTCTCATTGCTGCCACAGCATTCTGGACTATCAACTGCTTGACATAGAGATACCAACCATCTCCATCATAGGAATGCTTGTCAAAGAACGAATTCCAGTCTTGATATACAGGTACATATGCAGCAGCCACATTTAGTTCCCCTTCATGTTACTTGTGTGTGAGCTCAGCACTTTGTCAACATCTAACACCAATGCCAAACTTAATCTTGACAAACAGTGGGGATCAGGATTCTGTAATTCCACTAATTGGAAGCCGAGCAACGGTTCATCAACTAGCAAGACAGATGAGGCTGAACACAACTGTTCCCTATAGAGTTTGGTTTGCAGGGCAGCAGGTATTGGAACATTCTATGAGAAAAGCCATAGATTATTTTAAGACTACTCTCTGTTCAGGTGAAAGGTCAATTCATTTTTCTTTTCTTTTTTGCTGTGTTAGGTTGGTGGATGGACTCATGTTTATGATAATATCCTGTCCTTTGCAACCGTTAGAGGTGCAGCTCATGAAGCTCCTTTCTCACAACCTGAGAGATCACTTGTGTTGTTCAAGTCATTTCTTGAAGGAAAACCACTCCCTGGAGTTTTCTGAGGCCCTAGATTGGTGACAAGCATCCAGAGTAGATAGGTCAATCTTGTAAATAGCTGTCACCTCTCCCCATTAAATGTCAATGTATCCTCTATTTTTTTTTTTTTTTTTTTTGAAAAGAGAAGAAGATTAGAATAATCAAGTGTTAATCCTCAAGACTGAAAAAAAAGGAACTGGAAGTATCAAAAAATTTCAACGTGAGTTCATGCATGGAAGATTTAGCTAGGAAAGGATGAAAAAGAGGCAAGTGTAGAGCATTTTGTAACTTTTATTGGAAGCAAAAGATTCCAACTTCCGAGACCAATATTCATTTGATCTTTTGTAGTACTAGTAGTTTGTATTTGATGTGTAGGGGGTCTAGGCATGTCAAATTTGTTCAAACATTAGATTCGTTCTTAGGTAGGTGTTTCAAATATGTCAAATTTTACTCTCTATGACAAATCATTTGCATTCAAGTGATAATTTAACGAAAAGACTAGAAGCACAAAAGAAAAGCATTCTTATTTTAACAAAAGGTCTTATTCATTGGTTATATCACCTTTATAGGAGCAATATTTTCTTAGGAAATAAGTAATAGTAGCATTATTAATTGAAAAGCTCGACTAACATATTAAAGAAAAAATTTCTTGAAAGACTTCTCCAACAAGAGAAATAACTAAACATATTAGTAATGTAAAGTAACTATTGCAAATCCACTTCATGTAAGGGCAAGGAAACACGAAGTAGAGCATATGATGCATTATTTGTGTACGTTATATATAAATGTATGATTTATAAATAAACAAACTTTAATGTCACGTCATCTAGAATTACTTACCGTTGTTTCCGAGCAAGAATTGAAATTTTTAGGAGAAAACTTTTCATAATTTTCAAGTAAATTATTGAAATCATTCATAATATAACTTAGTGTAAGAAATATGCGACTGAACCTTAGGGGGGAGTGCATGGAAAATGCATATAATAAGATGGAGTGAGTGAGTGAGTCATCATAAAAAACAGAACCGACCAAAACAGTACTTACTAATCTCCATGTAAGGTTGCATCTTTAACCCCACACTTGCCAGACCCCCCGCCCCCTCTTCTTTCACAAAGTCTCTCTAAGACCCAGAAAAAGCGGCAAAAAAAGAAAAAGCAATGACCAATGAGAATCAACAAGACCAGCTTTACGCTCTTCAGGCACGCTCTCACATTATTACCCCCATCTCCTTTTTTCCTTTTTCATTATACATAACTCTACTAATTCACTATGCATGTAAGTATATTATAAGATGGTTCTTGATTAGTAGTACATATTAGAGATATTATAATTTGATGTATTATGCAGAAAGAAGAGGAGAAAGAGCTCGATCTTGGACCTGACGAGCCTGAACCCCCCTTGCCCCTTACTGTCACTTCTCGGGTAACTTTTCTTTTTCTTATATTCCTTCTATTATACTCCATCTGTTAATTACTGTATAATCTATAACTACGGCAAGGGGTTGGGTGTACGCAGACCTTACACTCTATGTATTGAAGTGTGTGACCATCTCATCTAAAAGCTTAAAAAACTGTTAGGGAGAACATATTTTATTATTAAATTATATTCTCAACAGAATATGTTGTGTAAGGTAGAAAGAGAGTGTTTCCTTAGAAGCTCGACTCAAGAAAAAAAGTTTGATAAGAGTAATGGGATTGGATAATTGATGAATGGAATATTTTGCAGGTGCTGTATATGTTGGGGGATATTACGGCAGGGCCGGCTTATAAGTTCGCCCAATGGCTAGAACTGGTCCGTAAGCGCAGTGGTCAGTACCGGTCTTCGGGTTTCCCTCATCGTATTCACAGAGCTGAATCTATGCCCTTAAGGTCCATATCCCACTTTTTAATTAAATATACTTATTAATCATAATGTGATATAACCTGGTTATTTGTATTTGCATTATATTAGCATGACATAGTAGGGTAACACGATTCATATAGTTAAACCTCATATGTTTTGGCCAATGCATACTTTAAATAGACCACATTCCGTGTTGCCTTTAATAATTTTGTCTTCTGTCTGTGGCTGCAAGGTGAAAGTTATTATTACATTCGTTTCATTTTATATGGAGGTGGTGTTTTAGTGGTTATGTGGTTTATGAAAGAAAGATTTTATAATACACTAGCAAAATTTGTATAACATATCCCAATCAAGTGGTTATACAGAGCATGTCTCTAAGGACAAACTGAGGATGTCAAACTGAAGAGTTTCCAAATGTAGAAAGCTGTCAAATCTTTTTGAAGTAGACAAAAAAGGAAAGAATGCCATGTAGAATGAAATAGAGAGAGTTCTAATTTGGCTTATTCATGTTATGTTTCTGTACATTGGACTTGTAGCATGAGAAAAGATCTCCTACCTGTTCTGTTTAACTTTACTTAGATTTTGGTGCAAGATGGCGACAACAGATGTATTTGAACCTGAAGCCATTCTTGATTTTATTAGCTCATTACATGATATGTAACTATCTTTTTTCCTTGTACTTTTGTTCAGCTTTGCGCTGATCTATCAATAAAAATTACCTTATCAAAAAAAGATCTCCTACCTGTTCTGCATCTTCTTCTCCACAAGGAGATCAAGTGAAACATTAAGATCTAAGTTTGATAAAAGCTCTATTCTCTAGTGGTAGCTTCTAAGCTTCTTCAAGTGGAGGGTTGAAGTTTCATTTGCATGCGAGTAAAAAATGGAAGAATAGGAACTGTTTTCTCCTTTCAATATTGAGATAAAATGACTTAAGCCATGCCTCCTTTTCTCTTTTTGGTTTTCTCTCTCTATGTCCGTTGCCCTGTTTGGGGCCGAGTAATCCGGATTCACGCTAGGAAGTCCCTGCTCTGAAAAGCTCCCTATCAAAAGTGACTCCATCATCAGAACTCGAGCCGATACCTCTTGCTATTCTCACCCCACCACAACGTTTGGTGATTCGTCATCTCTCTTGACAGTGATGGTTCCAGTACATCTTTGTTTCAAGAAAAGAAATTCAAATTAAGTGGAGATCAGAGTTCGGCGCTGCTGTGGGCCCATAACCTTAAAAGAATAGGATTACTTAATTTTGCTATAAAAAAGAATGGGAATCACTTCTTTTACCCTTTGTTCTGTCTAATGTGCCAATAATTGCATGGTGTTGTTGAGTTCTATAAATCTACATCCATAATGTGCTCCACTATAATTCTTGATCAGTGAAGAAGAGACAAGTCTTGATCAGGTAGGCCCTCCACCATCCGAGCAAATAACAGAAGTAAATTTATGGGAAAGACTCGGTAAAGCTGCGGTTTTGGACATTGAATCAAGCAACTTTTCATGGACCATGCTTTCTTCTCTTCACCACACAGAGCATAGTAGTAGTGGTGAACAGCCCGAGGACGAAAGTAATAAAGCGTTAGAGGTATTTTCAGTTTTGATATTTTGTTTGCTCAGTCACTTGCTTATAAAAAAGTTGTTTTCTCAGTATTTGATTGTCTGTAGATGTAGAATAGGCTGAATTAAGTAGTATCATGGCTCTTACTCATCTTATCTAAAAGAAAAGTAGTAGCATTAGCCTTAGTTATATTATTCTATTTTTTTTCCAGTTCTTGAACTTTTCCTCTATTGTATAAGTGCCACAAAAGGACATCTATGAATGAGTCGTAATGGGAGAGCAGTAGTAGAAGATACAAAGGAGTTTCCCATAACTGTGAGTTTACACTAGGGATGACAATGAGCCCGTACTTGTTTACCCTTATAGATGAGGTAACCAACACAATACAAGATAAGGTCCATGATTTTTGCTATCTATTGAAGATATTGTGTTAATTGACAAAACCAACAGAAGTGTCAACCAAAAGCTTGATATATGGAGAGCACTCTAGTGAGCAAGTAATTTAGAATCAGTAGAAGTAAGATCGAATATATGCATCACAAGTTTAGTCAACAACATAAGAAGAATAAAGTTGGCGTGAAATTAGATAGGGTTGTGGTGCCTAAATGAAGCAATTTCTTTGGTTGGATTCAATGTTCAAAAAGAACAGAATGATTGATGAAGATGTTTGACATAATCAAAATCGGATGGTTGAAATAGAGAAATGTTGTTGGGGCGTTATGTCATACAAGGGTACCTACCAAAATGAAAGGTAAGTTCTATAGACCAGCAATTTCATGCAGAGACAGATCCAGGATTTACATTTTGTGGGGTCATTTTATTGGTTCTTATTATTGTACCTCATTAGTCATTACACTTTTGAAATTATGGGTTCGGAATCTAAGATTTGGTGAAGTTTTAGTCATCTTTTACATATGCTTCTATGATCTGTGTCAAAAACACTGCGTTCAGTTGAAACCAACAAGTACTTTCTCCATCCACCACTGGTTACATAGGAGTGCATGTTTGATAACTAAATTCAGAAGAAGGCTGAATGATTGGGAGGTAATCAGGTTGACTGCAACATATAAAATTTTGAGTCAACCTAACCAGCAACTAACTAATTGGCCATGGAAACAAATCTGGAAAACCAAGATTCCCTATAAGGTAGCTTGTGTATCTTGGCTGCTGGCAAAGGATGCTGTCCTGATGCAAGACAATCTTATAAAGAGAGGGATTTCACTTTGTTCAACATGCTACTTATGTGGGGAAGAAGCTGAGACAGTAAGCCATCTATTTTTACATTGCAAGATAACAGATCAGTTATGGAAGATCTTTACTAATCTCAGAGGCATATCCTGGACAATGCCTAACAAGATTATTGAAGTTGTTTTTAGTTGGGATGAAGCTGCTGTCAAAGCAAGGGACAGAGATAGATGGAGGACTGTCCTGACATGTATTTGGTGGACAATCTGGAAAGAAAAGAATTCCAGATGTTTTGAGGATAGTAGCAGTACATTTCAGAAGATCAAACTAAAATGTGTCCTGCTTTTTTGTTTTTGGTGTAAGCAGAATTACACAGAAGATTCTGTCTCAATCCTAGGAATTCTAGAATCTTGCTAGGACTGCAGAATAGTTTTTTTCGTTCCTTTTCCCCTCTTTTCTTTTGCCCACTTGTAACTATGGTTTTCAGTACAACCTATGTACTGTCTATTAATATACATACATATGTTACCATCTCAAAAAAAAGTCTGACACATCCATAGGATAAGTGTTGGGGTGATTCAAATGCTAAGATGGATGTGCGATTGTACAAGATTAGACACGATTATAATTGACTACATTTGCTAGAAGGCGCAAGTAACACATATTGAGGATAAAATGAGAGAAAGTCACTTGACATAGTTTGGTCATATCGCCGCGGACCTCCTGATGCATCGTCGGGTATGTGTGAAATTGTGGTGAGTGAATATGTTAAAAGAGGACGAGGCAGACATAAAATCGCATGAAAAGAAGTTGTCCGGAAATCCTATACTTTCTTGGAATCCATGCAGACTTGGCGAAAAGATAGGTTTCAATGGTATAGAAAGATCTATATGGGTGATACCAACTAGTTGGAAATATGTCTATTGTTGGCCTGAGTTTAATTTAAATGGAGAAACATGGTCATTGAGTATTTTTATAGCTGACCCCGACTTGGTTGAGATTGAGACATAGCTGTTGTAAAAACGTATTTTATTGTTAGGTAAGGTAACAAATGTAAAGAACTTATTGTGTAAAATCAACTTTCATATTGATTGGATAATAACAAACTTGTGGCAAAGGAACGTCAACTGCACATTCTCCAGACACTTTAAGCCATTGCTGTTGCTGTATTCTTGACAATTACTATTTGCTCATGTCAACTGAACACAGGTGACTGTAAATTCTGGGGGTGTTGTTTTTTTTGCACTGTTCAACGTACCTGAAAGTGATGATGCTTCTCCGAAAGAAGCTGCAGCTGTTATAAAGATATCATCTTCGAGGATGGCAACACAATCAGAACGTCTGGGCTATGAGTTTGCAAAGTGGCTAGGTGTCCGAACTCCACAAGTCGTTCCTTCTTACTTCATTATGATTATTTATATGTTTCATTAGTGAGATTTTGTTTGTTGAATCTTTAATATATCCAAAATATTGCAGGGCAGAGTTATTCATAATTGTAGCCCGGAATGGCTGCAGATCAAGGAAGCTGCAGAAAAAGCAAAAGATGCAGCGATTTTGGAAGGTGATGGAATTGGGGAAATGACATGCTCAGAACTTCTGGAAGCTCTTGAGCTAAGTCGGTGCCTTATGTTAATGAAGTGCGTATGCAACTTGATCTCTTTGTGGGGTGTTGAAGTACACGTGCATTAATTTCCCTTTTTTCTAACATCTCTTTGCTGGTGGATTGTTGCTTGAGAAGGATGATAATTTTAGATGAAGCCTATATGACACTTACGAGAATATAATCAAGAGGCATACTAAAATACCCTACAGGAAGCCAAAATTATGTGTTAGGTATATCTGCTCTTTTTAGGTTGTAAATGTTATCAAATTAGACTTCCCTTAAAAGCATAAGCCATAACCCAAGGAGTTGTATCTGGATCAGGGACATCAGGCAGTCTTTTCTATCAGCTGCTGCCTTCTTGTGGAATGACTGGCATATGTTTGCTTCAATCTTGTATTTGTATGTATGGTCTACCAAAATATGCTGACCCAGGAATTCATTGTGCACTTGTTGCTTACACATTTATCTTTTTACTGTTCAGTTGAAACATATTACTGAAAAAAGTAACTGAAATCGCCGACGACCAGTGATTTTTCCAATCCAATATACAGGTTGGAAAGGGATTGAAACATCTAAAAGGAAATAGTTAAAGACGAGGAGCCAAGAGTAGTCAAGCATAGTGAAAGACCAAGTTAGATAATCTACAGTTTGGGGCTTTGCTAATACTGCAGATTACATGGCAATTTTTTGGTTCACTAGGATAGTTACCACATTGGATGGTCCTTGTATTGCATTTCTCCTTTTACTATCCCAGAAGAAATAGGTTGTTTGGTCTATAAGGAAATGTTATATGACGCTATAACTGTATTTTGATACTTTGGCCTTATGACTTGCTATTTCAGTTACATACATGGGTCCCCTCTGTTGGAGAGCTCAAATGCATTTGATTCACGAGAATCAGGAGAAAGGACTGCAGGAGCCCTAGGTAGGGTTTTGATGTTGGATCTTGTCATAAGAAATGAAGATCGACTTCCATGTCGCCATCTTAGATGGCGTGGAAACCCTGCAAACTTATTGTTGGCTGATAAAGTGAACGGCGCAAACTTGGATGCATTAGCAGCAGCCTTTGATTCTGCAATTGATAGATATAGGCCGAGGGTGATTCGGGCACTTCAGAAAGAAAGAAGAGCTAATTCTGTAGATAGCAGAATAAGCAGTCCTAATCCAGGATTAATATCACAGAGTTCCGACCTCTCTGACATCACAGAATCTCCAAAATCTAGCAGTTTGAGTTTAAGTCAAATTTCAAACGAGTCGACATGCCCAGATTTTCACATTGTAGCAATAGACTCCGGGGTTCCTCGAAAACCACCTGCAGGAAAGCGTGCAAGTGATCAAGAAAATTATCCTAAGCTGGTTGAGCTCCTCATTAACAGTTCCGAGTATGCTTCAAAATTATTATATGAGATTACAGGAGGAAAATTAGGATCTCCCTCGGAGGATTCTGATACAATTAGTAACAATCAGGCAGCTGATGTGGCTTCAATAGTGCATGAATTTCGGAGTGGATTTCGTGCAGCTCTGCGTGACTTGCAGGGATTTCATATTTTCGTTCTCACGCTTCATCAGAAACTGGATAGCCTCTTTCGAGTATTTCTTAGTATTAACGACAGAGCTTCTGCTGGCGATCTTGAGAAAGAAGACTTGGTAATTCCTGAGTCACCTTCACAATCTGCTGGCTTTGTGGGGCATTGCCCTTCAACACCAAGTAAAGAACGCACGCCAAGTGATAACTATTTGTGTTCGAATGAATCAGAGTGTCCGAGAACAGCTCCCAGACCATCATCTTCAGGATGCAGAGACAGTTTGGATTCTACTGTTTCTCCAAATTCACGTGATAGCTGGCAAGGAAAGAGCTGTAAGGGCAGTGGCGAACCACTCCGTTTGACAGCAAAACTCCGTGACTTTCACAAGTTTGCTAAGGTTTGTGATTTAAATTGAAAATATCTCTTGACAGGGCACTGAAGACAACTTTACGCCAACAAGAAAGTGAAAAAAAGATGATAAGTTTATTAAGTGGTTTTCCAATTTAGATAAGAAACTCTATTTAACTCTTTGACTTTCACAAGTTTGCTAAGGTTTGTGATTTAAATTGAAAATATCTCTTGACAAGGCACTGAAGACAACTTTACGCCAACAAGAAAGTGAAAAAAGGTTGATAAGTTTATTAAGTGGTTTTCAATTTAGATAAGAAACTCTATTTCCTGGTCTCAATTGTGATGCTAGATAATAGTAAAATCTGGAGTATTAGTAGTTAGTACTATTTATTTAACTTTTCTAACTAGTCCAAAGTGACTTTGGTGTACACTCCAGAGGATGTGTGGCAAGCTTTCTATCAATGGAGACCAGGAAAATCAATGGAGAAAGAAGGATGGTCATGGTAGTTCTGCTAAGTTTGTTGATTCACCAAGAGTAGCTTGATTGGCTTCACTTTGATGTGATTTTCTCTAGCTTATGGGTTAAGAATTTTCTTTATTTCTAGGCACAAAATTCTTTTATATCCTGTCTAGTGTCCCCTTTCTGTCCTTGGTAGTGGCATGGCTTTTTAAAACTGTTCTGGAGATTTCTTTCTATGAAAAAGAGATCTCCAAGTGTTGAGCAAGTTCCTTCTCTCAATTACAGGTATTGCCCTCTCTTTTTCAGGTAGATGCAGAATTAAATAAGGAATTGGAGCAATGGAATGAGATGCTTAAAAGCGACGCAGTTAAACTGTGCCAAGAAAACAATTTTCATTCAGGTTTCTTTGAAGGAAGCGATAGTAATTACGTGGTTGATGCTTATGAGCTGAAGGTACTAATCTTATACTCAGCTTGTCTCTTAACACGCTATGGTACTTGATTTGTTTTTTAATTGTAATCCTTTTTATGAAATTTTTTGCAACTTATAGATCAGGCTGGAGCACATTCTGGAGAGAATATCATTGATTTCTGATGCTGCAAATACAGAAAAACCATCTGCAATCTCGGGCAGCCTGTTTATTGGTGGCGCACTTGCTGCTAGATCTGTATACACACTGCAACATTTAGGAATCACACATATCCTATGTCTCTGTGCAAATGAAACAGGGCAGTCAGACTCCCAGTTCCCTGATTTGTTTGAATATAAAAACTTTTCTGTGAGTGCGCAGATCTCTCTCTATACCTTCTTTCTTCTAGTGATATGGATTTTCTTGTTGCTAAAATCTGGATTTTAGTTTATGATATCCTATGTTTGATGCATATTTGACAACTTCAAACTTTCAGTCTTCCAAAGCTGTGAAAGTGCTAGAATTCTACTAGTTTTCCTGAGGCTTCATCATGTGGTGACGGGGATGGCACCTGTTTCTCTTCAGAAAATGCATCCCATTTTTTAATTTCCACTGTGTAAAACTTCTTTTTGTTGAATATCAACAAATATTGGTTAGATGATCTGTATATTCTCTGCATATGATCTTTGGCTCAGGATGAAGTAGTTTTTAAACCTTTTGTTTGACTGTACAAGCTACAAATTGCAAGAAGACCTGATATTTCCATATTAGCAATTGAAGTAATCTCTTGGCTGTGGCATTTATTTATATTCTCAGATATCTACCCTTGCTTGCTTGCGATTAAGGCATAGTAGTTGTTGTTTTGTTACAGTAGACAAACTCTTTAATGTACTTTGATGCTCTCCAGCTCTTATATTTGTTATACAAAAACAGAGGGTTGTATATGTGATGATACTTCTTCTTTGGGCAGATATGTGACGAAGAAGATTCTAATATCAGTGAACTCTTTGAAGAAGCACATGATTTTATCGATCATGTTGAAGAAAACGGTGGGAAGGTTCTGGTTCATTGCTTTGAAGGGAGAAGCAGGAGTGCTACAGTGGTTCTTGCTTATTTAATGCTCAGGAAGTAAGTGCAGATGACTTAACCAAAGAACATCTGGGAAACTTACCCAGTTTAGTTTACTTTGTTACAAGAAACTTCATAATGGAAAGATTTATATGGTGCAGGAAGTTTACTTTGTTGAAGGCATGGAATACACTGAGACGAGTTCATCGTCGAGCCCAACCTAATGATGGTTTTGCAAGGATTCTTTTGGACCTAGATCGCAAGTTGCATGGTAAGGTTTCTATGGAATGGCAACAGCGGAAACCAATCATGAAGGTTTGCCCCATATGTGGAAAGAACGCTGGCTTGAGCAGCAGTTCTCTGAAGCTTCACCTGCAGAAAGCACACAAGAAACTATCATCTGGGAGTGTGGACAGTGCTATGAACATGGAAATACAGAAGGCCTTAGATGCACTAAAAATAAGCCGAGGTGGAAGTGTCAGCCCTACTCAACGACAATCTTCCATGATTGAGGAATTAGAATCCTGAGGTTAATAGTCTGCTGGTGGTCTGACCAACCTATCGGGGATTTGATCGTTGCAGATGAGAAACATGAAGCACAAAGTCTTCCCCATGATCATTTAGTTTCATTGACGAGACTGTAAAATGTGTGGTTCCTTAAGCTGACTTATCTATAAACATGCACAGATGGAACTGTTAAGAGTTATGGACGCACTATGATTTGGATTGTCTCCTCAGCTCAGTGGAATACAACCCCATGTTCCACACGTCACCAAGGCGAAAATCATTCAGGGCCATTGCTGTGTAGTGTACTCTACGGTCATAGCTGTACTTTCAGGAAGCTAAGAGATTCTGTAACCTTTTTTAGCCACAGAAGATGTTAAAGAAAGTTTATTAGCCATGCGACATTATCATTGGTGTCATATTTTGTGTTTTGGCTCGAGGCTAAGCCGTATATTTGTTGTACTAGTCTTGGTCCTGGACAAACATAGAAGCATGTGGATTTTTCGCGGATGTTATACCGTTTACTGTAATAATGTAGTTGCCACTTTTTACAATAGACTTCTTGTTGGCTTCCCGTTACGTAAAGCAAATGAGGATCTTGTAATCTTGTTTAATTTCCCCTTATGTTTCCACCCTGTATCCAACTTTGAAACGTTGATTTTCGTAATTTCTAACTTTTAAGCAACTACTTTATTTATGATTGACCATTATAACGTGTGTATTATCATTCGATCCATTATTTGCTTTATTTTTCACATTTGTTATTTTTCTTCTGGACAAAAAAGAAAGGAAAAAGCTTGGATGACGTGAAGAACTAGAACTTGAATGTTAAACTAAAAACAAAACAAAGGTGAATGTGTGTCCAAATACAAGCACGACTTTTTGAGATGGCTTAAAATGAGAGGACCTACTTGTTCCAAGTTCTCACAATCTGGACCCCTTTCTCCAATATATCAGGAAAATTTCCCAATAAAAGAAAACAAAAAATCTTGAGAAATTGTCTACTACATTGGCTTTTAGATAGACTCTAGAACAACAAACCACTTGAACAAATACTCCCACCGTTTATATTGCAAGGCGTAATTTGATTTAGATCGGAGTTTAAGAAAAAAAAAATTGAAATTTATAATATAAAATAAGTTATATACTATTTGTGTGATTATAAATTATCCCATGAAAGATACAGCGAAAGTTTGAATTTAAATTATTTTTAAATTTGAAATTGCCTCTTTTTTTTAACGGTCTAATAAGGAAACTGTGTCATCCTTTTTGGGACGGACGAGTTCTAAATAGGGGCAAAAGAGGAATTACAAAAAGTTTAAGACCTAAGTGGGACCATATATCCTTGGCAATGAGAACCAATAAGATTAAGTATATCAAATCCAACGGCTAAGATTTGCCAGGGCGAATTACACGAAGAAGATAGGAGTAAAAAAGAAGAGGAGATTATTTATGGTGTATGAGGGTACATTGAGTGGTCAATGGAGTAGCGTATGAAAATACAACACAACACAAACAATCTTTTAAATCTAATCTTTATTGCTGTAGCAATACACAGCCGTCCTTTTTTTTCCCAAAAGGGTCTCTCTTCTTTCTTGTCTTTTTCTTTTTCATCTCTTTTATTTATTATTAAGGTGAGACATTCTTGACCTAATTATAATTTCTATATACTTATGTTATGGTGAATTAGAGATTGGTATTAGGTTTATTTCAAGATTTAGTTTTGGTGGGTTCTTGAATGTTTGTATATATATGTTTTTATCCATTTATGCCTCGACCCCTTTATTTCTTGTAGTTTAATTCATGTATAATTAGTCAATAAAGCTGTAAAGATTGAATCTTTGGAACTCATTATAATCTTTTGAGCTATTCTGAGCTGTTTCTATTGCTATGTTAGCTTCTTTTTCGAATTTGAAGTTTAAGAGCTTAGGTTATTATAACTACTTAATTGATAGAGCAGTAAAAATTGAATCTTTGGAGCTTATTTTGTTCTTTTGAGTTATTCTAAGCTGTTTTTATTTCTATGTTTGTTTCTTTTTTCGCTTGAGCCGAGGGTCTATCAGAAACACCCTCTCTACCTCACTCGAGGTAAGGTCGGGGTACACCTTGCCCTGCCCAAACCCCACTTGTGGGATCATATTGGCTATGTTGTTGTTTGTTTTTTCGAATTTTCTGTTCAAGTTTAGGAGCTTCAGTTATTATAACTACTTAATTGATAGAGCAGTAAGATTCTTGAGCTGATAGCTGAAACAACCTCTCTGCCTCTCCAAAGTAGGGGTAAGGTCTGCCTACACCTCACCCTCCCTACACCTCACCCTCCCCAGACCCCACTTGTGGGATTGCACTGGTTTGTTGTTATTGTTGTTGTTGATGATGATGTGATAGAGCAGTAAAAATTGAATCTTTGGAGCTCATTCTGTTTTCTTGAGTTGTTCTAAGCTATTTCTAATTTTCTATTGCTATGTTTTAGCTGCTTTTTCAAATTTCGTTTCAAGTTTAGGAACTTCAGTCATAATATATGTTGTTAGTATCAGTGGATTTTGCGCTTGCTTCTTTTTAGAGTATGAAATAGCTTACCCTTTTTGAGAAGTGTAATTGAGCAATTGATGTTGGTTCTGGTTTACTTGTTTAAAATCAGATGGTATTTGGGATGCTGAATAAAACTGGTTTATCTTAAGGCCATGATTGTTTTACTAATGTCAATAGATTACTAAGAGATACTGTATCATATCCTATTTGTTTATACATTTTGATTGGGACCAGTTAACCTATACAATAGTTCTTTGTATAGAAGATTGGGTGTCATTAGTAGAAAACCATATATTTTTGTAGGTTTTCTATGTTTTTGGTATACCTCTAGTATACAGGCTTCTGCAGTCCTTCGTTAATTAAATTCATTTACTTTATTCAAAAACCTTACGACAGTGAGGAATAACTATCAACAATTAACTTACTGCTTTTGATGTCCATAGATTTTTCTAGTTTAGTGAGTAAGGTCCTTGCAGCTCGGCTTCTTAATCCTGGATATAAACAGTTGCCACTCAGCGGCTGCATCATTTCCCAGCTCTTATTTGAAGCTTTATTATTTATTTGCTTATGGAGTAATTTTTATGATGACATGTGAGTTTAGTTTTAAGCTGACGTGTTAGTTGTATGTTGCTCGAGTATCTTCTGAATATTAGCCGTGTGCATTTGCAGAGTGTGTGAAGTTTGGTGTTCCCATAATGATCTTCTTTCTCTACATTATGTCGTCTAAAACTAAGTAGAACTTCACTGGCTATCTGCTAATAATGACTTATTGATGTTGGTTAATCATGACATCCTATTTATTATGTCCTTATTCTGTTGTATAATCTGAACCTTGGTATTTTACCAAATGTCACAAGTGGTTTACTGATATGCTATCATGTCACATTGCAGGTCCATCATGGCTAGAGCTTTTTCAGTTCAGTCAACAAACATCCCATCCTCAGTTTCCGGTGAAAGGACTAGACAATTCAATGGATCCGGAAAAGCAAAAAGAACTGTTAAAATGCTATGTCATGTACAATCGTCTTCAAGGCTTAAAATGCTATGTAATGTACAATCGCTTCCCTTAAGGCTGAACAGTTTTAGTGGTCTACGAGGGTGCAATGCAATAGATACACTTCTAATATCTGGACAAAGTTTCCATTCAAAAGTCGCAGCGGCAATTTTTTCCAGACCGCTGCGAAAGTGCCTATTTGGCCCAAGAGCAATGTTTGAGCGCTTCACAGAGAAAGCAATTAAAGTCATTATGCTTGCACAAGAAGAGGCCAGAAGACTAGGTCACAACTTCGTTGGCACTGAACAGATTTTGTTGGGTCTTATTGGTGAGGGAACTGGTATTGCTGCTAAGGTTCTTAAATCTATGGGAATTAATTTGAAAGATGCTCGTGTGGAGGTGGAGAAGATAATTGGAAGGGGTAGTGGGTTTGTTGCTGTTGAGATTCCTTTTACTCCTCGTGCAAAGCGTGTTCTAGAACTCTCTCTGGAGGAAGCCCGCCAACTAGGTACCTTATCTAATCATTTCAGTCTTTTGTTGGCTTGTCTTATGGTCATGCATATTAAAAAGGTTCTCTTTTTAGGTCTATTGGCATGATTTTCTATAGTTGCTTCTTTCCTCTTTTTCTTCTCTAGTTAAGCTTCCTCAGATTCTGAAAATCATTTGTTTATTATTGTCTGTCTCGATTGTTTTTGGATACAGGGCATAACTACATTGGATCGGAGCACTTGCTACTAGGGTTGCTGCGTGAAGGTGAAGGTGTGGCTGCCCGTGTTCTTGAAAACTTGGGTGCTGACCCCAGTAACATTCGTACACAGGCAAGTAGTTTGTGCTTCCTTTTTGTATCTTTAGTTTTCTTTCTATTTTGGTACTTTTGATGGAGCCGAGGTTATTTAAATTGCTTGACTTCATTTTAATCAGTTTCTTTTATTAAAAAATAGGTCATACGGATGGTTGGCGAGAGTAATGAGGCTGTTGGGGCTAGTGTTGGTGGTGGAACTTCTGGCCAAAAGATGCCCACATTGGAGGAGTATGGCACCAATTTGACAAAGTTAGCTGAAGAGGTATTCCAAAAGCTCTATTTTTCATAATATGGCGATTGGTTCTCTTCATATATTTGATCTAGCTATATTTTATTTTCAGGGGAAACTGGATCCTGTTGTTGGAAGACAAGACCAAATTGAGCGGGTTACTCAAATCTTGGGCCGGCGTACAAAAAACAACCCTTGTCTTATTGGAGAACCAGGTGTTGGCAAAACTGCTATAGCTGAAGGTCTAGCTCAAAGAATTGCTAGTGGTGATGTCCCTGAAACACTAGAAGGAAAGCAGGTAAAGGGGTGTATGATAAATTTGTAAATGTATGCTTATACTTTATTTTCTACTTTTTTCAATTTTATGTTAACTGTAGCTGATCCAGAAGCTGCATTACTTTATCAGATGGAAAGACTTCAAAAACCATATTTATAACCTCTTTGAATTCGGTTTTATAAAGATGTTCACCTTATTATGTTGGACATAAGAATCCCGCAGACAAGATATATACACAAGAAGTACGAAAAGTGGGAAATGTCATACTGTAAAATGTGATTCTCCATTTACAACACCCCCCTCCCCCCCCCCCCCACAAACAACACAAAAGCATGTTTATTCGCAGAAAGTATTCAATCATCTATGCCAATCAATATTTGCTACGATTTTTTTTTTAAACCATGAAAGGCCACTAGCTTGTACGAACATGTCTTCAATATTTCAACCTCCTTGACCGCACTTTACATATTTTCTTCACTGATTGGTTTATGGTCTCAGCTACAAAACATTGGAAAAACAGGACTTATTTAGAAGAAATCAGCAATTAGCATCAAGTATAGATGCATCTCCTTACGGTTTTTTTTGGTGTAACATGGCAATTGCTAATGACCCAGATGCCATGATAGATTTTATGTTCACTACATTTTTGGTGTAATGTAGCCATCCTCGGCACATTAATAGTACATTTTTACCGATCATTTAAAAAAAAAAGAGGATTTCATCTGTAATATTGATCTTTCATACTTGGTGGGTCATATGGAGGGAAGAAACATGATAATTTTTTTGAGACAGAGAGGAGAACATAGTCAGGCTTGAGCAGAAATGTCTCTTTTTGCTCCTTTTTTGGTGTAACATGGCTAGAATCAATGTTGATGACGTAGACGCCATGATAGATTTTAGTTAGTGATCTGCATAGTTTGTACTTGGATTGTTCATACCAACCAGCACTTTCTTTATGCTGGTTTTTCTCATATAGTACTACTCTCCTTTTACTTATCAAAAAAATATATGGTATTCCTTTTATATCCTTGTCTTTATGTGACTTTCTATGGGTGATGATTAGGTCATAACACTTGATATGGGATTGCTTGTTGCTGGGACTAAATACCGTGGAGAGTTTGAGGAAAGACTGAAGAAACTAATGGAGGAAATTAAACAAAGTGATGACACTATACTCTTTATTGATGAAGTGCACACATTGATTGGAGCTGGAGCTGCAGAGGGAGCAATTGATGCTGCAAACATTTTGAAACCTGCCCTAGCTAGAGGAGAGCTACAGGTTAGTTATTTCTTTGACCTGTCGTACGTCCTTCCTTGGGAATTTTAGACGTTAACTATGAATGTCAAATGTAAATCTGTTGACATAATGAAAAGCATATTGTTGGGGTAACTGATAAGTATTTTGCTTGATTTCACTTGTCAGTGTATTGGAGCCACAACCCTGGATGAGTACAGGAAGCACATTGAGAAAGACCCTGCATTGGAGAGGAGATTCCAGCCAGTTAAAGTCCCTGAACCTACTGTGGATGAAACCATACAGATCTTGAAAGGGCTTCGGGAGAGGTATGAGATTCATCACAAGCTGCGTTACACTGATGAGGCATTAGAAGCTGCTGCTCAGCTTTCTTACCAGTATATCAGGTATCTGATCATATTTTATTTTCTAAATTTCCATTATTTTTTTCTTGATAAAGTGAAGGTAGAATCATGTAGAAATCAAACCCCCGACCTCAAAAACTGAATTTTTGTTATTATCTCCCTGCTTTGAGTTTTTGATACATTTAGATTTGGGATTTCATAAGCAACAAAATTTTTACTCATAGTATTAAGATATATCCTTCTGAGATGGTATTATGCTCCTAATTTAAAAAGAAAAAAACAAAAATCTCTTAGTAGAAGTTGGTTTTCTTTGGTACATGTGAATAGGCTTCTTTTGAAAAAATTCTCTCAAAATTTGCACACTTTTCTTATTCCAGAAAAGTATCCTAGATTCTGATTTATCTCTATTATAAGATGAATACATCGTTGACTTGAACCTTTGTTCCAGTGACCGCTTTCTGCCTGATAAAGCAATTGACTTGATTGATGAAGCTGGTTCCCGTGTTCGACTGCGCCATGCACAGGTATAGAGTACTCTCTTAATCTACCATTCACTGCCCTTTTTTCCTAATCGAGTCATGACCCTTTTTCTTGATAACCATCTAGCTCCCTGAGGAAGCAAGAGAGCTTGAGAAAGAGCTTCGACAGATTACAAAGGAGAAAAATGAAGCTGTCCGCGGTCAGGATTTCGAGAAGGTGCCTGGTTTCCTCTCTGTTCTGTGCATAAAATTCCTCTGAACTGCTTATGTAATAACGGAGTTTCTGTTCTAAATAATTTCTTACCTCTCTATGCATTGGACAGGCTGGGGAATTGCGTGATAGAGAAATGGATCTTAAAGCACAGATCTCTGCCTTGATAGACAAAAACAAAGAGATGACCAAGGCAGAATCCGAGGCTGGAGATACAGGTCCCCTTGTGACAGAGGCAGATATTCAGCACATTGTGTCTTCCTGGACTGGCATCCCTGTAGAGAAGGTCTCAACAGATGAATCTGATCGCCTCCTAAAAATGGAAGAAACTCTTCATACCCGGGTCATTGGCCAGGATGAAGCAGTTAAAGCCATTAGTCGTGCTATCAGACGTGCTCGAGTTGGGCTCAAGAATCCCAACCGGCCGATTGCAAGTTTCATCTTTTCTGGTCCAACTGGAGTAGGGAAATCAGAACTTGCCAAGTCTTTAGCGGCTTACTACTTTGGTTCTGAAGAAGCAATGATCCGGCTTGATATGAGTGAATTTATGGAGAGACACACAGTCTCTAAACTCATTGGTTCACCCCCCGGCTATGTTGGTTACACTGAAGGTGGTCAATTGACTGAAGCTGTAAGGCGTCGACCTTACACTGTTGTGCTCTTTGATGAGATTGAGAAAGCTCATCCTGATGTCTTCAATATGATGCTTCAAATTCTGGAAGATGGAAGATTGACAGACAGCAAGGGCAGAACTGTCGACTTCAAGAATACACTCCTCATCATGACATCGAATGTTGGGAGCAGTGTGATAGAGAAAGGAGGCCGTCGTATTGGTTTTGATCTAGACTATGATGAGAAGGATAGTAGTTACAATCGTATCAAGAGCTTGGTGACTGAGGAGTTGAAACAGTACTTCAGGCCAGAGTTCTTGAACAGATTGGATGAGATGATTGTATTCCGTCAGCTCACTAAGTTGGAGGTGAAGGAGATAGCTGATATCATGCTTAAGGAGGTCTTTGAGAGGTTGAAAAATAAGGAGATAGAACTTCAAGTGACAGAGAGGTTTAGAGACAGGGTGGTTGATGAAGGATACAACCCAAGCTATGGAGCAAGGCCGCTGAGGAGGGCTATTATGAGACTGTTGGAGGACAGCATGGCTGAGAAGATGCTTGCAGGCGAGATCAAAGAAGGTGATTCAGTAATTGTGGATGTAGATTCAGATGGAAATGTGACTGTCCTCAATGGCAGTAGCGGTACTCCCTCAGATCCAGCTCCAGAGCCTATCCCAGTGTAGATCCACTTCTTGGTTTAGCTCTGCAAATTTGTTGTTTGTAATACTGCTTTCATTTGTCTTGGCCACTAAGCTCTCCTGGGCCTATGAAGTAATTTGTGAGTAATTTATGGGGTCATTAGGTGAAATCTGCCAAGTTAGAAGGCGGCGTCCTTTCTGTGCAGAGCTTTTAGGATTCACACTATACACTGGATTTCTGAGAGAGATTGTAGTGTGATATTTGCTAGAAAGTTAGTTTTACATGTTAGAGATCATTTAGAAACATATCTTCCTATTTATTGTAGGTGATAGTCGACTTTATCCTCATCTCAATTTTTTCATGTTTTGTCACTCAATTGGATCCGTCTTCTAAAATGCATACAAGGATGCATGAGGGACTTAACCCTGTTCAATAAGTAGAATGCATTAGCTTGTCCGCTCTCAGGTTGGGCAGTCAGGGTCGGAGAAGGGCAATAACTCATTCTTAAAACCAGTGTTCTTGAGACCAAAGAGTTGTCATGAACATATTTCTCTCCACCAGCATTTAATGAGTTCCAATTCATACATCCAAGTAAACTGTCTTGGATAAATTGGATCTAATTGGCAGTATGCATCTCTTATGAACTAGTAGTATATCTGTAGTATGGAGAAGTCCCTCAAGTAATATATCACACTGCATGACCAATTATTTATAAAACTTCCAAGGCTTTGTATTCAAAAAATAGGTGGACATGATTGTTGAGAGAGGACGCAAACAGAGCCATCAGTCAGCACCCAGTAGACAGCCACTAGTCTTCACTAGGGGTGTGCACTATTTGGAATTTGGATTAAGTCGAAAAATCAAACCGGATCGAATTATCTTTTTGGTTTGGTTTGGTTTTTTTTATTAATTGGTTAGGTTTGGATGGAAGATTTTAACAATTTGATTTTTTGGTTTGGTTTCGGATTTCAATAAATAGAAACCGAAAAAACCTAATTATATATATTAAATATATACTTTTATACTTATTTCTTAACATAAACTCATTAAAGAGTGTTGGAGTTTTTTTTTTTTTTTTTTTTGTCTGCAGTACTTCATTCATGATCACACCTCTTAATATAATGGTATAATACTTAGATATGTAATGATATGCTTTCAAGTATAATATTTCAAAGTTTTAACTTATGACATAACCGAAAAAATCGAAAAATCACACCGAAAAAAACCCAACCGAAAAAAGAGAAAAACCAAACTTATTTTGGTTGGGATTGGATTGCAATTTTTCAAAATCGAAAATCGGAATCGAATAAATAAGAACCTAATCGAAAAATCGAATGAGCACCCATAGTCTTCACAGTATAATTTCAAAGGTCATAGAAACTAAAATAACATTTGAAGGAATAAAAAAAAAAATCTCCAGATCTATTACTCTTGTTCCACTTTGTTTAACATGATCTGATTTTGAGAGTCAAATTTTTAATTTTGATCATGGATTTGGACATAAAAATTTTTTATTTATTTAAATAAAATTTACATATTTAAATACGATATAAAAGTATTGTAAATTACAATAAAAATATTTAAAAAATATATGAAAATAATTGACTCCCAAAATTCAATTTGTGACAAATAAAGTTGTATTAATTCTGACATTAACCATTTCGTAAGTAGCGAGGGAAATTGTTAATACATTTTCATCAACTAAACGGCGCCAAAAGCAGAGCGTGGAAGCGGGAAACACCCAGCATGGCGGAGCAGCAGCTTCTAAGCATGGGCTTTCCGGGTGACTTAGTGGCTCAAGCACTAACCATCACCGGCGGCGACGTCGTCAAATCCACCGAATGGATTCTCAGCCGCCTCAAAGATTCCCCCGAACTAGATTCTCCCCCAATTTCTGATTCCCCTAATACTACTACTCAGCCCAAAATCAATCGCTTCTTTCAATTTCAATCAAAACCCATCTTAAACCCTAAGCCAGTAGTAGTAGCAGCCCATGAAGAAAATGAAAAAGAAAATGAAGAGCCTCAATTAGTCCGTTTAACAAAACGGCCCAAATTAGTACTAGAACCTGAACAAGAATTGAAACAGAAAAAACGGGCCCCACCACCTCATGAACCATTATCTGAACGAATGAGACCTAAAACCCTAGACGAAGTTGTTGGGCAGGATCACATATTGGGCCCAAATTCCCTTCTAAAATCAGCTATCCAATGTGGTCGTATACCTTCAATACTTTTGTGGGGTCCACCAGGTACTGGTAAAACTTCCATTGCTAAAGCTATTGTTAACACTACTTGTTCTGATGGAAATGATAATTATCGGTTTGTTTCGTTATCTGCTGTTACTTCGGGCGTTAAGGATGTTAGGGATGCTGTTGATGAAGCTAGGAAAATGAAAAAGAAGAGTAATAAAAGGACTATATTGTTTATTGATGAAGTTCATAGGTTTAATAAAGCTCAGCAAGATTCATTCTTGCCTGTCATTGAAGATGGTAGTGTTGTATTTATGGGTGCAACGACTGAGAACCCCTCGTTTCATTTGATTACCCCATTGTTGTCTAGGTGTAGAGTTTTAACCCTCAACCCGTTGAAGCCTGATCATATTGGTATGTTGCTGAGACGGGCAGTGGGTGATTTTGATAAGGGGTTGTGTTGTTGTATGGGAGGTATGATGAAGGTTGAAGTGGATGATGAGTGTATAGAGTTTGTTTCGAGTAATTGTGATGGTGATGCGAGGGTAGGGTTGAATGTCTTGGAAATTGCAGCTACTACTGCTGCTGCACGGTCACGAATGGAGAGAGAATCGAGTAGTGGAGAGTTAGTGGATAATGAAGGGAATGCTGAGGAGTCTTGTTTGTCTGCTGTTATTAGTCTGAATGATGTCAAAGAAGCGATGCAATGTAAACATTTGGCTTATGACAAAGCAGGGGATGAGCATTATAATCTTATCAGTGCGCTTCACAAATCTATGAGAGGCAGCGATGCTAATGCTTCTATTTATTGGCTGGCGAGGATGCTGGAAGGGGGTGAAGAACCTCTTTACATAGCACGTAGGCTGGTCAGGTTTGCTAGTGAAGATGTGGGCTTAGCTGATCCATCGGCTCTTTGCCAGGCTGTTGCTTGCTACCAAGCCTGTCACTTTATCGGCATGCCTGAGTGCAATGTGATTCTTGCTCAGTGTGTTGCTTATTTGGCCTTGGCTCCTAAGTCTATTGCCGTCTATAGAGCAATAGGGGCAGCTCAAAAGGTGGTAAGGGAATCAGTTGGACAAAATGAAGGGGTGCCCCTTCATCTTAGGAATGCACCAACTAAGCTGATGAAGGATCTTGGTTATGGAAGGGATTATATTTATCCTCCTGACAATCCAAACTCTTCGTCCCAGACTTATTTGCCACCATCTCTTCAAGGTTATAAGTTTCTCAATTGGCCAAATGTTGCAGCAAATGATCAATGATTAGGATTACATGACAGTGTTATGGCTTTCCCAAACTAGCTTCTTTGCGGGTCATCACCGGTTCTTCTCTCTTTTATTTTAAAATCTCTGGTTTTGGGAATTGTTAGTGATCGGAGAAATCTGTGGGAATTGTGAGCCACTTTGTAGTTATTTTTGGTATCTTGATTTAGTTGTGAACAGATGAGGAGGAACAACTTACTGGTTTTGAGGGATCGAGTGATACCATATAGATGTAGTTTTGTCAGAATCTATGCGTATCCTCCTTTTTTGGGCTATATATGAAACAATACATACCATTGCGGTTGTAGTTTTCCAGTTTACTTTTTGCCGTTTCTTTCTCTATATATCTACAAGGATTGTTCACTTACTATACAACAAGTTTATTTGAAATTTCGCTTAGATGGAGATGAATAATGTCTTTATATTCGATCTATATATCCATGGTTGAGCTTTGATACCTTGCAAACCGAAAGAGAGTTTTAAGTTGTGACTGGGTTGGAATGATGCCTAAATTTTAACCTCTTTTTAGTGATACTTGTGAACTTATATCTTTCTGAACTGCTGTGTAACCACGCAATTTGTCCGGGTTAATATCACTTCCTTTTAAGGAAGTAATTTGAAGTGGTTGTTGCTGATTGAAGAGAGAAAAAATTCATATGTGAACTAAAGCATTGTGGTATATCTTGTCATCTAGGAGAAGAACATATGAAGTTTCATGTCTTGAACAAACTAGTAGCAGCAGCTTGCTTGGATGGTTGTAACCCATCGTATCCTATTGGTAACAATTGTTACCATGAGTACGATATTGTTTTGATTGTTACTCTAATTATCATTGTATTGTATTGTATTGTTAAATCCATGGTTATGTAACCATGAAAACTATCACTTTATGTAACGACCGATTTGGTGGGATCGCGTCGTTACTTGTTTTTCTTTCCCGTCATGCCCTCACTTATTATTTAATATTCTCATTTTACCCTTTACCTTATATTCACTTATTAAACGGTAAACCACAATAGGAAAAATTACGCCACATAACCGTTGGAAAAGAATAATTACTGTTTTTGTCCACCTTTTGATGTTTCTTTCTTTCCATAACCATTTTCTTTTTTAAAATATATTTTAAATATTTCGAATGTATATTTAATATTATGTATTTTGGATATATATTTAATATATTTTAAATATTTCGGATATATCTTTATGTATTAAGTTTTTGGATAGAAAAAGTTATGAATAACTAAAAGTAAATATTTGTTGATGGGTGGATATTTATGTAAACTTCCTTAAACAATACAACTTATCCAAACATTGTATAATACAATACGATACATTACTACATAATACAATACAATACATTTTGAAATGATGGGTAACAACCTTCCAAACTGAACCACTCAAACAACAACCTAGTCAGACTACACAATCCACTCCAATACTGAACAACTTTAAGGGAACAAATATCTAATGAACCTAAGGAGGTAACGAATTCTATAGGCCTAATGCCGGAAGACAGGCAACAATTTATATCCCCTGAGTAGGCCTGGGCATAGAGCTGAGTTGGCTCAGATCTCATCTCGGATGATTGCCTTTTAGCTCGGCTTATCTCAAAGAGAGGCTCGACTTGGTTTCATTCAAAGTTTGGCTCGGCTCGACTTGGCTCGGCCCGATCGTGTAACTTTTTCTTCTAAATATAACATTCATTCATTAGGCTCAATTAGTAATCTACCTAATATTTAGTATCTTAATGCAATAGTTAACAATTGATAAACTTGTACTTCTATCCTTATTTATTTGATGCAAGCGAATTTATTTTGCCACAATGTACGTTAAGCCTATTGGATGGTTGATACTAATAAGCAGATGCAATTAAAATTTTTAATTTAAGAACTAATTATTAGTACATGGTAAAATTTGTAAGTATAATTTTTGTTTTTTGGTAGCAATTAACATTATTCTTATATATGTTTTAAATCAAATCAATTTTGAATGAATAAAATTTTAACATATTCGTTAGGTTAAAACTAATTATCATATTCTTAACATCATCTCTAAAAACTTTTTTTTTAATTAATTATGATCAAAATAAAAATTTAAATATTATTTTTTACATTATTAAATATGGGGACACAAAAAAAAAAGGGAGGGGGGGGGGGGGGGGGAGGGCTCAAGCTCGGCCAAATTCTGCCCAAGCTTGATTGAACTCGGCTCGGCTCAATATAGTATAAAGTTCTGTTCGGCTAGGTAACATAGTAAGCTCGATTATGCTCGGGCTTGGTTCACTCGCTCGATGCCCAGGCGTACTTAGCAGTTGGATAACTTGAGCTAGAGCATAGATATGTGAAGCTTTTTAGCAAAATAGACACTTCCGCCGCACCATTTGGTCCTTATAGAGAAAATCTTACACAAATGGCTCCTATTAGGAAAATTTGATGGAGATTGCCAACTGTAAGTTACTGGCGATTGTCAGACACTTCTAACTAGAAAGATCTGGCAATCATTAGGAAATTTCTTATCGGAGTCATTTTTGAAATTCTTTTTGAGGGGCTAAAATCTGTGATGAGTCACCAGAAGTATCCTATTTCCGTAAATATTTGACAATGACTTTTGTGATCAACCGCACTTTGATTCATTGGGCTGGGCATTTTTCCTTTTTTACCTCATTTTCCTCATTATTTCTCCATTCCAATTTACATTAAAAAAAAAATTAGTCCGTTTCAAAAAGAAAAATTTTAAGTTTCAAAAATCTTTATTTTTTCATTAAACTTTGTAATAAGTCAAACATGTTCACATAACTTAAAACCAAAGGAAATAGTTAACAACCGTAGGAGAAAACGCGGCAACAGTTATAGGAGTGTATGACAAATGGAACTTTTTACCAGACTATAACAAATGGTTGAAATACAGAAAATCGCATGAGTGATTCCTCTTCATTCATTGAAAAAGTTTCCAGTTCATACTTAATATAAATAGCTTACAACTTGGGTAAACTACCGATAAGAGCCGACTCTAATCTAGTTTTCTAAATTCCGAGGCTTTATTTCGCGATATTTCTGGTGAAAATGTACCTGTACCTGTAAGTACTTTAGGAGAAAAACAAAATTTAAGAAGTGATCTAGGGAGCCAAAAAAACACTGAGCTGAATAGTTCTTTTAGCTATCACTTACAAAAATGTGACTAAAACATGTTTACTGTATCGTAGTATAAAAACATTATGTTGTCTTTTTTTTTTCCCCCTCCTTTAGTTTCTCTTCTAGCAGCAATGTCCCAATTCACGAGGAAAAGGAAGAAATTGTAAAAGCTGTTACTGCTGCTGCTCCTCTTCAAACATAGACAATATAAGTATCTGAATTGTAGCTCTTATTAAATGTCATTTGCCAGTCCACTCTCCCCCAACGGACACCCGTTCCCAACTCCCTTGTAAGTTTTAATCTTGTCACTAGTTGTTACCCACAGTAATCCACTAATGTTTCCAAAAACGTTTCCAACATCTTTAACATGTAGTACTACATTACATGTGCTTGTCAATTGGATTGGACAGTTTAATAATCTTACTTGAATATTTTTACTCATGCTTAATGTTTATACTAGATTATATTATAATTAAATAATCTCTTCAATACTAATGTGTAAATTAGTTATAATGAAGTGATAATAACGACAGACAGATACGATATACACGTATATTATTGTTCACTATATTATAATCTATGCATAGCTAGATAGAGTGTAATTCAAACTGCTCAATGTAAGTATATACAAATAAATAATACTTAGAAACAAAGAGGTAAATAAACACAAAGAAAGGTGTGGAAGTGAGAATGGACAAGTGGAGGGTGAGATGGAGAGCAAGTAGATCCTGACAATCCCTGAGGATTGAGTAAGCAATTTGCTGGATTTTAAAATAAGGACCCCATCAGAATTTAAAGTCTATAATTGGGAATTTGGTGCGGTAAAATTTAAGTCCTCACGGGATTCTTGGCTCTCTTCCTTTAATAATTTTCCCAACGCCTCCTCAATTTGACTAAACTCTTCTCATATTTCTGTGAAAGCAAAATCAAATTTGGTGACCAATGCCACAAAGCTTGCTTAATTTTTCTCCTTCCCTTTTTATGTGATGTATTTACGTATTCATTTAGTAGACTAATGTGCGTAATATTCAATTAAATGTAATATATTGAAACTTTACACGAAGTCAAAAACTCATCAAACCAACCCCGTAATCATACTACGTTAGTTGATCATGGTTATGTAATATACTGTGGGAAAAGTATGTAGTATCACTTTATAATTGGTTGAGTGCTACAAGTTTATGTAAAAGGCATGTTATTTATTAATTAATTAATTTGATATGAAAATCAATTACGGTTTAAAAGTGGTGAGATAAAGAAACAAGATGAGAACTAGAATACTCCGTTAGACTTGAATTCAAAGAGCAATGAAGGTGGGCTTGCATGGTTAAGAGGCAATTCGCATAGTCAAAAAAGACTTGCTTCTTAATAAGATAACGAAACGTGAGTTTAAACTAGTTTGGACCATTCGGTGCATCAAGTTTATAATATGAAGTTCCCATAAAATTTCAAATAGAGGGACCAAGTCGTACCACATTTCAATGTCAAGTCAAGCATCTTTTGTTCGCATTTGGGACAAACATCTCACAAGTTCAATATGTATACAAAGGTGCAAGATGTACACATATAGTCATGTGTATCTTTTTACAAGTAACTTAATGTGATGGTGTAAACTTGCCATACAGTGTCAATAAATTGATTTCATATTAACAATGGTATCAGTAACTCACAAGATATGCACTAAAATTGTCAGAGTTGAGTAAGTAAAAATTTGAATTTAAATGTAATAAAGAAATGAAACATAAGATATCCAAAGAAAAGGATGTATAATGATATTGCTATAATAACGCAGACATATTATAAATGCTACAAATATTGTATTTGTCTACTTGGGAAACCATGTTCCCAAGTTTTATATCTGGTGTTGTAACTAAGTTGTATTGATTCAAACTATTAATTACTTTCCCAAAATGAGATTTCCACTATCTAACACTATCTTTTAATATCAGATTACGAGCTAAGATTAAACTTGCATCTTTGACTTATAATGATAATGAGATCAATTAGAATAAAATATATTACTGTACCTCATAGATTACACCTTTTGTTATAAGTTATAACTAATGAGCTACTCCTATATATCGGAAACAAATGAATAAATCATCCTTTACATATTACAAAATGCAAATTAGACAAACAATAATTACTCCCTCCGTCCCAAATTAGTTGTCGTTTTAAGAGAAATAGTTTGTTCCAAATTAGTTGTCTCTTTAAGATTTCAAGACTAAATTTACTAGTTCTTTCCAAATATACCCTTAATAATTAAAATAATTCTCAAAGAAAGTTGATAGTCAAATATTAAATAAGGATAACATAGTAAAATACACACCTTATTTAATGGTTTTCTTAATGGGCGTAAAAAAGCTGAAGGCGACAAATAAAATGGGACGGGGAGTAGTTCAAGTTGTAACGTACTAGAGAGTGGAGACTTATTTCTATTGTTTCTTTGAAAATAGTAAAACAAGAAAAAAGAAAAACAGAAAAAGGCATTCAAAATGGAAGCGGTTTAAGGGGTGATAAGCAAGAATTAGTAGACTGAAAGAGGACAAATTGCTGTCGTCTTATAATGATGATTTGGCAGTTTGTTCATGATTAGTTTGTTTCACTTATTTACATAATAAAGCCCAGAATTATGCCTAACTTTATCCATTGTCATCATAACAAATCCTACATCTGTAGTTACATTCGAAGTTCAAACATGTAGACAAAAAACCAATATGTCCAAAAATCAACAGTTGGCTAATGTTCATGATAAAACTAGCTTAATATGAACACTAATATCGTGGGTAGCATGGCAGAAAGTTCAGTAATAATCATAACAGTATCTCCCTCTCTCTAAAGATTGTAACGTTATAAGCTGCTTCTTTTTTCACCTGGTATTCGATATCCGTTTTAAAATTCGACCTACTCCTAATTCACAGTAAAAATTTAAAATTTTAATAGTATGCGAACTACATGCGACTTCGAACCCAAAATATTTTATAAAAGATAAAAGGATACATATCATCTCATCACAATTTTTAAGTACTCATATTAAGCTATTAAGTTTCACGTTTGAAGCAACCAATAAGTTATCTTCGTATAACTTATGTGTTACGGGTTCGAGCCGTGAAAACAGTATTTAAAACTTGTTAAGCTGTATATATCACATTCCTTATATTGCAATTATATTTTCCGAACAAATACAAAATACTTTGTGCGTCGGCTTGACCTTAGCTCCTAGCTGTCATGTTTGGCACATATATAAAAAGAGGTGTCTGAAAAAGCCATTACCCTTTCTACTCAGCTGCTGTGCTGCCTATGCTTACGTCTACCTCCTTACTTTCTGCTACCCTTTATTTCCCTTTATAACACAAATCTCTTCTTCTATACCTAAAGTCCCCTTTTGATTATTCTTTCTGTAACCTTCTTGTTTTTTTCCCTAACCATTTTCTTGAAAAAAAATGTTATCTAGAGTTAATAGTATGGGTTGGATGGATGGTCAAGAAGATGAAGAAAATAAAGATATAGAAAACATGGGTGCACTTTCTAATTTTAAATCTATGCTTGATGCTGAAGAAGTAGACTGGTACAACAACATGACAAGTACTAACAACAACAACAATACTAGCAACATGCAAAACATTGGTTTCCATGACAACAACAATAATAATAATTTGCTTTTACAACCAGTGGATTCATCATCTTCTTGTTCACCAAATTCAGCTTCTGTTTTTAACAATCTTGATCCTTCTCAGGTACACTTTTTTTTACCTCCTAAATCCACTATGCCACCTTTGCTTAGTTCCTTAAACAACCCTTTGGAGAATGGTTTTGATTTAGGTTGTGATAAGGGGTTTCTTGAAACTCATGTTTTGAATAAAGGTGGGATTTTTAATGGTGGGTTTCATGATTTGAGCTCTCAAAATCATATGGGGTGTAATAATTTGAGTTCTTTTAGTCAATTCCCTGTTACCAATTTGCTACAAATGCCTCAAGTTAGTGCTGGTTTTGGTTCATTGGGGTTTGGTGATGGTAGTGTCAGTGAGAGTTCTTTGTTTCTTAATAGGTCTAAGTTATTAAAGCCACTTGATAATTTTGCTTCTATTGGAGCACAACCTACTTTGTTTCAAAAAAGAGCTGCACTTAGGAAGAATTTAGGTAATTCTAGTAGTGGGAATTTAGGGATTTTGGGGGGTGATATCGGTCAAAGTTCGAGCAATTTGGAAGGTTATGATAAGAATAAGGAAGTGAATGAAAGAAAGAGGAAATTTGGTGGTAATGTGGATGAACTAGAAGATGTGAGTCTTGATGGTTCTACTTTGAATTATGATTCTGATGAGCTTGTTGAGAACAGTAATAAGGTGGAGGATAGTGTTAAGAATGGTGGAAATAGCTCCAATGCTACTAGTACTGTTACCGGCGTCGATCAAAAAGGGAAGAAGAAAGGACTTCCGGCTAAGAATTTGATGGCTGAACGACGCCGCAGGAAGAAACTCAATGATAGGCTTTACATGCTGAGATCTGTTGTTCCAAAGATTAGCAAGGTATGAAATTCTTTACAGAAAATTCTCGTGAATTTTTTATTTTGATTTGAACATGTTTTAGCCATTTACAATCATCAGCATTTAGCTTCCACACCAAAAAGAAGAGAGAGGTTTTTTTTTGTTATTTGGGGGGGGGGGGGGGGAGTGGGGAGGGTGGACGTTGTTATTATTATATTTGTTTAATTTATTGTTCCTTTCCTCTTCTTAAGGTTAGCTTGAGTTTTTTGGTTTGCAAGTTTGATTTGTGCATAGTTCAAAAGGTTTGTGAATTAAGTATAATTGATAGTAGCATTAAATTCACTCACATGGACTCTATGAGCTGATTTTTAAAAGCATCTTAATTTTGGACCACATAGGAATACAACACTATTCTTGAAAGGTACCTCTCCTACAGTAACTCATTAAGGGTGTTATCTAGTTCACTATCTTATTGTAACATGGATTTTTGTTTTTATTTTTTGTTTCTTAGCCAACCCCTTCCCCACCTTCCCACGAGGGGGGAGGGGACAGGGATCTACCTTGAGTTTTCTCATTCATTCTAACACGCGCTTATCCTAAATACTCATATATTATGATTAGCAGTTGCTAATGCCAAAATTTATGGTTGGTTTAGTATAAAAAAATAAGATAGTTGAATCACCTCGAAATACTTTATATAATATAATGTAGAGCTCCTAATATCAACCTGTATATGGGGACTTATAGAATACCTCTTAAGGCTTACACACTCTACCGAGGAAAATTTGTTTAAACTTGTGGCGATCAAATTCAAATATTTAACTTCCTGCTGGTTTGTCCTGATTTTACAAGACATCTTTTGCATCTTGATTCCAATTTAAGTCCTAAAGCTTGCTGAATGAAACGAGATATTTTGTCTTCCTGACTGCCTGATACTAGAAGCTTCTTTGTGGCTATAATTTGAAATGGTGCGAGTACCTTACTCAGTTCCTGTGCCAGTTGAGTTTTAGTGAATCAGATTGTGACTTTGTGTGTATGTTGGCAGATGGACCGGGCTTCAATCCTAGGAGATGCAATTGAGTACTTAAAGGAGCTTCTACAGAAAATCAATGACCTTCATAATGAATTGGAGTCCACACCACCTGGCTCTGCATTGACTCCTACAACAAGCTTCTATCCTTTAACGCCCACTGCACCAGCTTTACCTGGCCGTATCAAAGAAGAACTCTGTCAGAGTTCATTTGCAAGCCCGCTGTCTAGCCCTACTGGACAACCTGCAAGGGTAAAATATTCTTCCTTTTACCCAGAAGAAGCCTGGAACCATTTCTCATTATATATTTTCTTAAAGCAATTAATGTTTTCATCATTCCATTAGAATTCATAATGTTATTGGTTTGAGATGATACATGCAGATCTTTTTGTACTTGTAGGTTGAAGTAAGGGCAAGAGAAGGAAGAGCAGTGAATATTCATATGTTCTGCAGCCGCAGACCTGGCCTTTTACTCTCAACAATGAGAGCTCTGGACAATCTTGGACTGGACATTCAACAGGCTGTTATCAGCTGCTTCAATGGGTTTGCATTGGATATCTTCCGAGCTGAGGTACCTTCTTTTGTGAACTTACATGGACTGTAGGATTAGAAAATGTTTCATGTAACTGAACAGCTTGTTGAAAGAGAATTAAAGTCCATTGCCCTATAGGACTGCAAAAATCCTTCTGGGATCACCAATCTATTACCAACATATCAAGCCTTCAAAACTTATTTGAATGTCAAATCATTTAGTCAACTTCAGTTCAGTTCAAACTGTTGGGGTTGGCCGATGAAAAATAATCATAATATCATGAATCCTCTAACAATTATGTCAAAAGAATTGAAATAAAATGTAGCATGCACTGACTCTTAAATTACCAATAAAACAAACATGTTATTGTCAACAGACAACTAGGAAATAATGAGGATAGAGTTGCAGAGAAACAATTGTAAATACATGTGCCATGAGTTGCGCTTACTTAGTTCTCTACCCTCCTTGTTGAATGTACTTCTGTTAGTTTCCCTTCTGAGGAGCAAAAGATGTTTAAAGTATTGAACCCTTTTCTGTTCATCAACCATGGAGATGTATTATCTTTTGATACATTAATAATGTTTTCAAGGTTTTATTGCTTTCATCCCCTGTTCTCGCTTACTGCTAGAAGAATCTTGTTCATTTCTTATCCTTGACCAAATCTTTGAAGAGTTGATACAATTCTTTGACTTCTAACCATAATTTTGGATTCTATTTAATTGCAGCAATGCAAAGAAGGTCAAGACATCCATCCAGAACAAATCAAAGCAATATTGCTGGAGTCTGCTGGCTTCCATGGGATGATCTAAGCTGCTGCGCGTTACTTTATATCCAGGAATTAGGACACCAGGCTGTAGGTTTAAAACCAGACAAATTCCTGTGTTCCTTTTGTAGTAGTACTGATATTTTTCATCTATAAGCCAATGTTGGTGTTTTCTTTTAGGGAAATAGATGACTTATGCATTGGAAGCTCCAAAAACTGAATTCTATGATTTTTCAGTCACAACTTCCTAATTTCAACATGATTCTCTTTATTCAGTCATTTTTTTTCATACCAGCCAATTCATTGAGCCTCTTAAGTGAGTCGCCAAGAATTTTGATGCATAAGCATGGCCACTACTACATCGAAAGATTTGGATGTGCTGATTTTCATGCCTCTTGTACGGTTTTCAAGTTGATCCTCTATGTTTTTTCACATGGTCTCAAAAAAATTTGGTATTCATATATACCATTTCACTCCTCTAATGAAACCTACCACCAACAAAAACCAAAAAGAAAAAAACCTTCAGATTCATATCTAAGCTTCGTAGTACAGAAACAGGACACACTTTGATGCCACTATCACATTTTCAGCCCCCATAAGAGAACTCGTAGGGGTCGTTTGGTAGGCAGTATGGGATTAATTAATCGTGGGATAAAAGATTGGATGGTTTTATACTGTGTTTGGTTTGTAAATTCAAGTCAGTATTATTTAATACTAGTATGAACTTATCCATCAAATTGTGGATATATTGTAAGGGGGTCTTTGGTATTAATAATACCAGATTTAGCAATCCTTGGATTAAAAATTGAAATTACAAATTTACTCCCCTCAAGCCCTTGTTTATAAGCTATCCAATCCATTGGAAGAAATCACTTCAAAGAGCAGTTGCTCCGTAGCCTTGATTATGACTTGTTGGATGTAATTCTTTGCAAGTCAACCGATGTACTCAGATTTTTTATAGTTGACAATAGACTCATCCTAAGTTTGATTCTATATTGTGAATTTCCTCAGTGAGATTAACACTCTCTAATGTTAGGAGTTCCTCTTCTTAAACTAAACTCAAAATTAATGAGTCTGGTATATTAAAATAGCAAAATGAGACATGTTTTGCAATACTGGGCAAGTCATCTAGGACTTCATCTAAATTTTCCATAGCAATATCTCTACAAAGGTTCAAGGGCATAATTGTAAACAAAATTTTATGTAGTGTTATACCAAACACAAGATTAGGTAATGCCTAGTCTATCAAGTTTTTAATACAACGAATACAACGAACCAAACACAAGATAAAAATAATCCATGCATTATTAATCCCTGCATAACTAATCTCTATATAGTTAATCTCGATATAACTCATCCTTGTATCAAACGACCCCTTATATTATTAGTCCCAAGTGCTCGACCTAAGTGCAAAAAACTTACCAAGAATATTTAGCCCCAATAGCTAGACTTGCGTGCAAATAATCCTTGCAGGTCCACAATCTCCATGAATTTTTAAAATAAAAGTCCGGAGCCTTATCAACAACGCAATTGGGGCTAAAAACAGAGAGTTCTCTTAATGAGGCCAAAAATGTGACAGGCGGCAGCAGATCTATTAGGCGCAAAAACTTGAACCTCATATATACTTTAATCACCAAGAGGACTAGATATTGCTGATCAACAAGAATGTATAGGTCAGCCACTGAAAGTTATGTTCTTTTAGTCAATCCAAGTTAAGAAATTGCTGAACCAACTACAAACTGATCTTCACCATGAAAAAACTTCTTTCTAGCACATTACCATAATTGCTGATACAAAATATGTAGTCTGCTCAATGCAGTGGGGGAATACCAGTTCTACTAAATCAACAGTAAGACAGGTAGGTGGTGTATCATCTTACTTACATCTAGAGCTAGAGAATTGGGAATAGGGTATGTACAAGGTGGGATTGACAAAAGCAAGGTTAATGACCACGCTGATAATTTACATATACTATGTATAGATAGACAGGGGGGCCATAAATTGGCTCCAAAAAGGGGTTCAAAACTGGAAATATGAAGCTGCGTCTATATGGAGAGACCATCCCATCCAGCAGTCAAAGGGACTTGATATTGTAGGTTACTATATCTTCAAAAATCCCCAAAAAAGCAAACTCTGAGTGGAAACAAGCCATCTCCTCAACTATCTTAAAAAAACCTGTCAAATACCAAGCAACAGCAGTTAAGCAACAAGAAAGAACAGATGAGTCACCTCCCATCCTAATCTTTTTTCGGAGAAAAAAGGAAGCAGAATGTAAGGTATTAAGTGCTTGCTCTTCCACTTGGATCTCTTTTCAATACCTCGATTAAGGAGGAAGTTTATGAGTCTTCTTGACCGGATTCAGAAGGAAGCTGCAGATTCTTCATTTCTTTGGCTTCTGAGCCTTCTGCAATGGAAGAAGTGTCTTCGCCTTTTGAATTAAGAGTCCCGGGGTTCATCCGCTGCACCTCCTCTTTTGTATAGATGAAAATTTTGCGAACCATACCACAAAATTCCCTGTTCCAACCAGTTTTAACCCAGCATGGATAAGTATATAACACCAAAAAGCACACAGCAGTAATCCAGAAAGACTACATAATGAAGCAGCCACATGGAGGAATGAAAAATCATCATTCTCTTTGATGTATAAAAAGATGATGGAAGCACTTACTGCCATGGATCATCTCCAACAAGCATCATGTCGCCCTCATCATCTGTGTATACAACCAGCCAACTCTTACTCGGAGCCTTGAGTTCACCATTAAAATCAAAAAGCTGATCCAGTTCAGCAATCAGTTCATCATAATTACTGAACTTGGCCAGATCCACAGACCTTCCGAGCGCTGTACCTGATTTATGAACCTGTATGCAAAAATGAATCATTAGAAATTTCATAAACGTCAACAGCCAAAGTTATGACAAAAGATCAGATTTAAACCTTGGTGCAGCTCCTTGTTGAACTACTATGACCTTTGCCATCCCTATCTCTAGCTGCAAGATGAAAGGAATGACATAGTCTGTCCTGCTGATCAATAGCTGTATTTCCATCATCTAGCACCTTTGATCCCTTTGATTGCTCAGACCTTTGATCAGAATCAGTGGCAGGGGATTGATGAGGGTGTATGCCAATATTTATGTTACTTGCTGAGTCAATCAACGAACTTTTACGCATCATAACAGGATCTGTGCAAACGTTACTCGTAAGGGGAATGCCAAAAAGTTTGCAGTTTCCTTCCTTGGGTTTCACAGCCTCGGGGTGCTGTACTACATCAGATTTATGCATCATATCTCTTGAATGAGAGGAGAGCTGAATGTAAGGAGACACTGATTGAGGCATAAACCAGCTTCCCTGCTGATTGTCAACTCTATGACCAGGATGGACTGAAAACTCACCATAACCACTATACCTGGTATCTCCCCGCATTTGATAGGTAGAATCACCACCTTGGCCAGAAGCTTTTGGGCCTGAATCCATCAGATTAAGAGAGAGACCGGACGACAATAAAGACCATGGCTTTCCCAGCAAGTTAAAATCCTTTTCTTGGTCTTGTGCTTGTCGCTTTGCCAAGCTAACACCAAATGCTGTTTGCTCCGCAGAGGGTAAACAGAACCCATGTGATGATTTATTTTGCACTCCAAAACCTGATAATAGATCTGTGAGTGATGACTCAGGCCTCCCCAAAGGTAACCACTTATCTGAAAGATATCTCTTTGATGCAGAATGAATGTCAATCTTCTCATCATCTACTCTTTGAGGCCATATCATTGGTTTCTCAGATAAGTCTGACTCGTTGCTTTCGGCAAAACCACCTCTCAAGGTCGATAACTCTTGACCTTGCAAGACCCTTGAGAACCCACTGGCTTGTGAAGGGTCTGCAGTTATTCTGGATGAACCTTTAACAAAAATTTACAAGTTCATGACAATACATTAGCTGAAAGCAAGGCGTATAAGCATTGAAAATACTGAATAAAAAAGATCAGGATGAGATATCCACCTTCCCTAGTAAGGACAGATGAATCAGGAGATGAGGGCAACATGCTTGATCTTGGCCTTTTTGGCCTTGCAACTGGAGCTGCATTAAGTGCAGGAGGGCTAAGAGCTGGCTCTATTTTCCAGGGCGAAACTCGGTCTGGCCTCGGAATGGTAGAATTTTCATCCCACCGAACCTTTAAAATTCATTAGTGAAAGATATTTTCAGCATTATACAAGGTAAAAGCAACAATCAAACCAAGGGAAAAAAAAAGGGATCCTACCTTCAGACATCTCCATTTAGAATCCAGCCACCTTTTGGGATCAGCATCTTCAATGCCAACTATAGTTCCAGTAAACCTACAACATTGTAAGTTAATAAGAGAATAATTAATCCGTTACAGAACAATTAAATCAGCAGGCTAATAATTTACCGCTTAATCACCAGAACATGGTCAATTTAAAAAAACGTAACACATAGAGGCCAAGATTAGAACCATCAAGTCAGTTTAATTAAATAGAAAAAAAAAAAAGTGACATCTATTGATGGTAACCTGTAGCATACCTCTGCTCTGGCGATTCTTCACCTTCAAACCTCATCTTAAACCTCATTCCTATGGAGTAATTGTTTTTCACGCACTCCATGTAGTGGTCATATGGAACTATAAACTCCGCAGGGCTTGTCCTGTAAGATACACACTGAGTTGGTAAGATACACACCGACTTGCTTTGTCCCATAAATGGATGTATAAAAACTGCTGCAGTTTATCTGATTATAAGGTGCCATCAAACATGAAACGGATTACTTGAGATGCAAAAGATAATAGATAAAATGTTTCCCAATTTCATATAGATGACAAGGACATGAAACGGCATGAGTGATTACTATCAACATGGAGAAAGATGAAATGTAGCATTCATTTCTTCAACATAATCAAAGATCTCTAATTACAGCCTTTAAGTTAATGTTTGGCATCTTAGACAAGGTACCTTGGTTTGTAATACACTGTGAACATTGTTTTGGTCTGAATCGCATGCCAAGCCGTCGCGAGTACACCAAGATGCATGCTATGACTGGATATCACTGATGATGGAGCATTCCCCTGCTGTCTCATGGCACGTCTGACTCCAACACGAAGCTCCCCATTCTCACCTCTAAAGTAGCACAATGTTGGAGGTCAGACTTTATTTAAAGGAACAAATGAATTCAGACAGGGTTTCGCGTATCAAACCTAAGAAATATGAATGCATCCCCAGCAACAAGTCTTTTTGAACTAACAAAGACACTCCAACCACTCTGAAGAAGATGCCTCCTTGGTTGCCCTGGAATTTAAATGCTTGGGTAAGAAACAACGCAGGAGACTACATAGCAAGAACAGCAAATCTGCACTTCCAGTCAAGGCATACAGTGCACCTAAAATTAAGCAACATGCTACCAACAATAATGCAGAATGTGTTGTGTGATCACAAGAATGCAACTGGTATGTTATACCACCAATAGAACTTGATAACGCAGAATGCGCTCCGTGAAGGTATGTCTTCTTTAAAATCTCAGCAGATAAATAGACCAAAAAGGGGAGAAGGTGGTAAGCTTTACAGACACGCGGTAATTAAGAATATGCTAGGCATCATACCCCGGAATATATGCCTGAAGCGCCACTCATTCCCATGTAAATCTTTGGCAACTAACTCCTGCGTTGGAGGCTGCCGAGACATATCCTGTTAAAGATGAAAACTAACAACCATAAGCCACTCCATTTCCTCAACACAGGGACCATGAACACATAAAAAAAGATATACTCTAACCAGTTGGGGGAGGCATTCGTCAGCGTGTCGTCTCAAGACAGAAAATCCGCCATGAGTACTTGTATCGGAGGCTGTTAGTGTCTTACAAAAAGAGTGCACATGAAATCTTGGTGGAGGAGGGCGCATAGGTTCCTTCTTCACTGCATTCTCATCTTGCTGCAACAGTCGTATAAGAATATTATATGAGATTCTCAACTAGAAATTCAAGGGTCAAGGTCCAAATAGCAGCACATACTTAATTCAAAAAAATACAAAATAAATGAAAATTGAAATATAAAGGAAAAAAAGCTAAATATCAACATAATTGTTTGCTTGTGCACTGTAAAAACCTACATTTGGCTCCGGCATCAAAGTCACTTGCGCATACACCTCATCAGTATCTGGTTCAGCCTGAAAATGCATTCAAATAGTCAATACATAAACACAAACATAAGAATCCTTCACATAAAAATGATCTTAAAAAGGAAAAACAACGGTAAGCACAAGAGAACACATTAAATCAACAGCATCAACGAAATAATTACCTTCAACAGGACATTAACCACGCGACATAAGATCTTAGAAGGAAGATTATACAAAGGCATCTGCTGATCAGCCACTTGATTCGTCGATGCTTCAACCTATAACACAAACACATCAAAATCACTACAACCTCATATACATTAATCACAATTTAACAACAGATTTCTCTCAAACTCCCCCTTTGTACTAAAATCGACATCATTTCACAGCCCGAAAAAGAAACGATCATGAAATAATTTAGCTACGCCACGACTAAAACGCACGGTCAGCAATGTAGTTGAAACAAACCTGCTCAATATGACCTTGAGGAAAGTAGTACACAAGCTCACCCTCACGCGGAACAGTCACAAGAGGACCAGCACACGCGCGCCATAGCTCCGTGTACAACGCTGTCTCAGCATCAACTATAACAACAAAAATAAAGAACAATTAGAAAACTAACTCAAAACTCCAAAGTAATAAACTAAATCAAATCAATAATTCCACAAATATCAGTAAACATTTACCTTTAGTGTTTCTCACAGTATCTGAGCCCGCCCTTGAGCCATCACTTGGCTCACTGTAACCCTTAATTGACACCTCTGAAGTAGCCATTTTTGTATACTTAAGTATCAACACAGATCTTTCATCTCCAAAATCAAACAAAAAATACTTAAAGTAGCAACAATTTCAGGCTAGAAATTGTAATAAAGAATTATCACTCCAATTTCTCTCTCTAATATTATTATCTGTCTATATTTGTGTGAAGGTATGTAAAAGAGATAACAAGAGAAGCTGAAAAGCAAATGAAGAGCCTTTCGATAAACCAAAGGGGTCAAAACGGGTGGAGCAAACAATCATTTCAACCCACGGTTAAATTCTAACTAGAGTTAAATGGGGAACCGGAAATAACCGGTTGGGTTTTGTCAGGTGAACTGGGTATAGCCGGTGGATAAGACACTGTCTGAGGGGACAGTGTATAAAGGCGATATTAACGGCGTGTACGGTTAGACGTTAAGTGATGTCGTATTCTTATTGGGTTGGCAATTAACGACGTTTGTCTTTTTATATTATTCTGTTTTTATTGGGAAACGGCCTTGTCGTGCTATTAACGGGCAATGTAAGATGGGGAAAAGAGGTTAAGTACGTACCCCCCTCCATGCCTAAGGATGGCGCACGCTAACCATGGTTACTTTTTCATTAAATGGTACCTCTCTGTCCTGACTCCTAAGTGACATTTCTTTTCTTTTTAGTCATTTTAAAATAAAAACATTAATAGGCAACAATTTATATTTTTAGATTGACAGCTCCATAAATTTTTTTAAAATTTTATATTAAATCAAAACACAACAACAACATAGCAGCGTTACATCACAAATAAAGCCTTGGGAGGAAGAGATGTACGCATATTTTACCCTCACCAAGGTAGGTGGAGTGGTTGTTTTGCGATAAATCATCGGCTAAAGAAAACAATTTTAGACAAAAAGAAAATAAAAAAAGAAGAAATAATAATATGACAATACTATAGTTAAGAAAACACTAAAAAAGGCCAAAAAAAAAAGGCAGTCCGGACAAGGGGCTCACCTTAAGGGTGTGATGTACGCAGTCTAACCTAATGCAACCATCATCAGCTGTTTCCAAGACTTAAACCTATGACCTATAAGTCACATAAAGACAACTTAACCATTTGCTGAAAGGCTCTCATTCTTACTAAAGAAAACACTAACATACAAAATTTATATAACCAAAGAAAATATTAAACATCAAACACTATAGCAATCAGGGGCGGCCCGAGAAAATTGGTGGCATAAAGTCAGACCTTAATAAGAGGCCTTAACTTTATTTAATTTTTATTTCTATAATTTTTTTGTTTTTCCTATAACGATTGTGTACAAACCATCATGTAGGTGTCTTAATTATTTATGGAGATATTTGGTAACTATACTCACTTAAGGCTTAGAAAATATATTTCTATAAGGAACATTGGTGATAGAGTTAATATTTTCATAAATGCTAATAATTATTAATCTCACTAAATAGATGTTAAAATAATATCATACAATTGGAATAATGAAAGTATATTTTGAAGTAAAAAAAATGGCTTAATAACCCATCTTATAAGAAATAATCTAAATTTAAAAGATTCGTTTATAAGAGACTTCGTTTTTTGAATATCAGACTCGTTATTAAATTGTTCATTGCCATAACTGTTTATGTGTATCAAAATTTGAGTAATTTATTTGAAGAACTTCTATCATATTCCTAACTAATTATATAAAATTAATTACTTATCTCTTTTTAATAATTTCACAATATATAAATAATATTTAAAAAAAATTGGGACCTTCATTTTGGGGAGGCAAGCAATTGCTTTAGTGGTCTCTCCCTAAGGCCGGCACGGATAGCAATAACTACTATGTTAAATCAAAACAGGTTCACATAAATTATGATACAAGAATTACTACTCCGTTCTCACTAATTATGCGCTATAGTCCGCGCGGATGATATGATTACAGGACGTCTTGCGTATTACTCGTGCCTCCAAGATACCTGCAACACACCATGCTAGCAAGGAAAGCATGAGTTTCAATCTTCTTTTTTCACTACATATATATTTTAATAACAAATGAATATTAATTAAGAACTTGTACAATCACTTAAAAAATTAATGTACAAAAATCGAGTAAAATGCCATTAACAAATTTAAGTTTTATTCGACATGATTTAGGATTTAACTCCATCTCTAAGCAAGCTCCAAATTTTCCTTTTTTTGCAATTTAAGATTTTTTTTAAGGTTTTCGGTTAATCCTTTAACTCAGGATTGGAATAACTAGTATCAAAATTATACTTATATACATATGCATCACTCTATGTCAATAGATGTATGTTGGCCTGGCTTAGTTTATCACTGTATCTACTCTTACTGTTTGGGCATAACCACAACTCTAATTACTGGTTTGAATAACTCTAGTACCTTTAACCTAGAATTCTATATTTTTATTAAGAAATTCAATTATATATAAATTCAATTATATATTCAATTCAAAATTATGGTTCCACCTTTTTTTTTAATGTTTACGAATGCTTGTGAATTATGCAATTACCGAATCTAATGATTGACCGAATAACTTAGTGGGCTCGAGATCGAATACCAGAGTTTTTCATAACTATAAATCATGCAGCGAAAATGAAAAAAAAAAAAACAAACAAACATAAAAAGTCATCTCGTACGTGCTCTCGTTTTCCCACTACCATATTTGACTTATTTAAGAGGTATAATAAGAGGCAAGAGCATGTCCATTTGCCCAAAAAAAATCAAATGCTTGCAAAAAATTCAAATTATGAGGAAATTTGTATGTTCGATTCCCTTTCATATTTAATATTGATCATAGTGTTAAGTAGAACCTCATTAAACTACAACTATGGTAAAAATAAATTGTAATTATAACACTCTCCTATATAGCCGTGAAGAGCTCGAATCAAACATGCACGTACATAAGTTAATGCCTCCTAGTAAATACTTAGGATGTAGTAATAAATTGATTGTTAAAACTGGCGTCTAAGTTCAATGCCAAAACGATAAATGTAGTAAGTAAATAGTTGCACTTATCATACTATACTAAATGAGCCTATCACTTAAGCAAAATGTAAAAGACCTAAATGCCCCTGCAGCCTTAATAAATTACTATTACTATTATTTATAATAACAAAAAATAAAAGATTGAAATTATAAATAAACAAATATAATAAGTAGTACAATATAAGTAATACTAACATAATATGCTAGCACAGATTCATTGTATACACAATGAAAAGACATTTGTAATTATGATAACGCCGTGAATTTAATACGATATGAATGAAATTAACTACTACAATATACTATGATATAATGTGTATTTGTCCTTTTGGGAATTTGTGATTAAGAATTGATTATTAACAGAATTTAAGTGGTTGCCTTGAAGAAGTTACAGTCTTTACAATTTTCCGTCGTTCCTTTTCCTTAGTCTTTACAAATTTCAGCCGTTTCCTTTCCTCTATATTGCTTTGTAAATTTCTAGATGAAATTTGGATATATTTGATGGCTTATAAATACAGTTGCTTCAAAGTGAATTGTTCCTTGACTTGCTTACCATCGGTGAAGAATTTAAAGTAGCAAGTTTTTGGTGTGCTGTTTGCATATGTAGGATATCCAAGGTAAAAGTTAAATTGTGCACAAGCATGCTTAAACCTACTTGGGTGTTTTTATTCCTCATATAACTGCTTGTTGCTTCAATCTTCTCTAGACTCTAGCTATGTTTTTTTAATGCTTCTTCTCTTATATATCCATGCAGATTTGTGGAGATAATCAAGCAAATAAGAAATTTTAGATTTTAACAAATTAATATCAGGTACTTCTTTCTATTTTTTGTCCAGTAAGTATTAGGAAACTAAATAGTACTTAGCTATGATGATTAATGTTACAAAAAAAAGCCGTAAAAATAACAAAGCAGTGTCAAGTTTAATTTTTGGGAAAGAAGAATCATATTTGAACGCGAGATTACTAATAATTGATCACATACAAGAAGTAAGGGATGTAAATACTCCTGCATCTGAATTTGAAGATTGTTATTTCCATTGAAAGTTTACCTTCTTTTTATTATTTTATAAGCGGACACATTTTTAAATAGTAATTATCGTGATTTTCTAAACTTTATACTCATTCACAAGGGAACACACGCGCAAAGCGCGCGCCCAAATACTAGTATATTAAAAACGAATTGCCTGTTCATTTAACTTGTTTTTATGGTACGTAACAAAAGATGGGAAAACTTAGGCGCAGTGCGTTAAATTGCATTGCTTCCTCCGTCTCAAAATGACTGTCTATATTTTCTTTTTAGTTTGTTCCAAAATAAGTGTTTCTTTCCATATTTGATAACTCTTTAATTCCAACATTTATTTTGGACCGCAAGATTTAAAACATTGGTCCACATTACACACAACTTTAAACCATAGGATTCAAAAATCTTCACTATTTTTTTAATCTCCGTATCAAAGTCAAATCCAAACACTTATTTTAAGACGGAAGAACTATTACATTGTAAATAGTTCAATAGGAAAATGCCAATCACGTGCGGGAAGGAGAAATCATAGGGTGCACACTAGCATACAGTAGTTCGTAGAATAGGACCCAGCTATTTATGTACAATTTGTAATGTGTGGTCTAAAAGCTACAACCTGTGGAATCTTTGTTAGGAAAATAGGAGTACTAATTGTGTAATCTCAAAAATCGTTTCTTCCATTTCAATATTTACATTAACAATTAAGTATATAATCTACGTGTTTGCATGTTAAATATTTAGTGGTTAAGTAAAAGTAGGTATATTATATTGAAATAATTCAGTATAAATATCGTGTAAAAAGATATACTTATCATAGTTTCAGATTATTCACAAGCAAAGTACAAAATAAAAGCATAATTTGAACGAAAATTTTCCATTCAGCCTTGACCACACTTTTCCATGGAAAATTCTATTTTGTCATTACTTTTTTATTTTTTTAGTACTTTAGTCCTCTCTTTAACTTTTCCACATCAAAAAGTCCTACCTCTAGATATTCTCAAGACCTTTAATTTTCCAATGGAGAGTGAAATGATATTAGATGTTGTAGGATTCCCCAATTGACCCAAACATTGCATGGTGACCTAGTGTTAGGTGGGAGGACTTATCCCAATTAGGAAATAAATCAAGCATATAGGCTTGCCAGTTGCCTCTAGTTGTAGCTGCTGAATAGGTGACTGTAGGTAAATAGTACTAATACTTAAGGTACATTAGTTACAAACATAGTTTTCACTTTGACCAAATACATTGTCAGCCCCTTGAATTTACACTATATTCAATTTAAACACTTCAACTAACGCCCTTTTTATTTGAGCACTTGAACCTTTTTTAAGAGTGTCCATCTAGGCATTTTCCATCTACTCTGTTGAAAAATCCGTGCAGGTGTTTGCACACGAGTCTTACGTGGATAGGTGATCATTTTATTCGACTTAATAAAATAAAATGTAAGAGGTCTTTGTAGTTTGTACATTCATTTTATTCAACTTAAATTGTAATTGATCCTAAAATATCCAAATATTTATGTACTAACTAAGTTTGATAATTGAGTCCAGTTGTTATAAAGCAAGTAAAAGTGAATCAAAGGTGCTAGTCCTCCATTTTGGAGAAGTGATGAAACTATTTTAGGGCAAACACAAAAAAGTTGTGATCATAAATCATGGTAATCAATGTGCCCCACTTACCAGGTAAATTTTACACTTTAGTTGTCCAACTTTCCGAAAATATAGTATGAGGTTTGCATCCTTTTCGATTTTCCTGTTTGCCATATTTCAAAACTAGAAATTGATGGAACTAATCGTTTGAAAGAAAACAAATTTATGCAGTTCTCTGATAAATACATTTCCCTTTTTCCATATTTTGTAATTCATACTTCACATTTTTGATTGACTTCTTTCACTCTTTAATCTCGCATTTTCATATATGATCATCTAGAATATATAAATAACCAAAAAGTCAAATTTTGGGTGCCAAAAAATAATTGTTATAAAAAAATCACAAATGATATCACAAATTCAAATGATATTATGTGGACCGTAACAGTAACTTTTAACCTTAACACATCATTTCAAATTATTAAAATAGAAAATTATTGCATCAAATGTGAAAACAAAAAATACTAAGTAGAACAGTTTATTTTGTTGAATTATTTGATCATGCATCTAATCAGCTTGCCCCCTCCAGTGTCAACCATGTTCTTTATTTCATGGATCATGTGTCAAACGGGTATACGGGTCCGGGTTCGGGTTTTAAAATTGTAACCCCACAGGTTCCGGGTACGGGTTTAAATTACAGATTTTTAACGGATACGGGTTTCGGCTAGAAAAAAAAAAAACCCGTGCGGGTTCGGGTCTTAGAGGGTAGGGGTACGGGTCGGTTCTTAACAAATCGGGTTTGGCTACGGGTTATAATTTTATTTTTTAATAATATTATTTTAAATACTTAAAATAAATTAAAAAAAGATCAATAGGAAAAACTCAAAGAGTTACTTTATTTAAGATACTTGAACTATTAAAGTCTTAAATATTAAACTTCCAAATTTAAAAAGTGCAACATCAAAACTTAATGAAAATTCAAATTACAAATTTAAATATGCCTAATTCTTTGTGTAATTTCTTCCATGTCATTTCCATCATGCTCCGGTGTAGGTGCCATTGATGGTGCTTGATCACTTAACAAAATTTCTTCAAGGTTATCATCTTGTTCTAGTGAGTCTTCAATTCCTTGATTTCTTCGCTCCGATCTAATCCAGTCTCGTAAACAAACTAGAACGTCCAAAGGCCAGAAATTCTTTAAATAACTTTAAACTACACACGACCAGAAATCTTTAGATGTCTAGAGAGGTCAAACTGTCAAAGGCCACCTTCCAAGGAATTATGCTTTCTGTTATAAAGCAATTAGTTGTATGCGACGACATGTAATTCAAAATATTTTATGTAGTGAATTAAATAATTATATTTTCTAATAAATACGATCCCATAATTACTTTGTCCGACTCCAAGTAGCTTATTTTCTGAGGTATATATCGAAATTAATAGTTGAAGTTCTATACCATATTAGAGTAATATATATTCAAACTTCAAAGTGTTGATTTATTATAGAATATAAAGTATTTTTTTAATTAAATGAATAATTTGTTTCTCTTGAACATATTTCACTACTAACAATATGGACACAAAACAAATTAAACCATGAGTGGAAAACTTGTGTATACATTTCTCTCCACGTACAAGTTTTATTACTCAGTTTATTTTAACGGGTATGGGTACGGGTATATCCATTAATACCCCATAATTTTGACGGGTCTTAACGGATACGGGTATTTGTTAAGAAAAAAAAAAAATCCGTTCGAGTAGGGGTATTTTAGGGGGTCTACGGGTTCGGGTCCGGGTTTTCTGCGGGTCCGGGTGGGGTCGGGTTTTAATGAGTCCGGGTCCGGATTTTGACGGGTAGACCCCTACCCGTTTGACACCCATAGATCAAGCACGTGAAATTTATTGTTTTTCAATGGTGACAATGAGAGTTGAACTCGTGACCTATGTCTAGTCTAATATAATGTTGAATTGTCAAATCATCTCATCTAACATCTTAATTCGAAGTGACATTAAGATTTTAATTGAGATTATCAAACGATTCACTATGGTATCAAAACATATAGTGAGCCTGAGTTTAAATCTCGATCCATTAATTATTTTTAGACCGGCATGTATTATGCAAATAAAAATGTGTTATATAAAACAACTTAAGCTTTTACTATACAAATGGTCATATGGTTGGATATATGCTAGATGATTGTATATGATTATTGCAGAGTCGTAATCTATTTATTGGCCTGTTCGATTTTATTTGCCCCAAATAGAACAGTCTATATCTTCTCTCTCACTCCATCAATAACTTGTGTTATCACGCCAAAAATATCTTAAAAACTAATGCTGAATATCGAGATAACTTGGCAGTAATGTGCATTCGTTGAGAATTTGAGACCATTCGTCTGATTGTCTTTATCAAGACACAAATGCACTGGTATATGGCACGATGCTAAGTGCTTAGTACAGCTCCTTACTAAATATTCTTAAATTAAAGTAACTACTACCATAGCGTTTCCTTAAGACACATTATTTAAGTAGTTGTATTAACTATTAATGCTGTGAAAGTAGGGGTGAATTTGGAGAACTAGTGATGTATAGAGTTCTAGTCATTATATTTTACAACCTTGCAGTGTGAACTCGGTATAATGAGATGTCAATAATAGTAAGAGTTTAGTTGAGAGTTTGCAACAAACATTTATGCTAAATGTTTACTACTCCCTCCGTTTCTTGTCCACTTTTAGATTTTCACTCCCACCAAGAAAAAATAAAAAAATTTAAACTTGACAAATATACCCTTATTAATTATACTTAAAAAGTACAAGGTATTTAATTGGGAATAGATTTTGAAAAGTACAAGGTATTTAATATCAAGGGTAAATTAGGAAGAACATAGCTAATTTTATCTTGAATTGCTAAAAGGACAGGTAAACATAGAATTTGACTTTGAAAAATTTGGACAAATAAACATAAACGGAGGGAGTATCTTCTTTCAATTTTATATGTGTTCCAAGTCAATTAAATAAAAAGTGTAAAATCACATTACGGCATAACAAAAGCTTGTCAAAAAATTTCAGGAGAGAAAATGTTAATTATATATGATAATTATAGCAATTGAATATGTCCATCATTTCATTCAATTCCTGGTCTAGTACATAAAATATAAAGTGGAGAATGGGCATTAATGGGTTTAGAGAATTGGCAGAAGTACCTACGTTTCCCACTAACAACTTAGAGCCTGTTTGGCCAAGCTTCTAGGGAGCCAAAAGTGCTTATTTTTCATCAAAAGTGCTTATTTTGAAAAATTGAGGTGTTTGGCCAAGCTTCTAGGAGAAAAATAAGTGTTTTTGAGTGGGAGCAAAAGCTGTTTTTCTGCTGTGGGGAAGAAGCTGGAAAAAGTAGCTTTTCCCCAAAAATGCTTTTGGGGAGAAGCAGAAGCTGTTTTTAATTTCTATCATTCCAAAAATATCCTTACTAGAAATACTTATATACCTAATTATCCCTATTTATTTTAACTAAATGATTATAATATAAAAATAGTACGTTATTTTTTTTCCTTATTTTTTCTTCGTACACCTACATCATTATTATTAGAAATATTTAATCCAATAACATCATTTTTTAAGGTATAAATTTAGAATATTCAATTTTGTATTACTATGTATTTTGAATTTTTTTAAATAAATAATAAAATTAAATATAGTGTTCTGTAAAGTGAATCTTTAAATGTCCATACTCGTAATTTAACACTCAAAAGTACTTTTTTAAAAGTTTGGCCAAACACAAATTATTACTCAACTATTGACAAAAGTGCTTCTCAAATGAGTTGGCCAAACACAAACCGTTTTTCTCTAAAAGTACTTTTATGAAAAGCACTTTTGAAGAAAAGCACTTCTCAAAATAAGCAATTTTTAGAAGCTTGGCCAAACAGGCTCTTAGACGAAGTAAGAAATACAAATAACTTATCCTACAGAAATATATCAAATGTTTCTTCACATTTGGCGTAGAATCTTTTGCACAAACTTTGACTATATAAGTTATCGAAAATGTGAAATTTCCTTAATGACATACGTAATGAAATTGAAAAAGATTGAAATTTCTATGAATAATCATCATCTATAACACTATTTCAAGATAACTGTCAAAAGTTTTTAGACTAATTTTTTTATATTATATTAAAATTACATGTTCTTATTTTGTAATTTTGATAAACGATATTATTGTACATAAGTCTAACTTCATTTACTCTTTCGCCAAACGTGGCCCCAACATAAACGGTTCCACAATTTAAGTTTGTGTTTTTTGAATTATAGTCCTTTTTATTATCTACTGAATTCTGAATAAATTATTTATACATATTAAATAAAATTATCGGAAAAGAGTTTATAGTGTTGACCGAGACTCGCCGGCGGGAAAAATAGGAGAGGGCCCCGCACTGTGTCCCCTGTGGAGCCAACAATAATCGTATTTTTGCGGGGTCCACAGATAAACCCCTGTGCCCTCTGTGCTAAGCATTTGAACAATTTATAATTTCATAAGCTTTCCTGCTTTGGTCCCTAAACTGCAGACCACTTTAATGTTTCTTTATTTCAATCGCCCCTAATCTCTTCTTCCCAATACCTCACTTTAGCAGACTTAGGGGTCGTTCGGTTTGGTTTTCTTTTACGCGGGTATTAAGTATTAATGCGGGTATTAGTAATATGGGTATTAATAGTATGTGTATTAATAATATGAGTATTGATAATGCGGGTATTAGTTATGTGGGGTTTAATAATGTGGGTATTAACCACATATATTATAACGTAGGGAGTATTTGTTGAATCACCGATATATTACAAATTAACAAAAAATATTATTATTTAACGTATTTATTTACTCCTTAAATAAAATTTTAAAATATCCTTATTATTATGAGGGTTAATTTTGTCTTTTTAAATTTTAATACCTGAATTATTAATACCCACATTATTAATACCACTTTCTACCCCGCATAAAATAATACATAGATTCCTGCATTAATAATGCGGGTATTAATAATGCGGAATATACAAAAACGCAACCAAACGTTGCACTATTTTTATGCAGGTATTAAAATTTCATAAAAACCAATCGAACGCTGTACTAAATTAAAGCTGAGTTTTGTGCGGGTATTAACCCCTTAACTCAGTAACCGAACGCTTAACTAATTAAAGCTGAGTTTTGTTTTTATTTTTTAACTTTATGACTTGTTTGTACTATTTATATTACTCCTCACTTTCATTTTACATAAGTATAAAATATGGAGTTTAACTTAAATCGATTTAAAAGAATAGTATCATCACATAAATGGAGTAGTGAAATAGTGATTGCATAAGTTTTTACACATATTAAACGGTTGAAGAGATCAATAAAAGTGTATTTTGTTAAACAATTTTGTCTTTTAGACGAACTAGTCTTATATTTTACTACATTGGTATATGGGTGTAAGTCTCGTCGCCATCAATTTATTAAAGAAAGAACTTTCACGCATTTAATTCACGAGAAAGAAAAAGACCATGAGTGAACATTTCAAAGATATTGATTACAAAAATATAATAATATTTTTAATGGTCTAAATTTTTAAATGAGATAATAGTATAGTTTAGTACGTGCAAGTTTGTGGAGCTAACAACAAGAAATAAAAACTTATTATTATTAGTGAAGAAATGTAAATAAGCATTTAATAGTTTAGTGTTAGGTTCCTCTTTTAGATATTTAATCTTTTCATTATATCAGAAATTTTTCCTTCTATGCCTTTCCTATATTAGATTTTAAAAAATGGACAACCCATCACTGTACCACTTTTGTCAATTTCTAAATTGTGTGGACCGCAGCACTCAAATTGGCACTGTATGTAACGGCACATCTCTTGCATTCCGTTTTCCTTCTTTTTTCACTAAGCTCTGTAAAAGGTTACGGACTTGAAACGGGATTGCGTTACAGCTTATTTATTTATGAAAAAGACAGAAAAAGAAAAAAAAAAATAGAGATAAGATTAGTAAAGCAGCAAAGAAACGAACCCTGCTTTATTGGCTGCAATAAAAACGAGCCACGTGTTACCCTTACATGTTTGTACACGTGTACGAATAATATTGTGCCAAACAGTTGAAGATTTGTTTTTGGCATAAAAAATCTATTACGTCCTGTCACGGAGGTTGCGTGACTACTGAGGTTACAGGTCGTAACGGGGATTTCTTGTACGGGGGTACCTGACATCATGCACTGCTAGGATGTTGTCAACCCGTAACAATCAGTATTAATTTTCCAAACATTATTAAGAAAGAAAATGAAAGTTTAAGGAAGAAATATAAGGCAATAGGGGAGGAAATCAAGGGTGATTTACAGAAATAAGATACTTTTGGTGCCTAGTCATAGATTTGGCTCCCATAAAAAAAGGTCTTACTCCTATAATTTTATTTGGCCCCCATAAGATAAGGTCCCGACGATCACCATATATCACTAGCAGCAAGACATGATGATTAAAATTTTCCTCTTATAGTCGTTACGAACTTTTTCTAATAGGGACCAAAATTGTAACACCAACACACCAAAGCTATCTATGTCGCACAAAACCATGGGAAATCAATAGGTTTTTATTAGTATTTGAATCTCCGATATTGCAAAATACATAGCTATTACTTCTGCTGGTTGCACTCTAGAGAGACTTGCATAATTTTTTTTATTAAGTCTAAGACTAAGAAATTATATATTTCTATACTTATGCATATATAATTTAATATCAACTTGCCATTTTACACGTAACGAAAAACTTTTTTTATTTAAGTGTAACGTCAAGACATTATAGTCAAACAAATATTATGATACATTTAGTACCACAATTTCAAACTCTTTAAAACCAAAAAAAAATATTATGCTTAACATAATACGGATTCATGATGAGTTGGTCACTAAAAAGTAAAATTATTTTCACATTGGAACGTTGCTATTAGGTCTTATCTACCCACAAGTGATGCGAATTAGTGCATAGACTCATTAGCTAGTCCTTTTCCTAAAGCCTTAGAATGTGGCCTATAAATACATTATTACACTATAGGAAATAAGTTATCCCGACTTCTCTAGTGGGAAACAAATAACGGCTAGAGTTCACTTACACAAAGATTAAATACTTGCATGATAAAAGGATATACTATATATTTAGAATTTACGAACCCATAATTTAAGTCGTTACCTGTAAATCTCATGACCAGTATTTTTATTGTAATACTCACATCAGAAAAAAGTTGTTAACTGGCAGAATTGAAAACTGAAACCTAGGATTAAATGGTGAGGAATCAGAACCATTCAACTAGGCTCTTTAAATTTAATGGAATAGATTTGTTCACCTAAGAAAGCATTTTCGTTTATTAATATATTGGTGGTTTTGGTTGATGACAACTGGCCGGTGCTCAAGATAAGATTAACATAATAAGTGCAACCAGCATGCTTAATTTAATACTACTTAGGTTTTCTATTCCAGCAATATATTAGGCTTGACGCAGATTGGGGCACACAAAGAATGACGTATTATGCATACAGAACAAAATGAGGCTTCACTATCATTCCCACCCCTCGGCCTTGGCTTTTAACAAAAACCAATATTAATGGTTTAGATAATTTCTTTTAAGATTATTATCACCTCTAATTCTAAATGGTGTTTGTTTATTAGTCATGGTTATAAAGGAAAAGGGGTCCGTCCCATTTAGGTCTGCACGTCTATCTAAATATCTTTTTTATGTCTTGCACTTGGTTAATTATTGTACCCGTCGTGGCGGTAATTGTCTTAAAAATATTTTCTTTTTATGTATTCAATCGTTGTTCTTTTGGACAAAACATAACCTAGATCCGAATTATCGAGGACATGTCTCTATATAGGAAAGCGCGGAGGTCGAGGATTAGGGTAAAAGGATAGATAATGATAATGTGTCTTCTATCTTCTTAGTTGTAGTATGATGCTTATTTAAGCTATTTTCATCTTAGTCTTCGCTTTTATTTCTACTTCTGTTATCTGGTTATTTTCTATATGTTTTAGTTGTTATCTTTGTCGCGGAGTTCTAACGTGTTTGCATAACGTTTCTTTAGCCGAGGGTCTTTCAGAAACAGCCTCTCCACCTTGGTGGGGGGTAAGGTCTGTGTACATTTCACCCTTCCCAAACCCCACTTGTGAAATAGACTGGGTATGTTGTTGTTGTTGAATCGTTGTTCTTTTGAGTCGGGCATGTATAAAGACTAAATAGATCAGAGTGCAAACTTGGATGATCTTAAAAGTGTACACTTCAAGAGAAATAATTCAACAGGTCCGTTTACACTTTTAATATAAGAAAACAACATGTGAATATCTATTATGTTTTCTTATGAAATCTTTTACGTAAAAATAATGATCTCCTTTAACATTTGAATTGAAACTCAACAAAACTACTTAGAATGGACCACAAAACGACTACCACAAGAATGAATATATTGTTACTACAATATAAATAAGTTAATTACGTATACATCGCACTTGCAGATGTAGAGATTATTTTAGATTCAAAATTGTCCAAATTACAAATTTTCATTTCACTCCTATGTTGGCATTCCAAAAACTGTGTTTGAGACTGTACATATGCTCCAAAATGAAAATGGTAGAAGAATATATCTTTACATAGAAATTTCAGAAAGAAAAAATAATGTAGTGAAGGATAAGTGTGTGTGTGTGTTGAAGCGTAAATGTATGTACATACGTAAAATACTTTATCGAATGATTAATAATATATATATGTACAAGACTCTTTTACTAGATGATTAATGACTAGGGAAATAAAAAGAGTAAGACAGGAGGGAGAAATAAAATAAATTAAAGGTGCAATTCTCCTAATGTAAACGGAAAGGATAGATCTCAATTGGTTAACGTGCAATTCTCCTAATGAAAATTTGAAGGTGGGATCCTGATTATATTACTACTATTAATCAAAGTCATAGTCTTTGACTACTAGCTATTTTTAAAGGAACCAAACCTTCTTCTATTGGCCAAATTGTCCAACAAAAAGGAATCCAATTGATTTATATTAATCCAAAACAGCAAGTTTCAATCTTGTTGTGACGATGATATTAATTCAAATATTAATAGCAACTTCTTCCTCTGTTGTCGACACAGATGTAACAAGCTATTCGTCTATTAGTAAAATATTTAATTATTCCTCTTCAAACTGCTTCCAAAACTAATACTAATACGATATTATTGGTACACTATTCTATCTATTTAGACAAGACAGTCCACCATAATTCTAAATGTTATCCTTAATATACTCATTAGACAAGATATGGATTTAATACTAAGAAAATCATAGATAAACATCATCCTCATGTATGAAACAGAAAACAAAAAAAGACAACAAAGAATTATTCTGCAATCGAGGGGTGGGCTGGGGGTGGGGGCTATTAACACGTGTGAGTAGTCTATTTGAGATCCCACTGATTTTTTATAGAAAATTTTTTCTTCTCTCCTGACTTCCTCGATATCTATCTATCTAATGTGGTTGAGTGTTTTACCAGATGTTTAGTACTAGTTCTTTGTTCATGGAGAAAATGGTACTATCCTTTCCACGAGTTTGAATTCAAATGTAACACATCTCTCTCATGATTGTTATAATCACACAGCCTATATAAAACTTTTGTTTAGGTGAATATTAATTGTTTTTAGATTAATCTCAATATATGTTCACCAGTTATCTTCTGTGATTTTATACTTTTAGGGGAGCTTCTCATCTTTTGCTTTAGCCTAATTTATTAATCAGATAACTTTCATTATGAGGTCAATGACATTTTATATACTTGTAATTGTGTTTTTTTTTTTTTTTTTTTTGTGAAAATACGAAATATATTAGATACTACGTTGGGCTAGCAACAGGTATAACTACCTGTTGAGCATCATAGTTGCCAAGACTGGCCAAAATATTATATGCATTTAGAGAAATTTGCCTAGGGTACAAGCACCCTTTAGAGTCATTTAAACATAGAGATATTAATTTAGTAGTAGTAGGTTCAGCAAACAAAAACTGAGATGTAGAGTAGCTATGATCAAGTCCCATTTTAGCCAGCTGGTCAGCCACCTTGTTTCCCTCCCTAAAACAGTGCCTAAGCTCCACCTTGTCCATTGTTTCCATCAACTTTCTGCCATCAAAAAGTAATGCACCAATATTAGTATTAGTTTCCTTTAAAGCAACTAAAGTTTCGGAAGAATCCGTCTCTATTATGATGGGGTAGAGCTGATGATTTCTAATAACATTTAGACCATGCCACAGAGCCAAAAATTCTGCGTGGACAGCTTGAGTTGAGTGAATATGGTTGTGAAAACCTAACACGCAATCACCATTATGATTACGAATAATACCACCAGTCCCTCCCTTGTCCATCTTACTAGCTCCATCAATATTTAGTTTTAAAAAACCCCTAGGGGGGATGCCATTTTATGTTCAAAGTAATAGAAGAGGATAGGATGGGAGGATTGAAACAAACAAAGAATGAAAAAATGAAGTGGCTATCACTTTTATTCGATGATCTAGTCTTAAGAGGAGAGCAGATATATTCATAATAAGACAATTAAAGCCCTACACTTTTATTGGATGTCAACGTACTAATTCGTGAGGTTTAAAATTTTCAAAGTGTCTCTCCAACCCCATGTCGTAATTTGAACGACTTCTAGTTCTAGATACCAATACCGCTTTGTGAATAGTTCATTTCAATTAGTTGGACGATGATAATGAAATCCTTTGACCAATGAAGCCTCTTCAGATTTTTAATTGTGACTCGCCTAGTATGTTAATTTTTACTATTAGATATATGGAGTAGTATAGTTGAGGTAGTGGTCTTCAATACTCCTATAAAATAAGCAATCATATGCTAAACGTATTGTCACTTATGATCTCAATCTCGCAATAATGGTGCTCTAAATAAATACCACCACAAGTTATGAGACATGAGTTACATATACATTGCTCCTAATTAAATATAGATAAACAATTTATCCTCAATTAAGTAAAATCGAGGAGAACCCATCATAATTATGTTTAACTACGTGTAGAAAGTGTTTACAACAAAATGGTAGTTACAAAGAAACAGTAATTTGAATTGCAGTATCATGAATTTAGTCATTAGGAGATCACGACTCTATCCAATTGAAACTTTATTATACTCCTATGTTAAACTATGAATTAAGATCATTCATAAATCACGTCCAGTTCAAACGTAAATAAGTAAAAGATGAAAAAGAGAAGGAACATAGAAGAATAGCGCATGAATAGACGTGTTCCTAATTTTACCACTGCTTTGTTATTTTTGTGTTCTTTTAATTAAGGTTGAAGTACTAATTAAGTATGTTGTGGTGAAATGATGAGGCCAATAAATCACAGTGGAATTGGTTACTTTATATTGAGTTCCAATTTCTAAATACACTCCCTTGAATTTTTAGAAATGGAAGTGACCAAAGTAATATATTATAACGTGCAAATGAAAATCCGCACAATTAGTTAGTTAACAAATATTGCAATTAAAGTAAAACAATACATAAAACTTGATCAATGTAAATTCATTTTTTTATGCAAAACATATGTTTACATATTTGCCTGGTGCAATGTAAGATGCGAGTAAGTTTCTCTTTGTATAAAAGTTTTAAGAGGGGATGTTCATGAATGTTAACCAATTTCCGCATATTGTTTATCAGCATTAGTTAAGACCAAGACACCAAGCCAATAAGCAAACATGGGCCAAACTCCACCATCTTCTGGGAAAGATAATCTTAATAAACATAAATATTAGAATAATTCAGTGTCACAGACTATTTGAAATGATTAACGACTGGACCATGTTTATGTGTCGAAATTCTAGTGATTAATCGGCTTATTATGGCCAACCATGACTTCTTCAAATGGTCATGCTTCACCGACTATATATCACCAAACATTTGTTAATTAATTTTGTGGTTAAACGGGGTTTAATTACTAGCATTGTTTAATAATAGATTAAGGTATTTAATTTCATAATCTAGTTTCCTTTTAAAAAAAGAGTTAAGAATGAAATCACCATATAAAAGAACAATAAGTACTATACTTCATCAGCACAGGTAAAATGACTCGATTAGCTATGTTGTTGTGCCAACAACGACATGTTATGAACAATGAAACATGGGAAGCTTTTGTTTGAATAAAGGGTTTTCATTTGAATAGAAAAACACTAGCCCCACCGTCCTACCTTTATAATATCATACATAATTAAGGTTTTGGTAGGTATCGATGCCAACATCTTTTATCTTAATCATGGTTAGCGACCTAGGTTTGTCCTTTAAATATCAACACTTTACAGTCAATAAGATGTACCCTTGTCAGTTTTGCAATCAACCCCCTCAGATTCTCATCAAAGTAAAAGATTGTAAGGAGGGTATTAGGAGTTAGGACTTTAATGTGATAACTCTCGTATACATTATTGTTAGACCCTATACTCATCTGATAAGTGTACATCATTTGTATGCATTTCTCTTATTATAAATGGTAATGCAAATGTTGGTTTTATTTTTCATCGAGCTATTCACCAAAATATTCTCATGATATTCGAGCAGACATGTATATTTTTAATTTAAGTCACACTTTCACGCAATTCATAAATTATGAACTTATATCTTTGGCACATGTCTGGACACATGTTGAGACATAATATTATTTAACAATTAATAATGTACTCTTGTTATTAATTAGCTTAAACGTTTAGATAAACTAGTTACAATTTCAATATGGTACGATTTTGAACTGAAAAATGCAATTATTGAAATTAGAAAAGGAGATCTATATAAACATCAGAGGAATTGGAAGTAAATAACGTTTTTTTAACTAATGAGAAAAAAAAAAAAAAAAAGGAGAAACAGAAAAAAGTGTTCCATATAACGGGGTGGTTTTAAAACTTTGGACCATCATTTCCTAGGACATCATCAATGATGATCCCATGTCTCCCTGTTTGAAAGATACCTAGATTATAGGCTTTTTCTCTACGAGTAATGTACAAATGTTAGACAACTTAATTAATAATTTTTTTTTTTAAAAAAAAAAAACTACTACAACTACTTACATCATGTGAGATGTAAAGATTTTGATAAATATAAACTCTTTAGATGTGCTAAATCATAAGTAACTTATATATATGTGTAGCAGCTTATACATAATGCGTAGAGTTGTTATTTCATATTTTTAAATATGGACAACTTCTTTCAGATATACTGAATTCGGAGTTAAAATTTAAGAGGATAATAAGGAAAAAAATTTACTTAGTGCCTCACACAAATAATACTACAAGTTATGTGATGAGCAAATTAACAGCTTGTTTGGATGGTTGCAACCCATTGTATGGTATTGTATTTTTATCATGAGTACGACGTTTGTTTTGATTGTTTCTTTAATTAATATTGTATGGTATCGTTCAATTCATGGTTATGTAACCATGAAAACTGTCACTTTATGTAACGACTGATTTGGTGGAATCGCGTCGTTACTTATTTTTCTTACCCATCATGCCCTCACTTATTATTTAATATTCTCATTTTACTCTTTACCTTATTTTCAATTATTAAACCACGGTAAACAATACAATCCATCCAAATATTGTACAACACAATACGATACAATACAATACAACACATTATGAAACGATGGGTAACAACCATCCAAACAGAGTGTAAATTCTCTCTTTGCCAGTTGCTAGTGTATGCATTATAAGAAATGATAACGCTTGATCATAAAGAAGTAGGAGGAAGATAAGAAATTACATGAACTAATAGATTTTTTGATCGAGTTTCATTCTAATTAAGTTGAAAAATGGAGTAGTAGAATGGTCACTGAAAGGTAAAAATTCAGTCACGCAGCCTGTTTTGACCGCGTTAAATGAATACTAGCCAGTGATGTAAAATTATTTGAAAACTAGCCACTTCCGGACAAATCACAGTATAAATGTTCAAAGCCCCAGTATTTTGTTATGGGACTAGTCTGAGGTATTTTTCCAACGCTAATGGAGCTTAAGTGGGCGCGCGAATTTTTGATTATTCTTCAATAAATTTTGAAATGGTGGATAGTCTCTAATGAGTGCGTCCAAAAATGGCTACGGATCAAAATTACCCCACCGGCGACAAATCTTTCATTAGAAATATGGGACAGTCACAGTACCGTCAACTTGAATCATTTAATTCACGAAAATGATAAGAAAAAAACAAAACTAGTCGCACCATTAAAACACCTTCTAGGAATTTTTTCCTCTTATTATATTAATTTTAAAGCCAGTATAAAATAGTGTTGAAGTTTCTCAGACCTAACAAAATAACAATATTAAATAAAGTGCTGGATAATGGGGACAAGATGGTGAGTGGGCCTTGGTACTATTGGACCATCTCCCATTTTTGATCTTATCAAAAGCTTTGCTATATTCACAAAATAGTTAGCAACATGCTGAGTATGGGTAGTCAAGGTTTGGCCTAAAATGAGCTAAAGAACAGTTGTAGAATCTTTTATAAGCTCCAATCATAAATTATTTGCTATTCATTGCTCATCTTTCACATCATAAAGTTAATCACAATTTAAAAAATCACAACATGATTTATCTATGAGCAAACTTCGTTCGAAGTTATATGTAAATAGTTTGATTTGACGCTATATTTAAAAAAATATTAAGACTTTCAAAACTCGTTGACTAAAATATGGAGTATTCTATTATCCCACCCCACCCCATTCATTCACAAAAAGAAAACAAAAATTGGTTGAATTTAAGAAACTATTGCAGAATACAAACAGACAACTGGAGCAGTACTTTACTACATCAAGAAACTTGTACCTCTGCTGCATAATAAAGACACAATTCATCATGTTTCAGTATTCCCCAGCTCAATTATTTCAATTTTGAAATCATGTATTAAGGTGGACTCATGAGTCATGATTTTTGTCAATGTTTTTCCAGTACCATATCCTTTAATATACATTTCAATACCAATAAAATATAATTTCTTATCTTTTTGGGCAGCGATTATTGATCAAGACAATATACGATTCATCATTAACCTGTGACACTATGATTTAAATTAAGGTATCAATGTTGCTAAATTGTCTTTGGACCTGACCAATTTGACTCTTAACAAACAAAATTTTCAATAGTTATTTTTCTTAGTTATGGTTGTTCGTTTAATCAATTATGTCACTATTGTTTTTAATGAGGTTTCAACATGAAATTACTAACTCCCATAAATGATGGATAATGTGTTGAGTTGGTGGTCTATATGTCTTACCATCATAAGGGTGAAAGAGACTCATATAATGATACTAAAGACCATAACATGTGCAGTTTGTTGTACGCCACTCCATGTTATCCATGAACTCTCCCCACACAACACTTTGTTTACTGTTTCTCCCCAAATTATACATGCCTACTTACAAAATAGTCCTTTACTTTGGGCCACTCTTACACTTCCAGAAATAAAATGGCCCTCACATTTAAAACATGTTGCAAATGACAAAGGTTGTTCTTGTTGATTTATAAGATTCTCTTCTCATACCCATACATCCAATCTTTTCCTCCCAAAATAGCTACATTAAAGCATTGGTATGGTAGCTAGGAAGAAAGTGATATGCCCAATTCAAGATTTTAAATTTATGTGTAGGACAATCGTTGTATTTGATATGTATTTGTGATACATGTAATAGACTTGAACTTAGTATAAAACATATACTCTTAGCAAAATCTCAACTATAAGTAAACAATTCAAGAATATACATTCACCACTGCAAGAGGGAAGCTCCAATTCGCTCTTACCAACCCCATTTATCAAACTTCCAAACAAAAGGAGACAACTAGAGATAGGCATTGGAGCATTAACTTATCTCATAAAACTGATTTCTATGTAAACATGATTTCTCTCCCTCTTTTTCCTTCTCGAAACACGAAGTACGCAAGAACAAAAAGTTGGGAGAGTGACTTTTTGTCTTCTACATGGAGTATAAGAAAGAAATGACCAATTTTGACACATGAAATAAGTACTCCTATATATAACATACTAAAACTAATTTTAAGATTTTTTATTTTATAGGCATTTAGTGCACTTAGCTTAGCCCATATAACAACAATCAATCCGGCATGGGTAAAGTGCATATGTAGCTGTTTTTGTCCTTGCTATTTAGGGAATAAGTACTTTTCGGAAAAAAAATTATTTAAGCCCTTGGACTTTATGAATTTTAAACCTTGAGAACCCAAGTTAGGATCTCATTTAAGCTTATGTCTGAAGTTGGAGGATCTAACTTAAATGGTTTTGGTTATAATTTTTTCAAAAGTAATATAGGGGAGTAGGCACCTTATGTGAAAGGGTGTCATAGGACACCGCTTCGTTAAATTTTTTTATTATATATATGTAATGTATATACATGAAAATCATAATATTTTATACAAATAAAGAAAGTGAAACTGCTTAAAACATTAGAGCTTTGTAGTTTAGTGGTTAAACACCTTGAGAAAATCTTGAATGACGAGAGTCTATATCTTGCGTGTAGTACAACTTAGCTTCTTTTGTTTTTTAATTAAAAAATTTGAACATTTGTTGTTTAAAGTATTACTAAATATTTGTAGGGGTTGTACCTTTGACCTTCGGCCAACTTAAAAAATATAAAGTCATTTGTGCTAGGTTAACTTACTTATTAAACAGTAGAAAACTTATTTAGATATGACCCGCTTGCAAAAAGTTTTGTAACTTGGCTATAATCTGGTTTCAAGCAGCGCACTCCAAGTCGGTTACCCTAAGCCCAGCTTCTTTGGAAATGCTTGAAACTTTTTGCGCGACATAGACAGATTTATATCGCTGCTGCTACAGTTGTGACTCCCATAAGAAATTTCTGACATATATGGCCCCCAGTTAGGAAAAGTTTCTGGCGAGTGCTAGAGAAAATTTCCTAGTTATTGCCAAGTCCTTGCTAATAGAAATATTTGGCGATCACCAAGAACTTTTTTATGGAGCTATTTTTGCAACTCTCCTTATAGAGGCCAATCCCTGACTGGGATAAGTGTCCTATTTCTGTACCCAAATGCTTTTGGGGCAAAAATTTTGCACACAAGCCACTTTTTCCAGTAGTCTTTGGTTATAGATCACTTTTTTTTATTGATTTTGTATGAGATGCCATTTTTTGAAAATTTAATCCTTGTGGGCTGAACTTCATACCATAATGGTTGAAGTTCAAATTCACAAGGGCTTAAGTTTACGCATTCTATGCTTAAATGTTCCGCCCTTGCGGGCAGAAGTTGAACTTTATATCTTGGACATGAAGTTCAGCCCACAAGGTTTGAACTTCAGCCCACAAAGTTTGAAGTTTCAAAAAGTGGTATCTTATACAAATACAATAAAAAAATGGCTTCAAACCAAAGATTACTGTAACAAGTGGCTATTTGTGCACGTTTCCTAACTTTTGGGTTCTAGAGAGTGCATCCGTGCAAAAACTTTCACCACGTGTCCTCAAAATTAACTTCTGGTGCCTTTTTATCTCTATTTAGGATGATTTTAATAAAATGACTTCCGTTTCATCCGTAAATAACACTTTAAGTTATCAATCGATAAGTATTATCTATTAAAAGAAGTCAAATGGCAAGAGCTGTTTGTGAGAATGTGGAAAAAGATTGAAAGGGACAGTACTTCAAGTTATCTCGGAGAATGTGAGAAGAGATTAAAAGACAAGTGCTGCCTACGTAAGAGGGGATTAAAGGCGAGCACTGCCTCTTAAACAGTGCTTATGAGAAAGAGAGGGTGGATATGGGCGTCATTATAAAATTTTATAGGAGTATTTTCGTCTAAAATTATTCATTAAAATTAGCGGAGGCTATTTTTCTAAAATACTGTTATGGGGTCAAAATGCAGGCATATGGTGTCCTATGGTGTGTAAATGGTGTTCTTTTACTGGGCAAAGTGCACACATAGCCATTTTTATCAGTGGTCTTTAGTTCGAGGCCACTTTTTTATTGGCTTTGCATAAGAGACTACTTTTTGGAACTTCAATCCTTGTGGGTTGAACTTCACACAAGTTCAGTCCACAAGGGTTGAAGTTCAACTTCAGCCCACCACAATTGTTGAAGTTCAACTTCAGCCCACAAGGGTTGAAGTTTACGCATCTATGCCTAAAAGTTCAGCCCTTAGCCCCTTACGGATTGAAGTTGAACTTCATAACTTAGGCATGAAGTTCAATCCACAAAATTTCAACTTCAGCCCATAAAAATTGAAGTTCCAAAAAGTGGCATCTCATGTAAAATCAATAAAAAAAGTGACTTCAAATCAAATACCTGTGACAAAAGTGGCCTGTGGGCAAAATTTTTACTCCTTTACACTGTCATTTTAGGCATAGCCGCTATTAATATTACTAATTTATAGCCTTGTCACTTTCCTAGATAATCCTAAGTTCACACCCGGGAGCTCAAGTTGAGCCTTACCTTCAATAAATGTGGACTGAATTTTAAGTCTGAATATTTTCTTTTGTTGACTCAACTTTACACTTTTAGTTTGTAGTTTGACTCTACTTCACGTCAAACCAACTTCACATTTTTATTCTAAAGTTGACTCAACTTCAAACCACCTCTTATAACAAATAGACCTATGATACGTACTAATATATATTCTTACCCGTAAGTATAAGTAAGATCTATTCATTGTTGGTCAGTCCCCCACGGCAGGGCTTCTCTCTTTTCATGAATGTGTCTCCCCCTCTGCTTATGTGAGTTTTACGCGCCTTTTATTCTGCTTATTTCTGACTCAGCCATTACTTTTTTGGAGGGTCGGAAAATTTAGTGGCTAAGCTTGTAAATAATCTTCAAAGAGTGTATTCGCCTTATATGGGCCTTATATGGGCTTGGAAAGTAAGCTTCGTCTAAACTTTTTTGCACAACTAGCCAGCCGGATTCACCATTATATTCTCTAAGCAGCATTCATAAATTATATATTAAGGGGTCGTTTGGTTAGAAGACAAGTTATGCAGGGATTAATAATGTAGGGATTAGTTATGCAGGGATTAACAATACAGAGATAAGTTATGCAAGGATTAACAATGCAGAGATTAGTTATGAAGGGATTAACAATGCAGGGGTAAGTTATGCAGGGATTATAACACATGGATTACAATGTAGAAATGATTTGTAGTTGGATGTTTGGTTAGTTAATTAAAAGTTATACTATAATCCACAATTTATTTTTTTAAGAGAATAAAATAGGATATTTACTAAAATAGAATTTTGAAGAAATGGATAAGGGTATTTTTGTCAATTTTTATTTTAATCCATGTATTGTTAATACATGTATTCTTATTCCACCCTCTAACCCGCATAAAATAATACATAGATTGATATATAACTTATACCAGTATTGTTAATACGGAAATGACAAAATGTAACCAAACAATGTATTGTTTGTACTTAGTTTAATATCAGTTTCTACTAGTCAAACCAAACAATGTACTAGTATTTTAGTACAAACTCTTATACAACCAACCAAAAAATGGATTAACTTATCCAAACTCTTATACATGGATTAGCTAATACTATACCGCATACCAAACGAGTATTCCCATTTTAGTTAACTCCTCTTTCTCAAATGTATCATCCACAACTACTTTATTGGGTCATAACTCACCAGATAGAATTAGGAGCAGCAAAAATAAGCATCCACTGCTACTCCATCATGGCTCTCCCACTCCAAAAATCCTCAACTTTTCTTCTTCATAGATCAATGCTTTAATTCAGATCTTGTAGCTTTTTAACTGCTAATATTCAACTCATTAATCACAAATTATGAATCTACTAATCTCAAAACAAGCCTCTGCAATCTACAATAAGCGATGTATAATCAAGCGCTATGTTCACATTCCAGGAGATAATAAATCAACAGCTGAAGAAATCTCCAAGATTCTGAAACATAACAACTGGAAATTCCTGTTGGAATCTTCTGGAATCCCTCAAAAAGTCAACCCAGAGGTGGTTAACTCAGTAATTGATCTTAACAAATTGGTTATTAAGCCGATACGCTTGCTTGATTTCTTCGATTGGTCGAATCGTGAACTTGGTGTGAAGCAACACATTGATTCCTTTTCCATTCTTGCATTGAGTTTATGCAATTCGAATAATTTTACACCTGCAAACCATGTGTTTGATGAAATGCTTCAAAGAAAATATCCTGTGACTAGTATTTTGAGTTCGTTGGTTAAGTGTTTTAAGGAATGTGATAGGTTTGGATCGAAAACAGTGGCGTTTGAGTTGCTAATTGATAGTTATAGGAAAAAGGGGATGTTAGTTGAGGCTGTTTCTGTGTTCTTGGGTGTTAAAAATGAAGGCTTTTTCCCGAGTTTGTTGTGTTGTAATGCGTTGTTGAGTGAATTATTGAAGGGTAATAAAATGGAATTGTTTTGGAAGGTATATGAGGGAATGGTGGAGGGAAAGATGAGTCTTGATGTTTATACTTATACCAATGTGATCAATGCTTATTGTAAGGTTGGCAATGTTGAGGACGCGAAAAGACTACTTCATGTCATGGGAGAGAAGGGGTGCAGCCCGAATTTGGTTGCTTACAATGTGGTTATCAGAGGGTTGTGTGGGACTGGTACAGTTGATGAAGCGTTGGAGCTAAAAAAATCAATGGAAGGAAAGGGATTGGTTCCGGATATCTATACCTACAGCACACTCATTGATGGATTTTGTAAGAAAAAAAGGTCCAGGGAGGCGAAATTGATTTTGGATGAAATGTGTGAAGTAGGTCTGAACCCTGATCATTTTGCATATACTGCGTTAATTGATGGATACATGAAGGAAGGTGAGGTGGACGAGGCCTTTAGAATAAAGGATGAAATGGTTGCACGCGGAAAGAGTTTGAATTTAGTCACCTACAATTCTATAATAAACGGGCTCTGCAAAGTTGGCCAGGTGGATAAAGCAGTAACTCTCAAGGCTGATATGATTGAAATGGGCATATTCCCTGATGTGCAGACATATAATTATTTAATTGAGGGTTATGGTCGCATCAATAACATGGACAAGGCTTCTGAACTTTTGGTTGAGATGACTGACAGAAACTTGGTACCTTCCGCCTATACTTGTGGTGTGATGATTAATGCTTTATGCAACTCTGGAGATCTCTGTAAGGCAATTCTTGTTCTGGAGAAGATGATTGCAGCTGGGGTGAGACCAAATGCTGTCATCTACACCCCCATCATAAAAGGCTATGTAGAGGACGGTAAATTTGAAGAAGCAAAAAATATTTTGCAGGATATGTGGCAGAAAGGTATGTGGCCTGATATCTTCTGTTATAATTCAATTATTAGTGGGCTCTGCAAGGTGGGAAGGATAGACGAAGCAAAAATGTGTTTCGTTGAAATGGAGAGGAGAAGATTGAAACCGAATTCACATACTTTTGGGGCTTTCATTTCTTGGTATAGAGAGGCAGGGGATATGCAAGTGGCAGAACAGTATTTCTGGGAGATGCTAGATCGTGGTGTAGCACCTAATTACGCCACTTTTACATCTATTATTGATGGGTACTGCAAGTGCGGGAATATAGCGCAAGCATTTTCAGTACTGAATCGCATGCTTGAAATTGGACGGCTGCCAAATGTTCAGCTTTATGGTATTCTTATCAATGCACTCTCAAAGAATGGCAAATTGTCAGATGCCAAGGATGTTTTATCTAAACTTTATAATAAGGGTCTAGTTCCTGATGTGTTCACGTACACCTCACTAATTTCTGGTTTCAGCAAGCAAGGTAATTTGGAAGAGGCATTCCTGCTTCTTGATGAAATGTATCAGAAGGGTGTAAGACCAAACATAGTTACTTATAATGCCTTAATAGGTGGTCTTTGCAAGTCGGGTGACCTTTTGAGAGCTAGGGAAGTGTTTGATGGGATCTCTGGAAAGGGTTTGGCACCAAATGGTGTGACTTACTCCACAATCATTGATGGTTACTGCAAAGCTGGTGATCTAAGCGAGGCATTTCGTTTACGGGATGAAATGCCATTGCAGAATGTTCAACCGGATGCCTTTGTATACAATGCTCTTCTTCATGGATGCTTCAAGGCAGGAGAGGCAGAGAAGGCGTTGTCATTATTCCATGAAATGGTAGAGAAGGGAATTGCCTCTACACTTACGTTCAACACCTTGATTGATGGGTTTTGCAAGCTAGGAAGATTGAGTGAAGCACTGGAGTTGGTGAGGCATATGGCTAATATCCACATCCTACCTGATAATATAACTTTCACAATTTTAATTGACTACTGTTGCAAGAAGGGAATGATGAAAGTAGCAGAAGATCTGTTCGAAGAGATGCAAGGGAGGAAACTGATACCAACCATTGTGACTTACACTTCACTCATACAAGGTTATCACAGATTAGGAGACAAGTTGAAGGTGTTTTCACTATTTGAGGAGATGGTGGCAAGGGGTATTGAGCCTGATGAAGTAGTCTACAGCTCAATGGTTGATGCACTTTACAGAGAAGGGAATCTACATAAAGCTTTCAGTCTTTGGAATGAACTTTTGGATAAAGGTCTTCTGAAAGGACAGGTAAGTGAAACATTAGTGGAGTCTTGGTGTGAGAATGGAGAAATTTCTGCACTATTGGCATCACTTGATGAAATAGGAGAGCAAGGTTTTGTACCTAGCCTTGCTATGTGCAGTACTTTAGCCCATGGATTGAATAAAGCAGGATATTCTGAAAAGTTACCTATGGCTCTGGAGACCATGGTAAAGTTTGCCTGGATCTCTAATTCCATGACTTCAAATGACTTAATCATGCGTTGTCAAATGAATGGACATAGTGAAAGTGTTGTCACCCCTCCAAAGCAATCAACCTTAGAAGTTGCTTGCCAGCTTCAAGCCTAGCTCAACTAGAAAACTGTATGCTGGATTGTTCTGTTTTTTCTGCCTGACTGCGGTTGCTAGGTCGTGAAGAACCCACATCAAAGTGGAAAGCATCCTAATCACAGTAGAGGTAACTTGACTTTGATTGTTTAAATGGATCTCTTTCAGGAAAAGATGCAAAAGAAAACTTACTTCTTGTAAACAATCAAAATAACTTACTTCGGTACTTCCTGTATATCCGGACATTCTGTTAAGTTTTTGTTGTTGCTGAATTTTTTCTCCTGGAGTATGCATGAAGTTGAAACTGGATGTGCTGTAAAAATCATGCATGAAGCTGAAATTGAATGTGGGCAATCAGACCTTCCTTTCCTTTCTTCTGTTCATGTAGTTTAGTGCGTTCTCTATTTTTGATCATTCCCAGTTCCTTTTAGGAATAGCAAAGGACATTCTTTTGGTACCTTCATATACTTTGACAGCAACGGACATTCTTTTGGTACCTTGAAATACTTTGACAGCCCGTCCGTGGTGCTATATTAATAATCCACCATTCCCAATTCCTGTTGCTAGCAAAAAAAATGCTATATTATTATGTTTTTGCATTACGTAGTTTGTCTTTTCTGTTTTCCAGATTATAACCTTTCTTTTCTTGGATTTAACATAACTGATGGAATACACATTTGAAACTCGCTTAGACTGTTTATGTATAACCGAGACGTGTCCTTAGTTTGTAGGAATCATGCTTTTACATTGGAACTGATGTCAATTTTTTTAACAGCTCCGTGCTGCTCGTGGTGTATGAATCCGAAGATCACGTGGAGAAATATGCTGAGACACGTTGACTTGGACGGAAATTTGGTTTGTCCTTTTTTGAACTTGATTAGAGCTTGGAGGTATATAATTCACAGGTTATCTAAATAACCCTGTTTTTGAATTCCCATTCTTTTAACCCACTTAGTGATTGTAGTACAGCCCATCATATAGCTGGTGTCCATCCTTCCTCTTTTATCAAATATTATGAGAATTTCATACCTTGTCCATGTTATTGTGTTTTTGACTAAACTCCTTTTTTAGAATTTTTGCCAAAATGATCCTTCAATATCGAGTGTCTATTGGCTCTAGCCTGGATTATTTCTTGCCCCTGGCTATCAAGTCAGTAGAATAGTTGGTCCTTCAGTGAGAATAGGTCCAACTGACGTGTCGAGATGAGGAGCTCCTCAGTCTTCTTCATCTTCTTTAGCTCAGCCCGGTCCTCTCCATCTCCGTCAAAATGTCGATACAGAGTGTAATGTCATAGCTGCCACTCCGACAGTCATCAACCCTCTCCAACCTCAACGGCCTAATCGCCATCATGGCTTTCATCTTCCTCAAACCTCCTTAACAATATTTCTTGATAACTGAAAAATCTCCGAGGGCCAGGGGCACACAGTTCGAAAATCAGTTGTTAATGGATCTGCCCCTATATCCTTGTCCACTTAAATACTAGGCTTTTGCCTGTGGTAGGATTCAAACCCGTGACATGCGCCTAACCCACACATCACGTGCTACCATCTCCTTGATAGGTATAAAGCCCAATCTTGGTAATAACACACAAAACAAAGTGTGCCTATGAGATTGTGCACACGCTTATCTTGACATATGGCCCAAGGACTGGATGATTCAGGGTTTGGAACCTTTTGGAAATATTCCGAAATGGTCCCAATTTCCTACTATTATGAAGTTATTGTGGAGTTATTAAAGATGTTTAAGCTTACTGATGTGAAGATTAAACTAAGTCATAGCTAATTGGATTGAGATCCCTTATTGTTGAATCAAGACCGAACAAATCAAATTGAAAAATTAGAACACACATAAGAAAGGTTCCATCACAAGCATACATTTCTGAGCTTAGTGAAGTGAATTCTTTTTGTCCTTCCCTTCGGTATATTCTGCTCATTTTTAAAAGAGAACAAAAAATCAAGGCCTAGTCATACCACACTTAATTAAGATGAAAACCTTTGTCTTGTAAATTCAGTTTCTTGTGTTCTTCAAAAATCTTTACTCTTATCTTGGAAATTGACTTCATTTTGCTGCACAGGTGTTATTTTCAGGCAATTTGCCAACTGTTGCTCCATTATTTTATGGTATATGTTGCCGAGCTCTTTCTTCTTGATGCTAACCATCCAATGGAATTGGAAGAACGATCGTACTCAGGAGAATGGTCAGATCTATTTACTAGTACTAGCTTTCTACTAGCAGTTTTTTTAATTTTTAATTTTTGAAAATTCTGTTTAGTGGTATCTTTCAAAGTAGTCTGTTCCACTACTTCCAAGTTTATGCTTACAGGAATGTGTTTGATATGTCGTGTTACAGTCCTCTTTTTAGGTAAAATTTAAGAATTGAGTTTGAATATGACTTGAAGTCTTGAACTTACATAGAAAACCATAGATGCTGTTTACCGATCAAAAAAAAAAAAAAAACCATAGATGCTGTTGGAAAATTGAATAGATATGATCATGTATGTTCCCACTTGCTTCATGATAAGAATCGTGATAATCTTTTAGTGGAACAATCTTCATGCTCTGTGATATTAACTCTCTCCAAGAAATGTTCCTTCTTATATCCGTTGCATTAGTATGAAGTAAGACATCTGCTCGATAAAATATGAAGATAAGATGTCTGCTATGTACGCTGTAGATTCTCTACTTTTTGGTCAATTCCCTACTTGCAAAGGAAAGTGGTTACTTAAATGTACAAAAACTCTGCATGTAACCCAGCATTTTCGTAATGCGGGATTTGGATGTTGGTAAAATTATTGCTTATTCAGAAAAAAGAAAAGAAGTATTTACATGTTTCTTTAGTGCTGTCTCAGCAGTTTTCTCATCTTACTCTGCTGTGCAAACACACGAGTTATCAGAGCATTTGATATTCACAGACTTTGAAGATTGTTTGGATGATTCTAGCTCTAGTTGCTCGTTAAAGTTTGATTGGCCATATTCATGACATCATTTATTTCTTTTATTACCTTTTTTTTTATTGGCAGAGTTGGTGGGTTCACATTATTGTTCATACTGTTTCAGGTGATACTACTATTTCTACTGAGGGGTGAGAATTCAGGTGAACTAACAAATGAGAAATTTCAGCATTAACTTATTTGCCTGATTGGAAAAGACTGTCTGCAACACATAGAACTCTGATAAGGTTCATTCATTTGCTTGGTCTGCCTTATGCTCATGTTATCTGAAATAGGCTGTTTCCGGAGGAGCTACATTTGTTACCAGCATGGCTTATGTGTGAAGACAAGTGAAGATATTTCCTTGGATTATTCTTCAGTTCTATGGTCGCCTATGCAGTTCCTATCTATGTGCTTTCTTAACAGATTATTGAGGGAAAGCAGTGCAAGGAAACCTTGGTATGCACATTAGAGTAACTGAAGTAATCTGCCTACTGATTACCAATATCAAGGCTATTGATTTCAAAAAGAGTACTTGCTAGCTCATAGTTTCCTTTCTGCCTTATGTAGGTCATTGTTTAAGGATCTATGCATAAATATTGCGTAGTTTTCGACCATGTGGCCTCTGATGCACCTCTGAAGTTCCATTTCAATTTGGAACCTAGGATGGATCTCTTTGCAGCTGCAGATCCTTGACTCACTATTTATTGATTGTATGTTTTGTAAGGCTTTTAATATAGCATCTACAAAAGTCGCACTTGGTCACTGAAAATAATAACAAAGACATATTGATGAACATTTTTTCTAAGTTGAGTCTTTTGCAAATCACTGATTTATTCATATAATAATAGGTGAGTTGATATCCTTTGGCCATAGCTGCACTTGGACCTCCCTCAACAATTTAAAAGTATATATTGCAGTGAATCACTGATAGATATTCTTTTTTTTTGTTCCTTTAAAATGAAGCCATTAAAATAGTTGACCTCAACTAGAACGGGGAAAACAAGGAATTTAGAAGAATAAAAAGGAAAAAAGAAAAATGCATTTTATGGGAAATTTAGACTAGAAACCACAACAAATATCAATAATTTATCAACATGTGAGTGCCACCAGTAACAATGTCAAGGCTAGACCTTGCTACTTTTGCTTTCGAAAAAAAAAAGAAAAAGGAAAACATCGATCTGCTGCACCTCCAGTTTCTTCAGCTACTAGTAGTTCTAACAAAGATCAGACAATAAGATGTGCAACAAGCTCATTTTAGTTAAAGCAGTTCAGTCTAATTTCAGTATGATGTATATACTATGTACAACAGACTCTACTGCCTAATTCTGTAAGTGTGCAAAGAATCAAATAATGGCAAAGCAGCTTGAATCATGAGCCTTGATCAAAGTCTTACATGCATGAAGGATCGAATCGACCATCTGTTGTAACGTGGCCCTCTGTGTTATATAATTTCTTGGCACCAATTCGCCAACTCACAGCGACAAATACTCTCCAGTCTTTCATTCCCTGAGGCCTGCACATATTTCCTTTGGCAGAAGGAAGACCTGGACCGAGCAACCTGCGCTCCTGACTTAAACCTTCTTTGCTTTGAAGATAAAGCATATCACTGTTTGAGACATGGAGATTCTGAGGGACCTTTGTGCTGCTGCTATCTATTTGCAACTTTCAGGAGGGCAAGAATCTCCACATCATTGAGGGCCAATTCTGAGACAAGGTGACAAGCAGACTTGCCTTCAAGATCAGCAGCGTGCGGGTTGGCCCCCCTATTCAAAAGAAATCATGTTGGTCAAACAAGATACAGCTATATTTGGTTCCACGAGACAAGATTATCTTGATCATTAGTCTGATGGCTCAAACATATTTGGAACTAAGTTCATTATTGTTCTAAAAACATATAAATCCCTTCCCAAAATCGGGGAAAGTATCACTCACCAGGCTTACGACAAGGTTCAAACCCATGAGGTGCGCCTAACCCACACTCTAAACAAAAGATAGAGAACATGCATATCTCGGAAGGAAGAGAAAGGATAAGCATTGAGCTGAAAAACTAAAACAAAGAATTACCTCGCAAGTAACAGTTTGGCAATTGCAGTTCTTCCTCTCATAACACTGTGATGCAGTGGGGTCTGACCTCTTGAATCACAAGCATTTATGTTAGCACCATGCTGCAGAAGCAGCTCCACCATGCCAATATCAGCAGTCTGGCAAGCTAGGTGAAGTAGGGAACAGCCATCAAGAAACTCATCAATGGAATGCTCTTCACTTTCACTTTGTGGGTTAAATGAACTTGAACAATCACTGCCTAAAAAAAGAAGTTATAATCAGTGTTTTTTTTTAATCTAAAGAAGTATCTAGATTTGGAGTCGTACCAGGTGATGCTTCCCCATGGACTGCATTTACATCAGCTTGGTAGACAACAATGAGACGATATACTGCTTTCTTGTCATTTGCACGGACACCTTCCCACAACTGTTCTGCAACTGAAAGCAGATGCGTAGTGTCCTTCACCTTGTGAACAAAACGTTTTTCTGCATACTGCAACCAGAATCAGACATAGCAAGCATACATTAAATTATATTTAACCAGATATGCAGTACAGATGAGTGAATAATTTAGAAAAGGTTGTTCTAGTAACCACGAGCATACTAGTTGCCCATACAAAAGCACCAATAGTAATTTATATATATGTCATTGCACACAGAAATTCCATAGAAGTCCTCTATGGACCATGCTGAGAGGTTGAGATGGGCAAGGTGTCTGAACTGTACGAGATTACCAAATGTTTATGTCTGTCAGCGCAGACATGGATTTCAGTGTCGGGTATGAAACTGAGTCATACGACAACAAAACAAACAAAAAAGAGAGAGAATTATGAAACAAAGGGGGATACAATCCCATTAGAACAAATCTTTCAGCTTTAAGAAATTTTTTGTACATGGCCTAATATACATACCATTAAAAGATGTGGTCTAATATACATACCATTAAAAGATGTGGATAACTATAGATAACATACTTCATCAATTTCGTAGTCATAACATGCATGGTCACAAAAAATGTAAATAAGACAGATACTTTGATTTTCTCCTCCCCAAAAAAAAAAAAAAAAAAAAAAAAAAAACCACTAGCAACAACAACACTGGATGCCAAGATTACCTAACAAAGAAGAGTCTCACATAAGAGTTTGAATATATTTTTTGCCTAGGATAGTTTTTTTCTTCTTTAGATTTCAAATCTTAGTGGAACATGCCATGATTCTTAGTTTCTTACAAAGATTGCAAGCGTGAGTTTGTTATTTTAGTGGTACATATGTTATGTTTTGTGCTTTGAAATTATACCCAAGGGTATCACATTTTGGAAGATTGACACACATTTGGTGTCCAAAAGTTTCTGAAAAATACAAAAAGTAGGAGAACATATCTGAGAGAATACATTGACATCCATATTACAACGGAGAATGTGCAATTTTGTAGACCATCAATCTAGTGTGGCTGCCATAGAGCAGAAAGCCTTCATGAGCTATTCTATGAGCTTTGAGCCGGGAGATAATACTACAGAAAGGCAACTGATTAATTATAGAGTCTCCCTTAGGCATAACTCGCAATGTCCACCAACCTGGACACATTAAGGGGCTAACCAATTGGAAGAACTAGGGGGATGAGCTAATCGACGTTAATAGAGAATGAAACAAAAAAACGAGATTTCCAGCCCCTTGAAGAGATCGCAGTGTTGGCAAATAGCATAACTATATGGAGAAGTACCTTTGCATAAATGAATTTCTCCTTTACTGAAATATGATCAGCATAATTGGGTTTACCAAAGAACTGTTTGTGTTTCTCGGACTCATAAAACCTACAGGAAAAATTATAGGACTCTCAATTATGAATAGTAATGAACCAGTTAGTCATGCCAGAATTTCAAATCTTACCGCATTGGTATTTCATCAGCCTGAAACGTTCTTCTAGCATGCAACAGCTCCTCCCAAATAGAATTCACAAACACATTACCCAGTGCCTCAAAGAGGGTTATGATTGAAGGTTCCCACACTTTAACATCAAGTCTCAATGATCTTACCTACATTCAAAGTAGAAACCAAGCTCTAAGATGACTTCAGAAAAAGAAAACTTCATCTTTTGCATGATAATCAAGAAGAGTTATGAAATCAAGAAATTGAGCAATTGAAAATGAGGTATATTCCCCTTGATCCTTCATACGCAAAAGCTCCAATACCTTTTTTTCAAAAAAAAAAATTGCCATAGAAAGAGAATAGACAGACTAGTTAAAACTCTAACAGACAATTACAAAATATATGCATGTACTGATTAACTTGACAGCAGGCCTTTTTGTTTGCATATGGGACGAGAGAGGTTTTGAAAGGTTAAGTTTCTGATTTTGCATACATGAAGCTTAGATGCAAAAAGTAGCTAATTTAACTTGCCTTGGATATATGTACACCAAAGTTTCGGTGAACACCAGAACATTCAATGCATATAAGAATTCCAAGATTTAAAGAAGCCCATTCTGGTCCAGGAGCACCACAATCAGCACATTTATCATTTCCAGGTATCCTTTTTAGTGCTTCAACTGGTTTTTCTATTTTCGTTTTGAGGAGATGCGTTGAACTTCTGGATGGGCGTATGAAAGATCTTCCAGTTAGATCCCTTCCAGATGTGCACTCTTCCATTTCTCTTTGATCATGATCAAATGGACTTCCTACAGAACTACTTTCACTAGTGGGGCTGCCAGAGAAATGCTGACAACCAAAAATTGTATCATCAGATAACAACAAAAAAGAAGGAAACTTGCTGATTTATATGCTAATGTTGTAGTTTACCCTTTCAGGTGTCTGGGAACTTAACAACGAACTAATAACTCCTGTTATTTTTTCAATCCAGTCCATTTGCTCTGCTGCACTCTCTGCCTGAATGGCCAAAAGATATATTAATTCGAAATGTTTGTTGAGGGACAATTCTCTCTCTACAGCCCTTGATACTGAAAAATTATCAGGATTAGGCTCAGGCTTTTACCTGCAAAGTATAATTCTTAGTTGGTGAAATTATTCTGAAGCAAAATCTCAGATCAGACTGATCTGCATCCGCTTTTATTGTCGATGTCAGTAGGTTCACTGTATGTCGTGCAACAGTTTTTTCCTCATGTACACCTCCATGATAATGAGAAGAAAGCCAACGACTCAGCAGTCCTGATCCTGGTTCTGGAGAAGAACATCTGTGTGAAAGGAGTGGACTGCCAGAACCCTGAAAATGCATCCTCCACATTTGAGCAAGCAAATATAGTATCTCAAAGAACCAGTAACAAACATTTAATTCTATGACTTACAGTCAATCTGCTCCATTGTTTTCTATAGTAGTATAGCATTCCTCTGCTATCTAGAACAAAGAATCTTCTCTTCCAGTCACCTCTTAAATTAGAGGAACGCTTTGACAGGTATCCTTGTTTTATAGTTTGTACCTAAACTATTGAAATCTTAGCTAAAGAAATGAAAAAAAAGTAATGTTTTCTAAAAAGAAATAACTGAATGTGGTAAGCAGTAAGAGGACGTACGGCTAACAGTTGTAGCAAATTGTAGGGTTGCACAACATACCTTTCCTTCTACAGCAGACTGCATGACTGCTTCTATAAGTTTGTGAGAACTTCTTGAAAAAGGTTGTGTGATATCACCATTTGGAGAACCATTGAATGAACGCCTCCTTTCATGATCAATTTTTCTTCTATACTCTTGCATCCTCTCACTGAGAGCAGCCTGCTCATACAGAGAACTTTCTCGAGCTTTTTGCGCATAAGCCAAGACCTGTAATTGAATCACAGACCTCAAAACCTCACAAAACTTACAGAAAAGAAATAATAAAGATGTCACAGGCATATAATGAAACTTAGTAAAATATCATTTAAGATTCGAAAATATATATATGCTACGTAAGTACAAAAGTCTTTTTACTGAAGAAAGCTCAGCACCAGAATGGTGCTTATACAAAAAACCCAAAAAAAAAAAAAAAAAAGGAGGCAGGAAAACCAATTTGCTAACTTATACTACAGATAAGATGAGTTCTCTTATCAGATAAAAGTTCCTTTCTCTACCAAAGAAGAAAAACAAATCCACCATAATGTTTATGTATAGAGTACCCTTAATTTTCCTTAATTCCCACATCATGAGCAACACCAATTTAATCACGATATTACCTTCAATTACGGATTAATAAGAGCTCATGTTGTCCAACTATTATTTAGATATCTGACTATCTCCTCAATGAAGTGTCTCCGCATTTAATTATGATATTTCTTAGTAAAGAAAATCAATATGCATGTGGCTGAATATATTCCAAGTTAACTTGCCTTGATTACTTTGTGGGGGTTGTGCAACACTTATAATCTTTAATGTAAGACATGTGAAATTTAATTATTTCGAGAAAGATCTACAATAAATTTCATTTATGAAATGAACCCAAAAATTTAATTTCAAGAAGGTAGAGCATATGAGATATTCCCTCAGACAAGTTGGAAGGCAAAGATGAAACATTCGGAAGAAAATTTTCTTCATAGCTAGTATCAGAACAAAAACCTGGTTGATGTAAGGCTCCATTTGTTGCAAAAGTTCATACCCCTGTGTATCACGTAATATCTCAAATTCAGCAAGGATTGCACTCCTTAATATCAACAAGTATAAGATATCATCATTTTAAGATCTGTTTTCTACTCAAAAATAAAAAGGAAAAGACCTGTTTGAAATACCGAAGATGAGTGTCCATCATACTGCCAACAGCTTCCAAAAGTTCATACTTCTTTTTGGCCTCAACCGCAGAAAGAGCACTGACCTGAGGTTATAAAATATTCCAAAAATTAAATTATATTGCTATTTACTGAATCGCTATTTGATACTGACAGCCAAAGAATTGTGCACACCAGATTAAAGCGGGCTTGCTCAAAACTCAACCTTGCATTGTAAAGTTCCTGCAACGACTCTACCAAATTAAATTTTGACAAAAGATGCATAGAAAGTAGAAACTGCCTGATCAATCAATAACATAAAAGGATAGTGAAGAACTAATCTTTATTACCTCCTCAATGGCTGCGGCTATATCCATCCTTGTACTTTTCCTCAATGATAGAAACTTCTCTCGAACCTGGATGATAGAGACAATCATCTTACAGTACATCAAACTAAAGAACCAAACACCATCGTGTTTGCGTTCGAACTGATTCAACTTCTTTTCAGAGGGCTACAACTCAACAAATGTGAAGATGTTTCTAAAGATTCTAAAGGACATAGAAGCAACGTGTGGAAACACTATCTTCCATATTAGATCCTGTTACCAACGTACAAGGATCTTGAATCTGGATGGCCTTAGTTTCGAAAGTAGGTGCCTAAAAACTATTTTTCTTCAAATTACAATTCTAAAGGAATGCATGAAATTAAATGAAGCAAATATATGATAATGAAACATATACCAGACCCAACTTAGTCAGAGATTGAGGCATTATCATTGTTGAATTTTTCTAAAAGGAAAAACGTCTTACAATAGCAAAATATGTTGCTTTAAATTATTTGAGAATAGAGGTAAATGTCAAAGACAAACAGGAAAACCATTTCCAATGAACAGCAAAATCACAGCTAACTCAAAATGACACATACACAAGCACGCACATTGATTAAACTTCAACAATCAATGTTGTTACTAAATATACGGATAGGATTTACGAAGACTAACCAATAAGAGACAGAAACGAGCAGCTGTTGGCAAACAAGAGGATATCAGCTTTTAGCATATTAGGTATATAACTATCTTGCTTTCAATTTTCTTATACTAGTCTATACTAGTAATTCGACCTTTTTCACAATAAAAAAAAAAATCCTTCTTTTTTCACTTGACTTCTTTTGTTTACCACTGCCTCCACTACTATCCTTCTGAAATGGAATTTAGAAGTTCTAGTAGAGCTTGGCATTTTAAAAGAGGAGGTACAGTAAAAAAAAGATAGAAAAATTAATTGCAATTTCAACAGGAAATCACTCCATTAAAAGTGTGTGTATTTCCAATGGGTTATCCAAGAATCTGCAGCTCAACACAGAACATATAAAAGTTTGACTAAAAAGCAGTTGTATCTACCTGATCATAAGCAACATTAGCTTTGTCAAAACGCTTCCGAGCTTCCTGAAAGTAATGCAAATTCACATAACATCAATGTGCATTGTCATAATTTTTAAGGATACAGTACCAGTGGTAGAACTACAGAAAGTGCCAGAAGAAGGATATGGGTCAAGTATGGAACGGATCAAAAACTAAATCACCTGATATTATAAGCACGCTAAAATGTTGGGTTCTATTTACCCAATGATAACCAGTACTACCACTACCGTCTCACCCTCCATCCTTAAGAATCAATAATTATTTAGTATAAATGAGGTGCTTCACTAACCAAAAAGGGTATGCAATATCTCTAGTGGAGTGGAAAATATCTATTTGTTGAACCAGTGAGCTAATATTTTTTGAAAAATGTTAAAAGCGACCCTGAAGGCGAAGAACATTGTAGACTTCCAGCTAGTTTCTATAAAGAAAAATGTAGAAAGAACATTAAACTGTAGAAAAATAAGCGTAAAAGAAAGAAATTGCTTTTTTCTAATTTTTTACTCCGAAGGAGATATACAGGAGTTTCCATAATCATTACACCAGGGATCGACATTGAGCCATAGTTTTACCCTAGCTATGGATGAGCTAACGCAATACTAGAAAAGAGAGAAGCTGAAGAGCCTGCATGTTCCACCACTAGCACTCATGTGGATCCTGTGGAATGAAGGAATTAGGAGAGCTTTTAATGGGATAAAGATTGACTATGTACACGTGAGGATAGCCTCTTATTTCTAGTCTTTTTAGTAAACCGATAGGCAACGAAAACATCCTAATAGATGTGCTTGATAAGTAATAGAGTCAGTTTAAGTACCCAAAGGGCTCAATTTTCTAGATCTGCACAAACTTGCTCTACAAAAAGGAATAGAGAATGTACCTTTACATCTTGAAGATCATTGCTTGCCAGATGATGTAACCTATCATTCAAGACATGCTCTACCTAAGTACGACACAGTAACGATGTCAGTCAAATGGAAACAAAAATCTAGGATTTTACGAGGCATACAGAATATAAATTAGATCTTGGAAGGTAAAAAAGAAAAAAAAGTAAATTAGACTTCAAAATCTAGAGGAGAAACAAGTTCTCCTGAAATTGAATTGGCATGAAAAAGTTTGAACGTATCAGATGTGTCAACATATCATTAAATAAATAAAAGTGTCTCTTCTCTATCAAGTTAACATTTTTAGATGAGGTGGTCACACAATTCAGGCAGAGGCTCGAGTTCAAACCTCACAGCCATGCAGTAAAACAAAAGTATTTCCAGATGCTTGTCCAAGAAAAGAATTTGTTAAGACATAATTATTGAAACAAAAATGTCCTCTCTTTAACAACTTAACTTCTTATGTGAGGTGGTCACACAATCTACAATATGATTCTACAACTTTAACAAAAAATTCATGGACTGATACTAGGTTATGGATTACATCCATGCAGATAATAAGGACTCTAAACCACACAAATAATTTGAAAAGCAGCATAATAGCTGAAATAGAAGGGGAAAATAGCTACCTGGGATCGCAGAACTTCTTTGTATGTTCCAATTTCTCTCAAAGCGATCGCGAATTTGGCCATATCAGGACCTAAGAGTGCAACTCACATGTATTAGAAGAATTGGGAAAGTAAGACTTTGACACTTGATTCTTGTTGGAAAAAGGTACTGCTTTGTGTGGAATTACTGTTGCAGTTTTCAAAGTTCAGATGTAATCATACAGCATCTAAAGGAACAAACTCTCCACATTTTAGAAAGTCAACCTTCTTATTTGATTGTGCACTAACCTTCTCAATACTTTACCAGACCTGGTTTAGCTGGTGTTAGATCTTACTTTACCAGGCTACATGACTTGCATGTGTTGTTTCATACCCATGTTATTACCTAGTTAGATGGTTTAAGATCCTCCTTACTAGGCACAATGCAAATCATAACTTAAGTCTCATTTCACAGCAATTGACATTTCAAAAGGTTTCTCAGTTCCTTATGCCATAACTTTTTATGTATTTTACCCTCTTTGGTACTACGACAGGTCACACTTAACCCAGATATTTGACAATCGTAATATGGAAAATATGGTAGTATGCGGCTGTATAATAAGGCCTTAATATCTGGAGACAGAAACAGACAAAAAGAAACAAAAGCAGAAAACTTAAATAGCAAAAAATCAAAAAAGTTAAAAAGGAGAATGAGAAACCTCCAAAAGAAACAGAGATGGGATCATTATGCCCTCCACCAAAGGTTTCAAGTGAACTGGCAAAAGCAATGTCTCTATCATATGCCTCTCCAAGCCCTTCTCTGTAAATTGTAAACAAGAAAGAATGAAACTCAGAGTAACTGATGCTTGTGTATATCAGATCAGGACTATCATGCAAATAAAGCCTATACAAAACTACTTGAAATACTGAGTTCTTTTTCTCGAACATCCTTGAAATGAAGCTTGTATGAGTACTAAACACTCCTTTTATAAGCACAGCACATAAATGGTGCAATTTACATCAGAAAGAAAGAAACAAGAACTAATTGCGATGGAACTACAAGAAACATGGTGGAGCTGAATGGGATGCCTCATCTATTGGAACTAATGTATGAAGCTGCTATGTTCTCGGTGGAGCTGAATTCCTTCAGTCTTACAATGTAATAGCAATGGTTGTTTCTGTGCTTTGTTCTTCAGTTCCTTGTTACCAGCGGACAGCTATACACCGTTCTCACTCCACTTTTACATCAAAATACTTTCTAACAGATAACGGACCATGTGCAATGTTACATATGACGATAAGTTGAAAAAACAGGATAAAGACTTACGTGTACTTTCGACATCCTTTATAGAACTTTTGACATTTATCCCTTAAAGTATCATCACTTTCCTCCAAAGATTGGATCTGTTCCACCACAAACAAATTTAAGGATCCCAACTTCATGGTAAAAGAACATAAAAAAGATAAGCAAAATTACTTAGCCTGTGCACGCCTCTGCATGAATACCACTCACAATGCATATATCAGTATATCACATAGATTATCTACTATGGAATCTTTCATATTGAAGGAGTTAGCTACGCTTGGCGATACCGAAAATAAGCATAAGTTTAGCTTGTGAAGTCTAACAACACAAAATAATAAAATATATGCTCATAACAAGGAAGAACACTTCAACTAAAGCAAATACCATCCTTGCAGAACTTGTTTTTCCATAGTTCTTTACTTCTTTAATACCCTTTTGCAGACTATCTTAATCCTCATAGTCTCGCAGGTCATTCCAGACAACCAGGTTCCTCAAAGCCCAAATACAGTCCAAACAAACTGTCCAATAAGATGTTCAACAACTACATGACGCTCTCAACATATTATGTTTCACTTTTAAGAACTTATAACTTAGACACATAACTGATATTGACATACAGAACCTCAAATAGTCGAAATTGAGTACACATTCTTCATCTGCATCATGCTGCAGTCATTTCTACCAGTATTAGGGGAAAAAATGACAACATTCAAAACAATCTGATGACTACTCTAGGTTATGCAAAGGGGGTTCAATTGGATCTCCTTCAATAACTGACACTGTAAATAAGCCAAAAATGATTTTGTTTTTTTCTTTTTTACATACACTGTTGAATCCCCCATAAGGGACGCTTCTAGTATCAAATGGATTCAAAATTTACTTTTTGAACAAGAATTGTATGATTTTTCATCAACTAATCATCGTGGGCCTACTGCCTACATGTACTACTTATATGACAAACCAAAAATGGCAACTTTTTATAAATGTATTACCAAGTGATCATCAAAAGCCATAACTAAAGAAAAAAAAAGAAGAGGAAAACTACATAATAAAAAGTTCAGCAATAAAAGAGAACTATACAACCATGCAAAATATTGGATTTGTTTTACCTGTTGACGAAACATAGGAGAATCATCAAGCCTTGCAAACAACATTTTCCCTTCTTGCATCATTATTCAAACCAACATTAATTTCTTGACCAACATTCAAATCCCAAAACTTTAATAAATCAAGATTCCAAGAAAATTAATGGTGTGATTTAAGATAAAAGAACAAAATAGGAAAGAGAGAGAAAAGAAAAGATGAAAATAGTAAGTGGATTTAATCTTTCTAGAATAGAGATGACCGAAAATGGAGGAAACAAATATTGCTGGAACTAATGGGGACCATTGTGCGATAATTCATGGTTGTCACTAAAATATACTTACCCCCCCCCCCCCTCAGTCTCTTTCCTTATATGGATTGGTTTTGAATTTTTATTGCACAGTGAAGAAGGCAAATGATGCTTTCTCACGGATTCGAATCGTGAAAACAATAAATAGGCTTGTATATCACATCTTTTAATATAAATACGAAATATTTTGTGCTCGAGCTGTCCTTTTGGGGCAATTCAAGAAATGTACTTAGTTAGTTTTTGTCTGATCATATTTTAACTGTCAAATTGGCGCCATGCTTGTAACTTCCTTTATTGGTTGGCGACCACTATTCTATTATTTTATTATAGTACAAAATTAGAAGTAGTCGTTAATGTTTTTTTTAATTATGGACTAGACTACCTGGGATGAATAGAATAGACATTTCATTTCATGCCACTTCCTTGTGTTTGCCTGCTTAGATTATGGAGGACATTATTTATTTGGTAGTCTTTCAAAATATTATTAGTTATTTAGTGGGAAATGGAAAAAATCATTGTCTATTTAGGGGACATTTTAAAACAGCTGGAAATGGCTGGAGTTCTCTAAATGTTTTAGTGAAAATTTAAGAGCTACTATAATGTTTATAGATACTCATCTATCTCATTTGAGACAATTTCTTCTTCATTTTTTTTTTCTTTGCTGCAAATTTGTTTTAAGTTTTTTATTATGTCAACAAACATTTTATTTTAAAGGAACCAGTAGCTTACATGATTTTTGTTGTTCTCGTGAAGAGTCAGTTCGCATTTCAGGATAATTTTCTAAATTCTAAGTTTTTGTCTTAGGAATTTTCAGTTTCATCGACTATTTTTCGTACCATTATGTTTCAAATTTTATGATCATTGATTATTCATTGACTGTCGACCTAATGATTAGCTACTCGACCCAAATTTGACTAGACAGAATGAACAAACAATATTTGCGCTTGTAATAATTTTTCCTAACATTATTTTTGTATTCGCTCATCTACTCCAAATAAGAAAGAATGGGCATATATTAAAAAGACTAGCCTTGATCTCTTCTCTTAAAAGAACAAACAAATGTAAACAAAAACTTTTAAGTTTACTTAGATATATATATCATGCTCAACAACTTACATAAAGGTTATGGAATTCGTTTTTTTTAGATTTCCTTGTAGTTATGGAATTCGTTTTTTTTAAAAAAGACCATAAAGGTTATTTTATTAAAAAAAAAAAAACTTAACTATATCATACTATATAAATTGAAACGACAACAATAATTGAAAAATACAATTTAATAGTTTACTTTTACGGACCACTACTACTAGTAGACGAAAAGGGACATGAAATTGGCACCAAAATCCCAATTGATTTGGGCGCCAATTCCAAATTTCTCAATTGGCTGCAAACTAGCGCAGTTTCATTCAGTTGTAAGTTCTAAAACCCTAAACCCTAAATCATTTAGTTGTGGTGTTGCAAAGTGTACCATGGCTTGGTGGGAAGGTGTTGCTGAAACTCGTGTTCTTATTGCCCCAGGTATCTCCTTTATTTTTACATCAATTTCTAGGATTTTAAGTCTCGGGGCGCAAACCTAGCTTTGCCCCATTAATCGGGCCAGTGAGTTCCAGATACACGTTATACGAAAAAGAATAAAAATAAGCTTTGCCCACATTACTCTTTGTGTGACAATTGGTGCAAGTTGATGTCCGTGCAAGTTGCCCCGGACACCATTGATATATATAAAAAGAAAAAAAGAAAAGATCTTTCGAGGCCGGGGAAATGTATAAGTAGAAAGCTTTCTCCTTCATGCAAGTGCTTATTAGACCTTCTATATGTTTTGTTCTCAGAAAAGTAAGAGTCTTTGATTGGTGTAATCAGTATTGAAACTAATAGTTTCTAGATCGAAAAATGTATACCCTAAGAAATAAGTTCTGACATGAATTTTGGTGAGGGGGAGTGAGAATTCCCTGTTTGTGTCCTCTTGCTTTTCTTTGAAAATTTTCCATTATAGGAGTGTCGTCACTCATCAGTAATTATTTTGATGAAATAATAGCCTTTTCTAGCTCTCCCGTCTTTAGTTTTGATGAGAAAAAGAGAAAGAAAACCCACGATTTACTTCTCTCTTGCTGCAATGCCCGTCCTTGGGAATTTTGATATGTATATTTCCTAGATTAATGATCCATAATCCCTCTACATTCACTTGACTGCAATGTGAAGATTCTCTGTTTTGAAATTGCAGAGCCTTCTACAGATGGGAACAAAGTAGGGCAGCTTTTATCTCTCCGACATCCCAAATCTGGTAATATCCTGCACTACGTATAAAACTTCATGATTCCTGCATTTTTATCTCTCTTACTTGTATCTTTATTTTTCCAAAACTTTTCCTTTTACACTATGCTAGGTGTTTTATGATGTTTCTTTGTGTTTAAATGCTTCCAACCTAACGGCTTATGATTTTGTTTCTTGATGGACGTGTCGAAACTGTTATGATGTCATTTTTTTTGTTAATCAAAACCATGCTCTAAGGGGTCGTTTGGTATGATGTATTGCTTAGTTAATACATGTATTAGCACTTTTTTCAATGTTATCCACTGTTTGGTAGGTTTTTTTAAGTTGGGATAGCTAATACATGTATTAATTAATACACCAATTCAAGTACTATCTAATACCTAGCTCACCATGGTATTAGTAATACCATGTTTACTAATACATGGATAAACAATGAAATGACTAAAATACCTACCCTCAAACCCTTGTTTTTAATACATGGATAAAAATTCAAGGGTATAATTGGAAATAAAACTTTATGCACTTTTAAACCAAACACAAGTTTAAGTTATACAATATTTATCTCAGTTTTAATACAATGAACCAAACACATGACTTAAAACAATCCATGCATTATTAATCCCTGCATTACTAATCCCTGCATTACTAATCCACGTATTGTTAATCCACGTATAATTCATTTCTCTACCAAACGACCCCTAACCATTTTGCTGATTGTCAAACTATCTTTTGGAAACTGATGATGCCACACTTTTGTGACAGGAAATGCAACATGTTACTTTTGTGTTGACGGAGCTCTTCAAGAACTTCATTGGTTCAAGCAATCATATGGATCTTGGTTCCTTGGGGATTATGTTTGCGAAGGTAAGAGACCAGAGATGATAATCCTGTGCGTTTTTTCAATTTCACCTGCTACTTCTTAGCCAAGCAAGTTAGAGGGTCCTGCTCCTTGTGTGCACTTCCTGTTGATTCATTTTGATCATAAAATAGTTAATCTCTCTGAGTCAATTGGCCTACGGTTGTATTAACTGTCCACCTTATATAAAACCTACAACTGGCGTCGTCATTGCCAGTCACTGAAAGGTCAATAAGAACTTCAGAAGACCATTTAAATTTCCCGTAGCTTACGTTCTGGAATGGGAACTTGAGGTCTTACGTGTACTGAGTGCTCATGTGCTGTTTAATCACAAAGTTGGGTGGACTTGTTACCCTATTTACGAGTACAGAATGAACTGTTTCGTCATATCATGTTAATGCATCATTCTGAGTCTTTCCTTTGCTTACTGCTTGTTAACTATATTACATTTATAGGATGACAGGTACGCTTTATTTTTCTAACTTGTGTACTCATGCTAGAGAAGCTTATTGGTTTTTATTATACCAAATAAATCTGTTGACATCATTAGTTTAAGTTTCTAGGAGAAAGTGTTATTAGTTTCAGTTGTGTTAGGAATTAGGATTACTTCAACAACTCTTTTTTCTTGGTTGTTTTTCTGTACTCACATTTTCTCTAAACAGATGGTCGCTTGTATACTGCAACTCCAGTGGATCCAGTTTTTGTTCTATTACCTATTTTTGAAGAGGCACGAATGAAGGTATTAGTGACTTTTTTTGACTATTCTAACATCTGAAAGCAGTCCTATGTATCTCTCTCTGTAACTTCTCTATTATATATAGAGACTACTAGCTAAGTTCATATAGTACAGAAGTGTAATGCTTTTAAACTACTTTGGTTTCACTGTATGAACCTCCATTTGCCAACGAATTAAATGACCATGCTGCATTTGTCCTGAAGACTAAGTATGATTCAGACTATGCTCTTTCTTATTCTCTTCTCAAATTGCCTTCCAGGACGCAACATTAGCAAGAAAGAAGTGTCTGCCACTTGACCAGCTGGCTTGCTAACTGCTTTTTTGTTTATTGTATAGAAAAAGGATGATGCAGGAAAGTTTAGGCAATTGGATGAAATAACTTATGTTGCTGGCTATCCTGGATATCAACATCTTGATTCTGTTGCTGAGAAATGCATGCAAGTAGTTTGTGATGTCAAAGGTGATATACACTTCTTGTATGCTGAGATTTCATTTTGGTCTTGTTATTCTAAATGACATTTTATCTCAGAGTTGCGTGTATTCTGTAGTGACATAACTACTTGTATAGCTGTCAGGACTCAATTTTTAAGTTTTGTCTGAATATATTTAGAGGTTTCCTTTCCTGCAGACAATCAGTATTGAGAATGCTCGAGTCACTTGTTGTTTGGCAAAATCTATGTACCTGACATCAACTCTTTTTGTTTAAGGACCTATGAGACTTGAGCAAATGAACTGTAGAAAAGCATCTGGAAATGAGTTCTAACTAATGTTAGATCAAAATAGAAACTGATACGCTGTATATTGGAAGATTGCTATATATTGCCTGGATCGATAAGTTGTTTTAAGCTTTAATGATTTATATTTTGCGCTTTGGTGGTGAATGGCTACTTCAAATTGTTTGATTTGGAAATTCCAAGTCAGTTAATACTTAATAAATAATATTTGCCATCCATATTTCCCTTGTCAATAGATATTGGATCAATGAAGTTTTTCAGGCTTAATGATGAGAAGGTGCTAAAGTGGTTGTGCTATAAGGTAAGACTTTGTCCCTTACAATCCCACATTAGGGGAAGGTTATTTTCTTCGAAACAAGTTGGGGTGATGATCTTGGCTTGCATTTGGATTTAAATCATAACTAATAGGAAGTTAGATAATAGTTCAAGAATCCATTCCTTGTTTTGAATCTCCAGAATCCATTCATTCCGATCTGCAAGCAGTGTGAATGACCTGTAATTAAGCTTGCAGATGGAATCCTGTTAGTGATGTTGTAAATTGAGTGATAAAGAGGATCGTACAAGTCATGATTCTGTGGCAGACACTCAGATACCTTGTGTAAAATTTACTTGGATAATTGGGTGATGTGGTGTAGCAGTTGTTCCATCCTCAATCATTGGATTTAGACAATGATTCATCATATCTAAGAGAATCAGCTAGTCACCTAGTCAACCTGTCATCATCAAGTTTGAAGTTGGACATTTTTAAATGGAAAGTGAAAAAATTACAGCTTCTTAATTCTGCAATGTTTTTGTAGGTAATCCAATTAAAGAAGACTTTGTTGGCATTGGATGTGAACTATGCTGCTCAAGATAAGAGAGGCACATGTATGTCTCTTTTTGAACAACATGTTTCTTAAACTTTTACACTTATAGGTGATTATTCTCATCTAGCCAGCTGCGGTTCTACTAGTGTGGTTTATAGATGAAACATTGGTTAATGTCTTATCCTTATAAAAATGCACTTATCATATGATAAATCAACAACATTTCTAGTGTGGTTCTTTTGATTGAGAAATCTATCTTGTCGAGGTGAATAGACCTTTACCTCCCTTTTTATTTTTACTGTGCCCGTGGTAGTTAAAGAACCAACAATAGCCTTTGTTTGACCAAGTCAGCACTTGCTTATTGAAGTTTACGTATAAAAGTATAATGTTAAGTACTTGCTTATCATCTTAATATGTTGGTTGCTGTCACGTCTTTACGAAGATGAAAGGTGTACTAATTAAAGCTTTTTGAAGTAAATAGTAGCTGATGCAGTATCCATAATTGGAGAGTACTTGAAGGAAGAGCCGTGGTTGAAGATTCTTTGCAGCAAGTTAAGGTAATAGCTTGGTTGTATTCACTAATTAAAATAAAAACAATTATCTTGTTACTTAGTTAAACAGTAGATATGCTTTACACTATTTTAAAAAAGCAAAGTTGATAGGAGAGGCTATGCATATGCCTCAAGACATGGCATGCATCCTTCATTCTTTGGATGTGGCTTCTAATTGATTGAAAGTTTGATTGTTATGAGTATATTTGCAGCATCGACTTGCAAGAAGACATTATAAAAACGTCAAATCCTGAAATACATTCATCACTGCCAGAAAACGGCCTCGAGTCCTTCAAGCATGAAGAGGTATGGAGAGACCTGTTATTTTCTGTTCTCTGTTCCTGGTAGTTAGTATGTATTCGCTTCTAGAAATCCACTAGATTGTAAGAATAATATCATCCTTGTACGGAAGAAAATACTTGACTTTGGTTGGCATGAAAAGTTTAAAGTTAATATATTTTATGTTCACTAGACTGACATTTCTCTTCCATGCATGGCCTCCTGTTGCTTTTGATGTAGTTTTCGTTTGGAAAAGCCTACATGTGCACGAAAAGCTAAGTTTTGTTACCACTTAAATACATTACAGATTGTAAGTTGTAGAGTGGTGTTGCTGCCACAATCTGTTATGATTCAGTTTATTGCTCCAATTTGTCCAAGAAAACAAAGGAAAAAAGTGAATGGATGAAGCTTTCGTTTAGCCAAATGAAGTATAAATTTCTATTGAAGATCTTTCTACATTTTAATTCACAGACTAATACTTTTGTACTTATCATCTTTGGTTGCATCTTCTTGATGCCATTAATGATATCACTTCATCAAATAAATATTTCATACTAAAAAGAATAGGATATTGCATGAGACTGGAAACATAAAGAAAGGGGAAAGAGCAACAGATTGTAATGAACTCGTTTATGTATACCAAATGCTGCTATATAATTTACTTCTAGTCTTCCATTTGCGCTATCCATCACTGCTTTTTAATCTTTTGAAATCATCAGGGAAAGAGTGGAGTTCAGGAAAAGAGTACCAGTAGCAAAAGACAGACTAAAAAGGCCAAGGTGGAGACAAACTCGAAGAATATTAAAGACATGTTTAGTAGGGCAACGAGGAGTAGAAGATGAGGTTATTAATCAGCAGATAACAGATCAGCAGAGCTAAGAGGCTTTTGCAATCAAGGTTTTCAAGACATGGGAGGATATGACATTTAAAATGAAGCAGATGTGTTAGCTTCTGCTATTATTTCACTGCTTCTGTATCCTCCTTATTGTTGCCCTTAAAGTTATGCACGGGGTCGAGTGGCAAACACAGCATTTGTAGTGTATGTTATTCATCTACTATTTATTGCTGATTCTTGCTTTTGCAAAATCAGTTGTAACCAAGATATTAGCTTTAGAAACTAATCTAACGTTGTAACAAAAGAACTGTTGGATGTTTTAACAGAGTAGGCTGTCTTCACTACACGATGCTACACAACTTTCTCATGTATGTATATAGGTTCCATATCAAAGGACATGTAGTAGGGAGCGAATCCCAAATCAAATGCTTTCTCGATTAGGAATTATCACAAACCAGATGCTATGATGGAATTATAAAAGATGGTGTGTCAGTTGCCCTCGTAAGTAAGCCCTCTTAAATCAGATTAAAAACACCCGGTGTTTACACCAAACCATGTAATTTAACTATAGTAGTTAAAATTTAAAGTAAAAATTTGTATCTATCTAATTATAATTAAGTAATAGATGGATGTATGCAATATATATGTTTTGCATTTATTGGTTTGACGTAAATACGAGGTGTGACTAAGTTTTTACCTTAAAAGCGGCATGAGCAATTTGGCCAGTAATTGATATAACACGCACAAATCTATTGATTTCTTTATCTATATACTTCAGTTGAAACTAGTAAGCTTTCTAGAATTTATTCAAAACCATTCTAAATCAATTTAAAATTATCTCCTACTTTGTAGTATTCGATTTCTAAAAACTATTAACAACAATTCCAAACAACATTCATTTTAAAACAATGTAATACAAAAATTGGGGTTTTTCATAACTTCAAAGTTGGTTCGACGTTAATAATGAGCTTCAAATTTGAAGAAGAAGAAATGGACAAGAAGAAGAGGAAGAGGAGATTGCTCAGGAAAGCAAAAGTGGTCTTTTATAGGTAAGGCCTTTGTACAAATTAAAAAAAGACCGTGAAAATCTTTTTTATGTCTATTATCACTAATCTTAAGTGAGTTTGTTTTACCTATAACTAAAAACTTTAGTCAATTGTTCTTTATTTAGCACTCAAAGGTTTCTCTTAATAACACTGAATATTAAGTGATGGCATGCTTGACGTTTATAAAGGTGTTTGGATTGACTTAAAAACTTGTCAAATAGCTTATTAACCTTTTTTTTAAAACTTACTTGAGTGTTTGACGAAGTTAAAAGTGTGTAAAAGCACTTGATATTTAAATCAAAAGCGTAAGTTGAAAAATCGCTTAAAAGATATTTTAGTTTGTCCAATAATTTTATCCTTTTCTTCCTTATAATTTTTCTAATTCGGATTATCTTCACTAACAAAAGACCTAAACTGCCTCTTCTTTTCTTCTTTTTAAGAATATATTAATTATTTAACATTAAAAAAAATTCACCAAACACCAAAAAAATTTCTTGTCAATTTCATCATTTTTTTTTCAACATTTAAAAATTATTTATAACAACAACTTCTAACATTTAAAAAGTGCTTTTAAGCACTTTGCCTTCTATTTCAATTAATCCAATTGCACTTTTATTCCCATAACTTTCTTGTACTTCATGGTCTTAATTATTTCAAATATTATTGGCGGGTCCCAACTCAAACAAGTGACAACCAATCATATCCTCTTATCTTAGATTACATTACACTATCGTCATCTTCAACTGCCAAAACTATCCACCCCCGCCATTTTCCCTCCACAGCAACTATGGCTTTCTCTTCCCCACTCTTCTCTCCCGTTAACTTTTCCCTAAACCCTAACTCCATCACTAAACCACCCAACAACCGCCGCAACTTCTCCGTCTGCTCCGCCATTCCACCACTCTCCACCGCCACCGACATCTCCGCCGTGACTTCCTCATTAGACGGAACAACTATCGCCGTACTCGGCGGAAGTTCCGTAGCAGCACTCGCTGCTATTCTCTCCCTCGCCGACCCCGAACGCCGGCGACAGCTGCAAGCGGAGGAAGTAGGCGGCGGAGATAAGGAAGTAGTTAGAGAGTATTTTAATAATAATGGGTTTCAGAGATGGAAGAAGATATATGGGGATACTGATGATGTGAATAAAGTGCAATTGGATATAAGATTGGGACATTCTAAAACTGTTGAGAATGTTATGAAAATGTTGGCTGAAGAAGGGTCGCTTCAGGGTGTTAGTGTGTGTGATGCCGGATGTGGGACCGGGTGTTTGTCGATTCCGTTAGCTAAACAAGGTGCTGTTGTTTCTGCTAGTGATATTTCTGCTTCTATGGTTGCTGAAGCCACGAAACAGGTGATCTTGCCTGTTTCAATTTATATGACGTAGTTTGACTGATAAGTGATAATATTTGTGTGACTATAAAAGCTTGTTGTTAAGGGTAAAATGGAAAATTCAAGTACAATTGTGTTATCAAATGTCAAAATTATCATTCTTTTTAGAACGGACTAGTACGGAAATTGTATGATTATTTTTGGGAAGGCAGGGGGTATCTCATTGCAGATTTAAAGTTCATGTTAATTGTGGATATTGTACTGCTGTAGTCACTATTTCTCATGGAGGATTTAGTATTTAAGATAGTTTTCGTACATGTGTATATATAAAGTATTACAAATATAGTTTGAGTTGAAGGTCCTGAGAGTTAGATTTGCCTATGTTGTTGCATCACATTTTGAGTAGTGATGGAATAAGAATGTTATTTATGCTTCTCTAGGTTGAACAAACTAAATTACAGCGAGGTAAATGCAATCACTTAGCTCAACTTTTAGATTGTAAGATGAGCCTTGATTTACCTTAAAAGAAAAGAAAATTTAGAAGTGTGTGTCATTGATATTTGGAGTATGGCTTTTGTGGAGTTGAGAACTGAATGTTACTTCTTAATTTTAATGAAGGCACAAGAGGAGCTTTTCAAGGATAAGGATAACCAGAGCCCGGCACCAGTAATGCCAAAATTTGAAGTGAAGGACTTGGAGAGTTTGGATGGGAAGTATGACACCGTGATCTGCTTAGATGTCTTGATACATTACCCACAAAATAAGGCTGATGGAATGATTGCCCATCTTGCATCATTGGCTGAAAATCGTTTGATCCTGAGCTTTGCCCCAAAGACATTCTATTATAGTTTGTTGAAAAGAGTCGGCGAGTTGTTCCCTGGACCTTCAAAGGCTACACGAGCATATCTCCATGCAGAGGCTGATGTAGAGAGGGCACTACAAAAAGTAGGGTGGAAGATAAGGAAGAGAGGCTTAATTACCACACAATTCTATTTTGCAAGGCTTATTGAGGCTGTCCCTGCTTAGGATTGAAAGGCAAGTGAGATCTCATTTGTCTGACCGTATTCTGTTGCCGCTGGTTAGAAATTAGGAAGTTCCTCGAGTGTTTTTTTATGAATGCGTTATCTGAAAGCCATTTATCTTTACCCTCACTCCTCCGTTTCTAACATGTATAATAGTTTATGTATCTAAATTCTTCCTCTGTCTGGGAAAAATTTTGTTGATATTAATCTATCATGAAAGGTCAATATTAGTCATCATATGGTGGCTTTGTTTCATTCATTTTCATTCTTAACTTTTGTGTTCTCTGCCAGCAGTTCTGCTATTTCTTTTTCCCCTCAAGTAATGCTAGCTCATTGCCTTTCCTTCCTTTTTTATGCTTCTATATTTCATTCCAATTGCGTTGGAAACACCAAGAGCATGTTATTTCCGTTGTTTCATTTTAAGGAAAATGACAAGTGTGTTTCAGGATAATGGAGTTTGAAATGTTGATTGACTTAGGTATGATATCAGCTGTGGTAAAAGAATATAAAATAATGGTTTAAAGATAAGTTTAAGAGAGAAAGATTACATCTAAGATCAGAATTGAACAGTTCAATGAATTTGAGCTCTTGAGAAGTCATGAAAACTGTAAGATAAATGTCCATTCTAAAAAAGAACCATTCTAAAAAAGAACTGTAGGATAAAAATTTATTGGAATGGTATTAAACATTTAGGTCCGAAAATGGAGAGAATGTCATATAAATTGGAGAAGAGGTAGTAGAATTTACTGTTAAATAATCCATTTCAGAGATGAGGTTGAACCTGTGAATTTTATAGGTGAGCCTTTTTCAGACGTAATCTCTCCCTCTATAATGAGGACAAATGGAAAACGTTATCAATTTGAATTTTGAAGCAACACACAACCAGCCATAGTAATCCAATTTTACCAAGTACCTTAAAGAAGGCAAGGGTTGTTGGTCAAAAGCGGAAGTTATTCGTATGATTTAATTTTAAGGATCTTTATAAAAAGTGATTTAATTTTAAGGATTGGATACTTGTCTGTGAATTTCTAATGATCTAATTGAGGACCACTTAACGTTTGCAATGTCATTATTTCATCTTATTCATATCTACTACAACATGAAAACTAAGAAAAGAAAAAGGAAAAGAATACGCTCATTTCTTTTGCTAAGTGTGTGATGTCCTACGCTCAATTATCACCGAAGTTATTCAAGTAGATTGGTGCTAGTTAAATTCACCACAGAAGAGGCCACCATTCTGTAACAAATAGATGTAAAGAAAATCTCCAAGGAATGGGTAACCAGCAACTATGCTTCTCAATCACTGTCAAGAACAATGATAATTCTGAGACATTCAAAACCTACTGTCAAATTGGCATTTATCTTAGGATTTGTCTTTGCCCAATTGTTACATCTTATCAGCAACTCTTGCTAGTGCATCGGCAACCTTGTGAAGAGCAGCAATTAAGCTAGCACTGTTTTCCTTGTGTTGCTCGCTGTCTAATTGACGGTTGTTGATTTGAGCATCAAGTTGGGCATGAAGCATGTTGGTGTTTTGCTCCAGAGTTTTCAGCAGTTTATTTTCCAGACTAGTATCAGTACAACCATCTGATGATTGTCTTCTTCTCTTCACTCTATCCTGAAATATGGAGCTTCTCCAGAAATCTGATCCTGACTGATCTCCTTGAGCTTTACCTGAGAGCGATACATAGGGACACTTTACTGTTTCGATTTATGCAATGTGACATTTGACTAAAGCCATTAAATGGTGGCACTTTGAAATGTGATTAGATAAGAGTCATCTGAAAATGGTCTATGGATCTTCTCTTTTCTGCTCTGGTAAGTGACTGATCCTTTTCTCTACTTGTAATCATTATGTCTGCTTACTAGAGGCAGTTAAATTTTAAACTGAACATTCTTGAAAATGCAAAATGTACTTTGTCTGATACAAATCAAGCAAGAATTAAGAGTTGGTACAGAAGTCTCAGTGAAAGCTAGTAGGTACTAGGAAAGCAGGGGCAGCTTCAAGCTTTGTAATTGTTGGTTGTTATTGATTATTGATGGGATGGACAATTGTAGTATGAGGGATGCTTAATTACCTGATATAGGCATTGGAGAGGGAATGGACTTAGCTCTTTTATCTTTGGAAACCCCTTCCTTCAGTGGGTTGCTTCCAATTTCCTCCATGGCTGAAAGAAGAACATCATCTTCTATGATGTATCTGCCGGTATGAGAAATTGCTTCAGCCTCTCCATTCTCCTGCTCCTCATCCTCATCCGATTCCTCTTCCTCTTCCTCCACTGTTTCCATTCCATAGTCAACTTTGTCATCTGTTATGGTTACCAGAGCTAGTTGATTTGCTTCTGCTGTGAGTTCCTTCCCATCCAAGACATCATAGACTTCTCTGTCGAAAAAACTTGGTAGCTTGTTCTCTCGCCTTAGATCATTCCTCATAGTCCAATAAGATTCGCTGCTTCCATTTGTCTGTGACTCCCATGTTTTAATCTTCTTGAAGTCACTGATCATGTTGCTCCAGCGTTTTCTGCATTGTGTTGGTCCTCTGTTTGCTCCATATTGTCTGCAGTAAGAGGAGATCGAGTTCCATTTGGGTTCCGGCTTGTCTGAACCAAAAATAGAGCAGGTTTTGCGTCCCCTATGAGCATCCTCTGTGATCTTCTTTCCTTCTATGAGAAGAAGTGTTTCTTGTCTGCTCCATCGCGGGTGTCTTGGTGTTTTACTTTTGTCATCTGTGCCTTCAGTGGGTATTTGCTGTCCATCAACCAAGTCAGCTGCAGATGTGGTATTCTCATGCATCTCTGTTGAGCCTGAAGTCATTGAGTCTTGTTTCAGAGGTCATCAAGGGTGAGTTTTGTGCATTGATGGTGCAGTTGCACGAAAGGGGAGAGTATAAAGAACTTTTGGGATACTCTATTGATAGAAATTTGAGTATGGCCTATAATGTCTTGCCAGGTTGGTCTTGTACATTGTGGGAGAGATTGCTTGTTTGAAGAGATTTACCAAGTTAATTGGTGATTGACTTCCAAACAAAGGCAATGAATTCTTTCTTTGGGGATTGAATATTAAAGGCTTTCTTGTTTAAGCACTTGATTTTCTAAGAGACGTTATCCCATAACTGGGCAATTTTTCCCAAGTTTGTCTGTGTTGACTAATTCCAAATGCCCTTGCTGGAGAAGTGAACTGTATCACAAAAATTGAAAGTTAACTCCTAAAGACTTACAGCCTTGTTTGATTCTCTCATTCAAGATGTTGCCATTTCTAAGGGGCAGGGGTTCAATCCTTTTCTTGATGGAATAATGGTGCCTCTTTATGGCCTAAGCTTTTAAGGCATCTATTAAAAGATTTGTTGACCCCCTGCTTTTGATCCTTTTTTTATCAGAATCGATTTTGTAACGTCTAGTTTCTCCCTAACAAATTAATTGGACTTGGTTGCATTTTTCGTAAATAAAGCGAAACCTGGAAAATTGGTAGGAAGGAATCAAATAGAGCATGAGACGCGAACACCTTTCTATATTTGTGGAAGGAAACTTTAATATTCTTATCATTGGTGAATCTTGATGAAGAAATTTATTTGGTGAATTGGCTATAATAAGAGTTGCTCCACAAAAAGTCTGTATGATGCATTATGTCCGAAAGTTTATCAATTCTAGTAAAAGGATAAGCTCAACTAGATTTATCTTTTCTTGCTGAATTATGGTTCATCTCAAAATTATTTTTCTTAACCACAGCAATTTTGAGAGTTAAATACCACCACAAATTAAGACGATGAAACAAAGTGCCTTTTACTAGTTACATTTTTTAAGAAAATTAACCCCACAAATAAGGGAAAAAGCAAACAGTAAATAGAGTCAGAAATGAGCTATTTCCATTTGTAATTTAACCACAAAAATTTGGCAAAACCAGCCTCCACTATCCCAGGAACCCATCAATTGCTCAAATAGGCAAAGCAAAGCCATCAAGGTAGCTTTTGACAGTATTATATAGTTTGGAAAAATAACTCATTTGGTGTTTGCACAATTTCTCTGTGATCATTAAAAAGCCACTAACCAGAAAACTGGCATAGCTTTGATATGGACAAATATAGCTTATTGTACCTACTACATTTTATTCAAATTACTCTGAGCCCGTTTGGGTGAGCTTAAAAGTGACTTATAAGCTTATAAGCCCATTAATATATGTTTGGTAACCTCAAAGTGACTCTCTATGTGTTTTTGTACTTTCTCCGGAAAGAAATACACTATATTTCTAGAATACTATCCAAACGTCATCTATATACAAACCGATGTATAATTCTTATCCTATTTTCACAATATAATTCTCAGAAAAATCCTCTTGCTGTCCATGATGCAAAATCTGCCTAAAACATGGAAGAAACCTAACTAGATTAGTTAGATACATAAGGAGCCACTAGCATTCATCAATCATGAATTAAGGCATAACAAGGATTGAGACTAAGATAACTGGTGGCTACATGCATATGCAAGATTGAGTTGGCCACTGGCAAAGTTGGCCTTAGCCCCTTGTTCATTTGCATTTTGTTTTTCCAGTGATTTGTTTGCTTTTCATCACTCGTCATCAACTTACTTTAGTTTCCTGCCTATATAACACCATAGTCTATAAACCATGATCCTTGCCCTATATGTCCCTTCCTTTCTAAAATGAAGTCTTCAAAGATAACAACTCTTGTTTTCATTTTTATGCTCTTTGTTTCTATTGTAGAACCAAAAGTAACAACTGATGTTCCTCCTGTGACAGTTCCTAAAAATTGTCCAATTGATAGTCTCAAGTTAGAAGCATGTGTGGATCTACTTGGTGGACTAGTCCATATTAAGCTTGGTGACCCTGTTGTTAATCAATGCTGCCCAGTGCTTGAAGGGCTTGTGGGGCTCGAAGCTGCAGCTTGTCTTTGCACAACTCTTAAACTCAAACTTCTCAACCTTAATATTTTTGTCCCTCTGGCTCTTCAACTCCTTGCTACTTGTGGGAAGACTCCACCTGCTGGCTACACTTGCTCTCCTTAATTAGATTCAAGTTGAGTATACTACTTATTCTTTTTCGTTTAATCATTTGATATTCGAATCACTGGCTCGACTAACCATTAAAGGAGAAGTACTCTATATATATCTTAATTAGCTTCTTCTAACCTAAAAATCATTGGTTGCATGCACTATAAGTTCAAATTGGTCTCATTCTATTTAAAAGAAGCCGACTGCATATATGTATATCGAGTAGTTACATATATGAAAGGAACGTAATTAAGCTCATTAGTGGATCGTGCCTAAATTGCAGGTTTCGAGCTATGATTTGAAGGATCTCTTGGATTTCAGTTGACAGGAAAAGGATGTCGAGTTTCTGATTTTCTTCTCTTTGTTCCCCTCCATCTCTCATTCTTGTTCAACTTGTATCTTAAGGATTCAAGAATAATTTCTGAAGGACTACTTTTAGTATATTGTTGGCTCCGAATGGCGCACACAAACATACGTGCAAAATGAATAATCTTGTAAACTATAATAATCTAATAAGTTTGTTAACAGGATCACTAATTTTTGTTGATAGCTCGAAAGATTTGATTTTTTAAACTACAAAAGCAACAAAGAAAGTGGTGGCTAAAAAAATTGTAATACATGCTCGAGTTGTTTAAAAACCAGCTTATTTGCCAATCATATCGCAGATCCAAATAGTCCCACCCAATTTATAGGTAAACATATCAATTTTTATTTGTTCATTAAATCTACATATTTAAAACAAAAATTAGAAGGTAAAAAGAAATTAAATCGTTCCTGAATATATAAGTGTTTAATACGCTCATTTATTTGATTAATGCAAAATTTTCAATTGTGTTTCATAAATGCAAAAAAAAAAGTGAGAATAAAGATTTGATCAACAAATATACTAATTATTTACATAGCTACGAGAACAAAAATGTGGTTTCTCCTATTAAGCAAGAAGAAGAAAAAAATGGAGAGGCAAAGGAACTGAAAGAAGTCCCACATCGATAGAACTAAAGAGAAACAAAGAGCTGGAGTACTATAAACAGATAGGAGGGAGCTTCGTTGAAACATACTTACCTGGACGGGGTCAATGGGTGATCATGAAGGCTCATGGCCTAGGTTGGTGACTTCCATTGCACTTTGGAGGGGCGCCCGCCTAAGGTCGGCCCAAGTGGCCGAGCCTACGTCATAATTTGTGGTAGCGGGGGCCTGCGTTCGCGCGGCCCCTACCCAACTCATTACAAATTTTTTAATCTTGGCTACTTTGGCCTTCACGCACGGCCTTGGCCGGGCGCACACCAAATCTAGTAAAAAAAAAAGTTTTCCAGTTATAGCCAGTTCATCTATAATTATTTAATTATATCGCACAATAAAATCTGGAATTGATATTGGCGACTACTTTCTTAGCCAGTTCTATTCATTGTGCGCAGGGATTACATATTGTATCAATCAATGAGATGGAAGAGATAAAGTGTAACAGTAACCAAGTTATATTGAGTATATTGTATCAATCAATGAGATGGAAGAGATAAAGTGTAACAGTAACCAAGTTATATTGAGTGATAATCCTCCGTCCCAATTTATGTGGCACCATTTCCTTTTTTGTTTGTCCCAAAATAAGTGGCACCTTTCTTTATTTGGCAACTATTTAATGCATCATCTCTATTTTACCCTTGTTGGACCCTACATACTTTTAATACTACCAACAACTTTTTTATTACTCAAACCTTCTCTCTCTTACTTTTTCAAGGGCAAAATTGATACTTTACAAGGTCAACCTCTATTTTCTTAAACTCCGTGTCCGGTCAAATGGTGCCACATAAATTGGGACGGAGGGAATAGTAATGGATACAATGTTACCTTTTAGCAAAAGTAGAGAATCAAACTTAAGACCAAACTCGCCACAAAAGAAAAAAATAAGAAGGGGGAGGTTCCAGACAACTAAGCAACTAGGAAAAAATATAAGACAAGTCTCAACATAATCCTAAACTGGAAGCTATATGCCTTCTTATACTAATGAAAAAGGTACTGGCTCGGAGGAATTGTGCTCCATGACCTAACAAACTTGAAAGTGTTTGTCTCCTTATGCTATTTTTGAACCACAAAATCATCTAGGTGTGTTGGTTGTTTTCTAGCTCTGTACTGCGCCCTTGTGCGCCTTGATCTGGTTGATGAGCCGTTACATAAAGAGTGAAAGATTTTGTTGCATGACAGAACGTTGTAATAAGATAGTCACCTAGTTGAAAAAGCACTTTCACCCGTGGACGATTGTGTGCTCTCCGATTGTAACGGTGTTGAAAAGGCTGATTTGGAACTGTTGTTTCAAGTCATATCGAGAGTGTATTACTGTTAGTGTAGTTAGGTCGATTAAAGAATATATACTGAAAAAGCTTATTTATGGTTACCAGAGCTAGTCGATTTGCTTCTGCTGTGAGTTCCTTCCCATCCAAGACATCATAGACTTCTCTGTCGAAAAAACTTGGTAGCTTGTTCTCTCGCCTTAGATCATTCCTCATAGTCCAATAAGATTCGCTGCTTCCATTTGTCTGTGACTCCCATGTTTTAATCTTCTTGAAGTCACTGATCATGTTGCTCCAGCGTTTTCTGCATTGTGTTGGTCCTCTGTTTGCTCCATATTGTCTGCAGTAAGAGGAGATCGAGTTCCATTTGGGTTCCGGCTTGTCTGAACCAAAAATAGAGCAGGTTTTGCGTCCCCTATGAGCATCCTCTGTGATCTTCTTTCCTTCTATGAGAAGAAGTGTTTCTTGTCTGCTCCATCGCGGGTGTCTTGGTGTTTTACTTTTGTCATCTGTGCCTTCAGTGGGTATTTGCTGTCCATCAACCAAGCCAGCCGAAGATATGGTATTCTCATGCATCTCTGTTGAGCCCGATGTAATTGGGTCTTGTTTCAGAGGTCAATAAGGGTGAGTTTTGTGCATTGATGGTGCAGTTGCACGAAAGGGGAGAGTATAAAGAACTTTTGGGATAGTCTATTGATAGAAATTTGAGTATGGCCTATAATGCCTTGCCAGGTTGGTCTTGTACATTGTGGGAGAGATTGCTTGTTTGAAGAGATTTACCAACTAATTGGTGATTGACTTCCAAACAAAGGCAGTGAATTCTTTCTTTGGGGATTGAATATTAAAGGCTTTCTTGTTTAAGCACTTGATTTTCTAAGAGTTAACTGGGAGTTTTTCCCAAGTATGTCTGTGTTGACTAATTCAAATGCCCTTGCTGGAGAAGTGAACTGTATCACAAAAATTGAAAGTTAACTCCTAAAGACTTACAGCCTTGTTTGATTCTCTCATTCAAGAGGTTGCCATTTCTAAGGGGCAGGGGTTCAATCCTTTTCTTGATGGAATAATGGTGCCTCTTTATGGCCTAAGCTTTTAAGGCATCTATTAAAAGATTTGTTGACCCCCTGCTTTTGATCCTTTTTTTTTATCAGAATAGATTTTGTAACGTCTAGTTTCTCCCTACTTGGGACAACAAATTAATTGGACTTGGTTGCATTTTTTGTAAATAAAGCGAAACCTGGAAAATTGGTAGGAAGGAATCAAATAGAGCATGAGACACGAACACCTTTTTATATTTGTGGAAGGAAACTTTAATATTCTTATCATTGGTGAATCTTGATGAAGAAAATTATTTGGTGAATTGGCTATAATAAGAGTTGCTCCACAAAAAGTCTATATGATGCATTATGTCCGAAAGTTTATCAATTCTAGTAAAAGGATAAGCTCAACTAGATTTATCTTTTCTTGCTGAATTATGGTTCATCTCAAAATTATTTTTCTTAACCACAGCAATTTTGAGAGTTAAATACCATCACAAATTAAGACGATGAAACAAAGTGCCTTTTACTAGTTACATTTTTTAAGAAAATTAACCCCACAAATAAGGGAAAAAGCAAACAGTAAATAGAGTCAGAAATGAGCTATTTCCATTTGTAATTTAACCACAAAAATTTGGCAAAACCAGCCTCCACTATCCCAGGAACCCATCAATTGCTCAAATAGGCAAAGCAAAGCCATCAAGGTAGCTTTTGACAGTATTATATAGTTTGGAAAAATAACTCATTTGGTGTTTGCACAATTTCTCTGTGATCATTAAAAAGCCACTAACCGGAAAACTGGCATAGCTTTGATATGGACAAATATAGCTTATTGTACCTACTACATTTTATTCAAATTATGTGTTTTTGTACTTTTTCCGGAAAGAAATACTATATTTCTAGAATACTATCCAAACGTCATCTATATACAAATTGATGTACTCCCTCCGTCCCAATTTATTTGGCACCATTTCCTTTTTTGTTTGTCCCAAAATAAGTGGCATATTTCCTTATTTGACAACTATTTAATGTACCATCTCTATTTTACCCTTGTTGGGCCCTACATACTTTTAAACCTACCAACAACCTTTTTATTACTCAAATCTTCCCTCTCTTACTTTTTCAAGGGTAAAATTAAAATTTAACAAGGTCAACCTCTATTTTCTTAAACTCCGTGCACGGTCAAATGGTGCCACATAAATTTGAACGGAGGGAGTATAATTTTTATCCTATTTTCACAATATAATTCTCAGAAAAATCCTCTTGCTGTCCATGATGCAAAATCTGCCTAATACATGGAAGAAACCTAACTAGATTAGTTAGATACATAAGGAGCCACTAGCATTCATCAATCATGAATTAAGGCATAACAAGGATTGAGACTAAGATAACTGGTGGCTACATGCATATGCAAGATTGAGTTGGCCACTGGCAAAGTTGGCCTTAGCCCCTTGTTCATTTGCATTTTGTTTTTCGAGTGATTTGTTTGCTTTTCATCACTCGTCGTCAACTTACTTTAATTTCCTGCCTATATAACACCATAGTCTGTGTACTATGATCCTTGCCCTATATGTCCCTTTCCTTATTTCCCTCCTTTCTAAAATGAACTCTTCAAAGATAACAACTCTTGTTTTCATTTTTATGCTCTTAGTTTCTATTGTAGAACCAAAAGTAACAATTGATGTTCCTCCTGTGACAGTTCCTAAAAACTGTCCAATTGATAGTCTCAAGTTAGGAGCATGTGTGGATCTACTTGGTGGACTAGTCCGTATTGAGCTTGGTGACCCTGTTGTTAATCAATGCTGCCCAGTGCTTGAAGGGCTTGTGGGGCTCGAAGCTGCAGCTTGTCTTTGCACAACTCTTAAACTCAAACTTCTCAACCTTAATATTTTTGTCCCTCTGGCTCTTCAACTCCTTGCTACTTGTGGGAAGACTCCACCTGCTGGCTACACTTGCTCTCCTTAATTAGATTCAAGTTGAGTATACTACTTATTCTTTTTCGTTTAATCATTTGATATTCGAATCACTGGCTCGACTAACCATTAAAGGAGAAGTACTCTATATATATCTTAATTAGCTTCTTCTAACCTAAAAATCATTGGTTGCATGCACTATAAGTTCAAATTGGTCTCATTCTATTTAAAAGAAGCCGACTGCATATATGTATATCGAGTAGTTACATATATGAAAGGAACGTAATTAAGCTCATTAGTAGATCATGCCTAAATTGCAGGTTTCGAGCTATGATTTGAAGGATCTCTTGGATTTCAGTTGACAGGAAAAGGATGTCGAGTTTCTGATTTTCTTCTCTTTGTTCCCCTCCATCTCTCATTCTTGTTCAACTTGTATCTTAAGGATTCAAGAATAATTTCTGAAGGACTACTTTTAGTATATTGTTGGCTCCGAATGGCGCACACAAACATACGTGCAAAATGAATAATCTTGTAAACTATAATAATCTAATAAGTTTGTTAACAGGATCACTAATTTTTGTTGATAGCTCGAAAGATTTGATTTTTTAAACTACAAAAGCAACAAAGAAAGTGGTGGCTAAAAAATTTGTAATACATGCTCGAGTTGTATAAAAACCAGCTTATTTGCCAATCATATCGCAGATCCAAATAGTCCCACCCAATTTATAGGTAAACATATCAACTTTTATTTGTTCATTAAGCATGGTCGTACAAATTCTACATATCTAAAACAAAAATTAGAAGGTGGAAAGAAATTAAATCATTCCTGAATATATAAGTGTTTAATACGCTCATTTATTTGATTAATGCAAAATTTTCAATTGTGTTTCATAAATGCAAAAAAAAAAAAAAGAAGTGAGAATAAAGATTTGATCAACAAATATACTAATTATTTACATAGCTACGAGAACAAAAATGTGGTTTCTCCTATTAAGCAAGAAGAAGAAAAAAATGGAGAGGCAAAGGGACTGAAAGAAGTCCCACATCGACAGAACTAAAGAGAAACAAAGAGCTGGAGTACTATAATGAGCTGGGTACATGTTGGCCCATGGCCTAGGTTGGTGACTTCCATTGCACTTTGGAGGGGCGCCCGCCTAAGGTCGGCCTAAGTGGCCGAGCCTACGTCATAATTTGTGGTAGCGGGGGCCTGCGTTCGCGCGGCCCCTACCCAATTCAGTTTAACTTTTTTTTATCTCGGCCTGGCGCACCAACCAAATCTATGGTAAGAAAAAATGTTTTCCAGTTACGGCCAATTCATCTATAATTAATTATATAGCACAATAAAATCTGGAATTGATATTGGCGACTACTTTCTTAGCCAGCTCTATTCACTGTGCGCAGGGATACATATTGTATCAATCAATGAGATGGAAGAGATAAAGAGCCATTTTTTGATAAATTAGGATTTCCTTACTTCTGAGATTACCAAACATATATTGATGGACTTATAAGCTTATAAGTCACTTTTAAGCTCACCCAAACGGGCTCAAAGTGTAACCTTTTAGCAAAAGTAGAGAATCAAACTTAAGACCAAACTTGCCACAAAAGAAACAAATAAGAAGGGGAGGTTCCAGACAACTAGGAAAAATATAAGACACCACAAAAGAAACAAATAAGAAGGGGGAGGTTCCAGACAACTAGGAAAAATATAAGACAAGTCTCAACATAATCCTAAACTGGAAGCTATATGCCTTCTTATACTAATGAAAAAGGTAGTGGCTCGGAAGAATTGTGCTCCATGACCTAACAAACTTGAAAGTGTTTGTCTCCTTATGCTATTTTTGAACCACAAAATCATCTAAGGTGTCTTGGTTGTTTTCTAGCTGTGTACTGCGCCCTTGTGCGCCTTGATCTGGTTGATGAGCCGTTACATACAGAGTGAAAGATTTTGTTGCATGACACAACGTTGTAATAAGATAGTCACCTAGTTGAAAAAGCACTTTCACCCGTGGACGAATGTGTGCTCTCCTATTGTAACGGTGTTGAAAAGGCTGATTTGGAACTGTTGTTTCAAGTCATATCGAGAGTGTATTACTGTTAGTGTAGTTAGGTCGATTAAAGAATATATGCTGAAAAAGCTTATTTATTTCCAGTATTTTTCACCGTGTATATAATAACTTTATAAATGCTTTAATAATGAACTATACCTGCTTGACACTAGTTAGTTAGAATTGTTCTGGTAACACATGCAAGAACTAAACTCTCGTTTGGAGGTTCAAGGCTGTATATCCTAAAAATTGATTTCATGTATTACAATTAAATTTATATTTAGTTGAGCCATAGGCGACCGTTTATATCTTGATTTGATCGATTGATAAACAACTTTACGTTAACATGTGATCGATTTAATGAATACTCTGCCGATGTTGATATGCAAGTTTCAGATTCTATGGCACAAACGATAACGAACTCAACAATATACGAAATAATAATCTTGACTCGAGGACAAAGATGTGATCGAATAAACGAAGACAGGTGACAAGTTTATCGATTACGGCAGTACAACTAATTGATTGCGAACGATTGATTCTTACTGATTCCGAATGAGTAAACTACGAACAAAGCAGATAGGTATTGATTTATCGAACACGTATTTAATTATCAATTGACCGTGTAGAGCAGATGGTTTAAACTAGAGCTCGTTGAAAGGTATTTTTATGGAATTACAATGACTATAACGATAATCGAACAAGATAATATGAATTGAGTGACGATTCACTTAATTAAAATAATGAAAATATGAATTAAGAACTGAATAATAATCTTGTTTAATCAGTATTTCGATCAAGAGAACGACAAACAATCAACAAGATCAACGATGATAAATGAACACAACGAACAATCGAAAAGGCAAACAAGCAGTTGAACAAATAGCGAATAAATAAATGAAAGCGATAAAGCTTATTGTATTGATCGATCGAAGGCTTGTGCTCCGTTGAAAGGGAAGAATCCTCCTTCCAGAGTTGAGCCAAGCAGCGATTGCACAAATACGATGATTACAATGGTAGTGGCGTAATGATAGTATGAATGGTAATAAATGATGATGATATAGCAGTAAAGTAAAAAGGGGGGTTGCTTTGTTCAGTAGAACGTAAGTTTACAAATGGGGGAAATATGGGATTATTTATAGGGTGAGAAGTGCGGAGTCTCCAACCCTAGAAGGACTCCACTCTCCCACGCTTCTTCATCAGTCACGCAGTTGTAGTTGCCCACGTCTAACAAACTCCGCTGAATACGGTCCGAAAAAAGTGCGATAAGATCAACCGTCCTTATATGATACAACAATTGTCTTCGAAGTCTTCTGATCACAATTCAGTTGAATTGATCAAATTCTATCGATCAACGCTTCCTTCCTCCGATCTCGTTTTATGTTGTCTTCGATATTCGCTCTCATCTTGCCACGTTGCTGACTGCGTGTCACATGTGATCGGACAAAATTCGACCAATACAGATAGTCCCCCCACTTGCCAAGTGAGTGCTCGGAAAACTTGGCAAGTGGCTTGAAACTTAAGGCGGCAAAACACGTGGAGTGCTGGTGGCCCTTTATTTTGAAACTCCAAATCGTCATTTCAACTTTCCATCATTGCACGTGTCAGGCATTGTGCGGACGATGGTTTTTCACAGATTACCGAGGCAATGATGACTCTTTGCCTTATAAATAACACCCTTAAACCAAATTTCCAAACTTTACAACATACTGATCAAACTACTCTCACAAATTTCTGCCGTGTTCTTCAAATTCTCACTGCAAATCTCCTATTCTGAAGCAAGTAGAAGCTTTAATCTTTGGTACTACCCTTTTTCTCAAGTTGAAACTTGCTCAAAATGTCTTCTACTTCATTTGCTCAAGATATGGCTGACGTTACCATTTCCTCCGCTCCTGCTGCCACGACACCGCCGCAGCCTATTGCGGTGGTGGAACAAGTCGCCGTCGCTGTTGGCCCTTCTGAAAACAAAAAGGGCAAAAAGCGAAAGGAGAGAAAACCAAAGGATTTTGGCCCAAAAAAGCTTTATTCGGAGATTCTTCCGAAGAAGTTTACTTTCGACAACGATTACAAGGTCAACGCTCAAAATGACACAGAGAAGAGGAAGAAGAAGAACATCCCCATCGACTCTATGTACAATGCAATCACCCCTGATTCGATGTCAAGAGTTCGGGAAGATTGTGGCTGGAAAGTAGATATGGTTGATGTGGTATGTCCTCCGAGGAAGGCCACATTGGCCACTCACCATGAAGGTCATTCAGTGGTGCTAACTTATCCGTTTACAATCGGCTTCACTCTTCTGATCGATCCTTTGATCGAGGAGTTTTGTCGAATGTACAACATATGTGTTGGACAGATTTCCCCGTCGATATAGCGAACGGTGGTAATAATGTGTTTCATTGCGAGGAAGGCTGAAGCGAAGCTGACACATCGTCACATTCTCAACATTTACTCCCCCGAGTTTACAAAGCGGGGGTGATTAATCTTGCTAAATGAGGCCAAAGGGTTCTGATCCCCGATAACGACGACGATCTCCGAGGATGGGATCTCTGGTAATATGGTTCTCCAGTACCACATCGGCAAAAAATATAGAGCAGAGATTGGAGAGGCAATATAAAGAAGAGGTCCGTGAACCAAGAAAATCGTACCTTTCTCGACCTTTTGGGTAAGAAAAGCATACCGTTGGCAAATATTAAATTTATTCGTACCAGTATTATGCTAAGTATCAATGTCTTAACTTCCACCATGGTCAAAATTACGATGTTTTTCTCAACAACTTAACAAAAATACCAACTTAAAGTAGCTAAATAAGTGAATGTAAACAATGAAGTTACTATTCCAAAATTATTTGAAAACTATTGTTAAACGGAGCCTCCGAAGGTATGGCGGCTTGTGTTGTATCGTCACTTCAAATTCCCAACCGTTTTTCCTTTATTAATTATCGACTAATAAATAAGTAGAAAAGTCAATTCCAGTCCACGAAGATTACATTTTTTTAAAGTTTGACAAATTTATGAAAACCAAAATCACAAATCATTCATTAATTAAACACTTGGCAAGAAAAAAATCCTACTTGCCAAGAAAGTAGTTTGAATCACGGCTGGTTCGAATCTTTTCTTATTATGAAAATCTTATTTGCCTAGAAAATAGTCCCACATGTGATATAAATAACACCTAATAAAATTTCTCACCTTAGTTTTTCAATGAGTTAGTGCAAAAATCGGCAAGTATTATTTTTAGAGAGATTTACTATAATAAGTTTGACTAATCTCTCAAACTTGAATGATCATTTGATAAAATTACTTCAGGTATCATTTATCAACGTTACTTTACAAAAATGCATTTTAGTTATTTTTGTTTTACAGAAGTGGCATAAGTCTCGGTTACACGTTTGCTGTAGGTAGGACCCATTGAATATACACGATTCACGACTTTACCCCCCAATACAGCAGAGGCGGGTATTCTCGAAACTTGAAAAACCAAAAAATGGCGGAACAACAACAAGAAGACAATAAGAAGTTGGGCTTAGGAGAAGAAATACGAAGAGACCATGAAGAAGCTTTGTTGGGCCTCATGGAACAACAAACTAAATCTGTCCAAAATCTTCGCCACCGCTTATCTTATTACACTTCTCAGGTTCTTATTCTTAAACCCTCCAAAAACCTTTCATTTATGTCTTTTTTAACTTTAATAACTGAAACTTTAAAGAAAATGTGATATATATTCAAAACCCTTCAATTTTATTTTATTTTTGATTAAACTTTTCCGAATAATGAACGTCAATGTCTACGTAATTTAAGAACCGTGAGGTCTCAGGTTCAAATTCCTGCGGAGCCAAGCTTGATGGACAGGGTTATCATGTAGGTGTGCTGTTAGCAGATACCCTGTGGAATTAGTCGAGGTGGCCCTAAGCTCCAAGCTGGCCTGGACACCACGGTTATTGAAAAAAGAGCTTTCCGTTATATGTGTGTGTATATAGATGTGCAAAAGCTAGCACGGACACCTTGTCATAAAAAAAGTGTGTGCACATGCTGTCTATTCTACTCAAGGATTCTTGAGAAGTCCTTGATAAAAATTGAGTCTTTATGGAGAGGACCCTCTATTTCTAAAACAATGAGGCTGGAAAGAAATGAGTTAAAGCTATGCTGGCTTCTAGGAGTTTTCTGGTCGGTTACTGTAGAATCTTGGGCATCTTCTCTGTTTAGTGAATAGGGATTTTTTTTTTGTTTTTTTTTCTTTCCTTTTTTACAAAAAAACCTGGAGTATATGCTTAAACTGGAGTGGTACAAGTGCTGGCATTGGAATGTTGTTAAGTGGGCTATCACTCTATCAGAGTTGGTCCATTTGGCTTGATTTTATTCCTATTAATTTTTCAAATTTGATGATATGATTTTGAGATCGTATGCTTACCCAATATATATCCTACTTTCTATGTAGATAAGTTTGCTATGTCAAAATTAGATCATGTCAGTCAATGACCAATTAAAATGCGTAATAAGCTTCAAATCTTGTGCCTGTGAGTGTGACAACAGATCCAGCTATGAGTTAAACTTAGTATAATGCAAACAGAATTCCTTCGTCTTAGAAGATTATTTGTCTGTTAAATCTTATCGGATTTGACGATTGTATATCTATTGATTTCATTCACATGTCTCTGAACTTACACTGCAAGTCTGAAAGGGTGATCTTCTAAGTATCTATTGACTTTCATACACATATCTCCGAAATTACGCTGCAACTTTTTTACATATCCAAAAGAAAAAAAAGTCACACTGCAGTCATTTTACTCACAAGAGAATGTCTGTTGAATGTTGGCTACTACCTGACAGATGATTTACTATCTAATTTTAATATGTCATTGAAATAATGTTTCATTTTATTTCGGGGTCTTTCTCATACATTGGGACAATAATTAATATTTCTAGCATTTCCCTTCTTTGGAATGTGTTTTACAGCTTGATCAAGCAGAGAAGAAGTTAGAGGAGACACAACAGAAACTTGCTCAAGTCCGGGGACGGGTCAATGTAGCAACATCCACTAGCTCTCATGGGAATGACTTGAATCCAGTGAAAGTTGAAAGAAGATCCACGAGTCCTGTACAAATAAGTGATGATTCTACTGAAAGCATCTTTGAGTGTAAGCGTGAACCTGACATAGACACCACCGTGCCACTTAGGAAATCTTCAGCATCTGATAAAAAAATTGAACACACTTTTCAGAAAAAGAATGATAATTCTCACAGGCTGCCCCAGGCGAAACCGCCACTTGTCATTCCTGTCGTGAAACCGAAGGTTTCTCAACCTTTGAGTATGGCAGAATCTAGTCCAGTCCCATGTGGTACTGATTCTTGTGCTGGTGGGTCGGGTTTTACTTTTCGTAACAGCACTGTAAGGTTAAAACCAGATAAGAGTGCGAAAAGCCCTTCTGACATTGAAGCTGCTGAGATTCAACCTAAAGGAACAAAAAGGAAGTTTGGTAATACTTTATTTGTTAAATTTGATATTTTGATACTAGCATGTGCTAACATGCACTCTGGCATAATCTGAAAATGCTTTTCTTTAAATGAAAATTTCCATTTGACAAGCTTGTTTCTCATCTTTGCTTTGTGAATATAGAGCAAGAAGGGCGTATAGAGAAAAAAGAGCGTAAAGTGCTGATTCCATTGATAGGTAGCTCCTCTTCAGCAAGCGAGATACATCTCCAGACATGTAAGCTCATAGGTAGTCAGCACAACCGAAAGATGAGAACTATTGTCTTGTGCCCTACGGATGATCAGCTTTTTGCAAGCAGGTAGATTAGAAGTTTATTACTCTTTGTATATGACTATTGCAATTGTCGATGCATTTCACCCGTCGCTTCTAGACTTAGTAATGAATTATGTATGAACTTAAGTGGCCACTTTGGTTGAGGGATGGATTGTTTGTCTTCTTATATGGTTTTGGGCAATCCTGGCTTCATGAGCTAGCTAGTCGAAGTTCCATTTTCTTATCATGGTAATAGAGCAAGGCTCATCCTTGATATCGTGTTCCGAGTGTGGGGCCTGCATGTTATGTTATCCGCATATCCAATTGGCAGGCCTTTGCGCACAAGCGGGGAGAGGATGTAAAGCGTCCTACATTCGTTGTGGGATGAGTTGTTTATCTCCTTGTCCTGGACAATCCACACTTCATGAGCTAGCTCGGGCCTTGGGGTTGAGTTAGTCCTAACGTCCATTTTCTTAACATGGACTAACTATAAAACATAGTGTGCCCCTTTTCCATTCTCTCTCTCTCTCTCTCTCTCTCTGTATCCTTTTCCTTCCATATAGATATCCATCTATTCGGAAGTTGGTCGAGCAATGCGTAGTTGCAGTTTTCAATAATATCATTTGAGGAGAGCAGGAATCCTTCATGTATGTAATGGATTTAATCAAGTTAAGAGATCCTACATTGATGCCACATGAAGAGATCCTACGTTGATGCCTTGCACCGATCTGAAAATGTTGGTGCCTGAGCAATTAAATTCAAGTTCCTAAATTGCAGACTGCAATTGGTAATTTTTTATAATAAGTTTAATTTGCCAAGGAAACTGTTTGATGGGTTGTTTCCTTGATGTAACGTTGTACTACTTTACTTTCCCTTGAGAATGGCCTATTACTCATGTTTCTCAGTCTTTCTCATACAACTTCCAACTGTTCAGCATTCAATCCGGTTTTTAGAAGTACTTTTATTTGTTTAACTATGGTTACTCAGAGTTCCCTTGAACATGCAGTGCATTGGATGGGGTTGTCAACTTGTGGCAGGTGCAGGACAGGGGGTATGTCAAATTTTAACATTCAACTTCCAAAGCTGTGTCTGTATCTTTTTTCTTTTTTGATACCCACTTTATGAGCAATAACTTTAAATGTCAACTGTTTTCCCCTTGCACCACCATATGCTTGTGTTTTGATGGGCTGTGTCACATTGTTAAACAGGTCAAGTGCCAATCTTCTCAGTAGCAGTAATTGCCTTTCGCGTGAGTCTAGGAAGTGGCCAGAAGACGTAGCCTGGCATCCGGAAGGCAGTAGTCTTTTTTCTGTGTACACTGCTGATGGTGGGAATTCACAAATTTCAATCTTGAATCTTAACAATGGAAAAGAGGTATTCTAGGAAATTTATTATTGAAACTATATGGGAAAGATCATTTGACTGTAAAATGTGCTTGGTTGAAAAAGCATGCTTGCATGGACATGGCACATGTTGAATCCGTTATCTGTATGCATAGGGTGTTGTATGGGAATGTCTTTTTCAATGGTTTAATAGATGAAGGGACAAATATTCACAGAAAGATCCAGCTGAGCGAGAGCTTGTAGGAAAAGGACGAGGAACTCTTCTAATTTCTTGAATGATGTTAGTTAAGCTGGTTATCAAAGTATCACTTAGCAAGTACTTAACCATTAGTCATTGAGGTTTTGGTCATAGCAACAACAGTAAGATCTGTGAAAAAGGATATGCAGGCAACAGTGGTCTATTTGATTTTTTTGATAAGGTATGGTGGTGTATTTTATCAGAGTTCCATGCCAAATGTTTCAAAATTTTCATGTCCTCTGCGTGGTGTGAGGGTTTTGGCCTATTTTGTAGTATTTACTTGACTGATCTACAGCAAAATTGGAGATCGTTATGTCCTTAAAAGATATTTTTTTTTTACCTCGAGGACATTTTGTTTTCATGTTTTTTTTTTCCCAAAGATTTTGTTTCTCTTCTACACTCTGTACTATTGAATGTTCAACGGGTATGTACAGCTTTGGGAAATTCTTTAGATGCTTATTTTCATTTCAAGCAATCTCATAAAGCGTAATAAAAGAGAGCAGGAAGGAGGTAATAGTCTAAGGATTTGGAGATGGTGTTAGCTCTCTTTTCCATGTTGATTGACCAGTTTGGAATAAAGATTGACAAGGTTTGTAGTAGGAACATGGGGAAGGGTTTCAGGAAAGACTCTGGTCGATTTTGCTTCTGAAAAATTGTTCAAAAATACACAGGCAGCAGCAAGGTTTGATTTTTAGGCTTTAATTAAAAAGTAAACATCCAAAAAGGATGTCAGATGTTTTCTGTCAAGTGTACAAGTACATAGAAAAACTCCGAAATCTCCTGCTCTTGCACGGAAAATAAAAAATGCATGGAAACCCATCAGATAGCCTCATATTCATCTACCGCTCCTCCGGTCTAAACTAAACTAAACTCTATGAGCTACAGGTGCACTTTTTTTTGTCTTTGTTATTATCACAATTAACATACTTTCTGGTTTGATGCTTTGTTATGTAGCATTTGATAGAATTTCTTGTATACAGTATTGTGTCAAAGGAATTTCTTGGATTTTATCTCTGCACTGATCCCATATCCTGGTGTATTAACAGAAGATGCGAGTAAATTTCTTGGAGGAGAAGCCGCACGAAAAAGGAATCATTAACAATATAATGTTCATGCCATGGGGAAATCACTGTTTTGTTACTGGTGGTAGTGATCATGCAGTTTTCTCGTGGACTGATAAAGATGGAGAAGATTCATGGAAGCCTAAATTATTGCATAAATGGCATACTTCTGCTGTAATGGGAGTTGCCGGTTTGCAACATAAGAAAGTTCTGATGTCTGCTGGTGCCGATAAACGTATAGTTGGATATGATGTACCAGCTCAGACAATAGAATACAAGCATCAACTAGAAAGCAAATGCATGAGTGTTCTGCCTAATCCACATGATGTGAATCTCTTTATGGTTCAGACAGCGTAAGTTACCATTATGTGGATATTTCTTTTACATAGTAATGATTTTCCTTGTCATTTCGCATTCCCTTCCCTTGCGTGTTGAAATTTTGTGGTCATTTTACTTTTACTTTTTTTGTTTGTCAAAATCTGCTGTGTGTCGACCTTGGTGGGATGTCACTGGGTATGTTGGTTTGGATCTCACTGGACATTTGAAATATATAAATTCTAGAATTTCATATGGATCCATAATTTTTTCCCCCTTGAGCCCCGAGGAGGACATTTATCCTAAAAGAAGGGATCTAGCTTTCCGGTTTAAGGTTCATTTATAAGTATTTTGAAAGAAATGAAAACTTCTGAAATATGTGATGTTAAACATGCCATATATAATATTTGTGTAGCTTAAAGACATTTAAAACTTGTGCTCTTAAACATCATAACATTTGTGTGGCTCTAAATCTCTTCATTAAGGATAAAATAGGAAGTTAAAAATAATTTCTTTCCAAATTTATAAAGGAATCATCCTTTTCGAACAAACTAAAGAGGAAAATAGGGTCACATATATTAGAATGAGGAGTAGTAGAGAATGTAGGGAACTTATATTTAAAATGTGGAAACCCTCTAGTTTCCCTTAAAACATAATAAAGTTTTGGAATAAAATGGATCCAAAAGAGTGAAACGGTTATTGAGGATTCACATAGCACCTCAAGCAGTTCGGGTTTGAAGCTTAATCACTTGGTTGCTGTAGTGTGAAGCCAGTCCAATATTTTGAACAATTATCTCATTATTTTATAAGTTTAATTTGAATTATTATCTTTTAGTATGTGATTTAAGCAGGATAATGTTATTCGGGCTGATATATTTTCCTTTTGCTTTATCTAATCCAGTGACTGCTTCTTTCGAATGCAGGGCCTTGGAGAGACAACTTCGCTTATTCGATTTTAGGTCAAGGCAGTCAGAGATTCATGTCTTAGGGTGGAAACAAGAAAGCAGCGACTCACACTCGGCACTTATAAATCAGGCCTGGTCACCTGATGGTTTGTATATTTCATCTGGCTCAGTTGATCCTGTCATTCACATATTTGATATACGATACAATTCTCACAAACCTGCACAGTCCATTAGACCCCATCATAAGCGAGTCTTTAAAGCTGTTTGGCACCATGCTCTCCCACTCCTCATTTCTATATCTTCTGATGGGAACATTGGGTTGCACAAAATTGTTTGAGTTGCTGAAGAGATGTGTTCCTTATTCTTTTTAGCCCTTGCTATTCCCAATTTTTGTGAATTTGTCACCGGAAGCAATAGTGAGGTCTTCGACCAAAGAAGTTTCATTGTGTGGGCTTTGATACAACTGGCCAATGGAAAAGAAAGTGCCTTCTTTGCCTGGGCCTTATTCTCCATTCAGGCTGTTAAGAACGTGTTCTGTGGTTGATTGAATGCAGAGGCTGTTGAAAAAGGTTCTCTGTACTATTCAGAAACATTTTACCTTCTTTTAGCTCATAGGTATGTCAATTAATTGACTGCTATAGGCACCCTCAACAGCGTAGCGTCCAATAGTTGGAACTACAACCTGGAGAACCAAGGTTTAAATCCAGCAGAAACGACATCAAATGAACTGTTATGTGTAAAGTAGAGTAGATTCAGTCGATACCCCTGGTGAAAAGTAGGAGATACTTAGTGGAATAGTCGAGATGAGTGCATGTTAATATGGATGCAATATCCCAATTTTTTTTATTGCTAAAGGTTTGAATTCCATGAAGTACCCATTTGCTAATTTTCCTTTTCTGAATTAAGGGGAGAATTTCCAGAGACAATTTGGATGTCGTATATTTTATTAGTGTCTGATGAGTATATTTAATAGTGTACTTGTTTAAATATTCTAGCACATGTAAGGGGTTTCGGGGACGATGGAAACATCATGAATAGTCCCAATTCTTTTGCCAAACACGTCTCTGGGATTCTCCCTGCCCTACAGTAAAAGTAGGATATAGTTTCTTTCGTTAATTTGTGATATCCCATGACGTTGAAATTGTAGTCTTAGGTCAGATTCACATCCCATCTATATATGTGGGTAATGGGATATCAATATCTGCTCCACTATGTGCCTTGTAGCGACCATCTCTAGTGGTTGACCTCTTGACTACTAACTTGACTTTGTTATACCAATTCAGAGGTATCAAAATCTGTAGATCAAGCTTACAGGTGTAAAAAGAGGCATAGGACCTCTCAAGTTTTAAAAAAAGAAAAGGGGACAAAAAATTAATTAACTTAAGTGAGGGTCGAATTGTAATATTTAAAACTTGTGGGTGGAAGAAAAGTTTCTAAAATTTACAAAAACACCCCAAATTCAAAAAAATTCAAATATTTTGTTTTCCCTCCTTCCCACCACTTTTACTCTCCCATCTATTCAAATAATTTCAAACTTTTATTTTTCTCTCTCTTTCTTCTTTGTCCCTCTTTTTTCTTCTTCCTTCTCCTTCTTTCTTCAAGATTTCTTCAAATTTCATTTCATCACCATCTTTGTTATTTTTCTTTCTTCTTCATCTCCATTTTCTTTTCTTCTTCGTATTCATTTTATCTTTTTTCGTTTTTCTCTTTTTTCTTCTTCTTCTTCATCAATGTTTCATTCTTTTACATATTTTTTTTATTTCTAATCGTTTCACACATATTTCGGATGAATAAACATTTTTTTCACATGTTTATACAATTTTGGAGATATTTTTCACGGCTGGAAAAAATGTGTACACATCTCGTCAGATGTGTACACATATATTATATGTGTACACATATAATAAATACGTGTACACACACATATATTATATGTGTACACGGCTGACTGATGTGTACATATTATTTTATTATAGTGGTGGAGGGCGGTGAGGTGGTGGTGGATGGTGGTAGAAAGTGTTGGTTGATGGTGGAGGGTGGTAGAAGGTGCTTGTTGGTGGTGGAGGGTGATAGGAGGTGCTGGTTGGTGGTGGAGGGTGATAGGAGGTGGTGGTGAGTAGTGGATGGTGGTTGAAGGTGGTGGTGGGTGGTAGAAGGTGGTGGTGTGGTGGTGGATAGGCAGAGGGGTGGGGGTCCGAATGGGGGGGGGGCTGGGGTGGGGAGATGAGAAAGTGGGGGGCTTTGTGCAAATAAAAAAACTTGTGGGCTTTTAAAGTATTAGTAATTAGTATTAATATTAAAAGTGTCCCCCTCACCCAATTCTTAAAGACTTTGTCCCCTTTTCTTATTTGAGTAACTTAAAAGTCCCTCTCACCCAAAGGACTCAGCTTACAGTTGAATACTAGAACGATGAGGTAGCTAATGCAAATAATGGTGCATGAATGAAACTTTACTTTAGTTTAATCATCTGATATTCGAACTTTATTGGTCTGATTAATTTAGATTCACATTCACGCAATAAAAAGTCCGCTATGCGAGGTTTTAGTGCAATTAGACGGAAATTCATTTTCAAAACTTAAATGCGAGATCTTTTGTGAGAGTAAACGAGACTTGGTTCAATCAAGGAAAAGATGGGTCTTTGTTAAACTCAGTTGAACTACTATTTTGTCAATCGGTGTGGCCTGGGCAAATTACTCTGTAATTGCATTCGGTGGACGAAAGGATGAATGAATTTCCATGAATTAAGGGGTCTACAACAATCATGCTCTAAAAAGTCTGCCAGACTTATAGATCACATTATTAATTGGAGACCTTGCCTTTTAGGTTGCTTTCTTGTAAAGAATGTCTACACTGATGGATGATGATTGTGTTGTCTTTTTATTTGATGACCTATGCAAGTAAATTTGGTGGGTAATTCAGGCATTGGAATGCATGGACAACTTTTTCAACCAGTCTCTAAAGACTGGGTTATAGTACAACATTAATGTTCTTCCAATTGTTATACTAATTAAGTGCCACAAAGTGAAGCTGCTAAAAAGGTGATGCTTCCTGAAAGCTTTACGCTGACATGTAAATCCACATGGTTTTAATTTCTAAAGTAGGGCAATTATCAGCATGTTGGGTTGGACATTTTTCATTTATGCATATACTAATTGGATTCGGAAAATGATAAAACAAATATTAATATAAAGAAAGACACGACATGTGAGTGAAATTTGCGCTAGCTAGCAGTGAACATGGCTATGAAATATGTTAAGTTCACCTTTATCTTCTTCTAACTTGTGATCTCAATTCATTGCAAAGATTTTTCTTCATTTAGAACATAAATAACACATTAACTACTAATAAAACACCAAATTTAGGAGTGGTTGAATGTGCCAAGAGTTCTACAGCACTTTGTCATATGTATATCACCTAATCCAACAAAAACTAGCTAGTAAACTCCAAACTTAGGAGTAGTTGAAAGTTTAGTAGCAGAAAGTATTAACAACAATTATCACCTTGTTGATTTATCTCTTTTATGACACCTACTTGCATTTTTAATTAAAAGTGAAATTCTCGCTTCAACTATTAATTTTGACCATAAATATAAAAGTCAAAAAGAATAATGGTCTTTGATCATATTGACTTGCTTATTCAATTCATTTAAGTAAATTCCATCTTCACTTCATCTTTCTAAATATTAATCTATTACTGATAGTGCAAGAGATTGCTCAAAATTTTAATTATTGATTTGAGTGATAAATAAATGATAATGATATACTAATTGATGGATGCACGTCCATAATTTTGGAAGATCTAACCATGAAATATATTATTATTATTAACTTGGACAATCAGTTTAAGCTGAAAAATATTATTAGTTTCATTAAAAATTTTCAGGATAGATGCAAACTGAAAAATAACATTAATTTTTTTATGTTTGGTCATCGAAAAGTAGGTGTGACTTAAAAACTAACTACTAATTTCTATATCGACACAATACAATGAAAATGAGAAATTATGATGAATGCTATGGCCAAGTTATGTAATCTACTTTCATTTTTTATTCTCATAATAATTATTTATTCAATTATTTAATTATAATTATTAGTAGTAAATTTCTTAGAATTTTCAATTTCCAAAATAGAAAGTCCACCTAATTTAATTTGAAAAATAAAAAACGCGCTTTTTGTTTAAAACAGATAGGACTAACGCGGCAGTGGGTGGCCCACAATGTTCTGCCAAAAACCCACACTTTGATGAACGGACGTTAAAACTATATAATACATACATACATACCAGAATCTACGTTTCAGATTTATATAATTTACAGAGTTTAAGAGAGAGAGATTAATTACTTGTATTTAGAGCTTTTTTGAAAGTTATAAAAGAGGCGGCGGCGGCGGCGATGGGAAATTGCTGCTCCGACGTGGCCGGCGGACAGTCGGCAGTCGGCGGTACCGGAAACCACCACGGTAATCCAGTCAACGCTCCTAATGAAGCCGTTGATGCGTTCCTTAAGTCACGTGGTTACAACGGCCTTTACTCTCAGATCGAGGTAATTTTGAAGAGTTACTTTCTCATTTCCCGGACCTGCGTAAAAGCGTGATGCTTTGTGCACGAGACTTTTCTTTTTTTACTTTCTCATTTCTCATTAGCTGTTAAGATATTTTGTTAGATAATTCCGTTGACTAGATTGGACTATGAGTTGAATTGACATTGACTTTGTGAGAAATTGACTTAATTATGTCATTATTGGATTACTAGCTTGCTAAAATGTTTCATTCAATAAATTTAATTGGTGATTGAAGTAGATATAGAGTATAGACTCCTTACATCATAAATTCTACCGTAACAAGTAGTCGATAAGTCGATGCGGTTAATTGCACTATTCTTATTAGCTAATGTGCTATAATGTGATCTGAAGTAGGGAGCCAAAATGTTACTTAGATGTTATTTATTGATGATAAAGTATCGCGCTGCAGTTATTTGTTAACCGAGCTACCTCATCACCCGTCCATTTATGTTTACTTACGCGGATTGTAGGAGCTTTCAATTGACTGTTTTACTATGCAACATCATATTACAGTTCTATCACGAGGCAGAAACTACTTATTGTTATCGACTTTTGGCATTTTATTATCTGTAATTATGCACTTCATTTTTCAGTATTGAAATTTTCTTATAAATTGTTATTTATGCACTTGCAGTTGTCTCTATCTGCCTCCAGCTTGCGTGATCGTGATGTGCTTTCCAAGGTTTGTTGCTTATTGTGGATGTGTGTTAGATAATGTAATCGGCAATGCTGACTTTATTGTGCTGTAATTCATAGTAGCACTGTGTTATTTTTAGATACAGTGTCATCTTTGTTAGTTTTGTACTCTTGCTGAATATGAATTGCTTAATTTCTGTAGCATGAGTACTAGTTTAACCTTATTAAAAAAAGGACTACAAATTCAACTCTTTGCCTTGGAATTTGCTTGTTCTATTTTTTTACCTTCAGTCCAATAGTTCCTCCTTATGAAGCTGAAATTCTAATACCTACATGAGCACTCCAGATATCATTTGTTTGGCCTTACTTTCAAAAGCTAGCTAAAGATTAACGGAGCTAACTTGAGAAACTGTGGTACTAAGCATCAATGTTATTTTTCATGTCATAGGAGTTGTACCTTCATTTTGTGTTGGATTTTTTACTTTAAATATAGAGTGCTGGAAAGGCCCATATTCAGTATAGCAGATTTTGCGGTAGAATGTTATCAGCAGTCCTACTGCACTAGCTAGAACTCATTGATTTCTCTGTGGTTTATGCTCTGTGCTCATCTTTGATGTTTGATTGGCTCTGTTGTATTTGTGATATTCTGTATAGTACCTCTATTATATTTAAAAGAGTTAGTTTCTCATTTCCACTATCTTCAAAAAAGGCTATTCAGTATTTTTTTTAAAGTTTTATGACTTACCTAATTGTTCTTTATCCCTTTGTTTTCTATAAACGGTACTCCCTCTGTTCCAATTTATGTGACATACTTTCCTTTTTAGTCTGTCCGAAAAGGAATGCCACACTTCTTATTTGACAAGTATTTAATACGCTATTTTACCCTTATTGGGCCTCACAACTTTACAAGCTACCAAAAACCTTTTAATCACTCCAATCTTCTGTCTCTATTTACATTCCGTGCCAAGTCAAACACCGCCACTTAAATTGAGACGGAGGGAGTATTATTTTAGTTGTATTAGTTTTTCTTGTAAGTACGGTATACCTTCTATCTTCAAGCATCATAGTCAGTTTTCTAATAGAACATGTTACAAGCTCTGGACATTATAGACGATATGAGTTAAGTCATACATCTTGTTCAGTTCATTGCTTTCTTGGTGCTGTTTTAGTGGATAAAACGGTACTTACTTTTACAGAAATACAAGCATGTTACAAACTCAACTGGAATTCATCTTTTTACAGAGTGACCCTATGGCAGTTCTTTATTCAAAAGAAAAAGATGGTTCGCTGAAGGAGCTTAGCCGTACAGAAGTAGTTTTGAACTCATTGAACCCGAAGTGGATTACAAAATATACTATTGCTTATTATTTTGAAACGGTGCAGAATTTGGTGTGAGTCTTGATACTCCACTTCCTTGTTTCTGTCAAGCAAATACATGTTTTTCCATCTAATAAGCTTGCCTTCATTTCAGGTTTCGTGTGTATGATGTTGACTCTCAATTTCACAATCAAGATGTCAAGGTATATATGTGCTCGGTTTGAAGTTTTCTGATATTCTACGTGATCCCAGTGGCCATCATATCAGATGAACCTTTATTTTTAGAATGACTTAATAGCTGTATAAGTTTGACTTTGAACCTTGAGCTGGCTATATCGAGAAGATTTAATAGAAGGTTGACTGAATCAACCTGCGGCGTTAGTTATTTGAACCATATCACGTGCTAAGCACTTTAGTTGTTTGCTCCTGTGCATGTATATAAGATCACACACATTAAGTATCAACCTTAATGTGCTGATTCAAAATCAACATCTCTCTTATGTTGTAAAAGAGCTGCATATATTTTGCAAACTTGCACTTTAATAAAAACATGACTGTAAGCATAAAATAACAGCTCGTATTTGCACCATGCGAGAAATAATATCGGCTGTAATTACTACAGATCTTTGCAGCATTGACTTGTTTGTTAGTTCCACTATTTAGGAAAGCAATTTCTCTATTTATGTGGCTGTAACAGACGGAACCTTCTAGTTTGTTTCCTTATAGGATATATCTCGCCCAACCTTGAGTTATGTGATGTCACTTTTTAGCTGTATCTTCTTTTAATGGGACAATGCCATTAATAGACATTCCATGCAAGATGTTAAAATTTGAAGAGAGACCTTATTTGTGAGATCCATGCAGATACTTGTTTCTAGAAGTCCTGTATATGGTTTTTAGGGGTTAGCTGTCTCCACTCTCCAGTGATGGTTGCATTTCAAATTGAGGCATCTTGCTTCACGTGAAACTTGAAGTAGATCAATAATAAAAAATGAAGGTAGATCAATTGTAAAATTAGTATGTGCTCCAGTACACCTAACCATATTTCTGGTTTCATTTTCTCTTGCTCTACTACAATCTCTTTAGCAAGAGCAGAGGAAAATAGTTACCATCCTATATATGAGTACCTGTCATATGCTTTGGATTTTCTTATTGTGGACAAGCAGTGATCCATTTTTCTTTTCAAATGCAATTAGTGAGTACAAGATTCAATCATTTGTCATATGGGGTAAAAAGAATTAGAGAATACATTGTATACTGTTAGAAGTTTTTGAATGCTCATTCAAGTGCTTTCACAGCAAAAATCTTGTGAAATCATGGAACTTTATATAAATAATGCAGATGCTTAAACTGGAAGAGCAAGACTTTCTTGGTGAGGCCAGTTGCACATTGGCTCAGGTGTGCATCCCTTTTTAATTTGAACTTCTGTTCCTGCAAGTTTTCTTTTTTTATATCAGCATGGCATTCCTGCAGTGACAATGGCATGACTTACTATCGAGGCTGTTATTGGTATGCTAACTAAAGAGTGAAGAAAATATACATTTCATTTTAAAGCTCTTCTGCTTAATACTTTGGATCGTACTAGGTTATGTATATGCATTCCGGTGTTTGATTGAGACCCAAATAGATTGTTCAGTTCAACTTGTGTGTAGCTACTTAGGTGAGAGACAAATGTTGCTATTATTGAAAATGGCTTTCTTGTTGGTCGGAGCTACAGTGTTGCGGATCTGCTTTTCCATTGTTTGCTTCATTTTCAAGAGATTATGAATTCGGTTACAAGCCCTGAACCTATTTCATGTTTCATCTATGTGTAATATTCTTCATTTTCAAAAAAATATATGTGTAATATTCTTGCTTAAAACTATTTTTTCCAATAATTTAGGATTCAATTGAGTTCTGGTGTTATCCATTTTAGTAATTTAGTTCTACATCTGGCTATTTTTTGTATTATTCCACTGAAAGATAAACATGCTTCCTTGTAGATTGTCACAAAGTCGGGCAGATCCCTGACCTTGGACCTTGCATGTGGCGAACAATCTTCTGGTCAAACGCATGCCCGGAAGTTAGGCAAGCTTATTGTTTTAGCTGAAGAAAGTGTCAGCTCGAAGACTACTGTAGAGTTGAAATTAAGATGTTCAGAATTGGAATCAAAGGATTTGTTTTCAAAAAGTGTACAGACTCATCAGAGTAGTTTTATCTTTTCTCATTTTGAATCACATGATGCTGATATTCATAACTCTTCTTGTTTTGGCAGGATCCATTTCTGGTGGTATCCAAAGCTACAGAAAGTGGAATGGTGGTTCCAATTTGCAAAACAGAAGTGATAAAAAATGATCATTCACCCAGCTGGAAACCGGTGTTCTTGAATATTCAACAAATTGGAAGTAAGGTACAGTACAGTGCTCTTTCCATGATTAATTATGCATTTTCATAAGAATGTGTTATATTTCTTGGGCAAATCCCGTACAAAAAGAACCCTGAAAAAGAGGGAATAAAATCCTTTAAGCGTTTTCTTTTTCATGGGAGTCTATTTGCTGTTCCAAGCAAGCAAGCTTTTGTTATGAGTACGCTGGCTACTTTTATTTGTCCTTTGGGCAGATTCTGAAAACATTGCTAAGAACCCATTTGGCCATGAGCAGTTTTTTCCTTTTTTTTTTTCAATTTTTTTTGGAAAACTTGTTTGTCCATGAAAAATTGTCAGTTTTTGAAAAACTAAAAAGTGGTTTTCAAAACCAATTTTCTCCACTCACACAACTTCAATTTTTTTTCAAGTAAAATTCATGTCCAAGCACAACTTCAGTTTCCAAATACAATTTTTCACTTCAACTTCAAAAACTCTTTTTCAGAAACTTTTTCGTATATGGCCAAACGGCTGCTAATATTTCCATATGAATACTGTGCTGAAGAAATAAATTTATACCCTAAATGATGAATCGGGAGTGCTCATTTTTTTGCAGAACCTTGCTCCGAATAAGAATATTTCACCATCTATTTTTCTAGAACTTAAAATTTACCTGTATTTTTCTGACTCTATAATTGCATTAGCAATAACGGTATCCTGTGTTGTTGGGATTATGCAGATGTCTGTGGGATCTTTCCCTCTTGTGCTATATTAATAACTTTTACTCATCAAAGTAGGTAATAGTTTTGACTTAAAGGGCCTGGACTTAAGAATTCACTTGTTATAAAGGAAATTACCATCTACTTTGTACTGACAGTATGTTGCATAATCGACGGGGATACCTCTTCTGCAAAATATTTATTCTTTGATTTTCAGTTTTGAAACATTTGAATTAATGCAGGACAGTCCATTAATAATAGAGTGTTACGACTTCAATGGCAATGGAAAGCATAGTTTACTTGGGTAAACGAGCTTCTTTTTCATCTCTTCATCTTTTCAGACCTCTCTGCAAAGTGGAAGCTGACAGTATTTTTTCCTGATTGCCAGAAAGATTCATAAGTCACTGTCAGATTTGGAAAAGTTACATTCGGCTGGTACTGCTGCAAATCTTTTTATACCAACTAGTACGGGACCAAATCAACAAAACAAGGTAAAGAACTCGTTAATCAGGTAACAGTTCTGCAATCTAAACTTATTTAATTAACACTGTCGCTGGATTTCTCTCCAGGTTCTAAAAAGTCAGCTTTTCGTGGAGACCTATTCTGAGAAAATCCAGCATACATTCCTTGATTACTTGGCATCAGGCTGTGAACTCAACTTCATGGTGGCCATTGATTTCACTGGTATGTGTTTGTGTAATGATTATAAATATTTTAATGTTTCTAAAATTATAGTACCAGAGCCTCACACTCTTTCTTTGTTTCCATATCTATGGAATTCATATTTGTTCTCTTCATAATAGAGTGATTTATCTAGACGAACTCCAGCACTCTTCCTCTTTTTAGGATGCGCAGGGGGGCTTGATTGAGGCATCAAAGGGTTTTAAGGCTTGATGCCTCCTTTGGCAACTCTTATTTATTATCAATAAAATAAAATGCTTGGTTAATTGGAAGATGTTATGGAATGTGAAAGTCATTTTCGTCCTCCATTCTTTATGCAAAAGAGAATATTCCTGGAGGGAAAAATCAATACTCCCTCCGTCCCAATTGATGTGAAGGTGTTTGACTGGGCGCGAAGTTAAAGAAATAAAGGAAGACTTTTGAAACTTGTAGTCTAAAATAAGCCATAGAATGTTTTGTGGCTAGAAGTCTTCTCATAAAGGGTAAATCTGAATTTTAAAGTAAAAGGTGTCGTTCTTTTTGAGACTAACTAAAAAGGAAAGTGATACAACCTTGGGAGAACCACACTCCAAAATCTAGCTATTAAGGTGGGAGAGCCTAAGGCTATATAAACCCCACATCAATCCCCCATATGACCGATGTGGGACTCAAGTCCCATTCCTTGCAATGACACATAACAGAAAGATTGTCACATAAATTGGGACGGAGGGAGTTGTTGGTTACATTTACTTTCTCAATGAGCTTCTGTATTGAATGTTCATATACAGATATACAGAAGATTATTCAGAAGAATAAATGCAACCTACAACTTAAATTGGGTAAAGGGGCGGATTCATACTCCCTAGTTTTGAACCTGTGAACCAACTGGGGTAGGGCCAGCTAACTTACAGGGGAATTCTTGTTATCGATTTTTTTTTTATTTTTTTTATTTTTTTTTATTTTAGTGCTCACATTCATGCTTAGATTGCACCCAAATAAGTATTTATTTTTGTATGAATTATTTTTTGCCAGCTTCCAATGGAAATCCACGCCTCCCTGATTCTTTGCATTATATCGACCCTTCAGGACGGCCAAATGCTTATCAGAGAGTAAGAACATAGTCTCATTTATAATGGTTTGATATGTTTCCTTCATATGAAGTAAGTCACCGAATCAGAATTACAATTTAGGCAATCTTGGATGTTGGAGAGGTGTTGCAGTATTATGATACCGACAAGCGTTTTCCTGCTTGGGGTTTCGGAGCACGGCCAATTGATGGCCCAGTTTCTCATTGCTTCAACTTAAATGGTAGCAGTAGTTACTGTGAGGTACTTTTAGGATAACCTTATGCACTTCCACTTCCAGATTTATAGAATTGCTTTAACTTGTTTCATTGTTATTAATTTCAGCCGTATCTTTTTAACTATAGGTCGACGGAATCCAGGGTATTATGTTGGCATACATGAGTGCCCTTCATAATGTTTCACTTGCAGGTCCAACTTTATTTGGGCCAGTGATTACATCTGCTGCACATATAGCAAGTCAGTCTTTGACGAAAAGAGAGCGCAAGTATTTCGTTTTGTTAATAATCACGGTAAATTTGGTATTTTATGTTCTATATCTTGTCCGATTTCCTAATGAGCATCTTTTTTAGAACTCTCAAGTGAAATTTTAAACATCAAATGTCATGTTCGTGAGCTATACCAGTCAGAGTTACAAGTGAATTGATCCTCTCACAATCATATGTGTATGTCTCAAGCATAGACATTTATAAACTTACTGAAATCCATAAAAAGTAGTGACACCTCAAACTTGAGTATTTGTTGGGAGCCAGACTTTGTCTATCTAAGTTGCGTTGAGGTTAATTTATTTGAGGGCGTTACTTAGATAGCTTGAATGTCCTAATTTTTCAGTTCTGAGTATATTATTGAAAAAATCCAGGATGGAGTAATAACAGATCTCCAAGAAACAATGGAAGCGCTTGTTCAAGCTGCGGATTTACCATTGTCGATTCTTATTGTTGGGGTTGGAGGAGCAGACTTTAAAGAAATGGAGGTATGCAAGTGAGACTTGTTTCTTCAGCAAGCAGCGTTTCTTATGTCATATATTTTAATTAACTATATTGGATGGTTTTCCTTGTGATTCGTTTCCACAGATATTAGATGCTGATGGAGAGAGGCTAGAGTCTCCAACTGGACGTGTTGCTGTGCGAGATATAGTACAATTTGTTCCCCTCCGGGATGTACAAAGTAAGTCATGTTATAAATTTCTCGGTGATTTTCCTAATAGAGAAGGATAATCAAATATTCTCTACACTGATGCATTTCCTTTGATTTGCAGATGGAGATGTCTCGGTCGTTCAATCGCTTTTAGCAGAATTACCTTCCCAATTATTGGAATACATGCGGTTCAGAAAGATACAGCCGTAGATCATACAAGAATTGTACATATTAATTAACGTTGATTCGTGTATTGCCATGTGCTATTTTGCCATTTTAGAGCAGGCTTCCCAAGACAGTTTTGCTTTTAAATTTCTGGTTACGTCTTCATTCATGTTGCCCAGAAGATAAAGCTGATATTTTTTCCAGAATCTGTTTGTTATTGATTTTGTTGATAAAAAACGCAAGTCCATTTGCCTTTTAGGATTGAAGGGTGTTGCACTCACCTGCAAGTTGTCGATTAGCAGGGATTACTTTGCAACTGTCTCCAAACAAGTAGAGGAACTTGCCGCTGCCAAAATAACTGGCAAATTCAAGGCAGTCAGCAGACCCATGGCAAACGAAAGAGCCAATATCTGCGCCCTCGGTATCGTGGGAGGGGGGTTAGGTGCCTTAAACATGATCTTGGAACGAGGTACCAAGTGTTTTTTCCACATGTAAAAGGATTCAAGTTTACTATTGGGTAGATGAAAGTGGGGTCATTCGTGAGTTATAAGTTTGAAGCGACTTTTTGTTAAATTCATGGAGGCATTCAATTTTCACTGTATTTCACTGAAAATGTTAAAACTAATTTTTATTGTTAGTATCAGATAAAGTTATCATTTGTATTCACGTACATGAACGTGCTGCAACTACAGGTGAGTTCTTGTGAAGTGAAGTAAAACTGTGGGGATTTTTTCATTAAAAAGTTAATGTGATAATTAGGTAAACATTGAGTAACATGTTCAGTGCAAAACAAAATTTGTAGTAATTTTGGTGCAATAAGAAAAAAGTTGAATGACTATCGTATAATTGTCGGATAAGCTAAGGTCGGTGCTGCTCTCGCTGTCCCGTTTCATTTAGTCAAACACTGGCAGTCTACCCTGTTATGTCCATTCGACACAAAGATGTCCTGTTTTAGTCTGTCTCATTGTCACTAATAGTCAAATGAAATTATTGAACCACGATAACCTTGAAAATTATACCGCCCACTGTGCATTCACTTGATATTCTGACTTCCTCTTCTCATTTGTCAATTACTTTTGATGAAAGCCACCCTTTTCAGCCGTGATATTATAGGTAAACAAGTTCAATCATACGACTTGAAAATTTACCTTGGAAGGAGCTAGGGAGTCCAAACCACGTATAATCTCACATTAGTTAAGCTTTTGAGATTTGACGAACAATTACCTTTCGATATAGGATTTTCAATTCGATGTGGAACCTTCAAAGTGTCAGAGCAGCCCTAAAAATTCTAAATATTCCTCGTATGAATTTCACATGAAGATTCATATAGTTTAATTTGCAAATGTATACGAGTGATATTTTCCATGTAATTGAATGCAATACAACAAAAATCAAGAAGTAGTCTAGTAGATGTTTCCCAATTCACAGATGTATATATTGTGAAATGCTGAAAATTATTTGATCGAATATCAGTAGAAGTAGAATGATAAATTAATGTTTTTTAGATTTAGATATATGAAGAGAAAAATCGTGATAAAATAAGAAGATCTGAAATATGCTGGCTTGCAAAGCTTTCTCCTGGCAATATCTTAGAGTGTGAATATATCTGTAAAACGAAGAGATATATACTCTATGATGAAATAATATTTCTATATCTAAGTCCCATTTTTTTGTCCCGAATTTCATTAGTCGTACATTTTAATTTTTTTTAAAAAAAACTTAAGAATTTAAATTCATCAGATGTTTGCTTTAAAACATTGATTTGATATGACATTCTCTTTGTTAAACAAATGTTTCACGACTTTTTAGTGTTTTCTTCAACTATTTTCTTTTGAAGTGTTAGGTTGGAAAACAGAGTACATATATCTTTTAACAAAAACTCTTCTTCAAGTTTTCGAAACAAATCCATAGTCCCATATGAATCCCATAAGAAAAAGTATAAAGCAGATAAAGTTGAATATTGTTCACATCTAGAATTAATAAGTAAGTATTAAAAAAGCATCCAAACACAAAAATGAAGTACGACCATAGTATATATTCTTTCCACACTCAGTCATTAAAGTATACACATTTCGTATATAAAAAGCAAGAGTAGTAAACCCTAATATCTTCTCCCCCTATCCACTTCTTCCTTAGTTTCTTGTGGACCGCCTTCTATTCTTCATTTATTTCGGTTGCTAAAACAAAGCTAGCTTCTAAATTAGCTACTAGTACTGTTAATAAAAGTATTTATAGTTTCTGGTAGAAGAAATTAAAGAGTCAAGAAGAAAATTATACGAAATGAGTGATGGGAAGAGGCCTTTTTCATCAAATGAAATGGAAGAAAAAGAGGCATATGAATATCATATTCATCCTCATCATGAAGACCCCAATAATATTTTTCCAATATACTCAGCTCGATCTCAACATGACATGTCTGCTATGGTTTCTGTCCTCTCACAAGTTATTGGTAACACTGGGAATAGTACCAATGATATTACTCATTCTTCTTCTTCTTCTTCTGCTAATAGTTCCTCCGTGCATGCAAATCCACTAACTCTAGTACCTCAGTCTGCTGCAGCTCTTCAAAACCAATCTCAATCTGTTGAAGATCAAGGTACTTGAAATCTAATTAAGTACTATATTTGTAGTACAAGAAAACCAAATATTTATTTCTTGCAGTCCTTAAATTTCTAACTTTTTTGTGTTTGGTTTGAAGGATGATAATGTTTTAGATATAGTAAGTATAGTATATCTGACCCATTTCCCTTTTTCCGCCAAACGGATTTATATTTTATTAATAACCTAATTATGCCCTTCATTCTGATCTTGATAGCTTGTTGTTGACCAGTTCGAGCACTTCCTTGACCTTCTATAGTTTCTAATCCCCTAAACGGAAATAAATTGATCGTTTTCAGCTGATCCTACATTCTTTTGCACTAATCTTCTTCAATGCAAAAGAAATGAGAAAGGGTAAGAAAAAATTAATTTGGGGAAAAAGGATAGGAAAAGCTCAAAGAGCATGGACCAGGTAGTAGCAACACCAACCTCGATCGGTTTGTCAAGAATACAACAAATCTGATCAGGTTTCCTTAATGGCTTTAGTACTGAAAAAACAAAAAAATTACATTATTAGTACATATTTATTGTTGTAATTAATATGTTACCTATCTATCTTATTTTCGACGTGTACCTCTCTTTTTACACTATGACAATGTGAAAATATTCTTTTTCACTATCTATATAGTCGAAGTTAAACTCCTTAATATATGGAACATTTTCACCCTATCTTAGCTTAGTCAAACTCTTGTGTTGTGTATGTGAAGGGAATTCAAGAAAAAGACGGTATAGAGGTGTTCGACAAAGACCATGGGGTAAGTGGGCAGCCGAAATTCGTGACCCAAAAAAAGCTGCTAGAGTATGGCTTGGAACTTTTGACACTGCTGAGGCAGCAGCACTTGCTTATGATGAAGCAGCTCTTAGATTCAAAGGCAACAAAGCTAAACTCAATTTCCCTGAAAGAGTTCAAGGCAAAACTGAATTTGGATACCTTACAACTAGTACAACTCAAGACTTTCGCAATAACAATATTGTTCCCCAACAATATTTTCCAGCTAATTTCCCTTCAAATTTCTCACAAGAACATTACCCTAATGTTCAACATTACGCTCAGTTACTTCGTGGAGATAGCAATATTACTGATTTGAACTTTGGTATTTCGCCAAATACTCTTAATTATCAGTACTCATCAGGGTCTTTTGATCTTTCGCAATCATCATCTAACATGTTTTCGGCAATGCCAGCATCTCATGAGCAGATGCAACAACCGAGTTATAACCAGCAGCGAGAAGATGAAGCTTATACGAGATTTCCTCCATCGCATTTTGGAAATTCTTCAAGCTCATGTGGACCTCATGAAACTAACTTCTGGGAAGAGTTTGAAGATAGAAAGTAATTACTGTATAAGATTTTTCTCTACTAGTAGAGATGTAGAATGCATGAATTTTCTTGACTATGCCAGGACGATGGATGTAGGTTTTTGTTTCGTAAGTGCTTATGGTGTCAATGAAAAATGTTGTGTGTTTGATGTTTTAATTAGGTTAAGCGTATAAGTTCGCTTAAGCTAATGGAAGGCTTTTTAATTTTTGATCAAGCATGGTAAAATTCCTTTTTGATAATGGCAGCGACAATTGAATCAGGAGATCATTTGTATGATTTGCTATATATATTACTAATGAACTGTGCGACCAATTTATTTAAAAATTTAAACAATTAGAAAAAAATATTATTCTTATATTTTACTTAAGCAATTAGAGAAGACACTTCTAACATCGGTTTATAGCTTTTTTATTGTAATTCCTAGCCATGACGTTTCTCAATGAGAGTATTTATTATAATCATAATGCATAAATGCTTACCACTCAATGAAGTACATGCATATATGATACCTAACTACCTAAGTGTGAGCTACGTTATAAGAGTAGAATTTCCATAATGCGGAGCCGAATGAATTAGTTTATTGCCTCTTTTGCATGGCAAAGGAAGGTACACCATTAATTAAGAGTAGGGGTACGCAATTTTATCAGTGGTGGGGACTAATTACTTTGTTGCTTCCGTTCACTGCAGGGATTATAGATGGGCATAGTATTAGATTTGCGCAATGCAGTCCTTACATGTAGTATATTTATTAAATGGTTGATGATACTGCTAAGTAAAGGAGATCTAGTTCTCGATCAGCTTCTTTGTGTTAAGTACATCTGAAAATTTACTTAATTAATGTCTTAGTCAATATATCTCCCTGTACATGTAGGCTTAGATTGTTTTTAGTAAGCCAAACACGTGAAATGTTTTTTTGGTAATAGTGGCGGCTAGACTTGAACAGATGACCTCTATCTGCTCTTACCATGGTAAAATAGTGTGACCATCTCACTTAAAAAATTTAAGCTGTTAGGAAGAACACAATTTTATCTAATGAACCATATGTTAAACACAATCTCAGACTAAATGAGCTCCATTTGAGAAAAGAAAATACTAGCTAATAGAAGATGAAACAAATAGGTCTCTAGTACTCAAAGAGCATAGGATCGAGTAGTATCACACAAGTGAAATATGATGAACTGGATAAACACTTTTAAATTGAATAGGGATTCACCCAGTAAGACCATCGTCCAGCGGAAGCCGTACGTTCGAGTTATGAAAAATTAGAACTTTGCCTTTTATACATGTCTCTATTGATAAGGTTCATATAAGTGACTTCCTTGAACGTAGATTTGGTTTTGAGTCAATCCCAAGATTGTATCGATCTAATGTACGTTCGAAAGTGAGATATGCAGAAAGTCATACTAGATGTTACTTGACCAAACTGTTCATATAAACACCACATTATTGTAGAAATGTTCTGGTTTACTCGCTAGGCTTCATGCTTGAGGATTTAACACAATTAATCAGAGTTTGACTTTTATAATTAAATAAACTTAAATTGTATGGCATTTGACCTGCTAAATAGATTAAAATAAATAGTTAGTGTAAAATTCTTTATACTGTTAGCATATACTGTAGTAATATAAGTCAAATGCATTGAGATAGCATTCGTGATGCTCTGGAGGGATATATATACATAAAAAAGTACTATCCTAGAGTATTAATTTCTCCTACTTAGTTACGTTACATGTGAACATATTTTCAAACAAAAAAGAGGTAAAATGAACAGTATTGAACGTTATTATTCCAAACTTGCTCCCGAATAAAAAGGAAAAAGATAAGTTAAAAGAAGAAAGAAAGAAAGAAATGTGAGAAAGCAAAATATAAAGCATTAGAAATCACCTTTTGATATTTCCAAAGTTTGAAAGATAATGATCTGAGCATCCCCTTTTTGCATGTAAACGTGCATATGAACAGAAGCTTTATTAGAAAACAAGTTGATCAAGATGTCCATATTTTAGTTCAAAAACGCTTGATTGGAGTGAAAGTAAAGTGAACTTCGGCGCCATGCTTACTTCTAACGGGACACTCAATTTCATTTTCTCAATTCTCCTAGTTCTGCATTCTCTGTATCTTACTATTAACTTTATAAAAACAAAAAAGAGAGAGAGAGAAACTAATGTGAAAAGAATTTGAGTTTCCTTAACAAAGTATCGAGAAGTGTCATGCTGGTCATGGAATCCGGCCTTGGTTGAATTTGATAAATAAAAAGTGTAATTTCTCTGATAGGTTAAGTTTTTAAACGAGAAAGTCGCACATATCTTCAGCATGATACCAGTATTTCTTGAGTTCAATTTTCACGGCTATTCGTTATTTTATGTGTTTGGCTCAAAAAAAATGCAAGATATTATAAATATAACTTTAATAAATAAAAATATATTTTTTCTAATAATTTAAGCTTTTAATGGAACTTATCATATATTGAAAGAGCGTCATCATTCATGAATCAAAGTGAATAAAAAAACACGTAATGAAAAGACCGCCGAACATTGGTAACTCATGATTCTATTACTTTGCCTTTTCTTCAACACATAGTTATCATGGGTGGGGGCGTTCACCTAGTTTCCTAACTTTCTTTAGTAAAAAAATAGATAAATACAAAAATTCCTTTTCTATCCTAAAGCGAGCCTTAAAAGGGTTTCTCCAGTCATATTAGCATTTTACTAATACTGTATTAATTATGGCTTACATGTTGAACTAATTAATATTATGTGGAACTATATGAATTGGTTGGTGTGCACAATTCTAAATTACTATCTATTGTGTACCCTCCATCAGAAGATATATTTAATGGAACAATTCATATACATCTGTCCCTTAAACAGTTAAACACCTCATTTAATTAGCACTCAACTAGTTTGAGGTAAATCTGAAAAAGTAATTTACGAATCATTAATTTATCAAAACGACTACTAAAATAGAGTAAATTTGCCTTGGCTATGAGAGGATTACTCAGAAATTAAAGGAATTAGGGTTTCACAATTCAGTGGATAACGTGGTACTGATGTTTATCATGATCAATCATGAATGTTATTGAGAAGAAAAAGAAGAAATCATTCCCGCAGCTAATAATAACTTTGCTTTAATTTCTTCTTTTTTAGGCACCGACTTGCTAAACTTCTTCAGTAGCTACTGCACACGTGTATATCCAATGATTTGTTATAACATTGCCCATCATCACTAGTGTATACAAGTAAAGAATACAGTAAAATTCTGATATTTTACATAATTTTCTCGTTTTTTCTGCATTTGACTTGAACAATATTGCCAATTCTAACTCTATTTTTCACCCAACTTTTGCTAAAGTAAATATTGCGGTAAATAGGAAACTATAGACCCCAGGTTAAAAGTTTGGATTTCAAACTTGACAGACACGATATCCCTAAATACCATTATTATTCCCACGCCGCCCATATCCTATTTTGTCAAACTTTTCGGCATTATGTCTATCTACCAAACCCTAATCCATCACTATTCTGTATCATCCAACTACATTAAAGACCTCTTAGAACAACCAACTATTCTTGAAATTGATTTTTCATGTTATGTGTATTATATATTTTTATTACAGCAACTCGCTATAGCAGTTAAAAAGAACAAACATTTTCTGAAAGACGATATAGAAAGAAATTACAAAATGTTGAAAAAGAACAAAACGTTTTTCGTTCTATATCACTTAATGCGTGAGAATTGATCAGTTTAGTAGTATCTCATTAAACTGAATGAATCCATTATATTCACAATAAAGCAAGAAACATTAAGTTTTTTCCTAACATATAGCTCAACTTTATACCAATGGAGGAAATACCCAATGTTTGCCAGCATTATACCATGACGGTCTAATGAACACATCCATTCACTTGCAATTTTTATGGACAAAACGATTTTACATTGCTCAACCCCTCCCTCCCCTTTCCCGTGTTCTCAATAAGCTCGATTGAACGGCCAACACTTGCAATCTTTCTAGGAGAAGAAAATATTAAACTACTTCAATGTCGAGGGAAATTTACACCTCAATGATCAGGTGAGGATTATTTCACTCAACTTTCTCGAACATGAATTACTCATCACAGCGCACAAGTTTTCATTGCCACACCGAGCATGAAACAGTAATTTAAAGGACGCCACAGCTAGGGAGTAGCTAACACTAAATTACTAAAATTGCCCAAAACTAGGTCCTATAACAGAACATTTTAATTTTTTTTCTTTAAGACATCTGTTACTCATGGCATATTATGTTCTCAAAACAGTGGATAAAATTAGCACCTTATTTTTTTAATTTTGTCAAGTGGCAATAACTACTCGGCAAGTGACAAAAGAAGTTTTAAATTGATTCAACAGCTTCCCAGAAAATCTCACGAGGAGTCTTTCACATTCTCAATCAACAAAATTTAAGTAAAAACCCTAATTCTAACTTTTTATGGCTAGAGAGTAACTAACAATAAATTACTAATATAGCTCTAAACTAGATCCTAAAATGCATGCACTTGACAATTGTGAGGACGCCCATCTCCTAGTAAGGCTAATTTAGGCATTAGTTAAATGCCACCATTCGATGATACTGAAGTGGCGCAAGCCACAATTCAAGTCTTTCCCTTTTACAAACCACAAATGCAAGTCTACTTCTGACAACTCTCCTTCTATCATAAGTAGTTAACACCTTATTATAGCATATTTCAAAATAATACTGCTAATATAGTTACTTATCAAAATTACAAGCACTGATTTCCTATGCAACACAAATAGGTAGCTTTTTAAATTTTACATGAAAAAAAGAGAAACATCGCCTATTGCAACATAAAAATCAACCAAAAATTAACACATTGATTTAAAAGTATATTAAGGCTCGTACGTGTCAAAAATCTAAATAAATATGACAATGATACACATCATCTAGCGTCACACGAGGCTTGCACGTGCCGGAAATCCAAACAAACATGATGATGATAGACGTCATTTCCAACAAATTCTAATATATGTCTGTTAATATCATAGCTTTCTGAGCAATTTTCTATATTTAATACGGGTGATATGGTAAAACATACAACCTACTAGATCTTACAAATTTAACTCCCAATTTGAAAATCGTTGCAGTTGTTCCTGTAGTACTGCATTCACTATACATTGGTTCTCCGCCTATTTTCTTCTCTTAATAGTAATATAATAGAATATTTTAATTTTTTTTCCTTAAGACATGTACTCTTGGCATATTATGTTCTTAAAACAGTGGATAAAATTAGCACCTTATTTTTATAATTTTGTCAAGTGCAAAAACTACATGGCAAGTGGCAAATTTTTTTTTAAATTGATTCAACAACTTCCAAGAAACTCTCACAAGGAGTCTTCCATTTTCTCAATCAACAAAATCTAAGTAAAAAACCCTAATTCTAACTTATAATAGCTAGAGAGTAACTAACACTAAATTACTAAAATAGCCCTAAACTAGGTCCTAAAATGAATGCACTTGACAATTTCTGAGGACACTCCATCTCATAGAAGGCTAATTTAGGCATTATTAAAGCGCCACCATTCGATGATACTGAAGTGGTGCAAGCCACAATTCAAGTCTTTCCCTTTTACAAACCACAAATACAAGTCTACTTCGACAACTCTCCTTCTATCATAAGTACTTACCCCTGAAAATAATACTGCAATATCAACATTTGTAACATAAAAATTAACCAGAAATTAACACATTGCTTTAATAGCATCTTAAGGCTTGCACGTGTCTCAAATCTAAATAAATATGACAACGATAGAGGACATCTATTATCGCACGAGGCTTGCACGAGACTTGCACAGAAATCCAAACAAACATGATGATAATAGACGTCATTTCCAACGAATTCTAATATATGTCTGTTAATATCTTAGTTATTTGAGCTATTTTCTATATTTAACATGGGTGATTTTGTAAAACATACAACCTACTAAATCCTACAAATCTAGCTCCTAAATTGAAAATCGTTGCAGTTGTTCCTGTCCTGCTGAATTTACTATACATTGGTTCTCTATCTATTTTCTTCTCTTACTAGTAATATAAAAGAATATTCTAATTTTTTAAATTGATTCAACAACTTCCAAGAAACTCTCACAAGGAGTCTTCCATATTCTCAATCAACAAAATCTAAGTAAAAAACCCTAATTCTAACTTATAATAGCTAGAGAGTAACTAACACTAAATTACTAAAATAGCCCTAAACTAGGTCCTAAAATGAATTTACTTGACAATTGTTAGGACACTCCATCTCCTAGAAGGATAATTTAGGCATAAGTAAAGCGCCATCATTTGATGATACTGAAGTGGTGCAAGCCATAATTCACGTCTTTTCCTTTTACAAACCACAACTGCAAGTCTACTGCGACAACTCTCCTTCTATCATAAGTAGTTAACACCCTTTTATAGCATCTTTCAAAACAATACTGCTAATATAGTTACTTATCGAAATTGCAAGCACTGATTTCCTATGCAACACAAATAGGTAGCTTTTTAAATTTTTCAGGAAAAAAAGAGAAACATCGCCTATTGCAACCTAAAAATCAACCAAAAATTAACACATTGATTTAAAAGTATATTAAGGCTCGCACGTGTCAAAAATCTAAATAAATATGACAATGATACACGTCATCTAGCGTCGCACGAGGCTTGCACGTGCCGAAAATCCAAACAAACATGATGATGATAGACGTCATTTGAACGAATTCTAATATATGTCTGATAATATCTTAGCTTTTTGAGCTACTTTCTATATTTAACACGAGTGATTGGGTAATACATACAAACATACTAGATCCTGCAAAATCTAGCTCCCAAATTAAAAATTATTGCAGCTGTTCTTGTCCTACTACATTCACTATACTTTCGTTCTCCGCCTATTTTCTTCTCTTACTAGTAATATAAAAGAATATTTTAATTTTTTTTCTTAAGACATGTGTTACTCATGGCATATTATGTTCTCAAAATAGTGGGTGGAATTAGCACCTATTTTTTCAATTTTGTCAAGTGGCAACAACTACACAACCAGTGACAAAAGAAGTTTTAAATTGATTCAACAGCTTCCCTGAAACTCACATGAGGAGTCTTTCATATTCTCAATCAACAAAATTTAAGTAAAAACCCTAATTCTAACTTTTTATAGCTAGAGAGTAACTAACAATAAATTACTAAAATAGCCCTAAACTAGATCCTAAAATGCATGCACTTGACAATTGTGAGGACGCCCATCTCCTAGTAAGGCTAATTTAGGCATTAGTAAAACGCCACCATTCAATGATACTGAAGTGGCGCAAGCCACAATTCAAGTCCCTTTTACATACCACAAATGCAAGTCTACTTCGACAACTCTCCTTCCATCAAAAGTAGTTAACACCTTATTATAGCATCTTTCAAAATAATACTGCTAATATAGTTACTTATCAAAATTGCAAGCACTGATTTTCTATGCAACACAAATAGGTAGCTTTTGATATTTTACATGAAAAAGAAGAGAAACATCGCCTATTGTAACATAAAAATCAACCAGAAACTAACACATTGCTTTAATAGCATATTAAGGCTTGCACGTGCCAAAAATCTAAATAAATATGAAAACGATAGAGGGTCATCTATTGTCGCACGAGGCTTGCACGAGACTTGCACAGAAATCCAAACAAACATGATGATGATAGACGTCATTTCCAACGAATTCTAATATATGTCTGTTAATATCTTAGTTATTTGAGCTATTTTCTATATTTAACACGGGTGATTTTGTAAAACATACAACCTACTAGATCCTACAAATCTAGCTCCCAAATTGAAAATTGTTGCAGTTGTTCATGTCCTACTGCATTTGCTATACATTGGTTCTCTATCTATTTTTTTCTCTTACTAGTAATATAAAAGAATATTCTATTTTTTTTCTTCAGACATGTGTTACTCTTTGCATATTATGTTCTCAAAACAATGGATGAAATTAGCACCTTATTTTTTCAATTTTATCAAGTTGCAAAAACTATATGGTAAATGGCAAAAGAAGTTGTAAATTGATTCAACATCTTCCCTGAAACTCTCACGAGGAGTCTTCCATATTTTCAATCAACAAAATCTAAGTAAAAAATCCTAATTCTAACTTTTTATAGCTAGAGAGTAACTAACACTAAATTACTAAATTAGCCCTAAACTAGGTCCTAAAATGCATACACTTGACAATTGTGAGGACACTCTATCTCTTAGAAGACTAATTTAGGCATAAGTAAAGCGCCACCATTCGATGGTACTGAAGTGGTGCAAGCTACAATTCACATCTTTCCCTTTTACAAACAATAAATGCAAGTCTACTACGACAACTCTCCTTCTATCATAAGTAGTTAACACTCTTTTATAGCATCTTTTAAAACAATACTGTTAATATAGTTACTTATCAAAATTGAAAGCACTGACTTTCTATGCAACACAAATAGGTAGCTTTTGAAATTTTACATGAAAAAGAAGAGAAACATCGCCTATTGTAACATAAAAATCAACCAAAAATTAACAAATTGCTTTAATAAATATTAAGGCTCGCACGTGTCAAAAATCTAAATAAAGATGACAATGATACACGTCATCTAGTGTCACAAGAGGCTTGTACGAGACTTGCACGTGCCAAAAATCCAAAAAAAAAAAAAGTATGATGATGATAGACGTCATTTCCAACGAGTTCTGATATATGTCTGTTAATTTCTCAGTTTTTTGAGCTATTTTCTATATTTAACACGGGTAATTTGGTAAAACATGCAAACCTACCCTACAATATCTAGCTCCCAAATTGAAAATCGTTGCAGCTGTTCTTGTTCTACTACATTCACTATACATTGGTTCTACGCCTATTTTCTTTTCTTACTAGTAATATAATATAATATTTTAATTTTTTTCTTAAGATATGTGTTACTCTTGGCATATTATGTTCTCAAAACAGTGGATGAAAATAGCATCTTATTTTTTTTTAATTTTGTCAAGTGGCAAAAACTACACAACAAGTGGCAAAAGACGTTTTACATTTGAAATGCAAAAAGGTTCATCTTATGGCCTATTAATATAAACTTTGTTTTATCGGGAAACAATCAAGAAAAAATATAGATATTTAATAGTCAGTTTAATCAGTGTATTTTTCTCTGATCAATTTGCAACCATTTTCAATCTCTTCCTTTTCCACTTACTTTAAGTCTCCTTGCTAAAGTTTATATTCCATTACATCCCTACTAAGCTGAATTATTCTTTTACAAAGAGCACGAATCTTTTATCCTGCTACTTAACACTATTAAATTTTTTTTAATGACTTACTGTGTTCGTGTCAAGTATTTAAGAATGTCAAATTGAGATTTAATCTTATTTCCAATATATAATATTTGTAGGCCTGAAGCTAAAGATTTACACTAAAATTTCTCCATATATGATACCGTATAAAGGTCTGGATAATTATCCCTGATTTTTGTTTAATTTAAGCATGCCGATCAGATTTTTAACAAACAAGAGTCACAAGAAATAAGACACGTATTTTGATAGAGAAAAAATGATGTCTTGTGACTTTTTTTTGTCATAATACAAAAGTGTGTTTGTTGTGACTCTTTTTCGTGAAAAATAAGTCACGAAAAATACATATTCATTTTAATAGCAGATTAAGGCTTAGACGTGTCAAAAATCCAAAATAAACATGACAAAGATACAAGTCATTTTTAATATTGCACGTCTCATGACTATCTTTTGTTGGTATTCATAACACTCTTTTCCGTGACAAAAAAGAGTCATGAAGCTTGCACGTACTAGAAATTCAAACAAACATGATAACGATATACATCAAACTGAGCTTTTTGAGTAATTTTTTAAAGTTAGCATGATTATATCTCGTGACTCTTTTTTTGTTAGAATTCAATAGTGTGTATATGGTTATTACTCTTTATCATGAATCACGGGAAACAAGACATTTGATGTGATAACATATTAAGGCTTGCACATGTCAAAATCCAAAGAAAAATACACACCATTACTAGTGTCGCACTTCTCTTGGCTCTTGTGTCGCAATGCAACACACTCTTTTTGTGAGAAAAAAGAGTTACGAGAAATCATGGATGCTTTAATAGCATATTAAGGCTCGCACGTGTAAAAAATCTAAATAAACATGACAGCAATACACATCATCTAGTGTCGCACGAAACTAGCATGAGACTTGCATGTGCCAAAAATTCAAACAAATAGTGATAGACGTCATTTCCAATGCATTCTAATATATATCTTTTAATACCTTAGCTTTTTGAGATATTTTCTATATTTAACATGACTGATTTGGTAAAATATACAAACCTACTAGGTCTTGCAAAATCTAGCTCCCAAATTGAAAACTCTTACAGTTGTTCTTGTCCTACTACATTCAATATACATTGATTCTTCGCCTATATTTCCTCTTACTAATAATATAAAAGAATATATTAATTTTTTTTCTTATGATATGTGTTACTCCTGGCACATTATTTCTCAATATAATGGTTGAAACTAGCACTTATTTTTTTTAATTTTGTCAAATAGCAAAAATTACACGGGAAGTGGCAAAAGAAGTTTCACATTTGGATTGCAAAAGGGGTCTTCAAATGGACTATATATATGACCTTTATTTCATAGGAAAACAATCAAGGAATATCAAAGATATCTAATAGTCAATTTAATCAATGCTCTTCTTCCTCTTATCAATTTGCAATCATTTCCATCTTCCTTTTCCACTTACTTTACGTGTCCTTTTTAAAGTTTATGTTTCATTACATCCCTACTAAGCAGAATTATTCTTCCACAAAGAGTACGAATCTTTTGTCTTGCTACTTTCGATATTTAATTTATTTTTTAATGACTTATTGTGTATGTGTCAAGCACTTAAGCATATCAATTTGAGATCTAATCTTTGTTTTTAATATTTTCTATTTGTAGGCCTGAAGCTACTGTTTGGCCAAGCTTCTGGGGAGCCAAAAGTGCTTATTTTTCACCAAAAGTGCTTATTTTGAAAAATTGAGGTGTTTGGCCAAGCTTCTAGGAGAAAATAAGTGCTTTTGAGTGGCAGCAGAAGCTGTTTTTCTGCTGTAGGGAAGAAGCTGGAAAAAGTAGCTTTTCCCCAAAAGTGCTTTTGAGGAGAAGCAGAAGCTGTTTTTAATTTCCATCATTCCAAAAATATCCTTACCAGAATTACTTATATACCGAATTATCCCTACTTATTTTAATGTAATAATTATAATATATAAATAGTACGTTATTTTTTTCCTTATTTTTTCTACGTACACCTACATCACTATTGTTAGAAATTTTTCATCAAATAACATCTTTTTTTAAGGTATAGATCTAGAATATTCAATTCTGTATGATGTATTTTGAAATTATTTTAAATAAATAATAAAATTAAATAGAGTGTTTGAGCATAAATATTTAAAATTCTTTATCTAGTTAAATATCTGTAAAGTGAATCTTTAAATGTCCTTACTCGTAATTTAACATTCAAAAGTACTTTTTCAAAAGCTTGGCCAAACACAAATTACTACTCAACTATTGACAAAAGTGTTTCTCAAATGAGTTGGCCAAACACAAACTGCTTTTCTTCAAAAGTACTTTTAAGAAAAGCACTTTTGAACAAAAGCACTTCTGAAAATAAGCAGTTTCAGAAGCTTGGCCAAACAGGCTCTAAGATTTGCAACAAAATTTCCACATATATGGTACCATATATAGTTCAGGATAATTATTCATATTTTTTATTCAATTAAAGCACGCGGACTAGATTTTTAACAAAATGAGTCACAAGACATACGACATGTGTTTTGATAGTGAAAAAGTGATGTTTCTCGTGACTCTTTTTTGTCATAATGCAAAAGTGTGTTTGTTGAGACTCGTTTTCGTGACAAACAAGAGTCACAAAAAATACAATTTTAATAGCAGATTAAGGCTTGCACGTTTCAAAACTTTTTTTTAAAAAAAAAATATGACAAAGATACAAGTCATTTTTAGCGTCACATTTCTAATAACTATCTTATGTTTGTATTCAATTAACGCGCACTCTGATTGATTTCCGTTAATATTCGAGATTTTTGAGTAATTTTCTAAAGTTAATAGGGGTAATTTAGTAAAACATCAAACCTACTGAAGCATATAAAATCTAGCTTCTAAGTTGAAAACCCTCGCCGTCGTTCTTGTCCTACTGCTTTCACTTGACATTTGTATATCCGCCTATTTTTCTCCTAGTTCCTCTAATTCACATGTGAGCCCTCAGAAGATCTTTTTTCCTCCCTGGATTGCATCCCTACAAATCTGAATTAATCTATTACAAAGAGTATGAATCTTTTGTCTATGTATGTGTCAAGCATTTAATCATGTCAATTTGAGATCTAATCTTTGTTCCCAATGTTCTCTTTTTAAAGGCCTGAAGCTACGGATTTGCAATAAAATTTCGAAGATCTGGTACCATATAAAGGTCAGCCATATTTATCCCTATCTTTTTTAATTTAAGCGTGATATGAGTTCTAATCTTTGTCTTCATGGTTTTCCAATTCAGGGACCTAAGCTAAAAATTCATGTGAACATTCTTAGGTGTAGCACATAAAAGGTCAGTTTTATTTAAATCCATATCTTTCTTTTTCTTAATTAATATATATGTGAAAATTATGTTTATCAAAACAAATGACGCATTTCTCATGATTCTTTTTGTTGGAATTCAATGTGTGTTTGTTGTGACTCTTTTCTTGCAATAGAAGAGTCACAAGATAAATGATATGCGCTTTAATAGAAACCATTAAAGCTTGCACGTGACAAAATCCAAAGAAAATTAATAATGATACACGTCATTACTAGTGCCACACTTCTCGTGACTCTTTTCTGTCAGAATGCAAAACACTCTTTCCGTGAAAATCATGTATGCTTTAGTAGCATATTAAGGCTGGCACGTGTAAATAATCTGAATAAACATGAAAACGATGAACATCATCTAGTGTCGCACGAAGCTAGCACAAGACTTGCACGTGCCAAAAATTCAAAAAAACATGATAGTGATAGACGTCATTCCAAACGCATCCTAATATATGTCCATTAATACCTTAGCTTTTTGAGCTATTTTCTATATTTAACAAGAGTGATTTGATAAAATTTACAAATCTACTAGGTCCTGCAAAATCTAGCTCACAAATTGAAAACCCTTGCAGCTGTTCTCGTCTCACTACATTCAATATACATTGGTTATCCGCCTATATTTGTTCTTACTAGTAATATAAAATAATATTCTTTTTCTTAAGATATGTGTTACTCTTAGCACATTATTTCTCTAAAAAATGAATGAAACTAGCACCTATTTTTTCGCAATTTTGTCAATTAGAAAAAAAAAACACGGCAAGTGGCAAAAAAAGTTTCACGTTTGAAATACAAAAGGGGTCTTCAAATGGCATATATATACGACCTTTGTTTCATAGGAAAACAATCAAGGAATATTATAGATATCTAATAGTCAGTTTAATCAATGCTCTTCTTCCTCTTATCAATTTGCAATCATTTCCATCTTCCTTTTCCACTTACTTTACGTGTTCTTTCTAAAGTTTATATTCCATTACATCCCTACTAAGTAGAATTATTCTTCCACAAAGAGTACAAATCTTTTGTCTTGCTACTTTCGATATTTAATTTATTTTTTAATGACTTACTTTGTATGTGTCAAGCACTTAAGCATATCAATTTGAGATCTAATCTTTGTTTTTAATATTTTCTATTTGTAGGCGTGAAGGTTAAGATTTGCAACAAAATTTCCACATATATGGTACCATATATAGTTTAGGATAATTATTCATATTTTTTTATTTAATTAAAACACGCCGATAAGATTTTTAACAAAATCATGAGTCGCAAAAAATACGGCATGTGTTTTCATAGAGAAAAAGTGATGTTTCCCGTGACTCTTTTTTGTCATAATGCAAAAGTGTGTTTGTTGTGACTCGTTTTCGTGACAAACAAGAGTCACAAAAAATACATATTTATTTTAATAGCAGATTAAGGCTTGCACGTGTCAAAAGATTAAAAAAAAATATATATGACAAAGATACAAGTCATTTTTAGTGTCACATTTCTCATAACTATCTTATGTTTGTATTCAATTAACGCGCACTCTGATTGATTTCCGTTAATATAGGAGATTTTTGAGTAATTTTCTAAAGTTAATAGGGGTAATTTAGTAAAACATCAAGCCTGCTGGAGCATATAAAATCTAGCTTCTAAGTTGAAAACCCTCGCCGCCGTTCTTATCCTACTGCTTTCACTTGACATTTGTATCTCCGCCTATTTTTCTCCTAGTTCATCTAATTCATATGTGAGCCATCAGAAGATCTTTTTTCCTTCCTCGATTGCATTCCTACAAATCTGAATTAATTTATTACCAAGAGTATGAATCTTTTCTCTATGTATGTGTCAAGCATTTAATCATGTCAATTTGAGATCTAATCTTTGTTTCCAATGTTCTCTTTTTAAAGGCCTGAAGCTACGGATTTGCAATAAAATTTCGAAGATCTGGTACCATATAAAGGTCAGCCATATTTATCCCTATCTTTTTTAATTTAAGCGTGATATGAGTTCTAGTCTTTGTCTTCATGGTTTTCCAATTCAGGGACCTAAGCTAAAAATTCATGTGAACATTCATAGGTGTAGCACAAAAAAGGTCAGTTTTATTTAAATCCATCTCTTTCTTTTTCTTAATTTATATATATGTGAAAATTATGTTTATAAAAATAAATGACGCATTTCTCGTGATTCTTTTTGTTGGAATTCAATGTGTGTTTGTTGTGACTCTTTTCATGCAATAGAAGTGTCACAAGATAAATGATATGTGCTTTAATAGAAACCATTAAAGCTTGCACGTGACAAAATCCAAAGAAAATTAATAATGATACACGTCATTACTAGTGTCACACTTCTCGTGACTCTTTTCTGTCAGAATGCAAAACACTCTTTCCGTGAAAATCATGTATGCTTTAGTAGCATATTAAGGCTGGAACGTGTAAATTATCTAAATAAACATGACAACGATGAACATCATCTAGTGTCGCACGAAGCTAGCACAAGACTTGCACGTGCCAAAAATTCAAAAAAACATGATAATGATAGACGTCATTGCAAACGCATCCTAATATATGTCCATTAATACCTTAGCTTTTTGAGCTATTTTCTATATTTAACAAGAGTGATTTGATAAAATTTACAAATCTACTAGGTCCTGCAAAATCTAGCTCACAAATTGAAAACCCTTGCAGTTGTTCTCGTCTCACTACATTCAATATACATTGGTTATCCGCCTATATTTGTTCTTACTAGTAATATAAAATAATATTCTTTGTCTTAAGATATGTGTTACTCTTAGCACATTATTTCTCTAAAAAATGAATGAAACTAGCACTTATTTTTTCGCAATTTTGCCAATTAGCAAAAATTACACGGCAAGTGGCAAAAAAAGTTTCACATTTGAAATACAAAAGGGGTCTTCAAATGGCCTATATATACGACCTTTGTTTCATAGGGAAACAATCAAGGAATATTATAGATATCTAATAGTCAGTTTAATCAATGCTCTTCTTCCTCTTATCAATTTGCAATCATTTCCATCTTCCTTTTCCACTTACTTTACGTGTTCTTTCTAAAGTTTATATTCCATTACATCCCTACTAAGTAGAATTATTCTTCCACAAAGAGTACAAATCTTTTGCCTTGCTACTTTCGATATTTAATTTATTTTTTAATGACTTACTGTGTATGTGTCAAGCACTTAAGCATATCAATTTGAGATCTAATCTTTATTTTTAATATTTTCTATTAGTAGGCGTGAAGCTTAAGATTTGAAATAAAACTTCCACATATATGGTACCATATATAGTTCGGGATAATTATTCATATTTTTTTTATTTAATTAAAACGTGCTGATAAGATTTTTAACAAAATCATGAGTCACAAGAAATACGACGTGTGTTTTGATAGAGAAAATGTGATGTTTCCCGTGACTCTTTTTTGTCATAATGCAAAAGTGTATTTGTTGTGACTCGTTTTCATGACAAACAAGAGTCACAAAAAATACATAATTATTTTAATAGCAGATTAAGGCTTGCACGTGTCAAAACTATTTTTTAAAAAAAAAAAATATGACAAAGATACAAGTCATTTTTAGTGTCACATTTCTCATAACTATCTTATGTTTGTATTCAATTAACGCGCACTCTGATTGATTTCCGTTAATAATCGAGATTTTTGAGAAATTTTATAAAGTTAATAGGGGTAATTTAGTAAAACATCAAACCTACTGTAGCATATAAAATCTAGCTTCTAAGTTGAAACCCTTGCCGTCGTTCTTGTCCTACTGCTTTCACTTGACATTTGTATCTCCGCCTATTTTTCTCCTAATTCATCTAATTCACATGTGAGCCCTCAAAAAACCTTTTTTCCTCCCTCGATTGCATCCCTACAAATCTGAATTAATCTATTACAAAGAGTATGAATCTTTTGTCTATGTATGTGTCAAGTATTTAAACATGTCAATTTGAGATCTAATCTTTGTTTCCAATGTTCTCTTTTTAAAGGCATGAAGCTACGAATTTGCAATAAAATTTCGAAGATCTGGTACCATATAAAGGTCAGCCATATTTATCCCTATCTTTTTTAATTTAAGCGTGATATGATCTAATCTTTGTCTTCATGGTTTTCCAATTCAGGGACCTAAGCTAAAAATTCATGTGAACATTCTTAGGTGTAGCACATAAAAGGTCAGTTTTATTTAAATCCATCTCTTTTTTTTTCTTAATTTATATATATGTGAAAATTATGTTTATCAATACAAATGACGCATTTCTCGTGATATTTTTTGTTGGAATTCAATGTTTGCTTGTTGTGACTCTTTTCTTGCAAAAAAAGAGTCACAAGATAAATGATATGTGCTTTAATAGAAACCATTAAAGCTTGCACGTGACAAAATCCAAAAAAAATTAATAATGATACACGTCATTACTAGTGCCACACTTCTCATGACTCTTTTCTGTCAGAATGCAAAACACTCTTTCCGTGAAAATCATGTATGCTTTAGTAGCATATTAAGGCTGGCACGTGTAAATAATATAAATAAACGTGACAACGATGAACATCATCTAGTGTCGCACGAAGCTAGCACAAGACTTGCACGTGCCAAAAATTCAAACAAACATGATAGTGATAGACCTCATTCCAAACGCATCCTAACATATGTCCGTTAATACCTTAGCTTTTAGAGCTATTTTCTATATTTAACAAGAGTGATTTGACAAAATATACAAATCTACTAGGTCCTGAAAAATCTAGTTCAGAAATTGAAAACCCTTGCAGCTGTTCTCGTCTCCCTACATTCAATATACATTGGTTATCCGCCTATATTTTCTCTTAGTAGTAATATAAAATAATATTCTTTTTCTTAAGATATGTGTTACTCTTGGCACATTATTTCACTAAAAAATGAATAAAACTAGCACCTATTTTTTCGCAATTTTGTCAAATAGCAAAAATTACACGCCAAGTGGCAAAAGAAGTTTCACATTTGGAATGCAAAAGGGGTCTTCAAATGGCCTATATATATGACCTTTGTTTCATAGGGAAACAATCAAGGAATATCATAGATATCTAATAGCCAGTTTAATCAATGCTCTTCTTCCTCTTATCAATTTGCAATCATTTCCATCTTCCTTTTCCACTTACTTTACGTGTTCTTTCTAAAGTTTATATTCCATTACATCCCTACTATGCAGAATTATTCTTCAACAAAGAGTAGAAGTCTTTTTTCTTGCTACTTTCGATATTTAATTTATTTTTTAATGACTTACCGTGTATGTGTTAAGCACTTAAGCATATCAATTTTAGATTTAATCTTTGTTTTTAAATTAAGATTTGCAACAAAATTTCCACATATATGGTACCATATATAGTATCATATAGTTCAGGATAATTATTCATAATTTTTTATTTAATTAAAACACGCCGATAAGATTTTGAAAGAAATGAGTCATAAGAAATACGACATGTGTTTTGATAGAGAAAATTTGATGCTTCCCGTGACTCTTTTTTTGTCATAATGAAAAAGTGTGTTTGTTGTGACTCGTTTTTGTGACAAACAAGAGTCACAAAAAATACATATTTATTTTAATAGCAGATTAAGGCTTGCACGTGTCAAAACTTTTAAAAAAAAAATATGACAAAGATACAAGTCATTTTAAGTGTCACATTTCTCATAACTATCTTATATTTGTATTCAATTAACGCGCACTCTGATTGATTTCCGTTAATATTCGAGATTTTTGAGTAATTTTCTAAAGTTAATAGGGGTAATTTAGTAAAACATCAAACCTACTGGAGCATATAAAATCTAGCTTCTAAGTTGAAAACCCTCGCCGTCGTTCTTGTCCTACTGCTTTCACTTGACATTTGTATCTCCGCCTATTTTTCTCCTAATTCCTCTAATTCACATGTGAGCCCTCAGAAGATCTTTTTTCCTCCCTCGATTGCATCCCTACAAATCTGAATTAATCTATTACAAAGAGTATGAATCTTTTGTCTATGTATGTGTCAAGCATTTAATCATGTCAATTTGAGATCTAATCTTTGTTTCCAATGTTCTCTTTTTAAAGGCCTGAAGCTACGGATTTGCAATAAAATTTCGAAGATCTGGTACCATATAAAGGTATGCCATATTTATCCCTATCTTTTTTAATTTAAGCGTGATATGAGTTCTAATCTTTGTCTTCATGGTTTTCCAATTCAGGGACCTAAGCTAAAAATTCATGTGAACATTCTTAGGTGTAGCACATAAAAGGTCAGTTTAATTTAAATCCATCTGTTTCTTTTTCTTAATTTATATATATGTGAAAATTGTGTTTATCAAAATAAATGACGCATTTCTCGTGATTCTTTTTGTTTGAATTCAATGTGTGTTTGTTGTGACTCTTTTGTTGCAAAAGAAGAGTCACAAGATAAATGGCATGTGCTTTAATGGAAACCATTAAAGTTTGAACGTGACAAAATCTAAAGAAAATTAATAATGATACATGACGTCATTACTAGTGCCACACTTCTCGTGACTCTTTTATGTCAGAATGCAAAACACTCTATCCGTGAAAATCATGTATGTTTGAGTAGCATATTAAAGCTGGCACGTGTAAATAATCTAAATAAACATGACAACGATGAACATCATCTAGTATCGCACGAAGCTAGCACAAGACTTGCACGTGCCAAAAATTCAAACAAACATGATAGTGATAGACCTCATTCCAAATGCATCCTAATGTATGTCCGTTAATACCTTAACTTTTTGAGCTATTTTCTATATTTAACAAGAGTGATTTGATAAAATATACAAATCTACTAGGTCCTACAAATCTAGTTCACAAATTGAAAACCCTTGCAGCTGTTCTCGTCTCACTACATTCAGTATACATTGGTTATCCGCCTATATTTGCTCTTACTAGTAATATAAAATAATATTCTTTTTCTTAAGATATGTGTTACTCTTGGCACATTATTTCACTAAAAAATGAATAAAACTAGCACCTATTTTTTCGCAATTTTGTCAAATAGCAAAAATTACACGCCAAGTGGCAAAAGAAGTTTCACATTTGGAATGCAAAAGGGGTCTTCAAATGGCCTATATATATGACCTTTGTTTCATAGGGAAACAATCATGGAATATCATAGATATCTAATAGTCAGTTTAATCTATGCTCTTCTTCCTCTTATCAATTTGCAATCATTTCCATCTTCCTTTTCCACTTACTTTACGTGTTCTTTCTAAAGTTTATATTTCATTACATCCCTATTAAGCTGAATTATTCTTCCACAAAGAGTACGAATCTTTTGTCCTGCAACTTTCGAAATTTAATTTATTTTTTTAATGACTTACTGTGTATGTGTCAAGCATTTAAGCATGTCAGTTTGAGATCTAATATTTATTTTTAATGTTTTCTATTTGTAGGCCTGAAGCTTAAGATTTGCAACACAATTTCCACATATATGGTACCATATATAGGTCAGGATAATTATTTCTATTTTTTTATTTAATTAAAGGACGCAAATTAGATTTCTAACAAGCAGGAGTCACAAGAAATACGACATGTGTTTTGATAGAGAAAAAGTGATGTTTCTCGTGACTCTTTTTTTGTCATAATGCAAAAGTGTATTTGTTGTAACTTGTTTTCGTGAAAAACAAGAGTCACGAAAAATACATATTTATTTTAGCTTGCACGTGTCAAAATCCTAAATAAACATGGCAATGATACAAGTCATTTTAAGCCTCACACTTCTCGTGACTCTATTTCATTGATATTCATGACACACTATTTTCAATGACAAAAACAAAAAAGTCACGAGGATTGCACGTGCTAGAAATTCAAACAATCATGTTAATGGTACACATCAAACTGAGCTTTTTTGAGTAATTTCTAAAGGTAGCATGATTATTTCTCGTGACTCTTTTTTTTGTCGAAATTCAAAAGTGTGGTTGTTGTGCTCTTGTTGGTGAGTCACGAAAAGTAAGACATATTTGACGTAATAATATATTAAGGCTTTGACGTGTCAAAAATCCAAACAAACAATATAAAAATACACGTCATTTCCAGCGTAATCTAATTGATGTCTGAGCTTTTTGAGTAATTTTTAAAAATTAATATGGGTGATATGGTAAACATCAAACCTACTAGAGCATATAAATTCTAGCTTCAAAGTTGAAAACACCGCCGCCATTCCTGTATACTGCTTTAACTGGACATTGGTATCTTCGCCTATTTTTCTCCTCTTTCATCTAACTCATAGCTGAGCTTTCATATGACCTTTTTCCTTCCCTCGATTGCATCCCTACAAATCTGAATTAATCTCTTACAAAGAGTATGAATTTTTGTCTTGCAGCTTTTGCTATAGAATTTGTTTTTTATAACTTACTATGTATACGTCAAGCATTTAAGCATGTCAATTTGAGATCTAATTTTTGTTTCAAATGTTCTCTTTTTGAAGGTCTGAAGCTAAAGATTTGCAATAAAAATTGCAAGATCTAGTACCATATAAAGGTCAGCCATATTTATCCCTATCTTTTTAATTTAAGAGCAATCTGACTTCTAATATTTCACTTCATGGTCTTGCAATTCAGTGAACTAAGCTAAAGATCCATGTGAATAATTCTTAGATGTAGTACATAAAAGGTTAGTTTTTATAATCCATCTTTTTCTTTTTCTGAATTCGAATATATTTGAAAATTGTTTTTATCAAAACAAATGCCGCATTTCTCTTCTTCTTTTTTTTGTTGGAATGCAGATGTGTGTTTGTTAGGACTCTTTTCCGTGTCAAACAAGAGTCACAAGATATATGACATGTATGCTTTAATACGTAATTAAGGCTTGCACGTGTCAAAAATCAAAGAAATATAATAATGATACACACCATTACTAGTCTCGCGCTTCTCGTGGCTCCTCTTTGTCAGAATGCAAAACACTATTTCCGTGAGAAAAATGAGTCACGAGAAATAATGTTTGCTTTAATAGCATATTAAGGCTCGCACATGTCAAAAATTTAAACACATGACAAAGATATACGTCATCTAGTATCGCACGAGGTTTGCACGAGACTTGCATCTGCCAAAAATCCAAACAAACATGATGATAAAAACATCAAATACATTCCAATAGTCCATTAATATCTTAGCTTTTTGAGCTATTTTTTATTTTTAACATAGATGATTTGATAAAACATACAAACCTATTAGATCCTATAAAATCTAGCTCCCAAATTGAAAATGCTTGCAACTATTCATGTCCTACTACTATACATTGGTTCTCTGCCTATTTTCTTCTCTTATACTAGTAATATAATAAAATATTTTATTTTATTTTCTTAAGACATGTGTTTCTCTTGGTACATTATTTTCTCAAAACAGTAGATGAAACTAGCACCTTACTTTTTCAGTTTTGTCAAGTGGCAAAAACTACACGGCAAGTGGCAAAAGAAGTTTTATATTTGAAATGCAAAAAAGATCACCAAATGACCTATAAATATGACCTTTGTTTCATCGGAAAACAATCAAGGAAAATCATAGATATCTAATAGTCTGTTTAATCACTGCTTCTTCCTCTCATCAATTTGCAATCATTTCCAACCTCTTCCTTTTCCACTTACTTTACATCTCTTGCTAAAGTTTATATTCCATTACATCCCTACTAAGCTGAATTATTCTTCTATAAAGAGTATGAATCTTTTATCTTGCTAGTTTCGATATTTAATTTATTTTTTAATGAGTTATTGTGTATGTGTCAAGCATTTAAGCATGTCAATTTAAGATCTAATCTTTGTTTTCAATATTTTCTATTTGTAGGCTTGAAGCTAAATATTTGCACTAAAAATTTCCCATATATGCATGGTATCGTACAAAGGTATGTATAACTATCTCTATTTTTTGTTTAACTTAAGCACACCGATTAGACTTCTAACAAACCAGATTCACAAGAAATACGATATATGTTTTGATAGTGAAAAAATGATGTTTCTTATGACTCTTTTTTTGTCAGAATACAAAAAGGTGTTTGTTGCGACTCTTTTTCGTAGAAAACAAGAGTCACGATTAATATCAGACTAAGGCTTACATGTGTCAAAAATCCGAATAAACATGACAAAAATACGAGTCGTTTTCAGCGTCGCACTTCTCGTGACTCTATTTTGTCGGTATTCATGACTCACTCTTTTGCGTGACAAAAAAGAGTCAAAGGCTTGCACGTGCTAGAAATTCAAACAAACATTATAACAGTACAAATTAAACTAAGCTTTTGAGTAATTTTAAAGTTAGCATGATTATTTCTCATGAATCTTTTCTGCGAGTCATGAAAAATAAGACATATTTGATGTAACAACATATTAAGGATTCTACGTGTCAAAATCCAAAAAAAACATGATGCAGATACATATCATTTCCAGTGTACCACTTCTCGTGACCCTCTTTTGTTGGAATGCACATCTATTCCATGATAAAAAACAGTCACGAGGCTTGTTCATGCCATAAATCAAACAAATATGATAATGATACACATTTTTCCATCACATAGTGATGGTTATCTGCGAATATTTGAGCTTTTTGAGTAATTTTCTTAGGTTAACATGGGTATTTTCGTCATTCTTTTTTTTTTTTTTTGGGGAATGCACATAAGGGTCACAAAGCTTGCACGTGCAATAGTGCTTCAAGCAAGGAAGTTGGGCAAACAAAGTCCTTACTCAAATTCCACCAAAAAATCGCTTATCATATAGAGATTTTCCTATACTTTCCGCATAAACTTGCTTCGCACTTGTGTAAAAATCCAGTTCATAGGTGCGAGAAATTCAAACAAACATAATAACGATATACATCAATCTGAGATTTTTGAGTAATTTTCTAAAGTTAGCATGGTTATTTCTCGTGATTCGTTTTTGTCGCAATTCAAAAGTGTGGTGGTTGTGACTTTTTCTGTGAGTCACGAGAAAATGCGACATATTTGCTTTATTAGCAGATTAAGGCTTGCACGTGTCAAAAAATCAAATACATGATAATGATACATGTCATTTCCAGTGTTGCACTTTTCGTGACTCTTATTCATAGGAATGCATAACACACTCATTTCCTTAACAAAAAAGAGTCACAAGACTTGCACGTGCCAGAAGTCTAAACAAACATGACGATGATACACGTCATTTCCAGCTCGTTCAAATGGATGTCCATTAAAAACCCTTGCATCTATTATCGTCCTATTGGTTTCACTGTACATTGATTTGTCCACCTTTTTTTTCCCTCTTTCATCTAACTCAGGGCCGCAACTGAGCCATTAGATGACCTTCTCCCCTCCCTCCATGGCATCACTACAAATGTAGTTATTCTTTTAAAAAAAAGTATAAATCTTTTGTCCCGTTGCTTTCGCTATTTACTTTATTTTTTTATGACTTATTATGTATGTATCAAGCGTTTAATCATGTCAATTTGAGATATATTTTTATTTTCAACTTTTTCTAATTATAGGCCTGAAGCTAAAGATCTTCGCTAAATCCTAGATCTGGTATCATATAGCGGTCAGCTATGTTTATCCAATTCAATGTCATAAGCTAAAGATCCATATGCACGGCTCTTACGGATAGCACATAAAAGGTCAGTATTCTTTAAATCTTATCTTTCTTTTTCTGAATTCGTATATATGTGAAATTTTTGTTGAAGGATGTTTCCAATTTTATGTGCATTTGTCAGAATTTCTCTTGCTTTAATAATTCATGATGTTACAAAACAGAGTTCTGGCCTTAAATCTATGTAAGAACTAAATATAGTATGTAAACATAGAGAGGCAAATGCAAATGCATTTCAATATATAACAGAAAAATATTCTCTTTTAATTAACCTGTCCAATTAGAGAGAAACCACATGAACATACCGGATTTATTTCTTAAGTATAAACGAATCATAACTATGTTATGCAAAGTAAAATAAACAAAATTACTTCCATCAAACAACTCTGAGCTAAATATGTGTCTAGTTTTGTAACCAAATAGAGAATCAAATAATACGAGAATTTGTAACCAAATACGACGAAACCTGTACAATTTGCTTCAAAAGTGTTCAGCATAGCTCCCCGCAAGCAATGTACTCAAAATTTGGAGTGCGGAGGCGGATTCTTTTACGACCCATTCATAAATTTCTCTCCCTTTCGTTCTCTTTACATGGTATAGAGGCCTTTGTTTGCCTCTATTTAAAAGTTAGTCACGGTCTTTTAAAAAGTGCAAATATAGATTTTCTTCCGATTATTCGGTAATTAGCTCCATTTGAAAAATTGACTCTTTTAATCATTCATTACTGTTACTCTTACGGTCATACGGTTTGCGGGAATAAAAATTAAGGATATTTCATAAATTTGAAATTATAGTTATTCCGAGGTTATAATCCCACATCTTCTGTGGGATAAGATAGCACCATGATTTTGGTATTAAATCTATCCGGGATTAATTAATACCACTAATCAACCGTGAGATATATATTAATCCAAATTTAATATTGGAATAATTATCCCTATCCTACTAATCAAACGACCCCCTAGTTTTTACTCCATTTCTTACACTATACAACATTTAAAGTAGTAATAGGACACGTATACAATATTATTGCTGGTGGAAAAATATTAAGGTAATAGTTAAATGTTTGTGTAATAAAGTTCAATAGTCACTTGAAAGTTTATAAGTTGAACAATTACATTTGAATTCTTGATAATTGTAAAGAATGTATAAAAATGAAATGTATCAAGCCTAGTTCATATTCACACCAGGCTTTTGCCCCAGCTTTTCTCTTCATATCCAACCTCTACATTTTGTTTTCCCAACCTTCTTTTGCAGTAGCTTCAAAATTTTCATTAATCCTCAACTTTACTTTATGCCTCCCACACAATTGATACAAGTTATGTAAAGTCATAGTTAATGGTGAACCACATTACTTTGCCCCCACAATGTTTAATGTGAAGAGCACATTAAATTTTTCCTTAATTAACATCAATATTTGTTGAGCTTTCCCCAGCGTCAATTTTCTTTTTCTTGTGCGTTCCTCTTGGCTTATCATCATTTGAAGGGCTCTCATCATTAGGCTTTTCCTTTGCATCTTCTTTAGCAGTGTCATTGTCATTAAACTCCTCTTGTAGTTTCCCTATGGCATCCTCCAGCTCTCTATTTACCTGCATTATCGTAGTAATACACAATCCAAAATATTGTCAGTACTATCAAACCAAAGATAAGGTTAACATTAATCCAATTACATTCAAAATTTCAAACCTGAGGATTTTGCAAAAACTCAGAGATGTCAAGTGGGCAGGCGGGACATTTCATAACATTCTTCTTTGAGCGAAGCTTCCGCCCACTATGACATTCCCTCTCCTTTATAAAGGATTGTCCTTTAAATGCTTCCTCCAGACAAGCTTTGCAAAAGTTATGAGCGCAAGGCGTGGTTACAGGGAGAGTTAACACATTCTTGCAAAGTAGGCAGCTGAATCCTGCATCAAATTAGACAACTTACTATTATGAGCATAACCTGTTGTTGCGTAAGATGTATTCACAAATAATATGCTACTATTTGGTTATTTTAATTAACCTTTTAGAAGTGTCTTCTTCATAGATGTTTGCTGAGCTTTCCTTGGTGTCTTCCTTGATCTCTTTCCGTCCTCTGAACTTCCTTCAGTTACTCTCTGTTGGCTTGGGGGTGGTGGTTTCTTCCACTTCCATTTATCTTCTCCATCCTAGCCAAACGTAAAAAAAATATTTTAACTTGTCGTAGCGGATAACGTGTAAAAATTAAACTCGCTGTATTCAATATATAAATACTCGAAAGATTCCGAAAGTTGTTCCGATATAGAACACAAATTCATAAATACTGCAAAGTATCAAAATATTTGCAATAAGGAAATGAATATTCATACATCATAATCCCATGAAGGATTGTGTGTCCCATCAAAAATGTCAAATGCCTGATTTTCAAGCTCAGGAATTTCTGGCAAGGGCCGAGGTTTATCCCCATGCCCATCACTGCATCATAAAGATATACGTGATCAATTAGTTAAGAAACAGTAACAGATCCAGTAATATATATAGGAAAGAAGAAACACAAAGTTAAAAAAACACAAACCTCGTCCATGGCGCAGGTTCATTGTCACATCTCACGAATAAGTACCTACACATCTTGAACCCCTAATGATACACACAGATGATATGGCTCAAATTCAGTCAGCTGAATTAATAATTCAAGAAGTTCTTTGAATCTTACAAAAGAACATATGGTTTACCTGTTTTCCCATTTTTCTCCAACATTTCTCTATCCTGTATACACCATCATAACGAAGACCATCATGTGGAGCGTAAGATGAACGCTTTTCTTTGTAGGATCTGAACACCATCAAATTAAATAGTGAGTGAGTCAACATGATTAGAAAAAATATTGCTGTGACTTAATATAAATCGTGGTACTATATATGATAACTAATTTCTAGGAAGTGCTGAAAATTAAAATAAAGTATCACCATCAACATTAGATGGTATATTACCTAACAACACGAACTGGATAGCCTTCTTGGCAGCTGACTCGCAAAGCTTCGTTGGAATTTGTGAATGTTTGATCAAATGATTGATCTTTATTCGTCCGTTTGTTGCCACTTAGATCCCTTCCCCCACTGCATAATAATTGAGAGAGTTAATTAAGTTCTTGAAAAATATTAGAAACATTCGCAATAAATTGGATCGAATTAATTAAGAGGGAGAATTTGAGGTAACAAGCAAAACCTTAATTGCTTTGATTGTTCCCTCCTAAAGCTTAAGACAATAAGAGGAATATATATGTCATATTAGAGTTTAACTTTTTTTACACTATCTACAAATGATACACTGTTGATGAGTTAATCTAAACAATAAGACATGTTCAGGTTAAATCAAATTGAAATATAAGTACTGATATTATCAAAGTTATTTACAATGTGTGTGTATATAATTACTAAAATCCTAATAGATCCATAAATGTAAATGTACAATTGAATACCGATTGAATTAGACATGGTGAAGGGAACCATTTTAGTCCTTAACAATTTTTACAAAATTATTAATCAACTAATGTAAGAAACATGCCTCGAGTCTGAAGTACTAGCTACCTTTTATTCAAAACCAGAAATATGTTGAAAACTCATAGATAAAGAATAATATGTATAACCTTCCTGTGTAGAGAAACCATTCTCCATGGTCCTCGTCGTCTTCATAACCGCCTGAGAGCACCACAGATTGTGCACCATATTTTGCTTGGCCAGCAATTCCAGCCACATGGGGCCAGTGCACACCCCATTGCCTGCAATGCAAGCGATGAGTCCACGACTCACCAACCAAAACACCTTGATTTCTCTCCGGATCATTCTGGGCTAATATTGGGCCAAAATGATCTGAAGGGATGGTGACAAATATCCTTCCACTTGATGCATTAGCCATGCCAGCCCTTTTAGCTGCTCCCTCCCTTATAAATGGGTTATCGGGACGGTCTTCTTGACGTACCTGAAAAGGTGAATTAAGAATTTAAACTTAACTGTTTCAATCTTAGTATTGAACTCGTTATACAATTAAAGCTATATGTTCAAATTTTAATATTTATAAAAATGTTAGTGACTTATAATATGTACCAAGTATATCTTTATTTTCAAAATGTACCCAATAAAAGAAAACAATACACTCCACTGTTACCTGCTGATAGGCTGATTGAGGCCTTGCAGGACCATTCTTTCTCGACTCTTTGGCCATTCTTATGGCAGATACTAATGCCGAGTTTATACGCGGCTGAGTAATCATTTGGCGACTAATTTGACTGCGGCACTTGACACACGTATCCTTTCCTTGGCCTATCCATTTCTTGAAGCACTTCAAGCAGAAGTTATGGCCACAGGATGTCTGGAAAAAAATTGATAACAATCAGGATATGTAAGCTTCATTGAGTATAGAATCCCTGAAATGAGAATATATAGACGTGTCGAGATGAATTTAAATATTGTTTTAATTACCACTATACAAAGTTTTAGTGATTGTGACAAGTAGTTAAACATAATCTCTCTTAGATTTACTTCTTACGTTATTTTCACCCGATGTTTTTAAGTTCTGAGTGCAAATATAGCGATTTCCCATTCCTGAAATTTTTTTATTTGCTCCGCCTCCGTGTCCTGTCTAATTAATAATTACCACTACACATAGAGCCAACTTCAACACTCTTTCTACCTAAACATTTCAAACTTCTTTCTGACTTCTAGTCAGATATCATCATCCCCTTCTTCATCTTTGCTATCTTCCATCAAACTAGCTACTCCAATGGCATCGATCAACCAACTACCAATCGACGGTGATGGCATTTGCATGTTATGCAAGCGAACACCATCACAAGAGAAAACAGTAACCTGCATCACGTTTGTCACGCCCTGGCATATGGATTATTGCTTGCAAAATCCACCTCTTACGTTATCGGTAGTCGTTATATTTAAGTGTCCTGACTGTGTAGGTACAGGTATTGGAGGGGCTCCAGCCTCCACTGGCGGAGAACTAGTAGCGAAGATTCGGGAGATCGAGGCGGATACCTTGCAAAATCCACTCGTTACCTTTACCACTTTAACCCATTATATATGCTTTTGAAATTCGTGCGTTCAAAATTAAATACTGAATTTTTTTTAGTGATTCATTTATATTGATATTTCGTGTCGAATTTGAACTCATTGGTTATATAATCCATCCGCCTCCGAAAGTATGCATATACCCCATGCATACAAAAAGAACACGCACACACAAAAAACGTGAGTGGTATGAAATCTAGAAATGGGATGAGAAGGATTACTAGTTTACTAAAAGGAGATTTTAGATATACCGTGACGGGCCTATCTGGAAGCATATAGCAAAAGGGGCATTGGATGCTTTCACCAAGCACAGCCAACACATCTTTTTCTTCCTCATCTTCTCCGTCACCCTCATTCTGATGTTGTTTTCCACTGACTATCTCTTGTCTCCTTCTTGCCTTCTCTTCTTCCGTCATCGAGGTATCCGCCTCGATCTCCCGAATCTTCACCACTAGTTCTCCGCCAGCCGAGGCTGGAGGTGGCGCTGGCGCCCCTCCGAGACCTGTACCTACACAGTCAGGACACTCAAAGGTAACGACTAACGATAACGTACCAGGTGGATTTTGCAAGCAATCCATGTGCCAGGGCGTGACACAAGTGACGCAAGTTACTGTTTTCTCTTGTGATGGTGTTTGCTTGCATAACATGCAAACGCCATCACCGTCAATCGGTAGCTGGTTGGTGGATGCCATTGGAGTTGCTAGTTTGATGGAAGATAGCAAAGATGAGAAAGGAGATGGTGATTTCTGTGTAGAAATCAGAAAGAAGCTTGAAATGTTTAGGTAGAAAGAGTGTTGAAGTTTGCTCTATTTATAGTGATAACTAAGGACTGGACTTGGAGGGAGAAATGAAAAATTTAAGGAGTGTGAATCACTAAACTTTTACTCAAGTTTAAAAATATTGGACAAGATGTAAGAAGTAAATCTAAGAGAGATTATGTTTGACTACTTGTCAATGATTTGGACCGATCAATGAGATTAAATCCTGATGTACTAGCTAGGAGTATAGTAGACCTTTTATAGTAATCTGGTTCTTCTTTCTTGAAAACTAGATTATTGTAATTTTGAAGATACGAGTGTTTAAGCAAAAGAGCCGTTGTGTGAGGAACATGGTCAAAATAGTAGAAATCCTGGCATAATTAATTTCTTCCGATTGGTTCTTACGGAAAATTTTTAAAAGCATACAAATATTGTTGTCTGCGTAATACTCATAATAGATTTATTAAAAATGTCTGAACATTTTAAAAAATTTCCATAAGAACCGATTCCATGAAATTTAATACTAGCATGCATGTTGGACATATCTTTAGTTAAACTGGAAAAATTATCAATTTTTGCTTAAAGTGCTTAAAAATACTGCGAGTTGCCAAAACAAGAAGACACTTTCTTGAATGAATGAAATCCAGATTGCTGGTTCATTGCACATCTCACAAAATAGAACCAACACAATTGATCAGTAGATCATGTATTAGTTGGAGGCTTATTAATTATGTCTCCATAATCACAAAATTATGTATACACAACACAGTATTTGAGTTTTAGTTATTACCTTGGCTTAAAAGGACACTGGTTCTAGATGTTGAGATATTTTAATAGTAATTCTTAATAAGCTTATTTTAATAAGAATAATAAGATTAACTTCTCTAACACTTGTAATCGAAATTATAGAAAAATATTTGTACAACTTTGTTAAAAGGATTCCATAAGAACCAATAGTTTGAAATTATGCAAGGTTTGCTATTGTTCATACAAGTACTAAGTGAGAGCACTAGAACATTGGCCTTGAGGGTCAAGAGACAAGTACTCTTCACACAACAAGACTCTTTTTGAAATATTTTGACTTCTCTGAAATTATCTTATATAGTATATTGTTAAAAGACAAAAACGAGATTACAGTAATCTGAGATTACTATAATATCAGATTACTGTAATTTCGTTTTTGTCTTCTAACAATATATAAAATAATTTCAGAGAAATCAAAAAATGGTCATCAATGACGATAAGAAAATCCTAATCAATCTCATCCGTCCATGTAGTTGACAAGTAGTCAAGCCTAATTTTCCCTAAATTCTCTTTATATATTGTGCCAAAGAATTTAATTAATATACACCGTCGACTAATTTAAAGTCCATTACAAGCAAATTTTTAAGTTCTGGTGGAAGTTTAGTCCTACGTACATTGGTAGTTGCAAGAAAGTACTTTCAACAATCGTTGCGATTGGCGACTATATCATTTTATATAACTTAAAATTTATACTAACTCATTTCCGATAGAAGAAGATGAAGAGACTGCCATGGCTAATGCATCAGTTAAGCGAACCTTTGTCGCCATTAATCTCGGCTGTTTTGGTCTATATTATATCCCAACAATAAAAGATCATTTTAGCCACATAATATATTGCTGCATGCAATGGTATACATTAGCCCCGTGTGGCCAGTATTGCTGGACAGGCATACTTTAGATATGTCGATGCAGAATCTACATATATGGTGTCCTCAGGAAGTTATGAGACGATGAGGACCATATGGATTGGAACTCTACACATTAGATATGCATATAATCAGATGGGTCCCTTCAACGTTTTATGGTTTATAAGTTTAAGTATATCAGTCTCGAGGCATGTTTAATATCAAGATGAATATATATGAGGAGATTGCTAACCTGCTACTCTCATAGTAAGCAAGCCTACCGATGACCCGACTCACTCAAGCAGCAGGTTAGCAAGTCCCAACATGCGATAATTTCTTCAAATTTGTAATGCTAACATCAAATAGTAATAAATGTATCCTTAATAATTTTTAGAGGAATATTATCTCACTTACTCTAAGCAAGTTCTGAAGGGGGAAATATGAACCGCTCCTAGGCCTAGCTAGCTAAAATCTCTTTGCTCCAGTGACCGCGTTTTGGTCACTTGATTACATGAAGAGTATTTTTCTAATATTGCAATTGTATGCACTGTGGAAGAAAAATATATGATGCAACAAAAATAAAAAGTTGGATCAGTCATTTGTTCAAACATTCAGGAATTGCAACTTAGCTTTGCGAGCCGACAACCAGAAAGATCATTAAACATTGATGCAAAGATATCATTTGTGATCGTCCAAGTAAATATTTACTGCACAAAGGTATTCACTATTTTAATTTTTGTCACCTAATAGCTAATCATCCAACTAAACTTTGGTTCACACAAAATCAAATATGCTGGAAATTAATTTTATAACAAATATCAGAAAGCTGAAATATGTGGCATGCCATATCAGATGTCAACTAGATTGACCACCTAAAACCCCTAATTATATATTAATCGATTTTATACCCATTTTAGAGATACCCAACCCTTCAAATATATAACTTTCATTATTTTCACCCGTAGCCAAAATAAAGAAATCAGAAACATAAATTTTCATATTTCCATTATTTGATATCAAAACACTCGACCGGAAGAGAAAAATGGAATCACAAGAAATGTGGTTTTTCGAAACAAGAAACTTTATGCTTGTGATATTTTAGTTTTGTTTACGGGTGAAAACAATGAAGGTTACATTCAAAAGGCCAATACTCTAAAATGGGTATAAAATGAGCTAATACATTAATCACTTTTAAGTGCTCTAATTGTCAACTGTCATGTCGTGCCCCATCTACTTTCTTCTATTTGTTTTATAACTTTAGGGGTGTTTGATTATTGAGTGGATCCAAATTTATTTGGACAATTTTTAGGTGACAAAAATTATTACTAGTGAATTTTATGCCGTTAAACAATTAGTAAAAGCTATTTATCTAATCCTACTATCACTGTTCTTTCCATTAGATACCTTGTTTTCTAGATAGAAAAACAAAGGGAGGAAAAGAGTATTGAAGCTAGGATAAGTGATAAATTAACTGAAAATTTTGATTTTATTGTCATAAATATATATAAGGACTAACATTATAATTGCTATCTCCAATTTACTTTGACATCTTTTATTAGTTTCAATTGTTTTGATAATTTGTTAAGAATATAGTAGACTTGAGCGTTAAAAGTTGCTCTTAGCTGATATAGCTCGTCAAGAGCCTCTTACTAATTCACTAGTTTTGTTATTTTCTGAGTTTTTATCTTGCAAGGGACACATCACACATGCGACATGCAAGAATGATCATCAATGTTTCTGTTTTCTCAACCGGAGTAAGTCACTTGACAACCCTGTTTCGTTGACGACCATTTATTGTGTGACACAATCACTTAACTACTAGGAGATTGATCCATTTTATTGAAAATCAAAAATTGATTTAAGCCACCTTTCAATATTTTTATTGAAATTTCTCTCCTCGGCACCTTTTTTTTTCAAGTGAAATATCTGTCCAAATATTACTTCAATTTCCAGACACGATCATTCAACACTTCAAAAACTTCTTTTTTTCAATTTTTTTTTTGGAACTTATGGTCAAGCGCCTACTATATAATGAGGAATTATAAATTTGAGAGGCCAATTTGTTTGGTTAAATGAGAAAAGCATTGTATTCGTATATACTACTAGGCTACTCATGCAACACATAGCCATATACTTCGATCCCCCTACCCCTATGCCTCCTACGAGAAAATGAGCTCTATAATTCTCTTTTTATAATGTGAATAAAAAAATCTTATTCCACAAATATCTTTTATATGTAGTAAATCCTTTATAGTATATAGTGAGTACTTATTTTTGTACAAATAGTGATTTTAAGTCAGAATCAAATACTGAATTTTTTTTCAGATAGTGTGCTGTAAATTCAAAAGGCGAGTATTGATGTTGTAGCCTTAAAGGCTAATGGTGATGTGCTTCATATGTATGGTACCCCTATTCAATATGTTGGAAAACTTTTGATAGCTGAAGCTTGGCAATCTGGGAGGCGATGCATCTTGATGTGAAGTATTGTTGGAAAATAATAGTAATCTTATCATATTCAAGAAGTATGTTCAAATGCTTAATATAAAAGGACAGTCTCTATATGAGATGTGAATATACCTTGTGAAGATATTGATCATCTCAAGTATCTCGATGATGTAGTACTTGTGCATATTAGTAGGAAGTTTAATAATATTTGTAGTCATAAGTTAGCTAAATTTTGTTTCATCGATGACTATTATCTTTTCTGTGTGGGTTAGATCCGATACTTCTAACCGTGTGTAATGTTGAGTACTTAAAAGAGTACTTATTTTTGTACACCTCCTATATATTATTGTTTCAATAATATCTTTACTGCTATCTCCAATTAATTAATGTGACACTTAATTTTCTTATAATTCAAATTCAAACACATATTTAAAATGAAACGTAGACTAACCAATTGGCAGATCAGTCAAAGCCAAGTAGCAGATTAGCATTGAACTTACAAATACTGTGGATTTCACTTCCTTGAGAATATACAAATCACGAGTATTAGCATAGCCAACATGAAATTAGCGTGAATTAGCAGCAACAACCCTATAACCAAGGTGCGACCAAAATCTTTAATTAGCAACTAGCCAAACAACTTTAAAAAATCCGTTATCCAAAGTATCACTACCCTTTACAAGTGTAGACACATTTAAGCCCAAAAATATCTTCTTTACCACTGATATTTTCTTCTTATTGGATAAATCGATCTGAATTGTGAGTGAATTTTGTGAAAAAAATGGACCCTGCACAAGAAGCCCAGAACAGAGAAGCTTTTAGACAAGCTGTGAGTAACACACTGGAACGTCGTCTGTTTTACATACCCTCTTTCAAGATCTATCGTGGTGTTGCTGGACTTTACGATTATGGCCCTCCTGGTTGTGCTGTTAAATCCAATGTCCTTTCCTTCTGGCGTCAGGTTATTTTCTTAATTACTTTCTTTTCATATTATGTTACTAGGAGTATTTTGTTTTCAATTTTAGTTACTCATTTCTATGTAGGGGTTTGTTTTTTTACCCAATTGGGCTTATTTACTACTCCTAATAGATAGTTAACAGTAATTAAATGGGTTTAAGTGAGGCTGCGTGAGTTAGGCGCTCGCCACATGTTCGTGTCCTGCTACGAACAAAAGCTATATATTTAAGTGGAGACGGATAGATGGCAGACCCATTATCCACCTTTGAGTTTGGAATTGTGCTCAATGGCCCTCCGGATTTCTAAGAAAAAATTGATATGGGTTTTAGTCAATGGCGGACTCAGGATTTTCGCTAAGGGGACTCAAAAAATATAATCGTTGTGAATGAGACTCGAACTAAGGGCGTTAGCCATAAGTTTGATACCCTTCACCACTAGGCTAGAGATTCTTTTGTTTTTAAGGGGACTCAGAACTAGTATATATCCTTATAAAAATATTTTTTTACCCACATATAAAGTGTAAGTTTTTGACGAAGGGGTATCAATTGATACCCCATCAAGAGCACTAGGTCCGCCCCTGGTTTTAGTAGACACGTTCTTTTTAGGGAGTTTTACACTACCTTAACAATGGCTAGGCATTCTAAACAAAAATAATAATATCTATGTTTAGTGTATTTCGTGTATAATGTATGTATAATAAGTGTATAATCTAGCACATGAGGGCGTGGCCTAGTGGTCAATGAAGTGGGATGAGAACCATGGGTCTCATGTTCACCCAGCGGATACAAAAAAACACTAGGTCTTTCCATCTGTCCAAGTCTTGGTAGGTAGAATTAGCTGGTACTTATTGCTGCTGGGAGGTGGCAAGTACCCGGTGGAATTAGTTGAGGTGCGCGTAAGCTGACCTGGACACTACCGTTATATAAAAAAAAGTGTATAATCTATGTATCATGAATAACGCGGCTATTTTTGTAAAGTTCTCTTTTCTTTTTTTATCTTGGGTTGGCATGGAGAGAGTTGTATTTAGTTCTCTTTTTATTTAGAAAAAATTGGTTCTTTCATATTTATATGATACTTCAGCTGGTGACGTGTTTGTTCTTCTATAATACAGCATTTTGTTCTTGAGGAGAACATGTTGGAGGTTGATTGCCCGTGTGTTACACCTGAGGTTGTGCTAAAGGCGTCAGGTCATGTGGATAAGTTCACTGATCTTATGGTGAAAGACGAAAAGACTGGGACTTGTTACCGTGCAGATCATCTGCTCAAGGACTTTTGTAAAGACAAGCTTGAGAGAGATCCTAATCTTCCTGCTGAAAAGGCTGCAGAATTCAGGCACGTGCTTGCTGTTTTGGATGATCTCTCTTCTGAAGAGCTCGGTGCTAAGATTAAGGAATATGGCATTACTGCTCCAGATACCAAGAACCCTCTTTCAGACCCTTATCCTTTCAACCTCATGTTCCAAACATCAATTGGACCGTCTGGCTTGGTTCCTGGGTAAGAATATTATCTAGCAGACCTAATAAGTAAATTGCTTTTGCGCTTAGCCTGCAATTACTTTTCCTGCAGTTACATGCGTCCTGAGACTGCCCAAGGCATTTTTGTCAACTTCAAGGACTTGTACTATTATAATGGAAATAAGCTTCCTTTTGCAGCTGCACAGATTGGTCAAGCTTTTAGAAATGAGGTTAAAAAGCCATATCTTACTCTTGCCTTTACTCTTATGATGTGTGTCGTGATCATATTTGTTATTAGTATCTATTTGGAAAAATTATTTGAGGATTTATTGGATTACTGCATCGTCCACTTTTGAAGGCTAGATTGGTGAATCAGTAGTTCCCAGGGCACTAAAGGTTCTTCACATGGCTGATGATTAGAAACTGTGGATTGTTCTACCTTGGATATGACGACGAAGACTGCCTTGTAGGCAACCATAGGCTTTATATGTGATCTATATGTTACTGAAGCTTCTAAATTGATTTCACTTCTTCAGCCTGACTCATCGATGGACCATGTTTATGTTAGAAACCATCTTTGCTTTGGTAAGATAATTAATGTAACAAGATTTGCAGATCTCACCACGTCAAGGTCTCCTGAGAGTCCGTGAATTTACACTGGCTGAGATTGAGCACTTTGTCGATCCAGAGGATAAGTCTCATCCAAAATTTCCTGATGTTGCAAACTTGGAGTTCTTGATGTTCCCGAGGGAAGACCAGGTGGCAGGAAGATCAGCAAGGAGAATACGCATTGGTGAAGCAGTTGCCCAGGTTAGCAATGGTCAAAAATTAACCTGTTCTTGGTTTCTTCATTCTCCCCTGGATACATATACCTCAAAATTTTCCCATTATTTATATTTGAAAATAACTCATCACTCTTGCTTCTGTAGGGTGTTGTCAACAATGAAACTCTTGGATATTTCATAGGGAGAGTATATCTATTTCTTACCCATCTTGGTATTGACAAAGATCGCTTACGCTTTCGTCAACATCTGGCAAACGAAATGGCACATTATGCTGCAGACTGTTGGGATGCTGAAATAGAATGCTCTTATGGATGGATTGAGTGTGTTGGTATAGCTGACAGATCTGCATATGACTTGCGTGCTCACACTGTAAGGCTTATGTAAAATAGGAATATTCTGTTAGTTGTTGGTCTTCGACCTCCAAATTCAATGTTTTCTTCTTTTCTGGATCTTTCTTCTGGGCTTATGGTTTGCCTAGGTTTTTATCCAAACTTTGCAAACTGAATTGAGTTACTATTGCAGGATAAAAGTGGTGTGCCTCTAGTGGCCCATGAGAAATTTCCAGAGCCCAGGGAAGTAGAGGTGACCCTCTTTCTCTCAGCCTGTGCACAATGAATTGCCGTCTATAATCTAAACCTGAGTACACTGCTTAAAGTCTTAAACATGCTTACTAGCTTATGGTGTTGTATGTATTTTTCAGAAGCTTATTATATCTCCAGTGAAAAAGGAGTTGGGTCTTGCTTTTAAGGGCAACCAGAAGATGGTGGTTGAAGCACTGGAGGTAGACAACATTATTGCTTTTGTTTACTCGGTTTTGGACTTCATGTGAGGTTAAATTATTAAGTTTATCATTTGCTTCTGTTACTAGGCTATGGGTGAAAAAGAAGCAATGGAATTGAAAGCAACTTTGGAATCTAAGGGGGAGGCGGAATTTCGTATCTGTACCCTCGACAGGGTTGTCACTATAAACAAGAATATGGTGTCCATCTCCAAGGAAATGAAAAAGGAACATCAGAGGGCTTTCACTCCATCAGTCATTGAACCATCTTTTGGTATTGGGAGGATAATATACTGCCTCTATGAACATTCGTTCTACACAAGACCTAGCAGAGATGGTGATGAACAATTGAATGTTTTCGGTTTCCCTCCACTCGTAGCTCCTATCAAATGCACTGTGTTTCCATTGGTTCAGAATCAGCAGTATGAGGAAGTTGCCAGACAAATTGCTAGGTCGCTGACTGCCTATGGGATCTCATATAAGATTGATATAACAGGTATGCTCGGCCTCAAAAGTAATTCTTAGCTGCGGCAACTTCTCGGTTATGAGTTTCATTTTTTTTTTTCCTTTTTTTGGGATAAGTATGTGAGTGTCTATGCTTTCACTAATTTTCTCTCTAGTTTACCCTGGAAAGCTACCTGGATCAAGGGTGTTTGAGAATTATTCTCATCTACCTGGATAAGTGGATAGACACTCATCTATCGACTTATGGGAGTGACTAAGTTGAACTATCAGCTAACTTGCTAATTATTTGTTTGTCTTTTCCTCTTTGGGCAGTGGTAAGAAATGTTGATATGTGGACATAGCTTAAGACTCCTTAAGGAATATGCTTTCTACTTTGACCTAAAACTAACCTACATAGATTTAGCAAATTCTAATGTCGGTTATAATATTGGGTTAAAATTCAGGGGGGAACTGCATCCAAGGTGTGATATGAATATCATGGGAGACTAGGGAGGGAGGATGCTTATAAGTTATAACTGGAGAACCACTATTATAAAAGAAAGGAGGAGCATTCTCTGGGGATTTATTAAGTTCACCATATGAAATTGTGAACAATTTTTTAATGCTATGTTATTGACGTAAACTCGATGTTCATTAAAGTCCACTTGTCCAGGCTAATATCTTCCATCTGCCAAGTTTGTTTACTCTACGCTCTGAATATGACTAGTTGCAACTTACTTTAGCTCAATGCTATGAACTTCAAAGTCTAGCTGTGGTTGGTGCTTACACGCCTGGCAACTGCTGGGTGCACATCGTCTGCATGCAAATCTTTGAGTTTCACTTCTCTTCCTTTTCACCTATGGCGACTCCAGCTTTATCCTTGTGCACTTATCCTTGTGCACTTATCCTATGTGCTACTGATCTCACTGGGTAAATAAAATTGCTAATGTATGAAGATGTCCGCACCCAATACACTACAACAACAACAAACCCAGTGAATCCCACAAGTGGGGTCTGGGAGGATGAGATGTACGCAGACCTTACCCCCACCGGATGGAGAGGCTGTTTCCGATAGACCCTCGGCTAGGAAAGGAAACATATTAGAAAATAAAAACAAAATCAAACCAGAACTATCGTGCTAAAGAGAAAGTTAAAAGTAAAGCATATTCACAACAAACAGATAATAGCAATAGATGTAAAGGCGACGACTAAGATGAATATCATCTATATAAGCATAATATTATCTCTAATAAGGGGAAAGATACTCGACTATAATCTACTTTTCTACTCTAATCTTCGACCTCCACACTCGCCTATCTATGGTCATGTCCTCCGTGATCTAGAGCTGGGTCATGTCCTGCCTAATCACCTCGGCCAAATTCTTCTTCGGTCTACCCCTGCCTCTTCGCAGACCCAGCACTGCTAATCTCTCGCACCTCCTAACTGAAGCATCTTCACTCCTTCTCACGTGACCGAACCATCGCAACCTCGGTTCTCGCATCTTTTCGGCCACCGGGGCTACTCCCACCTTATCACGAATGACTTAATTCCTAATCTTATCCATCTTAGTGTGCCCACACATCCACCTGAGCATTCGTATCTCCGCCACGCTCATCTTCTGGGTATGAGAGTTCTTGACTGGCCAACACACTTATCCTTGGATACCAACAAAGCTTCAACTGATATATATGGCGTATGATTAGCCTTCAATGGGCCTATCATCGGCGTTCGTATTAACCATGATATCCTGGGTGTGTTGTTGTGCTATCATATGTCAATATTGCTTATGGTTTGTTGAACTGATGGTGCTTTGACAACTACTTAGTTGTGAACCTTGGGATTTTATGCTGTAGGTACATCAATAGGGAAAAGGTATGCAAGAACAGATGAACTTGGAGTTCCATTAGCCATAACAGTGGATTCAACATCCTCTGTGACAGTCCGTGAAAGGGACAGCAAGCAGCAGATTCGTGTGAATGTGGATGAAGTAGCATCTGTTATAAAGGAGGTAACTGATGGTCAGAGTACATGGGGTGACGTTTTGTGGAAATACCCTACTCATTCATCTTAACCACTGAAATTAGAATGTTTAATACCCTCATCTGTTCATTTGACACTGAAAATGTTTGACATACGCCCGTTTGGTGGAGGCACTCTTCAATACTTGTGCAGTGAGAATACTTGTACAATTTGGGCCTTTCATGTTCCCTGTGGTCTGTTCTTATTTGTCTTTGACCATATTATCAAGTTATTTCTGTTTCCTGGGTACATTTGCATGGAAGTGGTAGATATTAAGATTACCAAATAGTATGTCACTGATCTTAAACTTAACCAGTTACAGAAATTGCAGAAGTGAATTGAGGGACATTCATGTTATGCAAAAGCATTTTTATCTTTAAGCCGAAAAACACTACATCAGAATAGGAAGTTGATATAGAGGCAAAGTCAGAAAGATTAAACTAAGTAGATCTACTCAACCGAGAGTTTAAAACTTGTTATGGGCATGATTGGTCTTCCATTAGAATCACAACCTAAAAATGAGGCAGATGATCAACACCACCACCAGAAACTGAGGTGGAAGCAGCTGCAGCGGCATTGCTTCGTTCAGAATGGCAAAGCTGACGGAGCTTGGTGGGCACATACCAAATGGATAGTCGAGGATGTCCATTAAAAATGGCGTCGATATCCCAGCCTTGTCGAGCAGCTATGGCTACCAGGGGTTTGTAACATGCCTGTCTCCATGCCCCAACATTCTCTCCTCTCTCCTTGAATGCTCTTCTTAGAGCATTTGAAGCATCCTCATCAAGGCAATGAAGTGCATAGCAGTGCACGTAGTGTCGCATTTTTGGCTTGTTTATGTAACTTGCTCCTGCCTTTTTTGCGAACCTGAACACCTGATTTGTTACCTGCAATTTCAACACAATCAAACTACAACTATTGAATAAGCACTCAAGGGTGTATGCGAATGATCAATGAAGTGAAATGAAAATGATAACACTCATAGTGCAAATTTCAACCAAAAAAAAAAAAAAATAGGTGATTTCTTCTCATTTGTCTAAAAGTTTGCCAGCAAACAACAATACATGGGTTAGTAGGAGATATTATTGGAATATTGAAGTGCACACAGGTCAAATACACTTTGTATTATAATTACATTTTAGTTCCAAAAGCCAAAATACGTCTGTTTGATATTTGCTTCTCGTAAACATAATTGCAAAACTAACTTCAAACAGTTGACTTGGATTAAGAGTGCCAAGCAATTGTCTGGTACTAGAATTTGAAAACAAAAAATGTTGGCAAGTTTTATCTCATTCTATGTGTAGAATTTGGATGGCAAAGGACAACCTTACAGGTGGGAGGCACTTGAGTGAAAGTACAGAATGGAGTAATGGGCCGAGGGAGCTTTATGGTTCAGCCCATGATTCCGTACCCTTAGCTGTCAAGTTCTCTTCCGGACAGCTAATGGTTCCCATTGACCCAATTAACGAGGTCTTCTGAACCAAACACTCATCTACTAGTACTACTTATCCTTTCAAAAGGGAAAATATAACAACTGACTATACTCAGCTCCATTTATTTACTAGTATTGAATAAAGACAAACTATTAAAAATCTAATTGACTGAGACTTACCTGAAATATTAGTATAAAAATTCATATACAATTTTAATTTATAAAAATGAGACTTACCTGAAATATTAACCAAGATCATAGAGTTGGATGAAATCTTTTGTTTGTGAGAGTTAAAATTTTGAAAATATTCAGTTCTTTTGGAACAGATTTTATGTAGTACTAGGATTATTAGAAACAACATTAAAGGTATGTTGTAATTAATTTTCATAGTTAAGGATATATTTTACGATGTTAAGAAATTGCTTGACTAAAATCCTAACATACACTATAACATAGATTTGAAGATGTATATTAGTTAAATCACGTCAGATTTTTAAAAAAACCATGCATCACGTACATTAAAATGGAAAGATTATCTATACGACAAGGCTAAAGAAAGAAATTAGGATAAGAAAGAAAGAGAGAAAGGAAGGTGACCTTAGTAGGGCATTTTTCACCACGTTCCTTGGCAATATTCTGAACTTGGATCAAGAAATCCCTGCATTGTTCATAGAGATGGAACAAGTAATCCAAGCCATTCTTTTTACCACGCGCCACCTCCCCAGGCTCAGTTACTATGAAAGGATGTTCCCTTTGCCTCTCACTAATTCCTCCACCACCCTCATTATTAATGTTATAATCTTCATTATCTTCTTGTCCCTCCTCCGTGTCTTCATCTTCCTCCATTGATGACCCCCTTCTCTCTCTCCCCACCACCACCTTCTTCCTCCTCCTTTGTCTCATTCTGCCACCGCCTGGCGCCACCACTTCCCATGCCGTCCCTCCTCCGCCGCTTCCCACTGCTTCTCTCTCTTGCTGCTGCACTGGTTCCTCAGATAACCCTACTTCCCATTTTCACCATACATACACAAATTGAATACTACTGGCCGTACAGAAGTATATCGATTGTTTAAACGAACTTGTAAGGAAATACTACAACTCCTATTATTATATGAATATGAATGAGTCCATATAGATCAATCTAGTAATCTAATCAATCTTTCGCCTTGTGCAAAGATCTCTCTTTTCTTAGACTAGCCCCTAGTTCCCATTTAATAATGTTGCGATATAAATTCGGATATACTTTTTAAGTTTATAAGCAAAAATTTACCGTAGATTTAAAAGTTACTAAATAAAGTAATAATTAAAATGTTTATAAATTGTTTAATTTGCATGTACTCAAGGAAAAATCTAGACTCCTCCAAATAATATATAGTGACACATAAAATAGAAAATGAAGTAGCAAGTATGAAACAAGAAACCTAGTACTCTAGCTGCTGCCGTGCATGCACGATAATATTTTACTAGGCTCGTCTGTTCTTGTTCATTCAATATAACAGTGGTCAAACAATTGCATCTTGTTTTTTCTAAAGAAACTAATGGCCTTCCAAAAGTTCTGCATGTTAATAACCATACTCGTAAACATCTAAAGACCAGAATTTGGCTGTGGAAATTAATTACTATAAGTGGTTTTGCACTCGTATGTATATCAAAGCGAAAATAATTTAACTAATTAATGACTCGCAATAACAAAGGAGGTTCAAGTTGTAAGCAACAAACCTTCTTGTGATAGAGCATCAAGAACATTAGTTCCCCCATCAGAAAGAATGTGGCGGCGCCGCCCTTCCTCCTCCTCAAGCCTCCGCCGTTCAGCTCTAATAGCAGCTTTGATACCATACCTTTCTCCAACAAGAAGTTCCCATCTGAAAATTTGTGATAGGCTATTCATCATGTCATCAAGTTCATCATCTTTCATGTCCAAAAGTGTGTTCACCGTAAAACCTAACTCAGCTATCTTAGCAGCAGTGTAATATCTTATCCCATAAGCTTGGAACATTTCCTCTAGGCCCCCTAGCTCTCTTGTTCTAATGGAATAAGCCGGCGGTAGGGGCTGCGGCGGTGGAAGAGGAGGAGGTGGTGGTTGTGGTGGTGCCACCGCTTCCAACAACCGGCTTGGTGCTGGCATTGCACCTCGCGGGTCCCACTTGAACAAACTTGCTGAGAAAGCCTCTGGGTCCATGTTGAAAAATGTTATCCCAAAGAAGACACTTGTGTTATATGGAATGAAAGGTTATATATACAACTGTTGCTTCATATAAATAAATACTCCTATTAAAAGGGTTTTTAAATAATTTTGTATACTACGTTTTGTTTGTACTAGTATTTATTTTTAAATTGAAATGTAAAATTTCTGGGATTGTATCAGAGATAACTGAATACGAATGTGCTTTTCTGCTTTTGCATACTGAAGGAACGTACGATAGGACTGTTGCAATGGAGTATGAATTATTTTTGCTTTTTTAGAAGAAGGGGGGACTAGACCAAGCTAGTTCCAATCAGACTAGACATAGGCTTTAGGGAATTGAGAATGAACTAGTCAGAGAAACTTCGGAGAGTATCTAGTTTTCAACCCTTTCATTTTTGATGAAACCATTGTGGACGACTTTTGGAACTTTGCTCGTTTTAGAAACTTGCCCTAATTGCCGTTGAAAAACCCAATAATGCACCTTTCTAAGATGAATAGTTGAAAACCAATACATTGATAGTGAAAATATTCTAACATACATTAGCGCACAATCTCTTTAAATTTTTAAACTGTAATGGTTAACTATAAATATGTTTTAAGCGACTTGATGATCGTTGAATATAAGATATACTATATGACACGTTTTTATTTTGAAATCCTTTCTGGAACGGGGTAATTTGAAGGTTAATTAAATGTATATATAGTTTGAATTCGACCCTACTGGTGTTCAAACAAATGAGATTTGAGGGAATATGTGATATATGTCTAATTAAACTAAGTCGAGGTAAATTCGATCCCTCTTTGACTTTTCTTGGTTCAGATTGATTTTCTTTCGTGGAGCAGTGCATCTACTTGTTTACTTATATGTGAACAACAATCCGTGCAATTACTAGAGTATATAAAACTATATTTATTGTTAAATCAAATGTTATTCTCGCGATTGATAATGAAACTCCTCATTTATCATAAACGAAAGTTCTAGTAATGATATATACATATTGGAAAATTATTAATCAAACTAATATATTTGGTGTGTATATGTACTTCTATTACCAAAATAATAAATCTCAACGTATGACACGAATCACGAGCAGTTAAAATTAGGAGATAGAGAAAATCCTATGCTAGACAAATAGAAAAGTTTATAATACCACTTTGTTGAATTTTGCCAACTCATACTTTTATTCTTGTCATTTTTCAAAGTATAGTACATATATGCACAAAATTATGCCACTTATGAAAACGAAGTAAAAGGAAAGCTGGCCTCGATCAGATGTGTCCAGCAAGATAAGGGGCGCTGTGAGTATACGCTTGCTCCTTAAACTTAGCCACGGTCGCTCAACGGGTACATACGTAGAACCGACGGGCGTATATCTATCATATGGCCGCCTTAAGTTTAATCAACTCTTAGTTACGGTTTACTTTGGGCAACCACTTCTTTTATGGGTCTAACAATATTAATATTCGTATTATTCCATAATTAGAACTGGGGTAAAGCCTAGTGTATAAATACTCTATCTTCTTCATTCAAGGAATATATATATCATCTATTCATTTATTTTCTTCGATATTTCACTTTTGTCTATGACCTTTTATATAAAGTTTTGTTTTACCTAGCATATAAGTTTTAGGCAAAAACAGTACAATCGACCATGAAAATAATTCTTTGAATGAACAGAACTTGTGCTCTCATAGCACTTGTTGAGAAAAATTAATCTCCAAAAAAAAAATATTCACAGTATATGTCTTGATTAAATGCAGAACATCCAATCCTATATATCAAACAAAAGCCATGCAGATTGAAAAATCAAGTTTACGGTTCCTTTTTTGAACTTGTAACTGGCCAGCTACATTTTTTGGTGGCAACTTTGACATTTTGCTTTGTGGTGATTTAAGCAATAACACCATGGAGTAAGGATTCAGCTCAATAAATAGAACGGTTCTTTCTCAGTAGATGGCATCACAAATTAAATCATATAATGCAAGAGAAAAGCAGTGTAGGAGAGAAAACACAAGGTAAGAAAATACTCTGTGAAGAAAAATAGAGTGTGAACGGTATTCTAGTAAAATGAAAAAAATCAAAAGAGTGTTATTTATTTTGAGTGTGTAAAGTATTTTGAGTATTCTATTCGGTACTACACGGTGTAAAATTCTTTATTATAGTGAAATTATTAGCTCCTCTTCAGATCAGTGGCTTTTTCCTTAATTAAAAGGGCTTTTCACTTAAAAATCCTGATGTCGTGTTATTTTTTTTTAAAAAAAAAATTGTTGATTATTGTGTTTGGGTGTTCCACATTTAATCCCATCATATATCATGAATATGTTTTTGTGGTGGATTAAATTTTCCCAACAAGTAATAAAGATCCATGACAAATATTGAGAAAGTTTATCTTCTTTCTTGTAGATTTTGAGTTGAGAAAATATATGTATTTGTAACATAAACTGTTTTTTATTATTCAGTTTTTTCAAATCAGTGAATGGATATGCTACCGTTTGTTGGATCAATTAGTGATAACTATCTCTCGGAAAAATAGTTAAGTACTGTACTAATGAAGTTGCATATATGCTTCACCCCCCTATACATATTTTTCATAAAATATGAACTTTTCACTGAAGTGGGACTGGGAAGGAATGGGTTCAGTTGGGAACATAGTTAAAAGACATTTAAGAAACACAACTATTGCTAGGAAAATTAAAAGTAGATGCTTGCAGGGAAGTACGTGCAGAGAGAATCGTCAGATGCATATATACCAAAGATTATCAACGAGAGCAACTGAGCTCAGGGGGTATACATAATCTTTCTGTAATCTAATAAGGCTGTTTCCTTTGTACTTTCCAAAGACAAAAAAACAAGAACAATTCTAGTAGCAAAGGCAAAACCACAATAATCTTCCAATCCACGAAAAATGTGTACTTTTAAACCAGTGTAATTAATTGTTACATAATTTATCATAGTACAATCCTCCCAGATTTATTTGTTTTACTATTTTTCATAATTTTATCCATCTAATACTGTATACGTCAGCCATTAATAATTTAGTCTCTGAATTAACTTGAGTGGTCTGAATATATTTGCTCTTATATTTCTGGACTATCTGGTATTTATACAGATATTTGTCCAATAAACTAGTGTAATATAATAATGTTTCTATAACACTATTATACATGTATACCTCTCAGAACAAACAAAGATCTGGTCAACCTTAGGACTATAAATTTTCACCTATGAACAGTTGACACGTACTAAGACGGCAGTGTACGGGTTCTATAAATGTTGTCCTATGGCCATGAGAACTTCTGGTGCAGAGAGCCATTGCGTAGATTCGCAGAACTGATGTAGTCCAGCTTTTGTTTGTTTGGATTTTCTTTGCTTTTGTCTCTTCTGTTTAACTTTGTAAAACGGATAATTCATTGAGTTACAATTTAAGTACTTTTTTTTCTTGTTAATTGTTTTACTCAATTTGAAACTTCGATTTAACCTTCTTGAAATTTTAGAGTTGAACAGTCTTCAATTTCCTCTAAAAACTTTCTAACCGTGTGACGTTTGTTCCAACTTCCAAGTCACAACAACAACAATAACATACACAGTGGTATACCACCAAGGTGAAAAATATATTCGAGAGAAGCAAGATGACAATATCAAACATACTCAAGATAAACAGAGAACAACAATAACACATAAAGTTCAAAGTAAGCTAAAAGCATAATATACTAAAAATCGCTCGAATACTATCTATCCCTCAATGATCAATTTGGTTCAAATGCAAGTATTGCAGTTGAGATTTAAGAGTCTTAAAATTGAGTTCTCTTACAAGAATACCTTACTTATTTGGCAATAACGCAGACAATAATTAATTGGTTCTTGATTAGATACTTAAACTTACTTTCATGTTCCTCATCCTCCCCGCCAACCCAAAAGATAAACAAACAAGTACAAAGAAAGTGAAAGTAAAGTTGCTGAAAGCTGAAAATTGTAGTATTTCGTTTCAAAGCGTTAAATGATGAAATGTCCTAAATCTCAGAGTCCTGACTTAATAGCAAATGTCAAGTCAGGGAAAAGATAGTTATCCAGGGTCACAGGCATCCTTTAGCAAATCTAAACACCCTTTAGTCCGTTAGTCTTTTGGCTAAATTATAAGCATAACTAATTAATTTCTTGCTATAGATTCTTCATGAGCACAAGCAATCTGATGTTTAATGTTGCACATAATTTCTTGCTATAGATTTTAACATATTTTACGTATGATCAGAAAATGAAATTTGGCTCATAGATTCTAATTTGAGCTATACAGTGGATTTTTTCACTGGGCCAATGGGGCCACAAAAGGTTTCACCTGATTGTATTTGGACTTGTAGTAGCATGTAGTCACTCTGGTTTAGTTGTACACACTAGAGAGTATTTTTTTGATCTCGTACAAAGTATTAATCCACAAATTGAGCATTGAAGCATGGTTAACTTACTCGGTTGAACCAGACTCCTTGATAAAGCTTATGGAATCATAAAAGAAATGCTCGTAAAATTCACATAAACTCTTATAACGTTTGACATAATAATAATACATCAAAAGTAGTGATTTATCGACAAAGTTGGATGGATTTCAAAAACCTCAAAGTTGGATGGATTTTACTTTTCATGATCCCATTGTTTTATTAAAATGATACAACAATTCTTGAATAAGGTAAACTTGTGCACTGGGGTGGATCTAAGTTGAAGGGGTTCAATTGAATATCATATGTTCTTGTGATATATTTGAGCTATTAAATCCCCTTTGATAGCAGGCAAATTCCAAGTAAAGTGAGAAATCTGGTAGTATTAGGGACTATCCTAAACTTTTATTAATAATCTTCTTTTGGCCCTTGATTGGACTTAGAGTTGGGGATAGAAGACCCGCCGCTTTACCTTGAAATTGGAATCGGAAAGGGCGTAATCGAAGAAATTTCAATCACAAGAAAGAAAGACTTTTTCTAGAATAAGGTAGGGGTCAAAGCCGATCAAATGACAGAAGAGCCAAGTACACAAGATAAGCGTTGCAACTAGAACAAAATAACGAGCGAACGGGCGAAGGATATTCATGATAGGTGTAGAGGAAATAGCATTTGTTTGAATCCTGGTTCCGCCAATGGTTCAGCTATTGTGGGGATTGTAGTAGTAGTTCCTTTTGATTTTTTATTGAATCATGAATGTGTAAATGAGTAAGTACAGAATTTTCGACTGGATGCCTTAAAGTTTGTTCTGACTCCTAATTTTCCTTGTTTCTAGCATTCTATCTATCAACATTCATCTATGCTATTCTCTATGAGCCTGCAACTTAGTGCTGAGCAGCTGAATCGTTGTTTCTATTAGAAGTAATTAAGTAACTGCATGAGGTTAATTTCAGTGCCAACCATGGTCGAACCCATACGCTCCACCTCCAAACTTAAGGTCACAACATCAGTGTCATAGAGTCAAAAGTTGCCAGCTGAACTTAGTTTCTCAAGTTTTGTGTATGCTATTCTATAGATCGACATTGCTTATCGCATGCTTTCAAAAGTGCAAGCTTAGTATAAAGACGATATAGCTAAAGCTATTTAATTCTTCTTAGGTAAAAGATGAGTCTAGCTACTTTCTATGTTTGTGGTAGCGCAATAAGTTGCAGAAAATTTGACTCTCAAGTACTTAACCAGTTCAGATAACAGATATCCTCACTCATGCTAATTTTTTTCGGATTAACTTAATACTATCAAGTGTTGCAATTATGAAAGTGCTAATGATGCTGGTTGCCTTATAGTAATGTTTAGTACTCTTTCTAATTCAATTCTGGGTGACTATCCTCCAGTCAATCATGTCAGAAATGGTTAAAATATTTCCCCTGATAACTGCATGCTAATTTAGTAAAGAGATGACTTAGTAGAGTGAGTTTTTATGTAACCTTTTCTTCATTTGCTGTAGAATCGAGAGTGAAGACTGTCTAGTTTGCTGAGTCACAATTTAGATGGAAGCTGAAGTGGCAATTAGGGGACAATATTTAAATATTCTATTTAGGCTAAATGATTGTAAAATGCATACAAATTGTATAATTGCAGTACAAACTTTTCTTTGATGGTGAAACAAGAAGATTTCTCATCGCTAGCATTACCAGCTCGATCAGGTTGATACTCCTCGAAAAGGAGCTCGAATAATAATGTTGTAGTGACTTGCTTACAAAGGCATATGCAGCCTATATTCAGTGGGTTCTAATTTTTGAAGAACATAGATATATATGTAATAAGCTGCTAAAGTTTCCATATATATTAAATTATGAACCCATATCGCAAGAGTGCAATGAGTTCAAGGTTAAGTTTAAACCTGAATCAGTCTCTGCTTGTTTAGGCTTCATGGATAGGAACTAAGGGCATTTTGCCTCCATAAATCTCGGGTAGTTGGCTTTCATCCATGTCTTGAAGTAGGGTTGTTGTAAGTCGTTTGTTTTCCACAAATACAATCTGACAAGAAAGATAGAAACTAAATTGGTGAAGATGATTAAATACAAGGTTTGAAAACAACTCAACAAGGCTATCCTCCCCAAAAGCTGCAGAGTGACTAATCTCTAGCATGTTTCATCAACCATTTTAGAGCCTCACCTTTTTCTTGGTGTTGTTGTCAATAAAAGGATATATAATCTTCCACAATGTCCAGAATAGGTATGGAACATGAACTACAAATAGCTTTCCAAGTCTTTCGGGGTAGCAGTCCTGCAATTAATAGCACTCTTCAAGATTTAGCACTAGAAGATGGCGAGCCTTTTCCTGTAAATGAAAAGGACTTCGCCTATATACACTGATAGTGTCAAGAATTATGACAGAATCGTGTATCTTAACATGTGTTAACAGGCAACATGCCATTTTTTCAGGTTACTAGTCCGGCAACGTATAGTTCACAAATGAAAATAGGTAAATAGACCTGTAAAATGGATAGAGCACCAATGTATGCACGAGCATCGCTGTTGGAATAGCCAAAACCTTGGAGATCCCCAATTACCACAAACTTCTCCCTTGATCCTGGTGAGGTCCTGATTCACCAAGAAAATCCCATTATAAAAATATTAAAATAGCATGATTTCGATTGTTTTTTTTAACTCAAACTTGCCAAGTCGAAGTATATTTTATTAGACAGTGTACCTTGAACAGAGTTTGTCTAAAGCCAAGACAACAAATCCTGCAATTCAAAACTAAACTCTTTACGATAAAAAGATTATTTGGTTCAAGGTAGAGTTTCTTTAACAAACAAAGCAGCAGGCCAAAGTGAAATAGAATCAAGAGAAAGAAAACAAAACCATACTTTTGAATTCGTCAAGACCACCTAGTTTGTTCTGATAATGCCTGCCACCAAAAACGACAGCAATAGGGCGTCCTTGTTTGTCCACACCTTGCATAAACATTTTGTTATGTGCTACCTCGTTTGGAATCTCACTTGCTGAAATTGAACCATTTGGTACAAAGCTTCTCTTCCATTTAAGGTATTTCAAGAACATTGCTGAAGCTTTGTCCACGTCTAGATCTCTAGCTCTAAGAAACCTTCTTAATGCATAATCATCTGCTTCCTGCAAATAATTGAAGTACAAATTAAACCTCTGTTGCTCTTTATCATTGTTACATTAAAATATCTTGATGTTTTGTCGTTGAACACTGTTGAACATAATATTAACTAATTAAACGTGTGCTTCCTCTAACAGCTTAAGTCCTCAACAACTTAAACGTTTAGATGAGACTGTACACTTCAACATGCTATTAGAACCAACAAATTAAATTACATTAATAGAGGAGGAACTAGTACTTGAAGCTTGTGGATTCAGGTTTCTAGTCCTTTTAAATTAATGGACTCTAAAATAATAATTTGTCCATATTAAGGATATAGACGAAAGCTATTGTTTCGGCGGAACAAGCTGTTTACTAAACTCTAGCTCCACCCATGAATCTTTACACTGTCAGTGAATATAACTTATATTCGTTAAGAATTACGATACAATTACCTTGGAAGAAGGATCTTGCTTTTCTAGCAGAAGTCTCATGAGACGAATCTTGTTCTTTTCTTCTTCACTGATTTTGTAATCACATTGTAATTGGATCTCTTGTGTTTCTGTTTCTCCTTCTTGCTGCACTTGTTTAAGTTTATCATCATTTAGCTCCTTGGCTACTCCCTCAACCTTCCCCTCCATCACTTTCTTTTAACTAGTGGGAGAAGTATAAAAGGTATCAAAAGGACCCAACTTTCAAGATTACAAATGTTCTATTTCAATATATGGCTAACTTGGAGGACAAATTTAAAGAGGAATGAAATGGGGAGTAAAATCAAATGGAGCCACCAATGTAGTTAAATCATGAACTTAAAGGGACCACATACTACTAAATAAATCGGTTATGAAGAGTATTTATACTTGTATTTTAGCTCGTATGACGTTAGACTCAGGGACGGAGGTAGCTACGAGCTTGGGGTTCGCCAAATTCAATAGTTTTTGACTTAGATCATATATTAATCTACTTTAATAAATACGTAAAAAAAAACTAAATCTGGAATTTAGTAACTCAATAATTGGTGAGTTCAATAAATCTACCTCTAATTTAAATTAAACTAAACAAAATATATTCGTTAAAGGCGGATGCAGGATTTAATTAGGTGAATATATATGTATATCCTTGTGTGTATATTATAGTCCAATCTAGCTAATTTCGGATCGAGGGTATTTGGTATGTTATTGAAAGAAAATATCTTACTCATCACGAGCTCTCATCCACTGACTCATAGTTGGATCTGCCTCAAATTTTCGTGCAACAAAAAAAATCGTCATTAGATTATGGAAAGAGACACAAATATCTGGTTTGGTTGTGGGGAAAAGGAAGTTCACCTACTTATCTACCTCATAGTAGATGTGACTATAACTAAGTATAGACCAGTTCGTGGTACCCCTTTGGCATTCAGTGTTCAAAGTTGTATATGAATTATCTAGGGCCTAGAATCAATTTGGATATTATATTTTTTTCAAAGACAGATCATGAGAAATTTGATCTGTTTTTAATAGATCTAACATATAGATCACAGCCATTTTGTTCGTTGCGCATCTTCCCTAAAAGTAGGGAAAAGACGAGAAGACTAAGGGAAGTTTGACTCTGATTTTGGTTTTAGTTTGTGGAAAGGTCATTATGAAAAAGTCTAATTTTTAGACGTCTTGTGTGTTTGGATTAGTCCTGAGAAAAAAGTGTTCTAAAGAATTTGAATCAGTTTAACCTTTTGTTTGATTTCTGTTAACAAAGATCTAATTTCTGGAAATTAATGTTTTGCTTTTTCAACTAAATTATGCTTTGTTTTTTAAAGAAATTTGTGCAGACATTTAACCAATTTGGTAGAAAGAATGAAGTAGGAGAATACAAAAATAGAAAAAGCCATTTGCTTATGGGTAGAGGCATCACGCTAACTACCCAAAATTAGAAAAGAAACAACGAAGACCACACATTGTGCACTTATTAAATGGCTGTTTGCTTACAGTTGGCAAGTAGAGGAAAGCAGTTAATGCAATGACAATGTGGGTGATAATTTTTTTGGCTTTTTTTTTTTTTTTTTTGCTATACACCGAATTATTCAATCAAACGGAAATCGAAAACTTTGATATTTAGTACTAGTACTTTTCTTTTGGTATAATATAAATTTCAATATTCAACATTTGTAAGGAAGAACTGATTGATTAGATTATTGTATAATAATAATAATAACAACAAAAAAAGGCCTAATAATAGTATGTTGAAATAAGTTTTGTTTTATGAATTAGACTCTACATGTAATGTTTTTGACTTTTGTTATATAATTATTAGCTAAACCAAGATTAGTCAGTTTAAGTCACTATCATATGTGGAGCCGTGGAGATATAGACAGTGTTTTGGAACTAAAGGTCAAATTTGTAGTGTTGCCAAACAGCACTACATGAACTTAAAGACTGTGTTTTTGACTTCACTGTTAGTTTTGTTGCTGCACTTGTTAGGCTTCCAGTAGCTCATTCAGATTAAGTCATAGAACTATACCAGCATGAATTGGAGATCAATGTGATCATTTGTAACGTAGTACTACAATAGGATGGATGCGTAACATTCTGGCCAACTAAACACAAGCCGAAGACTTCTAGTTTAATCAACTTTTATACACTGAGAGTATGAAAAAGCATTGCGATTCAGTGTAAAACTAAATCTTTTTCATTGTGGCAGGGTTTTGGGATCACAATCAGGTTCTAGTACCACTTGAATCAACTTGTAGACTACAAATTTTTTTTTGGTAACTGATAGATTATGTAGATTATGATACACAGGAACATAATCATAAACAGATTATGCATCAATTTTTTTATTTGTTCGCAGATCTAATATATGGCAAGTCATGCGAGTGTTACAAAAACCAAGTCGATACCATCAACCTCCTCATAACCAAACCATTTTACAAACAAAAGCTCAGTTCCAGATCAATGTAACGTGTCAAAGACATCAGATACAGTATTGCAACAATTTGGTGCTCAAGTTTGATCAAAGAAGCATTTGATGTAGAAACAAGTTGAACCAGTAACTTAGCTCCCAGGTCAAGGTCTATTTTTGTTTCAATCAACTGTTAGCTTTAAAAGAAGATTATTGAAACACCCATTGTCAAGCAGCCTATAGCCACCCAAGGACTCAACCGTTCACCTGCCACATTAAAGCATGCTAGTTAGTAACAAAAGTATTTGCAATATCCTATATTCTTTAATTCATCAGTTCATTTTTCTCTAGCTACATATAGTGTTGAATGTTCAGGTAAAGGAATGTTTAAGAAAACTTCATACCCGATCATTCATATGCTTTTTGACATTTTGACAAAGGTAACCATTCAGAAGATGTAATGGAATAGCTCCCAGAACAGAGGAGCAGCGAAAAAGAAACAAGAACCGCCATTAAGACAATTGGGTGAACAAAGGACATCATCAGGTAGATGAAGCTTCTCAAAATATTTGGTCTGGTGAGAAGTATATCTTCCTAGTCAATATGGCATATACACAAAAAATAATCTTTGGCGCATTCTGCTTTAGTATCCATTTATCAGATGTATAACAGTTAAGTTTAAAGTGTTAGGTCTTCACATCAGCAGCAATTCAGCATTAAGGGGTCGTTCGGTTGTTGGATATTGTGGGCTTATACAGGTGCTAAATCCAGCACTAAATATCACAGTGTTCGGTTGCTTTTGAGTTGAAATTCTAATGCGGGGATTAAGTTAGTACAACGTTTGGTTTGTATTTCTTTTTCCCGCATAGTTAATACCCGCATAAGTTATGCGGGAATCTATGTATTATTTTATGCGGGGTGGAAGGTGGAATTAATAATGTGGGTATTAGTAATGCGGGTATTAAAATTTGAAATGACAAAACTAACCTCATAATAAATAAAAATATTTTTTGAAATTTATTTAAATGTTAAATAAATATTTTAAAATTATACTCCCTCTGTTTAAGTTTACCTGTCCAAGTCAACTTTGCACTCCAAACAAGACAAAATAAGAAAAATTAAATTGGACAAATTTACCCTTATTTATTGTACTTAATTTAATTATTATATCACCTAATAGTTAGAGCCAAAACAACCAACAATAAGGAGAATTGATTTGAATTCAAGGTTTTGACCATTTAATGTCAAGGGTAAAATAGGAAACACATAGCTAATTTTATCTTGAATTGCTAAAAGGACAAGTAAATTAAGAATTTGACTTTGCCAAAATTGGACAAGTAAACTTAAACGGAGGGAGTACTTTGTATATTAATTTGTGATATATATCAATGATTCAAGAAATAAGGCCCACATTATAATCCCGCATAACTAATACCCGCATTATTAATACCCACATTGTTAATACCTGCATTGCTAATACACACATTATTAATACTCGCATAAAAGAGCCTTTCAACCGAACGACCCCTAAATCCACAGCCATAAGTTTCTTTCATTTTTAATGGGACTACGTGCAGGAAATTCAGTTGAAGAGGAAGTACATACATTGTTATTAATAACCAAACTAGCAAAACTTCAACTATGTAAGAAAAATTTAGTAAATTAAGGCAGCATTATTAAATTAAAAAATAGTTAGTGCAATAATGCAGACAGCTCATTAGTACCAGCAATATGTAGTGCCTCTAACTTACCTATTCTAGCAGCCTTCCAAAAGAAGCCTCGAAACCTGCCATTTGTAGTATCTCATTAGGATACAAAAAGGAGAGCCACAATTACAGACGTTCTTAAGCTGCTAAACTAACGAAATGAGGCTCATAGGAGTAGAAGCTTATTGACTGGACCTCCTCCATTCAGGATCAAGGTTTGTAGCCCATAAAAAGCCAAGAAAACAGAGTAGATTCAATAAAGTGCACTTCTATTTTCTGATGAATATATAGCATTTTATATTCAAAAAGGAACACCTATAGGATGGAGTCCCTACTTTGATAAGGTATAAGGCGGAGGGGTCCATTTCCCACTAACAAACAGATACTCGCCGTAAAGCATATACATGAAACAATTGTAAGTCTAGAATCCAAGCAAGTAGACCATGTTAAAACCTTCAACTTTAAGGAGGTTAGTTCATAAATGAAGAAGTTAAGACGAGGGACATAAAGATTTCCTTGAAGGTTATCACAACTGTCTATCCAATACATTGAAGGGGATTTTTTTCAGAAATATTTGTGCTGATATGTATGTGCCCCTTCCACTACCTCCAGTTCGTGGCATATTTCTACATCCTTTACCAGCATCCCCGGGGCAAGTCACAGAGGAGAAAGGAAAGGAAAATGGTTGATGCGGTTGTTGTTGTCCACATGCACCCAATTAGACAACAGAGTTGACTGTTCAGGCTATGGCGCCAAATGAATACCAACAACGGCAATAAAAGAGACATATGAAGATGTTAACAAATGATGAATACAGCACTATATGAATATCAAGATTAAACATAAGTAAGATTGAAATCAGTCACATAGCCTGTCACCTGAGCTACAGGCACCCATTACTTAACACCTACTAAGGAAAATTGTATTAGCTACACAAACAGGGAGACTTACCCAGTTCTCTGTTCAAGAAGTGCTGGAAAATGCATCTTCACATAAGTGCATGTACAAATCCATAACAGCACTACCGTCAAAAAGGAATGGAAATTAAAGAGCGCTGACTGAAAATAACAACACAAACGCATTAGCATCTATTTACGCTTTCAATACAGAATTTGCATTCCAATGCAACTCACCATATCTGTACTATCCTGTCTTTATCGATTTTCACTTCCACAAACCCTACAAAGTAAAGCTGCATCAGTTAGACTCCGCTCACATCAAACGGAATAGTAATGAGACTGAGAAATGGTAGTGATTCCCCGTTATATTTTTTAATCATTCAGCACAATCACCTCAAAGGGATGAAGCCTAATTCTATGTGGAACCAGTCAACTGCTTCCAAACCACATTTGAGCATCCTACAAAACTGAAGTTTTTTTTTTTTTTTTTTTTTTTTTTTTTTTTTTTTTTTTTTTTTGAGAAAGCCTTCAAAATTGATGTGTTAACTACACATTGACATCATCTATAGAGTGCCCTACAAATAAACTGCAAATGAACAATGAGAGAAACACATCTGTACCTTACTAGGAGTTACGCCTTTTAATTCAATAACAAGTGAAGATCTTCAAATATGATAAGAATTGGAATAAGAAGGACCTTCCTATAGTAGCTCTCTGCACTCATGGGTATAAGCAAGTCCACTGTGTCTCATCATTTCTTTTTATCTTCTCCGTTATATATATGCATCGACTTCCGAAGTTTTACCAATTTATTCGAACTTTCTTTGATAAGCAAATGCAGCGAGATATTTACAGAACCCAAAAATGAAAACTTCTGTAAAAGGATCTCTAAATACACGCATTCAGATCAGCAGATGCAGGTCAACCCCAAACAGATGCATCCATATGACAGCCAGAAAAATCAACACTATCGACTCCAGTACAGAGGCGGACCTAGTGTGCTAAACACCGGTGACATCGGCAAATTTTTTTTATGTATAGGTATAAATTGGCATATTTATATTAAACTTAGTGGTAACCCCGCCGTGCCCAGATCCTTGGTCCGCCTCAAGTACAATGTGGTCCTTAGACAATTATGACTACGATTGTGTCGCCCTTTCGGTAAGATGAAAGTGAGCATTTCTATGTCTGCTCTTTGGAAGAAAATACTACTGTCACAAAAAGTATGTGAATTATGATCCTGAAAAGCAAAGGTTCATCCTTACATGAGAGTCTCATAGTTGATCTCAATGGCGAGTACTACCTAAAATTATCCAATGATGATTCTATCCATCCACTCTTATTCCCAAGGTAGAATTAAACGACATCAGCTTTTCACCAATCTATTCTATTAAAATAACTCAATTTCAACCCCTTAGCTTTCTCGGTTAAGATTTAAGACATCAATTAGTATCCAAATCTCTGAAGTGTCCACGCACTCGCCCTTAACCAAGTACAGGAAAAGTCTTGACATGGAAAGTAGGCTTTATTTGTTATTATACCGAGTCTGGCTTTCAGCTGTATTGAGCAAAACAACATTAGATTAACCTATTGTGACCATACAATACAAATTTCTTTCGCAATTCAGAGCGAATACATGTCACTGAAATCCAGTTGGCCATTGCCTAATACAACCTTTATTTCAGTACTTTAGCTAGGAAATATAAAGCTATACCATGGATATAATCAATGAAAAATAATTTAGCAAAACAATGAGATGACATAAATATTATAGATATCATAAGAAACTATCCCCGTCTCCGTTCTAATTTATAAGTCATAGTTTGAATTGGCGCGATGTATAAACAAAGTGCGAATGTGTTCCAAAAAATCTAACTTCTAAAAAAAAAGAGAACTTTTCTATACATCCATTACATAACAGTAATCAAAGTTTAATCCAACGGAAACTTTAATTTATTGAGGGGGCATTACCTAAACGGAGAGGCAATTGCACCAGTTGTATTGGGAGTTTCAGATCGCTTAATTTGGAAATAGATCCCCCTTTTTCGTTTGGTTTTGATGAAAGATTAAAGTGGAAGGAAATTCGGGAATGGAATAAAGAGTCAGCTTTTACACTTTAAGCAACTTGGTAGACGTAGTAATAAACGTCAAGTGGCTAACTTTAAATTATAAACACTATTTATTGCTATTTCTAAAAGCATGCTTATTTTTGGTGTATAGCCACAAATGCAGTCATGATTTCCAAATTAGCAACTTGGCGTTAACTATCTCCAAACGGGGGAAGTGCACAAAGAGCCTGTTTTAGGAATTCATATACGTTTTAGCTAATTTTAAAAATTATTTAATTATTACTCGCTAGAAGTAAATGGGGAGCCTAAAATAGGCTCCCATGCTGTATTGGTCGATTTATGTTCGATCACAAGAAGAACGGACTCGTTTATGTGGCAAAGCATTAATTGATTTCGAAGACATTTACGATCGAGAAGAAGTAGCTTCGCTCGACGGTGTGATCGATTATGCTATGTCGAGATCGGAGAGTTTCGAAGACAGTTGTTCCAACGGATAACTTAGGTTGTCCTCATCCTAAATTTATCGGAACAAATCTAGCGGATTCGGCGGAAGTGGGTGAAAATTGGCAACTACTGAAAGAGAGATATGAGGAAGTGGGAGTTCTTCTAGGGTTGGGAACTCTTATCATTTCAACCTATAAATAGGACTATATTTCTTCATTTGCAGGGACGTTGATGAAAACACCACCTTTTATTTTCTTCAGCTATACAGCCGCTCATTACACTATTGTTGTTTGCTCATCATACCATTGTTAATCTATTGTCATTATCAAAGCAACTATTGTATTAAACATCAATCGTGGCTTGGTTCAAACGTGGAAGAAGATTCATCTCTTTCATCGAAGCACCAACCTCCGATTCTTCAATACAATAAGCTTTTTTCGCTCTATTTATTTATTTACTATTATTTATTCCGTTGTTTGCATGCTATTTCCATCATTCGATACTTTAATTCATCACAATCGATCTCATTAATTTGTTATCGTCGCCTTGGTAGTATAGTTGGTCCATTATTTAACTTTCTTACTAATATCGAACACTTCAAGTGAATCATTGTTGTTGCTTTCCGATCGTATTGTTACCTGATTGAGTGCATCTCCATCGATCGCATTTATTTATCGTTATACCTAAATTCGTCATCGAACCTGGTTAAAATCAAATATTCAGCATCGAACGAAATTAACATATAGGTCATCTTCGATAGAAACTCGCCCGAAATTAGATTATCGTAAATTGCCAATTCATTATTTGCCTTAATTCGTCTGTTTACATCTGCCTTCGAATTGTTCATTCTGACTACAACATCGGATTTGCCTATTTATATCTTCGACACTTATATTTGCATTGTCTTCGAATTAAAGCCCTAAATATCGACTACTTGTCAACGTAAACTGCCTATCAATCGATCGAATTGAGATATAAACGGTCGCCTTAGACTCAACTAAGTATAAATTTAATTGTAAAACCTGAAATACATTTTTAGGAAATACACATGCTAAATTTTTACTCTCCAAGTTGCTAAGGTGTAAAAATTATCTCAAATTTGTGGTTATTAAAATAAGCGAAGTAAATGGGGAGCCTAAAATAGGCTCCCATGCTAAATTTTTACTCTCCAAGTTGCTAAGGTGTAAAAGTTATCTCAAATTTGTGGTTATTAAAATTTTCTTTCCCCGAAAAAGAAGTCATAGAGTAACGGGTAAAATTGTTTTTTGATTTTGTGAAGCCTATAGGTCACGGTTCAAGGTGGAAACAACCACTGTTTTCAGATTAGGCTGCATACATCACACCTTTTGGGATGTCTCCATTTCCCGGACCCTTCGTGAATATTAGATACTTTGTGCACTGGGTTGCCATTTTGCAAAACTCGTCTATTACTCTTCGTCAATCTTGCTCGTGATACTGTGATTGTCTCTGGAAATATTTATAGTATGCTTTTGTAGGAGCTCCTTTTTCTTTTTACAATTTGTGGTCAAATAGAGTGTTGCTTGCAGTAATTTTTGTTCTCGAACACACGCTCAGATAGGAACTCATTTCATTGAAGTGACATCAATTTAATCAAATATAGATATATAAATAATTAAAGAAGAATAATCTTTTAATAATTCAAGTTATGAAAAGGTCGGTAAGTAAAAAAAAAAAAAAAAATCCTTATGTCAATAAGGTAAAAAATAATAAAGTACTCATTTTTTGGGACATGCGTCTATCTCAAGGGTACATTGGCAATACCAATCGTCATCCATATGTACACATTGTACTCCACACACATTATTAGATCCAAATTGTTCATAACAATAAGCATTGCACTGGTTAATTCCTCTTTGATATTTGCATATATCTTTGTAGCTCGTTGTGCATGTCTGTTCACAATGTGGATCTGCTACACATACTGCCAGATATATACACACACTGTTGTTACAATAATTTGTTGAGTCATAAATAATTTAACTACTACTACAATGCTATAAAGGTGTGTGTAATCAACTCATACAAAAGATATATATAACATATTGTTGCCCAAAAATTAAAAGAGGGTATATATACCTGATACAATGGCAATAAAGATGACTAAGATCAAAACAATTTTTGAGGACAACGCCATCTTTCAATCACAAAGACACAAATGTTGTGATGTGGTATGACTTGAGATCTTTGTCTATGCCGTTCTCTCTTTATAAACAATTTTGGCTAATGCTCTAAGTATTCTTTTATCAAAATCTGAATTTGGACATTTCTTTAATGTTTGAAAGAATAATAGCACAATAGTCAGAGATTTGATTGCCACTTTGTTTTTAGAAGGTCAGCCAATTTCTTACTAAAGTGGTTCTAACAACAAAATTTATATAATACGAGCAAGAAAATTTCTATCTGATTTCTTGTTGTTTTATCATTCCTTTTATAAGCGCTTGGATATAAAACGAGTACATTTTCTTCAAAAACAAGGTTTCCAAGACACCAATTTCTCAAATTTTTATTTATTCATTCACAAAAATCTAACTTTTTCCAATCAAATATGTATAAGACTGCAATTTTAATTTTCAAATAAGTATAATTTTTCAACTCAACCTTTTATGTAAAGCAAAACAATCTTCCACGCTAAAGAATATATAATCAAACTGGAAAAAAGTTGAATAGATTGAGGCTGGGTAGTTTCAAAAGCCAACAACAAAAGTTATATTGTCGATTCTGCAATTTAAACTTCATAAATAACTAAATATTTAACGATTCATCAAAATATTTAATAAAATTTAGATAAAATTTTGATAAACCCAGCAAAACTTGACATTTGGGATTATATTGTACAAATTTCTTGAATGAGAACAAAATATAAATAGTACGTAAATTCGTACAGTTCCCATCGAATGCAATACAACAATGAAAGCTGTTAGCGGCAACAAATATACAATTTATCGACAATATAAATTACCGCTAAATTTTTTATCGGAAATTAATTAATTGTCGTTTGATCCAATATCGCTAAATGTTTTAGCAGCAATTATAAAGAGTGTCGTTAAAGATATCAACCATTGCCCCTAAAAGATTTCAATTTTAGTGGCGTTTATTTGGCCGCAATAACAATTGCCGCTAAAACTACCTAAAATATGCATTTTATATTGCAATGCACCCCCTATTGGCAGCAGAACTAGCTATGCACATCTTATTGGCGGTAAAACTAGCTACAAACTAACATAGACTAATATTAAAAAATATCGTGCTTCATTAAAATAACATGGCCAATTACATAAACAGCCCCCTAAACGTGTTTCATTATTTCAGTTAGACACCAAAACTCTGGCCAGTACCTATTGAACACTCAAACTCCTTCAAAAGTGTATCTATAGATACATTTTGCTGACATGGCAAATAATGTATTTCCCACTTTCTTCTAGCACGTTGAGTATCTGAAAAATGGTAAACTATTTTTTTCCTCTCTTATCTCTTATTCCATTTTATTTCTTTTCTTTTGTTTTTTTCTTGAAGCCGATGACCACTTTGAGGGAAACTTTTGTGGCCGGCGGCAAGATCCATTGCTGACCTACCTAACCCATTTATCACTTTTCCACCAGAACACCACCACCTCAACCATTTCTCCAACCTCCGCCTAATTCAAGAATCACTAATCAACCTCCATTAACTTCTTTCATAGAGATGTGTACTTAAACTGCCTGATTAAACTTCTCTAATTTTTCAAATGCAAATAAATAATTGAGCATTATTTACTATATTTCATATACTAACAATGCAAACGCTCTTTCACATTCCATACATTGTGCAGTTGTAACATGAGAGTTCAACATCTAAGTACACAAAAAAATCATTAAAACACATTCAATCACATAAAATTGAAAACTTTAACTTTTTAAAATTACTAAAGTTCAAATTTTGGCCTTGCTTGATCTAGAACATTTCGTTTAGGTAATTGACTGCGCTGAGAAATGCAATGAAGTACATTGAATGGACTGTCCTGTTGTGCCAATCCTATTCTGATATTTGCAAAACCTAAAATTAAATTTATCCACTGATTAAACAATTAACTAATGCGAAAAAAATTGAAATTAAGAGAAGTTAGGGTTTAGGACATGGATTGATGATGATGAGATTGGACTTGCACTTGGGGAAGAGTATATATAGTTGTACTGATGGGAGCTTTACTCGGGACTATAGCGGTCAACGGTGAGCGGAGATAGGGAGAGGAACTGGTTATTGGCGAAGATGATCGGCGACGATGATAGGCACGATGAGAGGCGACATTGCAAGGCAATAGTGAGGCAACGATGAGCAACAACAGCGAGAGGCGGTGGTGATAGGCGACAATTATCGACGAAGGTGATTGGAGACGTAAGCAGCGACAGTTGGGCAGCGGCGACGTACATAGATGAGATCTGTCAATATTTTTCCTAGGGTTTTCCAAAGGCAGGGAATGAAATATTTTGGGTAGGAAATGAGAAATAACTTTAGTTAGGGACATTTATCAGTCATTTTTTTAATTGCCGTTAAAGGGCAAATCATTTGACTCCAATTATTGAGCTAATGAAAGTTTTATACCGGCTAATAATTTATTGCCTTTAATAAATTGTCGCTAATACCCCTATTTGTTGTAGTGATGCTTATCCAAATCCCAACCAAAATTGAAGTAAAATACTAATCCGATTGAAGCCTCTTAACTCGAACATTTGCTGAAGTTTCTTTTTCTTTCGTGAATAATTATCATGAGCATTTATTGAGTATACTAATTATTTTTTTGATAGTTTATCAATACTAAGACGATTATACATGACACGAACTACATTGCATAATTTAAAAATTCCCTAGATTTACTAGCTTGTTACAAACATTGATAGGAACTGTCTTACTAGTAACTACTAAACCCTCTTTATTCTATTCATGATCAAGGTATTTATAGATGAAGAAATCTCCCTGCAGAGAAAAAGTTTACTACAACGAGATACATTTCCGTTGAACAATAAATTAACAATAAATAAAATATGTCATTACAAAAGACCAATTTAAGTACAAACTTGTTTGATATGCCCAGTCGTTGAGCTTTAGATATTGTAAGTTTCTTCTAATTATATCTGTGCTTAAATAAAAGAAATCCTCATTTTTTGGGGCATGAGTCTATTTGTAGGGTACATTGGCAAAAAAGCTCATCATCTATAGTTATACATTCTGCTCCACACACATTAAATGATCCAAATTGTTCAGAGCAAAAAGCTTTGCAATTGTTATCGCCTTGTCTAAATAGCTTGCATATCCCCTTGAAGCTCGAGGTACATGACTCCCCACAATGTCCAATATCTGCTACACTAACTGCCATATAACACATACTCTCGTGTTACTACAATGTTAAGAGTTTTAAAGTATGTGCAAACTAACTTGAACACAATATTAATAGAAAAATTAGTACTGATAAAGATAACTACAACATTGTAACATTTTGTTGTAAAAAGAGGGTACCTGATACAATGGCAATAAAGATGACGAAGATCAAAACGATTTTTGAGGACATTGCCATCTTTCAAATACAAATAATACAAAAAGTTGTGATGTTGAGTGTGACTTGTGATTTTTCTGCATTACACCCTATCTTTATATACAAATTAGGCTAATGATAAGTATCTATATTAAAATCTTAATTTAGAGACTTCTTTAAAAGATTTGACGGATTAGCAATAGTCAAATTTGATTACCACTTTCTTTAGAAGGTCAGTCAAATTCTTACTATAACAAAGCAAGATCACTGTAATACATAGAATTTATATAAACTCTTTAAAGGTACGTAGAAAAAGTTTTTCTTTATTTGATGCATCGTTATTGAAACATTTTTCTATATATCGTACTCAGTCCTAATTTGATCAGATTTAATTCCCTCTTTAGAATTTTATTAGGATTGAATATAAGTTTAATTCAAGGTAGAATGTTTAGTACCAACAAAGAGTAAATATATACAAATTGATAGAGAGTTCAGTGTTGTGATTAGAGCTTAAGCATTGTATATACTATATATTGTGATGAGATCTTAGATTATTTTCACATTAAAGAAGGTTAGCAAGATCTACATAAAATGAGAGGAAGGGACTCCATCTATTTTAATTTATGTAATGAAATCTGATTGAACGCAAAATTTTAGAAAGAGATGCAATAAAAATTCTTGAAATATGCGATCTTATACAAAACATGATATTAGCATGTTTATGAAATTATGTTATTTAAGATATCGTGCGAATCTATTCTATATGTTTTAAGGAAATAATAAAAATATAGCTAGAGTTTGGACATAAATTCCCAAATATTTTTTGAATGAAGTTTGATGTGAAAATGATAAAAGTGTTTGAACATACTTTTTGAAAACAGGTTTTATTTTTGGTTTGAAGTTGATATAAAGTGCAATAGTTACTTTTTGGTCCAAAATTAAGCCTTAAAAGCTTTTTTTGGGTTTTTGAATTTCAAATTTGATCAAGTAGTATAAACAAATATTTTTTCTTCAAACGACACTCTAGAAAGTATAAACAAACGGGAGCATAATGTCATACTAAGCTAGCGTTTGGACATAGATTTCCAAATAATTTTTGGGAAACACTTTTTGGGTGAAGTTTGATATGAAAATGAAAAAGTGTTTGGACACACTTTTTGGGAATAAATTTTTTGGCTCTTTAAGCTCTTATGAAAATGAAATTTGATGTGTAAATGTTAGTTTTTGGCTCAAAAACAGCTCAATGCCACTTTTTGAGTTTTTGGGAGTTTTTGGAATAAGTTTTGCTCAAAAAGCATAAACAAACACTTTTTGGCCCAAAAAATCCATCAAAAAACTATGTCCAAACGGGAGCTAATAAATTTGGATGGAGTATAGATCATGTCCCACTTCTAACTTTTTGGTGTTTTCTTGGCCCCAATGCATGGGCGGTACTATGGCCACCCAGCCATGTTTGCAAGTAAAAAGCGTAATGAAGATAAGAAAGGTCTCTAACAAGTTGGTGTTATAAGAGTTTGTGTGGGAAGCATGACAGCCACGCGTTCCACATACAATCTCTAGAGTCTAGACACAACCAAATTAACTCAAATTTTACCACTGAAAACACCACCCACTTATTTCCCATCTCTTCGTTTTCTTCTTCTTTTAATCATTCCATCAAACAAAAGAAACTAAGCTTAGAGCACCAAGAAAGTAAATTGAAAGGGCAATTACAAGAAATGGCCCTGCAAGCACCTACTATGGTTCCATCTACTAAGTCCATGTACTCATCACCTACTCCTTTAGCCCCCATTGGTGGCCTCAGGCTGCCCACAAATGGTATAGCCCTGAAATCTTCATTCTTTTCTCCATCCATTCATCTCTTGCTCCCACCTCCACAATTGTCTGGTACTGCTCCTGCTACTGCCCCTAAATTCTCCATGCGTGTTACCTCCAAACAGGCCTATATTTGCCGGGATTGCGGGTAATCTACGAACCCCCTCTAGTAAAAGCTTATTGTTTTCTGCTCGAACTATATGTATAATTAAATGTATACATATAATTAGTAATGTCACTTATCGACTCTAGATCCTAAATTTCCTATTGTTACCGAGACTCAAAAATTTTGCTTTATATGTATGTTTTCTTATTTCGCATACTAGATGCTAATCGACATGTTTTGCTATGAATATGATGCAGGTATATTTACAATGACAGAACTCCTTTTGAGAAACAACCTGACAAGTACTTTTGTCCTGGTATATACTTATTTTTATAAGCAGTGCATTGAACTTATATATAGATTACTTGTAATTTGTAATTTTCAGTATCTCATGACTGCTCCTCATTATATTGATTTGTACTATTAGTTCTTTGGCATTTCCTGTGAGTAGGGGTGAACATAGGTCGGGTTGGTTCGGTTTTTTCATTTACCAAACCAAACCAATAATTTCGGTTTTTTAAATCTTTAACCAAACCAAACCAACCAAAGTCGGGTTTTCTACTGTCGGTTTTATTCGGTTTATTCGGGTTATTCGGTTTATTCGGTTTTTATTTGTTTACAACAAATATGTGGTGCTTTCTCTCCTTTAAGAGGTCGTTCGGTAGAAAAACAGTTATACATGGATTAACAATACATTGATTAGTAATGCAGGGATTAATAATACAGAGATTAATAATGCAGGGATTATTTTTAGTCATGTGTTTGGTTCATTGTATTATAACTTAAACTTATCTTTGGTATAAAACTGTATAAAGTTTTGTTTCCAATTATACCCTTGAATTCTTATCCATGTATTAAAAACAAGGGTTTGAGGGTGGATATTTTTGTCATTTCATGGTTTATCCATGTATTAGTAAACATGGTATTACTAATACCATATATACCTTGGTATTAAGTTATATCATATTTGGTGTACTAAATAATACATAGATTACTAGTACTTCATTGATTTTTGCTACCAAACAAGAGCTAAAACTTAATACATGGAGTAAGTTAGTCAATACCTCATACCAAACGACCTCTAAAAGTATAGGTAAAAAGCTCGTATCTAATTGTACAAAAGAAGACAAGTTAAACCAAGTTAGTTCATATTAAAATTGCATTGGATACATAGAGTTCAAGACTTTTTCCTTTTTCTTTAATAGGTAACTGTAGAGTCCTACAAGAAATGACACTCTTAATCAGACGTTCCAAATATAGATTTAGAGACGTACAATATAGCCCATCCAGATGCACATGTATAACAAAAGAAAAAAATATTTACCGGTTAAAAAAATAATAATAGCACCTCAAATGTTTGAGCGCCAAATTCTTTTGTTCTTAGAAAATTACTTTTGCTAATTAGGTTTTTTATTTTTACACTTAATTTGGGTTCTCGTATTACTTTCTGGAGGGCTTTTCTTTATGGGTCATAAGCCTATCACTCATTCTTATTAAAATTAGCTCCTGTAGATGTGTGTTGTAAATCGTAAGTTTATAACATAAGTACATAACTAAGAAAAGCTACTAAGATATTTAAACAATACTTTTCAATCATGAATTTTATACATATAAAAATTTAAAAGTAACATATATGTAATGTCAGTTCGGTTTGGTCTCGGTTCGGTTTTTTTATGGGTAACACCAAACCAAACCTAATATGTCGGTTTTTTTTTCGCCAACGCCAAACCAAGTCAAACCAACCCATAGTCGATTTTTTTTCTCTATTCGGTTCGGTTTGCCGGTTTGGTTTGTACAGCTCTACCTGTGAGTGCTAAAACTATATTATACTCAATTTCGTTCCCCAAATATTCCCTCAATTAAAAAAAGAGAACTACAAGTGAGTTGCTGATACTACATTATTTGGTTCCCCTGCTTCATAAATTTCAGATACTATGACTGTATTAATATTAAGATAACATTACTACTTGCTAAAATGCAATAGGAAAATTGTTGTATTTCTCTAATTTCTTCGGTTTCAAGGTTTATATGTTTAATACACAACGCAACTCATAAAAGTTGGACTTCGTGGCGGAAAGAGAATAAAACAACAACATACCCGTGATATTCCACAAGTGACGTTTGGGGAGGGTGAAGTGCACGTATACCATATCCCTAACTTGGGTAAGGTAGAGAGGCTGGTCAAAGAAAGCATTTCAAAAAAATATGTTTGAAGAAAAGAAAGGGAATAACGTTATCAAATAATGTAGGAGTATGAGTATATGTCTTAATTTCTACATTTCAAGAGTTTCCTAGTTCCTCTGAAATATTACCCAGTTTTGATTTTAGATTTCTTATTAACGGTCTGATTTGTGATGTCAGTATGTGGAGCTCCAAAAAGAAGATTCAGGGCATATGAACCTAAAGTAACAAAAGATGCAAATAGCACAGAGGTTCGTAAGGCCAGGAAAGAACAGCTAAAGAGAGACGAGGCTATTGGGTAACACTTCTTTGCTTCACATTCTTAATTTTTCTCTTTATCCTCTCTCTAATTTGAATACGAATATACATAATCCATTATAATTATTTCGTGGTGTAGGAATGCACTGCCTATTGCTATTGGAGTTGGAGTTGTTGCACTTGCTGCTTTATACTTCTACGTCAACAACACTTCCTAGGTTGAAATGGAGCAAAGGATGTTATCTTCATATCACAATCTAGGAGATTGTTAATTTTGTATTAAAGTTCCATATAAAATTGTTTATTCTATCCATTCATTCTCTAAATTCCACTTTTTATAGAGATGAAACATTTATGTTCCAATCTGTCTGTTAACAAACTGCTGTAAAAGAAAACCTGATTAATGCGAAGTTTCAAATCCCAGCATAGACAAGGTTTCCCGTAGATCTAATCATTCGTGGACGAAGTTACAAGTACTTCTATTGTAGGGAGGTAGTAGCGTGGTGAAATAGTCAAGGTGCACGCAAGTTAAATGAAACATCACTGTAACAAAGAAAAAGTTTGAACACAGTGAAACACAATTTGAACATATCAAGGCCTGAAATCCAATCTAATTAATAATCATGCCAAATATAGAGATGTCACACCGTGATTAGATTATGTGATAAGTTAATTTCAAATACTAGGTGTTTCGACATGATTTAGCTGAAGCCTAAAAATAAAAGAATCTCTGAAGCTGAGGTTGAAAAATTCTTTCAACTATATTTTGGCCTTTCCAGCAAGAGAAATGCAACATTTTTTTGCCTTTCTCTAACTGGAAAGAGCACTGATAGTGGGATTTACCTTTCGGTTTTGCCTTGATCTTTGTTGAGCCAAGGGAGAGAAACACAAGAACACGTGGTGAGATTTCTTTAGAGAAAGCAAAAGGTGAATTTCTACCACTTGGTTTAGAAATAGAGACCACTATCACTGTACTGTAAGTATAGTTGAAAGAAAGAAAAGCAAAGTGAAAAACTTCATGTTATTGTTTTCAGTTTTCACTATGTGGAGATGATGTGTGTTGTGTGGTTATTACTAAAATATGCGACCTACAGGTAGGTAGATAAGCTGGTCATTTTCTTATGTGCGACCAATGCTGTCTTTTGAAGATTAGCACACAGTAGTCATTGTTGACAAACTAGCAAATTGGCACTATTTTAAGTGTCCAGTAACTTCCAAGTTGCTATTGTAATAAATGACTAAACTGTTGGCTATTTTCCAAAGCTCGCCACATTATTGGGGCATTTATATGCCAACAATGGTAGGTCATTCAAAAGTAAGGTTAAAGTGAAAGCAAAATCAAGTAATGCATATAAAAATTTACTCTAGACCTATTTATGGGGTCTAAAGAAACATCAAATAAGAATTTATTAGATACATGGAAATGTAACATGAGTTAGAGCAATAAAGAAACATCCATAGCTGCAGCTCCCATGAGTCTGCCATTTGAAACATCATCACTAACTAAACCATCCATTACTGGAGTCTCTTCTTTCATAGCCTCTTTGAAACAGTAAACTGGAGCTTGCCAATTGGGATCCTCTAGTACTTTTCCTACTTCAAAAGTCATCACATGCGCAATCATACCTGCACCAAACAAAATATTTCTTTCTTTAGTAAGTTCTACTCTCTGTGACCAAAGTACATAAATTTACGCCACATTCACATTAATTTAACAAAAGGTTGCATACATTAATATTGTTGACAAACTTTACACAAATTACTGAAATGTAACTAGACATGTTGTTAGTATTATATTTTTCAAGGTACCATATCAACAAGCTCACAAAAATTAAATGTTGTTGTAGGTCAACTTAACTTGATCAATACACATTAAATCTACTTACTATTTAACTTTTACCCACCGACGATTTAAAGGAATTTTCTAACTAAACTACAAGTTTGTTTATGATGAGTCAAACTAGAAACATGAAAAAAAAAACAGCTATAACAGTAAGCTAAATTCCTTAAAATGTAAACAGACATTGCCCATAGATATATCCCATATGCCAAAACAATAACCTAAAAATTAATTTAACAAAGAGCCAAACCAAAAATTAAATGCTAAAATCATAATGAAAGCATTATACCTGTGAAGAAAGCCCAGTAAACAGGTCTTTTAGAAACAACATCTTCATAGTACCAAATAAAGTCAACTTTTTCCCAAACATTACAAAGAAACCCATCCATATATTTCTGTCCCAAATAATTTGCACCTTGTAACCAATTAGGTCCAAGAATTTGTTAGCAGTCCTCTAGTCTTAATATTAGCAGTCCTTATGTCTTAAAACATAGTTAGTTTATTAGATTTCTAAGTAGTAGTCTACAGCTTATCTGTAGACATATTTCCTTTTTCTTTGTAGTAGTTATTTGCAGTTTCCTCCAGATTCTTATCTATAGGAAAAGTAGGAAGTTATGTCCTTGTGTTTAGGGGGTGGTTATCTTTTCAGTATTGTATTTAAACTCTATTTTACTTCAATGAAAGGCAAGCAGAAAATTATCAAGTTTTTGAGTACTTTAACTCAAGAGATTGCAGGTTCTCTCTTAACGAATCCGCACCATAGGTCGCAGGAGGAAACCCTCTGCTCAAACTCCTAATTCCCTCCCCATTAGTTCTGATTTTGTGTTGCATCGTCCCATAACTAGATCCACATCAAGGGACCATAACAATTTGGTATCAGAGCCAGGAGTTATGGGAGATCAAATTCAGCAACAACTGGCACATTTGGTGACTTTGTTCCAAGAGGAACGTGCAGCCAATTTGGCCAGACAGGAAGCCATTAATGCTCGTTTAGATGCACTAACAAAGGACTTAGCAAATTCAAAAGCAGACGCTGAATCAACTGAAAATGTTGGTCACAATCGAAGTTGGAAGGGTAAAGCCGTGGCTGGAAGTTCAGGATCAGAAACAGGTGGAAGTTCCTTTTATCCAAAATATACAAAGTTGGATTTTCCACGATTTAATGGCCAAGAGGACCCTTTGGGATGGTTGAACAGATGTGAGCACTTCTTTCGACACCAGCAAATACCAGATGGTCCCTTGATGTGGATCTAGTTATGGGACGATGCAACACAAAATCAGAACTAATGGGGAGGGAATTAGGAGTTTGAGCAGAGGGTTTCCTCCTGCGACCTATGGTGCGGATTCGTTAAGAGAGAACCTGCAATCTCTTGAGTTAAAGTACTCAAAAACTTGATAATTTTCTGCTTGCCTTTCATTGAAGTAAAATAGAGTTTAAATACAATACTGAAAAGATAACCACCCCCTAAACACAAGGACATAACTTCCTACTTTCCTCTAGTCTTAATATTAGCAGTCCTTATGTCTTAAAACATAGTTAGTTTATTAGATTTCTAAGTAGTAGTCTACAGCTTATCTGTAGACATATTTCCTATTTCTTTGTAGTAGTTATTTGCAGTTTCCTCCAGATTCTTATCTATAGGAAAAGTAGGAAGTTATGTCCTTGTGTTTAGGGGGTGGTTATCTTTTCAGTATTGTATTTAAACTCTATTTTACTTCAATGAAAGGCAAGCAGAAAATTATCCAAGTTTTTGAGTACTTTAACTCAAGAGATTGCCGGTTCTCTCTTAACGAATCAGCACCATAGGTCGCAGGAGGAAAACCTATTCCCAAACTCCTAATTCCCTCCCCATTAATTCTGATTTTGTGTTGCATCAACCCATAACTAGATCTATATCAAGGGACCGTAACAATTTGGTATCAGAGCCAGGAGTTATGGGAGATCAAATTCAGCAACAACTGGCACATTTGGTGACTTTGTTCCAAGAGGAACGTGCAGCCAATTTGGCCAGACAGGAAGCCATTAATGCTCGTTTAGATGCACTAACAAAGGACTTAGCAAATTCGTGTTAGCAGTCCTCTAGTCTTAATATTAGCAGTCCTTATGTCTTAAAACATAGTTAGTTTATTAGATTTCTAAGTAGTAGTCTACAGCTTATCTGTAGACATATTTCCTATTTCTTTGTAGTAGTTATTTGCAGTTTCCTCCAGATTCTTATCTATAGGAAAAGTAGGAAGTTATGTCCTTGTGTTTAGGGGGTGGTTATCTTTTCAGTATTGTATTTAAACTCTATTTTACTTCAATGAAACCTCCAGAATCTTATCTGTAGAACAAGAAGGAAGTTATGTCCTTGTATTTAGGGGTAGTTATCTTATTAGTATTGTATTTAAAGTCTCTTTTATTTCAATGAAAGATAAGCAGAAAATTATCCAAGTTTTTGAGTACTTTAACTCAAGAGATTGCCGGTTCTCTCTTAACGAATCAGCACCATAGGTCGCAGGAGGAAAACCTATTCCCAAACTCCTAATTCCCTCCCCATTAATTCTGATTTTGTGTTGCATCAACCCATAACTAGATCTATATCAAGGGACCGTAACAACTTGGTATCAGAGCCAGGTGTTATGGGACGATGCAACACAAAATCAGAACTAATGGGGAGGGAATTAGGAGTTTGAGCAGAGGGTTTCCTCCTGCGACCTATGGTGCGGATTCGTTAAGAGAGAACCTGCAATCTCTTGAGTTAAAGTACTCAAAAACTTGATAATTTTCTGCTTGCCTTTCATTGAAGTAAAATAGAGTTTAAATACAATACTGAAAAGATAACCACCCCCTAAACACAAGGACATAACTTCCTACTTTTCCTATAGATAAGAATCTGGAGGAAACTGCAAATAACTACTACAAAGAAATAGGAAATATGTCTACAGATAAGCTGTAGACTACTACTTAGAAATCTAATAAACTAACTATGTTTTAAGACATAAGGACTGCTAATATTAAGACTAGAGGACTGCTAACAGAATTCCTACAGGAAAATGCATGACCCTACACTCTTTATTTTCATCCAAAGTATAATAATAAGAAGTCCCATTATTCCATTCCAAATCATAAAGTTTCTTTCCCAATTGATTTTGAATTATATTAAAGTTCCTCCCATTAGGAAAATCGTACCATAAATCCACAACTTGAAGATTTCCCTTGGTGTTGTTCATGAAGAGAATGGAGTGGAATTGTTGTGGCCATGGGGTAGGTATTGGGTCACTGGATTTTGAAGCAATGGTGTAGGTGAAACATAGACAAGAAGCTTTGAGAAGTATGAGGAGAGCAATGGCTTTGCCTGGACACGACATTTTTTTTTTTTTTTTGGAAAGAGGTGATGGTGGATTTCCCTTTTGGGTATGGGCTTTACCTTTCTTGAAGTGTATCAGGTAAAGAGTAGTGGGAGAGAATAGAATAGAACACCTGGAGACTTGTGGAGAAGGGTGAAAGTAATACTACCTTATCTACTACTGCTTTATTAATTAGGGTAATCAGATTATCTTTGAGAAAATGATACCACTAATTACTACTATATCGGTTCTAGAACTACAATATATATTATTTCTTTTTAAACTCTACCTATTCCATTCTTTCAGAACAAATAGTAATCCTCCCACTTTTTATTACTACGGCGACTCAAACCCACAACCTTTTAAATATAAGTAGAGGATACATACCATCCGAGTAAACCTCACTTGTCGCATTGGTTTTGATTTACCATTCCACCAGAGCGAATAAAAAGATGACCACCTGTTAAATAAAACCTCACCCCTTAGCTATGTCATTTTCCCGTCCAACAAAGGGCATTTTTAGCCCAAAATTTATGTTATGGACAATTTTAAGCCAATAAGTTTGAAGAAATACCTGCAAAAATACCCAAAAAATCTAAAATAATTACAGTCATTATCCACTACTTTCAAATATTACCCGACCTACCCACTAAACTATTTACCCACTCTATCCATCTAGACTTGTATACTATAGTTTATACAGTATACCATAAAGGTATACGTATAAAGTATAACAAAGGTATACAGTAATAAATGACCCTCCAGATTTTTATACTATAATTTATGCATTATACCTTAAATGTATACACCTACAAGGCATAACAAAGGTATACAATAATAAATGGATAGGTTGGGTAAATACTTTTAATTTTATGGATAGTATAATTTTTAATGAGTATGACTTATAAATAATTTAAATTTTATGGGTATAAAGTGTAAAAATTCTTAAGTTGAATGAGGGGAAATCTACTTCATTTAGGGTAGGATGAAAGTATTTTTTACCCTTCTCCGTAATATATAATGGCTCAAAAACACGCCTAAATTATCTCTTAAAAGTTTCGAAGAACTAAAGATGACTATTACAGATTTATACTTGGAAAGACCACCACAGATCAATCCATGCTCTAAAAAAGCAACACCGACTTTTGAAAAAGGGCCACAACTAGAGTTAATTCTCACACATTAACAATGACGTTTATTACTCCCTACAAGAAGTACTTCACATGCCGATCATAGTTCAAAATTAGAACACACACTAAAAGTTTGTAATCACATCAGTGCAGAGCTGCAGACTAACACTATCAGCACATAACTGAGGCCTTATTGAAACAGCATTGATAAGCCTTGGATAAATTCATACATTTGCAGGTAATAACAGGAGTTCATATACAATCTGTAGAAGAGTTCCTCTTAAGACACCCTCTCACCAGCAGAAAAAGAGCTACTGATTTCCAGCTATAGGCGCATCCCGGCCTTTCTTGAAGTCATCCCACCCTCTCACCCAAGGTTTTCCTGCAACAGCCCGAGTATCAGGAGAAGCATGCTTGTCCAGGTTGTTCATAACCTTTTCCTTCACAGCAGAAAACACCTACAACCCAAGTACTAGTCAGATTATATACACACATTCAAACAAAACCAATGAGATAAAAGCACCACTTCTATAAGGTCCGTGGCTCACCGGGTTCGCGCTTATTGCATCTGGAGGTTGCTCCTGACCAGTCAGCCACTTCCACAAATCTGGATTCTCCTACAAGCATGGATAGAAAAATACTGAGTAAGACAGCTCAAGTTCATCTTCCCAAAGGAGAATTGCTGATGGCAAAAGGATCAACACCCATCATTGACAGAATCACAGAGAGAGTACAATGTAGACATTGCAAAAACAGTGGCATTAGAACAAAATCTGACCTTTCATACTTTCTGATGATCATTAAGCTCAGTTAATGTGGTGAATTTCTATGATAACCGAGAAATCCCTGACGATCAGTAGCGCAAGTTTAGAAACTAGGTGGATAAAGAACTCGCCCCTCTATCGTTCTACACTTAAATACAAGGCTTTTATCTACAGTAGGTCAATGTGGAGCACATATTCTATGATCGCTGAACAGAACACACTGGAAGCTAGTAAATATTTACAGCTCTGGTGACATTCTTTCTCTTTGAGTTGTAAACCACACTACTAACTCAACAAGTGACCAACCAGCCTTCCCATCTCTTCCGCCTTTGTCCCTTTTTTCCTTCCTCCCCTTTGTATGCCTTATCTACACTTCATAACTTTTTGTTTTTCCTTTTCCTAGCACGTGAGTTATCCTGGAAAGGCAGCTAAAATCTGAAGTTACCCAAAAAAGAGTCTGAACTCACATCCTACCAACCAACTCTTACATTCTACCAGGGATATGCATATTATTTAGTTACTTCTATATTGGGGAGGGTGCGCGGAATAGGAATGCAAAAGAGGTGAATATTCATATGGCAGAGTATTTTCCTTCTGAAGTACTAATACTTAATAAGTAATTAAAAAGAATCAAAATGCTGGCCAACCAGTGGAAAGTACCAGAAAATGAGCCTCATACCGTTGAATCTAATCTAGAGGAGATCTCACGAATCATTCCAAATCAGCTTTTAATGCAGTTCCTTCATTCTGAGCTTAAAAATGTCTACTCCCCTACTTAAAATATTTGCACATGAGAAGTACATGGCAGAATAAGTTTATACAGTACTGGCTATCCTCTACTATAATTAAGAATACCAAGAAGCAACACACCCATTTTAGCCCAAGCCATCAGCTTGATAGTCAAGGATCTAAAGCCCTAAGCGAACTATGCTGGTTCTAACCCCTAAAGACAAGCTTATCATTAACCTAGAATAAACTAGTAGCTTATCACCCCCTCCAATCGGGGGGAAAAAAACCATTAACAAAAAACTAGTAGGTTATCCCATAGGAAAGAAATAGATGCACAACCTGGAAAATACTAACACTGTGCTTGATGAAATTACTAAATATATGATTTACAGCTAATCAAAGAAAGACCGAATGACACAAATGCTAATCAGAAGCCACACTTACTATGGGTGGTACCTTATCAGTACCAGCAGGCTAAAAGCTCCTGTTAACATGGGGTTTATCCTTAACGTATTTAGAAGCTTGGCATGATGTTCCACCAAGAGATTATACAGTTCGTGGTATATACAAGGTTGAATTTGGAGATAATGTCATTTTGTTTATTTAACTCTAGGTTTCCAAAGTATAATCATCCAGATTTTATTGAGATTAGTCCCGAAAACTTGCACACTCATTTGAGCCTGTGTGAAACTGGCTGCAAATTTTGTTTATTTGAGTTCAATCATGAATTCAAATTAAGGCACGACATATTCATTGGCAATGGCAAATCAATGCTAGTGATGATATAATAACATAGCAAAGAAACCAAGCCCCAAACAGAAACAACAAAATTATCCTCAAATACTTGCTACTTTCTACCTCAAAATTATTCACTTCAAAAAAGAGAATAGAATTATATAAACAACAACATCCAGTATAATTCCACGAGTAGGGTCTAGTAATAGAATAATATGAAAAAGGGAAACCAAGAAATTTACCAGGTCAAGAACATGAACAAGGGAGTTAATTCCATTTTCATCCATGGATTGAATATGTTCCTCCACCCATTTGCCAAGAATAAGGTCTAGCTCCAAGTACCCTCTTTGTTTACTACGATAAATAAGCCTACATATATCCCCATATAGAATTAAAAACAAAAAACAAAAATCATGAGTACCAAATAAATACCCACATAGCCTACAAAAAGAAAAAAATAACCTGAAGTCACCTGTTATATAAACGTCTTTTGCTCTCTTCATTAGAAAGATCGATATTGGTAGAAAGAAACCGCGAAACTGTTCCAGCCAATGGCCTAAAAATAATATAGTAAAACAGAGTAATCTAATAAAATTGTAAGAGAAAAAACACAAAAGGTAAATTATATGGACCTGTAAAGATTGTGAGAAGGGAGAGAGGAAGTTGCAACATAAGTTCTGTTAGAGGAATTGAGGATCCGAGGGATTGTGAAGACAAGTGCCCTTCTTAAATTCGACATTTTCTGTTTTTTTTTTAGTGCAACAATTGATATAAGTTGTTTTGAGGAACAAAACTCAAATCTGAATAAGGTTGATGAGAATATTAGAAGTAGAATTAGAATATAGTACTAGTATTTGTTTGGTTTGGAGTTTGTAGGCGGTTTGCTTAATTAATGCAGGGGCGTGGCCTATTGGCGTCCACTTGAAACCCGACTCTGGCTGCACGCTTTATTCGGTAATCGGTGTACACATGTAGTGGCCCGACTCTGGTCCTTTTACAAAAAGTCGAGTTAGGTTTTGCTCGACTCAACTAAAATTTAAGCTGCTTGATTTAGAGTCTATTTGAATTAGCTAAAAAAAGTACTACTAATAAGCAATACAAGTGTTTAATGGAGTAGCACATTTAAGTATGTGTGCGGGTTTCAGATATAAACAGTTACGTATTTAGATGAAAATAGTATTGAAGTGAAAACGAGCTGGTGATGTGTTTATTAAAAAATATTGAAATGACTGAAATATTGTTTAAGTTGTTAGTTCTATAAATGTGTTAATTATTTCAGTTTTTTTTTTTCTTTTTATTTTATATAGGGACATACGCATGCGCAAAACAAATGTTAGAGAGTTTGACTCAAGCGCAATTCACTTCTGAGTACAAAAATTGATTGAGTTCGGTTCGCTTCGATTTAGCACCGTAGAATTTTGTTCAAACTCGTTTAGACTTGATATTGTAGAAGGTTGGTTGGTCTAGTCTCAATGCCCAAATTTGTGCTACTTACTATTAGAACTTAGTTCCTAAAATTTGATTTTACATACTCCATGAATTTACAACAATTCTACGGTTAATACTATGAGTTAGAATAAATAATATTGAAAAGATTATTAACCATATTTCAAATAGAACCATTTTTAATACATACTTAGTAACTCTTTAAGGCATGATGCGATTGATATAAAAATTAAATTACCATATTTTTAATTGAATATTGAAGGTAGTTCAGATTAAACAACATGGGCGGAGTACAAGGATTGCTCCAAATATATCGGAACAATTACGCTGTTTCTGTTACATCTCTTATCCTTTCTTTCTCTCTAACTGTTTTCAGACGAAAGCCAAATTAGGAAATTTGCAGTTGCAGTATAGCTAAAGCTTGGATGCAAATTAATTAAGTATAGAGAAACAATAATAATGGATAAAAAGGAAAAGGCAAAGGAAAAAAAGGAGAAAAGACGCCAAGAGATCTCTCTTCTACGTACTATTCCTTATTCTGATCACCAAAGGTCTGTTTTTTTATAATCTTTATTCCCTCTTTACATGTTGGTTAAAATTAGATCAAAAGTGCAACCTTCATGTTAACACACACATATGTATATGTTGATCATTTGAAAATGCACAATGAATCGTATTATTTGGACCTTCATGTCGAATACGTTTTTAAATTTTGAGCTGAGTCAGATTCAAGATTTAAATTTGATGTGTTCGACCTTTAAGATTCTTACCACTAAACTCATTATACGTATAAAATCATGGCTTCAACTTTAGTGTTTGTTAAAAGTTTTAGTGGTTATTTATTTATTTTGTTTCGCGTTGGAAATATTGAGTTCGGATGAACCTGATACGTACGGGCTGCACCCGCCCCCTGATTTTGATCACAAGACTAATTGCTGGATGGTTTTCAGATGGTGGTCATCGGAAACTATAGCTGTTGTGACGGGTGCAAATAGAGGAATTGGATTTGAGATTGCTCATCAACTTGGTTCACATGGAGTAACCGTAGTTGTTACATCGCGAGAGACTGCTGTTGGAGAAGAAGCAGTGAAAGTGTTGCAAGAAGGAGGTCTAAATGTGGCATTTCATCAATTGGATATTGTGGATCTTGCATCAGTCCAAGCATTTTGTGATTGGATTAAAGATACATATGGTGGTCTAGATATACTGGTATTAATTTGTCATTAACAACTGTGTCTTTGTTACTATTGTTGAAATCTGTCCAATTTCAGCTAATGATATGGGACTTTTAGATCAACAATGCAGGAGTCAATTTCAATTTTGGCAACGAAAATTCTGTGGAATTTGCTGAAACGGTAATCCAAACTAACTACTTTGGCACAAAAAATATGATCAAAGCTCTGATTCCGTTAATGAGGCCTTCTCCTGCTGGTGCTCGTATTGTTAGTGTGACCTCACGATTGGGGAGACTTAATAGCAAACGAAATGTGAGTACACTTTTTCTTGTCATCATTGCCTGAGTCATTGTTCATATTGATTGTGCTTTTGGCAATTATCCAAGAACCTCAGAGTAATACCTGTTTCTTCAAGACAAACTTTCATTAGGACATTGCAGTCAATAGAAACATATATAGTTTCCTGTGCTAGCATGATAGCTAGATTTGGGACTTCTGTTTTATGTTAGAGAGTGAAGCGTGGTTGTTATTGTTGTTGCCATATAAAGTTACCTTGCTCAATTGACTATCAAAGGTGTATTTGATCTATTTTTTGGTTTACTCTGCCAGGGAATATCAAATGTCTCGGTGAGACAACAATTGGAAGATGTGGACTCGCTGTCTGAAGAAGTGATCGATAATACTGTGAACTCATTTTTGGAACAAGTAAAAGATGGGACTTGGAAATCAGGGGGATGGCATCAAACATTAACAGACTACTCTTTGTCAAAGCTTGCAGTTAACGCTTACACACGGTTAATGGCGAGGATACTAGAGGAACGACCCGAGGGTCATAAGATATATCAATTGCTATTGCCCTGGTTGGGTGAAAACTGCTATGACTGGTTGGGCTGGGCATGTTTCTCCAGAAGAGGCTGCTGATACTGCAGTTTGGCTTGCTTTGCTTCCTGATCAGTTCGTGAGTGGTAAGTTTTTCGCTGAGAGACGTGAGATAAACTTTTGAACTGTCAGTGTATACAGATTCCAGAATTAGAGAGTTTCATTTCCAGCTCAGATCCAAGATAAGAAGATTTATTCACAGAAATTTATGTTAGTAATCTGCCTTTGTTTACTGAAATGCACCCAAATGATATGGTGTCAGTAAAATTTGTCGCGATTGATTGGGGTGACCTGCTTTTTGTGTATTTTGCCCGAGGTGTCTTGCTTTGTTGGTAACCACTCAGTAACAAGTAACAGTCGCAGATATTGGAGAGCAATTGATTTCGTTGTACTTTATAGTAGTAGTTGTTTTAAGCAGGTTGTAGGCAAGCTTGCTTTTGACGTCTGTCATGGGTTTAACTAATAAACAGTATTTACATAATGTTCTTGTCGTGTTTCAGTTTCATAGCCTATAGATTGTACTAGATATTACTGCTTTGGACGAAACTTGGATATGTGAATGCATTATATTTTTTTGATTAAAAAGGAAAGACTCTAAAGCCATTTTGTTTGTCATGCTTTCTTTATTAGTCCGTTCCAAAAAAATTGTCATATTTCTAAATTTGGCAACAATTCAACTCCAAGTTATTTATGATTCATTTATATCCCCACACATATACATGACTTATTGTAGATCACAAATTTTAAAAATCTTTATTTTTTTATTAAATTTTGTGTCAGATCAAACTACGACAAACAAATTGGAACGGAGAGTATACTACATTATGTAGTCTACTATATGACCTTTGTTTGGGACACGGAATCCTGATAATCAGCAGTATAATACTCTAGTACAAAATCGGACGAAATGAATTATTACAACCACGCTGGCTTTGTTGCGTCTTAAAGCATCGAGCATGTGGAATTCAAGATTGATAGAGTCCAGACTTGTGTGTCCAAGACAAATTTTAAGCTTAACAGATTAATTAGTGGTCCTGTAGCAAAGCTAGTTATACAATATAAAAAAATATACATTTAATTCAAATCCTCAAAGTAATTATGAAGTGATTTGAATATTATAAACTTCTTTAAAAATTCACTAATGATGCAATAAAGGATAATGTACTATTGTATGTATCATCAATTTCATTTTGGCAGTAAAACTTTGATGCTCATAACGAGAAGAGAGCAAAGGATGGTTATCGCTTTGGAAATAACTCCATTACTTTTTCATGGAGCATGCAAGTTATCATCTCTTATCTTCTTAGAAGGAGTATTATAAGTTGAGGCAAGTGGGGATTTTGGATGAGCCAACTCCATCACTGCAAAAAGAGCTCCCACAACTCCACGGCCCGAACTCCTACGCACTTGGCCATAAAAACTTGATAATTTTTGGAGACTAAAAAGTGGTTTCGATTCCCTTTTTCAGTTTTTTTTTCTTCACTCAGAAAAGTTTTGAACTTTTCAAGTAAAATACATGTCCAAACATAACTTGAACTTCCAAATATAAATTTTCAAGCTCAACTTCAAAAACTCTTTTTGAAACTTATTTTGCTATCTATGGCCAAAGGCCTGTTAAGCCAGCGTTTGGACATAGATTTGATTGAAACTTGGAAATTTGAATTTTTGAAGTTGAGTTAAAAAAGAATTTTTGAAACTTGAAATTGTGTTTGGACATACTTGGAAAAATATTTGAAGTTTTGGAAGTGAAATATACAAAATTTCTAAAAAAATCCCAAAAAGTAGTCTTTGCTACTTTTTGGTTTTTGGGACTTTTTGTTCCAAATTTTGGTCAAATACTATAAACAAACAGTTTTTCTCCCAAAAACTTTCAAAAAGTCTCCCCAAAAAGTATAAACAAATGGTAGCTTTTCGCTTTTTTGGTGTGAATTTGGATTTAAACTTTTAAGTTTGTAAATAATAAAATAATTAAAAAATATATAAAAAATATTAATAAGTCACAATAGTAAATAATTCAACAAGATTTTAAAAATTAATTATAAAAATAAAGCCCATTAAACTCTCTAAATAGTAACTAATGTATATATTACATAAAGTGAAATATATGGATTTTTTTTTTTTCCACGAAAGGGGATGGAACACAAAGTTTGTTGTACCAAAAAATTAGGTACTCCCCTTTTGGATGTACTCGATCGTATACTACAAAGTTTTCATTTTCGTGGTGTAAAACTAGCTAGAGCTGATCTTTCACAAACAATAAATTAAGCTGAACGATGAAAATCCACATTACTTGCTATTAACGTCCCACATAAATTCTGATATCCATACATTTTTCTTTTATATGATCAGCACCGGGAAAAGAAAGATCTAATTATATTCATAATAATGTCGTTCAAAAAATTTCACATATGCTTATGTTTTGATTAACAAGATAGATTATTGAATTAATAATTGAAATGCATATAAATTTGCTCAAAACACAAAAAAAGGCAATTCTATATATACAAAACATTCCGCGTTCATTTAAGATTTAAAGAAAGGCCAAATATGTGATCTATACAGTTTATTATAATTTATAAGTGACTGTTTCACGACTTGACTATGCGTATAAATTTGCCGGAACACTATCATATTCATGTTAAAAACATGTGTATGAAAATGAAATTATCACAAGGAAGCATCTGGCTGGTACCCACCCCCCACCCTGAGAACGTGACATCCCCATGTTGTGTAGTTGCGGAATGATATTCCCATACAATAAAATAGACTATTCCATAAGTCTTACCTCCTTGAGTGCGCCATTGTTCTCACACTTTGGAACAATTCTCACTAAGTGCAACTTTTCCGAATCGGCCGATAAGCACCCCTACTCTCCACCGACTCATTCATCACCGCCCTTCACAACCCACTAAAACTCTCATTGCACCCTTCTTAAGGGAAATAAAATAAGAAATTCCGTTATTTGTCTGAAACCGGCCATTGACATATTCTTTAAACACTAGCCAATAGTAATAAATTACTCCAGTTTCTTTCTTCAACTTTGACCCGTTTTTAAACCGGGTCAATTCCTCGGATCTTTCCAAATATTGCCTTCTTTAGATCTAAAAACAATTCCATGCGGTGAAGAAACCCATAATCCAACAATGACAACTAAAGACCGGCCCGGTTGCTGCAACCCAGTAAAAAAGCCCGGCCCGGTCACATTAGACCATGTATTATCAGCATTAAGGGAAACTGAAGAAGAAAGGGACCTTAGAATTCGAAGCCTTTTTAGTTTTTTCGATTCAGACAATGTGGGTTACTTAGATTCAGTGAAAATTGAAAAAGGATTATTTGCTATGCAAATTCCAGCTGATTATAAATTTGCTAAAGAATTGTTAACTGTTTGTGATAAAAATAAAGATGGGAGGGTTGATTATGCGGAATTTAGAAAGTATATGGATGATAAGGAACTTGAATTGTATAGGATTTTTCAAGCTATTGATGTGGAACATAATGGCTGTATTTTGCCTGAAGAGCTTTGGGATGCACTTGTTAAAGCTGGTACTTACTGTTTTGGCTTTTTAATGTCATGTTTAGTGTTTAATTATAGTGATTCATATAATTGCTGGCTTGTTTTATCTTACTCTTCGTCATTGTTAGTACTGTTGTTTCATTTGCTTTGGTTATCTCTTTTTTAATATCAGTACTTTATATATCTTGGTACTTTCATTTTAATTATTTTTCAAATCTATTTTCAAAAATGCTTTTCTCGAGTCTATCAGAAACAACCTCCCTACCTATGTAGTGGGAGGGTCTATCAAAAACAACCTCTCTACCTTACTCAAGGTAGTGGTAAGGTCTACGTACACCTCACCCTCCACACCCTGCTTGTGGGATTTCAGTGAATATGTTGTTGTTGTTTTTTGACTTTTTGTTGTCTTGTTTACTAGAGCTAATAAGCCCTGTATTTATCGTGTAGTTCCACTCTTGCTTGTGTGATTTAGAATTACCTTTAGGTATACATGCACAGAATATTTCATTTATATGTTACAACTTGTTTGGATGGTTGTTAAATATGGTATTGTATTGCGTTCGTTAGTGCAATGTTTGGATAGATTGTATCATTTCCCGTTGTTTTTTAACTCGTTAACTATATATTTAGACATGGTTGGACAGCGTTGAGATCTATAGTGATCGTTTTGTCTAGTCTTAAAGGAAACCAAAAGAGCAGCATATTTGCATGTGCGTGCGGAATGCATGCATGTGTATGTATGTATAATATCAGAAATTTGAGGCTTTGGTACTACTGCAGAACTTCAAGTAGGTATCTATGTCTGATTCAGAGCATTGGGAGGAGATGAGGTGCTTTTCCGAAGGGTTATATTGATTGGACTTCTTGAGGTTGGCTCTTTGTCGTAGTGCTAAGGTCTAATTTCAAGTTACATGTACCTCTAATCTCTGAGAAATACCAGTTTCAGTTTCAGTTGTTAATGAGCCAACTGAAGTCCAAACTATTGGGAAAAAGGGTCATTTGGGTACTTCTAGAGCTCGTTCCAGCATAAAAGAGGAAAACGGATTAAAAATATGGAACTTCCTTCCCTCTATTGCAATGTTACATCTACTTCATCCCATTCCCTTCCCACTCTGCTGTGTTTACGTTGAAGCCTCGAGGTCAAATTCAAGCAAGGAGGGAATAAAAGAAGCTAAGGTTAGCATTGAATGATGGAGAATTGGCTGAAGAAGAGCATATGGAGCAAACATGGGGTGAATTGTAGAGGTTGGTGGTTTTTTGCAGAGGCGAAGCCAGGTTGTGAAGCTTGGAGGATCAGGGTTTTGGTACCTTTAAGTTAGGGGGTTCGAAATTGATAATCTCTACATCTTAAATAATATTTTTGAAGACATACAGGGTTTGGACCAACATGCTAGCTCGGACCTTGGTTTTCTGGACTTGCCTAACGGGGCAAGACTTGTCACCTAAGAGAGAAGATACTAACCCAATGTTTTTATCAAATTTTACATGTGATGAAACCATTTGATCAAATAGCTCAGTGGCATCTCTACACTGATTCATTTTTCCATATCCAGCTAAAAGGGTCCCCCAAAAAACTGCATCTCTTACAGGCAGTTCGTCGAACATTTCCCTCACCTGACCAATCTCACCCTCTATAACATACTCTTTAACAGACTCCTAGTTATACTCATAATAATTAAATTATACTACCACTCACGGAATACACACGAAAATGATTGTTACTATGAACCTGTACCAAGTGTTTTGTGTAAGGACCTGTTTTCTTCCTATTCAACTCTTAATCATCCTTCCGAGTCCTGGTAAAGGAATCATTTGGATGAGGTTTAAGGTTATAGGTATTTAGATTTGCCATAGTATGGAAACTGGTCAGCGTAATTAGGTCTAAGTTAGGTCCAAAGTTGAGCTGAATACTTTAGCCTTATTTATGCAGGCTATAATGTATTATTTATGGATACTATGCATGCTATTTCTGAATGCCCTGACTAATTGTGGAGATTGAGAGTGATCTTGTACAAGAAATAGGTTAAGATGCCCAGCCTGCTGTTTCATAAGATACTCTTTCTAGTAAGTACTTATAAAAAAAAGGGTACTCAAGTAATTAATGGTGCCCTTTTGTGAGAAACTATTTGTACTCCTTGTTACTGTGCTAGTTGGCCTTGTCTAATTTCCGGACTCATATTGTTAAGTTTCTTACTTAACCATGAAGTTTCGCCTGCTATGTAAAGGCTCTACACAAGTATTCTTTGTCTGCCTTTTCATGTTTGTCACTTGGTTTGAAAAATATCTTTTACTTTCAGTTGTATTTGATAATAGGACTAAACGGGTTTGGGGCGATATATTGGATTACACTTTGTGATGCTGCCAACCAAATTTTACACCTTTTTTTGAATGTATATTTATATGTCATTCAGTGTTCCCTAGCTTATTCATTTATTAGTCGTCTTCCTCTTATAAGCTAGGGCAGTTTCCTTTTTGCAGGGATAGAAATGGATGATGATGAACTTGCACGTTTTGTTGAACATGTTGATAAGGATAATAATGGGATTATCACTTTTGAAGAATGGAGAAATTTTCTTCTACTTTATCCACATGAGGCCACCATGGAGAATATTTACCGATACTGGGAGAGGGTATGTCTTGTGGATATCGGTGAACAGGCTGTCATTCCAGAAGGCATCAGTAAGCATGTTCATGCAGCTAAGTATTTGATTGCTGGAGGAGTTGCAGGAGCTGCTTCTCGTACTGCTACAGCTCCCCTTGATCGGCTTAAGGTCGCTTTGCAAGTTCAGACTACTCGTGCTTCTATTGGTCCTGCTGTCAAAAACATATGGAAGGAAGGCGGTTTATTGAGTTTCTTTAGGGGCAACGGATTAAATGTGATAAAGGTTGCACCTGAAAGTGCAATCAAGTTTTACGCTTATGAAATGTTGAAAAATGTTATTGCTCATGCCAAGGGTGAGGAACAGGGCGACATTGGAGCTTCTGGGCGTCTTGTGGCTGGGGGTTTGGCTGGTGCAGTAGCACAGACTGCTATCTATCCCATGGATCTTGTTAAGACTCGGTTACAAACTCATTCATGTGAAGGTGGAAAGGTTCCCAACCTGGGAAAACTATCAAGAGATATATGGGTTAAGGAGGGGCCTCGGGCCTTTTATAGAGGGATTATTCCATCTCTTCTTGGAATTATACCTTATGCAGGCATTGATTTGGCTGCCTATGAGACATTGAAGGATTTGTCCAAGATACATATTCTTCATGATAGTGGTATAGCTAGTAACTAACTCTTCAACTACTACTCAGTTTTCTCCTGCGAAATGATTTTTTTTTTTTAACCAATTGTTTTGATATACAGAGCCTGGCCCTCTTGTGCAACTGGGTTGTGGGACAATTTCTGGAGCGCTTGGAGCAACGTGCGTGTATCCTTTACAGGTTGTCCGGACAAGGTAAACATCCATGTTCAACTGGATGCATCTACCATTTTTTTAATTTTATATTTTTGCATTTGGATACGCTGTAAGGTCTGCGTACATCTCACCCTTCCCAGACCCCACTTGTGGGATTATACTGGGTATGTTGCTGCTGCATTTGCATACACTTTTCAAGCCTTTCTTTCACACTCAATTTCAATTCCTGCTAGAATGCAAGCTCAACCTACAAATACTGATGCTGCTTACAAAGGAATGTCTGATGTGTTCCGGAGAACACTTCAACATGAAGGTCTCAGGGGCTTTTACAAAGGACTTTTTCCAAATCTTCTAAAAGTAGTTCCAGCAGCAAGCATTACTTATCTCGTTTATGAGTCCATGAAAAAGAGTTTAGATCTTGATTAGGTGGTAATGTGGCATATATAGTTTTGGAAGATTTCTCCAGATTCGAGGTTAAAACAGCTGATGCTGACGACGATGACGATGATGATGAAAAATCAATTAAGATTATTAGGCTTATTGGTAATATGATTTGTCAATATCATACACTCTGATTTTTGATGCCCCATTGGATAATGAAGGTATAGAGTTTTCTTCAGATTACTTCCCGGAATAACTAAGTTTGCAGTTGAGAATAGCCTTCAATGGCGATCTCTGTCCAAGTTGTAGGAATATGCTCTGTACACTAATGCTAATTTACATACACAATGAATATTGTAAGGCCTGGACCTTACCATTTTTGCTGTATTGGACAATTTGCGTGGATGATCAAGCTCAGTTGCCCATTCCCTTCTTCATATTGGCTTTGATACCTTTGTGTGGACTGCAGATGAAACAGTTGTAATACCAAATCAACAAGAATGTGATCAGAATTTTCCCCCACTGAATATACTAATTAGGCATTTGGACATAGACTTGATGAAATTTGAAATACAAAGTTTTTGAAGTTGATGCTGAAAAAATGATATTTGAAAGTTGAAGTTGTATTTGGACATACATAAAAAAGTTAAAGTTGTGAGGGGGAAAAACTTTTCCATAGAAAAATTGATTTGAAAGTTCTGAAACTTGAAAAACTATCTCAAAAAGTTTCCAAAAATTTGATCACATTCTATAACCAAAATATTAGACTTATGATGAAAATTAGAATCATAATATCAATCTCATACGGGATAAGTAGCAAACTCGTTTTTATTGTTCGTCAATAGAATAGTGCTTATAAGATAATACTCGAGAAACGGACATAAAACACCTTGAATTCTTAAAATAATAGGAGCACCTGTTTTACCTTAGTTATGTAAGTTAACAGTGTGCCATACTACACACAAAAATTGGCATTTCATGCTTTTAATATTTTGAGATGATACTATAGTTTTCTGTTATTTTACTTTTTTCTATTTTCTATAATCTACTCAAATAATACTAGATTTTCCTACTTAATTCGCCTCGAAAGCTTATAAACTTCTAAACCTTTTTATTTACACGTCAAATATGGAAAATGAAATATTCAATTTTGGGCTTTAAATATTAAATAATGCTCTTTTAAAGCCGCACGTTATTGAGGGAAGACATAAACAAGTGCAGCGCTAGGGTTTGAGTTCATCCTGCGGGAGATTGAAAGTAAGTACTCGCGAATTTGTCGAATTATAATTATTTTCACAACTAGTTATGCTATTATTTGCATAGATCAATCTATTCTCTTGTGATCATAGCAGTTATTATTGTGCCACAGTGAAACTGTAGTATTATAAGAATTTTTTGTTTGTTTCTTGAAGGCCACTTTATTCCCTCATAACTTATAACGTCTTTGATAATGTATGTTTTATTTATAACTCCTTTCATTGAAACAGCAACTTGTTACATCTGATATCTTACAAAAGCTCCTACACATAATGGTATTGGTAAGTGATCAATTTAACAATTGAACCTCATTTTCTTTAATACCCATTGCATTGAACCAAATATTCACTTGTTTTCATGTGGTTCTTCAGCCTAATGATGTTGATCTGCTTGATCCTAATAACGAGCTTGGCATACGAAAGCATAAGCCAAATCCTTTGATCCAAGGACCTACTTGTATTTGGGTAATGTATAACTGATCACTGATATTACGCATATCGTTTGATTCGTTAACACATCCTTTGTTTTCTCTTATTTTAACTCTATTAATCTGATGCAGCATATGAAATGTCAAGGGTGCTCAAGGCCGTAAGTAACACAAACTTGGTCATTATTCTTGTTTATATAGGTCTTCTTTTGCTAAAACAGATATTGATTTGATTAGGTACTAATTAATCATACTCCATCTTTTAAAATCATTACAGGGTCAACTTCAGTTGTGCTCAAGCATTTGGTTTATGCTACAACTGTCAATGTTTGGAAATGATAATGTCAAGTTTTACTGCCACTAGTGGGCGTTCTAGGCTCAAAGAAGGATGTTCTTTTAGCGGTCGTTTGATTACCAAGACTAAGGAAACAAGGTCATCCCAAAATGATACTCCTGGATTATAATCCCCTCCTATATGGGTATTATATATAATTCCACGAAATTGGTATAAATTTATACCTAATTAGCTAATACCAATAACCAAACGAGGGTTAAAATAGGATGCTAAGACGATCCTTGCCTGATATGAACTATGGTTTGCCAAGTTGATAATTGGTTCTTGAAGGATGAACTAGTCGAGAATTTATTTTCCTTCTGCTGGCTTCTTTTTGTGAAAACATTCTTTGATTGAATGGTTTGGTTATTCATGCATTACTCTACTGCAATTTGAAAATCGATCTTCTTAATGGCTCTCACTATTGTCCTTGTGAGTGAATAGTCCATATATATGGCATTAACGTCTTCAATCATTCATATTAAATTAATTCCGGGAGATATGTGCCTTACATTGACTCTGAGTAGCATTGCCGTTATGCAGAGCAAATCGAAGCATGATACTTTTACATTATGATACAGTCTACTGATGCAGAGGAAAATAGAGCCTTGTTAAATTACCCTGACTGTAAACTTTCCTTACACCGTCACTTGTCATTGTAGACAACTTAAGTCCTTCCGAGAATAGTTCATTGTCGAGTGAGTTTGAGAAATTGTTCAGAGGCTCTTATTCTAACTCACCAAATCATCACGTGGAAGTATGCTGTTAATATGTACTATATGCTTTGCTCCTGGAGAGTCCTGCATGTTTGTAACCAAATATTTATGGAAGATGGATGATTCCTGTCTCATTGACATGATTCCTGGCTTTAGGCTAACTATTACTCCAATTAATTAGTTCTTTGTCATTGGATAATGAGGGAGTAATAAAATTTGGACAAAGAACAGAAAAGCTAAGGGAAGATCAAACATCAGTACGTACTTAACGAAGAAAAACCAACAGGGATATAGGTTGAACAGTAGTTGAAAAGCAAAAGGACCAACATCACATACATATGAAACTAGAAAAACCCACTTGTTCCATGATGGAAACAATAAGAAAATAGTACAAGAAAAATGAAGAACCCTGGAAGAAAGGCGTCACCTTCCCTTTGCCTATATGACTTGCCTGTTATCCCTTGGCATCGACTCGCATCAGATGCAACAAAGGTTGTTCTAGCATTCACATAAAAGTTTTAATGATCACCATTGTCATCTTCGAATACTCCACCAAATCCTTCTTCTTCCTCTTTCTCCTCATCTTCTTGTGCTTCAGAGCCTTGCTGGTGCGAAATGCAAATAATAGGAGCTGAGTTGCTGTTTTCTCTTGTCTCTGCAAGTCCAATTATATAGTCTTTATAGCCAAGAATTTGTCCACTATGACATGTGTAGCCAGGGGCTAGAGACATAGAAAAATGACAAATCTTAACGGTCCCCCCATCCTAGCAATATTCTCTTTGTATTAAGTTGTCCTTATCCACCACCAACAATATTAAATTAAAATTAATACAACAATAATAACTATATCTCAATTCAAAGTAAGTCAGCTATATAAATCATCACCGTTTGTACATGTCGCTTCATTTAAAATTATCTCAGTTGAATAACAAAATTATTAGATTAATGAAGAATAGGAAATCTATTCACTCTCCATGTGGAGAAAAGCAAAGAGGAAAGGGAAATAAGATAAACAAATGATTCAGGGGGAAAGGAGTTGAGCTAAAGTTAACTGACAAGTGGAATGTGCTTCATCAAAAGATGCAATATTTCAAATGGATAATAAAGTAAGTGGAAAGTGTTGAGTTAAAAGCATTTTACTTGGGCCCTCAAACATAAGGGTGCAGAAAGAAGAAAAATGAGGACCCTGGCACCTACTAAAAGTGGAATATGATGCAGATGGCTTTCTCTTAATAGAGTACAATTACTTTGCACCGTCCACTTCTAATACTCAAAGTTAGAAAATTTCAAATGGTTCGAGGGAATCTTGTGGAGACTGAAAGCCACTAATCCATTGAGTGGGGAGGAGACATACATTTACCCAAGCAAAAGGAGCTCTATATGTGGAAAGTGTAGGATACTTGTCACTTTCCATAATGTTCCTTTTAAAAGTGAAATTCTTTCTTGATAGACAAAGGAGATTAAATAACAGTCTTTGGTCGGATAATGGAGCTTTTAGTTTAGGATGTTCACTTAACTATGGCTTCATTACCACAAAGTCACTTTTATTTCTTTAGTTACCCAAAAGTCGCTCAACTTTACTCTAGTCTACACCAAAGTCACTCTAGCCAAATTTTACTTAAAACTCACAAAAAAATGACGTGGCATTATCAATTAAAAATAATTTTTTTAATTATATTAACCTAACTTTTTAATCTATTACACTAATTTTGTCCAATATAAGATCCAAACCGATTTCACTACTAATTTTATCCAGCGGAAATTTCACCAATTCTCTTTAATGTCTCCTTGCTCGGTCGCTCATCCACCCTAATAGCCATCACAACATGCTTTCTTGGAGCAATCCTTCCAACACTCGTGAAGCTTACATTCACATTCTCATCAGACAAGATGCTTTCCACCTTTCCAATCATTCCTGGCTAATCAACTTATCTGCAGAGAATGATACTGCACTCTAAGCTCACATCCACTTTAAAAGATTCTCTTTTGTTAAATGAGGATTTCCATCTCTAGCCCTGTCCTCCACTCTAATCTCTCCAGAATCAATAATAGCGATGGCAGACTTGGACTGCACATTGGCAATCTGAACGTGAATGTACTCGAGTGGACTTTCTGGTGAACCATCTAGAAGAATTCTTTCTTCAGCAATTCTTAGTCCCCTCTGTTTAACAATACAGTAAACTAGAAATATTTTAATGGCCTGACACAATCAACTACAGGGTTAAGTAGTGAAATGAGTTTAGATTTTGGGTTGAGTAAAATTAATGTAATGGGTTAAAGAATCGGGTTATTTTTTCCGTGAGTTTTAAGTAAAATCTGGCTAGAGTGACTTTGGTGCAGACCGGAGTAAAGTTGAGTGACTTTTGGATAATAAAAAAACAAAATTGACTTTGTGGTAATGAAGCAATAGTTGAGTGACCATCGGTAAGATTAACTCTTTAGGGATTTAGGGATTTGAGAGGTTTGCACCTTGGAATTTGGAGCTGGCGGCTTCTAGGAATATCACAGTTGGAACATTGGCTATTATTAGACCTTGGTTTGAAAAAGGTTCACGTAATTACTTTGATTACAACCATCGCAGAAATACTTAAGCAAGTACCATTGATTGACACTATACACTAGTCTGGTTCCTCTGCTTTGACAGGCAAGGACACTTGAGGACAATTAAAATAAAGGATAATTATGCTAAAAGACAAGCAAAAGACGAAAATTATCAAAAATGTCCCATATTTTCGAATTTTACCAGAGCTGTCACTCTTTTCCCGAGATAGCAGTCGCCGCAAAATTATACAAGTTTATACAATTTTATACAAATTTATACAATGTATAAAATTGTATAAATTTGTATAAGTGTGTATATGCTAGTGAATAAATCTGTATATTAAGGATGTTTATATGATTTTTTTACTTTTTTGTGTATATTTTTGTATTTCTATCATTGCTACATATTTGTATATGTATATTCATGTATAATTTAATTTTTAAAGGAAGATTTGCGTGTATAACCTTGTCCAAAGCAATGATTTAGACGCAATAAACAACATAAATTCAGTAAAATACAAAAAAGTAATGACACCATTGGCGGGGGAAGGTGTTTGCCGGTGGCTTAGTGGCTGGGGAGGGGAAAATTTGATATCTAGGGTGTTTTTTATGAATGAGTGCTAAAATTTGTAATTTTAGGGGTAGGTGCTATGCATGAAAAAAAAAATATGGCCTCCTGTTTGTAATTTTGGGTAGTGGGCTGCCTATTTTTGAAAATTCACCTTAAAATAATCAGGTAATAATCAAGTTCTATAAATCCACAAAATATAATAACATCTTTCAATGAAAAAATATATTACCTTTATCTAATGAACGAGATATGCTTTTAATTGTGCAATTCAACACGTTACAATCTCCAGGTTGAATCTAACTCTCTAGTGTCGATTTCTCCTCCAATCTTTTCAACTAAACCTTTTTAGTATAAAGTGTTAACTGGCAATTTTTTCAACCAAGCACAGAGAAAAAAACTTGGGTAGGTTTGGAAAAAAAAACACTCTTTTATTGCGGGACATTTGGTAAGGGCCTTTTTATACAGTTTAAATATATATTGACACAAATCAGAAGCAACTGGTGGTCGTGCCGGAGTGGTTATCGGGCATGACTAGAAATCATGTGGGCTTTGCCCGCGCAGGTTCGAATCCTGCCGACCACGTCTATTTTCTTCCATTTCCCTTTCTTTTTGCCAACATTCTCATTCCAAAGTAGTCCCACTTGGCTAGTTATGGTTTTCATTTTCCACAATGAACAACAACATCTTCCATGATTCAAACAAGATACAAACAACACTTAATATTCAACACTAAAACATCAATGCAAAGCCATTTCACAAATCCAACAAGTCCATGCTCAAGTGCCACTTTGCTAGTTAATACGTACTTATGGTACTCATTTTCAACAATGAACAACAATAAATTCCATGATTCAAACAAGATACAAACAATCACACTTAATATTTACACTAAAACATCAATGCAAAACCATTTCACAAATCCAACAAGTCCATGCACAATCCATTACCAACCCCCATCTCTCGTTCAATCCCACTTTTATCCTCACTCAAATCCTTCATTCTTTCACTTCCCTCCTCTCTTCACAACCCACCCCCCACCACCTCCACCACCACTACCCCACCTCCATTTTCAACCTCATTCCCACCCCATCAACTTTCTGTTACAACACCATTATTCGAGCTCACACTCTCCTTTCTTGCCCCAACACTTCCTTATTTTACTTCCTTAAAATGCGTCGAATTTCGGTCCCACCTGATTCCCATACATTCCCATTTGTTCTTAAGGCTTGTGCTTTATTAAACTCTATGTTCCTAGGAAAGACCCTTCATTGTCAAGCCTTAAAGTTCGGGTTTGTAAATGATGTGTTTGTACTTAACAATCTTGTTCATGTGTACTTGGTTTGTGGTAGTATTGGTGATGCACGTCACATGTTCGATGAAAGTTCTAGTAGAGATGTTGTTTCGTATAATTTGATTATTGATGGGTATGTTAAAGCGGGTGAGATTGGGGAAGCGAGGGAAGTGTTTGACGAAATGCCTGAGAGGGATGCGGTTTCTTGGGGCACCCTTTTGGCTGGATATGCAAGAATGGGCCTGTGTAGCGATGCGATGGAGTTATTCGATCAAATGGTGGCGTTAAATGTAAAATTTGACAACGTTGCGTTGGTTTCTGCTCTCTCAGCTTGTGCACAACTAGGGGAGCTAGAGAAGGGGAAGACGATACATGATTATGTTAGACAGAAGGGGATTCGGATTGATTCATACTTGTGTACTGGCTTGGTTGATCTGTATGCAAAATGTGGGTGTATTGAGATTGCTAGGGAGATATTTGAAAGATGTGGGGAAAAGAAAGTGTTTACTTGGAATGCTATGCTTGTTGGATTAGCCATGCATGGTCATGGCAAGTTATTGTTTGATTGCTTCTCAAGAATGGTGGAGGGTAATGTTCGCCCTGATGGGGTGACATTTTTGGCGTTATTGGTGGGATGTAGCCATGCGGGTCTTATTGATGAAGCTAGAAGGTTTTTTAGAGAAATGGAAGGCGTTTATGGTGTTCCTCGAGAACTTAAACATTATGGATGCATGGCGGATTTGTTGGCACGTGCAGGGTTGATTAAAGAAGCTATGGAGATGATAGAGTCTATGCCAATGGCTGGTGATGTGTTTGTTTGGGGCGGTTTGCTTGGTGGATGTAGGATACATGGGCATGTTGAGCTAGCAGTGAAAGCTGCAGAAAATGTGATGGAAGTGAAACCTGAAGATGGTGGGGTTTATTCAATCTTGGCGAATGTCTTTGCAGATGCTGGCCGTTGGGATGATTTGGTCAATGTAAGGAGAAGAAGAGATTGTGCAAAGATCAAGAAGAGTGCTGGCTGTAGTTTGATTCAGTTGAATGGTGTGACACATGAATTTATTTCATGGGATGACTTGCACCATCAAACCAACGAGATATATACTGTCTTAAATAGTCTGCAACTCAATTTGAAGCATTCCATTGCTGGTACAGTTTTTATGAACTAGCAATACTCGTCACTGGTACAGCTATACTACTGTAAATTGATGTTATTTACCTTACAGAAAAGCTACCATGATTGGACTTGTAAAAAAGTTCTTAACATCTCAGTCCAGGTTTTCTCTATTTCCTTTTTCTCCTGGACTACACTAGCTCTGTTTGTTATACAACATTTCTTACATAGTGTTGCTCTGCCAAGAGCTACCTCAGGCAATATGCCGCTGGATTATGCTTTATTGGTGACAATTGTGTACTGGATTATGCCTTCCACTCAGCCAAAAAACATAGCGACAACTTTTCTCTTTAAGCAACTGAGAAGCCATTACCAAGTCGTAATAATTTATTTTCCACCTGCCAAACAAAACAATGAAATGTAATTGTGATTAGCATAAACCACGAATAATGACAAAGAGGATAATTGGATCCAATTCATTACTTTTCTAAAGTAACTTTTATGTTCTTTTAGTAAGACATACATCATGCAAAGCTCATAATCAGCAATAAGGAAATATAATATGCAAATTGATTTGCCATTTCAGGAAGCAAAATCAAAATACCTTTGAAATTGTTTAAGAGGAATTTCAGCTTAAAAGAAGATTAAAGACGTCCCTCAAAGTGATTATGCCTTCTACATGCCGGCTATTAGGGTCAATGACCACAATGCGCCGAACGACTGAAACAAGAAGGTAAGGCATTCAAATTACAAGATTATGAAGCTCACAAGAAAGATGTCAAAAAGAAAAAGGAAGGGGTACAGTACAGACTTGGATCTGAAAGGAGCTCCAATATCCCAAACAATGAATCAAAACGTGTGCATGTCCTACAACGATTCCGGGATGCTTCATCTAAGACCTCCAGGGCCTATAGCCAACTTTAAATTAATGCATTATATGCAGGAAAAAGTAAGAACACTTAATCTCTTGAATTAATCAAAGTAACCTGTTTACCGACAAGGTTCCCCAGTACTTTTTACTCATGATCTATTGAATCAACCAAGATGAAAGAGTTGCAAGCGGAGAGCAAACGCGTAATGGAACTAATAATTGTTCAAGCTACTTCATATAACCAGATAAGTATGACTACCCATTTAAGTCTTCGTACAGTAAATATTGTAAGCCAGAGAACTAATTTTGGGACAAGAAAAATGTTTATAGAACTAGTCACCAATTTTTGCTCCCCATACAATTCTTTTGCATGATAGCACTCAGCTTATACTAGAAAGCATGACCATCTCGAGGAAACAAGAGACGTGGTGTTAAGACATAATTAAGTAAATAATGTGTGCTCTCTCTAACAGCTTAAGCTTTTAGATGAGATGGTCACACACTTCCACAAGTGGATCAAACTGCACTTACTTGAGTCATTATCATCTGGTCAAGCCGAAAGCGAGCATAGACATCGCCTCTTGCCAAAGAGGTAATATCACTATGTAAAGACAGTCAAATTACAAGTTCGTAAGGCTTTAAACAAAGAAGCAACTTTAATGATGCTGGAAAAAAATCCCAAGAATTTATCATCCGAAGCGCATGAATTACCTCCGAGAGTACACATTCATAAGGGCTCCGTTGTCATCAATGATCGGTATTGAACTTATCTGACCTATCAAAGCAAGAGAAAGACCTGCTTAGTACACTTCTTTATTATCAAAAAAAGAAATGTTAAAAGTTCTGGAAATTATTAACTTCTGGAGAAGGTAAAATCCAATTAACAATCGAAAAGGTCTTCTACATCAACTAAACAGATTCCAATAATTGAGATGTGGAAGGATCAGGATTATATCACGTGTTTAATAGCACATATAATCCCCACTAGCATATAGACTAGGGGAAAGAAGAGAGATAAAGAGAGGAAAGAAAAAACAGAAATCTGCAACCTTGTTTTTCCCGAGGAAAAAGCTGGTGATTAGTAAATTATAACTAAACCATGAGCTACCGAAACCTAACTATTAACTATTAGGCTAGGAACTCAATGGCATCGTTAAATTGAAATCAATCAGTGACAGCTTAGTTACACCTTTCACTATAGATCAATCAGCAATCAACATTGACTGCTCCAGTCACAATGCTAACTGTAATAACCATTATACTGAGGCTAATTTTTCTTTTAAATGAAGCTATAGTGCTTTCAACAAGTCAGATCCAATTACCTACTGCCTTAGCCTTATATAAAAGATCATTGTACTGAAGCAAGACTTTCTGTTGAATGAAGCAATATGACAATACTGAGTGGATTATATACAGCCAAATCTAGAAGGTAGATGCATCAGGAGTATCAGAAGTTCAAGAATATTCATGTTCAACTTGTAGTTGTGCATGTTCAACTTGTAGTTGTGCAATAGAAAATCCAGAGCAAGTGAAAGTTCCTAGATGATTCAAAAGACACCGACATACACATACAAGCAGAAATGAGTATCAGATGCACAGGTTTCGGCAAACACAGAAATAAACTGAAAAAGCACAGGCTTCACATTGGGCACTTGCAAATTCTGTTTATCTATAAGCAAGTTGCCCTGCACAAAGTTTTGCTACTCATATAATACGACTGTATACCTTCTAGAAGTAATTTAAGAGCAGAACTAAGGAGATCCCTGCTGTGTACTGTTAACAATATACGGTTGCATGTCCTTCCACCAACTTCTCTCGCCCAGGTGCCTAATGGAAGATTGCCCACAGGTTGCTGTAGAAGAGGCACATACTCTAGAGAGTTCCTAAAATGCCTGCATATGTCTACGATTTTCCAAGGAAGAAAAATAAAACCCAAGATAAGCCCTCGCAAAACACTATGAGGAAATAAAAAGGCGCAGAAGTGAAAGCAAGTTATAGGAAAACACACGCTTTAGTATTCCTGCAAGGCATGCAGTATGCAACAACTGCGAACACAACCCATCTTCTGCTGAATGTAAAACTGGAACTGCAGAGATCTTATTTTGTAATAACATTAGGGCCACATCTTTCAGTGATTCATCAGGACCTGCCTGTGATTGCAGAGAAAATAGGAGGAGAGAATAGAAAGAATAAGATTCTGGATAAAAGCTACTGTGAGAAAAGAGAAAGACAAAAGAAAGAAAATATCCACCAAAACTTCCAGAAAGTGACATGATTAACTAAAGCAAAAACATTGTATTTTCATTTAACAATTAGAAGAGTCGAGGATAGTTTGTGATCTCCAGCTAAGCGTAAGATTACATACTTGCAGTAACATCCTTCTGTTTGGAGGTATGATAGCCCCTGAAGCTTCTGCATGCAGTTGGTATTTCCTGTCTTTCCAAGCTGAAACTGTGTGCATTTCAAGTTCATCGTTGGTCAGCACTGAATGACTTTCGTGGAGCTGAAAATATAGTATATCCTTAGGCGTGAAACAACAATTCCAAAATTATCCAAACAATCAAATTTAACTTCTTTTTTATCAGGTAATTTAACATGAATGATCTAAAAGTCAGAGAAATCTGATGGAGAATTTAACAACACAAAGTTATGCATAGAAGATGGAATCCAGAAGAAAGCACTATCTCCTTGTGATTAAACCTTACTATAACAATTCTCCCCATAAATTCAATTCAAGAACTATTCATCTGCAGGTTTATGATATGAACATAGAAAGTCACTTTGTTCCAAATATACACAAAAAATCACTAGGTGACATAGGATTCACTTTCCACTATTTGCTGCACTTGAAAGACCATATGCTTAACACAGAAGGGGGTGGAGGTGGGGAAGGGTGGTGTTCCTCCTTGGACAAACAACCTATTAGCCATAACGAAAGGGAGTTTCCGAGTTTTCACTAAAAACATGGGTTTTGATTATTAAGATAAGAACTAAGCCAGAAAATTCTTCCTTCAAATATATTCTGTTCCAGCTCAATTTTCAGCACTTAAATTCATAGATCAAAAATTTTAAACCATGTTGCTTGCAGTGCTTAACAACTTAGTAGTACCTTCAACAAGACCAAAATGAAATCAGAAGCAGTAAGCATTCCCGAAATCTTCGCATTCCGCTCATCCCAAAGAGGCATCACAGCAAGTCCCTAAATGTGTATTCAACTAGTGAATTTCAAGATATGTTCGAAGCATAAACATAGACATTTTGTAACTTGAATGGAGGAGAAAATGTACAATAAATCATTAAATCAATAGAAATATAATTAATAGATGCCCAAACTATATCCGGGGAACCTCACAGGCTCAAGTGACATTCTTTTGGTAGGATTTGCCTGCACTGAATAATAGTTTTCCTTTCCTATGTTTTCTTCAATAAACCAACCCAAGAAATAGATTGTCTAAAGCACTGCAGACTAAAGGAAAGACACTGACTTCCCCATAGCAGAGCAAGTTGGCAAATGAATATTACACGGCTAGGTTCCACGATCTCACATATAGGACGGAAACCCAACCTGTTCGTACATGACATGAAAAGCCTGTTTCACAGCCACTTCAGAGTCTAATGCAAAGACCTACCAGCAAAGACCCACCAGTTAGTCGGTCGGTAAATTGAATCTGAGATACTCTTAAGTAAAGGCACGATATAATGGGAGGCTTAGGCGAGGACTTGCAACCTTTCCTGAATTTGGAATCAGCTCATATGCTCTGGAAGATGACAAGAACATGAATAGACGATGGCGGGAAACATCTATTTCATTGTGTGTTGTCAAGACTGGTTCGAGCTGTGGTCCACCAGAAGTAGAAGCCTGATTGGCATGACAAAGAAATTATATACAATTAACATGTGAGAAGTAAAATGGTTAGCTTAAATCATTATGAGCAGTCGTCAGAATGAAGGACAGAAAAGGGAACATTGGTATCGTCATGGACTCATAAACCATATCAAATAAGAAATTCTTTTCCGGTGATCACTGACCTCTAGATGCATTCTCCTAGCAAAATCTGAGACCAACCTCAACTGATCATCCTCTCTGAGCAAGGCAGAAGGTGTGGAATCTGTTACCTCAGCATATACTAAGTTGTTGATTGCACCAAATTCGTCCTGAATACAAAGCTGTTCCTGGTCGACTTGCCAGATGCCATCAACCAAGAATTTGTACTGCATAGTTCATTTGGAGCCAGTAAATTCAACTCCGTACAAAATGTGCAGTTTCCTTTATTTTATGCAGGTCGTGGCTGTGCATGTATAATACGTCAGTACAGCTATAAGGTGTAAAACTTAATGACACTCCCTATCTTGGAAGAGGTAACATTGGCTAACTGTTACTTGTTAAGAAAACAAGCATGTTCCTGAAAATAAGATTATTTACCAGAATAGATATATTAGACACTAGAATGTTCATCCAGAGGATTTAGAAACTAGAATGTTTAGAAGAAGGAGAGAGCAAATTACCTTCTAATGCCATTATACCATAAGTACAACTACAACAACAACATATCCAGTGATATCCCACAAGTGAGGTCTGGGGCATAGGCGGACCCAGGATTTGAGTATGACGGCACCACAGAATTTAACATACATATGCTAATTACTCAGGGTCCTCAACCCGCCTTTTCTTCTAATTTTTTAGGTCTACTTGGCAAATAATTTAGGGGCAAATAATTTAGGAAAAATTATGTTGCATGAACAATGCTAGATCAATTTAACAAAAAGTAACCATTTTTTACATAATTGATGCATACTTCATGCATATTGTTGCATACTATGTGCATAATTTATGAATACTGACTATAGCAACTATTTATGTAAAATTCCCAATAATTTAGCTCAATTCACAAAATTATCACATAGTAAAATTTAAGGATACCTGATGATAACCTGATGGAAGATCAACAGTCCCTTGAAAAACGCCATCCGTACCCTCCACCAAATTCATCGTTATCTGATTACTCCAACTGACATATAGGCAACACAACAAACATGTAACGTGCTATTTGTTAAATCATAAAGTAAAAGACTTACAACAACAATAAATCCAGTGAAATCCCACAAGCCGGGGTCTGGGAGGGTGATGCATACGCAAACCTCTCCCAAAGGTAGAAAGACTGTTTCCGAAATACCCTCGTCTTAAAAGTAAAGGGTTTAAACAAGAAAATTAAATATACCCATTGAAAGAACCACAGAGAAAAACTTGAGTACCACCATAGCGCCATGTAAAAGTTATTAGTACCATTTTCCTCTTCAGACCCTAAACTTTTATTCAAAGTTTTCGTATATATACATAATTTAGGAAAGTTACAATCAGCAAATCAGTGGAAATTACTGAGGGAACAAAACAACATAGGGAACTCCGAATGACAAAAAGACAGCAAAGAAGGGAAATTATATTTTAAACAAAAATTACTAGAGTAAGCAAAGAGTGGGTTCTGTTTAATATGAAAATGTATAAGCCATGGAATATACGACATGGTAATGGTAGTAGTAGTAGTACTATGATGTTTTGTGTAGTTTAATGTTATGGAATAGTTTGCAGAGGTTCTCTATTGGTTCAATGTTCCTTTTCCTAAAGTTGGTTCCATTTTGTCATTTTTTGAATGTTTGGGTTTAAATAGCATGAATGACATTTGCATGTGTTTGTCTTTTTTCATCTTTTGAGATTAATGATATTTTTTGATTTGATCTGTTAGATTTGTTGTTGCTATGAACTTCAAATATGTCCGCAAAAAATAACATGATTCGAGTTTCAAGAGTCAAATGAATTTTCTTCTTTAATCACAATAGTCTTTTAAATATTTTGTATAATTAATTATAGTGACTTCGGAGTACTGTTTATTAGTTTTCAAATATATTTTAAAAACAAAAACTTAAAATTTTATATTCAAATTCATGACCAAAATTATTAAAATTTGACTCTCAAAATTCGAAACATGTCGCTTTCATGAAATGGACTATGATTACTTTTCATACCCATCAAATACTTTATTTCGTCCATAGGATTGACAAACTGATTTTCTTCACTTGTCCCTACCTCAAAAAGTCCCAAGAAGAACGACAAGTTTGTCACCAAAGTAAAATCACATCACCAAACATAATAAGTAGGAATTTTTTTGTGAGAAGGACCCCCTAGTCTTTTACTCCCTCCGTCCCAATTTGTGTGGCACCATTTCCTTTTTTGTTTGTCCTAAAATAAGTGGCACCTCTCCTTATTTGACAACCATTTAATGCATCATCTCTATTTTACCCTTGTTGCGCCCTACATACTTTTAAACCTACCGACAACTTTTTTATTACTCAAATCGTCTCTCTCTTACTTTCTCAAGGGTAAAATTGATACTATACAAGGTCAACCTCTATTTTCTTAAACTCCGTGTCTGGTCAAATGGTGCCACATAAATTGGGACGGATGGAGTATTAGTTATAAGGGACTCAAGTCTTGAAAAATGGGTGAGAGGGACACTTTTAAAATTAGTACTAATGACTAACATTTTAAAAGCTCCTCAAGTTTTTTATTTACACAAAGTCCCCACCTCTCATCACCCACCCCATCAACCCCTTAGCCCCCATCCGGCCCCCCACCCCCTCCCCCACCCCGCCCATCCACCACGACCCTCCACCACTCACCGCCACCTTCTACCACCCTCCACTACCCACCACCACCTTCTACCACCCTCCACCACCACCCACCACCCTACACCACTCTAATAAAAAGATGTGTACACATCAGTCGAGATGTGTACACATATTACTGTATGTGTACACATCTCGACTGATGTGTGCACATGCACATATTATTATATATTATTATATGTGTACACATATAATAATATGTGTACACATATATATGATAAAAATGTTACACATCTCGTCGCGTCAGATGTGTACACACTTTTTTCAGCCGTGAAAACATCTTCAAAAGTGTATAAACATATAGAAAATATGTTTACACATCTGAAAAGATGTATAAAATGACTAGAATTAAAAAAATGAAAAAAAGATAAAACGGGGATGAAGAAGAAACAAAATGGATACGAAAAAGAAGAAAGGAAAATTACATAGATGGTGATAAAATGAAATTTAAAAAGAAATTTAGAAGAAAGAATGAAAAGGAAGAAGAAAAAAGAGGAAGAAAGAGAGAAGAGAGAGAGAAATAAAATTTGAAATGATTTGAATAAGGAAAGATAGTGTAAAAGTGGGTGGGAAGGGAGAAATGAAAATTTTGATTTTTTTTTAAAAGTGGGGTGTTTTCGTAAATATGAAAACTTTTAATTATACCCAAAAGTTTTTAAACAATACACTTCAACCCTCACTTAAACTAATTACCCTTTGACTTGGTCTTGTCCCCTATCCTTCTATTAAGACTTATGGGGACCTTTCCCCTCTTTTTTCTCTAATAAGTAACTCGTTCTTAAAAAAGAACAAAGAATTGGGAAACGCTCAAGAAGTTATGGAGCTTGCACCCTTTGATTCCATTTGAAAGTTGGAACTTGTAATTGGATCTTGGTTTCAACCCAACATACTGATTGAACGTTTGCTGGACTACAAGGCCATAAATAGGTCTAGATTCAATTTATCATGGGTTAAGTACAAATTTAAATACAAATGCACCCGATTTTGAAAATATAAAAACTTTTTTTGTGGTCTTGAAAACATAAGTTCTTTACCCTTAAATGAAGTTGAAAGTACAAAAATATCATTACTAATAGAAAACTTCTCGTAATTACATAAATGTCACCGACCGTTTTTTGAAGTCGTAATTACAAAAATGACACCGCACCTTTTTACATTCGAAATTACAAAAAACGCCACTGCTTCTTACACAACAGAAAACAATGTCAATCCGGTTGTGTTTCGCGTCCATTATGAATAAATAAGGCTAAATCGGCATCGTATCGCTCATATATAAGGCAGTCAATTTGTCTGTGTTTTACGCCTATTTTGTGAATAAATAAAGTCAAATCGTCATCATTTCTCTTATATACAAAAGTCAAAACAAAACATTACATAAGACCAATTTGGTGTCATTTCTTCATACAATGAGCAAAAAGTCATATTCATTTTGTAATTAAATGATGCCAAATCGGCCTAACTTTATTCATTCACAAAAAATACCTTCAAGTTCTAATATATTAAGAAATAACGACAATTCAAGTGTATTTATTCATATAATTGTGTCCGTCTTGTGAAGAAAAGAGGCCAAATCGGCCTCACTTCGCACATTCATAAAAAAGACCTTAAAATACATATATATTTAGAAATAACGACAAACCGGTTGTGTTTATACATATTTTACATTTTGCAAACAAATGAGTCCAAAATCGTCTTCACTTCATTCATCCATTAAAATACATATAAAAAAATAAAATGACGACAATCTGTCTGGATTTATTTAACAAGTGAGCAGAATTATTACGTCTATTTTACAAGCAAGTGATGCCAAATTGTCGTCACTTTGCACAAATACAAAAATCTAAAGTAAAAATAAAATAATGTCAATCCAACATCATTTGTCCATTTTATTTTACTAACACATTACTCTGAATCGTCAGCACTTCCGTTACGATATACATGAGGCACCAAAAATAACGCCATCGTAGCATCTCCAACATTGTTGAGAAGAAGCAACTTCACCATCCACGTCTCAAACAAACCGGATACAGTCCCATCGTAGCAATGCTCCATCACCACTAAGGTTAGGTCCAAACAGATAGCTTTATTATACTTATAAAGGTAAACCCTAAATAAAACAAATAACATAGATAACTTAGTCAAAAGGTAAGACACATGAGAAAAGAAAGAGTTTGATCTTTCAACATAATCAGTTACCCCGATGAACATGGTTAGACTTAGGCCCTCGCATGTTATATTGTATGACAAAAATGAAACCATTTTTTGTGTAAATATGTGTACCGAGCTGCCTTTTTTACCTGATAATAACCAGGTGGAAGATCAACGACCCTCTATAAAACAACACCCGAACCCTCAACCAAATTCATCGGTATCTAATTACTCCAACTGCACAACATAGGCAATACAACAAACATGTAACGTGCTATTTGTAAAATCATAAAGTAAAGGGTTTATATTAAAATTATAAAAATTACCCATTGAAGGAACCATAGAGAAAACTTGATTACCACCATATCGCCATGTAAAAGTTATTAGTACCATTTTGTATATATACATAATTTTTTTGAAAAAATGGTAGCACGTTACACAATGACTTGAGTAAGCAAAGAGTGGATTCTGTTTATTATGAAAATGTACAGCCATGGATATGATATGGTAATTGTAGTAGTACTATGATGTTTTGTGTAGTTTAATGTTTTGGAATAGTTGCAGATGATATGATATGTTCTCTTATTGGTTGAATGTCCGTTTTCCTAAAGTTGGTTCCGTTTTGTCATATTTTGAATGTTTGGGTTTAAATAGCATGAATGACATTTGAATTTAGCTTCCGAATTTCATGTGTCGTATGTGTTTTGTCTTTTTTCATCTTTTGAGATGAATGATTGTATTGTTGATCTCTTGTAATGTGACATGTACATTCAAAGTGATGAACTTCTAACACAGATGTTCTATTATTTTTAGAGAAGTTTTAAAAATTTGCCAGACCACACTAAAATATTACTCGATTATGGTCCAAGTTTTGTTTAAATATTTAGTAGCCACACAATCACAATACTGAGGTATACCATTGAGGTATCAAACTTGTATACCATTGGAGTATACAATATACTAGAAAAGTATACAATAAAAGTATGATTATATTGTGACAAATCAAACTTGTATACCAATTGGGATATATTGTGGCTATGGGGTATATTCCAGCTATGGAATAAAATATTTTTAACCAAATGGCTAGCTCAAGTAATAATTTTAAATATGGCTATTTTTAGTTCAAAATAAAAGTCACTGAATATACAGGGTAAAAATCCCTTATTTCTATGTATAATAAAATACTAGGGGAAAGAGAACGAATTTTGCTCGCCTTTACCGTTGGAGCCACTTTTCTAAAATAATTTAATTTTTAGCTACTTTTTGAAACTTTCTATTTTAGTTTCCTGAACTTCAGACCTTGTGAATTGAATTTCATACCTGAAGGACTGAACTTTTAGGCATAGAATGCGTAAACTTCAGCCCATGTGGGTTGAAGTTGAACTTCATACAATTACAGCCCATAAAAACTGAAGTTTCAAAAAATAGCTTCTTTTGCACAATAAAAAAAAGTGGCCTGAAACTAAATAGCAATAACAAAAGTGGCCTTTGGTCGAAATTTTACATAATGCTATATAGTACTCTCTCTATTTCACTTTGAGACAATTTTTTTTATTAGTCGGTTACAAAAAAAAAAAAAACAGTAGCAAAATAATTTTCTTGACTTGTCTCTTCCTCGAGAAACATAATTTTTTTTCATATGTTTTGTAAAATTTTCACCCTTTGATTCCATTTGAAAGGGAATCTGGAACTTGTAATTGGGTTTTGGTTTCTACCCAATATATACTGCTTGAACGTTGCTGGACTACAAGCCTATAAACAGGTCTACATGTGATTTATCATTCCAGACCTATTAGATCAACCCAAATACTACTCATTAAGTTGGAAGTTTATTGTTGGATCAGCTCAAATACTATTCAAGCCCATGAGTTCAATAGAGCGAATATTATACTTAATTAAGTGCTAATCTGATAAAGATAACTTTGGCAGCTTCAGGAGACTTCCGTTTCCATTGCAATGGCGTGGACAAATTTTCTAGTTGACATATGGCTAACTCCCATTTGGAAATGTTGTCCTATTATCTCCTAGTTGTCTCGCGAACCATCTGTCTCAATAGTATATTAATATCAAATAGACAATCACAAGTGCAAGTGTTTCGTTCGTAAGCAATTCGAATTTCAGCAGAGATAACAAACTAAGAATCATATTCTACATTTATCAACTTCTTAACTTACTTTAATCTTTGTTACTCCTATTTTCTACGAATGATTATGGCTGTTAGATCAACGGTAAGTTCCAATTCCTGTCCATTGTAACTTGGTGATGAACGTCTTTGTTCCTAGCTCATTATAATCCGATTTGGTGCTAGATTAATCAAAATGAAATGCTATTTTTCATTTTGCAGTCTTATCTAAAATCCATGGCGAGTCACTTAAAGGGAAGCTCGTCACTAAATTATGCAACAGCAGCCACTTCAAAACTTAAAGAGGCTGTACCCAAGTAAGATTATTGCTCTCCTATACCTTGAATCCTTTTTGAGTAGCGTGATACTAATGTTTATGTATTTTGCTGATGGCCAGAGTAGAATTCATAATTTAGAGTCAATGAGTTCAAATTAGGTGTAATCTTTAAGTTATACTAGTATGTTTTAATCTTTTTTTTTTTACATACTTATACATAGTTCCAGCTAAGAAAATGAGTTCAATTGAGCTCACAGAATATGTCCTAATTCTGTCTCTTAACAATTATAGGACCAGGAAAGGAGACTTTGTGCCAGTGTGTATGGCTCTAGGGATGATCGGATTGTCAACGAGTTTTGGGCTGCACACAGCCATGCATCAGCTGAGGCGAGCACCTAACGTACATGTGAAGAAATCAAGAAGGGAAACTCTGCCAGAGATAGTGGAGCCAGAGCATGTCGCAGAAGAGTCGGAGAAGTTTATACAGAAATCTTTATTCCGAAAGGTGGCTCACATCCAGGATCGTGCTAGCAGGGCTGTCATCCCTGATTCTCGTGGCGACATTTATACCAAGTTAGTAGTATAGCTATCACTAATCATTCGCATTTTGATTTCCCTTTTTCGTTACTAACATTAAAATGACATAGAATTGGTACTAATTACAAGAAAATTGTTTTGCAGGAAGCCTGGTGTGGAGACCTTGAAAACTATAGGAGTGGACCCAAAGCTGTAAATCATGGGCAATATGGAGTTGGTTGTATGTAGAGGTTGAACTGTTGTGTAATACGACGCATAGATGGTAATATATGACGAGTTAAAACCATGGTAGATGTTTAAGTTTACTTGTTGGTGATGCTGTAGTGTATGTGTACATGAAAATGTACTGTAAGTCTGTAAATTTTGTAATACTGCTTTGTGAATACTTTAGCAATTAAGCGGAAGAAAAGAACTTTAGCAATGACTGGTGTTGTGGAGTGCTTGTGTTGCTTCCTGCTTTGTTCTTTTCCCTCTCCTGGTTATCATCATTAAAAAAATGAATGGACCTATATTTTGTGGAGTAATTAAGTCCTTGCTTTAATTTCTTGCACACCAATTTTTTTTCCATGTATTTTGATGTTGTTGAGTCAATCAAATATATACGCTTAATTAAGCTTGTACGCCTACGGATCTTCACCCAAAGGCTTCACATCATTCGGAGAATTCATAGATGTGAGCATAATTATTACACACCATTAGGAGAATCCATATATGTGTAGCATAATTAACGATTTAGGACCATTTGTTTGCAGAACCAACAGACTTGCCATCAATTTAAGTTTCACTAATCAGGGCCACTTGAACAAAAGAGTTTCAAGTGGCCTATCACCTACTGGAGTTCTATAGAGATTTACTGTGTTATCTTATCAAAGTATTTCTAGGTCTATCGAAGCAACAAGCTATTCCTCATGTTTTTGTTTCTCCAAGCTAGCTGGTCTGGTAAAGGCAATAAACAGAGAGCTACACCATCACTCCACCATGTTGATCATATATCATATCAGAGTATTGGAGGGTACGTCATCGAAGCGAGCAACTAGCTATTTGTTGTGTTTGTATGTCTCCAAGCTTTCTGCCTTAGTAAAGATAATAAATTGAGTCCTACACCATCAATCTGTTAGCTTCACGTAATTTGTTGCATCGAATCGTTAATTATAAGCTTTGATATACCAATTGGTGGCTTAAATTTCGAAAATACTTCTTGTATAGTGCGATATTGTCTGTTTCTAATAAAGTCTTATACAATTTTTCTCAAAAAAAGCCTCACGCTACTATGAAAATAACTTTATCTTATGGGAAACTTTTTTTAACTATTAATATAAACTTTTGTTTGCACTATAACCAACAGTACCTTAGGATTCTGTAAGATCTTACTCTATTGACGGTAAACATGACAACTTTGGGTTATTCAATACTAGGCCAGAACTTTAAACATGAACGTTAGAGATTTTATATGACTCATTGCCATTGGAGTTTGACCACCATTACATAGTGTCCTAGTTCCCACCCCCTTCTGGGAGACTGGGAGTGGTCGGTTACGTAACACATGGAGCAATTTCATGTGCTCTATCAGAAAGGCTCGTCAGTCAAAAAAGAACATAGAGAACATAAACCTTATGGATATTTAATTTGCATGAGTCACCGCTAGCGCAAAGTGGACTTGTTAGCTCTTGACGAGTGTTCTCTATTCTGCATGTCTTATCCATTTGTGTCCCTTATATCGATGTTTCCGTCAATATATATTGTCATCACTCTAGTAAGAACAAAGTATCACTAAGCTGAACCGAAACTCTTATAGTAGTAACGTACTCCAACTGTTCTTCCATAGCTTTTGAATTGTTCTTCAAATCGTTTCAAATCTTGCATCATGGCATTCAGGTCTTCTGTAAGTCCAGTTACTTTCTACAAGTACATTTGCTTGTTGGTGGTGTGTGTTACCTAAACATTAATCATTGACAAAATTTTATCTACCTTGAACAGAGTCTGTTGAAATCTGTGGCTACTCGTGTAAGTGGAAATCCTACATTTGCAAAATCTAATATGACGAAATCGAGATCATACGCAACCGCTGCTGAACATCCAGACGCTAAGCCCAGGTTTATGTTGGTACTAGTAATAAATTAGTACTCCTTCTGTTTTAATAATTTATGTGGTATTATTTCCTTTTTAGCTTGTTCCACAAAATATGTCACCTTTCTATGAGTAGAATCAATGACCATTAATGAATGATTTTTAGTCATACAAATTTTTATGTCTTGTTTTAGAGCACATATTTCAAAAGTTTTTTTCCCCTTAAATTCCGTGTCATAAAAATGGGAGACGGAGTAGCATTTAGACTAGATAGAAGTTAGAATAAATGCAGTAACTTGAGGTTAATTAATTAACTTGTAACAGGGGACTGAAAGGGGAGTTTTTTCCTGTGTATGTGGCGCTTGGATTAATAGCACTAGCAGTTGGTTTTGGGGTACAAACAGCCACACATCAGCTGAAACGTTCGCCCAATGTATCAGTGAAGAAATCAAGGAGGGAAACTGTACCAGAGGTGGCAGATCCGGACAATGTTATGAATGATTCCAATAGGTTCATAAAACAATCATTTTTCAGAAAGGTGGCACATGTCCAGGATTTTGATGATCAATCTGTCATGCCAGATCCCATGCGTGGGGATATTTTTGCTAGGTAGTAATTGTTAAACGCTTAGCAAAAGTAGTAGTAGTACGTAAAAATTTAACATGTTTAATTGTACTACAACTTTATATAATGTAACATTTGTTTTCCTTATTTTGTTGGGGTCATTGTAGGGAACCACGCTCTGAGACGTTGAAATCTGTGGGAGTGAATCCAAAAATGCAGTGAGCTTTATGCATTTCCCATTCCATCAAAATGTAAATCCGCTAAGGCTATGATCCAAGATTTTCATTTTGAAGAGTCGAAGATGATAGCAAGTTCTTCCAAGTTTTTGAAGAGTTGTACAGAGTTTAGCATAAATAAAACGCTTTGCTTATGCTTTTTTAGTTGGGTAATTATCTATCAGAGATCTTGAAGTTTTGTATTTCTGGAAACAGAGTTGAACGGCGAGTTTTTGGTTGAAATGGGAAAAACAAATCAGCAAATAAACATACACATAATAATGACCAGCTGAGCTAATTGCTCTTTAATATATAAGCTAATATAAAGTAAATATCAGTATTACCAATCTATATAGTGCTTCTGGCTGAGGTTACAATTGGATTAACGCGTCATTGCTAAATTCCACATTCGACTAACTTAAGAGCACAAAAGGAAGTACACTGGACATAGTTTGAAAGGAAAAAAAAAATCAGCTATTCTTGTTAAGTACTCCTACTTCTGTGGTCAATATTTTGGTCACATGTTATATAGTATGAAACAAGTTCCAACATCTTGTTTCTAAATAATCTTGTTAGTTAACCTGGTTTTACGTTAGAATGATTTCCATTTTGCCGAATGATTTGTCCTTTCTGACTTGACAAAGTTAACTTTCAAGTAAATTATTGGACACAATATTACCAAAAGTGAGGTCCTAATTAATTATACTTCTTTTTTTTAACTTCCCTTTTTCGGAATATGTTATCAAATCACACTAGTGGACCCAAACAAAGTTATTGTCACGAAGATATAGATACATCGCTCGGTAGATTCTTGGTAATCCCCTAATTATTGGAGCTTCATTCTCAGAAAGTCAACTGCATGAATCGAATATCTCTATCTGTTTGATAGGGTTCATCTAGAAGCACAAAATGATACTTAAGGAACTTTCACCTTTTCATGACACTCGAGAGGTCAATCAAATATATCTAAATAGAATAAGGAATTTATTGCCTAGCTTAGACTATAACGCTGAAAGGGGAGTCTTTGAGCAATTGGTAAAATTGTCTTCGTGTGACCTATAGGTCAGACTATAACGCTGGATCCGGCTCCTTCCCATTTCGCCTTTTTCCATTTCTCCCAAATTTCTATTTGGATTGAGGACACTTGTCAAATGGTTGAGATTTGATTCACCAAAGAAAGATCCTAATCATGATTAAAATAGATTATTTTCATATATTTGTTCCTAAGAATTTTGATAATCCCCGCAATTCTAGCACATAATGTCATCCATAAATATAATCATTTGATAACAACGAGAACTAGAAAAGCTTGGAGAGGAACCAGATCAGCTAATGCCAAATGTTAAATTGATGTACATGTATAAGCTACATGCAAAGGAACTTAGAGAACTGATCTTAACCAGAATCCCTTTTATTATACTTTTCGTGATTAGTTTCTAGGCCTTGTTCGAAGTTCTTCCTTGTTTTGTAAAACATTTCGCAGCGATTATAATTCAAATTAACCATATCACTTGAAGAAATCCCACTTCATGCAATATGGTCATTTGTTGCATAGGGATAGATGACACTTGCGGTTATGGCAATGATGAATATAATGGACTATACTAGACTAACATTTTTCAATTGCATGAGTTCAGTTAATTCTAAGTTACCCTAGTTTGTTTTATCTTTTTAGGAGACTTTTACAGATCATATTTTAGAGATGGATTTGTTAGAGATATAGGCGATTGCATGTCGCATTCTGAAATGTGATTGTTGATAAAAAAAATTATTGTAGGCCGCCGTGATTTCTGCAGCCTGTCGTTAAATTTTAATTATAGGTCTTTTTTAGCAACCAATTTTTAGGAGCCAACAAGGAAAAAAAAGAGAGAACAATTATTTCTTTCTTAATCTCTCTTTCTCTCTTCTCTCTTTCTCTCTCTTTTAGGGAGGAATTCAATGGGATTATTGTTGAGTTTCTTTTGAGAAAAGAATATCTTATTTTTTTGAATTTTTACACATATATACAAATCTGCACCCCTATAGTATAAAAAAATAGCAATATTTCTCAAATTACAAGATATAGCATTATTTTTCCTAACACATTTCACAATAATTAAGACAAATCAGAAAAGAAAAAGCAAAAGCAAAAGCAAAGCCACTGAAACCCCCATTTTTCAACCCCACCCCACCGAAATCAAGATCCCATTAAAAACTCCGACATCATGGGGGGCAACGGTTGGAGAACAGAACCTTCATCGTTGTCATAGTACAGCTCGTAACTGCGTTCTTCTCCGGCAGCAGCCGTAGATTCATCTTTCGGGAGCAGATTCACATGGGCTACGAAGAAAGATAACTAGGTTGAACGGAGATCTGTCACCACGGTTACGGCGACTCCGGCAAGAACCCATGTTACGATCGAAAATGGGAAATCTCCACCGCCCTCGGCAGCCTCGATAAATCCACTATCATAATACGGACAAACGACATCGTTGCGACTTGTAACTCTAACAAATCTTGTACACCTGTAACACCAATACGATGACGACATCTGAAATTTGAGATCCGAATCCGATCCGATTGTAATATACTTAATTGCATTTTATAGAGCTCTTATGAAAGTAGAAATTTTGTAAATTGACCGAGTATAGTCTCTAGAATTTCACTAAAGGATTCTGGTTGTATTTTTTGCCCGTTTATGTATGAAAAAAGTTGTCTAGAAACAGTTAGATACAATGCAGAAACAGTGCAAAAAACTCAAAAACAGTGTATAAATAGTTAGATATGGTACAAAAAAATACTGATACAGTGAGATACAACAAGATACAGCGAGATACGAGGTGGCTGGTAGTTGACATACAACGAATACAACGCTGAAACAGTCCGAAACAGCCAGTGAAACATTCTGAAAGAAAATATAAAAATAGTGTAACAACACAAAAAATGGTGAAATAGTTTAGAAACAATGGGAAACAAAGCACAAACAAGATGAAACAATGTTGAAACAGTCTACAAACAGCTATATACAGCCTAGAAATAGTTAGATATAGTGCAAAAATAGTGCAGATACCGTGAGATACAACAAGAACCAGCGAGATATGAGGTGGTAGTTGAGATACATCGAGATACGAGGTGTTTGTAGTAGAGACTAGAGATATAACGAGATACGATGGTGGTTGATAGTTGAGATACAGTGAGATACAACGAGATACGAGGTGGTTGATAGTTGAGAAACATCGAGATATAGCGAGATATGAGTTGGTTGAGGATATGAGGAGGAAAAGTAAAATTGGGGGAAATGGGAGGAGGAAAAGTGAAATTGAGAGAAATGAGATGAAGAATGTAAGGTTTTGCTATGTTATGCTATGTTTCTTGTATGTTTTGTAATTAACTTTTCATTTCCTCGATATTAGGTAATTTTTGCTAAAATATTGTTATATTTTATAAATAACTTCTAAAAATTGTACTTTTATATAAAAATTCTTATATTTTTCCAATAGTTAATTTCACTTTCCATATAATTAATAAAACAAAAATTCGAAGTTAGTATGCTACTAGTTATTAAATTAAAAAAACAAAATTATATGTTGTACAATTGTCCATTTTACACTGATGTTATATTTTTTCTAAAAGATATATCATGAGGTTAAGTTTACACTTTACACGTCCTAACAAATAACATTGACTAGTCATAGCTAGTGTAATATAATAACCTGTTGTAAATTTGTAATAACCAGTTGCACTGGTAATCCAAATAATGCTTTCTCATACTATAAGTGTATGTAGCTTAAAATCATAACAAAACCAGAAAAACAAAGATCTTGTTTACAATATTGAGGAAAACTCTTGCGAGAGTGCATAGAAATATAGATACTAGTACAACAACTTAACAACAATATATCCAATATAATTTTATAAATCGATAAATAGAGTTTGAGATGGGTAAGATGTACGTAGATCTTACCTCAACCTCAAATATAAAAAAATTGTTCCTAATAGACCCTCGACTCAAGAAATACAGATGTAGTCTAAAATCCAGAATGATCAACACTTGTCCCTTGTAAAAAACTATCTGTTCATGATCGATTGGTGGCAAATACGTCCTTTCTATCTGTTGGAAAATTTACATAAATATAAATCAGTGGATTCCAATTTCCAGGCCCATAGTTTTTCACTTGTACACATGGTAGTAGGCTAGTGGCCAACTTTTTTGGTCTTGAATAATGGAGTATGTAATTAGTTTCACTAACATATACTAAGAAAAATACAAGGATATAACTAAAGTAGTCCCATTTCAGTTGAAAAGAAAATTAATCAAGAACATATTCTTGACCCTTCAGTCGATGAACGAGTACCTTCTAAATTTACTTCACGTTTTTTTTCCCTGAGAAATTGGGCATATCTTTTGCTTTATATATAGAAAACTGACAAATGGGGTCACGTTGGCCTAGCTTGTTTTATATGGTCATTAAGTTAAAGTAGTGATTAGATAATAAAGTATTATTCCATCGTGAATCTGTGATGTCAGGTAAATTAGATCACTGGACAATATTTGATGTACGTAGGAAGGCCAATTATTGGTGTAGGCCTATATAAATCTCCTTAGTTCTTGGCTGGTTCTTCCATGAGCCAAGCAGTGAGAACCAAATAAAATAGATTGGTTTTTTAATTCGGAGAAGTTTTCAATAGCCCTCAAAGGCTTCCAATATTTCAGCTTCCAGCTTGGTAACATTAATAATGTTATTTATATATTGCTTTTTGCTGCGGCGTGGAAATGTTGGAGGCTCGAGAGGTTCTTGAAGCCTTTGCTCCTCTAATTTGTCTTGACAACGTAGAAAATCATCCGGTTTTTCTGGTATGAATCTCCTTCAAAACCAGATATAGAGCACCGGTAGAAAACCAAAAAGAAGTGAGTATCATTGCTTATTTAATTTTTTCTATTTCTTCAGGAAGGAGCTATTGATTGATATATGTTACAGTGTAACCAAAAGGAAATACATCCATGCACGGGAAATGGGATGCAAAAAGGTAAGATGCATTATCGATGTAAAACTATTGTTTAACCTGTATAGTAGATTAATTACCGTTTTATTTTATTATCTGTTATAAAGCTAAGATATATGACTGTGATCAATGGAGGTTTCAAACACTCACACACACTTGTAGAACAAGTACAGTGGGAACAATTTCTAGCGAGAGAAATATCAATATATGAAGTGAACTGTACTTCCTGAATTTGATCTAGTTATCACTTATATATAGTACAACTACTACTACTTACTAATCATAACCGATTATGCCAGCTATGATGATAAATATCTAGCTAACTAACTGTATGAGCTAAGAGTGAGCTGTACACGTGGGCTAACTAACTGCAGATTCCTTCACAGCCCCCTCAAGCTAGGAGATATGAAGATGTTCTTCATTCCTAGCTTGGACAGCAAAAGTGAGTGTTGAGCATAAGTGAGGCCTTTGGTTAGAATGTCTGCTGGTTGATTTGCAGAACTTAGATATTGTGTATTCACAAGACCCTGTTGAATTTTTTCCATGATGAAATGGCAATCAATATCGATGTGTTTGGTTTTTTCATGGAACACTGGATTAGTTGCAAATTGCATAGCTGATTTACTGTCACAGTACATCTGAATAGGAAGCTGCATCTGAATACCCAACTGATGGAACAATCCAATTAACCAAATGATTTCAGACGCTGTGGAAGCCAAACTCCTATATTCAGCTTCTGCTGAACTTCTGAAAAATGTCACTTGCTTCTTGGACTTCTATGAGATAAGGGAATCTCCTAACTTAACCATATATCATGTGATAGATCTTCTAGTATTGAGACAAGCAGCCCAGTCAGCATCACAATAAACTGTGAGCTGATCTGATTTAGTAGATGACATCAAAATCCCCATACCTGGAGAAGTTTTCACATACTTTACCACCCTCATAGCTGCCTTGTCCACCAATATGTTCATTAAATTTCACAGTAGTAAGCTTCTGATGCAGTTCCAAGGGGGTTCCCACTGGTTTGGAGCCTAACAACCCCATTTCTGAGATGAGCTCAAGAGCATACTTTTTCTGATGCATTAAGATACCCTCTGAACTCCTAGCAAACTCAATTCTTAAGAAATATTTGAGTTCACCAAGATCTTTAATTTTGAACTTATGTTGCAGTACAACTTTAGTCTCCTGAATTATCTCCATATCTCTTCCAGTAATTAGAAGATCATCAACATATATAAAAACTATAACTTGCTTCCCTTTCTTTATTCTAATGAATAAAGAATGATCCAACTGGCTCTGCTTGAAATCAGTTGTTGCCAAAGCAGATGTCAACTTAATATTCCATTGCTTTGATGCCTGCTTAAGCCCATACAATGACTTAAGCAGCCTGCAGGCCTGCTTCCCTTGTCCTGTGCTGTTAAAGCCTTGGGGCAACTCCATGTATACTTCCTCATGCAAATCACCTTACAGGAAGACATTGTACACATCCATTTGGTGTATGTGCCAATGCTTAGCAGCTGCAAGAGCTATAACTGCTCTGACTGTCACCATCTTGACAACTGGTAAAAAAGTCTCTGATAGTCCAATCCTTCTTGTTGATTATACCCTTTAGCCACAAGCCTGGCCTTAAACCTCTCAATTTCACCCGATGCCTTGTACTTCACCTTATCATAGAAAATTTTTATGTAATCAAATATTTAACATGAATGCTTGATTGTGTATACTCATATGTTATTGATATTATCAGAACTTTAAAAAAAAAAAAAAAAAAAAATTCAACTCATCGTCAATCAGTAATTGTGTGATTTAATATCTTTGGGCAGAATGATATATATAGTCTTTAATTTCCAACTTCTCCTCTAATTATTTTATTATTTTCCCTTCTCTCTTTAGTTGGTTTCTCCTTCCTTGTAGCTTTTATGCATGGCTCCCCTGTCTTAATTAGTTCACCTTATTTAAAAGAGAAGCTGCTGTAAAATTCATCCTCAAATATATATATAGACATCTAACTTCCAAATTTAAAGCTATCAAAAGTTGGCGAATGTGTGATCTCGCAAATAAGATGATCAAAATATAGCATACATATGGTGAAAGGAGAAGGTATAATTAGTCTCAAAGAATAGGTCCCTTTTAAATTTTATTAGTATCAGTTTCCTCCTTGTTTACCAAGAAAGAAGCGTCATATATTCTATTGTTATTCTGGTAGTACTGATTGGTTTGATTATATTTTTCAGGTAAAGCCTTTATTTTTGTTTTCTTTTGACATTTCCTTGTCTTGTTTTAATTCAAGACTTACAAGATCCTGATTTGGCATCCACTTTTTTGTTCATCAACGTAACATACATATATATGGCATATTCTCTGTAAACCGATGTGACTGTATGTGGTGCTTATAATCGTTATGGCACCCTTTGGCTAGTATATGAGTTAGTAGTACAATGCACAAGCTTAAAATAAATATGAGTTAATGAACCATGCATAATAAATTTAGACGCTTGTCTTTCAAATAACTAGTAGACAAGTGCTTGCGCATGCTTAACAATAATTCCTAGGTAGTTGTGTATTTCTTTATTACTGTAAATAAATATATAATCTATGATTGGCCTAGCTATATAAAATTCATAAGGTTGGCAAGGATCAAATTCTTAAAAAAAATAAAAAGGTTCTGACGATCGATTTAAGAAGAAACGAGTTTCTGCAATAGTTATTAGGGTTCCCAAGAGCAATTAAAAATTAGTAGTTGGATTTAGAAGGGAACGTGGGTCGTGGAGTAGTGGACCAATTACTTAGTTCGGAGTTTTAGTACAAAGAATTACTCCTATTTGTTTATTCAATTGTTTACTCCTAATTGCTAAAGACAAGACCAGGCGACGAAACCTAAGTAACTAATAACAATTAGCATCCTCTCGTTAAGTATCCTAGTACTCAAGAACTTGAGGACAAGTAAGAAATATTGTGGCAAAAATCCTATTTTTCCCTTTTAAAAAGTTTAACTTTTATAAATATGTATAAAAAATTACTATGCAATCACATTAATTAAGTATAACTATAAATAATTGTTCATAGCCACTAGCTAGGTAGCTAGTTATTATACTTGAAAGACAAGACAAATAACCTGTTATAGCATCATTAAATCAATAATATTACAAAAATTCTTTAATTTACATCATAGTGTATCAAGAAATAAAAAATAAGGGGGATCTGGGAAGTGTCGTCTATTAAGCTTCGATGTTAATTAGTTATGTCACTGTATAACACTAGGGCATATTATTTCAGTTAAGATTTGTCGAAGGGTCATTTGTCACAAGTCTTTAACTCAACTTTTCACAACAAACTACTGATCAGGAAAAAAAAAATCTGGAGAGCTATTTGTTACTTAAATGGTTTTTTTTTTTTTTTTTTGGGTACATAATTGTTACTTAATCGATGGCAAATTAAGTATCTGTCCAAATTGGACATCCACGTCAACGCTCAAAAGACACGAACGAGAGACGGTCCATTCTATGATGGTATATGATCTCTTAGGTTTGTGATTTGTCTGTTTCTTTTCAGCTCATGTCCTAGCTAGCTATCCTTTGAACTTGGAAGACCAAATTAAATCATTTTTCACTGTGTTGTGCCGCATTGCATTATTATATGCTCGATCGGCTAATTAAGCTAAGACAAATAATAAAGTCTTCTAAGCAATTTTTCTTCCACGTGAAGTTTGAACTAATTTGGAATATGCTTATGACTTTCTTTAATTTCTTTCTTGATATCTATGGGGGTGTGTCTGTGACTTCTTATGGACTAAAGTTGTTCATAGTGTTACCAGTCTCACAAATAACGATGTGCCATAATAAAACAATTAACGGAGATCTAAGAAGAAATTTAAAATAATCACTCTTTTCATTTTGAAACTTTTCAAAATGTTTTGTACTATTAATTACTCAGTTATTCATACATCTACAACATTCGAGAATCTATTTAGCTTTTCAAGTTTTAAACTTTGGCGTGATAGTATTTTGGGCAATTTTCACCCCTTGATCAATACACTAGGATAGTATTTCTTCCAGTACTATTACTGTATGTATTTAATACCAAAATTAATGTAGTAACATAATGAAAACGGTATCCAATCAAATAGTACCATAATATGGAGACACTATATATTGGTGTGAGTAGCACATAATTTAAGATCATGCGTTGCAAAAGTCTAATCAAATATTCACGCTAATGTTGTGATATGTATTACCACAAGTTTCAATAATATTCTATTATTTCTAGAAACTTTTAATATAACTTTGAATGTACTCCCTCCGTCCCAAATTAGTTGTCGCCTTTAGCTTCTTCACGCCCATTAAGAAAATCATTAAATAGAGTGTGTAGTTTACTATGTTACCCCTATTTAATGTTTGACTATTAAATTTTGTTGAGAATTTTTTAAATTATTAAGGGTATAGTTGGAAAAGACTAACAATTTTTGTCTTGAAATTCTAAAGTGTCAACTAATTTGGGACGCACCATTTTTCCTAAAACGACAACTAATTTGGGACGGAGGGAGTAACTTCTTTTGTACCTCTGATAAACATGAAAATATCATAGCATATAAAATCATAAGTTGTGAGGTTATTTTGATACGTGCTGGAGTCTTTATTCGTTTAATTAATTTTGTGTTCAATCTAAAATGAAATAAGAGGAGTAGTAATAATACTTGTCATAGCTAGGTAGAAAAAAGAGAACAAGCTAAGAGACGGAGACGAAGAAAAGAGGCTGATTTGCAAAAATATGACATGGGAAGCAATGGTTTGCATTTTGAAAAGTTTACATAAATATCCGTCCATCAATAAATATTTATTTTTAGTTGTCTATAACTTTTTCTATCCAAAAATTTAATATATAAATATATATCCGAAATATTTAAAATATATTAAATATATAACCGAAATATTTAAAATATATAAAATATATATCCGAAATATATATTATATATATATATATATATATATATATATATATATATATATATATATATATTTAAAATATATTTTAAAAAAGAAAAATGGTTATGGAAAGAAAGAAACTAACAAAAGGTGGACAAAAATAATAATTATTCTTTTCCAACGGTCATGTGGCGTAAGTTTCTCTTGCATTTTCGCTCGCGCTGATGGTTTGCAAAAATGGCCCCGCTAAGATTTAATGAAAAAAATCCGGGGCCAAGACTTGCCTTTATATTTTTCCACTTTTTAACACTTATCCCTTCAAGTATTGACAATAGGCAATACTTGCCACACTTGGCCGTAAGTCTTGGCAAAAAGGCAAGACTTGCCATTGACCCCTGCTCGATTTGCCAACTCTTCAACGGCAAGTGCTGGCAAAAGGCAACACTTGCCGCACTTTGTATTAAGTCTTGGCAACTTGCCCCTTCCAGTTTCCCCTGCATTCTCGCCCTATAACTTGAAGTATTGGCAAAACAGCACTTCCACTTGAAGTATAGCCAATTGCATGCCAAGACTTACAAAAATTTTGCCTTGAAATCTTGGCTACAGACTAAATAAGGCATTTTGCTAAAACATTCTAAAACATTCCTTAGCTCGGACAATTTTGTAAAACTACTCCTTAGAAATGGTATGCGGTGAAATTTTTTGAAGAAAAGGGGATAATAGCAATCCGTGTAATTCATCAGTGACACGTCAAGTTAAGCTGGAATTTACCCTTTTCTTTAGGTGCAAGTTTGGTAGAATTTTCCCAATTTTTTTTTCTTTAAATGCGATCAGGAAACTTAAGTGAAAGTTCTTGTAAGTAAATTTGTTTCAGCATCGGATTTCCGGAGGAACATATTTAGAAGTTCATCAGCAATAACACCTCTTTAAACAAAGAACAAGAACTAGAAAAGAAAATGCAGGGATGAAAAAAGCAAGGCTTACAGCTATATAGTGCTGACGTTTTAATATAATACTACTCCTACTTGGTTAAAATATTGAGAAAATTGACCCAAAATTACCCTATAAATAGTTCGCTACCTCCCTATGAATTCTCAAGCTCCTCTTCTATATTGCATCATTTTACATAATAGTTGGCACGGATGAATCAGTTACATGTTGTTCCGATTACTACCAAATAGAGAACCACTTGTAATTATTTTGCAGGTAGAAGAAAAGAGAAAACGAGCGAAACAAAGTGGAACGATGGAAAGGGAGGACTAAGTTATGCAAGAGAAATAATGGAGCTCAACGGAAATCCAGTGTTTTCTGAACTCTCTCCCTCCATGGCTGCTAATATATTACGTACCATGCTAGCTGCTATTTGCAGCTAATTTGTTGGTCGAAGATAGCAGCCATGAGGGTCGGAGTTCAGGAAACTCTGGCTTTCCTAGTTTTAGCAAATTCAACTGGAACTATGCTCGGCTTGAGCCGAGGGACGGAGAGAAGTGGGGATTGATCTTTTGTAACTCTTATTTACAGTAGAGTCTTAAATTTCGAGAAAATAGCTGAAAAGTGATTCATTCATTGAAGAAGCTCTAACAAAACACACACAGACATTGTCGCTTATATGTTATTAATATGTTAGGCTTTGATGATCTCTTGGATTTCTTCTTATGATATAAACAAAATGTTAGCAAACTCAACAGTGAATTTCTGGTCAATCTACAAACACCCTTTTAATTGATTTTCTATATTTTGTCATGCAGTTCTGGAGAAATACCACGGAGGATGTTGAAACAGAAGGACTATGATCAAGAAGAGACCCTCCAAAGACCTTGAGAAATTCTCAGCTAAGTATAGATTTTTAGTAAAACTCCAAACCTTAGCGTCTATTCACATGCCGCTTAATGTTTTGAACAACAAAAGGTAATTTCTCTTGTATATGTGTGTTTGATTGTCAGGAAAGTAGAGCAATGTGGGAAATGGAATTTTTATCATCCTAGTGATCTTTTATATTCTACAGGAAAGTACCAATTAACTGGAATATATAGGAACTACTTTAATTTATTCTTTGCTTAAAATTAAAACTTTCTGCAAAATGGATAGCACGAAACTCACAAGATCAAAACAAGAAAATTTAAATTAGGTCATAAGTGATCCATTATGTTTTGAATGTAATGTTTTTATCCTTCTTCATTCTGTAAATATAATAAAGCAGCAGCAGCAATTGCATGATGATGATTATTGTATAACCTCCCATATATCCCATGGACCAAAAATTGGAGGAGGCTGTAAACAAGCAGCTTGGTAAGGATGGTTAAGATTGAAATTAGAGGTGTATGGAGGGTTCTAAAGTGGCAATGAACATGGCATTTGTGGGGATTTATAAGGTCCTCTTCTATAACCCAAAGCCTGCTTAGAGTCTTAAGACATACACCAATTAATTTCACCATTGATGCTTTGATATACCACTGATGTAATCTCGAATTGGAAGCTCGCTGAGCTTAACTAAAATTAGGGCTTATGCTCTAAAATAAACCGCAAGTGTCAATGTTAACCTGAGACTCCTATTCAGCTGCTCGCAAAGGCTCGTGAAGTTATCATATCAAGGAGTAACTTGTATCGGAGTTTTCATTTACATGGCATCTTCTCTAGCCGAAATCCAAAGGATTCTTTGGATTACCACCAAATAAGAGTGTGGTTGGGATAAATATGATTCTCATCCTTAACTAGAAGGCTTTGATTTGAGTTAGAAATATTTTCATCTAATAAATCTTACACACGAGAATGTGGATTTACTGGTCAGTGGATTCCAATACCAATGACAAAATTTTTTTTGGCCTTTTATCATTGTATTTGTTGATCATAGTAAACGTACACTGCAATTCCCGGTGAAGATAGTGAAGGCCGACAGCAATCTTCATTTGAGATTGACTGATAGATTGCGACATGGGCTAACCAAGCGAATTTGCAAAAATATGACACAATAAGCAATGGTTTGCCTTTTTGCCCATGCTAACCGATGTTTTGTAAAAATACCCCTGTTAATGTTTAATGAAAAAAATTCGGACGAAAATAACTCTGTCAAATTTTTAGGGCGGGGGCAAGACTTTTCTTTATATCTCTCTGCTTTTCAACACTAATCCTTTCAAGTATTGGCAAAAGGCAATACTTGCCGCACTTGGTCGTAAATCTTAGCAAATGCCAAGACTTGCCTTTGACCCCTGCTCGATTTGCCAACACTTGAACGGCAAGTATTGGCAATAGACAACACTTGCCGCACTTGGTCGTAAGTCTTGGCAATTGCCAAAACTTGCCCCTTCCAGTCTTTCCCTATATTCTCGCCATATAACTTGAAGTATTAGCAAAACAGTACTTGCCTTTGAAATTTTGGCAATTGCCAAGACTTGCAAGATTTTTTATTTGAAGTCTTGGCTCTGGGCGAAAAAAGATATTTTGCTAAAACATTTCTTATCGCGGGCATTTTTGCAAAACCACTCCTTGTAGAGGGGCTCATTTGCAAAAATATGACACTAGGAGCAATGGTTTGCCTTTTTGCCCGCGCTAAGAGATGGTTTGCAAAAATGCTAATGAAAAAAATTTGGGGCCAAGACTTGCCGTTATATTTTTCCGCTTTTCAACACTTATCCCTTCAAGTATTGACAATAGGTAATACTCCAATACTTGCCGCACTTGGCTGTAAGTCTTGGCAAAAAGGCAAGATTTGTCATTGACCCCTGCTCGATTTGCCAACACTTGAACGACAAGTATTGGCAATAGACAACACTTGCCGCACTTCGTCGTAAGTCTTGGCAATTGCCAAGATTTGCCCCTTCCAGTTTTCCCTATATTCTCACCACATAACTTGAAGTATTGGCAAAACAGCATTTGCCGGCCAATTGCCAAGACTTACAAAATTTTTGCCTTGAAGTCTTGGCTCCGGACTAAATAAGGGCATTTGGCTAAAATATTCCTTAGCGCGGGCAATTTTATAAAATCATTTTTTATAGAGGGCATGCGGTAAATTTTTTTGTTATGGATGGCATGCGGTGAAATTTTTTGGGCGAACCATGGAGACTCAAGAGGATACGATGAAAGCCCATCTAGGTTCAAGACCGTGAAGTTTAGGCTGGTTAACCACTGCTTACCGCTCAATTTTATGAAAAGCCATTATTTTCATTTTAGAAGAATAACCACAGTTGTTGAAACTTCAAAAAAATTATGAACTAAACTACATGATTTTTTATGAAAGTTCAAACTCGAGGATATTTTTCATTGAATTCATTTTAAAACTTAGGATCTTTCTTCTGAAGTTTTGAATTGAACTCCAAAATTATATTTTGAAGTTTGAGCGTTTGTGACTATTCTTTTAAGCTATTGCATGCACTGCTTATCTTTTCACTAGGGTTTGTTTGGTATGGGGAAAAATATTTTATGAAAAATATTTTTTCATTTTCTCATGTTTGGTTAGCATAAAGTTTTTGAAAAATATTTTCCTCAAATTTAGGAAAAATATTTTTCCTAAACAAAGTTGAAAATATTTTCCTTAATCACAAATACAAACTCTAATTTTCATACACCTACCCCCTAATTCACACAAACCCCACCACCCCACTTCCCTAAAATTCTCTAATCCCCTACCCTACAAATTCCCCCACCCTTTCCCCACCCTACCCCATCGTCTGAAAACTACCACTCCATCAGACGTCGCCCTACCCCATCATAAAAAAACTCCCCCTCCCTCCGATGCCGGTGCTGTAGCGAAATCCTCGCCCTACGTTGACAACCTCTCATTTGGAATGTCCCACCGCCTTCGCTGCCTCAAATTATCGCTGTCGTCTCCATGCCTCAGATTATTGCCACCGTCTCCATCGCAGCTGCCATCGGTTGCCATCTCTATTACTCCAATTCTCGCCACTGTAATTCTACTGTCGTCTCTGTGACGGTTGTGGGTCGCTGAGTTTTTGGGGTAGGAAGGGGTTGGGTGGGGGTGAAGGGGTTGGGTGGTGATGAAGAGGTGAAGTGGGGTAAGGGTGTGGAAAATAAAAGGAAAAATTATTTTCTACTTTGTAACCAAACACTAGAAAATTAGTAGGATTTTATTTATTTTTTTCAAGAAAATATATTTCATGAACAATATTTTCCTATGTACCAAACACACCCTAAATTCATTTTATCTATGTAGGAAGTGGCTATTCTTCAAAATATTCCTTCAAGACCGCTGCCACGCCCAATTTCTACAACAACAAAAACATAATTAGTTTAGTTTCACAAGTGAGGTTTGAGGAGGGTGAGATGTACACAGACTTTACCTATACCTCGAGTAAGGTAGAGAAGTCGTTTTCGACAAATCCTCGGCTCAAGAATACATTTTCTTGGAACATGTTTAAAAACGAGATTAAAATACCAATGCGTAGAAAGTAGCGACACCCAAAAAATCAAAATTGTCAGGATTAAAGAAAAATAATAGTAGCAATAATGACGACGACTAAAATAAACTGATATATACAAGACTGATGTTACTACTAACATGATAGAACTCACGTGACTATTTACTCTTTTTCTATCCTGATCTCCGTCTTCCACGCTTTCCTATCTAGTGTTGTATCCTCGATCATCTGTAGGTGAGCCATGTCCTGTCTAATCACCTTGTCCCAATTCTTTCTCGGTCTGCCTCTACCTCTCCGTAGAGTCCAACCTCTTTACATATGCTATTTGGGAGTTTTTGGTTGAAAAAGTGTTTGTTTATGCTATTTGAGCAAAATTTCTCCAAAAAACTCTCAAAAACTCAAAAAGTGGTCTTGAGATATTTTTGAACCAAAAACTGCACAAACTAGCTTTGCATAAGAGCTCAAAGGCTATGGCAATGCCAAAAAATTTGTTCTCAAAAAGTATCTCCAAACACTTTTTCATTTTCATATCAAATTTCACCAAAAAAGTGTTTCCCAAAAATTATTTGGGAGTCTATGTCCAAACGCTAGCTTATCTAAGCATTCTTATTTCAGCTACTTTCATCTTATGAATGTGCGTGTTCTTAACTAGTCAATATTTTACCCCATACAAGCATGCTTCACTAACACTTTGTTTGGATCATTGGTACCCATTGTATTGTATTGTATTGTTATTATGATTACAATGTTTGTTTTGGTTGTTACTTTAATTTCGTTGTATTGTATTGTTAAGTTCTGTTGTTACCTAACGATGAAAAGACCCACTTTTTGTTACAACCGATTTGGTGATTTTGCATTGTTACGCTTTTACACTTTCCCATCATGTCCTTAATTATAACCTTATAATCCTACTTTACACTCTACCCTATTTTCTTATTTAAATACACCCAAGTAGTTATTTTGACCCCATCTCCCCTGTTCTCAAAATACAGTACGTTCCCTGCCTCTCTTATTACTTTGTACGTTCCCTGCCTCTCTTATACTTTATATATATATATTTTTTATACAAAATATATGATGACACTTTTGTTATTTGTTCTCTTGTATCCATGAAGTTCATCATCAAAAGAACTAATATTTATTTATTTTATTTGCTCAGGTTTCTACTCTTGTTTACAACTAGAGGTACGTACTAAATTTTTTTCTTTCTTGTTTATCTAATAATTTTTTAGTTCTGACTCAATCAAAATTACATAATAATATGGTCTTATAATTTGCATGAATATATTTACAAGGTATAGTTGGTGATAAATTAGTAAATATAAACTGTCTCAAATTATATTAAAGAAAATTTGTTACTTAATCTAATATTTAGAACAACTAAGGGTATATTAGTAAACTGTACAATACAATACAATCAAAACAAACAATAACAATGTTACTAAACAACGAGAAACAATACAATCAATTCAAACGTTGTTTTTATAATACAGTACGATACAATACAATACAATACAATACAAAACAATACATTATGAAATAATAGGTAACAATGATCCAAACAGAGTGTAAATCGTATTAACTAACAATTATTAAGTGATTTAAAGACGTGAAAAAATGGGTTTGGCAAAGATTTTGAAGGGACGAGCAAGTTGATGAACAAAAGGAGGAAATCATCTGAAGAAAGAGCTGGTGAGACAATAGCTTACAAGGTTAATAATCAAAAGTTGGTTCAAGATGATGATTGTGCTGTACAAATTGGTACTTGCTTCATCAAATTAATCAAGGGTAGATTTATATTTAATCTAATGCTTATAAAATTTGGTTAAACTTTAAGGAATAAATAAATGTAAGCTGTAAGTTAAGATAAAATAGAAACAAATAATTATAGTGTATCACAGACAAATATTCTCATGCAAAAATGTTACATTAGATCATAAGTTGGTCTATTTATTTAGTACGTATTTGCCTACTCATACATCCACATACAGAATCATTTATGGAATTTTACTATAATTGATTGGTTTCCTTTTAAATTAAATAATAAACTGAAATATAAAACCCTACTCGTATATATAAGAGTTAGAAAAAGAAAATTCAACATTTTAATGAAAATATTACTTAAAAGAGAAAGAAAAACAAAAGTCAAGGGTGACCAATGGGGCAACTGAAAGCAATCTTAACCGTAGATCCTACTTTAACTACACGTCCCGAACTCGTCGAAGATGCAAACGTGGCAATCAACCATTGGTCCAGTTCACGTGGCATGAAGTACCATTGGCTAAAACAAAACAATCTCATATTTCTCAAGATCTATATATGCTCTTTGAATATCTCGTCTCTTAAAACTCTCACTCTCTTTTTATCTCTAAGTTCTAGAGTGTTCTCTTCTCCTTGTTCCATTTCTTCAAACAGGCCCCTAGGGTTTTTGTAAATTACAGATCTGGTACTATAGTTTCGAATATTATGAAGATCTGCACGCAATTTGCGTTGCTTTTATTGGCCTGTTGCTTTGTCTCTCAGCTATTTGCTTCTTCTGATGTGGTACGATTGATTATAATTATTGTTATTTTGTACGTATTGAACTTTATTTTGGATCTGTGCTGTATTGTTCTGAGATTTGATTTATTTTGTTCTTTAGAAGTTTTACGAGTCGTTTGATGAAGCATTTGATGGACGATGGACTGTATCTGACAAAGAGGAGTATAAAGGTGAGGTGTTTAACTGGATCTATGAAGTATTTGTTTAGATTTTTATGTTATTAGTTGTGATATTATTTAATACTACTAGCTTCTAGATCATTTGATATATTTGTATCTGTTCACTGTTCATAATATGAGCTACTACTATGTCCCGGAAATTATTTTGATTCATTTATAACTTGTCAATTAACTAAAAGAATTCGAAAGTTGAGTAGTGTGCTACTTTGAAGCTAAATGAATAATCAATTAACTAGGATTATTAGTCAATGAAATTGTTGTATGGTAATAGGGAATACATTGTGTCGTGGCGTTGTAGTTACTTTAACTATATAGTATCTAACAGTAGTAGGGATCATAGGCGGAGCTAGAATTTGAAGTTTAGAGTTCATACAGTCTAGTCTTGGTAAGTTACGGGTTTCTAGACTAATAAATTGTACATATTATATGAATTTATTAAAACAAATACAGAGTTTTGAATCAAAGTTATGGAGTTTGGACGAACCCTGTTTTTATACACTTAGCTCTGCCTGTGCTAGTTGCAGTGCTTGTAAATGATCATACCTTAGCCACTAAGTGTAAAGAGCTACTCTTTAACCAAAATGTGAGTCGATTCTGAAATTTGATTTCAACTGCTTTGGGAGGGTGCAATTTAATCCTGCCCACTGATGCAGTATTATAAATTCCTTGGCATTGAACTTTTTTTATTATTTGTGCTAAATAATGTCTAAAAACCAAATATTCATGAAACCTATCAAAGTTCCTTATATGTTTGGTGCAGAAAGTGATTTATATATTTGTGCATTGTGTTTGAAATGGTGATGTGATGTCAAATAATTGATCTTGCATGTTGTAAAGTCTAAATGGGCATGTAACTTTTTTCTCAGGTGTGTGGAAACATGAGAAGAGCGAGGGACATGATGATTATGGACTTCTAGTTAGTGAGAAGGCCAGGAAATATGCTATTGTCAAGGAACTTGACAATGTTGTTGATCTCAAAGAGGGGACTGTGGTCCTTCAATATGAGGTTCGCCTCCAGGAAGGTCTTGAATGCGGTGGTGCTTACATTAAATACCTCCGACCCCAGGAAGCAGGTTGGACTCCTAAGGGATTTGATAATGAGTCTCCATATACCATAATGTTTGGACCAGATAAATGTGGAGCCACAAACAAAGTGCACTTCATCTTGAAACATAAGAATCCTAAGAGCGGGGAGTATGTTGAGCACCACCTCAAGTTCCCTCCATCAGTACCAGTTGACAAACTAACCCATGTCTACACAGCTGTGTTGAAACCCGACAATGAGGTGGTGATCTTGGTTGATGGGGAAGAAAAGAAGAAGGGCAACTTCCTTTCAGCTGATGATTTTGAGCCACCACTAATTCCTACCAAGACCATCCCAGATCCAGAAGATAAGAAGCCTGAGGACTGGGACGAGAGGGCCAAGATTCCAGACCCAGATGCTAAGAAACCAGAGGACTGGGATGAGGATGCACCAATGGAAATTGAAGATGAGGACGCTGTGAAGCCTGAGGGATGGTTGGATGATGAGCCTGAGGAGATTGATGATCCTGAGGCCACAAAGCCTGAAGATTGGGATGATGAAGAGGATGGTGAATGGGAGGCCCCAAAGATTGACAACCCAAAGTGTGCTGAAGGCCCTGGATGTGGAGAGTGGAAAAAACCAATGAAGCAAAATCCAGCTTACAAGGGAAAATGGCATGCTCCTCTTATTGACAACCCCAATTACAAGGGAATATGGAAGCCCAGGGATATCCCAAATCCTGACTATTTTGAACTTGACAAACCCGACTTTGAGCCTATTGCAGCTATTGGCATTGAGATCTGGACAATGCAAGATGGCATATTGTTCGACAATATCTTGATTGCCAGTGATGAAAAAGTTGCAGAATCATACAGGAAGACTGCCTGGAAACCTAAGTTTGATGTAGAGAAGGAGAAACAGAAGGCCGAGGAAGAAGCAGAATCTGGTGGCCTCAAAGGCTTCCAGGTAAAAACTTTCTTCACCATGTTCTTCTCTGCATTTGTTTCATTCTTGTTTCATACAACTTAAAATATGTGGGAATATTTTGCAGAAAGTGGTATTTGACCTCCTCTACAAGGTAGCTGACGTCCCCTTCTTGGGTGAACACAAGGCCAAAGTACTGGTAAGTGATGGAACTTATTCTCTCTTGTTGCTTTGAAGGCATTTGGTTTTGTTTCAAGTGCTAATACACCTTTGCTTATTTCTAGGATATTCTCGAGAAAGCTGAGAAGCAGCCCAATCTCACAATTGGTGTCGTCGTCTCAGTCATAGTTGTTATCTTCACAGTTCTACTGAAGCTCATCTTTGGTGGGAAGAAGAAGCAGCCTGTAAGTATTAATGTCCCTACCTTTGAACTTAAATAAAAACAAATAAATGTGATTTTTTTCTTCCTTTATTGGAGTCTTATATCTCCGTGTGTATATGCAGGCTGCAGCTAGTGCAGAGACTGTGAAAACTGATGTTGCTGAAACTTCAACTTCCAATAGTCAAGCCACTGAGGAGAAGGAAGAGCAGAGTGAGGATGCAGCAGCTGCTCCTCGTCGGAGGACTAGGCGTGATAATTAGGATATGGGAAAAGGCACTAGCAAACCATTAGTTGGACTCCTTTTAGATTTTTGAGCTAGTTGTTTCCTCTGTTTTCTTTACCGTTTTCCTCTTTTTAAAATTCTTACTTGATGATGATCAGGCCAGCAAGTTTTTCCAGCAATTTGCTCCCCCACCCCCCTTTTCAAAACAGGCATGTATCGCAGTGTATATGTGACAATTTATTTCTATATCATAGATTTTGAACGAAGAGATAATATTCCTGTTTGTTGGCTGTTCTTTAAATTCATTTCCTATCTTTCTATAGGACTAAGTTTCATGCACTTCACAGAGGCGCATAATGTGTTACGAATGTGATGTTGAACCAAACATACTTGCAGACAGGATCTTTGTAGTTTTACACTTTGCTATATGTCACTGCACACAGATGCGCACTAAGATCAGTGTGTTTGACAAAATAATTGGTGCGAGTTAACAATCTTACAGGCGCCAAAGTGTAGCCAATGATTTAGTAACACGCAAAACATTCATGGTTGGCTAATGTTTACCAACAATTAGTTAATACAAACCACAAGATTGTTTTGTGCAAAAGCACTAACTAGCCCTATAAACGTTAACACTTAGTAATTAGCTAAGTGTCACATGAACATTTCTATTTGTCCAAAATCTAGATTTTAAACGCTTCTCCGCTTATGTGTCAAGAGAGTGGAATAAAAAAGTCAGCCATGCAACAACCATTTTATGCTCTTTCTAAGAGCTTTGTTTCCAAAACATAATTTGGCCATGCTTCTTCTTCTCCTCCTTCTTTAATTTGGCCAAGATTCCCATTAATAAAGGACTACAATGGTGGACAAACGTTGATTTAAACTAACATATAAAAAATCCTAATTTCTAAACAAACCCTGATTACGTGTGCTTTAATCAGTTAAAAAACTCTAATTTTACAAACAAAACACAGAATAACTAGACTCTTACCTCACAAAGCCCAAATTTTTTATTTAAAATCTTAATTGTTGATTTGCTGAAAGATGAAAAGTTTTTAGGGGTGGTTAATCGGGGGTTTGGGTAAATGTAAAAGGGGTCGTTTGTTTTTATCATAGGAGTTTGATTTTATTTTTTCTTTAATTCGTAAAAAAATACGTGGCAAGTGTTGTGGGCCAAACATCTGATGTGGGTGGCGTTTGTGCAACACGCTTAGCACAATGGTTTAAAATATAGATTTTGGACGAGTAAAAATATTTAGATGACACTTACCTATGTACAAAGAAGTTCGATATCTAATGGAATTGTATAATGATTAAACTCTTACCACAAGGAAGCTAAGAAGTTAAATTTGAAGATCCTTTTAATAAAAGAGAAGTCACAAGTTCAAATTTTAACGGGTTACAATCATAAATTCGAACAATTAAAATAATTCAACATTTTTAAATGCTTATTACAAGAATGTCTTCTAATACCATGTACGAATAATACTAAACATTTAAGCATGTGATTACGTACAAAATAACAATGATAAAAATAAAGAAAAAACGAAAATCTAGATGAAGTTTCCAAGTGATGAATAAAGAAACCACTAGCCAATAGGCAAGGCCGGCCCTCAGGTGAGGCAGCTAAAGCATATACTCTAGGACCCCTAAAGATGAAGGCCCCATTTTTTGAAAAGAAAAAAAATTTATATATGTATTATAAATTTTTTTATTGTTATTATTATCATCAAGATACTAGTTTAGCTTCTAATTTAAAATTTGGTAGATGCTATTTAGTTTAAATAAGTTACTTAATAAATAGTCAAATTTAATACGAAGCATGTAATAGTAAAAAATATTAATTTGATGAGAGATAACACCAACATACAACAACGTATCCAGTTTATCTAACAAGTGAGGTGCGAGAAGGGTGAGATGTATGCAGACTTTACCGCACCAAAGTAGAAAGGGTGTTTTTGTTGGACTCTCGACTAGAGAATTTAATGATGGGATAATACAAATAAATTCTCACCAAATGAGGTCAGGAGAATTTAATGACATGATAATACAAATAAATTCTCTTGTAGTAGCTTTAAGGTTGATTATTTCTTACAAAAGAGTGGATCAAATAATTTTTCAATTCAAAATAGCATTCATTCAATATATTCCAAATGCATGAAATTAATTTAACATCTACTTAGTCGTACAAATTTGAAATCATTAGATGAGAAAAATTATAAAAATATTATCTAAACTGTGGATTGCTCCTATAAATAATATTGTCAAAGTTTTAGTGAGTTGAGTTATCAAACATCTTGTGTGGTAACTCGAACTAACATGTATCTGATTGCAGGGGCGGCCTAACAACTTCGGTGGCCTAAAGCGAAATTTGATATGAGGCCTTAAACTTATTCGATGAAATAGATACCTAATTTTATTTGGTACAACTCATTTTTCCAGTTTGCTGCGGTGCAAATGGAATCATGACAAATCATATATATTTATAATCCTTATATATGTTTATTTACAACTCATTCTTGTAGCTTATTCAGGTAAATCGTGTTAAAACTTAAAAATAAAATCATTTTTTGATAGAAATAATATGGATCTACATGAAGGATGAAAAACTAAAACTAAAAGAAGGATAAAGATATTAAATAGTGAGAGATAAGAATCTATCGTATTTAGCTCATTCATTTGAACCACACTCAATAAATTCTAAATACAATAAAAACGTAAGTTATTGAATAATAGTTATATTACTTATTTACTATTATATCTATTGGTAGTAAAAATTGGGGCCTTTCATAATTTGGGGCCTAAAGCAATGACTTTAGTGGCTTTATGGTCGGGCCACCCCTGTCTGATTGAATGATCGAAATACGTAGGATATGGAGGACACTATTCGTTACAAAAAATATCAAATAAAAATTTATAAAATTTTATTAATTAGAATTAAGGTCTCTTCTTGAAACCTTGCTTTAGACCACAAGTTTGTTGGGCCGCCCCTGCCAATAGACAAAGGAAATTAGAAGGAAATAAAAGAGAAAGTTAAAAGAGAAAATAGCAACTATTCGAGAACAAATGTAATAAATCATGTAATGAAAAAGAAAAAAACAAGAAGAAAAGAAACAGGGAGACCAGCAAGGGTAAAGTTAACAGGCAAACCACTTACCAGGCAAGCACGTGAGCATCTTTCTAAAACTGGATAACAAAAGAGACAAAAAGGGAAAGAGAAGTGAACTGGTGGTTTTATGATTAATATAATAATAATGTTTCAGAAAATAGCAAATACTATTACTCCAGTAAGCTGGAAATTACACTTGAAGGCTTAATTTAGCAAGAATAATAGGAAGGAAAATGAAGATACAAGAAGAAGAAAAAAGGAAAGTTGACCCAGATGGCTGCAACCAGCCCTCCCCCTACATGTCACTAAAAAAGTCATTACATTATTAGAAATATTTACATAGAAGTAGTAAAAGTATTTTGAAAGTAATCAAGTCATCGAGTCAATGTTTTTTATTATTAAATGAATTGGGGAACTTTGTTCGTAGTATAAGAGGATCCTGTAATCGGTGCCTTCAATTCAAAAATCAAGTACACCATGGCTTATAACGCGGGGAGTGAAAAGAGTGACGTGGGTTACCCACTTCGAGCACGTTCAATTTTGCGGTTATTGCCGTTATATATGTTCGTGGGGTTAGTTCTTGTATTTATGTTGTTGGTAAATAGCCATTGTGTTTATTCATCCTCCTCATCAGGATCTTGGGCTTTTACCTGCACCTACAAATCCACAAATATGGTACTGTTTCTCTTCTTATGTTTTGACTTTTTTAAGCTACTCCAAGTTCATTAGTCTGTATTTTTCACTGTGGTGTTAGATGTTAAGTAGTATTAGTTTCTCTTTTTTGGGAAATTTACACTGCCTGAACAATGGCGAGATCACTTATAAAAAAATGCTACTATTTTTTGTATATTTCATGCATACAGTGCGCTTAATATGTGCGATGCATACTAACTAGAGCGGCTATTTGTGTTCCTTTTTTTTATTGACTATGCTGCTCTTTGGCTAATATCTGGCCATTAATCAGGAAATAGGCAAGTTGGGTCCTAAAGACTCTGGTATATGCTCCGAAGAGGCCGAACATCTTCCAGTTTGTGAATGTGGTTTCAAAATGTTGGACTCGTCCTTCTTGAATAAGACTAAGGTACTCTTGCGACAGTGTAATTGTTCCTGTTATCCTTCTTGTTCTGAATTAGAATACACAGCAAGACTATATTTTGGCTCTACTTTTCATTCCTTGCAGATGCTTGAAATCGAAAAGGGAGCAAACGACTTTAACATACCGATAATTAGATCCAACCGTGAGTTGGTTGCCTCTACTGATGGAGGTCTGTATAATCCATCTTGTTTAGTCTTCAATTCTGCATGGAAAGACCAACAAATAGATAATGAACCAAACAAGAAGCTTAATTATCCATCAACTGCTGGTATACAAAGACCGAAAAGTGATGAGGATATTGCGTTCATGAGTGTAAGTGCTCCCTGTTATTTCCTTTAAATCTGTATGTCAGGACTTATGCAAATTTATGGCATTTCCCTTTTAGTCATACTTCTATGCTGCCATATCAGATTCTTGAACTCGGGCAACTTCTCAAGGCTAATCTAATCACATCAGTGGAGCTAACTGGAATTTTCTTGAAGAGACTGAAAAGGTGTCGCAATTTTTTTTTTTTTGTTTCCAATTTATTTCCTGTTATTGATTCTCTAGTCCTCATAATGATGCACCTACTGGGGTGTCACAGGTATGGTCCTATCCTTGAATCAGTCGTTACAGTTACTGAAGAATTAGCATACAGTCAAGCAAAAGAGGCTGATCAACTGCTTGCTCAAGGCAACTATTTGGGTAACAGTCTGCCTGATTCCTCTCGACTAATGATTTTCACGAATTTCATAGTTTTTTTTTTTTAAATTAGATAGGGGGATGGGGGAAAGGAAATGGGGATTCGGACCCCCACCAACCGGGTGGAAGTTTGGGATGCCCACCACTCGAGCAACCCCTAAATCCTCAATTCCTGGTTACCTTCATAATTGTGGATTTTCCATCAATCAGTCAATGAATTAGACCTCAATTTAGACCATCGAAACTTGACACATATTCATGGAAGTCCTAACTCTTCAGGACGCAATGTTCTTCAGTTACTTCAAACTAATCTTTTCTTGATGCTGCTATGGTTTACTTTACCCTTCAAGCACTTAAGAAATTTTCATTTCCTACAGTTACCTATTCCTGCCAGAGTAATCTTCCAATGCTTCCTATGCTTCTCACCTCATACTCTGAATGATTTTTCCTTATCTCTTTTTAATATGGAGAAACTTATTGAAGGTTTTATGGCATAGGTAGGTTGTTGAGGCAAATATTCTTGGTACTTCTATCTGAATTTTGGGAAATCAAAGGGATTTTTCTCCCCCCAATTTTTGGTTTGATAACTTTTCATTGTGTCACTAATAACCTCAGGACTCGTAAAACTTTTACAATAATTTGCTGTCTAGCATATCTGTTGGTCAAGGTGATTACTAATATAACATCTTACTCTATACAGGCCCCCTTCATGGGATTCCCTATGGTTTGAAGGACATCATTGCAGTACCTAAATATAAGACAACATGGGGTTCGACATCGTTTAAAGACCAGGTTCTTGATATTGACGCTTGGGTTTATAAGAGGTACTTAACAAATTGAAAACATATAAATGCCAGATCTAGAAGCCCACTCTATATTGTACATGTGTTTATAATGATCTAGACATGTTTGATGCAGGCTGAGATCTGCCGGGGCAGTGCTTGTTGTTAAGTTAGTAACTGGTTCTTTAGCATATGATGACATCTGGTTTGGTGGTAGAACGAGAAACCCATGGAATATTGAGGAATTCTCTACGGGTTCCTCAGCAGGGCCTGCTTCATGCACCTCAGCAGGTATCTCTGAGCTATTGAGCTATCATTGATTATGTTCTGATTGAAGTATCCTGTCATCATTATTTGCAAATATGCCAATTCTGCTCGATATCTAATGTCAGTTCGTACTGCCTGTTGGAAGAATGAATTGACTAAAGGATAGTCTTCTAATGATTCATTAATGATTAGTGGACAGAACGAATTGTTTTGACAGAAGCGTGTTGTGGTTTTTGCAGGTTTGATTCCATTTGCCATCGGTTCAGAAACCGCTGGCTCTATTACGTATCCCGCTTCTCGATGTGGCGTGACTGCATTGCGGCCTACTTTTGGAGCTGTTGGTCGAACGGGTGTTATGAGCATTGCCGAAAGCTTGGTACTCATATTTCTTCCTCAGTGAAATTCCTCTTCCTGACATTTACTATCGAGTACAATACTCTAAAATCTAGCTTTTTGGTAGGATAAATTAGGCCCTTTTTGTAGAAATGCTGTGGATTGTGTGATTGTGTTGGATGCCATTCGGGGAAAGGACCCAGATGATGTTTCATCCAGAGACATCCCCTTTAGCGATCCATTCTCAGTTGATATCACAAAGCTTAAAGTTGGATATCTTGATGATGCTGAGATGGAAGTAAGCGACTATTTTCCAATATCAAAATGGGGCTGAGTTAATTCTTTTCTTTATCCTTTTTGTATTTGATGAATGTCTTAAGTTGACTGCATTTTGACGGCGATGACAGGTGGTTCATATACTTCAATCAAAGGGAGTAAATATGGTACCGTTTAACCTAAGTTACAGTGTTGACACTGTCCAAGGTATCCTTAATTTCACTATGGATGTTGAGATGCTGGCTCACTTCGACAAATGGCAGCGCTCAAATCTGGATGATGAATATGAAGCACAGGATCAATGGCCTATTGAACTTCGCCGAGCACGTGCCATATCTGCCGTTGACTATCTTCAGGTAATTAAATTCTGTCATAAACATCTAAAACTACTCATATATTTAGATGATTGACTTAGTTTAAAATTAGAGGTCTTAGTCCACTTTTAAACAGTTGATCAGAAATTTTGAACACTAAAAGATCAATACTTGTATGATACTTAACCAGGCACAAAGAGCTAGAGGTAAATTGATTCAGGAAGTGAAAGAAGGTTTCAAAGTTGATGCATTTATTGGAAATGTAACTGACTGGGAGAAAGTTTGTGTTGGCAATCTTGTGGGTATGCCAATTGTAGTTGTCCCAACAGGATTCAAAAAGATATCGAATGCACCATCAAATGATACTCGCAGGAGAACAACAATCACTACTGGCATATATGCTCCTCCAGACCGTGATCATGTCGTAAGTGTTCTCTACTTATGATCCTCGTTGTAGTGTACTAGTGATATATAAAGGACGTGTGAGCTATATTATTTTGGTCTTGGATAAATATGTCATCTTGGCTTTGCTGTTCAGTCATGGGATTTGAACTTGTGTGATGTAATCCTTCTGATTCTGCTCTGCTTATTCTTTCACACACTTGTTGATTTTGTTTCTTTCCTTACGTCCAGGCTTTAGCCTTGGCAATGGCTTATCAATCAGTCACCAATCATCATAAGCAGCGGCCACCAATTGATGACCTCGGGCCAAATGATTCGATTCCAAACCCACCAACATCAACTGTAGCTGCAAGACAACTAGGGGTTTAAAGGTTATTGAATCTATATCAAAGTGCTCAATATGAATCTACATATATTTGAACCTGGCGTGACTGACCAATGGTTGTAATACTTAAAACTATGTTAAGTATGAATCACAGTTTTTGTTTTGGCAATGAAGAAAAGAGATGCTATGTCTGCTTGTCTCTACTTGATCTATTACTGATTTTAACTTTGTACTGTAGTTGGGTTTTTCTATCCAAGCTGGGCAGTATCTTGTCATAAGGGTGAGGATGTGAAATCTATTTTTACAGGGTGTGTTTGGTATGAGCAAAAATGACATCCAGGAAAATGTTTTTTCATGAGGAAATAATTTTTTAGCAAGTATTTGGTATGATGTAAGTCTTCTTTCTTAAAATCATTTTTTATGAGGAAAAATGACTTTCCTCACTTATGGGCGCCTACCAACAACTTTTTGATTACTACAATCTTTCTCCTACTTTTCCAAGGGTAAATTTGAACATTTTTAAAGTCAACTTCTATTTCTTAAACTCCATGTCTAAGTCAAACACCGCCACATGAATTGCGATGGGGGAGTATGTCACTTAAATGTTGTGGGGATAATTTCACCACAACCCCCCCTCTCCCCAGCTTGCTCCTATGCTAGCTAGGTATCACTAATAGGGTCCATATCCCGTTATAAGTTTGCTATTAATAGATCTTGGCTCCATTTGGAGATGAGATAATTGTAGAAACAACGTGATTCCTGTGCAAATTAGGTGTATATTCTTCCTTTAAAGTTTTAAACAAAATGTTGCTGTTGCTTTCTGGTAATGAAATTATGTGTCATTATCCAGGTAAAGTGAAGATATTTATGTTCTACCAAAAGCGTAAGAAGGAATAGGATATTTTCATTTGCTGCTAAGTTTAGCATACTGCTTCATAAGGGAATCTCAATCAATAATGTCAAATTGAGTTGAAGTATCCTTCTAGGATCTAGTCATATTTACCCCATCCCTTCCATTTTATTTGTAATAGTTTGAATTGAATGTAGTGTAATAAAAAAAGAGAGACTTTTGAGACTTCTTGTCTAAAATAAATCATAAATAATCATTTCATTAGCGGTAAAGTACTATTAGTAATTTTTAAGTTAAATTATTTTCAAATTTAGAAAGTTGATATTCTTTTTGAAATAATTTAACAAGTAAATATTGTTGCATAAACTGGAACAGAAAGAGTATTTAGTTTAGTTGGATAGGTTGTGATAAAGATGAGAGGTTGCGGTGAATTCAGTTAGCATAAAATTAGTTTAATTATGTCAAATTCATCCGTGTAGAATAATTATATAATTTGAAAAATGTCTAATATATTTACGTTAAAATTTTCAAAATGGATGACTGTGTCCCTAAATTCTATTTTTAGGTTAAATAATTATTATTTGGTATTTGATGGTCATTAACTGAGCTAAACTGAATTTATATCGAGACAAAAAGTTAAAATTGTGACTAGTGAAATGTCGGTAAGATTGTTGGAAAATTAAATGTAGGTTAAACAGAAGAAAAATTTCACCAAAAAATAAATGTAAGTTAATTACGGAGATAATTAAGCTCTGCAAGTAATTATTGCACCAACCACTTGTCAACGTGCTTCGACACAAATGGACAAGTTTTTAAAAAGTCGTCTACTGTAAAAATTTCTAACTTCAACAAAGGATGAAACAGAAGCCCATTATTCAGCTGACATGTCAAAAGTAACGCCAGTGAATGACATGGCAACATCTAATTGGTAAACTCCTCTGACGTGTCACACTGTCGCGTCATAACTACGAAAAATCCGCCCTGTCCTTATCAGGTCCAAGTACAGTCAGCAATTTTCAACAGAAGTTAGATCTTTTAACCGAATCAGAAATAACACGTTGTAGTATCATTCTTTTACTAGATCTTAAAAACTAGTACATGGCATTTTAAGTAATTTTACCCAAAAAAGGAGGTGAATTTTATTTTTACTTTTATACCCCTCTTATTCACATATAAATAAATTGTCACCTACATTACAATTTATTATCTTATTTTTTCTCAACCCGATCTGATCCGCCGTCCTCCTCCGCATTCCGTCGTTCGCCGGATTTCGAAACCGTCGTTAATTCTATATGATTTATTAGCTGATTTTGTTTTAGATCTATTTATACGTTACTTTTTGCTTTCTCTCTTCCGATCGATCCATTCAGTGCTGATCATTCAGGTATTGTTATTAGATCGTGATTTATTTAATTAATGTTTTTTACGTGTTATCGTATCGAATCGAATTAGTTTTATATAATTGAATGTATCGCCAATGCAATTAACTGGATATTTCGTTATTTTTTGTGTGATTTATTTGTTGCTGCACATGCATAGTGAATTCAAATAACAGATTTGAAAATTGTAGTATTATGTTTGTTTAATTACTTTTATGATGTATTGTATTGGCTTGGTATGATCTATGCATGATTTTTAATTCCAGATTGCCTTTTTTAAAGTTGAGATTATGGTCGTTAATTTATTTAGCAGTTATAACGGCTTTACTTTTGTAAAGATCTATAACAAAATTCGTTTTTTTGTTTGATTTCCTCTACTTTGTCCATGTAAGATCCACAACGGATATCGTTGTGGTGACAATTTATCTATAGTTATGGTGACAATTTATCTATAGTTATGGTGAAAATTTTACCAGCACCGTGTTTACACCAAACCAAATAGATGCATTGGATGTGTTACAACATAGACTTTCCTCAGTTATCCATCGTTAATTACTTAGTAATATATATGAACCAAAAAAGTTAATTACTGATATATATTCTCGTCTGGTAATTTTTGTTTAAACATCCGGCTTTTATGTGTCCAAAAAGGGCCCTTGAAAAGGTGTGCCCATCCTTGAGTTTTTTACACAAAATGTAGCTGCTTTTACTAATTTTGTTTCAGCATGTCTACCTGGACAATGAGAACTTCGTTGTTTGTTGTTAGCAGTATTATTCCCGCATCCCTAAAATTTTCTTCCTAACTTGGATTGTTGTTCTCAGGCACTTAGCAGTTGAAATGGCATCAACAGGATGGTTGAAGGGAAGAGTGAAAGCTGTTCCCTCTGGTGACAGTTTGGTTATAATGGGTAATACAAAGGCTGAAATTCCACCGGAAAAAACTATTACCTTAGCATCTCTGATGGCTCCACGATTGGTATGACATGCACCAACAAGCCTTTCTTTTTTATGTATCTGTATGTTCTGAAGTTTCTCCTGTATCTGTATCTCTTTTTTCATTGCTTATTCTAGCTTTCGACTTGTAGGCACGTCGTGGTGGGGTGGATGAGCCATTTGCATGGCAAAGCAGAGACTTCTTGAGGAAGCTTTGCATTGGAAAGGTGTTCTTGCGTTGCTCATTCTAGCTTTTTGTTTTTTGTATGTGTGTGTGTATACACATACATGTATATATCTTCCTCTCTCTTTTTTATGTAAAGATTGAAATCCATCCTTACTTTGTTTTTTTTAGGAGGTCACGTTCAAGGTGGAATATACTGTAGCTTCCATAGGGCGAGAATATGGCACCGTTTTTCTTGGTGACAAGAATGTATCCCTGCTAGTTGTTGCTGCAGGCTGGGCCAAGGTTGGATTGGTGTGCTGACTTGTTTTTCACTAGATCTAGTTTCATGAACTGATTAATTTTGATGGAAGCAGGTCAGGGAGCAGGGTCAACAGAAAGATGCTAACCCCTTTTTAAAACAACTGCAAGATACTGAAGAACAAGCCAAGCAACAAGGTCTTGGTCGTTGGAGTAGGGTGTGTACCTCATTGTCTCTAATTTGTTTCTGTTGTTGGACGAATCTTGTAAACTTTACAGGTCCAAACTTCATCTTCTTTGGGTCGAGCTAGGAGGATGACTATTGCTGTAGACTAGAACTTTAGTCTTGAAATCTTTGTTCCTAGTGTTACATTTTCCCAATGTATTTGATAATGTGTTGTCCTGTTTTGTGGCCTGCATCTGTCTGCAATACATGTAGAGTTACAGATTTTATCTCGGGCATATTTGAGCTTTGATGACTCTCACCTCAGGATTTGTGCTGAGTCTGTGGATGGTATCATTACCCTGTTTCTATTTGTTTTCCTCGTTATTCTTACAAGTGAAAGCTCAGCAGCTAGACCTAATCTTAAATGTTCTGAGCTTTGATGGGTAGCTCCTGTAACTGTGGTTTGAGTTGGCTGGTGGATATTTTGTTTTAGTATCTTTGTCCTTTTCGTTTGGTATTCCATGTATTGCGAAATTTCAAGCTTGATGCCTTTCTTTTTCATCGTTGGTAATACTTGGCATACTGCTGTTTTCAGACACCCGGTGCTGCTGAGGCAGCTATCAGGAATATACCTCCATCAGCAATCGGTGACTCTAGTAACTTTGATGCAAGGGCTCTTTTGGATGAAAGTAAAGGTAAGCTCATAGAAGCATTTGTTGAGCAGGTTCGTGATGGAAGTACACTGCGAGTGTACTTGCTTCCAGACTTCCAGTTTGTCCAAGTGTTCGTTGCCGGAATACAGGTCAATGCAGTACAAGTTGAATTTCCTTTACAACCAGCTCTTGTTACTTTTTCAGTTTGTTTAACTTCTTTTTCATTTTTCCTTTTTAAATTAATCAGTCCCCATCTATGGGAAGAAGAGCAACAACAGAAACCGTTGTTGAGGCTGCTGTTATCACTGATGAACCAAATGGAGAATCAACTACTGAACCTCGTGCACCTCCGACATCAGCACAGAGGCTGGCATCCTCAACGTCATCTATAACAGAAGTTGCTGCTGATCCATATGGAAGAGAAGCAAAGCATTTTACGGAAACTCGTGTGTTAAATAGAGATGTGAGATTCGAATTGGTAGATGTTAATGGTTTCTGTTTCCAGTGTACTTTTCTAATTTACTCTTAACATACAGGTCCGAATTGTTCTGGAGGGTGTTGACAAATTTAGCAATCTGATTGGCTCAGTGTATTATCCTGATGGAGAATCAGCAAAGGATCTGGGACTGGAGCTTGTTGAAAATGTATGTGATTGACATACTCTTGTTGATACTTTTTGCTCCTCATTTTAATTATGTTAATATCTATTATGAAACTGAAGTCTTTTAAAAGGTTAATTGGTACAATCTGTGTCTATCACTGATATAGATGTCTTTAAGAAATTGAAAACTATCTTGAATTTAGATGGGCCTTTCTTGTTGGTTGTCTGTAAATATTATCTTTTTGTGTCCTCCCTCCAAGGATAGATTCCTTTTTGCTTCTATACCTCTTGCCAGGATGAGCTGTGAGTTAAGTTCTGTATTTGATCTCATTTTCTCTCTCTGTGGTGGACGCCAATTTTGTCCTCTAAATAAAGGTACATTATGAGAAATTCTCTCTCATTTTGTGCCTCCCTTCGTTTCTTTACGTGGATTAGCAAGGGATCCTCATCTACTTAAATGTATTAACTGTTTTTCTCTTGCCGTTATTTCTTAACTTTTTGATGACAATGAATTTGTACTTTTGTAGCATAAAGACTGCTATATTCAGTCATCTCTAATTTTTCAATTATCTAACTTATTAAAGATCAGCAGCTAGTTCCTGTTGGTTTTGGAATGTTTAAGGTCCTTCCTAATCTAAAGCTGATGCTCTCCACTCTCCTCCTTTGACATAGGGATTTGCTAAGTACGTTGAATGGAGTGCAAACATGCTTGAAGGTGAAGCCAAGAAACAGTTGAAAAATGCTGAGCTTCAGGCTAAGAAGACTCGCCTGAGAATCTGGACAAACTACGTACCCCCAGCAACAAATTCCAAGGCTATTCATGATCAAAATTTCACAGGAAAGGTAGCTATGAGTCAATGGGTTGATCAAGTGCTAATTTTATCTTGCTCTTTCTCTCCTCTATTCAAATGTTTTCTACTTGGCTTTCTGTAGGTGGTTGAGGTTGTCAGTGGAGATTGTCTCATTATAGCTGATGATTCTCTGCCATTTGGACATCCATCAGCAGAACGCAGAGTCAATCTCTCAAGTATTAGGGCTCCTAAATTGGGGAATCCTCGTAGAGATGAAAAGCCTGCTCCCTATGCTCGTGAAGCAAAGGAATTTTTGAGAAACCGCCTTATTGGAAAACAGGTATTGCTACTTTTTTTATCTCTCTTCTTCCTGATTTCAGAGGATAGAATCAGGAGATAATTTATTAACCTTATACCTTTTCAGGTGAATGTTTCAATGGAGTACTCTCGGAAAGTCAGCATGGCAGATGGACCTGCTCCTCCTACCAGCAGCGCTGATTCAAGGGTGTTTGATTTTGGAACCGTATTCCTATCAACGAAGGATGGTGATGATGCATCACCTGCTCCTGCTGCTGCAGGCAACCAGTTGGCTGGAGTGAATATTGCTGAGCTTTTGGTTAGCCGTGGTTTTGCAACTGTTGTTAGACATCGTGATTTTGAAGAGCGATCAAACTATTATGATGCCCTCCTTGCAGCAGAATCACGTGCTATATCTGGGAAAAAGGGTATGCATTCTCCTAAAGAACCTCCAGTGATGCACGTAACAGACCTGCTAACGGTCAGTATCCTTGTAACTGATTCTATTTCTCTTTATGTGGTTTTCAGGAAGTATCTAATTGGTTCTGTTTAATGTCTTTCAGGCCTCGTCAAAGAAAGCTAGAGACTTCTTGCCTTTCTTGCAGCGTAACAGGAGGATGTCTGCTGTAGTAGAATATGTCCTCAGTGGTCATAGATTTAAACTATTCGTTCCCAAGGAGACTTGCAGCATCGCTTTCTCTTTATCTGGAGTGAGATGCCCAGGTCGTGAGGAACCTTACTCTGAGGAAGCCATTGCCTTGATGAGGCGGAAGATAATGCAGAGGGATGTTGAGGTAGTATTATTTCTTTCTTAGATTTGTAATGTGCTACATTTGAATTCTGTCTTATTGGTTTCCTATTGTTTTCTATGTAGATCGAGGTAGAAACGGTTGATAGAACGGGTACTTTCTTGGGCACATTATGGGAATCGAGATCCAATGTGGCAGTGACACTATTGGAAGCTGGTTTAGCAAAGCTTCAAATTTCTTTTGGTACTGATAGAATCCAAGATGCTCACCTCCTCATGCAAGCTGAACAGGTGGCCAAAAAGCAGAAATTGAAGGCAAGAACTGTTATACATATTTTAAAGAATATAAGATTTGTTAATACTTATTAGTCATGGATGTTATTACATTATTATTTATTAACATGTACCTCTGTTATAGATATGGGAAAATTATGTCGAGGGAGAGGTAGTTCCCAATGGCGCAGTAGCTGAAAGGCGCCAAAAGGAAGAGCAGAAGGTAATATATTTAGATCTAGTGCTTCTCAGTTAATTATAGTTTAGCAGAAGTGGCCATCTGGACTTATTATGAATATCATTTTGTTTTATGATTGCTTGACTTCTTTACTTTTTACATGTTTTATTCTCAGGTCACAGTCACCGAAGTTTTGGGCGGGGGTAAATTTTATGTGCAGTTGGTTTCTGACCAGAAAGTGGCCACCATTCAGAAGCAGCTTGCTTCTTTAACTCTTCAGGAGGCTCCTGTAATTGGTGCCTTTAATCCAAAGAAAGGTGATATGGTTCTTGCTCAATTCAGTGCTGATAATTCATGGAACCGAGCAATGGTAAGTAATCAATTATTCCTTATGTTGTACTTCCATTTTATATATGTAATTTCAAAAGGCTTTGAGTTAAACAGTTTGAGATGTAAATTGAATTACGCTCTAACTATGCCTATTCTATTATGTGAATTGAAATAACTCTTTTATCTAGTCTTATGAAGCAAAATCATTGAATCTTCAAGTTTAAGTTACAATGTGGTACTTCTCATAAAAAGAAAATATAACCTGATTTTTTCCGCTTAACAAAGAGAGTTACAATTCAGTGCTTGTGGTGGTACTTCACCAGAAATAAAAAAAATTACATCACATAGCTTCATGCTAGATCATCCAGTGTTCTTAGCTCTTTGAAAAATACATTAGTTTGTGTTGCTGCTTCTCCACTCCGCTGCGCTATAGTCTCATGAATTGAACTTCCTTGATTGTCTGGTGGGGTCTCATAAGCCTTTTCTTTAGCTCTTTAAAAAATATATTATTCTAGGTTTTACATTATCAAAAATATATATCATTCTAGGTTGTAGAAGTTTCATGTCTAATTAATTATATAGGTGATTTGTTTTATTATATTCATGCTTGTCATTTCATGTTCTTTTTCTCTGATTTGCACTTCTTAATATGTTTAGATTGTCAATGCCCCTCGAGCTGCTGTGGAATCTCCCAAAGACCAGTTTGAAGTTTTCTATGTTGATTATGGAAACCAAGAAATTGTTACTTACAGTCAGTTGCGGCCTCTTGATGCATCTGTTTCCTCCAGTCCCGGTCTTGCTCAGCTCTGCAGTCTTGCTCATGTTAAAGTTCCTGGGCTAGACGATGATTATGGTCAGGAGGCAGCTTACCGGCTAAGTGAGCTTCTTCTAAGTGGGCCAAAGGAATTTAGAGCTGTTATAGAGGAAAAAGACACTTCAGGTGGAAAAGTTAAAGGTCAAGGAACAGGGACAGTCTTTTTGGTGACTTTGGTTGATCCTGAAAGTGATGTCAGCATAAACGCGGCCTTGCTTCAGGTTTGAAATTATCGTCCTTCTTTTCCGTGAGTTTTAAAATATTCATTAGCTCGATTACTTTACCCCCCTCCCTAGCCCATGTCTGGATGACTTGTTTCATTGGACTACAGTATCATAATGAAGGTGCCTTGCATTGGCTGTTCAAATTCCATTTTTTGTCATCCTATATTATTATTAGGATTTAACAAGTACCTGTAAAATTTTCAGGAAGGACTTGCTAGGCTGGAGAAAAGGAGGAGGTTTGAGCCAAAAGACAAACAACAGGCTCTGGATGAGTTGGAGAAGTATCAAAGCGAAGCACGAAGCAAGAGACGCGCGATGTGGGAGTATGGAGATGTCGAGTCAGATGATGAGGACTCAGTCCCTGCTAGGAAAGCTGCTGGGAAACGGTGAATTAAACTCACTGGTGGTAAGTTGGTCGGGCTTTTTCAGCCAAGTCTTTTAATCATACAAACAAGGCATTTGCTGTCTTCAGGAATTAGAGAGTTGAATGTTTCGAGTTAGTTTTTTGATGTGGTGGTTACCTGTAACTTTAGAAAAGTGACTTCAGGAGGCGAGAGAAATTTTGTTCTTTTTCTTTTTTATATTTTATTTTATTTGTTTTATTTTTAATTTATACGACTCTGAATAAATCGGCCTCCTTTGTCATGTGACATTAATTTTATGTCAAAACTGTAAGGGAATATTTATTCTGTCCCACCCTTTTCTTTTTTGCTTTCTGTATTGATCTTTGAGAGGTAAAGCTATATCAAGATTGAAAAAACAATTTTTTCAAAAAATCGAAGAAGTAGATGAAATAAAACCTTTACTCTTAAACATATATAGCAACTCCCCTTCATGTTTCCAGTGCTCATCCTTTTCACTTTATGCCCTTTGAATTTCTTCTTGATCAAGGCCCATAGACTAGCCTCTCTTTTTATCTGTAATTTTAGTAGTCATTTGTATTGTTTACCTCTATTGTTCTTTAGCTCTTTATGGACCAAACGGCATTTCTCTTCTCTTTGAAGTTCTAAGGATTACAAACAGATACCCTAGATTAAGGACAACATATTTTACTGGATATTTTATTGACGAAGTCATATCTTGTTATAGTTTTATCAGGACTATCAAGTACCAAGTCAACATAGAAAAGTCAGACAAGGGCTAAGATTTTTTTCTCACGCTGCAATAATTTCTATACATATTTGGGGACATTTTTTTGGAGTTTTTGAGGGAAAAATGGTTTGTTTATACTATTTGACCAAAACTTATCCCAAAAAGTTCCAAAAATTCAAAAGGCTCTAAGTAACCATTACATATCAATTTTCCTTTTCACAAGAGCTCAAAGGCTCTTTTTGAGCCAAAAAATTTGTTCCCAAAAAGTATGTCCAAACACTTTTTCATTTTCATATAAAACTTCACCCAAAAAGTGTTTCCCACAAAAAAACTATTTGGAAATCTATGTCCAAACGCTAGCTTAGCAAGAATGTGTATAAAGAAAAAGGTGCATAAATATATGTGTCAATGTGTGGGATCTGATTCTGATGTAGATATAGTGCTGATTCTGTAAGAACACTTTACAATTAGTATCAATACTTCTCTTATAGTACCAGCCAATTAAGCAACACCCAACGCGTCGAGCATATCTCATAATCTTAACCTACTCTGTAAGTTGGGTTATCTCCGAATTTAGCTTTAATTACAAAGTTCAGAGTTTTCATGCATTCTGAAGTGTGTTTCTTAATGACTCTTTTTTGTCAGTGGTATCACTCCTATCCAATTCCGAAGGTCGTCGTAATTGAAATAATGAAATGATGCAAGAGAGTTTGTATATGCAAGGCGTTCCCGAGGCCGAGAAACTATCATTAGGGTGTAATTTCTCCACATGACGCAGTTAAATGAAATTTTATTCATGAAATATAATGTCTACTTAAAAAATCAAAGTTGCACTCTTTGATTTCTTCAATAACAAGATCTCAACCCAAGAGGAATTAGGAATTTTGAAAGTTAGGAGTAGAATTTCAAAGGAGTCACGTTATACATCAAAAGCGATAAGACAGAATTGGTATAAGAAGGTTTGGATTTTGGAAGGATGGCTCCCAAGATGTCCTTTAAGGCTGCTATAGAATTAGTAGCATCTTATAGACGAGTTCAACTGTTCAAAAACCAACCAAAGGTTGAACTTATATATAGCCACCGGTTGACTAATGGAGTATTTTTTTTAAATATGAAGGAACAAAACCACTCAAATCATTTCCCTGTTTCCCCTTTTTAAATAATCTCCATCCGTCTCAAAATGAGTATCTACTTTTCCTTTTTAGTTTGTCCAAAACAGAGTGCCTCTTTCCATATTTGGTAACTCTTTAATTCCAAAATTTACTTTGGACTACAAGATTTAAATGCACTGGCCCATATTACACACAACTTTAATTTTAAACCAGAAAATTCAAAAGTGTTCTCTATTTTTTTAATCTCCGCACCAAGTCAAACTCAGACACTCATTTTAGGACAGAGGGAGTACTATATATTAGTATTAGAAAACAATATTACTTATTTTTATCATAGCTCTATAATTCCTCCACCAAAATTTCGCTACTTCAACCTTTTAACTATGCATTTGATCATAATTTAACTCATTATTACAAAGTTAACTACTTTAACATATAAAATTCGGACATGTTTTTTTTTGTTTCTTCTTTCAAAAATCAGTTAAGAGTTAGTTATGATCTTTTGGTTGCGAAAAAACAAAACATCTTTTAGTTGACATTATAAAAATATTAATCAAATAGTACTTTAGAATATTTAAAAGCTACAAAAAAGAAAAAGGCGATTCTAATTTCACGTGGGGCGGACTTATGATGTAGACACGTTTTGGGAAAAGGAATTGTGGTAGCATCGAATTTATCTAAACTTACTATAAATATGGTTTGTACCTAATTGTAATGCCATTCTTTAATTAAATAGAACAACCTCGGCAAATACGAAAACTCAATTGCTGATCCATTTTTCTAATCTGTAAGTTGGTTTTATTCTCATTTTGATTTGTCTCTCCTTTTGGTTTGAATGATTTATTATTTGTAAATCTTGTTATTGGATTACGATTTTAGTGGAGCATATCATAATTCATAATCTTTCTCGTTAATGCAGTACAAATCTTCCATTCAGTAAATATTTCAAGTTCTTTTAGATATGATCCATTATAAAATGGAATCAGTATTGTGTTGTTTATGTTTCTGGTTCACTTTTTGGACGATTTTTTTGAAATTGTTAATGTCTCGTGTTTCTTTTTTGCTGCAAATTCAGATTTTATTTTATTTTAATTCAATGGGGACAGAACTGCCATTTGGTTTATTCAGAAAGTCCTTTTCATTTCTGCCCAGATGATTTTATAATAAATACTTTTTTTATCACTCCTCTCCGATTCTTCCACCAAATTTGTTCACGTTGCGCTTCTCCCATGCATGATAAAGATTTTTTTTTTTTTTAAGAGTCCAACTCTGTAATTAACCTTTAACTGCAGTGACTAATATGAGCATTTGATAAATATGAAAAACTGAGATACTTCAATATGGAAACATGAATTGTAAAAGACATATAGTAGAAAATTAAATTACTTTTAGGACGTCTAATGAGGTTTGAAAACAAAGAATAATAACTTACAAAAACATAATGTCATCTTTATGTGAAGATAGTAGTAATATCTAGCAAGCCAATGTTAAAGGAAATCTTGCTAATTTATTATTTATTGGAGAGGGGGCATTCCCTTTTTGAAAGCAAAGTGCAACAATGGCAGTACTTTGGTAAAAGCAATAGAAATTTATAGTTATGTATAATTGTTCCAAGAAAAAATTTACCCCTCCATTCAACCCATTTCACACTTTTTTTTCCTATGACAACTCATTGAGTGGGGGGAATCTATGAATCACACATGCAATGCTTCTGAAAACCAGAGTTGATTGATATCTTGCTGATGTTTGTCCTTTGTGTCCAATTCAATAGAGATCTATGGATTTAAATGGAGATATCCAGTTTTGTTTCCAAGAATTCTACGGAGATATGAACTCTAGGCGTTGATTAGTGTAGTTGGTTTCCACAGACAGTTTCTTTGAATACAGTAACTGGTGGATAGAACAGTTATGCTTGTGTTCACAAGAAATCCATTCATTCTTTAGTAATTGGATTTGTATTTTACATATAGGAGTATATTAATCTTAACTGGCCGGCATGACGAATTATTCCTAAGTTGACTTCAGAAGCAGTCTTATCAGAACATTGTGCAGCCTTTTACTATTATATTTAGTAGATGGAATGACATAGTTTACACCTGGCTAGTTGGGAATCTAGAGGACAAATCCTACTGGACTCCATTGATATCTTAGATACATGTATAACAAGCTAGCATCTTCTTTCTCTTTGGTGTTGTAACATATAAATTGATACTTTCCAAGTGGAACAAGTACGTTTTCTATTTATGCATTCCTCACTTTATAATAGCAGAAAGTTAATTCAACTTCTGTCATATCCTATAACACCTTACAACTATACCAGAAATTGGAGTTGGAATTCAATACATTTAAGAGAAATTAGTGAAGTCGAGATTTCTATCCTTCTGTTTACAAATTTAAGGAAGTTGGAATTGGAATTCAATCAACATGAAGTTACAATTGCAAGTAAAGAAATTACAGTAAATTCAATATAAACTGTAACTCATTCTACAATTCGCAGGAAAGACTTGTGCTGCATCAGAGACGTTGATTGCTATATTGTGCTTCATTTTTTGTGACGATGCTTAAGATCCCTCCGCATCAAGTTGCAGGACACCAAGCTGGCAATGGGAAGCTTGGTCCCCTTGTGGATGAATCAGGACGCTTCTACAAGCCTCTCCAAGGCGATGAACGAGGGTCCAATGAGGTTAAATTCTACGAATCATTCTCTTCAAACACTGGGATTCCAGAACACATCTCCAGATTCTTCCCTACCTTTTATGGCACTCAGCTGATAGAGGCATCTGATGGATCTGGTTTGAAACCTCACTTAGTACTGCAGGATCTCGTTCTAGACCGAATCAATCCATCGATTATGGATATTAAAATTGGTTCAAGAACTTGGGCACCACAATCATCTGAGGAGTACATGCAGAAGTGCTTGAAAAAGGATAGAGAGACATCAAGCCTTCCGTTAGGATTCAGATTATCAGGTTTACAAATTTATGGAAGCGAAGAATCAGGTTATTGGAAACCTGAAAGGACGTCCATGCAGAACCTTTCCGCAGAGGAAGTTAAGTTAATTCTGAAAAAGTTTGTTTCATCTAACGCATCGACTGACTTGGAAATGCAACCAGATTGTGCTTTTGCAGCAACTGTTTATGGTGGTTCTACTGGTATTTTATCCCAGTTACTAGAGCTGAAATCATGGTTCGAGGATCAAACGATATACCATTTTTATTCTTGCTCAATTTTGATGATGTTTGAAAAAGGACTTGCATTGGAAGGACAGAATCCAGGAGCACAAATCAAGTTAATTGATTTTGCTCATGTTAGTGAAGGCAAAGGTGTCATTGATCATAACTTCTTGGGTGGTCTTTGCTCTTTGATCAAGTTCATATCTGAAATTCTTATTGCTCCAAATGAGTGCACACCAGAAGTTTCCTCAGAGACTTGATCAAAAGAGCCTTATTTGCTCTGATAAAGGTGTTAACTAAGTTAGCCTAACATCATGGAGTAACCTTTTTGTAGTGAAATTTTATTCTGGGATTCTAATTTTCAATTTTTCAATTTTTCAATTCAAGCAATCATTTAGTTATACACAACCACGCTCCTTTAAGGATGAATTGCATGCAGTTTAGTGCTATAGCTTAAACAAATAATTACTTAAGCATAGTCATGGTTAGAGGTGCTTATCAATACTCAATTCTGTCGAGTAAAGGTGTTAAAATACAAAGAGGCTTTGATATCCCAAGCGAGTACCAGAGGTGTCATTTTTGGCATTAAATCCAAAAAAAAAAAAAAAAATGAAAATCTATTCACTCAAATCACGTGAACTTCATTCACAAAAATTCATCATTTTGATATTTAAATAAGGGTAAATTACATAACTAAACAAACTAACATTTCATTTTATAAAAAAATAACAATATTACTAGAGTTTCAAAAATAGCAATACCTTTTTATCAAAAAATAATAAATATACATAAAAGATGGAAACAAATCGCTAGATCCCATTTTTTTCCTCCACACCGCCCCACCCCCTCACCGTTGCCAACCCCCTGCCCACAAGCCACCCCGTTCCACCAGTCTTTACCGCATGCGGCCAGCCGTCGACAGCTGAATTGCGGTCATCAGATTTTTTTAAGTTTTTCTTTTTAAAATTGTTTATCCTCGTATGTCAAGTATTTTATTTATATACATATATATATATATATATATATATATATATATATATATATATATATATATATATATATATATATATATATATATATATATATATATATATATATAATAGGCATACGCACCGCCAAGGGTTGTGGTAGGATGAATAGGATCCCTCCACTCTTAACCAGAAGACTCGAGTTCGAGCCCTAGGAATGGAAAAAATTCGGGTAAGGATCGCTTTCCCAGAAACGGGCCTTACGCGGTGCGAATGAATCCGGTTTAGTCGGGGCTCCAATGAGGGTATTAGACACCTGGTTAAAAAAAAAAAAGACACACGTGATAGACAATGACATATAGTTATACAATTGATGTATGTCATTGTATATCGCTTGTACGTATGTCTAATGTATGTATAGTGTATGTACAATATATCATTGTACATACAATGGAAAAATAATTGACATACAATCCATGTTCATCTTTCCGGTGAGTGAGAGTGCAAAAATCGACAAGAGTTGTTGTTTAAGAGAATTACCATAAGTTGAGAGACTTTATTGTGATCAACAAAAGTAAAGTGACTTTAGTAGCTAATTTTTTAAAATTGAGTGACGATTTGAGAAATTTACTTCAAATATAATGGAAAATACAGTTTTAGTTTATGATGACAAGATAAACATTCTTAATTCCTTCGGTATCTATAAACTAAAAAAAACCAGAACTTATAATATTAACTTAATGTGTGTTGTACACACTGGGAAGAGAAGGTAGATTTTCCAGAAAACAACTTGTCCTATGTTTTGTCCACCTCTTGATCAAAAATTTTCTTTATGGAAATCAAACTTGATGGACGTCTTGTGTGAAATATCCAAGGCTTGTCGATTAAGTTCTTTCGTCAGTTTTGGTGTTGCCCCACAGGTGAATACCCCTGCAATTGTTAAAAAGGGAAAACGATTAAGTCCAACGACAAGTTAGATGTCATGACATAGTATTTGTAAGTAACCCTAATGTGCACAACTGCACAAGGAAAAACTTCATCAATCGAACACATTTTCTTTAACTTTAATATGGACATAAGAAGTGGAAAATTTGTGCTTTTAGTTCCTGAAATATTCTCGAAGTTCTAGTTTTGATTATTGTAATACTGTGTTAAGCGCATTCAACAAGATTGATACTTACCAACTGATTTAGCTTCAGGGTTGTTATATGCAATGCTTTTGTAGACATTTTGCCAATCAGGCCTGCCAAAGTGTGACTTAACTCTGGTGCCAGAGAGAATGTCATCGCCCTTTTTGGCCTGATGAAGGAATTGAAGCGTAGTAATGAGAGCAGAATGAGCATCACCATCTTTATAAACACTTGAACAATGATTGTGCATTTCAATTATTCCCGTATGATCCATTTCAGCAATTTCATTCAATTTATCATTGAACCAAACAAATGTATCTTGTCTTGTTACCCAATAGAAATATGCTCTCCTTGTATTGAAAATTTCTTCAATCCCTGAACCTGGGCTAGACTTTGGTGCCCTACTTCCGTCTCCATTTTCTAAGGATTTCTCTTCTTCTTCCCTTGCCTTCACGTTGTTCATAATGTCTTTAAGAATACTGATCATCGGTGTCACTCCAATTCCTAGACACACCAATAAAACCACCTCATATTTCTTGTAGTCTTGTAAGGATGCTCCGTAAGGTCCATCTATTAACACTCTTGGCAAACTGCAATCAACATAGTTTCTATAAGCTACGCTATTTAATTATGAAACATAATTAAGTAAGTAAGATTATAACTTGGATTCATGTTTAAGTGTTTGTTCACAAATCTCAGTGTAAAATATTGATATTTTTTCGGATCTGTCTAGTCTTCAAAGAGTTTTGCACCGTTGATTAGTACAATATTCATTTAGAGCGGTGCAATCAGGCTACAGCGCCAAAATTTTTACTTTCCAATACTAGACCACGGGCCTTAGGCAATTTGGGTTGTCTGATTTTGATGCGTAGCCATTTTTGGACGCGCTAAATGAGAATAATCCATCATTTCATAATTAATTAAGGAATAATCACCGCACGCACATACACTCCATTAGCGTTGGCAATCAGTCCAGACTAGTACCAGGTTTTTATACTGGGACTTTGAACTACACATGTTCAAAGTTCCATTATTTTATAATGGGATTAATGTTTATAGTCCCCCTGGTGCTTTATATATATAAAGTCCTGTATAAAATACTCTCAAAGTCCCAGTATTTTATACAAGGATTGGTGTTTAAGTGATCCCAGTATTTTATACTGGGACTTTGAACTAACAATACTGGGACTTGTTCGGAGGTGGCTATTTCTCAGTAAATTTAATTTTGGTGGCTACAGATCAATTAGGGCGCGCCAAACAGGCCTGCGTGAAATTTTTACATTTGGGTTTGGGCGTAAATTTCTGGTCTTGATAAATTCTCTTATTCTAGGGACTTTAATTTCTTTTAAATGACCACTTTATTATCGTCAACAATAAGGCTATGGTGAACCCAAATATATTGTGCATAGAGTGTGGCTAGCAGCTAGGGCAGTAAAATTCGTATTTTCCAAACGAAAAGAAATCTTAGTTAAAATGGAATGCCGCATACAAAAAGAATTCATGTTTTCCAAAGAATAGTTTCAATTCATTCTGCAATTTGAGAAACGTTCCATTATGGGCAGAAAACAAGAGTAAACCCTTTTTCAGATAGGAGTAGTTGGTATTGATATACTGAACCAACCAAAAAGCAGGTATAATAGATGATACTCCAGAATATATGGAAAAGGTCTTACTTAGCATTATTCTCTCCTTGCAAGTTGTCAGCTCTGAGGATTCCTTGTTCGTTAGGTGTGCAAACCTAAACATAGACCAATCAAATATTAATTGAGGAAGATCAATCATTAAATTAACATATGATAACATATGCTTTTTGGAAAAAGGACAAACGAAAAAACTACTATAAGGGTTTGCTTATAAGTTCTAAAACTATCATCCATAGTGAAACCTCCCTTAGTGTTGCATAGAAGCACATGTAGGTATCGCCTTTTAATTATAAATAAATTTAGCTATAATCCTACCACTGACCTTCCTATCCAAAATATTGTTCGTTTTGACATTTAAGTGAAAAATATATTTTAGACACTTAAAGAGAGGTGAAATGTATTTTAAGTCACAAATACTCTTATATTTTACTCCTTAATAAACATTCTGGATGTCTTTCTTGAAGAATAAAGTAAATACTATGGATTGGAGGTAGTATGATAATGAAGTTGACTGTAATTATGTGCAACTGATCTCATTTAGTCCTATATATAAAATACAATGTGGCATCGCCCTGTTCACCTAGGCTTCTAGTAAGTGTTATATAAAATGGAAAACAATTACCGCTTTGAAAACCTCTTTAATTTCTTTGGTCCAATCACCTATAGCTCGAATATGGACACTGAGATAGTCATCTCCCGGGGCCGAACTTATGGAAAATGGATGCCTGAAATTTATTGGTATATTGTAAGAAGTTAAGAATGTTATCCAAATTCGTAGTAGATCAGTTAGTAAAAGTGACCAAGAAACAAAGGAATATACATGATTTGATGCACTTTGACTCATGATATATATATGATTCATTTCAGCGTATGATATGGGATAGTAACGGTGATTCCATATTATTTTTTAAGTACCATTCAAATCGAGAGACTGCATCACAATTGACAAACATGTATTGCCCACTTTTGTACTTGTAGCGTTGTGGCTTTGACATGTGAAGGGCCAGGAGATTGTCATGATATACAGCCACCTATATATTCCAAACAAATACATGAAAGCACGTACCAAGTTAAACCTTCAGTTTTACTGAAACACATTCACGACTATTCTAATATTACTAGCATATATGACACTTCAATTTGTTTGTCGAATCATCTTACCTCCAAAATCTGAACAGCTTTGATCCTCGACCTGAATGACCTAAGCAATCTTTCACCAGCATAAAGTGTGATTGGGACAGCCAAGTACATCCATGTCTGCACAATGTGAAAGTACAGTCAAATTTTAGCAACATTTCATCAAATAATGACATACTTAAACAAGTCATTAGAATACTGACCGTTTTGTTGTACCAAGATTTGGTAATATACAGCTTGATACCATGGACGATGAGTAGACTGTAGACAATGACAAATAGATGGTGGGAGTACCAGAAGGCATTGAAACCTTTACCCCTTCTAAACCATGGGGTTGCCAGACTGAAAGCTATAGCCATTAGAACCACCATTATTATTCCTGTTACCCCTTCCACACCCTTTATAAACCACTCATAACTTGTTGGCTGGTCTCCAAAATAATACTTCATTGGTTCATATTCTTCTTTACTAGCATTTAGAAGCCGAGGAAAGTCACAGGTCAAGTGAGCTAGTCCGTGTATTGCAACCCCAAGTGCAATTGCCACTGCTATCATCTAAAAAGACCGGGGGAAATAACCCAATTAGTTGACGTTAAATACTACTTATAATTTAGTCATATTTTTGTGTTTTGGGCAAATTTACGTACTTAGTTTCCAAAAATAAAGCAGTAAACAACGTAACTTACTTTGTGAAAATTGAGGTTATCATCAAGTGCAACAGCAGCACCTATTCTGGTCTTGTTTCGAAGCCATGTAATGGTGTTTCTACATACTGGGAGTAAAATGATTGCCATGTTGAGCTTAAGTGTCTCAGCAGCACCCTTGGCAAAACACACACAATGACCCATGACTTTATATGCAGCTTTTTCTTTATACTGGACGTACTTCCAAGCAAATAGACCAGCCATGATTGCAATCCATAGTAACACCAGCCAAATTCTTTGCCAATTATGCAGCAAGTACTTATACCATTTTACTATTGGATTTGGGTCTACTTTGGCCTCAAGTTTCTGACTTAGCATTCGACTCAAGGTCTGACCCTCGACTCCTTTTTCCGATTGATCAGTTGAAGCATGCAACAATAACCATTCCAAGTTCCAAATCTGCAATTGACCATAGCATTACCAGTTAAATTTTGTCAAGTTAGATTTATATATTCAAAAACAATTTCTACTATTGATTAATGCCACTAAACAACCATAATGTATCCCAGCTTTTGGGGATCACAGGCTTCCATGATCATCGTAGCGTATTCATCAGCTTGATTTCGGATTTGTGAGAGACTGTTGGAAGATGCACTAAGCTTTATAATCTGCAAATACATGCAAACAAATTTTAGAAAAATAATACTACTCTAGTAAAATAGTACTACTAGTAAGAACTCAAAAAATTAAAATACCTCGTTGACTTCTTCTTTGGTGAGTCTACCATCTCCATCTTTATCGGCCCTGCATTAATTATCACAAGATTCAAACTGATACGAGATACTAGCTTAATTTACCGATAAATGTTGAAGTGTAATTAACCGTTACATGTCAAAGAAAGTCTGAAGGCGAGAATCAAAACTTTGGTCTGCAACTAATTGTTCCCAAAACTCTTTGAGCTGTGTTTTGTTAATGGAATCAGTTGTGATGTTTTTCCTCCTAGCGAGCACATCGTACAGCTTGCCATCAAATTCGTCAGATTCCTTTTCCGACATACCTAACATTGAAGAAATTTACTAAAGTAGTTAGAACGAGTAACAGTTGGGAAAGAATATTTACTGTTTATTATCAAGTGACTATGTATATATAATACAATATTTACCCATGCATACACCAAATTTGGCCCGAGGAAGCAACCCATCAGTGGTAGCGTTCTTATAGAACCGCTTTTCAACGTCAGCCCATCCAGCTGCGTCAGTATTACTAACAAACTGGAGTCCTTTAAGAGCATCAGCAGCAGATGGTTTAGTCCTATCAAATCTCCCAATTTTCTCAGATAGCTGTTCACTTTTAAAAGAAGCCAATTTTCTGACTTCTTGCCTAAATTTTGAAGAAGCATTTCTAACAAATGTTGAAGTCTTCGTCAGACCTTTGGGGAGTTCACGAATATCGTCCTCCATTATTTAGGGAACTCGAGTTATTGAAAATGAAGTTGAAGAAGCTAAGCTACCAGCCCAACAGTATATATATACACGAGTTATCAAGTTCTATTATGGAGTCTGAGACAAATTAAAGAAAGAAATAAATAGTTGTCAAATAAAAAATATAATCGGAGTATTCTTTTTGCGACAAATTAAAATAATGATACAGAAATTAAGACATAGGGAATACAGCTTATTATTCTACCGATACAAGCTGGCGTTATGCACTCCTTTTTCTTTCATATGGTATTTTAAGAATGACGTTATCATCAAATGAAACCAGACTAGCAGAATGACGTTATCATCAAATGAAACCAGACTGGCAGATCTCCACAACTACTGGATCAGCACAGATCTTTTTTTTTAAAAAAAAAAAAAATTAGTCTATAAAATCGTGAGTTGCACGACATATTATTTAGTCACTAATCATTATATTCGCGCATTGCACAACATTATTATTTAAACATGAACAACTAGGTGGTGCGCTATAAAAATGGTATTACCTTTGACAAAAGGAGTTTTGATAATGACAAATCAACTGATGTATACATAATTAATTAGATAATATTTACGAAAATGTGAGAAGGCATGATAGAATTTCTAAACCAACTTAGGTAATTTTCAATTCTTCTTTGTAGGTTTTAGACTACATTATCTTAAATCCAGAACTAGAAAAGGGCCAAACTGGCCCCTGATGTATTGGAAAAAGTCTTGAAATGTCATTTGTTCAACTATTTTACTTATAATAATGCTCCCACGTTATTTTTGTGGCTTAACCTACCATCATTAAATTTAATGACCTCCTTAAAATAAAAATTGGGTGCCATGGTCTAATTTGGTTGGTTTATATTTAAACCCTTCTAATTAGAAGTGGGGTCTGGGGAGGGTGAGATGTAACCTTACCCCCACCAAGGTGGAGACTGGAGAGGCTATTTCTGGGAGACCTTAGACAAACGAACATAATATAATGGAAACATGAGTGAAACACATCAAGATGCAAATAACATGTTACAGGCAAATAATTACCCGATAAACAAAACAACTGTTGTTCTCTAAGCTCCTCCTATGGATACTAGAAGGGGGTTGAATAGTATCCTCCAATTTTTCGAAGGACCTGACTCTTAATTCTAGAACTTTGTTCTTGTAATACAGTCTCCACAAAACACAAACACACACCCAACACAACAAACTAAAGAACACAATGTTTTTACGTGGAAAACTCCTTTCTCAAGGGAGAAAAATCATGACCCACACTCTGGGATTTTGAAAAACTTCACTAACACAAAGAGCAGGTTTTAGATTACAAACTCTGTAACCAAGGGGCTACACAGTAGACCCTAAACACTCAACAAAGCTATACTCTAGCTTTAATAAGTAATCACTTAAGATTCACCTAATACAATTGCTTCTAACACAAGCAAATAGGTAAAAACAACTTTAGCACGAAACAACGACAACTTTAATAAGGAACCTAGATAAAATAGCTAAGTTAAACCCTGAATTCTTCAACAGTTGTCTTCAGCAATTAAGTCACTTTGAAAGTTATTGGATTGCCTTGTGTTTGCTCTCAACTCTCGTAGTGAATAACTGAGTACGACTGCCTCAAATACTTGCTTTTATATGGGCTTTGTAACCCTAGTTGAATTCCACTAGGAAACCTTGTAAATATGGCAGGTCCAGATTTCCTTGTGATACTCTCCCTGTTTAGTACCAACTCTAGTTCACACTTCAATGAGACAGCTCTGACACAACTTCTTTTAGCTAACTAGGATGTATAAGAATCTACGCGCCACTACTCTTAGTTCTGCATGGATTTGTATTCCATAATCTTTTCGATCAGTTCTTCTCCAAATTACTGGGTCCTTCGTTTGTCATACTTCAAAACATTCAGCTCAACAACACAAATAATAACAATGCATAATACGATAAAAACAACCTATACCATATGACATATATCCTTGAATTGCTATCTAACCTTCTACGGCCTAGTCTTTGACCTTCACATCCTCCTATCTAGGGTCATGTCATCGGTAATCTAGAGGTGACCCAAATCTTTTCTAATAACCTCGTCCCAAGTCTTCTTCGGTCTACTTCTACCTCTCAGTAGACCCAATACTGTCAACCTCTCGCACCTCCTCATTGGTGCATCCTTGCACCTCCTTTTAACATGTTCAAAAACCCTCTCAGCCTCGCTTCCCGCATCTTGTCCACCACTGAAGCCACTCACACCTTGTCTCGAATGACTTCATTCTTAATCTTATCTTTCATTGCATGCCCCACACATCCACTTGAGCATCCTTATTTCGGTGACTTGCATCTTTTCGACGTGGGTATTCTTGACTGGCCAGCACTCAGCCCCATACAACATAGCTGGTCCTACAGCCACTTTATAGAACTTACAGTTAAGTTTAAGAGGAACTTTTTTGTTGCATAAGACACCAGAAGCTGCCTTCCATTTCATCCAACCTGCTCCTATACGATGAGTGACATCATCGTCAATCTCGTCATCCCTTGGAGTATTGATCCAAGATACTTGAAACTCTTTTTCTTGGGGATAACTTGTCCATCAAGCATTACTTCCGCATTTGGGTCAGGCACTGCATCACTAAACTTGCACTTCATACATTCTGTTTTCGTCATGCTCAGCTTGAAACCTTTAGACTCTAAAGTCTGCCTCTAAACTTCCAGCTTGTCATTAATACCGCTGCATGTCTCGTCGACCAAGACAATGTCATCTGCAAAAAGCATACATCACAGTATCTCCCCTTGTATACGATCCGGATTAATTCATCTATTATAAGAGCAAATAAGAATGGGCTAAGCACCGACTCTTGGTGTAACCCCATCTCAAACTAAAATAATGGTGAGGAATTATTGGCAAAATAAGTGGTGGATATTTAGACATTTTTCATATATCAAGCGCAGTTTTGACTTTTACTTTGTTTTAAATTTAAGTATTACAATATCAGTGCCTTTGGATAATCGAAAAAGAAGATAGAATAATTGGAAAAGGGCAAAAAATACTCGTGAACTATTGAAAATATATCAACTTTATCATCCGTTTGAAAAGTGGCTCACATTTACCCCTACCGTTAAAGATTTGGCCACTTTTACCCTTCAAACCTAACAATACTCCACCTCAGCAATACAAACACTTAAAACATATACACATGGATAATAAAAATTAATAGCTCATTCCCTGCCAAATAACCTATCACCTGGCTTATTGTTGAACATGGACAAAGAAGAAGATGGAATGGTGGAAAATCCCGATTGAAAGATGAACAATCGGTTACCAGAAAGTGAATGATAGAGTTTAGAGAGTTGATTGATTGCATCCAAGATCCTATTTTACCTATATTTAAGAAAATTAGAAGAAAGGTAAGTTTGAATTTGATTTAGGTGGTCTATTAACATATAAAGTTGCCAACTTTTGCATAGATGAGAAGATTTGGTAGGATGATATGGGATTTTGTTGACGAATAAGCTCAGGGTTTTTCTTTTGCATTTAGAAACTTTAGTTTAATTAATACTAGCACTCCTTCGCTTTCTTACGTGCAAGCACATGATTTTTCATTCCTTAAAAAAAGTAGTAGTAGCACTTTCCAAAAAGTGCTAAGTCACTTCTTGAAACTACAAAACAACAAGAGATGAGAGAGCCAAGGAGGAGGTTCCTAGTTCTTGATGATAAAGATGGTTATGAGAGAAAGGAAACTATTTGTGGAATGTTTTTTTCTTCTAGCTCGGAGGAGCATTAATTGCACTAAATAATTCATATAGTGAAGTTCTACTAGTATCTCTAAATAATTTGACTGCACGTACAGTCAGTTTTGTATCCAATTTCACACACCAAACTTGGTATATTTTTTTTTTGTGAAAAATCAGTTGGGTTTTTGTAGTAAAAAATTAGTTGACTTATAAGCTCATATGTGCTAATGGGCTCTAACCTGATTTGTCCAAAAAAGAGCGTCTCTTTCTATATTTGGTAATTCTTTAATTACAACATTTGTTTTGGACCACAAGATATTAATGCACAGGCCATATTAATACATCTTAAAACCACGGGATTCAAACGTGGAAAGTGCACGAAAGACCACTTTTGCCACTGGTCTTTAGGCACAGGTCACTAATACCAAAACATTTAGTTTGTGGCCACTTTTGCTTAAAAAGATAGAACTTCAGTCCAGAGGCCGGATTGAAGTTCAGTCCTTAAAGATTGAACTTCAATCCAGGGCCATATGGACTGAAGTTCAGTCCAGTCCTTAAGATAGAACTTCAGTCCAAACAGGCCCTGCACTGAAGTTCCAACTTTAAGGATTGAACTTCAGTCCATAGCCATATGGACTGAAGTTCAGTCCTTAAAGATGGAACTTCAGTGCAGGGGCCGTATGGACTGAACTTCAGTCAATTATCAGAACTTAAGTCAATAGTTATTTAGTAGAGGCCCAAAAGTGGCCTCTAGTGTAAGACCAAAGAAAATAGTGGCCTCAAACCAAATACCAGTGTTAAAAGTGGCTGCTGGGCGAAATTTTTACGATTCAAACCCCTATTTCTTATTGGATTTTTTACATAAAAGTATAAGTTTTAGAGCTTAATTACCAAACATATCAACATTTTAGTGAAATTACCCTATATAGAGGAAAACACAAAAAAATTACAAGCATAGCAAAAACATAGCAATATTTTCCCATAACATACCAAACCCTTACATTTTTCCTTCTATTTCCCCCACTATCACTTTTGCTCCTCCCATTTCCCCATATTTCACTTTTCCTCCCACCATTTCCCCTAATTTCACTTTTATTCCTATCATTTCCCCCAATTTCATTCTTCCTCATCCTATCCTCGATATATCTCGTAGTATCTCACCGTATCTCAACTGTTTCTGCACCGTTTCAACTGTTTCTGCAGCACCGAATCTAACTGTTTCTGCACCGTTTCAACTGTTTCTGCAGCACCGTATCTAACTGTTTTTGCACCGTTTCAACTGTTTCTGCAGCACCGTATCTAACTGTTTCTGCACCGTTTCAACCGTTTCAATATCGTTTCAGACTGTTTCAGCGCCATTTCACACTGTTTCAGCGCCGTTTCACACTGTTTTTTTAACCGTATCTAACTATTTGTAGACTGTATCATACTGTTTAAATACCGTTTCAGGTTGTTTTGCACTGTATCTAACTATTTATATATTGTATCAAGCTGTTTTAACATTATTTCATCATGTTTCTTCATTGTATCTTAATTCCAGAAACTTCTAATCTACTTTATCCTTTTCCAGTACATAATTTCCTCTTTTTCAATTCCTCTAAAAATCCTCTCGTGGTGTAGTTAGTCCACACGTTAGCCAAATACGCCATATGCGCACTTACACCAATTTCATCTTAAAGCCATGTGATATTGTTGCGACGATGACAAACAGCCTCCAACCACTAAACCCATCGGAAAACAGAAACTCCGATCAACCTTCAACATCGTTTTCATCCACCGGCGGAGACAATTGCTAGGTCGACCCGCTACAGATCACTACAGGACCAGAACCAGCAGGGCAACAACATGGAGCTTTCTTCCATCACTGTAACAAAAAGTGCATGTTTTTGACCCATTTTTGAATTGTATCTCCATGGCGGAGCTAGTCAACACAACCCCAGGTTTCTCGCCGGACCTCACCATCGGCGACGGCAGTTTCTGGTTTGAATCCTTCACCATTGGAGATGAGTTACATTTTTTGTTTGAATCGTTCACCATTGGAGATGAAGTTGACCCGTGTTCACTGTTGTCGTATCTAACAGCTGAGCTCCAGGCGGTTGTTAGACGGGCAGTGGTGGAGAGAGCCGGTGAACTGGTAGTAGGGGCGAGAGTGGCAGAGAGGGACTGGTGGAGTTGGTAGGGAAAGATTTGGTTGAATAGATTTGGTTTAGGGAAATGGGATCTATCTTATTTATTGTAAAATGTGCTAAAAAAATATTGCTATACCTTGTAATTTGAAAAATCTTGCTATTTTTTTTGTAATTAAGGGTACAAATTTGTATATTTGTGTAAAAATTCCTTTCTTATTTTACGCACTAAATCAAACCCAGACACTCATATTGGGACTGAGGGAGTAGTAAATATTTGTATATGAAACTGCTATTTATGTAAAGAACCCAAAAATAAAATGAAAATCAATTCACTTGAATCAAATCCAAATAGTTACTTTTTCACCTTAAAAAAATGTTTAAAGCCCGTTGATCTCCCACACTTGTTCATGTAAAATTCCAGCCATTTTATAATACTAGTTTCTCGGCACGTGCGTTGCACGTGTATGCCGAATTTTATAGTATACGTGCAATAAAATAAGATCAATATTATTAAAGCAACGCTTTGAGTTTACATGAAAGAATGAATTTTAAATTTACGCACATAATCTATGTGATACACCATCTAAACAATCGAGGTTAAGAAGATTCGCCTTGTTAGAGAACCAAAAGCAAAACTCTCGGTGTTTTGACTTGAATAACATTAGTTGAATAAGTGTTGCACTTGATGAAAAGAGTCCATGACAACAACTTATATATAATGTGTGATAGTTATTATACTTATGCCGAAACGATTGGGGCTACTAAGTTATTTCACATTTTTATAAAAATAAAGAACATACCTCTTGTTAACTAAGTGTGATATGGTTTCTTTTCTAATTCTTGGAATTGCTTGAAGTGCATCCGAGATTAGAATTTGGTGAGCAGAGTCAAATGTGGTGCTGTTCATACCAATATTGTTTGCTACATTTTTTATTGCTCAGATTTTATTGCACCACAATAGTCTTTGACTCCAAATGTACTGTTCCGTGCAACCATTTTCCAACATTCACACCCATAGGTTGATATCATATCTAGCATACAAATAGTTAAAGGTGAGTTCAAGATTGACAACGCGAATTGATAACTAATAAGTTGCACTTAAGTTAAATTTTGTTCTCATCCAACGCGCAGGTGCATATATCCATTCATGGTAGGTTATCCGTTATAGGGCAAGTGATTGGACAAAGAAAATGATAACTTCTTTCAGAAATAATGTTCCTGCTAAATTTTTAACTGTTAGCAGCAACATTATTTACATTTAAGAACACAGAGTTGATGAAATGTTGTTTCAAGACTAACCTTGAGTCAAACGGGCAGAAGAGTGATACTTGAGAGTTGAGATCTTTCCAACATCTATCGTCTTGTATTTGATTTTTGGAAAATACAACATACACATATAAAACCACTGTAAACTATTATCACTCTTCTTACGCCGTGTCCTTCTCCAATTATGCGGTTTTACTGTAATTAACACGCAAACAACATCTAAAAAATATGAAATTATAATGAGTAAAAAATATGAAATTTTTATGTACGAAAATAATGCTTAAATTCCTATAAAAAGTTACTAAAGATGGTGTTGTTAGTTAATTTTCCTGCCTCTTCCTACAATACTAAACAAAGATGGTATCATCAGTTAATTTTTCTGCTTCTTCCAACAACACAAAATCATTTGAAAAATGTTGATGGGAATGGCACTGTCAGATTGTACAATGTTGTTGGGGTCATAGGAGTGTGAACATTGATTAGAAAAAAACATTTCATAGTAGTTAAAAAAAAACTTCAGTTAACATCAATACGAAGTAGAAGTAGTACATACCTGTTTTCAATCCGTGTTTGATGTAAATATTACACTTCTCCGGAAAAGAATAACAATTTTCACATAAAATCTCGTTTAAAACAAATACCAAACTTTACAAACAGGCGAGTAAAATCTTAGAATAAAGAGAATAAAGTTTGGAGAGAAAGAACGCATAAAAGGGTGATGGAGAAGAGAGTAGTGAAACAGTTTCTTCATAATAGGCATTACGAAGCGCAACGTTGGCTAATCTGCGAAGGCAATTGTTTTTTTTTTTCTTTTCTTGTTGGGTTTTTTGCATCTTCCGTATATTGTTGGTGGCCTTCTGAAAGTTGGCTTCTTCATACCTAAATTGTGGTTAATACTCCAATCAAATCTTCATCTACTGATGTTGTCCTAACACTGACTTCTGGGCTTCATGCTCATGTAGTGATGTTAAGCATATAAACGACTAAATACCACAGTGGAAAATAACAAACATAGCAAACACGCAGAAAACATAAGAGAAATAACAGAAATTTCGTAATTATTCACCTCTATCAAAAGAAATGGTAAGGAGTTATGATACAGATGACATGGTTCGGCGCACTCAATTCATAATATGTGGTCTATACATACTAACATATTAGAGTAAATTAGAGTAATTTTATCTATAGAGAATAAGAATCATAGAGCAAAGCGCCGGAGAGGATCCGAACTTACAAATCAATTCGCCGGAGATATATATTATCGAGGATTTATTCAGGAAATAGATGGGCTTGAATAGCAGCAGCGTCTAAACTCTAACAATCAATAAAAAAGACTAAAGAGTGAGGAAAGACAATACATATGGTTCTATTGTTGGTAAGAGTAAAAGAAGATACGTGCAGTTCTAATTGAATTGCAAGCGTGCAATTTGTTTGTTATTTTTTCCTTTCGTTTGGATGCTTGGAAGTTAAAAAGACAGTCTTTCCCCAGGAGTTGCATCCTTCAATTTTGGCAACGTTTGAAAGCCTGAGGTGCTGCAAGTTTTATTTTCTTTTTGTGTAGGTATTTTTAGGTTTTAGAAGGTTATTTTGGTAAAATGACTTTTGCCTTCTTGAGGACATGCATGATAAAATTTTAACATTAAAGATACATAAACATCCGCATAATTCAACTGTAGAAATTTTAAGTTTTAATCCAAGAAACAAAAGTGGAAGCTATTGTTAAATGAAAAAGATAGAAAATCTAACTATTTGAGATCCACCGGACAACATTGACAGTAGAGGGCCGATTGTCAACCAGAATCGAACAAAATGATAGGAGGAAAAAAATGTAGTGATAATAGAAGAGGCAAAGATGTGAAGTATCAGCTCCTGTCTTCATATAAATGAGTATATGTGGATGTCTGAAGGAGCACGTCTGATCCTGTAAAGCCGTTGGTTTGCTGGGTTGCTAACTGCTGCCTGTTAATTTTTCCAAGGTTTTTATAAGGTTGGTATTTTTAGATTTTAGAGGGGTAAATAAGTAATCTGACTTTTACCATTTTAGAGTACATGCTTTTATAGTAGTATGATTTAAATAATCGTAAAAGTAAAAAATCCCAATCCCCCTGAATTATGTGGTAGAGTGGTTAGGCGCCAAAACTAAGCTTATAAAATAGTACTACTACTACTACTCAAAATTCAAAATTATCACTGAAACAATCTAGCGCGGAACAGAAGAACACTTAGCGTGACAGAGAAAATGGTGATGCTTTGCTTCGTCTTTGATTTACGTAGCTTACCACCTCCATTACTTCGCGATTTGAAACAGGTCATTAAATCTAGATTTACTCATTAACTATCTGAATCTATTGAATAATTACTAGTAGCATATTATTCGATAAGAATTTCACCTAGAATCAAATTATTTATTATCATTCATAATTTTAACCGATATTTTCTTCTCTATACTAGTCTATGTTACAGCTCGCAAATTTCTACTCGATATCATCTTCAACTAATAGTACAACAAATTCGAAATCTAAACCCTTGCTCGATCGTATTGGAGTTTGCTACGTATTCAAAAATCGAATCTCCCGTAACGATGAGGTAATTATAATACTATATCTTCTCTATTTTTAGCGCGAATTTGTGTATTTTTAGTTCGTGTATGTATTTGTAGATTGAAATGTGTATTACTACTGTGTTTACCTAATAAACTTGAAATATTAGTCCTGGAAGTTTCTAGATGAGTGTGTTTTAAGTATTTTTTAGTAGTTTTTTTGTGTGGTAAATTGATAATTTGTGTTTTACACAGCTTAAGGTAGCTTATAGTCCACGAGGCAACTTCAGTCTCCGTGATTTCCATCACGCTGTGAATAATTTGCCTTCCGATGCCTTTATACCTGATTTCAGCACCTCTGGAGCCCTATGTTGTAGCGGTAATTCTTATGTTATGTGCATTTTTATAGATTTCTAAAATGTAAATGCACACTTAGTTCCGTTTACATGTGCACACTTAATTCAGTTTGATCGCTCTTGTTACAATTGGTACGATCGTTGTTTGGCGCTTGCAGATTTGAAACTTTGCAGTATCCTAAATGACAAAGTTTTGTACTCGTGGGGAGGTCATGGAAAAGATATTACGAGAAAGGTGATTTTGATTAGTTCCTGCATATTTGAAAACCTCGACTCTACTACCAAACAGGCTCTCTCGGTGAGGCATCTATTCTCTGTATTCCTGTTATTAGCCGTTCTACTTTTGTACTCCGGCTTTGGAGTGACGATTAAGTGTCTTAGTTGCTCAGCTTCAGTACTAGATTTAGAAGGATTTTGAATAAATGCTAATGTTTTGCCTGTGCCCGGAAAATGTCTAAACCTTTTGAATTGCAAGCTTCAAGTTGAAAAGACTGGTGGTTTTGCTGACAGGATGCAGCAGATAACTGTGTTTCGGTAGAGTTTGTTTTCTTGGAGCAATCTTCAAGCCATCTTGCTGATACTCCAGGAAGTATCAACAAATTCTTGAAGCAGATTGGTGATCTGGAGAACTGCTCATTTCAAAACTATATTCCAGGTTACGGACACTTCTTAATCCTTCCGTATAGGAGTCTTTAAGATGATACTTTTTAAACATATTGGTTCACCGTGATTTTAAATCGTTTACCTCACTTTGATCTCGTCGATGGTAGATATAATGAACTGACTAATTGAGCAAGGTCTATCTTATTGGTTTATTTAACAGATTCTTCGAGTTGACTATGTTTCCTAATTTACCATAGAGATCATTTTGTTCTCAATCCTCTTAGTCTGTAGGAAGTGATCTTCCAGATAAGATTTTTAAAAATGCCAATTCCATTCTTCCTTGTTGTAGATTGTAACATCAAATAAATGACATGAAATTATCAGTGACTCAAATTACTTAGCAGTGATAATGATTTTAATGCCCAAGTAGTTCTAAAATGATATTGTGGCAAATTTCCTTTATCGTGTGTGGTTCTTCGCGTCCTATCTTATATCTTTGGATCCTTGTTAATGTAATGTTAGAAGCCGCTGTTACCATCATTACCATTTCAAGAAAAAATGTAAAAAGCAGCTAACATTTACTGTTTGAGTACTCACAGATTAAATTTGGGAGAATCAAGTTTTCTCTTCATTTTATTTATAACAAATAGATCTGCAGATGTACATGCTTTGTCTGGCTTGGTAAAGAAATGGCTACAGGAACTGAAGGAGGATTTGGAAGAACAATTGCAAGCTCGTTTTGTCTTCAAGAGCAATCTGTTAGGCTCAACAAACCAGATATCCTGCAGCTTGTGCACATCTTTCAATCAGATAATTGATGAATTTGTTCCTTGTAAGGTATATAAATAACGTGCATTATGACTAAAGCACATTAAAACATGTGATCTTTCAGATCCTATGATTTTAACCATGAGAATCATAATTTCTGCGAGTAATCTTACAATTTTGCATGATGTTATACCTTTTGTTGGTATAGTTTCACTCCTACATTCGTTCCTTTAGTTTTCATCTCACTTATTTTAATCTCAGATTTGAGCCAGAAGTCCTATAAAACCTTACAAGCATTAAAGTTTATGTTCTTGCTTATGCAATTGAACCAACAAGGTAATAGAAAAGTAGCTTCTTTACTTATAATAAAACATTTATACTGAAACCTCATATAGATATTATTTTGTCCTTAATGGAAACATTAACTGATCTTATATAAAATATGCAGCGGATTATTTGGGTAAACTGTGAAAGGGGGACAAATTATTAAGAAGGATTGCCACAGCTACTGTCCCCTGTGTTTGAGAATATATATGATCTTCATTTAGTCTACCTTTACAATGAGCCAACCTCATCTCCAGAAACAATTTCTTTCTCTAATTCTCTGTAATGACATATTGCTACCATTGAAACAACTGAATTCATTATGATCAGTCCTTCCCATATCTGCAAGTATCCTTTTACTAATATTCTTAGTTTGAAGGCACTGCTTATTCCCAAGCCTGTCGAGATTTGCTAAAATACAAAGTTTCTGTCTTTATTTTTGATTAATCTTAAAAAATATTCAATCTTTTTCTAACTCCAAATGTCTCTACCAAAACGGGCCCATGTAGAAGTTCAACTATGTGCCAGAGATACTATCTTAGATGAACTGAATGTTAGATTCTCCAATTTAGTTATCAGGATGTTCAGAAGTGATCAAGCAGAATTACTTTGGTCTTTCGTATACTGTATTTTGGGTGTTGCAGCTGAGAACTAGTTTTGGCTGGGAGGCATATGGTGATATCTATCTATCTTAGATAACGCTTCTCCGATTCTCTGAAAAATCTGTTATCCTAAGAAGCTGCACATAATGTTTGGTTGGCGCTTTTATAGCTATCTTAAATCACAATACGAGCAGATATTGATATGCGAATTCAGTTTATTTGGACACAGTAAAATACACATCTTCATGAATTGTTATTGATAGGGTTACTGTGAATGTTATTGATGTCCCTACCGTTATGCCATCAGTAAACCATTTTTCACTCGCCCTGGTTGTGCACGAGTATGCATCTAAATTGTCTTGTAGTTGGTGGTATGTCTCACGTGAAATTTCTTAGAATTGTCGATCCTTCTTTAACAGACATGCAGGTGTCATGGCATTCCATTTGACAACTCAAAAATGATTCAGACAGATATATTTTCTTGTCCAGTGACTGGCATTAAGCTTGGAGCACTTGACTTGGTTGAGAGCTCTGTGAGGATAGGAGAACATACAATACTCTATATGCCTTCCTTCCAGTGTTGCCAGGACCTTCAAAAAGTTCCTTTACCAATTAACTTCAATGTTCTTGAAAGAACTAACTTGCAATCACTTGATGAAGGTAGGTTTGGAATAACTAAGAAATATCCTGTTTTAAAAATCAAAAGGATACAAGATATGTCGTTTCCCAGATGATTATACATAATTCATCTAGTTTATGACTTTCAACGGCAATATTTAGATAGTCTATTGTTATCTCTTGTCCCACTTGAAAGACTTTTACCTGCTAATCCACAAAATCCAGAAATGTGCCTGAGGAACAGATTGTTTATTTTACAAAAGAGAGATGAATATATTCACGAAAGTTTTTTTTTTTTTTTTTTGGCTAGTTTTAACACAAGTCATATTGATACATATTGTGCAAATGTACTTGTTATGAATGAAAGGTCCTCGTGAAAACAAAGCTTATATCAATACCCTCCCCGTTTGCACTCATTACTAGATTCACCAGTTTGGTATCAAATTAAATAATGCACTTGTTACCTATTCTCGTTACTGGTGATATACACTCTATCTTTTCTCATAAAACTAATCTTCTGATTTTTGACAGGGATTATTTTAGGTGCTTCCTTCATTGTTACTCCAGCCCTATCTGAGTTGGATGATACTGACAAACCAGAGCTAAATGCCAAACGTGAGCGGAAGGCCTAGCATTATTTTTGCTTCAAATTTCCATATTATACATGATATAGACTTCCCTAACTTATAATATGTTCAGTTACACGGTCTTTGAGATTAAACTGTAAATACTCTTCATGAATAGCTGATGCTGCTGCTGTGATTTGGCAGTTTTTCGAGTGCTATGTAGTGTACTGCATTCCCTTGACCAGGGTTTGGTTTGTTCATCAAATTGTAATGTCGAAACTGCGAAGCAAACTTCGTTCCTGTGCTACTATATTCTTTTACCTTCAGAGAAAGGAGTAATGACACTCAGAGTAAGTACCCTCCGTCCTCTGAGCCTTTATTTCCTGCTCAGAAGACGTGAATAGCATCTGTTTTTCCTATCTGTTTCTCTTCATTTTCAACGAGCATTAGTGCTTTCTTTCCTTCTCATTCTCAAAAAAATTCATGTGATGGATTCCTTCTAGGTTTGGACTAGCAAATGCCACCAGTGTGAATGTGCAAAAAGCTATTGTTGTAGTTGTTTCTTTCCTTTTTTCTTTTTTATGTTTACCGTTTGGCGCTAAAGTCAAATGTGTCAATACATTATAACCTGCAGTGAAGATATTTATTTGTTCCATGGATCTGCGGATTGTTCTTGTCTTAATGCACGCTGCTATCCTACAATTTGTTTCCCTGCTCTTTATTACGTGATGTCCCATAATAAGTATTTCGCAGCGGCTTGCTGGATCAGAGGAAGTCTTACCTGTTCCTGACATCCGTAATATCGCTTGCACCAAAGTCACTGAGGATATTGAAAATTCTCTGCAGGCCTCTTTACTTAAGGTCTGTTTCATTATGGAAATTTTATTCCTGTGCTTTTATTTTTCTCTCAACATACATCTTCCTTTCTTACTTGCAATACAGTATTGGATGCACTTATAATACATCAAGTGCTATAAACAGGATCATTCTATTTTTCTGAAGGATTGCAGTTTTTTTAATGTGAATGTAGCTTTTCTCTAATCTGTTCGAGTTTTGCTAGGTACAAAGAAAGGGCTGAGCTGTGCTTCCTTGGTGCATAGAGGAAGACCTTTTCGATACTTCTCCAGATTAATTTTGATGCTCTTTGTAATTCCAGATCGAACTAAGAAATTATGATCCAGTTCAGCACGATAGAGGCTTTCATCAAAGACTCAACTTGCTTGTCAAAGAGAGCCTACAGTTCGGGTAACTTTTTTTCTCTGCTGGGGTTTTCCTTCTTCATCTGCTATAATATTTCACAGGTCAGTCATATGATCTAAGCATTTCTTGTTTCTTGAAGTTCATTCCTTCAAATCTTTTGCCAATAATGACCTGAAAGTTTTTCTGGTGGTCTATTGAAAATTGCAATAAATTGCTGATATGTACTGTTGACTACTGCATGGAATCCATTTAAGTGCCCCTTAGCTTAAGATGAATGTTTTAGGAGCTTGTTTCATGGTTGTTAATAGGTGTAGCTAGTTGATTTAACTGGTCTTTTCTCAAGCACTTTTTAACTTTAGTTCCACACTTCTGATCAGGGTTACAACTGATTCCAATATTAGCAAAGAATTTCTGATGTTCTATAGCTGATTTGCTTGTTAGGTGATGGAAGGAGTCGTCTACTTTGATTAGTAGCTATTTGCTTTTAGTACAAATTACATTAGTTTCATAATTTGAAAACAAGTTTAGCTTCTAAGCTTTGCTAGCCAAGCTGTCTGATCCGCTAATCACTATCCATGAGCTTTATGTAGGTGTTAGAGTTTAATCATTCCTTTTCAATATCTTCATTGGCCTGTCGCGGACCTTCATCTTAAAAGTTTGATTGCTCAGGGCAATACCTGCTAAGGCCAAAGCACTGGTGGCAGCATCAAACACAGCCCTGCAAGAGCCTATTGTAGAGGATTTATCAGTGCATGCCAACAATGTGGCGGTTATAGAAGAGAATGCGCTGGATAGCAAAACAGCTGATGGTAAAATTGGTGCCCAAATTACAGAAGAATGGGAAGAACTGGTTGTATTAGAGATGCCAAAGATGCGTTCCCCCTCTTGTATCTCCAAGCCAAAGATGGAGAACGCGGTTTCATCTCCCCCTCAAATTACTGGGAAACTTGATGATAAAACTTCACGAATCCTTGAAAGGCTGGAGGTACCGAAGCAGCTGAAACGAAAAGCAGCTTCCCCCACAGTGTCGAGCACTTTACCTCCTGATACATGCATTTCAGTGAAGAAGCCTCTTATTCCCTTTGGCATTGGCCATACTGACAGTCAGGCAACTGCTTTGAGCCAGCCCATAAAGCCCAACTTTCAGAGGCTAAAGAGGAAAAGATAACTAGGTAAGTGCTTCTTGAGCAGAAACTTTCTATATGCAGAGGTCCATGACTGTCTTTTCGTTCTTTTTCTTGGTATCTTTAGTTTTCGAGCGCGCTGACTTTCATAAGATTACTAATCATGTGCATAAGATGTTCTTACATCGTACATCATTCTCAACATGGTCATGATAACCAACCATACCTATTACCTTGTGATATGCCTTTCAGATTTTGAACTGGAGTTTTGAAACACTTCTATGCTACAATAGTACAATTTTAGCCAATAACTAAAGATCTGTCTGGGGAAAGGTCTTTGTATCATAAGCCATGAATGGGCATATTGGCAGTAACTGATGATCCATCAAACAAATGAATAAGTAAATGGTTTGCAAGTTCTGAACATCAGTGCGCGAAATTCTTGGTGGGGCAGAACGCTCCTTCCATCACAGGCCCTTTTCAGATATATAAATATCCCTCCTTTTATTTATGGGTAGGCACCAAAACGGAGATTCACATCATTATGATTCTTTTCACTTAGCAAACCTAGCCATTAGTCTTTGAGGTTTAGTTTCGCTTTCAGGGGTGAAGTGAAGACGTGACATTTGTGAATTGAGAGACGAAAAAATCAAAAGATCACTGTCTTTCTTTTTTATTTTATCTTTTCTTTTGATTCTAACAATAATATTTTGTCATTCATGTCTCACTATTATAAAGAATGAGTACATAATATCCACTTATAGTGTTCAAACAATTCAACTCTTTTATACAAAAAGGCCTAGTCCACAATTATTACTGGAAACTATTAAACATATACAAATCATGGTCACTAATTACTAATTAGGTGGGTTGTTGGCTTTCTATTCCACCAAGTAAAAAAGGACTAAAAAATAAACAATGAAAAAAAGTAATGATGAAAATTGACAACCACCTTCCTCTATGCAAATTTAATGGAAAATCCAATTTTAGTGGTGGGTGGCACCTATCAAAACAGGTTCGACTCCATTATCTTCTGCCGGCCTTGTCTTGCTACTCAGTTTATGCAAGAGAACATTCTTAATTCCTTTGGTATCTATATACTAAAAAATAATCTTATTACTTGGTAAATACTAACATCACAGCCACAACTATATATCAACTTAATGTGCTGTACAGAATAGGGAGGGGAGGTAGATTTTCTAGAAACAACTTATCCTTAGCTGTTTTAATCATACGTCTGCTTTATCCATCTTGAATCAAAAATTTTCTTTATGGAAATCAAACTTGGTGGATGTCTTGTGTGAAAAATCCAAGGCGTGTTGTTTTAGCTCTTTCGTCAGTGCTGGTGCCCCACAGTAGAATACCCCTGCAGTTGTCAAAAAGGGAAAACGAGTAAGCTCAACGACCCAATTTGATGCCATGACATTGTATTTTGAAAGTGACCTCAGTGCCTATTGCTTTCAGAAAGAAAAACTTGAACAATTGAACGCATTTTTTCAACTTTAATATCGACATATAGACACTAAAGTCTAAAGGTCCTTTACAAGTTGATATATCTAAATAGATAAATTATCCCATTTAGTCGCTGAAATATCCACAAGTCCTAATTTTGGTCATTATAATATCTGGTTAAATACATTCAACCTTCAAAGCATGAAAATGTGCACTTTTGATCCTTCCATTTGTATTCACAAAATTAGGAGTACATGTGTTATGTTAAAATTTTTACAATTACTCCATATTAATGACAATATAGTTCTGAAAATAATCTAATTATATAAGATATAAAGGAATTCAAAAGGCACATTTGTGTTATAATTAATTCAAGTTTAACTATGCTTAGTTAATAATGTCACAAGGACCAAAATCAGATTCTATTAGTAATTGAGGGTTCAAAAGTGAAATTATCCCATTTAAATAAGTGGTGGAGGAAAATGAGGAAATAAAATCAAAAGAAAGAAAGATTGATGCTTACCAACTTTAGCCTCAGGGTGGTTCAAAGCAATGCGTTTGTAGACATTTCGCCAGTTAGGCTTAGCAAAATGTGACTTAACTCTCGTCCCAGAGACAATGTCAACACCACTTTTGGCATGATGAAGGGACTGAAGCATAGTAATAAGAGCAGAACGAGCATCACCTTCTTCATAAACACTTGTACAATAATTGTGCATTTCAATTACTCCCTTATGATCCATTTCAGCAGCTTCATTCATTATACCTTTGAACCAATCAAATGAACCTTGTTCTCTTGTTACCCAATAGAAATATGCCCTCCTCGTATGAAAATTTCCTCCACTCCCTGATCCTGATTTTCTCTTTTGTATGGGGCTAGAATTTGGTGCCATATTTCCCTGTCCATTTTCTAAGGCATTTTCTTCATCATCCATTGCCTTCATGTTGTTCACAATGTCTTTAACAATACTAATCATTGGTGTGGCTCCAATTCCAAGACCCACCAACAAAACCACATCATACTTCTTGTAGTCTTGTGCTGGTGCTCCATATGGTCCATCTATTAGCACTCTAGGGAAACTGCAATCATCATGGTTTCCATTAGTTATGCTACATAATTATTATGCATAATAAGTTAGATTAATAACTTGAATAATAAGACTGGTTACCTGCTATGATAGTGTTACATTTCTCATAAATATCAACCAATTATTGGTTTTTTCTTGGACTATAGTTAAGTGGTCTTATTTTGTTTTATCCCTCCTTGTTCCTATACTAATAAATTTTAAAATAACAATACTGCACTTTAAGAATTGACCAATCCTTTCTTATCCAGATTCGTATGGATAAAAAAATCACAAGTTTGTTATATGTGTCCGTCCAGAAAGTGACTTGAGACCATTAGGATCACTATCTGAAATAATGGAAAATTATAGTACCTCGAGGATAGAGCTATTCCACTTGCAGTGTTAATTATGGAAAAAGGTTGGTATTAAGGGAGGACATTTTTATTTTAACTCCGCGTGTTGTTTAAAGCTGTCTCCTTAATCAATGTGTTCTAAAGGTGAAATAATTTTTTCATGCAATTATGAGACGATTATCGAATGGAAAAGGACTTACTTAGGATTATTCTCTCCTTGCAAGTAGTCAGCTCTGAGGAGTCCACTTTTCCCATTAGGAGGTGGCTGGCAAACCTAACAAAGACAAAATCTTACATTAATTAAGGAAGATCAATAATTAACATCAATATAATGATAACATATAGTTTATGGAAAAAGGACAAAGTGAACATTATAAGGGGCTGCTTTTAAAGCTGTCATCCATAGTGGGTGGTCACGCCTCCACAATTTTGATGCAATATTGCTAAAAGTGTTTGCATGTTCAAAATATTTCGACGTTTTTGGCAAATTGGATTTATTTCGAGAAAAAACTTATTCCGCATTGTTTAGATAAATACTCTTATGACTGAAAATTATATTTAGAGGACTTATAATTACCTCAGAGAAAACAGTTTTAAGTTGTCTGGTCCAATCACCAAGAGTACGAATATGGACACTGAGATAGTCATCTCCAGGGGCCGATGTTATGGAAAATGGATGCCTGAAATTTACAATGTAAGAATGTTAGCCAAAAGTCAGCAACTACTGCGTAGGACTGGTAAAATTGACCTAGAAACTATGGAAATAACACCACCTACCCCTCTCAGGAAAAAAAAATAGAGACAAGATTTCATGCATTTTGGGTCATGATACATAATGAGATTCCATTTTTTTATTTTTTATTAATGCTTCACCTACCATTCAAATGGAGAGACTGCAGCACAATTGACAAACATGTATTGCCCACTTTTGTATTTGTAGCCTTGTGGCTTCGACATGTGAAGGGCCAAGACATTTCCAGGATATACAGCCACCTATAAATTCCACACAATAATAATAATTAAAGGTACAGCTTAGTCAAATCTTCATTTTTTACTAAATACATTCATGGGTATATAATATAATTATTATGAGCATGACAATCTTTCCAATTACCTTCAAAATTTTAACAGCTTTGATGCTTGACCTGAATGCCCTAATCAATCTTTCACCACCATAGAGTAAAATTGGGACAGCCAAGTACATCCAAGTCTGCAAATGCAAAAATACAGTCCAATTTTTAGCAACTTTTCATGGAAGAAAACTTCAATAAAGAAAATGGTACTAGTACTTAATAAATCAATGCTAAAGATTAGAATACTAACCGTTTTATTGTACCAAGTCTTGGTAATATATAGCTTGATACCATGGACAATGAGCAGAGTGTAGACAATGACAAATAGATGGTGGGAGTACCAAAAGGCATTAAATCCAGTGAGTTTGTGAAATGGTTTTGGTAAACTGACTCTACCCCTTCTAAACCATGGGGTTGCTAGAGTGAAAGCTATTGTCATTAGAACCACCATTATAATTCCAGTTACCCCTTCCACACCCTTTATAAACCACCAATAGCTTGTTGGCTGCTCTCCAAAATAGTACTCCATTGGTTCATATTCTTCATCACTAGCATGTAGAAGCCTAGGAAAATCACATGTCAAGTGAGCTAGTGCGTGAACTGCAACTCCAAGTGAAATTGCCACTGCAATCACCTAAACAAAGGGAGAAAAAAACCGTGAGGTCATGTGCTAGAACAGACAATACCTTGATAGTTGGGCCTGAGCCGTTACATTCTACACTAAATCAGCTAAACATTTCGAAAATAAAGGAGTAATCAGCTTACTTTGTGAAAGTTAAGGTTATCATCAAATGGAACAGCAGCACCTAATCTGGTCTTGTTTCGAAGCCATGTAATTGTGTTTCTACATACTGGGAGTAAAATGATTGCCATGTTGAGCTTGAGTGTCTCAGCAGCACCCTTAGCAAAACACACACAGGGACCCATGACTTTATATGCAGCTTTTTCTTTATACTGGATATACTTCCAAGTAAATAGACCAGCCATGATTCCAATCCATAGTAACAATACCCAAACTCTCTGCCAATTATCCAGCAAAAAGTACATAAAACTCTTATACCATCTTGCTATTGGATTTGGTTCTCGTGTGTGCTTAAGTTTCTGACTTAGCATTTGACTCAAGTTCCGGCTTTCGCCTCCTCTCACTGATTGATTTGGAGCTTGTAGTAAAAGCATTTCCAAATTCTCAATCTGTAATTGATTATATCACTAACAGTTAATTTTGCAAGTTAGGGATATAAATTTAGAACTGCTTAGTATTAATTAGTTCCACTAAATTACCATAATGTATCCCAGATTGTTAGGATCCAACTCTTCCATAATCATTGCTGCATACTCATCAGCTTGTTTCTGGATATTTGACAGCCTGTTGGCAGATGCACTAAGGCCTATAATCTGCAAATGCAAAGAAATTTCAGAAAAATAAAATAGACATACATGATTGATTTTGTCAACGCCATTCCGAGTTATAAAACTGCAGTACATATGATAAAATAGTAAATAAAATAGAATTCAAAAATTCATTAATACCTCTCTGACTTCTTCTTCTGTGATTCTACCATCAGCATCTTTATCAACCCTGCATTAATTAATTACATCACACATAATTCAGATCTGAACATTTCATAAATCTAACTTTCTTAACTTACTAACAAATGTTGAACTGTAATTAATCCTTACATGTCAAAGAAAGTTTGAAGCCGAGAATCAAAACTTTGATCAGCAACTTGGTCCCAAAACTCTTTGAGCTGTGTTTTATTGATAGAATCAGTTGTAATATTTCTCCTCCTAGCAAGTGCATCATATAGTTCACCAGCAAATTCCTTAGACTCCTTATTCATACCTAACATTGAATAAAACCGCATAAAATTTTCGTTTCTCAATTTAACAAGCTCAAGAAATCAAAACCACAAGTTAACCAAAGTAGTTGTGACTATAATTCAATATATTTACCTATGCATTCTCCAAACTTGGCACGAGGAAGCAGACCAGTAGTGGTAGCGGTAATTTCATCGAACCGCTTTTCGACGGCGGCCCATCCCGTGCCGCCGTCGGTCTTGCTAATAAACTTAAGTCCTTTAAGAGCATGAGCAGCAGCTGATTTATTCCTATCAAATCTACCAGTAGGAACTGGCCGTTTATTTAACGAAGCCAATCTCCTAAGTTCTTGTGACACTTGCCTAAATCTTGAAGAAGCATTTCTTACAAGTGAAGATCCCAAAGTAGATTTCTTTTCTAAGCCTTTAGCCAATAAGGCAAGTTCAGGATCTTCCACGTCAGCACCACCAGCAGTTTTAACACTGTGGACAGCAACTGAATCTTCACGAACATCAAGAGTAATCTCAACGTACGCATCATCATTGGACTTGGAGCCTGTTCCAGCACTGGTTCCAATGTCCGTTGATTCAGGAATGTTAAATCGTGCGCTCTTTTTCCCACCTCGTTTGTTCAGCGGTCCGCTTAGCGGACCACTGTACGAGGTTCTATCATTTCCAATAATCTCCGTGTCTGAATGGTGGTGGTGATGGTGCGGGTGGTTATTTTCTTGCATCGCTAAAAAATGAATGAATAAACTTAGAGCTCGTTGAAATAAATATAACTAGCCAAGCTACTATTTATGGAACTTGAATTCTTGAAAATGAAACCAAGCCAGTATATATGAACGCGAAAAGGAAAAAGATGACAAAAAAAGTTGTACTATATATGGAGTTTAAGACAAAGGGAAGAAAGAAAGACTGGGTCTTCCTTTTCTTTCTAGACTAATGAATGAATAAACAAATACAATGATTTTGGGATTTTTCTTCTTTGTAGTGAAGAATTTTCTTGTTCTAACTTGTAAGAAGAAGTGGTCGTGATACCTTATTTTCTGAGAATATAATGAGGCCTTCCACTTTATATACAAGTTATATAATGGCAGAAGGGAGCCGCACTCTTTTGAAAAAAGAAAGGAGAGAGCTAGGAAATGAATGGACTGGTCTTTGTTTGACCAAGGAATATTGTTAAGGAGTATGTCATATGCATTATTCTACCTATATATGCATGGCGAAATACACCCCTTTTTATTATTTTCTTTCACATAATTATTATAGGAATATGTTATCATAAAATTAAACCAGATTCGCCACAACGACGTAGACAACTACTGACCCCAGTTTTATTTATACTTAATTTATAATCTAGCGTCACAATCCAGAGAAATTTAAAATAATAATTAACGTGTTTGTATCTGATAATATTTCTTTTATTTTCATTTGAATGAAGAAAATAAGAAAGTATTTTTTAATGTACACTTGCATCCTAAGATGGTTCTATACGACAATGTTCCATAGCTTCTAGGCGAGGAAGATTAAAAATATTTAAAATATGTTATTAGTACTTAATTAAAAGAAAAGGACCTATTTTCCACCTTATAACTTATTTAATTATGATTCTTAAACTTGTTTTGCTAAACAATTTCTGATAAGAGATCAGAATACATCATTTCATGATTAACTTCCTATCTAATAATCTAATAGTGTTTGCGCATATGGTTGAACTTGAACCTTGAAGAAATTTTAATTTTTAGCATGGGGACATAGGCAAAGCCATCAAACTAGAGACATTTCTGAGTAATAAATCCATTTTGATTTAGTCAACTGTGTGTACTTCAATAGGAAACCAATAAGAATCTTTACTTATATTATACTTTTTTCGAAAAAAAAAAAAAGTAAATGAAGAAATTAACAATCTTGTCTATCTGTTAATCCATTATACAATGGGTATTTTGACGCTTCTATTAATTTTACACAGTTTACAAAATTTATATCTATTAATTAACTTATAATAATGTACTTAATTATAAGTTGCCATGGTTGATCATATATTAGACTAAATTTGTCACGCGCAAATGCATATGCATGCACAGTCAAGATTTTACTTACGTTATGTGTTAATCAATCTGACAAGATTAGACCTTCATGAATCATGAGTTGTATTTGCTTGTTTTTATTTCCTTAACGTGTTCTTGATAGGCCTGACTTAGTTATACGCTAAGGTAGCTAACTAACTAACAATCTCACTGTCAACCTTTGTCATTGAATGATCATTACATTCAGAATTTGCTTTCGAATTATCTGATTAATATTCGAATTCCATGCAGAATATCGTTGTTTAATTTACCCAATAATGTCGAGGTTTTAAAGTTATCTAGTTAAACTAATTAGCGATGCTGCTATCTTATTTTAACAAAATATTCAAGATCCACTAACCAGACCAAATCATCAATTTTATGTCATGTATACACTTTAAAAGGAAAAACACTCTGAGCGAGCAAAGACGTTGGTGCGGCATAGAATTGCTTGATGTACTACTGCACACATCTATTGATTCGAAGTCAGTAAATAATTAAGCTCTTCATATTATACATAGTTTATGTATATATATAGAACTCTCAGAATCAGGCTAAAATTCTCTAATCTATTTTTTTAACTTATGACTAGTGCATGTTTATTTACTAAAACAGTTTAAACAACTTATAAATGGACGTGTTGTTTTTTTGTGTTGTGAAATTGTGTGGTGGAAAAAAAAAAAAAGATGTCAATAACGATAAGCCCTAGGTTGCAAGATAGATTACAAATATTTTTGATTCGACAAGAGCGTCGAAATTAAATCACAAATCCGTTTGGTTGTTAAATTTAACTAAACCAAATTTTAATTTCTTGCCTTAGTTATCTTCATTTTACCATTCTGCCGCATTTGAATTTTGAGCACGATTTTAGTCTGAAAATAACGTCCGTGATTGAAGTGAAAACTTAAGTCGATCGAGGTGACTACTATGGTCGGTCGATAGGTCATTTATAATAGGTTTTTTTGTTACTAGTGCAATCCCACTTAGATAATCAGTTACAGTACGCAATTGATCAAGTTTTCTTGTGAAAGTTTTAGTTGCCTACTGCTTCATTGTACGTAAACAATAAATATTGGTCGCCGTACCAAAACATCTTGCGGCAGATCTTAGTTACTTTCATTGACAAATGTGTATTTTCTACGATTACCTATTTTGGGCTGTCAATGCAATCACTTGCGTATATGTAAGTGCGTTTGACAACGTTCATATAATAACAATTACTACGATATTTAGACCACGCCTATCGAATTTTACCTTTTAGATGCTTACTTCCTCTTTGATGGTGTGAAAACACTGTGTTGATACTTTGATTTAGTTTATAAAGAAGATGGAGACGCTTTCAAAGTGTGGATTACTGGATCGAGTATAAAACATATTTTTACAACTTAAGTAATGCTATATTTTTTCTTTAGTAATATGGATCGATTTGAATAGGACCTATAGGGCTTGGGTCGAACCCCACCCAAAAGCTAGTTGGAGTTTCGCCCATCAAATGATGTACGGCAACATTCTCTAGCGCTCTCACCCCTCCACCCCCCCCCCCTTTCCCCACCCCCCCCCCCTTCCCCATATGGACTGGATATTTGGTACGTGGATAATATATGACGGAGGGGCCAACAATCCGGGTCATTTTGTGTTTGATACCATGATAAAATTTTAATTAGGATTCATTGTGCTTGGGTCTAGCTAATTCAACCATAAAAACTAATTTAAAGGGAGTAGGATTGCTCAAGTCTTATATTGGGCCTTTTTGCCCTTCCCATGACCAATGTGGGAGAACATTTTATATTGGGCCTTTTTGCCCTTCCCATGACCAATGTGGGAGAACATTCTCTAACTAGTGGTGTTAGGAATATTGAAGAGAGTCTCACTTAGTAGAAAGTAATGGCATAAAATACTATATAAGACTTGGACAATGCACCTCCCTTTGAATTAGTTTTTGGGATGGAAATATGCCTAAATTCAATAGGTGCTAATTCAAATTTTATCTTGGTATTAGAGTCATGTTTGTATTGGGTCGTTGGCCCCTCCAAGTACACGAGTCCAACTATTTGGGTCTGGACGTTCAAAGAAAGCCCCATCACACGATATTGTCTATGCCGCACTCATAATTGTTAGGATTGGGCTGGGCATAGGGAGGGTGTTGGTACATTGGACTTGGAGAGAGTCTCATCGATAGAAAATAATGGTATAAAGCCCTACATAAGGCTTGCGCAATCTTCCTTTTTTTGAGCTAGTTTTTTGGGTAAAGTTAGGCCTAAATCTAATGGGTACTAATTCAAATTTTATCTGAATGAGCACGAATCTGAAAAAGAAAAAGCATTAAATGCAAGGTCTTTGTGCCTATAAGTCTTTTGAAATTTGAGATTTTAACATGACATAGCATATATGTAGATGCAAATGCTTCAATAGAAAATGCTAAAGTATTTGAATCCAATTGAGGAGAGAGAAAGAGTAACTTCTCTCTACACTTAATCAAAAATAACTTTCCAGCTTTCCAAAAAACCACCGACACACCCCTTTCGTTTTCCGATGACCGACTTTACTCCACCTCTGGAAACTCAAACAACACAATCTCTTGACATTCCCCCGGAACCACCAGACTCTTTGACTGACACACAACAAAACAATTCATCAAAAAAGACTTTCAAACAAAAACTTCTAAATTTCCAAAAAATCTGCGACCCCATACCCATCACCACTGATATGGATTATACAAACTCCACTTCTCCAATAGATTCAACTGATCTAAGGCAGACTATGGATGAGATTACCCTTTCGGAGGATGACAAACAATGGATTTATGCGCCTTGAAAATTCTCCCTTATAGTTAAGCTTTTTGGAAAAAGAGTTACTCATCAGTACCTTAAATCTAAGTTGCAAGACCTGTGGAAACTACAGGAGAATTTTCCACTCATCGATCTGGGTTATGATTTTTATATAGTAAAGCTTGATTGTCAGGATTCTATGCAGAAAATCCTATCCATGGGACCCTATTTTGTTAATGGTTTTTATCTTACGATACGCAGATAGCAACCAAAGTTTATCCCTATGAATGTTGTTCACTTAACATCGGCAGTCTGGGTTAGATTACCTCATCTACCTACGGAATTCTACGATCCGGTAATTCTTACAAAAGTGGGGAATCTAATAGGTAAACTACTCAAAATAGATTACTGCACTAGTGCAACGCTACGAGGTCGTTACGCCCGTCTGTGTGTTGAAGTTTTCTTAGATAAGCCGGTAAGACCATATGTTCTGATAGAGGGCCATCTTCAACAAATTCAGTATGAAGGACAGGGATTACTTTGTACGGTTTGCGGATTTTTAGGGGGAAATCACTCCGATGATTATTAACTATCCAATTAGCCATCACAACGACAACACCAATCGGCTCTTCATACAGATGATCTGCCTGATCGTGGAGAAGATAAAACGATGCAGTGGAAAACGGTACCTTTTTCACGCAGACGACGATCTGGTAACACTTCTGTCCAAAAAAATTCACAATTCAATAATTCAGGTAATATCGTTGCTTTTAATGAATTCTCTAGCAGTAAGTCTTTAGATCCAACTAAAAAGCCTCAAAAATTATCATATCATGTTCCCCCTAGTCTAGTTAAACAAGTATTTAAGCCTGTAAACTCTTCTGCAGTTTTTATTGATTATAAGAGTAGGAATAAATTTAGTTCTTTAGCTTCAATGTCCTCTGCTTTACATATCTCTCCTAAAGATAATATGTCCCCTGACAATGCCCCCATTTTGGGAAAAAGTAATTCAGACCCAAATCTAACTTTTCAAACATGTGCAAATAAAGGGTCTACTCTCTCTACTTCAATTGGTACAGATAATGGTAAACAAAAAGTAACTTTACAACATAATATGACAAAAAAATACAATTTCCCAACAAGCGCCACATCATCTTCTCATAACAGTGACACTTCATCATTGCATGCAGAAATACAAAAACAAATGGATGACAAATCACCCTCGAATTTTCATCTACAATTGGCAGAAACTGCAGGTTGATGAAAAACATGCTTCAAATGATGATATAAATGAACTGCCCAATGGGTTATCTTCCATACAAATTAACAAACACTCAAAAGATTTGCTCTCAAATCAATCCTCTCTTCTTAATCAGCCTATTCCTTCCAATGTTTCCATTCCATCAACGTGTTTACAGACGCAGAGTAGTGCTCATTCCTGTTCTGAGAAGACTACCACCTCCTGTGATGGCAAACAACAACCCTCCACCACCACACAACAACTCACTGTTGGGATCAAAACAACATAGTGCATGCGGAAGCTAACACATCAAATATTTGGATGAAAATAAATCAGACATCAAATGGTTTAAAAAGAATATAGGAGATTAAAAACCACTAAAATAAAATATTAAAAGATAAAATCTCCCCCTAAGCATTGTTCTACCTTAGAGGACTACATTGTGAAGTTTGGTGTTGTTGTGAAAAAAAGATCCTCTATTTATAGATATTCAAGACTTGTCCTTTAAGAAAAGGATAAGTCATATGAAGGAGATATATGACCACTAAAATTCTCTTACTTCAAAAAAAGGAGTCCTAATAGGTATCAAATTCAGGGCAAAACCCTAACAATTCTCCCCTTGGCCTGAATTTTCTGGCAAAATAATCTTGATCTGCCTTCTTCTCATATTTCAATGTATAACTGCTGCTTGCAATGGTTAAAAATATGTATGTGTTAAATTTTTGGTATTGGTTGAAAAGGAGCCCAAGAATGGGTTAAAAGGAGCCCAAAAGTTGGGTAAAATTTGACTTTGGTTAAAAAGAGCTCATGCATTAAAAATAAGCATGAGTTAAAACCGGCTCAAGGCCCATGTGTTATAAGGCATATGTTAAAACTGACATTGGTTAAAAGTAGCCCAAACATGGGTTAAAAGGAGTTTGTTTTAAAGATGCAGCAGCATTATTGTTGAAACTATGGTTGAAATTTTTTGTCTCCACATGTAGTTCACCTTCATATTTTTTGGATAAATCTTCATTGTCATCAACATGGTTGTGGCTAGAACTGAACCCACCTTGAACCTGTATTCAAAATCTCGTTAACCTGGCTCATCGAACCATTGGCTAAATATAGCTCTGATACCACTTGTTGGGATCGAAACAACATGGTGCATGCGGAAGCTAACATATTAAATATTTGTGACAATGAATCAAATATAAAATGGAATATAAAAAGATATTTTATTGAAAGTGGTTTGCCAATTGGCCTACATCATATGGAACGAGAGGCATTATCTATTAATATAAAAAATAAAAGACTAAAAATATAAAATCTCCCCCTTAAGCCTGATTCTCTTAAGGACTACATTGTGGAGTTTTTGGTGTTTTGTTGTTGGGAGTGAAGATCCTCTATTTATAGTTGTCTATTATTTCTCCCCTAAGTAAAAGATAAGTATAAAAGAAAATTTACTCATATTAGAAGTCTTTTTCCTTCCTTCAATAAGGAGAGTCCTAATATGTTAGAAATTCAGGGCTACAACCCTAACAATTCTCCCCTTGGCCTGAATTTTCTGGCAAAATAAAGTTGATCTTTCTTCTTCACATGATCTTCATCGTCACTGCTGCTTGCCATGTTTAAAAATATGTATGGGTTGAAAATTTTGTATTGGTTGAAAACGAGCCCAAAAATGGGTTAAAAATTGGCATTGGTTAAAATGAGCTCATGCGTTAAAAATAAGCATGCGTTAAAACTGGTATTGGAGCCCATGCATTACAAGTTGACATGGGTTGAAAGTGGCCCAAACATGGGTTAACAAGGGTTTATTTTTGAAGTTGTAGCAGCAGAATTTTTGAAGATATGGTTGAAAATTTTCTCCACATGTAGCACTTTGGTCAAATATTTTTGGATAAAAACTTCACTATCGTCAAATTGATTGCAGCTAGAACTGACCCGCCTTGAACTTGTTTTCAATATCGTCAACCTGGCTCATCGAACCATCGGTCGAACCTGGCTCTGATACCACTTGTTGGGATCAAAACAACATGGTGCATGCGGAAGCTAACACATCAAATATTTAGATGAAAATAAATCAGACATCAAATGGTTTAAAAAGAATATATGAGGAGATTAAAAACTACTAAAATAAAATATTAAAAGATAAAATCTCCCCTTAATCATTGTTCTACCTTAGAGGACTACATTGTGGAGTTTGGTGTTGTTGTGAAAAAAAGATCCTCTATTTATAGATATATTCAAGACTTGTCCTCTAAGAAAAGGATAAGTCATATGAATGAGATATATGACTACTAGAATTCTCTTACTTAAAAAAAAATGAGTCCTAATAGGTATCAAATTCAGGGCAAAACCCTAACACCCACTACCACCAATCACATTTGCACCTCCACCACTACCACCAAACCACCAACCCATCTTCTTCCTGGAACAATCTCTGACAGGTCATGCAATCTCCTACCATATGAATCTCCATGGTCAGGAAATAATCCTACTACTTCAAAACCCCATGTTTCTGGCCCAGTTGATCACAGATGGAATGAGGTTGGCTATGGAAAACTATATCAACAATCTATGGATGATGAACCCTCTAGCCCCAGCACTACCTGCAGCTCTATTCCCACACATGCAAAATCAGTGGAATTTTCCACCTCACTTCAACCCTATACCAAATGTTCAGAATCTCCCCTTCTTCCCTCCTCAGGATCAGAATGCACACCCCATCTTCTTTCCTTGGCAACCACAGCCAGTCCAAGCCCATCCACCAATGCACCCTCCAATGAACCCTCAAGAAAATCAGAATCAGGAGCCATTGGAAAATCAGAACACTAGACATTAAGCAATCTCACCATAAGAATTTAACCTTACTAGCTGCTTTATCCTGGAGATTATTCACTCAGTCTTCCCTTCCATGGGCTAAATTATTAATACATAAATACAAAATGGCTATGAGACCATCCCCACCATCCTATATTTGGAAAAACCTTCAAAAAGGCTGGTCATTATATCTACATGGAATAGGTTGGTCTATAGGAAAAGGAGATAAAATTAAGGTTTGGACTGATAAATGGATTCCTTCCCTTTCACCCCTCAGTACCCTTGTCTGCGGCCCTCTAACTTCTTCTGATATAAATCTTACTATGGATACTCTAAAGAGTAACCTTACTACATGGCATCTTGAAAATCTATCTATGGATCTACCTCCCTATGTTAAAGAAGCTATTAGCTCCATCCCAATCCTTGATAACCCAGATGCTCAAGATACCCCTACTGGGCTTTAAACTCTAATGGTTTGTTTACTACAAAATCCCTTTACCCACTACTAAACCCTAATGAAGGTACCAACACTGACTTTTACTGGATTTGGAAGTTGCATACTTTACCAAAAATTAAGTATTTACTGTGGCAGATTCAACATGATAGGCTACCTACTAGAGTTTATCTCAACAAGATAGGTATCCAAACCACCCAATATTGCCATATCTGCCAACATCCTGAAACAATTATGCATATCTTCACTCAATGTCCTATAGCTATTCAGGTTTGGAATACTCTATCATGTTCCTTCAATGGTTTTACCCTTACTGATAATTGGTTGAAGGATCTTTGGCTATACCTATCCTCCACCACTATAAATAGGCAAAGAATATATATTACATGGATAGATCTATTCCTTTTGTAATATGGAATTTGTGGTTAAATCGTAATCACAATATTTTTAACAACACTTGCAGGTATCTAGACATCAGTATTATTATTACAGGAGCCCAAGAATATAAATATTGTACTGATACTCACCAAACTGCCTACTCCACTAGAACTATTTATTTTAAGTGGCATCCGCCCCATCCTGGAAACATCAAATTAAACATAGATGGCTCCTATTCTACTTCATCCAACTCAGGAGGTATTGGAGGCATTTTTCGTAGTTCTACAGGCCATTGGCTTCTGGGATTTCAAATGAAATTAATTGGACCCTCCCATACCTACATGGAACTTATGGCAGGTCTCCAAGTGGCTCAACAACACCATCTTTCCCGTCTGGAAATAGACACTGACTCCTTAGAAATTATTCAACTACTTGATCATGATAACCCAGTGTATACTCATATAATTTCTGCTTGCAGGTGCATACTAAGGAAGATGGAGAATCCAACAATGCGGCATAGTTTCAGGGAAGCTAATACGATTGCTCACTTTTTGTCAAGATGTGGACTTCATATGATGACGCCCAACCAACTACAACTCCTATGGCAACCACCTGATCAAATTAGCAAGGAAGTCCATCTTGAAGGAGAAGCTAATATTATATACTCTAGAAAAATATCTACTGATGCATGTACTAGTTTAATTAAGACAGGCAACCAGACTGTACTTTCACTAAGTCATTTTGTTCCTTCTTCCTCCAGTAGCCCAGTGGCATTACATAGTTTGCCTATGGGAACGATAGCTAGGGATTCTACCACTACAGGCAATGCCTTACCCGCTATTGCTTCCAGTAGTACTAATGTACCAATAGCTAGGGATGATACCACTAATGTAAGTACTTCTTAAATATATATATAATCTTCCGTCTTCCAAAAAAAAAAAGATGCAAAAGCTTCTTATTAAGAATAAATGAGAAATTTAAATTAAATTATTTTTAAATATAAAATTGCTTATTATTCTTCTTTTAACGAACTAAAAAATAAATAATGTCGGCACTCTATCTAATTTATATTTGCCCGTCTGAAAATATTGCCTATTTAAACCAGTTGTACCAACTTTCTTCAAAATGTATTGAAGTGGAGCCAACAGATTCTTGTTTTTTCACCAATAAACTGGAAAAAATAGATCAGCATAAGTAGTTGGTGGAGCTTTATTCGAACTCAAAGACAGTTTAGCTTAAATTGTTTAAGAAGCTGAAGACGACAACAGTACGTCAATCTAAAAGATCGTGAAGAGAAATAGAGAATATATATACCCCTTCACCATTTATAAATAATTAAGTTAAAAGTATATTCTTTCGCAAGTAGCAAAAGAATAGTAAAAAAAGCTTATTGTTCCACATGTGTTTACTAATTTTATAGTACATCATGAGGAGAAAGAAAAATTGCAGAGTTCAGACCAACTATAGAAATAATCTCTTCTACAAGGTAGAAATTAATAGAACACGAATTTAGAAGGTAATTAAATAATTCCCCGTCTCCTTTCATATGTAAGCATGAGTTGTAAAATACTTTTTTGGTGCAAAAAAAAAATTGCATATATAAAGAGGATCTTTGGATCATGTGCTTTTAAGCTAAATACCTATTATATTTATAATAGTCATTTGTCGTAGCAACGTTTCACTGTAACAATTAAATTTTTTAAATATTAATTTCACATATAAATATTTTACCTCTCTGTAACAGAATTCTATCTATAACAACAATGACGTACAAATTAATTGTATTCTCTATAGAAAATTACCTATTTAGTGATACTGTCCGCTTTGGGCCTAGGCCCGCACGGCTTTAAAACGCGTCACTAGGGTCTAAGGCCAGTTAACTTATATACCCAGCATCTCTCCTGTGTTATGCCGATGTGGCACACGTAACCCTTAGCTGGGGTGTTACATACACCCCCTCTTAAAGACTCAGCGTCCTCGCTGAGGTTTGCCCCGCGTACCGGGATTCGCCTAGACTCACCACGGAGGTTTGCCCCGCGTACCGGGATTCGCCTAGACTCAGCCCTGAACTTTGACCCACATCGACAAGGCTGACACGGAGTGGCTCTGATACCATCTTTAACAGCCCAAGCCCGCTAGTGATATTGTCCGCTTTGGGCCGAGACCCTCACGGCTTTAAAACGCGTCACTAGGGTCTAAGGCCAGTTAACTTATATACCCAGGATCACTCCTGTGTTATGCCGATGTGGGACACTTAACCCTTAGCTGGGGTGTTACATAGGCCCGCACGGCTTTAAAACGCGTCACTAGGGTCTAAGGCCAGTTAACTTATATACCCAGCATCTCTCCTGTGTTATGCCGATGTGGCACACGTAACCCTTAGCTGGGGTGTTACATACACCCCCTCTTAAAGACTCAGCGTCCTCGCTGAGGTTTGCCCCGCGTACCGGGATTCGCCTAGACTCACCACGGAGGTTTGCCCCGCGTACCGGGATTCGCCTAGACTCAGCCCTGAACTTTGACCCACATCGACAAGGCTGACACGGAGTGGCTCTGATACCATCTGTAACAGCCCAAGCCCGCTAGTGATACTGTCCGCTTTGGGCCTAGGCCCGCACGGCTTTAAAACGCGTCACTAGGGTCTAAGGCCAGTTAACTTATATACCCAGGATCACTCCTGTGTTATGCCGATGTGGGACACTTAACCCTTAGCTGGGGTGTTACATACACCCCCTCTTATGGACTCAGCGTCCTCGCTGAGGTTTGCCCCGCGTACCGGGATTTGCCTAGACTCACCACTGAGGTTTGCCCCGCGTACCGGGATTCGCCTAGACTCAGCCCTGAACTTTAACCCACATCGACAAGGCTGACACGGAGTGGCTCTGATACCATCTGTAACAGCCCAAGCCCGCTAGTGATACTGTCCGCTTTGGGCCTAGGCCCGCACGGCTTTAAAACGCGTCACTAGGGTCTAAGGCCAGTTAACTTATATACCCAGCATCTCTCCTGTGTTATGCCGATGTGGCACACGTAACCCTTAGCTGGGGTGTTACATTATAGCAGTCTATATATTTTATTTTTCACAATAACAAGATGAATCTAATCGATTTTACTAGTCTCCACTTTCGTTGTTAGTCATTTATTTTTTATTTAAATATTCTGAACTATAACTTTAGTTTCATAAAGCCAAAGTTAAAAATAAATATTTAGGATATTATATATGTAACAATATTTGTAATATATATCATGTATAGAATTAATATACTAAAATATATATCATAATAATCAGAGATTTGACCTAATATTTTGTAATTGTCATCCATTAATATTTATAATTTAACTAGTGTTTTATATTCTTTTACAACATAAATTTGACTTTGTGCTTAATTTTATTTATAGTAACTAAATAAGATATAAAGGTCAAATGTTAATATATATTTAATAGGACCTCATTATAATAGCAGTCATAAAATTTTAGAAAGATGCTGCCACTTATATACATGGGTCTCGCATTGTATAACATAATAAAATATTTGTTCAATTTTTTTGTATTAAACATGTAATGTCATTCTTATAAAGAAGTGTCACTAAAAATAAAAATAAAATCTGACCATAAAGAATTACTATTAAGTATGAACGTATCATTATCATATATATATTTGAAATAATAAAGAAAAATAGAACAGATAAAACAACCTTAAATAAAACAGAAAAAACTATTACTAATTAGAAACTATCAAATAGACCCATCTAGCAAAATTTTAGGCTCAGCAAGCTATTAGCTCGGTCCATTTTAATTAATTTTTTGGCCTTTTTTCTTTCATCCAAAAAAATTGATTTGTTCTTGCCAAATATACACCTGTCAATAATTAATGCTAAGAAATTAATTTTTCAATATGTGAGGGAAAAACCAAAAATCAATTAAATGTCCAAGCCATTAGTACCGGAGCACCCAATTTAAGAAAAATACTTGGAACATTATCAATACAGTAAAAACTTACCTGCATCCGATGTTTACACCCAATATAGTTAAGTTAACTATGAAAAATAAACTAAGGTAAATTATGATTATTTTAATAAAAATAAAAAAAATAAAAAGCAATAAAAGTCAATAACGTAGCTTAGGTTAACTTTAATTTTATCATCCCTTGGTTAACTTTACTTTTTAAATGATACATCTTGAAAACAAATGCATAGTATTCTCTCATAAGCTCACTGATAGTATATTATAGAGATAAAATTTAAGCAAAATTACCAATGAATATCTTTTTTGTTAATCTAGGAGAAAGAAATGATTGAATATTTAATTTTTTTTACATATTATTAAATTTTACTTTTCAAACTTTTGTTGAAAATCTCTAATATGTTGAGAAACGATGAAAGATAACACTTCTTAACTTTAGCTCAATTTGTAAATCAACCAAGTGTTATATCTTTCAGAAAGTTACAAAATGTTCTATGTTAGAAATGTTCATATTGCAATTGCTAAGTTAGAGAAGCTCGTAAATGGCCTGTCATTTGGATTCATTCAGTAGACTCAAAGAGTACAGTGGATTAATTTGACGACCAAAAGGAGATAACAGGAGTTGCACCAAGCTAAGATTTATTAAGTATTTTAATGTGACAAATATATTGTGTTAAACTATGGTTAAATACTAATAATAGTAGTTAAATAAACGAACGTAACATGTGTTATTTATTTATTAACCGTATGTAAACACTTGGTACATGTAAGTCAACACATGACATGTATCTCTTGACCCTCTTCCATCCTTAATGTTATAGAATTTAAAAAAATTTCATGCTTCCTTTCTAACGTGATTCGAACGTGAACCTAAAATATTCTAACATGACTCTAACGTGAACCTAATAATTGTTGGTAAATTGAGCAACACTCATTTCTCAGCGACACTCATTTGTCAGCAACACTTATGTGTGTGGTTCAGAGTTGCTATTCCTTCTTTGTACCTTACTTATTCAAATTTTATTAATATATAAGTTAAAACAGAGAAAGTATTGCAAATTTGGAAGGCGAAATAAGGAAAGTTGCTAGAAAGTTTGAATTTCCCATTGCTGTTTCATCCACCCACGGATTTTTTTTTTTTAAAAAAAACCACTAGTTGAATTAAAGATCAAATGGCTAAATTTTGAAGAAAAAGAAAAAGGCATTTAGCACGTGTCCTAATTGAGAACACGGTTAAGGTTTTGTCATCTTGTATCCAAGTTGTATGGAATTTTTCTTATTGCCTTATCACACTTTTCATATTGGTTTGACCTATTATATCCAAATATAATAATGACAACAAGCTTAACTTCCTTTATTTTGTAATCTTCCATCAAATACAGTAATACCAACAAAAATGGATTCGTCAATTATCAACCCAAATGTTTTAACACTTAATTGATACCTAGGTGCAAGCATCTCTAATAATTCAGTCAAAGCAGCAGCCTCCCCAATCATCCACCTAATCCATTGCACCATGTTTATTTAGTACTCCCTCCGTCTCATTTTATGTGGCACCATTTGATCAGGTACGGAATTTAAGAAAATAAAAATTGATCTGTAAAGTTTCCATTAGGACAGAGGGAGTACTTTTTTACTGTTGGTCATGATAAATTTTACCTATTTTAGATGGTGGCCTATATATCTAGGTGATTAAATTCTTGGCGACCCAATTTTGGTTTTTCCAACTAGGGTCTTTAATTAAGTCAAATTCATTACAGAAATCCTTAACTGGCAAGCATATCGCTATCCAATTCTCAAAACAAAAGTATATACTATAATAGAATGCAAAGGAAATGAACTTACGTCACATATACTGTCGTTATAGTTCATCATAGTAACTTGTCATATACAGTATTATTTTGTTAAGTAATTTTGTGAATATTTGATGTTTTATTATTTTGGGAGAATTGAAGGAGACAAATATTGCAACTTGGTTTGTAAGTCAAATTATGTGTACTCATTTCTTTACCAACTTTTTTAAGCTCAGTGACTCCTACTGATTTTGTAATTTTGTTAGTTGGCTATGATATTGTATTGCTCAAATAATCACTAATTTTTATGTAATGAGCTATGAAAGTCAAATTTTTTTTATTTATCGTTTAGAAGTTATTTAAATTTATACAAGTGGTTCAAACCGTCATCCTCACAAATTTTGGTATTTTATGGTAACAAAAATATGTCTGTGATATTTTTTTAATGCTTTTTTATTATTCAAATACTAAATATAAGTTCTAAATCATTTATGACCCAAACTCAATTTAAACCCGAGCCACTATTATCGGTTCACAATATCTACTTTGGTCAACAATTACTGAATGAGAAATTATAAGGAAGAGTGGACACTAAACTTTCATTCCACGATATTAGTAAGTAATTTTTTTTCATTCTACCACGATATCATGTGACGACTATCCATTATCCAGCTTTTTGGTTTTTCAGTAGTAATTAAATTAGAATACAGATTAAAAAACAAACACGAGTTACATCATGTTGGTCACTTTTGCTAATATCATTATGTTAGTAGCTAGTGCGGTAACTATTGATGAGAACATTTTCCCCAACTTCACTATCTGTTGGTCACTTTCAGACTGTCTATATAGTATTATCTAGACTAATGTAAAACTTTTCTACCGCCTTAGTCAATAATTAACTACCAGGAGTATAAAGCAAGAGAAATTTAAAAAGGTTCTACAATAGAGGTTTTGGATACAATTGTCCTAAGTGGTGGTAGGTGACTTACCAGGCAATCTCCAGGGTTCTACTCCTGTGTATTCGTATTAGTAGAAGATATAAAGAAGTTCTAATTTTACTTTTGTTGCTCTTCTCTTATTGCATGAACACCTACAATAAATTAACCCAAGTTTGACTTGAAGGGGTTTTCTTTTTGCTAATGGACCCAAGAGGTTGACCTTGTGTATAAACATTTTTGAATTGACCACCAGAAAGTTGGCCTTAGAATTAGAAGCATTTGTAGCTCTTTCGAGGAAGCCTCAGTAGGCAAAAATATCATCCGTCCATTCTATGCGTTTTTACGTTTTACCCTAGAAAAGAATAGTTTGGAATAGCTATACTTTTAGAAAATCAAGGCAATATTTTTTTGCCAAGGTGTATTCTTGCCATTAAGATGTCAAACTTGATCTCTAGTGTCACTTTCCAAACGTAATGTTCAATTGTCAAATATGTGAGGATAATTTAGTAAATTACAAATTAGACTTAGAATTGCTTAAATAATTATCCATTTTGGGTGTGACACACCCCTTTAAAAATCTAATTAACTATATTAATTGAAGAGATCATCATTTTACTACATTACCTTTTTCTTTACTTAAACATTCACTTAAATTGAAATAATTACTATTGGGATTTGGGTAACGACAAATGTATATTAGGAAAAAAAATACATTAATTATTTCTTGAACAATTATTTTGGACTATTTTGAAAAGCCTATATGGTTTATTTTGTCTGTGGGAGAGCATGTGTTTAATGTGATGAGGTTTTAAGAGCATCATATCTGCTCATTCTCCTTTGCATTGTATTATTGCTATTGTTCAATTATTGTCTTAATCTTTGAGTTTATTAGTACTCACGTTTATTATGGTTATCGTCAGTATTTTGTTGTCAATACTTTTTTTTACTTAGGTATTTTGACCTTAGTTTTTTATTATATTGTTCAAACATGTTTATAAAAACACTTATTTTGAATCTAGCGTCTTCCTAAAACAACTTCTATCTCTCACTCAAGATAGGGGTAAGATCTGTGCACATCCCACCCTATCAGTCCTCCTCACTTATGGGATCTCTTTATGTATGTTGTTGTTGGAGTATATTGAAACCTTAAATTAAACTTTGAATTGGATGGATGACAAATATGGATTCAGTCCAACTCAATAGCTTTAATTTAGTTAAAAATCTATATATGTGTCAAGATTATAACTACTAAATATTTACTACATTATTAAATTTAAAACCAATCAATTCAATTAATTAGTAAGTTCAGTGGCTATTCGAACCCATAAACTATAAAGTTTGGATTCTGAACCCACCTTTGACGAGTAGAGTAGTACTTGAGATATCCTTTGACATGATTTTGCAAATCTAAGATTACGTTGTCATGCAAGAAACGAATCTACCGTATAAACCTCTCATGGGGCAATCGTAACAATTTTCCGGATTTTGTGTGTTACTATTCACAAGGTGCAGGAGATTTCTCATTTCCAATACCTCAAGATCGATATTGATTTTCTATCGATCATGGGAAAGACATGTCAATTGTTGATTTTTGGCGGAAAGAAAAAGGGATTATTAATAAAGAAATACGTATAATTTGCGGATCGCATTAAGAGTGTGGTATAAATCCTAACCTTAAAGCAATTAAAAGTTTTTTTAATTATAAGTAGTCAGTAATATTTTTGTTGGGGAACAGAAATTTTAAAATGTTAATACACCTAAATTCTAATCAGGTGTAATAGGCTAACAAGAAAAAGTATTTGATCGTTGTTGTTTGCCATTTCCAAATACCTAAATGTGCAAATGTAAGTGATGAATTTTTCTCATTTGGAAATCCTCTTACGTCCAATGTGGTGATAATAGATTGGATTTTCGGAGAACTCACAAAATAAAACAAGGAATAGTTTGCTTTTCAATAAGCACCGTAGCATTATTAGTCTAGTGCAGTAGCGTAGTACCCTTGTTAATTGTTACTTAATATCTTATTTTTCCTTATACTATTTCACAAGGTTGCATGACTGCACCAAATTAAATTAGCAGATAGGATTTGGCCTCTACTTTTTGTTATAAGGTTGACCAAGTATGAAAAGATAAGAGTCGTCAACGGCAGAAATTGACTTTTTTGGGCTGTTGGTCTATACTTACCTTAAGGCCTAAAATACTCGTTAAAACGCGGCTTCGTTATAGAAAAAGTCTCGTTTTGTTGTTCTCTCTTTTTCCGTTAGTTATTGAAAAGTATGTATCTTAAAGTTGTGAAATATTAAATTCGAACGTATAACTATGACCAACTTGAGAATCCTATGCCTGAAAACTCATGTTTGTTTATACAACTTCTTCTCTGTCCTAGATATGTATGGTATGACCAATAAAATATTGACTTTATAAGGATCTGTTTAAATTTATTTATCGATTTCTATTGTGGAAGAACTATATTTCAATGTTTGGGGTCAATTTGCTCTACTAGAGTTCTAGATATATATATATAGCTTCTTCCAGCAATTAATGCTTTCACTTTCTTGTTATATTTGCATCTAAACTTAGGATTTTCAATCCCGCTATTCGTGCTAAGTCAGAAAAGTCAGAAGGATTCTTCTTTGAACAGTTCCATTAGTCTAGTATAATTCATTTCTGTATGGGAAAATTAAAGTGCACGTTCCTTTTCCTTTCCGAGTATAATTTACGTTAAACTAATTATATCATTGCATGGTATGCGTCAACAACACAACTATGGATGTATTTAATTGCTCGTTATATATGTTCTACTATACATGCATGCAACAATATATACGTGCTTCATGAAATTAAAAATCTCATCATATATACGTACTGCAGGTGACTCACAGTATGGATCCTAATTAATTCCTAAGGTATATGTGTTTGTGCTGGATGGTTCATGGTTTAATAGGAGTACTTTTTAAAGGACAATATATAGCTGGAGAGGATAACTTTTGAAAACACCAGATTATTCATGCTGCATTTTTTTAAACAACAAAATAACAGTATAGTTCTGTAATTTCTGCTGCATTTCGTAGCTACAAAGTTAGCACATGCCTTATCAAAAATGAGTACTTTTTAATAATGTAATGAAATCGGAGGAAAAACTGTAAGGAATTTTAAAAGGAAAGGAGATGAAAGAAACGTGTTCACTCTATTGTAGGAGTTCTACATTTCCCATCAGGTGGATACTTTTTAACAATTAGTGGAGCATTGGAGCAAAGAAAAGGTACAAAAGATCTGGAGTAATATTTTGTGAGAAATTGACAGGCCACTATCATAGTTTTGGCCCCAAAAGGGAAGTCTTACATTTTTTACTCGTAAGGAAAAGCTCTTGGCTATCGCAGAAATCACCGGGGATACTCCTGACGACTGACATGAGCTTTTTTTAAGGGTGCTAAAAAATGTAAGACTTTTTCATGAAGGCCAAAATTGATACGGGGTGGCAGAGTATTCTATTTTTGTAAATCTCATGTTAAATTCCCTGTCATTTTCAGCCCAGCCAAGTTGAAATGAACGTAAAAACTTCGCACACAGGCTGCTTTTGCCAGTGATCTTTGGTTTGAGATCATTTTTTTATTGGTTTTGCATAAGAGATTACTTTTTGGAACTTCAATCCTTGTGGGCTGAACTTCACACCACAAGGTTTGAAGTTCAACTTCAGCTCACAAGGGTTGAAATTTACGTATCTATGCCTAAAAGTTCAGCCCCAACAGCTGAAGTTGAACTTCATACCTTATGCATGAAGTTCAGCCCACAAGGTTTGAACTTCAGCCCACAAGGTTTGAACTTCAGCCCACAAGAATTGAAGTTCCAAAAAGTAGTCTCTCATGCAAAAAATGGCCTCAAACCAAAGACCATTGGCAAGAGTGGCTATTCGTGCACTTTGCCCGAAGTAAACACAGGTTACGTAAATGTTTAACTAGGCAGTTAGTTATATCTATGTTATTTAATTGGGATTTTTACACATATATACAAAATTACACTCTAAATTATAAAAAAATAGCAATATTTGTCAAATTACAATTCATAGCAATATTTTTTTAGCACATTTTGATTTTTTACAATTACACTTACACCCCATTTCCTAAAAACCCTAAATCACTTTCTCCACTTCTCCCAAACAAACCAGCCACCACCCTCATTTTCTCCCAGATCCAAACCCACAACTCCACATTTCTTCCACCTCCTTTCCCCAAAGCTTCTATGCCCGATACACCGCCGTCGTCTCTCCGCCGTCGCCAACTGCAGTCACCGCCAGCCTCTCGTAAATGTCCCTTTCCTATCCTTTCCAAATCATCCAGTGACCCCAATCTCATTCCAGTTCACCTCGTACAAGTCGTCCCAGACCCGGTTACCGGACCCATTCCTCGTACAAGAAACGAAAAATCATATAAATTGAACAGGGGACTGAACATTAGTAGTCCTCATCAGCTTTGGTACCAAAAAAATCCTGATTTGAAGATTTTATGCCATGATTTCATGATGATTTAGGCCATTTGATACTCATCTCTTCGATCTCCTGGATCTGATTGGACTTCGCCGGAGTTATTAGCAGTAGCGATCGCCAACAAGAATTGTTTCTGTTTTTGTTCCGTTTCTGCTAATGTTTCTTTAGTTTCTGTTTCGTTTCCGTTCATGTTTGTTCATATTTGTTCTGTTTCTATACATGTTTCTTCAGATTTGTTCTGTTTCTGTTTCTGTTTGTACAGATCTATTATAGTAGTTTAATAAATTTGAACTCTTATTTTCTATTGCTCACGACTGATGGCGTTGAAAAAATATGATACAGTTTGAAACATCGTTGAAACATAAAACAATTATTGCAACAGTTTGATACATCTGAAACGATGTTGAAATGGTATGATATTGTCTGAAACGACATTGAAACAATCTGAAATAATTGTTGAAACAGTCTGATACGGTCTAAAAACTGGGGTTGATACAGTTTAAAACAGCATGATACAGTCTGAAATGGGACTTGATACAGTCTGAAACGGGTCTGATACAGTCTAAAACAGAGTTGATACAGTCTGAAAGGAGACTTGATACAGTTTAAACTAGTCTGATACAGTCTGAAACAACATTGAAACACTATGATACGGTCTGAAACAGTATGATACGGTCTGAAACGGCGATGAAACAATCTGAAACAACTGTTGAAATAGTCTGATACGGTCTAAAACGGCGTTGAAACAGTACGATACGGTCTGAAACGGTGCTAAAATAATTTGAAACAGTGCAGAAATAGTTGAAACGGTGCAGAAACAGTTAGATAGGGTGCTGCAGAAACAGTTGAAACGGTGCAGAAACAGTTAGATACGGTGCTGCAGCAACAGTTGAAACGGTGCAGAAACAGTTTGATACGGTGCTGCAGAAACGGTTGAAACGCTGCAGAAACAGTGCAGAAATAGTGAGATTCAACGAGATACATAGAGGATGGATGAGAAAAAGTGAAATTGTAGAAAATGAGAGGAGTAAAAGTGAAATTGGGGGGAAATGATGGGAGGAAATGTGAAAAAGGGGAAAATGGGAGGAGCAAAAGTGATAGTGGGGGAAATAGAAAGAAGAATGTAAGGGTTTGGTATGTTATGGGAAAATATTGCTATATTTTTGCTATGTTTGTAATTATCTTATGTTTCCCTCTATATAGGGTAATTTTACTAAAATGTTGCTATGTTTGGTAATTAAGCTCTAAAACTTGTACTTTTATGTAAAAAATCCTATTTAATTTCCAGTCAATTTTTTTTTTTTAAAAAAAAAACAAAATTGCAAGTGTAGCTATCCATTTGCAATTAAAGATGAAGTTGAATACTCATGGTGTGAAGTTCACATAACTTAAACTCTTGGTCTGAAAATGAACTAAATTCAGACCAATAATGTGAAATTGAGCTCAACTTCAAAACCAAATTAAAACCTTTGAATTCAAAATTGAGCAAACATGAAAAAAAGTAAAGGAAAAATTACCAAATGTTAACTTCAGGCCACATGACTGAATTTAGTTTAACATGGCCTGAAATTCAACTCCAATGGCCTGACAATAGGTAAAGTGGCCAGACAATGCAAAAATGAATCAGTAAGTGGCTAAAACTTTAAGGTCACATGAGAAAATGGCTATTTGTTCATAAACTGTTGAAGGCCCAGTAATTGGAGGGAAGCCCAAAAAATATCCCTATATAAATAGCAAATTGGAGGGAAATTTTTCAATTATCATTTTAAGGAAGAACAGTTCTTGGCTTCTTCTATACTCCTCAGGTTTCATCATTTTTTTTAATTCTTTTTTAATTCCTCCATTAATTAATTGTAATTTGTGTAATTCTTTTCATTTTAACTACCCATGTTTTTTTCTTAAAATTGATAGTATTTATTTAGTGTAAATTCATTCATGAAATTGTATTCAGATTCTTGTTGTCACGTTACAAATTCGAAACGCCATCGACTCGATTTTTCTTTACTTCCCTGCAAGAAACCTAAACCAAATGTGTTAAATTCAGCATATTTACAAATAAAACCCCTTGGAATTCCTTTAATTCAAAATAATACTGGTACTTTATGTACTACTATACATCTCCAACCCTATAAACCCTACTCTATTGGCCGCAATTTTAGTCGTTGTGATTTCATATTCGATGATCCCCGAGTTAGTAATATTCACTGTCAGATTCTATTTGAACCATTAAATAATAAATTGTACTTGTCGGATGGCTTATATTTTAGTTCGAGTAAAATTAGGGTTTCGCTGAATGGGGTTTTTGTTAATGGGGTTAGAGTTGGAAAAGGCGAGGTTGTTGATATTTGTGTCGGTGATGAGGTGTCGCTTGGTTGTGGAAGTCGAGGGACTTGTTGTGTGGGGTTACAGGTAGGGTTTCGTTTGCAAAAGGCTATCTTTGTTCAGGAGGTTGTTGGTGAAAATGTAGTTGGAAATAAAGATGTTGTACCTGCGGGTTGTGCTCCAGTTGTGTATGAAAGTTATAAGCTTAATGCTAAGGCAAATGTGCTGTTAAATACGTGTAGGGAGATATTAAGTAGCAATCACCCTGTGTCTCGAATCCACAAATGTGTTATTCTTGATTGTGGAAGGGCGGTTAGTTCTCTTGGTAAAATTGGAGTCACTGAGGATTTTAAGTTTCCGGTGGCTAGTGTTCCTGGAGCACATTCTGGTGAAAATGCTTGTAGGAAAGAGGTATTGCTCGTTGAGATAGAAGCTGGGGAGAATCGGGAACATGATATTCCAAAAGATGCTGCTCTTGCTATTGAGGTGGAAGCATGTCATCTCGATGGGAAGGGTGCAGAACAAGTCAATAATCCTGGAGTATCTCATGAGAATGGCTTCAATACTAATGGCAGAGATGAAGCTAAGGAGGTTATTGGTCAAATTGATGATGTGATGAAAGAAAAGAGTAGGATTGGTTTTGTTCCACCTCCAGGAAAGAAGTTCGTTTTGAACCGACTGGCATTTGAAGGGCCAGAATTTTCAGAAGATCCTAATGCTGTATCATTGCGAGAGCTTCTTTATCCAATTGAGAATCTTGAACAGTTATTTATCGCAACATTTACTGCTGATATACCATGGTAAGTCAGAGTCTCTTGGTAAATTTGTTAGCTTCTGTTTCATTATTTCTCTAAAAGCTGGAAGTTTATTAGGCAACTAATGATTCTCTAGTAACCTTATTAAAAAGAACTAACGACTCTCTTATAATAAAGTCAAGATAGTTGATTACATAGTTTGGAATGTATGAATTCAGAACTGCATGTTGCTTTTGTGTCGTTATTTCATTCTGAGTGGATTTTTCTTTTAGGTTTCTCTCCTACTGTGAGATTCCAGCTGATCTACCCGTCACCATTGCTTGCCACAATGCTGAAAGGTGTTGGAGTTCCAGTCCGGATAAAAGAACCTCAAAGCCTTACCAAGATTTTCCAAACCTAGTTGTCGTGTAAGCTGACATCTTTTCCCCCTATCTGCTTTTCCGAATTTTCATGCTATCAGGGAATTTACTAGAACTGGTTGACTTTTTCAAACTGCTTAGGAATGGAACAAACATGAACAACTTTTTTATCAAGTGCTTTATGATAACAGGTACCCTCCATTTCCTGAGGTGATAGCATTTGGTCAAGACCTGAGGAGATCAGGCATCGGTTGCCATCATCCAAAGTTGCTTGTGTTGCAAAGAAGAGATAGTCTCCGTGTTGTGGTCACATCTGCTAATTTGGTGGCAGGACAGGTGCTTGTTTAATCACCTTTTCTCTCTGTAGTCTTTGAGAATCCGCTTATCTTCCCTTCCTTTGGACTTCTATTTAAAAGTGCTAGTACTTTTTAATTAGTGATCTTGAAGAAAATGCTTCTTTTTTTCCCCCTGCACAATGCTTTCAGCTAATCACATTTTTTCCTCCCCAACTTGTTTGGGACTGAGGTGTAGTTGTTGATGTGTTTCCTTTTCCTCAGTACACTTATTACTCTTATAAACTTGTCAATAAAAATTAAGAGGATGAAAAGGGGACAAGATTATGGTGATTACTGTATCTTTATTGCCGAATAGTTTGCCTAATAAAGGTATATTGAAATTATTTTACACCTGCAATGTCTTATTCTGCTGACAAGTATAGTAAAGATTCCATGAGTTATTCTTGTGACGAAAAAAGTAGATTAAGCATGGTCCTCAATTTTGAAGAGGAGTAATCAGGACTTCCTATCCTTTCTGAGGTGTTTAAAGTAGGTTAAGAAGGGCCGCATATCTTGTGTCAATTTGTTGATAATCTATATGTTAGCTCTAGGAACCGTTTTTATCCAGATATGTACTCATGTTCTGCTCCTCAAATGCCACAGTGGTGCAGAGTGACGAATACAATTTGGTGGCAGGATTTCCCTCGTCTTGATGTACCGGACTACTTGTCACTTTTCACACTAATATCTGGAGAGGACAATGCTGGACATTTGGTATCTGACTTTGCTGCTCAGTTAGCTGGATTTATCGCGTATTTGGTAGCTGATGTACCTAGTCAGGCCCATTGGATTCTGGAGCTGACAAACTACGACTTTAAAGGAGCTTTGGGCTATCTGGTTGCCTCTGTTCCAGGAGTTCACTCAAGTCGCATTTCTTTTATATCAAAGCCGAAACATTTCTTAGGGGTCAGTATCCTCTGTCCTTGTGATTTGTCTGCCTTGCCTGATACAGTATTGCTATAGGTCTTTAGTAGAGAGCCTGCTTGAACTGTAATTTTGAGTCAAACTGATGATATTTTCCTAGCGTTACAGGGGATTATAAAGCAATTACAGTTAGTATGTGAATGTATGGAAAAATATATAAAATCCTCAGTACAAGTGTTCTGTGCTTACTTTTTGTAGCTTACGCCTATTTTAGTCTACATTTTGTGGTGTTGTCAAACAGTACAAGGCAAGATATTACAAGTGGAATTGCAAAGGAAAAAGATACAGTCACATATGTATTCACATCAACATGAAATTGATTAAGAAATTAATTACTGATAATTTTTTCTTAAATAGCAACACTGCCTTCTGGTCGTCTTTCCCCATAGATGTTGAAAAGGTTTGGTATTCCCCATTTACCCAAGCATGACTCTGCGGATGTTTATGTTTCCGTTTCTGTAGGCACTCTAGGGGAAGGAAAAGCTGACTAATCTTGAGACTGAGGTTTGAGAAATATGAAGTTTCTCGGAATAAAGATTTCTTACAAAGAATCTGTAGAAATACAGGTAGTTTTCTCATTTGCATAGGGGAAAGAGAAGAACTTCGTAGAGTAGTTCAAGTTTCTCGGCTATATATCCCAACAATTCTGTTAAAACTTAACGCGTTCTATCATCAATTTTTCAGAACAGTTTCCTGTTGATTGATCGTGCTAAAAGTAGTCATTTGTACATCATCCTAATAATCCCACCCCATCACATTCTCATTTTATGTTAAGAAGATGAATATTCAAGTTGTCCGCATAAATCTACCCTTAAATTCTGATATTAGGAGTAAGAAAGGGCCTGTTCTTGTGGGTTTGTATCTCATGATCTCTGCCGTTTTTGAATGCACTTTTGTGTATGGTCAAATAGTTGAGTGTTCTTTCATGTTCTCCTTTTGCACTTTTATTAGCTCCTGTTTGTTTATCATACTTGGGAGCACTATTTCAAATATTTTTTGGGAAAATTTGTTTGGACATACTTTTTGGTGGATTTTTGGTGAATTTTTGAAGATGAGTTCTCAAAAACCACAAAATGTTCAAGACCACCTTCTGGGATGTTTTCAAAAAACAAAATTTTTTACTCTCAAAACTTTTAACATTTTTTCAAGTAAATGTATGTCCAAACACAACTTCAACTTCCAAAAATTATTTTTCATAGCTCAGTTGGTAGAGCAGCTCGTTTACACGCGCGCCAATGTTTTTCAACGGAGTTCATCATACAATCAGAAAAATTGATTTATTTCGGGCTTTAAAACCTGTAGTTCTAGCGGTCGACTCGGTTCTTTCAAATTGTTTCTCATTATTGAGAAAAGGTAACAAAGATAAATTCCGTTGGCCAAGAGATGTTAAAGCTGCATAGATTATTTGTATTGTACCTATTATCATCAACCAAGGAGAAAATATAGAATTAACTCAACTTCAAAAACTCATTTTTTCAAGTTTCAAGCAAATCTATGTCCAAACGCTAGCTTAGTAAGGGATAACTTGGAGGCATGTTCTTGGACTGTGGTTGGTACAATAGAAGTTTGAAGTGCACTACTACTACTACTATTGTAGGGTGATTGTCTACCAGAATTTTGTCACTTCAAGTCAGTGGGTTCCGTTGAAGCATCAGTGGCTGGTCTAAGCCATCTCTTCCGTACTTCAGTGGATCTTAATGGAGCACGGCTGAAGAAACTTGCAATGTACCTTGGGAAATGCTGTGAAAATGTATACGGAATGTCAGAGGTTATTTTAAAGAGAGAGTCAAATATACCAGCCGATGCTAATGCTGTTAGCATTCTCATACACAATCCTGAAAATCCTTCTTTAGCGGGTAATTTCATGTTTATATATTTGAATAGGAAGATTGGCTGTTTTGTTCTATTATCTATAATATCTGTTCTGAAATGTAATGATAAATCTCTTCATGAAGTCAGTTTGATTTGATGCATTTTTGGACTACTTAATTAGAGGGAGAATTTATTGTAAATGCCAGTGGCGGCGGCAATGACATACTAATGGTAATATAGCAGCTTGGAGAAAGAAATCTGGAAGTATTTTCAACTTTATGATAATAAAAAATTTAAGAGTTGAACATAAAATTTCTCTTAATACCATTACAAAAAGAGCTCAGTCTTGTTATCATTATCTTCTTGCTTTTCTTTGTCCACCTTGTGAGAGTGGCGGACTATTAAATCTTACACCTGATATGGATATTCATTTGCATTCCTGTGTTTGCCAAAATTATCCTACTTGTTATTATTTTGATAGTTTGCTTTATTGTGTGCTAGAATGTGTTCAACTTGGATTTCTTCCAAAAATTATTGCAAAGTGGGTTGCTCCACTCGCAGACAGTGGTCTTTTTGTGTTTTCTGCGTACATTTTCCCAAGTGAAATTCTTAGTGCTGCTTTAGAGGGAAGCAGCAGCAAGGTACAGCTAATACTGCATGTATCACAGGTATGCTTTTGTACCACTAGTAGGATTCATCTGTTGTACTTTTTTGGATGGTGCTGTTGAACAAATTTATCATGTCTTTAATAGAGTCATATTGAGATCATAACCTTTTGCAGGGTCCATCCTTTTCATCCATTTCAGAAATTGTTAGAGGTGAACATGTTTCTGCAATTTGCTTATTAATTGCATCGCTTCAGAGGTGTTGGGGAATCTGGCGGCTTCAAGAGGTAACTTTTTGAGATCAAGTTGGACATTTATGTCAAACCTAAACTGATTTTCCTATTGGCAGACATATTTTTCCTGTTATTTTTATCTATAACAGTTATTGGGATACTGACGTCTTTACATTTCATTCCATTGCATGTTATGTTCAGGTCTTGGGCCAGTTCAAATGGCCAGAACATTTAGAAACTGATTTTGTATTTGGTGAGTGTTCAATGTTACTGTCCTTCAAAATTTAGAGAGGTTTATCATTAATGTAATTCTGCCTTTCTCCTAAGGTTCATCCTCAATTGGGTCAATCAATGCAAAATTTTTAGCTGCATTTTCAGCAGCTGGTGGGAAGCGGTCATTGAGGCTCTCTGAGTCGGAAGAATCTGATCCAGAAGTGAGTAACCATCACTAAATTGTATGATTTTGCTTGAGTAATATGCTATTATTAGGCTCACGTTTTCTTCTTACCTTTTCTGGCAGTGGGGCTGCTGGAGTGTGAGCCAAGAGTTGAGGAACCCATCCATTAGAATTATTTTTCCTACCATTGAACGAGTGAAAAATGCGAGCGGTGGAATCTTGGCATCCAGGCGTATATTGTGCTTTTCACAGGTATATTAGTTTTTTTCTTATTTAATTTATCCATTAAATATAAAAAAGAATATTCTAACTATAGAAAAACTGACCGTGTGACCACTGAAGAATAGAGCCAACTCTTTCTTATCCAGTTATTGAGCAATAATTTACTGCATTTGAAGTAAAAAACATTTACTTGATATATTTCTCAGAAAACTTGGCATCGGTTGAAAAGCATGGGCATTCTACATGATGCGATTCCTTATCCTTGCTACAGAATTGGGTATCCCATGCATGCCAAGGTAAACAAACTATCTGAATTAATTTCATGATATCTACTACACGGTCTGACAGTTAAACCTTGGAAGTCCTTAGAATAGGGTTCTGAAGACTCAGTTTCTCCTTGAAAGTGCTACATGATGAGCTGGGTATAGACATTTTTTGCCTGTGTTTTCTGTTATAGAACAACGATGACATCAGTCATTGTTACGACTGGTCAAATTGCTGCTTCACTATCTGATGTCGCTGCATTGCAGACGGAATTCCTTTGAGATAGTTTTTATTTGCTAGTCTCTTGTGCTGACTTTCTTGTAATCCTGACACCAGTTTCATAGTGACTTCATTGCCCTCCGAAGGCTGATGTGCCATGAGCAGTTTTTTGCTTGGTGTTTACATGCTAATCATCATATTATACCCCCCCCCCCCCCTCTCCCTCCCTCCTTTTCTGGTTCAGAACAGTGTTGATGTCTAGACTTAGATAATGAGTTCTTGTTCATGTTCAGTAACCCTAGAACTCCTTACAAAGAAAATGCATGGGGTTAGCAGGTTGCTCGAAGAAGATTTCAGTCGAAGAAAGGTGCATCGTCTTTTGGATGGGTTTATTGTGGATCACATAACTTCAGTGAAGCTGCATGGGGGCGTCTGGTTTCTGCCAAACTTGACAAGAAAATCAATGGAAATCCAAGAAGTTATTCTAGCTTAGGTTCGAGACTTCATGTTTGTAACTACGAACTAGGTATCTTATTCATTACTCCCCCTCCAGGTGCTGAAGGCAAGATAAACCAAAATGCAAACTTAGATGATATAGTTTTACCCTTTGTTGTGCCTGCACCAAAATACAGACCGGCAGACAAACCTGCTACTGCGCAGGAGATGAGGGAGGCCTTGGTTGAGCAAAATGAGCGGGGGATAGAGGTGTGTGAAGCAGCAAAAGAGGCGGAGTGGATGCAGGAAGAAATTCCTGAGGAGGAAGAGGAAGTGATTGAGGCTACTGACTATGTTGTCAAGGAGAGAGAAGATGATAAGGCTTATGCGGAGAAACTATGGAGTCAAGTTGATTCCTCCGATAACTGTTAGAAAATAGAAATACACATTCAAGTAGAATAATGTAGGACTAGATATACCGGGCAGCTTTATATTCTTGGTTGGCCCCTTATTACGTTATGGGTCCAGACTGGTGTAGGATTTAGGAATGTTGCATCATTATAGTCGAGAGGGACAGTGTTAGTTTTATAGCAATATATTTCCATTGTTGCTGTGAAGATGTATGCATCATGGTATTTGTAAAGGTAAAGAAAATGACAATGTACAAGTTCATTTATGAAGTATGAAATAAAAATTTCGTTGAAGCTGAGACAACTTCTTTCTTTTGATTATTATCCCATTGACTTTGGGATGTCAAGTACAATTTGGCACGTCCTTAATGATACTCCAGAATGTCAATTTTCAGTAAAATTAAAAACATGGAGATATTTTGTAGAACTAGTGTTTTTAGCTTCTTGAATTGGTTCACCGAAGTTGACTTTCAACATCAGTGATATATATTACTAGAAAGTAGAAACCAAACGCTAGTATAGGTGGCTTTGACCAAAAAAATTAGTTTGAATAGAAGATTGGTATTCTTGTGGCAAGCGTTCGTTAATGAAGTTGGCCAACTAGGAGCCCGTTTAGGTGAGCTTAAAAGTGGCTTATAAGCTTATAAGTTCATTTATATATGTTTGGTAACTTAAAAAATTTTGGACTTATAAGCCATAAGTGGCTTAAAAGCCACTTTTTAAGAAGTTAGAAAATCTTAATTTTTCAAAAAATGGCTTTTAAGTCACTTTTTGACTTATAAGCCACTTAAAATAAGCTGTTTATAAGCCCACCCAAACAGACTCTAGATAGTCTATGCAATTAATAGATGGAAAAGTTTATACAGCAAATCTAAAACCAAAAGTTTAGAGCGGTAACAGAAAGTGCCTTATGACATCTGAACACTTGGTGAAAAATTAGCAGATTTTTAGGGAATTCATCTGTCAAACTTTAGAATTACTAATTTTAACAAAAAACTGTCAATTGAAGGATCGACTTTCATTTGTCTTTTGTTGATTCACCTTTTCGTTCCCAAGTTGATTCCTGGAATTAGTGTATTACTCAATTAGCCAATTATATACTAACTTGAAAGCCGATCAGTGCAATTATTTGCTTTTCCACTAATGTTTTGACAAGAAGAGAATAGTATTAAATGTTAATCCACATTCATGCATCTTAACACACACCTTGTCTGACTTCATCAAGTTAAAAGAACGTAACTTGCCAACTTGGGATGATAGGACGGGAAAGAGATGTGAAGTTAAGGAACTATATATGCTACTTCTTGAAAGATATTACATGGTAAAAGAACTCGCTTAATGAGTTCAGGTACTTGAACTATTCAAGGATGCCTATAATGGAAGTTATGGCTAATTGTATCTAAAGTAGGCATGTTACATATCCCAAAAGAAAAAAAATTGCTTATGAGAGTAAATAATAGAAAAGGAGAGTATAAGAGTTTACCAAATCACTTGTTGCAAGAGAGAATAAAGGGTAACATGAAGCAATGTTGCTAAAGTAAAATTTGTATGAAGTTCGTGGAAAATAAAATAAAAAAACTTAAATTTTTAAATAATTGAAGTTTATACAATCGATTTCAAATTGTTTGAATTTGAAACTTAATTATTGTGTAGACCATAAAGATAACTACAAAAGGGGGTTTGCGAATGACATGTTTTGTCCACAAGCCAAATCCCCTCTTGGAAAATGGCAATTCTTTCTTTGATAGGCAAGGGACCTCACCAATGAAACCATTCTTTCCGTAAGCTTCTTTTTCTCCTGTCTTCTTTCCAAGGAATTGCGTGTTCCCATCCGATTCTATTATTTCCTTCCCATTATAAAAAGTATTGTGTTAATTTTAATAATTACTTCATGTTTAGTTATGCATCTACTTTAAAATATTCACTAAACATGTGCATTATAATCATTGCAGTACGAAATACTATTAAAAATATAGTTAACTAAACTTAACAGACAAACATGTCACTATCAAACTCTAAGACTTGCTTAGTAAATAAGTTTGAAATTACTTTTGTATAATTAAGACATCAAAAGATACTAATCTCTAAACAAGAAAACACAACTTGTAGTACTTCTTTACCTTTTAGTTTATAAAAAGACAATTTTCAGCATGTAGGAGAGAAAAGTCAGTATTCTAATTACAGACTCTTTTGAACACAAAAATAACATCATCTAACACATTTTCTTCCCATAGCCATTCTATCAAAATAAGAGACACTTGGAGTAACTAATAAAATTGTTCTGTATGATATAAGGTCACGGGTCCAAGACGTAAAACCAACCACATCAGAATAGACTATCTACAATATACCCCTTAAAGTACACGGCCTTTTATCGTATTCTGTGTAAAATACGAAATGCAAAATACTTTCTGTATCGACCTGTGTAAAACACAAAATGCTTTGTGTATCAAACCGTCCTATTTAGCCATATTTACTAAAACGTGCCTTTGACGTGTAGTCTTCTCCAATTCCAGCTCTCCCTGCAAGAACAATCCTTTCCTTTCTTCTCACAACTTTTTATATAAACATAAACATAAAACTATACACTTTGTAAATCCTTTAAAAATACTTCTACCTTTTGACTTTTCATTTCTTCTTCTTTATTTTCAGCTCTAGTACATAATTTTTCTTCACAATTTTCTGGCTATTCAATGGAATTATCATGTTCATCTCCACTTTCTGTAAACTCTACTATTAATTTCAATCGCCATGTTTCAATATACCCTCACAGGAAACATCAAACAGTTTCCTCAATATTACCAAATTGCCATCCTTCTTCCTCTAGTAGTAGTTCAAGTTCATCACTTTTTGGAATTTCACTTTCTCATAAACCCAACAATTCAATTCCTAAAAAGATAAAAAAAAGAAGTTTATATATAGTTTCAGGAGTATTTGAAAGATTTACAGAAAGATCAATTAAAGCTGTTATGTTTTCACAAAAAGAAGCTAAAGCTTTAGGTAAAGATATGGTGTTTACACAGCATCTTTTATTGGGCCTAATAGCTGAGGATCGAAGCCCAAATGGGTTTCTTGGGTCTAAGATAAGTATTGATAAAGCCCGTGAAGCTGTTAAGATTATGTGGCATGATGATGCTGATGTGGAGTTTAAGGATTCGGGGTCTGCTACGTCAGCTACTGACGTGGCATTTTCGTCGAGTACGAAAAGGGTATTTGAGGCTGCTGTTGAGTATTCTAGGACTATGGGGTATAATTTTATTGCTCCGGAACATATTGCTATTGGTTTGTTTACTGTTGATGATGGCACTGTTAGTCGTTTGCTTAAGAGGTACTATTCAAGATTGTTACTTTAAGCAAGATTGTATTGTTTTTCTTTATGATTTTGTTGGCAAGTTTTGTTTTTTCAGTATATGAATTGATGGTGTTTTTGGTAGAGTAACCAAGTATTAGGCTTTTGATCAGGAATGGATTTGCTGATGTTGGTTTTTTCCTTTGATCAGGAATGTCTTTGTTAATGTTGCTTTCAGATGAGAACGTCACGCAATTTAACATAGTATTGGACTACGACTTAGTATATACTCCTATAAAAATTGGAACTTTACATAAATAGCTAGCCTAGCCAGAATATACTTATTATACTCTTATTATACATGCATTAGAGAAAATGGCTATTTTTGTTTAAACGGCCTCATCGCTGTTCAAACACTGTAAACATCTGCATCTATTTTTTATGTTCTTGTGTACATACATGTGCCTGTTCTATTTGAAGATATAGGATTACCTTAGCTCGAAAATTTTTGAGCTGCTGTTGGTAAGCAATTTCTGTATTTATGATGATGCACTATGAATGAGCGCATTTTCTGCTTTCCCTCATGTTCTCTTAATGCTGCAAGTTGAATGTAGGTATAACCTTAATGCATGCAAGTACGCTACACATTCTTTCGAAAATAAAATCAAGGAATAGCACTCAATTGGATCTCAAAACAATGCGTACTGATTTACTTGTCAATAATACCTTATATAAAAAATACTGATTTACTTGTCAGTAATGAATAACAAACAAACAATGCATACTGACTTGTTTTCTGTACGCTGCCAGTTTGGTCGTAATATCCTTCTTAACTTTCCTGGTTGAGTGTAATATGCCTTCTCTCTTGCAATATGATTATCTTTCTGTCACGTTTTATTACGTGCAATGTATTCAAGACCTGCATGGGTAAAGACTTATCTCATTTCAGGCTAGGAGCAAATGTAAATTTGTTGGCAGCTGAGGCAGTTTCCAGGCTGCAAGGAGAGCTTGCTAAAGATGGTAGAGAGCCAATTTCATTCAAAAGGTCACGTGAGAAATCCTTTCCTGGGAAAATAACTATCGACAGATCAGCTGAGAAAGCAAAAGGTATAGCCAATTCCTCTCACCTTCTCTTAGTGTTTGTTTCAGCACACTATTCTTAGACGCGCTCTATTTCTAGCAGAGAAAAATGCTTTGGAGCAATTTTGCGTAGATCTTACTGCCCGTGCCAGTGAGGGCCTTATAGACCCAGTAATTGGCAGGGAGACTGAAGTTCAGAGAATTGTCGAGATACTCTGCCGTCGAACCAAAAACAATCCTATTCTTCTTGGTGAAGCTGGTGTCGGGAAAACAGCAATTGCCGAAGGGCTGGCAATAAACGTTGCTGAGGGAAATATTCCCGCGTTCTTAATGGTGGGGGCATTTAATGATTTCATATTTCGTATTCCCTGTATTGTTTTTTCTTGAACCATTTCGTATAATAATATATTTCCTTTGTTGTTTTTTTCACTAGCTGCTGCACCAACTTAACGAATTTTCTGCTATGTACACAGAAAAAGCGGGTAATGTCTTTAGACATTGGCCTATTGATTTCAGGTGCTAAAGAGAGGGGTGAACTGGAGGCGCGTGTGACTACATTAATTAAGGAGGTAAAGAAGTCAGGTGAGATATACATGGAAGTACCTTTGTTTATCAGTTCACCTTCATTAAAAACAATAGGATTTCTTTGGGTTTGGTGCCTATTGTTTTATTGTTCACCCTTTCATCCAAACTTGCCCTTTTCCCAGGGAAGCCTTTCCCTCACTTTATTGTTCTTCGTGAGTTGGAAGAAAGGAATATCTTTCTTATCCTATACCAATCTGGATTACTAGGATAAGCATGTAACCTAGCCGCTTCACTTGTCAGAAAAGAAGCTTAGCTGAGTGGTACTAACTAATGGTGTTTCTTTCCTGTATTTCAAATACTCCGTACAGTGCCCAATGAATTATTAGGGGTTCTTTTAATGGTTTATGTGGTCGAAGTAAAATTTGGTCAAATTCTTAGATCATTTTGCTCAGCTTGGTGACATATTTTGCAGGCAATATCATTCTATTCATAGATGAGGTCCACACACTTGTTGGTGCTGGTACAGTTGGACGGGGAAATAAAGGTTCTGGTCTTGACATAGCTAATTTGTTAAAGCCACCACTTGGGCGGGGTGAATTGCAGGTAATTTTCATATTCTGGATTCCATGCTTTACTCTATGCAGTTACTTCTAAATGGGCTTCGCATTCTTAGACGTGGAAAGTGTGATGAGCTTATCAAATTAATTATTGGTTAATCTGTATATAGGGGGAGAAGTCTTCTAGCCATTGATGTATGCATGTTTTATCTCAGCGATGCTGAATTAATTTATATGTTCAATTTGTACTCTTGTTGTCCCTTGACCTTCCACTTCCTCACAGTCTTTATCAAATTTTCCCTTTTAACATTAAAATATACAAGAAAAGAGCAAAATATCCTGCTGGAGAATCATAGATAATCCTTCTACATAAGTTTTGTTCCTACGGTTCTTTCTATGCTTTGGGAAAGTAGGAGAAAGGATGTCCCAGCAGCCTGCATTAGTGCCAACACACACAAACGCATATAAATGTGTTTTTGTACTTGTATGTCTCAATGTGTGTTAAACATATATTTTTATACGTGTGTTGTCTGTCCACTCATGTCCTTTGATATTTAGTTGTTTAATTCAAATGATCATTTGACGTTGAAAACTGATTTGCACTCTTTCTTAAAATTTGTTCCTGTAACAGTGTATTGCCTCTACCACCATGGATGAGTTCAGATCGCATATCGAGAAGGACAAGGCCTTTGCTCGAAGGTTCCAGCCCGTCTTGATTAATGAACCAAGTCAGGTGAATAGTACTCTGTTCATATCTTTATCGACGAAAAAAAACACTAATCTATGCATATGTATGCACAAGTGGGTACATAATGTCCTAACTGATATTCCTCGTGCTCCTTAATTATGTAGGCGGATGCTGTCCAGATACTGTTGGGATTGCGTGAAAAATATGAGTCACATCACAAGTGTAGATACACTTTCGAAGCCATCAATGCTGCTGTGCAACTGTCAGCAAGATATATACCGGATAGGTATCTTCCTGACAAAGCTATTGATCTTATTGATGAGGCTGGGAGTAAATCTCGTATGCAAGCTCACAAAAGAAGAAAGGAACAGCAGATATCAATACTCTCAAAACCACCAAGTGATTATTGGCATGAAATTAGAGCAGTTCAAGCCATGCATGAAGTGGTATTATTACTTAATGTTGTACAAACTCTAGATTTTGCATGTCTTGAAAAATTTTAACTTCTTCAAGTGGTCTAAATACAACGTCTTGGTCACCCTCTACAAACAGATCCTGGCAAGCAAGCTGACCAAAAATGATGATGCATCCAATTTGAATGATGGCAATGAATTGCAGCTAGCTTCGTCTTCTACAATTGATGAAGAGGAGTATGCATCTGCCTCCATGTTCCTGCAAGGGCATATATTAGAAAATGATGATTGTCTGAATATATAAACTTAAATCAGAAGTGAATTAACTTAAATTTTTTATTTTACTATAGACCCCCGGTAGTTGGACCTGAGGAAATAGCAGCAGTTGCTTCTCTCTGGACAGGCATTCCCCTTAAGCAGCTTACTGTTGATGAAAGAATGCTTCTGGTTGGTCTTGACGAGCAGCTTAAGAGAAGGGTTGTTGGTCAGGATGACGCTGTTACATCCATTTGTCGGGCTGTTAAGAGATCCAGAACTGGCCTTAAGGACCCAAACAGACCAATTTCGGCAATGCTCTTTTGTGGTCCTACTGGAGTTGGAAAATCTGAACTGGCTAAAGCGTTGGCAGCATCTTATTTTGGTTCTGTAAGTCTTTTTAAACCAAGGAGTTTGGCATTATTCATAAAAAAGGAAATTTCTACAGATTAATTGTTTCACCACACAGTCACCATTTAAGGTTTCGGGTAAAGGAAGTATTAAAGTGATACTACTTCAAGTTTAGACATACTAGGTAGAGCACTGTTACTGGCTTATTTCACATCTCTTTGCCATTGCTGGGATCAGTTCCTTCTTCTTCTTCTTCTTCTTCTTCTTCTTCTTCTTCTTCTTCTTTTTTTTTAAAAAAAATAATTTCAACTATGAAATGAAGAATAGCATTGTTTACATATCTGAAAAATCTGCTAAATTAACAAGAGAACGGGTTCTTTTTATCCTAGCATCTCCCTCCCCCTCCCCAAAAGCAAAAAAGGTTTCTATAATTGCCTATGGTGACGCAGGTAATTTGTCGAAATTATTAAGCAAGCTCGATTATATTTATGATACATTTAAATTGGATCTTAGTACTTACTACTTAGTAGTATAGGAAGCAATACTTTTGATCATGTCATCAATTTTAATTTGTGATCTCTTGTTTCTGGATTGTTTGCAACTTCTGCGCAAGGATTGAATCAAATAAAATTCATTTGAATGACATTCTCAGTTCAACCTTTTAGATGAAAATTGCAGATAGGATTTCATCAAAAAGAATTTCATCATCAAGAATTCTCTATCTGCTTCTTTTTTTAAAGTTCATCATCAGGTCACAAGAGTTATATTTGTCATCTTTAGTTCGATTTAGTTTGACGATGACTTGCCATTAATTTTGTGAATGTCTATGTACTTAGCAAAGTATGTTTTGATGTTACTCAGGAATCCGCCATGCTAAGATTGGATATGAGTGAATACATGGAGCGGCATGCTGTGAGCAAGTTAATTGGATCTCCTCCGGGTTATGTAGGTTATGGAGAAGGAGGAACTCTTACTGAAGCTATCAGAAGAAAGCCATTCACGGTAGTGCTTCTAGATGAGATCGAAAAGGCTCATCCTGACATTTTCAATATTCTCCTTCAGATGTTTGAAGATGGTCACCTAACAGACTCTCAGGTTTGATCTTTTTTCGGTTTTTCTTTTTTGATCTGGCTTATTGTTTTAATGCTCCACAGATAGGCTGTAAGACAATATTTTTCATTGAAGATTTCTTTAACCCTGTGGTCTTGGCATTGCTAATAATGAAACTTGAATTACAGGGAAGAAGGGTCTCATTCAAGAATGCCCTGATAGTGATGACTTCTAATGTGGGTTCTACAGCCATTGTCAAGGGAAGACAGAATACTATTGGCTTCTTGCTTTCTGATGATGAATCAGCCTCTTATGCTGGTATGAAAGCAATAGTGATGGAAGAGCTCAAGACATACTTCCGCCCAGAGTTGCTGAATAGGATAGACGAAGTAGTAGTATTCCGTCCACTGGAGAAAGCCCAGGTTCGTAGAATATAAGTCTACATCTTCATCTTTTAGCCTACGTCATCTCTGGAACTTTTTAGTTAGATTCAAAATGTTCCATTGATCTAATAAGAACTGAAATGGATTATGGACCTTAGGACTATCTTTTAGTCTGGCAGAATCCTTTTAGAAACAGTTAGCTACAGTGAGTAACTGCTTTGTCTTTTCCGTTTCAGATGCTTGAGATACTAAACCTGATGCTGGAGGAGGTAAGGGCTAGGCTTGTTTCATTTGGAATAAGTCTGGAGGTATCAGACGCAGTAATGGAACTTATATGCCAACAAGGATTTGACAGAAACTACGGTGCACGCCCTCTTAGAAGGACTGTTACTCAAATGGTTGAAGATCTGCTGAGTGAGTCTCTACTTTCTGGGAATTTTAAGCCCGGCGATGTTGCTCTAATTCATTTAGACGAGTCTGGAAATCCTGCTGTCACTAACCGGTCAAGCCAGAGTATCCATTTGTCTGATTCAAATGGAAATCCGGTCGTCACTAGCCATTGAAGCCTGGGAATACATTCGTCTGATACGATCTGTGTTGTAAGGTAATAACAGCACGCACAATGCAGTTTCCTGTATATGAGTAAAATTTTTTGTATAGTTTTAGATAGCTGATTCATACATGTAAAGACATGCAACGGATAACCTTCAATAATGTATAAACTCTTCTGATCGTAGTTATATATTGACGATCATGTACTCAAATCATACACCATTAATCTGTTAGAGATAAATCCACCATTAGACCTTAAACTTGTCAATTTTCTTTTTGAAGACAGACTATTAATCGTCATTTAAATATTGAAGTTTCATCCAAGATTGTGACTGGTAGTCAGATATCCTTTTATGGAAGATATGCTTTGTAATCATCGGGAATTCTTTTTTTTTTTTTTTTGTTTATCAGCAGGAAATAAATAGAATAAAGAAAGTTAGGAGTCACCAATCCTTCTATTTCTCCCATATTCTCACTGATCCTACTGACAATACAATTTTTACCATGTTTTTTCCACATCAATTCAACTTTGTCATCCAATGCTTTCAAGCTACGAATTGGAAACTCGGAAGCTATCTAGTCTTGAAAATCAAAATGCAACAAATTGTCTCAGTACACAACAGTATACAATGACTAAAGTTACATGGATTAATTAATCTCCACCACCCCCAGCCTCTAAAAAAGAAGAGCTCATCCACAGATAAACCGTGCATCTGAACAGTAGCAGCATGGCAATGTTGCAGCTCAATTACACTTGATAACTGTAGGTGTATTCCTGAAAAAAGGAAAACAGAAACAGGCAAAGGAAATTAGGTGACATAAACAATAGAATGCCGTCTTCTGGGATGCAAAGAAAAGGTCAACGGGCATAAACAATAAAATAAGTAGACGAGTTTACTAATGTAATAACACGCTAAAGATAGTTTGCTTACAAATTAAACAAGTAAACAGTGATTCTAAAAATCCTGAATTAGAGCTCTAAATATTGAGCCTTGCAACGGTGACAAACTAGTGTATGTTATACTCTTGTTGTAAACAAGCAGAAATACCAACCAACTCCAGATGATAACCTACGAAACTTAAACACGAGGCAGTGACAGAAGGGAAAAGATAATCAAGTCACTATATTTCATCTTACAGTAATTTTCACTGCTCCATATCTGTAGGGCCATCAGTTTTCTGTTCAGGTACAGCATCCTCCTGCACCTCATTAGCTTTATCGTTGCCATCAGTTACCATCTTATCTTCTTTGGTGTCCCCTTCTTTGTTGTCCTCCTTTTTAGCAGCAACACCGTACTCACCAATATTAAGATCTGCCGGAAGCTGGCCTGACTTCAATGCCTGCACAAGTTTACATATCATTAATAAGCTTCACAAATCATATTAGGAAAAGAAAGGAAAGATGAACAAGGCTCTTCGCTAGGGAAAAAGAAAATGGCAGATACACTAATTTATGGAAGTCAATCGCTCAAAGCCCATTTATGTATCACCTGTTCAAGTCTAGCCACCTCCTCAAGAGTTTGGGAATTCACAATGGCAGCCTGCAAATACAAAGAGGAAAAAATTTAATTGGAAGTACACAACTAGCTATGGAAAGGACTGTTCTATTCACTTTTTTAAATGGTCTCCTTTTCATAAATCCGTGGCATAAAGTTATTCAGCATGCTTCAATCTACCATATGTGGTTTCATAATCATGAAACTCCTGATTTAGACCAACTTCTTACTAATGGAACAAGTTTAGTGCGACCAATAGGTATAAGGTCCTTCTAGCCTCTGTTAGGCAATGGTGCATTGAAATCGGTAAGGAATTCAGTACACATGGAGTGCTCCTATTAGAATAAACACGATCTAACTATTTGGGCGCTGACCACAAGTCATGAGGGCCACTGGAAAAGTCTAACGACTAATCTTACAAGATTCACATATGTAGCCCCTATCGACAGAAGGAACTGTGCTGTGAGAATTCAATATGTTTCTTTCGGTTAGTTCTGATCTATTATGGCCCATTAAAATTGAGAATGTTTATTTTAACTATGTATCTTCTCAACAAACACTTCATTTTATGATTGGTTGTGTTGCTGAAACTAGTGGATCTGTAAGGCTTTATATGGGTGGAAAATTGTTTGTAGTGGTGTACAAACGGAGAATAGTGGAAGAGGGGGAGGGGGGAGAAGAGAGTGACTGGCACTTGTAACTGAAGGCAAGCCAGAAAACACAAATTCCAAAACTTAAACAGATACAGAGTCAGTTGACCTCTTGTACATAGAGGTGCGAGCATCTGCCATAACAATATTTCACAACACCAAATGCTGTCGCCATATCGACATACCCAAACGATCTGTTCCACCATCCTAATCCTTTAAATGCATACTAAGAAGAGGAAGAAAGAAGTGCTAAGGAACAAATCTCTGATAAATGACACAGTGTACCTTAATTGCTATAATTTGCTCGGGTGTAGGAGCAACTGGTTTAGGTGCTTGATCTTCCTTTGGTTCCTCTGGCGCTGCTGGAACCTCACCAGGTACAAAAGTCTTGACAGATTCCTTTTTAGCCTGTTCTTCAGCTTCTGCTGACGCAAATAACCTACCTGCTTCCAGTCGTTCCTATATCAGCAAAATTAAAACATTTGAGTAACTTTCTGGATGCTTCCTCTCCTACCCCAAAGGAGAAAATATAACATGTGGACTGGTAACTCATAAAAGCAAATAAAATACAAGGTTCAAATGCATGGAGTTGTTACAACTCAAGACAAATACATTATGATACCAAATAATAAAGAACATGTCTTAGAAAATTCAGCATGGCACAATAAAAAACCAATGAACCATAAAGAATCGGTGTTTAAAGAGATGAGAAAATATACTTTTTTTGCTGGAGAAAAAAAGATTTATGCTGTTCATACAGACAGGTTAAGGAGTATGTATTAACATCATATGATTTTAAATCTGAATATCTCAATAAAGAACATTCACATCATTGGCATTTGGCAATCTCATAAAGCAGAAAATATTAAGTTCTAGACAACAGTCTGTACTCTGTACTAGCCTTATCAGAGTATTAAGCTTTAGATGAGTAATAGACTGTACTAACACCTATATGTTGAGAACTAGTCATGTCTCTGCTTGTCCCAACACGAGGGACAGAAATCAGGTAGGAGGGTCAACCCGTCAAAGTTTTGTTGTGATTTTGAACATCTTTCTTTGCTTTAAAATAAAAGTAACATTTTCAACAAATGAAATAAGTTTACAAATTATGAAGGCTAATACATGTCGACTCTATTTCTAATTTAGGAACTTCTTACCAAGAAAAATCAGGCACTTCTTCTTGGGTTCAGGCCTATTCAAGGAGGGTAATGTTTGTCTTACCCTCCTAAATATTCAATCCATATTCTAGCAAATGTATTTACAAGTTGATCATTTCTTTAAGTATGCAAATTTGTTTTTCCTTGAGCTGACTAGTTACATCGGTGCTTTCTATTTCCTGTTTAGTAAAGGATTCATCAACAATATCATGATCAAGTGCTACCTTATGCAACTATACTGGTTCATACAGCATGCCAACGCCTCCAAATTAGTCAAAGAAGCCTTTTGCAAGGAAAAAAGAAGACGCTTATAGTTTTCTTCAAAATTGGAACGTGTTCATTGTATGAATTTTTAATGCTTTCTTGCACATTTAAGCAAATTCTAAGTGTAAAAAACAAGTACGGCAGGCCAATGTTACCTAAAACCATAAGCGGAACTATCAACATACTCTAAAAGTTCCTACATTACTCAAACGGAAGGAATCAGCAGACTAACCTTTTGTTTAACTTTCTTAAAATCCAGCACACGCAAGGACTTCAATTTGTGAATGACATAAAGCCGATAATTTGGTCTCTTGGTAATATTGTTATCAAGCAGACTAAGAAATGTCAGCTTTGGGAGAGACGCAAGCGGATCAATCTCAACCAAATTCGTAAGTCTGTTACTAGTTAGAATCAACGTATGCAATTTTGGCACAAACTCTGCAACATCACAACAAATAAAAAAAGGAAACAATCAGGTCGTTAAACACAAACCCTAATAAAATCAATATAATGATGGAATATATATACTTCAACTATCTAATATCTCACCTCCAATGTTAGGGTTGATACGCGTAATTCGATTGTTGTTCATTAGTAAAGTTCCGAGCCGATTCAAGTAGGGGAAATTCTCGAGCTTAACAATCTCATTATCAGATAAATCAATTGTATCAAATTGATCCTGCAGTAAAAAACTTATAAGGTACTGAAAATGTTACCTAAGAGTAACTAAAAATATTGAGCACAATGAGGGGTATCCCGTGCACAAAGCATCCGCTCACGCAGGGTCCACGGCTTATATTAAGTAAAACAAAAAGGTAAAAAAAAACTGACCTCAGTAGCACCCAAGTTTTCAATAACAGGAATCTTATTGCCTGTTACATAATAAATAAAATATTAAGCTTTTGAAACAGTGCTGTTTAAAAAAGAAGAAAAATTAGGGTTTAAGAAGAAGAAGGAACCTCGGAGATCTAATTCGCGTTCGCGAATGGCATTGAAAAAGTGAGGGCTTTTCCATATTAGGTCTGCTGTTAACCGAACCATTTTGCAGCTGTGTCTGTAGGAGCCGGAGCAAGAAAAAACCCCTATACTTTACTGGTTAAGGTTTTTGTAAGACTGGAAGAAAATTGAAAGTTTACCATATTGTCCTTGCGCGGACTAATAATATTTCTATTTCACCTCAAATATTAATACGGCGCTTTACTCCAATTTCGAATTCCAAAAAATCCAGTTGCTGACATAGCATATTGCAAAAACACCAATAATAATAATAATAATAATAATAATAATAATAATATGGTAGTATTATAAATTTCTTACTTGTTTCTTCTTGTTTTACCAATTTCACTTTTATAATCTCTTCCCAAGACCCCAATATCACTAATTATATTGTTGTTGACTTTTATAATTTTTCATTACTTTAAGTTTCAACCAGTTATCCGTAACAGGAAAATAACCTAAAACTTTTAAGTTTCTAAGTTGAATATTTAAATACAAGTAGTAATTCTTTCATGAAAAAAATAATGTCGTAGACAGCAATCATCTTTACTTTTATTTTTTATGTTTATTTTATAAACGGGAAGATATTTTGGTATGATTAGAGAAATGAAGAATGGATCTTTTTGATTGAAGCGAAGACAGCAAACATATATTTTGAATTATACTTATATACCTAAATATTATTACAATGCACCAAACACTTACAATTTCTGTATTACTAATCCATATATTATTAATCTCTGCATTAGCTTGTATTCGTACCAAACGACCCCTATATATAAATAGTAGAAAGGCGGATATAGTCATTTTTAGTCTCAAGTTGATCTCTTAATTAATGTCTCTCTCCTGGCAGATGTTTTGCCAGATAGAGTTAAGAGCAACACTATTCTAATCGTGGCAAAAATTTCTGAGACTCTCTGCATCTTAAGAGACCTTAGAGAAATCACTTCTAGACACTTCTAGACTGGCTATATACAAGGGAAACAATAGTAAAAATTGTCTGCCCAAGGTAAAACTATCTTGGCCAATACAAGTAGGACGAAGGAAGAGAAGACGCAGCAGATGGAACAGCATCATTAGCTCGTGAGCCACTGCCCCGGTATAGTTCACTTGCTCTAACAGTATCAGCAACTTGATAGATTTCAGATATAGAGCTCCGCCCAGCAACATCACTAAGTACAGTGTCTGCCAACCCGTTAGAGAATTCCAAGTATGATGGTGGCCTATAAGCATCACCCCGTTTGGTGTTTGGCAATCCGACAGAGCCTTTCAAGTATAGTGGTGGCCTATAAGCATCACTTGGCATGGTGTTTGGCAATTCCATAGAGCCTTCCAAGTATGTTGGTGGCCTATAAGCATCACTTGGCGTGGTGTTTGCCAACCCCACAGAGCCTTCCAAGTACGATGATGGCGTATAAGCGTAGTGGGAGGCCAGTCTGTCATACCCTGGTCCATCACCACGCCAATCATATAACTGATCAGTATGAATTCCTTTTTGCCCGAGTGTGCTATCGACTAGAACCCCTCCATGACCTCCAGCATATGAACCTGCTTGCAGGACATCCACGCCTGCTGTTATACCTGGACGATTACTACCATCAGAACTTGCTGATATACCAGCACCAACTCCACTCATGGCCACGCCTCGCACAATTCCTGGTAGTGAGCCAACAACATTTTTATGTATCAAGCCTGCAACAGGTCCATGCGATACCGATGGGGACACAGAAACGTGGGCAGCAGCTCCACTTTCTAACAAGGTGCTGCTGCTATTGGCATGATTGACAACTCTTTGTTGTTGTGGCCATGGTTTTAGACAATGCGAGTGTTTCACTTCTTTGTTGCTGAACCTTCTAGGCGACTCAGTTTCATCAAGTTTTCTCTTATGTTGCATCTTCTCACCTATCTGCTTACTCAATTCAGCGACTTCTCCAAGCACATTATTTTCTCACTGATTTGCAACCCAGGAAGAAGTTTTGCAGGATCAATATTGTGGCGCTCCAAACATCTGATGACAGATCTGAGAGCAGACAACTCCGCCATTTTTGCTTCATTCTGTACAACATAACAGAATGCACAGTTAATTTGAGGAGATCTAAAGAAAAATCAACGAGGAAGGGCTATCAGTGCTGAAATGAAATTCAAGAATTACCAGAAGGACAAGTGAACCCTGTGATCGCTTCACTATCTTCTTTAATCTTTTACACTCCTGTATAAAGGATATCAAGAGCCCATTAATGTTAAACCTATCCTCAATTCCAAAAGTATAGGCAATATCAACAGCGTCAACTTCCATCTTGTCCTTCACCATACCCTCTATTATTTCTGTAATAGATTTACGTATACGGTTAAGCAGGAAGATAAATTAGAAACTACTCATACAATGTCAGATGTGATTATTGGGATAAAGAAACACTTGTGCTAAACTGCAAACTGAATCATATTAGTATATAATCACCTAATAGGATTAAGAGCAAATGTAGCTTATTGACAAATTGATATCATGAAAAGAGGACCTGGAATCCTTGGCATGAGACTATTTGATCTCCTGAGGGCACCAGATATCTCCTTGATGTTACTTACCCGAAGCAGACCTTCAATAGCTTATTTGTAAACTTTCCCGGAATCCCAAAACACCCAATAAGCATCAGCAAACCCCGGGCATCCGTTTCATTAGCCTTACTTGTACCTGTTTCGGCCATCATCCTCTTTCTCCATGCTATAGCTGTGCGCTCCGCCTCTTCCTTCACCCCTTCTTCAATCTCAACTCCCTCGTTTCCCATCAACAAGAAACAGTCTAAAGCCAATACAGAAGCCTCCCTTGCGTGAATCTGTATCGAGTCCTTAACGTTATCATAGGCCTTGCTTCCATTAAGAAAAAACTTGCCTACAGTGTCTAATACAAGCCTTGCCGGATTGGGGGAAAGTTTTAATGCCTTGGGGACTTGTTCACGCAGTCCTTTTATATCGGAGATATATGTTACCATGTACTTCCGCAGACCACTACCATTCATCGTTTCGCAGAGACATTCGAGATCTGAACGAGGGTCATCAGAGGGGCCAGATTCCCGAGATGGTTTCGAGATCTGAACGAGGGTCATCAGAGGGGCCAGATTCCCGAGATGGTTCTGGGTCTGCAGACTCAGGTAAAGGAGCAGTATTAGTTGTAACTGGGGAAAGCATAGAGTCGATTGTGGTCCGAATGGAATCAACGTGCTGTTGTAGCTCCGCGAAGCAGCGCTGGAAGGCGGAGAGGGAGTCGGAGAGATTGCGGAGATTGGCAATTGAGACCTGTGAATATTGAGGTTGTGCTTGAACTTGGGTGCCTAATGGTGGCTGTGACTGAGGAAGCGAGACAGTGCTGGCTGGTTTATCCATATAGGATATTGGGAGTAGAATGCAGATGCACAATCGAAAGAGGAAGGCTTCTTCTTCTATAAATGGGCTTTTTCAGGTTGGATGAAAATTGGCAACTGGCACCAAACTCCAAAATCACCACGGCGGCGCAATTAACTTCTTTCATTCAAATAGCATCAGTGCACCAATGTGTCTGTGTTTGTGTTTGTGCTTGCAGACTTTCTGTTTACAAGAAGGTGGTTTTGGGGTTGACAATTCATAACCATAGAATTCTTCTTGCAACAGTTATTTCGTTTCCTTGTAAATTAACTTCTAAAAACCAGTTACGAAAGAATAACATTGAAAGATTACTCCCATATGATGAAATGCTTAGACAGAGTAGTATCTTTGTTTTTCTCATCTTAAACAAATTTAGCAGGAAAAATGTAACTTACACATACACATGTTTATTGAGATATACCTATTAAACGCCTCCTCCACTAAAGAAGAATAAAGAAAAAGCCAAAGAGGGCATTTTTTATTCTATTGAAGATAAATAAGCTAAGCAAGGAGAACTTGTGCTAGGAAGTTGATAAATAAACAAGCCGATACTTGTTAACGTGAGTTGGAAAAAGAAATTAATCATTCTTGATGAGAACTAAACTCCCTTCAGAACTTCACATCCAATAATACCAACGTTATTCAAAATTAAGAAGGGTCTAAAGCACCAAGTACAAAGTCCATCGAGTAAATTGTGTATCCGAGAAGCTTGTATATGTGTTGTCGCATGAGCAAATCGTAGATCAAAATTTGTACAAAGACACTGCAACTACAACACATGCAGCGCAGTCAGAAATATGTCATACTTCCTATTTGTGGAATTTCACACCAGCACTACCGATTAATAGCCCTTATTTCCACGAATTCGGGCTCTCATGTCCACCTGAAAAGAGAGAATTATTGGTCAGGTATTGTGTTGACAAGCACAAGAAATAAGCCAATATCACAGCCAAAATGGTATGTCGGATTATGCTGACAGGAAGTATGCAATTTTAGTTTAGGCCATATCAGATTCAATCATGGATAAACAATTGGTGTTCACATGCATTTACTTGGACAATCACAGCCTGCATCAGATACTTGGGCAAAAACCAATGGAGTATCATTTTTATTTTTACAACTCAACACAAGAATGCTCTTAACATTGAAATTCACCAATTAACTCAGAAGAAGAACTTCTAAGATTTATGAGTGTCTGATGACTGAAGTACTTGAGCGCCTATCTCAACAGTAAATGCCTCAGTTTAGACACCTAAACAAATGCATAACATACAAGGCCAAGATAAACCTTTATAGAAAATCATAAAATTAACTCACAAAGATCTCTTTAAGTTGCAAACAGTGGAAAGTGGAAACCAGTACAAGTCTAACAGCAACTGAAGGCAAAATTATTAGCATAAAAAACATCAGCATATCTGAAGTTAGATTTGAAAATTGGCATTTAGTATGATTTGTTTATTCATTTGATAAGTACAAATCTGGTTTATCCTTACCCAGGGAACCTGGTTGTCGACTACCCAATCCACCAACTTCCCCTAAGAAAAGAATACCACTGAGGTGCCCCTTCCATGTCAGTAACACAAGGTTCTTAGGTTAATTCTTGAATTTCTCCAATCATGGATTTTTCAGAAGCAACAAAACACCATTTAGCTATTTTTGTCAATCATAACAAAGTCAGGTGCTCCTGCCAACCACAAAGTTCAAAATTATGATTTAAGGATATGTAATGCTTTCAATCTTTAGATGCATCTTCAGTGTGATAGAATAAAACTTCAGCTCTTACCTCAATAATCACACTGCACCAAATGAGAACCCACTAAATATTTTAGTGAATCTTACATTGTGACTCTCTAGAACTATTCTAAATTAGTGTGCACTCAAATCTCCAACTCAATCAATTATGTTAAACAAGAATCACAAAACCGAATTGATACTAATTATGCTCTAGCGGCAATGCAACACGTCGGGTGTTACTTGAATGTCGATCTTGAATTTAGGTACGCTCTTCAGAATTGGGCCAAGTTCGAATCAAGCTTTAAAATGTAATAGATATTCAGCTCTAATTTGGAGGGGGAGAAAACTGACACTGAAATCTTGCAAAGATGCAAAATAAATGCATAGGTCCTTTCACCATATGAAATTTTGTATCGACATTTAAGTTAGTCTTTTACTAATTGGTGAAACATATGTGATACCACATGTTACTTTCATTAAGAGACAACATTTGCATAAAAGCGAAAAACAGTTTCACAATGCTGTAAACGCACGCATCCACCCTAATGAGAAAATCATTTTAAGAAAACAAACAACACCTACAGTTTCATATAGTAGAAAAGAAGGGCAAAAGGATGAAACTTGACCAAGGCAGATTATGTTTGGTGGACTAAAAGGGAAAGTAGGAGGAACTGATAGTGGGGATCTAATTATTAATTTACTTCATACAACCATCAATCAATCAACTGCACCTCAATCTGAGCCTAGTAGGAGTAAGGAGTTGGCTAAATGAATCCTTCCTAGCCTCTTCATTCTCCATTTTTCCTCCGATATAGACGTGATATTTCCAGGAGCACTCAGTAAGTTTCCAAAATAAATATCTATTCCCTTCTTCCATTTCCCAAGATCTAATTCCACTACGTGATTAGTAAAAGACTAATACGCGAACCAACGACCCATTTTTTTTGGACAAGGGACAAGCTATACTAGTTGATCAAAGCATACATGAAGAGTTGTAAAGATAATAAGTAGTACAAGAAAGCACATGCTAGGTGAAAGAGCTAGAATAATGCAAATCTTGATATGCAAAGATCCAAACTTTTAAGTTAAAAATATGTAAGGGGCAAAAGAAAAGTAAACCTGTCCTCTTTTGCAATTGAAGTAAGTTTCCCTTAATCCAACACATTCACTAGGAATTAATGGACTCTTTTCTTTTGCACAATCCCTGAAAGACTTCTTGTCAACCTAAAAGATCAAATAAAACCACATAATAGGTCATTGAGTTTCAGATGTTAATAAAAATTTCGTTTTTTGAGATACTATTAAAAAAAGGGATACCTTAACGCAATCGGATTCGCTGAGGCACTTGACTAGTTCCAAAGCAAGGCCTTTACACGACTTCGACATTTCTATTACACCCTGCTTAGTCTCTTCTCCTTCAAGAAAAACTCCCCCCACGTCCCCTCTTTCCGATGTTTCCAGTCTGCAGAGGACCAGGCCGCCAGCAACTTGTATAATTGGGCTTTGGGCATTTTGGGCTTTATTGATCCACTAACTGGGGCCTGAATTGCAGAACTATGACACATTAGGGAAGAATTACACAACTATGACACCGACGGCAATGGTTTGCTTAATAGTCCCCGTTTAAAATAATTTGCAAGAATGACTTCTGTTAACTTTAAGTAACTACTATCCTCGTGGTAGCACTTGATATTTTATCTCTTTCAACATTCTCCCAGATAACTTGAAGTGCTGCCCCGTTGACGGAAATACTCCTACGAAATCTTATACTGACGCACGCATCCCTTTAAGTAAGTGCTGCCTCCGTGGTAGCACTTGACCTTTTATCTCTTCAAAATTCTCCCAGATAACTTGAAATATTGTCCCGCCCTCCAAGATAACTTGAAGTATTGACTCGGCAGCACTTGCCTCTTTAATCTCTTCACATGCAACACTTGCCCTTTATATTTCCCAAAGAGGTAGCACTTATCAATTTATAACTTGAAGTGCTGCCCCAAGACCATTTTGCTAAATCATTCTTAAGCAGGGACAAAAAACCATAACAAGGGATAAGGGGTGCATGTGGTGAAATTTTTTGCATTATTAGGCAATGGTTTGCCTTTTTTCCCCGCATAACAGTGGTTTAATAAAAAATATACTCCGATTGGTTTAATGAATAAATTTCGGGCGAAATATCCCCAACAAAATAATAACATATCCAGTGATATCCCACTAATGAGGTCGGGACTCTGGATAGAGTGAAATATATGCAGACCTTACCCCCACCAGTATGGATTGGTTGTTTCCAATAGACCTTACTCCACTAGGGTAGACAAAATATCCATATTAATCATATAATAACGCCCTTATCCTTGTCCTCTCTTTTTCCGTAATTACTGTCTAATAGGCAGCACTTAGTATTCAAATCTTATCCCACATTCTTCTAGATAGCTTGAAGTGGTGTATAGGTAACACTGCCACTTGACTTCTTCCTAAAATGCAGCACTTGACATTTGATAACTTGATGTGCTGCCTACAGACCAAAGGAGTGCATTTTCCTAAAATCATATTAAACGTGGACAAATTTTCAAAACTAGTCAATCTTGGGGACACCAGGTGAAATTTTTTGGATCAACTAGGGGGTAAGTGTACGAAGAGCCTAATTTAGGTGTAAAGTTTTAGCCAACTTTCAGAAAATATTTTAATTTTAGCCGTTTGTTGAACTTCAAGTTTTTAAAAGGAACATTCACATTTTGCCTAAATTATATTTAGCAATCATTTACTATTTGTTTTGTTACACTGTGAAACGACCTAATACCCCCATTAAAATTAGTAATAATTTATACCATGATTGGTAGTTTTTTTCTTTTTCCGCATAAAATATAGTATTGCTAATACAACATTTGGTTCATGATTTCCTTTTCACATAGCAAATACATGCATAAGTTATGTGAGAATCTATATATTATCTTATGTGGGGTATATGGAATCAGTAATGTAGTATTAGTAATACATGTATTAAAATTTAAAATGACAAAACTAACATTCATAAGAGTAAAATATTTTTTAAATTTGCAAAGGAATAATCAAATATTTTAAATCATAGATTTGCATATTTATTGTGTTATAACAGAGATTCAACAAGAAATAATTTTCTACATTGCAATACATGCATTACTTATCAAACAACAACATACCTAGTGTAATCGCACAAGTGAGGTCCAGGAAAAGTGAGATGTACGCAGCCTTATCCCACCAAGGTGAAGAGATTGTACATACATTACTTATCCTTACAACATGCATTATTTATCCTTACATTTAAATCCTCGCATAGCTAATACCCACATTACTAATTTATGCATTATTAATACCTGCATTGCTAATACCCATATTACTAATCCGTGTATTACTAATACCCGTATAAATTGAGTTTCAACCAAATGACCCCTTAGGGTTTCTACCTAACTTTTGATAGTCACTCTCTTCAAATGCTCTCTATGGTTTCTAGCATTCCCTTCCTTGTCCCTCCGACCACCATCGCCACATCCCTCTTCCTCTATCTTCCATTCGTCGTCACCTCACTCTCCCTCTCTCTTACCACCGGCATTGACTCCTTTTTCTCTTCGCCGCCACCGCCCACTTTGTCCTCTTCATCTCTTCTGCTCCGCCAACGCCGCCTCTTCTTTCTCTCTCTTTATTTTGTCGCTGCTGCCGTTCATCTTCCTCCCCTATACACTGTTGTTGTCCTTTCTCTTCCCTCCACCTCCACCTTATCTTTTTGTTCTTATTCTTTTTTTTCTTGGAATATGGTGTTATTATATATGTATACACAACATATTCTAGTAAAAATTTATACACAATATATTATACATATACAACAATGTATACTTGATGGAATATAAATTAGCAGGATAAAGAAACAATCAATAACACGAGAAAGAAGACTAGCGAGATCAAAAATTATAAGAAATAATGGATTAAAACTGACAAAAAGATGAAAAGTTAATCCAAGGGCGGAATGAAATTAGAACCAATCTAAGAAATCATGCTAGTGATGATTTCCATCAGATTATAGGTCTAAGAGATAATGAAGCTGAAGAGTTTCTACAAAGGCAACGCCTGCTTTTATAGATTAGCCCTTACACGCCGAAAGTGTCGTAAATTAGCCCCCAAATAGGCTAAGTATAAAAGATCATGCAGGGCCAATAAAAGTATTAATATTGTAAAGACTAAACTAAACCTGTAATGGAAATCTTGGCAATGGGCGGCCCGCCCTGAGCCATGGGCGGTCAGCCCTGAAAACTTCAGAGAGTTATCATCTTCAGACTTAGCAAATTTTCACAAGTTTGGAGACTAGGGCTCTCCGCCCTGAGAAAAGGGCGCTCCGCCTTTGGAGTTCTAGCAGCTGGACTTGTCTGGGGCGCTCCACCCCAAGACTTAGGTGCTCCACCCTGAGATAGGGCACTCCACCCTTTCAGGAAACTGCAACCTCGCTCGTTTGTTCCTCCAAGCTCTCTTCCAAAGCTCCTTAGCTTGGCTTTTGATGAATGTCATCTTGTCTCAGTTTAGACTACATCAATACTAGCTCGTATATAAACTGTAAACCAAGTGTATAAACTGTGTATAATTGAGAAAATTGATTGTACACACTGTAAAACTGATTAGACGCGTACAAGTGAGGAAATGAATTGTCCACACTGTGAAATAGATTATATACAATGTATATTAGCTAGTTGTATATTGGCTAAAAAAAATAAGGGTCAACCGAAGATCATAAAGTCCTGCTCAACGGCCCTTTACGTTATAATTTCGGTATATTAGGGGTTGTTTGGTACAGAGCAAGTTATTCAGGGATTAATAATCTCGAGATTATAATTTCGGAATTGTTAGTCCAACCTCCCATATGAGATAGCTAATACCACCATTTAAATATAAAAATTATACGTGAATTAGTTAATATCTATAACCAAACATTGAAAGATATAACCCCAAATTCTGTCCCGAATTTATTATCCAACTATTTTTGTCGTAAAATTAGTTTCTAAGACCATAATTTCCAGCACAGAGCCGATATTTATCGTAGTATTCGTGTCTTGTCAACATCCAATTACAAGTGAGAGAATAAACAAACATAAATATATAAATAAAATAAATAATTAGAAAGATATCATAAATATAGGACACGTCATAGAAGAGGATAATGAAGGACCCATTTTTTGTAGCCAATAGTGTCACTATTATTAGACTCTTTTAGTGGGAAAAGGTAAGGTAAAAAGATGAGGTAGTTAGCTTTAACGATCATTCATTTCTTGCCCATCCTTAGTTTATCATTTCCTTGTCTTTTCACAGCTTCATAATTCACATTACAAATGGTAAGAAAAGAGTAGATAACATTGAAGTTAATTTCTAAGCCTCAGCTTTCATCAAGAAAGACAAATAAGGCCCATAAATTTGTACCTTTCACGTTAAATATAAATACTATAAAGACAAGTTTTCCCATTATAATGGCGGATATTACTAGAACAAGCAAGATTATTGCTTCTCTTTGCGTGTGTCTTTTTTGTTCCTTCATCTAGTAGTATACCATTTCAAGAAGATAAAACATTTCACTACTATAGTATTTATTTAGCTTTCTTCAAAGCTTTTCTTTTTGTTATACTTTCTTGAACTAAAAATGGCTGTGGCTATGGTTTCTTGTGGGATTTACACTAATTTAAATGCAATTGAGAAACTGCCCATTTCAAGTCCAGGTCTCTTCAGGAGTTCTTTTGCTTTGGATCCTGCACAGAGATTATGCATTGCTCCTAAGAGGTAATTAGTTCTCTGTTTCTATCTGAATTTTGTTCATTAGTTGGCATGCTACCTTAAGTGGACGATATCACTAGTGAGCTGGCTATTACAGTTTTCAGTTGTAATTTCAGAATCATGTTTTATCTTTCAAGCAGTATTGAACTTTTTGTCTTGGTTTTTGTTGTTATATCTCTTAATAAAGGTAGTAAAGTAGAATTCGATATGTAACAAAGGACTGTTGATTAAAATCGAGATGTAACAGGACTAATTAAGAATCCGTCATTGATCATAATGATGTTTACACATGGACTAGCATCATTGTACATCTGTACTTCCTAAAAGTTATAAATAATCTTATTCTGAAGCTAAGTACTTTTGGGTGCCCTGAATTGGAATATAATCTACATGTTGTGCACTGTCAGGTTAGGTTTTCCTGAGAGTACGATAATTCCAAAAGCATCCTCAGCTGCAGCTGTTGAGGTATCTAACATATGCCACTAACTCATTGAAGTAACTTTTTGTCCTTGGTGTTTGTTTAGCCAAGATTTGAGATATTTGTTTTTGATTCATGGGACTTGTGGAATCAGGATGGAAGTTCCCAAGATACTGCTGTCCCAACGCCCAAAGTCATTATTGATTTGGATTCGGACACAGATGCAACTGTAGTGGAAGTTACCTTTGGTGATCGCCTTGGGGCACTTCTTGACACGGTAAGCTCGTAGCTTCTTGATTTCAAGTACTCCGGAAATTCTGGAGTCGACTTGGCAGAAAATCTTTCTTTAGCACTGGCCTAACTCTAATTGAATGTGCTCTCAGATGAATGCACTAAAAAATCTTGGACTGAATGTTGTCAAGGCTAATGTCTTTCTAGATTCATCAGGGAAGCACACTACATTATGCATCACACATGCGTAAGTCATGTTAGATTCCTTTATTACTTTGACTATCTGAACTTTCGACTGAAGAAAGATGTAGTTTATTTATTAATATCATTAGAAGGAGGTAATTTTATTAACTGCATTCGTTTAATTTGATGGGGGTCCAACACCATCAGCTTCTATGATGAAAATTCTGATTGTTCTGTTATTGGGGATCTTTTCAGTTCTACAGGTAGAAAGGTTGAGGATCCAGAGCTGCTAGAAGCAATTCGTTTGACAATCATCAACAACATGATTGAGTTCCATCCGGTAGAACTGCAATTTCAGAAGTCGCACATTGGATGCTTGTTAAGAGTACCTCTGTGGTGTCTTTAATTGCCTTCTTCTTACTGCGTAATTCTGGTTGCAGGAATCTAGCTCCCAATTTGCTATGGGTGAAGCCTTTGGTGTTTTCCAACCAATTCAAAAGGTTGTAAATCCTTTGTTATAGCATTCTAATTTTGCATGATCAGGACAAGCTAAACTATCTGCCTGCACGTACGTCTCACTATGTATATGTGGAGGGGAATTTTTTTTTTTTTTAAAAAAAAGGGATTAGGTTCCTTCCAGATTACTTTATAAAACTGGTGATGCATCTTCAGCAGATCATACTCAGGCTTGCGTAGTGCTTGTCAATAATTGACTGCAATATCTCTCCCTAATGGTTTAACTTATTTAGTCTAACATTAACTATTTACATTATGTTGTTTATTGTCCCAATTTTCAGCTCGATGTGGACATATCAACCCATATCCATGTCTATGACGATGGTCCTGACCGAAGGTCGGCTTATACTTTCAGTCAATTGTGATATTATCACTGTCAGACTAATATCAACAAACAGCATTATTATAAGATGCCATTACATGCATGAGTTGAAAGAGGATACTAAAACATTGCTATATTGCAGCTTACTCTGTGTAGAGACAGCAGATCGACCTGGATTAATAGTTGATCTTGTCAAGATCATTACTGAAATAAACATTGATGTTGAATCGGGAGAGTTTGACACTGAGGTCAGACTTTTATTCACTGCTTTAAAGATTACTGAATGGTACTCGTAGAGGTGACTAGGAAATAGCTGCAGTGTATATTAATGCATCTATTTTGTTACAGGGATTGCTAGCTAAAGCAAAATTTCATGTAAGCTACAGGAACAAAGCTCTCATCAAGCCCCTTCAACAGGTAACCGACGGCATGTTGTGTGAAATCAATTTCAATTATCCTGTTTAGTTTGACATAAATCATTGACAAACTTCAATATTGTAACCTTTCAGGTTCTTGCAAACAGTCTGAGGTATTACTTGAGGAGACCAACAACAGAGGAGTCAAGTTTTTAATACAGTGCACAAAATGAGAGAGAACCAGTTGGGCACCTTTAATTGTCACAACAAAAGCATGCTGAAACTTGCTAGATTTTGTAGCACTGATCAATTGTTATGTGTGCATGGAGGAAACATGCATGAAATCTGAAAAATAAATACAGTTCCATTACTGCGCTAACATTGTAAAATGCAACCATCTATACATCCGACTTTGAATAAACATTTCCAGAAATGGGAAGAACCTTATATCACTCACATCATCCAAGTCTTAATTAGCTAAGTTACTAAGCTCACATATGGTAATAGAACTAAGGAATAACTGTATCAAAGTCATGAAATAAATTTTGTTACAACAGTGAAAAACATCAACTATTCTTGTATTTGGCATGAAACAAAATTTATTGTCAACCTAGTACCATAAATCACAACTAAGCTGGCATATAAGATAAATTTGCCAAATAAGCATTGTCACAAACCATCAACGGGGAGAGAGAGAGAGATATAGAGAGATGGATTTTTCTTGATACATGATAAATAATCAGTGGCCATGTTTTCTACTTTGGACGAATGAAAGATAAGGCAGCTGATTTCTTAGCTAGTGAATTGAAAAATAATCTTGTAAATATCTTAGTAGTACCACAAAACTTGTTTAAAGGTTTTTTTAATCCACATAATTTATTGGTCTGACCGATTCAAATTTCAGAATTGCACTAAACAAAAACGTATTGTACCAAAAAAAAAAAATCGTTATTTCTCCTAACTCAACTTGTTGAATGTTGATAGTGCATGGATGTTTAAGAAAATAATGGAATGGGACAATTTAGTTTTAGGAGTAGATAGAGCTATAACGGATGAGGAGAGCAGTGATAGCACAAAAAGATAGACCACCACTATCTTTGGAAAAAAATGGGGTAAACTGCACGAAAGGCCACTTTTGCCGCTAGTTTTTGGGTACAGGCTACTAATATCAAAATATTTAGTTTGTGGCCATTTTTGCTTAAAGAGATAGAACTTTAGTTCAGAGGCCGGATTGAAGTTCAGTCCTTAAAGATTGAACTTCAATCTAGGGCCATATAGACTGAAGTTCAGTCCAGTCCTTAAAGATGGAACTTCAGTCCAGGGGCCGTATGGACTGAACTTCAGTCAATTATCAGAACTTAAGTCAATATTTATTTAGTAAAGGCCCAAAAATGACCTCTAGTGTAAGACCAAAAAAAATAATGACCTCAAACCAAATACCAGTGTTAAAAGTAGCTGCTGGGCGAAATTTTTACGAGAAAATGGGATATAAGGGGGATCGGTGCAAATTGCACATATAGGAACCGTCATAGGTATAATTTAAGCAAAATGGATATTCTGCTTCTCCTACCATATCCAAAAGCTTTTTCAATATGTATATAGAATCAGACTCTCTGTGATAGTTCTATATTATGGCATAATATTTTGTTGTAGCAATTAAAAAGTATTAGGATGAACAATATTATTATAGAAAGATCTGACGGTATCTGCATCATGAATATGCTTCTTTCAAGCAATATTTTCTTCTGACAAATAAAGTGTACTTTTAAAAAATAAACCTGATCTAACTTATAACGAATCCTCAGTGGTCTTGTTCTAAGCCTAGCAAATTAAAAGCTTATGTCATATACATATAACTCTTAACTTTTACATGTAATAATAGCAATATAGAGCAAGTGCCTCCAAGTTTCTGATGAGGAGGCTATTTTAAAGAGGGTTGAAAGTTAAACAGTGATACTGAAATTACCCTATATCTTCAAATTTCCCGTGATTATTGGGTCAAGCAGTGGGCTACTATTCAAAAATTTCACTACCTGTCCTTCAAATTGATTGGTTGTCGGTGTCTGTCCACACTTATCACGGTTTAGCAAAATAGCATCCAACTCATTTCTTGACATATGAAAGGACGGTTTTGCCTTTGACTAAACATAGCATCAGATTCCTATCTTTGTCTTGTCACTTAAAGTGCTGCTTTTTAGGCACAATATTTCGAGATTTCTCTACAAGTTTTTTTTGCACCAAACTTTCAAGTGTTGTCCACAAGGCACAACTTGTAGAGATTCAAGTGCTGCCTATTAGGCACAACATGTAGATAGTTCTTTAAAATTGTTCTTGCACCGGAGCTTCTAGTGTTGCCATTAGTCACAATATACTGAGATTATATACAAGTTATTCCAAGTCAATATAGGGCAAACTATTATTCTTACAACCAGACAACAATACTCGCAATTCTATCTCTAAATTCTACAACAAATACATGACGAATATAGTATGACTTTTTTCTTTTTGCTAGACTGCCTATTTTTACAACTTGATAATCGATATAACGTCAATTGCAGGTTTTGTGACACTACTTTTGGGTCAGTATGAATAAAAATGATAGGTAGATTTACCTAATATGCAACTATACATATATAAAATGTAATTATACAAATTTTAATATAAAATCTACGTATAATCAATATGATTTTTAAAAAATTTACCTTTGAATCTTCGTTTTCTGTAAAATTTAGATATTTTTAGGGTTAGAATCTGCTAAAATCGGATGAGGCTGGGAGAAACAGAGGAAAGAGGTACCGCAAGTCTTTTTATAACTTTTGTAGGCGTAGTTCGTCCAAAAAGTATTTAATAAATTAATGAAGATCATTCTTGCTAAATTACTCTTAAAGAGGTCACATAGGCAAACCATTACCTATTGTGTCTTACTTATAAAATCTTCACGTTACTTCGTAAAACTTTCGCCCACAAGCCACTTTTGCCACTGGTATTTAGTTTGAAGTCTTTTACATGAGATGCTATTTTTTTAAACTTTAATTTTTGTGGGCTGAAATTCAAACCTTATGGGTTGAACTTCATATGCCTAAGTTATGAAGTTCAACTTCAATCCATAAGGACTGAACTTTTAGGCATAAATGCGTAAACTTCAATCCTTGTGGGTTGAAGTTGAACTTCAACCCTTGTGGTGGGCTGAAGTTGAACTTCAATTCTTGTGTTCTGAACTTGTGTGAAGTTCAACCCACAAGGATTGAAGTTTCAAAAAGTGGTCTCTCATACAAAGCCAATAAAAAAATGACCTCAAATAAAAGACCACTGGTTTAAGTTGCTATGCGTGCACTTTGTCCCGATATTTTTGGGGGCAAATTACACTGTATGTCATTTTAGGGACCTTTTTTTAAAAACATAGCAACATTTTGTCACTTTACCAAACGTAGCAACATTTTCAAAAATGCTACCAAACATGTCATAACTAAAAAACCCTAACTTTACACTCCCTTCCTCTCTCTTCCTCTCTCTTCCCTTTCCCTCCCCCTCTCTCACAGGTTGGCGGCGCCGCTGCCCCACCTCCTATTCCACATCGCCGGATTTTCCTATCGTTCTCAACCCCACCGTGTTTTTCTTCCCCTTCCCCAGTCGTCGTCCACCATAGGTGCGACCAGAGCAGCGGCGATTTTGTTTCTGTTTTGACCAGATGTTGTGTTGGTTTTTTAGTTACAACCACCCCCATCCCCGTCGTCATGGTGTTGTTCCGATGTGCTAAACATGGTGGATCGGTGAGGGGTTGTTCAGCTCTCATTTTTTCCTTTTTTTTTTCTTTTTTGAATTTTCCGGTGGGGTAATGGCGGAACCACAGTGGGTGTGGTATATGTTTGGTGTTTGTGGACTGTATGGATTGTATGAAATGTGTATTTTCATTGTTTGTGCGGTGTATGCACTGTATATACACAGAATATACACCGCACATACAATGAATATATATTTGTCATACAATAAATATACAATCAGATTCGATTTTGTTGTTTGTGTGTATGTACGGTGAATGAACATGCATACAATGACCATACAGTGTCTATACTGAGAATATACACACATACAATAAGTGTATGTGTGTGTATCCACCGTATTTTCACTCTATATACAATGTATACACTGTCCATACACTGTTCATACAGTGAAATTACAGAAATATACACTGTCCATACACTGTCCATACATTGCGGCTGGTGGTTGATGGGCGGCAGTGGTGGCAGTGATGGGGGCTGGGGGCTGAGGGTGGTAGGAGGTGAATCTATGGTTTTATCATCTTTTTGTTTGTGTTTTGCTATGTTTTGAAAAAAAAATGTTGCTATGTTTTGAAAATGGGAAAATGTTGACATTTTAGTGTAAGAAAAAATGTTAGTTTGTATAGTTTTGTGAATTGCCCTATTTTTGGTCCCTCTATATGGGCTTTTAACGTTTAGGCTTCAACTCAAAATTTCCTGTGAAGGCATGTTTTACCAAATCCTTTTAGTTTTCAGCCACTTTTTAAAAAATTATTACAAGAATATCCATTCAAGTTTAGACCATTAGGGTCTGAAGTTAAGCTTTGATGATTATAATTTATAAGTTCAAAGAGCTTATTTTTTTTACTAGAAAGTGAGCCAAATTCACCATAAAAGTGTGAAGTTGGGTTCAATTTCAAACTAACCTCAGTACTTTTGATTTTAGGTTGAGCAAAAAAAAATTATATATATCAGATTTAAAGCTCAAACCAAAAGGGCTAAAATTTGCTTAAGTTGGTCTCAACTTCAGCCCAAATGATTTTAAGGCAGCGAATCTGGATAAAGCAGCTATCCCTTATAAATCTTTTATAGAAAGTGACTGCAACTTAAATGGTAAGGGAAAAGTAGACTGTTTCTGTACTTCAGCCCTTCAACTCACTGTTATTTTCTGAACAAAATAATCAAACATTTTTTTTTCTTTTCTTCGGTTCTCATAAAACAGAACAGTGAAATAAATATCAAGTATTAACTCAATGTGGAGCGAATTGTCATTGATCAGTAGATATTCCAATTTATAATCAGTGTTACATGTATAGTCTAGAAGTCCACCAATTTAAATGGAAGAAAGAGTAATCCACATATTTCCTATTTTTTCCAGACTATAGCATGTGATATATCCACTTACAAGTTACAAATATAAATATCCTTTTTTCTCCTGAAAGGATTGTCAACTTTTGTTGAAGCGCAGTTGTTGAATGTTGACTAAATAATGGCATTAAAGAATTTTCTGCGAAATGGAGACGGAAAATGGGTCATAGAATTTTTTTTTTAAGAGAGAAATTTGTAAGTTGGTAGTCAATGGAGACTTTAGCACCAAACGACATTTCTTCGGGCATTGCCTAGTGGTTGATTTTGAAGATTGAGATGGATGATTAACCCACGAGGACAAATGAGCCAAAATCATTGTAGTCTTTTGGCTAATCTTGCAAATGGAAAATTACTTTCATAAGTAGTATACTTGTCTCGATAAAGCTGACTTCGTTACTTTTTACGTACTTAGTTGGTAAGACAGCAAATTTTTACCAGATCATATTAGCAGTACAAATATTAATTTACACTACTCTTTTTCACAACATTCAACATAATTATTTGCTTCAAATAAATTTGACTTTTTTTCAAATTACGACCAATCTAAGCTAAATGGGATTATCCACTAATTCCTTCCAGCCAAATGACGCATTAAGGACTTGTATTTCCATAGCAGATAAAGAAATGACAATTGTAGTCACAATTTTAAACGCAACATTGGACCATAAATTAGGGCAAGTGTCACACAAGCTAAACTTGAGTTAGGAATGTCACAATGTCTTTTCAAATATTCGAGTGAAGATATGTTTAATCGCTTGTCACCGAACCGAAAATACCAAGTTTAATTTGGCTAACTACTGCAATAGGTTTACTATGTAGTAAGTATAATCTATGAGCATTTACTCATGGATTAGTGAGTTGATAGTCAACTTCATATTCCCAACAAAATTAATATTGCAACGACTATGAATTATCTCGAATATAATATTCTCAATCCTGAATTAAAAATCATATTGAAAAGTCATTACAAATATCTTTATCACACTCAAATTAAATTATCTTAATTCATTTTCATTGGCGCAACAAGTAGTTTAGAATTGATTTTTCTTGTTCCAATTTTTATCTACCTATTTGTTTTTTTAAACCAAAGAGTTGTACATCGCCAACTAACTATTGTCCTAAAATTTCAGATTAAAGTTTGACTTTGGTTTCTAAATGTGAACACAGTCAATTAGGGTGATTCTTTCAATACTCCATAGTCCATACTCCTTCCCATTTTTACTTGTCATTTTTATTATAAAAAAATTTATTTTTATTTATCACTTTAGTAAATTAAGAGAGATTTAATCATTAGATTTTAGTAATTGATAATTTCTTAAGGATATGCCCGGAAAAAAAAAAGAAGAGGAAAGGATGGAGTAAAGTATAGCAAGTGGCATGTTGCTCCCAACGCACACGCAAGTATACGCGGTCGACAAGTAATAAAATGATAAGTAGAGTATCGTTCCCACGAGGACTATTCAGACTGAATTCTAGCAAACAATTTCTAACCAACTATCCAGGGATCTTTTTCCAATAGTGATGATTTAGTTAACTAAGGAACAGTAATTAAGAGGGTAAAAGTGAATTCAAACAGTGGAGCAAAACTTGGTTGTTATCAGTAATAAGGAGACGGTCCAGGGTCAGAGTTACGAACAATCCAGTTGAGTTTTCCAATTGATTCCACTTCTTAAATCCCGGGTTACTAACTAACAGGTTAATTGTACCCGTGAAAACCTTTCGATTCTTCACGGTCTATGCAGGCTACTCCAATCCCTATATGTCTATGGGTTGAATCACGTGCACGCATTAACGATCCTGTAATGAGTTAAACTAGGCAAGCAAGTATATGTCTATCCTACCCGCGAATTGGTTCCCCGATGCCCGGGTTCACAAACTAGTTCTATTCTTTCTTATTTGCGTTAATAAATTCCCTCTGTCGAGTTCAATCTAAAAACCATAGATAATGCGTAATAGTCGGGCCCTGACAATTACACAAGTGAAATCAAGAAAGAATAAGTAACCCGTAATGGGATTCAATTAATGGAAATCAATCTTCAAACATCAACTTTCATGAAATACTCCAACCCTAGAACGAGAGAATTAGCCACGCATACTCATAATAACAACACAAGGATTTGATGAAATAATGAAATAATGATGTAATAGATTAATGGAAGGAAGAAAAACCCTTGTTCTTGATGTTATGAGCTCTCTAATTGCTCCAAAGTCTGAACTCCCTTACAAAAACTAAGTAATAAACTATTTATAATGTTTCCAAACCCTTGGTAATAAGTTAGACCCAAAACTAGAAGGAATAGGGAGTAAAATCGCGCATAAGGGGCGCTACAACGGGCGCCCCGCGCCCCGAAAAGCGTGCACAAGACCAGAAGACGCCACCAGCCCTCGTGCTTTGGCCATGCGTCGCAGGCCTCAACGCGCCAGCCACCGCGCGCTACAGGCTGCGCGGCGCGTGAGCCATGGCGCCAAGCCATTTTCCTGTCCGTTTGCTCTTTTTCTCGTTCCGTGTTGTGCCTTCGTGTGCCCGATCCAATCCTCAATCAAAATCCAATCTTTTCTTGCTCAATCATGCTCTTACAAGCTCCAATTACACTGCATAACAACCTACATACACACGACATAAAATCAGTGTAAAACCACAGTCACAAGCTATAAAACAAGCGAATAAGGTACTAAAACGTGAGGAAATATTAAGGAAATATAGGCATAAAATGCCAAACATCACCACCCCACACTTGAACCCTTGCTCGCCCTCGAGCAAGTCACATCTCACTTCCCAACCTAGGTAAAACGGGTCTGCCTATGACTATGGTTGATACCGACCATTGAACCAATGCGCACATGACTACTATGGATCCACAAACATGCCAATAATTTTCCAAAACCAAAAATATGAGAACAACCACCCCAAAATAACTCAAATGCCCAAACTCAACTTATTGCAACCATGCTCCCACAAAATCACACCTATCTACTCAACCAAGAAGCCATCAACTTCACCTATTTCATGCAAACCACGTGCCCTCACCAATATGAAGCAAAAGAGAGTGTCCCCCAAGTATCACACACAACAATGAATATCGAGAATAGAATGGGGACCATTGCATAGAAAGAATTCACTCACTCTCATAAGAATCTCACATGTCACACACAATGTACCATAGGCTTGCCCGTAGTGTAGGACTCCACTAATGTAGGCTCACTCCAATCGGGATTAACTAGGACTTTAGAAAGGTCGTAATGTAGGCTAAGGTGCGGGTAGGATACATATGGGTAATAGTGACTACCTCCCTAAGCACTTTTAATACATCACATTTAATTTCAAACACAATTCTCAACAAGCCACCCAATCAACAACTTTCACACATACACCTTCTCAACAAGTAGCATATTTTCTTTTTAAGCACACACTAGCAAGGAAGGGATATCTTTTTCTCTTTTTTCTTTCTTTTCACAATTTTTTCTTTCTTTGCATTTTTTCCTTCTCTTTTTTTCAATTCATTTTTTTTTTCAATTTCATCAACTTCCAACCTTGCCAATGTTTTTCACTACTTCACACTTTTTACAAATATTCCCTTTCATTAGCTCCACTCAAGAACCTCCCAACATCCAACCACAACTCCAATCATCTACACAATATTAATAAAGTGCTTAAGGAGTAAAGGGCCAAAAGAGTCAATTTAAAACAAATGGGTAGGCTCGGGGTGTGGGTGCCAACAAAAAGGGTCAATGAAATCACAACAACAATTTTTCAAGGTATATATGTGAGGGTAGGCTAACAAAAGAAGGCCTTGTATCATTTCCCGACTAGAGCAAACCTAGGATTTCGCTTTGCACACACACGGGGCAAGTTCTAGACATTAATATGCAACATGGAGCAAACAAGAACATGCCTCACAACACACCTTGCACATGGCTCACACAAAAAGGCTCCATCAACAACTCTCAACCAAGCTTCTAGAATGCAACTTGTGGGAATTTAAGCACTCATGCACAAAAGTTAACAATAAGTCAAGCAAGCGGACTCAAGCATCTCAAGGGGGTTGTTCCATTTTTTTTTCTTCTTTTTCTCTAGGCATGCATCAAATTTAAACCAAGGACACCACAAATAGCACATGCAATCAAGTCCAAGTCCCCCGGTATCAACCAAATCAAAGACACCTAGCATTCCACCTAGTCCCTACGCCTAGGGTCACCTATACTAACTATTCTAATCCTAAAAATAAAAAACTACCCGGTTCAAAGGCCTCCCCGTGGAAAAGAACCGAGGTCATAAGAAAAACCACGGGGTGGATGACATGTACCGCTAATAAAAACTAAAAGGAAAATCTTTTTGGAATTTTTTCATTGGTTTTCTAATTTTTTTTCATTTTTCATAGATTAAAGCAAGAAACAAATCAAAGCAAGAAACAAATCAAAATAAAGTCAAGTGACAAAGGAAAAATCCTATGGTACATGCATCCCTAACCTCAAAAATAAGGGAGAGTTCCCCACCCCACACTTAAACTAAGCAATGTCCTCAGTGCTAAAAATAAGAAAGTGCAAGGGTAAAGAAGACTTCCCTGAAGACTCTAGTCCTTGGTGCTAGCATCCTCCAAGCTTTCATATGATATGAGGTACTCAGACTTCCCTCATCAGGTCATCAACATTAGGCAAGGGTGAGGACACCCCACACTTAGCCTCGACATTACACGAACCTGCAATCCAAGGAAAAACAAAAACTACGTGACACTATAAAATAAAATATTACAAGTACAAACTCGGGTTGCCTCCCGAGAAGCGCCTTAGTTAACGTCGTGGCACGACGACACATTTAGCTCACTTCCAGCATTTACGTCTTCTCTTCTTCCGACGAACTTTTGCTTTCTTCCTTTCTTTGAGAGACCCCAACTTCAACTTTACATTTGGTGTACTTCCATGTTCTTGACTCACACATTCAATCATAGAGCACTCTTCAACCTTAGCTATGTGCTCCTTCTCATTATACACCTTGAAAGTAACCTTCTCTCCATGCGCTCTAACAGTCATCTCACCCAGCTCCATGTCAATAAGTGCCTTCGAGGTGACTAAGAATGGTCTCCCCAAAATAATTGGAGCTTCTAAGTCCTCTTCATAATCTAGGACTACAAAATCAACAGAGAATGTAAACTTACCAACTTTTATCAACACATCCTCCAATTTACCATCAGGGTGAGTGAGTGATCCATCCGCCATCTTAAGAGTAACTGAGGAGGGCTTGATTGCTCCTAGTCCTAACCTTTTGCACACAGACAGAGGCATGAGATTTATGCTCGCACCCAAATCACACAAGGCACCAGTGATACTATGCCCTCCAATAGTACAAGGAATAGTAAACTTCCCAGGATCTTGAAGTTTTGGAGGTAGCTTGCTCAAGATTGTGCTACACTCCTCAACTAACTCAACTGAATCTATCTCTTGAGGCTTTTTCCTCTTGACTAAAATCTCTTTTAAGAACTTCACAAAGGATGGCATCAATTCAAACACATCAGCCAAAGGAATATTAACATGAAGTTCTTTCAGCATACTCATAAATTTTTGATATTGGGCCAAATCCTTCGATTGTATAAGCCTCTGCGGGAATGGTGGAGGTGGCCTAGGTGCCTCTTTTATCTCTTCTTTCTTCTTTACCTTCTCCACTTTTTCAATTTTTTCAATTTCAGCTTTCTCCTCAGGCTTGGTCATTAGCTCTCCACCATCAATTAAAGTCACTGCAAGACATTGTTCCGGCTCTTTTTTAACAGTACCTATTTCTCCCACCAACTGCCCCAACTGGTGCTCCAAGTTCTTGTGAGCACTTGCAAGATCTTGTATGGCCTGTGCATGGGCTGCAGTGTCAGCTATCATTCTCTGCTGGCCCGCCATTATCTGCTTTAGCATCTCCTCAACTGAACTGCTAACCTGCTGTGGTGGAGCTGGGGGTGGGTGGTAATTATTCGGGGCTCTCATATTGCCTTGATAATAAGAATTACCAAACTGATTTTGACCCTGCAGCCTGTTGTGATTACCCACGTAATAAACTGACTCTGGGTTAGAAGAGCAAACCTCTGTAGCATGGTCTTGACCACAAACCTCACAAAAGCTCTGGAGTTGTTGCACTGGAGCCACTGGGTGCTGAGTCTTTGGCAGAGCTAGCTTACTAATTTGATTGGAAATAGCATCCATCCTAGCCCGTAGCTCTGAAACTGCATCTAACTGAAGTACCCCTGCAGCTTTCTGCGTAGTAGCTCTACCATCACCTTGCCAATCAGGATTGCTCTGCGAAAACTTATCTAGTAAATCATAGATCTGGTCAAAATTTAAAGCCAATACTTGGCCTCCAGCAGCAGCATCTACCACGATCTTAGTATGTGCAGTCAACCCCTCAACAAAAGTATGTGCAAGAACCTCATTGGATTGGTTGTGGTGTGGACAATCTCTCAGTAAAGCTTTGAACCGCTCCCAGACTGAATACAAAGATTCTCCTTCTAACTGTCTGAAGGACATAATTTCACTCCTCACCCGGGCTGTCTTGGCAGATGGATAAAACTTAGCCAAGAACTTCTTAGCCAAATCATTCCAAGTGGTGATAGACCCAGACTTTTCAGCCTTTAACCACCTCTTTGCTGCCCCAATCAGTGAAAACGGGAATAAAGTCAAGCGAACATAATCAATAGGAACTCCCGTTGGTGTATAAGTATCACTGATCTCCAAGAAATTCTGGATATGTTGTTGCGGATCTTCATGAGGAAATCCACCAAATTGTCCAGTCGTATGTAACAGTTGTATCATACCGGACTTAATTTCAAAGTTTCCAGTAATTCTAGGCTTAACTATGCTCGAGGCTACTCCCTCCAGGCTGGGGAGAGCAACATCTCGCACAGCTAACGCTTGTTCTTCTGCCATTCCTGTAGGTAAAGATCAAGCAGGACCTAATACCTGAAACAGCACAAAACTCAAAACAAAAATTAAACCTGAATAGAAATTAATAAACTGTTCAAGAAGAAATCAGTCAATTGTTTAGTCCCCGGCAACGGCGCCAAAAACTTGTTGCTCCCAACGCACACGCAAGTATACGCGGTCGACAAGTAATAAAATGATAAGTAGAGTATCGTTCCCACGAGGACTATTCAGACTGAATTCTAGCAAACAATTTCTAACCAACTATCCAGGGATCTTTTTCCAATAGTGATGATTTAGTTAACTAAGGAACAGTAATTAAGAGGGTAAAAGTGAATTCAAACAGTGGAGCAAAACTTGGTTGTTATCAGTAATAAGGAGACGGTCCAGGGTCAGAGTTACGAACAATCCAGTTGAGTTTTCCAATTGATTCCACTTCTTAAATCCCGGGTTACTAACTAACAGGTTAATTGTACCCGTGAAAACCTTTCGATTCTTCACGGTCTATGCAGGCTACTCCAATCCCTATATGTCTATGGGTTGAATCACGTGCACGCATTAACGATCCTGTAATGAGTTAAACTAGGCAAGCAAGTATATGTCTATCCTACCCGCGAATTGGTTCCCCGATGCCCGGGTTCACAAACTAGTTCTATTCTTTCTTATTTGCGTTAATAAATTCCCTCTGTCGAGTTCAATCTAAAAACCATAGATAATGCGTAATAGTCGGGCCCTGACAATTACACAAGTGAAATCAAGAAAGAATAAGTAACCCGTAATGGGATTCAATTAATGGAAATCAATCTTCAAACATCAACTTTCATGAAATACTCCAACCCTAGAACGAGAGAATTAGCCACGCATACTCATAATAACAACACAAGGATTTGATGAAATAATGAAATAATGATGTAATAGATTAATGGAAGGAAGAAAAACCCTTGTTCTTGATGTTATGAGCTCTCTAATTGCTCCAAAGTCTGAACTCCCTTACAAAAACTAAGTAATAAACTATTTATAATGTTTCCAAACCCTTGGTAATAAGTTAGACCCAAAACTAGAAGGAATAGGGAGTAAAATCGCGCATAAGGGGCGCTACAACGGGCGCCCCGCGCCCCGAAAAGCGTGCACAAGACCAGAAGACGCCACCAGCCCTCGTGCTTTGGCCATGCGTCGCAGGCCTCAACGCGCCAGCCACCGCGCGCTACAGGCTGCGCGGCGCGTGAGCCATGGCGCCAAGCCATTTTCCTGTCCGTTTGCTCTTTTTCTCGTTCCGTGTTGTGCCTTCGTGTGCCCGATCCAATCCTCAATCAAAATCCAATCTTTTCTTGCTCAATCATGCTCTTACAAGCTCCAATTACACTGCATAACAACCTACATACACACGACATAAAATCAGTGTAAAACCACAGTCACAAGCTATAAAACAAGCGAATAAGGTACTAAAACGTGAGGAAATATTAAGGAAATATAGGCATAAAATGCCAAACATCATGGCACACCCACATTAAATGTTCTTAACACACCCACAGCTAAAGATCACAAAAACACCACTTCCAATCTGTCAATTACCCCAATTAACTTGTCAAATGTCCATCATCCAGAAGATATAGAGAAATGTAATGATCAAAAAATCTTATTTAATCCTATAACTAATGACACTATCAGCAAAGACAACTACTACTTAGAAAAAATATCACCAAAAAACTCTAAGAAAGAAGATAATGCCAAGGCTTCCAACATCCAATTACTACCGCAGAAGTCAAAGACAAAGAAGGAATACTTGGACAAGGGATCAAACTCAAGCAACAATGTCAACAATACCAACAAACCCTCCAGCAAATCCCATGACCCAACCACTGAACACACCCCCAGCCCCACAAATCAACCCCCCAGCATCACTAGCACCAGTCCAAGCATCACAGTCTCTTCTGGAACAAGGACTAATGGGATACTCGCTGAACGTACCTGTTCAAGTAAATGGACAACCAGCCATGGCCCAAATAGGAGATCCAGCACACATGGCATTGATAATCACCGAGGGGCTGAGAATAAGCTTGACAAATGTGACAACCAACCTCAACTCGCTACTAGCAAACATGACACAGCTATCACCTACAATGACATATCCTCTCTTCCCTGTGCAAGTAATGAGCCAATATCCTTGGGTAATTCAACCATGGAACTTGATGAGCAACCCCCAGATACCATCCATGAACTTGAACCTACCACTTTATCCACAGGAGAATCAAAACCAACTGAATACGGCTCCATTTATTCAAACAGTGAATCAAAACTTCATGAACCATGCAGTAATGAGTTCAACCCCTGCGAATCAAAACATGTACCCAACCAATTTGATCCAAGCTATAACAACACAAGCTTATGTGAACCCGGCTGCAGCAACTCAAAATCCTGTGAACCCAGCTTCTACGCTCCAAACTCCTGTGAATCAATATTTGAACCAATCCACCATGGTTCAAACTCCTTTGAATCAGCATACTCTGAACCAAGTCCCAACTACATCTCATCAAAACATCCAAACAATCAACAATTCCCTATTTCAAGCTCCCAGCCAGACAGTCAACAACAACACCAACATCAATCAAAATCCCCCAGTAAATGCTCGAAATCAAATGGGAAACCAAACAACAGAGGAGGACGAAGAGGGGGGACACTCAACAACAGCAACAGTGGAGAACGCAATGCTATGGCACTCAAGAACTCTAACGTTCAAAGAAAACCAAGGAAAAAGGTACAACTTGCGCTTCCCGGCGGATTTAAGGAAATGCTCCATATCTATAAGAGAACTAATGCACTCTGCAACCTACAAGTACGGGGTGGTGCTCATTCCAACGATGTACGAGAACTACTGGACAAACAGGGACAACATGAACCTGTCAGGACCTTCATCATCCCGAATGAGCTCGAACCCAATCAGGGGGGGGAGCTCTGAACCTAGAACTAGCTCGATGAGTATCATTGTCTGGAATTGTAGGGGAGCAGGAAGTGATGACTTTCGAAGAGCTTTTCGATCCATGCTTGACTATAACAAGCCAGTTCTTGTTGCTCTTCTAGAAACCAAAATGCAGGAACACAATAACTTGATGAGGGACTTTGGTTTCAACAGCTTAATTCAGGTCGCTGCAAACGGCAACTCAGGAGGCATTGCAATTCTGTGGAAGACTGGGGAGATAGAGGTCGATCAAATTGGATCCACGGATCAGGAAGTTCACGCCATGATAAAGGTTAATAATATTTCTAACCCTACTAAATGGCTGTTTACAGTAATATATGCTAGCAACTTAGCAAATGAGAGAGATATTCTATGGGATAATTTGAAAACAGTAGCTAACAATTATAATGGACCATGGCTTCTAGCTGGGGATTTCAATCAAGTTACGAAAGCATCGGAAAAATTTGGTGGAAGACCAGTAAACTATAACAATGCATCAAAATTGATTCACTGTTTAAATTTTTGTAACTTTCTGGACCTGGGGTACAAGGGGTCTAGGTTTACTTGGACCAACAAAAGCAAGACAAAAGCCAATATTATTATGGAAAGGCTGGATAAAGTTTATGCCAATCCCGAGTGGTCAAATATTTTTCACGAAGCCAGCGTTACTCATATGACGAGGATCCATTCGGATCACTGCCCTATTAAAATAGACCTTACTAAAACTTTTATCCGAAGGAATGAGGTCTTTAGGATAGAATCCATGTGGACGTCTCATCCAACTTTTAAGCCGCTTGTAAAAGAAACTTGGTCGAACCAAGATAATATTAGTAAGGCTATTGAAAATTTTACTAACCATGTTAAAGATTGGAATAAAAATACTTTTGGTAATATCTTTAAGAAAAAAAAGATTATCAACGCTAGAATCGAGGGTATTCAAAAATCCCCGCATTACATGACTAGTCAATTTCTAATTGACCTTGAGCTAACCTTGTTAGAAGATCTAAAGCAAATTCAAAAACAAGAAGAGGACTTTTGGAAACTAAAATCAAGAATTCAATGGATTAGTCAAGGGGATGCAAATACTAAGTTCTTTCACATTACTACAATGTATAGGAGACGTAGAAACAGGATCCTTAGTATTAAAGATGAAGCGGGGAATTGGTACTACAATCAAAATGATATCATGGATAAAATTCAAAATTATTATCAAAACCTCTATAACACTAGTTTAGAGAACAGTTGGTATAATTCGGATTACATACACTTCAACACTGTCCTAAACAATGATGAAGGCCTAGCCTTAATAAGAAATATCTCAATATGGGAAATTAGAAAAGCTTTGTTCTCTTTCAAGCCGTTCAAGGCGCCTGGCCCGGATGGTTTACATCCTTTCTTCTTTCAAAATTATTGGGACGAAACAAAAGAAAAGTTAATTGAATTTTGTCTGAATACCTTTGATAATGGTAGCATGAGTGAAGACTTAAATCAAACTTACATCTGCCTCATTCCAAAGTGTCCAAATCCTGAAACCATTAAGCAATTTCGTCCCATTAGCTTATGCAATACAGCGTATAAAATCCTATCTAAAATCATAGCTAATAGAATTAAGCCGCTCCTTCCAAAATTAATCCACCCTACTCAAACTAGCTTCCTTAAGGGGCGTAGGGCATCGGATAATGGGATCATAGTAAATGAAGTTCTACATTACTTTAAAAGCACTAAAGGTAGAAAAGGGAAAATGATGATCAAAATAGATTTAGAAAAAGCCTTTGACAAAATGGAATGGTCTTTCATAAAAACATCTTTGTCATCCTTAAATTTTCCAAAGAAATTAATAAAATTAATCATGTCATGTATTACTACTACTTCCACCTCCTTACTTATTAACGGTAATAGAACCAAATTTTTTAAACCTTCAAGGGGTATAAGGCAAGGAGATCCGTTATCGCCCTATCTTTTCATTTTAGGTATGGAAATGCTCTCTCGAGTGATAAATCACGAAGTCGACTGTAATAGATGGGATCCCATCAAAATTGCAAATAAAGGCCCGCTCCTATCCCATCTATTCTTTGCAGACGATCTAATCCTTCTGTTAGAAGCAAATAATAAGAGTTGTGATTCAGTCATTAAGACATTGGACACTTTTTGCAAAATATCAGGGCATAGTATAAATTTTGCGAAATCTAAGATTATTTTCTCAAATAATACTGATGATAATACAAAAAACCACATAAGCCGTAGGCTGAATATTAACCATGGGGAAAACTTTGGTAAATACTTAGGGTTCCCCATGAAGAACAGTAAAATGAAAAATTCGGATTTTCAATTTATTATTGACAATCTTAACAACAAGTTAACGGGTTGGAAAACAAATTTCCTTACTATGACTGGTAGAACAACCTTAATTAAATCAACTCTAGCCACAATACCAAACCACATAATGCAATTATATGAACTCCCTAGTACTATAACCCATAGGATAGATAAGATCCAAAGAGATTTTCTATGGGGTAGCAATCCAGACAAGAGGAAGTGTCACTATGTAGGGTGGGATAGGGTTACAAAACACAAAAGCAAAGGAGGATTAGGGCTATGCAAAACTCGATGGAAAAATATGTCTTTCCAAGCGTCTTTAGCTTGGAGGTTTAAAAACTCAAGCTCTACCTCGTTATGGGCAAAAGTTCTTGAGAATAAATACAAGAACAGAAATAAGCGGACTAGCAAGAAGTCACAGATATGGAAAAACATTAAAAAAGGAGAGGAAATATGTCATAAAGGGATGCATTGGGCTGTGGGTGATGGAAACAAGATCAACCTATGGAGTGATCGTTGGATATTAGGCAAGGATGAGCTAAACAAATATATTATAGGCCCTCTAAATAAAAACCAAAAAGACGAACGGGTTTCCAGTATCATCCACGAAGGGAAGTTTGATGTCGATAGAATTCCGTTCCCTATCCCAGATGACATTAAGCATAGTATCAACAGTACTTACATTAAGAAATATGAGGATAAGAAAGATAGTTTAAGCTGGAATAGCGGAAAGCATGGAAATTTCTGTACCAGTTCAGCATATTCCATCATATCCCAAACGCATAGTAACCCAAATATTGAAGATAGAGATCTCTCCTGGATCTGGAAATGGAATACTATAAATAAACTTAAATCCTTCCTATGGCTCGCAACTCTTAATAGACTTCCAACAGCTAGTATGTTATCCAACAGGAATATCACTACTTCTGATATTTGCTCTATATGCGGTAATGAAAAGGAAGACATAAACCATCTATTCTTTAGATGTATCTATGCTAGGTTTATATGGAATGCTTTCAACAGAAATATCTTGCTATCGATCACCTTTATTGAACATGAAGATTTTATTGATTGGCTTAAGAAGGAAAAGCACTCTAAAGAAAAGTATAATAGGTTCCTCAAATGGACTGACATCATCCCCTTCATCTTATGGCACATCTGGCTTCAGAGGAATGCTAAAATACATAAGAATAATCTCAAGATTGCAAACAAAGCTGATATAGAGGGAAAAGCAATGGAATTCATCCTATTCACAGAGAAAGAAAAGCTTCTCAAGAAGCAAACTATTTTAGTCAAATGGACTCCTCCCATAACAAATACCTTTAAGCTTAACATAGATGGTTCTTGTTTGGGAAATCCGGGGAAAGGAGGTATAGGTGGAGTAATAAGGGATAGCGAAGGGAACTGGATATTGGGTTACAGTAAGAGTATCGCTAACACTACTATTGTTTATGCTGAACTATGTTCCTTACTTCAGGGTCTTGAAATAGTTGTTGATAGGAACCTAACCCCCATCTCCATCGAAACTGATTGTCTGGAAGTAATTAATCTTGTCTCTAACAGAAATGGCTCCCATCAAAATTTGATAAACGATTGCAGGTGGCTATTATCTAGAGCTGGAGATCCTGAACTGCAGCATGTCTACAGAGAAGCCAATGGAGTGGCGGATGCACTAGCAAAATATGGCTGCAGCTTAACACCTTTTGAAAGCTTAAAGATTTATCATGATTCTCCTGCTTTTGTTTATGATGTTTATGTAAAAGACTGCCTAGGAACTGTTTCACCTAGGTCAGTTAATGTTTGTAATATTTCAGCACCTTTGAACCCTGGCCAGTCTGATGGCATGTCCTCAGAAGCAGCCAACCTTTGTAGTAGAATGTAATGTTTCCTTTATGAATGAATAAAAGTCTTGTTTACCAAAAAAAAAAAAAAAAGTATAGCAAGTGGCCATGTTTTAGAAACGTGAAAGGAAATTGACTTTATTTTTAAACTACGACCTATCCTAATAGAATAAAATAAGCCTAAAAAATCGCTGAATACTTTTTCTTTTGATACTTCTAGTTAAAGTTTTTCTTTTTTTTAATTCATTAGTTGAATGAAATAAACATGTTTTTCTGAGATTCATTACTCCCAATAATGCACTTGTTTATGCTGCATTGTCCTCTTGAATTTTGTTATCCTATTGAAAATGGTAACATTGTCCTCTTGAAGTTTGTGCTGCATTAAGTTCTTGCTTAAAATCTTGCCTTTTAATTGATTTAATCGGTCTATCAATAGCCTTTAGGCTGACGTAACTATTAGTTGAAGTTTGCAAGCTGCCTTATGGGTCGTTTGGTACGTAAATGAGTTATGCGAAATACAAGTATTAGTTATGTAGATATTAGCAGTATAGGTATTAGTTATATAAGTATTAGCAATATAGGAATAGACAATGCAAGTATTAGCTATACAGAAATTAGCTATGCAGATATAATTTTTTGTTGAAGGAATGGTTTGTTGTATTAATAATTAGTACACATTGTATAATTTAAATTAACTAATGATGACTGAAGAATTGTAATTTCTTCTCTTCGTTCTACTTCTCGTGTGCGTTGTTCTGATCTTGGTTCTCGTCTTAGATTTAGGTTGAATGAATGATAGTATAATATAATGTAAAGAGATGTGAGGACATATATGTCCTTTTAATATTTTAATAACAACATAACTAATACCCGCATTATTATTCCATCTCCTATTCCGCACAAAATAATACATAGATTCACTCATTAATTTATGCGGGTATTATTAGTGCAGGTTTCTAAATCAAAATCAAACGATGCATTATTAGCGCATATTTTTATACCTTCTTACAAAACAAACCAAACGATGCATAAACTTTATGAGGAATTTAGTGCAGGTATTAATTTTTATGTACCCCAACCAAACGACTCTAGGTTATATGTTCGTCTTTCTTTTCTATCTACTCCATAGTTCTTTCTCAAAAAATTTCACCGCATACCCTCCATAAAGAGTGGTTTTGCAAAATTGCCCACTCTAAGAAATGTTTTAGTAAAATGCGCTTATTTAGTCTAGAGCCAAGACTTCAAGGAAAAAAATTTGTAAGTCTTGGCAATTGGCTATACTTTAAGGGCAAGTGTTGTTTTGTCAATACTTCAAGTTATATGGCAATAATGCAGGGAAGACTGGAAGGAGCATGCCAGGACTTACGACGAAGTGCAGCAAGTGTTGCCTTTTGACAACACTTGTCGTTCAAGTGTTGGCAAATCGAGTAGGGGTCAAAGGCAAGTCTTGCCTTTTGTCAAGACTTACAGCCAAGTGCGGCAAGTATTGCCTTTTGCCAATACTTGAAGGGATAAGTGTTGAAAAGTGGAGAAATAAAAAGGCAAGTCTTGGCCCCGACCTAAAAACTTGACAGGAGTATTTCGGCCCTGATTTTTTTTCATTAAACATTAATGGGGATATTTTTGCAAACCATCTGTTAGCACGGGCAAAAAGGCAAACCATTGCTTCCCGTGTATGCTCGTTTTTGTCATTGTGATTCTTGAAGGTCAAATTTCAATCTTGATTCATTGAGAATATTAAAACAAGTAGCAATACTAAAAAAATTATTTGTAGTATGCTTTAAATTAGCTTATAGTGTAAAAAAAAGAAGATTTAAACTATCAGTATATATTAGTTAAATTCTATTTTTTAATTTATAGTTAATTGATTCACAAATCCCAAAATCGATTTGACATAATCTATACAAATATCTTTATCTCATTAAAATAAATTATCTTGAATTCATTTTCATTGCCACTTCTTGTAAGACAGAATAAACTCGTTTTCTAGTTCCGATTTTTCTTCAACAAACATTTTTCTTTAATAAAGAGATGCGCAGTCAACTAATAGTGTCCCAAATTTAAATTAAACCTTAATTGTGTTACATGATGCAAGTTAATTTATTTTTCACGTGTGAGCATGTTTGACACGCGCTAATTGATCTGTAGTCATTGCACACAAATTCGTTGAAAAATCGCCATCTCCGGATAAGTCTCAGGTTTTTATATTGGGACTTTTAACTAACATGTTAAAGTTCAGTATAAAAATACTGGGATCACTTAAACACTATTTTCAGTATAAAATACTGGGACTTTATACATATAAAGCTCTAGGGGACTATAAACATGAATCCCATTATAAAATAATGGGATTTTGAATGTTCAAAGTCCCAATATAAAACCTGTGACTAGTCTGAGGTGTTTGTCACCGCTAACAGAGTGTAAGTCCGCGCGCGATTTTTTGGGTATTCCTCAACTAATTTTAAAATAGTGGATAATTCTCACTTAGCGAGTCCAAAAATAACTATACATCAAATTTTCTCTTTCGAAATATGAACACTTAAAAACCTGAACAGTCAAATTCAAATGAAACAAAAGGGGTAAATCTTCACTTAAGGAATTAGAGTAAATTAGTTCGTAAAAATTTAGTGTAGGGGCCTGTTTGGCGCGCGTTAATTGATTTGTAGCCGTCAAAAACAAATTCGCTGAGAAATAGCCACCTCCGGACAAATCCCAGTATAAATACTGAGGCTTTGAACAAAACTTGTTCAAGGCCCCAGTATTTGTACTGGGGAAGCTTCAGTAAACTAACCCCAGTATAAATACTGGGGCTTTGAACAAGTTTTGTTCAAGGCCCCAGCATTTTGTTATGGGACTATGTATAAAGCTTCAGTCCCATAACAAAATGCTGGGGCTGTGAACAAAACTTGTTCAAAGCCCTAACATTATTATGGGTCTGAAGCTTTATATATAAAGTCTCATAACCCATCATTTTGTTATGGGACTCATCTTTATATATAAATACCCATAACAAAATACTTGGACTTTGAACAAGTTTTGTTCAAAGCCCCAGTTTTTTGTTATGGGGCTAGTCTGGGGTGTTTTTCCAACGCTAATGGAGCTTAAGTGTACGCGCAAATTTTTGGCTATTCTTCAATGAATTTTGAAACGGTGGATAGTTCCCATTGAGCGCGTCCAAAAATGGCTAGTGATCAAAATTTCCCAATTAGTTCTTGCATAAGATAATTCAGGAAGGATTATAAATATCCTGATATCCTCCCTACTTAAACCCACATCAATTGTTTTATTAAATCAGCATTTCAAGAAATCCATATACGGTGTATCTCTATAACTAGAGTCAAAATTAATAATCATACATAAAACAAACCAACAAGTGTTATTACTTTCCAATTAATATGAAATCTAACCAAGAAGGACAATTATTAATGATCAAGATAAAGACTAATTTTTATGTAGCAGATTCTCTATTTGTTAAGTATGCTTATATAATAGGTGATGACTGGTGTTACCAACAAAATATTATTGTGAAATTAGTTTTGCGAGTCATCCACTACCACTAGTGTATGTTTTTGGTGAAAGGTTCATTGACCCATTCTCACCTGTTGTAAGTTAGCACAAATCAGTAGGTGAACGGGCTCCGTCAACTGGCCGTCACCAACACCGTTATGACAAGTTGCGGTAGGTGAAAGGCCCTACGTGGGAAATGCTCAATTTCAACAGGTCAACTTTGAAACCCAATTTTGAATGAAAGAATAGTTTTTTTTTTTTTTTTTTTTTAAACCTCATCCTCTCATTTTTTACTTTTAGTGTGACTCAAATCCACAATCTCTTAATTGTAGGTGAATGGTATTTGCTATTTCAGCAGTAGGTGGATGGTGTTTACTATTTGAGCAATTCTCACTTGTCGAAAAAAAAAAATTGAATCCCAATTACCTCTAATTTTCTTTTTAGCATAACCATATCACTAATGCTGATTTGAGTTGCGCAAGACTTATTAAAACAAGCGTTTCTTATCAAAACAAAATTCATTTCTAAAGTTTGTATCTGAGAAATATGATTAAAGATGAAAGAATCTAATCAATCTCGTCCCAGCCTTTAATGGTCCCACCGGCTAACTATAAGACCAAATCCCCATCCCTGAACTACTCTCGCCAACCCCACACTTCCACATTTGTGATATCCCAACAATAAATTTTTTTCCTTTTTAAAAAACAAGTTTCCAAGAAGTTGCCCCTTAACAACCCAAAATACCAAACTGTAGACATTTAAATTTTATTTGAATTTAAATCCGTAAAATTATTGGATTATATGTTAATTCAAGAAAACATAGTCCAACAAAAAATACTATTGGGCCAATATAATTAATTTAAGTCCAAAATATATGGATTTAATTAAAGGCCTAACCTCATTGGGCTAGTCCATATTGTCGGACTTTTAATGATAAGCCCGATTCTTTAGCCCAAGGTCCATGCCACGTGTCGTATGACGTGGCGCCAAGTCAAATCATGGACCAATACGGTCATGCTGCCTTGCACAAGCGATGTAGCATGCTAAGTCAATACAAGAGCCAATCAAATGTCGCCAAGTGTTCAAAATGACATGGCTTTTGATGATAGCTTTGATGACTCAAGCTGACCAATCAAAATGGAGGAAAAATATGTATATTTATCACATAACTCCTTCCCTTACAACTATAAATAGGGGTCACAAGGTCATCAAAAGGGACAGAAGTTGGACAATCTGCCAGAGATCAAGAAGCACTCCATACATAAGAAGCCTTCCCTCCTGGCTGTAACCAAGAAGTCTTCTACAAATCACTAAGCCTATCCCTCCTGGCAGTGATCAAGAAGTCTTCCATACATCCTCTGCCGCCACGTTCGTGACCAAGGTTTGCCTCCACGCTCGTGATCATACCCGGCTGCCAAGTCCAATTTGCCAATTCAAGAACAAGCTGTAGAGCCCTTGAGTTGATAATCTGGGGAGAAGAATCAGAGGATTACATCTTTGATTTAAGATTAGTCTAAAGATTGTAACCCGCATCACTTTAATAAATCAAATATTACTTGTGGATACTCTTTTATTGTCTTAATTATTTTGAGGCAACAAATTTATTGTCTACAAATTTGGCACGCCCGGTGGGACAATCTTTACCTCTCATCTCTTCCCTCCACTAATCAAAGTTCAAGAATACTGCCATGGCTTCCAAGGAGATCAATTCCAAATCCACATCTGCTAAGCCTGCCATATCCAAATTTTGTGCTGCAGTGGAAGACATCCTAGATGTTACCAAAGGGGGCGTGTTTCCGGTTACACGGAGCCAAGCCAAATTGCTAGAACAACAAACACGTCAAGTGTCATCCGGATCTACCCCTGTTTTTGGATCATCATCCCCAAAAGGTGCAAAGTCCTCTGTAAGCATGACAAAAGAAGGGTACACTGTTGCTGAAATGGTCGATAAGGTTCTTGCCCGACTCGATGCGTCTGGATCCAAGAATCCTCCTCCGCTGGCTGATGACGACATCCTGAGCACTGGAGCCACTCCGATCACTCCGCTTGACACGTCCAAATTTCATGTTCAAGAAAACCCATGTTATTCTCCGTCATCTCCAATGGTGATGCATGCAATGATGACCAACGCTTCTACAGTGGAGGAGCAACTTGCACAGTTGGCAAAGTCAATTGAAAGCCTGACAAATGTTGCCAAAGAACAAGACATTCGAATTGCAAAACTCACAAGCCTGATAGAAGGCAAGGTGGAAGGAGAATCAAGCCATGCAATTGGAAAGCTCCCCGAAAATCATGAGAAGGAGTTACCCCAAGCAAAGCTAATTGAACCTGCCGGAGAAATTCAAGTTTCATCGGAAGGCCTTATTCCCGTTGATCAACTGAAAGAGTTTATCATGGGAACTCTTAAAGACAAGTATGAGGTGGCCTCCAAATCTTCCCTTACTTATGCAAAGCCGTACACTGCCAGAATTGATAGCCTGAAGATGCCTGTAGGATATCAACCTCCCAAATTCCAGCAATTTGATGGCAAAGGGAACCCAAAGCAGCATGTTGCGCACTTTGTTGAAACATGCAACAACGCTGGGACTTATGGAGACTATCTTGTCAAGCAGTTCGTCCGCTCCCTCAAAGGGAATGCCTTTGACTGGTACACCGATCTTGAGGCTGGATCTATTGATAGTTGGGATCAACTAGAGCAAGAATTCCTCAATCGCTTTTATAGTACAAGGCGCACTGTGAGCATGGTGGAACTTACAAGTACTCGTCAACGCAAAGATGAACCCGTGATTGACTTTATTAATCGGTGGAGGAATGCAAGCCTCAATTGCAAAGATCGACTCAGTGAAGCTTCCGGCATAGAAATGTGCATCCAAGGAATGCATTGGGGACTCCGCTATATTTTGCAAGGAATTAAGCCAAGGTCATTTGAAGAGCTAGCAACTCGTGCCCACGACATGGAGTTGAGCATGGCCTCTGTAGGAAATGAAGTGCTTCCTATCCAAGAGCCTCGCAAGCTTAAAGACAAGCAAGAAACAAAAGATGGAGCAAGATCGTACCTAAAACTGAAACCAAGGAATCCATGAATGTCAATGCTACGCCCGTGAAGTTCACCACCAAAGTGAGCAAAAACAAAGTGTAAAGACAACTTCCTTGGAAGACAAGCCAAACCGAAAGCTAACTTTGAAGGAGATGCAAGAGAAGGAATACCCATTCCTTGATTCTGACGTTTCGGCAATTTTTGATGAACTCCTTGTCTTGAAGCTTCTCGAGTTACCAGAAATGAAGCGGCCAAATGAAGCAGGGAAAACCAATGAACCTAACTACTGCAAGTACCATCGTTTACTTGGCCACCCAATTGAGAAGTGCTTTGTCTTCAAGGATAAAGTCATGGAGTTAGCCCGTGAAGGGAAGATTAAACTTGAAGATGAGAAAGCAAGTGCAAACCAAATCTCCATCACTTTTGGTTCATTCGACCCTGTCGTGATATGCAGTACTTCAAATGAACCATTGTCTGGTCCTATGCCGAGTCATCCCACCTCTGAAGATCGATTATTGAAGAAGGATAAAGCAAAAGTTGATCAACTCGATGATGGAGGCTGGATTCTCGTGACACGACGTAAACACCGCAAAACGAGACCAACAAATGACTTGCCTAGACAGCCAACTAGAGGAAAGATGGTGAGGAAACCTGAGAAGGAAGAGGTAGTCAAGCACTCAGAAATAGCCAAAGTCGAGGAGCATTACTGCCAAAATCCGCGTCGACCAATAACGTTGGAGGAATTTTTGCCAAACTGGTTTCACACTAGTTTTCCTTGCAAGGACAACAAGGCTTCATGTTGTAATGTTGATGAGAAAGGAGTGGAAAATGCAACTTCCTCCAGTTCAATACTAGAAGATCCTTCAAGCTCTTCTCACGAAACATCAGAAGCTTGCATGGCCAAAATCACATTCACTGATGATGATATCTTGCTTGGTGAAACATATCACAATCGCCCTTTATTCATGGTTGGATTCGTACGTGAGCAAAGGGTGAACAGAATCCTGATTGATGGCGGATCCGGAGTTAACATCCTGCCTGTTCGCACAATGAAGAAGCTTGGATTCTCTACTGAAGATCTCTCTGTGAGTCGCCTATTGATCCAAGGATTCAACCAGGCGGGTCAAAGAGCCATAGGAGCCGTCAATGTGGACATAGTCATTGAAGAAATGAAATCAAGTGTGTGGTTCCATGTGATTGACGCTGAGACTTCATATAATGTCTTACTTGGTAGGCCTTGGATACATGAAAATAAGGTGATTCCGTCCACTTACCACCAATGCTTAAAGTACCACGAAGGTGGAGTAGAAAAGAAGATCGTGGCCGATGATAAACCATTCACTGAAGTCGACGCACACTTCGCTGATGCGAAGTTTTACTTAAAGAACTACATCGTGAAGGAAACAAAAGTCGATGACATCGTGGTGGCGAAAAATGCTGAGGTTGTCGCTAGAAGAGCTGAGGTAGCAGCTGGGAAAGCTAAAGTTACAACCGACGAAGGTCAAGTTCACCTCAAGAAAAGACAAATCCACCAAGAGAATGATTTATCTCTAGGAAGGGGAATACCTCATGGATTCCGATATGTGCCAAAGACGAAGAAAGATGAGGGTTCGTCATCTAGTCTCCAAGGAGATACCCTAGAGGGATTAACTCTTCCTATCAAGCGGATTGATGCAGTAAAGTTGACTTCAAAGTTACTTGGGAAGTTCGTGGCTTGCAATCCACCACAAAATGTTTCACTCCCTGGGAAGCGAACAAAGGAAGGATTTGACCCAAATGCTTACAAATTGTTTGCAAAGGCGGGATACAATCCTAACGAGCCATCCAAGTTGGGTAAGCTCCTGCCCGAAGCTGGTGGGAGTGGAAGTATGATTGAAGATAAGGAGTATGTGCCAAAGAAATCACGTGAAGGCCTAGGATACAAACGACCTCCGCCAGTTTGTATTTCCATAAGAAGAGCCAACAAGCATCTGGTGGGCAACAATTACATCACTGCCGAAGACGAGTCTATGGTCTCTATCAAAAGGGTTTCCGTCTTCGATCGGCTTGGGGAAACATCTACTCGAACTTCTGTCTTTGATAGGCTAGGGCCCTTGAAGAAGGAAAACAAGTGCCAAAGAAAGCATAGAAGTTTTAAAGCACGCGCCACCAGAAAGTTCACCAAGAAAGATTTCCAAAGTCTGATTCCCTCTAGAATGAGGCGAGAAACACAACTTCTAGTTTCATGTGAAGAAGTGTTGAAGGCAAAAACTCGCACCATAATCCATACAAAGGAGCGCAAAGAGGATGAAGAAAGCATTGGTTCCTCATATCACATTGTGGCACAAGACGAGCAAGCTCCTCCACGTCTAGCAAAGATCAATATGAAGTTGGAGGAAACCTTTTGTTGTCACCACATATCCTTCAATGAAGGCGACCCAAAAGAAGATGAAGATGCTAAGGATGCTCCGCCTGAACTTGAAGAAGGAGTGAAAGCAACGGTTGACGCATTGAAAGAAATCAACCTCGGTACTGATAATGACCCAAGGCCTACTTATATAAATGCTTCGCTAGATAGAGATGATGAAATCGCTTACATAGAGCTGCTTAAAGAATATAGGGACGTATTTGCTTGGAGTTATAAAGAAATGCCCGGCCTTGACCCGAAAGTAGCAGTTCATCATCTCGCGGTCAAAGGGGGTGCTCGTCCTGTCAAACAAGCCCAACGCCAGTTTAAGCCTGAATTGGTTCCTTTGATCGAAGGGGAAGTGAACAAGCTCATTGAAGCCGGTTTCATTCGCGAAGTCAAGTATCCTACATGGATTTCAAGTATAGTTCCTGTAAGGAAGAAGAACGGCCAAATCCGGGTTTGTGTCGACTTTAGGGACCTTAATAATGCATGCCCTAAGGATGAGTTTCCGCTCCGATTCCACAACTCATGATAGATGCTACCACCGGATATGAAACAATGTCCTTTATGGATGGCTCATCCGGGTACAATCAGATTCGCATGTCGCCGAAAGATGAAGAGCTTACAGCATTTCGGACTCCTAAGGGAATCTATTGTTACAAGGTGATGCCATTCGGCTTGAAAAATGCCGGCGCCACGTATCAACGAGCCATGCAAAATATCTTCGACAACTTGCTTCACAAAAATGTCGAATGTTACGTTGATGACCTGGTGGTAAAATCAAGGAAGAGCAGTGACCACTTGCAAGACCTGAGGATGGTATTTGATCTGCTAAGAAGGTACCAACTTAGAATGAATCCTATGAAATGTGCATTTGGGGTTACTTCGGGAAAATTCCTTGGCTTCATTGTTCGACATCGGGGGATTGAAATTGACCAAGCCAAAGTAGATGCGATTTTGAAAATGCCCGAGCCTAGGAATATCCATGAGTTGAAGAGCCTCCAAGGGAAATTGGCGTATCTCAGAAGATTCATCTCAAATCTAGCAGGGAGGTGCCAACCGTTTAGTCATCTCATGAAGAAAGGTGTCCCTTTTCACTGGGACCAAGCTTGCAGGATTGCCTTCGAAAGTATTAAATCATACTTGATGAAACCTCCAGTTTTAGCTGCTCCTAAGCCTGGAAAGCCGTTGATACTGTACATAGCAGCGCAAGAAAGGTCAGTTGGAGCACTCTTGGCTCAAGAGAATAGTGAAGGGAAAGAAAACTCCCTTACTACCTAAGTAGAATGATGACGCCGAATGAGTTGAAGTACTCACCAATAGAAAAGTTATGTTTGGCACTTGTCTTCTCGATTCAAAAATTGAAGCACTACTTTCAGGCTCATGTTGTTCGTCTCATTTCTAAAGCAAATCCCATCAAGTTCGTGATGTCAAAACCCGTCCTCAGCGACCGGCTTGCACGGTGGTATCTCCAATTTCAACAATTTGAGATTGTGTACATTCCTCAAAAGGCTGTAAAAGGGCAAATATTGGCGGACTTCTTAGCGGCTCATCCAATACCGGATGATTGGGAATTAACTGATGAACTACCTGATGAAGATGCGATGGTCATCGAGGTTGAACCGCCTTGGAAGATGTATTTTGATGGAGCCGCACATCGTGAAGGAGCTGGAGCCGGTGTGATATTTGTTACTCCTCAAGGAGAAGTACTGCCATATTCCTTCGCTTTAACGCAATGTTGCTCCAATAATGTAGCAGAATATCAAGCACTCATCCTTGGGCTTGAAATGGCAGTCGAAATGAAGCAGCTTCAATTACAAGTCTTCGGGGACTCGCAGTTGGTGGTCAATCAGCTCCTTGGTAGCTACGAGGTCAAAAAGCCTGAATTGCGTCCTTATCATGATTATGCGCATAAATTGATGGGATGGCTCGGTGATGTAACCATTCAACATGTGCCAAGAAATGAAAATAAACAAGCTGATGCCCTAGCCACTCTTGCTTCAACACTAACTTTGCCTGATCAAACGCGTATTACTATCTGTCAAAAATGGGTAGTACCACCGCAAGATGAAGACCAAGATGAGGAAAGCAAGCTGGAGCAACTCGTTGCTATTTCTGAAGCTGAGAGGGTTGATTGGAGACTGCCCATGATTGATTACTTGTGTCATGGAATTTTGCCCGAAGATCCGAAAAGAAAAACTGAAATTCGTCGTCGTGCACCTCGCTTTCTTTATTACAAAGATACATTGTATCGAAGATCCTTTGAGGGAGTACTCTTGCGATGCCTTGGAGAAGATGAAGCGACTCAAGCTATGCAAGAAGCACATTCTGGAGTTTGTGGATCTCATCAATCGGGGCCAAAACTGCACTTTCACATAAAAAGAATGGGATATTATTGGCCAACAATGGTTAAAGATTGCCTGGACCACGCTCGAAAGTGCAAAGCTTGTCAATTCCATGCTAACTTCATACACCAGCCGCCTGAAGTGTTGCACCCAACTATTGCATCTTGGCCATTTGACGCTTGGGGGCTGGATGTTGTTGGACCGTTACCAAAATCTTCTAGCGGGCAGTTGTACATCTTGGCAGCAACTGATTATTTCTCCAAATGGGCGGAAGCTGTTGCTCTAAAGGAAGTGAAAAAGGAGAATGTAGCAGACTTTATTCGAGTGAATATCATCTACCGCTTTGGTATTCCTCGTTACATAATAACGGACAATGGCAAGCCATTTGACAACAAGTTGATGACTAAGATTTGTGATCTCTTTGGCTTCAAGCAGCGTAACTCTTCTATGTATTATGCTGCTGCCAATGGTTTGGCCGAAGCTTTCAACAAGACTCTGTGCAATTTATTGAAGAAGGTTGTCTCTAAATCAAGACGAGATTGGCATCATCGCATGGAAGAAGCTCTATGGGCATATAGGACAACTCATCGTACACCAACACGAGCGACCCCTTATTCGCTTGTTTATGGAGTCGAAGCAGTTCTACCACTTGAACGTCAAATACCATCGTTGCGACTCGCCATCCAAGAAGGGCTCACTGACGAAGAGAATGCCCGGCTGCGCCTCGAAGAGTTGGAGGGCCTTGATGCAAAAAGATTGGAAGCTCAACAGAGCCTCGAATGCTATCAGGCCCGGCTATCTCGCGCTTTCAATAAGAAAGTTCGCCTTAGGTCCTTCCAAGTTGGTGATCAAGTTCTTGCGGTTAGAAGACCCATCATCATCTCTCATAAATCCAAGAGCAAGTTCACCTCAAAGTGGGATGGCCCGTATGTTGTGCAAGAAGCTTACTCAAGCGGTGCTTACAAGCTCGTTGATGTGGATGGCAAGCAAATTGGTCCCATCAATGGAAAATTCTTGAAAAGATTCTACCCGTGAGAAGAGAAGCGCTCCTTGACACACGAGCTTAAACTGTATGTTACTCCTGGCACGCATGAGTTTAAACTGTGCACGATAAAAAAAAAAATAAAAAAAAAAATATAAATAATAAAAAATGTCCGCTAGGTTGAAAACCTCGAAAGAGGCGACCTAGGCAAAAATTAGGACGTAAAAAATAAAAAAAAAATATATAAAAAAAAAAAACCTTTGTACCGAACTACGTAATGACTTGATCCTCTTCACCGAGGTACGTAGGCAGCTTAGAGTTTCATTCTAAGTTCAGTCGCATAAACCAAAAAAAAAAAAAGGGGGTTCGAAGCCGTGGAAATACGATGTCAAAATCCAGAACTGATTTCAAAATATAAACTGTACAAATGTGGAAGGAATCAAAGCCTAATTTTGATATATGTTGTAGCCTCAGAAGTTAGCTTTCCAACAGCTCAAACGGCTTCTAGTTTCGATGTTCCTATCTCCAGATATGAATTTTTTCGCGAGGTCGCGCACTGCTGTCAAAATAGCGCGACAGTCATCGCAGTCAACTTCAGAAATTCATTACAGCTGGCCTGAAATGTTTCTGAATCTAAATTTTGGATATGTTGGAGTCCTTTGAGTTACAAATCCTCAGAAAAAAACGGCATGTCATTTGAATACTCCTATTTAAAGATGCACATAATTAGGTGAAGGGATGTGAAGCTGCAGAAATCGACGCGCCAGCAACTGGTCGTGACTTAGAATCTCTTTTGCAAAAAATCGGGAGGCCATCTGATTGTGGTTTTCACATATGTTGTTGCCATGTGAGCCTAGTTTCCAGTGTTCCAGACGGCTTGCGATTTGGACACTCATAGCTCGAGATATGAATTTTTTTATGTGTGCTTGCACGAATCTGTGAAGTCAGCTTGACAGACATCTTGGTTGACTTCAAGCATTAAACTGTACCAATCGGGATGGAACCAGCTCCTGAATTTCGGATATGTTATAGTTCCAGACGTTCTCTTTCTAACGTAGAAGACGGCGTGTGATTCGGAGGCTCCTAGAGTGAAATATGATTTTTTTGGCAAGACCGCTCCAAGCTGTCAAGCCAATGTAGCAGACAGCTTCATCAAATTCCTAGAATTAATTCTCGCTGATCTGGAAAGTGTTTTCCCCTGAATTTTTGATATGTTGCAGAATTGCGAGTATACAATCACCAGAAACAACCGTCTGCTGATTTGGATTCTCACACCTTGAGTAACGATTTTTTTTGTGAGGATGCGCAAAGCAGCGAAACCAATGCGCAAGACTGCGGCATCCAATTCGAGAATCAGTTCCGGCCAACAATGAAGGAATTGTACCCTGGTTTCCTGGCATGCCGTAGAAAAAGAATATTTCTCTCCGATAGCGCAAACAGCACGCAATTCGGATACTCATAGACCAAGATATGACTTTTTACAAGAGAGTACGCAAAGGTGTAATATTCAGCACATCATCAGTCCACTTTGAAGAATTGTCTGTACAAATTCAGGAGGGATTGGGGCCTAATTTTCACATATGTTGCAGACCGCAGAGCTTCCTTACCAATGCCACTGACGGATTATCAAAACGACATTCCTGTGTCAACTTATCACATCTGCAAGAAGATTGCGCAAAGCTGTAATGTTCAGCGCATCTGCAGTCCACTTTGAGGAGTTTTCTGTACAAATTCAGGAGGGATTGGGGCCTGATTTTCACGTATGTTGCAGATCGCAGAGTTCCCTTTCCAACGCCTCTGACGGGATGTCAAACCGATATTCCCATGTCAATATATCGCATCTGTAAGAAGATTGCGCAGAGCCGTGAAATCAACACGCAGACCTGCAAATTCACTAAAAAAAAAAAAATTCAGCTGATCGGAAGGATTTTGAGTCTGAATATCTGATATTTAGCAGCCCATGAAGTCCGCTTCTGCTCAATTGAGTGGCTCCTTATTCAGATACTCCCACAACGTGATGTGAATTTTCTACTGTGGCGCGCACAGCGGAAAGATAATCTGCATCCAAGAAAATGGCACCATGTGTTTTCTGGCCAACTTTAATGTTGAGCAACAGTCGTAAAACTTAAGGCGACAGATCGCAACATCGAATGCCTCGAGCGAGAAAAGGATGTTGTTTATCATTTGAAGAGAGAAGTCTCCATAGGAGAGTCAATAAACTTCAGAAGTTAATCCAGTGCAATCCTTGGGAAATTTTGAACATGTTGCCTGCTAGTCCTTTGTAAATAGACGATTTAACGATCTTTGATTCACCTTGAGCAGCCATATACCTGCTAAGAATAGAAAAGAGCTTCCCAAAAAACAAAGAAGCAAAAGGGAATCTGAACAACCACAGGCGGGGAATTAACATTGAAAAGTGAAAGATAGATTTTATTGCTCCAAGAATGAAAAAGTCATTACATAGTAATAGCAATAAAAAGGGGCGCCCATGCGAGAATCTAAACTATGAAAACTAGCAGAAACTAGAACTAGCAGTAACTAAAACTAGCTGTAACGAAAGAACAAAAAAAAAAGAAGCGTTCCTAAGCAAGAATCTAAACTATTGAAATGGTTGAAAGCTAAGGATTTGTTGACGACTTGTTTCAAATTCTTCCATCAGTTTGGACAACTTCTCTGCTTCATCTTCAGATACTGGAGGGTTTCCTTCAATGATCCGGACCTCATCTTCAAAAGTTGTGATGCTTTCATGGCTCTTGGACAGCATGGTATTCTGCTCATCCATATGAGCGAGGATTTTTTTCCTCCTAGCAGCCAAGACCTTCAGCTCGCTTTCAACCTTTGCAAGTTTGCCTTGAAGAGTCTTAATATGCCCACTCGCCTTGGTATTCTCTTCCTTTGCATCATGAAGTTTTTGTTGCGCAGCAGAGAGGGAATTTTGATGGCATTCTACAGTCATCTTCTGGGATGAGGACGACCTCAAAGCATCATATTCCTCATATTTCCTAAAGAAAGCCTCAACAAGATCCTTCAAGGCAGAAACATCAGTAACATTGGCATCCTCAATTTCCTTCAGAGTTAAAGCAATGCTTTGCTCTAACTTCGTAAAGTTTTCCACCGAATCCACGGAGAATTGTTTGATCCACTCACACAAAGCATGCCACACGCCAGACACATAGGTTAATTTGAGGTGGCTGATAGCCTTCTGAGGCTCAAAATTAGATGCACTAAGCTGCAGCGGCCATTGAGAGGGCTTGAAGGCCTTTGGTTGCTTGGCTTGGACAGTAGAAACCAAATCTTCACTTGCCACAGCTGGTTGGGAAATTGCAGTGCTCTTTGGAGAAGAAGATTGTGACTTTCTTGGTTTGCCTAGGTCTGTCAAAGGGGCTCGATCCATGGCACAAACCTCAGCATCATCCGGTGAATGATCGTCGCTCTCTACAGCTACTCCAGAAGCATTTAAATTTAGGAGGGGCCCTTCCATCTCTTCACTGGATATATCTTCCAAACCCAACTGCCAACAGAAGAAGAGCGGTTGTTAGTTAAAAAAAAAAAAAAAAAAATATATATATATATATATATATACACACACACACACGAATCAGTGAAAGCAAGAAAGAAAGAAGCAAGAGACGAAGGAAATAAAATTCAACTTGTTTCGCTAATTCATCCAACGGCATGGTTGAGCTGGGATCCCCGTCCACAAAGAAGTCAGAGTCGATGCTAATGGTTTCCAAGTCAGGAAATTCGTCATGGTGATCATCCAACTTTTTAGATTTCTTTTTCTGATGATTCCAGTGTTGGTCTCCATTGTCATCACTATCGGTTGAACTTAGAGGCGACTTTCCTTTGGGAGAGCTGCTAGTAGCATTAGGAGTGGTAGCAGCCGTCTTGGAGACCAAACGAAGGCGTCTTTTCCCTTTGTTGCAAGGTGTATCAGTATCCTTTGAAGTTTCAGGCATGAGAGAAGTCTTCGCAGCTTGTGAAGAATCACTCAGTTTCGCCTCCGACTTAGCAGGAAGCTGTAGCTTTTCCTTTCGTTGGCTTGAACCATTCTTGGACGAGCTAGGCACATGATCTCGCTTTAAAGCTTTCATAACAATGGGAGTACTTTTCCTGGCAGGATCCACTCTACGTGCTTGCCACCAGTCCGCGTACTCACGAGTCATTAGGGGCACGGCTTCGAACGGAGGAATAACGAATCCTGAAGAAGTACCGAGGTGAACTGAAGAATCCAAAGCTGCAGTAATGCTTGCAAAGTGCCATCAAACGGTTGCTTCACAAGGTTGCCAGGTGCATCTTGACAAAATCCGAACTGACGACTAAACCTGTGGGGGCTGTAGGACTCGACAAAGAGGTCGGACTCGTGCCTAAGGGTGACACAACTTGAACGAAGACTTATAATGTAATCAGTCCTCGAGGGTGATTGTTGCCCATTGTCGATGATGCGCAACTCCTTCTTATCATGCAGTAACGCCAAATGATGGAGATTTTGTGCGTCGTCATTTTGAAACAGCTGGCGGGCATCCGGAAGATTAAAAGACCTCGCCATCTTCTCACCGGAAATCTTATACATAGGCACACTTCGTTCTGTGCGATTGGCACGATAGTGAGTGTCAAAATATTCTCCAATCCAGCCGTAAACATAGTGTACGGGAAAAATAGCACTGCAAGAGCTCAAATCTGGAGAAGTCGTTATTTCTCTCAAGCCACGATATATGCTTGCAAGGACTGGCACGGCCAAAGAGAATTTCTCCCCATGGGCCATCAAACTAGCGACCTTGAAGATACTCGCACGGATGCAGTTAATCTTCTTGTACGGGAGGACAAACTTGCAGAGCCAACATGAAAGGAAAGCCGCTAAGTGAACTTCATCTCTGAGAGACTCCTCCACACCTAGCTCGATAAAGGGGGCATTCTCCTCTTCGGTTCGTGGTAAGAAGCCTATGTCAACGGCTCCAGTCGGATTGTTACTCAGCCTTGGCTTCGAAGTTCGGGCTTTGGATGATCTTTGAGGGGGCTCAGGATACCTGATTGGACCTTTAAACCAAAAGTGCACCCAGTCATGGATGGAAACTTCATTGTTGGAACCTTGGGCAAGTCTATAGAAGGCGCTAAACAAATGTTGACAACTTCCAGGAAGGAATGGCTCCCCTTGATTGTCCTCTTGCACTAACTCTCTTGCTGAGGGGACAACTTCATCAAAAAAGGACCCGTGCACGGGAAGGCCTCCAAATGCTTGCAAATCCCATAATGAGATGGACATTTCTCCGATGAACGTGGACAGCGTATTGGTGGATGAACGCCAAAGTTCGCAGAAGGCTTGCAGGACACTCCCGTTGTGGTCGTATGTGAACAGCGAAGTGTACACGGCATCATAGATCCTGATGCGTTCAAGAACTTCCTTGTGACGGCCAAGGACATCTTCTGTCCATTCCCAGTAGCGAGGAGTGTAGCGAATCTCGCCAAAGCCTGAAGGAGGAACTCTCCAAGTGCTGAAGCATCCATCTTGACGGGAAGGATTAGTAGGTACACCCTGCTGATGGGTGGAGGACTTTAGGAGATAGACCTTCGTCTTGGCGGCCTTGCCCGAGAATCTGTCCATAACATCCTTGGTTTCCTTTGACGACCATTCCGAGTGAAAGGAAGGAGCAGGTGGCTGCTTGACAACTGAAAAAGGACCGGTGGCTGGAGGGTAAACCTTCAATGCAAGGATCTTGGCGCGTGGATTTTTTACATCACTCACGATGTCAAGGTGAGGCTGTGGCGTCTTGCGGTCAATGAAGCGCATTTTGCCTGCTTGATAATGACTAATGCGTTTACAACCTACAAAAGACAAGAAAAAAAAAAATCAGAATTATGGAGCATGTCCAAAGCTGAACTAGAATTTCAGATTCTGCTGTCAAAGTTTTAAAAATTTGCAGAAGCTATTTAAGACCAAGATGAGCCTCAATTTTTAGTGTACAAGTAGCCTCTGAAGTATGGTATTAGGAGGCTCGGGAATCACTTGATTCTGATATGCTTACAAAAAGATATGACTCATTTAGTAAGCGCGCGCGAACCAGCATTTCAGAACTCATAGTCTGGCTTCAGATAATAAACTGTATCGATCTAAAAGCTACCTGATTGTGATTTTTGGATATTTTGTAGCTCTGTGAGTTTTCTTTCAAACGCCACAGAAAGCTCGTGGTTCGGATGTTCCTGCATCAAGATACAATTTTTTTTGTCAGGATGCGCGAAAACTAAAACAAGCAGTATTTCATAACTCGCAGTCTGGCTTCAGATAATAAACTGTATTAATCTAGAAGCTAACTGATTGTGGTTTTTGGATATTTTGTAGCTCTGTGAGTTTTCTTTCAAACGCCACAGAAAGCTCGTGGTTCGGATGTTCCTGCATCAAGATACAATTTTTTTGTCAGGATGCGCGAAAACTAAAACAAGCAGTATTTCAGAACTCGCAGTCTGGCTTCAGATAATAAACTGTATTAATCTAGAAGCTACCTGATTGTGGTTTTTGGATATGTTGTAGCTCTGTGAGTTTTCTTTCAAACGCCGCAGAAAGCTCGTGGTTCGGATGTTCCTGCATCAAGATACAATTTTTTTTGTCAGGATGCGCGAAAACTAAAACAAGCAGTATTTCAGAACTCGCAGTCTGGCTTCAGATAATAAACTGTATTAATCTAGAAGCTACCTGATTGTGGTTTTTGGATATGTTGTAGCTCTGTGAGTTTTCTTTCAAACGCCGCAGAAAGCTCGTGGTTCGGATATTCCTGCATCAAGATACAATTTTTTTTGTCAGGACGCGCAAAAGCTGAAGTGAGCAGCGTTTCAGAACTCGTGGTCCGAATTCAAACAATAAACTGTATTGATGCAGAGGTTTTTAGACCATGAGTTTTATATACATTATAGCTCTGTGAGTTAGCTATACAACGCTACAGGCCGTTTGTTATTCGGACATTCCTACGTCAAGATATAGTTTTTTTTGTGACAACGCGCGTGTCTAGATAGCAGTCAGCTAAAGATGCAGAGTTCACTTCGGAAAGAAAATTACCTGAACGAATCAGTAAAGTTTCGAACTGCGATTCTTGCTAACGTAGCTTGGGGGCAGATATCTTTCTATAGTATTGCACCAGTGCGCCAAAAGCTGCGATACTGCAAACAGAGAACAATTAGTTTCGAGTTACAATGACTTCAATCAACGGAAGATACGAGTAAATGTTCGCATGGTTCCAACATCAGTTGCATTAAGTACTGAGCGCAAAGGAAGAAAATTTACACCTCAGTGAAGACTAGAAAGGCTTGAGGCTGGTTGATCTTTGACTCAAAGGCAAACCTCGAGAATGTCTGAAGATACAATGCACCAGAAAGGGTCCTTATATAGACTCCTAGAACTTGTGTTTCACTCCTTATCGAACATGGTTTGTCTGAGCTCTCGCTTTCCTGGAAGGAATAAAACTGTGACACTGATAACATCATGTTCCAATGATTCTGGACTTGATAATGGTGTTTGTACGTTGAGTAAATAATGTCCCATATTCAAGTGAATTATGTCAAACAATTGGCGTTCGTCGATTAGGATTCAAATTCGTAAATCCTAGTTGGAGTCTGACAAATAAAGCACAATAGGAGCGTCCTAGAAGGAGAGGTAACCTGAGACAAGCCATTTGTTTCGTTTCATAAAGGAAGAGGGAATAGGAGAGATGCCATGTCAGCTGTTCTCTCAATTCAAGAAAGGAAATCAAAAAAAACTGTGTACAAGTTTATTGGCTTATGATAAGTCATTGGGCTTCTTTGTATGCTGCAAATTAAAGAGTCCAACGAAAAGTGGCCCAATTCCAGTTTAAACGTTTGTCATCGTTTGACAGTTATGATGATATGCTAGGCCTATATTTCAAAATTGTATCATGCCAATAAAGAGTTGAGATTGAAGAAAATACTACTTGTCTACACGAGTACTTCAAGCCTTGACTTTGAAATTCTACAAAGCCAATATTCCAACAAGCCTTGAAGTAGGGGGCATTTGTAGACATTTAAATTTTATTTGAATTTAAATCCGTAAAATTATTGGATTATATGTTAATTCAAGAAAACATAGTCCAACAAAAAATACTATTGGGCCAATATAATTAATTTAAGTCCAAAATATATGGATTTAATTAAAGGCCTAACCTCATTGGGCTAGTCCATATTGTCGGACTTTTAATGATAAGCCCGATTCTTTAGCCCAAGGTCCATGCCACGTGTCGTATGACGTGGCGCCAAGTCAAATCATGGACCAATACGGTCATGCTGCCTTGCACAAGCGATGTAGCATGCTAAGTCAATACAAGAGCCAATCAAATGTCGCCAAGTGTTCAAAATGACATGGCTTTTGATGATAGCTTTGATGACTCAAGCTGACCAATCAAAATGGAGGAAAAATATGTATATTTATCACATAACTCCTTCCCTTACAACTATAAATAGGGGTCACAAGGTCATCAAAAGGGACAGAAGTTGGACAATCTGCCAGAGATCAAGAAGCACTCCATACATAAGAAGCCTTCCCTCCTGGCTGTAACCAAGAAGTCTTCTACAAATCACTAAGCCTATCCCTCCTGGCAGTGATCAAGAAGTCTTCCATACATCCTCTGCCGCCACGTTCGTGACCAAGGTTTGCCTCCACGCTCGTGATCATACCCGGCTGCCAAGTCCAATTTGCCAATTCAAGAACAAGCTGTAGAGCCCTTGAGTTGATAATCTGGGGAGAAGAATCAGAGGATTACATCTTTGATTTAAGATTAGTCTAAAGATTGTAACCCGCATCACTTTAATAAATCAAATATTACTTGTGGATACTCTTTTATTGTCTTAATTATTTTGAGGCAACAAATTTATTGTCTACACAAACAACTCCCTTTCACCAACTACACTGTGCGTCTTTTGGTCACGGCTTATACCAACAGGTGCTCATATATATATTCCTCTATCTTTAGACTTTCATCCTCAGGACACATAGCTAAATATCAAATTATCTATTTCCTTTTAGCTTTTAACGTGTTCCAACTTTTCCTTTAGGCTCTCAAGTTTCAACAAGTTCTCAAACTAATAGCCAAGATGCCGATGGAGACTGAAACAAATCAAGGAGACTTGATCTTTCGATCAAAACTCCCTGATATTTACATCCCTAAACATTTACCTTTACATTCTTATTGCTTCGAAAACATTTCGGAGTTTAGTTCTCGTCCATGTTTGATTAATGGAGCCAACAATCATATTTACACATACGCTGAAGTTGAACTAACTTCAAGAAAGGTTGCAGCTGGTCTTAACAAGCTTGGTATTCAACAGAAGGATACCATCATGATCCTCTTGCCTAATTCCCCTGAATTTGTATTTGCTTTTATGGGTGCATCATATTTAGGAGCCATTTCCACAATGGCAAATCCTCTATTTACTCCTGCTGAGGTTGTGAAACAAGCCAAAGCCTCTAATGCAAAGCTCATTATAACACAAGCTTGCTTTGTGAACAAAGTTAAGGACTATGCTTTTGACAACAATTTGAATGTCATATGCATTGACTCTGCACCGGAGGGTTGTCTCCATTTCTCCGAGTTAACACAAGCTGACGAGCATGATATCCCCGATGTGAAAATCCAGTCGGACGATGTTGTCGCGCTACCATATTCATCAGGGACCACGGGGCTACCAAAAGGTGTCATGTTGACACACAAAGGCTTAGTCACAAGTGTTGCACAACAAGTTGATGGAGAAAATGCTAACTTGTATATGCATAGCGAGGATGTGTTGATGTGTGTGTTGCCCTTGTTCCATATATATTCCCTCAACTCTGTTTTGTTATGTGGATTGAGGGTTGGCGCAGCCATATTGATTATGCAGAAATTCGACATAGTTCAGTTTTGTGAGTTGATTGAGAAGTACAAAGTGACAATTGGACCATTTGTACCACCTATTGTTCTGGCCATTGCTAAGAGTCCAGTTGTTGATAACTATGATCTTTCATCAGTAAGGACAGTCATGTCCGGGGCTGCACCTCTAGGAAAGGAACTTGAAGACGCTGTTCGTATCAAATTTCCTAACGCCAAACTTGGCCAGGTAATTTTGTTACGCATCTAAGTTATATACACGAAAAATCTAAAAAAAAAAAAATTCTATTATGATCTTAATAGTTTGTGATAGTAAATTATTTACATTATTTATTCTACATAAAAGCTTTATGCACCTTCAGGACATAAAACTTAAAGTCTTTTATTTATGAAGTAAATATATTTATGGATTTACGTTAGATATATGGAGAACCTAAAATATTTTGTTTTACTTAATTGAAGCGCGGATTTTAATGCACATGAAAGTGGATGACTTGCTGAATTTCTAACTTCAATAGAAAGGGATCGTCTAAAAAATTGCTTGCGTTTTGGCGAATACGGCACTTTCCCGAAAAAGAATATTTTCAGAAGACCCTCTAAACGCGCAACCCAACTATTCAAAATTAATTGCACTTACATTTAATCCTATTTTTGGAATTTCAAATTATTGTTTTTCTTTTTTTGACTTGAGTAAATTGTGGTTGGTAAACGACTTTCCTAAATTGGTGAGAAAGATTATCCGTTTGAAAAACTTGTAATGATATTGCACTTACTTGTGGACATCATATTTGACTTTTTGACAACACAATTGCCTTATGGTACCTGATAGAGACTCCCCAGCCAGTATATACTATTTTATTATAACTATTTTAGCATCTTATTTTAAAATAAACATCAAATTAAATTCATTAACTGTTAAACTAATTAATTATTAAACAAAATAATGATTGTGTTTGATATGCTTTGATAAAATAGGGTTATGGAATGACGGAAGCTGGGCCTGTGCTGGCTATGTGTTTGGCATTTGCAAAAGAACCTTTTGATATAAAATCTGGGGCATGTGGTACTGTTGTGAGGAATGCCGAGATGAAAATCGTGGATCCGGATACGGGTTGCTCTCTTCCCCGAAATCAACCCGGTGAAATTTGCATTAGAGGCGACCAGATTATGAAAGGTGCGTTTTTATTACTGTTATTAAGTATTATTTAAGTTGCTCTAACTCTTAAAAAATATCCTGGCGTATTATATAGAGGTTTCAACATACACCGGGCAATTCTGCTCTTTATAACACCAAATTTGAGTAATGTGTCACATTTAGTAAATTTTGGTATTTACAATGTCAAAAAAAAAAAGTATTTTATTATACACAAGTCTTCCATATGGATTCTATGTTAGGTGACCACACGTAGTTCCAAACACACGTTTATTCCTTTTCCAATTCTCTTGTGTATGTACAGTACGTGTAAGAACAAAATCTACGATATTCGCATAGTTTGCAGGCTATTGTTTTGGCCAACAACCTGTTTACCCCACGGACCACGGAGTAAAATAATGTTGATTAACCTTAAAAACACCACAATTTATACTGACATCAAACCCCTACCCCCACTTACCCCTTTGATAAAACAAAAAATCTTTATTTTATTGAACACATGATTTGCACTATTAATTAATAAAATTTAGAAAACATCTTATTCGTCTGTAAAAAGTGAATTTAAGTATTTGAAATCAAGTAATATGAATAAAAATAGAAAGACTCATCTGTATGGAATTAATAATAAATTGATTATTACCAAATCAGGTATTTGAAAAAAAGAATGTGATTGCATTTAAAGGGTATGTGACGAGGCTAACCGTGACTGAGATTGCATTCTTAAATCGACAAAAGAGTAACATCATGGAACTTGTCATAATTGAGCACAACAACGTTGAACCATTCACCAACCCACCAACAACTACAGTATTACGTTTGGTCCTTAAAGCTTTACCTACCATTACCAATTAGGTCAATAACAATTCACCTAACCTTGTTATTATTATTAAATTGATAATCCAATATCTTTCTATCTATATTAAACATTGACTAAGTACATTGTTATTTGTTGATGTGACAATAAAACTAATAAATTACCAAATATTATACTGTAGGTTACTTGAATGATCCAGCGGCTACAACAAGAACAATTGACAAAGAAGGATGGTTACACACTGGTGATATAGGGTACATTGACAATGACGACGAGCTTTTCATTGTGGATCGATTGAAGGAACTGATCAAATACAAAGGGTTTCAAGTGGCACCTGCTGAGCTTGAAGCCCTTCTTCTCAACCATCCTAACATTTCTGATGCTGCTGTTGTCCCGTAAGTTACACATATTTTATAACTACATAATACAACAATGACAAAAATATTTCAATACTTTGTACTTAATGATTTGTTAACTGTGCTGCGCAGAATGAAAGATGAGCAAGCTGGAGAAGTTCCAGTGGCTTTTGTCGTTAGGTCAAATGGATCAGACATTACAGAGGATGAAGTTAAGGATTTCGTCTCGAAACAGGTTAGTTTAATTTGTTTAGTTAACTGATTGATGGGTTTTATATTTGAAACACTTTACATTATTTGAATGGTCTACTTGCATTCAATATAACCTAGTACTGAATAATATTAATTTTTAATAAGATCTTTGGTCATGTTAAGCGTGGTCCATGCTTCTTTTTAGCACGTGGAAAAAGTTGATACAATGCAACTTGACCTATTTCATTTTTCTTAATAGTATCTTTTTTTAGAATAAAAAAAAGGTTAAATTAATCTGATTCAGCAAAACTGATCGAGAAAAGAAAAACAACTGATTTTTTTTTTCTTTTTGTTTTCAGGTGATATTTTACAAGAGAATAAAGAGAGTATTTTTCGTGGAGACAGTACCCAAATCTCCATCGGGAAAAATTCTAAGAAAGGACTTGAGAGCTAGACTGGCTGCTGGGGTACCAAATTAACTGCTATGGTTTGGGATTTGATGGCGGCAATTAATCAAAATAAGTCCGCCTTTGGAGATAGTATATGTTATCTGAAATTTACTGTTACTCACCATATGTTCGGTCTATAGTTGCCAATTTGGCAACGGGTGAAATATCTGTAAATTAATTTCAAGACTTATTTATTTTATCTTTTGAGATTATTTAATTTATGTGATACTTACCAGTATCAAGACTCGTGATTTTTGTGGAAAAAGTAATACACCAAAAGTTTGTTTCTTATTTATGGCGTGCTCTTTTATCTGTGAACTTTGGAAATTACTAGTAGTAGTATGAGCACAATAATACTACTACTAGAAGTAGAGGCAACTTGAGGCACAAGACGATCCAAAAAACACATCAAAATAGTAGTGCTGTTAACAATGAAAATACAAGCAGAGGCAACTTAAGGCTAGAATTAGCTGAAACACAACAAACGAGATAACAAAACAATCAATATGTTCAAATACTACCCACTATTACAAAATAACGACTCCTTGTTCAACAGTTTTCGCACAAAATGTGAACGACACGGCTGGCAACCTTATTCAAAGAGATTTCTGAATCGTAGAAAAAGAGATGGAAACATTAGCGGGAAAAAACAAAGACAAAAACCCAGCATGAGACTCCCTTCTTCGTCGTCCAAGTTATCACCATAGTATAGCCTAAAGAGATAAAGGTCCAAGATAAGAACCAGCTTGCCCTGCGCACCAATGAGACCAATCCTCACAAATTCCATAAAAAAAGATGTTGGTCTAGCATTTGTACATGCAGCAATGTTCCTCCCAATGAAAGCAGGGATGAAAGCAGTGAAAAAACCAAACAGGAAAGCTACTACTGAGTCCATGGTTACTTTTTTTTACTCTTGGTATTGCAGATTTCAGCTCTCTTGGGTTTCATCTTTGAGACCAAGACAAGTTTAAGTAGGCAGTAAGGAAGAGAGATAGCCATTGGATCAAGAATCTGATCCTACGGCTACCTTTCCTTCGTACTCCCTTCATTAATTAAAGTCCAGGATTTGATGTGGAATGGAGATTTTGGCAGCGTCCAGCGGATATAGCGCTGATAAACGCAGGTGTTTTCACTCTTTAGGGAAGAAGGAAAAGCTGAAGCATTTGGTGTTAAGCTTGTAGCCTTTTTGGTACAAGGGTCTTCTGATCATTTTGCTGATACTAGTTACAGTGGGCTGGATATTTGTTCCTCTTTTTGGGCTTATTCCCCAAAAAAATAAAGGGAGATTTACACAATTATACAACCCTAACACCATATTTACAAAAAATAGCAAGACTTTTCCACTTTACAAAACATAGCAATAGTATTTTTACATTGTATATACAAATCTCCATTAAACCATACAAATGCAGGATTTACACCTTCCCATGCCAGCTGCCAGTGCTGCCACCAGTCGCCGCCGGCCAGTCGCCGCCGGCCGGCCACCAGCCGCCGGTGGCAGGTTGCCGGAAGTCTTTTTTTTTTGTTTTTTGTTTTTAAAATCTGGAAAAAAAGCTTATAAATATACAAAACACATTCATACACATAAATACTTAAAATACAAAAATATACTAAATACAAAACTTTACAAAAAAATATCATACACTTGAAATACAGAAAAATACATAAACATATAACGAATATACAAATAAAAACAACTAGATATTCAAAAAAACTTAAATGTATTTATACAACAAAATATACACATACACATAAATACATTCTTATACATGTATATACAAATAAATACAAATACAAAACCAAAAACCAAAAATAAAAAGAAGAAGCAGATCTGAATATGTATATACAAAATACAGATATATACATAAACATACACATATATACATATACAAAAGGGAAAAAAAAAGAAAAAAAGAAGAAATTTGAGTATGCATACACAAAATACAAAATTATACATACACATACAGAACAAAAAAACAAAAAAACAAAACAGATCGAAAAACACAAAACTCGCCGGAAAATACATCGATCGGAGAAGCTGCCACCGCAGTGCAGCAGCGCCGCCGCAGAGGAGCGACGCCGCTGCACTGGTGCAGCAGCATCAACGATTAGACGTGGAGGAATAAGCAATGGCAGCAGCAGTGAAATAGCAGCAGCACCAGTGATGGTTTTGCCTGGAGGAGCAGATCGACTGGTCGGTGGAGTAGGGAAGAGGGTGGTGGCGGTGGGTGGGTGGGTGGATGGTGGAGGAGGGGAGAGAAAGATGGAGAGGGAGAAGGAACTAGGGTTTTATGTTTGGGGAGGGGAAATGACAAAAATGAAAAACTATTGTTATGTTAGGTAAATAGTGTAAAAGTATTGTTATGTTTTGTAATTAAGCAATTAGGGTAGTTATGTAGTGTAAATTTTCCAAAAATAAATTGAGATGATTACATAAATAGCCATAAACTCTATTAGCCTTACATCTAATTAGCTATCATAATAAATCAACAAATGCTAGCCATTCAATGGTAATCCAAAATAAAAGATCTCCTGATTATAAGTTGTTCTCTTCCTAAAAAATAGCATAATTTACTTTTAATAATTTATGTCTTATAAAATGAGAGAACTAAGGAGTTGAACTCCCACCTCAAAACAAGGAGGTAATCTATATAATATTCAATTGATAAAAGTAATGTATGGTATATATCAAATATAAATTAGATATTTGGGTTATATGCATATAAGTGCAATACATATATGACATAGATTGAATATGCATAATGTATTCATATTAGGCAGTTCTTAATATACAAAGAATATGACAACTTAAAGTAGAATTATGCATACTATGCATAGAATATGCATAATTATAGGCATATACCCTTGATATACAATGGATATAACTAATATATTCAATAAAAGTAACCTTAGAGTTTTTAAAAAGAGTGACCCCTCACAAAAGGGGGAAGAGAGAGATATAGAGAAAATCTCGTAACTGAAACATAGTAGGAATACTAAATATCCCTAAATCATAGGCAAATATAACTGATCCTTATCTCTAACTTATTAGGCTAAATGTTGTTAGCCACATTTACTAAATGTCTAGATTCTATAATAAAGTGAAAATGAGTTTATTTAATGTTAAACAATCATATGAGTGTTCATATGGTCCAATGTTCCAAAAACTGACTAGTTCCTAGAGTTTGCCCTCGTTTAATATGATTTTAGTAGAATGTCATTCGCTTAGTTAGAATCAAAGGTGCAACCACTATGTAGGTCAGTTATGCCTTGACATTTTTCACAGTCGTTAACTATATTGTTCGGCCATTATGTGCAGTTTATTGTATGAATAAAGATTGCAGATAGTTAGTGGCTTAGAGTTCAATTGATCATGGCGGACGTGGAGCCATGATAAATTTGCAGTTCTGGTCTAGTATGTTCCAGGTTTCTGAATGATTATAATCTTATGAGCCGCTTAAATTTATTGCTGTTGTCTAGATTGTAGACTCCATTTTATTACACTGTCTAAAAAATGAACTATGGAATTGAGAGATGCCATAGCCTGCTCAAACCATTGCTATCATAACTCTCTATTATTCAATTTAACAACTATGTTAGTTCCTTTTGAAATCTAAACACTTGTTGAATCCTGAAACTTTCACACACTTGAACTACCGAACACAAATTTAGCTTATCTGTTTTGCAATTTGAAAGCAGTTGCTTAGTCGTATATTTTTTGCACAATCAGAAGAATGGCCCAACGCATTCGTTCAAAAATTTCAAGTATGGAGTTTGGGAATTCTTTTTGAGTTTTCAATTTCTGTTGGCATTCTTTTTTAAACAGCTCAACCAAACATTTCTAAACTTCAAAACCTTGTTTGTAGATTCAGTTTTTTTAAACAGCTCAAACAAGCTCCAAGTGATTTCCAATCCTGTAGCAACTTGATATCTTCAAGTAAGGTTTTCATCTTTGGATATGTGGAATTTAGTAGTTTATGATGTAGTATTTTTCACTTAAATATACCTGTGAAGAGTGAAGACCAAGTCTGTTAATAATCCTGCTCAACTTTTTAACCATTATCTCTTATTTGTCGCTGTTATTGGTTGAAATGGTCACAATTTAAACAACAAAGTTGAGCTTCAGTCACCTTTAACTGTTAACAGTTGAATCTTTCTTTCATATGGTTAGAACCAAATTAGAAAGTATAGGACGAAACCGAGCGAGCTCTTGTCCTAAAAGGCCTAATACTGACTTCAAAGTTCAAACACAAAAACAAAATTCAAATTTACTAGATAATCACAAGACGACCAAAAAAACACATCAAAATAGTAGTGTTCTAAATTAAACAAGAAAATACAATAAGGCGCTAACATAGCTGAAACACAACTATCAACACAATCGGTTTCTTCCAATACTACCTCTATTACAAAAGAACTACTCCTCCTTGTTCAACATTTTTCCCCACAAAAGACTTTGAATGAAGCCTTACTCAAAGAGTTCTGAATCGTTGAATAATAGATAGTAACGTTAGCGGAAAAAAACAAAGACAAAAACCCAACATGAGACTAGCCCTCTCCATGCACAAGTTATCACCATAGTATAGCCTAAAGAGATAAAGGTCCATGTGCATAACCAACATGCCCTCGACATCAATGAGACCGGTTGTCAATAAATCCTTGAAAGAAGATGTTGTTCTAGCATTTATCCATGCTTCAATTTTCCTCCCAATGAAAACAGGGATGAAAGCAGTGAAAAAACCAAGCAAGAAAGCTACTACTGAGTTCATGGTTACTTTTTTTTCTTTTTTTAATTCTTGGTATTGCAGATTTCAGCTCTCTTGGGTTTCATCTTTGAGACCAAGACAGGTTTAAGTAGGGAGTAAGGAAGAAAGATAGCCATTGGATCAAGAATCTGATCCTACGGCTACCTTTCCTTCGTACTCCCTTCATTAAAGTAAAAAAATTTGCTGTGAAATGGAGATTTTGGCGTGTCAGGTGGAGAAAAGAGGACGATTTGCAGTCATGCAGCGGATATGGCGCTCATAAACGCAGTATTTTCAGGCTTTGGGGGAGAAGGAAAAGCTGAAGTATTTGGGGTGTGTTGACTTGTAGCCCTTTTTGGAATACAAGGGCCTTTTGGTTATTTTGCTAAAATATAGTGGGCTGGATATTTGTTCCTCATTTTGGGCTTAGTTCTGTAATATTACAAGTTTTTGCATGAACGGATATATTTGGCGCCACTATTACTAGAAAAGCTCTTGTCTATTGTCAGAAGATCAACATGTTTGGTTATTTTACAAGTTCTTGCTGTTAGTAAGAAGGTGTCTTTCCGGATGGAAGCAAAAAATATTAGATTTTTCTAACGAATGTCAAAACTTTGATGAAAAGCCAAAACATCATAGTATTTATGTAAATCACCCGCAATATTGACCACCGCATCAATTGGCTCAACACCTAATATATGGGCATCAAATTTAGGAGGATATAATAAGAAGGAAAATTTACACCACATGATTATCCTAATAGCTATATTACAAAAAATAACAATACTTTTTCATATTTACAATACATACCAATACATAACAATACTTTCTCATTTCTCATTACCCCCTTCACAAACATGAAACCCTAATTTCTCCCTCTCCCTCCTTCTCTCTCCTCCTCCACCCACCCACCACCATCCCCCTCCCTCTCCCGCCGCCAATACTGCTGCCACCATCCCCTCCCTCGTACAACCACCATCCCCCTCCCTCTTCCAACCACCCGTCCCCCTCCCTCAAGCTAACTGTCGCGGTGCTGCTACTACTGCAGTGCAGCGGCGCCGCCGCGAGGAACACCCGAATCTATATTTTTTCGGTGGTTTTCCGGTGGGTTTTCACGATTTGGTCATTTTTTTTCTTTTTTTCTTTTTGTATGTGTATATATGCGTATTTTTATGCATATATTTGTATTTTGTATATATAATTTCAGATCTACTTATTTTTTTTCCCTTTTGTATGTGTATATATGTGTATGTTTATGTATATATCTATATTTTGTATATACATACATATTCAGATATGTCTTTTTGTAGTTTTTGTATATAAAAACGTATGTCTTTGTATTTTTTGTATATAGATGTCTAATCTCCACTTTTGTATGTGTATGTTGTTGTATAAATGTGTATGTTATTGTATGCTTGTGTATGTGTATGTATGAAGTAACAAAATAGTTTGTATGTTGTTTTTTTGTATATTTTTGTATGTTTGTGTATATTTTTGTATATTGTGTATGTTTGACTATGAGTAAATACAAAACAATAAATTATATAAAGTTTCATATGTATATATGTGTATATTTTGTATGTTTCATTTTGTAGATCTAAGAAAAATAAAAAAAAACAAAAAAAATACAAATCCGGCCACCTGCCGCCGCCGGCCGGCGGCGACCGGCTGCCGGTGACTGGTGGCGTAGCAGCATTGTAGCAGTGGACAAGGGAGAGGGTTAAAACCCTAATTTGTATGTTTTAAATGAGTTTTGTATATATTATGTAAAAAAAGTATTTTTATTTTTTGTAAAGTGGTATAGTGTTGGTATATTTTATAATTTTAGTGTTAGGGTTGTATATATTTGTAATTCTCCCTAATAAGAAGGATTTTTTTACATAAAAGTACAAGTTTTAGGACTTAATTACCAAACATAACAACATTTTAGCAAAATAACCCTATATAGAGGAAAACACAAGTTAATTACAAATATAATAAAAACATAGCAATATTTTTCCATAACATACCAAACTCTTACATTCTTTCTCCTATTTCCCCCACTATCACTTTTGCTCCTCCCATTTCTCCCTATTTCAATTTTCCTCCCACAATTTCCCCCAATTTCATATTTATTCCTATCATTTCCCCAAATTTCACTTTTCCTCATCACATCCTCGATGTATCTCGATGTATCTCAATTGTTTCTGCACCGTTTCAACTGTTTCTGCAGCACCGTATCTAACTGTTTCTGCACCGTTTCAACTGTTTCTGCAGTACCGTATCTAACTGTTTCTGCACCGTTTCAACTGTTTCTGCAGCACCGTATCTAACTGTTTCTGCACCGTTTCAACTGTTTCTGCACCGTTTCAACTGTTTCTGCAGCACCGTATCTAACTGTTTCTGCACCGTTTCAACTGTTTCTGCACCGTTTCAACTATTTTTGCAGCACCGTATCTAACTGTTTCTGTACCGTTTCAAACTGTTTCAACATCGTTTCAAACTATTTCTGCACTGTTTGAATGTCGTTTCAGACCATCTCAGCGCTAATTCAGTGAAAAAACCAAACTACTGTACTAACTTAATAATGAGAAAAAAAGAGAAAGTAGGAAGCATCACAAGTCAAAAACCAGATTAATGTGTAGCTGTATCACTCAACCAAATACAGGTATCAACGAACCAACATGCCATTCATTCATCTTTATCCTAATCTTCATATGTAAGCTTCTCTTTCTTTTAACAAAAATATTTATCTATTTATTTATGTAATGTATATATGTAAATGCGTGAATTATTTCATCTGATTCAGTGTGCTGTTGATTCGTCTTTTAGTGAAGAAAAGAAAATGGCGACGTTCAAGGTTAATCGCGTAGAAACGACGCCATTAGAAGGACAGAATCTAGGTGCTTCCGATCTCCGTAAGAAGGTAATTACCCTACCTGAAACACTGATTAAATCTGAAGAAGGACTTGAACAACCAGTCGCCGACACCGTCGTTTGAGAAACGAGTTCTAGTTTTAGGTAATTACCCTACCTGAAACACTAATTAAATTTGATTTGAGAAACGAGTTTGAGTTTTGTATCGGTTGTAGAAGAATTGAGCTTTCCGATTAGATCTTCGCAGCGGTGAGGCGGCAACGCCGATGATGCTGAAGGCGACGTTGTTTCACCTCGTCAGCTTGCTGAGCTGGAAGAGATGGAATTAAGGCGGATGAAGGAGGAGCAGCTGGTGGCGATGGTGAAGAAGGCGGGGGAGGAGCAGCGGAAGCAGAGGTTGAAGCCATGGAGTTTCGGTAACAATGCTTTTGACTTTTCCTTTTTTTTGATTTGACTTGATTATTGTAAAATGTGCTAAAAATATAGTGCTATGGGTTATAATTTTAAAAATATTGCTTTTTTTTTTTTTTTTGTAATTAAGGGTGGAAATTTGTATATTTGTGTAAAAATCCCTAATAAGAATTGTTGTAAAATGAAATTAAATATGATCACACGATTAGATAGTCAGTAAAATAAAACATAAGCCAATCAATACAATTGAATGGGTTGATTCATTACCATTTACAGCAACTCATGAATACATTATACAGTAGTTATAGCAGTAACTAGTATACTATGGGGTCGTTTGGTACAAAAGTGGATAATCCCGAGACTAAAATTTGGACTAAAAGTGGGATAAATAAATCCTAATCCCATAATTTTGGAATAAAAGGTATCCCATCTTAGCTAATCCCAACAACCAAACAAAGGATAACTATTATCTAAATCTTATCCAAGGATTATAATCCTAATCCCTCATACCAAACGACCCTATGAATTCAATAGAACACACGTTTTGACATTCTAGCTTTCCTTTTTTCTTTTAAGGAGAGGCCAAGTGCTAACGAGGGTGATTTGTAATATAGGTAATAAAGCTAACTACTCCTATTCCACTATGAGGCGAATTAATCTGAATTTAATAAGTTCGAATCACATTAACAGTGTCAAATTGGAGATTGCTTGCCAGTAAAAGATTTTCGAATTTGGTGTTTAGTTAAGCCAATGTAAATAAGCTACCTATATAGTACTAGTATATTATTAAACCTTAGTTATGTACTCCCTCCGTTTCAAAAAGGATGAACCTTTTCACTTTTTGAAAGTCAATTTGACTAATCTTTGAACCTAAATTAGACTATATTATATTAATATTTTCAAATAAAAATTTGCATATTCAAAAACTATACGAAAAGTACTATAACATGCAACTCTTCGCATATCAATATGATGAAAAGAATCATCTTAAATTGTTGGTCAAAGTTCATCCAGTTTGACTCTCGAAAAGCAAAAAGGTTCATCCATTCTGAAACAGAGGAAGTAATTTATATTGTCGCTTTATATTTTTGCTACTAAAACAGATTAATTGATTTAGTGTAAATATAAGTTCAGAGAAATATTTATCCCACGATAATTACTAGGTTTTTTGTCACATGTGGCGCGAAATACATCCAACTGATTGTGTACCGATAACGTCAACTGAAAAGCGTGTGAAAATTGATCGGCTAATACTCACTCATTTGAAAGCTGTAACGGCTATAGCAAAAAGAAAATTAAAGGTCCAAAATTCTTCAAAACAAATGGCTCTATTCTTCAATGCAAATCTCCTAAGAACTCCTCTTACATTCAATTCATTTTCTACTAAGCAATTTCCAAGTTACTCTAATTCACTTTGTGTTCGTTGTTCGGCTAGTGAAAGCAAAGAATCCACTGAAGATGTACCAAAGAAGAAGAAAAAATTATCTGAACAGTCTTCATGGGAAGCAAAAGATTCAGAAGGAAATGATTATCTTTATAGACTTGGTGCTGAAGCTGATAATATGAATATTGCTGTTGGTGCTAGAGCTGGTGTCATTGATGATCTCTTTACTGGCAATTTCCTTGGAAAAGATTGTAAGTAAGAACATTTAATATTTGTTACATTGACCTAACTATATTTATCATTATTCTAATTTCTGTGAAATTTGTGTTTTTTTGTACAGCGGACATTGTGTTTGATTATCGGCAGAAGGTGACTAGGTCGTTTGCATACCTTGAAGGCGACTATTATATTGCTCCCGCGTTTCTGGTACATTGTTAATCAATTTGAGTTCGATTTAAGTTATATGCACTGACAGTGTAAAAAACTGTTTAATACACTATCATGGATTTTAACACGTGGTAGCACGTTAATGTTTATCAAGATATTTATATGTAATTTTACCTGATAAGTAACCTGATTGTGTAAATATTTTTACATTGTGTAAATATTTCTACATTGTCAGTTCATAGAACTTAAACTCATTTGAGTTTTCTCACCCGTTTCTTCTTTTTTGTTGGTTGTGAACAGGATAAAGTTGGTAAGTTTCAATTCGTGCGGATTTTTCTATCCTGGTTTATTTCGTAGTCTCATGGAGTAGTAATTGCAATCAGCCAGGCACTGGAGCTCATGCTACTCGATTACTGTACCTTGTGGATGAGTACTTGTATTTTGCTTTGCCAAGATGATACTTATGTTAGAGGGTTAATATCTACACACTATGAAGATTTTAACATGTGAACTAGTTATGCACTTTTTTATGCTATGATTGCAAGTGGAGCTGCCTTATTTAAAAGCATTGGTGTTTGACATTTTTTTCCTGGCTCGATTTCAATGATATGTGGATTCTTAACCCTGCAGTGGTTCACATTGTGAAGAACTACATGTCGAATCTTTTCAACGCCAAAGTTCCCCTGATTCTAGGCAAGTATGTTTTTCTTTTTTCTCTTCTACTGCTTGCAACTTAGGATGTTACATGTACCTTATTCTGCGAAATCTTGTACAAGTGAAATTAATTTTTTCCGAGAGATGTGTGAGCAACATTTTCCTGCACTGCTTTTCCTTCTAGAAAAACCGTAACGCTTCACGTTTTATTCTAGTGTAGGACTAATCTTAGACAGTTTGACCCTTCTTTTATATTTCCTGATTGTGAAACTTTACACTCAAATTGTAATTATGAAATACTGGACCAGTTATAATTTTTTATCATGCACAGTAGCTTATAGGATGATCTTGATACTCCATGGATATTGTTAGTTTTGCAGTTTTGTATTATGCTCTATCGACCTTTTGAGCTGAAATTTTAGGAGGATTTAAGAAGATATACCTATGTTGATATTTTTGTAACAGGAATTTGGGGAGGAAAAGGGCAAGGCAAAACATTTCAGACTGAACTGATCTTTCAGGCATTGGGGGTTGAACCAATCATTATGTCTGCAGGAGAACTGGAATCAGAAAGAGCTGGTAGAATTTTTTCTTTTAACTTCATAAATTGCTGAAGAATGATGTAGATAGGAATACTCCATGCATTTGACCTTTTTGACTAAACTTCAAACTTGATTAATTATCATATCATCAACAACAACATACCCAGTATTATCTCTAGTACACAAACCTTACCCCACCAAGGTGGAGAGGCTGTTTCCGATCGACCATTGGCTAAAGAAAATAATTTCAAAAACGTGGTTGAAAGTAAAAAACAAGAAGAAAATATCACGAGAAAAGGAAAAACGGAGTAATCATCATATCATCCTTGGATGAAAGACCTCCTTCCAACTAATATTTCTGAACTGACCGACCAGGGCAGTACAGAGAGGGGCTGATGTAGGTTTTGACATTTCGACTTAACCTAGTAGCTTTGGCTTAGACCCTATATATGTATTTAAAAAATCACTAAATATGTAAAAAAAAATTAAATTCATAACCCAATTATTAGCATTTTGAGGTCATTGTCTTAAATTCAAAACCAATAAAAGTTCAACTCATGGATCCGCATCCGAGTATAGCTGTATAGATGCAAAAACTGCTTTTGATATCTTCCTTTCTGAGATATATTTTAGTATGACTTGGAAGAAAAATAACCATGTTGATATCAGGCTCTGTTAGATGATATTTTAGATGCAAGATGTGGACACAGAACTGACTCATTGTCGTTTCTCACTTGATATTGCTCTCACTGTCATATCTGGAAAGAGTCTGTGTAAGCCTTGACTAAAACTCAAGTAAAAGATACTTGATCAATTTATCACTTGTGCTATGCTTAGTTAAATTATTATATGGTGGAACCAAGATTTACTATTGTTGGTTAGAAAAGTAACTGACCTGAATTAGCACACCTTCATCCAACAATTTAATAAGTTAGTAAGGGAGAAGACATAGCTGTAATGAGACACAAAACTTATATGCATAATCTGTCTTTCCAACTAGATTTCAACTCATATTGCAACTATGGAGATCATATTTCTTTCCTTTTTCTCCCATTACCTTCAAGTGATGATTTTTTTTTTTTTTTTGCAATTTTAGAATCTGTGTTTCTTCTACCTTATTTTTTTGATAATTTTAACTTGTACAAGAGTTATTTATTTGTTTATTTTTTTTCATCTTTCCTCTAACAGGAGAACCAGGCAAGTTAATACGTAACCGTTACCGAACTGCTTCTCAAGTGGTTCAGACCCAAGTTAGAAGCTTTACTGCTTTTATTACTGGTATATGTATATGTATATGTTTGTATGTCTGGGTTTGCGTTATTCTACATAGGTTATGCCATGACTTATTTGTTGTTTTAATTTTGACACTTATATTTATAATTTTCTGGTTTCCTGATTTCTGTGACAACAGTTCATAGGTAAAGGATCACTGCCTCGTACATAGATTTTTTTTTTTTTTTGGAATTGAAATGCAAAGAGAAGAATATGATAAACAGAAGCTTTCACCCTAGTCAAATTCTTTTGCTGTTCTCAGTGCTGACATGTTATTTCTTGGCTTCCATTCCGGAACTTTCTTATTACTCTTGTTCCCCTTTCCTTTTCTTCTTCTATCATTTCCATTTTATCCTTTTTTCCGTTTGCTGCTCTGCAGCATGTCATCATTTTTGGTGTCAACACCAGCTCTGCTGCTTCTATTTCTGTCTCCCGCCCTTCTGCCCTTGCAGTGATTCTATAGATCCAAGCAGCTTCTCCTTCTCTGCCTCCGCTTTTCCTTACCTTTTCCATGACAGGTTTCTTCTTTTCCTTATCCTTTATCAATGCTTCTTTCCGTTTCTGATATTTCCTAGGATCATGCATTCAGGCCATCTGCTTCAGCAACTTCTTCTTCTGCCTACTGCTATTGTTAAGTGTTACCACTTAACACTGGCTGTTTGACTTCTTCTCTTTCTTTAACTTCATCCATTGCTTATCCTCTGAGTACTTTTGCTTTAATAATCTTTAAGGGGAGAACATATTTGCTACTGAATAAATTAAAAGAGCATTCCAAGGCCCCTCCATCCAAGAAAAAAGAGGTTTAGTTCCAGTTGCGTATGTCTGATGCATTTTATGTCTGATGCATTTTATTTTGCTTATGTAATGATTAGCTAGACTACTATCGACTTCATTCCTAAAATGTCTAGTGTATCTAGATTTACATAGTTTAACATTTGGAGATTAAGGAAGAGAAAACATGGCTGTCATGAAGTTTATACCATCAATGCTCCCAATAGTCATAATAAATTAGAAATGAAAGACTATTTAATGTTACAATAAAAGCTTATTCATAACATTAAGTAACATGCGTGATAAATATGAGTACTCCCAATATTGCACGATATATATTATTTCCTTTCACTTTTGAGTTTCCACAATATTTTTCATTCCCATAGCTGAAAAAGGAGCAAAAGAACACCAGAGATACAGATGCACGCATTGGCAGTGTATGATATGCACGCATAGTCTGTTTCAGCTGTGAACAAATATTACAAAAGCATGCATATTTAATTCAGGTTCAAAGGTAGATGCATTATAAAACCTTTCTCACTCCACTTTGGCTTTCTGGGCATTAAGGGATGGGGGTGGGGTGACAGGATTTCCTACTACTAGTTGCACGTTAGCATGATTATGAAACGATTGTGGAGCAAATTACTATCCTGCTTATAGCATAATATTTAAGTTGAAGTTTATGAGTCATGTGCTTTAATGAAACATTCTCTCCATTCCTGCTGTAATTGTCTTTTGGATCTTCATTTTTAAGTGAACAGTTAATGAACTGTGTTATGGTTCCTATTGCTTGACAGGGAAAAATGAGTTGTTTGATGATCAATGACATTGATGCTGGCCTTGGTAGATTTGGTAGGCTATATTATCTTTACTTGGACGTCCAAATCTATACTTGTTGGTTTTTCTTTTTTCAGTTTCTATCAAGCATCATTTCTGTGTATATGCTTATGATCTTTCAGCTCTCCTTTTAACCAAGATATAAATAAACTGACTTTCTCCACTAAAGAGATTGTTATTTTTCCTTATGAAGGTGACACTCAAGTGACAGTCAACAACCAAATTGTCGTTGGAACTCTGATGAATTTGTGTGATAATCCTACAAGGGTAAGCGTTGGGCAGGACTGGAGACAGTCAGATATAACACACAGGATTCCTATTATCGTTACAGGAAATGATTTCTCAACAATATATGCTCCGCTAATTCGTGATGGGAGAATGGAGAAGTTCTATTGGTATGCCCCCCTCTCACTTATCCTAATGATTCATTGGCTTCTGTTCTTGCAACTTGGGGGTATATAGTGAGTCAATTGAATTACAACTAATATATGTCACCAAAACTCCGGTGCAATCCAGAAACCTCAAAAGTTCTATCCTTCCTGGATGTTTTTTTGTTTGAATACGTGAGGGTAATTCTTATTAATGTTTTTTTTGGTAAGAACTGTGAACTATTACCTATAACCAACAAAACAATACACCTACTGAGCACCTATTGTCCAGGCTGGCTACACCTTGGACAAGAGGCCTCGGACTCGCAATCTAATTACATATTCTTTGTATCAGTCCCCTACATCTATTGGCTCGTTTAGAGCTTTGCAACATGTCAATTCTTTCTCTTATCTCCCTATGTATCTGTGTAATTACAAACTCACTATTAACACCTATTCCTCTATACAATTTCCAATTCCTAGCTCTCCAAGTGTGGTAGACTATAGCATTCCAGATTGCTGCCATGATCTCTTTTTGGAACTTCTTCCAATGCTTCCTGTTTATCAACTCCAGTGTCTGCCTTACTCCTTGCTTGTGAAATTTATGTCCTATCCACTGGTAAATTGCATCCCTCACCTGATTTATCCAACCGCATTCAGCAAACAGATGGTGTTGTGTTTCCAATGCCTCACTATCACACAAACAACACCTAGGATCTGTTACAGCAATGGTCAGATGTTGCAACCTCTCTTTGGTTAGTAATCTGTCTTGTACTGCTAGCCAAGCAATGAATCTGTGCTTTGGCTGTGAAACTGAAGTCCAGACCAGATGTGCTATATCCATTTTATTCAAGGTGCCCAGCATGGTTATGTAGCTTAGAGAGACTGAGTAGTTCCCTGTTGCAGTTAACGCATATTTTCCACTTATGTACCATGGTTGCATTTTACTCTTTAACTTATTCAACTTTCTCCAATACCAACTACTATCTTGTGGTGGAATGTGTCCCCAAATCTCCTCATTTTCCTTCATGTAGATGCCATGTACCCATTTAACCCACAACATTTCTTTCTTTTCAATCAATTGCCACAACAACTTTCCTACTGATGCAACATTCCATCCTTTACTACTTTTAATGTTCAATCCTCCATATTTCTTTGGAGCACACACTTTGCTCCATGCTACCAAGTTTATCTTCTTTTTATCATCCATTTTGCCCCACAAAAACTCTCTGCACCTTTTATCTACTTCATTGAGTATATTCTGCGGCAGGATAAACACGGCTCCCCAAAAGTTATATATTGAAAACAAGACTGCATTGATGACCTGTAGTCTTCCAGCATATGATAAATGTTTGGCATGGACACTCTTGATCCTTGCTGTAATCTTCTCTACAAGCTGATAACAATCCACCTTGTTCCATTTCTTGGATGACAAAGGTAACCCCAAGTATCTTATAGGGAACCTCCCTAAGGAAAATCCAGTTTGACCCAATAGCTGCTCCTTCATAACATCATCTATGCCAGCTATGAACATACTAGACTTATCAATGTTAGCCACCAGCCCAGTAGTAGCAGTAAAGTGTGTTAGTGCTTCCATGACCCTAGCTACTGAAGCCGAATCGCCTTTGCAAAATATCATCAAATCATCGGCGAATATTAAGTGAGTAAGTTTCATTTTCTTACACATGGGATGAAATTTAAAATCAGGGAGCTCACTCATCTTTTTTAGCACTCTTGAAAAATACTCCATAACCAGTACAAACAATAATGGAGAAAGGGGGTCACCTTGTCGAAGTCCTCTTCTCCCCTCGAAGTAACCATGCCCTTCCCCATTTACTTTGACAGAAAACTTTGTGGACGATATACAAGTCATTACTAACTGGACAAATTTTCCTGGAAACCCAAACCCCTTCAATGCTTCTTCCACGAACTCCCAGCTGACCATATCATATGCTTTCCGTAAGTCAATCTTCATTAGACACCTAGGAGAGGTTTTCCTGTTGTAGTGTCTTAATAGGTCGTGGCAAATAAGAACATTGTGAACTAGCGACCTGCCTTGAACAAAGGCAGCTTGGTTATCAGCAACAAGATATACCAGTGCATCTTTAATTCTTTCACATAGCATCTTGGAAATGCACTTATAGAGTACATTACAGCAAGAAATAGGCCTGAACTGACTTGCATTTTCTGGGACTTGAACTTTGGGGATCACTACAAGCATTGTGGCATTTAGTTGCTTAAGAAGTTTGCCATTAGAAAAGAACTCCAAGATAGCTTCTATGATATCTGGCCCAATAATTTCCCAAGCGGCTGTGAAGAAACCACTCCCATATCCATCAGGTCCTGGACTCTTATTCCTATCTATACTAAACATAGCTTTTTTAACTTCTTCTTTAGTATAAGGTTGAAGTAATTTAAGCTGATGCTCCACAGTTAGCACTGGTCCATTCTTCAGGAAACTTTCAAAAGCCTTTACTCTTGACCCTCTAGCATGTCCTAGCAGCTCATTATAAAATTCAACAAATATGTTTGCAATTTCATCAGGTTCTGTTTTCACAACATATTGGCTATCTTTTAACTGGATGATTACTTGGTGCAGCTTTTGTTGCCTTATTATTGAGAAGAAATACTTGGTATTATCATCCCCAAGTCTTACCCAGCTTGCTTTGCTTCTTTGTTGCAGGAACATCTCTGCTAAGCATGACAGATGTCTGAATTTTTGTGTTTTCTCATTTTCTTCTTGTTGCACTTCTGAGTCAAGGGGATTCAACTGCAATATTCTCTGTACCCTAAACATTTCCTCCCTCGCCTCCTCAGCTTCTGTGAGTATATTCCGAAAATATTGAGAATTCAGTTCCTTAAGACTCTTTTTCAAAGTCTTAAGTTTTTTCACAATTCTCAGCATTTTGCAGCCTTCTACCTGCATTCTCCATACCTCTTCCACTTTGTCCAGGAATAGGGGGTGTTTGCTCCAGGCATTGCAATACTGAAATGTCCTCTTCACCCTTTTATTAACATGTTCAGCAGACACCTTTATTGGACAGTGATCACTCACTCCCTCTGGTAAAGTAACTGCTTGACAAGTGGGCATTTGGACAATCCATTCTTCATTTACCAACACCCAATCAATCTTAGAGAAAATTCTATTCTGTCCTTGCTTATCATTCCAGGTATACCTACTACCACGCAGGGGCAACTCGACCAACCCACTCTCCTCTACACAGTTTGCAAAATCTAGTATTTCAGTTAACGCCACAGGGTTGCCACCCATTCTATCCTCTCTGTTTAGTATTGAGTTAAAGTCTCCCATCACCACCCATGGTAAAGGACATCTTCTACTTATGCTTTCAATTTCCTCCCACAGACTCCTCCTTTCCTCCCTAGTGTTGTAAGCATACACTAGAGTGATATAAAATATCTTCTGTATAGTGGTATGCTTTACCCTGCAGGTTATTGCCTGACTTGATTTCTGGATAAGGTCCACTTGATAGTACTCTGGTTTCCAGACTAACAAGATTCTACCATTGTAATGCTCCTCTAGATTAGTAACAAATTCCCATCCCGGGAATAAACTAGCTGCAATCTTTTTTATTTTATTTTCCTTTATTTTTGTTTCAAGTAACCCAATCATCCCTACTTCCTGATCATCGCAGAGGAGCTTAACCTCCTTCTGCTTATTCGGGGCATTCAAGCCCCTTATGTTCCAGCTTATTAGTCTAACCATGGCCTGAGAGAGGAATTTGCTCACCTCCCCCATTCCTAACTGAGCCGCTTTGGGTCTGAATTTCCCCTCCTCCATTCATGTCAGAGCTGCTTTGGGTTTGTACTTCATTTTCTTTCCATTCCTTCTGTAGGACAAGAAAGGAATTGGATGTGTTGATCTCTTGTTGTTTATGTACAGTACCATGTCTTGTTTTACTAGGACTCACTGGTTTTTTCCACTCCAAGCTGGCCATACTCACTTCTTCCCCTTGGTTCTCCCTAGGTTCACTGGTCACACTCTGATTTTTGCCTTGATTTTGTTCCTGCCCATTTTCATGATCTTCTTTACCTTGAGTAGTTTTCTTAGGCTGCTCAGTTTTTGGTTTCCTCTTTTTTCGGCAATCCTTCTCTTCATGCCCATACTTTTGGCAAAATTTGCATAGCCTGGGTTTCCAATCGTACTCCACCCGCTGCTCTATCACTGCTCCCTTTTCATTTCTAAATAGCACTACTTCAGGTAGCACTCCATCAATTTCCACCTCAACCAAGATCCTGGCAAAGTTGAGTCCCATTTTCCTCTCTGTATTTTTGTCAACCATCAATGGCTTACCTACTAGGCTCCCTATCTTACTCAACCCCTTTGCACTCCAGTATTTGAAGTCTAATCCAGGAAATTTAATCCATATAGGCACCGAATATAGTTCTTCTCTTGTGAATTCCATGTCCGGGGTCCAGGCTTTAACTATAAAGGGCTTATTATCAAAATGATAAATTCCTCCTTGTATTGCTTCATTTTTCCCATCTTCAGATTCAAATCTAACCAATACTATTCCATTTTTTAACATTGCAATTTTATTAATACCATGTTTGTTCCATATTCGCTGAATATACCCATTCAACACAGAGAAAGGAGGATGAGCTCCCAAAACATAGCACACAACAGCATTTTTCCAGTATTCTAGCTCTGAACTGATGTCATCTAGCTCAATTTCACCTAGAGAATACTCACCTTTTTGAACGGGTGCAACATATTCCAACTTGAATCCTGCGTTTGAAAGTTTCGAGATGTCGAAGTTATCCCATATCGAGCTCCTGGGTGCTTGAAATCGAGCTTCAGATTGCTCTACTTCATCAGCCCATAAGCTTTTACTTACATTTGGTGATGTTTTAATCATCTCTTCCCACTCTTGTATTGAGTCAGTTGTTTGAACATTCTTCCCCTTTCCACTAGTTTTCCCAGCTTGCGAGCTGATTTCTTCAACTTCAATCGGAATCGGGTGTTGATTCTTCCTTCCTCGAGCTGTTGCAGTTTTGGTATTCATTGCCTGAGCTTGAATTGCTTTCTGGGATGGAAATCGCGTTCTCTTTCCCATGGAAGGCGCAGGTTAATTCTTATTAATGTTATTAGCACTAAGATGGTGCTTCCAATTAAAAAAAAAAAAACAAGCAAATATTTCTCCTGTTTACTGTTCAGTGAACCAGCAAAATCTAGTAAGGTTTCCATATCATTTACGAGGTCCATATTACACCAAAAAGCTAAGGAATCCTTTCTGGATTTAATTTTTGGACCACATCAGAGTATGAGTAAGGGTAGATCACCTACTGTTTTTTGTATGAACTAAATGATGGCTCATCTATTATTCAGGTTAACACATAGTGAACTTCGCACTCTCAAGTTTATGATAAATGCAATGCAACTGTAGCTAATATTTAATAGTGATTAGTGCATATGCTTTGGCTATTCCATTTTTATTTTAAATCATTATAAATGTGTTCTACATAAGCTGAACAACAAAAAATCCTGAATAGATCGAGCATAACAATGCTAATATCTAAAGCTTTTCAACCTTTTGGCAAATGAATTTAGATGTTCTCTATGGAAAACAATTTGTTGTGATAACTTTCATGGCAAGTTTTGAATATTTGATCTTTCATTATACAGGCAGCCCACCCAAGAAGACATCGTGAATATTGTTTGCAGAATGTACGAGAAAGATGGCATAACGAAGGATGAGGTTGCGACCATTGTCAATACATTCCCAAATCAAGGTGACATAACCATCCATGAAATTATATTATGTGGCTCTCATGGCAAATATACAAAGTTCTGATGAATTTTGTGCTGGCTCACACTATACTTTCTCTCCCCTGGGTATCGCCAAAAAAAAAAAAAAAAACACTATTTTGATAAGATATGGCCAAGTATGGTGTGTTTAACACACATTTGACAATAAGAACTCGAGATCATGCACCATCACATTGCTGCATAGGTTGTTATTTACTAAGTTGCTCCGACACGGCAGTTTAGGTGCCGCACCCGTGTCGACACGACACTGGTGTGGGTGTGGGTATGAGATCTGTACCGGATCTGGTCAAACGATTTTGGGTACTTTGACCACGGCAGCCAGAAAAATTCGAGACATGATACAATTTGATTCCCAAAATTAGAACCAAAATAGGGTAAATTTGAAGGAAATCACATAACTTATCTAGGAAACCACTCCAAAGAAGTCCACACTCTACAAGCTATAGGTAAGTATTTGACACCAGAATCTTTCAAGGCAAGCAGAGGACAGAGGAGGCACTCATCAGAATGATCATTCAGGAAGTATACTTTCGAACAAGCCTGAAACCTAAGCTAGCTGGAATACTTAGCAATCTGTTATCCTAGTACCAGTGGTGTGGTAGTGTAGTAGAGGTAGTAACTAAGGGACACCAAAGCTGGGCCATAATGTCCAGCTGGGTGATATTGTATGAGACCTATGAGCTGTACAAAGTTTACCTGGTAATAAAATTCCATTTAATTAGCAAAAAAAAATATTCCACAAAATTTCTCATAATTTTAAAAAAATTATATTTTTTATTTTTTTGAATTATTTTTAGCCGGATCCCCGCACCCGTATCTGTACTAGGATCCATATCCCCGAATCTTAAATTTTTCATCCTAAAGGATCCGACCTCTGGATCCGCACCCGTGTCGGACACCCGCACCCATGTCCCAACAACTTAGGTTATTTATCTATGTGAATGCCTAAGAATTGGTTCAAATATTATTAGTAGATTTTCATGTTAATACAGCGCAATATGCTGAGGTTGAGAAACGTCCTTTTCCTCTCATATATCTTATTCATCTCTTGACAGCATTGGATTTTTATGGAGCTATGAGATCTAGAACATACGACCAGTCCATCCTAAAGGTAATCTAATTAGAGCAATGTCATTACTTTATATGTTTGCCTCTTTTACCTAACTAATACTCTATCAGGTTTCCATGGTGTTTGTTGAGTGTTTCTTCTTGAATCCGTTGATTAAATAGTCTTCTCTAATTTTTGTCACTTATAGGAGAGAAAGGTAAATGTTAGTACTAAAAGTTTCTCTTTATCAAATTCTTAGTTTATTGTAATTTGGTGAATTATGACCTTATTATATTTGGGGCAGTGGACAAAAGATCTCAAGTTGCTGATTATGATCATTGCATTTGTGTCCAAAGTTAAGTGCTCTATAAGACAACAAATAACTCCAAGGTCTCTAAGCGGCTTGAATCAATAAACTTTATTACTTTATAATTTTTTTTTTTAAGAAAAAAGAATCTTGAAAGCCTCTAGTGGTAAGAGCTCAGCTTGTGATATATGGGTTAGGTGCACGTCACAAGTTCGAACCACACCACAAGCAAAAGCCTAGTATTTAAGTGGGGAAGGGTAGAGGGGCAGACCCATTATCCATTGAGTCTCGAACCGTGCGCCACTCACCCACCATCAATCATTGCACCTTTCCACGCTGGTAATTCATTCTACATTAAGGTGCTAAAATAAAGTCCTAATAAAAAGAAAACCAACGTGTTAATGCATATGCCTCATCAGTTTCACTGTCAATTGTTCTTGCTTAATATTGGTGACTAAAACTAATATATTGCAATGGTACACTAGTTTCTTATTTAGCACCAGCTCAGAGGCTTGATTAAATCTTTTGCTACTTTTTGTGTGTTCTGTTTTAATGCAGTGGGTTGAAGACTCTGGAGGTGCTGAAAATATTGGCAGAAGATATCTTCGACAAAAAAAGGATGGAAAACTCCCGGTTTTTGTTCCTCCAGAGGTAAGGGATTTTCTGTTTCCCCTCATTTTCATGACAATTGATGCAGTGTTCAGTGGTAGGAACAGTTCTAATTTTACCTCTTGGTGAAAATTTACAAATAGTTTATTCGATGTGTTTAGTTTAGGTGTTTGCTGATCCTGCTGAAAAGTTGTTGAAGTATAGAAACCTCTTTTGTTAAGAGTGTCTATACAAAATCTCTCTGTTCAATTATTTCGTTCTTTCCTTTCTATTTTAGTTGGAGAATTGAGTAGCTTATAGTTATGTGAGTGCTCACTGAGGCAGTGTTGCGAATCAACTTGAGGAGTGCTCAGTTTTACCTTACTGCAGCCCACTTGATGGTTTCCTTGATTATATCACTTACCTCACCTATCAAACTTACTAACCTTGCCAATCTTTGGGCTAGTCCGACAAACTTACGCTAAATTTGATACCTATAATGAGGGCTCTAATTACTTGTTATCTGGCATATGCTTTTTTCTGATGGGGATTAGCATAATCTACCATATTTTTTTTTATCAGCTAATCATTCACTTATCCTTCTGGTACTATTTTTCTTGAACAGCAAACGGTGGAAGCCTTACTTGAATCGGGATACTCTCTTGTCAAAGAACAAAAGCTGATTATGGAAAGCAAACTTTCAAAAGAATACATGAAGAACATGGATGAATAGTACAGAGTGCAACTATATGGGTTTAAAGAGGCTTGAGGTTGATTTTGATGTATATTGTTGACTGAACTGGAAAAAGGCATATAAGTTTTTTCGATTTTCTTGCAATGAGGTGAGTTTTTTCCTCCCACCAAATTCCATTATAATCTTTTGGTACTGGCTCGTGCTCTTAATCCCAAAACCTGGGACATCCCAAATCACTATTGCAAAATAAGGATGAGAACACACTTTTTTTATGTTTTAAATATTTGGTATCTGAAATTTACTGATTCGATTAACCACCGAGTTAATAAAGTCACATTGGCTCATTGCTCCGGTTACTATGTACTTTAACCAAGGGATCCTGGTGAATAAATATAGTGAAAAGGGCTGTGCAAAATTTCGGTTAAAACCAATAACCCAAATCGAAAAACTATTATTGATTTATCGGGATATAAATTAACGGTTCAAAAACGGTTGAATATTACATGACTATCAGAGATCGATTCGATTAACAGTTTGTCCAGTTTTCTTAACGATTTAACTGATAATGCAATAAGCATTATTAAAACTGCATTTTTAGCATTGTTAACATAAAGCCATCTTAAGATATAAATTCAATCAAAGCAAGTTTACCTTTTTTATATAAAGTTTCTTAAACTGTTAAACCGATAAGCTGATTGATAATAAACGATAAGCAATAAGTGATATCTTATTGATTTTGTTATCGATTTAGCACATTGCAAACTGATAACAGATAAATCAAATCGATAATTTTGAAAACGAACCAACAGATAAGTCGTCATTATGCAGGAACTCAAGTCGTTTCAATGACCTTTTGGGTTATAAAATGTACTCAATTTCCATTCTTTTGTCAAGTGGACATAAAGCCAAACAAAATCTTGTGCGATTTGATATGTAAATACTTTGTTTTACGATTTCATCACTTTTACCTTGACCAATCATATTTGTTTAGATTACTTTCTGTAATACCTACAATTCAGAATCTTCCTCTTTTATTTTGATGCTTTTGTCAAATTCAATTTAAAGAGTGACAACCAGATTAATCAAATCAAAAGTCCGTATTACCGTTAAAGGAGTATAATCAAAAGATGTCGCAAATATATCCAGGTCATTTTAAATCGTGGCAAGCTTTGTCTTTAATAAAATCTATTGAAAGATTGGTTCTTTCTGAACTCTGACGAATTTGAGGACCGTTGTATTACATCATTCATCATGCCGAAAAAATAATAAATAAACCTGAAAGAGATGTTAATGGCATTATAAATTGATAGACATAGAAGAAGTCAAAAAACCAATTATTGCAAGACCAAGACTAAAAACATTGATGTTGTGCATTTCACTCACTTATACACTCTTCAGTCCTTACTCCTTAGAATATAAACATTGTCGAAATCATATAGGAGCAGTACTTAATTTTGCATAAAGTAAGTCCCTTCTTTTGTGGTGTAGGGCTTCTTTCAAGTTAGGTGAAACAACGTTTTCGTACATTTTCCTGATCTTTTATAACAATCCATATTCACGACTCATTAGCGCTATTAATTCAAATTTGCTCTATAAAAGGTACTTTCCAAGAGGAAGCCTTCCTACCAAAAAGTTTTCATTCGCATAATTCGCACCTAAGAGCTCTATATAAGGGTAGAGAAATATTATCTATCCACCGTATTTATTTTTTTCCTAAAATTTCCACTTCTAGAACAGAATAGAGTGGTCCATTTTGCTAATCCATTACTTGATCAAACAATTATCAAATCCTCGAAAATTGTACTTTTTCCTTTTTAGAATGCTAAGAGGTTCACTTCAAGTTATTAAACATACCATCATGATCAGAGAAGAATAAAACCACTAGAATAGTCTATTTTTTTCAAATTAATTGTCATCCCTCCAAGGAAAAGGAAGTCTAAGAATAAAATCAAAGCCACCAGCCCCAAGAAAACAATAGTATCCCATTATCTAATTGGAGATTCATAGAACTAAAAAAGAAAAAGAATTATATGATGAAAATTATTTATTAAAGTTGCAAAAGCATAAAAATTTAGGTGCTAATTAATTAGAGACTTATAGACTTGAATAGTTAATTGAAAAGTGACAATACCTGGGTCACTACTATAGTTGAAGTTGACGAAACGCAGACGAAATCTTTGGTCGACTATCTATCACCATACACTTTCTTTTCTTCTTTATTGTTCCCCCTTCTCCTTTTCTTTTCTTGTGTTATTTAGGAAAGATTCCTACTAGTAGATGCGCCCTTTTCAATTATTACGAGTACATTAATTCAAGCATTTACGTTAACACACTTGCATTAACTTCGTCCATTATTAATTGTAGCGATGGATAAACCTACCTTTCAAATTAAACCATTAACCCACACAGTAAAATTTAACTTTGGCTCAACATTGTAAATATAAAAAGTACTCCATATACAATCACAAGGGACGATTTAAAGAACCTGGTTGAGAAATTCTGATATTTTAATCAAGATTTAACTCCTTTGACGATTTAACTTTGCTAACATTTGCATGTTTTGGATCCTAAACAATGCCAAATGATCATGGTTCAGTTGTCGCCCTAAAGTTACGATTTATTGGGTTGAAAACTAATTAACGGGTCTCCTAGAATTATAACAACTAAAAACGAGCTAAAATAACGCTGTATTAACTTAATGACTCTTCAACAATACAATATACTGTAGTTGTTTTCCAGAAATTAAGCACGATATCGTGTTCAAAACTATTCTCTCTATTTTCATTTTCCAGCAAATGCAGAAAAGGATAACGTAAGGAATTAAGGATGGCCTTAAATTTTATGGAATTGTGTCCTAAAAAGAAAAAAGCAAAGATTTAAGGATGTGATAAGTGATAAACCGACCACAGCCAGTCTCCCATAAATTATGTTAAAAAGTAGTTAGAAAGTTAATGTAGCGTAGATGTATTTAATCTTCCATACGTAATTCCAGGACACCAATTATAGCACTATAAAGTAGAAAATGAAGATAGAAATAGACTAAAAGACTATGTTTTGTCACTAAAACAAAAGCATTGTGTGATCAATTTCAGCTGTCCTCATGTAATTGGCCAAACTTCTTGCTCCCTAAAAGAAGTAAATCCTTGTTGTTTGACTATAATCTATTTATCTGTATCGGTTAATTAGTCCTTTTCTTCTCAACAATAACCTATAAATAATCCAATAATTACAATGAATATCTATATATTATTAAAAGCAGGATAGTAGTTACAATATTAGTTACTGTAGTTGTTGGTTATTGTAAAACAGGTAGTTATTTGTGGGTTGGTGGTTAATATTTAAATATTAAAATTTAAATATGAATTTAGCATCAAAAGATAAAGCCCATATTGTTTGTACTTTTCTTTAAAAATAAACCGTTTGAAAGTTATCCAAAACACTGTCTGACAGTTTGATACATGATTTTTTTTCCCGACAGTTTGATACATGATAGAGTCCTATGACAATAAAAACTAACTTCCACGTTTAGAGAAACTTCCCCAAAATGCAGGGGACGATTTTTTCAGGTAAAAATATATTCCAATTTCAAAATAGTAGGATATTTATATAAGATGAATGAGAAGGGAATTAACAGATGATATATACTCCTTTGTTGCTCTTTCTCCTCTGTTTTTCCAATTGGCTCCCATCTTCAATTATCATTTGAAGAAGCACAAAACTTTTACAGTTTTTATTGTGATTGATCTGTTCATCAGTTCACAGGTATTACCATGACTTATTCCCTTCTTCATATAATGATGTAACTTCTCGACAGTTAGATTAATTCTATTGTTTTTTTTTTTAAAAAAAAAAAGAAGAAAAAATTACTACGTTTAGATTAAGTTTTCCCCTCAGAAATTGCATGTTCAAAAGTTCCCCTGGGATGTTTTGTAATTTTTCAGCATCAACAAATTTTTCTGGATGTTTTGTATTGTGACATTGTTGTTGCCAAGTTATGTTAATTGTTAACAATTCAAAATGTGGGCAAACTGCTGTAGTAGTCATTCTTTTGGTATGTTTAATAGAAGAGATCTAATTGTTCTGTTTTGGTTTGACATTTTAGTTAGATTGCAGAAAGGAATAGTTCGGGAAATTGTGAAAAAAATTTAAAAAACAGGAAAAGGAACATCATTCTGCTTAGTGTTGATGGCTTTGCTGTTGAAATTTCTGACGACCATCACGTTTCTTTATTAAATTTTTTGTCATTGTTACATTGCATTGATATGCAGATTGACTGTTGAATTTTTTTTAAAACAATATAACCTAATAAACCCAAGCTAGGCATATCACAATAACTTTAATTAACAATTTTTGGAGTTTTTCTTTTCTTCAATGCTCCAATAGTTTCAATTATGAGTAAATTTTCTTGCAATTTGAGAGTTTGATACAAGTGTTTGGTTTTTTTCTTTTAACTTTCTTTTCTAAAGACTTTATATTCATTTGCTTTATTTATTTTGTTAATCTTAATTTGTTTATGTTTGGATTTTAGGAGAACATTTGGTCGGAACAAGGAGAGGTCTAAACACTTCGCATTCCTAAACCTGGTGAAAAATTTTGTTTGTTTGGTATGGCCGCTTATAAGTAAGTTTACAATTTTTTTGGTGATTCTCTGTTGTAACTTTACAGCCAAACAAGCACGAGATGCTAAGTTGTTTCCTATTGAATGATTTTCTCTAACATTAGGATTTTGATCTAACGAAGTATTGGTATTACAAATACAATTGCTTCTTGAGAGCTTCTCTGTTGAGTGCACTTTGGTGGAGTTACTGAAGTATTGGTAATACAATTTCTATTGTCCTTGTAATGGGGATTGAAGCGCTAAAGTAAATTAGCTATTCATCATAGGTATACCCAACTTTTGTTTAGAGTTTTATATTTGATGTCTTCCCTATTTTTTTTTAATATTTCAAGTGAAGGGTTTAATCTCTTGAATATTCTGGGTTTGAGGCTCCTTATGAAATGTTAACCATAGCCATTTTTAGGATTTCCTGGAGTATTTTTAAGAATGGAGAAATACATGGAGCTTTGTTAATATAATTTGTAAAACTGACCGATAGATTGTTGTTGATGCCACCTTGAAGATTAATTCCTTTTTTTCTTCCTAAGAAGCAGTAACAAAGTCATTTTGCTGCTGCAGGTCCTGCCAAAATCATCAAAAACATATTCCTAATAGGTCGCAACCAAGCATCTTTAAAGCTACGTGGATGAACTTAGAAAGGATAGCCAATGTACATGCTGAGCTTTCGTTTGATCTAGGTCTCTCTTAAATCAACTTTTGATTAGTCCTTATAGTTGTGCTTAACCAGTTGTTATGTCAGATGCTTAGAGTTAATTGATTATTCACGAGAGTGAAGAGAGATAAAATAAAACTTCGGAGTTGAGTATATATTGGATTAGTAGCTGAGTTACCAAAGTTAGTATTGTTAGAAGTCATGAGCAATATATGTACTCAGAATTTCATTAGACTTATGCTTAGCTATCATTTTTATACAGTGACTTTGCAGGATTTGGCCCCCTTCCTTTACACTTTCTCTCAATTTCTTTAAGTGCAAATTTGGATGGTTATTTATTGAACATAGACAGATTATGAGGATTTATTCGTTTACGTTTGAGTATGGTTCTTTCTGTATTTTGTCATTGTTTTGATGGTCCATTGGATATATGCAGCTAATAGCTTTTTTCTTAAGCTGCTATTAGTTTTACGGGTTCTTCATTTCTTTTAATAGTTCCTAGCATAAAGAAGGAAGTAGCCATAAGTGCAAGCTTGATCAAGGAAGTATCATCATATGTTATGGCAAAAAAATGAGTACAGTTTCTAAGTACTACGAAGCAATCAAGAATTGAAAAGGCCCTATAATGCTTTTATGGATTTTATTTATATTTCATGTGTCTGGACATGATAATTGATGACATACTTTTACTTCTTAACAAAAGAATTATTGTTAGTTTGATGCTTGAAATGTTAGGTACTCTACACCATTAGAAAGTCATGCAATTTTCTTTTTCCCTCATCAGTTACAATTAACTTTTAATGGTATGCTATCAAAGGTGGCCCATTGGATCGGAATTGATCCAAAGTTAAAGGATTGAAGTAATCTTAAATGAGGTAGCAGTAATGTTTGGTTGATGTAGCAATAATGTTTTGTAACATGTAATAACATTTGGTTTAAACAGTACTAATGTTTCATAGCGTAAACTGTTTTTGGTAGATATATAGATACCAATCGTTGAAGCATTGTACAAGAGTTAAGATGAGTCAGTTTTACTGGTTTAAGAATTTCAATAGGTGCATTTCCTAAGTGTAGTTTCATCAGTTACAAATTTATCATACCATTTCTCATGTATTCATTCTAACATATTCTCCTACACTAAAATGATGGAAAAGCCCAATAGAGAAAAGAGAAAAGAATTGAAATGGATGTGGGGTTAAGGGGTGGTATCATAAATGGATGAGTGGGTAGGAGTGCATAAATTGTAGTACTATATTTTATTTCATGCATGTCTAAGTAAGATCGCCTGGGGGGTAGGAGTGCATAAATTGTACTACTATCTTTTATTTCAAGCATGCCATAAGCAAGTTCGCATAGAAAATGTATATGTCAAATGAGAAGCAACTCGAATAGTAACTCAAGTGACGATCAACCACGTCAAACGTATATTGACGATGAGAAATGTAAGTTAATTGAATTTTTTTAATTTACTTTTAGAGCATGAAAGTTTAAACAACTCTCTCAACTAAATCTAAAAAAGACTTAAGTAATAAAACCATACACTTTCTTTGGACATTTAAAAGTATGATTCTATCCCTTTTAATTTCATAAATTAATTTTTGAAATTGGATACATCATATAGTAGTAAAATGATAGTTAAAATTGAAATTGCTATAATCAAAAAATAAAATAATGATTTGACATGATTATATTCATTTAATATTTACCGCGCATCGCGCGGGTACTAATACTAGTATATATTCATAGCAAACTGATTAACCACGCGGTCCAAACGTCTACCGACACTACGGAAGTAATCTTTTGGTATTTGATTAAAAAATTGTAATACTACTACTTTGAATTGATCTAATTCTCTCACTATGATTGACTTGGATTTAAATAATTTTTCCAATTCGACCTATATATATGAACAAGCTTTGAGGAAATGATTAATTTCTTATGCCAATCTCTAACTTCACTAGAAATAATTGACTTCATATACAAATATTATGTCATTTTCGCAAATCTCCTCCTTGGCAGCAATATTTGAATATTTTGACTATGTGGAAAAAGGAGGAACTTAAACAGTATAACTTAAGTTAAAAGACATAAGTAATCATTTAACCACGAATTAGGTGCTATATACCGGGTGATATAATTCAAATTTTTAATGACGAGTCAAATCCCTTGGTAGTGATTTAACACTTTTCTAAAAGGCATAATTCCATAACTAGTGCTGTTAAGTGTAAATGTCACAGGGATATATTTTAAATCTATTTAGCGCTTAGTTTGTTTCTTTCGTTATCGTGTTGTTATTTCAAAATCTTTGTAACTTAATTCTCTGCTTAACACTAAACAATAGCAGAATCAATTGAGTAACACTAAAAATGAATCTCGTGTCTGCCCATTGTTACTAGAACACCCTAAGATGATTATGTTACGTTATGGCTAATGAAAACAAATTAAGTTCGATGGTTCTATTTCTTTTAGATAAAAACGAATAAATTGAAACTTTCCGTCGGCAAAGAATAATTCTCCTTCCCTTTCAAGTGATGTGAGTCATGACTTTTTTTACCACTTTTAAGTAAACTCACTTCTCAAAAGGAACAAATAATGAATTGGTCCCGTTATTCTTTTTTCTGAATTGTGGGAATCTTATTAATCTCATTAAACCAATCACAATGGCTTAATACCACCGACAATCAAGAACTAGGCATAAGTCTAAAAATTGAACTTCTCTATTTTTATGAAACATAACTCTCTTTTTCTAAATTTAAGTTAAAAATAAAAATCTCCCTATATATACAGCACAGTCAAACCGACCAAACACCAAAATGGTGCCTTGTTTCAGTAGTTACACTCCTTCCCATTCCCCGTTTCTTTTCCTTTTTACTTGTTGTTTTCCCACTTAAACATGTCACGTTTATGTATTCACACAAGTCAAAAATGTCAAATAACTTGTTCTGACAAAAAGCTAAAAACAAGTAACAGTAGTAGATAGTTTTGGAAAACCAATCAAAGAAAAACATTACTATTAAACAACAAAGTCCAACATTAAAAAGAACCACGTGTCATGACATTATTTCTAAAGAAAAAAAAAGTAGTACATTGTCACGTGTCGGCGGGTACATTCCTAACTTTAAAAAAAAAAAAAAAAAACTTATCGAAGTGGAGAAGTAGTCACTAAATTTTCCACTCCTTTAAAGTAGAAAAAATTGGCATTGAGCCCAACGGTGTCTCTCATTTTTATGTTCTCTCAAGATACATATTTGTTCTCTTATTCTTGATAAGTTTTTTTTTTTTTTTTTCAAGATTGAAGAAAAATAGGAGGTCTGGCCGGGTTAAAGTTTTTATTGAGTCGATTAGGAGGAGGGTATCGAAGGAAGAAACTGAGGCTAAAATTTAAAGTGATGGATGATTGGTTGCACAAAATGGTGTTTCCTGTTAGACGTGTTTGGTTTGCTGTTTCTGCTCGTGTTAAAGCTCGTAAAAATGGTTAGTTTTCTTCTTCTTTCTATTCTCTCTTCATCAAATAATTACCTGTTCTATTAGTCGGACTAGTGAGTTTCGGATACGAGATGATTATATATTGGTACACTCGTTGAACGAAGATTTCTCTTTGGTTTCTTCGTTCTTTTGGTACTTAGAAAATATAAGAGTCATATAGGCGTATCTAAATTCTGAACATGCAATCAAAGGGTACATATGCATGTGCTTACCCCTTTTTGCAGGGGAAGTGCCCATTTGAATTACTACTGTTTGTCAATGGGGATGAAACCAATTTTTTATAATCAAGAAATCGTCGAGGATCAGTGATGCACGATTTAGATAACATTGATATATATATATAATGAGTTTGTCTCTCTATCGTTCTCAACTTAAATATCGACCTTTTGTCCGAACATGTTTGAACCTAACATGTGCGGCTAACCCGTAAAACAATTTATTATCAAAAATAAAAAGTTTCATTTTTATATCCCTTGTCTCTTTTTTTTTTTTTTTTTTTTTTTTTGGTCATTATGCTTTTGCCGGTCCGGTGAGTAGGTGGGAGTTGGGAGGTGGAATTGTGGTCCGTGGAGATGAAGGATGGGAATATGCTTGTATAATTCAGCAGGCATAACTGTGCATGTGGAAAATAAAGTAAATTAAAAGTGAGTTTGGAAATTGATACTACACGGCACCAGGAATTATAAAAATTGCTTTTATGAGACAAATTTCTTAGCTAGCTTAACTTCATAAATCGAGTTTGTCTCTTTCCATTTCTTTAATTTGGACTCCATTTATTACTTATTATGTTTATCAGTTCTGATATCAAGCCATTGAGAACTTGTTCAAAAGTACAGATTAGGTAAATTACCGATAAAAAATTACACAAATTAGGTAAATTTAGACTTTTCCATAAAACTCATTAAAGTTCCATAGCATAAGTGCTAATTGATACTTATTGAAGTTGTTACTGTTTCTTCTCCTTTTTCTGTGTGGGTGTGTGTGGGGGGGGGTGGGGGAGGTATGTTACTTTTTTCTTTACTTTTTCTGCATTCCTGTTGAATTGTGTTTAAAAATTGTGCAGAAGATTCCACACATTATACAAGAATGATAATGCTCAAGGCTAAAAAATGTTAGGCATGCTTTGACTACCTAAAATAGCAGTGTTATCTTAATCGTGAACTGTGAAAAACAATGAAATATACCAAATATGTAAACAGTTTCCATACATATCTAAAGTAGTGGTGCCATTTATTTAGTTCATGAGCACTTCACGTTTTAAAAATTAACAAGCTTACTTTTTTAGGATTCTATAAGTGGTTCTTTCCATCCACTAGCTTAGTTCCATCAGAGTCCACTCATCTGATTTCTGTTAAAATATATTTTCAAGGTCCCATAGAACCCAAACACAGGCCAACTTGTTAGTAACATAAGCCTCTACCAACCAAATACTTATTGCTCTGCAATCTTCGATCTATTATCTATAAGTATTATACACACCGTGAATTAATTTCTATACTATCTGGTCATCATTACATGTTATATAGTAGGTAATCTGTCTAATGTTTAAAATTATAAATCGTCCCAACTTTTAGTAAGGCCTAACTGCAAATATCCGTTGTGACAGCTGATTGTGTAAAAAAATTATTTATCCTGACGGTTTATATAACTTAAACTCTTTTTCTATTGCTACCTACATGTGTTCATATACTCAGCCGCCAACTAGTAGTTCAAACGACAACCTTAATGTCATTTCTGTATTTCTTTTTCCTGTTCAAGATAAGCAGATAATATTCCAGATAGAAAATATGTCCACACAGTAGCCAAGGTATCAGATTCGTTAATGATCTTATTATCAAGAGTTTCAACACAAAAACATTAAGCATCTACCACTTTATATGTCTTTACCTAAAGTCCATATATTTCCATGTATCAAGAAGGATCATTTGTTTTTCTTTTCTGCAGCATGTTTCAAAAGTTTGATATATTCTTCCCCTCTTCCTGTCACTTTCATATTTGGCTAATAGGTTATGTGTATGTAAGCTTCTCTTTCATACTGATTAATCATAACATATCAAACTTAAAACTTTTACAAGGTAACAAAAAAGTTTGATACATGATGAATTATCAGTAGGAAAGATAAGCTTACACACGTATAACATCTTAGCCAAGATATTTGAGAAGAAATGAACTCCTGTGCACACTTACAATCTGCATAAAACAAAAGGCCCCTACAAAGAATCTCCTGTGAAAAATGTCATAAAAGTAAAGTAACATGTAATGGTCTGAAAAATCAAATCTCTAAAAATTTGACAGGAAAAGTGAAAGAATGATGAATATTGCGTGTTCTGGAAATAGAATCAGTAGCTTTGCAGATTAACTTATGTCTTTGTACCTTGTCTTTTGTTTTCTTCAGGTGCTGGACTTTTGAAGCTCCATGATGATATACAAACTTGCGGGTATGAGGATGTTCAGGTTATGTGGGAAATGCTTAGAAAAACTGAGTCAGAAGTGACATCTCAGCACCATAAACGCAAACGCCGACCATTGTGGAGGATTTTTGTATGGTCCACCCATAGTGCTAACTCATCCTTCTCCTCAGAACATGCTCATCAATAGACAACTTGCTGAATCTTCAACAAATAATAAAAGTGTCTTGAAGAGTGAAGACCTGTATGGCACTTCCATTTCTCGAGCCCACAGGGTAGTATTACATGATATGGTACAAAGCTATTGCAATGTCCATATCAGCGTAGAATGAAGTACTTCTACTATACCTCTATAGCTAGCATGACCGTATTGAGAATATCTATGATGGTGTCACTTGTAAATATACCATCTTGTGATGATCCATGATCATGTTACAGCAGTAAAGAGAGAAAAGGAACTGTGAAGAGCTCAATTTTCCTCTGGGAGGTTATTTATCTTATTATGCTTAATACTCACACTTCCATCATCTACAGTTGATTGTACAACAAACTAGACGTGTCATAAGAGGTGCTAGTTGGTTATCAAAACCAGTATAATATCCCACAACAATAAGAGGTTGATTCAGGTTCTGTAAAATGCATGACCTTAGCTTAACTATATACCATGAATCCATGATATTATCATTTGAGAATGGGCTCAAGTTGTCTGAACACTTCAATTTCCACAAGCAGCTGCGAGTATTGAACTTGAAGCTGTGCGGGCGACCCGCACAGTTAGTTCCTTTTGTTCCTCGAGGAGGGCCAAAGCTCCTTATAATTTTCAAGGCCAAACTGAATGCTAGACAGATTTTATAGCCACAAAAATAACAATAAAAATAAAAGGTCGGAGCTTAAATCACCAGCCTCTTTGTCCTGGAACTTACTACTTGAAGACAACTGGTAAACATGTTAACAGCTGACAGAGAACACAACCATTAACTCTACTAGAGCCATGGACTAGTATGTGTACTTACTCAAGTATGCACTCTCCGTGCAATTGCAAAATGACAGACATTTAACAGGACAGTAGGTTACAGTAAGAATTTTAATAATTGGGTCAATTAGAATCCACTACTACATATAGGAAGAAATTAACACAAAATTAGGCCAGGGAGTTCAGGCCAATATAATCCAACCATTCAATCACATATATCTCAAACCATTAAAACAGGAAAACTTTAGCAAGACGGAAAAGAAGTTCTGGTGAACCGAAAAGGCTTTGAATCAGTGAAATAAAGATAAGATCTGATAAATATACATTCTAAGCTGTTATGGTATCTCCAGGACCAAGAAATTTCTGCTGCTTTTCTACAAACTAATAGAGCAGCAACGGAGTGTACTGGCACACCAATTTGATAAGGCTCTTGCACTGCCTCGATTTTGCGTCCTCCTCCTGGATATTATATCTGATACGGATGCAATGCATAAGTTTAAATAGTTTTTTTAGCTGATTCATCTAAGGGGAAAAAAAGGGAAAGACATCAAAAGCAGAAACGGATAATCAAGGACGAACAACCGAGGATGCTAGTTACTGAGCTCCATTTCATTCAAAATACAGATCCTTCTGTCTCTCATCAGAACCAAATCCACAAAGGAAAATTTGTAATGCAAAACCAACTCTAGTTACATGCAGGTTAAAGTAAGTGGAGAAACTTCATCAAACTGAAGAAACAGCTAAGTTTGACTAGCTTAGCAATTTCCTTTCACTGTTTTCAATATCAAGAAAGTAATGGAACTGGCATGATTTGAGTTGCAAGCGTTCTTTCCAAAGGTATTAACTAGATTGAACTACAAGGCAACTGATATGCTCCGTCGGGAAGTTAGCTTTCTGTACAATTATTGAAAGTACAGTGTTTTATCAGACTCAAAGTTCTTGGCTGTGGCAGAGCACTCAGCATCTCCCATTTGCATAGTTTGAGAAAATCAGGCTACAGCTTTTCCACGGTTGTACCACTTCCTCACCCTCCTTAGTCCACAAAAGAAGCATTACGACTTGCAAATACTTATCGGTCAAGTGCGACCCTATTCCTTTTCTCATGGTATACATACTACAAACTTCTTTTTAGAGAACGAGAATCTGTCAGGTGCCAAACCTTTAGGACCAACCGCAGCCTTTAAAACGAGGGGATAATGGTTCTTCCCTCTACCCTTCTCCACTTAAATACCAGGCTTAGATCGCAAGATGCGGGCCTCGAACCTGTGACCTAAGTCACAAGTCCCTCAACCTTTGCCACTTGAGCTAAGCCCTGGAATCATCAACCTTTCTAGTTTTTTTTTTTTTTTTTTTTTTTTTGTTCTTTTTATTTATTTGTTTTAAAGAAAAAAGATTGATGCAGTCATGAATTGAAAGAGCATTTCTCTATCTTGTTTTCTTGTATCCCTATCTTGCAATCTCCCCATTTTCAGATCACATGCCTCAGTTTCCTTCATCAAAATAAGTCAGAGTAAGAACTCAAGGCCTCTTTAACCTTTAGCCCGCCACTTATTCAAACCAGTGCAAACAGTGGATCAACAATTAAACAGCATATGTCAATTCTTAGTTCTTCCATCACCTAGAGCCTGGAGTACCAAACTGTTTCTAATACTTAATCACCAGATACCCCAGTACTTATACTGCATTTCACATCTTTATATCTTTTCTGGACTTACTAGTTCAAGTATGTGACAAAATAGCTTCACAAATTAATTGAGCAATTCTGGCTTACTGTGTGTTTTTTCTTTTCTTCCTTTTTCTTGGGGAGGTGGGCGAGGGAATAAGTTGCAGTGCGTTGTTCTGATGTATAGGTGCCAACCAAAGTATTTTCTTCTTTTTTTAATCATTCCCGGACGTGTTTTCTTATTACCTCAGGCATCATAACAAGCACGTCTATAACACAACTTCCCCACTTCTCCATTTCTCTAAGCTCTATTCTGCAAAGATAATGAAACCCCACTTTCTTCCACCACCTTTGTCTATGATTTAGCTCATGCGAAACCGCCAGCATTATGTCAAGAAACTCAACAGTAAATATAAGTTACGCAGCCATCTATTGAAGACCAATAAGTGCTAATATACTAAAATGCTAATATCAGTTTATTACGGCAATTCCCAGGGCCCAACAAAAACCTTCAATATCCAGAAGCCCAACAGTGAATTCCCCACTAGGCTCCCCTGGTGACTCAGAATCTCAACTCTCATGGTTAGAGGAGGAAGGTTCTTACAACTATCCACCCCAAATCAACTTTTCTTCTGAAATTACCCAGGTGACTGCAAATCTCCTACAGCATAGGAGCATAAGATATTTAAGGACATGAAGAATACTTGAAAAAATTATTGCAAGATGGATGGAGTTTAATAAACAAATCCTTAACTAGGAAATGCACAGCAGAATGAACACAATAGTCGTTGATCATGAGCAGGCAGATCAATGAACTTACATATATCTGAATCCTACATTTAGCAACACTTTTGTCAAGAAGAAGTGCCGATTGTATTAGGACAAGAACATAGAGGTAACGCATGAAGCACATAAACTTAAATACAAACGCGAAAATTACATTATAGGCAGATATAAGAAATAAAACACTAGAGTTTCCGGAAAAAAAATGAATTTGTTCAGTTCTTAGAAGACAATTCAAGTGGTCAAAACCAAAAGAAATAATCTGAAAAGACAATTCGACTGGTCAAAGCTAAAAGACATATAGGTATAGATACTGTTACCATTGTCAAAAAAAAAAAAAAGACATGTACGTATAGATATAAGGAAAGAGATAAACTTTCTTCTGACCTTCTCTTATCCAGTAGGTAGAGTTTGATTCAGCAAAAGAAATCTTATCAGCAGTCTTCCGCTCCATTTCCAACTTTTACTCCACCTCCAGAACAACTTCTTGTATTCATTCCTCCTGTTGTTTTTCTTTCCATTCCAGGCACCCCATCACTGCCACGTCTCCTTAGAAAGGGTTTATTGAATCTTCCAGGTCAGGATAAGATTTGAGCGTCATTTCTTAGACCAGCTCAACCATCTGATTCTATGACAGCATGGGCCACTTTGAGTATAGCAGCAATCAAGCATTGTGGAGATCCAACTTAGCCAAAAACTAATGTAATCAAAGTAATAAATACACCAAAATTTCAGAACAAAATGCTTGTTAATCGATCTTACCATATATTTGGTCGAATTTAGTGCATGAAAGCAATCAGACCATCAAAGCAAGTTAATATACTCAATAAACCTAATGAAATAAAACAAAAGATTTTCAAATGTTTACGGAGAAAAAATAAAATATTAAATGAAGCAGCAGTATGAGGAAATAAATTAATTGACTCATACAAAACCTTGAGAAGCAAGTGGTAAATAAGGAAATCTGGACCATCTGCCAAACAACTTAGGGTTAGTTATGTACCAAAATGATAGCATAGTTGTCGCTTAGCAAAAAGGTGGACTTACATCATATTAGAGTTGGACGCTCTAGGGTACAGGTAAGAAGCTTTCTTTGATCCAATAAAGCATAGTCTTCACAATATACCACTGACAATTTGCTCAGTGCAAACTATTGATCAGAGAATGTTAACAATTTATGAACCGCTTTAACGATTAGCTTTGTTTTGCTATGGAAAGTTGAGAGATGGTCGATTCAGTTTGAAGAATATCAACACAACATTTACCATTATGGTTTATGAGAAAGAGGATCAAATAAATCAAACTGTTCTGGGTATACAATTGACACAGTACGAAAACAAAAAAAATACAAAAGTGGGCTCTAGACCCAATGAACATCAATCTAGAACTAAAAAAAATCATAAGATGATAACCCTACTGGTGAAAACGTGTTGTTAATACTTAAGTTCAATCAATCTTGATGTTGAAGATACATACACATCAATTCTTGCATCATCCAGTTTCACCTTTCTACTGAAGTCCTAGGCTACACAATTATTCCTGCAAAACTTGGGCCATATTTGCTCATTGACAGTAAATTACAGGAGGGAGAATGAGAAAGTATCCAGAGAGAATTATGCTAATCATACAACAGAGCAACCAACGCGGACATTCCTCTCCTCTAGTCCCTCTGAGTGGTCGCTATGTGTTTCCAGGCATAGTTAAGCCCTGTCGCAGGTGAGCCAAAGATTCCAGGCTCCGTCCCTATCATCTTCATGAGACAACGTTGACCTCAAAAGTTGTTGACTGGTTCAAAAGGGCCACAAAAGCTGTAATGTCGTGGCTGCATAGAATCCCTGAAAAGAGCAGTGCCCTTTGATCCAGTAGGGACCACAAAATCAACTGGAAGATAACAAAGTTCACGAATGCCTTATTCTTCAAATGCGCGTGTACATATTCTTTCCAGCAGCAATGGCCAGTCTTCGCCAAGTTGCCGGGAGTTCAGCTCCATGGCAACCCTAAAATCTTGCAATGATATCAAGTTACAGGGAGCATGTTCTTGCATGACTTCTGAAGGTCTACCATTACTTATCTGAAAATGATGACCTGGTCTGAGGCCGTTGGCGAGCTTCATATAGGTCTGCTGCTTCTTGGTGTTGTTCTTCGCAGGTTCATGCCCAGACCTTGCCCCCACAAGTTGAACACAAGATCCAATTAAACCTCTTAAGTAAGAATCTAAGCCAATGTTCAACAAGTTGGCACAATCAAAGGCCACTCCTTCAAGGCCTTGTTCCGCAGCAATCTGCTCCATGCGTTCCCTCAGTGATACACTGTCCAACAGAGCACCACAACTAGAAGAGGTAACACATTTACTATTGGTTGCCAAAGGCAATGCTCTACGTGATCCACCTACACTAACAGGGCAAAATGGAACTCCAAGCGGAGCTTGGAGCTGACTCCTGGCATGCATCTCTTTCCGATCATCACTAACCTGGTCTTTGTTATATACAGAAACTGGACCTCCCTGTGACCTCTTTATTACAGAAAATCTGGCAGTTTCTTGACCGGATGCCTCCCTTTCATCATCGGTTTGCTGCAAGAGTCCTTGATAGTGCTGCTCAGCCCTCCGTACATCAGGTGGAATAGAAACCCCATTTTCCATAACATCAAACTCACTTGATTCTTCCGTTCTCAGTTGTTGAAAAGTGAAACTGGTCTTCCCATTTTGACCGAGGGCACTACGGCGATCCCCAGTCCTACGATCACGAAAGCTTGTTCTGGCCTTTCGAGGAGATAATGGGAGAATATCCCCATTAGACAAACCTGGTTGACTTGAAGCCTGACTTGAGGAAACGTACGATCCATTTTGCTCACAAGTATCATTTAGATGCTCATTACTGCCAACTGCTGCACCAGGCTTTAGAAGATCAGTCTCATAATTCGGAGGTGGAACTTTTCCGCTGCACGCATTTCTCAAAATAGAGCGGATGAACTGATTATGCAGTGGAATGTTCTCTCTTCCCAATATCTTAACACAAAGCTTATTGAACTCAACCTTGCTTATTTTCAAACTCAATAACCTATTTAAGTAATAAAAGTACTGTTTAGACTTCTCCGGTCCAACTTTCCTCACAATCTGAGCTTTCAATTCAGCAAGATTGATCCGCGAATGCTGAAGTGGCGGTTGCATCTCTTCTCAACACATAAAGTCCATACACAACAAACAAGCAAAGACTATAAAACTTTCCACTGTTTTTTCCGAATAACACGAGTAGCTGTCCAGTATCCCAAGTCCACAACTAAATTAGGGTTTTGCCCCAATTCCAAAAACCCATAGTGGAAACAAGATTATACTCTTCTAACAACAATGCTGAATCAAATCCCATCTCCAAAAAAACTCCAACTTTACAACACTATAACTATACAAAACTAAAGATCCACAATTTTCAACTAACTCTCCCTCCAAAAATCCCAATTCTTGAAAACCTTCCAAATTGCCCCTCCAATAAAAATCCAACCTTTAAAACCAATCAAAAATCACAACTTTACACAAAACCCTCAATTTTTTTTCACTTCCCAATATCACTAACTTCAAATTACCTCAACCCAAAACCTAACAACACCAACACTTTCCAAATATGGAAAGTTTCAAGCTTTCCACTTCAAGTTCAAATATATATAATCCCAAAACCAAATTGGGATTAAAGAACAGATTTTTAAGCTTGAACAAGAAACTGAAATTATAAATATATATAAAGAAGCTAACCTTTAATTGAAACACCACCAGAAAAACAATTCAAGAATTCAGATTTAGAAACCCCAATTGCCTTTTTCAAACTCCTTTACTTCATTGCTACAAATTTGCTTTGCATTTCAATTTTTTTTTTTTCTGCAGCTTTAATTTTTCTATAATTTTCAGTGTATTGAAATCAAGAAAATACGAAGACCCACTGATCGCTCGCTCGCTCTCTCTGTGAATTGTGACTTATTTTTCGTTTTTGTGTCTGATTAGAAATAGCAATTTTCTTATAAAAGTTAATATTGTTCACGCTCTTTTTTATGCGTGAATGAACGCGCGCTTGGTTAGTTTAGTTTCAAGGAGCGTTTGTGTTGCACGAATATGAGAGTGCGTGGGTGGTGTTAATTTTTTAATGATATATATGATGAATTTTGCAAGTAATTGTAAATATAACTATGTTTTGTTTGAAAAAGAACTAAAAAGATTCTAAGTTTTAAGGAATGTTTTTTATGGATGAAATGAGTAAATACAAAGTTGGTTCTAGGTATCTTACTTATTAGTTAGCATTGTACTATTGCTTTTAAGGTTTTTTAAGGGTCATACTTAACTGAATTTTCTTTCTATTTTGTATAGGAAGATAGTATATAAAATTTTATAAACATGACAGATTGTATGATAGAAAAAGAGATTAATTGAACTGAATTTTGTATGAATAACAGAGAGCAGGTTCTTTGCCAAATATGGGAAAGTCAAAATTGACATTCTAGTTGGAAGGGATATATGTATGACTCAAGGTTGTTTGTTGCATATGTCAACTAACTTTAACTTCCTTGAGAACCCACTACTAAAATGTATGTCTTCCTTCTAAAATGAAAACTCTATTTTGTTTCTTTATATACTATTCAGTCTAGTTTGCACAAACCTCAACTTTTCAATTATATGATTTTCGATCGACATGATATTAAGTAACTTTAATCAACAAGACTAGAGATAAGAATAAAATACCTGATATTTTTGTCTCAATTAAAATTTGAACTTTGATCTTTTATGATTTTTATCATATTTTGTTGACCATTAGGTCGCACCTTTTGGTATTTTTGTTAACCTTAGGAGATCATATTTCTATTTTGGGTTGCTAGAAAGAATATTTATATGTATTTATGTATAATACTTACATAATGCTAAAACATATCACTAGAGGTAGTTCTAGTGTACTTCATCCCTTTATGGTCTTGATTATAATACTCGATAACAAAAACGGGAGTGTGTACAAAAGTGATGACATCTCATATTACAAAGCCTTCAAGAGTCTATCCATTTAGCCAAATAGTGTGCTACTTGACTCTCATTCTTATAATTATATTTGAATCTCTTTGTCATATTACTAGAATTTTGCCTTTTCATAAGAGAATTTAATAGTGCAATTGTACCAACGTTTTGTTCTATAAGCACAATGCAGTTTTTCAACGGAGGAGACTTAATTGAACTTTGAACCCCTTTCTCTAAAATTTGTACTTCCAAAACGTATGTTATTTACTTCTTTGCCCCCATCCCGGAAGGTCTTTGCTTTCTTTGCCTTTGGATAATTAAGGATTGGTACCATTAATCCGAAACAATGTTCTAATGAGGCTGTTTGTATTGGCAGGTCATACAAGCACTATATTTTGGCGTAAAGTAGGCCCCACAAGTTCTGAATTCACTGTTGGAGAGTTCACACGAAGGGGAACTCTGAACTCTGAACGATTAAGGTGGTTTATGAAGTGAACATGAAAGTTGTTTTACACTACTTTATTCTAGCTAGGATTATATATCCAAAAAGGTCCGTTCTCGACTACTCCACACGTTGCTTTGGAGAGAAATGGACATTTTTGTAGTAGTAGATGTCAAACCTATTGTGCCGTATTAACTAAGAAGGGGGCGCACAAAGAAGCTATAACCCCTTCCTTTTTGTTGTTGCCAACACTTTCCCGAGTCGAGCTGAATTTTTTGTTATTAAGGACAGACAAAGCCCGTAGGCAGCTATCCAAAAGGAAGGGCGGGACTAGGAGAGGGTCACATCTATTAAAAAATAGAAAATGTAACTAGCAAAGTACTAGCATTTTCTACAGTGCTTGGTTGGTACAAGGATTACATGTGATCCTATGTGAGCCAGGAAATATAGAGGTTAGTACTACAAGAATTCAATTAAGGTATTCATAAAATGACGTCTGAAGTTCAGTCATCTTTCTTGCGACCCTTTCATATGTGGCAAGATTCAATCACAAGACACTGCTGCTGATGTCCAGTAACTAAGAATCTTAAACTGTAAAACACCAAAGAGTTAATGGTAATTCAAGTAGGCTACTGAACCAGCATAAAAGAATCTCGGATAAGCATAAAGTGATTGAATGAATTTGTCGGGATCTGATGGACAACCACAACAAATGGCCAAATGTAATAACTTTAAAAAGTTACAAATCGCACAAAAGCGACATATCTACCCAAAAAGATCCTTTTTCTTTTCATATTTACAAGTACATAGCTTTCTGACATAACGTTAAAAGTATTATTGGTGACATATACTAAACTTTTTTAGAAGACACTGCCTAGTTCTTAGTGAAAACTGGGGAAGGTAGATTCTTTCTTTCTTCCATAAAACGTCTTTCATTTCCACTTTATCATAACACAACATAGCTCCTTTCATTTCTCCTCTACTTTGTCTACAACTAAGGTACCTAGCATGGAAATATTACAAGGTTAGTACAAAACTCATTTACTCCAAGAATATTATATGAGTAATTTGATTTCAAGAAACCATTTATATTGAAATTACAAAAGACATAAGTCTGATTTAGAGTTTCTTCTTTTCTTGATTTTTTTGTGGTTGGTTTTCATAGGAGCAAGAGAGCATCTTTTAGCAGTGGATGCAAATGAAAATGGATTTGAAGAAAATCCAGAAATCAAGATTCAGGTCAGGGGACTTATAAAGGTATCAGACAAGGGTATTTCTATATTGAACAATGTGAATGTTGACATACCCAAAGGTATAATCATGGGTGTCATAGGACCTAGTGGTAGTGGAAAGTCAACCTTGTTGAGATCACTCAATCGTTTGTGGGAACCCCCTTCCAACACTGTGTTCTTGGATGGTCAAGATATATGTGATCTGGATGTGCTCACTCTCCGCCGTAAGATTGGAATGTTGTTCCAGCTTCCAGTTCTTTTTGAAGGTATGCAATTAAATAGCCCAAATGTTATAATTTTTGTGTATATTTTTAATCAATCATATACTTGAGGTAGAATTTACTTTGCCTAATATTAGTCTCACATGAGCTTAAATGGAACGATATGATCGGTGAGGATTCATAGTAACCTCGACTTGTTTGGGATCGAGGTGTAGTAGTTTTTGTTGTAAATGTTTGATGTAAACTTTTTAGCCTCTGCCTAATAATGCTCAATCTAATGGAGTGGCAGTGCTTCTGGTTTCAACTTAATAAAATCGAAGTCCTTCATCAACATATATTTCACTGCAGACTTGTATTTCATCAACATATATTTCACTGCAGACTTGTTAAGTGCTATTTGTGGAAAATTGTTCAGGAACTGTTGCAGACAATGTAAGATATGGGCCACAATTAAAAGGAAAGAAACTAAGTGACACTGAGGTATACAAGTTGTTGGCTCTAGCTGACCTAGACTCATCTTTCTTCAGCAAGTCTGGTGGAGAACTCTCTGTTGGCCAAGCACAGAGAGTTGCACTTGCTAGGACCTTAGCTAACGAACCAGAGGTGACTTTTTGACATTCCAAGATTTCGGCAGTTTTGGCAAAAGAAACTTCACTCTACCAATTATGTTAAATTTGATACAGGAATCTAACCTCATGTTCCCCTCTTATGTAAGGTTCTGCTGCTGGATGAGCCAACAAGTGCACTGGATCCAATATCAACACAGAATATTGAGGATGTTCTCGTAAAGCTGAAGAGGGAGCAGAAAATGACCATTGTGATGGTTTCACACAGCATCAAACAAATAAAGAGAATAGCTGACATAGTATGCCTGGTTGTCAATGGGGAGATTGTTGAAATTTTAAAGCCTGATGAAATCTCTGAAGCTAAACATCCCATGGCACAAAGATTTCTTGAACTCAGCAACTAACAACTTCCCTCCACTCCCTATTTTCTGGCTATCTTATGTTTTGTGTTTGTTATGCTTTGATGGAAAAATCCATGAAACCAGTTCCAGGTGTGTAATACCATTTGATTTATCATAAAATATACTCTCGGGGTCGCTACTGTGAATTTGTGTAAACTGAGTAGCAACGGAACAAGCAGGTGACACTTTCCCTGTTTAAATAAGTGTCTAAGATTTGTGTACAACATATACAATAGATGGTCCTGCAAGTAGTCCCAACACTGAGACTATTTGTGATAGAGCATTCATAAAAGAATTTCCCCATATAATTACTCCGAATTACCACTCATTAAATAGCATATCTTGCTTGCCTTTGGAACTTGATAGTAATCTGGCAGCTGAGAGCTATTGGCTTTACATAATAGTGAACTTCTACTGAAATTACAATGATAATTTATTATCTTTATTCAGCTTACAGATTTTTGCTTGAATACAAATAGATTATACATGTATAAGGAAGTAGTGACTCGAAAAAGAATATTGAAAGACTTGACTTTTCTATCTATGGCTTTAAATTTTAATTACTACTTCAAACCTTTTAGGTTATGAAGATGTATTTTGAATAACAAGACATATGGTATCACTATCTTGAATGATACAAGGGTTTCAAACCATGTTTTAGTGCAGCCTCCCACACAACATCAATCCGATCAACATCAATGGCTCCAACTTCATGGTGTGTCCAACCTTCAAGAAGATGAACTAGCCCACCCGCGTGACAAGCATGAACTATGCCTCTTCCCATCGTATACTGGTGCAATACAGAAAGAGTGAGAATTCATACAAACATGAACCAGTGTACAAAATTAATGCTATTAACTAAAGGAAATAGATATGAGACATTTTCCAGGAAAATGTTTTCACGAGTAAGTCTCATGTTAGCTTACTCTTTCTATGGTTTTTCTAAAAATACGCGAACAAAGAAAAAAGGGATAGCATATGATATGATGTATACCTCACAACATCCTAGGCCAGTGACATCTTTTGGAAGTTGCATTGCTGCTAACTTGCCATAGGTACAGTCTCTACGGAACGGAATGACAGGAGGAACAACAAACTGAAAAAAATGAGTTCCTGACGGAGCCCAGCTCTGCTCTCTTGGGGTAGACCATTTGCCAATTATCCAAGTCTGTCATTTTCAAAACATCATAAATGTTAATGAGCAGCAGAAACTGCAAATGGTGCAAAATGTTGCTGAACTGAAAGATCTCAATTATCCACTTCTCATGGTGATCATCCCATTTCATTTTTTTCTCAATTATAATCAGAAAAAGTATTGTTTTCTCAGTTATCCACTTCTCTTGGTGCAAAGTATTTTTTTTTTCTTAATTACAGTTTCTCTCGTTATAAAAGTGGTTTGCTATCTTTCTCTCTCTTAACATAGGAGTATGAAATTAGCGTTATCATTTCGCTAAACCTTTCAAGGACTTGATTCCACCACACCGATAAGATTTTAATCTTAGCATTAGCACAGATTTTGTGTAAGCTGTAAACTGACTTGCGGGAATCGTTCATACTGGTAAAATTTAAATATTGCCTCTGATACCCACAGTTGAGTGGAACACATGTATGTCCTTGTTCAGCTTCTTGGAAAAATCTATTTGAGGAATATACTTGAAACATTACCTTACACTGTTGAGCCGCTTGGTACTTCGTCACCTGAACCAAAAATTTCTGGCAATCAACAGGAGCTTCTCTTTGAATTTTCATAAACCTCTCAGTGGATTGAGTGAGCATCTGCATTAGAAAACTCCCTTATTAGAATGGAACACTCTATTATTCGAGAGAAAACTAAAAGACAGAAAGGGCTGCTCCTACCAAATAACAACTGGAAGAAACTAACACTCTTAGATGCCAGATATGTATCAATATATCAATATTTTATCCATTTACTTCACATAGTAGGACAACTTTAGATGACTTTATCGACAGTATAGCAGCTTAACTTTCCTTCCTAAAGTTAGTACTGCATGTAAATGTTCAGAATAGAGGGAGGTTTATAGTATTCTGATGTGCTTACTGCAACGCATTTCCTTAGCAGCCTAACAAAATTCTCTTAATAATGCTGAATTCCAACAACTTTAATCATTTAGCTCTTACCAGAACCCTGACTCTTCGACGAGCAAGATAGAGTGCAATGGCCCTTCCAAGCTTAGAAGTAGCACCTGTTAAGAAGACTTCATTCACTTCCCGAGGAATTTCATTCAAGATCACAGCAGCAGTCAAGGTGTTCCCATGGACCACTCGGACTTTCAGATCTGGATGCTTGTTGACAAAAAGTGTTCCACCACCATTTAAAGCTTCATTCTGCAGTAATATTCTTCCATTAACAACATGAACAACAAATGTAAACTGAATGCACTGTTTCCTCAGATCAGAAAAGGCATGGGAAGATCTCATCAATGCTGGAACAACAGATGCAAATTATGAGCTCTTCCTATTCTGAAATACTATATCCCACTCATCATTTTTGAAGTTTTCTGTCTAAACCATAGGGCTATATTCTAGCAAGAAACGCCTAATATGATGTTGTTATGCAGAATGCTCATTGTACTAAAGTAGTCAGCAAAGACTATAAGGACTACGAAATTCACTAAACACTGAAGAAGCAATAGAAAATTCAAAAAGACGGGAAAAGAAAAAGAGACTGACCTTATTTAATGCTGCAAGGCTGATAACCTTGACCCCGAGTTTATCAGCCCTAAGAATTGCTTCTTCAATGAGCTTATTTATGCCTTCTGCAGCAAAAGGCAAGAAATACTGCAACATATATGTTTTAGATACCAGAAATGGAATGGAAAAGATATTCTCAGAATCAGAAAGCTTGGAATTCAGTTAGGCATCATTTTCGAAACATTTCAAGAATTCAGGGCTAGGGACCATTTCTTGTTATCTCTTTTGCTATGGGAACTTGTTACACACTTTATGCTGATAGGCATGTCTGGTTTTACAAGGTTTATTAGCATCATGTAGAAATTGTTTTAAGATTATAGGAACATAATGCTGTTGGATAGGATGTCAAAATTCTGAAGAACCACTAGAAACTAAATCAGTAGCTAAGGACAAACCCAGTTACCTGAAAACCAGCCCTCGGCACAACCCAAGTTTGGTTCAGGTTCCCTCTTATGTTGTAAAAACTGAATAAAAGAGTCTTCGACTTCAGCCACATGATAAGCACGACCAAAAAGGCAAAAGGCCACAGCGGTAACAGGAAGAGCCTTGTAGAGAAAGGCAGTGAGCTGAATGACCGGAACAGAAACGGGGTGTGCATTGATGACATAATATCAACAATATGTGCAAGAAATACAAAGTCTGGCGCTCTCTCATCTTTACCTTCATGAAAGGTAAGCACTTCAGAAAATAGAAATGGTCAAATAAAACAAGAAAACTTATTTCTACCCATGAATTCAAGGAAAAAATGAAAAGAAATACTGATCCAGATGAAAACAAAGATTTCTCTCAAAGAAGAAAATGTTTTTGCCACCATTGAACATTTTGGGCAAAACCACACTCTTTGGGATTGAGGCACAATTATTGTTGTAGTAGTTCTTAGTGTACCATTTAGTAAACTGAACATGTCTAGGATTCCAGATGAAGGCTACAAATATAACTGCACTATATCCATGCATTATGATGGCAAATGCAAGCTGGAGACTGCCAAGAAGACTTATTTAAGCATTACTAGTTAGAAGGAAGATAATAAGAGAAACTCCCCACCCTCTCCCAAGGAGGTTTGAAGTAACTCACTTGTCCTTGAACTTATTTCTTTTTGGAGGTCCCAAGAACTGGTATTTAAAGTCTTTCCCAACATATCATAGAGAGGCATGAAGAGGCAGAAATTTGTCTTCATTTCCATATGGTGTAGACTGTGGTAGCTGCAAGAACGGGGACATATCTTAAATGCAGCTTGTAATACTCGAAGGAAGCACAAGAAGTAGTGGAACAACATTGTAACTTGTCAAATATGATTTGAAAGGAGAAAAGGGCAGAATATTTCTGGTGATTAATTTCTTAATTCACTTTTGATGAGATCAAGAAGAAACATACAGAAGCCTAAAGAAGGTTAACATATCTTGAAGATAACAGATACTAAATGATTTAGCAAACAAAGTCGGTTATCGAACTTACGTTGGGCAGTAAATTACATATCTAAAAAGTGGAATATGCTGGTAGAGGCTATGAGGAAAGATTTCGACGTTGCTGTGTCCCAAACATCTTAAGAAATCAAATGCCAGAATATAACTGTACAAAACGCTTATTGATCCGTAACCAATAAATGCAGTGCCCAGGGTTGGAATTCCTACAACCACACAGAGCAAAAGATGTTCCAGAAATGTTGCATGCCCAGCTGCACCACAAATAAAGAGATGGTAAGCCAAATTCTCCAGAAAACTACCACCATCAGATGAGACTACTAAGATGAAGTTACTTTACCTGTAAACGGGTGTGTGACTTTAGATTCATGGTGATGCCAGTGGTACAGCGGAAAGAATTGAGGGGAATGCAAAAACCTGTGCATCCAATAGTACAGTGGCTCGGAGATCGCTATATGGAGTATGAGACAAGAAATAAGCCCTCTTACATCCCATAGAGGAAGATTGGCCAGAGAAGGGAAGTTCAAGTACACAAACGATGCCACAATTGCTTGAAGGATAAGGAAGTTGTCCCTGTTGGAGATCAGTCAACAAGAAAGCACAGCATAAGTTGAAGTTCCGTGAGTGCAAGTCATTATTTTCCTCGACATACTACTCACACAAGTTTTTCAATATTTCATCAGTATTATTCGGAAGTATCAATCTTCAGAACTTGCAAATAATGAAATACTCATATATGTTAAGGTATTCTCTTCCCTTCTTGCCTTGTTTCTTTCACTCTCCTTTTGGATGCATTAAGTGAGAAAAGGGTGGGAATAAAAAGAATTCATACCAATGCCATTCATTATCAATTTGCTCAAAATCTACTCCTTCCTGAAACACCCGTTTTGCACGATTTAGATATAACATATTACTATAAATACTCCATAGCTGATGAACCAGGCCTCTCAGAGCACACAAGATAAGAATATGCAAGCACCAAATGTCCTCCTCCATGCTCTCTTTCCAATACATAGAATATATGGATTTTGCAAGAAATGGTCCGTATAACAAATACTGCATGACACATATGAAATTATATACTATCATCATAAATCTAAAACAAATCAACATTGAAGAATATATAAGTAGTCGCATATAAAAAAAAGTGCATGCCTTGTAATTTCCAAAGTTCTGCCATGGCCATGCAAATAAAGCTGCATCTTTTTTTCTCAACAAACAATCACTTCCATCCTTCACTACATTCCCTTCTTGAATTTTCTGATTCTGTTTCTCCATATTACACTATTAATTGTTCTAAAAGAGCATATGGGGCCTCAAGAGACCTCAGTCACTCAACAGAAATAAATAAAGAATATCACAACTGATTACCAACGGTATATATATAAAGAAAGACCAAAATGAGAATGAAGACAAAATGGTACTAAGAGAAGAACTCTTCTTTTATTGGATCATGCAACTCTTTTCTTATCTACTTCCTTTTGTTTTCACTATATACTCTCAAATATGGAATTCAATTATATTATAACTCCGTACATAATGGTATTATATATATATATAGGCTCCAAAATCTATAGTTGCATTTCTTAATATCAAAAAAAGCTAGTATACTTTTGTTTTATGCATTTCCAATAATGTGGCAGCCAATTAATTGTCACACTAGGAAATTTTGAAATTTGAGAACATTTAGTTGAACTAACATAGAAGATAGCCATAGGGGATATGCCAGAGCATACCAAGAAATTAATTTGAAAGATAAATATAGAGAACAAAATGGTTGGGAGAGTGGTGGATTGCAGTTGGGACGTTAATTGTCTATAACTCTAAGCTAATTAGCTACTTAATGACTTCTGTAATTAAATTGTTGGCTAAATGATTAGGTCGTTTGCTGCTGTGGACAAAAACACAATACGTTACTTAAAAAGCTACAATAATACAAACACTTTTTTCATTGGTTTCGTGTGGATGTCAGGGCAAATACGTTACTCAACTGTTTTTCTTACCTAACAGCCCCACAAAAGTTGGCTTGGCTCCTTTTGTAGGATGCTTTTCCATGGAAAGCATCACCAGGGCATATTGATTTCATGGATATCATATGTCACGCCCATCACTAGTGCCAATTAATTCAAATCCGCATCGAGTAAGTCTATTAAGGAGTTAAAGAGGTTCCTATCAAAAAGTTCTTTGGCACACTTTTAAATCCGAAACTTTTAATTAAGGATGGAGAAGTCTCAATTATCTCGTCACACCTCTCACTGGTCCATCACTAGTGTTTGGACTTTGGGGCTACAGTTAGTAGCGTTTAAAAACAAAACTTCTTTAACTATCTGAGTGTTCCTTAATAATGGAGTATCACTTGGCACTTTCTCACTGGTCCATGTACTTGTGCCCCACCTTTCTTTTCTTTTCTCATCTTCTTGTTCTGGATCATTCGGGATTTTGGTTAACACCTAAGGTCAATGACCTAAATTTGGGCCATTTAGCTGATGATTAGCAGGGTTATTATCAGCTACATGCCATTCTAATTAAACTCTTCTTTTTTGGTAACAAAGAAGTTTCAAGGGCTAGCTGGTGCACAGTTTCAAACGAAGTTCAGCCTTCTTCATTTAAATATCAGATTTTTTATCTACAATTCGTAAACTGCGCCTAGTTCACAATCATGCGCTGTTCTTGCCACGACTAAAGGACTGAGAGTTCCCTCATAGACTTCTCTCATGGAGCATTTACCATTACTAAATTCAACTTGTTTATTTTTCTTTTTTGTCCATTCAATTTGCGGTTCATAAAAATTAAAGAGGCGTAACTCTCCTACTTATTGCAAACTGAAGTATATTTATTAATCTCCTTAAAATGTAAATTCGACCTTTTTAGTGAAGTTATTTCAAGAATCTTATTGAGTGAGTTTCAGTTATTGCTAAGGGATGGGACTTGCACTGTTGCACTTGATCTTAGATATGTGGTCACAACTGGGGTTGTGTACACCATCAACAAACATGTTTGTAACTGTAGCCATCGAACATTTAAAAGACTTTGCTTGGCCAATGTTTCGAGCTTTATACACTCAAAAGTCCACATCACAACTCTTCTTTTAACATATGAGGGTCATTGATATTCATTTCTGAGCAAAACTTTAAGTTTTATTATTTTAAAGGTTAAAGATTACCAAAAAAGTACCACTTCCGGCCAAAATATTTCACATGCTGCAAGTAAATAAAATTAAGGACCAAATCCTGCAGGTATTCAATCAAATACAAAAGTTGATATCATCAAGAACCACGTCTTCTAAAGTTTAGACATATACAGAAACAAGCTGTACAAATCAGAATAAAAATCTGTTACTTTTCATTTCTACATTACAGTTCAGCTACTCCTTATCTAAATATATTGCTTTTTAACTTTAATCATAACACTTGAACGCTACGGCTGTATTCAAACTAAAAGATTATAATTTCCCCTAGGCAATCTTCTATTTCAAGAGTTAATTTGAGCGTTTTCTGCTTTGTACTTTTGAAGCTCTTCTTGAGCACGTATCAGCCTACATATCAGAGGAAATACAAGTTTCAACGCTAGCAAATATAATCTTCAATATAGGCATATGGTATTATTGGGTAATGATGATACCTCCACTGCAAATCATTGATTTCAGTAATTAATTCCTTTTCTCTGTCATGAGCAACCTCCAACTACAAGAAAGAGAGGAGGGTATATATTATATTGAAATGGAAAAAAATGTGAAATGATGCTGCTCAAATGGTTCCAATTGCAAAAGGATGTTGGTACAAGACTAATGCAAGCTCATACCAGCGATTTCTCCACTCCAGATGAATTTGATGGCACATATCCAGCATCCACTGCAAGATTGGCGGAACAGATTAAGTGAGACCAATGCAAATGGATACAATAAAACTTCAGCAGGCATTCATTGTTCATACCCGTAGAGTCTCCAACCGCCACTTGCCTCATTAGTCTAAGAATACTCTCCTGTTGAGAATAAGGAGAAAAAGAAAAAAACACCATTACATGAACAGAACTGAAAACTAATGTGTCATAATAGTAGTTCCGATCTTACCCTTTGAAGAATATTTGCTTGTAAAATACTCTGCAATGCTGGGAAATGGGATGGGTTAAGAAGATTTGATGGTGTAGCATCAGGCAGTAATGGTAGAGTTGCAGCCAGACTTTGTGGAATCACCTACATGATCCAAAACATTTTGTTTAAGAAGTTGTAATAGAAGTTAAAAAGAGAAAAGTCAAATAGATACAACATAGCCATACAAGCTAAGCATTTCACGAGCAAAGAAAAATGTCCAGCCGTTAGAAAAGATATTTAAAAGATGAGGGAAACCAACCTGCATGCTTTGACTCTTTTGTAGCATTGGGGATGCACCTACCTGTAGGAAGAAACTATTTCTTGTGAGGCAGGTATATCAATATAATACACGCGTGCATACAATGTGAATCAACTACATCGCAATTCAACAAGCTAGTGGTGGCGGGTTATACAAATCCTCTGTATCTATTCTATTCAGTATTCAAAATTCACCATTATTAGACTATCTTTATGTTGGCCACTACTTACCATTACTGTCCTCCTTTATCCAGGTTTCGGACTGTCTATTCTTTGGAAAGCTCGCAAAGGTGGAGTATATTTATCATTTTTGCAAGAATGAAAACTAAAAGCTACACATTCACCTTTTCCAAGCCGACATTCTCTGAGGTAACTTTGAAACGTCCTCTCTGCTGAACAACATGACCCTTGGTCTTGTCATCAAAATCTTCGCTGCTAGCTGCTAAATACAGTCTTGATATTTAGCAAGAAACTATTAAGCCAAAAGAAAACAGAATATGCTGAAAAACTATTTCCGAAAGAAAACAAATATACTAAAACTTAGTATTTGTTAAGATAACAAAAGGCATGTAATATCATACTAACTTGCCTGGAGTTCGAGAATGTTTACTGATTACTTCAGCTGGCACATCATCTGCTGTTTGAGGAAGAGAAGCCCCATTGCAACTGGATATATTTTGGTTTTGACTTTTATCACTAATCACAAAGAGAAAAAAACAATTGTAGGAACTTGTCAAAACAATGACATTCCTAAAATAGTGGATGCTGAACAAGCGAGCAAAGCATGTTGGCTAATGAAAGATTCAAAAGTAAAGAAAATTCAGAAGTCAATTTATGCATTTTCTTATATGATAATCCAATCCACCCCAACCCCCGTGGCTTGAACCCACAAACTTATGGGTGGAGGTCGAGGTGCTTTCCATTTGAGCTAACCTCTCTTGTCCAATTTATGCATATTTAATACTGAATCACATTTCAAAATACGTAAGCAAAACCAAATTAAGAATGAAAAGTTGACAAATCAGAGAAAACGGTGAGAATTTCACCAGAATTTCATTCTTTTACATAGTTGATTCCTTTAAACTCTATGAATTAGTAAATAACAAGCTTCAACCCAATGAATCAAAACCACAAAGGCGGATAAATTTATAGTGTAACAAGAAAGAGCAATTTTCGATGTAAAAAATCTTCGATTAGGTTCTTCTTTCCTCATTCAGTTTACAAAGTTGGTCTCACATTTTGCTTTCTTAGAAATTCTTGTTAGAAACCTTCTGCTGCGTTATTCACTAAATATTTTTCATAGTTGTTTCACACTTGTAACAAAATGCCACATACTAACATGTACCAATACAAGCTTGTGATGTCACAGGTGCATCTAGGCCCAAAAATGACAACAAAAAAGTTGGGTTTAATAAGGACCCATGTGGAGTATCATATGTTGCAAAAATATAGACAGCTTCCAATTGAGGGAAGAAGCAATTTGGAAATATGTCAAATCCTTTTTTAAAAGAGGATGGAAGTTGATAATCACTTGGATCCACTAGAAAAAAATTAAGGCAGAGTAGTATCTCCATATCAAAACAAATCGATTAGCTAAAAGCCTAAATCGAAGTTATTTACTTGAGCGAGAAAGGCTAAACTTAATAAGTCAGCATTGGATACTGACACTAAGTCTCTTAATTCTTAATCAATGAGTTAGGGTAAAATATCAAAAAATAGGAGCAAAAGCTTTACTTATTAATCTGTACTTGTTTGGCTTTGTGCCTAGACAAGCTCGCATTTCGTAAAAAAGACAAGGACACCCCCTTCTTTTGATTATGCTGCATCAGTCTCATAGAATGGGGTAGACTGGAGTTAATCAGTAATGGGAAGGCATTCATTTCAATATCTATGTCTTTGAGAAATAGTCTATTTGATCGAACTGATAGCTTCACGAGCCCAAAAGTCAAATATAATTCAAATAGCCAGTATAAGAAATACCTTATAAAAATGTCTAAGTGATTGAACAAATTATGTCATACCTCGGGCGAGAATTTATTGCATCAGCCACTTGTTCACCTTTTCCCACCAAATTCACTTCCGTACGGTTCTCATAGCATGGAGAAGAATTCTGTGAAATTTGAGGTTCATGAACTGAACCATAAGTGCTTAAATCATCATCAGATTTCTCACATCTAGTTCTGGAAAGTATAAAAAGAAAGGAATGTTTAGCTGCAGACTAGGAAAATGTAATGATGTGCTCTTATTCTTGAATTTAGCCTAGGGAGAACATGATACAAGAGAAATGGTCTCAACAAAGGATGGATTGCATACATGCTATAAGCCACATTCTGGTTGGCAGGTGAAGGTGGGGCTGATGGATTGTTACTGTCCTGTTGAGAGATATATAAAATTAGGAGGAAAGATCCCATATTGCAAGATATCATATAGAATAAAGGAGATCATCTGACATACAAACTCGGTGGCATCTGAATATTGACTTGAGAAGGAGAACTGATGCTGAAACTTGTGAAGCTGTTTCCCTGGGATGTCAAGCCCAGACAGCGAACTTGAACTCCCACATTGGTCCTTGTCACCAATAATTTCCTCATCTGGAATCTAGTAGCAAAAAATTTTGAAATATAAAAGCTATGCTCGGGAACTTGCTTTTGTTTTCAATGTGGTAAATCCAGACCAATTCATCTCATAGCAATTTTCACAAAGGGAAAACTTCTATCATTTAAAGAAGCCAACAAAATCAAGCTTGAGATATTACTCGTTAACCAAGAAAACCTATTTTGAATATATTGAGAAACTAGCACATGCATGAATATACTGTTGGTATATGTGGATCAGAAAATATATAAACGTACCAAGGAAGCCTGGGCCTTCAAATCTTCAAGGTTAAAATTCCAGCTGCTGATCCCCCGTTTATATTCATTCTGCACAGCATATTTTGGCAGAGTAAGATGCAATTTGCAAAAGATAAAAAGGAGTTATGAAATGATGAACCAAAATTAAGGCCTGAAAACAGAATATCAAGCAAACCTAATAAGGAAAAAAAATGAACAGAAACATGGCAAGGAATAAGTTCTAAAACATGAATCACTGCATTAAGCAAAAATTAGTTGTGTGTTGGTGTCCTGCTAGACGAAAAATAGTTTCCTATCTTTCACTTCTAGGCTCTGAGTAGATATTCCAAGAAAACATAAAACATACCTCAAGGTTTAATGATCAAAGTCATCAAACAATCACCTCAGAGTTCAGAAATTTCCTATAAGGTGGCAAACCTGATAAATTTAGGAAGTTTACTTTTGCATTCAGCCAAATTTCATAGGATCTAAGAAGTCAATCTTTTGAAACTACGTTAAAATGATATTACTATAATCAAAAGCATTTCAGAATATCATCTGGTTAACTAAATGTAATCCCTCCTAAACACTGCTTTCCTGCAACCTATAGTACCCTGTTTGTGCCTACACTCTTGAAAAGATTTTCCCACATCCATTTCAACTTTAAAAGGAGGGAAGTGGACATATGACATATCAACTAGCATGAATTGCTGAGTCTAATCGTATTAATTACTAACCTCCAGGTAATATTGTCTTCCCCTTTCTTGTTTGTTATTTTTTTCCCCATAGCCGAGCAAGGTAAATAGAAAAAACCATTATTTCCTAATGCACACTTAACATAAACATGAAAGGAATTCATTATGCTTATAAGGCAATGAATAAAAAACAATATGTTATACAGATATAAAAATCTCAGTTTTCTCATGAAATTGGTTATGACAGCAAACCTGTGATATTTCTTCTTTCTGCCCATCTGGTATCTTCTTCTGAGCTAGCATGTCTTCTTCTTTCCTCTACAATAAATACAGAACAAAATCATGTTAGCATATAAATGCTGAGGCAATATTATCATCTGGATTAAGAACCAGATGGTTCAAATGAGGGGAAACATCGGACTGTGGCACGACAAACTACCTTCAATGCCTTCATGCGATCTCCAAGCGCTGGCAAACCCTCCAACAATGTTCTTGCTATATAATCATTGGACCTTGCTTGCTTAAAGAAAGGATGCTTCAGCAATTTTTTGGCTGCAGGTCGTTTTGCAGGATCTTTCACCAAGCAACTAGCAATCATTTGCTTAAAAGACTACAAAGGCAAAAATGAGTGTAAACAAGCACACCAATCATTGTCATTAAAATAATCCAAGCTATTCAATTACCTTTGAAAACTTCTTATCCCTCTCATAATCAAGTCCAGGGGGTGCATTTTGCAATGTCATTAGCAAGACCTGATAGGTAAAGGAAAAAATAATGGATTAATAGTTTATGATTAGGACTTCAACGAAAGAAATATATCATGTGGAGAATAGTATTCACCTTCATTGGAGGATATTTTGAGAAAGGTGCATGGCCATGAGCAAGCTCCAAAGCAGTTATGCCAAAAGACCAAATATCAGCTCTGTGGGTGAGAATGAAAAAAGAATAAAAAGGGGACTTCCTTCAGATAAAAGTGCACAAGTATGATATAAAGAAAGATAACTGCACAGAAAAATTACTTGAAATCATAACCATGCAATTGCTCCATGACCTCCGGTGCCATCCTGTCAAAGAAATCTAAATTATGGAAAACATTATGTGCAATATGAGTGAAATCTTCGGCAATACTTTTAACATCCTAGTTTCTAGATGTGCACACTTTACGCATCCACTTGTCGTCTCATCGCCTCTCCATCATATTTAGGAGCAAAATAGACCAAATGTTCGAAGCTATCAACCATCATGAAAACTAAGTAGATAAAGCTCTAGAAGTATTCTCTTGGGTTAGAGCATACCAACAAGGAGTTCCTACAAATGTGTTCCGCATACGTTGCCTATCACCTGAATCAAATAAATAAGCAGAGACACCAAAATCTCCCAACTTTATTCCACCTCGTGAATCAAGGAGAATATTTCCAGCCTGCAATGACCACACAACTAATATAAACCTCGGTATGGTAATGGAAAGTTCTTTTTTTACTTGGTAACATTTGGGTATTGATGCAGGTGGGTGCCAACCAAGCAATAACCATGAATAAGATGTGTCCTTTTTTCATATTTCTATGGGATCTTAAGTGGACAGGTATGCTAGAGTTTTTCAAATAAAGCAATTTCCACGTTCAAACTCAAAAACACAAAAATGACATTTACTAAACACCTATATGTAATGATCATGTCTAGTGAAGCGAGATTCAGTGAAAGTGCTAACACAAACATCCTACTAATATTATCTAGTCAGGACTTGTAAAACTGAAACTTCATAAATGTATGTGTGCCGTCATTCAATGCATAAAAATATCAGCCAACTCACAGAAATTAGTAATGGGTTTAAGTAACAACTGGACTTACTTTGACATCACGATGAATGAAGCCATGATGATGAAGATATTCCAAACCCTTAAGAACTTCACGCAGTACTGTTGCAATAACAGTCTCTTCAAACCCATCTGGATGAGCAGCCTTCAGAATGTGGAGACACGAACCTCCAGACATGTAAGGCATGATAACCCATAGGTTATGATCACTAACAAAGGAGCAATGTGATTTAAGCACATTGGGATGGTCAACTAGGACCATCGTTTGAGCTTCACGCGAGATGTTATTCTGTAAATAAACGCAAAACATTGTCAGCTATTTGCTTGATCCTACAATTAAATTACTATCAACCAAACCAAACAAAAAGCCTAAGCACTTAACCTCTTCATTTTCAGCAGCTATTTATAACCTAAGCTCTATCAGCTAAAAGTAGCAAGCATTGAGGTAAACATTGAATTCACTGCTTAAAACTACTTTACTTTAGACATTCGTCGACTATTTACCGTGAAGCCACACGTTTTATCCAAAGTTCAACTGTAAAATAGGTCTAAGCTACTTCCTCCGTTCCAGATTATGTGGCAACATTTCCTTATTATTGTGTTCGGAAAAGAATGTCAGCTTACTAAGATTAGAAACTATTTAACTTAAACTCTCATTTTGCCCTAGTAGAAGCTTTTATAAGTACACAAATCGTATGGAATGTTTTTGTGACCACAAGTTCCAAAAGTCTACATTTATTTCTTAAACTCCGTACTGTAATTGTTATGTCTCTATAACAAAAAGTAGTACTTGTAAGCGAATAAATGATGACAAAATATACAAATGCGGAGTATAGGAAATAGAGAGAAATTGTTACCAAATCGGAATTATCGCGTTCGAAGTCGAGGATTTTAATAGCAACAACCTCATTCAACGGATTACATAGAGCACGATGAACCGATGCACTAACTCCTTGCCCTACCTCCTCATATAGTGTATAATGTTCCGGTCCTATTGGATACTTCTTCTTATCCATTTTTCAAAATAATCCCCTGCTTTTTTTCCCGAACAAATTCCTTTTTTAACTACTGAACGTCAAATAATACACAAATGCAGCTCCCTGATGATCTACAGATCCAAATTCTATACAAAATTCTCTATCAAAAAAAAATAGAAGATATTAAAATTCAATTTTCATTAAAAAGCGAAAAGGCAAACAGAACCTATAGAGAAAAAGAAAATGAGAAAGGAAACTCACGGGTATTAAGTTTAGATCCATGGATTAAATAATATATATGGAAAAAGCAAAATATGGTAACTAAAGCAACCAAAATTATGATATATCTAAAGTATATTTTAATTAAAAAGAAAAAATAAAAAAAGGAAACTTTAATTTGAAGTTGTTTAGAGAGGATGATTGTGTTCTCCGTTATCTCGTGAGTGAGAGAAAGCGCGCCTATCGGATCGCCGCTACAATAGGAGTTTTTTTTTGTATTGCATGAATCCCGCCACTTGTTATGTTAATACTCCACCTTTTTTAAGACTCCAGGTACAATTGGACCTTCTGATGGTACAAGTAGGTTATGCTGTTGATGTGGTAGGGATGTCACGTGAGAAGCGCGTGATGCCTCGTGTGAATGTATATAGCTGACAGCTCAGTGATGATCGAGTCCAGTACGAGAAAGGGTCTAATAGTGGTGAATGTTGCGTAAGCACATAAGCCAGGTCGGACTTGGATTGTCTTTTTAATATAATTGCCATTAAATCTTCAAATAACGGTTAGATCACACATGACACAGCTGATTTAGCTGTCATACTAGTGCTGCATGTTCAGTCTACAGACGGTAATTTTGCGGTCAATCCAACACAATAAGTCGTAATTGAGATAGTTCGCGTGCACTTCAATTATTTTACCAAATACTTAAATTATCTTTATTAACACTAATCAAAACAAGCATAGTTAAGTCTGAATTCAATTTATTATCTTTCATTTTCGCTTCATTGATTGTCTTGAATTCGCAATCCGTCATTTTAGGCAAGTCATCAGACTTTGACCCGATAAAGAATCAATCAACAATATGCTAGCAAGTTTTAAGATGTGATAGAAGTAATGATTATATGATTTAAAAAGTTTGGAAGCATTTTTAATGTATAGCTGAAAAGTTTTTCCCCCATAAACTCTTCTTCAAGTAAAATAGTTATGCCAACGCATTGTCCTGTATGGGTTAAATATGATTTGTTATGTGTATCCTTTGGTCGACAAAGCCGGTCTAGTTTTGCTTTATACTTACTTTAGCCCCATAGCTAACGCGCTTTGAATAAAATAGTCAAAAATTTCTAGAGATGTTAACCAAATTCGTGAAAGAATAATAAGGACCATGTTATAGAATTGGCACCTGAGTATGACTACAGTTTGACACTTAAACAGCATCATAAATCGATTCAAAACTTTTGCAACACTTGCACAGTACAATTATACGTTGGAAACTGAAAACAATTCTCACTAAAGTCAATCGCGGATAAATGGGGGAAAGTGCACGAAAGGCCACTTTTGCTACTGGTCTTTGGGTAAAGGCTACTAATACCAAAATATTTAGTTTGTGGCCACTTTCGCTTCTGTCCAGAGGCCGGATTGAAGTTCAGTCCTTAAAAGATTGAACTTCAATCCAGGGCCATATAGACTGAAGTTCAGTCAAGTCCTTAAGATGGAACTTCAATCCATATGGCCATGGACTGAACTTCCATCTTTAAGAATTGAACTTCAGTCCATGGCCATATAGACTGAAGTTCAGTCCTTAAAGATGGAACTTCAGTCCAGGAACCGTATGGACTGAACTTCAGTCAATTATCAGAACTTAAGCCAATATTTATTTAGTAAAGACCCAAAAATAGCCTCTAGTGTAAGACCAAAGAAAATAGTGGCCTCAAACCAAATACCAGTATTAAAAGTGGCTGTTGGGCAAAATTTTTACAGACAAATGGTCCCTTCACATTTGGTGTTTCGTGTTGCGGACCTTATAGCCCAATTTCACCGAGAGAATTGCAGAACTATACATCATAGGCAATGGTATGGACCTTCATTAGCAAAATTAATTTCAGTTTTGTTTTACTGAAAAAATTTAAAATGGAAATACCTTAATAAATCTTATAAATGACGTGTGATATTCCCTCCCACCTTTTTCTACGTTTAAAACTCTGCCTAGGCAGCAAATTCCCCTGCCATCTTCTCACGTCTCTCCCATCTAATTGTCTTGAAGTTTTGGCTAGGCAACACTTGTCCTCGACCCTAATATCACGGTTAGTCGCCTTAAAGTCTAGCCTAGGCAACACTTGTCATCGATCGGTTCGCCCAATCTCCTAGCTAATTGCATTAAGTCTAGCATAGAGAGCATTTGTCCTCGACCCCCAATACCGCAGTTAGTTGCCTTAAAATCTAGCCTAGACAGCCGTTGCCATCGGCCCCTCCCCCCAATCTCCCAACTAATTGTCTTGAAGTCTAGGCAGCATTTGTCATCGACCCCAATATCACAGTTAGTTGCCTTAAAGTTTAGCCTAGGCAACACTTGCCATCGACCAGTTCTCCTAATCTCCCTATTAATTATCTTGAAATCTAGTACAGGCAGCACTTGTCCTCGACCTCTTCCCCCAATCTTCCTAAGAAGCACTTGCCTTGGACCCCTTCATACATTATCCTAGCTAATTGCCTTGAAGTATTGGTTAGACAACACTTACTCTCACCTATTTCCCTAGTCTCCCAGATAATTGTAGTTTAGCCTAAGTAGAACTTGCCCTTGACCTCTTTTCAGATTCCCCTGATTAATTGTCTCGGGCAACACTTTAAACACAAAAAAGACATGAACGAAAGAGGATGTCATTTTTGCTAAAACCATGAAAAGCTGGGGCAAACATTTACAACCAGTCTAAATAGAGTACATTGAGTGAAATTTTTTGAATTTCACCTCTCATATAGGCTCACCAGTGGAACCTTCCGTTGGATTATTTTGACGAATAACTGGTTTTTAACTTGTTCAATAAGGAATAGCCAATAGTTACAAAGTCTTAGGAAAATAACCATGAGTAAAAAGAGACAGAGATACATTGTAGAATAGCCACTAAAACCTGAGGAAATTTTCAGAATTTTTCTAAAATTCTGAATCAACTTCTTGGAAAATTTCTTTGTATTTAGTTCAAAGTTCAGGAAATTTTCCCGAGGCTTCATATTTTACGGTTTACATGACAGTTTTATGGACTTTCAGTGACTACTATCTAAAAGATTTCATATATTTTTATATTGTGCCTATTCTTTTAGAAGTTTGTAACGGGTTATTTTTCTTTCAGTGACTATAGGGTTAAAATTTTACCCTTTCGTGGTTAGGCATAAATATTTAGCCATGAAGCCTATTTTCCCAGGCCATTTAACGTGCAATCATCTTTTAACATTATTGTCAATGTACCCTCTAAACTTTAGACCCTGGAGTTTGAAGCTGGCCTCAGTGTCACCTTCATAGGCAAGCGGCTAGCAAACTATTATCAAAAGTTGCTACGCCTTAAATGTCAATGTAAAAATAGACTATTTGTGCACTTTCCCCTGGTTAATGAGGTGGTCACGTGGAGGACACGCGCAGCATATATAAGAAAGTGCATTATACAGTTGATGAAATTAAAACCCCCAAAGCGCTCGCTAAATTCTGACACCGGATCCGTAGCAGCACCATTTTTCGATTTTTCTAGGGTTTTGTATTTTTTGTGAAACCCTAGTTTTTTCATCCAAATTTGCAGAGATGAAGCTGACTGTAAAGACTCTGAAAGGCACTCACTTTGAAATTAGGGTTCAGCCCTCCGATACCGTTAGTCTTTTTCCTTCTTCTTTTCTTTTTTAAATTTTTTTTCGCCTCTATTTCTTTGTATTTACATGCTTTTCGTTGCGTAATTTTTAAGAATTGCATCCTGGTTACCACTTACACATTTGATTATTTGCTTGGAACTGTTTATCATTTGCTGACCTTGCGTGAATGCGGGTTGCTTTGTGCAACGGACTGCCCTTTAACTGTTTATTATGTTGTGGTTGTGCCTTACCTGATGCCTATAAATAGGAGTAGTTCATTTTTTTCTATAGAATCCTGATTTTTTAGATGTCTATGCTTCAGCACTTATAAGGAACTTTACAGAAATAGCCGGCCTAGCCTGTAGCCATAGATTATATAGTACGTACTTATTATACACATATTTACATGGAATATACATGTATTATACAAAAAAAGGCTATTTTTGCTTAAGCCGCCTAGCCACTGTTCAGGCAATGTAGAAGTCCAGATTTTTATCAATAGGTTTTGGAAAGATAAAGGGTTCTTATAACTTCTAAGTGCACGGTACTGATCAAACCTTACAGTCAGATGGTATAATCGCTTTGAGCTTTAGTTGACGTAGCTACTTCTAATTTGTTGGTTATTAGAAATGGCTTTTCTATGTTATGTGATATGTGGTGTCTTGTGATTGTAGATTATGGCAGTCAAGAAGAACATTGAAGATATACAAGGAAAAGATAATTACCCATGTGGGCAGCAGTTACTCATTCACAATGGTAAAGTGCTCAAGGATGAAAGTACGTTAGTGGAAAACAATGTCTCTGAGGATGGTTTTCTCGTTGTCATGCTTAGCAAGGTATAGCTTAAGATTCTCTTTACTAGTGGAGCTTGCTGGCTTGCTGCTTATAACTTTGCACATTTATTGCACTTAACTAATTGAGTTTTGATATCTCCAATGCTATACCTTAGACATCAGCAGGATGTATTTCCTGATTTTATTTTGATTTATGTGTTCTTCACAGAGCAAAACTGCCAGCTCAAGTGGGACAACATCTGCTCAGGTATTATATCAAATAGCAAACTAAGATATCATTTATTGGCCATTTTAGCTTGTCTGGTTTCCGATAAATACCTTCTTATTCCTTTTCTTTCAGCAACCACCGACTACTGCAGCAAATCCTACTCCGGTCCCTGAAGCGATTCCTCCATCACAGTGAGTTACTACTTTCACTAATCACTATCGCTTATGTCGGAGCTGTTCCTTCTCATGACATGAATGATGTGCAGGACCCCAACAAACGCTGTGTCAGCTTCTGATGCTGCGGCAGCTAGGTAACAGACTGTGCCAGCATATGACGAATAATTTTTTTTGGATCTCTTCTATTTCTCTTTTCTAACTGGAAGTCGAATTTTTCAGCTCCCGTAATACTTAGTAAAGTAAATTATGTCTTCTACTTTGCTGCAGTCTTCCAGCTGATGGTTATGGTCAAGCTGCATCAAATCTGGTTGCTGGCAGTAATCTCGAGCAGACAATACAACAGCTTATGGATATGGGCGGCGGCAGCTGGGACAAAGAGACAGTTACACGCGCACTTCGAGCAGCTTATAACAATCCCGAAAGAGCTGTTGATTACTTATATTCAGTATGTTCCTTCTCTCCCTCACTTGGAAAAGTTCAGAAATATGCACAAGTTTGTTTATTTTGTAGTCTGACAGGGATTTCTTTTTACTACAGGGAATTCCTGAAACGGCCGAAGTTGCTGTACCAGTGGCTTCGGGTGGAGTTAATACTGTAGCTGGGACTCCTGCAGCACTGAATGCACCTACAGGCGCACCTAATTCTGCTCCTTTAAATTTGTTTCCTCAGGTCTTTCATAGCATTCCCTTAATAATATTGTTGTATCTGTCTTCTCCTTCTGTGATCTAAGTTGGAGCTATTACAGGAGACTGTTGCTGGTGCTGCTGGTGCTGGTCTTGGATCCCTTGATTTTCTCAGGAACAACCAACAGGTAGGGTGCTAATCATGAGGCATCCATTCACTTTTGCCTATGGTCCTCACTTCTGGACGCCCGATTTGAATTAAAGAGATTATCTCGCAGCTTTTTCATTATTCCAAGTTGCTCTAACACCCTTAATCCTCTTGCCATGTTTCAGTTCCAAGCTTTACGTTCTATGGTTCAAGCTAACCCTCAAATTTTACAGGTAAGTAGTGTTCTACTTTTTTCATCTGTCAGTTTATCGTTGTCGCTGTCTAAATATACAAGTTGGATGTTGTATTGCAGCCTATGCTTCAAGAATTAGGAAAGCAGAATCCTCAACTTTTAAGATCTATACAGGAGCACCATCAGGAGTTTCTTCAATTAATCAATGAACCTGTAGATGGCTCTGAAGGGTTAGTTGCTTTCTGTGTGCTATTTACTAAGCTAGATTTAGAAGCATTATGTTTATATTATGTTTTTTTGTCATGATCTCCTAGCATTTCTCTGTTTCAGATCAAAAGATTTTTTAATTTGTCAATTCTCTATTGAGTTGTTTTGGACGCTTTTGAATGGCTATGTTTTCAGGGACATCTTTGATCAGGCTGAGCCAGAGATGCCCCACACAGTTAGTGTCACACCAGAAGAGCAGGAGGTGATCGAGCGAGTATGACACATCACCTTAATCCTAGTGGCTCTTGGACATTTCAGTTGTTCATTGATTTTGTTATGTCTGCTAACCACTCCAATTTATTTTGCTCATTTGCAGCTTGAGGCTATGGGTTTTGATAGGGCTCTTGTTATCGAGGCTTTTTTGGCTTGTGACCGCAATGAGGAACTAGCCGCAAATTATCTGTTGGAGCATGCTGGAGAGTACGATGATTAAGTGGCAAAACATTTTATTCTAGCAGATTCTTTGGCACCCACCTACAGATTTTGAGTTTGTTTATTAGTACTCGAAGAGATGGTTTGTAAAGAAGGTTTTTACTTTAATTATTGGGTCCAAATATTGTCCCCATTTGGGGAAAGCTTAACGTGTTAGCATTTATTTTCATTTACTGTCTGCTCGCGAGGAAGCGAGCCTTTTCTGAAGAAAAAAAATGCCAATTCGGAAGGATAGTCTTCTGGATTTGTTCCAAAGATGTAAAGATGAACCGCCAAAGCCAGCCCCCAAGTGTCATTAGTAATCATTAAGGATGGCTAATGTCTCAATAGGTGAAGCATTCATTCCAATCATGCTTTACCATTTAGGAGTTGTTTGGTTGATGGGTTAGTTATATAGGGAATATACGGGATTATAATACAACATTGTTTCTATGGGACTAACGGTTTGGTAGAAGACATTTTCTTCTGAAAAAAACCCTTGGTCTATGTAGTCAAATGGCTAATCAATTTTGCAAACTTATGCTTTTGAATCATATAAATTAGTTATCGTACTAATGTATTTTCCTTGAACAATCGTGTTTTTACATTTGATTTTTTTATTTCATTTAAAATAAATATATATATATATGGAAGATTTATAATACTTCAACTTAGCTAATTTTGATGTCAAGTGCAACAATTAACGTGTTCTTTTATAGCAACTGAAAAAGAACAATTTTTTTACTTGCTAGTAACCGAGACCATCGTTATAGTTATATCCACAAACATCTGAAATGCACTCCCATTTAGATAAAGGGATAATCACAAATATATACAACCCTAACACCAAAATTACAAAAAATAACAACATTATTCCAATTTACATAAAATACCAACATTTCTTTACACATTATATACAAAACCAACAAAATTAACAAATTAGGGTTCCTCCTTCTTCCTACTGCCCCCCCCCCCCCAACTGCCACCACCCCAGGCGGCGGCGCCGCCTAGTCACCGCCGGCCGCCGCCGCCGGCCACCCACCGGATTTTTTTTTTTTGTTTTTTTGTATCTAAAATATGAAATACACATATAAACATTGATTTCTCTTTGAAAATACACTTCCAACATACATAGAAACAAAAAATACATGTAAATACACAAAAAAATGTATTTTACATACACTAGACACACACATACATACAAGGATCTATGGATCTACAAATTAAACATACAATTTTATGTATGTCACACATACACTTGACATACACACAAAAACAAACACAAAACATACAATAGATGCTCAGATATACATGTTCATACAGTTACATACACGTTTATACACTTGTGTGCTGAAAAATATTAAATGTATATACACGAACATACAGATACATACAGTTGCAGATCTGAATTTGAATGTGTATATTCAAATGCAAAAAAGAAGAAGGAGAAGAAGATCTGAACTTGTATTAACAAAATACATGTGTATACATAAAAATACACACATATACATGTACAAAATGAAAAAAAGAAAAAAAGAGGAGAAGATGAAAAAAGAGGAGCAGATCTGCTCCAATGGCCGTGGTGGAGCAACGCGGCGGCGGCGGCGGCGGAGCAGAGGCACGGGGGAGGGGGTGACGGCGGGAGGGTGGGGTGGGTGGGTGGAGGAGAGGAGAGAAAGAGAGAGGGAGAAGTTAGGGTTTTGGGTAGAGAGGGAAGAAAGGAAATGAAAAATTGTATATTTTGTAAAATGTGAAAAAGTGTTGGTATATAGGGTAATTATTTAAAAATATCGGTATTTTTTGTAATTAAGTGGTTTAGTATGTCAATTAGTGTAAAAATGTCTTAGATAAAAGCAAGCCCATATTTATATTCATACAATTGTCATCTGAAATATACAGTTAAGACCCTTAAACAAACCTCGGTTAACTTCTGTCACTTGCACAAAGTAGTTCGTTCGTAAATGAAAAGGAACTTAGGATTTATCAACACAGTGACATCATCTTATACATTACATGATAGAAAGGGAGCATCGAATCCCTTACATTATGGAAGCGTTGGTCCTCCTAAAACAAAGTTCAACTCAACATTTTAGCAATTGTAATATCGATCACTTGTTCTGCTCAGAACTCCCTGTCTGGAAACAGAATTGGAGCAACTTGAGACCAGATAAATAAAGCTGCAGTTGCCCACCCAGTCACGATCCTGACCCAGACAGAAGGCCACCCAACATCCACCAATTTTCCACTCTCTCCTACAGATGTTGACCAACCTGTGAGAAGCATCGCCGAGTACATACTAGCAAGAGAAAAGATAAGGTGGAAGAAAGAATAGGAGTATGCGACTGGCTTGGATCTCTCTTTTTCTTCCTCCTCATCAACCTTGTCCAGTGGGAGCAAAGGCTTTCCTGCAACTTCAAAAGAAAAATCTTTAGAATGTGATCGTACTTCACCCCGATGAATGTAAATGGAAACTGCTTCTATCACCTAAGCTGGTACTGTCGGAAATATCAAATGCACCCACTATGTAAAAGGTCATAGAAATTCACCAACAACTTGAGTCACAATAAAACTGTTCTGCCAAGTAAAGTAAAATGTACAAGTGATTTGCAACTTGCAAGGCACCTTGCATGCAAACAATTTATCCATTAGGTCAATTAACTACTAGTAAAATAGGTCAGAGCAACTTCCTAGATGGTCCAGCTCACTCAAATTATAGCCCAATCAAAACAATATTAACTCACCAACATAGTCCAGCTCTATCAAAAGGCAGCAAATATGATTGACCATACAAAAACTCAGGACTCCATCAGGTCTTAAAGACGGAGTTTGAGGAACATAATATCCACACTTTCTGCCAGTGAGAATGAAAGAGGTTTAAAATCTTACAACAGTAGATCCCTTGCAAAGGTGGAAACTAACCTGCACGTGGTGAGCTTGGAGGAGAAAGCAGAGTGGTAGATGAACCAGCACGAACAGCAGAGTAGACAACAGATAGAACTGTTGTTATGAGCCCTAATGCAAGTGAACCACTGGAAACAGCTTTTGAGTGCTTATGTAGACCATTGCACTCGTAATCCCTAGGTTCACTTGCAAGTGCACTGTAGCAAAGGTATGTACAGTATAAAGATAAAACTGATGCAGGTAAAATGCTTCCACCAACCTACATTAAAAAATTTGATCTCAGAGAAAAGGAAAATATTCTGTAATGTGGAAATCATATTCTGACAACTTTAATAACAGTAATCTCCGTAGTGAGAAAAATATTTCACTTTCAACAGTTGGCCAATCAGCAGCAAACTTAAGTACCTCAAACTAAACAGAAAACGAGCACAGATCGATGTAACATATTCTTCTCTATTTCAGTAGAAAGTCTGACCTAGTGTGTTTTGAAAATTTAGGAGGCGAACAGCATTCCATGCACCGAAAAGTTGCACCTCATGAAGCAACCCTTTAATATCAAATCCCACTTATTACAACCTTTAGGAGGGGTTTTATATTTTTATATAGCTAGGGGAGTTCTTTTTTTTTTTTTTTTTTTGCGAGGGTGGGGGTAACTTTTAATACCAAATCCACTTATTACAACCTTTAGGAAGGTTTTTTTTTTTAAAAAAAAAAAAGAATTAGGGTGGGGATTGTGGGGGAAAAAGGAGACTTAATGATAGAGATGATCTCCGACGTAGCTGCCTGGGAAGGATGCATCATCTCAACACAGATATAACCCAGCTATGAGTCAGTCAAGAGAGAAGTATCCGCAATAGTTAGCTCTCCTACTGTTCCTCCTAGAACCACCCCCCCCCCCTGGACCCCAACAAAGGAATTGTATTTCATCCTTCTACTTGCTCCAGTTGTTAGCCAGATCGTGACTAGTTAAAGAGGTTATGTTTTCATTATAGATCTTAGTGTTTGCAATATTGAAGAGTTATGGTAAAGATTATGGCGGACTAAGTTGAGAATGAACCCGATCTACTAGTTAGAAGCTCAATGTCCTGGTTTAAGCAGCTCCACTCAGGCCATATGTTTTGGTGATTCGTTAAACAAAACGTGACCTTCCTTCAAAACTAAAGCGGGGGCTTACATGAGAAGGAAATCAAAATGCCAGACCTTAGTTTGAGGTACTCTCCAGCTTGAGATTAAATAAGATGCTCTAAAGATTTAGGACCAGATTAATTTCCTTTAAAGAAAAAGAAAAAAAGCAAGCAACAAACAAACAAGTAACATAAAACCAGATAAGCTTCCTTAAAACCTTTCCTGAGATCTTCAGAGGAACACATGAGACACCACCTTATTGAAATTTGTAGTCAGCCTTATCATTGCAACTACCCATAAACCAGATAAGATTCCTTAAAACCACTATGAATAAACATTAACTCAAGATTTAAAGAGAGTATAAAAAATTCACGAGAAGAACACTTGAAGACGCGACAAAGAAAATGCCAACATGGGGAGAGACAATGCAACATATGTTAACATAAAAGCAGATGTTTGTAGCTTCCAAGATTTGCAGTATACTCAACTACCAAATTATAGATCTGCTTTGTCTACGAAGGCCACATTTACAAATGGCAATCAGTCCAAATAGTGGTATCAAACTATCAGATGAGAAAAAGCAATGAGCATTTATAAAAGGAGCACGTTTGCCAAAATTTAGAGCTCGCAAAAAAAAAGTGAAAATAAGAAGTATTGTGCAGCAATAAAGGAATTAAAGATAAAACCTACCGATGGATGCAGTGTAACAACAGCAAAGCCGAAGATGACTATGAGGGTCATTACTATAAAGAAAGTGTTAAGCCCACAGTCATGTCCAGATGGAGTGAAGAAGTGGAAGAGCAGTCCATTGAAGGCAAAGGTAGCCACATAACATACAAGTGAAACCACGAGCAATGCCACATACCTGTAAAACACCACACAACAACATAGCACCATCAAGAACAGGAAGAGATATTAGAGTGAAGAGGATGGCGAGAACAGCCAAAATAAATATGCCATATGATACAACTAACCAGAATTGCTCATCGTATCCAACCCATTTGTCATTCCAACTATGCACAAAATCCAACAAGAGCACAACTTGCACAAGGAGAAATAGTCCAGAACCAAACTTGGAAATTGTCTCTGTATATACAAGTAAAATACTCATAAGCAACTTCTCAATAAAAGATTAAACTCGAGTGCAAATTAACATGTTCGGGAAATAGGGTTTTGCGCAATAATTTAACTACACGAATTTCAAAAGGACTCTAAAGGAGAACAGGCCATCTATATGCAACATACTCAACATATTAAGTTCATAGAACAGCTAATTAGCTAACCAAGCAAAAAAGAGAAAACCTCATTCCTCTATCATTTATAATACTGAGAGACCTGCCTTAACCTTGAATGAAATCAGCGCAACATTGCAAGAGTTTTATTCACTCTTTAACATGGTACGACAGAATAATTAGTCGTATTTCTCAATTCTCAGTATAAACATTAAAATCTACAGTGTTTTGACAATAACTTCTTTTAGTATGGTCCTATGGGAATGTATTTTCCTCAAGACACAGTGCCCGTTTCCTAGAACATGCTCAAGACAGCTTTAAAGACTAAAACATTCATGCTCAAGGTCCATGTATAAAAGACACAATTCACTAGCTCAAGTAAGCCTACGGAGACAAGAAATTATATTACACAAAATATTATTAGCATGTACTAACAAATTAATATACACTTCTTTCAATTTTCGAGGGAAGCAAAATAGAACAGATATGCTGGAAAACATTTTGTTTGTAGGATCTGAGCATGTCTCTTCAAGCAATTAGAGAAGTGATATCAGAATTCACACAAGTCCTGCTAAGACAATAGTCAACACAGTCAAGGGAGGATGCTACTTCTGGAAAAAGTTAACCCACTGTGGACTCCCTAGAGGAATCATCACAACACTGATGGAGAAGAACGAACATAAAACTCTTTGAGGTAATTTAACTCGATTAAAGCAACAACTAGGTTCTGAAGCAATGAGGTTACTGATCAGAAAAAAGATTAGTGTGGGTGAACAAAAAGGGGAAGAACGAACATAACACTCAATAATACTACAAGCACATCAATTCATCAGAAAAGGTGTAAAGTGGTTAAACAGATATCTAGAATCCAGATATAATATTAAACTATATTATTTCTTTCCTCTCTTCTTCTTCCTCCGCCTTGACTAAATACTCGCTCTAACCCAACAAAAAGGCAGGATTGACCTCAGAACTGGAGGATTGCAGAAAGGAAAGAGAAGCGCTTAGCTTAAGAATAAAAAGGTGTGACAAGGCACTAAACGGGATGGGATGGAACTACCACAGGCTTAGAGTGTGCCTAAGATATTGTTCAGCTTACAGGAACGATTTACACAACTATAATCATTAAATATCTGAAAGAAAAACAGATACCACCAAGATGCTAAAAGTAGAGCATACAAGTATCATTAAAAAACTTATGATTCTCTCTTTACCTCTCTTTTGGGGGAGGCAGGGCATGCACAAGAAGTTTAAAAAGTTACAATGTAGTCCTGAGGGATGATATTGCTTACCATAGAAGCTGATGAGTCCATTTGGAAGGAAAAACATAAATATTACCATCAGGCACCAGCAAATGATTTTCATCATCCAGCCACCATGGTGCATACCGTCGCGTGGGTCTTTTTGGTTCTTTACACCAATCATTAAGATTGCTAAGATAGTGAAAAATAAGAAGTTCCCCAAGCTAACCCGAAGCACAGCATCTGTTTCAAACCACTCTCTATTCGGTGTCGAGTGAAAGCTATTAATCCCTGCAATACAATCAATGGATTAGATGTATTGGAAGATTAGAAAAGACACTAAGCGGAAAAAAAAAACTATAATATCATCCCAACAGACCCAACTACATCAAAATAAAGGTTTTGGATTAAAGGCGCTACTGATAAGCTCACAATATAAGCTCAAAGCCTTCCCTTGGGGCTGAAAGGGGCAATAGAGAGTGAGAAGACACAGAAGCACACGTGCATGCAAATATTTCATCCTGTTACACAATGATCAGACATTTGCCAATTGCACAAAGAGTACAGATTGGCAAAGCTTTAAATTGCTAACGTCATAACTGAAGACTCACAAGCTTGACATCAAAGAACAGCAAAGCCAGCAAGCTAGAAGAGTTTCTGGCTATTTTCGTCCATTAAATATATATTACATTCTCAGCTTTCTTTATTTCCAAAAAGAGATTCAAAACAGGAGAAATCAAGCTCTGTTTTACGTTTTTCATCTTAACTTCTTCACTTCTAAAATCTTTATCAGTATGTGTCACTACCATAACGTATCACATTTTAGGAAGACTCTTCTAAAGGCTAAAACTTTTCCAGTTTTCGTCATCTTGCTTTCATTACTTTTCAAGGAAGATGACACTGAACAATGAAGTTAATAACAAACACTATAAAGAGAGTGAGTAGATGGTTCCAATGCAAGACGACACAGAGAGGTTTTTGAATCAGGTTATTTCCTTAATCGAGGAACTGTGTATCATGTATGCCTGCTTCTATTAGTCCACTAAATAGTTAGGACACGTGATGTTGAGAATGACAGTAACAGTAAAAAAACAGAAGTAAGCTCTAACAAGTAAAACATCATATATCATAATTGGGGAGGAAAAAGGCAAAATCTTACATGGTAGTTTCTCCATTAGAGGCGCAGCGACCTCCCTAAGAATCCACGACACGATGAGGGACAAAGCAAAAAGACCACAATAAGCGATCCTAGCAGAACGCCTGCTGATCCCAGACACTACAGTACGGCAAGCATCACAAGCGCACGCCGCGCAGCATGACGCAAGGCAAGAAGCTGCCCACATCTTCAATAACTATATTAAGTATCTAATAACAAACCCTGAAATTCCCAAAAATAAACCTTTGAGATAACTTTAATCAATTAATTAACCAGAACCAGTATAATTTATTTATTCTTTGCACGGGATAAAATTTCAATGGATCAATAAATAAATCGAATTACGATTCATGCAATAATTAAGAGACGCGATAGGAAAATTAAGTAAGGAGATCATGCTTTATAATAAACCCTAAGTAGAGTAATTAAGAAAACGGTAAACAGACAATAAATTAATAAATAATTTGTAGATACGTCACCTTGTTGCGATGTAGAAAGAGGAAGACGATGATTTCCTTTTTTACAAAAAAGAAGAGGAAGAAGAAGCCTTTAATTATTATTATTGTCTTGGAGTGGACGACTGTTTCTTTGTGGGGCCTCGCTAATTTAACATGCTTCGCTCTTATTAAAGCGCTAATAATCAAAGGATAACCGCGGTATGCAAAAAGATTAACAGCTATTCCGTCTTTAATTGCAAATCATCTTGTAAAATATCCTTCTTCTTTTTTGTGTGTATTCATTATTTAACCTTTTTATTTAATAAAATTATTTCCAACCAGAAATTTACAATATTTGTTAAGAAGTTACAATTAATTTTTAAAACTCTATTGAACATTTTCATTAACTAAAGAAAGCCTAGGGAAGGAAATAAATGTGGGTTCTTATTACGTAGGAAAAGTTACAAGAAACAATAATAATTATGCTGTGTAATTCAAATAAGAAAAGGAATTCTACAAATCAAAATCATAGTTGCATTTGAAATCCTAAATATTAAGATTTGCTATATATTTTAGAGGAATAATTACTAAAACAATCAGTTAATTCTCCTCCCCTTACTTTTTATAGCCAATATACACAAAAACGAATAGACAGTATGTACAAACGATATGATAGGTATACAAATGGTCCCTTCACGTATACACTGTGTTTATACCCAAAAATTATGGTGTATACAGCCAGGTTTATCGGTTATACACAATGTATAGTATTTTTTAATTATTTTTAATGTATACACATTTTTTTTACAGTGTATACACATTTTAATAGAAGTAAATTTGCATTAATCCATTTATCCAAAAAAAAAAAAAAGGCTTGATGGAGCAGCAGTCATCGTATGCGGAGCTCTGGCGAGCTGCTCCAGCGGTTCCGTCGCAGCAGATCCGCAGCCCCGGAGCAGCAACAGATCTGCTGCGGAGCAACAGCAACGAAGGAGAAATAGTAGCAGCGAAGGTGCATCAACAGCGATGGAGAAGCAGTGGCGGAGGGTTTCAATGGGAGGGTAGGAGGAAGGGCGGTAGATTGGCTGGAGTGGGAGGAGGAAAGGGGGCAGCGGCGGAAAACCGCAGAAAAAGGGGGAAGATAAGGGAAGAAGAAACACTAAGGGGTCGTTCGGTTGAAGATATTTTTTATGCGGGTATTAACTATTAATGTGGGTATTAGTAATGTGAGTATTAGTAATGTGTGTATTAATAATGTGGGTATTAATAATGCGAGTATTAGTTAGCGCGGGGTTTAGTAATGTGGGTATTAGCCATGCATGTATTATAACGTAGGGATTATTTGTTGAATCACTGATATATTACAAATTAACAAATAACGTATGGATTATTTGTTGAATCACTGATATATTACAAATTAACAAATAATATTATTATTTAAAATATTTATTTACTCCTTAAATAAAAATTTATAATATCCTTATTATTATTAGGGTTACTTTTGTCATTTTTAATTTTAATACGTGCGTTATTAATACCCACATTATTAATACCATCTTCTACCCCGCATAAAATAATACATAGATTCCCGCATTAATAATGCGGGTATTAATAATGCGGAATATACAAAAACGCAACCAAACGTTGCACTAATTATATGCGGGTATTAAAATTTCATAGAAAACCAACTGAACGCTGCACTAAATTAGCGCGGGGGTTTTGTGCGGGTATTAAACCCTTAACTAAGTAATCGAACGACCCCTAAAGGATGTGGCTCAAAAAGATGGGTGTGACTAGGTGTTTGTTTAGAGTAGTTTTGAAAATAAAGGACTAGAAAAAAAATGGTTGGGGCTTTTTGTTCTCCTATGTAATTTTTCCTATTCCACGGAAGAAAGAATTAAATAAGTAAAAATTTAGTTGATTTCAAAGTCATATTAGGAAAATAATTAAATGATAATTTTGTCCGATGTAAAATATGTTTAAGGGTACTAAAGTTTTTGTGCTTCTACAATAGTATAAATGGATAGTAAATATTTATCCACACCGGATGTATACATCTAACCAATAAATGCACGCCATTTGTTTATAAATACACTATCATCATTTAACCATGGTTAATTAAGATACATTCTTTCTTCATTAAATTACATTACCATGGTTAATTACTATGGTTAGGTGTATACACCCGATATGGGTAAGTATCTACCATAGATAGATAGATATAGCTTAAGAAAATCAGTAAGTAATATGAGCGCATTAAATTTCATTTTCAAGAATTCTTAGTTACATAAAACGAAACTTTAAAATTATTTGGTTTAGTGACTAAGAGTGCATTAAATCTTCTTTTAAGACTTTAAATTTATATTTTGATATATGAAGATAAAATTAATTTTTAATTCTTCGACAAGGGCCTTCTATGACCACAAAAAGTTATTTTTGCCTCCTTAAATATGGGGAAGGGGTGGGGGGAAATATGGAAGAGGATTAAACACGAGGGATTAAATCCTTGCAAATAAAATGAAAATTTAGGTAATCAACTAACTATACTAGTATGATTTCCATACCACAAAAAGTTATTTATATAAAAAGTTACAATTATTATTAAAAACTTCATAATCACTTCATGATGTTCGTGAGAATTAATCATGCATGAATGCTGAATACCTATTAAACAACAATGAATTCAGAGTCAAAACAACAGCCATTGGAAAAGAGAATAAGAAAAATTGAGAAAAACTCTCTTGATTCTTCGATTCCGATGGATTTGATGTGTTTCCAAGCTCCAAAGTACTTCAACAACGGTTGTCTAGCCTTCTCAGGTCAAGATGGGTGATAAAAGAGGCAAAGGAAGCTTTTATACCCTCTAAGAAAATAGGCAAATAGTTCTAAATAGCCTTTAATTTTTGCCTAACTTTGCTGCTCCGCATGGCGCCCGCGTGCCACGCGGACTAAATTTCTTCAACCAATTCAGCTCGCGTGGTGCTTGTGTATTAGGCCTAAATTTACTGAGTTTTTTCTTCACTTCTAGGCAAAAACTCTATTTCTTCGCGTGTCACTCGCGTGACACACAGACCACTTGACATCTTCAATACCTTCACTTTTTAAGCCAAAACTTGCACTTTTGCCTCAATTCACCATGTTCACATCCTATAAATCCAAACAACTCGATTAGTATCAAATCATATTAGTTTTTGCATATAAACTTTTAACATAACTATCACAACATGGTAAAAAACCCTCAAAATACATATAAAATGGTCAAACATCAATACCTTACCATGAATGGTAGATATATTAATTCAAGTATGCTATAAAAGAAGATCAACCTATATGTTAATAAACAAGTTATGACACAAACATAAAATAAAAAATAAAATGTTAACGATCAATATTTATTAGGTTTATTGTACCTCTAGAAGGTTTAAAATGACCAAACAAATCATTAATCCTAAAAGATAATAATATTTGTCTCGAACCTAAATGTAATAGCTAGTTTCTATGAATTGGAAATACTAAGCATCCTCATATTCCATATGGTAAAATTGCTTTCTTAGAGACTTGTTAGTTGTTATATTTGGTTAATATTGGAGACCTAATGCTAAATCAAGTAGTAGCAAGCTATAAGGAAAAGAAGATTAATTTCAGTTGCTACGTATATGAAAAAAAGTTGCATAGTAATGAAATGTTAACCACCAATGCTTATCAAAATTTCTTGTAATTCTAGAAGGTCTCTTAGATTACCAATATCAATATTGGTCACATTATCTGTCTCCAAAATAGAAAGAGAAAAGAAAAAGAAAAAACAGTCAATTCACATGGTCAAACTCTAAACTTCATGGAGCGCACCACCCGGGGGTAAACAGGATGTTGAAACGAAGATCCGACCCTTGGATCATCCCAAGGGTCAAACTAAACAGTAGTATTATTCCAGCTTCAATAACACCAAACGAATAAAGTCCCAAATTATATATAAGTAGCCATATCTCATACGCGTATAATTGCAAAATATCATCTCTCCTACTTCTCATGCTCGTAACATCGATAAAGTACGTGTGTACTCTGTGTCATCCCCGGCAATTCGAGCCGAGACAACAACTTGCTCGTCTCTAACATCGCCGGAGATTACATTTTTTTGTAAATTGCTTCAATTCTTTAATTCGTAAGTCTCGTGTTTCGTATTTAGAATTTTGATCTATTTGCTTTTCTATTTATGTGTTTTTTGTTTACCTGCATTGATGCATGCGTATATGCTTGTGTTTTTGCAGATCTGACGTGTCTCAGTTGTTTTTAATTAGATATCTAATTGTTTTTGTTGATTTAGGATTTAATTAATTGAGTTTTTGATTAATTCGATTACTCGTTGTGCTTGTCTATTAGAAAATTTGGGAACTTTTGATGTTAGGTTTTGATTTGACTAATACATTGGATTGTAGTAGTTCTCTAGATCATAAGATCAAGTACATTTTTAGCATCTATGCGGAAACAAAGATGTGAACTCCTAATGCAACTGTGTTCCCTGTTGATGAGTTGGTAAGTTGTGACGTTAAGATGCGCATACCTAATTGTTTAATGGATTGCGATAAAGTGGTTATTCGAGTAAATCAGCAAGTAAAAAGAGGTGACCTATTAATTTGAACATTGTTGATGTCTTAAGTGAATGAGGCATTGTGTTACAGCTTTAGGTGTAACTTCTGTCGATAATCCTAAAACCAAGCTGCTGCATTACTGCTGGAGCATATTTATGCGCTAGTTGATTTTCTGTGTGTTTATTGCTCATAGCCTCATAGAGAGTTGGTTAAATATCTGAACCTTGGTTTCTGATTTCCCCAGTTTAAAGTTGGTCTTTGCATTGGAATCTCCCTAGATCTTTGCTTTTGTTTTTTCTCCTTAGTGGTCACCATGCACTGCATATCCTTCTATTGTAGTTAAACTAGTGAAAGCTGTTATGCTGGTACGAGTTTCTTTGAGTAATTTCCATAATTCGACAGTGGTATGGCTTCAGTGCAAGTTGCTACAAGAGTCATTTGCAGATTCTATGTAAGAAGATCTGTGGAATGCCTGAATAATGTCACCTAATTGCCTGTATCATCTTAGTTATAAGACGGAATAAACATTGGTTCTGGATGATAGACTGTTTGATTTGGCTAGTGTAAAGTGTTATTTTATTTACAAGATGAAAACATATCATTGGCTCTGGATAATAGATTGTTTGAGTGAACATTTCTCGGTCCTAGTGAATCCATTTACATTGTTTTGGCTAGTATAGTGTATTCTTATTTGATTGGAGTATTGATTAGTCTGATGATATTGCTTTATTTGATGTATTTTGGCATGTTAATTAACCCATTTCTTCCTTTAGAGATGGATGGTGTTTGAACTACACTTGATAAAATAGATTTTGAACCAGTAAAATACAAATGATTCTAATACGGAGCATATTAGTTAGTATTAAGAGTGATCAAAAGCTAAGAGAGTAAATAAAGATCTTTTATCCTGCCCTTTCTGCTTTGCTATTCTTCCGTATTTCATACTTTACATATCTATCTTTCCCTGGTCTCAATCCATATTAAAAAAATTAGTACCTGGAACCAGTTTAGGTGTAACAAGGATGAAAGACATAAGAATATGCCTATTTGTCATCCCTTGTCTTTGCCATTTACTTTAGTTTCGGGTTGCTTGGGATGAACCCTTGCAGGCACTTGCATAGGTACACCTATCATGCTGTTTTCCCCCCACGGTCATCCCACATCCTCTCTCTTCCTCCCCTCACCTCCAGCTTTGTTTCTCAGTTGATGTAGATTTTCACTTCGATTTTGCAGTCAGTGAGCACTTATTGATGCGCTATGCTTTCTTTTGACACTTGTGATGCTTGTTGTGTTGAATTGCAGGTGCAGGAATTGTGTCCGGCTGCAGAAGTTTCCCCGTATAAGTTATGGCTCTTGACAGCATAATAACTTCGCCTCATAGAAGGTCACAGACACAGACAGCATTTTCATCTTCATCCTCACCCAAGAGACCATATTCTCGAGGTGATGAGCTCGGCAGCTGTTCGACAGTACTTCAGCGCCACCGGTTTCTTCTAACTGCGCTTGCCCTCCTAGCTTTTCTCTGCACTATATATCTCTACTTTGCAGTCACTCTGGGAGCTCGTGACTCGTGTTCTGGTTTGTCAGGGACTCAAAAAGCAGCATGTTATGTCGATCATGGGAAAGCATACATGGGCAAAGGAAAACTAAAGTTCTTCTAGCAAATTGATGGCACAATTTAAATTGTTCCGTTAGGTTCTTTGGGTCAATTGGTGGTTATTACTTATTAATTTGGTTGTATACATAAAAACGTATAATTTGGATCCGGGAAATTGTTTGACATCTGTGAATAGTTCTCTTGTTGAGATGAACTAAATTTATGGATGTCGGCGAGGCCCGGCCCGGCCCGGCCCGAGACTGTTAAGTAGGGCATTTCTTATGGGAAATGAACCTAAAAGCTGATGTGATTATGAATGAATGGTAAAGCTAGCATTATTATGTACTACTAATGAAAAGAATTTAATAGCAAAAGAGTCTTTCTTTGAGACGAGACGTCTAGTTCGTTGTTGCCGACAGGTTGTTTGTCTAACTTTTGACTTCATAGTGGTTGTGCATGATACCTTTGCTTGTGAGTTAGGCTTCATTAAACTCTTTCTCGTTAAGTCAAAAGCTTTTTTGTACTACTAGTTCTGCTGGTTCGTAGCTAGGATTCTTTACATAGCCAGCTCTTGATTATTCGATGTATTTTCTGCTAAGGATCCTGAGATAAATTCTCCGTGGTTATTTCTTCTCTAGCTAAGTCGCAGTTCTTTTATTATTTCACTTTTGAAACTGATTGCTGGGAATTTTCCATGTTCCCTAAAATCTTTGTTCTCTTGGAAACTATGATTTTGAGGGATTCTCCTCTTCTTGGTGTTGGATTTAATGTATTACTACATCTTGGTTATTTAGCCTGTCATTTTAGATGATGAACGTTTGTAACATTCGAGTATTGAAATTGAATATATGTAAAACTATTTCTTCGCCTTGTAGTTGCAGTTTTTCCGTTTTACGAGACCAGATTGATGTGTACTGAATTTTGTCTCTTTCGAGTTTACTTTTAGATACTCTTAGATTTGCTCCACACCTAGGATGTGTCGCCTAGGAGTTGCACAACCCAGTTACATGAGTTGCTTACTATCACTTGGGGGATTTGTATCTATTTGTCGAAAGAAGAATTCTAAAGTACCAAGTCAATTCAATTACCCTTTTGATATCTATATATTGTTCGAAAGAAGAATTCTGAAGTAACAAGTCAATTCAATTACGCTTTCGTTAAATATATATTTACGTCGAATGCATCAAGGATTTTGTGTTGGGATAATGTTAAACTTAAATTCGACACAATGCATCTAGGTTTTCTACAAGTTACTAATGACAAAAGGCAGAAACATACCGAGGCGAACCCAAGTTTTGAAGTTTTGGGGTTCATAATTTTAGTTATTTTAAGTTAGGGGTTCTAAATTAATACTTAATACATATCAAATATTTTTTTCAAGACAAATATACATGGTTTGACCAAAGTTACGGGGTTCGGCCGAACCCGTCTTAGGAAGGCTAGCTTCGCCAAACATAAATTTGAAACTTCTAATCCAACAGGTGGTAAGTATGTATTGAGAAAGTAATCTAAATAATTGTCCATCTAACTGCGTAAATACATAACTCTTTTCCAGCCATCTCCGTAAGGCTAAATACAAAAGTTCTGTAGCAACAGATCAATATAGTGGTAATGTTTTATACATAATCGTGCAGTCACTGTGTTAGAAAAAATGAAATACAGAGACTCTCATGCATTGATTTAAATTCGAAGCAAAGAAATCAAATGTGCACGTATAGATTCGAGTTGTGACTTCTCATTCATATGCTCCAATTCCAATTCTTCTCCCCTTGTGTCGTCATAAGGCTGAATTCGAAGCAAAGAAATCAAATGTGCACGTATATCTTCAAGCTGTGACTTCTCATTCATCTGCTCCAATTCCAACTCTTCTTCCCTTTTGTTTTCATAAGGGTGAAAAGCTCTTGTAACCCCTTTAAAATTTACAGTTGCAGTTTGGATTTCAGCACATGCATTATTGTTTATTGACAATGCCTTCACCACTAATTGTTCAGCTTCTTCTTCATTCATTCCCCTTTTCCATTCTTTTTCCAAGAAATCATTCAAATCAGTAACCCCATATCCTCCAACAGCAAAATTAGACTTCTCCATTACAACCCCACCAAAGCCAATCTCGTATAATTTACCCCCTCCGTTTTTCTCCCATCCACCAACAAGCATCCCAGTTTGTAGTACATTCTTCTTGTTATTGTCATACGCTGACAATATCCAACCTATAGTATTGGCTACACCTTTAGCAGTTTCTTGATTATCAAGACAGTAGTTTCGACCATCTTCTAAAAGAATTTCGAGTGTTTCCTCCCCTAATGCACAATTACACAAGAAAACATTGGCAGTTAGTTGTGTGATCTTATCAGTGGAGCCAAATATTACACCACCATTATAAGTGACACCGATAATTGTGGTGGTGTTAGAAGGGATGGGCTTGTCTGAATCAAAGTTGAGTGACAACATCTTTCAAGTGACAAAAATTGATCAAAGGTTATAAAATATCAAGGATTTCAAGGAACAGTAGGGAGATGCTTAATGCTTTCGACCAAGGGGAGTTTATATAATGAAGTAAGAGAGCTTCGTTGCTACTTTGATTTGGAGTGGGAAATAGCAGAAGTTTCCCTGATTGCATGTATGCATGTAGTTTTTTTTCCTTTTCTAGTTCAAAGTGGGATTATGAAGAGAATACTAGTTCAAGTAGGATTGGAAAAAAATAAAAGTAGGAGTATAAAATGGGGGTTGCGCATTGGCGGTTGATTTTACAACATTGTCACGCATACAAAAATAAACAAACGTATGAAATTCATTTATATATCATATCATATTACTATAAAAACTGTCCTACAAAAATCAAAAGTCATTTTACCTAAATACCCTTTAAAATAATCTTAATGTCCTACATATCTTAAAATTAATTCGCTACTTAAGGAAAATAAAAACTTGATGCCTACAATCGATGCTCTCACTAAGGGATGCTTCCTTAATTCAATGGTTGCCTCATGAGAAGTTGCTTTTGTATAAATAAGGTGTCTAACAAAATGAACCACGTGACTATAACTTTGTTGTATCATTTGAATACATTTGTTGGGAAGTCCACGATCCTCTACCTCAAAATTTGGGATTATATTTATCTCATGTTTAAACAGGGATGCAAATCCTAATTTAAAAATTTACACGAGACTAAATTTTAAGTTTCAACTGAATTGAGTTCATCCACGAAATATACTGTTTTCTTCTATAATTATTTTGCTCAACGCCTTATTTTTTTTAACTATTATACTTGAAAAAGACGTGCAACGCACGTGTCGAGAACTAGTATATAAAAAAGACTAAAATTAAAATGTCTCTGTTTCCTATATTTCTTTCCATATATTCCATCCCCCTACCATTCCTTTTTTATCTAGTTCTTCTCAAATCATGGAATCCCTCCTTTTTCTCAACATAATATACTGAAAAATCTCAAATTACATATTGTATTTCCCCAAAACTCATCCTATTTACACTGTTATTGACTAATTAGAAAAAGGAAGAAAATCAAAAGAGATGTATTAATAATATATCTTCGTGGTCTGCCTTTGTTCTCAAAACTCCCATGTGCGATGCATTGATCAATGACTTTGTTTCCATTGCTCCCCTTTGATAGAGAGCTCCCTGCAATATCCTATGTTCTATCGTACTCTATTATTAGAGCTCTTTTCTGAAAACATATTGTATCAATTTTATAAAAATACTTGTGCAAATCATGTCTTTTTACATAAAATACATACTTAGTTATATTCTTATTTCAATTTATTTTTTTAAAATAGTAAATTAACATGGTTATTGGTGAATGCATCCCAAATCAATATTTGGACAAATATTGAATAAATTAGTAGATACTTGATAGTGTGATACGGTTGTGAACTTTCGTCTGCTTGTTATACTCTGCTTCTTCAATTATTTTCTTTACAATGTTGAGGTTATCTTGGAAACATGAAAGACAAAAACATTTTAGGAAATAAATTTTCAGATAGAACATAATTAACTGTATTGGTAAAGTAAAAAGTAGTAATCATCCAAAAATTAGCAAATGATCACCAATGCATGCAACAACTGTGTTTTCCCTTCTCATATACTCCTAGGAAGGAACGCAGCATGCTTGAACTTTAAAAAGACAAAAAGAAACATAAGAAACTGTCGTTACTACTTTTGAATAAATGGCCTTCATTTTGGTCAATTGGACCATAATGCTGGTAATCCATCCAGATGGCTATTCAATTGGACAAACACTTACCTTTCCTCATGAAGTAGGTGAACGACCACCTTAAATATTTCATTTTGTACTTTTTACTGGTAGCCTTCTAGTGTGTCACTTTAACACTTTTGACCTCTGTAAGGGATTATTTAACTTATAACTCCCGTCTTAGAAGGTGCTAGCACTCCCAACAAAACGTCAACCCAGTCAGGAGCATTTGTACTAAACTGACTGGTTTTGAGAGTTTGCCCCTTTAACATGGTTTTAGTAAAATGTCTTCTCACACTTCAAGTTATCAATTGGCAAGTGGTGTCTTTTAGAAACAAGTCTAGTGGCAAATGTTGCCTCATATAGGAAAATGCAGGAAGAGATTTGAAGCGACAAGTGCTACTCAAGCAATACTTTATTTGAAGCAGCAAGTACTACTCAAACAACAATTATATTTTTAAGACCCCTTGCAAAATTAACTTATAGAGAAAGGGACGGCAGAAGTACAGTCATTATAAGATTCATAAAAGATATTTCCGTTCTAAATTTATTGAAGTTTCTATTTCTGTAAATTTCACCAATAAGACCCATTGAGCCCAATTGAACTTAAATCAGACAAGCCCATCAAAGGTCCAATAAGGAAACTAGAGCACGTAAAATAGTTAGTTTTCCCGAATCATCAACTATGAACCACCCCTGCTGGTACTTTACATTTCAGTAAATCACACTGCAAACTTCTCCACTCTACTTTTAGAAACTCTGATCTACTCATCTCGCTTTCCAGCTCGGTACACAAAGCATCTCGCATTCCGTTACTACTACAAAATAATGTCAGATTCTTTCAGATTCCAACACCGTAAACTCGAATACAAGCGATTACTTCCATCATTTCTATTATCTCATCACACTCTCCTTACTCTTTTATGGACCCTTGGATTTATTCTGATCGTCGCTTGGCAAAGGACAGCCGTGGATTCACTTTTAATGTATCGAGGTTGGGCCCGATCTCCTAGGCCCATTCCTAAGCTACGGGCTTTAGTTTTCAATCTTTCAGATTTCGGAGCTGTTGGTGATGGTGTTACTGTAAATACGAAAGCTTTTGAGAGGGCAATTACGGAAATTAGAAAACGAGGTGGGGGCCAGCTTAATGTGGAGGCTGGGTATTGGTTAACGGCGCCGTTTAATCTTACGAGTCATATGACGCTGTTCTTAGCTGAAAATGCTGTTATACTTGGAATTGACGTAAGTACTCAGTATGTTGTATAAGTATTGTATAACTTGAGCTTAACTGTTTGTAAAGGTCCTGTTTTTTAATTCCATTAGATGCATTAATCGTTAGCTAGTACTCCCTCCGTCCCAATTTATGTTGCATGGTTTGACTCGTTATGAAGTTTAAGACAGAAAGTAACACTTTTGAAGTTTGTGGTTTAAAACTAGTTATAGAAATTTGTGCAGCTAGAAATCATCTCATAAGGCTAAAATTGAAAGTTTAAAGCTAAATTGTCTCTAAATATAATAATTCGACATACTTTCTGGGACAGATTAAACACGAAAGTTTGCCACATAAATTGGGACATAGGGATTAAATGTTAAGATGTCCTATAGGATTTCGGACCGGTCCAGAAAGTAATGGGTTGTGGAGTATTTCCTCGAGTATGTGCTTAGGCAGGAATCAAACACTTTTCGGTTTGTATAATAATTACAAGAACAAGCTTACTGCCATTTCTGTATAGTGTTCTTGTTTTAGCTTAGAGACGTAGTTCTAGCCATTTCTTACAGGAGTAGCTAACTGCACTTGTTTTTTTCCTAGATACATGACTTTCTCGTGTACATGCATATAAAACAAACATTTTGTTAGCGTCAGTCCTTGTTGCTTACTTCCAGTGCTATATTGGCTTCTTGTATACGACTTTCTCATGCACGTACATACACACCAGCATTTCTTTGGTGTCTGCACTTGTCATGTGCAAAACTATTCAGTTTCTGCAGTAAGTAATGCTACAAAGTTAACCAACAGAAGGTGCATCTGAATCTTTGGAACTGATTAGTGTTTGGAAGGCTGATAAAAAATTTCCTTCTTTTGAAAGTAACTTCTGCATGTGTTGTTTCTTTACATCCCTTCAATTAATTAGGTCTATTTTGGTACATCAGTGTGAACAAGTTTTTTTAAGGTGACATATGTAACGTTGCTAACTTTTAAGGATTTAAATGTATGCAACAGGATGAGAGCTATTGGCCATTACTGCCTCCTTTGCCATCATATGGATATGGAAGGGAACGTCGTGGGCCGCGTTATGGAAGTTTAATCCATGGGCAAAATCTTAAGGATGTCGTCATAACAGGTAAAGTGGTAATACCTTAATAAAAAAGCAGCAAACATAGTATTTTTGTTATCACTTAAAATTCGCATTGATGCTACTTTTTGTCACTGTACAAATTACGGTTAATAACTATACGATTGAACTGTTTCCTGAGTTATACTTACAGTTTAAAGCTGGTGAGCAGGATCCACTCCTCACAAGTTTCGTACAGACGCTAAGTTATTAAGTTTGTCAAATGTTCCCCAATAATTCTTGTGTACAAACAGGGATCAAAGGCTCAAAATAGCAGAACTATATATAAAAAGATGTTCTACCTTCATGCATGCTGTTCCGCATAGTGTACTTTATGTCTATCTCTTCTTTTAGCCTCTAACATAGAGTTAATTAGCTACGTGTCTTGTTCTCGGATACCTGCGTGTTGCCCCTCAAGCATGTTTTCTCCTATAGCGACAAGCTCCCCAAACAAAGTGCATATTAAAATGTGATTCTGAAAAGTGGATTGAGATAGTGCAAACATTTCTCTGATTGTTTTAACTATTGAGCAACAGGGCATAATGGTACCATCAATGGACAAGGCCGATCATGGTGGGAGAAATACCGGAAAAATCTTTTGAATTACACAAGGGGCCCACTGCTTCAGCTTATGTGGTCAAGAGACATTCACATTTCTGATGTTACATTCCGCGATTCTCCATTCTGGACTCTCCACCCTTACGACTGCCAAAATGTTGTTATCAGAAATGTAACTATTTTGGCTCCATTGTCTGATGCCCCAAACACTGATGGAATAGACCCTGGTGAGTTCTCCATTTTTTGTATTCAGTTTGTACTAGGAAATAGCTTCATGACTTTCTTGGTGGGCTTGAAACTGTAAGTTGGATATTGGCTTTCAGCCACTTCGTCGTTTTTTTCCTTTTAAATGCTTATATAGACCTGCTATAGACATATGCTCTATAGCAACTGCCTTTTCCTCAAAAAGTTCTTTTGTGTAATATCAAGAATAAGTGTCAAAAAGCATAAATTTGCTCCATCTCATCTGAATTTCTTTTTCTTCTGGAACTAATGCATTAGGCCATGTGTATCATAATACATTGATCATGATTTATGTGCACGTACCAGCAGAATTTTTCTTGATTTACTGCTCACCCGTTGATTTTGCGAATAAAAGTTTCATTTAGACATGCTTATTTTCATTCACTTTCCAAACACATCTTCTTAAAATATCTACAGTAGCTAGACATGCTAATATTTATTGTTCAGTAGTAGCATTGACGTGTTTTCTGAAAATTTACTTTCTATTTTGGAAAAAGCTAACTGATGTACTATCTCACTCTAGATACATACTTAAGTCTGAAATGGGACATCCGTTTTGGGAAGGAGAGACTTGTGAGGTTGTTTACTGGAACACTTGGTGATTTGATACACATTCTCTACTATTGCATACATATTTACTTGTTAATATCCTTTGAGACAAAAATATTGACCGGATAGATCTAATGTTGGAGTTTGGCCCATGCAGATTCATGTGAGAATATGGTGATAGAGGATAGTTATATAAGTGTGGGGGATGATGGAGTTGCAATCAAGAGTGGCTGGGATCAGTATGGAATTGCGTATTCCCGGCCTTCTTCCAACATCACTATCCGTAACCTCATAGTGCGCTCAATGATTAGGTAATTTTTGTGTTTCCATGAATTTACTTCAAGTATATTTTGCTGTAAAGAAAAACTCCCATTACCCCATGCTGCATTAAATCTATGCAGCTTCTTGTCTAAGGGGTGTTAATTATCTAAAAATTTGTCATCATTAACTTAAGGTTACAACTTAATTTTAGTTTGTCACTTAAGTACTAGAGACTAAGTGTGTCCTTGAGTGTGTCCGTCCTTTTTGGTTCTAATGAACTGGCTTGTTTACTATTAACAGTGCAGGAGTCTCCATTGGAAGTGAAATGTCTGGTGGCGTGTCAAATATAGTAGTGGAGAATCTCCTTGTATGGAACTCAAAAAGAGGTATAAGAATTAAAACTAGCGCTGGTAGGGGTGGTTATATTCGACATATAACCTATCGGAATCTGACACTACAGAATGTTCGTGTGGGCATTGTAATTAAGACTGATTACAATGAGCATCCTGATGAAGGCTATGATCCAAATGCCCTTCCAGTTATTCAGGATATAAGCTTTACTGGTATTCGAGGACAGGGAGTTCGAATACCAGCACGTATTTATGGAAGCCCTGAGATTCCAGTTCAGAATGTAACTTTTCAGGACATGTCCGTAGGAATAACATACAAGAAGAAGCATATTTTCCAATGTTCTTTCGTTCAAGGACGTGTTATTGGAAAAATCTTCCCCGCTCCATGTGAGAATCTTGATTTGTATGATGAAGCCGGAAAACTACTTAGGCGGTCAACAACACAAAATACGAAGGACTTGGATTATGATGGTTGAGAAGAAAGATGCTTTATTCCTTCAACGAGAACTTTGGTACAACAGCTGATTGCTCGTTACCAGTAACTTTTGATCAAAATTCACAGTCAAATGCTGGGAGTTTTAGAGCATGTTAAATGTTTGCAGGTATTACACTAGAGTTGCAAGAACGAAAGAGTACACGATGGAGTACCCACCTGGGGAGCTTTTAAGAGGCAAACATTGCCTCAATCTCCCCTGAAAAGTGGACCAGCTTGGTTTACGAGGCTGCAACCAGTGAAAGGAACGTCAGAGCCCACTCAGTATTGCCTAGGCTGGTGGGGCTATACCGCCAATAGAAGGGCAGATAATTTATGGTAATTTATTGCCGAAGATGATGACGGATGTCAATTCTTAGAAAAGATAACAGAGGTTTGGAGAGTGGAGACATAAAGGGGACATGCTCCACATCTCATTCACATGTTTTATACTTTATTTTGTTTAACCATTGGTAATTTTGTTATATCAGGAGTGTCCGGATTGTGGGAAAGAATTGTGCAGGAATATGTGATTGTAATGCGGTGAACAGTAATTACTTAGATTATTTGATGTACATACATTTTTTGTTCAATGCTTGGTTTGTTGAATTTTAAATGGGATAATGTATACTAATATCAAAAGATATCCTCAATACGTACAAGACTTCTGTGTTATCTTGATTTGGAACTCTATGGTTAGATGAACATTTGGATCAATGAAGGATGCCCTAGTTCTGCAATATCACAATAGACAATTAATTATTCATTGATGCAAGGATCTCTTTCTTTCGCAAATGAAATATCGCTGAATATAACTATAGTATATGATTAACACCACGTGTTTTTCTAAAAGTAATTCTAGAAGAACAACTGTTATTAATAATGTTTAACCAAAAATAACTAATTCACAAACTAAATGACCCCGTACTGTTTTACCTTAGAATCACTTGTATGTGTTCTGCTGCTCCACATTATATTTGATTAAAGTAAAGGCATGCAACTATATATATAAAGGACACAACCAGAGACGGGACACATAACAAGTGGATTTATACTGTGAATATCTCAAATTAAACGATGCTTTATTTCATCTAACACGTAAACGATTTACATAAGGGCGTCGTCGGAGCATGGGTTATCCTACATTGAAATAATACAGCAGCTCTCATCTACATCCTCCAGAAGAAAAAACTGATGGCCTCAACAACAATAAGAGACCAAGTACCCATCATATCTTAGACTATTTTTAGTTCTTTAAGCCAGGCAGTATGTAATGGGCATGGATCTGGTTTCCCTTCTGCAATTGCCTTCTCCGTGAGTGAATAGAACCATCCGTTTCTCCATTTGAACTACATGCATCGGACAAAGGGGATGGTTAGAGCACACAATTCAAAATGTCCATTAAGCTCTAATTTCTGTGTGATGGTATGACTCTAAATTCCTTACCTCCTTGACAGCCGTTGGGAAGTGCGCAACAGCTCGAGAATAAGCACACAGCCTATCCTCCATCGCTTCCTCAAAGACTAGACCTTTCTCTGCAGCTGCCGCAGCGGCAAGCTCCGCAATCAGTTCAGACACCTGAAAGCAGGGAGCTTAGTTAATAAAGCCCTGGCATCTACAATGACAATGGTATTAGCCACATACATTAACAGAACAAAACAAGTGAAGCATCCAACATTCAGTTCCTCCTATTAACAGTGTGCTTGACTATGACAAAGTGGCTGCGGCAAGCCATCTTAACTTGGAAAAAAGGAGAAGAAAATGAAAAGCGACGAAATTGGTGGTGCTGACACCCAATGGAAGCTTTTTCATGCGGACAAAATCTTTTTCATGCGGCCAAGGGTGACTCAAGTTGGTTTAACTGGAACAAAAACTTTGACAAGTGCATTTAGTCCCATTGAATACAATGTATAGTTGGTCTAAACAGTAACAGCATGGATTTAACGATTCAATAATTACTCTACAACTGACTAATAATGCTCCATTGATGCTACCTCGAGCAATTATGGAAATTATACCATTGAAACAGAGTAGGTGAGCAACTAAAATCAGTGTCTCTGCTACTAATGAATATGCAAATAAACAGTGTTTGCTGAATTCTCTTTCTACTTGTGAAATAATTAGCCTGTGTGAGATCTAAGTTGCAAACATGGCGGATTCTAGATCCTATGTAAGGGAAATAAAGTGTAAAGTTAATTAGAGTATCAGTAGTTAGAAGGATTCTCTACTTTGGCTTCAGTAACACAAAAGCAATACAAAATCAATGCATGTCCCTCTCACTTAAAACAAGGCAGCCTGGCCTCTTTGGATTTTTTTTCTTCACACTTTAGAAACGAATGGTGGCCTCTTTGGAATTAAGGGGTGAGGGTAAATGAGTCTAACAAGGTATTACCCTGAAACATGGTAAACAAATAATGGAACCTTTCAAAACAAATTAAATGTGCAATTTATAACAGGATTTCATAGATGAGTCACTCACCTCAGAGCGGTACTCTTTTTCGACAACTCCTACTGTTGCGCCAGGATGACGAGCTCCAACAAGCATGAAAGCACATATCCATATAAGTTTCTCGAGCATTTGTTTCTGAAAAGGCTCTTTGTCAAGTACCTGATTTTCACCAAAAGCAAAATGCATTACAGATCTGAGTGGAGGTCTATGGAAGCTACTACAACGCACAGTTCTGAAATAATGGACTTCCTGGACCTTGTCAACCTGTAAGTGAAATCTTTAAAAAGAGATGCCATCTCCAAAGACTACGCTTGGTAAGATTCAAGTGAAATAAAATAAAGAGGCCTAGGATATATTAAAATGATTTCATATCACCTTTTAATTTGAATTAGAAAAAGCGCGTCTCCTTTTGGACAAACACTGTTATCACGAGCATTTAGTATAAACTGCTGAACCGCCAATGAGGACAAGTGAGTCTGGTTTATTATGGTTCATGGAGAACAACGAACCCTCAAGAGCATCAAATGGGAACATTTGACTGTGCAGCATAATGTTATAAAAGCAAATAAGACCAAGTGAAGTTCATTCTTTACCTTGCAAGAGAGTCCTCCAGCATGCAATCTTGCAGCCACTGCAGATGCCCATTTTCCATAAGCTGCCGTTAATCCTTCTGGGTTTGTATCAGTTTTCCCATCAATAGGGGGTTCACCAAGCTTTGATACTGCAAAATATGCCAAAACTTGGTCTGCATCGCCAAGGCCTTTGCTCTGGAACCAAGGCTCCAGCATCCCATTCTGGAAAAACACCAAATCTGCTACATCATAATTGATTACAGGGTCACATCATCCATTAAAAGATAAGTTAGCCAAATTACACCTATATAAGAAAATGAAATGGTAAAATACACTGTCTATTCATGGAGAATCAAACCAATTTTATCACATCAACAACACTACAATTGGCACAGAGTGGCACCTGACTCCTAAAATATTCAAAAAGAAATGTCCACTATTTCCAAGTTCCAACTCTAAAGACTAATAAGTAAAAGGAAGAGAGCATCTTATTGATAAGCTGCCTAAGCAATCCCAACAACTTGAGGGCAAAAGCAACGGTGAGTGATAAATTGACAGAGTGTGGGCTAATCAACGTGTGCCTGTTAAAAGTGATGAGGGAAGGGTTTCTATACTGTTGTTGAACCCTAACTACTACCTATTTTTCCTCTAACACGTCTCTCTTGGATAAGTTGTGCCATTAGAAGTGATACAGGACGATCCCATCAATTTCCAAATTGGTTGCTGTTCAGATTCTACGGGACCTGGCACTCCAATCTTCTCTAATGCTACTGTGTTCCTGTCATCGAGCTCTCATGGACAGTCTATACTCTTCGATTGCCCGAACATTGGCTCCGGAACTGATTTAAGGTTGCTACCAAGAAATTGAGCTAACAAAGAACGCTTTCAGAGGTGCTTGACCTTTTGTCCTCCACGCCACGCGTCCCCACATAAGTCCACAAAGTGTCCGGTCCAATTTTTTACCAATACAAAAAGTAAGGTCTTAATTGAAAAATACAGCAACATCAACGCCTCAATCCCAAACAAGTTTGGGTATGCTTTACACTCATCCCATGCCAATATAATGCATAAAAACAAATAATAAGTACTATAAATTTTCTACATTTTCTAAACGTATAAATCTCTGAAAGGCTAAGCCTATCCTAGGTACTACGGTTAAAGTGCTAACATGTCTAAAACATATTCTCAACTAACATGTATCGCCTACATATAATCTTAATTGCAAAATATTGCAAAAATCCTCCGACGATGTCATGGCTCTATTTAAAGACCAAAATTTTGGCCCCACATTTGATGACAAAACATTTACACAACACCCAAGCTTAGCTTCTCATTTTAGCCTTAACAGAAGCTTTTACAGGCACACACACCACATAGGTTTCAAAAGTCTCACTTTATTTATTAAACTCGTGTCTATTCAAACTTTGCCACATAAATTTAAACAAGCTGCGGATAGTAATAATAAGGAACAAAATACAAGAGTAACAGTGTAATGATGGGGAATTACAGCATACCGCTCCAACGAGATTTAGGAGTAGCATCAAGAACAGCTTCAAGATCATCATTTCTAGTACAAACCAATATTGGACCAGCAAAATCAATAGGTACAGGTTCACCCCTTTTAACTAAAACATCATTTCCATTACCCAAATCTTGTAAAGCTTTTCCTACACGTCCACCTCCAACTATGATGGCTGGTGCTACTTTTGTGGTTGTGTCAGTGGCCATTATAGCTGAAGTTGACAGTGAAGATTTGATATTGAAAGTTAGATTGATTCTTGAAGTTGGTTTAGTGTAGTGGTGCCAAAATGTAGAGCTAGATAGAGTGACTACTGTGTTTGTCATTGCTGCCTTCATGGTTCCAAGTGTTTGGGGCCATGGTTTGTTTGTTCTGACTATTATTGTAAAATGGGTCTAAGAAGATAGCCACTCGTTTTGATCAGTGTGATCCTGGATTTTTATCATTTTATGGAATCCATGGCGTACATTTCACTGTGGAAATTGGCAAAATTGCAAAATACTATACTTCAGCGCATTTCACTTATGGCTCCTATTTAAAAACTTTTATTTTTAGCCCTATCGCTAGTAAAATTTTCACCCACAGACCACTTATATCACTGGTATTTAGTTTGAAGCCACTTTTTTATTGGTCTTACATGAAAGGCCACTTTTTGAAACTTCAATCTTTATGGGCTGAAGTTCAACTGGGTTGAACTTCATGCCTAAATTATGAAGTTTCAACTTCAATCTGTAAGGGCTGAACTTTTAGGTATAGATACGTAAACTTCAACCCTTGTGGGCTGAAGTTGAACTTCAATCCTTGTGGTGGACTGAAGTTGAACTTCAATCCTTGTGGGCTGAACTTGTATGAAGTTCAATCCAAAATAATTGAAGTTCCAAAAAGTGGCCTCTCATGTAAAAATAAAATCAATAAAAAAAGTGGCCTCAAACCAAAGACCACTGTCAAAAGTGGCCTTTGTTGCACTTCGCCCCTATCGCCAGAACTCGGAACACACTCCCTATGGATTGCCAGGAATTAAGTTCAAAAGTTTCCTGGCATGTCATCATTAAAAGCAAAGAGTTAAATATATTTTTCCAGTGGGGTTAAATGCTAAACTTTGGCGAGCGCAAGGATTATTGGGCAAATTTTTTTGGTGGAATTTGGGCTTAGTTGGAGCTGACCACAAAATTTCACCCGTTGTGCTCCAAATTGACTGGTTCTGAGAGTCTGTCTCTGTCTAAGACGATTTTAATAAAATGACCTTCGCTTCGTCCGTAAGCAACACTTCAAGTTATATAGAGAACGTGGAAAGAGGTCAATAGCAAGTGTTACCTAGTCAAGAATGCCAACGGCAAGTTAACACTGCAAGTTAGCTTAAAGGATGTGAGAATGATGCAAGTGCATCTTAGAAAGTACTTAGCAAAAAAGGGAGGGCGGGGATGCATGTGTTATTTATAAAATTTATAGGGGTACTTACATTCGAAATTTTTTCATTAAATGAAGTGGGAGCCATACTTTCTAAACTATTATTATGCGGGCGAAGTGCACCAATGGCCAATTTTGGCAGTGATCTTTAATTTGAGGCCACTTTTTTTTATTAATTTTATATGAGATACCACTTTTTGGAACTTCAATTCTTTTGGGTTGAACTTCACACAAGTTCAGCCCACAAGGATTGAAGTTCAACTTCAGTCCAGTACAAGGATTGAAGTTCACCTTCAGCCCACAAGGGTTGAAGTTTACGCATCTATACCTAAAAGTTCAGCCCTTATAGATTGAAGTTGAAACTTCATAATTTAGGCATGAAGTTCAACCCACAAAGTTTGAACTTCAATCCACAAAGATTGAAGTTCCAAAAAGTGGCCTCTCATGTAAGACCAATAAAAAAAGTGGCTTCAAACTAAATACCAGTAATAAAAATGGCCTTTGGATGAAAATTTTACTTATTATGCAGGTCAAAAAGACAAAATAATTGCCCTGGTGCTATAGTTTTGTAAAATAATCCGAAGCTTACTGCCCAAATCCAGCTGGGACTTGAGGGAGATTTGGAGAAGTATTAGGGAAATTTTTTTTACATGGTGTCTCTAAAATTTACTGGTTTTGAGGGTTTGTCTCGTTTAATATGGTCTTAGCAAAATTCCTTTCTTTGGTCCGTATTATCCTCTAGGCAATATTGCCACTTGATTTCTTCCTAAAATGCAGTATTTAACAATTGATAACTTTAAGAACGCCTACAAAACTACAAACAAAGGAGAAGGCATTTTGCTAAGATTATGTTAAAAGAGTCAAAGTCTCAAAATCAGTCAATTTGTTTTCACTATAGTATCACATTAGCATCATCATATCAAAAGGGAGGGTCCAATTTGTTTTCACTGTAGCATCATATTAGCACCTGCCAAAAGTTAGATGATGATGGTCACCAAATGAGCCGTCATTTTCTTGATCATCAAAAGGTCCAAAACAAGCAGAAAGGGAATAATTGCTAAATTTACTACTCCCTCACAAGATCTGCCCCCAAACAAGTATCACTGCAATTCTGCAGCTGAATTTAATCCAATGCTCTAAAAAATGCTCTTTAATTTTGTTCTGACACACGTATGGTACTGTTCTTCCAGCCTCTTATTCAAATCTACTTCGCGGTACTTTAGCACCCGACAAAACCCCGGCTATGGGCCCGCAACTACGCCCGCGATTGGGGAAACACATGGCATCAGTAAGACAAGACAATACGACAATCAAAGTTCCTAATTGTACCGTTGGAGATTTTATCTAAATTTGTCACAGTTCCAATGTTTGAAAACTCTCACACACAGTTGCCAATGTCCAAATTTTCAAATTCAAATTTCTGTTGATACCATCAATACCATTGGCTGCAAACACAAGATAAAGCATATCTAACCCACTATACCTCTTTTAAAGCCTTACCCACTTGAATAAACACAAACAAAGTTGCTCCTTTTTTCCTTTTTATAGAAAAGTTTTTTTTAGTCTTCAAAAAGGGTCAAATTACCCTCTCCATTGTGTATACTCTATCCTAATCAAATTGAGCAATTTTCTACTTCATTAAGTTTTTTTTCTTTATCTAATATTTCCTCCGTAACATTTAAGCCCTTCACTCCTAACAGATGTCCAAGCGGATGGTAATTTCAAAAAGGGTAAATTTAAAAGATTTTCTCAAACTCAGGGTTCCGAGAATAAGAAAGTACAAATGCGAGAAGATTTGTTAAGATAAATATATAACTGAATTAATAGTGTAATGAGATTAAAGTTTGAGTAATTTCAAATAATGCATGTCAAGTTAGGACCTTTTCTTTTTCTTCGACAAGTATATAACTGAACTAAAAATGTAACCAGAACAAAATTGAGCAATTCAAATAATGCAAGTCAAAGTTTAAACACACACCCCTCTTCCCAAGTGCTCCACAACACACCAAGAATCCTATATAACACAATTCAACTTGCCTCTTTAACACTTTCTGTTCTGCACTTTCCAAATTCGGTTCTTTCATAGCTCACATCAACAGCCAAAATGTCTGGCTTCAAGAAAACTCCAAACCCTCTTCGTCCTTCAAATTCATACAATTCCCTTTATGATAATCCCTTAACTGAGCTCAAACAAAACCGTAGCAGCAGCAGTGGCAGTGGAAGTACAATAGGAGAAACATTAGGTGTTCATTTGCTTCAAAACCAACTAGTTATCTCTGATAACAAAGAGAATGCTGCACCAAATAAACCCGAAAAATTCAATCTTTGTAATAAAGAAAATACTTTACCATTTGATTGGACTAATAAGTCTGAGTTGAAAGAACCTGTATTAAAGCCATCTTCTCTTCAGCTATGCATACAAACAAATGAACCTGATTCCAAGATTGGTTTGAAAATTTGGGAACATACCGATACACGGACGCCGAATTCTGCTAATATTTGGGATTATTCTGATTCTGAAGCAGCGCCAGCTTCTTCTTGGTCTACACTTCCTAATAGGTTTATAGAATGTGCCTTTGCTTTTGTGTTAAAATCAGTTTTAAGCTTATGTTTGATATGTAGTATTTTGTTTTTGCAGGTCATTGTTGTATAGGCCTTTGCCTATGGATATTGGAAGATGTACTTGTGTTATAGTGAAAGAAGCCTCTCCAGAAAGCCAGGATGGTGGCTCTTTTTACTCACTTTATACTAATGTAAGTTTTTATTTCAAGTTTATAGTAACATGTAGGTAATTAGCATTATCTGCTATTCAATGGTTGTTCTTAGTTCTTTGTTCAAGTGATATTCTTCTCCTGAAAATGAACTAAGTGAAAAACTGATTTTGATTAATAGGAATTACCCTGTGTGTAAATTGTGGATACTTAAGAAAATTTACCTTATATAGGGAGACAGTAGACAAGAATAATTCGCAAGTAGAGAAGGCAAGAATGAAAAGAATAAGTGATACAGTCGTGCACCAATTTTACCTAAAAGTACACAAACAGTCGAAAAAGAATTATCTCATAGTACTAAACAACAGTTGGTCTACCATGGACATGGAATTCATCCTGAATTCTCCCCATGGTATCATATCTGTGCAAACTCTGTACTCGACTCCAAGATACTAGTATCCAGTTAGTCCATTGAAAGATTTAAGAACGCTGACTCACATTGCGCATTATACTTTTAGTAAAAACTATTGACATTGATGTCAACTATCCCCAGCAGCACGTTGAATGAAGCTCTAATTCTTTTTTTAGTAATTTTGCATACGTTCGGGGCAATTTCACAAGTGTTTTTTATCTTGTTTGTACTTTCCATGTTACTTATCTTTCAATTCTAAGGGGAAAGGGAAATTTTTGGGAATGGGGAGCCTAGGTGCTTATTTAGCATTAGATGTTTTATCATCATGATAGATCAATTCTTTAAAGAGAATTACTTTAGTAAAAAATCAACACCCAATTGTACCCATTACCATAGACAACTGATGTTGATTCCAAATATAACTTCCGAATTGTATTAAGGTATCTAGCCAACTGTCTCTGAATAGACAAGGTTAACTAAGACGTGCTAGAAATATAACAGGTCGTGAAATATGATTCTAAAGTAATCTGCTAGTGGTTTTTCTTCGAAAATGGTCGTTACACGTTACTAGTGCGTATCATAGATTCCTCAGGTAGATGGTTACTACTTGCACTTCTACTAGGTTACTACTTTCACTTCTCCTTATATACCTGAGCATCAGGCAGATTATGTAAAGTTTACTGGTTGTCATTAAAAGTAGAAATTTCTGGTGCATTTAGTGTCGCAGGCATTGTGCTTGGCTTAGAAATTCTTATCTGTGAGATTACATTTTTGGAAGTACTTCTTGAATAATTTTCTCTCTTTGCCATCTCTTTGAGTAGTCTGTTATTCCCTTCCTCCGCATAGATGCTTCTCATCCATCCTTTGGCTTTGGTTATAACTACTTTCGTGAAGTCATTAAACTATTGTCTGTAACTGCTACTTAACAAGTTCAAGTAATATCGCCAGCCATCAGTTAAACAACTTATGCATTCCCTTTTCTTAATAAAGCAAGTGCAGAGGTGTTTGTATCATCAATTGCTAGTAGTTTTGTCCATACTTTCTGACTAATATCTTGTCTGCCAAGTGTTCCTCGAGATTTTATATGTTGAATCTTTAAAAGTCAAAATTCAACCCTCAGACTCTTGTGATAACAGTTTTGCTCAGAGCTTGAATAAGTTAACATGCTTGTCTGCTGTCAGCTTATGTTTCATGAACTTACCTTTCGATGTCTGCTAAAGGTTTTCATTTCCGGTAGGATTCTGTTGGTGGTTCATAGTTATGCTATTGCAGAATCTGCATGTGAAAAATGTTTCTGATCTCAATGTATTCTCAGAATGTTGACACCTCCATTGATATTTGTTTCCTGTCACTTTCTTATTACTAAAGGAGGGTCAGGGACGTCAGAATCGAAAACTTGCCATAGCCCATCATAGAAGGCGTAATGGAAAATCTGAGTTTGTAGTTGCTCAAAATACAAAAGGAATATGGGGAAAATCAGATGACAGTTTGATTGGACATGTAACTGCTAATCTTCTGGGTTCAAAATACCACATATGGGGTCAGGTAAATTTTCTTTTAACACTATGAGATTACTAGATAAGAAAACTGTGGTTTTGTGGCTTCCTTCTAAGGAGATATATATGCATGCTTTTCTAACTCTTGCTGCTGCATTACCGATTTATTTCAGGGCCGTCCTAATTCCACATCCAAACATTCAAAATTGCTGGGCATTGTAACGTAAGATTTGTATCTCTAGTATCCAAAACTGCCACAACATTGCACAAAGTGGCACCCAAACCATAGAAATGAAATTATCTTAAGGCTTTCTCTCTATTATCTTACAGATATGACCCTACCATTGCGACCTGGACTGGGAGCTACAGAAGGATGAAAGCATGCATACCAAAACATCAGTCCATGCAGTTGAAGAGTACAGCTCAGGTTGAGGATTGTTTCCAAAGAGTTAAATAGGTCACTTAAGATATTCATAATTAAGTTCACTGTGAGCTAATTATTTTTTCTGCTACGGATACAGCACATTAATGGACTACCCACGGACTGGGAGGAACACATGGACAAAGTGAATCAGCTGTTTTCTAAGATTCCTCTTTACAACAAGGTATATTTGTTAGCAAGCCTGTTAGAAAATTTTGAGTTGACTCCTCACTTTGGCATCTCATGTGAAATTATTTGGTACATTGTAGAACTCAAGACAGTTTGAGTTAGATTATAGAGATAGAGGAAGGGCGGGACTTAGAATCCAGAGCTCCGTGAAGAATTTTCAGCTGACTATGGAGGTAATGAATCATTAGAGAACCTGAATATTTGATTGTCATCTATATCTGGTTTTAACTGATTATTTGATGATTGTTACTAGAAGAATGGAAGGCAGACAATATTACAACTTGGTAGAGTGGGGAAAGCAAAGTATGTGATGGACTACAGGTATAACTTGGCTTTAGTACTTCAAGCAGAGTACAGCTTGAACTAAATTTATGTCTATGAACTATCAAGTACTAAAGACTTGAAATTTTATGTTGTCACACAGGTATCCATTGACAGGTTATCAAGCGTTTTGTATATGTTTGGCTTCTATTGATTCAAAGCTGTGCTGCACACTGTAAATGGAATCTTTAGAGCCTTTTGTTGTTCAACCTCTGAACAGCAGGTCATCGATTTGACCAAATACTATTCTGCAATTTGCTCTCAAGCATAGCTTGAAGTAGAATAGAATGTTGTAAAGGACATAACGGTATCGTTATTCATTTACTTGAGCAAGTGCTTTTCTCCAATTTGTTTCTCAGTATGTCCGTAGAAGCATCTAAATTTCAGTCTTCATCAACTTAGACATGTCCCAGTAGTTTACTAAGATTTTCTCCCACTAACGTTGCATTAAAATAATGCGACACTGCCTTGACGTACACAGCTTCTGGTATTAGGTGGTGCTTCAACATCTGAGTACTTGATCTCCAACCTCTGCACAAGGCAGTATATAGTACTTTGACAACACTGGAGTGTAGAGTTGTCTGGTCAGATTACAGTGCAGTAATTAGGAACTAAATGCCAATTTAATTTCCAACATAAAACAAGCTAATTGGCGGTGACACTATGATTTGAATTGTGACATTTTGGTCATTGAGTTTGTTCCCTGAAACTTTACAGGCACTTAATTTATGATGACAGATTTGATTAAGTAAATGAATTAAATCATGGCTATAAGTGTAGAAAATCATGAAAAGAATATGAGCTCTAGCATTGGAGGTGGGGACTGATTACTTGAAAAAACAATACTAAAAGGGAAGATTTTGAACAATACTAGCAATTTAGAGGCTAACTTACCACGCAGTAATCTAAACTTAGCTCCCGTTTAGACATAAATTTTGGAAGCATTTTTTCATGCAATTTGGTAGTTTTTAGACAGATCCTGAAGATGAGTTTTTTCAAATTACAGAAAGTGATTTTTTCAAGTTTTCTACTATCAAAACTTCAACTTTTTGTCAAATAAATTACAAGTTTCAACCAAATCTATCTCCAAACGCAAACTTAGATTTTAGATGCTAACTTGACAGTTGTATATCCGAATTCCAAACATACAACCAAAAGTATTCGAAAACTGCAGTATCTAACTGATATATGCGACTAATAGAGTAATTGTACGACGAGGTCACAGAATAAATTCAATTACACCATTCTAATAGTTTACGACCTTTGAAGCGTGGCAACAGTCTTTTTATTATGGTATAAAACTCATAAAAAGAATGAACCAAATACAATATTGGGAAAAAATATTAGTAGTCCTTACATAAGATGCTTAAAAAAAATTACCCTCATTCTCTCCTCTCATCTTGAAAGAAAATAATTATTTTTAAAGAAATAAGTATATGTTTTGATTTTCCTTTTTCCATCTTTTTGCTTTAATTGTCTCCCCTAACTCTCCTTAATATATTATATTCACAAAAAATCTCTCATGAGCATCTCACGTCCACATTTATTAGTACTTCATACTGCTAGTTCCTTTAGGAAACCTAGCTAACTATCAAGCTCACACTGAAACATAGGCGATGCGAAAGAATCCAAGTCACCAAAAATAATGTCATGCTCTTCAACATAGCTACTCGACTCTTGGCAATCGAAATAAGTCTGAATATCATCGGGGAAGCTCCTCCGTGGCCGGTCTGGCTCCGGTGGCGTTTCCGGACAATCAGCTGCTGATGTTCTTTCAAGCATTTCCTTGAACTTTGATGATTGCAACAAAAGACCTAATGCAGATGCAGTGGTGGCACTGCCAGCTGGACGTGGCAGCGCCACGTCCGTGGCGTCCGAGCTGGAGCTTTGCTGCTGTTGTTGTTGGTGTTCAAAGCTAAAATCCACCTCCTCTTTGGTGTTAGGCATGAGATTAATGTCGTCAATGTTAGGGTTTGGTTCAATGCTACTAGGGTTGTTAATGGTACTAGTATCAGTTTGGTTTGATGGACGTAGCCACTTGATGTAACGGCTAAGGTCAAAGTTTGTAACTGCATTTAGTCCACGATATTCTATAGCTGCCATATCATATGCTGTTGCTGCTTCCTCTTGAGTAGCTGCATGTCATTTAATTTATTTTGAATAAAAGAGAAAAGAAATTACTAGCAATGTTGAGGGTTAATTTTGGGAATGTATAGACCTTATATTGTACTATGTATTTAATTCTAGAAATTTATATGCATGAGAAATTGGGTGAGATATGATGTTGAAAAAATGTAAGTCTATATGGGGCATATGGGTTGTAAAATCTTAAATAGCAGACCTATATAGCAGTTGAAAGTTGGTGATCTATATACTCAACTGCCAACTATATTTTAATTCGTTTCCTTCCCTAGCTGTTATGCCTCATAGATTTGACTTATTTTCTGCTTCCATGCTCCTATGCTTAAAGAAGGGCTTAATTTGTAACTAAACATAACTGTATCCATTTGCCAGTATTAATACTGACAAAGAAGTGCATGGTCTCCACTATTTGTAGTGACATGTGGCAATCATCATGCTTATTTCTAACTTCATAGAATAATATCACAAGAGTTGGATTGATTTAGAGACAAATGCTTTTGAAAGTGATGTTTTTGTAAGGTTTTTTAGGTAAGCGACCAAAATATATAATTTTGGGCTAGCATTACACTCAACTTGGCAAACTTAATTAATTTTGTTTCCCTTATCCGAAACTTTTCACTTAAACCGGAAACATCAATTTAGGAGGAAGGACTAAATTCTCCTCTCTCCTTTTTTTTTTTTTTTTTTTTTTTTTTTTTTTTTTTTTTGAAATTTCTAACAAGATGATAAAGGTGATGGATTAAAATTGTAGAGACAAGACAATAAATAGATTGAGTACAACTTCAGCTAACCAGAAATAATAAGAATCTTCAATATGCGTACCATAGGTTCCAAGGTAGAGATACTTGTTGCCAAACACCCTTCCAATGCGAGCTTCCCATCTTCCATTATGGTGGTGTCTACAATTCAAAAGTAGATTACTTAAGAACACTAATAATTAGAAGAAGTTCTTCACCATCCAAGACTTAAAATATAGTATTTCAATATATACTAGAAAATATCTATTCTTCTCAACTACATACGTATATATTTTAATATGAATTGAAGTAATACACATGCATGAATGGAAGAAAGTAACGTGAAGCCTTTAAGAAGAAAAGCTGTTCAAAGTCAATTTAAAGACGACATATTCAGATGCCACAGTATAGCATAAAGGATGGGGAGAGATGAAACTCCATAACAGTCCATGTAGAGTGGAAATGATGGCCATCTTGCTAATAACTTGACCTTTTTTTTGGCTACTGCCTACTGGTACCACATTTTCAAGATTCATTTAATTTTTTACCTTCCTTCAGTACCTCCAAAAACATTGGTAGCTGTCGAATGTATGCTAATTATTCCCTTTCTCCCAACAGTTCGGATTTATATCCCTAGACTATTTGGCAGATGTGGGGTATCATTACCGTTCCACCGAACTCAATAATTTTTACACAAGAATATAAATATATGTGAAAAATACACTAATATTTTAATAAGTATTAAAATTTTAATTCAGTAAGTTAATACACTTATACAATAAGTTAGTAAGAATACTGAGGTTGAACCATTTCAAATTCTACTCTTCATCCGACAAACACTTTAGCGGCAAGTCTTTAGGTGAACAAACATTTCTCGAGGATACAATTAGCATAGTTTATTAAGTACTACTTAGTTAATTGTATGAAATTTTGTACATGTGCTATGAAATGAACAATTACTAATTTTTCTAAGATGTTGATTAATTACCTGGCTACGCCTCTATATTTTGATACTCCCCTTGAAAACCCGCTGCTTTTCCTGCAAATATATCATGAATAAAAATTCATTCATTAACTAAATGAATTAGAATATGAAACCATTATTTCTTTAATTTTAATACACTTAAATAAATATGTACCTTCTCAAAGAACCAATATATTCTTCTTTTGATTGGGCTTCCATTTCCTTTAGCTCTTTTTCATACGTGGACAACTATATTTTACATAAAGTAAAAAAATATACTATTAGACAGAGTTCAAATTAAAAATTTGCACTATTAAGGAAAATTAATTAATATGTGTAAAAACAAAGATAAGAGTACTCCAAATTACAGGGAAATTAAGGATTGTGTCATGACCCCAATACTTCAACGCCGCTAAATCATATGCATGTGCAGCTGCTTCTTCATCATCGTACGCTCCTAATATAATCAGAAAATTAAATTTTCAATTAATCAAAATCCTATTTTAACTAAAAACTTTTGTTTCCGAAATGGAAAATTGATGAGAAGGGGAACATTTGGCAATGTAGGTTATTAAAGTGGTGGGCCTTGCGTCGGCAACAGGCTTAGTTTGAAAATGAAATGTTTATGATAATGTTGAAAAATATTTTAAAGATAACGATAGAAACTTACCCAAATATACTGCATTCCATATTAATCGGATATATCATGATAATCACGATTTACGCCAGCACAACCAAAACAGACACCAACAAAAAATATGTCAATAATGTAGTTGAACAACATCGTATCTAATTACGGACTCTAATAGTAATTAGATCAAAATTAAAATAAAAAAGAAAAAAAAAGGGAAAAATAACCTTGTCTTCCTTTTTTGTTCTGTGTTTCATTCCAACAGTTTTTATCCCATAAATGAGCTTCATATCGACCAGTCCACCGATGTCTAATTAATGATCAAAACATTAGTCGTAAACAAATTAGTAACAAAATGACATGACCATAAGAAAAAATAGTGTACAATTTTGTGAAAAATGAAAATAAATACCTGGTGACTCCTCTGTAAATGGAGCTACGTTGTGGTGGAGAATCTCTAGGGACACTCTTACGTGTTCTTTTCGCTTTGCCAATTGCACTATTACTACTACTACTAGCATTCTTGTTATCAACAACTTTGTTACTGCTAGTAGAAGAAGTAGTTGTGCTATTCTTCTGATTCGCCTTTGAAGTTTTCGCCATCAGAACTTGGAAAGAAAATACCCGCACAGATAATAAATATGTATAGGAAAAGAGTTTATCAGAAAGTGTCCTCCAATAAGAAAGGAGGAAATGAAAGGAATATATATGGAAATATGAAAAAGGAAGGTGGCAAAATAGAAGAGGAAAGCCGGCGGAGGAAATGGTGGTAAATGGCCGTCTCTTGTAAATAAGCAGGCCTTGTATTTGTGTGTTAGCTAATTTGTGTTTCTTCTAACTTGTCTTCACTACTACTGTTTCCTGTTTTATTTGATGGTTTCTCTCTCTGTATATTCTTCAGATTGATTTGGCATTCCGCTTTTTCTGCCTTGATTTATATATCCTTTTACTCAATCAGACTTTCCTGCTTCTATTTAATTCTTTCTTTTCCCTATATTCATTTTTCATACCATACCCTGTCACCCTGTCTAGTTATTTTTTCTACACATTAGGTGCAGCAATTTTAGTTACACCGAAAATTCTTTCTTCTATCTTCTTCCTTTCACTTTCTTAATTTTATTTTATGTATTCTACTTTTCTTTTTAGTCTGTTTGAAAACTAACGACACATAAGTGTTACAACCACATATATGTTGTGACGTATTTAAAATTACACATATCAAAAGTCATACAGTTTCACATAATATTATGGTATGTTTCAGAACATAAGTGCCAAAAATCTTAATTTCTTTCTTAAATTTTATGGCAAGTTAAATTACGTCAATAAATTGAAGTATAGTACTAAACTTATGCTAATGCTTCTTTTTTGTATCCCGTCTATTAATGTATTTTTAACATGAATATAAAAATAAATACTAAGTTCATCAGAGTAGATTGAGCAGGTATTCGGTGGAATTAGTCGAGATGCACGTAAGATAGTCCGGACACCACCGTTATCAAAAAAAAAAAAAAAAAAAAAAAAAAAAAAAAAAAAAAAAAAAAAAAAAACTTAACGTCTCTATTGATGATCATTTGGGAGTTTACTCCTTACTAAACTTATGCTATACTTGTTTTGGTATCCCGTTAAGAATTGCTTATTTCATGCATTGACTTTTCTAAATAACAGCGTTAATGTTACTACTACTAAGATAAAATGCAAGAAAATGTTCCGCAAAAGGGGAAAATGAATAATTAAAGGCCAGCTCAAATGCAAGAAGCATGAAAATATAAGGACTAAATTTGATATAAGAAAAATAGTTACCAAAACTTTTAAAATCCGTTGATAGGTTAGTTGTAGCGTTAGGGGATGTAAGTAAAGTAGGAGCACCTACTTAAACTAGCCACTTCCTATTAATTCCGTATGGCTCCTGAATTTTTATATTAAGGAGTAATGCCTTAGCAAATCTCCAATTAACCAAGAATTTTGGGTACCACTGGGCTTCTTGCTACTTTAGGTTTGATATGTATATGTCCCCCTACTAATCTGCCGTAAGCTAGCTGAAAAACAGTATCAACTAGAAAAAAAGGTGGTTAAAAAAGTGAATGGCCTATTACTTGTTTCTGGTCAAAATATAACACAAGTTACTCTAAGCTTAAGTGACTTATAATTACTAGCTTTTTAAGATTAATAACACTTGACTTAACAATATTTTGATATTTTCGAAACAATAAAACAAGTCAAATCAACTTTCTTAATACCGGCTTGCCCAAATATCCTTTTAATTACAGAAGATGACGTTAAATTAAGATTGGCCAACCCTAAACTACCCGCACGTGACAACCCAAAAGACACAAAAGTTCATTTTATTCGCCACGTTATTTTACTTAAATGGACCAAAAAACGGGATATCGGTCATTTAATAAGTAGATGTATAAGTGAAATACTACTTGCTAGGGTCCCCAATTTCCTTTTTAATGGGCTTTCCATCAATTAAGCTGCGTTTATCGGTAGCTTTCCGAGACGAATTTGGCCTTCTTCATTGAGCATTTAAAATAAAATAATCTAAAATAATAATTTTATAATATATATATACTCATTATGACATGTGAAAATTTTGATATTTCGCGTGAGGGGCGTGTTGAGGAAGAATTAATTAAAATAAAATATATCTCATCTAACAACTTAAACTTTTAGTTAAGATTGTCACACAACTCAACACACTTTGATCGGAGTTTTTTTTTTGTACAAAATAGAATAATTCAATATTTAAATCAAAATTTCGAACTGAATGGAATATTGATTACCACATTTGACAAAGTGAGTCGGTTTGATTATTCATTTTTCTTGAATTATCAATACATTAGCACTAATTACCATAGCACAAAAGTATCTTTGAACGCTTACTATCATTCCCGATGTCATTTTCCATATATATAAGTCTATTACGTTAATTGACCACTTTGAGGAAAAATAAGTGTACTTAACGAACATTGCAATTACCTGTAAAATTATTTCATGTTATTTTCATTTCAAATTTTGCATCTTTTCTCCATGTTGCTTATTTTGCTGTTCTTCTCTTACCATGAGAGGAGGGGGGGGGGGGGGGGGCGGGGGGGGGGCATGTAATGCACATATCTAGTACTAAGAATCTAACTTTTTTTTTAATCCACTATAACTTCATTGAAGTAGATTGAGGATCACAGATGCCTTTTCAATAATTCGGTTTAGCGTTCGAATTTGAGTTGCAGGGTAATATATTCCAAATGAGTCCAATGCAGTCTCAAGCAAGAGCTGAAGCAACAAGGCTCTCGTTAATTTATGAGTTGCAAGTAAGTTTGAGTGGTCTATCCATCAAAAAGTGGCCCATAATTCAGTCCCAATCGGCTAATCATGGATTATCACCTTTTTAGAGTGCTAAATGAGGAAATAGGAATATCAAACTTTGCAAAGTTTTACATGAATAATCATATCTGTTTAAACTTTATACTCCAGAAAATTCATTATTTCACTTCAAACTTGAACATTTTGACACAAGATTTTAAACTAAAATTCAGAAAAAAGATATGAAATATGAGTAGCTATGGCTATCCATCTAAGCAGAAATTTCGGGCGAACTGCACCAAAAGTCACTTTTGGCAGTGGTTTTTGATTTGAGGCCATTTCTTTTTATTGGTTTTACATGAGAGGCCACTTTTTAGAACTTCAATTCTTTTGGGTTGAACTTCCACAAGGATTGAAGTTCAACTTCAGTCCACCACAAGGATTGAAGTTCAACTTCAGCCCACAAGGGTTGAAGTTTACACATCTATATCTTAAAGTTCAGCCCTTATAGATTGAAGTTGAAACTTCATAATTTAGTCATGAAGTTCAGCCCACAAGGTTTGAAATTCAGTCCACAAAGATTGAAGTTCCGAAAAAGGCCTCTCATGTAAAACCAATAAAAGAATGGCTTCAAACTAAATATCAGTGACAAAAGTGGCCTGTGGGTGAAAATTTTACAAAAATTTCATGCCCTAATCGTTCTGGCCTTTCACGCGATTGGATCAATTATGGCTTAGAGCCATAAAAACATAATTAGCCAGATTTCCAACATCATTTTAAACGCAATCACTTTTTAAACTTTGTAAAACATAGCCACTAAGTCAAATATGTGGTCTGAAGTTAACTCAATTGAGCATTTCTATTATGAAGTTTTCAGACTAGAAAAATATGAAATTGAGCTCAACTTCAAACTAAAAGTGTGAAGTTAAGTTTAAAAAAATAAAAACAAAAGAAAAACCCTCGCACTTGAACTTGAGGCCTAGGAATCGAAATTGGCCTCAACTTCAGCTTTTGGAGCATGAAGTTAAGTTTATCCCAGCAGTGGGGCTTGCAAACTATTATCAAAAATCACTGCACCTTAATGGCACATAAAAACTAAGCTACTCGTGCATTTTCCCCTGTTTTGGCTTGGTGGATCAACAATCCTTTACACTAGGAGACAAAGCAACACACAAAAATTAGTGAAATAGACTTCTATCTGCAATTCTTATCCAAAGTGGCATCAATTACACAAAATAGATGTCTGTCGCTAGTTTATACAAGTTTATATAATTTTACATTGTATAAACTTGTATAAATTTGTAAAAGTGTATATGTACAATGAATAAAGTAGTATAAATTTTTAAATTTCTGTTGTATTATGAATGTTTATATAGTGAACAAGTTTTGTTCAAAGCCCAGCATTTTGTTATGGGACTGAAGCTTTATACAAAGTCCCATAACAAAATGCTGGGGTCTTGAACAAAACTTGTTCAAAGCCCCAGTATTTTATACTAGGGTTAGTTTACTGAAGCTTTCCAGTATAAATACTGGGGCCTTGAACAAGTTTGTTCAAAGCCCCAGTATTTATACTGGAATTTGTCCGGAAGTGGCTATTTCTCAGCAAATTTATTTTTGACGGCTACAAATCAATTAACGCACGCCAAACAGGCCCCTGCACGAAATTTTTACCTCAGCAACTAAGCATGAGCCAGAGTAAACATTGGGCCCTTTAGCCTGTTTGCACTGCGCTCAATGAAAATTAGCCAGCATTGTAAAACTTTTAGAAAACTAGCCAGATCCGAGAAACACGAAAAAAACTCAGTATTTGTTGGACTAAATTTTTAAAATTACAGTATTTTATATTTTAATCATTTAAATATGTATACCAATAAAAAATACTGGAACTTTGAATATGTTAGTTCAAATGTTAGTATAAAATACTGGAACTTTAAATATGAAGCTCCAGAAAAATTTTCTGAAATTCTGAACTAAAATTCAGATTTTTTACTGGAATTTATTTCAAATTCTCAGATGTTTGTACTGTGGCTAGTCTGGGTGTTGTTAACGCCAATAAGATGTAAGTGTGCGCGGGATAATTTAGTTATTTCTCAATTAATTTTGAAATAAAAAATAAAACTTACTTAGGGCGTCCAAAATTGGCTAGTTATCAATTTTTCACTTAGCCAGAGCCACAAACTAGAAAATATGGTAACTAATATACAATAATTATCTAAATTACAGCCATAGTGTTGAAATTACGTACACAATAATGTATAAGTTGATGTGTAAAAATGAAAAAATAAATCAAAATGGGATCAAACTGTTATAAAATTAGAGTAATATAGCAAAAATAAAATATTAATAAGAGCTAATATATATAAAGAGAGTGACATATATTTAAAGAAGAATTGAAGCACTCTTCTTTTTAATTTGTATCTATTACATCTTACAAGTAATGGCCATATAGGGAAACAGTTGCCAAATGTCATCTATTTCAAAAGATCATTGACAAATACTAATCATGCAAAGTTCCATTGACAAATGTCTTCTTGCACCGAAAGCTTATGACAAGTGTTGAAAGTCTAGCCAAGTGTCATGCATGTAGGAAAAGTAAGGTCATTTCCAAATGGCAAACACAATTACATTTGGCATGTATCTCTTAACAAGTATCTCAAAACTTGTTATGGGGCAACCATTTCATAACACAAACTAATTAATTTAGAGGTTATTACACTAAAAGACAAGCAACACACAAAATTATAAAAAAAAGGCCCTAGTTTGTGAATCTTACCCGAAATGTCACATTTTACGTGAAATAGCGGTCCCCCGCAAGTTTATACAAGTTTATACATTTCTATAAACAACTATAAAATTATATAAATCTGTATAAGTGTGTATGTGCAAATGAATAAATTTGTATAAATTTTCATAATTCTCCAGTATTATGAATGTTTATGTAAATTTTTAATTTTTTGTGTGTACATTTTTGTATTTATCTCTTTGTCTATGCATTTATCTATGCATATTCATATATAACTTATATTTTTGGGGAGCTTTGTGTGTATAAACTTGTCGAAACCAATGATATAGATAAAATCAACAACATAACTTCAGTAAAATTAAAAAAAGTAACGAACTGTCGGCGGCACAATGACAGAGGAGGGGAAAGGGCATTTGTAGTTAGAATTTTTTATGTTGAAGGAATGCAAAATTTGTAATTTAGGAAGTGTGCTATGCATGTAAGAAAAAAACATGACCTGTTGATTGTAAAATTTGGATAGTGGACTGCCCACTTTTAAAAATTTCCCTAAATTAACCCTTCTATCTTGAGAGTATATGTTTAACTAGGTAAGCCAACAACAACAACAACAACAACAACAACAACATACCCAGTATATCCCACAAAAGTGGGGTCTGGGGAGGGTGAGATGTACGCAGATCTTACCCCCACCAAGGTGGAGAGGTTGTTTCCGATGGACCCTCGGTTAGGAGAATGAACATATTAGAAACACATTCGAAGATTAAATCAGTGATATCATGCCATAGAGATGGTTAAAACTAAAATATAACCAACAGACAGATAATACAGTAGACATAAAGGTGAAGAGGAAAATAGAAATCATCTATATAAGCATAATATTACATCTAATATGGGGAAAGGATATTCGACTACAACCTAACCTTCTACCCTAATCTTCGACCTCCACGCTTCCTGTCTAGTGTCATGTCCTCGGTGATCTGGATCTGGGCCATGTTTAACTAGGTAAGCCAAAAAACAAAAATATATTACTTCCATTATAAGTGTTCATGTTTTTTTTTTTTTTTTTACGATCATTAAAAAAATATTGAATATTATGTATAGTTTAACTAATTATTTTTATTTACTAATTTCGATAATTAATCATCCCTATTTCCTAACCTCTTCAATTGCAAGTGTAATATTAGGAAAAAATATTTAATATTAAATTGATTTTTAAAGTGACACTTATTTTGGTAGAAATAAAAAGAGAAAAATCAGATAGATGCAGTTGTATTTTATCCTAACTCACCCAGCAGAGTAACATTGTTTACGTTATATTTGAAAATTGTGGCAACCGAGGGACGAATTGTGACATTATATTTGTAATTTAACATGATGCTCTCCCTTCTGTACAGCTTTTATTTATCATCTCTCCATCTTTACTTTGACTTTTACTATTTGCATTGAGTTGACTCTGCAAACTACTTTGATCCAAGTATAAGCATTTATCTGATTCTTGATCTGGATCTTGCATGCTTAGCAAATCACTTAATGGTAAATTATAGTTGAATAATGGATCAAGAAGATGCACTTCCAGTACTTGAGGAGCAACTTCATAACAAGAAGAGCCAAAAGAATATAATGTTAGGACTAATTATGAAACCATATTACTGGTTTAAAATGCTATGTGATGAACTTCACTGGAGTTTTGTATCTAGTGTGGTTATAGTATATGGTATTAATCAGGGAGTAAGTTCAGGTCTCAGCAAGATTAGTACTCAGTATTACATGAAGGATGAGCAAAAGCTACAGCCCTCTGAAGCTCAAGTTTATTCAGGAATAATTCAACTCCCTTGGATGGTGAAGCCTCTTTGGGGTCTTTTAACAGATACTCTTCCTATTATTGGATATAGGAGGAGACCTTACTTCATTCTTGCTGGTATGTTTTCATGTCATTGATAAATGAGTTTAACTTAAATACACGGATAGTTTTTACACTGTTGGGTCCTCTAAAAGATAACTACCGGCAACTGCCCATAACGAGTGGGACACTGATAGTGTGTAAGTTCTTTGCACTGGTGTATAAATGTTACGTAATTCTTTGATAGAACAAGGTAGGTCAAGGATGTGGTTTAGGTGGCAATAAGAGCTAAATTACCATTAACTTGTCAAGATAATTGATTACTAACATAAATGATAGTATTTGTTTTATTTGTATGTAACTTTGTATCTTTGTTATTTTGTGTTTCTCTTAAGTTAATCATCATCTTTGACTGTGCCATGAATTCCTTGTCCTTTGTAATTTCATTTTCTTTTTGTATATATCTCTCTGTTTCATGTTTCTTTGAGCTAATCATCTCAATGTCATCATCTTTTGTGATTCCCAAATTCCAACATTAAGTTATGAACATTTAGGTTTGTTTGTTGATTAGACCAATAGCTTCTGAATGGAAATATTGAACAATCACATGTCTTGTTTAACTTATGCACTTTTCCAAATTCAGTTTCTTCTTATTGAATTCAAAACTCCTGCGACTAAACAGTTGTAACAGTGAAATACCACCAAAACTGTGTCTTATCATTAGACATTAATAATGTAACCAACTAAAGACCAATACTGACTACCAACATAAAATTCTTTAGGGATGGGGTTATCTGAATCATTTACTGAGCTCTTAATCTACATAACGGATACGGATTGGTTAAAACGTTTATTAGCTTTAGTAATAAAGGGATCTTGAATCTCTTCTTTCTTTATTACTACTACTCCTTGTATATATGGCACATAGACATAGACGGAAATTCATAAGGCTGCACAATATAATCTTTGTTGCCAGTGTTATATGAAAAAAATTGACTGCTTACTGCTATTGTTATAGCAATATAATTCTTTGATTGCTTCCTACCTCCTACTTCCAATAAGTTGTATTTCTGCTAAGTTGAATTGCATTGGGCAAAATATTCGTACTTCTACTTGAGTTGAGATGATAAGAAGATATTGGATGACAACTGGAGGTCCTTTTCCATTAGGAGGTAGATAGGAAGATTTCATCATCAAAGCAAAGAAACATGGAAATAAATCTGCTGGAAAAATATGCATAAGAAATGTCTACACATGACCAGCAGCGAGGAAAATGGAGGGAAAGGAAACAAGATGGTGATCGAGACATAGCTGACTAATAGATCTTGATGCCAGGGGTGGAGCTAAGTATTGTGAAGGGTTCAACTGAATCCCCTTTGCCGAAACAATGCACTGTGTATATAGGCAAATTTTTTAGGTATATATTTAACTTGTTTGAATCCCGTTTACATAAAGGAAACTTTAGAGTTGTTTCTTTGAAATCCCTTGGTTAGAATTTCTGGCTCCGCCACTCCTTGATGCTAGTAGACTGTAGCTGGTTTGAAGAACTTACAGTATCCAATGTCAGGATGTCGAGTAGTTTATTAACAGACAGAAAAGAATTCTTTTGATATACCTCCCTTTGTTCTTTAGGTTTCCTTGGTGCTTTTGCAATGCTCAATCTGTCGCTCAACCACAAATTACAACTTGCATCTGCTTTGTTGTGTCTAACGGGTGGCAGTGCTGCGCAAGCAGTAGCAGATGTTACTATCGATGCCTGTGTGACAGAGAACAGTATAAGCCGCCCTTCTCTTGCCAGTGACATGCAAAGCTTATGTGGAGTGAGCTCTTCAGTAGGGCAACTGATTGGGTTCACCATCAGTGGCTTTTTGGTTCATCTGATGGGATCTAAGGTTTGCTATCTTCTGACTTATTTCTATCATTCTTGATGGAGTATTCCTGCTGCTTTAATTTGCATTTTGCTAATTGGCTAATCATTTATCAAACATGAGAAATTGTCTTGATTAGTTGGTAGATCTTCTTGGATTCTTTATTCCTGTTAGATGAAACCACCAAGTATTATTCAGATATATTGGTTTGTATAATTTGGGGTGGATGATATCCATAAGAAAATATGGCTTCCTTAGTCCTTTTGGTGATTTACCCTACTTTAGCTTACCTCTTGAATGAACCGCATGCTGCTGGTGCTGCATGAGCAGCTGACTGTACTAGTCACTGCCTTTGGTCACTTGATATTTTCTTGTTTCGTGATAAATTTTATCTGGTAGGGAGTGTTTGGAGTTTTAAGCATTCCAGCTGCACTGGTCATTTTGGTAGGAATGATACTGCAGGAATCTGTTATACACAATGTTGCATACGGGCAGGTATATTTGAATCTCGTAATATCCTTTGCTCAGCTTAGGTTACTTCTTGATCTTTGTACTTGTTTTATTATAGTATGCTTCTACAACAGGTAGGTGAAAAATTCTTGGATGCTTGTAAGGCTATGTGGATGGCACTGAAATGCGCTACGGTGTGGAGGCCATGTCTATACATGTTCATTTCTCTTACATTGAGTTTGCATATTGGGGAGGGAATGTTTTACTGGTACACGGATGCTAAGGATGGCCCGATGTTCTCAAAGGTACAACCTTGTTTGGCGACAACTTTGTCATGTAAAAACAATTCAAGACCCGACTTCTTGCTGATGATTTTGCAAGTCCCTCATTTGCTTTACTAGTTGGAAAGTAACATCTTAACTGCAGAGTATGAATCCATTTCGACATTTATGCAGGAGACTGTTGGGTCGATATCCTCTTTTGGTGCTGTTGGCTATCTTCTCGGGGTTCTCCTCTACCAGAATGCTTTTAAAAATCAACCTTTTCGTTTCATTCTTTTCTGGTCTCAGCTATTGTATGGTACTTCCGGACTGCTAGATTTGATATTGGTCTCACGAGTAAACCTGCAGTTTGGCATCCCTGATTATGTCGTTGCTGTAAGCGATGCAGCAATTTTTCAAATGATCGGGCGTCTCAGATGGATGCCTCTTCTTGTACTCAGTTCAAAGCTTTGCCCTTCTGGCATTGAAGGAACATTTTTTGCTTTGCTAATGTCAATTGATCATGTTGGCACGCTCATTGCATCCTCGGTTGGAGGCCTGTTACTTCACAGCTTGAATGTCTCAAGAACTCAATTTGACAACCTCTGGATAGCTATCATTATCCGGGCCATTTCGAGAGTCCTCCCCATTGTCTTTCTTTTTTTGGTGCCAAACAGTGATCCCAATGCTTCAATTCTACCAAATGAAATGTTGAACACAACGAAAGGCGACAATGACTTGGACACTCGAAAGCTGGAGATGGCTCCGCTAGTGACTAATGTCGATCAGCATTTAGTGGATTCACAAGTACAATAACACGGAAAGTATACTCCACCATTCTGGTGTCAAGATATGTTTGGTCTCTCAGCTGCTATTTTACGTCGCAGCATGACAAATGTTGTACAAGAAAGATGGATCTATTAGCTTTCTGAAAAAAAAGAAAAAAAGAAAAGGTTAGGGACTGAGCAAAGTTATTTATCTGGTTCGGCTTAGCCTGATAATGTTAACCATTTGTACCATTCTGGCAAATGACCTTGTAAAATCTAATTTTTGAAGCAAGTGTAATACTATCAAGGAATCTAGCACAAGATTGAAACGTGCTAATATTGTTTGCTCTGGCCTTCTCGTGATTTCGAGGAGAGAAAGGAATCATTTTTTGGCTATTGGCTTAAGATTTACCACTTATTCTCTCTCCCTCTATTTAATATCTTATTATTCCCACAGCCTAAGGACAAGAGGTTCGGTTATCGAGACATTCTATTGTGGGCCTGATGCCTGTTTTATATGCTTGTAAAGAATATGCCAATTTGTATTCTTTCCAGTGAAATGTGACGAGTTTATTAAGAATCAATACTATTTCTGAGTCACACAAAACAAAACCATTATCTTCTTTTCATTGCACATACAACGTAGTAGTAGTGTTGTTATACAGAAGTCTGGACATCCAATATAGTTCATCTCAAGGGAACAATTGAGGATCCTTTCTTGTAGTCAATATACTGTACTATCACATTCAATAAAAAGATTGAACTGTTACATGGCTGGCTGGATATTTTACATTTAAAGAGTCTTAACAATAACTGTCACCCATAATGTCTATATCTTCAAAGATAGAGCTTCAATAGTTATAAAGTTTCTGTCAATCTACATGTAACTGCAGGTCTCTTTTGCAAAGCCCACTTGTGACTGTTTTGTGTCATAGATGACCCTAGTGTTTCTCTGCTGAAAGTTTCCAATAATTCCAATCTCATCTTCATATTGGAGGCTTGCTAGAGCCAAACAGACTTGAGATGCATCACTCTTAACAAAATAAAAAACTCCAGCAACATCCACTTCCATCTCAGCACCACCGTCGAAATGTACTTTAACTGTTGGAATGTTCACTTCTTCATATGCAGATAGGTCAAAGCAAGTGTCAAGAATTGAAACACCTGGTGCTGAAGGGTATCCTGAAAATTGTTTCAAGAACTCAGCCTTAACAGCTTTGTAAATCGAAGGAGGGAGTCGCGTGATAACCGTGCCTGAATCAATTAGAAATTCACTTTTGCCAAAACTAGAATCTTGAACAGCAACCCCACCAATAGACATTCCTGTTAGATTGAGAACATAGAAGCTAAAAAGCTGAGGATTTGGAACCATTTTGGTGTAAGAAATAGGTGTAGAGTTCTTGAAAACTGAAGCATCACCCCCGAATATTAGTGAACCAGAGGACTCTGCCTCAGTTGAAGGCAAACAATATGAGAAAACACCTCCAAGCACACTAGAAGTTTGAGATATTAAAGAAAGATCACTCCTTCCAAGTCCCATAAGACCTGAAGCTAAACCAAAGAGACCTCTATTATTCCTACCACAGCCAAAAACAAAGTTGTCAATTGAATTGCTTCCAAGAACCAGATGATCCTGGGAAAGTTCACCTTTAGTGTAGGATCCATCTCCATAACTTACAAGGTAATTACAGTTTTGTGGATTACTCCCACAGATTCCTGAATTCCCTGTTGCAGATTCAAGAGACTGACAGGCTGATGAATTACATGCAACTAATTGATAAGAAGGAGAACTTGAGGGGTTGAATAGAGGGTCTGGTTGATTGTAACACAATCTACAAGGTTGGCATTGAACCCATGTTAGATCACTTCCTGTGTCCACTATTACCGTCACATTTCGACCGCCTAATGTCACCGTGACAATGTAATTTAGTGTCTGCATTGTGACACCTGAATTGATAGGAATTTGTGTGGTTTTTGAAATATCCTCAACTTGTTGAGAATTGATATTCTTGATGCGGGATTGTATTGCCTGAACTCGATTATCATCAGCTACTAATTGTTTCTGCAGCCTTCTGTTCACGTCACCTCTTGATTTAGAGCAGTAACTTTTGTGCTTCATTTCCAATATTGTTGCTCCATTTTCACTTCCTGGAAACCACAGATAATGATAATTAACACCACGTATTAGCATAGGTGGATCAATGGATGAGTTTCACTGAATCCAGTATTTCAGACACCAAACAAAAATATATGCGTAAAAATACTAAAATTTCAACAAGTATTAAATTCTAAATCTGTAATTTTAACAGTACAATGAGTAGTTCAATGTTAAGAATCTTAAAAGTTGAACCAATCAAGTTTAAATCTTGAAATGGTTCCTTTTACCGCTCACATATTGGTTAGTGTATACTCTATAGGGATTGGAGAAAAGCTAAGTGTTATTATTATGTGACTTAAAGCCTGAAAAGTAGCTGAATTTATGATAGCAGATCCCAAGAAAGAGTTTGAGAAGTAAAATACTGCTAGGAGAAAAGCTAAACACTAATACTAGATTATTTAGAAGATGATTAGCTAGCTCAGTCTACAATGTTGTTTTGCATGGACTTACTTGATTTTTGAGATGAACAACTTGTGCCATAATGGTTGTGTTGTATCCTTTGAACTGTTTTGAGTGAGAGAAATGGTCCCTTCTCTGCATGACCAAATGCTACCTTACAAGAAATGAGTAGCACATAAAGCAGGAAAATGGAATATTGGCAAAGTGACATTGTTTAAAGCTATACTTGCAGCTGCTGAAGATGAACTGAACAAAGGTATATAGCTAGAAGGAGAAGAGACTAATTAGAGAGAATGAGATTCTAAGGAAATGGAACTAGGCATGAGAACAAAAGGAGGGGCTGGCAATAAAAGGACCCTACAAATGCATGAGAAATTATTGGGATTTCACGTGCAGATACTTAGAAAAAAGAAAGTGATATTTGTAATTGTTAACTTGTTATATGGACAAAATGGACTTCACTTTCTCAAGGCTTGTGATTCAGAAATCAATTTTATTGGTTGTCCAAGAGTTCCATGGATAAGGACTCCCTTCAGGGAATCAACTGTCATAACTTACCAAACGTACACTATTATAGCAGAGGCAAGAAAACATCACAAGCTAAGTAGCTAAGGTTCGAAGCTAGCCTTCGGATGTTTGTTCTATTGATAAGTGTTTAACTTGTGATTTATGGATATGGCCAAATCGCAAGTTCAAATTACTACAAAATAAATAATAAATAGAGATGAGTAGAGGGCCGAATATATTATAATCTCGAACCATGTGCCAGGTAGCCAGTGGCATTGGTGGTCAGCGACCAGCTTTCACCAAAAAATTATACCGTGTATATGAGTTAAATTTAACTATTTATAACTAAATATTACATTTTGAACACCCTTGATACAACTAATAGTGATGAAAGGTGGTTACATTTAGCTAAACAACTCCGGAGCAAATACTAGCTTATACATTTTGACGAATGATATATTTTTTTTTTAAGATAAAATCTAAGCTAGCTAGCTTCGATTGGGATGATTTTTGAGTGGACAGAATGTGGGGGATTGTGTCCTTTCCCGATTCCTCTGTTATGTCCAGAACACGTAGGGCACCTATAGTCTGTGAATACGTTTGTGCAAAATTTTCTTCCTTTGAATAGGCCAAAATTGATTGTCAAAGTTGTGTTTTGTTCTATATTACTCAAAATGATTTATTTATGTACACTAGTAATTGTTAGATTAGAAACAAATTCTGCTATTATAACATTAAAATAAAAAATGCCAGGTTTGTAATGCAGTTCAAATTTTCTGTACTAAAAATGAGATATTAGGGTTGCAATGCAGTTTGATTTTTAATTCATACACAACTGGACACCTCTATAACTATCATCTTCTATAACAATCAAGTTTTCTTTGAATAATATTTTTTATGTTATGTTATATCATATGTTTATCATAACGACACCTTAATATAGTAGCTAAAATTGCTCGGCAAACGACATCATTATATAAATGTGAGTTTATTTATTCATGTATTGTTCTCTATATTATATTATTTACAAACAATTAAATTATGCCAGGATTAACCATGTAGGGTTAAAAAAACAAAATTGGATAGAGTAATACTAGAGTCTTTTTATCATTATTATTTTATATTTAGTAAATCAAACAAAACAAGTCATTATGTCAATTAACTTTTTATATCAATTAATTTACATGTTTTCACTCTCTTGTTTTTTTTTGGGGGGGGGGGGGGGGGGGGTGGTGGTGGAGGGGTTTATGGGTTGCTGGTGGGGGGTATAGGGACTAGAAAAGCCAAAAGTACACATTCCCTTGACAGATTTCTTGAATATAATATGGCAATGAATTTGATTTACTTGAATAAATAATTGCACCAGGGAGAGTTTTTTACGAAACATAAAACATTGTTATGAGTAACAATGTAACATAATTACAGATGGGGTTAAGAAAATCTAATTGGGTCACTAAAGATTCTATCTCGTGAGTCGTGACCGTAAGGTCTAAATCAGAACATTTTTAAGCATTGAACTAGTTCTCTTTTTGACATTTACTATTTTCAATTGATAAGAAAGCATCTTCATAGTGTTCTAATGGAACTACCAACTTGTGGGATACATTGGGTATGTTGTTGTTGTTGTTGTATTCTTGTCCGGTATTGTAATTTTGACGTCTGACTAGTTAAATCGTATCGAAAAATCTTACTTGGAGGATAAAATGCTTACTAATAAAAGCATTCAATTTTAAACTCGAAATTTCTGATTAAAATAGATAATCATACTTCTCCTTTCCTATAGTCCAAGCCCCACCACCCGCCCATATAGACCCAGACAGAGCACATAGAAAAAAGAAATAAGCAAATAAAGCTGTACTCAATAATAAAACTTGGCTACTCCAGATAGATGTCTGCTTGCTGAAAGCAACTTGCATTAAATAAAATGGATGCACGGAGAAATGTCATCAACTTTTTCATCCAATAGAGGTGTGAGTTCACGAGTTGGAACAGGTTATTATTATTACTGTTATGTAGTTTTTGGATTCAGGCCAATTACCATCACGCAAGGCCTGGCCTTCATATCTCAATTTGCAATTAACATGTCTGTGCTCATGCTTGGTCCACAAGTGAAGCAGCACTATCATATCAGCCCTTTCATTATGTCTCAGGTCTTTATTGGCTCATAACGATGTGATTTATTGGTCAATAGAGAAAGCGAAATAAAAATAAGATTGAAATCCTAGTAAAAATAAAATTTTCTTTTAGGTGATTTCTTCATAAATGACTAATCTCAATAATTTAGCAGTATTTATATTGGTGAAAGATAATGAATACTCACTAGAATAGTTGAATATGTGCAAGCCGGTGCAGATTCTACTGTTATGAAGCAAAAAAGAAGGCAAAAATGACTCATATCTTATTCTTTGCAAAAGCATTTGGGTCGTCCTGATTCCATGGTACAGCAGAAAAGAAATTTGGATGTGGTAGCATACTTGCACAGTTCCATTTAATCCGTAGCAACTTTTTAAAACTTATTTAAAATAAAGTCACTTTGTCTGAGAAACTTCAAATCATGGGACAGAATTTGGATTTAATTTCAGACCGATGATCCGAAGTTGATTCAACGTCAAAGTTCTAAACATATACTCCTATAAACTTTAGGCTGTTCCCTGAATAGCAATGTCAAAACGGCTGTTTGTACTCTGTCCCTTACTACTACTAAAATGAGAAAATTTATCCCGTCTGTCGGTTTTGCCTTCACCATTTAAGTTATAGCCAGTAAGAGTCGTTTTTGCAAAAATACTATTTTGGGTCTTCCACCTTTAAGATACGTGGTGCCTGATTGAATTGGCACCTTAAAGTTCCTGAATCGCTTGAACCTCACAGGAAATTACTTATGTAGTTCCATTCCACATTCCATTGGTAATCCTACACAACAGGAAGCTTATTTTCTCATTCTATTGTTATGCATAACTTCAAATATTCAAGTTTAAAGGTTTGAAGTTATTATGCATAGCTGAAATTTTGAAGTTGGAAGTTAAAGGAGGGAAACTTTGAAGTAAGACAAAGTTTGAAGTTCACGCAAGCATATATAAATTAAATAATTTTTAAAAACTGGGCTAGAAACAATGGCACACCTAAAATAGGCTATTAGTGCAATTCGCCCATTTGGATCAGCTTCAAAATGTATTGGGCTTGCAGTAACATTGGGCCTAACCAGTCAACCGATCGGGGCAAAGTACATGAATAGCCACTTTTCCAATGGTCTTGAGTTTGAGATGATTTTTTTTAATAGTTTTACATGAGTTACTACTTTTTGGAACTTCAATTCTTATGGGCTGAAACTCAAATCGTGTCGGCTGAAGTTCAATCCCTGTGAGCTGAACTTCATGCTTAAGGTATAAAGTTCAATTTCAACCTGCAATAACTGATTTTTTAGGCATTTATGCTTAAACTTCAACCCTTGTGGGCTGAAGTTGAACTTCAATCCTTGTGTATGAAGTTTAGCCCACAAGGATTGATGTTCCAAAAAATGATCTCTCATGCAAAACCAATAAAAAAAGGTGTCTCCAAGCAAAGACCAGTGACAAAATTGGCCTCTGAGCAAAATTTTTACAACAGATCGAATTCATGTTTATGGTAAAAATTTGGGTTAGATAATGTCACGATATAAGTACCTCAACTACTTCCTAGTTGAATAATTTGTTGGTACTTACTTCTTCTATATTATGTAGAGTGTGGACCTCTTGCTTTCAAATGTTATAATCAGTTCAGAAATATCTCTGTATCCCCAAGTTGGTAAAGGGCCACTTGGTCAATTTGGTGTACTAGAACAAGCATCCGAGCAAGGGATTGTTATGTATCACAGTATCAGTTCTATAGTCTTATTTTTTTCTGTCTTATTAAATCTTATGAGTAGTAGCTTAGACTACGTGAACGTGCTTTCATATTAGAATCTGTTTTTCACTGATAAATAATGCATAATGATAAATTAATGTTAATGGACGATCCATTTATTCCTGATTGCTTTTAAATAAACAACATTTTTTTTTGAGTGAAGGTGATATGTGGATAGTGGAGACGCAAATTATGAAGAGACATTGAAAGTTGAAACTTAAGATATGATTTTATCCAAGTACTATAAGGAAAGGTTTTCAAACGAATTAAAATGTATGTATCACAATGCAAACATATTAACACAATAGTCAGTTATAAGGTAATTGTGTATTTCCCAAAAATGTATCGGGTTTTACAATTAAATTTATATTTAGTTGAGTTTAAGGCGACCGTTTTATATCTCAATTCGATCGCTTGATAAGCAGTTTACGTAAACAAGTTAATCGATCTCAAGAGTTTTGATTCGGAAGCAGTTATAAAATCGATGTCAAATAGATTCGATGTCAAGTTGAAATGCAGATGTCAGCATACAAGTTCGAATTAAATGACAGGCTAGTGATATACGATGAGATGACTTCGTTTTACCAAGATACACAGTTATTTTAATATGATAACGATACTCGATTCGATGAAGATGACAGCAATACGATGATGAACAAGAATAATATGATGATGAACAACTCGCACTACGATGGCGAATAGATATATTCAATCGAATAATATGATGCAGAGACTGTAGATCCGATGTAAAGTAACGATGAGCAAGTCGATGAATTGTTTAATGAATGACAATAACAAGTTGATTAGGTTAAATGCAAATAGCGAGCAAAAGATGTTACGATCAAAATAAATGTAGATCTAAACGAAATAAGCAATGAATAAATAATCAAAGCAATAAAAGGCTTATTGTATTTGATGGATCGATGGGTGTTGCTTCAATGGAAAGAACAGATCTCCCTCTACGTTTGAGTTAAGCCACGATCGAGACTTTAAATACAATAATTATCTTTGATGTAACAAGTTGACTAGGTAATGAGAACAAGGTGACTAGCTTCTTGACAAGAGAGTGATGGCTTTTAAGAATTAGAGTAATCTTGCTCAGATGAACGTGTCCCAAGATGAAGATGTGAAGTCCTATTTATAGTTTGAAATTGAGGGGAACCCCAAACCCTAGCAGACTTCCACTTCCCCACGTTTCTCTTCCCACTGTTGCACGTCGTCATCCACTCCACTAAACTCGCCAAGTCTGTTCCGATATTTTAGAGATTAAGGGATCAGTTAAAGCTTATCCATTACGACATTGTCTTCGATTTTATCCGATCACAACATCGCTCAACCGGACGAAATCAAACCGAAGCAGCTTCTTTCCGATCTCATAACTTTCGAAGTCAATCTGCGTCTTGTACACGATCGAGTTTGTTTCTTTCGTGATCGAACAGAAATCGACCAATACAAATTGTACAATAGTAAAATGTTAGAGAGATTTTCTTTACAATTTTAATTTTAATTTTAATTATATAACTCACAAAAGATTATTGAAAAAATAACAAATCAGATTTGTAGGACCTATCTAAATTGTAAAAAAAGATTGAAAATCATTAGCTCCATAAATAATCTATAATAAGAATGGGAACTAATTATAATAGGAAAACTTGTGATTGCTTAAATGATTTTACGATTCAAATCCGCAGCCTATTCGATGAAGAGTTTGAAGGGCCCGGAAGAGGAAGTCCTTGCCCTCCCCCCACACTCAAAAGCAAAACAAAAGAGAAAAGATCAACAAAAAAAAGAACATTTAAGCGACAAAGTAAGTAGATCAGGAGAAAATAGAAAAAAAAAGAATGCAAAATATTAGGAATAAAAGTATCACACTCTTTTTTCTTTTTCTTTTTGTTGAACGAGAAACGAGAGATCTTTTTCTATTCTTTTATAAACCGATTTATGTATCAGATTCCATTCACTCCACGGTTGTGAATTAATGATTGACTCTATCTATAAAGATTTTGGACGTGTTCATAATGATCAAATTATAACTGGTCTTCTTTCCACCTTTTCAGTCATTCTCGATACAATTTTAAAATATTGCGCCGCTTATCTTGTCGATCGAACTTGAACTCCAACAAAGCTGTCCAATTCAATGAATGTGCTTGCGGCCTCTTCTCTGCTCGATGCCTATTCTGTTCCTTCTAACTTCTAAGGGCTAGGACTTCGATTGGTGTCAATAAAGGGAGAGGGCTTTTTAGGACTACTGCTATGACTAGGAAAAAGACCAATATTTGATATAGAAGATTTGAAATACAAAATCTAGAAAACTAAATCAAAATTTAAGACTCAAATCTTTCTATTGTTGTCTTGGATCCACAATGAATCCAACAGATCCTTAGGATTGGTATACTCTTTTCTATCATGTAGTTTGTAGTTTTTCTGAATCAAACCAAGTATCACGACGCGTTCTACCCATCCTTTGTTCCGTATTGGATTTGGCCCGAATTGTTCGGCAGATTCTCGAAAACAATTTTAGCTCCTTCATTAGCTCCATAAATAATCTATTATAAAAATGGAAACTAACATCTTATAGCAGGCAATGTTGATAGGGTAAAGCGTTTACTTTATTAATTTGTTAATGACATTAACAAAATCAAATCATTTACATAGTAAGGTAACAAATCAATTTATGCAAACTAGCAACTCATCATTAATACTGTTTAGTTATATAATGATTGGTCATAAAAAGACAGCGCGTGTATTATAAAGCTGCCGTAATATGAAAGGAAAGAGTTAGGAAGTAGGTGCACGCGTGTTTATTTATTCCAATTCCAATACCCGACAACACAAAATATAAAAAAATAAAATAAAAAAGCAATCATCCAAAAAACATTATCCACAATGCAGCCCATCTAGCACATCCAATTCAACAACTTACGTGTACATCCACCGTCAGATCATTCCACGTGTCCCATTACCCCATCGCAGCCGTTCCCACTAAAAACACGAATCTTCCAGAATGGGATGCCCCGTCACGCATTTTATCCAAAACTCTCACCGTCTCACGTGCTTCCAGCACATTACACAAGCGCGTGTATTCGCCACGTGTTTTTATTATTTTTCCAAATATAGTGGGAGCTCAATTGCCATTTATTAATAAGGTAGGTAGTAGTAGTAGTAGTAGTAAGAACCAAATTTGATTTCTCTTCTTCTTGTGTATATATAATTACGTAGCCGAGTTATTGAGGTTTTAGATATTTTTGTTTGGTTAATTTTTAAAGGATGGTGCAATTGATGAACACAGTACAAGTCTCGCCGGAGAAAGGGAAAAGGGCGGCGGGGGTGAAGGTGGAGTTATTGGATGAAGCATATGGCCCACTTAATAAGCGATCTAAACTTTCCTCTTCTCTCCAACATGTATGTTCTCTCTTCTCTTTTGTTCTAATTTACGAGACAGTTTTCGTTTTTCGAGAGTCGAACTAGTTTGTCATGTGATCATGATTTTTTTTATATTTCTTCTTTTTTAAGTATTTTTAATTTAATTAATTTGCTTAATAGTAGTACTTTTTAAGCAGTTTTTAAATATGTACTTATTTTAAAAAATGCTTAGATTATATGTTCGAATTCACGGTCAAAATTAATATATTTGATACTTGAAATGGTGTCAACGGAGGAATAATATGGTTTAGGGGTAATATATCAAGATTAAAAAATATATTTCTTTTCGTATCTACCTAAGCCTCAGTGAGTACAATTACCTGATATTTGTGCTGGAACCTGTTCTTGTTCTTGTTCATGTGCTGGTTTGAAGCAGTGTGTACCAAATGGAATAGTCGAGTTGAGCCCAAGCTGGTTAAGAAATCACCTTCATTTATAAAAATATTAACAACATATCAAAATGCCATAGTATTTTGTTATCTATAATATGTGGTGTCATAATTCCTGAATTTGTATATATAAAATGGTGTAGCAGATCTAAAGGGAAGAGTGCTATATAAAGTGTAATGGAGTGAGTAATTTCATAAGTTTTTGTAGAAGAATGACCATTTATCAAAATGGGGTATACTGTTTTGAGGTGATCCTTCTGAAGCTTATTAGATGATTAGCTTGTATGAGTCGCGGTTCTTTTTCCTGCAGCAGCAATTGAATGTAGGAGCTGATGGTTTCCCAGTACCACCATCACAGTACAACCCACTAGATGAACCTAGTCCATTAGGTTTGAAGCTACGGAAGAGCCCATCGCTGTTGGATTTGATCCAAATGAAGCTTTCCAAAGGGAACAACCCCAAGGTGGGAGATCGTGGGAAGAAGGAGCAGAAAGGAAACTCTGGAGCTATTGAAAAGCTCAAGGCGTCAAACTTTCCTGCCACAGTTCTGAGAATTGGGACCTGGGAGGTACAATTTAAGTTTTAGCTTTGAGAATATTTTGTAATGTTCATAGTGCAGTTTAGAAGTGCTAGAATTGATTGAAATTCTCTTATGTCTGCAGTATAAGTCAAGATACGAAGGTGATTTAGTAGCAAAATGTTACTTTGCGAAGCATAAACTTGTTTGGGAAGTCCTCGATGGTGGTCTCAAAAATAAGATAGAAATCCAGTGGTCCGACATTATGGGTCTGAAGGCAAGTTACCCAGATGATGGACCTGGAACTTTCGATGTAGTGGTAAGTGGTAATGTGCCATATCTTCTCTATTATTATTGTGCAACTATTCCTGCCACTGAATGGGTGAATGTATTTCTGTAGTACTTTAATTTTTTCCCTCTAAGGTGATGGAAGACTAAAGGGATTAATTTGTTGCAGCTAGCAAGACAACCTCTTTTCTTCAGGGAGACAAATCCACAACCCAGGAAACATACACTGTGGCAAGCAACTTCTGATTTTACTGGAGGACAGGCTAGCATACACAAGTATGTTTCTGGTCTTATTTTGTCATTAGCCGTTTATCTTGCTGTGTAATGCAACACTTATTGTTGTTATGTTACTGATTCTCTTTATTTGTCTCAGCACCACGTCTCATCTGACAAATTGCTTATTTTTACCATTTGCTAGAAGTATAAAACAATGACCAAGTTAAACCTTCAAACGCACCCCCCCCCCCCTTTCTCTGTAAATGTCCTAAACTGAATCACTATTCTTGACTAGAGTTCTGAAAAAGCTTTGTGGTTTATACTTTCTTTGCCTCTTGTGCCTTTTTTACCCTTTGGATGTCGTCGAGTCTGCTCACTCAGGCCATTTTATGTCTATGTTGTTAAAGTTAGAAGCTAAATCTACTTCTATGTCTTCCCATTGTTTTTTCTCTTAAGTCTCTACAGCAAAGCCCCTCTCTTTTATGACATTTCTAAATAAATTTACCCAACCTGGAAAAACTACAGCCAAAACAACTTCCTTTATTTCTAGTTCTCCCCATCAAGTTGAAGAAGACTCGCCCCCGAGTCGTTTGTGCTTTCTTCACCATAATAAGGAGAAAGATCAGAAACATTGAAAATTTCTGAAACCTCGTACTCAGCTGGTAGTTCAATCTTGTAGGCATTTTCACCAATGCGTTTGAGAACTTTGAATGGTTCATCAGCTCTAGGCTTGAGCTTAGCAAATTGTCCTCGCGGGATTATGTGGTGAGTGGCGACTGTAGCTTGTATGATCAACATTGGTGGGAATGGAACCGTAGATCATGTCCTTAGCAACTTCCCGGTTACCAGTAACAGGTTGCGTAATTCATAAATTGCATATATTGAAATTGTTTCACCTCATGTATTATAGCAAGAATATTACAATAAGCAACAATTTTTCACAAGAACTAGAGTCTCCACAGTATGTTGTTGACAGAAATAATGAAGTAGGAATTAGTCAACCCTCTATAAATTTAATGGATTCTTTTTCTTTCTGTAAATGGAAGGTCCAATTCATTTTACCAGGGGAAGTACGGGAACCAGCTAAGTCACCTCACCTCATCATTTCATCCAGATCTTAAGTTTCATCTTTAGCCAAATCAAGTGGCCCACTCTTTATGTGTATAGAGAGCTTTAATGAGGTCATTTCAGCTTCATGATCATAGCATACAAGTAGAAAGACAAGTGGCTGCATAGAGGACCATAGAAAGCTTAGACCCCTGACCCCTCAAGTCCAGATAACATTGCCCGTGTTTAAGATGAATCAACACTGTTGACAACAAAGTTCCCCTGAATATCACCATATTAATTTCGGTTAAATAGATATAAGATGTGTTAGACGAATAATGTATTATAGCTCTTAAAGTAATAATCGCTCGAGACTCAGGCGAAATGTTAGTAGTTCTTGTGAAGTTTCAACAGTTGAAACAATCTTTGTAATGACCTACTGATAATCATGACCTCATTCATGATGGGCTAAATTGATTTAGTATGAGAAAGAACGGTAATCGATTTTCTCGAAATCATTTAATTGTGTGATGGTTTCCTCCATGTAAACATAAAATGTAATAAAAAGAAATTAAAATAATTTAATCGGTATTGTAACAGTCCAGCCTCTTATAAGGTTAAACCTCAGTTGGATCCCCCTAACGCCAATTTTTCAGGGTAACATATGCCCACGTTGGCCTTTTGTCATTTATAGCTTTCACAGACTTTACTTAATTGAACTGCTGTTCCTATGCCTTTTACATCGGCAATACCTGGCATTTCCTTGACCATTACCATATATGTGGTTCAGTCTTGATGTAAAAACTCTCCTCCCTTTTTTTAATGTTTACGTGTTTTGTCTTTTGTAGGCGACATTACTTACAGTGCCCGCAGGGTTCGTTGGGAAAGCATTTTGAAAAGCTTATTCAATGTGATCCTCGTCTTAACTTCCTAAGTCAACAACCAGAGATTACACTAGATTCTCCATATTTCGAGTCCAGAATATCAGTATTTGAAGACCCAAATGTGTCTGACTCGGAATTATATCTGAATAATGAGAAAACTACCACCATTCTCAACTTGCATGGAGCAGATTCACCATCGGGAGCCCATTGTCCTTCCTCAGAGGGAGAGAGAGATTTTGTTAGTGGACCATCGGATACCATTTCTCGAGAGACACCTTCGCCAAGCTCAGGTAATTATATCAATATTCCTGTGGTAGGACCTGAGGTCTTTGACAGGTTCCATTCATCTTGTTCCTTTCTTATTTTTTTTGGGCTAAATTTTGTCGTTTGGGGGAAGAAGGGGAGGACTGTGGTGGTTATAGAGGTCGAGCTGGTTCTTTTTTCCTAGATCTACTTGCAGATATGTTTTTTGTCTGCTGCTACAGTCTTCATTACTTCTAAAACTTGGTATTTGAGCAAATCTTTGAGCAATTGCAATGATCAAGACAATCAGCACATCCAAATTATGTTGATGCTTTATTTTGCATAGTCGTGATACGGGTTACTTGGTTTTGAAAATCCGCAATGTCATTGTTATGTTGCTCTTGAATATCTTCTAACTAGCTGTATTGTCATTTCATATGCAGTAATGGATTCCAAGGCAATTGGAGATATCATGAGTAGAGATATGGAACAACTTAAAGGGCTTGGTAACCTAGGTCAGCTTAAAGTGCCTGGCCTCCATCCCTCCATGTCAATGAAAGATTTAGTGAGCCACTTTGAACAGCGTTTGTCTGAGCAGGGAACATCTGACGCTGTCAACCTGTCCAGTGATGAACGGCAAAGCTTGGAGGTCTTGGAAGAGATCTCGAGATGGTTGCTTAGTGACGCTCAAAATACGCCAGCATCAGATGACAAAATTCTCATGACAAGGGTCAATTCTCTATGCTGTCTTCTTCAGAAGGATCCTGCTACAACTCATAAAAGTGGTGATGTTGCTGGTGGGGGACATAGAACTGATGAATTGAGTTTCATTCCCTCAACAAGTGGAAAAAAAGTTGAAGATCCCTTTACATCTGGGGATGGATCAAATGATCCCTTGAGTAGCAAACCAACTCCGTCAATGTCAAGAAAAGACTCAGTAGGGGAGCTTTTGCTGAATCTGCCGAGAATAGCATCATTGCCTCAGCTTTTGTTCAACATCTACGAAGATTCAGATTACCAAGGTAGATAGTATCTGCTTAGTGTATCATCATCATATGAGAGGATGGTGTAGTTTCTCCTGTATATAGCAGGCATAGTGTTATATTAGCTAGAGTGTCCAGTTTAGTATTTGTCCTATCATCTAGTCTTGTAAATGTTGTGCAGTTAGTACATTCATCTTCTATTTTAGTTGGCACCATTTCTTTCTCGTTGACATTCTTTGTTGATTTTGCTTCAAGTTTCCTGAACATGCATCCAAGTGTTTTTCGTCGATCATCGATTAAATTTTTGCCTGGAGAGACACCCAATCCATGAAAATTACTAGAATGAGCCGTTATTTCATAATCTTATCCGAAATATCACCCCTTTCCCTTTTTTTTTTTTTAATTTTTTTCTTTTACTCATAGCACTCCTTTATAAAGAAACAAAAAAATTCAAGCCCCCATTTTTCCTCTCTTCTCCTTCCTTCCTTCTACTGCAGTCGCCGCCTCCCCACCCCCCACCCCTTCCACACGGACTCACCTTCATTCCTTCTCCTCCAAGCCGTCGTCGTCATTGTTACACTGCCACCACCGTCAATATTTTCTTCTTCTTCTTCTTCTTCTATTTTTTTGGCTTTTAGAATTATGATATCGATTTTCCAACGTAAATTCCGGTCAACGATCTGATGAGGGTTTGTTTATTATTTTTTCATAAAAATCCGATGTGAGATCTACTAGTTTTTTATTAAAACTTTTTTCTAATGTTTAGATATTGTGTTTTTCTTGTAGAAAATTGTATAAATCTTGTATATTTGTTAAGCTTTAGTGTAAAAGCTGCCTAAAATGTTGTATAATTTTTTTACGAGTTTATACAGTTTTATACATTATTATCAAAATGTATACATTTCTGTAAATGTGTATAAATTTGTATAGGTCTATATATTTGTGTATATACAATGAATAGACAGTTTATACACTTCTGTAAATGTGTATAAAGCTGTATAAATATGTATACCTGTGTATGAACAATGAATAAAGTTGTATAAATTTTCAGATTTGTGCACTATTTTTTTTGGTAAGTAAATTACCAAGTAAACGTTTAAACGCAACAAGAAGCAAGCATGGACAGGCCCATCTTGCTATACTTCAGTTCCCCTACACTATGTAACAGAGTCAGCACTATAACTTGAAGCACCTATTACATCAGTGTACCTACTATCTACTACAATCATTCTCAGCTTAAGAACTCATTTCTCAGACAGGATAGAAGTTAAGTTTTAGGAGCTGATTCTTCAGTCGACTGTGCATTGAGCCTCTATGGTAAATATCATGGATAATCTGCCTAACTATGAAGATAGGCTCTTTCTTTACATCCTGGAACACCCTGCAATTTCTTTCCCTCCATATCTAGTACACAGTGGCTGTTAAAGCTAGCATGTAAACCTGAGCCAGTGCACTGTTCCCTTTCATGTATTGTTCTGCCCATAACACTTCATCTTGCCAATACAAAGCTGGTCTTTTGATCCCCATCCAGCTCAACATCTTTCCCCAAACAGCACTTGAAACAACATATACAAAGAATATGTGAGAGTGACTTTCAACTTGTGCACTACATAGTGGGCACACTGCATTATCTACTACCTTCCATCTGAGCAGTCTATCTTTAGTGCTCAATCTCTTATGTAAAGCTAGGATCAGTATAAAGAGCATCTTACTTGGGCTCCTGTTGTTGCAAGTTAGTCTTCTCCAGCTTACCTTCTGAAGCTGTCCTCTTGCTTGGTTATATACTTCCCTAATAGAGTAGGACTTCATCTCTGCAAAACTTGTTTCATCATGTCTTATCTGGTGTAAGAGTTGCTTTGCAGCTAAGATTTTCCTGAGCATCCAGGACCCTTGCTTCATTTCAGTATCCCACACAGGCCTACCATTTATATAGTACATGTGTACCCATTGCACCCACAATTTGTCCTTCTTTTGACATATATTCCATAACAGTTTCCCCACAGCAGCTCTGTTCCAGACCTGAATGTCAAGCAGATTAATACCACCAGCTGACTTAGGCTTGCAAAATTCCTCCCATGTTGTCAATGCTTTCTTTGATGGATTAGCATTCCCTGTCCAAAGAAACTTCCTACAAATGCTTTCAATATGCTTCATAATCTTTTTAGGGAGAATGAATATCTGTGACCACTAGGCTTGAATAGCAATGAGAACACTTCTTATCAGCTGGATTCTCCCTCCGTAAGAGAGAATATCTAGTAATGGTTGACACTGAGCAATTGTCAATTTCTTTGTACTAAGTGGTACTCCCAGGTACCTAAATGACAAGTCTGCTCTTACAAAATTGAGCCTTTCTAGTGTATCATCCGGAATCTCCTTCCTGACACCCCCCAAAATACATAGAGCTCTTGTCATTGTTTTCCTGCAGTCCTGATGCTCTTGAGAAATCCATGAATGTCTCATACAGCAGCTCGACTGATATTAGATCACCCCTACAGAACAATAACAGATCATCTGCAAAGCTGAGTTGGACTATGTTTAGCTTTTCACATCTAGGATGATAATTGAAGTTTGGGTTCCTTTTGAGTTGCTTCAGTATTCTAGTGAGGTACTCCATGGCCTGACGAGGCTAAAGTGTATAGGAATTTCCTGCTCGTGCTTTGTCAAATTATAGTATAGTTTAAGATATCGTCCCACAGAGATTGGGAAATCTATGCTACAGACTTGTAATATTTCGAATACTATCTGAGAGAATCAAGTTGATGAAAAGTGAGTTTTTGAATTAACAATCTATTTTAAATGAAACAAACAACTTCTTGAAGATTTATAATTTAAAAAGAGTTGGGAATTATTGAATTCACTTGATAATATTATAATAAAATCTCAGCTTTTACATGTATTTCTCTTAAGAATAATTGCTTATTGCTAATTCAATTATATTTTGCTCACTAAGAAATAATCAGTTAATAACACTCCGTGAGGTTATGTAAATTAACTGTGTTATAACTAGTGACAATTAAACCAAAATATTTTCTTGCTTGAATTGTGCACCAAGATAGTAAAAACTTCGTGAGAATATTCTTACTAAAATCAATAATCCTGCCTACAACAATTCCTCCGTGAGAATTAAAACTGAGGCAAGCAAGATTACAGACTTGGAATAATAGTATACTAAAAATTACTCTCAATCTACTATTTTATCATTTTGTCATAATATATTAATTTTGCTCCGTGAGAATTACAAAATTAATATAAAAATAACCTATAGATAAAATATGTAGATATGATCATAATAATTAATAAAAGGCCATCATCCCTGCACAGTATAAAATATAAATAGAAAGTATCAAGCCAAGAACCTGTTTAAACTGAGATAATATTATAAAGATATCAAGCTTCATCAACTATCCCAACTAAAAGAGATTACTCCATTATGGAGTAAGAAAATAAAAGTACTTTGAAGAAATATTATTTCTTCTAATAAGAACAACTTAAAGAACTTAGAAAGACAAGAGAGAAGAAAAGGGAGCAAGAGTAAGTCTGCGTAGATAGAAAGAGAAAGAAAAAGTTGTTTTCACTCCTTTCTAACATGTGCCTATTTATAGAAAAAATATCTTCCAAAGTGTTTGATGAAATCTTCATGATGAGGTCATCAAAGATATTGATGACAATATTTTCCTACGTAGCTTTGGTGAAAGTTGGCACAAATCCTTGGCAAATCTTATGGTGGTATTTTGCCATTTTCTCATGAATTTCTCATGGTTGCATTTTGACAATTCTCATGGTTCCCTTTTGGTGGTAATTTGGCAATTTTCTCATGGTTGCCTTTGGATGACAAATTCTTCTTTCTTTTCTGTAGTATTTCATATTTGCAGATGAAGTTGTATCATTATCACCCTTGACTTTTAGCTTCTTTTCTTCTCTTCTGTCATGTATTCTTTTTCCTGTAAGATTTGTTAGAAAAGTGCGAGAATAGGATATTATTATTCATGTTTTATTTTAAAATCATATCTTTTTATATAGTAAAATTACATGAATAATTATATCCATCAAATTCCCCCATACTTGAACTTTTGCTCGTCCTCGAGGAAAAAGAAAATTTTCAAAATTTCTCTTCAAAGCTTGTGACTCTTGTAGGATAGAAAATTTATTCAAAATAAATATTTTTCATTATGTTCAATGAAATTATCCTTTTTAAATTCACCAAACTCTTTACCTCATTTCTGAATTCTCTTTTGATCAACAAAAGCTTGCAGTCTTTTCTCTTGAATCTTTCAGAATTGATAGATTTATGATCACTTATTCATTATAAATCATAACATTGTCCATAGGCTTGCTCCTCATGTTTATCTCCACTAATATAGATACAACATCGATTTTCAAAATCTTTTTAGGACTTTTCTTGGCTTGTAATGTCAGGCTTTAGGCTGGTTGGATAAGGGATATATTTGTAGTGACTTCTTTTCTTCCAGCTTAGAGCAGACATTTCCTTGTTCCCGATACTATTTACTTTACTTGGTAGACATAAATTTTTTTTTTATTTCCCTTCTTTACCATATCATACACAACATATTCAAAATATTCTTCTTCTTCTTCTTCTTCTTTTTTTTTAATTTCTTCCTCCTTTTTTTTTTTTCAATTGCTTACTCATAGCTGGAAGAAATGATGACTGTATTTATGTATCTGTAAAGATAAAAATGCAATCTTTTTTTTTTTTTTTTTTTTTTTTTTTTTTTTAAGAGAACTATGGTGTTTGAAAGAAAAAGGTCAAGGCTCAAAGAAGGGTTCTAAGAGGTAAAATATGTATATTTGGATAGAAATAAGATGCTAGAATTGGGAATCAAAGAAGGCCTAAATTCATTTTTTAAAAATCAGTGTCATCCATTATTTCGCCTCGAAAAACATTCAGAGCAAGTTCTAGCCAAGTTTTTTGTTTCATCTTGCTTTTGTGACCATAACTTTTCTCAATCCCAATAATTTCTTGAGTCGAAGATGCTTGCTATTGTTTTCACAAAATCAAAATCATACATAAAAAAATCATTTGGTGAAAAATAAAAAGAAATAATATTGAACATGATGTAAAGAATTTATATTGTTAATTAAATACCTACAAAAAGTTATAATTTAGAACAAGATATTATATTTAAAAAAAATATAAATCAAAATAATCCTCCCCCACACTTGAACATTTCATTCTCCTGAATGAGAACACGTTTCTAAACGATTGAAAAGGGAGTAAAAGTTTTTTTTTTTTTTTTTAATAAAATAATCGGATAATTTAAATAGTACATACTACTTAATATAAAAAATATTTTTGGCTTTCAAATTTACGATCACAGAAGAAAGCTTGAAAGAAACTGTGATCACACATATTCTATGTGTAATAGACTGACTAATTTAGCACCTTAACAGTCATGAGGTCCTGGTTTGAATATAAACCAAAAAGTTACCTGTGCCAAGATTAGATTTGCATAAATGAATGGTTAACCAACCAGTAACTTAGGCATACCGATCACCATGGAGTTACTCCTGTCTAGGTGACACTGTTTTTGTAGAGGCCTTCATGAGATGTTCCGGTTGTACAATAATCTGGATATTGACCAGATCAATTGGTTAAGCATTTAATTAGTCAGATCTAACTTGGACTTATGAGGCTCCATTGCTTCACCCTCAATGGCTACGGGTAAGAAATCATAGTTCTGAGTTTAACGTCGTCAGCTCGACGTAGTAGCTGTAAAATTCATCAGTCTATCATGGTTACTGATGGTTGTTGCTCAAATTGTCCTCCAAAATACAATTTTAGCCTGTGACCATTGACCTTAAACTTCTCTCCTCCATTGGTCTGTTGAATTTCTATTGCTCCGTATGGAGTAACATCAGTAACTTTGTAAGGACCTGTCCACCTAGATTTCAATTTTCCTGGAAATAGCCTGAGACGGCTATTATAAAGAAGTACATGATCTCCAATTTTAAAATTTTTTGGTCGAATTAACTTGTCATGCCATCTTTTCGTTTTTTCTTTGTAAATCTTCGCATTTTCATAGGCTTCCATCCTCAATTCTTCCAATTCATTAACCTGTAAAAATCTACTTTTACCAGCAGCTGTTAAGTCAAAATTCAATGCTTTCAGTGCCCAAAAGGCTTTATGTTCCAATTCAACAGGCAAATGACAAGCTTTTCCAAAGACTAATCTGTATGGGGATGTACCAATTGGTGTTTTGAACGCCGTTCGGTATGCCCATAGTGCATCATCTAATTTTAAAGCCCAGTCTTTTCTTGAGATTCCAACCGTTTTTTCAAGTATCCGTTTTAGTTCACGGTTAGAAACCTCAACTTGCCCTTGTGTTTGAGCATGATATGGTGTTCCTGTTTTGTGAGTCACACCATATTTTGATAGCAAAGAAGAAAATTGTCTATTTATGAAATGGGTCCCTTGGTCACTAATGATGACTCGTGGTGTGCCAAACTTGGTAAAAATATTTTTTCTGAGAAAATTACACACAGTTCGAGCATCATTCTTTCTTGTGGGAATAGCTTCAACCCATCGTGAAACATAATCCACAGCCACAAGTATATATTCAAAAGAGTGAGACACGGGAAAAGGACCCATGAAATCTATTCCCCAGACATCAAATATTTCACATACCTGTATTGACTGTAATGGCATCTCATCTCTTTTAGTGATATTACCTGTTCTTTGACACCTGTCGCATTGTGCAACGTAAACACGAGCATCCTTAAAAAGTGTTGGCCAGAAGAATCCCGCTTCCAAAACTTTAAAGGCAGTTCGGTTTGCTGCATAATGTCCTCCAACTGCTCCATCATGGCAATGATACAAGATCTTGTTCATCTCATCTTCAGGTACACATCTTCTAATGATATTATCTGGACAAACTTTAAACAAGTAAGGGTCATCCCACAGATAATATTTAGCATCAGATTTCAATTTTTTCCTTTGCTGATAAGAGAGATCTTCGGGTGTCCATTTTCCAACCAAGTAATTTGCAATGTCTGCAAACCAGGGTGGTTGAGTCACAATTGAGTTGATAGAAAAAATGTGTTCATCAGGAAATTCTTCTTTTATATCCCACAACTCAAGAGGGGAATTTTCTAATCTAGACAAGTGATCTGCTACTTGATTCTCCGTTCCCTTTTTATCTTTTATTTCAAGGTCAAACTCTTGGAGAAGTAAAATCCATCTTAACAATCTAGGTCTAGCATCTTTTTTTGTTAAGAGGTATTTTAAAGCTGCATGATCAGTAAAAACAGTGACCTTGGTTCCTATCAAATAGGACCGAAACTTATCAAAAGCAAATACTACTGCCAGTAGTTCTTTTTCTGTTGTGGCATAATTCAGTTGGGCCTCATTTAATGTTCTACTGGCATAGTAAATGGGACGAAAAATTTTATCTTTTCTCTGGCCTAAAACAGCTCCAACTGCTGTATCACTAGCATCACACATGACCTCAAAAGGTTTGTTCCAATCAGGGGACACAACTACAGGGGCAGTTGACAATTTTTCCTTAAGGGTGTCAAATGCTTTCAAACAATCACCTGAAAAATCAAACTTAACATCTTTCATCAAAAGGTTAGTCAACGGTTTTGAAATCTTTGAAAAGTCTTTTATGAACCGTCTGTAAAAACCTGCATGACCCAGGAAACTTCTGATGCCTTTAACAGTTGTGGGAGGGGGTAATCCTGCTATAAGATCAATTTTAGCCTTATCAACTTCTATCCCTTTAGCAGTGATTTTATGTCCTAAAACAATTCCCTCTGTAACCATAAAATGGCATTTCTCCCAATTAAGAATCAAGTTTGTCTCTTCACATCTCTTAAGAACTAAGGTCAGGTGATTAAGACAATCATCAAATGTTTTACCAAAAAGGGTGAAATCATCCATAAAAATTTCTAGAAATTTTTCAGTCATGTCTGAAAAAATTGCTGACATGCAACGCTGAAATGTAGCAGGTGCATTGCATAAACCAAATGGCATTCTCCTATATGCATAGGTTCCATGGGGACATGTGAAAGTTGTCTTATCCTGATCTTCCGGTGCAATTGGTATTTGGTTATACCCTGAATATCCATCAAGAAAACAGTAAAAACTGTATCCTGCAACTCTTTCCAACATTTGATCAATGAATGGTAAAGGAAAATGATCTTTTCTAGTGGCATCATTCAGACGTCTGTAATCAATACAGACTCTCCATCCTGTAACTGTTCTGGTAGGTATGAGTTCATTATTTTCATTTTTGATAACTGTCATACCTCCTTTCTTTGGTACTACCTGTACAGGACTTACCCAAGGACTGTCAGAAATTGGGTAAATAATACCTGCAGCCAAAAGCTTAATAACTTCATTTTTCACCACTTCTTGCATTGCTGGATTCAATCGCCTTTGGGGTTGGACTATTGGTTTGTACTTATCTTCCATGAGGATTCTGTGCATGCAAATAGCTGGACTAATTCCTTTGATATCTGCTATAGTCCACCCTAAGGCTCCTTTGTGTGCTCTCAGTACTTGTATCAAACTATCTTCCTGTTTTAGAGTCAGAGAAGAAGAAATAATTACTGGAAATAAATCATGTTCAAGATAAACATATTTCAAATGGGAAGGGAGAGTTTTGAGTTCAATTTTTAGTTGAACTTCATCTGATTGCGTCTCCTCATCCTCATGATCTTTTTCCAATATTTCAGCTTCACTTTTGATAGTTAGATCATCATCTTGTGTGGTACCAGATTTTGCCAAACATCTTTCCATTGAGTCCAAAATTAATTGGTCATCTTTGAATTCATCTGTAAGATCACTAATCATGTCAATAGAAAAACATGAAGATGACGTCTCATCTCCTGAAAACTTTAGTATCTTTTGCATATCAAAGATGACTCTTTCTTCATCAACTCTCAAAATTAGTTGTCCCTGATGGACATCTATGATTGCTCTGCCTGTAGCAAGAAAAGGTCTACCTAAAATTATTGGTTCATCAGGACATTCTTCCATTTCAAGTACTATGAAATCTACAGGGAAAACAAACTTATCCACTCTCACTAGAACATTTTCAATTATTCCCTTAGGTTTCTTAGTACTTTGATCTGCAAATTGAAGAGAAACAACTGTATTTTTCATCTCACCTAAATCCAATTTTCTAAAAATAGAAAATGGCATCAAATTAATTGAAGCTCCAGAATCACAAAGTGCTTTTTCAATATAAACTCCTCCCAAAGTGCATGGAATTGTAAAACTGCCTGGGTCACCAAGTTTTTGTGGTAGCTTGTTTTGAAGTATAGCACTGCATTTTTCAGTAAGCATTACCACAGAAACTTCTTCCAATTTTCTTTTACTTGACAAAATTTCTTTTAAAAACTTGGCATATGAAGGCATTTGTAGTAAAGCATCAGTGAAAGGAATATTAATGTGAATCTGTTTTAAAATTTCTAAAAATTTTGCAAACTGACCATCAAGCTTTTCTCTTTTCATTTTTTGTGGAAAAGGAATTGTCACAGGGAAAGGAGTCATTTTCTCTATATTTTTTTCTTCCTTTTTCTTGACTTCTTTCTCTTCTAATGGTTCAAAAGGTGTGTCAACATTCTTACCCTTGTCTACCTGTTGGTCTGACAAACTCTTGTCCTGCCTGTCTGCATAAGGTTCATCAAGATTCTTACCTGACCGTAAGGCGATGGCCTTAAGGTGTTCCTTTGGATTTTTCTCTGTATTGCTTGGTAAGGGACCTTGAATCTTTTCTGACATAAGAGTCGCCAATTGGCTTACCTGAATTTCCAAATTTTTGAGGGCAGAATTTTGACTTTCCATTTTCTCGTCAGTTGTCTTAATGTACTTGTACAAAAGGTCATCAAGACTTGGATGAGCTGGTTGAGGCCTTTGCTGATAGGGAACTGCTTGCTGATATGGTCTGAAATTTGATTGCCCGCGATTTTGATTCTGGTAACCTGGTGGACCCTGTACCGGTTGCTTCTGGAAGCTTTGAGAATTCTCAGCACCATTTGGATTGCTCCATTGAAATCCTGGGTGTTTTTGTGCCATTGGACTTCCAAAAGGGTACGGTTTGTAACCGATGACATTGACCTGTTCATCATTTTGATTGGTTGCTTGGCACTCATGGTTCAGATGGTTTCCTCCACACATGTCACAAGCCTCGGATTGGCTTGATTGTTGTGTATTAACCTGAAAAGATTCAAACTTTTGTGCCAAAGAAACAATCTGTTGTGTTAGTGTATTTAAAGCATCTGCCTGATTTACCGTTGCGGCTCTCTTTATTACAACACGATCAGATGGCCATTGAATGGCATTTTCAGAAATTTCATTCAACAATTGCAATGCTTCGATTGTGGTTTTGCCCATTATGGAACCTCCTGCAGCTGCATCTATCACATTTCTAGAAGACGGTTTTAGCCCGTGATAGAAAATGTACAACTGCATATGTTCAGGAATGTCATGATGAGGACATTTTCTTAGCATTGTTTTTAATCTTTCCCATGCCTGATAAACTGACTCAGTGTCAGTCTGCAAGAAATTAGAAATATCTTGCCTTAACTTTGTTGTTTTAGCAGGGGAAAAATATTTATTTAAAAACTTCTGAGTCATCTGGTCCCATGTAGTAATAGAACCTTGAGGTAAACTTCGCAACCAAGTCTTGGCATCTCCTTTCAAAGAAAAAGGAAATAGCCTTAACTTTATTGCTTCAGGAGATACTCCATTATATTTAGCAGTTTCAACTAGTTCCAAGAAATCAATTAGATGACTGTGTGGATCTTCACTTGGATCACCAGTAAAGGTGCAAGATTGTTGAATTGTTTGAATCAAGCCTGTCCTGATTTCAAAGTTATTGGCTGCCACAGGTGGGTTCCTGACACTAGATTCACAGTTGAAACGGTCTGGTCTAGCATAATCCCTTAGGATTCTATTTGCTGGTCTTGGTACCACTTCATCAAATTGCTCCTCTACATGGACTGGTGGTGGAATTCCCAGTGGGTTGTTGTCATCTCCAAGTTGGTGTTCCATTCTTTCACAAACTATGCTCTGAGAAGATGATGTTTGTTCTTTCCTGCGCAACCGCAAAGATTTTTCAATTTCAGGATCGTAATTGACCAACTCTTTATTAGAAGAGCGGGTCATAAACTACTTAAAACTTTTAAAGTAAAGAAAGTTAGATCCTAGAATAGTAGTAAATGTAGTAGTACTAAAAATGCTAGGAAAAAATATTGGAAAGAAAAGTAATAAATAAAAATACTATTAGTGAAAGAAGAAAATAAAAAGAGTTGCAATATAATTATATAAATGCTGATAAGAACTGTGGTGATAGTAATGTATTAATATTTAGTAACAAAGTAAAGAAACTTACTAAAGAAAGTGGATATTAAAAAAAAAACAAAAAAAAGAAAAACTAGAACGAAAATTATAATATTAATAAGTAATATAGCAAATAATAAGTGTAGTAATTGCTAATAAAAAATAAAGATAAAATGAAAAGATCGGTAGTGTACTAATCAAAATATCTAGGTGAGATACTCACAATCAAGAGAAGCAGTAAATAAAAAAAAAAATAAAAAAAAAGTGTAGTACTTGTAGTACTAAGAAGTGTAGTACTTGTAGCAAGAAGTGTAGTACTTGTAGCAAGAAGTGTAGTACTTGTAGTACTAAGAAGTGTAGTACTTGTAGTACTAAGAAGTGTAGTACTTGTAGTACTAAGAAGTGTAGTACTTGTAGTACTAAGTGTAGTACAATAAAATAATATAGTACAATAATACTAATAATAATAATAATAATAATAATAATAATAATAATAAGTACTAAGTGTAGTACAATAAAATAATATAGTACAATAATACTAATAATAATAATAATAATAATAATAAAGTAATAAAAATAATAATATAATAATATAATAATATACTAATAGATATAGCAAATGAAACGTGATGATGGATACGTATAGTTAAGGGAACTAGTTTAGTTTACTAACTAAGAAAATAAAAATAAAATGTTAATACTAATATTTTAGGAGAACAAGAAAATAGTTTAATTCAAGTATGGATTATATTAATAAACAAAGTAAAGAAAAGAAAATTATTAGTATAAGAAAAATAAAATAGTACGAAAATATTATTATTATAAGTAGTAGTAGTAGTAGTAGTAGTAGTAGTAGTAGTAGTAGTAGTAGTAGTACACTAAAAAAAGGATGAAAATGGGTGGTAGTAGAGTAGTAGTAGTAGTACTAACTACTAATAATATATTAGTATTATTATTTATATTAAAATTTATAAGACTAGTAGTACAAAAAAAAATAATAGTAATAAGTTCTCACAATGAAAGATTACGATGAAAAAATTTCTACTGACGAAATCATCTAGTACCGATTCTACGATCAAGAAGATTTGGAAAATAATATTAAACAATCAAAGGAATAGTAAAATAATAATATTATATATAGATGAATCTACTACTATAGTAAAAAAAAGATATAGGTAGATTGAGCAATCTTTGGATGAAAAGTGAAATAGTAGAAAAATGTACTATAATAGTACATATAATAATATAATATAATAGTAATAAGTTCTCAAATTAGTAGCAAAATATTTAATCTGAAGTAGATGTATGCCAATCCCCGGCAACGGCGCCAAAAATTTGACGAGGCTAAAGTGTATAGGAATTTCCTGCTCGTGCTTTGTCAAATTATAGTATAGTTTAAGATATCGTCCCACAGAGATTGGGAAATCTATGCTACAGACTTGTAATATTTCGAATACTATCTGAGAGAATCAAGTTGATGAAAAGTGAGTTTTTGAATTAACAATCTATTTTAAATGAAACAAACAACTTCTTGAAGATTTATAATTTAAAAAGAGTTGGGAATTATTGAATTCACTTGATAATATTATAATAAAATCTCAGCTTTTACATGTATTTCTCTTAAGAATAATTGCTTATTGCTAATTCAATTATATTTTGCTCACTAAGAAATAATCAGTTAATAACACTCCGTGAGGTTATGTAAATTAACTGTGTTATAACTAGTGACAATTAAACCAAAATATTTTCTTGCTTGAATTGTGCACCAAGATAGTAAAAACTTCGTGAGAATATTCTTACTAAAATCAATAATCCTGCCTACAACAATTCCTCCGTGAGAATTAAAACTGAGGCAAGCAAGATTACAGACTTGGAATAATAGTATACTAAAAATTACTCTCAATCTACTATTTTATCATTTTGTCATAATATATTAATTTTGCTCCGTGAGAATTACAAAATTAATATAAAAATAACCTATAGATAAAATATGTAGATATGATCATAATAATTAATAAAAGGCCATCATCCCTGCACAGTATAAAATATAAATAGAAAGTATCAAGCCAAGAACCTGTTTAAACTGAGATAATATTATAAAGATATCAAGCTTCATCAACTATCCCAACTAAAAGAGATTACTCCATTATGGAGTAAGAAAATAAAAGTACTTTGAAGAAATATTATTTCTTCTAATAAGAACAACTTAAAGAACTTAGAAAGACAAGAGAGAAGAAAAGGGAGCAAGAGTAAGTCTGCGTAGATAGAAAGAGAAAGAAAAAGTTGTTTTCACTCCTTTCTAACATGTGCCTATTTATAGAAAAAATATCTTCCAAAGTGTTTGATGAAATCTTCATGATGAGGTCATCAAAGATATTGATGACAATATTTTCCTACGTAGCTTTGGTGAAAGTTGGCACAAATCCTTGGCAAATCTTATGGTGGTATTTTGCCATTTTCTCATGAATTTCTCATGGTTGCATTTTGACAATTCTCATGGTTCCCTTTTGGTGGTAATTTGGCAATTTTCTCATGGTTGCCTTTGGATGACAAATTCTTCTTTCTTTTCTGTAGTATTTCATATTTGCAGATGAAGTTGTATCATTATCACCCTTGACTTTTAGCTTCTTTTCTTCTCTTCTGTCATGTATTCTTTTTCCTGTAAGATTTGTTAGAAAAGTGCGAGAATAGGATATTATTATTCATGTTTTATTTTAAAATCATATCTTTTTATATAGTAAAATTACATGAATAATTATATCCATCATGGCCAAAACAAATAAATATGGAGAGATGGAGTCACCCTGTCTGAGACCTTTCTTTGCTGGAAAAGATTCAGTGGGCTTGCCATTTATAATAATAGAATAGGATACTGTAGTTATGCATTCCATTAACCATTTAACAAAAATCTCAGGAAATACAAAAATCTATAATAATAGATTTGTGCACACTATTATAGATGTTTGTATTAAGTTTAAGTGTTTTGTCTATATTTTTGTAATTTTCTTTTTGCATACGCATTTTTCTATGTATTTACATATATAATTTATTACTTTTTGATAGATTTGTGTGTATAAAATTATTAAAAAATAATGATTTGAACAAAATTAGCAATAATAAAGCTTCGGTGATATAAAATAATCAATCTTGACGTAAATTCGGTGATTTTTAATTTTCCAGCCAACGGTGGCCGCACCGCCGGCAGATCAATGGCGGGGTAGGGGAAGTGAAACCTAATATTTTTTATTTTGAGGGAGAGTTTAAAAAAGGGGTGCTTTTCTATATAAATTTTAAAATAAGGGAGTGCTATGTCATGTAAGGAAAAAATATAACCCTTCATTTGTAAACTCCTTGCTTTGAGGTGCTATTTTTGAAAGAAGACCCTTTTCTTACATATTTTTATATATATGTAACCTGCCTTAAGTACTCTTAAAATAGTGTGATCCTCAGCATAACATATCATTTATATAAGTACCTGCCATTTAGAATAAAGATGGAATGCTAATACTAAAGAGTTTGTAAATATAGATATGGATCAGATTACATTCCTCTCCCACAATGTAACACTTGGACCAAATGAAGGAAGTAACATAAGAAGTTCCGCTCATAAATAGTCCTAACTAACATTGCGAAATACAGGTGGCGTCTTAAACAAACAAAAGTACATATCGACAGCATAACAGCAACCTTCTATACCTGTCCTATTATTGTCTAAAGAAATCTACTAAAGAATAAAGAAGCCAACTAACTAAGAATCATCTGTACCTTCATCATCAACATCATCGTTCTCCTGTATCATGTTCATAAGCATATTTATCTGGCTTTGCAACATAGCATTTTGTCTCTCTACATCGGCACGCTTGCTTCTTTCTTCTAGCAGCTGTATTTGAAGATGTTCCACGCATTGCGCATCCGCCTCTAACTGTTCGTTCAGACCATCTATTTCACGATCCTGCAGCATTGTCGTATGATTAGTGTTTCTGTTAAATTTAAACTGGGGATGATGTAAACTTGTACACAAACATATACGTAGAGATTGCAAGATCAGAAAATGTAGATTAGAAAGTAAACAGTAATTTTGAGAACATCACCTTTCTATTCATTTCTTGTAGCGCGATTCTTCGCATACTTTCAACAACATCCACATTCACAAGCTTCCTTTTCTTTCCAGCAAGCCAACCTTTGGGATAACATGAAGCATCAAAGTCTGGTGGGGGTAGTAAAGATTCGGCTGATGGCCTTCGACCGTTTACATTCTTAACGGGATCCAATGGTTCAAATAGCGCCTTTCTACGCTCAGAGAGTATAGCAGAAGCCTGGGATTCCTGCATCTTTTCATCAGTTGAAGGATCCGGCATCTTTTCATCAGCTGAAGACTCTTCTAGTTTTTGAGGTGTTTCATCAGCTTTAGCAGTGACTTGGTTGTCCAAGTTCTTCCCACTGGCTACTAGGTTAAGTACTTTATTAGCATAAAGCAGCTATTATACGCAAAGTAAATTGCTTGAACTTTGTGATGCTTGGGCTGCTAATCATGACTCTATCATTTTATTTATCTTTGATGAGCATGAGATGCAACAAGACTTCATTTCCAAAGTATGTTCTCCATAAAGCCAGAACCACTATAGTAAGTTCAGAAATTGTCGAGTAATTCGAGTTCAAATTATTCAAGAGCGGGCATGACTATAACTAAGAACTCTGCTTTATAGTGAAAGACACTTGAACTAAAACAGACAGTTATAGAGATCAGTGATCACATGACTGTGTCACGAAAAGGCATCACTTCCTATTCTGTTTAAGTCACTCGCATGTACATTAACAATTCACTATGCCAGTCAAATGCCGGTATTATAAAATTTTGATCTGTTACTTTCCTTGTACCATTGCTTCTGTTTCCATGATTATTTAGACCCTTCATTTAGATTGAATAGAAGTCTGATATGCCCAGCCTATCATTTTGCATAACATGTCGTCAGAAACATTACTCCAGTTTATGAAATTTCCATAAACCAAGCTCAAAAGCTCATTCACACACTGAGTACTAATCTTCTCCATCTGATCAGGAAAGATACACAACTACTATTCGACAATCATTTCTTAAAAAAAAGAAACGGGAACTCGAGGTGCAATTTGATAAAAAGAACCAAGTGAATCAGTTATTGAGCTTAGGAATGTATCGGAAAAAGGAAATAGAAAAGGTATTGTCTTACTTCTATTAGCGGAATCATTTTTTGTTTTGACAACTCTTTGATCTTTATTTTGAAGCTGTGCAAGTCATCTTCAAAGACATGTCCAAGAATATCCAAATAATTAAAAAGGTCCACTAAGGAAAGAAAGCATGTTTTACATAAAAAATATACAAAGTCAACAATGCAGGGCCAAGTCACCAGGTCTAGACAAGATCCATATGACAAAGAGTTGTAAATTTAAAATATGATTACAGGAATTGGTCGTTGCTTGTACAGGCAAATTCCTTTACAAATAAGTGAAATTTTGCAGAAGAAACATGTAATGAATTCATGGAGACAAGAATGCCAACTCATCATGAAAAAGACAACCAAAACCAAGGAAAAAAATTAATTTTAAAGTAGTAGTTTTTATAAATTTATTATCAAAGACCAAACTTTGCAATTACTACCTATATTACTAGAAATGACGTGTTCGGCAAAGTCGCCACCAAATCTTGTTAATGTCGTACAAACTTACCCTCAAGGCTCTACCCCCCAACCTACCATTCACCGGGAAAAACAAGAAGGAAAACATTTACAAGAAAAAGAAAAAGGAAAATTTTATGCACTGGAAAAAATGTACAGATATCTACTTACTAATCAGAAAATATAGAGAAGTACAAAAAATACAAATTCAATCAAAAAACTAGGAAGAAATAGAGAAGATCTTTTAAAGGGAAAAAAAGGAGTACATGCAACCACAGAGTTGAACGGTTGAATTATGTAATCATCTTATCTAAAAGTTTAAGCTGCTCGAGAGCGTACTTATTCATTTAATTGTTTCTTTAATATTATCGCCATTCTTTTAACATAAATTCTTTAACGAAATAACTAAAACTACATGCAACCAACATGTTTACTACTAATACTATGTCGATCGAAATTGAATTAACTGAAAAAAAAAATTAAGAGCAAGAAGTAAAAAGTACCAGATCGTTTTCTAGACTTCCAAAAAACAGGAGTTGAAGAAACTGGTGAAAATCCCTCAAGAATCCCTTCCATCTTATGCTTCCTTTGCTCCATAAAATATTCAACTCATCCAAAAACAGAGAAATGAAAAAGAAAAAAAAAAGGAAAATATTTCTTTGGTTCTTTAGTTCTTCTATGAGCTATAATAAAAAGAGAGAGAATTGGTAGCGTAGGAAATAAACTTAGTTTGGTTGTCGTTATAGGTGTGAGCAAGAAGCGTTATATTACTTGTATTTTGCACACAAATTATGAGGTCTTTTTTGACAAGTAAAAGAAGATATGGTTGGGAAAAAAGCATAGAGGGTGACGAAACCATCAAGGCTAATATTGAACGGACCTGATTTTTGTTGTCTTTTTGTTTTCTACGGTGATGTTTGTTTTCTTGTTTTGTGTTCCTATCTTTGTTGGACCCCCCAACCCTCACTCTAGTTTATTAATTTTCCTTGTTGTTAACAAAATGTAGAACTTGGGTATTTGTGATTTCCCTAGAAAACACTCGCGGTCAAAACTGAGTCCAAGAATTTTAATAACGAAAGGATATACTGGCATATCTACCAATTTAAGGTAGAGTTGCAGAACTATGGCATCATAGGCCATGATTTGCCTTTTTGACCCTCCAATGATGGTTCAGTAAAAATGATCCACGCTTAGTTAATGAATAAATCTCTTTCCATTCTCCAAATAACGTTGTCTGGTCAGTATTTGCCTATTCAATCTCTTTTCAGTATTTGCCCATTCAATCTCTTCCTATATTCTCTCAAATAAGTTGAAGTGCTGTTTAGGCAATACTTACCCTTTAATCTCTTCCTAAAAAACAGTGTTTGCCGATGGATACGCCATTTTGCTAAAGTAATTTTAAACGGGACAAACTCTCAGCACCAGTCAATTTTAAAGACGCAAGCTGAAATTTTTTGAATTGAGCGTGCGGCCGCTTTTGAACAATTTTGCAAGGGCCAACTTTTCTGTAAGAATCAGCTCCAGGGCCTAACTTCAAGTAGCGGAACATGAGCTTAATCTACGGAACTGATGTACAAGAGTGAGTACTTTATTTTTGTCTGAATTGACTTCAACTTCAGTCCTTATGATCTGAAGTTAAGGCCATCTTCATTCATTCGACCGAACTAGGCCATGAGGACAGAAAGTTGATGGTTAGAGTTGTAAAAATTCTAAAAAAGTAGCTAAGCACAAAATGGTTCAGTGGGCTAAATTTCTACTGTACTCTCCAAGCTTCAGGTCGGTACTGGACTAGTGGAGTATCAAAAAAGAAAATCAACGCACTGAAACTAGTTCACATCAAAAAGCTTAGTATTATTTTTAGAATGGAGGACTTTCACACTAGAAACACACCTCATATAGCAAATTAAACTCAAAACCCGTAGCTGCCTAGTGCCAATAGCTCATGCTTTGACAATCTATTGCTTTGAAATTCCATAGACTGATTTAATCACAGCCGGATAGCTGCTTCTCTTTTACGAGGAATAGAAACTCAATGCTCCTCATAATTACTGCGGTGAATCATACCCCCACCAGAAATCACTGGAGTACAAAACTAACGGATATAAAATAAACTAGTCACTGTTGAAAAGATAAGCTGTAACTTGTAAGTTCTAGTTTAATGATTGTCCAATACACTGGGGTCAAAAGATGAGTTTCTATGTAACTTTACACAATGGGGATAATCTCTACCCATGGGCCCTATTTTCATGCACCTCCTATATGTACAGTTCCACGAACTATACCCTAATGCTGTTGACATCCTTTACAAAAAGTTGGGAGCCCTCTCATTGTTTTTCGCAATGTCAAAATTACAAAATTGGAGCGCCCTGCCAAAAAAAAATTTAAGCATGGATTGTATCATGTTTCACCTAACGCACAAGGTATGCAAGGAGGATTTCCCGACTGCTCTTGTGGTGTGATAATCTGCAGGCAGTGGTCATGAAATACATGCCCACAGGGAAGAACAGCAACAGCTGGTGGAACAGCAGGCCGAGAGACAGGGCCTTCAGGATTGAATGACACATCCCTCTTGCACAACAGGCACTTCTCTCCAATAGGTTGAGCTGATTCCTCCGAACCTGCTAAAAATTTCCAACATTACTGTGCTGTTTAACAATATCATTATGCAATAAAATGAGTATATTGTTGCTATTTATGCACAGAAATTACAACAAAGAGCGCAACTGGCAGTGCATATCGCTGCCCTCAATCCCTTGGTTGGTTTTACTGCAAACTCTCGGTTAACATTTGCACTAACAAATGAGAAGATGTGGCTACACAGCTTGATTTGAAAAAATGAAAAAGGAGAGCCATTAATGCCACTTCTTCCCGGTAATTCACAACTAAGTCGCTTATTGAGACAACTGTGAATTACATAGCTTTATAGTCACATCTATGGTGTCAAAACAAGTAAAATTTGCTATGATATAGATGCAAAAAAATAATAGAAACATGACATAGATGCAGTATGTCAACATATATAATATAAGCTAATTAGCAATACGAGTGATCAAATTAGAGCAGGAGGAGAAAACTGAGATGGCAGAAATGCCATCAAGCAATGCAGGTTGTGTATTAGTGGTGAAGAAGCAGATTGCGTACTGTTTCCGAAACTTACAGAACAAAACCACATTAAATGGGAAAGCGCAAGGAAAACAGTAACTTGACCAAGGACTCGCAAACCATCTTCTAAAAAATGAGAATATATAAGCATGTAAGATAGCTTGAGATACCTTGCCACTTTACATGGGGAGAGGGAAGAGAAGGAGAAGACGCAGGAACTGGAGCATTATAGCTCTGCCTCTGATGTGCTATGTGTTGATTGCTATGTTGAGTCAGTATTCTCCTTCGCTGACTTATTGAAGCAATTGGAGGGGCTCCAGTTGCTCTTCTTTTAAGGGAAGCATGGCGTTGAATATAAGAAGCCTGAGGTGTCACATCAACCGCTGGAATTGGAACGTCTTGAGCTGGGTGTAGCAAATGTAATGAGCATAAATCAGAAATCACCATGTTTTGGTACAAAAATGAGCAATCCACCAATGACGCAAATGATAAATATTGTCAATGAAGTAACGAACTCCATAAAGTTCCTTAGATTGGGTATGCAGCATACCAGCATTATACGGAACTCCACTAACATTAAACTGAGCTGTTGAACCACCGTGAGGCTGACCTAGAAGACATTAAACAGACTCCTCAGATGTTACGTAGAGTTCGGATCACTTCGAATGCATAGAAAAGCAAACTGGAACATTTATTTTAAGTTTTGCAGATACCCATAGCCAAAGGGGGGTGAAGTGGTGCAGTGGGGTGCATTGCAGGTCCATTATGTCGAGCCTGATATGAATCACCTACAAATGATCACCAAAGAAAATGAAGAAAGCATCAAGACAAAAAGTAAACTGCGAACTCAAGCTTGGCAATGACTTAATATTCGTTTATGATTACGTATTCAGTATGAGTGGATGTATCTAAAGCAGGTGCATCAAGCTTCATTTGAAGACTCCACAGGATATACCCACACCCATTAGACATGGATATATCAAAGCATATGAAAGAATTCGTGTAGCACAGCCTAATCTGCCTCATATGACGTTCAACCACTATGGCTGAGGGACATAATCATCATCCTTATTCTAATTATCATCTTCCACTTTATTTGTCTTAGCTAAATCACAGACCACTACACTTCACCTATACAGTGTCTGACCAAAATTTCATGGAAGCTTGATATATTTCTGGTATCATATAAACTAAGTATGATATACTTTTCATTGAACAAGCAAGGGCATGCTAATACAGTTCCAACATGATTTACCCTTTCTAATATGCAGGACGCCTCCCCTCCGAGGAACAATACCCTCTTGAGTGGCATGAGAAACAGCCCCGTCATTAAGCTGGACACCTAGCCTCCTAGGAAATTGATTACCATCGGCAGGTTGGACAGCATGCAATCTGGCAATTTGAGATCTCATTCTTTCATCAAATAGGTTATTCTCCCAAGGATGTGGAACATTAACTAGAGGTTGCTGACCTGAAAAAATTTGGTCATAGCAGAGTTAGGTACCAAAGTAAGTCAGCAACCAGCAATTGCAGGCAATTTGTAGAATCAACGAGGACAAGAGCAAGAACACATATGAGAAAATTATAAAGGTCATGCATGTAGCTGTAAGCTGTGAGACATATGCGCTTTTCTAAGCATTTATAGAAAATCCGGTACCATATCACGCTTTATTATTTATATGTACTACTTCATTGCTCCTCGATGCAGGTTCACTCTTGCCCTTATTCCCTTGAGAAACACTACTACCTCAGACTTTTTCAATGAAGCAACAATTTTTATGAATGTTTGGGCAAAAAAGCCCGTATACAATAAGTACACAAGAAAAGTAGAAAACCTACAAAAAGAGATGGTTTTCTGCAAACGTCACCCAAAAGCTCTATGGGTGCACCAAAAAGAAATGAGGGATAACATGCTACTTCTAAGATGAACAAAACTCATTTCTTTTCCTTCAAAAGCTCTCCTATTCCTTTCCTTCCAAACAACCCACATACATACATGCAGCACAAACTTCCATGCTTACTACTCCTCCTTCTACCAACACTCCAACTCCACATAACATCTTTCAATGTGTCGGCCATCACCCAACATGTGCCAAACCACCTAAAAGGTTTTCCCCATTATCTCGATGCTACTGGACAATGAGAAATTCTCCCAAGCCCTTACACATAAAATACCAACTAACATAATTGACCTTTCTTTCCCTCAAATTCTCAGCCGTCAAACTCACCCCTCTAGCTGCTAACAAAGTGAAAAAAAAACACTTTTTTCTTGCTACCTTCGGGATACAAATCGCCCTATGTGGGAAGACTAGTTCCTCCTGGTCAACAACTTTTCATAGTAGGACTTAACAGAGAATAGCCCACTATCCCAAACTCCACCTCCAAACATCGTGGCTATTCTGTGAAATGCTTTGTTTATGAAGAAATTCAAACTACCTCAGACTTTAATCCATTTTTTCCTACAAGACTTAATTCTTGCATTAAATAAAACTAATCAGTTGTAAAAACTTTGGTAAACAGTAGTTTGTTCCAAAGCAGATGAGTCTATGTCTGTAGATTTGGTAACAAAGTTAACTTCTGCCCATTAAAATTTAACACAAATGCATTTGTTTATAGCTCACTACGTCTTAAAAAGAAAAGGAGAATGCCTATTCAAACTCAAGTATTTATAGCTCACATGTACTCATAAAATAAATTGGCCATAAAATGGTGTTTAGGCAGAACCAACTTTATGACTTAAAAGTCTAGATGTTGTCAAAAGATCAGATCAACCATTTAAAGAACTTACATACATACTTCCCAAAAATTGGCACACCCTGTGCCTAATAAAATACGGCGAGAAAGAGAGCACATGTACAATTTCGTATACGCCGCAGCCACATAGGAAAACTAGTAAATTTGGGATACAGGAATAGAATTCCATTTCAGAAAAAGGGAAATATAAATAGAATTTCATGAACGCACCTAAATGGTCTGGTTTCACTGTCCCGCCACCACGACTGAGACTAGGAGATTCCATGAATGATTGATTCCTCGAAATGTTTGTGTAACAGTTTTGCTTCGGTTTAATAGTTGGTTGAGGAGCTAACCTAATAGGTTGAGCAGATTCAGGAGCTGCTGCCATTTTAGCATATCCAAGATGAGGGGTTAGTGTTGAATTGCTGCTAAATGGCAATGGAGGAGGAGGCAAACCACCTTGAGGGTACTTGAAAGGATCAGGTTCAAAGTATCTTACGTCAGCTTTACCAACAGAACCAGAATTTCCGCTGTTAAAAGAATTGAGTCGCATATCTGGCTGTGAATTTAAGTGCAAAAATGGAGTTGCAGTTGTTCTAGAGCCTGGAGCAAGCTTAGTTTCATTATTGTTTGAAGAAAATGTTGAAAGACCCAAACTCCAGGCTGGATTTGGCAAGCCACCACTATCATGATGGAAATTTGTAGTACCACTAGGAACCCCCTGAACTGAGAAATTTCTTCTCATTCGTTGGACATTAGAATTGTTACTTTGTGGCAAGACGGCTTCCTCCAGTCTGCTGCCGACCATTTTGCCACTGAATCCAAATTTTGATCTATCCTCTATGTTACTTCCTAGTCCAAGGGTCAGAAAACTACCGTCAATGTTTCCAGGGGAAGAAAAATGAGCAGGATTGGCCTTGACATCATTAGGAATTCCTATAGCAGCAAGATTTTTAGAATGCTGAATACCATGCCCTACGTCAAAAGGACTTCCACTTGCCTGCAAGCTATCTTGCCTAATACCTGTTGCTTTCCCAGCCTTTTCAAGAGATGGATATCCAGCTGTGTTGCTTCGCATAGGCATAAAGTTCGTGCTGAGCCCAGGATTCTCGATCTTCATGGGCAAGACACCATCATTCAAGAAACTACCAGAGGTCGGCATGTTGTTATTCATATTTGAATGGTTTATCTCTGCCACATTCCCCATGGAATATGGCATTTCTGATGGAGTGGAGTTGGTTGTAACACTTCTCGCGTTGATTAAATTTGCTTCAAGCTGGTGATGAAGCAAAGCATTGAGTTTCCTTAAATTGTCCATCTGGGAGTTGTTCATCTCATTTACATTTCTTGGAAGAGGGTGTGCCGCAGGCACAGATACAATAGGGAAGGATGTGATATTAGCCCCTGAACTGAACCCGCCTTGGATAACACCGTTAAAGTCAGCAGCTCCACTTTGTCTGATGCTGAGTGCAAGATCATCAAAAGCCTGCAACGAAGTAGGGGCTGGCAGGTTCTCTGGTTTGTCACATCCCATCGAGCAGGTTGAATCTGATCAATTACATGAAAAGGTAAGTTTGACTACTGCCATTCACATAAGGACATCCACTTCATAAAATTAAAGGATATGACAGAGAAAGAAAAGCATATTACAATTATAATTGAATACTCTTCCAGTCTCCTCTTAACTGAAGCTGATTCTAAACAAAAGAGATTCTTCTAAATTATTCCAACAATGAGCCAACTGATCACCTTTTTCCTTTTCTTTTCTTTTTTCTTTTACTGTTATGATACAATTATAACTAAACCCTCTTCCAGTTTCTTCTTAACTAAAGCTGATGTGAACAAAAGAAATACTTCTAAGCTATTCAAAAAATTAAAAAGAAAACAAAGTTCACATGAAGTATAAAAAAATGTCTATCACATACAGAATCCTCAAGACTAAGTGCAAATCAAGAGGACACCAAATACATGGATTCAGTTATATGAAATTTTGATATAGCACAAGTTATGAGCTCCACAGTGTTTCTCAAAATTTTAACTGTGAAGCCTTCGCTATGTGCTTGAAACGAACATAGAGTATTTTGATACAAAACGTTTACCAACAATGTTCCCAATTCCGAAAGAGCCATTTCCTTCCATTGTACAATGATAAATTCAAACCTATTTGCTAACATTTGGCTCGACATAGAATAAATGAAACACCTCCAAGAAACGAAAAGGAAATGCAATTACATCACAGTTGAAACAACAATAGGTGACACTATCACAAAACACACAAAGAAAGCAAGTTTAAGTGTTTTAACCATCTACATTTCACTGCTAATTAGTTTAACAAGTCCCATTCTCACCAGATTGACACAAAAATAAAACAAGATGAACTCGCTGCGAAAAAATAAAAAACAAAAGTGAAATTACATAACACACAATCGTCTTGACTCTTGATTGTCTATTCTTTTTTTCTATTTTTTAATAACCAAGGTGTCACGGCCAGCTTGCGCGCAAGCTGGATTAAGTCCAGGAGTACCTGCTACTCTTTTAAGTGATAAACCCTAGGCATTCAAGAACAGTAACCCGGTACATATAATTAAACCGATACACATATATTACTCCTTGCTTTTATGAGAACTCAATAAATTACAGCCATAAATGAAAAAAAAATTGCAAAATCCAAATGAAACTACTGTGTATATCTGTACCATAAAATTGATCACAACAAAACGTAATCCCCACACACTAATTACATACACAACATGATCACTTTAGAAAAAATCAAAATTAACACAAAATATTTAGACAAGAAAAATTAAAGCTATATATTAAAAAGGAAAAATGAAATCGGTACCAGTGATGAATTTTTTTAATCTGATCGGAGAAATTTCAATTTAGAGAGAGAAAGTGAGGGGTTTTAGAGTGAGAGAGTGGTGGTGGTGGTAGGGTGTTTGAGGGGTGTGTGTTTTTGGCTCTATAAAGAGTTTTTAAAGGGTTCGGTGGTGGGACCGTTTCTTACTTTCTTATGTGACACGTGGACTTGAAAAAGTTGCACTTTGTGGCTTGAAGTTCGAAGTTGACGTGGCATTGTTGGGTCACCAGCTCAACACAATGACACCACCAATAGCATCATCATTAGATATATGGGCTTTTTCGTCTTTATAGATTAGAATCTTAGGGTAGTTTTGGTAATGAAGAATATAAGAATTAACGTGGCGTACTTAGAACGCCGACTTAATTACCAGCGTGGCATAGAGCAGCACAAAGTCTCCATGTAGACCAATTCAATAGTAGTAGTATTATTCAATTGTTTATACTTTTATTTTTTGTTTACTCATTATATCAAACTAATATCTAATCAATTAAATGAAACACACATATTTTCTATGATTTGATTAAAAAAATTAATGGACTTTGGTAATGTTTAACTTTGTGATTGCATTAATGCTTTAAATTTTTTTGAAGGAAAGAAAAAAGAAGCAATCCCAACAGAAAAAGATAGAGAAAATGTAAAGGGGAATAAGACAAAGGCAAAGACATTTTAAAGTCTTTGGCCATGGCCCCACTTCAGAAATAGATTACAACTATAATAAACTATCCATGGCACGGCACAACCAAGAACAGGATAAGGCTACAACGTAATTGTAAATACTAGTAAGATGTCACCACCCCCCGTATCTATCCTACTTCTGTTCTCGAGTCTTCGTTGCCAAAGAAGTGGGATTGGATTGGATTAACAAAAAGTAAAGTAGATGTACAACAAATATCTCAACAATTCCTGAATTTCATGTGGTAGATGTATTGAATTTTCATTAAACTATCTAAATGGATGGAATTCTAAACTCTTCTATCCAAAGGTGAAAATGGTACGAATATAATCCGAGACATGGTGACACCACTAATCAGGTCCCAGTTCTAAAAGTCCACGTAGAGATGTGAGATGACAATAAAGGCACATGAAAAATAAGCAATCTTGCGAGGGGGGAAAGGAATATTCAGAAAGCATAAATTAGTGATGCAAGTAAATCGAGTGTCCAGAGAGATCGAACGTGTACTAGTCCTCTTTTTGAAGGTTGCGTTTACAAATAATACATTAGTATATCAAAGTTAACGGAAACAAAATGCTATAGGTATTGCTGGTCCACTTGTCTTCTACCTGCAAAATTTTTCTTCTATAGAACTTTCTACTATCTCCTTTTAGATGTCTGTTCACAATTCGCTAAAGATAATTACTCCTAAAAAAATGGACTATACTCAATAAAAATGAAGAAAGATATAACAAATTTAGGAAGAGAGCAAAATTGGACAATCATCTCTTTGTAGGTATCAAGGGTCTAAACTTGGTTCCAAAAATTGTTAAAGCCCTATTGTAGGATCATGAACCTTCCACGAATAACAAACCAATTCACAGTAGCCAGACACTACTCTTCTTTTAAATGCTGCTGCTGCCGTTTATGGAAGAAAATGCAGCCCAAGGATGCCACAAGCCCCACGAGGTAACCAGCTATAGCTCCATAAGTCACACAAATAGGCCATTCCTACACGAAATACCAATTTTCCATGCATCAGGAAAAAAGAATCTTTAGCAAAACATTTTCCAACAGCGTGGAGAGGTCTGCAATGAAGAAGATATCCCAAAATATCTTTTCAATTTCACCAAGAGCACAGCCCACACAATAAACCCAGGAAGAGAAAGTGCGTACAAAGGAGTTCGCATTCCAAGTAACAATGGAGCCAGTGACACACTGCTAATGTGGCTTTAAACTGGTAATAAATGCATATAAATCAGGCAAAAGACGCGCACAGGAAATACTTATCATCCACCAATCACAGTTGCACAACTTGATATAAACAAATTTGTGAAATACACTTGGTATAAAACTGCTTCTTCCTCTTTCGTTCCTCAATTTTACTGCTATTGTTTGCATTCATCTGCCTATAACTTAATTTGCAACAAGCATATCTCAAGCAAGCAAAACTAATGTAAATATGTGTGCTCACAAGACAAAAAACATAACAGGAGAACATAACACCACTCAAACAAAAAGATGAAACAGCTGACAACAGTACTGGTGCCAAACTTTTTTCTTCTCCTTTTGTTCACCTTTTTTTTTTTTTTTTTTTGCATATATACTGATATAGCCTTTATAATGTTTCATTAGAGTAAATTCAACTACTATCTGAAAAGTAGTAAATGAACTATTAGCTTAGTTTCCTGAATTTCCGACACCCTTTCTCACTTAAAGATGGCTCGCTTCAAAGTGTCCAAAGCAACACAAACAGGTTTTCCAACAGAAGTGTTCCCCTGAGTTCTACTATTGTTGTGCCACCATGTAATTGGTGTGCAAAAAATGAACTTAGTTCAAATTCATTTCAGTTCATACCCACTACTTCAAAAGCTCCAGTTATCTAACTCCTAGCACCAACACTGAAAATAAGGAATGAATATCAAGCTTTATCTTCTGGCAGAACTGTGTATCCTAACTTTGTATGCACAAGGTTAATTAAGGTGAGCAAGGTTCATTCAGGTGTTCACACCCCTTTGAAGGACCTTTTTCAGAATATTCACTGCATTTCGTCACTTCACAATGCCCCAATTGCTGATTTTTTTACTGCCCAGGGATGGAATTTATTTCCTAGAAGAAACTTAAATGATTGGGAGATTGAAACATCTTGCTTACTGTTACAATCACTTAGTTCCATAGTCTTGGATCCTCACAAAGTTGACTCTATCAAGTGGAAACATAACTCAACTGGAGCATTCTCTGTTAAGTCTTGCTACAAGTTATTCACAGTTTGCAATTCTACTTCCTGGTCTTGGAGGAAGATTTGGTATCACAAAGCTCCCTTAAAGATTTCTTGTTTCTCTTGGCTTGTGGCTAAAGAAGCATGTCTCACCCAAACAAACCTTCAGAGAAGAGGAATGCAACTTTGTAGCAGATGCCCTCTTTGTGGGGAGAGCCCTGAAGACATCCCTCATCTTTTTTTGCATTGCAAAGCGTCATATCAGATATGGAGCATGTTTTTTGCTATATTGGGCTTGTCTTGGACAATGCCCCACTCCATTCTGGAATTTTTGCATAGTTGGGGAAAAGGTGGTCTCAACAAAAAGGCTCGTAAGCTTTGGAACACTATTCCTATGGTTATATGGTGGACAATATAGTTGGAAAGGAACAATAGAATTTTTGAAGGCAAATACAGCAACATACTTAGCCTTAAGAATAGATGTATTTCTTTGTTAGCTTTTTGGTGCAATTTGACCTTGACAGATGATGTTCATTCCTTGTTAGATTTGATCGAGGCTTTGCATACTTTGTAATTATCTAACGCACAGTCTTTGTGCTGTTACATCATTTATAAAAGATTATCATTACCTATCAAAAAAAAAAAAGGTTCATTCAGGTGGCTCGATTTCTTCTTTAAAAGGATACCAGAGAAGAACTTGTTAAAAGGGAATACAATATAAATAAGGTCTGCTGAGCAACTTTTATGTATGCTATGGCGAGAGCCGCGAAACTACCAAAAAAAAAAAAAAATCATAATATCATACGGTAGATTAGTGAGGCTTTAGTCAGAAGGAGACTTGGTGGATGAAATTAGTGATTCTGAAATTTAAAAAACTGCACTATGAAGCAGACTCAATCTCTATATAATCAATCTTGGGTCCTGGACAATAAGGTAACCTACCTGCCATGGGCTCTCCCAATCCAGTGGCATAGGCCAAGCACCAAACCACGCTCCAATAACAGCTCCATGAGCTGGTAGACAGATCATATAGTCTGTGGAGCTATTTGCCCTGCAAGAATAAAACATTCTTACAAAGCTCTTGGACAGCTCATAGATATAGGTACTAAATGCCTACAGATCAGGAAGTGGAAATTACTTTGTTCTAGCAAATATACGATGCCAATCAGTCCATGATGAGCCATAAACACAAGCCGCTGGTACGAACTGCCAAACCAACATTTAGCAAAATTACTCAAAAGATAAAACTGTCTAAACCAACATAGGAGAAAAAAATGAACAAGGACAAAATACCAATACTACCATCACATTAACGTATGATAAAGTGGTCAAACTATCCTACCATTTGCCAGCGTTCTACATAAACAGGGTATAATTTCCCAGGATTTCCCCTGCTAATCTTTTTCTTTTCTTCTCTTTTCCATTTTTCCCTTAATTACTTGGACCGGATTTATATAAGCATTAGATGGATCCACTAAACTACAATTCTGTTATACTGCTTGTAAAAGCCACAATATATTTCCATTAAATAAATACTACTAGTTGTTAACTTACAGTGAGTATTGACATCAAAAGAGACCAATGAACGGTCTTGGGGAAATACCTGTCATAAGACATGATGAAAGAGTAGTTAGGATAAGAAATACTACATTTCAGAAGCTATAAAGTAACACAGAACCATTAAGATTTGTATAATGATTAACACAGTCGAAGTTGAGGTTGGTCGAAGAACACATAATGAGTCCTCAAGTTGCAGGAATCAGATGTAGAAGTATATAGCTACCCGCTATAACAGTTCAAAGTTGTGAAACACAGAGAGCACTTTAAACACCTAATGATCAAGCACGGACATTCTCATAATCTAGTTTTCCATCCAACCTCAACTTCGACTTCAGGCTTCAGTACCATTACAAAAGATTCAAAACACATGTACAGCATTACTTACTCGAAACCAACAGGTGCTCCTAATATGATAGCACCCAGTGCATTTACTACGGCACCTACAATCACAATACAAGACAATTCATTCATACATATTAATAAACGAATCTTCAACAATTAACATAACATTAATAACATAATTCCAAATCTAAAACTAACCGGCAGGAAGCGCCAGCAAGCCTCGTCCTACAGCATTAACATACTGCAAATATCCACATAATTCAAATCAAATGATAGTAATAAAGTATGTAAAATATCTCCTACTATTAAATTAAAAAAGTTAAAAATGAATAATAATTACAGAGCATTGACTCGTATCGTGTCGAAGGTGACTGTAAAGAAGAATCACAAATGGAGCCACAAACACCTGACAAATTAAATTAAATTCGAATCAAAATAATGAATATGTAAGAATGAAAATAACAGTGCACATAATAATGGAAATGATTTTATAATGCTTTAGAATTGTGAAAAACGTACGGAAATTAAACGAAGGGTTTGAGAAGGGTGCGTGATGAGATCAATGGAGTAAATGTGATTAGCTACCCACAAAGCTAAACCTAACCCTACTCCACATATTAGGTGAATAATAAGAGCTTTGAATGGTGATACAGATAATATTAATCTCGCATTTTCGCTATTTGGATCATCGCTGTGCTGTTGTTTATTCTTAATCTTCTTGTTAATCTTTTCCTCCATCTTGATTTTGGAAACAAACCAAAAAAGTGTTTCGTTCTTCACTCCTTGGAATTTAAATTGGGTGATTTGACCAATAGCCATGTTTTAATAAAAAAATTCACTACATATACCTTTATCCTTGGTTATAATTTTTTGTTCCCACTTAAAAATGACTTAGAAAAATGGTCTTGATAGGCAATACTTCACGTTATAAATTTACAAGTGTTCCCTCGGATAAAACACTTCAAGTATACATTGCAAGTGTTGATTGTAAGGCGGCACTTCAAATTATCTGGGGAGTATATTGACAGAGATAAAAAAGTCAAGTACTCTTCCGTGGTTACACTTGTCAAGTTAGTGAGGTCATTCTTATAAAAGCACTTTAAAAGGGGTCAATAAGGAAAATCATTGCCAAAGGTGTCCTAGTTTTGTAAACTCCCCCATTTTAAAGCTCTAAATGACGGTGGGCGAAGTGCACCAAGGCCACTTTTGGTAGTGGTCTTTGGTTTGAGGCCACTCTTTTTATTGGTTTAACATGAGAGACCACTTTTTGGAACTTCAATTTTTTGAGTTGAACTTCACACAAGTTCAGCCCACAAGGATTGAAGTTCAACTTCAGCCCACCACAAGGATTGAAGTTCAACTTCAGCCCACCACAAGGATTGAAGTTCAACTTCAGCCCACAAGGGTTGAAGTTTACTCATCTATACCTAAAAGTTCAGCCCTTACAAATTGAAGTTGAAACTTCATAATTTAGGAATACCAATGACAAAAGTGGCATGTGGGTGAAAATTTTACAATGACGAATATCCAGTGGTTGCAAGATTTGAATGGATATAGTTATTTATGTAAAGCTTTACAAATACCGACTATCCTCATTTAGCACTCTGAAAATGTAAAAAATTCACTCAGAGACCACTTTTACCACTGGTATTTAGTTTAAAGCTACTTTTTTTTATTGGTTTTACATGAGAGATCACTTTTTGGAACTTCAATCTTTGTGGGTTGAACTTCATGCTTAAGTTATGAAGTTCAACTTCAATCCATAAGGGTTGAACTTTTAGGCATAGATGCCGTAAACTTCAACCCTTGTGGGCTGAAGTTTGAACTTCAATCCTTCTGGTGAGCTGAAGTTAAACTTCAACCCTTGTGGGCTGAATTTGTGTGAAGTTCAACCCAAAAGGATTAAGGTTCCAAAATATGGCCTCCCATGACAAACAAATAAAAAAAGTGACATCAAACCAAAGACCACTGTCAAAAGTGGCCTCTCATGCACTTTTTCCTCTGAAAATGACTACTCGATGGCTGATTTGGAGAAATATGACATCATAAGCAATTGTTTGCCTTTTTGCCCGTCCTAACAGTGGTTTGGCAAAAATATCTAGATGGAAATGCCCCTGCCAAACTGTTGGGTCGGGGCCAAGACTTGCCTTTAACCCCTCTCTGCTTTTCAATACTTATCCCTTCAAGTGTTGGCAAAAGGCAATACTTGCCAGGACTTGGTCGTAAGTCTTGGCAAAAGGTCAAGACTTGCCTTTGACCCCTTTCTATTTGCTAACACATGTCCTTCAAGTGTTAGCAAAAGGCAACACTTGCCAGCACTTGGTCGTAAGTCTTGGCCCCCCTTCTAGTCTCTTCCTGCATTCTCGCCATATAACTTGAAGTATTTGCAAAACAACACATGCCCTTAAAGTCTTAACCCCATGCTAATACTTACAAATTTTTGCCTTAAAATTTTGGCTCCGGACTATATAAGAATATTTTGCTAAAAAATTATTTAATACGGATAATTTTGCAAATCTACTTCTTATGGAGGGCGCCCAGTAAAAATTTCTGGGGGCTTAACCATAATGGTCCATCTCAAGCCTTTAGCCCAACACTATCCATGCTTTTGGTTTGGAAGAATTACACTAAGATACACGTTAAGGACATTTTTTATGAAATATCAATCTAAGGTTAACAGGGTCCCTTGATTTCAATCTCAAATCAAAAGGGTTGAACTTAGTTTAATCTGCATGAACTACAGCCCCAATGGTCTCGATGGTCTAAAGATAGGCATTTTGGTCTAAAGTGGTCAACTTTTGCAAAAATACACCTAAAAGTGATTGGACCAATAACGGCACTTGCTAAGATGCAAGTTTTTGCACGTATTAACCTTCTGGCGCTTTCAGCTCTGTAAGAGAACTATTTTACTTTTATTAGTCTCAATCACCTAATGAATGAGGCTAACTTAGGCTAACACTTACACTTCCCCAAAATTATGGCTGTTGCTAATCGTTAAATTGTGTACAGGAACTTTGGGTTTGTAAATAAGGAATGAGGCCACCATAATGTTCCGGTTTGTCAAGCATGATAATCACTTTTATCGTTTTTGGTCGGTGATTGGATCTCAGAAACCTTGTGCTATGAATTAATTAATTCAGTCATATGATCTGGCTTTATTAGTTCATTCCCAACTTTTCCCTTGCAAGGATCTCGCATTATCAGTTTGCCTCTTTAGGACAGCTAATTGCGTTGGCCTCTTAATCTACAACTAATTAATAAAATTTTCTGCTGTCGCTAATTAGGCAATATAACTTATTAGCACATGAAAAACTCATACAACACTTCAAGGTGCACAGTTCTTTAACGTCATATACACCATACTAAATTATCTTTTACTACTCCCTCCGGCCCATATTATTTGATTTTTTGATTGTTTTCACACAGATTAAAAAATTCACTTTTTAGCATTAATTAAGGTGATCATTTACGATATTAATCTTTGTCTCTTTCAAATTTACTTATAGAAATTTGTGAGGACTTTTAAAAAATGTATTTAGATTATTTATTGACAAGGGTATATTTGGGAAAAATCATTTAAAAGCTTCTTGAACTTTGAACAAATCAATTATTTTAGACCAAGTAAAAAATATCAAAAAATCAAATAAAATAGACCGGAGGGAGTATCTGTTTAGTAAAATTCATGGCCATTTCATTTATATTAATAGCCTGTTTGGGATTGCTGCCAAAAACTGCTTATTTTGAGAAGTACTTTTGGCATAAGTACTTTTTAAAAAAGTACTTTTGGATAATAAGCAGTTTGTGTTTGGACAACTCATTGGAGAAGTACTTTTGATAAATAATTTGTGTTTGGTTAATCGTTACGAAAAGTACTTTTCAGTATCAAATTACGAAAAGGACATCCAAGTTCATTTTACATTTGGATTAATTAAAAAATAATAATTTTGAATATTTATCATAAAAGACTTTAATTAGAAAATTTATTTAGTTAAATATAAAATATAACGTAAAAGATATAAATTTAAGCTATTGAATAACATAAAATATAGTTACATCAAAGTGATAACGGCATTAGGAATTTCTAGTAATCACTTGCTTTTAAAAGATGATTTAAAGAGTAGGACATCCTATATATGCTTGATAGTAATACCTAAAAATAAAAATTAGTCCTAAAGGAAGAAGATTTGTAAAAGTACGTAGTAGAAAAAAATAGGAAAAAGAAAAATATAATTGTATTTTGAAAGAGATATGGTTAATTTATAAGGAATAATATGGTAAATATGAATTCTTGGTAAGGATATTTCAGTCTTGAAAAAATTAATAAACTGCTTCTGCTTCTGCTTCTCGGAAGAAGCAGATATTTGTAGCTTCTTCCCAACAGCAGAAAAACTGCTTCTGCTTCTACCTAAAAGTACTTTTTTTTAGTTGCCAAACACCTCAAAATTCCAAAAAAAGTACTTTTGTTGAAAAAAAAGCACTTTTGGCTTTGGAGAAGCAATGCCAAACAGGCTATAAGTATTGACTTTGAGTGTGATTGGAAGTCATTTGAAATTTAATAATGTGCCACGCGTAACAAGTTATCGTACTTTAAATGATGTTTTCCCCTTACTCTAGTGTTTATTGTAAAATGTTTGATAATTGATCTACTATATAATCATATAGATTTTGTTCACCTCTTGCATCTCATCTTTGATTAAACGTACAACTTACACAAGTTGAAGTGCATTTTTCTAAGTGGAAAAGGAAGTTTGCAGAAAAGCAAAAATACAGTATAACCAAATGACTGACATTATGTTTGAAATTATTTTTCGCATGAAAATTAAATTTTAGATATTAATTCCCTCTACAAAAGGGATATGGCTCAAGGATAAAGAATGCCAGAAATGCTAAAGTGCAATGATCACTAAAATTATTTTTCTACTTAACAGCAAGACAATCTCGTGTTTAGGCAGCATAGCTAGCTCAGCTTGGCTTGACTCAACTCGTTTATATTTTGGCTCGGCTCAATTTTCGTCATGCTTAGGTCGACTCGACTTAATGTTAGTTAAACTTTAGCTCAACTCAACTTAATTTATGTATAAAATTACAAGTTACCAAATGAAATTACAGTTTGCAGAGGGGAAACACGAATTACCATATAACATTATGTATAAAATTACAGAACAAATAAATATTTATACTTGCATAAAAGTTTACTATCACCGTCTAATTTTATAGGTTATCAATCAAACACATGAACATGTACAAATATATTGTCTAAAAGATGAATGCATGTGTTTATGTGTAAGTTCAAAAAGCTGTGATTTCTAACTACAAGTGAATGTTAATTTTGATTTAGCACAAGAAACAATTTATATTTGCCTTTTGTCTTTTCACAAAGATAAGCCACATGCAACTTCACAACCACTTTAGTTTTTGGCTAAAGTAGTGTGACAAATAATAGAGACACATAAATAGTAGTAGTTCCATAATTCACATTCAATCAAATGCAATCACCAATCACCATTCATTTCATCAGATGAAAACATATTACTACCATATTTAGTACATTCTCATGAGACACTTTAAACACTTATAACTGAAAAAATAATAAAAGCTTGTAATAAAAGAAAGCACCCTAGAAAAAGAAAAAAAAAAAATTATCATACGTTGTAAAAGACACACGACCGTTATTCCAGTTAGCAGCATTTTAGCCAACTTGCTTCTTTTATGTTCCTTGTCTTTCAAAGAAACGCGGCTCTTATACTATACTATTCTTAACAACAAATATATATATTCTTTACAAAAACTAACCTAAAAATACCCAAAATTACAAACAAAAACTCAACCTTACCTTACCCCAACTTGTATCTGTAAACCCTAATTCCCTTCACACATTTTCTTATGTAATGCATACAAAAATAACATAGCCCTAATCTTAATTACTCTCAAGTTTCTATTTTTTCATTTGTAGTCTTTAATATCCTTTGTTTTTGCTTGAATTGTGAGGTAATTGAAGTTGAATTATAGTTGCAAAGGGTATGGAAATTAAAAAAGAATTAGTTGAAGGGAAGATGGAGTTAAAAAAGAGTGAAAAAAATGAATTTGGTGATGGGGTTGCATGGTATAGAGGTGCAATGGTAGGAAAAGGAAGTTTTGGATGTGTTTATTTAGCAACTTTAAAGAACCCCAGATTGAGTTATAGCTATTTTCCATCAGTTATGGCTGTTAAATCTGCTGAAGTATCGAATTCGGGTTCAATTCAGAAAGAAAAAGAGGTTCTTTGTAACATTAAAGGGTGTCCTTATATAATTAAATGCTTTGGTGATGAAACTACTACTGGTTGTAATGGTGCTATGGTTTATAACTTGTTGTTGGAGTATGGTTCAGGTGGAACCCTAGCTGAGAGGATCAAGATAATAGGGAGCAATAATGGATTGGCTGAATTTGAGGTAAGGAATCATACAAGATCTATGCTTAGAGGATTACATTATATTCATACAATTGGTTATGTTCATTGTGATATGAAACCTGATAATGTATTGCTTGTGCCGAAGGGCGGTGGAAGTAGTGAGTTTAAGGCCAAGATTGGTGATTTAGGGTTAGCTAAGAGAGAAAAACAGAGCAAGAAGAGGAGGTTGGAGCCTTATTGGAGGGGTACTCCGATGTATTTGTCCCCTGAAGCTGTTTCGGATAATGTACAAGAGTGTCCTGCTGATATTTGGGCTTTAGGGTGTATTGTACTTGAGATGTTAACTGGGAAACCTCCATGGGATAGGGAAGATGAAATGGATGCTGAGGATGTTCTTAGAATGATTGGGGGAGGGCAGGAATTGCCTAAGATTCCGGATGACTTATCCAAGGATGCAAAAGATTTCTTGAAGGGTTGTTTCGTGAGGAACCCTAGGTATAGATGGACCGCGGAGATGCTGTTGACTCATCCATTTGTTGAGGGATTAATTGAAGATGACGGAGTTGAACCTCCACAGGAAGTTGAGGATATAAATGAAGTTGATTCTATTCTATTGGTTACTGAGAGTGATGATGAATTAGCCTATTTGTCAGAAGATTGGAGCTGTGTATCTGATGATGATTCCGTTGATTACTGGTCTGATGAAGATTCTGAGGATATAGAGAATGAAATGACATCGTATTTTGCTGAAGATAGGATATTTAAAGTAGAAGAAAGTTTAGCTGTTATAAGCTCCACCATTGATGGTGGTTCTGGTCATATAATTGGCCCATCAATTGAGGTTCCTTCAGGGAATCCGACAAACAATTCGCCGAAATGTCCATTAAATTTGACCATTCCTGCAGGAGTCTAGCAATAGCTGGCAGGATGGAGATTTAAACGTTGATTTATACATTAAATTCATTGATTCGTTACTAGACATATGCATTGTAGTCGGTACAAATTGGTTGGAGATTAAATGATAAGTATCTGTTATTCTTTTTCATGTGTTGCTTCCAAGCCTCTACCTTTACTTTTTGCTGTTGCAGAATTCCTTAGAGGTCTAAATCCGTGCTTGTTGCTCCATGTAACTTTGATTCTTTTGGAACAGGACGAACTTAAAACAGTTTTCGGTGGATGTTTGAAGTTGGATAATCTATTTAACCTTTTGCAATGTCAAGCTAGACTCTATTTACATTTCTGAATGAACGGGTTTGTGCATACACACACATTGTATATGTTAGCTCAACTTCAGTTTGTCAACAATTGTTTTTCAGGAGCTAAGCTTTCTAGATTGGCTGGGACAATGTAGATTTAGACATTAACCACAAGCAGGGAAAGTGTCATTTCTGGTTGTCATTGGAACTCTTAACTAATGTGAGTGCAATGGTTATTGTAGGATGCTTGTCATGGAACAGCTTTAGTCTTCTTCAACACCGTCTTCTCATCATGAAAGTCCCTGAACCAGCTGACAAACCAGTGAGATTTCAGTCGCCAGTCTTTTGAGTCACTTCTTTCTAACTGGAAGGAAGAAACGGTTTTAAACTTTTCTCTGTTCTTCTGGAGCTAAAGCAAATTTATCTTTGCAAGTCATGTCTATAATTAAATCCTATTTAATATTTTATTACCCTTTGACAACAAAGGTAGGGAATCCTTGGTTTTGAGTCGATATTGTGCAGGCCATATTAGTAAGTCAGTAACATACATACTATATTTTGTGACTGGAGAAACTTCACATTTGTTTTCTAAATGCATGTGTGTTACTACTGAACTTGGGATAGTAAGAGATATAAGAGATATTTAGCCAGAGATATAAGTTTCATAAAGATTGGATTGTTCTTTGGATCATGGCAAGCTCATGATGCGGGTTTCTGCTAGATCATGTTGGCACATTAAGTTTAGTTAGTCAAATTGCAGACGAATTTGGAAGAGCATCGTACTAATTCTATTTGAATCATAGAAAACAATGCAGCTGAGAAGAGAGGACAACCATATAGACCTTGTGCCAATTGAATAAGAAGAAGAATCAACAGATCCTTCTTCTAAACCTTTCTACTGCTAATAGCTCAACCATTCCATCATTTCCATAGTTTGTTCAACTTTCAGTGTCCTCGTTTCTTGGCCCCTGGATTTGAATCTTTTAAAAAAGTTTCTGGCTTCATAGGACACCATAAACTGTGCAACCGCTTAATAAGCCAAAATTATATTGTCATTCTTACTACGCAATGTGCTCATTGCCAGATGAGGGTGTCAAGTCTGTGAACAGATGGCTACAGCTAAGTTGCTTCTGAAGCAGAGGTGGCTGGCAAGCCTGAAAATGAAGAGCTTTTATGAAGCCAATGGTGATGGTCCTGATGATAAGAAGAAATACTTAGTATGGTATATTAACAATTAAGATCAAGTGATTTTGTTGTTTCAAGTGCAGCCGCTTTTGCCCATCTGTTTTTCATTGGCAAGCAGGAGTTACCAATACTCAAGAAGTCTGTTTGTATTGTTCCAGTTTTATGTTCTTGGTTTAGTTCAAGAGAGTTGCATCATATCTGGAACTTTTACCCATGTGCACTTGTGAAGGTTAAATTCTCTTGTTTTCCAGGTTCAATACAGAGTTGACACACTAGGTGTACATTCATTTGTTTCCATTTATCAATGTCAAAATAAATGCTATTAAATTCACCAAGGTTTACGAAACAAATCCTACGTATAAAATACTGAGAAACTCTTCTTCTAATTTATACTTCGATTTAACTTATATGCACTGACATGTAAAAAAGGTTTTCTCTATGCATGTTAATAGTTTCACTTATTATTGATAATAAACGATAATTATTTTTAGGGGGGAAATAGTTATAGTTAGGTCTTCTAAAAGCAAAATCACGAAGGGAAGCGGAAGAAAGAGGGAACCTAAAGAGTGTTCTTTTTGTCTTTCCCTTTCTTTTACCAAAAGGAAACCTCTTTGATGGTCTCTTCATCAAGGAATCCATTTTGCTTCATAGTTTATATTACCCCTGTTGATTTGGGCGGCGGAGTGCATTAATAAATAATGATTAGATTGATTAGGTTTTGAGCATTGTATGTTCAACTCGGTTTAGAATCAACATTGACCTAAAGATGGCTAAGTCCATTATTCAACATTTCCTAAAGCCAATATGAATACAGCTGGATTCCAAGAAAGAAGAAAAAAGACACGAGGTGTAAAAAGCCATGTAATTGTCAAATGGAGTCAATGGTCATAGAAAGCGGCTGGAATTAAATCATTAATTACTAGTACTAGTATGTGCATCAATTTTGAATTGAACTTTCCAAGTACAGATTTAGCACAACTTGTTTCTGCTTTACAATCTAGTAGGGCTGATCTTGTTAGAATGGTAGATTTTTTTTTTTTTTTTTGGTAGAGAAACGGAGAGTGCATGAACAATACATATTTGTATGAACTTTATATATTGATTAGGTGTAAACATTAGGTATTATAAATAAGGTTAACCAAGCATGCATAATGTTAAATTTTCAGCGAAATTGAGATGATTCTAGCTATTTGTGTAAGCCTCAGAGCAAAATAGCAAATATTTAATAAAATAGACGAAGTGGGCATAAACTCCTTCGAAAATAAAATAAAAATATAGTCTAACCATTTAAATTATGTGTCTTTTGGCATTTCCATAGGACCAATTTTGGTATCTACTCATCCTATGGTGTTACGTTTTGCTTCTGAAAACAGAAAGGCAAAAAGAAAGAAAAAGAAAGGTGTTCACGCCATTGTTGAGGTGAGCATATTCTATATATACCATTAACTCTTCTGGCGCCCTATCATTGCAGCTTTGAGCCAGTGTTTTACCACTTTACGTATGACATAAGATTTCCAAATTATTAAGGGGTCGTTCGATTGAATTATTTTTTATGTATGTATTAGTAGTACGGGTATTAATAATATAGAGATTATTAATGTGGGTATTACCAATGCATGAATTAATAATATGGTTATTACCTATGTAAGGATTATAATGTAGAGAAAAGAATTAATGTACGGATTGCAATATACGAATTAGTTTTTATTAAATAATTAGCAATATTTATTTATTTTTCAAATAAATTAAAAACTACACATAGTATACGAATGGGTAGAATGCTTGTGGAAACAAAGATGAGTATTTTCGTGCAGCTTTGTTTTAAATTCATCTAAATATGACTGAAGTACTATAAAGCTTTCATCCAGATAATTAGGGAAGTTGTACCGTTATTTCTTTGCTTTTCATTAAAACGATGAAAAAGATTTGGGGATCTATATTAGGAAAAACAAACATTATAGTTTTTCCGTATATCTTTTCAGGAAATTTTGCTGAAATTTATCTCCCGTTAATCCTATTTCCTAAATGTATACTGGCCGATTTTAGTAGACTTCTTAACAATTGTATTCCAATGCAGAATGCCAAGTCCACCCGAAAATCTACTTTGTCGTCTGGAGCATCGATATACAAATTTACAATTTGGAAATGTGAAGACTTCAGAGTTGAGATGTAGAATGGCAATTAGATTTGGAAATTTGTCGTCTGGTCCCAATGCAAAATGGCAAGTTCTGCCCAAAACCATACACATGAAAAAGGCTATGAAACAATACAATTATTTGTTATCATGAACATACAAAACTAAAAGTTGTTTATGAAAGTAGTATTACTTTAGCATCTTGCAGTAAATGCTGTACAAGCTCTCACAACGCCCTGGGAGAACATGATAAGCAACAGATTCATAAGGCTTCATAAGTTTAGACAAGATTTCGCCATGCTGATCCGGGTTGAAATGTTTGAAGCAGAGGTTTTCCAGCTGCTCCTTCCAGGTTGGAATGCGTAGGCGGTTAGCAAGAGGAATGAAGATTTCCAAAGTTTCCTTGGCAAATTTTTGCTGCTTCATCAATCGTAATGCATCCAAAGTCATCATATTTTGTAAGCGATCAGCTAGAGTTATGAGAACAGCCCTGGTATCGACCATACCAAGGAACATGTTCTGTAATCGATCTGCCTCAACAGTTTTACCAGTTGCATTGAAGTCTCGCGCGAGCTTGATCAACTTACTAAACTTTGACGCCTGCAAGAAATAATACAAGTTAAAACATGTGTAACGTTCAAGAAACCTCGTCAAACTAGCGATATCTAGATGTTCGATAGTCCTATTATATCTTAACCTTCACTAATCAGAGATATACTCAGAGAACATAGAACAACAAGAATTAAACAAAGTCAAAATCTCCATACCCCATCAACCAAATCAGCAACCCCAGCTCCTAATGTCTGGAAAATACAGTCATAAGTCATCCAAGCATCGTCATCAAGCGTGTGGTGGAGAAGTCCAGCTGCAACGACTGTCGAATTAGCCCCAATCGTTGCGAGTAAAGATGCAGTCTCAATGCAATGCTGTAAATAAGTATCGCCAGATGCTCTCACCTACAAAACCAATACTCGTAATAACACAGAGGTTAAGGAAACAACAATGACCAAATCAACAAGGAAATTAGTTACTATCAATAGTTAGACAAACAAACAGTCATCTACCTGTCCTTTATAGGCTTCCTCAGCTTCATAAAATGCCTTGACCACAAAATCATTATGAAAGATTTTATGCCTCGCCTGTGCATTCAACAACAGATTCTTAGCAGAATTGGACTCCAATAAACCTTCCTCCATGTTAATTAAAAGGTTTACTATATGTGTAATACGATTTACATTGTAAAGCGCTTCTGACGAAATCCAGAATTACAACACTTACGTAACAAACAATGTTCTGAAAATATTACATGATTACCTCAAAATCGTCGCAATCAACGATGTCTTATCTAATGTGGAATTTTGTATATAAGGCGACCAGCGTTTTCGATCAGACAAGAGCAAAGAACTAAATCCCGTGAATATACACATGGTAATTTTGTCAGTTTACTTAAAATTTTATCACTAAATCATAGTAAATCTTTTTGTGGTCTCACTTTAATATATATCTTTTTTAAATTAAGATTAAATTGTTTATTTTGAATACTAACATCAAGACTCGAGTAAGTAGTCTTCTCTTTGTAGATCACACCGTGCTTGTTATAAATTCAAATTTAAAGTGTTAAGTCACATTGTTGTAAGTTTGAGAGTCGTATAATTTTGTTATGCCTTTCGCATTAATTGATATGCGTGGTATGTCCCTTTGAAGGCTTCCGATTAAAATCTCCGTGGTATACGCTGTGTTTGATTATGTTGACGTAGCAAAATGGAAAAGTTACTAAATTATTAGCTACCAAGTTTTATGTACTAGAATTATGTACTCCTATAACATTTACAATTTTAAAGTTGCGCATACTGCATAAGCCTTCTCATGTTGCATCAATCCACCTAGAACAACATTGATGGACGCCCTTATCTGAATTATGTATTCCTATGAACTAGTGCACTCGCCCACTACTTTCACCGCGTCAGTCAATCAATAGGAAGTCTCTCAAACTTCAGAAAAAATGACATAGAGTTCAGCTCAAAATTTCAAGAAAAAATACTAAGATTTTGGACTAAACTCCAAAATTTTACTTCGCAAACATTGGATGTTCGTCGATTAGCACCATAAATAGTGGCTATTTAGTCAAATTTTCCCTATATTAATTGGAGGCCCAAAGTCATCGTGGCGCATTGTTGGGAGAATTGCAGAACTATGACAGTAGGCAATGGTTTGCCTACGTGACCTCATAATAGTGGTTTAGCGAAAATGCCCTTATGTATTATAATGATGCACGTGTTCCACCCACCCTTTCTCTTAAGTACTAGCTAAGAGGCATTACTTGCCTTTGACCCCCTCTTGCATAGGTGACACTTGCCATTTAATCTACTCTTACATTCTCTCAGATAACTTGAAGTGCTGAATGGGAGCCATTAACCTCTTCAATCTCTTCCTACATTCTAGCAGGCAAGACTTGTCCTTTGATTTTTTTTTAAGAGTCAGTACTTTTTGATTGCTAACTTGAAGTGTTGCCTGAAACGAGGGTCATTTAGAACTATCTTAAATGGGGATAAAAAGATAGCACCAATCAATTTTGCGAAAAGCGTGGTGAAATGTCTAGCTAATTTGCACAAATATGACACCATAAGGAGGAAATGTGGCATTTCTACATTTATTTAATAAAATTATTTTCCATTCATTTTTTTTTTTTTTTTGTTATGAGAACAAATCGGATGACGCAAAATACCCGTTCAATTTTAAATACCATAATCAAATTAGGAAGGCTTAACATCCTTGGCATGTTAAAGTCCATTAGCCAACTTTTTCCAAAAGTGTCATCATATGACGCCTATCAAGCATATTATGTGTATTGATCTTGTTAGGTCTACCTCCGCACAAAAGAGGTTCCTTGCATTATAAAACATGATGCGCTCTAAAAATTATTATCTCAACACTGACTTGTTGTTTCATGTGTTAGTTTTACTCCCACTCCCGAGGTGGACTTGTGCATTTTTTTCAAAACTCGTACATTTTTAACTTGTTCATGCATACCTTCCACCACTCCTGGCAACTTCCTAAATCGTGCGTTGAAAATACGGTAGTTACAACCACCTCTTCCCTCACATAAAAATTTCTTTAGGGGGAACGACTTGGAATCTATTTGGTCCGAGGCGTTCCCGCTCCCGTGCCGTTCGCTTGGGAGGATAATAAAACCCGGTCTAGCTAACTCTATTCCTTAGTAGCGGCACTAGTAATCATGCATCATGACATATCATTAGTCGACTTGTTCTCAAGTCCGATAGGCCAACTTGTTCAAACAATCCGAACGGGTTTTTAACCCCCAAAGAGCGTTGAACGTGATTTATTTGCATTTGCTTAAAGGGTTGAACGTGCAAAATGTGGACCGTTCATTGGCATTGTTTTGCATTCAATGTTAGTCAAAGGCACAAAGATTACCTAATGGGTGTCAACAGCCCAAATTGGATCAGAAATGATTGTTTATTTATAAACAGTCGGAATTATCATGTATTCAATATCATTCAAAGGCACGAAGGCTATCTACGAGGAATTAAAAGCCTATTTTGGAGTAGAAACGACCGCTCGGTAGATGGGATGACACATAACTCACGTTTATCCTTTAAGCAATATATAAAGACTTGACATCCTCGGCATGTCAAAAGTCCATTAGCAACTTCCATCTAAAGTGTCTAAAGGGTTCTCAACTCACAACGACACAGCTCTTCATATCCTCTGTTGCATTGTTTTCAAAAGCTTGTGCCACACGTTGATCATTTTGCTCACAATAAAGCGAATCTTAGGCATTTTTCTTTCCCCTTTTTCTACCGTCCTTCACTTTTTTCAAAAGATCATAGCCAATAGAACATTTGATATGGTTGCTGTAATCCCTCAGTTAGAATCTTCCTGGGATGGATCAGTATGAAAAATGTTCGCCTGGCTATGATCTAATTTCCTAACAGTATTTAGTCTTTTCCTTCTCTTACACTGTTTCAATATGAGCCAATGCAATATTCTCCCGTAGGCTTCACATTTTGTTGGCAAACGAAATGATGCATGTGGCACAAAACACTTTTCAAATTATCGTGCGTAAAACGGTCTTTCACGTTGTATGATGCATTTCTTATTTGATATATGTGTGCATTGCATGAATTTGTCTGTTGCTCTAGGTCTCCAAATGAATTCCTTCCCAAATCCCATCTCCTCCCTGGGCAGGCATCTCATTTCCCTACTCTATACCCAAATTCTGATTCTTCTCTCCATCATGGTTGTGAATTGTTTCTTTAACCCTTCAAATATTGAATTTCTAATAAGAAACAATTCATCAGCTCCTCAAGTATTTGAGCTTTGTAATTGAGACGGATCTATAAATATATCAAAATTTTTTGTATTAAGGATTAGCCACTTCATTTTCATAAATTTTTAAGTAGTAGAAATACTGTTTGTTATTTTTCTAGGTAAGATTTTAATCTAACTCTAGTAAATTCCACATTTACAAGGACTTCAAGCGATGAATGAATTGTTTCATTCTTGATTCTCAGCAATATAGAACCTTCAATCCAGCCCACTGAAGAATATAATTTATTCGTGTATTTTCTTATATAAAAATATATCTTTAAAAAAAAGCATGAATAAATATATTTAATTCTCCTATATTTTCTAACAAATCTTGCAGAGAAAAAGAATACTTGGAAAGAGAAATATATCATGAATAAAGTAAATAACAAAGGAAGAAGAGTTTTACGTATGCAAGAAGAAGTCCATGACATGTCTTCTTCACTATGCAAAAAAGTTGTTACATATCTTGGCTACAATATTTGATCCTTATTATACATCTTGGTAATATGGAATTACACATTTAATAAAAGAATGTGGAATTAAAGCAAATAAAGGAGCAAGGGAGGACTTCACATATCCATATCATTATGCAAGGACTTTCTAAACATATTCATCAATTGGCATTTTCAAGACTCTACGTATCTATGTCATTATGGAAGGAACTTGCTACACATCTTCATCACTTGACATTCCAAGACTTAATGAAGAAATGTTCTTCTATAAATAGAGAACAACTCTCCCGTAGTTGATCATCAAGTCATAGAATAGCTATAGCTCTTCAAAGTTTCTCTTTCTCTTGTCTTTCTTTTGCTAGTAGTAAAATACTCCTAGTTTTAATTAAAAGTCTTTTAAATTCCCTTTTTATATTTTCATACTCTATAATGGAGTAATTTCTTTTGTTGGGATAGTTGATGAAGCTTGATATATTTTTAATAATTATCTCAGTTTTAATACATACTTGGCCTGAAATTATCTATTTCACATTTTACACTGTGCGGGAATGTTAGTTTTATTATTCTTTATTATCACTCCTACATATTTTATCTCGAGGTTATTATCATATTAATTTTGTAATTCTCACGGAGCAAAATTAATATGAGAATTACAAAATTAATATGTGGTAACTGATTAGTAAAATAAGTAGAGTGAAAGTAAATTTTAATAATCTACCATTTCAAGTCCGTAGTCTTGCTTGCCTCAGTTTTAATTCTCACGGAGGAATTGTTGAAGGCAGGATTATTGATTTTTAGTAAAAATATTCTCACGAAGTTTTCGCTACTTTTTAGCACAATTCAGGCAAGAAAAATATTTCGGTTTAACTGTCACTTTTTATAACTCAATTAATTTGCATAACTTCACGGAGTGTTATTAATTGATTATTTTCTTGTGAGCAAAATATAATTAAATTAGAAATAAGCAATTATTCTTTAGAGAAATACATGTCAAAATTGAGATTTTTATTATAAATATTATCAAGTGAATTCAATGATTCCCAACTCTTTTTTAATTGAAAATCTTCCACAAGTTATTTTATTTTAGTTAAAGTTATTTAAAGGTTCAAAAACTTACTTTTCATCAATTTCATTCTCTCAAATAGTAGTTGGAATATTCCAAGTCTGTAGCATAGATTTTCCAATCTCTGTGGGACGATATCTTAAACTATACTATAATTTGACAAAGACGAGCATGAAAATCCTATACACTTTGGCTTCTTCACCCACTCACCGTAAAATAAATCTGTTTTTGTTGATCATCGGAAGGATGACGTCGAGATGAAGAAGCAAAGAGAGATAAAGCAGAATGAAAGATAGAGACGGGGTATTTCAAGGAAAGAGAGAGGAAAAGTAAAAACCTGTTAGTAATTAGAATAAGTAAAAATTTTTTTTTTTAAAAAAAACCTTGGTTAAGATTACCCGATAGTATAAAAAAAATGGTACACTAATAGTGCACCAAACTTAAACTCTAATTTAAACGTATAATACTTGGTTCTATTTTACGATGACATTGTCTTAAAATTAATCAAAAAAAAAAAAATGACGTGGTATTTTATGGCAGATTCAGTTAGAGGCGGGTGCACTACACTGGAACAATCACATTCCATGTGACTCTCACTCTCTCTCTTCCTATTTAAGTAGTACTATCATTCTCCATCCTTTACTCTTTATTCCTTGCTCCTCCAAAAGCTGTGCTTCTGAAAATTAAAGGTCAATTCTCGTTCTTTTTTTTTTCTTTGCTTTTTGTACAAGTTAAATTTTTAGTTTCTGTATTTATTTTTTAGTTTGTATATTTAACTTTGAGTTTGTATATTTAATTTTGAGTTAGTATATTAATTTTTGAGTTCATATTTATTTTTTAGTTTGTACATTTAATTTTGAGTTTCTATATTTAATATATTTAATTTTGAGTTTGTATATTTAATTTTGAGTTAGTATATTTATTTTTGCGTTTGCGAATTCCTACTTTGAATTTATCTCTGAGATCTAATCTCTGCATTTGGCATATTTTAAATGTGCGTTTTTAGTTTAATTAGTATATTTATTTTTGAGTTCATACTTATTTTTGAGTTTGTATATTTAATATATTTAATTTTGAGTTAGTATATTTAATTTTGAGTTAGTATATTTATTTTTTAGTTTGCGAATCGAGATCTGATCTCTGCATTTGGCATATTTTAAATGTGCGTTTCACTTTGAATTTATTTATTTAGCTTGATTATTTTTAATGTACCTTTTGTACTTTTAAATGTGCTTTTGCATTATCCAGATTTTTTGTAAATTTGCATTTCTTAAAAGCACATTTTTACACATTGCGCAATGCTTTTTTGCTTTTGTATTTTGATTTTGCTAAACGAAATTCGCACTTTGACTCATTATCTGCATTTGGCATATTTTAAATGTGCATTTCCAGCTTTGAAATTTGTCTATTTTGCATTATGCATTTGTAAATTTGTTTTATTTTTGGAAAACTTACTTCTTACTTTTGATGGTTGTTAGATGGGAGATTCAAGGATTATCGCATCCAGAGACAAGATGATCATATTGCTTAAGGAACAAGTTAGCATTACCAAAATACAGCTTGCAATGAGAGGCAAAAGAATGCTCTTAAGGTCGAGTTAGATATGTCAGTTGCTAAAGCCAACAGTTTGGAGGAACAAATTGCAGATATGGATAAGATATATGATGAAGAACTAGAAGCTAACCTTAATGGACCGCGTGCTCGAATGTTATCGTCTCTAAGTGAGCATCATAAGCAAGCGAAAGATGATCTTGCTATGCTACTTAAGTGCAAGGACGAGATTACTTTGAAGGGCAATGCAATAACATTGGAATGCAACCGGCTCGAGACATTTCTCAAAAGGGTAATGTTTAGCCTTGAAAAATTTCAAAAGATAGAATTTGACAACGATACTCCAATAGATGTTCCCTGGTCTGACATTAACAATGCCTACGATCAGTTTCGTAAAGACAACACAACTGGAATGGAAGTTTTCACAGCATCTACTATGGCATTACTTAAAATAATGGGTGAACAAATGGTTCCATTTGAGGAGCTGAGGCAAGCTTACACTACCCATATTGAACGTCTAAGGAAGATATCAAGAGCTACTAAATTGCTGCCCGTCTTTCTTAGTAGCTCTTGATATCTTCCTTAGACGTTCAATATGGGTAGTGTAAGCTTGCCTCAGCTCCTCAAATGGAACCATTTGTTCACCCATTATTTTAAGTAATGCCATAGTAGATGCTGTGAAAACTAAAATTCCAGTTGTGTTATCTTTACGAAACTGATCGTAGGCATTGTTAATGTCAGACCAGGGAACATCTATTGGAGTATCGTTGTCAAATTCTATCTTTTGAAATTTTTCAAGGCTAAGCATTACCCTTTTGAGAAATGTCTCGAGCCGGTTGCATTCCAATGTTATTGCATTGCCCTTCAAAGTAATCTCGTCGTTGCACTTAAGTAGCATAGCAAGATCATCTTTCGCTTGCTTATGATGCTCACTTAGAGACGATAACATTCGAGCACGCGGTCCATTAAGGTTAGCTTCTAGTTCTTCATCATATATCTTATCCATATCTGCAATTTGTTCCTCCAGACTGTTGGCTTTAGCAACTGACATATCTAACTCGACCTTAAGAGCATTCTTTTGCCTCTCAAAATCTGCAAGCTGTATTTTGGTAATGCTAACTTGTTCCTTAAGCAATATGATCATCTTGTCTCTGGATGCATTGTTTTGGTAATGAATTGTTTTCATAGAAAAATGAATTGAATGCATTCAATTCATACGACACATGCATTCAATTCATACGACACATCGGTACAAGTGCAAATCTCCTTTTTATGATAGAAATTAAAGTTTATAAAATCTACATTAAACTAACATTTTAATAAGTGCCTTGATAATTGGAAGGCTAAATTAATAGTCTTTGGAAGCGACAAATAGGCAAGTAATAAGTAAATTAGCACAATCATGATTCATTATTTTTTTTAAGTTCAAATTTGGGACCTTTGTGACAATTATTGATCACATTGCCCAATAAATGACCGAGTAAAATGGATCTTTTGTTATACTCACTAAACATTATATTCTTGATAATCAGCAAGAATAAGAACCCCGTTTGTTAATTTGAACTCAAATTGTTTTATTTTTTCGTCGGTTTTTTTTTGTAGAAATGGACTTAGGGCTCGTCACCCTGCTGAGAGCTGCATGTCATTGTTTTGATTCCTTCCTCAGAGCTTAGGTTCTTTCAACAGTTCTTGCTAGGTTTTGCTAATCAAGGCAAGATTGTGCGTCTTCTTCAAATGTAATTAAGTCATTGGATAACTTGTTTGGAATGTTTTCTACTTCATGAATAGTGGCTAGACGCTTAAACAAAAGAATAACCATTTTTCATATTTTCCATACATACTATGTGTATAATTTATGTAACCTGACTTGTTTCTTGTGTGTTAGGATTCCTACAATGGGTTAATACTTGTGTGTTAGGATTCCTACAATGGGTTAATGTCTTTTGATATCAACTAAGCATTTGAGGACATTGTTCAGTTGATTAGGCTAAGAAAATTAGAAGGAAATCTGGCAGGATCCAAATGTTAACACGTGACTTTGGGCTGAAATTGGTTGGTTGGGAAAATATATTCTGCACTGAATCCGCTAGATCAGTTTGAATTGGTTGCTAATGGCTTTGGTTGATGCAGACGTGAGACACAATAGTACTGCTTCAATGTTGCTACTTGTCGTTCTGATCCTTATGAAATTAAACTGCTTCAGTGTTGCTACTTGTAGTATTGATTTACTTATGGTAATCGTTTGACCAAAACGTTGGTTACTGCCGAAAAATGCACGTGCAAAAATATCGAGGCTCAAATAAGGTGTTCAACCACATCACCTTTCATTGACTCTTTTTGGGAATTTAGTTTTCTGTTTTCTGAAGACTAATAGAAGGGGTTGGTTTTCTTGTTAAAGGATTTTGAGTTTGCTAGCTGCATTAGCAAATGGTAGTCTTGTAATCCTAATAATTTTATCTTTCTTGAACCATAGTGTCTCTTCTCTCGTTATGAGCTTAAGTATGTCAGTTTTTTCAACACTTACAAAAGGTACAACAACCCCTCAATGTATCTGATGTTATGGATAAAGTAATTTTGTAGTTGCAATGTAGAGTTGTGTTACATGGATGCCTGCTAGCATTTCTGATATATATTCTGAATATCTTCTTGTTTCTTCTCTGGTAACAGCTTCTTTCTATAGAAGGAAAACTTCTGCAACTGTTACAAAAGTATATCCAACAACTGTATAGATCTGTAACTTCTGGCTTCTTTATTCAATTGCAGAAACTCTCTGTTCCACAAAAGCTCTTCATTCACTTCTATATCCTAGCTTTTATTTGGACAACAGTTCTGTTAGCTGCAACCTGGCTTTATGCTTACAGACTGACAGTACGACACCAAAGATCTCAGAACCGTTGCTTTTTTCTAGTATTGGTAACCACTTGACTGGAGGGTCATGTATCTTCCATTTACAAAGATCTCGTACATCAAAAGAACATAGAAGTAAGATTGGTTTGTCAGTCCATCTACTTTTATTAATGGAATTTCATGTACTGCGACAGCTTTTTGAGTCAATATGCGTGTTCAAATATGGTCCTTCTGCCAGGAAGCACGTTATGGACTATCTCGCAGGTTTAATGTAAGTTGACATCTAACATTGTTTCTTTGCTATCTCGTAAATGATATATCTCGTGTTGAGTTTTAGTTAGCTGGGGAAGTAACATTCTTTACCGTAGTCAAGGTGGATATCAGCTAGTAAACATCCGAGTTTAGAGCGAACTCCTGTTGTTATTCTGTGTGCGTCTGTTGTTCTCTTCTTATGTTTGTTATCTTCTTCTAGTTATAGGAACTTCAATATTTTCCATCCTTTCTATTTTAGTTATGATCGAAATTTCATTGGCCTATTAATACATGTTAACAAATAGTAGTAACTGGTCTAATCTTTGATACACAACCTTGCTACATTTGCTGCTGAAACTGCGAGTTATTCACAGGAAAAATATGCTGTTTCTTTTGACGAAGTACCCCTTCCTGATTACAAATTACAGGGAAACAGGGTTTTCCAGTAAGAATACATCAAAATGCACAAGAATAAGTGCCTGATGAATACTTTGCATCCTTGGAGATATTGGTTCCCTTTCCATTGTTGCTATTGGCAACAACATAAGTGCACATTTTCTCTATCGACTTTTGAAATGGTTTAACTCTGTCAAGTAGACGTGACTCCTTCAGAAAATGAAGTAAAATAAGGTTCTAGACCAAAACTAACATGTCTTATTTTAACTTATCAAAAGAAAAATGATATCCTTTGTTTTTACCTCTCCAGTTTCCACTCTTTATGCCTCATTTGCAGGAAAATGGAGGGAAAAGGTAAGATGATGTCTATGTATTGTCTTGCTTGATTTGATTCTACAGACATTCAAAATTTCTCTTGCTGATTTGTCATATATGTGAACTGGTAAAGCACATCTTGTTTCTGTATTGTTCTTATTAATGTTAAGTCATATTATGTGGAATTTCTACTTAATTTCTGTTCGTTAGCAACATATTTGTGGTAACATCACCCACTAGTGCAGTGAAGTTTTTTCCCGACCTAGTGCTTGTGAACTAAGTGTCCTCTTTTCAGATCATAAAATCCTTATCTCTATGTACAGTTTCCAACTATTATTTTTCTTTTTTTTAAAAAAAAAAACTGTAATACAACTGGAATCGTACAATAAATTATTTGAAGTGAGTCCTCTCTATCTCACACGAGGTAGGAGTAAGGATTGTGTACATCTCACCATCCCCAGACTCAATTTGTGGGATTACACTGGATATATTGTAGTTGCATTCACATTTTATAGAAGTTTTAGTCCTTAATTCCTGTTTGGATAACACTAGTATATTCTCTTGTAGTACCTAACCTTTAGTTAGGGTCGAATTCACATAATATACAAGTTGTCAGATGGAGAAAATACTTTCACAATGTAGCAGCTCCTCTCTCTTTTTGCAGCAATCATGCTACAAAGGTATACAAGTTCGGGTTGAATGTGATTCAAGAGTTCAGTGTTAAAGAAAGAGATAGGATGTTAAGTTACTGAGGTTGATTGGTGGAGATTTTTGAACCCTCTATTGCAACTAAGATGGTACACATGGATTGGTACAACTGTTTTTTGTTGGGGTTGGCTTCATCAGTGTCGTTGTCATGTAATTCTTGTAAGTGGCATGTGCTATTTATTGGCTATAGCTTCAGATTTGTCTTTGAAGTTAGGACATGATTTATGTGCAATTCTTGGAAGCATAACCTTTTCATATGCTTGAACTTATATTCTTTACCGATCTTTGTGATATATAACATCTTTACTTTGCCTATCAGAGCTGGTTGAGGGAGAACAGAGAACAATGAACATGGTGATAATTATGTAGTCCCTCATGGTGATTGGTTTCAATATGTTTCATCTCCACACTATTTGGTTGAGATTGTAACTTTCCTTTCCTTTGCTAACGCACTGTTTGTTTCGTGTCTCAATACTCGAGAAACTACCGACCTTTGTGAAGATCTAATTTACCCAATTTTTTGCTTCCTACTTGTACTGAAGGTTATAATATTCTGGCTTTGTGGTTGCTAGTGGATGTTCAGACCTCACAATATTGCAACTCTGGGGATTTGTGGTACTACTCTTTTCATAGTCTTGAGAAACATCTTTCCTACCTTCTTTTCTTCTGCACCCAAGTTCATTTCTGCACGAGATTGTTCCAGTTCAGGGAATGGTTAATGTTTACTTGTTTTTTGTGACATGATGAACTGTGTTGTGATTGTAGGTGACAAATCTCGTATTAGTAGCAGCAGAAATACATCGATGGTATCTGCATAAGTTCGTCAACTATCCTAGAAATCGTTTGGCTATTCTCCCATTTGTTTACTACAGTAATGTTTTTTATCCAAGTTCCGCTATATTATTTTTTGTGTGGAAAGGTGGCTGTATATAGGTCTGTGAGCTAGACATGAATGTTTTCTCATGGGTTAGCAAGTAGAAACTGTGTTTCTAGTCACATATATAGCTATATGGATCTGACTCTGGGCCAACCTTTTTAGTGAATAAATGGGAACAATTTTGGTCCCTTTTAGTTTTTCCCGTAGCTTTATCAATCGTCCACCGTAATGATTTAAAATTGTGGATGTTGCAGCGCTAGTCGCATAGACAAGGCACAGAAATTGCCACTATAGATTGTTTGATCTCAAATTCATCATTATTTGACTTGTACTGTAAAGGGCCTTATTCAGAGGATAAAATCCTATACTTTTCATTAGACAGCATTTATGCTATTGCATGAACAGTTGAATTATGAGGCAATTTAATTTGCCAGAGAAAATGAAAGGAAGTGAAACAAAGTAGTATCAGGCAACAAGCACTGATTGACGGGGATAAAAGGAAGCATGCTGTGAAATTGAACTAGTCATATTCCTTACATGCGGACTATAGTATATTTGGCTTTGGATGGGAGACTCAGACCACCAAACCATCCATCATCCTTGATACAAATTCGAAATGAAGAATCACAAGACATACTGCATAACTAGAGTAGTATTGGTCTCTCTCATGCTAGCATAACCTAATTAGCTAGACCCTATACACAATAAGAGTGCAAGGATTTACTTTTAGAGCTGGATCCTCCAGGCATGATACTCTACCAAGCCATTCAGTATTAGCGGCACCACCACCAAGCCATTCAGGATGAGTCTCTATTTGATTCACAGCAGGCTTCACATTGGAATATGCTAAGCAATCTCGGGTAAGGAAAACGTCATAGCTGTTGCACGTCAATTCCCACTGCAGAGTAAGAATACAAGCCCATTGTAGTTTCAAAATAAGCTGAATTTTATTAGCATAGACTGCTTGCGCCTAAAATAACGTAACTATGCAGATAACTGAAAGTAAGCACGTAAACGTATTATGTCAAGGAACTGATATTCCATAACTTTATGATTGCCGTATACGTACAAGAGGACTTCGAAGGAGAATATATGCTCATTTCAAGCATTACTGACCAGTTAAGTATGTGTGCTGGTGTGAAGAACAAGATTACTATTACGAATGATAAAGGAAGGTTGAGCAAGGAAGATATTGCAGAGAGGTATAAGGCAGAGGATGAGTCCATGAAGAAAAAGGTTGAGGCAAGAACGCATTGGAGAATTATGCTTACAACATGAGGAATACAGTGAGGGATGAAAAATTCTCAGGGAAATTGGATCCATCGGACAAGCAGAATATTGAGACAATTGACTGGTTGGACAGGGGTTTGAACTCATCATATAATTGCGAACGAATGATTGACAATGTTTAACTGCAATGACTAGTTTATTTATGGAATTGGCACTTATTTTAGCAACCTTAGAACCATTATTTAAATGCGACACATGCATTCAATTCATTTTTCTTAAACTTGAACAAATCGTTTTGCAACTTCGGTACAAGTGCAAATCTCCTTTTTATGATAGAAATAAAAGTTTATAAAATCTACATTAAACTAACATTTTAATAAGTGCCTTGTTAATTGGAAGGCTAAATTAATAGTCTTTGGAAGCGACAAATAGGCAAGTAATAAGTAAATTAGCACAATCAAATCATTCATTATTTTTTTTAAGTTTAAATTTGGGACCTTTGTGACAATTATTGATCACATTGCCCAATAAATGACCGAGTAAAATGGATCTTTTGTTATACTCACTAAACATTATATTCTTGATAATCAGCAAAAATAAGAACCCCGTTTGTTAATTTGAACTCAAATTATTTTATTTTTTCGTCGGTTTTTTTTTTTTTTTTGTAGAAATGGACTTAGGGCTCGTCACCCTGCTGAGAGCTGCATGTCATTGTATTGATTCCTTCCTCAGAGCTTAGGTTCTTTCCACAGTTCTTGCTAGGTTTTGCTAATCAAGGCAAGATTGTGCATCTTCTTCAAATGTAATTAAGTCATTGGATAACTTGTTTGGAATGTTTTCTACTTCATGAATAGTGGCTAGACGCTTAAACAAAAGAATAGCCATTTTTCATATTTTTCATACATAATACGTGTAATCACCTAATTTGGTTTGAGGCCACTATTTTCTTTGGTCTTACACTAGAGGCCATTTTTGGGCTTTTACTAAATAAACATTGACTTAAGTTCTGATCATTGACTGAAGTTCAGTCCATACGGCCCCTGGACGGAAGTTCCATCTTTAAGGACTGAACTTCAGTCCATATGGCCCTGGACTGAAGTTCCATCTTTAAGGATTGAACTTCAGTCCATATGGCCCTGGACTGAAGTTCCATCTTTAAGGACTGGACTGAACTTCAGTCAACATGGCCCTTGACTGAAGTTCTATCTTTAAGGATTGAACTTCAATCCATATGGCCCTGGACTGAAGTTCAATCTTTAAGTACTGAACTTCAGTCAACATGGCCTTGGACTGAAGTTCTGTCTTTAAGGAGTGAACTTCAATCCATATGGCCCTGGACTGAAGTTCAATCTTTAAGTACTGAACTTTAGTCAACATGGCCTTGGACTGAAATTCTGTCTTTAAGGAGTGAACTTCAATCCATATGGCCCTGGACTGAAGTTCAATCTTTAAGGACTGAACTTCAATCATCTTTAAGGATTGAACTTCAATCCATATGGCCCTGGACTGAAGTTCAATCTTTAAGGACTGAACTTCAGTCAATATGGCCCTGGACTGAAGTTCTGTCTTTAAGGAGTGAACTTCAATCCATATGGCCTTGGACTGAAGTTCAATCTTTAAGGACTGAAAATCAATCCGGCCCCTGGACTGAAGTTCTATCTTTTAAACGAAAGTGGCCACAAACTAAATGTTTTGGTATTAGTGGCCTATACCCAAAGACCAGTGGCAAAAGTGGCCTTTCGTGCACTTTCCCCGCCAGAATGTCCTATGTAAATTCCCCAAAATAGTTGCTATTTTATCGAAATTTCTTTTAATTAATTGGAGGCCCAAACCCATTGTGGAACAATGTTGGCCCACAGTCCACAGCTCAAACCGTTAAGTCCATATAGCCAACACATCACCAGGTTCCCGCGCTCTCCAGAATTTTCTGGTTAGTCTCACAAGTCATAACCAACTTTTCAAAACCAGAACTCTCTGTTTCAATCTTGCTCCTTCACCATCTTCGTGTGCCTTTTCCCGAACCCAGTAGAACTTTTCGACCCGACTTTCCATTCCTATATATACCCACATTAACCATATACTCTCTGCATAACAAAAAACAAATATCTGTAAAAGCTCTCCAAAAACCTCTTTGATCTTTCTCCAAAAACAACAACCAAATTCAGTTTCTTGAAAGCCCCACATTGTTTTAATGGCTAAATCTGAAGGCAAAGCTATTGGCATTGATCTTGGCACAACATACAGTTGTGTTGGGGTATGGCAAAATGATAGAGTAGAGATTATTCCAAATGATCAAGGCAACAGGACTACACCATCCTACGTTGCTTTCACCGATACCGAGAGACTTATCGGTGATGCAGCCAAGAATCAGGTGGCTATGAACCCACAAAACACCGTGTTTGATGCTAAGCGTTTGATTGGTCGGCGATTCTCTGACCCTTCTGTTCAAAGTGACATGAAACACTGGCCATTTAAAGTAATTCCTGGCCCTGGTGACAAGCCTATGATTGTTGTTCAACATAAGGGTGAGGAGAAACAGTTTTCTCCTGAAGAGATTTCGTCGATGGTGTTGACAAAGATGAAGGAAGTGGCTGAGTCTTTCCTGGGCCAAACTGTAAGAAACGCTGTAGTTACTGTTCCTGCATACTTTAATGATTCTCAAAGACAGGCAACGAAAGATGCAGGGGCGATCGCGGGGCTTAATGTTATGAGGATTATTAATGAGCCTACTGCAGCCGCTATTGCTTATGGTTTGGACAAGAAGGCGTCGAGGAGTGGTGAAAAGAATGTGTTGATCTTTGATCTTGGTGGTGGAACTTTTGATGTTTCACTATTGACTATTGAGGAAGGGATTTTTGAAGTTAAGGCCACTGCTGGTGATACACATTTGGGTGGTGAAGATTTTGACAATAGACTTGTTAATCACTTTGTGCAGGATTTCAAAAGGAAGCATAAGAAGGATATTAGTGATAATGCTAGGGCATTAAGGCGGTTGAGAACTGCTTGTGAAAGGGCTAAGAGGACTCTGTCATCGACTGCTCAGACGACTATTGAGATCGATTCCTTGTATGAAGGAATCGATTTCTATGCTACTATTACAAGGGCAAGATTTGAGGAGATGAATATGGACTTGTTCAGGAAGTGTATGGAGCCTGTGGAGAAATGTCTAAGGGATGCCAAGATTGACAAGAGCCATGTTCATGATGTGGTTCTTGTTGGTGGCTCCACTAGGATCCCAAAAGTACAGCAATTGTTGCAAGATTTTTTCAACGGCAAGGAGCTATGTAAGAGTATTAATCCTGATGAGGCTGTGGCTTATGGAGCTGCTGTTCAAGCTGCAATTTTGAGTGGAGAAGGTGATCAGAAAGTTCAAGATTTGCTGCTCCTTGATGTTACACCTCTCAGTCTTGGTATTGAGACTGCTGGTGGTGTGATGACTGTTTTGATTCCAAGAAACACTACTATTCCAACAAAGAAAGAGCAGATCTTTTCGACTTACTCGGATAACCAGCCGGGTGTGCTCATTCAGGTGTACGAAGGGGAGAGGCAAATGACTAAAGACAACAATCTTCTTGGGAAGTTTGAGCTAAAGGGTATTCCACCGGCACCAAGAGGAGTGCCTCAGATCAATGTCTGTTTTGACATTGATGCTAACGGTATCCTGAACGTGTCAGCTGAAGACAAGACTGCTGGTGTGAAGAACAAGATTACAATTACGAATGATAAAGGAAGGTTGAGCAAGGAAGATATTGAGAGGATGGTTCAAGAAGCAGAGAGGTATAAGGCAGAGGATGAGTCCATTAAGAAAAAGGTTGAGGCGAAGAACGCATTGGAGAATTATGCTTACAACATGAGGAATACAGTGAGGGATGAAAAATTCTCAGGGAAATTGGATCCATCGGACAAGCAGAATATTGAGAAGGCTGTGGATGAGACAATTGACTGGTTGGACAGGAACCAATTGGCTGAAGTAGAGGAGTTTGAGGATAAATTGAAGGAATTGGAGAACTTGTGCAATCCAATTATTTCAAAGATGTACCAAGGTGGTGCTGGTGGAGATGTGCCCATGGGTGGCAGTGCTGATGCTGGAGCTGGTTATGGGAAAGGAGGATCTGCTAATTCTGGTGCAGGGCCTAAAATTGAGGAAGTGGATTAAAGGTGACATGTTATTCTGCTAGACATTTTGTTTTTTTGTAATCTACTTATATGTACTAAAGTTGTTACTACTTTGAGTCAGCCTTGTTGAGTATTAGTGAGAGTCTGAGAGAACAACTTCTATGGCAGTTCTGTATACCTTTGTGTTCTCTTAATAAAGAAAATTATTTTTCGTTTCAATTCTTCTTCTGTCCTCTTAGAGGTTTTGGCAAAGGTATCTAATTTTGCTTCTTATCTGCAATTTCTTACAATGCCCTGATTAGCTGCTACAGCACAATACAAATAAATATGACACAGATATCCACCAATAAACATGACAGCCACACTTAAAGCAACACTTGTGTTTTACTCATAAGTTGTGTAGAGTAAATTTACACTGTATCTCGGTTTCAAATCGTAAATTGATATTGATACCTGTTTCAAAGAACATTAACCAGTGCCAGTAACTTAAATTGTCCCAAAAACATAGACAATGCAGAGTGAATAATAGTCATAGAACAAGGTTAATGCGGAATAAATATTTTCCCAATGTTTTAGTGATTTGAGATTGCTGGTGGTAGTACAATGACGGTCTTATCACCAGAAACATTGCTATTTGCTATGCTACAGAAACTGCAGACCTTCTCAACTCACTTGGACAATCAACCAGATGCGCCCAGGGATAACATAATGTTCTTGGGAAATTTGAGCTCAAGGGTATTCCATACCAGCATCAAGGGAGTGCAACAGATCAATAAATGTCTGATTCGACATTGAAGTTAACATCATACTGAACGTGTCAGCTGTGATGCTGGCAGCATACTGAATGTGTCAGCTGAGGACAGGAATGCTAGCATGAAGACAAGATGCAATCACAGATGATAGAGAAGGCTGAGCAAGGATGAGACTTGGAATATACAATTGAGGGATGAGAAATTCTCAGGGGTATTGGGGTTTCCAACAAGCAGAAGTTAACTCACCATACAACCCGAGTTCAAGTTGAACTGATGAATTACCTCGAGAGGTAATAACTCTTTCCCTCTAAATTAGGTTAAGTTGCATGATCAAAAACAAATTGCTTATTAGGCCCCACATGCATGCCAGAAGCCTCTATAAGAAACCACCATCTAGACTCTTTGAACACTTTAGTTAAAAAAAAGGTATCAGATTCTCTTGAATTGGCAGAAAATAAATTAACCAGACTTTTAACAAATGTTGGAATCTAACCCTTTATTCTCACACTAGGATATAAATACATTTGTCTGTCACCTTCAAGCGTCAAGAATTTATCAAGAGATCTCATTTCAGCTTCAGGAAGCATGAAAGGATAAAGTAATCCTTCAGTGTTGCCAGAAACAATATAGGAAACCAAGTTGACCTTATCTGATGACTATTCTCAAGTCGAGTATACTACAAGCCACCTTATATGCAACTGTAATAGTCTTATCTGAAAAGGCAGAACCACCGATGCTCCAACATTAAAAAAAAAGATTCCAAACGCTTTTAACTATAAAACACACATTCTCTTTTAGAAGTACAAACGTAAAGATCACTTGCTCAAAGCATCCTCTGCTAAAATGCAATTGCTTGGATTTACCTAAAGTAATGCAAGCTGTATCAGCTACAAGGAACAGTTAGCGTTCAAGTTTCTATTTAGCATTAAACATAAGACTGTTTTACATATGGATGGTCAAGTAATGATGGATCAGAATTGGATATCCCCAATAAAAACTCGAGTTATTATTGAGCAGAAATTGTTTACTTTGTCCTTCAAAAGAACCGCATCTAGGTTGGTCATACACACAAGCCAAAGAGTGGGAACTTTACCATAGAATACAAAAAGTAAATTTCAGAGACCAGAATTATTTAGGTCCCATCACTGAGGTTGGACATATGCTATAAAAAAGTGAATGAAGATTAAAGAAAAGTGTAAGGGAATAAAACTGAGACGAGCAACAATAACACTACCTAGAAGAAGATCCTATATAACCTCTTATACTCATCCAGAATAGCCATAGCCTTTGGTCCAAAGCTAAATAGTTCGCCCCCAATATCCCCCTACTTTTTACTTTCCCAAAAGGCTATATGAAAAAGAGAAGACCAGTGAGACCAATTAACACATTTAACTGCAAAGAAAATGAAGATTTCTTTCTTTCTTTGTGTCTCCATCCTGTTATGTACTGTAGCCATAACAAGCAGGGCTTCAGAAACTTTTCATACGTCGAAACATCTTGCTAATGCAACAGAAAGAAACAGTGAGAGTGCTATTGCAATGATAGATGGTAACAGCAATAAGTTTGAGTTGGCAACAAAGCAACTTATAACAGATGCTGAGAAAAATCAGAGAGGAAAGGGATCAAATGGGGGTGGAAGTATTGCTCGTCAGCCACGTACTAAAAGTTCAGCTGTCACACTTAAGCGGCTCTCCATCTCCACATCAACTACTGATTTCATTTCTAGTGTGCTTCTGCTCCTGGTATTGCCCTTTGTCATCCCTAAAATGTTCTGAAGACAGCTCAAATATTTTCCATTTCCATTTTCAGTTATTCTCTTTGCTGTTGTGACTTTGTGAGTAATATGCTGTTGTTTTGACTTTGTTAAGTTGTATGTCCAATATTAGTGAACAGTTGTGCTGTGCAACTTCCTTACTAAGATCAGTGATGTATGAGCCTTTTTTCATCTTTTCCCTTCATATTCCCCTCCTTATTTGTTCACATAACTGTGCACGATCAAGCAGTCATGTAGTCAGAACTTGAACCAAAAACATGAATTAATCAGAGCGTAGGAATCCTTTTACACACCGACCAAGAACAGTGAGACTAAGAGATTGTGAGACAATAATTCATGAATAGTAACAAATAAAAGATAATCCAACTAAATAATCCGTGCTTTGCAACCAGAGGCGGATTCAGAATTTGAATCTTGTGGGGTTCTAAATTTTAGTATAATGATCTTAAGAGCAAGTTGATTCTCGACTTGATTTTTGTACATATTTATAATTTTTTTAATACAAATACACTGTCTCCGCAAAATTTACTGGGTTCCGCCTAACCCGTTCCTTCCTCTCTACATCCGCCACTGTTTGCAACTACTAATCAGTCCTACCAGAGCAAAGAGGTGGGAAACTTTGATCGCAAGTGCTAATTCAGGCTTTTCCTCTGTCAAGGGTAGAATTATGCAATGAATACGTTTTGGTGTCATTAGAAGTAGCTCAATGGGGTCAATGTGTGGTGTTCAAGTGACAATAGCAACCTATAACACCACTGATGTATACTGAGCTCGCCCCAAGTGTCAGATCGATCCATTAAAGGAGATTGTAGGTAGCTCTAATATACAGGAAGAATATATAACGTCTTGTACACTCTGCGCAAGTTCAGCGTATGCAATACGATTTATGCTCTAGGTTTTCAAATAACCAGATGCATTCAAGTTCTTTGTCCATAGAATTGGTTTTTCCCATTCAAGCTGTCCTAAATTTGTCTCCACATTGAACGACGTGACAAAAATTTGAGGTCCCTCACAGGCACATAGCGCTAACAGTTCAGCTATAAGAATTTAATCCATGCAGCATATAAGAAGAAATAAAACTTATGTCAGTTATGAACATGACCAAACTAATGTTTCTTTGTGGGAAAGGGAAAAAAAGAACAAAGAACAACCTCTAATGGGAAAAAAAGGAGTCTCTTTTACATGTCTATCATTACAAACCCAGACAAAGCAGCACAAAGAATTGGTTTCTTTCAAAAGTCGTACAAGAACTTCTCGAAAAGCTTCATGTGCTCTGCTTCCAGCGAGATGGCAACTGATTGACTGCCATCATTCGTAGGACTTGGCAATATAAAGCTTAAGCCTTCATAAGCAATACCACCAGGTCCCATAAATATTGGCCTACCCCAGCCAAAATCAGCATCATGAATTGGAAGCCTAGACCAACTAGTTATTCCAAGATTTGGACACTTGAATGTATGAGCACCACGAACAAGTGCCTTTAAGTCAGGCTGCAACTCCAAATAGTCGAGAGCTGATCTTAAGTAGTCATTGTCCATTTTACCCAATGCATCATGAATTTTTTTAGCAGCATACCAAATAGGTTTCGATTGGAGATCACCCGCGACTGCAATGGGAGTAGTAGTAAAGATCACATTACCAAAGTAGCCTGGTGGAATAGATGGCCGAAGCCTTGCACGCCCATCAGTTGCTATGTACAATTTGGTTTCTTGATCTTCTGTAAGTCCTCGTGCCTTGCAAGTGGATCGCCATACATGCCCTGCCAACATCTCATATGAGCTGTAGTTTACAGTATTGCCATCTTCCTTTGACTTGGCTTTGATGGTATTGATTTGGTCACGGGTTAATTTGAAAATGGACACACTTGTTTCAGGAACAACTTCAGGGTTGGTAGTGTTCTGTGAAGTAACTTTGAGAGTGGGAGGTGGCTGGTACTCGATGTGTTGGAACTGTGGCTGGTACTCGATGTGTTGGTAGTGTTCTATGTGTATAATTTATGTATCCTGACTTGTTTCTTGTGTGTTTGGATTCCTACAGTGGGTTAATGTCTTTTGATATCAACTAAGCATTTGAGGACATTGTTCAGTTGATTAGGCTAAGAAAATTACAAGGAAATCTGGCAGGATCCAAATGTTAACACGTGACTTTGGGCTGAAATTGGTTGGTTGGGAAAATATATTCTGCACTGAATCCGCTAGATCAGTTTGAATTGGTTGCTAATGGCTCTGGTTGATGCAGACGTGAGACACAATAGTACTGCTTCAATGTTGCTACTTGTCGTTCTGATCCTTATGAAATTAAACTGCTTCAGTGTTGCTACTTGTAGTATTGATTTACTTATGGTAATCGTTTGACCAAAACGTTGGTTACTGCCGAAAAATGCACGTGCAAAAATATCGAGGCTCAAATAAGGTGTTCAACCACATCACCTTTCATTGACTCTTTTTGGGAATTTAGTTTTCTGTTTTCTGAAGACTAATAGAAGGGGTTGGTTTTCTTGTTAAAGGATTTTGAGTTTGCTAGCTGCATTAGCAAATGGTAGTCTTGTAATCCTAATAAACCATAGTGTCTCTTCTCTCGTTATGAGCTTAAGTATGTCAGTTTTTTCAACACTTACAAAAAGTACAACAACCCCTCAATGTATCTGATGTTATGGATAAAGTAATTTTGTAGTTGCAATGTAGAGTTGTGTTAATGTTAGGATATCTCCACTTAGGATTATACACAAATCAATAGTAATGCTAATAAGCTAACAGAAAGCTTGTCTTTGATTATATGGAAAGGATAACAACTTATAATAGGAAATTAAATAACAATATTCAAAGATAAAAGGATAGATTGGGATAACTTGGGAAGGGTGATGAGAGGAATCAGACGAACTTGGGATGAGAAGAATCAGAAGAACTTGAGATGAGAAGGATAGACTTTACTTTTCACATTTTGCATAATTCCCTAGAACAAGCTTCCCCTTTTATGTCTTTGTTCTTCAATCTGAATCCCACGCAAAACTATTGTTGGGCTGATTAGTTGTTTGGCCACTTTTTGGTTTAGCTCCTGGCCCAACAGCTTGGCTAGCCTCTGGCCTAATAAATGGCCCATAGTTGCTATTTTATCGAAATTTCTTGGGACAATTACATTGAGAGACACCCCCACTCATGAAAATTATCAAAAAAGACCCCTATTTTGCTATCTTACCTGACATAGCACCCCCTCCCTTTTTTAAAATTTTTCTTTCACTCTATAGCACCCCCTATTTTAAAAAAAAAACCCTAGCCCCCCATTTTCCCTCTCTTCTCCTTCTCTCCTTCACATTTTTCTCTTTTCTCTCCCCCATAAAACCTAACGCCGCCGCCGCCACCCCCAACCCTTCCACCACTGCCCCACCGTCACCTCCTCTCCTCCAAGCCACTGACGTCGTGGTCACCACCACCACCACCGCTGCTGCTTCTTCTTCGTCTCGTTTTCTTTTTGTTCTTTTTTTTTTTTTGTATAACAATGTCGATTTTGATTGTAAATCTCGGTTAAAACTCCGGTGAGTTTGTTTAAAAAAGTTGTTTATCATATTTCTTCTTCTTTTTACACAATTTTCATAAGTATCCATTGAGATCTACTAGTTTTTTCTAAAAACTTTTTAGATCTAGTGTTTTTCTTGTATAAAACTGTATAGATCTGGGATGTGTGTTAAGCTTTTGTGTAAAAGCTGCCCGAAGCATTGTTTAAAGTCAGTTTTGCGAATTTATACACTTTTATACATTTTTATACAAGTTTATACAATTCTGTAAACGTGTATAAAAATGTATAAATCTGTATAAGTACGTATTGACAGTGTATAAAACACATTCTATGTATTGTAAAATTTGTATAAAGCTGTATATGCATGTATGAACAATGAATAAATTGTATAAATTTCAGATTTGTGCACTTTTTATGGATGTTTTGTATAAAATTTATGTTTTTTGTGTATATTTTTGTATTTTTCTTCTTGCATACACAATTTTCTATGTATTTACATGTATAATTTATTATTTTGAAAGATTTAGGTGTATAAAATTATCAAAAAATAATTATTTAAACAAATCCACAAATAAAATAAGCAAATCCGGTGAATTTTTGGTTTTCCGGCCACCGGCCGGTGGCGGCAGCGGTGGCGGCTCAGTTTCTGGTGGCGGGGCAGTGGTGGGGGAGGGTGAGGGAGTGGCTCCTAGGGTTTTTAATTTAAATGGGTGCTATGTTATGTAATTTTAAAAATAAGGGTGTGCTATGTTGTGTAATGTAAAAATAGGTGCTATGGATGAAATGTGGCCTCTCATTTGTAATTTTGTGTTGTGGGGTGCCTAGTTTTGAAAATTCCCCAAATTTCTTTTAATTAATGGGGGATTTACAAAAATACACATACATCCTATTTTATTTACATGGTTCTACCCATTACATTTATACTCATAACTTATTTACACTCTATACCTATTAGCTAATTACCTTCTTATTTTGAGGCATAAAACAAGGAACTCAAGTTCCTCTCTCTCCCCATGTCTTGTATAGTTTTTTTCTCCTTTTTTTTATCATTCTTTTATTATTCTTTTTTCCTTCTCCGTTTTCACTATTCTTGTTTTTTTTTCGTTTTTTATTCTTTTTTCTTTCTATTTTCTTTGTCATGTTTCTAGCACTATTCATGACTCCCCATATTTTTATTTTTTAATTTATTTTCTTTCTCCCTAATTTTATTATACTCTTTTTTTTTCTTTCACCAAAAAGGCATACTTTGTTCACAAACACAAAAGTTGAAATATTTTATTTGCTCGATAGTATCTCACACTTTTATCCAAACATAACAAGGTATACCGAAAGAGTATACAGTATACCAAAAAGGTATATTCTGTTCAAAATAACAATAATTGAAATACTCATTTGCTCGATAGCATCGCACATTTTGATCAAAACACAAAAGGTTATACCAAAAGAGAATATAATATACCAAAAAGGTATACTTCTTTAAAAATAATAAAAATTAAAATATATATGTCTTCTGAAATATTTTGCACTTCGATTCGAACACAAAAGGGTATATCAGAAGAGTATACAGTACACCAGAAGGGTATACTTTGTTCAAAATAATAAAAACTGAAATATTTATTCCTTCGGTAGCATCACATACTTGGATCCAAACACAAAAGGGTATACCAACCGAGTATACAGTATACCAAAAGGGTATACTTTTTTCAAAACAACAAAACTGAAATATTTATTCTTTTGGTAATATCACACACTTGGATCCAAACACAAAAGGGTATACCAGAAAAAGTATACAGTATACCAAAATGGTATATTTTATTCAAAACAACAAAAACTGAAATATTTATTCGCTCGGTAGCATCGCACACTTGGATCCAAACAGAAAATAGTTTACCAGAAGAGTATACAGTATACAAAAAGAGTATACTTTGTTACAACAAAAATTGAAATATTTATTCGCTCGCTAGCATCGCACACTTGGATCCAAACGCAAAAGGGTATACCAAAAGAGTATAAAGTATACCAAAAGGGTATACTTTGTTCAAAACAACAAAAACTGAAATATTTATTTGCTCGGTAGCATCGCACACTTTGATCCAAACACAAAAGAGTATACCAGAAGAGTATACAATATACAAAAAGGGTATACTTTGTTCAAAACAACAAAAATTAAAATATTAATTTGCTCGATATCAATCACTTTGATGCCAACACAAAAGGGTATACCCAAAAGAGTATACAGTATATACCAAAAGGGTATACTTTGTTCAAAACAACAAATATTAAAATATTTATTTGCTCGGTAGCATAGCACACTTTAATCTAAATGTAAAATGGTATACCAAAAAGTATACAGTATTCCAAAACGATATACCATAGGGGTATACTGTATACTAGAAAAGTATACAAAATAAAATTATTTCTTCCAATTTTCAATTTAGTTAGAGTCGTATCATTTCATTTCATTTGAATATGCACAGTACAATTGAATATTTGTTAAAATTTATTTTTAAGAATGCAACACATACATTAACTGTTTGAGTAGTGTTGACTTGCTTGTTAATTACATCATTCGTAGTTTGTTGTTCAAATATATTAGTGTTTTAATTTTCTGTTAAATAATAACAGCTAAGCCGAGTGACACAAGTATACCTTTGGTGTGTACTGTATATTAGAAAAATATACATAAGAAAATATTTTTTGTTAAGTTATTGAACAAATTAAAGAAGTATATCATTAAGATATATGGTATACTAGAAAAGTATACAAAACAAAATCTTATCTTTCAATCAAGTGACTGCATGGAACTATAGGCGCAAACAACATATGTATACATTTATTTTTTTAATTAATTAAGACACAGTCCAACATGGGGGACCGTTTGTAGTTGGGGCCAAATGACGAATATTACAATCCAAATTAAATCATTTCCATAATTAGAATAAAATGAAAAGATTAATATTTGATAAACGGATAACTAGAAATGGTCACGATGTTTAATGAGCAAAGCTCAACTGACAAATTCTAGTATCTATGAAGTGACGAGTAGCCTAACTTTAACATAATCCATTTGCATGGGGAAGAGATGAAAGTATGACAATTTGCTTTTCTAGCGCCTTTCTTCATAGAAACTTCTTACAGCTTTATTTCTTTGTCCCCTCCATATATAGCATAACAAAAATAAAATGAGATGTGAAAGGAGAGGGGGGTTAGAGGAGTGTGTCCTGGTAAAACTTCACCGGAAAAGGACAAGTGGTCGTCGAGTTGGGGTCTCGCTGCAACTATCAACTCAGATCTACGCCAAATTAGCATGCTTTTGGAGAAAACAACCATAGAAACAGACAGAGGAGGGTCAGGAGAGTTTGGAGGGTGTTTTTTCGTACTTTCTGGTGATGGTCGGTGATGGTACGGTGGCAGAGATGTGGCGGTGCACGGTGGAGGAGATTCTCAGTGGTGGGATAAAAATTGGGCAGAGCAGCCTATGGCTAGGGTTTAAAATGAGAGAAGTGAGGGGACTGTGGGGCTTATAAAGGTGGGTTAATGGGCTGATGGGTAAATAAAATTGGCCGAATGGGCATACAATATAAATAAAGTAGGTTGAATGGGTATTGAGTGCAAACTAACTTCAAATGGGCATAAAAACGTAAATATTTATGTTTTGTGGGCAGCCCATGTAAAAACTCCATAGTTAATTGGAGGCCCAAACTCATTGTGGAACAATGTTGGCCCACAGTATACAGCTCAAACCGTTAAGTCCATATAGCCAACACATCACCAGGTTCCCGCGCTCTCCAGAATTTTCTGGTTAGTCTCATAAGTCATAAATGACCGAGTAAAATGGATCTTTTGTTATACTCACTAAACATTATATTCTTGATAATCAGCAAGAATAAGAACTCCGTTTGTTAATTTGAACTCAAATTGTTTTAATTTTTCGTCGGTTTTTTTTTAGAAATGGACTTAGGGCTCGTCACCCTGCTGAGAGCTGCATGTCATTGTTTTGATTCCTTCCTCAGAGCTTAGGTTCTTTCAACAGTTCTTGCTAGGTTTTGCTAATCAAGGCAAGATTGTGCGTCTTCTTCAAATATAATTAAGTCATTGGATAACTTGTTTGGAATGTTTTCTACTTCATGAATAGTGGCTAGACGCTTAAACAAAAGAATAGCCATTTTTCATATTTTTCATACATAATACGTGTAATCACTTAATTTGGTTTGAGGCCACTATTTTCTTTGGTCTTACACTAGAGGCCACTTTTGGGCTTCTACTAAATAAACATTGATTTAAGTTCTGATCATTGACTCCTGGACTGAAGTTCCATCTTTAAGGACTGAACTTCAGTCCATATGGCCCTGGACTGAAGTTCCATCCAGGGACTGAAGTTCCATCTTTAAGGACTGGATTGAACTTCAGTCCATATGGCCCTGGACTGAAGTTCCATCTTTAAGGACTGGACTGAACTTCAGTCAAACATGGCTCTGGAGTGAAGTTCTATCTTTAAGGATTGAACTTCAATCCATATGGCCCAGGACTGAAGTTCAATCTTTAAGTACTGAACTTCAGTTAACATGACCTTGGACTGAAGTTCTGTCTTTAAGGAGTGAACTTCAATCCATATGGCCCTGGACTGAAGTTCAATCTTTAAGGACTGAACTTCAATCATCTTTAAGGATTGAACTTCAATCCATATGGCCCTGGACTGAAGTTCAATCTTTAAGGACTGAACTTCAGTCAACATGGCCCTGGACTGAAGTTGTGTCTTTAAGGAGTGAACTTCAATCCATATGGCCTTGGACTGAAGTTCAATCTTTAAGGACTGAACTTCAATCCGGCCCCTGGACTGAAGTTCTATCTTTTAAACGAAAGTGGCCACAAACTAAATATTTTGGTATTAATGGCCTGTACCCAAAGACCAGTGGCAAAAGTGGCATTTCGTGCACTTTCCCCGCCGGAATGTCCTATGTAAATTCCCCAAAATAGTTGCTATTTTGTCGAAATTTCTTTTAATTAATTGGAGGCCCAAACTCATTGTGGAACAATGTTGGCCCACAGTCCACAGCTCAAACCGTTAAGTCCATATCTCCAGGTTCCCGCGCACTCCAGAATTTTCTGGTTAGTCTCATAAGTCATAACCAACTTTTCAAAACCAGAACTCTCTGTTTCAATCTTGCTCCTTCACCATCTTCGTGTGCCTTTTCCCGAACCCAGTAGAACTTTTCGACCCCACTTTCCATTCCTATATATACCCACATTAACCATATACTCTCTGCATAACAAAAAACAAAGCGTCAAAAAACAAATATCTGTAAAAGCTCTCCAAAAACCTCTTTGATCTTTCTCCAAAAACAACCAAATTCAGTTTCTTGAAAGCCCCACATTGTTTTAATGGCTAAATCTGAAGGCAAAGCTATTAGCATTGATCTTGGCACAACATACAGTTGTGTTGGGGTATGGCAAAATGATCGTGTTGAAATCATCCCAAATGATCAAGGCAACAGAACCACACCATCCTAAGTTGCCTTCACCGATACCGAACGACTTATCGGTGATGCAGCCAAGAATCAGGTTGCAATGAACCCACAAAACACCGTGTTTGATGCTAAGCGTTTAATTGGTAGGCGATTCTCTGACCCTTCTGTTCAAAGTGACATGAAACACTGGCCATTTAAAGTAATTCCTGGCCCTGGTGACAAGCCTATGATTGTTGTTCAACATAAGGGTGAGGAGAAACAGTTTTCTCCTGAAGAGATTTCGTCGATGGTGTTGACAAAGATGAAGGAAGTGGCTGAGTCTTTCTTGGGCCAAACTGTAAGAAACGCTGTAGTTACTGTTCCTGCATACTTTAATGATTCTCAAAGACAGGCAACGAAAGATGCAGGGGCGATCGCGGGGCTTAATGTTATGAGAATTATTAATGAGCCTACTGCAGCTGCTATTGCTTATGGTTTGGACAAGAAGGCATCGAGGAGTGGTGAAAAGAATGTGTTGATCTTTGATCTTGGTGGTGGTACTTTTGATGTTTCGTTATTGACTACTGAAGAAGGGATTTTTGAAGTTAAGGCCACTGCTGGTGATACTCACTTGGGTGGTGAAGATTTTGACAATAGACTTGTTAATCACTTTGTGCAGGATTTCAAAAGAAAGCATAAGAAGGATATTAGTGGTAATGCTAGGGCGTTGAGGCGGTTGAGAACTGCATGTGAAAGGGCGAAGAGGACTTTGTCATCGACTGCTCAAACGACTATTGAGATCGATTCCTTGTATGAAGGGATTGATTTCTATGCTACTATCACAAGGGCAAGATTTGAGGAGATGAATATGGACTTGTTCAGGAAGTGTATGGAGCCTGTGGAGAAATGTTTAAGGGATGCCAAGATTGACAAGAACCATGTTCATGAGGTGGTTCTTGTTGGTGGCTCCACTAGGATCCCAAAAGTACAGCAATTGTTGCAAGATTTTTTCAACGGCAAGGAGCTATGTAAGAGTATTAATCCTGATGAGGCTGTGGCTTATGGAGCTGCTGTTCAAGCTGCAATTTTGAGTGGAGAAGGTGATCAGAAGGTTCAAGATTTGCTGCTCCTTGATGTTACACCCCTCAGTCTTGGTATTGAGACTGCTGGTGGTGTGATGACTGTTTTGATTCCAAGAAACACTACTATTCCAACTAAGAAAGAGCAGATCTTTTCGACTTACTCGGATAACCAGCCGGGTGTGCTCATTCAGGTGTACGAAGGGGAGAGGCAAATGACTAAAGACAACAATCTTCTTGGGAAGTTTGAGCTAAAGGGTATTCCACCGGCACCAAGAGGAGTGCCTCAGATCAATGTCTGTTTTGACATTGATGCTAACGGTATCCTGAACGTGTCAGCTGAAGACAAGACTGCTGGTGTGAAGAACAAGATTACAATTACGAATGATAAAGGAAGGTTGAGCAAGGAAGATATTGAGAGGATGGTTCAAGAAGCAGAGAGGTATAAGGCAGAGGATGAGTCCATGAAGAAAAAGGTTGAGGCGAAGAATGCATTGGAGAATTATGCTTACAACATGAGGAATACAGTGAAGGATGAAAAGTTCTCAGGGAAATTGGATCCATCTGATAAGCAGAAGATTGAGAAGGCGGTGGATGAGACAATTGACTGGTTGGACAGGAACCAATTGGCTGAAGTAGAGGAGTTTGAGGATAAATTGAAGGAATTGGAGAATTTGTGCAACCCAATAATTTCAAAGATGTACCAAGGTGGTGCTGGTGGAGATGTGCCCATGGGTGGCAGTGCTGATGCTGGAGCTGGTTATGGGAAAGGAGGATCTACAAATTCTGGTGCAGGGCCTAAAATTGAGGAAGTGGATTAAAGATGACATGTTATTCTGCTAGACATTTTGGTTTTTTGTAATCTACTTATATGTACTAAAGTTGCTACTACTTTGAGTCAGCCTTGTTGAGTATTAGTGAGAGAGAACAACTACTATGACAGTTCTGTATACCTCTGTGTTCTCTTAATAAAAAAATCGTTTTTCGTTTCAATTCTTTTTCTGTCCTCTTAGAGGTTTTGGCAAAGGTATCTAATTTTGCTTCTTATCTGCAATTTCTTGCAATGCCTTGATTAGCTGCTACAGCACAATATGACACAGATATCCACCAATAAACATGACAGCCACACTTCTAAACATGAAAGCAACACTTGTGTTTTACTCATGAGTTGTGTAGAGTAAATTTACACTCTCTCGGTTTCAAATCGTAAATTGATATTGATACCTGTTTCAAAGAACATTAACCAGTGCCAGTAACTTAAATTGTCCCAAAAACATAGACAATGCAGAGTGAATAATAGTCATAGAACAAGGTTAATGCGGAATAAATATTTTCCCAATGTTTTAGTGATTTGAGATTGCTGGTGGTAGTACAATGACGGTCTTATCACCAGAAACATTGCTATTTGCTATGCTACAGAAACTGCAGACCTTCTCAACTCACTTGGACAATCAACCAGATGCTCCCAGGGATAACATAATGTTCTTGGGAAATTTGAGCTCAAGGGTATTCCATACCAGCATCAAGGGAGTGCAACAGATCAATAAATGTCTGATTCGACATTGAAGTTAACATCATACTGAACGTGTCAGCTGTGATGCTGGCAGCATACTGAATGTGTCAGCTGAGGACAGGAATGCTGGCATGAAGACAAGATGCAATCACAGATGATAGAGAAGGCTGATCAAGGATGAGACTTGGAATATACAATTGAGGGATGAGAGATTCTCAGGGGTATTGGGGTTTCTGAACAAGCAGAAGTTAGCTCACCATATGTTGAGAGCTGGTTTTGAAGCATGACAAACAGGAAGGACAGACGTTCATGTGAAGAACCTAGTCCTTGAGATGAAGGGCACGCTGGATCGAAAAGATTACGGGTTGCAAATCCCTGTGGAACTAGGAGTAGTGGCGCGTGGTTGTTGACGTATCCTAGTCAGACTAAAAGAGGCGGTGTCCAGGCTGTGTCTTTGAAGTATGAACAGGAGTTAGACTTCAACATGGAAAGAGCTACTGTGAATCTTCAATTACCATAATTAAAAAGGATTCCCAGTAGGACTCAACTAGGGTTACAAGACTCGTATAAAAGCAAGTAGAAGAGACAGCCGAAATCAGTTTTTTCAATAGAGAGTTGAGAGCATATAGAGGTGATCGGAAGAACTGTCTACGTGGGAAAACTGAAGAAGACAACTGGTTTGCATGCAGAGTATTTGAGTCTAGATCTCTTGTCTAGGTTCATCGAGTTGTAAGTTGTCCCTGTTACAAGTGTTCATTGTTTTGTCTATTAGCTTATTTCAGAAGCATATGTATTAGGCAAACTACTTTGTGATTACTAGAAAAAGCTAGAGTTTAGCTTTGATTAGTGATTAGGGTCTAGAGTGTAGCCCCTTGGTTACAGAGCTTGTAATCAGAAACGTTGCTCTTGTGTTAGTGGATTCAGTGCTAAAATCCCAGAGTGTGGGTCGTGGTTTTTCTCCCTTGAGCAAGGAGTTTTCCACGTAAAATCCTTGCGTTCTTGGTGAATGTTCTGAAGTGTGTTCTTAAGTAAAGGCTGCGTAAAAGAGAACTGAAGAACCTTGTTCTACTACAGAAGAACAAGGTTCTTACAACAAAAATCGGAGGACACTATTCAACCCCCCCTTCTAGTGTCGTTAGGAGGTGCTTAGAGTATAACAAGTGGTATCAGAGCAGGTCTTCTCTTGTAAGGCTTACACCTTGAGAAGGATCAAGATGAGTGCACCGCCTACTATTACTGAAGGACAGTCGGTTCTGAGGCCCCCACAGTTTAATGGGCAATACTACGCATGGTGGAAGAATAGGATGGAGAATTACATATGTGCTGAAGATTATCAACTCTGGCTAATAGTCTCTGAAGGAAACCTGATTCCCACCAAAATTGTTGGTGAAGGAACCACTGCTACAAAAGAACCCAAACTGAAGGAAGAGTTTGATGAGTCTGATTATAAGATGATCGAAAAGAACCACAAAGCCAAGAGATTGGTTATATGTGGTCTGGGTCCAGAAGAGTTCAATCGAGTATCATCATATAAGACAGCTAAGGAAATATGGGATGCCTTGCAGGTTGCACATGAAGGAACTACCGAAGTAAAAGACTCAAAAAGAAGAATGTTGAAGAGACAATTTGAGTTGTTTACTATGGGTGAAAAGGAGTCGATTCAGGATATGATGACCAGACTGACCATGATCACCAACGAAATGAGATCGTTGGAGATGGAATTACCTGAAGTGGAGATGGTTGACAAAATCCTAAATGTGTTGCCTGAAGCATGGGAACCAAAAATGACAGCCATCATTGAATCAAAACCCTTGAAATCCATTAAGCTTGAAGAACTTGTTGGAAGTCTGAAGACGCATGAGATGATGAAGGACTCAAAGGCTAAACCTACAGCAAAGAAGGAAAAGACCCTTGCACTGGAAGCAACAGAAGAAGCTGATGAATATGTTGATCTTCAATCAGTGGAAGCTGCGATGGTAAGTGCCATGAGACAAAAACTCAATCTGGGAAGGTTCAAAGGATTTAAGCGAGGGAACAAGGAAAGCTCTAGCAGGAAGAACATAGTTGATAATCCTGACTATTCTGGATGCTTCAAATGCTTTAAGAAGGATCATGCTGTCATGGATTGCCCGATGTGGGAAATAGAATGGATGAAGAACAGAGCCGCGAAGGAAAAGGAAAGGGAAATCACAAAGGACTTTGATGCAGACAAGAAAAAGGCAAGACGGCCACCAAACTTTAGAGCAGAACGAAGGAAAAGAAAAGAAGCCTTCTATGCCACATGGGGACCAACTGATAGTGAGTCTGATCACGAGAAGGAAGCGGATGATGATTCACCATTAGCACTAGCAGGGATGACAGACGTCAGTTCTGATGAAGAAAATCCTCGAGAAGTCAGATGGGGAAGAGATCCATCAAAGCCACCAATGTTCAATGGGACTCAGTACAACTACTGGAAGAAACAGATGAAAAATTTTCTACAGGCAACTGATTACAGCCTGTGGCTAATTGTGAAAAGAGGACCTCATGCTCCAGTGAAAAGAGCAGCAAATGGAGTCCTGGTACCCAAGAAAGTGGAAGAACTAGATCCTCAAGATCTGGACTGGCTACAAGCAAACTCCAAGGCTGAGAACTATCTAAGAAGAGGGCTTACAGTTGATGTGCTTGGACGAGTACTGGAATGTAAATCAGCCAAGGAGATATGGAAGAAACTGAAGGAGCTGTACATAGCTGACAACACCAAGAAGGACTCGGCTCTCATGGCAACTGATGGTGAGGAAGCTGGCTGTTCAGCAGAGGTATGTCTATCTGATCTAAAGGAAACTCTACACACATACTCTTCTGAAAATTTAATCCTAATCACAGCCACCTTGATTGAAGGATATGAAAAGGAAAAGTTTGAAAAAGATAAGCTAACTGAAGAACTAAGTGATCTTAGAATTAAGCACAAGAGTCTCCTAGAACAGAACATTGAACTTGAAGAAACTAATGCTATCTTGAAAGGACAGACTCTTGTGTCAAACTCCAAGATCACTGAGCTTGAATTGGAATGTAATCAGTTAAGAGAAAGTAAGAATGGTAAGCAAGTTATGAGTGAAGTTCAAACCTTTCTGGAAGACGAATTGAAAAGGGCTAATGAGATTTTATATCAAGAAATTGAAAAAAATAAAATGTTAAATCAGAAGGTTGAAAACTCAAAACTTGAACTTACCAGACTTACAAAATGGAATAAATCTTCAACGGCAATGAATTGGATTCTTGAAAATCAAAACAAAGGAAAACAAGGATTAGGATTCAAGAAGCCCTTGCCTCCATATAATCCTAAAAGCAAATATGTGGGATTACCTTGTAACATGTTATGCACCTTCTGTGGTCAAACTGGTCATACTAAACAAAGGTGTGTTAACATTACCAAGGCAAGGGCCAAGAATAAAAATTGTGTTTTACCCAAATGGGCCAAACAAGATCTGATTTATCCATTTTCTCATAAGAAGGGACCCAAGCTTGTCTGGGTTCCTAAGGCTAACCTCTAATTGTTTTGCAGGCTGGAGTGAGGGAGAACAACTCAAGCTGGATTCTTGATAGCGGTTGTTCTAGGCACATGACAGGAGATAGAAGAAACTTTCTCTCACTCGCAGCATTTCAAGGAGGCAGTGTAGCCTTCGGAGGAGGAAAAAGTGGTCAGATAGTAGGCATTGGGAAGATTGGGAGATCTCTTGAGCATGCAATTGAAAATGTGTATTGTGTGGATGGTCTTAGACACAATTTACTGAGCATCTCTCAACTATGTGACAGAGGAAACGAAGTGAGCTTCTCCTCTGTAGGGTGCATCGTGAAGAACCTACAGAGTGGAGAAGTGGTAATGGAAGGAAAAAGAGTGAACAATGTGTACAAGGCGTCACTGAGGTCCTTACCTGAAAACAACCTGACATGCTTGAATGTGCAAGAAAGTGACTCTCAGCTGTGGCACAAAAGACTGGGTCATGCAAGTCTCACTCAATTAAATAAGCTAGCCTCGAAGGAATTGGTTCGTGGATTGCCACACAAGAAGTTTGAAAACATAAAAATGTGTGATGCCTGCGTGAAAGGAAAGCATGTGAGAACGTCGTTCAAATCAAAGAAAGTAGTAAGTACACTAAAGCCACTGGAGCTGGTGCATATGGATCTGTGTGGACCTATGAGGGTCAAGAGCAGAGGAGGTAAGAGGTTTGTGTTCGTAATTGTTGACGACTACTCAAGGTATACATGGACTTTGTTCCTGGCATCTAAGGATGAAGCCTTTGAGAGCTTTAAAGACTGGGCTGGTGTGGTTCAGAAAAGGCTAAATCTTGAACTCATTAGTATTCGATCTGATCATGGAACTGAGTTTGAAAACTCAAAATTTTCTGAGTACTGTGCAGGGAACAACATAGATCACAACTTCTCTGCACCAAGAACTCCCCAACAAAATGGGGTGGTCGAGAGGAAGAACAGGTCATTGGAGGATATGGCTAGAACCATGTTGCTGTCAAGTGGACTAGCAAGAAACTTCTGGGCTGAAGCTGTAAACACCGCATGTTACTTGCTGAATAGGTGTTCCATCAGAGCAATCCTTGACAAAACTCCATATGAGCTGCTCAGAGGTAGAAAGCCAAGTATTGCCCACCTAAGGCCTTTTGGGTGCAAATGCTTTGTTCACAACAATGGTAAGGAACCCTTGGGAAAGTTTGATGCCAGGAGTGATGAGGCAATATTCTTGGGATACTCTACTCAAAGTAAGGCATACAAGGTACTCAACAGAAGGACACAAGTAGTAGAAGAAAGTATGCATGTTGTGTTTGACGAATCAGATAAGGAAATAGGAGAAACTGATGCAGATGATCAGGTGATTGGGTTAAGAAGAGAAGAAAGCATAGATGAACTGGAGGACACGGATGAAAAGGAGAGCATATCAAATGAAGGAGTCAACTTGACAGGGGGAACTTCTGACGAAGCTGAAGATCAAGAAAGCCAAGAAGAATCTACTCAAGACAATGATGCAGGTTCTTCCAATCAGATTCAGATCAAGCCATGGAAACATCAAAGTTCTCACCCTTTGGAGAACGTTCTATCTGAACTGGATACAGGAATTATGACCAGGTCAGCTTTAAAGAACTTCTGTGCATTCTTTGCTTTCCTCTCATCTTTGGAACCAAAGAATGTAAAAGAAGCTCTAGAAGATCCAGACTGGATTATGGCTATGCAGGAGGAGCTTCATCAATTTGAAAGAAGCAAGGTATGGCACTTAGTTCCTAAACCAAAGGACAGATCTATAATAGGAACTAAGTGGGTGTTCAGAAATAAGCTGGATGAACACGGCATAGTTACCAGGAACAAGGCAAGGTTGGTTGTTCAAGGGTACAGTCAGGAAGAAGGAATAGACTATGATGAAACCTTCGCACCAGTTGCACGAATGGAAGCTATTAGAATGCTGATTGCTTTTGCTACATACATGGAATTCACATTGTATCAGATGGATGTGAAGAGTGCCTTCTTGAATGGCTACCTGAACGAAGAAGTTTATGTGGTGCAACCTCCTGGTTTTGTGAGCAATGAATTCCCTGATCATGTGTACAAACTGGACAAGGCTTTATATGGTTTGAAGCAAGCTCCTAGAGCCTGGTATGAAAGACTCTCAGGATTTTTGATGAAAAATGGCTTTTCAAGAGGTAAAATTGACAACACACTATTTCTCAAGAAGAAAGGAAAGGACTTACTGGTAGTACAGGTGTATGTCGATGATATCATTTTTGGAGCCACTGATGAGGAGCTAAGCAAAGGTTTTGCTGACTTGATGGGAAGTGAGTTTGAGATGAGCATGATGGGTGAATTGAATTTCTTCCTTGGATTACAGATAAAGCAGACACCTGAAGGAACTATGATTCACCAGCAAAAATATGTCAAGGAATTGCTGAAGAAATTCAATATGGAAGGAGCAAAGGAGATGACTACCCCTATCGCCCCTGGAACAAAGCTGGACATGGATGAACTTGGTCCTTCGACAAATGAGACTAAGTATAGAGGAATTATTGGCTCACTTCTTTATCTCACAGCAAGTCGACCTGACATAGTATACAGTGTAGGACTGTGTGCCAGATTTCAGTCAAAACCAAAGGAATCACACCTGACAGCTGTGAAGAGAATATTGAGATACTTGAAGGGGACTCAGGATTTATGCCTGTGGTATCCTAGAGGAGGAACTTTTGAACTAATTGGTTTTGCTGATGCAGATTATGCAGGTCATTTGGTGGACAGGAAAAGCACTTCAGGAATGGCACATTTTCTGGGTCCTTGCTTGGTATCATGGGCTACAAAGAAACAAAATTCAGTTGCATTGTCAACTGCTGAAGCTGAGTATGTGGCAGCTGCCTCATGCTGTTCACAATTGCTGTGGATCAAGCAACAACTGGAGGATTTTGGTATCAAGTGTGGGGCTGTGCCAATCTTCTGTGACAATACGAGTGCTGTGAATATTGCCAAGAACCCAGTCCAACATAAAAGGACAAAGCACATTGATATTAGACATCATTTCCTTAGGGACAATGTTGAAAAAGGTCTAATTACTATGAATTCATGCAGGACTGAAGATCAAATTGCTGACATATTTACCAAAGCTTTAAACAAGGTGCAGTTCGAGAGGAACAGGTTGGAGTTAGGGATGACCAAAATACACGGATGACCCAGCAGGTAATCCCCTTGTGATTGGCTAGTTAAGTAGTAAAAGTGTCTGTTAGAAACTTGTCATTATTATCTGGGCTAATTTGGTACTTGAATCAGTACACTCGTTTAGTTGGTTTGAGCACTAGGTACAAATAATGTGATCCCATGAAGAACCCACTACGTACTGAGAAGGAACCAGCCTGAATATGAGGAATCATGTCCAGGTACAGTCGACTTACTCTGTTTGTTAGTTTTCACAACTGGAACTAGAATTGTCTATTGTACGTGCATCATGGGAGATTTTCCATATTTTCATAACCGTCCTAAATTATAGGAACACACTTCCTTTTAGGATAGAACTCCTTTTAATTTGCCTGGACCCCACTTCTTGAAAAGGACTTATTTATTTAAGTCCATAACCGTCAAACCTCTTCCCGGTTCTCAAAAAGTTCAAAAAGCTGCCTTTCATTATACTCATTACTTCTTGCCTTCCCTAGACATTGTCACATCACAAAACCCTTCTCCTTCTACAACTCTTCTTCAATCTCTCAAAACTCACCCACTACTTTCATTGAACATCAAATTCTCTCAATCCCCAAAAACTGTAAACCCTTCAACAAACTCAGAAATCCTCACAAAATCTTTCAAGATGTCTGGAAGACTACCTCCATCCACCCTTGCTGAGAGAATTGCAAGGGCTCGCATCAAATTTCTCAAAAAGGGGGACAAGAAACTGGTCAAGAAGTTAAAGTCAAGAACCGTTCCTTCGACACCCACTACTCAAAGTTCGTCTCAACCGTTGCATGAGGTAATTCCTGACCCTATCTCATCTACACCTGTTGGTTCAGTCGATATAGTCAGTCCTGGTGCTGTAGAAACTGAAACCCTAGTCGCTGAACTAGATAAAATTATGGGTGATGAGCAGAGAGACAAAATAGATAGGGGGAATTCGTGTGAGGAGAAACAAGAAGACAAAGAGAATGAACTTAGAGAAGATATGCAGGGTGTGTCTAGTGGCGTGTCAAATATAGCGGAAAAAAATTGAAGAACAGTTTAGAGAATCAGATAATGCTGTAACCTTGAGAAAAGATGTAGTCGAGTCCAGTAAAGATGCTGAGTGTGGGGAGGATTCTGTCCCTAAAGGTCCGGTGTGTGATGGACCTGCTGCTGCTGAGGCTCCAGAGGGTTTGGGAAAAGAGCCTGTTGATTGTCCAAAACCTGATGGGGCTGATGATGCAGAGTTTAGCTGGACAGAATCAGATGAGGAAGGAAACAAAGAAGTTGTTGTTGAAAAGCAAGAGAGTGACAAGAAAGAAGAAAATTCAAGAAGGAAAAGAAAATTTGGGGCAGAGGATGAGAAAGTAACTTGTGAGGAAGAAGAAGATGAGGTGGTGTTTGTGAAAGAGAATAAAGTAGAGCCTGAAAAAAGAAGAAGGTTGGTAAGAGATGGGAAACCAGTGTTGAAATCTAGACTGGTAGATGAAGACGGTGAAGGAGGTGACCAAGAGGCTAGTGAGCCTGTGGTCAGGAGAGTGGGTACTAGGTCGGCTTTAAAAATGCAGATGGACAGGGTTGAAAAGCTAGGAAAGACAGTAAAAAATGTGAAGATAAGGGAAGAAGAGAAGAAGAAAGAAGAAGAGGAGAAGAGAGCTTGTGAGGAAGAGGAGGAAAGTGAAGCTGGGAGTTATGTGGAACCCAGTGATTCTGATACTGACAGTGAGGTGGAGAGTAAGAAGAAAAGAAAAGAAGTGGATAGGGAAGCCTTCTTTTCTAGACATCAGGTGTTGCCAGGTAGTATTCTATATGATGAAAAGGAGTTTCATATGAAATCCTTGTTGAGAATGATAGGAGATCAAGGTTGGTTGAGCTTGTTTGGGAACACAGACAGGAAGCTGTTTGTGGATGAAGTCAGGGAGTTTTATACAAATTGCAGGGTAGTAGCCAGAAGGGTGTTTACCACTGTGAAAGGAGTGGAGATTGAATTTGGGAGACCTGAACTGGGAGTGATTCTGGATGTACCTGCTGATGGGTATTACAGGTATGTTAAGCTAAAATGGCCAAAAAGGACAGATAGAGTTACTCCCTTAGATGTTGTGAGAAAGTTTTCAGGGAAGCCCAAATTGAGGAAGGAGAGGAAGGTTGAGAAAAAGGAGATGGAGCCTGCACATCAGCTTTTGTTTGAGTTTGTGCATAGGTTTCTTCTGCCTAGGGGGGAAAGAAATTGTGAGGCCAGTGCTCTTGATCTGACCTATATGGATCTGATGGACAGAGGGGTAAAAATAAATTTGCCTGGGCTCATTATTAGGCACATAAAGAGAATCTGTGATACTGATCAGAAGCCACACTCTCTTGTGCATTCTTACATCATCCATCAGATTCTTGAGCATTTTGGAGTGCCTTTAGGTGCAGGGAAGAAGCCAACTATCCATCAGAGGTTTGGGGTTAATGTGCTCAAAAGCTGTGACTTCTTTCAGGAAAGCAGGGCCTCCAAAAAGCCAATGCAGGTCAAGCAGGAGCAGTCCGAGGACAGTGAAGAATATGGACCTGATGAGGCCATTGGTGCTGTGCAGGAACTGGAGAAGATGGTTCTTGAAGTTAATGAAGAAAATGCAGAGCTGCACAGACAGTTGAAGGTGAAGGATCAAGAAATTGATCGCTTGAAAATTGACTGCCACAAGTATGAGGCCGAGCTTGTGATGGAGAGGGCCAAGAATACGAAGCAGCTTGAGGCACTCGTCAAGCACTTCAACCTTCAGCTGTGATTCTTCCAGTCCTGTCCCCTTATCTTTACCCCTTCCTATCCTACCTTATTTCCACCCCTTCCTACTCTCCTTTGGTTGCATGTTGTGAATGATTAAGACAATTTTTATTTTGGTTGTGTAACTACTAATGGGGTGTGCTGCTGTCACACTTGGATGTTGATTTTAAATTTCTTATGTCTATGACTGGTTCTTGTTTAAGTACTTGGTTCCTTGCTGGGCCCTTATTTTTATATACCTGTATTCTTGACACTGATGAGTTGCCTTGTGCTCTAGACTAGATAAAACTGACAGGTTCTTGCAGGTCTTTGAATCTTTTCGATGATGCCAAAAGGGGGAAGAAGGAATGTTGGGGTGTTTGTGACCTAACTCATCTGTTTTTATTGTTCTGTTATTTTTGTTTTTGTTTTTGGTATATGTTATGTAGGTTCTTGGGCAACATTTGTTTGTCATCATCAAAAAGGGGGAATTTGTTGAGAGCTGGTTTTGAAGCATGACAAACAGGAAGGACAGACGTTCATGTGAAGAACCTAGTCCTTGAGATGAAGGGCACGCTGGATCGAAAAGATTACGGGTTGCAAATCCCTGTGGAACTAGGAGTAGTGGCGCGTGGTTGTTGACGTATCCTAGTCAGACTAAAAGAGGCGGTGTCCAGGCTGTGTCTTTGAAGTATGAACAGGAGTTAGACTTCAACATGGAAAGAGCTACTGTGAATCTTCAATTACCATAATTAAAAAGGATTCCCAGTAGGACTCAACTAGGGTTACAAGACTCGTATAAAAGCAAGTAGAAGAGACAGCCGAAATCAGTTTTTTCAATAGAGAGTTGAGAGCATATAGAGGTGATCGGAAGAACTGTCTACGTGGGAAAACTGAAGAAGACAACTGGTTTGCATGCAGAGTATTTGAGTCTAGATCTCTTGTCTAGGTTCATCGAGTTGTAAGTTGTCCCTGTTACAAGTGTTCATTGTTTTGTCTATTAGCTTATTTCAGAAGCATATGTATTAGGCAAACTACTTTGTGATTACTAGAAAAAGCTAGAGTTTAGCTTTGATTAGTGATTAGGGTCTAGAGTGTAGCCCCTTGGTTACAGAGCTTGTAATCAGAAACGTTGCTCTTGTGTTAGTGGATTCAGTGCTAAAATCCCAGAGTGTGGGTCGTGGTTTTTCTCCCTTGAGCAAGGAGTTTTCCACGTAAAATCCTTGCGTTCTTGGTGAATGTTCTGAAGTGTGTTCTTAAGTAAAGGCTGCGTAAAAGAGAACTGAAGAACCTTGTTCTACTACAGAAGAACAAGGTTCTTACAACAAAAATCGGAGGACACTATTCAACCCCCCCTTCTAGTGTCGTTAGGAGGTGCTTAGAGTATAACACCATACAACCTGAGTTCAAGTTGAACTGAAGAATTACCTCGAGAGGTAATAACTCTTTCCCTCTAAATTAGGTTAAGTAGCATGATCAAAAACAAATTGGTTATTAGGCCCTACATGCATGCCAGAAGCCTCTATAAGAAAACACCATCTAGACTCTTTGAACACTTTAGTTAAAAGAAAGGTATCAGATTCTCTTGAATTGGCAGAAAATAAATTAACCAGACGTTTTAACAAATGTTGGAATCTAACCCTTTATTCTCACACTAGGATATAAATACATTTGTCTGTCACCTTCAAGCGTCAAGAAATTATCAAGAAATCTCATTTCAGCTTCCGGAAGCATGAAAGGATACAGTAATCCTTCAGTGTTGCCAGAAACAATATAGGTAACCAAGTTGACCTTATCTGATGACTATTCTCAAGTCGAGTATACTACAAGCCACCTTATATGCAACTGTGATAGTCTTATCTGAAAAGGCAGAACCACCAATGCTCCAACATTTTAAAAAAAAAAAAAGAGATTCCAAACGCTTTAACTATAAAACCAACATTCTCTTTTAGAAGTACAAACGTAAAGATCACTTGCTCAAAGCATCCTCTGCCAAAATGCAATTGCTTGGATTTACTTATAAGGAAAGCTGTATCAGCTACCTATGAATATCAAGTGATTGTTCCTGATACAAGGAGTTGGCATTCAAGTTTCTATTTAGCATTAAACATAAGAATGTTTTACACATGAATGATCAAGTAATGATGGATCAGATTTGGATAACTCCAATAATTAACAATTTGAGTTTTTATTGAGCAGAAATTGTTTACTTTGTCCTTCAAAAGAACCGCATCTAGGTTGGTCATACACACAAGCCAAAGAGGGGGAACTTTACCATAGAATACAAAAAGTAAATTTCAGAGACCAGAATTATTTAGGTCCCATCACTGAGGTTGGACATATGCTATAAAAAAGTGAATGAAGATTAAAGAAAAGTGCAAGGGAATAAAACTGAGACGAGCAACAATAACACTACCTAGAAGAAGATCCTATATAACCTCTTATACTCATCGAGAATAGCCATAGCCTTTGGTCCAAAGCTAAATAGTTCATCCCCTATATCCCCCTACTTTTTAGTTTCCCAAAAGGCTATACGAAAAAGAGAAGACCAGTGAGACCAATTAACACATTTAGCTCCAAAGAAAATGAAGATTGCTTTCTTTCTCTGTGTCTCCATCCTGTTATGTACTGTAGCCATAACAAGCAGGGCTTCAGAAACTTTTCATACGTCGAAACATCTTGCTAGTGCAACAGAAAGAAACAGTGAGAGCGCTATTGCAGTGATAGATGGTAACAGCAATAGGTTTGAGTTGGCAACAAAGCAACTTATAACAGAGGTTGAGAACAATCAGAGAGGAAGGGGATCAAATGGGGGTTGAAGTATTGCTCGTCAGCCACGTACTCGTGATAAAAGTTCGGCTGTAACACTTAAGTGGCTCTCCATCTCCACATCAACTACTGATATCATTTCTAGTGTGCTTCTGCTCCTGGTTTTGCCCTTTATTATTCCCTAAGATGTCCTGAAGGCAGCTCAAACATTTTCCTTTTCATTTTCAGTTGTTCTCGTTGCTTTTGTGACTTCGTGAGTACTATTCTGTTGCTTTGATTTTGTAAAGTTGTATGTCCAACATTAGTGAACAGTTGTGTTGTGTAACTTACTTTCTAAGATCGGTGATGTAACATATGAGTCTTTATCCACCTCTTCCCTTCGTTTTCCCTCCTCCTTATTTGTTCACATCAGACTGCAGAACAGCAAAAACATGATCAAGCCGTCATGTAGCCAGAACTTGAACCAAAAACATGAATTAATCGGAGAGGAGGAATCCTTTTACACACCGACAAAGAACAGTGAGATTAATAGAGATTCTAAAACAATGATTCAAGAATAGTAACAAATAAAAGATAGTCCAACTAAATCATCCACACTCTGCAATTACTAATCAGTCCTACAGAGCAGAGGGGTGGGAAACTTTGATTGCAAATTCTAATTCAGGCTTTTCCTCTGTCATGGGTAGAGTTATGCAATGAATATGTTTTATGGTGTCATTAGAAGTTGCTCAATGGGGTCAACGTGTGGTGTTCAAGTGACAATAGCAACCTTTACACCTCTGATGGAAATACTGAGCTCGTCCTAAGTGACAGATCGACCCATACATTTATGGATGTATTAAAAGGGGATTGTAGTAAGCTCTAATAAACACGAACGTATAACTTCTTCTACACTCTGCTCAAGTTAAGTGTATGCAATACGATCTATGCTCTAGGTTTTCACGTAACCAGATGCACTCAAGTTCTTTGTCCACATAATGGTTTTTTTCCATTCATGCTGTCCTAGGTATGTTGCCACATTGAACGACATGACAATAATTCGAGGTCCCTCACAGGCACATAGCGCTAACAGTTATAAGAATTTAATCCATGCAGCATATAAGAAGAAATAAATATAGCAAACTCTAATGGGAAAGGGAAAAAAAAAAAGAGAACATATAGCAAACTCTAATGGGGAAAAAAAGGAGTCTCTTTTACATGTCTATCATTACAAACCCCATAAGAAGTAGCACAAGAACTGGTTTCTTTCAAAAGTCATACAAGAACTTCTCGAAAAGCTTCATGTGTTCTGCTTGCAGCGAGATGGCAACTGATTGACTGCCATCATTTGTAGGACTTGGCAATATGAAGCTTAAGCCTTCATAAGCAATACCACCAGGTCCCATAAATATTGGCCTACCCCAGCCAAAATCAGCATCATGAATTGGAAGCCTAGACCAACTAGTTATTCCAAGATTTGGACACTTAAATGTATGAGCACCACGAACAAGTGCCTTTAAGTCAGGCTGTAACTCCAAATAGTCAAGAGCTGATCTTAAGTAGTCATTGTCCATTTTACCCAACGCATCATGAATTTTTTTAGCAGCATACCAAATAGGTTTCGATTGGAGATCACCCGCGACTGCAATGGGAGTAGTAGTAAAGATCACATTACCAAAGTAGCCTGGTGGAAGAGAGGGCCGAAGCCTTGCACGCCCATCAGTGGCTATGTACAACTTGGTTTCTTGATCTTCTGTAAGTCCTCGTGCCTTGCAAGTGGATCGCCATACATGTCCTGCCAACATCTCATAGGAGCTGTAGTTTACAGTATTGCCGTCTTCTTTTGACTTGGCTTTGATGGTATTGATTTGATCACGGGTAAGTTTGAAGATGGACACACTTGTTTCAGGAACAACTTCAGGGTTGGTGGTGTTTTGTGAAGTAACTTTGAGGGTGGGAGGTGGCTGGTACTCGATGTGTTGGAACTGTGGCTGAGGTGGATCACGAGCACGGAGGAGGGTCCGGTCAAACGTGGGATAACTGTAATCCCAAATTTAATCTCGGGATTGTTAATCCAATCCCACCAACCAAACAACCGTAAAAAAGCATTGCATTTATTTGCCTTTCATTCGGCGCTCCGACGAGCAAATAAAATTATTTAATTTTGTCGCTACTTCTCCCACTATTTTCCTGCCGACCAATCTCCTTTCGTCCTAGTTTGAAAGCTAGAGGTCGGATAAGAATATTCGAACCAGAAACTGTTCTATGGTTGAAAAGGGATACCACCGCTCACGCAAGCGTAGCCCGAAGGATTTGCAAAATTATGTTTTGTGGTGACATTATGATCAAGTAAGAAATTTTTGTCACACAAAAAAAAAAAAAAAAAAAGTTTCTTCAACTTTAAGTTGCCAAAGTTGAATTTTGAAATTCCAGCTTGCAGCAGCAACTGTTCCATGGTTGAAAAGGGATACCACCGTCCACCCACGCGTGGTCAGAAGGATTTGCAAAATTATGTTTTGTGGTGACATTATGATCAAGTAAGAAATTTTTGTCACACAAAAACAAAAAAAAAAAAAAAAAAAGTTTCTTCAACTTTAAGTTGCCAAAGTTGAATTTTGAAATTCCAGCTTGCAGCATCAACTGTTCCATGGTTGAAAAGGGATACCACCGTGCACCCACGCGTGGTCAGAAGGATTTGCAAAAATCATATTTTATAGTGACATTATGATCAAGTAAGAATTTTTTGCCACACAAAGGTCAAAAGCAAATACACAATTTGCATTAAAACGCCAAAATTTCACCTAACACAGAGACTTTTAAGCATTATTTCTTGTGATAGATGTGATGAAAGCGTGTCACGTTGTTAGTTTAGTGTTTAAAATTAATCCAATTATTTCCATATTATTTGTTTAAACATTATTTGTCAAAAAGAACGTCCAAATTTCATGGTAAAAAGTTTGATTAGGATAGTGGGATGAAATATCAACTATCGACATGTGTTTATTTTTTCCTTTTTGTTCTTTGTTGTTTGTATTTTATTTCTTATATAATTTCAAAGATCTACTTTTCTATGGTCAAAGTTTTCCAGAAGATATGTTTATGTTGGAATGTGCGTATTGGAATGTGGGAAAGTCCCACATAGGTGGTAGAGAGATAAAATACACTCATATAAGCTTTGAACAATCGTCTACCTTTTGAATAAGGTTTTAGGAGATGTTTGGTATGGGAATTAATTAAATTAATCCATATATTAAATATGGTATTGAGCTATCCCATGTTTGTTTGGTAATTTTGAAACATGTATAACTAATCCATATTATATTACCTAATCCCTCCACCAAGATGGATAAAGAAATAAAATGACAAAAATATCCTTCTCCTTTCCCTAGAAGCCAATAAAAGTCAAAGCATAATATTATAAATTCATTACTTTTTATTTTAAAAATAAATCAGATATATTAAATGATAATTACATCTCTAATTTTAGTGTAATATACCAAACACCAAACAAAAAATAATCCATATATTATTAATCATGTATAACTAATTCATGTATTATAATACATGTATAACTTATCCTCGTACCAAACGACCTCTTAAGGTGTGAGTTAGGTCCAATCTTATATGGACTTTCGGATGTGTGGACATCTGGTGCCCCAATTTATTAGTTTACCGGTTGATTCTGCCTTTAAGAAATTTCATTCAATCAAATCATTCAAAATGATTTTTGGTGTCTACGATGACTACTAACCAGATGATTTCGCTCTATATGAGAAAATTTTCGTTCAATCAAATCATCCCAGTGACAATTACTGTACTGTTTATACATTTAAACAGCAGAAAAGAAATATGCAACCCAAAAAATTTATACACATTGACGTCAAAATTGTATTTTACAGTATCATCATCAAAGAGATCTATAAGTTTTCCTCCATAAAAGAAGAATTTGTAATCTTTAAGCTTACTTATTATAAGAAAAACCCTTTTATAGAAGTCATAATGTCTGCCTAATCGACTAAAAAGATTAAGTTATACGTAATGAACTAATGATGCTTCTATATAAAAATCAGTACTAGTATAAGTTATCTTTGCTGACCCAAAAAATAAGGAAAAGGCAACAACATTTCAAAAAGAAATTAATTATTGCATATTAAACTAAAATGTCTCTGAAAAACAAAATATAAACCGAACTGTGGACTGTACTAGTATAAGTTATCTTTGCTGACCCAAAAAATAAGGAAAAGGCAACAACATTTCAAAAAGAAATTAATTATTGCATATTAAACTAAAATGTCTCTGAAAAACAAAATATAAACCGAACTGTGGACTCTCGTTACAAAATAAAACAAAAATAGCTTTCATAAACAAATTCAATCAAATATACAATTTTCCTGAGTTACAAGAACAATCTCTAACTTTTTCTTCTTCCTCCTCACGATAAGGTAATGGAAATGCACCTTTTCGTCTCCAATTTGTTATTCTTTTTCCTGGATTCTAGCATTTTGATCACTTAGATGCACACAAATTATGCGACTTTACTACTTGATTTCTTTATTTTCGTAATTCATCTAACTTGTTAATAACCCGTAGAAAAATGACTTTCTATTTTACCGCTATTGTATCATATTGTTTCTGCAAAATGTTGTGATACTCCCACTAATGAGTAATTAATAATTTTAATTTTAACTAAAATTGATAGCCATATAATCTTAACTTAGGAAAATATATACATCTCCCTCTATTTAATGAAATAAAAAAGGCTCCCTCCAAATCTTAAAGTGGAAAAGGCGCTTTTATAATATGGAAAGGCCCATTAAGTTGATATTTCTTATTATTAAACTTTTAATGGGTTAAATCATTTCCTCCTCTAATTTGTTTAAACAATTGAACTTACTCCAACTTTGGATACTAAATAGTACTCCTATACTTCCCCTTCTATCCTAAGCATCTTTGACATCTCAGTTCCCCCTCGAATCACTTATATGATTATTTTTTTGTACCATCATGAGGTTTAACTATAATTCAAGTAATGTTTTCAATTATTGTAAATTTTAATTACATGTCATTTTGAAGTATGCGGGATGTTTTGTGCACTGGACTATCATTTTTTTTTGAGAAGTATGAAATACCAATCCTATTATAAATATTTGTTATAAACTGTCTTTATTTTATAAAAATTTTTGTTTATGTACGTGCGCGTGTGTGTGTTCCATGCTCTCTTTCATTATGTAGTGTGTTTGTATATATACATATATAATGAGTGTACGTACACAGATTAATATATATTGAATTTTTATTGTTAATATAATGTTTTCTTCAACTATAAATTTATCTAATGTATAAATAGAGAATATTGTAAGGTATAAAATTACTCTACTCTTAATATATATTTTTTATTTTTAGTTTTTACATGGATTAAATATACATTTTTAAATTTCTCATCCTCACTAACTTAGTTGTGTAAATAGGTTCTCGTAATACACTAAAACTAAATACATGAGCGTTCTTGCTAATACAACAATCAGTTCCGTCGATGGCTAAAATATGATTGTTCCATCATCTTAATAATAGCCCGAACTCAAGTTACTACATCTTATATAGCCCCAGATCAGGTGACAAGCTTGCGCAACAATAAAAAATATTTATAAGGAACATCATTGTGTGATAATGGTAGTAGAAGATGTATATGAGGTTTTCATTATTCCATAGCCGAGGATGAGCTAACTAATACAATGCAATGAGGTCCCTGATTACGATTTTTTGTTGACAATACTGTGTTAATTGACGCAAATAGTTTCAACACCAATTGCCGTAACTAAAAATAGAGTTACCAAAAAAAAAAAAAAAATTGACGCAAATAGCAATGGTCAACTAATTAAAACCTTGAACTGTGGATAAAACAGGACATTATATAATTAAGTGTTGTAATAACTAGAAGTAAGACTAATATATACACAGAAAGCTTACAAGTATGAGATTGAGGTAAGATTAGACGAGATTGCAGTGGTTAAATGTACAATTCTAATACTCCCTCTGTCCCATTTTGTTTGTCATAGTTACTGTTTCGAGAGTCAAACTTCTTAAATTTGACCGTAGATTAGGATATAAAATCTTTAACTTTTCTTAAGTAAAATTTACATATTTGAAAACTACATGAAAAGTACTATAAGTCACAATAAATTATAACTCAAAATATTTAAAAGATATATATAAAAATTACGGTCAAAGTTAAACTCGTTTGACCCTCGAAATCCGAACTACGACAAACAAAGTGGGACGGAGGGAGTATATCTATGCATGATATTGCAAGAGAATGGTAAGATAGGTGAAATGTTATGATCAAAATAGGAAGACCGAAACGGAGAAGTTAGCGCATTACTACTATTTATGTAAGGTTACCTACAAAGTGATAGGTAAGCTCCATAAAACAATTATAAGCCCACAACACTATATGGGAATTTATGTTGGGCTAATGAAGTCCAAATATCCATGTTATAAGTTTTGCAAAAATAGGAAACTAAGATTGATGTGCGGTCATACACAACTTGACCATATTAGAAATGACATCACTGAGCAAAAGATGAAAATAGCACACATCAAGGATAAAAGAGGTGAATGCTCAAGTATGATAGTGTTCTACATCGATCTCAACATGCACTGGTTCGTATATGTGAAATTATGGGAGCTGAAGGTGTTAAAAGAGGAAGGGAAGGGATAAACCGGTAACACTATATATTCGGATAAAGAAGTCATCATTGCTTTGGTGGAAAGTTGATCTCCTAAAATAGTAGGAAGCAGATGACATCTAGTTATGACCTTGTAACATGGGATTTTACGTGGCCGAAAGAGTTGTTTGAAGAGATGCAGGTTTGAAAAATGACAACTCTGATATGTGACAATCAGGCAAAATGTATGTTGAAACATATTGAAACTAGACTAATTTAGCTAATTCAAATTATCGGTTGGAAGACACATTCACACAGCCCTCCGAGGTTCTAGTTAATAGATAATCCATGTACTATCTATAATATATTTGTTCAAAAATAGGATCCTACTATGACACATATTGCTCAAAGATTGGGCGAGAATATCATGACATAGAGTTGTGTTGGACAGCCTAGAGCATTCTGTACTTTCAAAATAGTAAATGAGGTCAAATTCCTCATTAGAGCAGGCATATCAAATGATTGAAGTAAAATTTCCAAGAGTGGCGCTAATAAACCATTTCAAATAACCGTTATAACTGTAATATAGAACTTATCAAATTGTTCAGCTACTCATCAACTGATTCAATATTATAAAGAATAAAGGTTAGATTTCAGTACCTTATATTCTGTCTAGCTAATAGGACTCATCAAAATGTTGCGCCGAAATTTCAGAAGTAGCTAAGGATATATTATACGTTGACGCAAGCAGTTACTAAAGAGCGAGCTATCGAGCCTGGGAATCAATCGTTAGGAAGTTTCCTCCCGCTAAATAAGCCAAACCGTACCACCCTTCTGTCGAGGAGTTGGCTCAGGCCAATTGTAACTTCATTTCTTCTGAGGAGGGAGGAAGGGACAAAGAGAGATGCATAGGAAATTTACACAATTTGCTGAATGAATTTATAGAGTTGTCATTAAGAACGACGTGGGGAACCTACAACGAAGGTTGCATGATGTTGCATCGAAAAGGGGAGCTTTCAAGGCACTTGCTGACTTGCTTGGTCTACAAATTATGGGCCGCTAGACCCGCTATCAGCCCGCAACTTCGAGGTAGTTGCTAAGCGTAAACGACAAAAACAACAGACTCCATAAAGCTAACTAGAGAGCTAACTATTACACTCGAAAGTTACAAAAATATTACAAGACCAAATTAAAAAAAAAACAATAACTACTCCATCTCAAACACAGTTCTCATTTTGAAAGTTTTTTGAAATAAATTTACATATTTAAAAACTATTAAATATATTACTAGGTATGTTGTTTTGTTTATTAGTCACAATAATTAACAATTCAAAGTACTTAAAAAATAATTGACTCTCAAAAAGTTGCGCAAATTCCAAAAGAGGGAGTGATAAGTAAACTAGTCTAATATTAAGATTACATCATTCACCCGGCATACCAGGCCTTCAGGATAAACTCGTCATTAGCAGAGTTTGGTGTGGTAGTTCATCGGTATGATTGGTCGAGTTTATCCTGAAGGCCTGGTATGCCGGGTGAATGATGTAATCTTAATATTAGACTAGTTTACTTATCACTCCCTCTTTTGGAATTTGCGCAACTTTTTGAGAGTCAATTATTTTTTAAGTACTTTGAATTGTTAATTATTGTGACTAATAAACTAAACAACATACCTAGTAATATATTATTTCTATTACTATAATATTTTTTTAATAGTTTTTAAATATGTAAATTTATTTCAAAAAACATTCAAAATGAGAACTGTGTTTGAGATGGAGTAGTTATTGTTTTTTTTTAATTTGGTCTTGTAATATTTTTGTAACTTTCGAGTGTAATAGTTAGCTCTCTAGTTAGCTTTATGGAGTCTGTTGTTTTTGTCGTTTACGCTTAGCAACTACCTCGAAGTTGCGGGCTGATAGCGGGTCTAGCGGCCCATAATTTGTAGACCAAGCAAGTCAGCAAGTGCCTTGAAAGCTCCCCTTTTCGATGCAACATCATGCAACCTTCGTTGTAGGTTCCCCACGTCGTTCTTAATGACAACTCTATAAATTCATTCAGCAAATTGTGTAAATTTCCTATGCATCTCTCTTTGTCCCTTCCTCCCTCCTCAGAAGAAATGAAGTTACAATTGGCCTGAGCCAACTCCTCGACAGAAGGGTGGTACGGTTTGGCTTATTTAGCGGGAGGAAACTTCCTAACGATTGATTCCCAGGCTCGATAGCTCGCTCTTTAGTAACTGCTTGCGTCAACGTATAATATATCCTTAGCTACTTCTGAAATTTCGGCGCAACATTTTGATGAGTCCTATTAGCTAGACAGAATATAAGGTACTGAAATCTAACCTTTATTCTTTATAATATTGAATCAGTTGATGAGTAGCTGAACAATTTGATAAGTTCTATATTACAGTTATAACGGTTATTTGAAATGGTTTATTAGCGCCACTCTTGGAAATTTTACTTCAATCATTTGATATGCCTGCTCTAATGAGGAATTTGACCTCATTTACTATTTTGAAAGTACAGAATGCTCTAGGCTGTCCAACACAACTCTATGTCATGATATTCTCGCCCAATCTTTGAGCAATATGTGTCATAGTAGGATCCTATTTTTGAACAAATATATTATAGATAGTACATGGATTATCTATTAACTAGAACCTCGGAGGGCTGTGTGAATGTGTCTTCCAACCGATAATTTGAATTAGCTAAATTAGTCTAGTTTCAATATGTTTCAACATACATTTTGCCTGATTGTCACATATCAGAGTTGTCATTTTTCAAACCTGCATCTCTTCAAACAACTCTTTCGGCCACGTAAAATCCCATGTTACAAGGTCATAACTAGATGTCATCTGCTTCCTACTATTTTAGGAGATCAACTTTCCACCAAAGCAATGATGACTTCTTTATCCGAATATATAGTGTTACCGGTTTATCCCTTCCCTTCCTCTTTTAACACCTTCAGCTCCCATAATTTCACATATACGAACCAGTGCATGTTGAGATCGATGTAGAACACTATCATACTTGAGCATTCACCTCTTTTATCCTTGATGTGTGCTATTTTCATCTTTTGCTCAGTGATGTCATTTCTAATATGGTCAAGTTGTGTATGACCGCACATCAATCTTAGTTTCCTATTTTTGCAAAACTTATAACATGGATATTTGGACTTCATTAGCCCAACATAAATTCCCATATAGTGTTGTGGGCTTATAATTGTTTTATGGAACTTACCTAATACTTTGTAGGTAACCTTACATAAATAGTAGTAATGCGCTAACTTCTCCGTTTCGGTCTTCCTATTTTGATCATAACATTTCACCTATCTTACCATTCTCTTGCAATATCATGCATAGATATATTCGAATTGTACATTTAACCACTGCAATCTCGTCTAATCTTACCTCAATCTCATACTTGTAAGCTTTCTGTGCATATATTAGTCTTACTTCTAGTTATTACAACACTTAATTATATTATGTCCTGTTTTATCCACAGTTCAAGGTTTTAATTAGTTGACCATTGCTATTTGCGTCAATTTTTTTTTTTTTTTGGTAACTCTATTTTTAGTTACGGCAATTGGTGTTGAAACTATTTGCGTCAATTAACACAGTATTGTCAACAAAAAATCGTAATCAGGGACCTCATTGCATTGTATTAGTTAGCTCATCCTCGGCTATGGAATAATGAAAACCTCATATACATCTTCTACTACCATTATCACACAATGATGTTCCTTATAAATATTTTTTATTGTTGCGCAAGCTTGTCACCTGATCTGGGGCTATATAAGATGTAGTAACTTGAGTTCGGGCTATTATTAAGATGATGGAACAATCATATTTTAGCCATCGACGGAACTGATTGTTGTATTAGCAAGAACGCTCATGTATTTAGTTTTAGTGTATCACGAGAACCTATTTACACAACTAAGTTAGTGAGGATGAGAAATTTAAAAATGTATATTTAATCCATGTAAAAACTAAAAATAAAAAATATATATTAAGAGTAGAGTAATTTTATACCTTACAATATTCTCTATTTATACATTAGATAAATTTATAGTTGAAGAAAACATTATATTAACAATAAAAATTCAATATATATTAATATGTGTACGTACACTCATTATATATGTATATATACAAACACACTACATAATGAAAGAGAGCATGGAACACACACACGCGCACGTACATAAACAAAAATTTTTATAAAATAAAGACAGTTTATAACACAAATTTATAATAGGATTGGTATTTCATACTTCTCAAAAAAAAATGATAGTCCAGTGCACAAAACATCCCGCATACTTCAAAATGACATGTAATTAAAATTTACAATAATTGAAAACATTACTTGAATTATAGTTAAACCTCATGATGGTACAAAAAAATAATCATATAAGTGATTCGAGGGGGAACTGAGATGTCAAAGATGCTTAGGATAGAAGGGGAAGTATATAGGAGTACTATTTATTATCCAAAGTTGGAGTAAGTTCAATTGTTTAAACAAATTAGAGGAGGAAATGATTTAACCCATTAAAAGTTTAATAATAAGAAATATCAACTTAAGGGGCCTTTCCATATTATAAAAGCGCCTTTTCCACTTTAAGATTTGGAGGGAGCCTTTTTTATTTCATTAAATAGAGGGAGATGTATATATTTTCCTAAGTTAAGATTATATGGCTATCAATTTTAGTTAAAATTAAAATTATTAATTACTCATTAGTGGGAGTATCACAACATTTTGCAGAAACAATATGATACAATAGCGGTAAAATAGAAAGTCATTTTTCTACGGGTTATTAACAAGTTAGATGAATTACGAAAATAAAGAAATCAAGTAGTAAAGTCGCATAATTTGTGTGCATCTAAGTGATCAAAATGCTAGAATCCAGGAAAAAGAATAACAAATTGGAGACGAAAAGGTGCATTTCCATTACCTTATCGTGAGGAGGAAGAAGAAAAAGTTAGAGATTGTTCTTGTAACTCAGGAAAATTGTATATTTGATTGAATTTGTTTATGAAAGCTATTTTTGTTTTATTTTGTAACGAGAGTCCACAGTTCGGTTTATATTTTGTTTTTCAGAGACATTTTAGTTTAATATGCAATAATTAATTTCTTTTTGAAATGTTGTTGCCTTTTCCTTATTTTTTGGGTCAGCAAAGATAACTTATACTAGTACTGATTTTTATATAGAAGCATCATTAGTTCATTACGTATAACTTAATCTTTTTAGTCGATTAGGCAGACATTATGACTTCTATAAAAGGGTTTTTCTTATAATAAGTAAGCTTAAAGATTACAAATTCTTCTTTTATGGAGGAAAACTTATAGATCTCTTTGATGATGATACTGTAAAATACAATTTTGACGTCAATGTGTATAAATTTTTTGGGTTGCATATTTCTTTTCTGCTGTTTAAATGTATAAACAGTACAGTAATTGTCACTGGGATGATTTGATTGAACGAAAATTTTCTCATATAGAGCGAAATCATCTGGTTAGTAGTCATCGTAGACACCAAAAATCATTTTGAATGATTTGATTGAATGAAATTTCTTAAAGGCAGAATCAACCGGTAAACTAATAAATTGGGGCACCAGATGTCCACACATCCGAAAGTCCATATAAGATTGGACCTAACTCACACCTTAAGAGGTCGTTTGGTACGAGGATAAGTTATACATGTATTATAATACATGAATTAGTTATACATGATTAATAATATATGGATTATTTTTTGTTTGGTGTTTGGTATATTACACTAAAATTAGAGATGTAATTATCATTTAATATATCTGATTTATTTTTAAAATAAAAAGTAATGAATTTATAATATTATGCTTTGACTTTTATTGGCTTCTAGGGAAAGGAGAAGGATATTTTTGTCATTTTATTTCTTTATCCATCTTGGTGGAGGGATTAGGTAATATAATATGGATTAGTTATACATGTTTCAAAATTACCAAACAAACATGGGATAGCTCAATACCATATTTAATATATGGATTAATTTAATTAATTCCCATACCAAACATCTCCTAAAACCTTATTCAAAAGGTAGACGATTGTTCAAAGCTTATATGAGTGTATTTTATCTCTCTACCACCTATGTGGGACTTTCCCACATTCCAATACGCACATTCCAACATAAACATATCTTCTGGAAAACTTTGACCATAGAAAAGTAGATCTTTGAAATTATATAAGAAATAAAATACAAACAACAAAGAACGAAAAGGAAAAAATAAACACATGTCGATAGTTGATATTTCATCCCACTATCCTAATCAAACTTTTTACCATGAAATTTGGACGTTCTTTTTGACAAATAATGTTTAAACAAATAATATGGAAATAATTGGATTAATTTTAAACACTAAACTAACAACGTGACACGCTTTCATCACATCTATCACAAGAAATAATGCTTAAAAGTCTCTGTGTTAGGTGAAATTTTGGCGTTTTAATGCAAATTGTGTATTTGCTTTTGACCTTTGTGTGGCAAAAAATTCTTACTTGATCATAATGTCACTATAAAATATGATTTTTGCAAATCCTTCTGACCACGCGTGGGTGCACGGTGGTATCCCTTTTCAACCATGGAACAGTTGATGCTGCAAGCTGGAATTTCAAAATTCAACTTTGGCAACTTAAAGTTGAAGAAACTTTTCTTCTTTTTTTTTTGTTTTTGTGTGACAAAAATTTCTTACTTGATCATAATGTCACCACAAAACATAATTTTGCAAATCCTTCTGACCACGCGTGGGTGGACGGTGGTATCCCTTTTCAACCATGGAACAGTTGCTGCTGCAAGCTGGAATTTCAAAATTCAACTTTGGCAACTTAAAGTTGAAGAAACTTTTTTTTTTTTTTTTTTGTTTTTGTGTGACAAAAATTTCTTACTTGATCATAATGTCACCACAAAACATAATTTTGCAAATCCTTCGGGCTACGCTTGCGTGAGCGGTGGTATCCCTTTTCAACCATAGAACAGTTTCTGGTTCGAATATTCTTATCCGACCTCTAGCTTTCAAACTAGGACGAAAGGAGATTGGTCGGCAGGAAAATAGTGGGAGAAGTAGCGACAAAATTAAATAATTTTATTTGCTCGTCGGAGCGCCGAATGAAAGGCAAATAAATGCAATGCTTTTTTACGGTTGTTTGGTTGGTGGGATTGGATTAACAATCCCGAGATTAAATTTGGGATTACAGTTATCCCACGTTTGGTTAGTGGGATTAACTAATCCGAGATAGATTTTATACCACAAATGTGGTACTATCTTATCCCATAGAAGGTGTGGGATTATTAATCCTGAGATTATAATCCCGGGATAAATTTAATCCCAAATTTATGAAATATCCTTGTTTTATTCCCGCCAACCAAACGATCCCTTAGTGTTTTTGAGGGATATATATGAGCCAGCCCGTGAGAAGGACATTCATCATTTTAATTGGACTAATGATATATATTAATTATATGAGATGTTTTGGTGTTTTCATAAGTGAATCACATTTTTAGCATTAATTACTAATATACTAATTGATTATATTAGCTCTTATCCAAGCTAATATTAGCAATGGAGATATTTGAAAAATTCATCTGGAAGAATTAAATATTGTCGATCAAGAAAAATAGGCAAAAACATCTTATAAAGTGGACCGAAGGGAGTATAAAATATAGTGTCGCGGTGATTATCATCTGACAAATGGTCATTGAACTTAAAGTAATTGCTCATTAAAATCATATTTCATTCATTTGTCGATTAAAAGTTATCTAATTTTAGGTAATTAGTTAAAAATATCTGAAAAATGATATGACATGTTATTTTTTTAATTTTTTAAATATTAAATTAAATATTTTAAACAATATAACATCAAATTCCTAAACAGAGACAGTTGCATGTGGCTGCAGACTGCAGGGGTAGGTAGGAAAGGAACAGAGAAACGAAGGAGAACGTGAAAGCCACTCATTCTTCCAATCCTAGTTTCCAAAATATCCCATATTGATTGTATTTTACTTCATAGTTTAATAAAATTAAATCAAAGGACCACCAACCTATTAGAAAATTATCTATATACTACCTAATCGACCATGCTTTAGAAAGTTGAGTTGCGTAAATATCAAAGGAGAATCTCTTGTGCCCTTTGCCCCTTGGTCACTAGTTTTGTGGAATTTGGAAGTTGGACCCTGTCCCAAAAGGATGTGTGGCTAGAATTCAAACTGACGTTTAACTAATTCCTAATTTCGACAATAATTAACTTGATCATCAAAGTCTACACTTCTACTCCCTCCGTCCCATTTTAGTTGTCGCTTTAGGCTTATGCACGTCCATTAAGAAATTAATAAATAGGGTATGTCTTTTACTATTTTACCCCTAATAAATGAAACTTGATTGACTTTTCTAGGAAATACTCCTTTATTAAATATGGGCATAGTTGAAAAAAATTGGTAAAAAATGTCTTGAAATACTAAAACGACAATTAATTTGGGACAAATAAACTTGCTAAAACGACAACTAAAATGGGACGGAGGGAGTAGATCCGAAAGTTGCAGCTAACTACTTTACTTCCTTCGAGGTTTTGAAAGTAGACTCCTTGAATAAATTAACTAGACCATTAATCCCTGTGCTTCTGGATCTGAAACCATTTATATCTCCCTTGTGGTTGTTGCCTGTTAATAGAGCTGTAAAAAAATGACAGGCCGGTGCACAAAGCATTCTGCGTTCACGTAGGGTCCAGGAAAGGGCCCCACTCCAAAGGATGTATTAATAGCAATAGCGCTGTCAAAATTAGCTTAAAATATGACTCGTCCCAGTTTGGGCAGGTTAGATTGACTATATTTTCATAGCAGCTCAATTTGGACATAAACCAAACTAGTCCATCTAAAAGTTAGAATTGATTCGGTCATAGTATGTTGCCTAAATTGATCCATAAGAATTCAATTTTGTTTTTTAAAACCTTCTACTCCATTTGTTTTTGTAAATAACAAATTATAAGAAATTAAACAAAAAATTTAAATTTAGATTAGAGTTAAGAATGGGGCATTGTTTAGATCATCTTGACTCGACATACTTCAACCTAAATAACATTTGAGCATATTAATTTATTAATTCAGCTCATTTAAACATGCTAGTAACATTTACTCCAACTCATCTATTTATTAACATTTCTAGAAGTAGATAAACACAAATGAATTCTAACTTTCAAGTGATGAAAGTTATAAGAGGCCCTTGCACGAAAATGCTCTAAATATGACCACCCTACATTGCTAATATGAGAAAATCAAATGATTACCACCAAGGATTGTGGTGGGAGGTCTGGGTTCGAATCCTAGGAATAGAAAAAACTATGGTAGAGAATGTTTTTCCACAAATGGGTCTTACGCTGTGCGAATCCAAATTAGTCAGGCTCAAATGTGAATATCGGACACTGAGTGAGAAATCAAAAAAAAAAAAATCAAATGATTGAGTAACTCTAGTAAAACACAAAATTTGTTTGGCATCGAGGCAGTTATGGTACACAATACACACACATGACACAATATATAGTAGAGTATATACTAGTAAAAGTTAAAGGAATCATGATAACCAAAAACATACCTGCAACACTAGGAGAGCATAAGATTGGATTCCTTGAGAATAATCAACGGCTGGGATGAGTCGACGAAGTTCTAAAGTAGGTGCAAAATCACCATAATCATCTACAGCACCATCAGACTCAGCTTCCACAAAAAGCACCCCTTCACCATTACAATCAATCTCAATACGTCCATCTTCATCCCTACATAGCCTCCCAGCCATAGGATAAAATGGCACTAAAGCTCTACTAAGTGCTTCCTTTAACACTTTCCCATCAAAGAAATTTGGAGATCCAGTTGGCCTGTAGAAATACACACTTGGTGTGTGAAAATTTGGAACCACCAAGTCTACATTAGAGTTCCATAGCCTCTGTTGTGGCGTCTCCGTTGCTGGTTTCACCATAGTCGATTCCTTCACCTCGATCTTCATGATTCTTGATTTTCCAACAGCTGAAATGAAAGTACACAACTTATTTAATTATAACTAGTTACAATTAAAAACTTATGAATACATGATAAAGAAATTCTATGTTAAATACCTATCATTGGTATTAATTTCAGTTGTCTGAGTTCTTGGCTTTATAAAATGAAATATTCGTAAAATGGTATGGAAATTACCTGTAAAGAAGGAACAAGTGGATTGATGAGATAGCGTAGTTGAACTTTTTAGCCTTTTAAGTTATGGGTGACAATATGGTTAGGAGTGGGTTGGGAAATTATATATTTACCCAGAAACAATGAATACAAAAGTGTGTTATATATAGTGTTAAGGGGGAAGGTGGGACGACTTGGTATTTAAGGGTTGGACAGAAGACTTCACCTACCACGCCCACTCAACATGACTAATTCCTAAATTCCTACTGCTCGCTCGACCATAAATCTTCATTCCGTTCCAATTTATGTGACGGAGATCAAAAGTAAAAAAAATATATTGTTAAATGTTAGTGTATTGTATTAAATATATTGCGATGTTATTATGTATATTAATATAATACTTTTAAAATTTGTGATCTTAAATACAACACATATTTGATGGTTATACAATCATCTCATCAAGTCTAAAATATGAGTTAAATTATTTTTAAATGTAAAAATATAGTATCTTTTTTTGCAACAACAACAACATACCCGGTAATATCTCACAAGTAGGATCTGTGGAGGATGAGATGTATGTAGACCTTACCCCACCAAAGTGTAAAGACTGTTTCCGCTAGACCATCGGCTAAAGAACAAATATTTCTGGAAAACATGCTCGCGCGGGCAGGGGTGCTTATCAGTCGGTTCAGTTGGGGATATGTTCTTATCGGTTCGGCCGATGGTTATCGGATTTTGAAATTTCTAAACGGCTAACCTAACCAATAAGATATTGGTTAGTTCGGTTTCACGCTATTGGTTATCAACTGGTTAGCGGGCGATTTATCGGTTACAAAGAGATGCACTAAATACATTTGCTTTTAGACAACACTCGATGTTACGCAACAAATACTGAGCCATCGATCTCGACGTACACTGCTTCTATACACTACAACCATCATTGGCTCTTCCCACCAAGTTCCATCAATTTCAAATAAAATTACTCATCGTATATGAATTATATTGATTAGATATAGTTTTGTCACTGTACATAACTGATACACGTAGTGATTAGATGTTATATAGATTGGAATGACATCTAACTTTTGGAAATCATCCACCTAATAACTAATTATGGTTTCTTATTTAGTTATTTAGACTTTATATTGTTTATAAACACCGAGGTAAAAAGTATATATTTATTTTATTTGATATCTCTTAACGGGTTAGCGAGTACCCAATAAGGAAATTTGGAAAACCATTTCCCGCACCATTAACCCATTATTTGCAAACTTCAAACCGCTAACCTATCGTTAACCCGATAATCCAATACCAATAAGCCAATAAACTAATTTTACTGTTGGGTTATCGATTTCGGTTCGATTTTAAACAACCAATATAAGGATAAGAATAAGAGTACCAAATATAAATAAATAAACAAAATTCACAAGTAGCAAAAGCGACATAGCAATAAAACTTGAAACAAAGCAAGTCAGAATTTAGAAAAATATCATTTCACTAGTATCTAAGTTATTTCCAATTCCGTCTTTCATATATTTAGTGCATGATTTAATGCGGACTCCTACTTGCCATTAATATGAATGAAAAAACTAATTAAATCAAAATCATATATACATCAGCCTAAGGAAAATTTTACCATCTGAGGTCACCCAAACAATATTTATCGGTAAGTTTTAACAAATGTTGGAATCTAACCCTTTATTCTCACACTAGGATATAAATACATTTGTCTGTCACCTTCAAGCGTCAAGAAATTATCAAGAAATCTCATTTCAGCTTCCGGAAGCATGAAAGGATAAAGTAATCCTTCAGTGTTGCCAGAAACAATATAGGTAACCAAGTTGACCTTATCTGATGACTATTCTCAAGTCGAGTATACTACAAGCCACCTTATATGCAACTGTGATAGTCTTATCTGAAAAGGCAGAACCACCAATGCTCCAACATTTAAAAAAAAAAAAAAGAGATTCCAAACGCTTTAACTATAAAACCAACATTCTCTTTTAGAAGTACAAACGTAAAGATCACTTGCTCAAAGCATCCTCTGCCAAAATGCAATTGCTTGGATTTACTTAAAAGTAAGGAAAGCTGTATCAGCTACCTATGAATATCAAGTGATCAAGTTTCTATTTAGCATTAAACATAAGAATGTTTTACACATGAATGATCAAGTAATGATGGATCAGATTTGGATAGCTCCAATAATTAACAATTTGAGTTTTTATTGAGCAGAAATTGTTTACTTTGTCCTTCAAAAGAACCGCATCTAGGTTGGTCATACACACAAGCCAAAGAGGGGGAACTTTACCATAGAATACAAAAAGTAAATTTCAGAGACCAGAATTATTTAGGTCCCATCACTGAGGTTGGACATATGCTATAAAAAAGTGAATGAAGATTAAAGAAAAGGGTAAGGGAACAAAATTGAGACTAGCAACAATAACACTACCTAGAAGAAGATCCTATTTAACCTCTTATACTCATCGAGAATAGCCATAGCCTTTGGTCCAAAGCTAAAAAGTTCATCCCCTATATCCCCCTACTTTTTAGTTTCCCAAAAGGCTATACGAAAAAGAGAAGACCAGTGAGACCAATTAACACATTTAGCTCCAAAGAAAATGAAGATTGCTTTCTTTCTCTGTGTCTCCATCCTGTTATGTACTGTAGCCATAACAAGCAGGGCTTCAGAAACTTTTCATACGTCGAAACATCTTGCTAGTGCAACAGAAAGAAACAGTGAGAGCGCTATTGCAGTGATAGATGGTAACAGCAATAGGTTTGAGTTGGCAACAAAGCAACTTATAACAGAGGTTGAGAACAATCAGAGAGGAAGGGGATCAAATGGGGGTGGAAGTATTGCTCGTCAGCCACGTACTCGTGATAAAAGTTCGGCTGTAACACTTAAGTGGCTCTCCATCTCCACATCAACTACTGATATCATTTCTAGTGTGCTTCTGCTCCTGGTTTTGCCCTTTATTATTCCCTAAGATGTCCTGAAGGCAGCTCAAACATTTTCCTTTTCATTTCAGTTGTTCTCGTTGCTTTTGTGACTTCGTGAGTACTATTCTGTTGCTTTGATTTTGTAAAGTTGTATGTCCAACATTAGTGAACAGTTGTGTTGTGTAACTTACTTTCTAAGATCGGTGATGTAACATATGAGTCTTTTTTCACCTCTTCCCTTCGTTTTCCCTCCTTATTTGTTCACATCAGACTGCAGAACAGCAAAAACATGATCAAGCCGTCATGTAGCCAGAACTTGAACCAAAAACATGAATTAATCGGAGAGGAGGAATCCTTTTACACACCGACAAAGAACAGTGAGATTAATAGAGATTCTAAAACAATGATTCAAGAATAGTAACAAATAAAAGATAGTCCAACAAAATCATCCACACTTTGCAATTACTAATCAGTCCTACAGAGCAGAGGGGTGGGAAACTTTGATTGCAATTCTAATTCAGGCTTTTCCTCTGTCATGGGTAGAGTTATGCAATGAATATGTTTTATGGTGTCATTAGAAGTTGCTCAATGGGGTCAACGTGTGGTGTTCAAGTGACAGTAGCAACCTTTACACCTCTGATGGAAATACTGAGCTCGTCCTAAGTGTCAGATCGACCCATACATTTATGGATGTATTAAAAGGGGATTGTAGTTAGCTCTATTAAACACGAACGTATAACTTCTTCTACACTCTGCTCAAGTTAAGTGTATGCAATACGATCTATGCTCTAGGTTTTCACGTAACCAGATGCACTCAAGTTCTTTGTCCACATAATGGTTTTTTTCTATTCATGCTGTCCTAGGTATGTTGCCACATTGAACGACATGACAATAATTCGAGGTCTCTCACAGGCACATAGCGCTAACAGCTATAAGAATTTAATCCATGCAGCATATAAGAAGAAATAAAACTTACGTCAGTTATGAACATGACCAAACCAATGTTCCTTTTGTGGGAAAGGGAAAAAAAAAAAGAAGAGAACATATAGCAAACTCTAATGGGGAAAAAAAGGAGTCTCTTTTACATGTCTATCATTACAAACCCCATACGAAGCAGCACAAGAACTGGTTTCTTTCAAAAGTCATACAAGAACTTCTCGAAAAGCTTCATGTGTTCTGCTTGCAGCGAGATGGCAACTGATTGACTGCCATCATTTGTAGGACTTGGCAATATAAAGCTTAAGCCTTCATAAGCAATACCACCAGGTCCCATAAATATTGGCCTACCCCAGCCAAAATCAGCATCATGAATTGGAAGCCTAGACCAACTAGTTATTCCAAGATTTGGACACTTAAATGTATGAGCACCACGAACAAGTGCCTTTAAGTCAGGCTGTAACTCCAAATAGTCAAGAGCTGATCTTAAGTAGTCATTGTCCATTTTACCCAACGCATCATGAATTTTTTTAGCAGCATACCAAATAGGTTTCGATTGGAGATCACCCGCGACTGCAATGGGAGTAGTAGTAAAGATCACATTACCAAAGTAGCCTGGTGGAAGAGATGGCCGAAGCCTTGCACGCCCATCAGTTGCTATGTACAACTTGGTTTCTTGATCTTCTGTGAGTCCTCGTGCCTTGCAAGTGGATCGCCATACATGTCCTGCCAACATCTCATAGGAGCTGTAGTTTACAGTATTGCCGTCTTCTTTTGACTTGGCTTTGATGGTATTGATTTGATCACGGGTAAGTTTGAAGATGGACACACTTGTTTCAGGAACAACTTCAGGGTTGGTGGTGTTTTGTGAAGTAACTTTGAGGGTGGGAGGTGGCTGGTACTCGATGTGTTGGAACTGTGGCTGAGGTGGATCACGAGCACGGAGGAGGGTCCGGTCAATGAAAGGAGGGATGGTGAGGTCAAGACCACGAGCCATATCGGACCATGTGTTGATGAAGTGAAGACCTGAAGCTCCATCTGCTACGTGATGTTGCATGCCCACACCAAGGGAAACTCCACCACATTTAAAATGTGTAATCTGCTCAACACATTGGATTATTAAAATGTCCATTCTAGTGTGAAGTGCTCATGAAAATTTCAAGTAAAAAAAGAAGGGTATAAGCAAAATTGGAGGGTGCAAAACATTAAGTACTTCGTTCAAAATGCATGAAGTATAATCTATAGTAATACTCTATATAATTTATAATTAGGAATAACATGATATTATGGGTGTATTTTACATGAAGGGGGTCGTTTTTAAAAAAACAAATGTTAGCCTTGTTCTTGGACTGTTTTACAGTATTTTGGTTGGATATAGAAGTTGGCGACATAATGTAATTGTACTAGGTGCAAGATAAAGAACGAGAATCGTGTTTGACGTTGTTTTGTACTGTGTATTAAAGATTAACACACCATTTATTGAAGTTGCAGTGAATGGGGTAAGACTAGATAAAATAACTTATATTCACGATTAATGTTCATTTATCGAGCATAAAGTAGTAACAATAGTGAAGTAAAGGATCAAAGTTGATGACTCAAATGGTCATTGAATTTAGAGTAATTGTTCATTAAAATTATATTTCATTCATTTGTCGATCAAAAATTATCTAACTTTAGGTAATTAGTTAAAAATATTTGAAAAATGATATGGCATGTTATTTTTTCAATCTTTCAAATATTAAATTAAACATTTTAAACAATATAACATCAAATTCCTAAACAGAGACAGTTGCATGTGGCTGCAGACTGCAGGGGTCGGTAGGAAAGGAACAGACAAACGAAGGAGAACGTGAAAGCCACTCATTCTTCCAATCCTAGTTTCCAAAATAGCCCATATTGATTGTATTTTACTTCATCGTTTAATAAAATTAAATCAAAGGACCACCAACCTATTAGATAATAAAATTATCTATATACTACCTAATCGTTGGCATATTTAATTAGCAACCAAAAGTTGAGTTGCGTAAATATCAAAGGAGAATCTCTTGTGCCCTTTGCCCCTTGTCACTAGTTTTTGTGGAATTGGAATTTGGAAGCTGGAACCTGTCCCAAAAGGATGTGTGGGTAGAATTCAAATTGACGTTTAACTAATTTCCTAATTTCGACAATAATTAACTTGATCATCAAAGTCTACACTTTTACTCATCCAAAAGACGCGGCTAACTATGTACTTTTCTTCCTTCGAGGTTTCGAAAGTACAGTCCTTGATTAAATCAACTTGACCATTAATCCCTGTGCTTCTGGATCTGAAACCATTTATATCTCCCTTGTGGTTGTTGCCTATAAATACCGCTGTATAAAAAATGGCAGGCCGGTGCACAAAGTATTCTGCGTTCACGCAGGGTCCAGAAAAGGGTGCCACCCCCAAAGGTGTATTAATAGAAATAGCGCTGTCAAAATTAGCTTAAAATATGACTCGTCCCAGTTTGGGCAGGTTAGATTGACTATATTTTCATAGCAGCTCAATTTGGACATAAACCAAACTAGTCCATCTAAAAGTTAGAATTGATTCGGTCCTAGTATGTTGCCTAAATTGATCCATAAGAATTCTATTTTGTTTTTTAAAACCTTTTACTCCATTTGTTTTTGTAAATAACAAATTATAAGAAATTAAACAAAAAATTTATATTTAGATTAGAGTTAAGAATGGGGCATTGTTTAGATCATCTTGACTCGATATACTTCAACCTAAATAACATTTGAGCATATTAATTTATTAATTCAGCTCATTTTAACATGCTAAGATTTACTCCAACTCATCTATTTATTAACATTTCTGGAAGTAGATAAACACAAATGAATTCTAACTTTCAAGTGATGAAGAATATAGGAGGCCCCTGCACGAAAATGCTCTAAATATGACCACCCTACATTGCTAATATGAGAAAATCAAATGATTACCACCAAGAGTTGTGGTGGGAGGTCTCGGGTTCGAGCGCTGTGAATGGAAAAATTTTTGTTAGGGAACGCTTCCCCCACAAATAGGCTATACGTGGTGCAAATCCAGATTATTCGGGGCTCCAATGAGAATACCGGACACCGGATGAAAAACAAAAAAATCAAATAATTGAGTAACTCTAGTAAAACACAAAATTTGTTTGGCATCGAGGCATAACAATACACACAATGGCACAATATATAGTAGAGTATATACTAGTAAAAGTTAAGGAATCATGATAACCAAAAACATACCTGCAACACTAGGAGAGCATAAGATTGGATTCCTTGAGAATAATCAACGGCTGGGATGAGTCGACGAAGTTCTAAAGTAGGTGCAAAATCACCATAATCATCTACAGCACCATCAGACTCAGCTTCCACAAAAAGCACCCCTTCACCATTACAATCAATCTCAATACGTCCATCTTCATCCCTACATAGCCTCCCAGCCATAGGATAAAATGGCACTAAAGCTCTACTAAGTGCTTCCTTTAACACTTTCCCATCAAAGAAATTTGGAGATCCAGTTGGCCTGTAGAAATACACACTTGGTGTGTGAAAATTTGGAACCACCAAGTCTACATTAGAGTTCCATAGCCTCTGTTGTGGCGTCTCCGTTGCTGGTTTCACCATAGTCGATTCCTTCACCTCGATCTTCATGATTCTTGATTTTCCAACAGCTGAAATGAAAGTACACAACTTATTTAATATATAACTAATTATAATTAAACTTATGAATACATAATAAAGAAATTCACGCTCAGTTGTCTACTATGGATGTGATAAGCTGCCTACTTTCTATGTTAAATACCTATCATTGGTATTAATTTCAGTTGTCTGAGTTCTTGGCTTTATAAAATGAAATATTCGTAAAATGGTATGGAAATTACCTGTAAAGAAGGAACAAGTGGATTGATGAGATAGCGTAGTTGAAGTTTTTTGCCTTTTAAGTTATGGGTGACAATATGGTTAGGAGTGGGTTGGGAAATTATATATTACCAAGAAACAATGAAGGGTTGGACAGAAGACTTCACCTACCACGCCCACTCAACATGACTAATTCCTAAATTCCTACTGCTCGCTCGACCATAAATCTTCATTCCGTTCCAATTTATGTGACGGAGATCAAAAGTAAAAAAAAAGTTATTGTTAAATGTTAGTGTATTGTATTAAATATATTGCGATGTTATTATGTATATTAATATAATACTTTTAAAATTTGCGATCTTAAATACAACACATATTTGATGGTTATACAATCATCTCATCAAGTCTAAAATATGAGTTAAATTATTTTCAAATGTAAAAATATATTTTTTTTTACAACAACAACAACAACATACCCGGTAATATCTCACAAGTAGGGTCTGTGGAGGATGAGATGTATGTAGATCTTACCCCACCAAAGTGTAAAGACGGTTTCCGCTAGACCATCGGCTAAAGAACAAATATTTATGGAAAACATGCTCGGCAGCAGGCGTGAATAAGATTAAAGCAATATCAGGATAAGAATAAGAAAACCAAATATAGATTAAAAAAAACGACATAGCAATAAAACTTGAAACAAAGCTAGTTAGAAAAAGATCATTTCACTTAATTATCTAAGTTATTTCCAATTCCGTCTTTCGTATATTTAGTGCATGATTGAATGCGGACTCCTATTTGCCATTAATATGAATGAAAAAACTAATGAAATCAAAATCATATATACATCAGTCTAAGGAAAATTTAACCATTTGAGGTCACCCAAACAATATTTATCGGTAAGTTTTAAAAATTGTGCATATTATGTATTACTTATAATAAGTAAATGTGACTTGACAATAGAATCTTTATGTAAATTGTATAATAATTTAAACTCATCTCAAATAACTACATAAGGAAAGTAAAAAATGGGAGGATACTACGGGGAGGGAGTTGGTGAGATGGTGACCTAAGACTTTGTTTGACGAGAACTCCAGAAAGGTCCGACGCAGCATTATTTTACCAACTTTTTCTTGCCCAAAGAAGATAAGAACAAAGCCATAAGTGGGTGTGTGGCAAGCTAAGAGTGGTGAAATTGTTTATTTACACCCATATTATAGGTATGGGTTTCGTCAACTTTCTGTTTCTGCAAATCTTCAACTTGTTGTGGAACAAATTGTGGGACCTTCAGGGGGTTGGTGAACTATGTTTATCATCAAATTGACCAGTATTAAGTAGGAGTATTAACTAAAAGTATCTAGTTTGAATTATGCAAATGAAATTATTTTTTAAAGAACAATTTCTTTTTACTAATAAATAAATAGTTTATTTATTTTTACCTAACAAGTGCAGACAAAATCTCCAAGTATTCCTCATTTCTCATATTCAGCCCTGTTTATCACATGGCTTATTTTGATGCTCTATTCATGCCTCATGGAGATTAGTCAATCCATCTACTGTTCGTGATTTCAAATTGTTCAGACGCACTTCTTTGAAAAAACAAACAAAGACTGATGTGCTAGACCAACGCCCTTCTGAGAATTCTACTTAAAACTTCCAATGTTGCGTTAGTGACGCACTAACTTTTAAAACAAATTTACTAATCTTCTACATGGAAAGCAATGGTTTAATTGTTTTCCCACCCACGTTGAATTCATAACTACCTACTTTACAAGATTTTATTTCATTAAATACCACTTGTACATGCTACCATTTATTAAATTACAAATATATCAAAATCTTATCCTCTATCAATTTAAAATAGTTAATAAAAAATACAAAAATATTCCAATTATTAAGCATGATAAATTGCTAAATCTTCTCAACTATTTCCAAATATTCCTCTCTTTCTCCTACGTTATCTCTACCATTTCACCAATTCAATAGGTAAAACATCCTATACAATTTGTGTACATCTCCACCAAAAATCTTAATATGAATGATCTTTCTTCTACCAGCACGTTGTGAATCAAAGAAAATTACATAAACTACTTTAAGAAACATTTTCTCATTAGACTTTGACATTTGTTGCTTGACTTTGCATATACATGACTTAAATCAAGAAAATCGATAAAATTCGAACCAAATGCATCACAAAATTGAGGCAACTTTGAAGTAATAGTATACGTTTAAGTCCAGTTCCAATTTGGATAGAAAAGTCAAGTTCAATCGTCGAAAGTGAGATCTCTTTTAGTCCGGTCTTCTTTTCTCTATTGAGTCAGGTTCTTAAGACAGAAAATCGCGTTTTCTGAATATCTCTCTTCCAGCCTATTAAGTAAGTTAGTTAGTTAGAGATCGAAACTGGACCTGAGAGACACAAACATACTAGTTATATATGTAATATTAACAGTAATATAGTTACGTAGGCGCAATATATCTGATATGTGCTACAAAATATATTAGGTATATTGGAGAGGAGACAAGCTTATAAATATACCAATAATGTACCAGTTACCAGGCTCAATATACCTGATATATACTACAAAATATATTAAGTATATTGGAGGCAAGACAAACTTATAAATATACCAATAATATACTAGTTACTTAGGTGCAATATACCTGATATCTACCACAAAATACATTAAGCTAGCGTTTGTTTATAGTTTTTGGGGTGTTTTTGGGGGTATTTTTTGGAGATTTTTTGGGATTTCCCAAAAAATCCAAAAACTGGTTGAACCCAGTTTTTGGGATTTTTTGGGATTTCCCTCACAAACTTCAAATATTGTTCCAAATAAAATGCATGTCCAAACAAAATTTCAATTTCCCAAGTTTCAAATCCCAAATCCCAAATCATGTCCAAACGGGAGCTAAGTATATTGGAGAGGAGACAAACTTATAAATATACCAATAATATACTAGTTCATTAGACACAATACACCTAATATATACTACAATATATATCAAGTATATTGGAGGTGAAACACATTTTTATACGGTGCCAATAATATACCAAAAATCTATATTAAATGTACTAGAAATTACCATTAATATAATAATAATATATGTAAAAATATCAGTAGTATAATCAGTATAATCATATATTTGTAAAGTGATATTATGAAAAAATACATGAAAAAGGTCCTCAATTATTCAAGAAAAAATAAAAATTATGCACAAAGAAGACGAAGAAATTTATGCATCATTTAATTTGGTAGAGAAGACAATGGCAACGAAAATAGGGAGAGAAAAGATTATAGTAGCAAACATAAAAAAGTGAGCAATATATGATTTAGGAAAATGAGTAGAAATGGAACATTGTAACTAGGCCGTCGTTTACAGAGAAAGGATTTTGTTAAAATACACTATTTTAGAAGAGATATATTTTGTAGTATATTAAAACCTTGGATTTAGAAAAATGAGTAGAAGTGGTACTATTGCAATTAAAAACTCTAAATATGGTATAAATTTAACAAAAAAAATATTTTTATTATTAAATTATATTATTAAGTAAATAAAGTAATTAAATCTTTAAACATGGTGTTTCAGGTACTTTTCCCTTATTTATTCTGCATCGCACTTCGCGGTAATTATACAAATAAACAATGCAAATTGATGGTACCCTATGGCCGATTCTAAAAATATTGCTTCATTGACTCTTGGTAAAATATATTATATCAAATATTTGAAATAATACTTGTACGTAATTTTAGATAAGTGATCGTTAACGATCTTGTAAAATATAGTTTAAGTTGTAATTATTTTTTCTCAATTTCAACTTAAATTTTGAATACCAATTCTGCCCATGCCTACCTAAAAATAACCAACTCGCGTTCGTCTAACCTTATTGAAAATGATTTCTCTTGCTATACAATATGACCGTGTGAAAGATATTTTCATGATTCATGCATCTTTAATTACCAGCTGAGATGGTTACTTGACACCTTTACATGTTAATGATACATGATGTTTGTTAAAGAGAGTTATTTGTAATTGATAATTACTATTACTCACTAATACGTAGAATTTAGAGTAACGTGATATTTCAGCAACTAATGCCCGGTCAACTTGTTCGTTCATGTTGAAGCTCAACATTAAACTATTTTAATTTCGGCGACGAATTGAACCTACTGTTGACATATGGTACATAAGACATGTATTTAATCATGATCAGCAGCTTCAATACGGTACAGATGATAAAATAATGGATTTAGGAATTTAGAATACAACAAAAATTTATTATGTTTATTACATTTGAAAGAGTCTGTCGCTACAGATTCACAACTTAAATATATCTAACCAATTATATTGAACAACTCCACCTTTGACAAAATTTGTGCCTTTCATTTCGTACAAACATTTCATCAATTCTCAACGTTCACTCCTATTTCAGTGGACAGATAAATTTAAGTAGTCAACGTCTCCCTTTACTATACCGAAAGAGAACTCCATTTATTATACATACGTAGTAGCACCCACGACCACGAGCTTGAAATTGCATTTAAGTCCACTTGGATTATTGCTCAACATTAAGCTTTTTACGGAAACGAATTATTGGACTACGTACTGTTGACATACATACAAAACATGGACAAGACATGTATTTAAGCGGAAGCGTAAATATGGCACATGTTGGATTTATCTGAATAAAAGTTTAAATAACGCATTGGCGTAAATATATCCAACTCCTCCTGCGACAAAGTTTAAATATCTCATTGTCGTACAACCAACTCTTCAATTCTCAACATTCACCCCCTTAACTCATGAGTGGATAGATATATTTAAGTAGTCAACGTCTCCCTTTATTATAACGAAAGAGAAGTACTCCATGATCAATACATAAATTGTTTGTTGCAGATAGAGGTGGTTACGTAGTAGTACCCACGACCACGAGCTTGAAATTGCATTTAAGTCCACTTGAACTTTTAATATTACAATTGAGGAGCTAGTCCAGTTTAATAGCCTAGCTGCTTGTTCCATCTCACTATCGCAAGAACGACTATAAAAACATAGAAAAAGATGTACTTTATTATTTGGTGAAAGAAACTAATTATCGAGTAAATATTAATGATTTGATAAAGCTGAAGTTAAAAGCTGGCAATTAACTAGCTAGGTATTCAACTGGATTGATAAAGAAATTCCTCCTGGATCCTTGACATTAATTACGTAAGAGGAGTAATACTATACTGATGATTGGAAATGTGAAAAATGCTTTGCTCTAAAATATGTAAGCCCATTAAATTCGCCAACTTTTCAGTAGCTCACAAACTACTACTTGTGTAGTTGTTTGTACGTTTTACATAGTGGTCCCAAAATTTGTTGATTGTTATATTTTGTGAACAAACTTTTAACTATCCGCAAAACGTGAAAAATGTGTAGCTATTTTTGCACAAATATCTTAAACGGCCAGAAAACTGGAACGTCGCTGCACCAAAAGGACATCCAGTGAAATTTAACCATACAAGCCACAGGCCCAATATTTATACAAATAATTCAAAAAATTTCACCGTATGCCCTCCATAAGGAGTGGTTTTACCAAAATACCCACGCTAAGGAATGTTTTAGCAAATTGCCCTTATTTAGTCCGCAAGCCAAGACTTCAAGGCAAAAAATTTGTAAATCTTAACAATTGGCTATACTTCAAGGGCAAGTGCTGTTTTACCAATACTTCAAGTTATATGGCGAGAATGCAGGAAATACTAGAAGGGGCAAGTCTTGACAATTGCCAAGACTTACGACGAAGTGCAGCAAGTGTTTTCTATTGCTAATACTTCCCGTGTAAGTGTTGGAAAATCGAGCAGGGGTCAATAGTCAAGTGCGGTTAGTATTGCCTATTGCCAATACTTGAAGGGATAAGTGTTGAAAAATGGAAAAATATAACGGGAAGTTCTGACTCCAGATTTTTTTTATTAAATCTTAACGGAGGCATTTTTGCAAACCATTTCTTAGCACGGACAAAAAAGTAAACCATTGCTTCCCATGTCATATTTTTGCAAAAAGACCCAAATAATTAGTAGTAAATTTAACTAGGCAACCAGTTTACCCATGCTATTTAGTTTTTAACTACTTTTTAGAAACTATTTGCAGGTCTAGCCATCACGTCTCAAACCGGCAGGGGTGAGACTGAATATAAATGGTGTGAATTTCATGCTACTTAAAATTTTTTAGTCTGAATGAATCAAATTTAAAGAAAAAGTGTAAAGTTGGGCTCAATTTTAAACCAAATTTAAAATTTTGATAAAGGAAAAGTGTAAAGTTGGGCTCAACTTTAAACCAAAATATAAAATTTTGATTTGAAGTAGAGCCAAAAAAAAAAAGATTTTAACTTCAATCCTTCGATCTCGGAGTTAGCTTAGCTTAACTTAACTTAACTTGAACTTCAATCCAAATAATCTGAAGATAAGTAAAGTGGCCGATCTCTGCGCCCACAAGTTGCTGAATGTATAAGGGCAGACACAAAAGTTACAATTTGTTCACTTTGCCCATAATTACGAGTACAAGAGATACACGTCTGAACCCAATATTGAAAAATAAGTCTGACAATATAGAAGCAATTCTTTGAAGTAAAAATTTAGTCCAACAACCACTATTGCCACCCCCATTTAGGCTTAGCAAATTTTTAAAATTATTTTTTTTAGCCAATGGCAGTGAACTCAATTCTTTAATGAACAAATTTAGACCTTCAGAGTTGAAATTAAGTACTTAAAATCTGAAGTTCAACTTCAATTCCGAGCAATCTATATATGCCTAACTTCAAACTTTCATGCTTGAAGTTGTTATGCCTAGATTTGAGGGAAAGTTTGAAGTTGGAGATTTCTATGGTTTGAAGTTGGAAGTTGTTAGCGCCAAACTTCAAACCATTGAAACTTTAGACCTTCAGTAGTAAACTTCAACCCTGAAGATCTGAAGTTAATCATAAAATGATTGAAGTTCACACCAGTGACTAAAAATTAAATAGTCTTTAAAAAATTGCTATAATCTAAATGGCGAGTCCAAAAAAGGATATTTGTGCACCTCCCCCTTCTTTGACGGTTCCTGTATAATGGTTCAGCTTTTAATGGAAATTAAATATCCGATTACATTATTCAGCAGTCTTTTAGTTTTTAGAGTTGGAAAAAAAATTTCTCTTTAGTATTATCTTTTTGAGTGTGTGTATGCATGTTGTATGTACTATGTAATACGTACCGACAACAGTTGATACCTTATTAAATGGTGAATTTGAATTGTTTGGAGTAGGTACTTTTCTTGACCAAAATGTCAGCAAGCAACTTTCAATGGATAAACTTTTCTCACAATGTCTGCAGATAAATATCTTTGGTTGCTATATATTTGCTAAAGATATGGATGCTGATGTGTTTAAAACTATCCCATCTGGTCCTTAATAATGTCAAGATTTTGAAAGTTAAATCCTGTCTTTTTTGTTAAAGATCAGTATGCATCTTCTGGATGGAAAACTCAACTTGTTGGTCAAATATGCTCGCAACTAGCGTCGTTCTTGTATCATGAGGGTTTGATTCCACCTCTGTTACCTAATACAATCTGAAATTGTCTATTATTTGTCAGTAGCATAATATGATACCATCCATCACAACAGTGTGTAACGTTTTGTGATGATGCTGTCATGTAGGAAAACTTTACCTTTCTCCCTAAACGTATACTTACCATTATCGTGGACATTTAGCCAAACAAATATAATGCACTACTTCATTTAGAACACTTAAGGAACATAAACTTACTTTATTTTAAAAACATTACGCAAGTCTAAAACATAAGTTTAGACATCTAAAACATGCTTTTAGAAATTAGTGCAAGAGCAAGAACATTATGCCTCATTAGTCATTTCATTAACATAGCAAGCACTCGAAAAGATTAGATGAGGTTATACCTGTCAATCGGGCTCGGACCGGCTCGGACCGGCCCATTAAGAGTCGGCTCACCGGTCTCGGTACCGGTTCGGTCCGGGCCATTACCAGTCCGGTCCGAACCGGTCTTTTTTCAAAATATAAAAGCCCGGCTCGGCCCTTAGCCCATTAAGCACCGGACCGGTCCGGTCCGGTTCGGTCCGTTTTTTTTTTCTTTTTTCTTTTTCATATTTTAGCTAAGCCTATCACTTTGTACTTGCAATTGGAAAGACATATAATCCTATATAAAAAGAGAGGGAAGGCGAAAGAAGGAAAGAAATGATCAAACATTTTGAGAATCATATACTTTGACTCATTGATGGAAACCAAGTTTAATCACTATGTTAATTTGATGCACTACTCATGAAGTAAAAGATCATAGTTATTATTTTAAGTACTATCTCATCATTACTATAATACGCTTAGTCAAATAGATACAACTTTAATACTACAACTCAAGGGTGAGAAACTGAGACTATCAAATTCTCTTACAACCAAGAAGATAAGTTGTATAAAATACTTAATTAATATATATTCTTGATTAGTAATGAAAAAATAGTAAATGAATATGTTCATTCGTTGTACTTAATGAAGCTAAAAATATCTTTGATACTATTGCATATTGAGGGATTCTAAAAGGGACTAAATGCTACATTATATTTTGTATGATTCTTGGCAAAAGCATGTCTCAATTTCTCTCGATATATAGTATAATTTTTCTATGAAAAAACCGGTCCGATCCGGTCCACCGATGGGCTAAAGACCGGTCTTTTACCGGTCCGGACTAACCGGTCTTTTTTCTTAAGCCCGGCTCGGCCCGCAACCCGCTTCCTCTTTGTCCCGGACCGCTTATAATGAACCGGTTCGGTCCGATCCGATCCGATCCGGTATCGGGCTAGCCTGACCCGATTGACAGGTATAGATGAGGTTGGGAACTCCCCAACAGACATGTCACATGCACTTGTTCCCCACAAATGCAACGTCGTAATGCTACTTAATAATACATTCTTAGAAACCTAAAAGCTCGTCTTCTTTGTCTAAATCATGCTAATTAGTTAATTAAAAAAGAGGGATAAATTTCCATTCACCTCTCATCGTTATTGACCTTTAACGGTGGAGCCTATAGCGACAGGTGTCAACTAGAAAAACCTGCTCGCAAAGTAATAGACAATTTCAGATTGTATTTAACATAGCATGACTCAGATACTACGGTCGACTTCTCTTTTAAGTTCCTAGTAAGTTAGCTAGAGTCCTAGAAATTAAAGTTTGTCACATCTGTCTATGGGTTGTCAAAAAACACTCGGGAACTTTGTATTTGAGGTTACCTTTTCTAGGTGAGTTTAATATAATGTAAAATATTTAATTTTCTTAAGTTGAAGGATAAGGTATGTGATGATATTAGTAAGTTATAAAATATAGTTCGTGTTGTAAATTATGAATCCCTGATTGAAAGATGTAACAGGAGATACGAGTATGCATGATTTGAGATACTTGAAAAGGAACAATTACATGTATCTACGGGGCACGTATATTTTTTAACTTATTTGGAGAAAATTACTGTCGAAAATTTAAGGTACCCAAAAAAAAATATATATATATATATCTTCAATACCAAATTAACAATGCAAATAGACGCCATCACTCATCCTTTGATAGCAGATAGCTAGGAAAAGGGACATCTCTACACTATCTCATAGAGTAGAAAACTTGTAGATGGATGAGAATGCCTTTCTTGAACGATATTTTCTTTTGCAACATGTTATTCTTTTCGATAAATTTTCAGCTGCCTTTAGCACCAAAAGGATAAGAAAAATATCAATGTCTATTCCTGACAGCAAGAATTATATTATTTTAAGCAACAATTTATCACCAAGAACTACTTTTCATGCAATTTTTTTTTTTTTTTTTTTTTTTGGCATTTTATCTCATAACTAACTAAGTCAAGTGTATCAATAATATCTTCCCCGTTATTTGGTGCACGATACTCCCGGCCAAGAAAAGAGTAAGGCCATAGATTGAAATAGAACTAGTGGAATTCGATCGATTCTCTTGCTCAATTTGTTTCAATTTATTTATTTATAATTATAAGACAAATAACACCTTTTTCTTCTGAAAATATTACTCCCTCCGTTTCAAAATGGTTGTCATAGTTCGGATTTCGAGAGTCAAACGAGTTCATTTTGACCGTGAATTTAAACGTATAATCTTTAAGTTTTTTGTAACAATGTTTATATATTTAGAAACTATATAAAAAGTATTATAAGTCACAATAATTAATAATTCAAAATATTTAAAAGACATATGAAAATATTACGGTCAAAGTTAAACTCGTTTGACTTTCGAAATCCGAACTATGACAACCATTTTGAAATAGAGGGAGTACTTAGTACTTACTAATTTAAATTTTCAACTATATAATAAATATTAGGGTTTTTTACACATACGTACAAATATACACCCCTAATTACAAAGAAATAGCAATATTTTTCAAATTACAATACATAGCATTATTTCTCTAACACATTTTACTTTCATTTCACCTTATTCCTCCTGAGTCTCCTTAGATTTAGCCAAAATCTGTCCAAATAATCACAGCTCCACCATAAATCACCCACTGCCGATTAGATACCGCATCTCCATCAGTGCTCCACCACTCCGCCGCTGGCTGCTGCCACCGGACCACCACTTCCGGTGGTCGGAAAATTAAAAATGATACCTTTTCGGAAAGATCTCAGCCCCCTCTTTCTATTTCCACCACTACTTTCTCCAAGTTCTAAGTCGTTTTGCGTAAATCTGACTTTGAAGATTCGGGAAAGCTTATCTCCGGCAAGTTCTGTATTTTCCGGTGACTTTTTGTTATTTATCAAAACAAGAAGTAATGAGAAGTTATGCACGTGTTATTATTTCTGCAAGAGATTCTTATTTTACATGTATAATAATCGTTGGAAGATTTGGGAATCTGGAATTGCGCTATACATTTTGATAGAAAATAGCGTATCTAGCTATTATCTAAATCTAGACGGGAAGAGACACAAGAAAGTGGATTGTTGATTTGTGGTTGTATTGATGAACATAAGACTTATAGATCTAAGTTGTTGTAAAAAGGTGAATGGTTCTAATTACAGTGAGCTAAAAGTTAGAAAGTTAAATGATACAAAGATAAAGTGGGGTATGAAAAGTACCAATGTACAGTCATTTCGGTCATTTCTTCACATGCTGCCAGTAAGGATTGTATTCATGAACTTAAAGATTGGAGCAAGGGCAAATTGAGTTGGAAATTTTTATGGATTTTCATACACGAACATAAAATTCTCCTCATCTAGCTCTTTATCAGTTTCACTTGTGATAGCTTCCTGCTTTGCTTAATTATTAGTACATTACTACTAATTCTATTGTTGTTGCTCTTTGTGTCCTTGTCTTTTATTTTTTTTTTATGTATTTCCGGAAAGCTTCTTCGGAGACAGTCTGAGACGATACTGAAATAGTCTGAAACGGTGCAAAACAGTTAGATACAATGTTAAAACAAACTGAAACGGTGCAGAAATAGTTACATACAGTTCGATACGGTGCAGAAACACTTGAAACGGTGCAGAAACAGTTAGATTAGCACCGTAACAGTTGAAACGGTGCAGAAACAGTTAGATACGGTGCTGCAGAAACAGTTAGGTGCTGCAGAAACAGTTGAAACGGTGCAGAAACAGTTAGATACGGTGCTGCAGAAACAGTTGAAATGGTGCAGAAACAGTTAGATACGGTGCTGTAGAAACAGTTGAAACGGTGCAGAAACAGTTTGATACGGTGCAGAAACAGTTGATACAGTGCTGCAGAAACAGTTTGATACGGTGCAGAAACAGTTTGATACTGTGCTGAAACAGTTTGATACGGTGCTGAAATGAACTGAAACGGTGCTGAAACGATTACATACAACGAGATACGGTGAGATACAACGAGATACATTGAGGATGGGATGGGGAAAAGTGAAATTGGGGTAAATGGGAGGAGTATAAGTGAAATTGGGAAAATAATGGGAGTAAAAGTGAAATAGGGGAAAATGGGAGGAGCAAAAGTGATAGTGGGGAAAATAGGAGGAAGAATGTAAGTGTTTTGTATGTTATGGGAAAATATTGCTATATTTTTGCTATATTTGTAATTATCTTGTATTTTCCTCTATATAGGGTAATTTTACTAAAATGTTGCTATGTTTGGTAATTAAGCTCTAAAACTTGTACTTTTATGTAAAAAATCCTAAATATTATAGTAGTAGGTTTAAGGTAACAAATTTCAAAACCAAATCATATAACTTATTATTTTAATACCACAAATTTCAAAATTGTGCTCAAAATTCGTATCCAAATGGCAATTTCGTTAACAGTTTCCTTACTAACCGCTGACAGCTAAATAAAGCACATGAAACCGCGGAAACCTTAAAAAATGGAAAATCCACGTGTGGTTTGCATGCGTGCCACGTGTGTTAATAATCCAAGGTAGTGTATGTGTTACGGTCTGATAGCCACAACAGGATCCAGTGGATATACATTACTATGATCTACAAAAAAAAGTGCTGAGTCGCCGACGGTTCCTAATCTTCACAGTTTCCAAAGTGTAGTAACGCGTCCTCTTTGTACTGGTTTTGGCAGTGAGGCACATGTTATGACTTGGAGCCACCTCATATCATATGCTCTCTTCACCTCCATTCTCATTCCCTACTACCACCACATCTCAATTTTACTACACACAAAATTTACCAAGTAAATGAAAGATTTTTTCATGTTTACAATAGCAGGTACAAAATATTACTAATAGCATAAATCATATCAACTCTAGAGTATTGCATGAAGGACAAAATTAAGAACATAATTTTAAGTTTTTTTAAAAAAAATAAAAGGTACTAATAATAGTCTTTACAAACAAAAAGAAAAGGAAAATCGTGTTCAACAAATTGTGATAAAAAATTATACTCATCCATTCAATAAAGTGGCACAATTTTTTATTAGTTTGTTCAAACATATGGTATTCATTGACCTAGAAAAGGCTTATGATAAAATCCCAAGGAAAATTTTATGGAAATGATTAGAAGCTAAATGTGTTCCTGTGGCATACATCAGAACAATTAAAGACATGTATAATGGGACAAAGACCCGTGTGAGGATAGTAGGAGGTGACTCAGATCACTTTCCAGACGAGATGAGGTTGCTTTAGGGGTCAGCCCTCAACCCATTTCTGTTTGCTCTGGTGATGGATGAATTAACACGGAGTATTCAAGGGGAGGTCCCATGGTGTATGTTATTTGCAGATGATATTGTTTTGATTGATGAGACTCGCGATGGAGTCAATACCAAGCTGGAGGTTTGGCGTCAGACTCTAAGGTCTAAAGGCTTCAGACTGAGCAGGACGAAAACGGAGTACATGGAGTGTAAGTTCAGTGATGCTACTGGTGAGTCTGAGGTGGAAGTAACGCTCGATACTCGAGTCATTCCAAGAAGGGAAGCTTCAAGTATCTTGGCTCAATCATACAAGGTAATGGAGAAATTGATGAAGATGTCAGTCATCAGATAGGGGCAGGGCGGATGAAGTGGAATCTCGCGTACGGGGTCTTTTGCAATAAGAAAGTGCAACCTAAACTTAAAGGAAAGTTCTATAGAGTGGTCGTTAGGTCAGCGCTGTTGTACGGGGTGGAGTGTTGGCCCGTCAAGAACACCCATATTCAGAGGATGAGTGTAGCAGAAATGAGGATGCTGAGATTGATGTGTGGACATACTAAGATGGATAAGATTAAGAATATAGTCATTCGTGATAAGGTGAGTGTGGCATCAGTAGTGGACAAGATGCGCGAGGCGAGATTTCGATGGTTCGGACATGTGAAGAGGGGGTTGCACTGATGCTCCAGTGAGGAGGTGCGAGAGGTTGGTAGTTTTGGGTCTACAGAGAGGCAGAGGTGACTGAAGAAGAATTGGGACGAGGTTATTAGACAGGATATTGCCCTCCTCTAGATTACTGAGGACATGACCTTAGATAGAAAAACATGGAGGTCGAGGATTAAGGTAGAATGTTAGATTGTAGTCAAGTACTTGTAGGTTGTATCGGCTTTAATATGTTTTTGTATACATTTGCTATTTCTACCCTATTCTTTATTTGTTTTGCGTACTTATGTTGTTCGCTTAGATTATATTTGGTTTTTGCGTCGATATCTGATATTGTGTTTCATCCTGCAGTCTCTTCTTATTTGCTATTCTTATTGCTATTTCTCTCTAGTCGAGGGTCTTTCGGAAACAGCCTCTCCACCTTGGTGGGGGTAAGGTCTGCGTACATCTCACCCTCCCAGACCCCACTTGTGGAACTACACTGGGTTTGTTGTTGTATTTAAACTCAAACTTTTTATTTTCCTTTAATGAAATGATTTGTAACTGTATAAATATTTATGATTTATGTTAGATCACAAAGTATTAAAAGTTTTAATTTTTTTCTGAAATTGTCTACTTGCAGCAGAATAATAAAAAAATTGTCTTATTCCTTTTGCACAGAGGAACTAATTACCTATTCGGTGCTTCTTACTTTGTTTGTTTCCAAATATGTTTTCTACGATTTTTCTAGTCGAGAGTCTATCGAAAACAGTCTCTCTATATATATTGAGGTAAGATCTGGGTACATCTCATCCTCTCCAAACCCACTTATTTAATGTTTACTAGCATGGTCTTTTGAGTCTTAAGCATATATGGAAAGTTCTTTAATATAACGAAAAATGAAATCCAATAAACCAACTAACAAAACTAGGACGAAAAATTAGGAGTTGTGAAAATAAAAGCTGCAAAGTAAATCAAACAGAGATACTATATAGAGAGAGACTGATATATTATTTCATTTCAAACTGATGTCCAGAATAAACTAAAATGACTTCCTATTTATAGAAGAAAAGAAGCAGCTGCAAAGCTTTTCAGGAAGCTGCTGCAGGGCTTTTCAGAAGCTGCTGGCAAGCTGTCTGCTTGAGCTACTTGTAAGCTGTCTGCTTGATTGCAAGCCTCATCAAGCTGCTGCAAGGCTTTCTAGAAGCTGCTGCAAGGCTTTTCATAAAGCTGCTTGTCAGCTGTCTGCTTGTAAGCTGCTTGTAGATCTAACTTCTTCAGGAAGCTATGGGAGTAATGGACATCCATAATACAACGTATTCATAACACTCCCCCTTGGATGTTCATTAATAGATAATGTGCCTCATTAAAACCTTACTAAGAAAAAAAATCCTGTGGGAAAAAAGTCTTAGTGAAGGAAAAAGAGTACACTTGTTTTGTAATACGCATTATCAGTTGCCTCATTAAAAACCTTACCAAGAAAACCCAGTGGGAAAAAACATGGTTAAGGGAAAAAGAGTGCAACGCGTATTTTACTCCCCCTAATGAAAACTTCGATCAAGGTGCTTTAGTTTTCTCATTCCAATCTTGTATACCATTTTCTCAAAAGTTGCAGGCGGTAAAGATTTGGTGAAAAAATCTGCCAGATTATCACACGAACATATTTGTTGCACGTCAATTTCACCATCCTTTTGGAGATCATGTGTGAAGAAGAACTTTGGTGAAATGTGTTTTGTTCTATCTCCTTTTATAAATCCTTCCTTCAATTGGTTTATGCATGAAGTATTGTCCTCATATAAGATCGTGGGTATTTTGGTATCACACGTAAGACCACATCTTTCTCGAATGAAATGTATCACTGATCTCAACCATACGCATTCCCTACTTGCTTCATCAATAGCTATTAATTCAGCATGATTTGGAGAAGTAGCACACATTGATTGTTTAGTAGATCGCCATGATATGGCAGTACCTCCACATGTGAAGAGGTAACCAGTTTGAGATCGACCCCTATGTGGGTCAGATAAATACCCTGCATCTGCATAACCAACAAGATCTGCACCATATTTGTTAGAATAAAACAAACCCATATCAACAGATCCTTTTAGATATCTCAATACCTGTTTGATACCTTTCCAATGTCGATGTGTAGGAGCAGAACTAAATCTTGCTAAAACATTAACAGAAAATGCTATATCAGGTCTAGTAGAGTTAGCAAGATACATAAGTGCACCAATTGCACTTAGATATGGTACTTCAGGACCAAGAAGTTCCTCATCCTTTTCTTGAGGCCGGAACGGATCTTTATCCACTTCAAGGGATCGGACAATCATTGGAGTACTTAATGGATGTGCTTTATCCATGTAAAATCGTTTTAAGACCTTTTCTGTATAGGCAGATTGATGAATAAAGATTCCGTCTACTAAATGTTCAATTTGTAGACCAAGACAAAGTTTTGTCTTTCCGAGATCTTTCATCTCAAATTATTTCTTTAAATAATCAATTGCCTTTTGGAGCTCTTCTGGAGTTCCAATGAGATTTATGTCATCAACATAAACAGCAAGTATAACAAACTGTGATGCTGTTTTTTTTTATGAATATACATGGACATTTGACATTGTTTATATAACCTTCCTTCATCAAGTACTCACTAAGGCGATTGTACCACATGCGCCCTGATTGTTTTAAACCATACAAAGATCTTTGTAATCTGATTGAGTGCATTTCCCGAGACTTTGAATTATATGCTTCAGGCATTTTAAATCCTTCAGGGATTTTCATATAAATTTCATTATCAAGCGAGCCATATAGGTATGCTGTAACTACATCCATCAGATGTATTTCAAGTTTTTCATGTACAGCTAAACTGATGAGATATCGAAATGTTATTCCATCCATAACAGGTGAATATGTTTCTTCATAATCGACACCAGGTCTTTGTGAGAATCCTTGTGCAACAAGGCGTGCTTTATATCTTATGATTTCACCTTTCTCATTTCGTTTACGCACAAAGACCCATTTAAAGCCAACTGGTTTTACACCATTAGGTGTTTGGACTACAGGTCCAAAAACATCACGTTTGGCAAGTGAGCTCAATTCTGCTTGAATTGCCTCTTGCCATTTTGGCCAATCATTTCTTTGTCGACAATGTTGAATAGATTGAGGTTCAAAATCCTCATTATCTTGCATAATATTAAGTGCAACACTATATGCAAAGACATCATCCACCTCTATTTCAGATCGATTCAAATTTATTCCATCACCAGTGGAATTTATTAAATATTCCTCACTCACTTGAGTCTCAGGTTCATTAATTTCTTCAGGAAATTCAGGATTAATAAGATCTTGGTTCTCTTCAAGAGATTCTTTCATAGTGTCATCTTGATCATTTGTCACTTTTCTTTTTCTAGGATTTCGATCTTTGGAACCCAGTGGTCTACCACGCTTCAGGCGTGCTTTAGGTTCACTGGCTATGACACTACTAGATGGTCCTACTGGGATATCCATCCGAATTGGTACATACTCTGCAGGGATATGTGATTTAGTAATCCTTTTCAAATCAGTAAATGCATCAGGCATTTGATTTGCTATATTTTGCAAATGAACGATCTTCTGGACCTCTTTTTCACATATGGGGGCACGTGGATCAAAGTGAGATAATGATGGAACTTTCCACACAATTTCTCTATTTATTTCCTTTTTCTCTCCCCCTAATTGTGGGAAAGTTGTCTCATCAAATCGACAATCTGCAAATCGAGCAGTGAATAAATCTCCCGTCAATGGCTCAAGATACCGAATAATAGAGGGTGACTCAAACCCAACATATATTCCCAGCCTTCTCTGGGGTCCCATCTTAGTGCCCTGTGGTGGTGCTACTGGCACATATATAGCACATCCAAATGTTCGTAGATGAGAAATATTCGGTTCATGGCCAAAAACTAATTGTGACGGGGAGAATTCATGATAATGTGTCGGTCTGAGACGAACAAGTGATGCTGCATGTAAAATAGCATGACCCCAAGCAGTAGTGGGCAATTTTGTTTTTATTAACAGCGGTCTTGCTATCAATTGTAGTCGTTTAATAAATGACTCTGCAAGGCCATTTTGAGTATGAACATAAGCTACAGGATGTTCAACTCTTATTCCGACTGATAAACAATAATCATTAAAAGCTTGAGATGAAAATTCTGCAGCATTATCAAGGCGAATAGCTTTAATAGGATTATCAGGGAATTGTGCCCTTAATCGAATTATTTGTGCCAACAATTTTGCAAACGCCAGGTTGCGAGATGATAATAGGCACACATGAGACCATCTTGAAGATGCATCAATTAGGACCATAAAATATCTAAACAATCCACAAGGTGGATGAATAGGTCCACATATATCCCCATGGATACGTTCTAAAAACGTAGGAGATTCAATCCCAACCTTTGTTGGTGATGGTCTAGTGATTAACTTTCCCTGATAACAAGCAGTACAAGAAAATTCATCACTTTTAAGAATCTTCAGGTTCTTAAGTGAATGCCCACTTGAATTTTCAATGACTCGCCTCATCATTATTGATCCAGGATGACCCAAACGGTCATGCCAAAGCACAAAATTATTTAAATCAGTAAACTTCTGGTTTACGACAGAGTGTGCTTCAACTGTACCAATCTTTGTACAGTATAAGCCAGAAGATAAAGTTGGCAACTTTTCTAAAACATATTTCTGGCCAGAGACATTCTTTGTGATACAAAGATATTCATCATTCATTTCATTTATTGTCTCAATATGATATCCATTTCGGCGGATATCTTTAAAACTTAACAAGTTTCTTCTGGACTTGGAAGAGAACAATGCATCATCTATAATAAGTTTTGTTCCCTTAGGCAGAAATATAGTTGCTCTTCCGGAGCCTTCAATTAAATTAGTATTACCAGAAATAGTAGAAACATTTGCCTTTCTCATTATCAAGTGTGAAAAATATTTTCGATCTTTGAATATGGCATGTGTTGTTCCACTATCAATTACGCAAATATCTTCAGAATTGATCTTTGATCCAAATAAAGTTTGAGGGATATCCATGTGTTCTTCAAAATAAAATAACATAGATAAAAACAGACATCATATATTACATGCTTTATTATTAAAACAAAACTTTACTAGTATTACTACAATAATATTAAGCATACAAACTATTACAAACGGCATAACTTAAAATGTATTTAAGTCTCTTTGGCTACAAATCCATCACCAATCAGATGATCTATTTGTCCTTCAGGGATCTGTCCTTCAGGGAACTGTCCTTCAGGGATCTCAAAGAAATCTGCTATGTCCAAATGCGTGAAGTCCACATTATCTTCAGACATAAAGTTGGCTTCAGCATTATTTCCTTTCTTTTTCAGAGATGCTTGATAGAGATCAACTAGGTACTTTGGCGTACGACAGGTACGTGACCAATGTCCGTTTGCTCCACAACGGTAGCAACCATTCTCTGAATTTTTCGTTTGCACCGCTTCATGCTTTTTATCCTTTCCTTTCCACTGCTGGTGGTCAGGGGATTTTGGTGCATAACGATCATCATGATAGGAGTTTCTTCCTCGACCACGACCACGACCACGACCGCGGCCACGACTGGGGCCACGCCACTTTCCACGTTTTTGGTGGAAATTCGTCTCATTCACTTATGGGAATGGAGCAGAACCAGTGGGTCGACTTTCATGATTTTTCATCAATAATCCGTTATGTTGTTCAGCAACAAGCAGATGTGAAATTAACTCAGAATATTTACTAAATTTCATCTCTCGATATTGCTGATGCAGGAGCACATTCGAGGCATGAAAAGTGGAGAATGTTTTCTCAAGCATGTCACTATCAGTGATATTTTCTCCACATAATTTCAACTGAGAAATAATTCTAAACATAGCAGAATTATATTCACTGATGGTTTTAAAATCTTGTAGCCTCAGATGGATCCAGTCATAACGTGCTTGTGGATGTATGACCATCTTCAGGTGGTCATACCTGTCTTTCAAGCTATTCCACAGCATGAGTGGATCTTTAACCGTGAGATATTCTATTTTTAGACCTTCATCAAGATGATGACGCAGGAATATCATTGCTTTAGCACGGTTTTGATTAGATGCTTGATTATTATTTTTGATGATGTCTCCAAGACCCATCGCATCTAAATAGATTTCAGCATCTAAAACCCATGAAAGATAACTTTTGCCCGATATATCAAGGGCAGTAAATTCAATCTTTGAAATATTAGCCATATATTTAGAAAGTAAAATCCTTACCTTATACTTTCTCCAGATATCAGAGCCTCGTGCTGATAACGTGTTGTGAAAATAAAAGCTGCAAAGTAAATCAAACAGAGATACTATATAGAGAGAGACTGATATATTATTTCATTTCAAACTGATGTCCAGAATAAACTAAAATGACTTCCTATTTATAGAAGAAAAGAAGCAGCTGCAAAGCTTTTCAGGAAGCTGCTGCAGGGCTTTTCAGAAGCTGCTGGCAAGCTGTCTGCTTGAGCTACTTGTAAGCTGTCTGCTTGATTGCAAGCCTCATCAAGCTGCCGCAAGGCTTTCTAGAAGCTGCTGCAAGGCTTTTCATAAAGCTGCTTGTCAGTTGTCTGCTTGTAAGCTGCTTGTAGATCTAACTTCTTCAGGAAGCTATGGGAGTAATGGACATCCATAATACAACGTATTCATAACAGGATAATCAATTAACAAGAGGATAAGAGATTCTTATAACCGTATAAAAAGGAGGGGTTGTCAAATTTAGAAACTTCCAGTCAAAACACGATTTAAACGAATGAAAAGAAAGGGTCAAAAACGAACTGTGAACAGAAGAAAAGAAGAGGTATATACTTGAAAATGATTCCACAAAATAAGGAAAAAAAAGAAAAAAAGATTCCAAAAAAAGACCAAACAAATAGTTAAAAAGTTTGGATAAGAACGCAAAGAATGGGCCAATGGCCAATGGGCCAATGGGCCTCACTATTTTTCACGTCTACACCACAAATAAAGCTAAACCACTCCACGACATTACACGTCACCTCCTATATCCATCATTTAGTGGTCCTGGATAAATTATACTCCTATTATATATACACACACAGAGTCCCCTCTTAATTATATATATGTCCATTTCACAAATTTGTTGACCTTTTAAACAACATTAATTCGAGATAATAATAGTATTTTGAACCCTTTCTTGAATTGAGATATTTACGTAATCTATATAAAGAGTGCTAGATTTTGTGTGTTCTCATATTCATAAAGTTGAAACTTGGTTGAGTTTACATTTTGTTTCTTGATTTGCAAAAATGGCAACTGCTATGGGAATGTTGGGAAGTATTGGTGGATGTGGCTCTGCCTCTGCATCTTTGTTTCGGTTGAGGAATATATCAAAGAAAAAGACCAAGAATAACAAGAATGGATTTAAGGTTTCTTGTGTTTATTCATCTTCCACCGTAGCTGATCCTTACAAGACCTTGAGGATTCAACCTGGTGCTTCTGAATCTGAAGTCAGAAAGGCCTTTAGACAACTTGCTCTTCAGGTACTTGTTTTCTTCCTTCAAATCACCTATCTATATGGCTGATTTATTTAGACCCAACAACAACATATCAATGAGATTCCACAAGCAGGATCTGGGGAGGGTGAGGTGTACGCAAATCTTACCCCACGAAAACTAGGTCGTGTGAGATAGAGAAATTGTCTCCAATAGACCATCTGCTTAAGAAAAGCGGGTTTATTTAGCCCAACAAGGAAAAGAAAGAAGGGTTCATTGAATATCTTCTGTTGAAATTGTTGCAGCTTAATCTGGTTATTGCCTATTTTTGATAGTTTTGCCTAATCTCTATATTTGTCTATTAAAACATGTTAATTAACATTGTGTTTAATTTATTTCAGTATCACCCGGATGTATGCAGAGGAAACAATTGTGGTGTCCAATTTCACCAAATCAATGAAGCATACGATGTAAGTTTTCGTGCAAATTGTTTGGATTTTATTTTGATTCATTTAGTTTTATTATATAATAATAATAATAATAATAAATTAGTCAATAGATTGTGTCTTAATTTCTAATTCAAGTCAAGTAGGATGAATTACGTAGTTTCTTTTGTTCACTTTATAAATAAAGAAGACGACATAAGAATATGAAAGAGGACTAAAGAAGATGAGCTTGGATTCTTGATCGAGTGATAGTATTTAATTACGTACTGTATTTGCTATTATCCTTTTCCTTATAATACATCAAAGTGGTGGACCCTTAACTTGAAGTGCTTGAAAGAATATGACTTCTCGCTTAAACAAAAGCTGTAGTAGGTATCAATCACTTTACTTGATTTTTAATCTGACCAATAAGCTTTATCAACCTAGCAAAGTCTTTTTCACTAGAGATGAAAGATGCCAATTAGTTGATGGTATGTCATTATACAAAGTCATCTATATTGCGTAATAAAATTAACTTGTACAAGTAATTTACTTTTCGTATAAGAAATTTGGATATCAATTAAATGTCTTAATCATTGAAAATCTCTTTTGCTGATGGGTGTGTTTATGGTGCAGGTTGTGATGAGTAATTTGAGGGGTGAAACACAAAGTGTAGATCAAATGGAGATTTACGAAGAGTATGATGATAATGATGAAATGAGAGGAATGAACGATCCAGATTGGGACCTCTGGGAAGAATGGATGGGATGGGAAGGTGCTGGAATTCGCGATTATACTTCTCATATTAATCCTTACATCTGATCATTAGTAACCTGGAAATCATACTAATTAGCCGAAATTGCAAAACCCAAAACCCATCCATCATCTTGAAATCAAGGATGGTTTGAGGTTTCTGTACATATTCAAGAGGGAGTTCCCTTTGTATATATTTGGGAGACTCTCCTTGTTTGTTTTCAATTATTAACTGTGATGATGTGATGCATCTCATTGATAAATAAAGATGAGAATTGTTATTACTGGCAAATACTAGCTAGAACTTGGTCTTTAGCAATATGATGAATTATGATTGTTATGAGAACAGCTATTAATGGCAAATTAGCAGTTTATGTCCTATTGTTCCTCTGGGACATGCTGGAAATGGTCAATTCTTCATAAGCAATTTAAGGGGACGCACGGCAAGAGCTAATTAACTTGCAATAAAATACATAGACACATCTGGAATAAATTAGTCGCGATATATAGATGATCTTGAAGTGCCGCATCGTTTTGAATACGAAGTTCTTTATCAAAAAAACTGATACAAGAAGGTTCTTTTATTTTTTTGTAAAACTAAAATTTGCACAAACACACTAATTAATAAAAGTTATATTTGATTATATACTATCACGAACCGCAATTTGACTGTTTCTACATTTACCTCTAATGATATATGTGCCATAATTTATCATCACCAGAATGAATAAAACGATCCTTGGTCAATCAAGTACTTTTGATGATGAAAGCAGTGGAAAGGCAAGCATGTAAAGAATCGCTACTTCACACCAGCAGCTCTCGTCCAACAACTGCACGATGTCCGTGAAGTGCAAGCTGAAGGCACACAGGAACAGCAAATATGCAATTGAAATGGCCAAACTAATTACATGACCAAATGAAGCAAATCTCTAGTCATTATTAATTAATCTATGTTCTGTAGTGATTGCGAGAGTGCACAGGAGATTTGTATTACAAGGCCAGATTCTACATTAATACCACGAAGAAAGATTTAGCAATCTAGTGAAAGAAATTTTGGAATGAACTTCAATATGTTCAACCCCAACAAATTTGAAGATAAAAAGTATCAAAGTTTTCCCGCAATGATTGGTTTTGTGTGCAATGAAGTTCACAATACACAATTTTGTCCAAAGGAGGCATTTAATTATGTCCTTAAAACAGCATGCTCCTAAACCCAAAAGCCTGGACGAACTGGCACCAGAAACACAACATCAAAGTAACTCTTTCAGTGGTGTCAATTATTTCGATAAGGATTTTCCAGAAGAGAGTCTCTCACTACGCGCCTTATCAGCTTTTTCCAGGTAATCTTGGTGAGATTGCTGCTTGGAGCCTTCCAGTAAAAAAAAAAAAAGAAAAGAATAAAAAAAAAAATCAGCTTTTCATCCTTGCCCTGATTTCCACATATAGAGTGGATTTAAGAGGACAAATTATATGTTATGTTATCTTAATCCAACAATGCTCACACAGCAGATAGGAAATTAATAGTAGTACAACGTAAGGGCAATAACACATTGTCTATAGGTTATATGGCATGATTTCCTTTCTTACTCAACACGACATGTATCGCAAAAGAAAATTGAAAGGAGAAAACGAGTGAAAGTACGAAAGCTTCAAAAAGGATCATACAGCAAGCCAGACACAAAATAACTCATATTAGGATGTTTTTGTATTTCTTTATATTTTAGATCTTGCATAAAGCATTTTTCTTCTATGTTACTCGGACTCTTCACTTTTGGTGTCGCACCCGTGTCGGATCCGTACCCGTGTGGGTGTGGGTGTGGGTGTGGGATCCGTACCCGATTTGGTCAACTGATTTTGGGTATTTTGATCAAAATCAACGTAGAAATTCTGGACAGATTCAATGATTTCTTTAATCAAAACAAAAATAAAGGAAAATTGAAGAAAATAGAATGCCTTGTATTATTGTATAGAAATTTCTATGTCCTGATCAATATTTTTTTCTCAAGTTTTCCACATAATATCTCATAATTTAGGTTTTATAACTCCACTTTTAGATTATTGATTTTTTTTAGCCGAATCCCCGTGCCCGTATCCATAACTGGATCCGTATCCCCGAAACTTAAAATATAGATCATGAAGGATCCGACCTCCAGATCCACACCCGTATCGGATACCCGTACCCGAGTCCGAGTAACTTAGTTTTTCTTTGTACAACCATTCCAGTTAGGGATGGGAATTCCTATATACGATCTACATTAAATACTACTCCTAGTTGCAAAAAGAGGGTAATAAAAGCTAATTTGACAATTGTATAGCTAATTTGGACAACATTATGCAGAAACCATTATGGTTCATATATAGCTTGTGAATGGCAGATCCATCTACTTTTTTATCTTTAGTACCAGGGGCAGATCTATATTGATAACAAAGGTTCACCAGAACCCATCCTCTAGAACACAGCTTGGTGTATATGTGTTGATATTTTATTGATATTAAGTTATACATACTGTGTGAACCCATGTACAAAATGAACAGATGGTTCACCACTTCACTGGCTAAGCGAAACTTTTTGATGGTTTCACACATATGGTCACAATTGGACAGGGTTCGAATCTCAAAGGAACCTTTCCTTAATCTTTCCTCCTAATCTCTCGAAGAGCCAAACCGCTTCTTTGGCAAAAACAAGTCTCATGTGAGGTATATATGAGCATCTTTACTCTTAGGGCTTTCTGGGTGTTTTGCTTGATGCATTATTTTATTTTACCTTCCAAACGAAATAGAATCCTACTCTTTGGATGTTAAATTAAATTAGTCTACTAAAAAGTTGATGATCCTTGAAACCTTTAGCTGGAATTCTAAATAAGAGGCACATTGGTGCATGGGATATTCGAATCTGCAACATTGAGCAGATTTTGAACACCTTAGCCACTAGGCTACAACTATCGGTTGTGTATAGATAATCAAAACTTTAATATATCACGTAAACTGATATTTGACCTATGTACGCAATATATTTTTTCCAACTAAGATTCGCCGACCACCATTGGAACATTGTAGCTGGGTGAACAGTCCTCTTGAAATCCTATATCCGCCTCTGTTCAGTATTATAGTTTAGTTATCACTTAGGGTACAGTTATAAGCTATGTGCTAGCAATTGATCTTAACTAAACAAAACCCCAAAAGAAGAAAACCATAAACCGACAAAAGCAGATAAGTGCCGGTTGTATCAGCACAATCCATAAGCCTACAGAACCTTAAAAATCATTATTTTAGTACATTGTTGTAATCGGAAATCTCAACAGCTGTTTTCAGCTGGGAGGATGAGGGTCCTGTTGCTACATCAACTATCGTTTATGAGATGAAGTTGCCTAAAACCACTACTGAATGAAATTTCATGTGAATGGCACCATTTCTCATACTAAATACATCCCATTTTTACTCGGTTAAAGTGAACAACAGTGGGTTCCTCACATTTCAGCTTTATTCAGAACGAACAACACTCCGGCCTTGTCAAAATCACCTAACCTCATAAAGGCAGTTACATATAAGAGGTATGTTACACTTATATTTGCATTTCTACCAGTACAATGAAGAGACAAACACTGTGAGAACAATAACAAATAACTAAAGGTGCAAAACCTACATCAGAGGAGAAAATGAGCGAGACTAACACCGAATCAGAGATAACCTAATTCGACAATAACTTGTAACCTCTCCAATACTTAAGATGCATAATTGCATTATAAACTACACAAGAGTAAATATTTTAACTTTGCTGATGTTATTATCGGCAAATTGAGCATGGTAGTGGCAGGGTAGTTGAGTCATATTTAGTAGTCTCAGATTCCAGATTGGAATAATTGAAAATTAAGGATTCATACATGAACTGAGCTAATTTGAGATCGAGATACAGTCAACAACATACCCAGTATAGTCCCACGAGTGGGGAGATTAGGATGTATGCAGACCTTACCCCTACCATGAAGTGCGATATGGGGGAATAAATTACGAACCTCGGGTCATGAAGTACCAGGGAACACCAAAGAGGACACCGATGACGGCTATGCCTGCTGCCACGTGTTTCTTCTCACCGCTATATAAGTAATGCTCCATTTTTGCCCTGAATCCTCCAGCTCCAGCTCCATTAGTCTTTTTCGCCTCACTCCCCATTTTCTTTCTCAATTTATAATTTGTTGCTCTTTCTGTATTTTGTTTTAAACCCTAAACCCTGTGGCTTTTTCTTGAGCGAGAATTGTTTCACAAGAATTACCCAGCAGGCCAGGCGGTTCGGTTTTGTTAGGCACCCACTCTTTACTAGTGGCACGTGTTAGTGCAGCGCTTCATCTTTACTGTACTTGCCTAACCATATTTACAAGTAACTAGTATTTGCAATACTAATTGGTCTTTGAAAAAAACATTTGCTAATGGGAAAAAATAGCTACAACCCCACTTTGATGAAAGATTTGATCTCACGTTAACCCCACTTAAATGTTGTTTTCGATAGACTCTCAATTCAAAACGAAAAATAATTTAAAAATTAATTTCACGTTAAAAATATTAAAAATAAAATTAAAATAAAATTTGAACCTTACATTTGTAATCACATGTTGACGTTTTATTGACATCTTTGTATCATAGTATCTTTTTCCTTTTCTCCATTGTAAGAAGGCAAAAAAAAAAAATAACTACATGCCATCCATAGTCATTGATTTTGAGAGTTTGATCCCGTTTAACATAGTTTTAGTAAGATATCCTTTTATGATCTAGAGGCAACACTTCAAGTTATCAATTTGCAAGTGGTGCTTTTTAGAAAGAGGTTAAGTGGCAAGTGTTGCCTAGACAACATTTTAAGTTATTTGGAAGACTGCAGGAAGAGATTGAAAGGGGTAAGTGCTGCCAATGCAACACTGTTTTTAGGAGAATGTGAGATTCAATGGCAAGTGTTGCCTAGTAAAGATGGGTCAAAGGCAAGTACTGTCTTTTTACATTACTTACAACCAAGTACTGTCCATGAAATACTTTCTCTGTGAGAATGCGAGATTCAAAGGGATTTTTGCTGCCTCTTATGCAATACTTATCATAGAGAAAGTTATTATGGAGATACGAGCCTCATTATAAGATTCATTGGGCCTTTTTCGTCCGGAATTTATTCATTAAACTTAGCGGTGAGCATTTTTGCTAAACTACTGTTAAATGGGGCAAAAGGGCAAATCATTGCCTATTGTGTCATATTTCTGCAAATATGTGGTAAAAAGGTTATTTGAAAAGTCAACGACCTATTTGCAAAAATATGACACCATAAGCAATGGTTTGCCTTTTTCCCCGCACTAACCAAAGTTTTGCAAAAATGCTCCCATTAAAATTTAATGAAAAAAAAAGTCCGGACGAAAACACTCATGTCAAGTTTTTAGGTCGGGACTAAGATTTGCCTTTATACCTCTATGCTTTTCAACACTTTTCCCTTCAAGTGTTGGCAAAAGGCAATACTTGCCGCACTTGGTCGTAAGTCTTGGTAAAGGCCAAGACTTACCTTTGACCACTCTCTATTTGCCAACACTTACTCTTAAAGTGTTGGTAAAAGGCAACACTTGCTGCATTTGGTCGTAAGTCTTGACAATTGCCCCTTCAGTCTTGAAAATTTGGTTACTATTACACAAATTTCTTAAACCGGGAAAAAACATAAACAACACCGCACAAAAGGGACATCCAGGTAATTTCTCCTTCAAATTGACTTTGATCATAGAGTAGTACAATCCAAGGGCTTGAATTGACGGCTTTTTGGTAGTTCCAAAACAGTTAAAACAGCAAAAGGAACATGGAGATTTCTCCTTCTTAACTGAGAAATAATGCGGTTACTCACTTTTGCACGAAGGCTTTACAAAGCTCGTCCCATCGCTTTTCACCACATAATCAGTTGTCACCATCCATCCTTATTTACCACACAGCCAGAATTACGCCTCCATTTCTCTGAGGCATTTCATCAAGCATTTATCAGAACTTGTTTCACTACACCACCTAAGCCCAATTTTTCTAGCTCCAGCAATTCCCCCAGCTACGAAATCATCAATTTCGATAACTATGTAAATGCATTACGCGAAAAGTCTCATACTGATGTTCAGGAATTTGTTGGGATTATACAAAAGGCTAATGATTTTAGTTCTGGAGATGAAGCCATGTTGTTTCTTGACGAATGTGATGTTAAACCAAACAAAGACTTGGTGTTTTTGGTGATTTGGGAATTGAGAGAGCAGTGGAAGTTGGCTTATTTGTTATTCAAATGGGGTGAGAAATGCAAATGCCTTGATGAAAATACTTGCTATTTGATGATATGGATTCTTGGCAATCATGGTAAGTTTAGTACTGCCTGGTCTTTGATTCGCGAGCTTCTTCAGATGTCGAAAAACATTCAAGAGGCTGTCCTTATCATGATTGATAGGTAAAAAGCTATTATTTTTTTCCCTATATGTTTGGTTTTCCCATGTTTTAAGTATATCATTGATTGAAATTTGACTTAATTCATTTTCATGAAGAGTCACATTTGTAATATGATTTTTATAACTTCTGTGAGTTCGTCTACATAATTGCTGAGAAGCCATTATTAATTAGGTTGTTGAATTCAAGCATCATTTGGTAGATATGTGAGTCTCAATTAAAAATGTTACCCTGTAATAGCTCTATCTTAGCTAGAAAAGTCGTTGCATAGTTTAAGCAGGCATAGTCAGTCATGCTTTGCTGAATTAGGGTACTTCTTATATAGTGATATTCCCAATGAAAGTACTGAGAATAATGCTATGTCCTGGTCTGTGTAAGATGGTAAATTGCTTGAGATGTTGTTTGACATTGTAGTTCATGATATTCCAACAGATATGCTGCTGCCAATAATGCTGGTAAAGCTATACAGACATTCCAGATAATGGAGAAGTTCAGTATGTCTCCTGATCAGAGAATATTGCTGACATTCTTGAATATTCTATGTAAGCATGGTTTTATTGAAGAAGCTGAAGAATTCATGTTTATTAATAAGAAGTTATTCCCCTTGGAAATTGATGGTTTCAATATTATCCTTAATGGATGGTGTAATGTAATGGTTGATATAGCTGAAGCCAAAAGGATATGGCGAGAAATGTCCAAGTGTTGTATTGTGCCAAATGGTACTTCTTATACGCACATGATTTCCTGCTTTTCCAAGGTTAGAAATTTGTTCGATTCACTCAGACTTTATGATGAAATGCAGAAACGGGGCTGGGTTCCAGGCCTGGAGGTGTATAACGGTTTGATATATGTATTGACTTGTGAAAATTGTGTGAAGGAAGCTCTTAAAATTGTTGATAAAGTGAAAGATGCGGGTTTCCAACCTGATTCTAGTACTTACAACTTGATGATACATCCTCTCTGTGAATCATCTAAGTTGGGTGAGGCGAGAAGTATATTAGCTCTGATGGTGGAAGATAATGTCAGTCCAACTATTGAAACGTACCATGCATTTGTTGCAAGTGCGAGTGTAGAAGGAACTTTTGAAGTTCTTAACAGTATGAGAAAAGCTGGAGTTGGTCCAAACAGGGACACCTTTCTCTTAATTCTTGATAGGTTTTTTAAGTTAAAGCAGCCTGAAAATGCGTTGAAGATATGGGTGGAGATGAAGCAGTATGAGGTAGTGCCCGAGTCCGCACATTATTCTATTTTAGTGAGAGGACTTGTTGAGTGCCGGTTATTTTCCAAGGCGAGAGAGTTATATTTAGAGATGAAATCCAACGGAATTGTTGATGACCCCGGTATCCAGAAGCTCTTTCAGCTACCAACTGGTCCAAGAAGACAAGGAGATGGAAGAACTCCTGAACATATTAAAAAGGGGAAACTGGCAAAACATGGGAAGCATAAGGTGACCGGGAAGTATAAAACCTGAAGGACACCTTTAGAACCTACACATAAACCTTTAATGGTGCAGGATACATGGATTTGTCATGCTGGGACCAGGTTGCATTGGTCTTGGTTGCCTCTAAAGAGGTTACAAGTCCAATTTGCCAGACAAGTTGATTCATATGGCTGCACCCTGAGTGTCCTAGTAAGGATGTGTTTGGAGGACATGCACAAGTGATCCAAGAACATTTGAGCATTGGCAACCTTGTCAAAATCTAGGTTATTCCGTTGCTCTTCAGATTGGTTCGTCAAAATCCTGACACGACATCCGTGCCTCATATCAGTGACATTTTGTGCTCGTTCACTACTTGATCTCTTTTTGAGTAACTGATGCCAGTATCGGGTCACGTCCTTATGTCAATCTTACAAAAGCATCCGGTGAATCCTTGCTGAACTAATATACCAGGCAGTTGAATCACTTAGCTTGTTATATTGGGAAGTAGTATATTATCTAAGTTATCTTGCTTGGATATGGAGTAAATTATCAATGCTTTTGAGAACATATACCGCAGATTGCGGAATTAGCGAAATCGAGAAAGATGAAGTGCCTAGTGATGGAATTTGCCTAATACTATATTCCCACCAAGAAAATTGCGAAAGGTGAGTTGAAGTAATAATTTCATCCTGCAACTTGAAACGTTATTGAAGCGTGGCTCTCCAGACCGGATTGTTCTAACATACTCATAGAATATGATTTTGTCGCTCCCACTTACATTATTCAAACGGCATCCTTTGATTTTTTACTTTATTTTGCTTCATTCCAAAATCTAAAAAGAGTAAAACAAAAGTTTTTTTTTTTCTTTTTTTCACAACACTTCATTTGAAATGTAAATCAAAGATTACCTTATGTACACATCATAATTTACAGAACAAGGTATACCCATTAAAATAATAATAGAACGGATATAGCAGCAGACTACTAGTAGTACTATAGATAACGGTCATCTAATTTGATCTGGCTCCATATAAATATCATGGTTGTGTTTGGGCCAAGTACAGTCAAAAGTGGGACTTAGCTCCGCTGGCTACTTCCTTAATCAGTCACGTCCAGCTCAGAGCCTCTATCATTTCGGCTTATCAACATCTCTTGTAAACATGGCTCTCTCTGTTCTCCTCTTCCTACTACTCTCCACTGCCGCCTCCGTCACCGCCACCGACCACATTGTCGGAGCTAACAAAGGGTGGAATCCTGGCATCAACTACACCCTTTGGGCCAACAACCAAACTTTCTACGTTGGTGACCTTATCTGTACGTATAATGCTACAAAGTTGGAGCACATATCTCGTCACTTTTGTTAAAATATAGAGAACTTCTAATATTTTTTATTTGTATTTGCATAATATCAGCCTGAAATAAATTTAAATGAAGTAATTACATGATGGGTGAGATTCATATTGTCGATCTCAACTTATTTGGAGTAACTTCTCTTTATGTTTGTGACAGCATTTAGGTATATTAAGACGCAGTACAATGTGTTTGAAGTGAACCAAACTGGATATGATAACTGCACAATAGAGGGTGCAGTTGGGAACTGGACCAAGGGAAAAGACTTCATTCCATTGAACAAGGCCAAGAGGTATTACTTCATTTGTGGCACTGGCGGTTGCCTTAATGGCATGAAAGTATCTGTGCTTGTTCATCCTCTTCCATCTCCTCCAAGGTCAGCCATTGCTGCCGAGCATTCCTCCAAAAACTCTGCTGCTCCAGTGGCGGTGGGTGGGTTTGGGTCATTGCTAGCCATGAGCTTCGGTTTTCTTGGATTGACATTTTGTGGTTCAGTTTGGATCTAGCAAGTTTTGTCTTTTCTTGTTTGAGATTATTGTGCTGCCTCAACTCCATCTGAAATTACCACAACGGCACAACTACGAATGTCAAGTGTGTATCTTCTGTCAACAAAAAGAAAGAAAAAAGTGTGTATTAGTCATTTTCATTATGCCATTCTTCATTCACTATTGTTCTTTACATTTCAGAGAAAGCTTGTTATTATATTACATTGTGTTTTTTTTTTTTATATGCCATTTTTATTGTTTGAGGGTTGAACCTCTACCACTTTTTGTTCCGTTAAAAGAAAAGAAAGAAGGTGATGTGCTCTGAACTCGCAAGCTATGCTTAGCCTTGATCTTTCTTATTTCCTTCTTATATTCTAATTTCATCCTTTTAAATCTCAAATCCTTCAACTCTCAGTTCAATAAAACTCAAAACTTTTGTATTTAAATTTTTCTATCAATTATACTGAGGAAGGCTCTTTACATATATATATATCGGCTCATCAAGAAATAATTACTTTTAGGTGTCCATAACTTTTTGTATCCAAAAATTTAATACATATTAAATATATTCCTTAATATTAATATTAATATTTATATATTATGAAGCCCCGAAAAATAGGTAAACCTATATCTAATAGTATGATATTTAACTCCCTTAATTAAAAGAAAAAATCAATGATAAAAAAATAGATTACTATTAAATATGGTAGTTGCACGATTTTAGGCTTAATGATAGGTCCTATCAATATAATAATATTTAAAATATTAAATATATTAAATATATATTTAAAATATTAAATATATTAAATATCAATAATATTAAATATATTAATTATCAATAATATTAAATATATATTTAATAACATTTAAAATATTAAATACATATTTAAAATATATTTAAAAAAGGTAAAATATATATGGAAAGAAAGAAACAAGAAAAGGTGTACAGAAAAAGTAATTATTCTTGGTCAACGTTGATGGGGCGTAAATTTCCCAAGAGGGAAAAGGTACTCAACCCTGGTTGGACTCTAGTTAGCTTAATTCCTATAGCGGCTGATTTGCAAAAATATGACACGGGAAGGAATAGTTTGCATTTTTGCCCATCTTAATAGATGGTTTGCAAAAAGGCCCCCGTTAAAATTTAATGAAAAAAATCCGGGGTCAAGACTTGCCTTTATATTTTTCCGTTTTTCATTACTTATCCCTTCAAGTATTGGCAATAGGCAAGACTTGCCATTGACTCTTGCTCAATTTGCCAACACTTGAACGGAAAGTGTTGGAAAAAGGCAACACTTGCCGCACTTCGTCGTAAGTCTTGGCAATTTGCCCCTTACAGTTTTTCCTGCATCTTCGCCATATAATTTGAAGTATTGACAAAACAACACATACCCTTGAAGTATAGCCAATTGCCAAGTCTTACAAAATTTTTGGCTTGAAGTCTTGGCTCCGGACTAAATAAAGGGATTTTGCTAAAACATTCCTTAGTGGGGACAATTTTGTAAACCCACTCCTTATGGAGGGCATGAGGTGAAATTTTTTGTCCTATAGCTCCCGTAAGATTTTTTTGTGTGAAATAGTCACTTTTAAAACGCTAATCGACGAACATCTAGTGTTTGTAAAGTTTTAAAAGCGTAGGAACAATCGTTCAAACTTCATAAAAAATTCATGGAGTTTAATTCAAAACTCCAGAAAAATTCTTGGTTTTTTAAGTTAAAATTCAAGATTTTTTCGTAGATTTTAAATTCCAGAATTTTTTTTTCTAAGATTTTGAATTGAACTCTATGAATTTTTTTAAAGTTTGAGTTGGTTATAGCAAAGGATATAAAACCTTATAAATATTGGCTATTCATTTTATGGCAGTAAAAAAATTAAAAGTGGCTAACTGGCTAAATTTCACCTGGCGACGTGCATTCCTTCTACCACAACTATGTTGGGAGGCAGAGAGAAGTGAAATGCGAGAGGCACTGAGCTGTGACTTGTGAGATGGGTCGTAGTTTAGACATTTAGAATAGGAAGACTATAAATGTTTACACTATCATATCATTCAAGTAATATATACTGTTACGCCTTTATTAAAAGTAGAATTTACAAACTTGAAAATAATGCAGGTTACGTGTTACAATAAATAAAAATCTTGATAGTATAAATATTTTTTATATTGAGGACGTATATAAAAACTTTAATAATTCAGGGAGGATAGCTTAGTTTTTCGACTAGGAATTAGTGATTCATTTTTAGTTTGATACTCCTACTTATTTTGGGTACTATGTTGATTCTCCCCCCAGGCCCCCCTTATAGGACACAAATTAACAAAAGTTGGCATGTCTGTACGCTGTGGCCCATGGCATGATGAGTCCAAATCGATCCTCCATAAGAGTAGTCCATTACAAACTGTCCTGCACCTTAGGATCCAATTTCTAACCACTCATGTGATGCCGATTGACTAGGGGAATTTACACTCCATGCCCACAAAAATAAATTATTTATGTGTTTGTGCCAAAAAAAAATTAGTTTACATGGAATACCCATGCACCTCATTTTATTTACAAAAATGCCTATCTGGCCAGTTTTATTTACACTATGTGCCCACCCGCCCAATTTTAACGGTATACTATTTGTATTATATTGTATATCTTTTTAGTATACCAAATTAAGTATACTTTTTTATGGATTTGAGAGTATGTAACAAGTATACCATGAGAGTATACTGTATACTAGATAGGTATACAAAAGGACTTGAGAGTATAGTGTAATACCACGGGAGTATACTGTATACTAGATAGGTATACAGAAGGACTTGAGAGTATAGTGTAACAAGTATACCATGGGAGTATACCGTATACTAGATAGGTATACAGAATGATGGGTATACAGTGTAAATAAGTTTGTGGGTAAAAATGTAATGGGTATGGAGATGTAAATAAGTAGGGTTTGATGGGCATTTTTGTAAATCTCCCTATTGACTATTGTAGCTCTGTTGAGCGATTCTCGGATTCTTAGCCCATGAATTACTTAATTGTCTTTCGTTGCCTAACTTGAAATTGAGCACGTCGTTAATCTCCTATTTTATTAGATTAGACAAAAAGAATGTCAAGAAAGGATAAAGTATTATAATTAACACGTTGGAGATGAAAACGAATTATAGGTGAAAGAATATTAATTTGCGCAAAAGTCCTGCTGCTAATGATCGCAGAATATCAAGAAATCACGTTTAGAAGTACCAATATCACAAAAGGAATCTGGAGAAAAGATTATAAGTAACTAGTTAAGTAGATTTGTTTGAAAATTTCTCATCCTTGTTTATTTTAAACAAGTTCACAAATATATTTAGATGTCATTGACATTCTCTTTTGAAGGATGAGAAGATGATACAAGTAAAGTCAACATTGAAATTTCATTGTCAATAAAATTATATCTAGCGAATATTGCTCACCTGGGGCATTGCATCACACTATAGAAGGTCTAAATTATTTAACTAATATTCCAATAAATAAATTTGCTAAGGACGGTGACTATGTTTAAATAGCTACATTATACATTTTTTTTTTCAAATTAAGAAGTTAAGTAATCAAATTCTATTTGGATTTAAACTTGAATAGTGGTCCTTCTGGTCCAGGCAAAACTAAATTAGAGTCCCCAAACAGTTGAGGTTTTTATGAAGTGGACCAAACTATCATCATGAGAAAGGGAGAAGTATACTGGGTATTTAAATTAAGTCAAAGTAGAACCTAATAATGCTTCTTCCTTTTGTTTTCCCTCCATATACAATTTCCTAAATAGTTGATGTTTTTTTTGAATAGAAGAGCTGCCTAGATAGGTGAGGTTTTTATGAAGTGGACCAAAATAACATCATGATAGAGGAGAAGCATCATTGGCATTTGAATCAATTCAATGTAGAAGCTAATAATGTCTTATTCCTTTATGTTTTCCCTCCACAAATAACACCCTCTCACACTAAAGGAAAATTTGAAATAGAACTAAATGAGAAATTATGTTTCCCACTAAAGGAAAATTTGAGAATTAGTCTAATAAGTAGTAGTGGGCTTTGAACTAGTGGTAAGAGTGTAGTGCATGATGTGTGTGTTAGACGCACGTCAAGAGTTCGAACCATGCGAAAGGCGAAAAGTCTAGTAATAAGTGGAAAAGGGCAGCGGGGCAAATCCATTATGGATCGAGTTTAGCTCGTTTCCCGGTTATAAAAAAGAAAATGAAAAGAAAATCTTGAAGTATTTTCTAGTTGCAATATTCATGTAGAAGAACCACGGTTAGAAAACAAAGGAAGGTTTGTGTTTTACAACTATGTTGCTAAGGACAGATAGGAGAATTTTCTGTGGATTTACTGTTGTTTTGAAGGACTAAATATGTCATTGTTAGTATTTGCAGTCTGCAGTTAGTAATCATCAGTAAGATAGTTAAAAAACGATCACCTTATTTACATTAAAAACAAGAAGATTCTCAACATACACATATGTGAAATTTTTTCATCATGGAGAAGTAATTTCGAAAAGGCTGCTTCACAACCTATTCTGCATAGCTCTTCTGTCTTCTCCTTGATCTGCTGAAATTTCTGGAAGGTGGCGAGGGAGAAAATTCGAAAGGGAGAGATGGTAAGTCCATCTCACCTTTCAAAATCTTAACAATATCACTAATGTCGGGCCTCAATTCAGGCATTTTCTGTAAGCAAGCAAGTGCCAAGTTAATGCAAAGACTTGCTTGTTCTTTATTGTAGTCATCTCTTAGTCTCTCATCAACAAGTTCCAACACATTTCCAGCATGAGCTAGCTGTTTACACCAGCTGATTAGATTTGCCTTTTCAAGCTTCATTGGTGAAGTAAGAACATGTAAAGGCCTCCTACCAGAGACTATTACAAGGATAAGAACTCCAAGGCTGTATATATCAGCCTTTTCCATTAAGTAGCCACACCCTCCATATTCTGGTGCAACATAGCACAATGTACCTCTCATGCTCGTCGTGCTGCTCAACTCTCGACTGAATAGATCACCACTCCACATGTCACTCCCAAATGATCGCGAATTCTTTCTCTTACAACCTTTCCTAAAACTGAATTCTGCATCTGGATCATCCGCATTCTGGTCCTGCATCCCAAAGTTTCTCTTTCTCTTGAATCGAAAGCGTTTACCAATATCAAAATGTGGAATCTTGAACTGTTTTTTACAGTAACTTTCTAGCTTCTTTACCTTCTTACTCTTCTTGCTTAGATCATCAAGGTGCTCTTCTCTCCACCACTCTTTCATCTTCCTAGGCTTCTTGTTACGCATTTTCCCCTTCTTCCATACCTCCTCCTCGGACGCTTTCTTGGGAATCTCCGACTCTTGTTCTAGCAAAGTAGTGTCCTGCACTTCCTCAAATTTATTACTCCTAATAGGCGTTGAATTATCCAAGTTGGTTTTCTCATGAGAGCATTTCTTTTCTAAGTCCCATTCAGGATTATTCGACGGGCAAATCTGGCTTCCAATCCACTCTTTTACATAATCTTTGCTACATAATTCACCACTACCATCCTGTCTCCACCACCAATCTTTACCCCATTGTTTGACATTTCTTGCTTTATCATCTCCACCCAAAGTAGCAGCCACCAACTCCATCTTTTTACTATCATTGATACTGCTAACGACCCCCTCTTCATTACCAATTTCAATTACTGAAACTTCCTTTCCCTTAGCATTCCTAGACATTGTATCATTCTCATTAAAGAAACTTATATTATTTGTCACAGAATTCAAGCCTAAAGCTCTAACATTTTGGATATTTTTGGATGAAGAAGAAGCTTGTAAAGCCATAGCAAAATCTACCTCATCTTGAGCACTCTCTATAGGTGTCCCAATAGGTGTTGGAGTCTCAGTACCTGTAGTCCCTACCCCTAAATTCCCTGAAAGATCTTGACTTTTCCAAAGCTCCTGACTTTTTCCCAATTCTTGACTAAACAAATCAACACCAAATTCTTCATCAAGTTTCAATCTTGACAACCCGAAATCGGAAAGCTTAGCCTTATACTCTGAATCAAGCAACACATTACTAGGCTTAACATCACCATGAATCACTGGTGGATCACAATCAAGGTGCAAAAATGCCAATGCTTTAGCAACATCAAGAATCACATCAAATCTTCTAGGCCAATTCATACACAAATTAGACTCATTAAAAAGTGATTCTTGTAAACTTCTATTAGGCATGTATTCATATACTACAAGTCTTTTACTTTTCTCTACACAATAACCAACAAGGCTAACTATAAGTGGACATTTTATACCACCAAGAATTTGAAGCTCATTTTGAAACTCCCTTTCACTTTGAAATGAATTAGAATCCAATAACTTAACTGCAACTAATTTACCATCTTTAAGAATACCTCTATATACAGTTCCTGATCCACCTTTGCCAATTGAAGTGGATTCATTGAAACCTTCAGTAGCTGACTTTAGTTCTTTGTAACTGAACTTATGGAGCTTGACAAGAGGTGTATTGGAATCAAAAGGATTAGTACGTGAACGATGTACTAAAGAATACCAAAGATAATAAAGAAAATAAAGAATGGCAAAGAGAATTATAAGAGAAGCCAAGGTTGTAATGATGAGAAATATTATACTTGTCATGTGTTTTGGATTTGAAGAAAGTGGTTGTCTTGAAGTCATTGTATGTGTTAGTTTAAGGATTTAACTCACTTGGGCAGAGTTGTTTTAGAGGAATGGAGGAGAAGGTGAAGTTGAAGAAGTTCTTAGTACTGGCTAGGTTCAAGAGGTTTTTGTTAAAGAAATTTTGATACTTTTGTCCGGATTCTACGTGAACGCGGAATACTTTGTACACTCACTCCTTTTTAAATTACTGTGCTTTTGAAATTTTCTCAGTTTTTTAGAGGGAAGTGATGGATCTTGCTTTACAGTTGGATAATCATTTGAAGATTAGTACTAGTACATGTTTTGATGGAATAGTACTAGTTGTATAATAAAGGCTCTTGATTTTTTGTTGTCTAGTTCTTAGTAGTAGTACTAGTTTAATGATGTAAGGTTTGAGTTGAAGTTGAGAGATTGATAATGATTAAAGAAACAAAGGGGTTTGGGGGGTTTGGAATTAGGGAAATTCTGAAATAGTGGGGAGTTGGGGGACCCAAAGGACAGAATTGCTTTTGACTAAGGAAAGAAGAATTTGCAGTATCTGAGGGAAAAGTGATTGTGGTGGTGGAGTACAGTGCTTTGGATGAAGTTTTTAGGTACATTTGTTTAATGTGGTTTGCAGGAAAATGTGGCCTACCTACCATCTGGATTCTGGGGAGAATAATTTTGATTAGGATCAACTAATATGAATGCAGTAAAAAGGTTTTTACATATCACCATACTTTAATCTATTATAGACAGTTGCATGCATGTAATTTGAAAGTTCTATTACACTGTCAATATAATCATGAAAACCATACACTAGATTATTGTTATGAAAAGGATTTACTCGCATATAAATATTCAAAGATGCGACTTAGTGTTAAAAGGGTGAAAATTATGGTAGAAGTAGGGGTTCAAAATTCGATGAAGACAAGAAACACTAATTTGTGTAAGCCTTGACATATATCGCGTACTATCATTTATTATAATTAAATGATACTCCACATGTTTTTGAGTTTATCGGCAAGTACTTTAAAACTTACATGGTTTAGTGCAAACACCATGTTACCTACACTGCATTGTACATGATTTCATCCCATCAGAGAGAGAAAAGAGAGAGGGAGGGGGAGGGGGGGGTGTGGTGTTTGATTAATCTTAAACAAAGAATAGTAATGACAAAAGTTTGAGGCTTTAAAGGTAGAGCTTTTTGAAGTACTCCTAACACATAAATCTAACTTTTAAAGGATAATATCTTCACTAACAAAGTCGTCCTCTTGTTTTATTGTTTAATCTAGTCACCTACAATCTGCTTCTCCTCTAGGAAAGTAAAAGACGACTTTAAGCAAATTGAGACAAGAATGGAGAACCAGCGATGCACGCTTATAAGATTGTAGAAAAGCACCCTTTTTAAGATTTTCAAACATGCAAACAATATTGTTTCTTCTGTTGTTAAACTAACATAAAACTATTTCTTTTTTACTGTCTCATAAGGAATAACTAATTTTTAGATCTAGGTACAATTTTAAGTTGAACTTCCTACTACATGTATATCCTTAATGACAAATTTTTCTAGTCACATATATTTTGTGATATGTTTAAATGCGTCATTAGAATTTAAGACAGACTTACTTATATACACAATATTTCTCATGTATTTTGCCGAGATATACTACTCTTATTTGAGGTGTCACGAAATAAATTGCACATAAACCTATAACGAGCATTGGATCCATGAAAATGTACCACCATAATGAATGGAAAAACAAAGAGAAAGGAAAAGAAAAGAAAAGTTAAAGAAACAAAACTATGGCTTTTGGGGGGGGGGGGGGTAAGAAACAACAGATAAAAGGTTATGATTGGATATTCGAAAAGAGAAACAAATGATAAAGGGAATGGAATGCATTTCCTATTAAGAATATGTCACAATTCATAGAGGGGTGGGACTAAATGGGCATATGGCAACCGAATGAATTGAGAGGCCTTTGTCTCCTTATCTTATTGTCTAATTTGTCTATGTGCACGTCTCTATCCAATTCTACTTTATTTATTTGCTTTCCAAGCAAAGCAACTTTACTGAGTAGTATTACTATACTGATTGACTTGATTAGTCAGATTATCAATATCTATTACTCCTACTTGATGCTTTCTTAAAAAATTGAAAAAAATAAAAGGACATCGAGATCAAATTCTACTATACTATCATCATAAAAAAAAAGATGTTTGTTTTTTTGTGGAAACTAATCTTTAGGTTTTAATGACCAGTGGCCATGTGTACCAATTAAGGACTTTCTTTGGCTAGATATGGAAGCTTTGGCTCTATCCTTTACTACTTCATAAAGACACATATACATATACATATTCTACATCGGATTCAATGGATGCTCGAGCACCGTAAGCTAGCATTTGGGTCCGCCCCTAATCACATTACATTTGATTTAATATGTGTAGCAAGTTGCCAGCAAAAGAACATGGCATGGCTGTTGCTGGTATAGAGGGTGATGATGGGACCATTTTCACCAGCAGGAAGGTAGACAGTTCAAAGAGCAAAGTGACTACTGCTTTATTTTATTTTTATTCTTGAAATATATAGCTACGTACTGTTCACTGTATAGCGTTGCTTGACGCTCGTCTTTTGACCTAAAATTTCTTCTTTTTATGTAATTTTAACTATGTATCTAACTTTGTGTCTGGTGGTAAAATCATAGTCAAGTCGTATTCACCGAAAATTGCACGAGCAAGCATTTGCCTTTAGCTTTTATGCTTTAGCCTCTACAGAACAGTGTCGAGTGTCGAGGCTTCTAATGATGGAAGAACAATAAATTAAATTAAAATACATGTGTAATTTTCTTCCATCTGGATTGGGAGTGTCATAAAGTTTTATATTAATTAAAAAAAATAAACTTTATATAAAGAGAAATTACATAGAGTATAAAATGTTCGACCTTTAAAGGTCTTGAAAAAGGAATTATAAAAAAAACTGAATCTGCGACCACCAAATCGGTCGCACATCGGTCGCCAGGTCGATCGATCGGCGACCGAAACGGGTAGTCGGAAGATTAATGGTAGCAAATAGCCCTGCGACCGATTTTCGGTCGACATTTCGACCACTATGCGACCGATTTTCGGTCGCACAATAGCTCACATACAGTGACCAATTATGCGACCGAAAATCGGTCGCACAATCTGTGCGACCGAATATCGGTCGCATAATTGGTCTCATTTGCGGGAATTATTGGTGACCAAGTATGCGACCGAATTTCGGTCGCACAGATTGTGCGACCGATTTTCGGTCGCATTCTTGGTCTCAGTTGTGACCACTGTGCGACCGAAAATCGGTCGCCAAACCTGTAAAAACCTGCAATAAAAATCCTGCAATCAGGCACATCGCAACAGCAAAAACCAGAAAAAACCAGCACCTGGACAGTTCAACAAACAGCAATAAAACAACAATTTATCAACTAAGTAAGCACGTCACAAGGGTCAAATGACATTACATAAATCGTATTGTGTGTTTATGTACATTACAGTAGGTAATTAATAATAAACTACAAAGTACAAATTGGTTCAATCAACTTCATCATCCGATTCATAGTGACTAGCAATTTCATCCTCGGACGGCTCGTCACTATCTATATTTTCATCAGCCTCGCTAGCCCTTGAAGTTCCTTCTCCAAAACTAGCCGGGTTTTTTGCACGACTAAATTCAGATGCAGCCACCGGGTCATACGTCCCATCAATATGTCGCAAATTGTCTGCAAGTTCATTATCCGCTACCAATGGAACAGATGAGACCTCATTCTGGTATGCAACATCTAACCTATCAGGTACTTCAATTAATCCCACCGGTTTTCCCTTAAGCACCGCCCACCACTTGGATTTGGCCTTTGCTTTTGATGCGTTCTTCGTCCGAGGGTAAGGAACAAACCACACTTGTTTTACATTCTGTGCAATGATGAAAGGATCATAGTTTCCATATGACCTTCTATGATTAACCTCAACTAGCTTTGAACTCGGATCAACCCGCGTACCCCTGCTACCTGGATCAAACCACTTGCACTTGAAGAGAACCAATCTTTTATGAGGCCATCCAACTCTATACTCAACCTCTAAGATCTCCTCAATCACTCCGTAGAAGTCAGAGTCGGCCCCCTGGTCACCAGTTCCCGCACTCACGGACACACCGCTGTTGTAGGTTTTTTTACCCTCTGACCAGCTGTGTGTATGAAACTTGTACCCATTTACGAAGTATGTATTCATCTTTTTATACTCGTAATATGGGCCATGACATATATGTCGCAAAAAATCAAACTTGATGCCATTCACCGGATTGTTTACCTATATTAAAATTAAATGGATTAGAGTAAAATAACCAGAGTTCGATGACGGTAGTAATGTTTTTAAATCAAAGGAAAAATATATGAGTTTCCATAACACTTACAAATGCCGTAAACCAGTCTGTAAAATGATCAATGACTGCATGTGGACCAAATTCAGCAACAAAGTGACTGCGTTATGTAACGAACTACTTTACATTAGAAAGAATAATTATGTTAGTCACAATTTAGTGGGTACCATTAAAATAAAACATACTTGTAATAAGGAGTGACTTCAGGACAGTTCAACAACACATGTGTTGTAGCTGCTTTTCTATCCGTATCAGTGAACTGGTATTTTCTGGATGATAATGTACTTCCCCTGCCTGGTTGATTGAATATTGAGAATGCTGGGTAATTGGGATCATTATTATCTCCCACATCATGCCGATCCGGCCTTGTGCGCATACAGGGAACATCCTTGTCGAAGTAGTATGAGCAAAAATGTGAAGTTTCTCTTGACAAATATGCCTGGCATATCGATCCCTCGATTTGTCCTCTGTTCTTCACATCCCGCTTACACTTACCAATAATTCTACAAAAAAGTAATCTGTTAGTACAAATATGTTGCGTAAAATATATAGCAAATGAATAAGATATGGAAGCTTACCTCTCGAAAGGGTACATCCATCTGCAGTGCACTGGGCCTCCTAGCCGAGCCTCTTCAGCGAGGTGAACCGGTAGATGCTCCATCACATTAAAAAAGCCGGGTGGAAAGATCTTTGACAGCTTAGACAATACAACAGGAAAGTTCTCTTCCAACAAGTTCAAACTCTCTTCCTTCAAAGTCTTGCTGCAAAGCTCTTTAAAAAAAAGCCCTGTCTCTGTTATTGGTTTCAAAACTTTATCTGGCAATCCATTGAATGCAATTGAGATCAAGTTTTCCATAAAAATGTGACAGTCGTGGCTTTTCATGTGATGGAGTTTTAAGCCACTCATATCAACACACCTTTCTAAGTTAGATGCATATCCATCAGGCATCCTCAAGTTACTCACCCACTCGCAGATCATTCTTCTCTCATCTTCGTCGAAGGTATAGCAAGCCTTTGGAAGTAAGATGCTGTTGTCATCCCGGACCGCATGTAGCTCGGGTCGCCTGCAAAGTTCCTGTATGTCAAACCGTGCCTTCCAGTTATCCTTTGTCTTACCCTTGACATCCATAACAGTATTTAGGACCGCCTCGAAGAAGTTCTTTTCAATATGCATTGGATCGAGATTATGGCGGAGAAGGTTATCCTTCCAATAAGGCAAGTCCCAGAAAATGCTCTTCTTGGTCCAATTATGTTCGAACCCAAAACCAGTTGTTTTAGTTTGCAAGTTTTCAGTTACCTTTGGAAGGTCCTTAACCCTGTTCCATATCTCTATCCCTGTTAACCTGCGAGGAGGCTCCTCATAATCAACCTGATTCTTCATGAATGCATTTGTATTATTCCTAAAAGGGTGCTCCATTGGCAAGAATCTACGGCAGCAGTCAAACCATGTCACTTTACCTCCATTTTTCAATGTGAAGGCCTTTGTATCTTCCATACAGTATGGGCACGCTAGCTTCCCTGCAGTGGACCATCCGGACAACATCCCATAAGCTGGAAAGTCATTTATGGTCCACATCAAAGAAGCACGCATTTGGAAGTTCTGCTTCATTGATACATCGTAGGTTTCCACTCCTTCATGCCAAAGTGTCTGCAATTCATCAATCAAAGGCTGCAAATAAACATCAATACGAATTTTCGGGTTATGTGGACCAGGTATTATACAATTCAAAAAAAGATATGGACTGGTCATGCACATTCCCGGAGGCAGGTTGTATGGTGTGACAAATACGGGCCAACAAGAATATGGCGTGGACGAGACATCAAAAGGGGTGAAGCCATCGGAACACAGCCCCAACCTTACATTCCTCGGCTCGCTAGCAAATGACGGATACACTTGATCAAAGTGTTTCCATGCCTCACCATCTGAGGGGTGTGATAGAATACCCGCCTGCCTGGGCCGCTCATGATGCCACTTCATATGAGGAGCAGAACTCATGGAAGCATACAACCTCTTTAACCTGGGTATAAGCGGCAAGTAATGCATCCACTTAACAGGTTTCGGCTTCTTTTTTTGATTTTTCTCGGGCTTGTATCGAGGCTCCTCACAAAATCTACATTGCACGAGCTCTGCATCATCCTTGTAATATAGCATGCACCCATTAACACAGCAATGAATCTTATGAGAAGTAAGGCCTAATGAGGAAACCAACTTCTTTGTGAAGTAATAAGAAGTTGGTAAGTCCATGTTAGCCGGCTTTAGTTCATTCATAAGGCCTATGATGGAATCCATGGCAGCTTGAGAAATACTATAATCTGATTTGATACTCTGCAATCTGACAGCAACAGACAACTTGGAATGTACCGAGCCCTCATAGAATGGACGACTTGCTTCCTCCAACATTTTATAGAATTCACTTGCCTCGGCATTTGGAATGTGCTCAATGTTAGGCTGTGATGTACCCGGCTGCATGGGATCATCATCCGGGTACATACCAAAAGCATCACGAACCATATCATCCATTCTATAATCATTACGGTCTGGTTCCAAAACCGGAGAACTAGTAGTACCATGAATATTTTGAAGCATTTGAATGTGACCCTGCAAATCCCACGGCTCTCCATGATAACGCCAAATATAGTAATCTGGCATAAACCCCCTTTCTAACAGATGCAGTTGCACGGTCGTCATATCTTGGATGATGCAACATTTGCACTTTATGCAGGGGCACTTAATTGTACCAAACCTTATAAAAGGTTCGGTTGTTTTTGCTAAAGCAACAAATTCCTTAAGACCCTCTTCAAATTCAGGCCTTATCCCCCGCCGACCGGGGAAAAGTCTATTGTCCATCCACAAACGACGTACATTAAAGTCCATATCTACACAAAAATTGCCATAAGATGTTGCAAACATGAACAATCAAAACAACAATACCTAAACCCTAACTTTAAATGCATAACAAGTATTCCAAACACCACAACCCATTACAAGACATCAACAAATTGCAAACAACTCTACCAAACAATTCCCAACATATCCAAACAATCACTATAATTAAACCCAATAATCACAACCCTATATTTAAGGTTCATCAACCCATAACAACTTACTCGACATCACATTATATATAATAAACAATTATAACTAACAACTAACATGTTAACAACATACATAGGGATTCCATTATTTATAAATATATGTATAATTAAATTCGGATTATTAAACCAAAAAAAAAACAAAAAAAAATTACTTCAACGTATTGGATCCAATGGCAAGAAAATATGATTTACCAATGTGCTATCCACCCAAAAACTACAAAAAAAGTGAATTAAAAAGTCATTATATGAGTTTTTAAAAAAATAACAAAAATTACTAAAAAAATGAAAATTTACCTTGAATTTGTAGGTTTAGATTGTGTTAAATGTTAATATGGAGGTAATAGAGTAGTAATTTAAAGTTATATGGGGTTTATAATGGTGGAAAGTTGATTATGGGGTGGGGGGGTTCGGTTTTTAGGGATTGGGTGGGTTTTGGAATTTTTGAAATGAAGAAGAAAGGGGTTCTGCCCCGTTTTCAGTAACAGTTATGCGACCGACATGCGACCGATTTTCGGTCGCATAGCTGTGACTAATTTTCGGCTGACCGATGTGCGACCGATTTTCGGTCGCCGCTTTTTTTTCGTTGACTGTGCGACCGAAAATCGGTCGCACAGCTGTGGAGACCGAAAATCGGTCGCAGGATGGTGGTCTCAGATTCAGCTTTTTTTAGTAGTGAAAGGTCTTGAAAGGCACTATACTTTGGGGAATTGCAGGAAAATCTACCAACCATATAAGGGAATTATAAAATCTTGAAAGGCACTTGAAACGCATAAGTGGTTTTTCAGGAAGCCATGAAAATATTTCAATGACTATATCTTCAGGAATTTCAGGATTTCTTGTCCCAACTTTCATCTTCTGAAAGCCTCAACTATTAACAGGGACTTATTATGAATGTTCAAACCTTTTTGTCTTATAAGGCGGGTAAGTTATTATAGTATTAATTGAAACCAAAATGAAAAAGGAAAAGAAAAGTAAAATGGATGGACACTTTCCTTACTGAGTTCTAATTGAACTTTATTTACTTTTAAGTCATACTAATAGTAAAAAAAATTATTTTAATGTTGAGTATTATATAAAACCGAGTGACCATCCATCCATTATTAAAAAATATAACTAGAACAAGTAAAAGGAATTAGAACCCGAACAGTGTAATTAACATTGGCTTACAAATCCACTTCTAAGTTAAACGGAACTGGATAAGGAATTGGAGACTAGCATACATTAGTAAGCATTAGAAGTAAAACTAGATTCTGTTTGAAGGTGGATAGTTTCTGATTAACTCTACTATACAGCTTCTTGCAATCGCCAAACGAATTTTCGAAAACTCAACTCATCGACGGAGAGATTACTTGCATTACATATTTGAAGCTTTAGCGAAGCTGAAAAATGTGGACGACTGATCTTCTATTAGAACCTGTGGTTTACCTTGTTCAACCTGGAAAGCAAAAATGGAAGTATGAGAAACTGGATCAATCCCTCTATAAGATGCACCAATTTAACAATTGAAGAATGTAATAAGTTTTAAAGGTCAAATAGATTGGATGAAGTCATTTCTCTATGACTTTGTGCCACCCTACTCTCCAGAAAAGTAAAATACTAGTAGTAACTAAATTATTGACCCAAAGAGACTTAAAAGATCTCACTAGTCAGCCTGTTGATATATCCTTGACAATTCATTCATGTGTAGGTCTAAAGAAGGCAAGCTTGTCAAGACAGTAAGATTACCAGAAACCCTTGATCCAAAATCAGGATATTGTCCATGTTCAAAACTGTAGATATGCGATGGGCAATTGTAATAACCGTCGTTCCCTGGCATGCAGTGGCTAGAGTTTTCTGTAGCTTCGAAGTTGTTTCAGTATCCACATTTGCAGTGCATTCATCCAAGCAAAGCACCTGAAAAGCATACACTACTGTCAGTACTCTCTCTCCCGTTTCTTCTAAGCACCTCCACCAACTCTGTATACACAGTACGACCTTACAGGACTTGAGGAGAGCACGTGCAAGGCAGATTAGCTGCTTTTGACCAACAGAAAATGCTGCTCCTGATCCTTTTAGTTGAACATCCAATCCACCTGCTGCTTCTACCTCCTCCTTGATGTGGCATTTTTCCAGGACATTCCAGATCTCAAAATCGCCGCGCTCTTGGAATGGATCTAGATTTTTTCTGAAGAATTATGAAAGACACATAAAGTCATATTGTCAACTGCATCACTAATACAAAGATATGCCTCGGCAGATGCAGGTGTTAAAGAAGTAACCAGTAATTATGCCAATTTCTATTACCTTATTGATCCTTCAAACAAGAAAGGAGCTTGGGGAACAACAGCAAAGCTTGAACGAAGACATCTGACAGAAACACCAGCAATATCTAACCCATCAACCATGATAGATCCTCCACATGTTGGGTAGAGCCGAAATAGGGCGTTCAGAATACTTGATTTTCCAGCACCTGTTCTTCCAATTACACCAACCTGATAGATACCAGGCCAACCTTTAACTTCAATGTCACAGGTGTTTGGAGGAACTTACACTTAACAGAAAAGAAACATAAAATAACACATCCTAGAATCCTATCCCCCTAATCAAGAAACATAAAATAACACATCGCTAGAATCCTATCCCCACAAGCTGTGCCTTGACAAATACATCTTTGATAGCATTGATCAAAGAAAAGACTCAGGATGTTGTTCTAGAGCTAGGAAACTCACCAAGGAACTCGAACATAAGTATAATACACTTCACAAATTGCAAAAGGTGAAAAGATTAATCACGACTTTTAAGGGTAGGAGAACCTGGATGATAAAGTAGGCAAATGGTGCAAAGTAGAACATATCTGTTGTTAAACTATTACATTTCCCAAAGCTAACATTAGCATCACTAACCCTTTATGACAGGAGAATCTGGATAGTGAAATCACCAAGTAATGTTAGTGAATTAGCTTTATCTTCAAACAAGGTCTCTATTCACTATGATAGTCTAAAGTTGCACCAAAACTACTTCTCACTTTAGTTGCAACGGATACAAGGAACTATATAATTGGCCTGATGACTTGACATGCAAGTATCACAGATCTCGTTAACCACACGACTTTATGTAATCAAGGAAATTATCATTTACTTAATTCCCAAAACCAGGAAATTATAATTTACTTAGTTCCCAACCATCATATCCATCTTAGGATAGTTTTAAGCCATCTAGTTGACACATGAGATTTTGCAAGTGTCAGATTTGCAACTTAAGGATACAATTAAGATATCGAAGTAGACAAACAGACCTGTGTTCCCCCAGCAATGACGAAAGAAACATCACACAAAGCAGGAGGCAGTTGTGGCTTGTACTTGAGAGTCACATTAACAAAATTGATATGTCCTTGATGTGGCCAATGTGGATGTAATGGATGACCTCCAACATCTTCTTCTTGAGGAACATCCATATACTGTATGTGGAGTTTCATTTTAATAAAAAAGTGATCCTTAATTTGTGTGATAAAACTTCAATGAATTGTATTTCAATTTTGTTACCTGTAGGATCCTCTCAACAGAAACCATCTCTTTCTCTGTTTCCGTGAAACTTGTTAAGAAGCTTCCAAGCAAGGATACAATGGGAGCCGCATATGAGAGCGCCAAGCCAACCTGTTCACATACAATCAGTAAATCAAATTATCAGGGAAGATTATTCCTTTGCAGCCAAGTGTCAGAGAAAAAGAACCACTAAAAACTTACCAATCCCGGCGTACCTAAAGTGATGGGGAGGTATTCATGAGAACCAATAACTGCCATCACTGCAATGAATGAAACGATAAAAGCTGCCAGCAACTGAAAAGTTGAATCCGTCAGTAGCAAATATACCTTCTATATCATGATAACATCAATTTTCTAGTATTTAGCATATCAACTACACAGAGAAAAATATGTGCATACCAATATTCACAAGTCACGTTTTTTGGAAAATGGAGACATAAAAATCTGGAGTAGTTCCACTAAAAGTGTTTCACATACCTGAAGGCGCAGGGAGAGCCACAAACTGGCTGTTACTTCTGAATACGAAGTCCTCTGATATGTCACGAGATACTGATTAAATCTGAGTAGAAAAAGATCCTGCCCAGAAATAGAGTTTATTTGAATTTCTAAATGGCAAAACGCAGGTTGGACCGTTGGACAATAAATCTTTCAGACGGATAATTTCCAGACAAAGGATAACAGGGGTCTTTGTTTGTTCAATACGAGGAGGTAGAAAGTGCACTTTATGGTGCTAATTATGGAGCATCAGAAAAACTGAGTTCCCAAATCGTATGATGTACAATGGAAATTACTAACCCTCTGGCTTTAAAAATCACTGCAATCTTACTGTTCCTCGATCAAATAGGGGTTTAAATTACCCACTGCATCTATATGGACTAGCTAAAACTAGTCAAGAACAGGATAAATGAAAAAACTAACATGACGAAGAATGTTTATATATGATCTTGTTCTGTCCAACAGATGCATCTTTTTTAAATATTATACACGTATTCACTCTCCTATCAAAATTAGATTTATTATCTTAAAGTATGTCTAGTTATCATGCTAAAACTTCAGAAATCCATGGTAAGGGCAGAAAAATATCACTAAAGGACTAGAAATCTTAAGAGATATTTTAGTCAACAGAAACTTCTTTAAGTTACTCCTTCCCTGCAATCAAAGATGGGATTGATCAACCAGGTAAATCAGCCAAAAGTTCTTTCAACAGCGCACAAATGGATAAGCACAAGCACAAGGACAATCACGGATTAGCATTTAGGAAAATTCTTAAATTCATATCCTTTAGAAAGAAAAGGCAGAGATGCTCCTACGGGAGTGAAGGCATTTAAATAAAACAGGAAACAACTACCTTGCATTTAAAGCCTCTTATTGTTGATGATCCATCCAGAGTCTCCGTAAAAGATGCATATATAGGTGATCGAGATACACTGTCTAGTCTACGCAACTCACGTGATGTTGACCTGTAGTATAGCTGAATATCTTATCTTCAGTAATTCTGTCTTACAGCCATGTCCAATAAATCAGAGTATGGTAAAGTGGTAAAACTACATATTCCAGTTCCAAAGTTCTCCATATATTTCATACTGGACATTTCGGAAAAGGTTATTTTACCAAACCTTTTAGTGCTGTCAGATTGTGGTTAACATCAAAAAGAAGAACAGATTTTGGAAAGTAAGTTCGATTGTTTTATCTGTTCATATTTAGGCAGCATGAATAGGTTAAAAGATGCATTATACTGCAAAAGTTATATCAGATAAAACGAAAAAGCGCTAGTATCTTCGAAAATGATAACAAAGGAAGAGTAGTCACATCTCCTATTTGAACAACTTATGTTTTACATTGACATTTAAGTATCATTTACTGTAATAGAAGCACTTCACGCATCCATATGTAATCGTTTTAAAATAGTGAAACTCTTATCTAGATGGCAAAACTTAAAAGTTCTGATAAGATAGAAATGGAAATGGACTCAAAAATAAATATGCATTGCTTTCTTGAATACTAGTATTTGATTTACTTCTCTCAGACCCACCCAGGATTGAAGATGTATTGCTTTCTAGAAAACTGGATAGTATGCCATCATACAATAGGAAATATATACGGTTGGTAAATGCCATTACCCAAACTATACTTCATTGAAATTACAGTCTGCTTCATATATTAGAGAGACCTCTAATTTCAAGAACTCAATACAAAACCTAAGAGCCAACACTTATTGAAGAAATAGAATGAAGAATGATAAGATTAGATTCCTAACTAAAAAAAATATGAGAATATAATATTCCTATATGAAAGAATAAATTAAATATAAGGGATAATTTGCACATTTGTATAAACAATTACAGCTTGCTACAAAAAGATTGAAAGAAATGAGGTTCAAACATGTATCTAGTGATTAAAAAGTTTAATTTTGTAAAGAAAAGAGAAAAAAACTTTAAATTAACATACAAGGGACGATGTGTCCATGTCTAAGTCACAAAATAATTTTTTTTACACCAAATACCAAAGAATGGATGTTTGTGTCACATTTGAGACAATGGGGGAGTATATGTTACAATGACACCTGCGGAGAGGTTTGTGAATAGATCCCATTTCATTAATATAACAACTGTATGAAACCAATGAACCTGTTCAACTTTTCTCTCTGTCAAACATACCACTATCCCATTCAACAGTAAATAGTTTGTTCATAGCTTAGCCAACCTAAAAGCTCCAGTCCATCGACCATCGATTGACCCTCCATGGAAATAAATGAAGAATGACCCATTGAAGCACTAAGTTGCATTGAGTATTGGTCACGACTTAATAGGTTTGATATTCACATCCAGGAAACAATACATAACTTCCAAACGTCGACATTCCATTACTCTATTATAATAGTGACAAAACTTTGCTTTGAAAAATAAACCAACTCACTTTACTAATCACTGAGATAAGTAGGATTTTGGAATATACCTGTAATTTTCTGTAGATGTACCAGAAAGGCATTAAGAGAAACAAAAACATGACCTGCATACATGCATAACCTATTAGAAGCAGAAGTTCTAACAAGCAAAGGTGGATGTAACTGTTTATAAGGAACTAGCTAGTAGCTATACCTGCACGTATGATAGAACTATAGCAATCCCCAAGAGGCCAACAAAATTAGCCAGCAGAATATTGAGAATAAAGGGAAGAGAATCGTCAATTGTGTAAAGATCTGAAGACAGTCTGTATAGTTTAGTCAGCACATATTACATACTATCAAAAGAAAGAAGAGTTAAATTCTGAGGGAATCTGATATACCTGTTTATAATTCTTCCAGTCGGGTTCAGATCAAAGAAGCTAATAGGTGCACTCATAAGCTTCTCTAATAACTGATCATGCACCTTAACAGCGGCACGTAACCCACCAAATGCAAATGAAAATGCCCTCACTAAAGTTAGCAAGGAATTCACCACACAAAAAAGAGACAGCGTTGCCTGCAATATCCGCAAAATAATCAAGCAAACTGGTAATAGTCAATCATGGGTAAACATGAGCTATAGAAATTTGATGACTTGATGAGGATCTACAGTTAAACTAGTTGGCTAGATACCAGGTAAAAAGCTGTTGAATAAGTTTTTTGGTTTCTTCCACTTGCATCAACCCAATACGAGAGCCAAAGATCATTTCCATTACGAGAAGCTTGCATCAAGACCGCAGATAGGAAAATTAGAACAGTGATGAACCAACCAGAAAATACAGCATAGCTCCTGCAAGACATAAAATGATGAAATCATCAAAGTTAAAATGTCACAGGTAGGATTTTTCCCATAAATAGTCAAATAGAGCTACGTGGATGCTGATTTATGCCACACCTCCGACTAGCTTGGGATTGAGGAGTAGTTGTCATTATTGTTGTTGTAGAACTATTTCATGCTAAAGTAAATGACAACTCACTTATATACAACGAGTTCAACTCTTCCTTCTTTCCGAGCCTCTGATTCATCAGTTGCTTGATTTTCCTCAGGAGTACATATAAAATCACCCTCGGAGACTTTCTGCTGGATCTCACTAGAAATATTTGATCTTCCATCCTGCCTTTGAACTTCAGAAGAAAAGCTAAGTTCATCGATCGTTGAGAATGCTACACTAGAAGGACAAGAAAACTCAGTTGGATGCCCCACCCACTGCACATGTCCTTTATCCATCACAATTACCAAGTCTGCTGCAGCTATTGCCTGCAAATTAAAAGAATAGATTGGTGTGTAGAAGACAAACACTACTAAATATCTTAAATGAATGGTCCTGTGAATTGCCAACGTCTAGTCAATTGATTAACAAAGATGTCAGCTGTGCTGGATTTTTTCCTAACTGGGGATTAGTGCGTTCTGATTATAAATGTGTTTCCAGTTTCTCGAGGATATATAACAAAACAGAAATGCACCTTCTATAGTTGCTAATGCATTTCCAGTTTTTTTTTTTTTAAACCTAGAGTCCTAAAAATAGAAATGCCAAATCTAAACTAGTAAATTGCTTTACCAACATAATTTGGTGTATGAATCAATATCACTAACTTTGCGACATATATTCTGATAGTTGAACTTCAGGTCATCGGAAAGAAGGACAAATAACATCAAATAAATAGATTTTCCCAAAATGTACTGGGATCAACTGAAGTAAAACTTTAACCATAGTTTACACTCAAGATAAAGATCCTTGTTCAAGTGATCTCAGTTCAATCACATAGGAACTAAAGATAGAACTCTGCCCAACTCATGGCATCACGTGCATCGTTTATATCAATTAGCATGTCAACTGGTGTTTTGACTTTTGAGTGATCAAGATGGCTAGTACTTCCGGGTATAGTGAGCTAGGGAAAACCAATGGCTTCTATCCATATACAGAGCAGTATCAAATATCCACGTAGTGATTAGTTGAAAGCTGCCCGTAATCATTATTTAGTAGAAGTTCCTACAATATTTTTATCCTTTTTTTCCTTCCCTTTATTCTTTGACATGAACTAAAATTTCTGCAAGTCTTCTAAGAGAAATGAAGAACTAGTAAATGAGCTCAAAAAAGATGTATAGAAACCTGAACAAACTCTACTAGATCCAGCAAAAAAGGGAAGTTGGTGAATTGAAACCTGAATATTGTGTGTGCAAAGGATGCGCGTCTGCTGATTCATCAAAGGGCCAAGAATTGCATTATGTAGAATTGAACAACCAACATGTGCATCAACTGCACTAAGGATATCATCAAGCAGGTAAGTTTCCGCGTCATGATAGACAGCTCTGTCAGATACCGTAAAAGTTTTCAGAAGATCAGACAATTCACTACTTAGTAGTCAAATACCTCTTCAATTTGAAGAGAGAGAATCGTGTCACCTAGCAAGTGCAAGACGAGCTCGCTGTCCACCAGATAAGTTAAATCCTTTTTCACCAACAGAGGCCATATCACCGCCCATCATTCTGGAAATATCGAAGTCCAAGGAACAAGCTTGCAACACTTCTGAGTATCTGCACCCATCAAAATCCAAAAAACTCCTGTTAAGAAGTGACTCCTCAACAAACCTCCAGATAGTGCATTCTCAAGGGTCCAAGGAATACAAAATTTCATCTCAATGAACGTTGAGGTTAACAGCTAAAGTGGGACTTTGGAAATACAAAACCACAGAGCAGAAAACTGAGTGCAACTGAAACTATCCAAACAAAATCATATCGACTTCTCAAAGGTAAAGGAAAGAGACCTCCTGGCATCATAGTCTCTCCCAAACAAAATATTTTCACGCACGGTCCCTGAGAGTATCCATGCAACCTGAAAAGACAGGCATATTATGAGATCAGGAGTGTTACATAGCACATCAATACTAGCAGCATGTTCTCACCTGGGGTACATATGCTATAGAGCCATTCCGATACACAGATCCATTGATTAGCCTTGTTTCCCCCAAAATCAAATTCAACAAAGACGATTTACCTGACCCAACCTGCAAACAAAAGATTCATTATAAGAGAACAATAAATTATACTGGAAAGGAACCTTGCAGAGCAGAAGCATTGGCTAACGTTACATGTCTAAGAAAATCAGTGTATCACTCCAGCTAGACCCATTCGTATGGTGGAAAAGGAGATATGGCTTCTCATTATACTAAAGTATTGCATCACTGTTGTTTGTTTCCCATAGTTCGAATCACCAAGCCGGGTACTAAGGTGAATTAAATAAAAGGAAGTGCCAATGCCTAGGTAGTAACAATTAAAAGACCACAGAAATTAAGATTCCAATTTTCTTTTCTGCAATAGCAAATCGCTAAATCGTATTTCCAATTTCATCTACAAAGTACATGGTGAAAAGAAGAACCTAAACAGCACGAGTCATATGAATAAAGGTATCCTCGCTAGCTCAGGTACAACAAACACTTGCACCATTAAAAAGCACTTTGCAATAACAATTCTGAACATATTAAATATCTCTTGATTCAAAAATGTTATATCGTCAAGTCTTGTTTCCTGCATCAACTTATGAGATGTTACCCCATAATGAAAAAGTTTGAAAATGCTCAAAAAGGGACCTTAAATTGAAAAACATAGAATGAAGCTTTAAGATCCACTAAATTTCATGTCAAATCAGGCTTGGTCCAACTTCTCTCACATTTTTAATAAGCTCAAAGCTATTGAATAATTATTTATAACAATATCAGGCAGAGCAGAGTTTAGCAGAGTTTCACCTCTCCAACTACTGCAACCAGTAAACCTTTTGGAATAAGAAGGTTAACATGATCCAAAACCAAATCGATTTCCTTCTGGTCACTGCTCGACCATGTGCTAGATGCATCACGGATGACAACAGCCTTATCTTGCAATTCAGCCTGCTTATTAGAGCAAGAGAAAACCAAAAAATTGCTTGGTTGTTCCATTTCTGTCTCCTGCTCTAAACAGGATAGATACTTGCATAACCTCCTGGAAGATATCGCAGCCTGAAAAAAACAAAAGAGTGAGCATATATTAGTACATAAATGAGTATAATATTTCAAACCAAAGAATCTCCACAACTTACATCAATTAACCCATTGATGACCCAAGGGAATGAATTTAATGGAGAAATCAAGTTATTAAAAAGTGCGACACAGGTGAAAACCTGCAACGATAACCAAACAATTAGGAAAGCTATGATAACAAATAAATTTCGACAAGTAACAAGCACTTCGGGGCTGTGATTGTACCGTTGCTGCATCAAGTTGATTGCCCATCAAAGTATAGAGTCCAAATGTGAACAATGAGAAAAGTGTCGGTGTCGTTGCCCAGAAGAAAACACACCATGAATCCAAGTATTTCCTAGTCTAACAAGAAAAGTCAAAGTTTCATACTTAAATCATATGGCTCATGCTACTATCAAGCGTAATTACTAAAAACAAGAAGAATATTGTCCTCACTGATAGGTATTTCACTTCTTCCGATCTCGTCTTCATCAGCCAACTTGCAAAAAGTACCTCCCAGCCATACATTTTCAAAGTGCGTACATGTGTTAAAATCTCTGATGTCATTCTAATCCTGCAAAGAGGCATGGACAATGGATCATAACAAATATAGAGAATGATATTTACATATATGAGTAAGCTAGTTGTTCCATACAAGACGCTGCTTCTGGAAACTATTATTGATAATGTGTACAGATCTTTAACTGATGCTAGCAATCAGGTTGGATCATGACTAAGAAGCATGAACTTAAGCTGGTGGAACTTGTAACATTCTATCTTCAAGATTATCTGTGGGCTCTAGTTAAATTCTTCTTAAAAAATTTCATATAAAATAAATAACATTCTATCTTCAAGATTATCTGTGGGCTCTAGATAAATTCTTCTTAAAATCTTCCAAATAAAATAAAGCGATAAGACCATGATCCAAGACATCTTGCCTTTATAAAGGAAAAAGCTGTTCCAACCTGTTCATATATGTCTTTCACTATTTTCTTACCAGCGAACATCTGGTATCTTTAGTTGCTATCTGATCTAACTTCTAAACCTTTAAAGCCTTAGATGTCTGGCTGCATAATTTAACCTATCTGCTCTTATCTAGACGTCCCCCTTTACCACACATTAATTTGGATTTCTGTAAACTAATAAAACACTTAAAACTCCAGAGAAAAGGCAACATATAATTCATGACAAAGTAAAATAACATCTCTGGTAAGACGAACATTTGTTTAGTTTCAGTAAAAACGACAACACTTGACTCTGTTTAATTTCAGTAAACAATCTATAGCAACCAAGGAGCACTAGAGGAAAAACTGCAGAAGAAATGTTAAGAGATGTGATCATATTCAGACAGTCAAACTACAAACTCTGAAAACTTTAGAAAAGAAATTTGCGATTATTGAACATGGGCACCAAATAGCTTACTGACCATGTAAAAAACTGAATGAACATAACTTTCAAGAATGAAGTATAGAGCAAAGATGAAAATCAATAGGGAAATAAAACTGAAGGTAAAATGATAGCCCCAAAGAGGTGATATACCAAATGAACTCCAGGTGTTCTAAAAAGTTGCAGGCATATACCTTTCATCCTTTTGCTCCATCATGTTCTTTGTAGCATTTGCGATTACATTTGCAATCCACTTATTAACTGCACAAGCAACACTTGTCAACCCTTCTCTAAAATCAACTAAACCAATAAGACCTTGGCATATCAAGAACCACATTCTAAGACCTTGGCGTATCAAGGTCGTAGACTACAATGACTATTGATTTTTTTTTTATGCTAACGTGTTACAAAGGTTCAAGAACATATATTTGCTACTTAAACTAAACCCTAGATCTTCATAACTCAACAATGAAAACCACATCATCAGAGATATGACAATGTTGACAGTAGATTGTGGGCAAAAATTGTTGAGCACATCACAGTCATGGCTACAGCATTGATCAATAGTCTGTACTTATCACTTGGCACTTCTCCAACAAAAAGCAAGTTATCCATCAACTTGGTATCATTGCAGCACCCTATTTCCCTCAGACCAACTTATGACATGCAGTTGTCTATGTCATTTGTGTGCCGAACACACTAACAACAAAATGTCAATTAATTCCAGCATGATCAACTTTAGATCAGAGTCATCTAGTACCTGGTATTAGCAAAATTGTAATTGCTATTCCAGAAAGAAATGCGAATTCGACTTGTTTATACAGCAGAAAAAGAGCAATTCCAATCTGCAATGGCAAACTGATGAATTTCATGATTAATAGCCTCCGATGACCAAGGAAAAGGGAAAAAGGAAAATATGCAAGTTCCAAAACTTCTTTCTTCATCTTATAAGAGGTCTCATCAGTTTAAAAGGCAGCATTTAGATAGTATCTCAAATGAAAGACATTAATTAGTATACGTCATCACATCTCAAATGGGCACTGTGTCACAAGAGGGTGTCCTCAGCTGATAGTAGATCTTGATGAAGCCTCTAATTTTATCCAATCAATAGATGCACTTATCAACAAAAAAGAATACAAGGAAGAAAAAAAGAATACTGATTGTTCAACATTTTGCGGAGCAGGACAATTCTCTTTTAGCAACAATGTATCATTATTCGTCAAAAAAATAGTATGAATAAGATCAGAATTTCACATCTTATAGTGGCAACATCAAATAAAATACATGAAAATGCAGTCATGAATCTACAGAGAATAAGAATGGTAACAAATCTGAAAGTTAAAGATAACATCAACACAAAAATGAAACTATCAACCAAACTTTAACCGAAATAAGTACAAAATCAATGAATAGCCCAATATCCACAATTTAACGACATCGTTTGTGTACAGCTAGCTACTAATAAAAGTAAATCATTGTGTACATCCAGCATATGTACATTACTAAATTCATACTAAATTTTTCTAGTGATGCTAGCTTTTCATATCGAGTTTCATATATCATAGATTTCAAGTTTCCTACTGTAAGACAATAAGAAGTTTAGTGGTCTACTGAGCTAAGGAGATAACATTTAAGTGGTTCCAACTTCCTCAGACATTTTTCTTCTTTCCGGTCACAAGCGAATGACAACTTGCAATTAAACAAATTATCAAGAATGTTTCGTTGTAGATCCAGCAAGAGCAAGTAGATGTGCACCAAGCAGAATTAGGCATCAGACTATCAGAGAGTCACTAACATTTCTTCAACTTAAAGGAAAAGGGCTCCTCAGAACCTTGATAGCGTAGACCTCATACATATTAGAGATGTTTATTAAGTTAAGCCTTTACTCCTATTAGTTTTTAGAATTACAAAGGTTATATAACCTAACATCAAACACATATATGGTCTGGATGTGCACATGTTAAAGCGAGGATCATATAAAAGCCTATGAATTAGGAAATTAATCTAAGGGATTTATAACATTAATTAAAGGAGCACAGATGGCATTGCCATGTCAGACTAAGCAGAATTAAGTGTTGTGAAAGTCATTTTCATGCATTCCTAGTTCATAAAAAATGGACATTTTCAATTGCATGTCACCACAAGAAGGATGATGTTAATTGCTGTCTACCAAATGCACCCAAAGGTGTGGCCTAGCTGTTAATGAAGTGAGATGAAAACCATAAGGTCTCGGGTTCAAATCCCAGCGGCGATAAAAAACACTAGGTCTTTCTTCCCATCTATCCAATTGTTCGTGGGTAGTACCGGTTGGATTGGAATTACTAAGTTGGCATGGACACCACTGTCATAAAAAAAAGAATGTCGTCTACCAAAGAATGTTAAATTGGGGTCAATGGAATCAATTTGGAAGCATCCGCTATTGCACAAATCGGACTTACTCAGATCTTGCTAAAACTAATCACAACAAATATTTATGTCTTCATTTTAGATATCTTCAAAAGAGGGGGGGGGGGGGGGGGGGGGGGCATGGAGCAATCAATTACATTGCAGCTAATTTTCTTGGGATAAAAAATACTAACCTCCACATATCATGAAAACTATTACATAGGTTCGCAACTCGATCAGCATCCACAGACATGAACGTCTGAATTTCTCCTTCAGAAAACTTGGACATTTCGGCCAAACTAACAGAAAGACACTTGAAAAGAAAAATGGCATTGTTAGTCACAAATCCCATGTAGTATATAATATTTTCACTTAGAGCTGAAGTTTCAAAACTTCGCTCTTAGCCACTTTAGGTTTTAACAGGCAGTACATGGACACACCTTTATAAGGACAAAGTCAGATATATCACTTCGCTTTACATGAAACAACATATCCGTGTATTATTCTCTCATTTGTCGCTCTGAACACCAACCATTAGTATTAAATAACACTCAATTCATTATTCATCATACTCTACTATCTAAACCCAAAGAGCTAAAAGCTCCCAATGTACTTGCTTTAACCGAACACAAAGCGGGTTTCAATATTCTCATTTAGGACAAACATATTGAGTTTGCACACCCAGAAGGGAAAATCTGAATGAAGACAACAATATGCAGGGAGAAAACATTAATAAGTAACAAGAAAAATTGAATCAGAAAGTAAATGGAAGTGCTTCATACCTTGGAATAAAGATTCCCAGTTAAGGCTTTAAAGTTTTAAAAGAAAACACTTGCAGTTGACAACATAGGATTAAATATTATGATGCTTTTCAGTGATATGAAGCATTTCTACAACTTCAATCTAAGAACTTAGACCTAGTTCTCGAAAGCACACAATTTCTAAGTAAAATGCTTTTTTCCTTAGAAAGCAATGACAATAAATACCATCCTCAATTGACAAGAAAAAAGCACTTGGCATTGTCCCACAGTTAACAAGGTTAGGTAAATGCTTAGTGTAGATTACTTGCGATATAAATCACAAACAGTATGAAATAGGCTAGTGAACATATCAAAATAAGGGGATAAACAGTATGAAATAGAGATGCAACATGCAATCCAGTATTACACAGCTGTTATGGGGCTATAAAACAGAAGCTCAAGGTAATAAAGAGGGAACTTATAATGGGTCAATGTTAATAAGGAAGATTCACCTTGCGGTAAAGGAGGCTCATCATACTGGCTCTTAGCTTGAGCTTGAGCTTTGAAAGATGAAAAGTATATTGTGTATCAAGGAACGATCTGCAGCAATAAACAGAGAGCTTCTAAGACAGAACAATGTGTCATAAATCAGAGCCCAATAATAACTTACAACATAAGTTATATAACTAAAAAGGTCAGACAAATGCAAGAAAGACATATTGTATGCTAGGTAGCATGAACTTAGTAAGCTTGACAAAATAGACTACGTTCCCAAGAGAGAAAACGTGAGACGGGCAGAACTCCAATTAAAATCCACTTCCCACTTCCTAATCCAGCATTATTGCAAAAGTCAAGTTAAAGATATATTAAAAAAGTGAAGCATATTCTAAAAAGGTTGGAAAACAGAGATAGAGAGTAAAGGTACTACTCTTAAAAAAGTTGATACAAATTCTAAAGTTTAATATTACATTTATCCAAGACCCAATGTGTTCACATGTTTGGCCTACCAGGTAAGTGACATTTCTTCTAAGACGCGCTAAATATTATGAACACATCAATTCGTAAAAACTAAGCAGTTATATATGTAGCTTATAACAACCTAATAACGTGAATATCTAAATTGAAACACCAAATGCTGATAAATGAGCAACAGAGCATTCACTTAGTTTTCTCTTTTTGTGTAGTATGTGCAAGACAACATTGGGCATCAAAATTCTATCAGTAAGTAAAGCTCTGATGCATAGTTCACCAAGAACAAACATACAGCTTGACAAGAACTTGAAAGAAGCCAAAACAAAGCATAACTTAAATTCAAAATGAATTCAAGGAACGGAGAGTCATAATTACTTTAGGACAGACGAAAGGCCCAAAGATAGTGCAAGAATATAGCCATCGTAGTGCCTTGAACCTGTCAATAAAGAGTACAACAGAGTACAAAACACGGTTACATGGGGCCTTTTATTCGACCTTAAGAATGTTTTAAATACATCAAATGACCAGTCGTGGAGACATCTAGCATACTTGTCAATTATATTAGTTAACTGATCTACCATAAATTAAGTTTGATCATTGATGATATACAAATGAAAGCAAGACATTGCTGATAACACCGTAAAACTGGAAAGAGAATTTTTTCCACATATTCATGGAAAAAGGACCATCATAAGCAACGACAATGATGCCACTTTACATTGAAGATACTACACTAAGGGTAATTATAGAAAATATCTTCAACTAAAAAGCTACACTAATCGTTGATGGAGAGAGAACATCAGCAGTAAAAAGCCAAAAAGGGCATGAAGCAACTGAATAGAACAAAGAATGATGATTCTGAAAAATTTAACAGCACTTGCGCTATTATCAGGTTAGAATAAATTCTATGGAGGCGTTATGTTGAGTGATAGGATTAATCATTCTGAAAACTTTCAAGTGCATGTATCTAAAACAATGTTATAATTAATTATATTCTAGGAGAACTTTAATTTTTATGTCAGCAGAAAAGCAAGGAAAGGCTCAACAAACAGTAGGCTCGGGTTGGAGCACCTTCCAGTGCAAAATATGAATTAATTTCATTGGAGTCAGTATTTGAAGGAAACTGAAAACAAGAGCGTGGGGGCAGCTTCCAGTTCAAAATATGAATTAACTTCATTACATTCAGTTTTTTAAGGAACTAAACAAAATGAATAGTTGTATATGCAAACCTTGCTGGAGAAAGCGAATCAGCTTATTGAGAAGCAATGGACCCGCAAAACCGAGACAGTCATTAACCACCTACAGAATGGAGACATGTTATTACATCTTTTTGAAGCTAATCATCGTTTCCAAGATCAAAAAGATATTTCCAAATTCAGTACTTTATTTTCAAGTAATCATCATCAAATTCTTAAATTGGTCTTGAGATCTAATTATTAGTCCCTATGTTTTAAAGAAACCTTGCATATGATGCCACGTAAACAGAACGGCAAAAAGTTATGTAATATGAAATGTTATTCACTAAAAAACAGACACAAGTTTCATCAGTTACCAGTTAGTATTACACAATCAGGAGCAACACTCGCTTACATGGTCAGAGAAGCATCAGCTTGCTGACATAGTCTAATTGGTTCTTTTTCTTTTCTTCAAGACTAACATAAAGCAGCCACAATATATTACCTTTAGAAGGCCTAGTCGGAAATATGGCCACCCATATGCACGACATATTGCTTTGATTAATGAAAGATGAGAATGTTCATTTCTTTGTTGAGCTTCCCAGCAACTTAAGAGCAAAGAGTGGCATGATGAAGGATCCATATCAGTGGGTAGCTCAAGCAAATCTTCAAAGTCAAGCTGCCTTTCGACTCCACATTCCATTACAGGTTTGATAGATTTAAATGCTATCAGATCCCAGCAGTTGCATATAATTCCCTTTGACTAGTATCTCAATGAAAAATATCGTTCCAAAATTAGGATAAATAGGGGAAACAAGACGAGACATATTATAGGCAACAAAGTTTGTGTGCAAAGTAAAAAGTAGACAGGTTCTGCAGTCCGCACCATTTTACAGATTTTTTTTAAAGAGAACTACAGAATTTTCTGACATCTCCGAGGTGGTAAAACTGGTGTCAGTGTCTTCATATTACAACAATCTCATGATGTAGTTCAATTAATAACATGAAATATCTCATATGATGAGTAAAGAAGATATACCACTCCTCTGGAGCTACCTTGAACCGTGTCCATTTTACTTGGCAGAAGCATTTCCTCCATGCAACTGTTTAGTTTGCAATTCATCGAGAAGCGATTAATAAATTAATTAAAAAGAGAACACATACACATAATTGTGTTAGCTACGGTCCCTACTGGATAGATGGACTTTTTGGCTATGCAATCAGTGTTCAAACAACATACTAGAAATTTCAAAATCTGGCAAATTATTGCCAGCTCATATTGTTACATAAGTAAATATAATAAAATAAATAAATATATTGTCGCTACAGGTAGATCAAAAGGCAAGAATTTCTATGCACCTGCATGCAAAATATCATATAAACGGCGCAGCTAAATAGAAAGGAAAATTATTTATGGAATACATTCATGGCAACCAATCAAAACTTAAAAAGCTTAGACCTTCGACCAACAGGCATTCAAGGGATTAGATGATTATGGACATTTTAATGTTTAATATACATAATAGCTGGTTGAACACCCAAAATCTGGGCATATTCATCAGAATTTAGCAAGATGATGGAGAATGAAAAAACAATGTTTTATGATTCCATCGTGCATTACAAGTAAAAGAAGGCCATTCCATTTCAACTAACGCCCCCATGAATCTTTGTTTCATTTGAACGTTCGTTCTCAGGTATGTTTCCATTTCTGAAACTTGCTCAGAGAGCAAAACTTTCTGAAACTTGCTTAAAGAGTTAATTAGCATTTCACTGTTTTCATTTCAAGAAAGATATCTTTCACTTCTTCACATCCACTAAATCCTGATATTATATATGTTATCTGCAATCATGAATGACACAATTCTAATTCTCATTAACCAACCACCTAACTGAACTGGGATGCCCTTATTTTCTGTTAGCCACTCATCTGTCAAGTAACGTCTTATCTTTATGTTGACGTTCAATGTGCTTAACTTAACTCAACTGCACTAGGAGCACACAATACAGAAACATAGCTGGATCTTTGTGTCATTACAATTACACAATACTAAACAAGAAGAGGAAGTTACCTGCTACGCTGAGGCCTTGTTGTAGTTCTGATAATATTAACTAAAACTCCAAAAGTAATATCCACTAAAGCAGTGAAGCTTCCCTTAAGACATAGCAGAACCTGAATCATTAAAATTATATTCGACCATTTCAACATTCAGAATCTACGTGATAAATATGTGCAGCGCAGAAAGATAAGTAGCAAGAGTTGAACATGGACAATTGTTCAAGACCAATAAAATCTCCTCAACAGATTCTTTCTCTCACATAAGATGTTAGTAGATAACATTACCGCTTTTAGTTTAAGGTTACTGCAGAGAATCTAATCATCTTTTCCGGCATTAGAATTGTGGTAACCCATGACATACATGTTACACTAGCCTAGGGAAAACACTTTGAGCAAAATCCAATTCGAATGGCCAACATACAACTTCAGGAACTGAATCAAAAGTAATAAACAGTAGCTCAACGCATTCCTCAGGAATAATAGAATGACACGTGATCCTGAAGTGCAACAAGATCCAATATGATTACTTGTAGGAGCATTTCCAAAACTGAATTGAAAAACATTCGACAGCAATTTATATTATAAAGGAAAACGAAAATTAAGCCAATCAATTAACATCATTTAACAACACATAAAAGCAAGCTTTTGGAGAAACTAAATTTCATAGATCCAACAAGTCCTCCATATTAAACAACCCGGTGCAGTGAAAGGCATAAAAAAAATTCCAGTAATTTAAAAGTTGTACCTGAAGAGATGAAAAATCTCTTTGTAAATGGGGTACCAAAAGAAGAAATTTCAACATCCACCAAACACATAAGATGGGGTTGCAGCAAATGACATAGCAGTACCCACACTTCAAGATGAGCAGAATGGTTGCCTGAAAAAGTATAATCGCTGGTGAGAAATGGGAGCCGCTGCAAGCAAATTCATAATGTGGTAGAAAAGTGCACAGCTCACCCAAACCGAGAATTGTGAGAATCTGAAGAGCCATTCATGATACGGAACTGAAACACTATCATGCATTTTCTTCATTAGCAAAACCATGTCAAAGAATGCCATGCTTGCACCCAAAGCAGGTAGAAGATGCAAGGGAACCTTTACCAGAAGAGGTACCTGTTTGATCCCTGTAAATAATTAATCGATGAAACATCTCATGAAGGAAAATACTATAATTCAACTATGTAGTGACGGCTCCATGGAAATCATTTGCATAATTATGAGTCAGAAAGAGCAGTTCACAAATTAATATCTTAGGAGAATGAGAAACATGAAAGGCGGTTCATATCTAGAATGGAAAAGAGTGATCATAATATATGAATAAAAAATCCAATTTCTCATCTTTAAATATATAAAAATGCAGTTCATATACAATTTCCTAAAATAAAAGGGCTTCAAGAAGTCTAATGAAACAGCTAAAACCCCTTTGATGTAATATTTAAACGAAGCAGTAAAAGTAAAACTTCTCTTGCAATGAAAACTCAGCATACCCTTTTCCCATCCCTAGCACTCCTTTTACCTACTACTATAGCAGCAACAAGGACAAGAGTCAAGATATTAGCTCCAAAACCTAAAACTGTGAATATGGATAAGGTAATAAACAATAAGTGCCATCGGTTTAACTTTCTTAGTATAGAACAAAACAAACATAATAGTATAATTTTTAAGGATATAAGTTGCTGAAACACTGTGAAACTCCATCGCTATTCCATACCTGACCATCCAGGGAAAAAAACAGAACTTGTTGTCAGAATCAGAACAATAGCACAAACACAAGGTTCAATGGCAGCAGAATATAAAGCATGATTTCCCTTCTGTACGAGTAACGAAGAGAATGAAAAAGATCTTAATGGTATTCATGTTCCACAAGTACCCACACTCTCTTGTCATTAAGTTGGATTGTTGAGATTGCTACATTGTGCAAGTATGTAAGACGTTCACACAGAATGTACTTTATATAGTTTCTTGCTTTGAATACTTAACAATACATAAGCATTACTGACGACGACAACAACAACAAAAAATCCATACAGATAATTATTTTGAATTATTAATTATCTGACTTATATTATTTTTTATGTAATTTCTAAATATATAAAAAGTATTGACTCTCGAAATCTAAAACATACATGTCATCCTTTGAGTAATCGGAAGGAGTAGTAGTAATTTTTTCAAAAAGAAGGGAGAAAGAATGTAGTACTGTAACTAGTTTCTTAGGAATACTAAGTAGAAGTCATGAACAGAGTAATTTCTGAAGTTTAAGTAGTAGGGGAATATCTATCTGCTTTGCTTTTAGAATCTTGAACTCTTGAAAACAAAATCATCATAAAATTTCAAGAAAATAGCAACTTTTAATGTATAAAACTGGACTATACTCTAAAAGAAAAAATAGAAACATACGTATGGAGAGTCAGGGCAAACATGCTTCATCAACTCCATAGTGATCGATGTGATACAAACAAGGAAGAGTGAATTTTGGAAATTAAATCAAATGTGCATGGATGGCTATTTATATATAACTGCAAAGTTGGCAAATCCCACGTCCCATAGGACTTGGGACTATGGGTCGGGTTATATGGATCCTTTTTTTGTCAATTGATCCCCAACTTTTTTTAATTGCTTTACACATGCAATGTGAATCTTTCTTTTTTGCCTTTTGGTCCTTTGTCTTCTTCTACTTTTTTTCTTTTTTCCCTCCTCATTTTGTTACTTTAACTATTGCTTTATGGCTATGGAAGAGCGATGGTGCAATGCAACTTTAAAGGTGAAAAGGCCATAAGGCTGAAATGTCATAAAGCACTACAAGTTCCTAAGCGATAACTAGTGATTTGGTAATCACACTTCACAGGTGAAATGTCACTGAATAATTCATCTAATAATGACTAGTCTTTAGCAATTGAGAGTAACTTCCTAATACTTTATTTGTTTCACTTTATATCTGTTGGTTATATTTCAAAGAAATTGGTGCAGTCAGATAACATTCTCATATTGTAGTCGAAGATTGCAGATATAGCCATGATTGATACGTTCTTACGTATTGTAGTCGAAGTATGGAGTGGGACAAATTTGCAACTATATGAATGTTTTGAAAAATAATCTATAATTTGATCATAACTTTCATATTTATTAAACAATATTGATTGAAAACAGTGTTACTTATAATATTTTTCTAATTTATAATTGCCTAAACTGAAGCACGAGATAATTCTATGGCTATTGGATATTGGGATTTAAAGTCTCTTGAAAGCCACCATCAGGCAAGAGACCATGGTGGACATCACATGTTAAGATTAAGTCTTGGGAAAGAGCCCGTGGTGAACATTACATCTTAGGGCCAATATACATGTCCCAGAAAACTTTTAGAATGAACTTTAAGAGAGGATATTCAAATTAAAAAATAAAATAAATTAAACTCTTTCATAATATCCTATGCTCCAAAAAAAAATAGAATGAACTTTAACGGAGGACATTACACGTGAGTTACTTTTCATTTTGATTCTCCGAATTAACAAGATACTACTAAAATAGCATATACGCGACATCATAGAGAAAATGAATCAAGTTATGATAAAAAGTTAAAAACCTTACCTGCAAACAGGTAAGTTTTTCACACAATAGGTGTCAATTATTATGTTCAGTTCACTGTTTCTGCCTAAAATTGGATTTGTGGGGGAGGGGAATTTCTGCCTAAATTGCTTGTTTTGGCTCTATTTTCCATTCATAGAGGGCGTGCCAACTTCTAAAAACTGGACCAAAAGTACTTTGGTGGCAAAATGATACTCTTGCATACTTCTATCGAAACAATCCCACGCTTAAAGTGCAAGGAAGTTTTTTCTGAGAAACCCAAAGCAACCATTATAAGCACATATTACAACAAAAGATACAGGCTTTATGATGAAGCATACTGAATAAATTTCCATGTAAATCTTCAGCACAAGCTATTAGCTGAATTGAAGACGTAATTCAGCTAATATTGAACTTGTTTGTTAACATTCATTGAGAGATTTATGATCAGAAGATATTGATTTTCTGGCCTACTTTAGTTTCCCTAACCATACACTATTTTTTCTTCCTAGCCTTTCGAGCTGCAACTTATGATTTGCCTCAGAGCTGCAGCATGCAACACAGAACATAAGAGAACTCTAAAACACACCAAACGAGTACCAACAAAAACAAACCAAAATAGAATTCTAAAAGTTACCATACTATTAATCGCATTTTACACCTTCTACAACTACCAAAAGATTAGGGAGGCGGAGCATTACAAAACCCTCATTCCCCCGTGAAGCCCAGGCAGTTTATATAAGTCTGAAGCGTCTCAAGGATTGAATCCACGCAAACAAGTCTTCATTTTAAATTAATATACAGAAAGGACATTATAATCCATGATATGATGACTAATGCTTTCAGCTAGTATTCACTTGACCAGCAAGAAATGTAGGAAGGTTAACTGCCATAAGTACGGCTAAGCCGAAGAAATACAAACCTTAATTTAATGACATTTCAACTAGATCCAGGGTCAAGTACAGGTAGCCGGCAATGTAGACTAATTGCCTTATCTGTTTGATGTGTGCCTGGAATGAAGAACTGAAATATGACTGTTAGGCAACCACCCTGCTGAGCTATCCCATAGAAAGCACAATCGGGCTTTGCTAAATGACACTGAAGACTCTTGAAGAAATGTTTTACGCTCACTTGCACTGTCATTGCATCTCCTCTCTGAAGTGCGACTCTTGATCTTGACTGAGCACTCAAATTTTGATCACCTGTTTGACTCTCTGCTTGTTCTCCTATAACTAACAGCTTCCGAAACTCAGCACCAAGTGTAATTAGGGTAGTAGAAACTTGCACATGGAGATCACCATACTTGCTTATAGAAACATTAAGCACGTCCCCAACCTGTTTCATCCGATCCACGAAGTTCTGTAACTGGTGCATATCCGGGACTCGTATAAGGGTCTGAGGCAAATCCTGAGCCATATCAAGGGCTGCTTGTAATTCAAGTACATCATTCCTTGACAAAGGCTTAGAAATAGGCACATCTTGAATAACAGCAGACTTGTAACCTTTCGTCTCAAAAGTAAGAAAAGGCATAGGTTGTTGAGAATGAGGAGGGAGCTTCTTCACCAGCTTGATCTGGAGACGGTTAGGGGCAATATTTCCACCCGGAACTCCACTGTGACTAGCACTGAACTCGGTATAAATACTAATGATACTACGAAGGGCACGGTGCAGAAGGGAAAGATCAACAGTAAAACAAATCCGATCCTCATTTTGGCTAGAGATACGATACTCATCAAAGAGCGCTTCTTTGCGAAATTGAGCAATAGATTGGATACCATCACCATTGAGGAGGTTATGGAGGAAAAATACATGGTCTCTCGTAAGATAGAGGTAACAAATCTTCCCCATTTTGTCAAGGGCTGGTAGGAACCTCTTGTCAAGGAGGTTCACACCATTGTCTGTTAAAAATGCCTTGAACTTCATTTCTAGTTCAATAAACACTAGAAGAAAATTCAGTATCTCCCCAATAACTGCAAGACCAAGCAATCCCCTCAGGATTTATCAAAAGCAGCGGTAAGTGCTCAACAAGCTCTTTTTTAATTCCTAGCTGGTATACATAGATTATAGCGATATTATACACAAATATACGCATAATATACATGGATTATACATATATTACACATTCATCGGCTATTTTTTGTTAAAAATGCTAATGAGTTATACAGTGTTATTTTCTATTTTTTTAAGCTTACTGTGTGCAGGGGCGGAGCTACCTTTGCTGAAGGGGGTTCAACCTTCGTTAAAAAATTATACTGTAATTAGGGTAAAAATTAGTATTTTTATTGTATATATAAGCTATTGAACCCCCTTGAAATGATAAAAAAGTTCAAGTAAAGTGGTTAAGGGGGTTCAAAAAAGCTTTAGTATCACAAGTTCAAATCCAAAGTGTGATATTTGAACCCCTGCATAAAATCCTGGCTCCGCCCCTGACTGTGTGTGAAGAATTACAAACTCAGTTAATCATAGCATCAAATAGTATACAAGCAGTAAAATAATTAAATGGTGCTGGGAGTAAAATTTACCAATAGTAAGAATTATAGAGTAGCAAACAACAACATACCCAGTGATATCCCGTGAGGAAGGTCTAGGGTGAGTGAGATGTACGAAGTACTAAAATTCAATTACGAACACAAAATTCAAGTAGATAAAAGTTTCAATTACGAGAGAGGGAGAAACATACCAGTTCGACGAGGGTAGTTAGGGTTTGGAGCAGTTTGCTCTTTCACATATGGCGGGAGAATTGAAGCGGGGAAAATGAAGACCCCTATTTCTGAATTTTCCTTTTCGAGAAGGAGAAAATCTTAAAAGTGCACTTATACCCCTTAACTTTGAGTTAAATGATAAATTAACCCTTTAGTATTTTGTAAGTGTAAATATAGACCATTCTGACTTATATACTTCCTAATTCCTATGATACTTTCATGTTACATCGTTACTAAAAGTAAATTTTATCATTTTCAAAGTGTATTCAAAGTAGTTACTAATAAGGTATATCAGTAAACATTTATTCTTTTACTATAATAAGTATTTATTTTAATTGCATCACACAATGTATCATTTTGATAATCTTTGAATTTTCCATCTTTTAGTTAAAATCGAATTTCATATGGAAAAAAGAAAGACTTTTACCTTAGACATGCCAAGTCAATGAAAAAAAGGGAATTGGATAAACACAAAGCCAACAATTTTTCTCCCTTTTCATTTTTATTTTAACAAGGCCAATTGAGAAATAGTATATATGAGCTGATCCCCAAAGAAGAAGAAATACTGGTATGCTATAAGTTTCGTGCTGAAGTAAAAATTAATCAGCTTTTTGGACTTGCTCATGTCCTAGCAGGCAGTTAGGTTACAGGTCGTAAATCAAAGAAACAGGAGAGACTTTGCTGTAAATTAAGCCAACACTATAGCTATTATATTCAATCAATTACAAATGTCCTTGTTCTATAATCATTAGTACTATAATTTATACACAAGAGACTCGGGCACCCTTTTGGTGACAGGGACAGAAAGAAGATAAGTTAATTACAAAGAATTTGTATTTTGTTTTTCCTCAATCTGGTGAACTCTGGTCAGAGACTCTTCAAATGCATTTAGAGCTACTTTATAATGATCAAGGGAAGTCACCCCTTCTTCCACAACTTGTAATGCACTTCTATACAGCTGGCTATACCATTGGAACTGTCCAGTAGACTCGGCAGTACTGGGTTCAAGATCTGATGCACATAATCGCTTGTAATCCTTTTTCCACCGTGATAAAATATACTTTGAAGGGATCTCTTCCACGCCATTGAAGTTCAGTACACACAACGTGTGCCTGCACAAATATCCATAGAAGTTGAAGCAGCTGCAAATGCAACGAACTTCGGCTGCTGCTCTGTTGTACAGAACTTCATAATCTCGTATCTCTCTCCTATTTCCCTCTCCCAAAACACGCTCCTTCACCAAAAATATTACCATTTGCCCATCGACATGTAATTGTGTTGTACTGAAACAAGAATACATCTCCTCCACCTCTAACTGAAATCTTTTGAAGATCCCTCCAGTGTATGCTTTTGAAAGCTGCAACTCAAACGAACATCTTGTTTTGAGTTCAGGATTTGAGTTTCTCGACTCAATATCTGCAAGCGCTTCTTCCTTGTGCTTTTTCTGCAAAGCTAATTCGTATTTGTCAAGAAACTCTTTTAGAGGAGTTTGCTTGTGCACATATTTATCGAAGAAGGAAGTCAATGTCTCATTAGGCCTGGCAGTGGCCATTCCAGCAAAAAAAGTGTCTTTGAGATAAACTGGAGCCCATTTAGCTCGCTCATCATACAATGAACAAAGCCACTCATGATCACCAACTCCAAATCTTTGAATCATAAATCTCCATGCTGCTTCGAAATCAAATGGCTTTAGAGCCTCATATATTGTTTTAATCAATGCCTTCCTAACAGCATCATAATTACGTAATCCTCCCAACTTTTCTGGAACTTTCCTCATGATGTGTGATAACGCAAAACGATGAAGAGACCTTGGAAACACCTCATTGATTGCACCCTCCAAAATCTTGCATCTTTCTGTAATAATTGTTTGAGGAAACCGTCCAAGAGAGCAGGTGAGCCAAGCTTTGAACACCCAAACATAAGAGGCCTTAGTCTCTCCAGCAAGCAGGCCACAACCCAGCAACACTGATTGACCATGGTGATTTGTGCCCACAAATGCCACAAGAGGAATCTCAAATTTGTTGGACAAATATGAAGTATCAAAATAGATAACATCAATAAAGTAAGCAAATGCCGCTCTTGACCTTGCATCAATCCAAAACACATTCCTCAATTGCCCTTCATCGTTCAGATCCATCAAGTAAAAAAAGTTTGGGTTTGTCAATTGCATGCGACAGAAATAATTATACATGGCTTGTGCGTCTCCTTTTCTTAAGTTCAGCTTATCGTGACAATCAGATGAAGTCTTGCACCTCCTTGCACTAAAGTTGGCATTCCGATTCGCACCGGCATCAATCACAAGTGCCCGGTATAACTTGATTGTTCGCACTTCAGCATCACAGTTTGAGTCCAACTTTTTCTTGTTTCCAGCACCAGTCTTCTTGATAGACTTGTATGCTTTTGTACCTAACAAATGATTGTGTTCAAGAGTGACTTCAAGTATTCTCCATCTTTTAGAGTCCACCATTCTCATCCTCATCATTGCAGGACAGCCAGTTCTAGTTTCCTTGCGCAGCCGATTTACATCTTTAATCCTCTTAAAGCCCTGGCTACTGCAGCACAATACTGCGCCATACTTTTCCTTGCTATTTCTTTTGAACCAAGAGTTTTTTACTCTAACACGAAAACCAACCTCCCTGGCATAACAATTATAATAGTTGTACGCATCATCATACGATTCAAACTCCATGCCTACAGCCGGGGCAACAAATTCCTTCTGCCCATCAATAACACCATTTTGATCATCTAACACATCTGACTCACTTGGCCCACCATTTTGAACAAATAATTGATTTGACTCAATTTGCTCGCAGTTCTGGTCATCTAACCCATCTGACTCTGTTTCTTGCAATCTCCCACTGCCTTGCCCAGTAACATCTTGATCACTATCAACAGAAGCTTCTTCCATCTGAAAATGAGATGAATCAAATAGATAAGAGATATTAGCAAACTAAAATTTCTACTCAAAGAGCGGCAAAATAACGTAGAGGCTGATCAGATCATTGCTTGTAATAACAATACAACTTGGTTATCAGAAGCTATCTCCAACTTTTTTCCACAACACTCCATGGAATTTGATTATGTATCTGGGCTTAAATCTAAGATGGTAAAAGGCATCATCTCAGTGGTTGTTCATAATAAAAGCAACTGACAACTAACCATATTCGCCTAATCATAGGATGAGCTACCAGCTAGAGCAAAGTTACACCAGAATATCAAGCCACATTAGACAATGCATAATAGGTTTTTGCTGTATGATACTACTTGACCATCCTCTGGAGAACATCATACAGCAAACAAATCTCACCTAAATTCTCACTTAACGAGCAGACTGCAGCGCTTGCAGCTGCCCAATGATTGAAAATTATCAACTGCTTTAGGCCACACACTACAAGAGCCTAAGGATTGCCTTCAGCATTTCAAGGGGTATTCTAACAATCTACTAGCTTATTCCAGAATAATGTGGTGCACTATAATTATCAACTATTAGAGAGATTAATTTTCAAGTTTAATAATTAACTAACTTCTTAAAAAAACTCATAATCTGAATTTATAGGGTATTTTAAATAAAAATATTTTTTTATTAAGCAGAGTAGCATACACAGTTAAATTTACAATTCGAATTCTACGATTACTAAAATCATTGGAAAAGGGGATTAGGGTTTTATCTAAATAATAAGAAAACTTACAACTCAATTTCGCCGGAGACTTAGCTGGAGAGGAGCGGGTTCGCAGCTGAGTAAAATGAAACCGAAATCAATCGAATTTTGGGTCGTTATTATTCATACAATTTCACTGGATGTCCCTTTCTATGGGTATTGTTTAATTTTTGTCTCCATTTAAGAAATTCGTGCAAAAAATTGAGTCAATTTTCAAGTCATGACACAAGCGCTAAAAATTGTGTAAAAATCTTATCACAAGTTTTGATGGATCAACAAATATTTGATTTTTTATAAATTTTTCGAAATTGTCGGCACTTGGAGCCTCTGGTTAAATTGTTAAGAGTACATATTTGTTACTTTACATATTGCTAGCAATAACTAGCATGTTGTTGCCTCAGAGCAACACAATTTCAATAGGTGAATTAGTCCAATAATTCAGATTCAGTGACTTGTTTTTTCTTCTATTTGATTTACTAAAACTATATGATGTTTCTAGCTCTGTTGGTGATTTCCCTAGTCCACTAATTATAATGATTTTGTTTAGCTTCCTAATTGTTATAGCCATAATCGTGCAATATAACATGTTCATGAGGATATAAATAGGAGAAAACCCAAAATAATGTTTATACAAACCAAAACTGATACTATATGATATGAATCGAAATAATAGATTAATAAAGTAGTGTAACCATTGTAATTAGGCGGGAACCATTCCAAATATCTCAAACATAGTGCAATCACTGTAGGGGTGGGCGTTCGGTACTTCGGTTCGGTTTGAAGTGTAGAAAAACCCGTAATTTTTATAATTCGGTTTGGTTCGGTTTTTTAGTTCGGTACATCGGTGTTTCGGTTTAAACCAAAGTTTATGATAAAAAAAAAAAGCCCAAACAAGAAAATTTATAGCCTATGACTAACTAGGATAATTTGGTCCCCTCGACCACACTATAATTTGGTCCTCTCACTTTCTCATTTCTTTCAATTTCTTTTAGCTTAAACGAAATTAGTACTAAAAGTATGACTAATTACAGGAAATGAAACTATTCACCCCCTTCGTACAGTATGGTATTATCATGGCGCAGCTACAATCAGTGAAAGTTGATATTGAAAAACTATAATTGTATATATGAGTCAAATAGGAGTATTACTTGATATTTATTAAATTTGAAATTCTTAAACACTCTTAGCAAAATTATTGGTTTCGTCACTTGGCACTGATGTAATTTTGTAACGTCTCAATTTAGATAATTGTGCTATGAATGATTTTTACACTGAGATATTTCATATACCAGTCTATGTATATTACAGCAGAAACGAAACTTGAGAATATAAATTTTTTTAGGCGAATTCAACTTGTTTGACAACTAAGACCTTAACGTTGATCATGACAATAACCGACATTTTGAAGGAAAAATAAGAAACTCTATTAATTTCTCTTTCTCAAATCAAGCATGTCGTGCACTTTTGGTCTCGCACCTTTTACAAACTATAATTTCGTTTGCAATGGTATAGATTGAGCACATTTAACTTTCAGACTAAGAGATTCTGCGGCTCTAATCAATCCATTAACAGACTTTATGTAACCTGGCTATGGTTTACCATAATACAAAAAGTAACGAACATTTAGATACTTTCTCTATTCTGCAAAATAAAAAATAGGAGAACCTTTAGTTAAATCAGTCAATATGTAGAATCATGTTACTTACTGACAATGGGTAACTTAGGGATTTAGAAAATATATGGCATATGTGTAAAAAAAATTTTAAAAAAAATAAAAAAACTTTGATTTTTTCGGTTTTTCGTGTCCCGAAATTCCGGGTTGCCCGAAACCGAAAACCAAACCGAAAAACCGAAATTTCAAAATTCTTGGACCGAACCGAACCAAAATACCGAATTAGTTCGGTTCGGTTCGGTTTTTTCGGTTTAGTGCCCACCCCTACCGTACAACATGAATCTTTATTCAGCTACACTAATGTTTCCCAAATCAAGCCTCTTGCGCTATATGACCATCAACAGCTTTGTTACAGATAATGTATTTTTTCTCTGTTATGCAGACTGCATTGGATCAAAGTTCAACGCCAAAGGCAAAATGATATGCCCCAATAGTAGGATGACTGAATATGAAAATCTACTATTTTTAAGAGGTCCAAAAAGTGAAAGACGGTGATTTGTTTTCGCATCCTTCACTTTCATGACCTCCAAAAATTAGCCTATTTCAAATTCATGGCATCTTATATTAGGGCATGCATTTTGCCCTAAGCATAGAACCTGATCCAATGCAATTTACATAACAAAAAAAGAATCCACTATCTGTTTGATTTTGTCGCGTGGTTTTATCGGATATATCTATGTCTCATAGTTATGAGAAGAAATTCAACTAAATCATCAATTGTATTGTATATATAGAACACATGTTAGTTATTCTACTCTAATTACCCAAAGATAACCAAGAGAATATCTCTTCCAACACTCACTTTACTAAATTAATTGATACAAGACTGGTGGTAAAATGATAAGTAAGTGGCCTCTATTTATAGGCAAATATTTCAAACGTAACTGATATGATTTTCAACTTGGTCCACTTGCAAATCCGTTATAGATTCAACTTTTTGTCAGCTTCCGTCCAGCTATGCGCCAGCTTTCATCCAACTAATTGCCAATTTCGCTTTTTGACTTGAACTAAATAAGCTACCAAAGTTGCGATGGTATGACAATCTTCACTAGGTTACGCAAAACCTAAAGAAATTTTATTTGATGTATCACACGCCATATCATACTTGTGTGAGGCCCTTAATTATTTGACAAGTAGATTTATGGACGACAAAAGTTTTAAAAGGGAACTTGTTAGTTCATATTTACTCTTTTTAAGATTCATAAGTGAAAGAACAAAATAATAATAATAATAATAATAATAATAATAATAGGCAAAAAAATAGTATTTTCAATTGCACAACGGCAATCTATTCAATAGGATGTATCTTTTTATTTTTTGGTTCTATTTTAAAGAACAATAACATATATAAACTCAAAGAATATGGAGATCTTGTTACATATGGGAATTTTGAGTTTGAATGTAAAACATTAATTATTTCACATTATTATTCACTTTACTAAGATAGTTGTGCAAGTTACTTTAAAGAAAAATAATGATTTCTAATGTTTTTATATGTATATAGACGATTTACATCGCAGTCTCCACCTTTATGTTTTCTTACATGTTTATTTTGGATATATTTTAAATTTATCTTTCCTTCTAGCGTTATATGGTTGTCTTGATTTTCTAAGTATTTTCCTAAAATATCTTTTTTTTCCTAGCCGAGGGTCTATTGGAAATAGTCTCTCTACCTTAGTGCAGGGTAAGGTCTGCATACATCTCACCATCTCTAGATCTCACTTGTGGATATACTAGATAGATATATTGTTGTTGTAATGATTTCAAATGTTTAAACTTTGAAATCATTACTAATTAGACGCTAATTGGAATCTTCAATAGAGAATGTCCATAAAAAAAATTGTTTTTTTCAAAAAGTTTTTGAAAAACATGTTTGTCCATGAAATCTTGTGATTTTTTCAACTTTTTTTGGAAAACAGTTTTTTAAAAACCAAAAAATGATTTAGAACACTTTTTCAAGTTTTTTCAAAAAAAGTTTTTTCTCTCTCACAAAACTCTACCTTTTTTTCAAGTGAAATATATATCCAAACACAACTTCAACTTCCAAATACCATTTTTCAACTCAACTTCAAAAACTTTTTTTTCAAATATTTTTTCAAATCTATGGCCAAACGGCCACTTAGCTTCTTGGGATAAAGCTTCAATATTATTGCACTGAAGATTTAATTACTGGAAATCAAGATATGAAATTAGACCTTTGTTGAAATCGAAAATCACATATTTCTTAGATGATATTTTCTTGACATATTAGTTTTGATCTTTAATTAAGAAATTTAAATAGAATAAATTTGGATTAAAAAGTTGCCATTTAAACCTTTTGTCTTCAAGTAATCAATGAGACCCATGAATCCACTTGTTAAATAATTAAAGGCCTCCGATAAGTATGATATGGCGTATGAGACATCAAATAAAATTTCTCAAAAAGCTAGAATTATTTTAATTTAATTCCAAATATACTCCTTCTGCCACTATTTCTAAAGATCTATTTTACCCCTACACATATGCGAACTTTTTTAATGTATCTTTTGCTCATTGAGTAGTATTTGCCGACTACAGTTTGATGAATATGAATTATGTTGAGCAAGTAATATTGGTTGATGTTCCATATGAATTTCCATCATTAATATGGAAAAACTTTGAGTGCTTTGCTAATACTCGATGTGAAAGCATTAGATTGTATTTTATTTGTAATTACTAATCTACTACTTCAGAAATGAAGAAATAAGTAATCATTAATATTAGACATCAAATCGTCATTAAATTTCGTTATTTTCTAAGCAAAATTTGAAATTCTAGTTAGGAGTAGTAGGAGCAGAAAAACAATATATTAGCGAATTTTAATTTGAAAAATCATGCTTAAAAAAGTTATACATCACGCATGAATTATTGGACAATCTTCACGTGTTGCGCTATAACCGAACATATAGTATTAATTTAATTCCAATAGCACCCTATGTGCCACATTTTTGGAAGGTTAATTTTAACCCCCCGAGTATATGCCTTTTTTATTTCACTTAATCCCTTGTGTTCAAGTAAATAATACTACTTTAGAGCCTATATTTTTCCCATGGTTAGTCATTTTTGATGTCGTGAAACTCTAACTTCTTTGAAGTCTATATTTTGCCATGGCCAATCCTTTATTTCTTTAGTGGTCCACTATATTTCCGTAAACATGACAAATGAAACATTAACAGCAATTATAGTGCTTTTGTTTAGCTTCCTAAATGCAACAACCACCGTCGCATGGAGGAGCGCATAACATGTTCATTAATTTTTAGGAATAAATAAGAGAAAGAACAACAAATACAAGACCACCGATATATAACACAAAATAGAGTAATAGTGTAATCATTGTAAGTTAGCGGAATAATTCCATCCTAAACTCAGTGCAATCACTGTACAACCTTTTATCTGTTTCAGCACCAGGAAAATAATGTGAAACACTTATTCAACTCCACTAATATTCCCAAATCAAGCCTCTTTCAGTATAAGGCCAGCGTCTTCAATCAGCTTTCTAGAATATCATTGCAGATAGTGTATTTTTTCTCTGTTATGCAAATTGCATTGGCTCCGGATTTAATGCTAAGGGCAAAATGATATGCCCGAATTGTAAGATGACTTAATATAGAAATCGACTACTTTTAGGAGTTCCAAAAACTAAAGGACTGTGATTTTTTTTCACATCCTTTACTTTTATGGCATCCAAAAATTAGCCTGTTTCATATTCATGGCATCTCATATTCGGGCAAGCATTCTATCATAAGCATTAAACCCGATCCAATACAATTTACGTAACAAAAAAAGAATCCACTATCTGCTTGACTATGTTACATGGTTTTGTAGGATATGCCTATACCCATGGATAATGAGAAGCAATTTAATTAAAGCTATTGTATACATAGAACACAAAGTAAGTTATTCTACTCTAATTTATCCAAAGATAACCAAGAAAATATCTCTTCCAACACTCAATTTACTAAATCAATTGATGCAAGACTAGTGGAAAAATGAGAAGGAAATGGTCTCTATTTATAGGAAAATATTTCAAACGTAACTGAAATAAATTTTAACTTGGTCAACTTGCAAATCCGTTATAGATTCAACTTTTTGTCGTCTTTCATCCAACTACACGCCAGCTTTCATCCAACTAGTTGACAGCTTTCGCATTTTGACTTGAATTAAATAAACAACCAAGTTGCGATAGTACGACAATCTTCACTAGGTTAGCAAAAACTAGAATTATATTATTTTAATTTAATTTGAAATACACTCCTTGTACCGCTATTTCTAAAGGTCTATTTTACCTCTAAATACATGTGAATTAGTTTGTTATTACTTTACTGTTATTACTTTATTTGTCGAGTACAGTTTGATGAATATGAAAAATGTTGAGCAAGTGATATTGATTGAAGTCCAATATGTATTAACTTGGATCATTAATGGGAGAAAACTTTGAGTTCTTTGCTAATACCCGATGTGAAATCATTAGATTGTATTTCAATTTTAATTACTCGGAAATGAGCAAAAAGCAATCAATAATATTAGACGTCAATAATTTGTCTACTGTAGCATTTTTTTTGTGTGTCATGTGGGAAAATTTCATTAAATTGTGTTATTTTCGTAAGCGAAATTTGAGATCCTCTAGTTAGAAATAGCGGGACGAGAACAAGAGTAGATTAGCGACTTTTAATTCGAAATTGCTTGAAAAAGTTGTACATCACGCATGAAGGACAATCTTCACGAGTTGAGCTACAACCAAACATATAATATTAATTTAAATCCAAACGCACCCTATGTGCCACATTAGTGTATGCCTTTATTTTTTCACTCACTCTCTTGTGTTCAAGTAAATAACAGTACTACTTTTAGAGCCTATATTTTTCCATGGTTAGTCCTTTTTGATGTCGTGAAACTCTTAACTTCTTTCAAGTCTATATTTTGCCCATGGTTAGACCTTTATTAATTTAGTGATCCACTGCATTCTCGTAAACATGACAAAGTTTGAGCGCTTTGCTAATAGGCAAAAGCCTTATACTCAAATAGATGATGCACAAGATGTAACGCGAGTAAAAATGCGAAGTGTAGTTATATTATAATGGGTTTTTTACACAAATATACAAATTTTCACCCTTAATTACAAAAAAATAGCAATATTTTTCTAATTACAAAGCATAGCAATATTACTTTAGCACATTTTCATTTTTTATAATTACACTTTCACCCACTTTCCTACAAACTCTAAAACACTTTCTTCACTTTCCCAACCAAAGCAGCGCAGCCGTCATCCCCATTGTTTCTCTCAAATTCAAATACACAAATCCACCACCCGCCATTACAGTGCTAATTCCATCGAAAACCTAATACAGCACACCCACCCACGCCGCCATCACCCCACCACCCCAAAACCCCAGTTCCCGATCTGCATAGCAATACTTCCGTGATCGACTGCATCTTCCTGTAAACTTGTCATGCATATATGTTTCCTTGGTCTAGGTGGCCTTTCTGTTGACAGAAACGTGCTACCTTTGATCTGTATTCTTCATGAAATTTCCATAGTAGCTGATGCATCTTCATTAATTCCACTTGTGTTTTATTGAAGAATGATGTGCAGACTTTCGTTCCTATGCATATGATCGAGTGATTGCAAATTTGTCTTTCTTCCGTTTTCTCTTATCTTATGTACCACTATTTGATTTGCATCCAAAGGGTTTTATCCGTATGATTTAATCCGTGAAGAGGATGAAGCAAGGGAACACAGTGTTGGAGAACCGCCACATAGGAGAACCAGAGAATTAGCATTTATTTTATTTTTGTTCCGTTTATGTTTCTTTAGATTTGTTTTATTTTTGTTCCGTTTCTGTAGATTAATAAATTTGAACTCTTATTTTCTATTGCTCACAACTGATGGCGTTGAAACAATATGATACAGTTTGAAACATCATTGAAACATTGAAACAATTGTTGCAACAGTTTGATACATCTGAAACGATGTTGAAACAGTATGATACTGTCTGAAACGACATTGAAACAATCTGAAATAACTGTTGAAACAGTCTGATACGGTCTAAAACGGGAGTTGATACAGTATAAAACAGTATGATACAGTCTGAAACAGGACTTGATATAGTTTAAAACAGTCTAAAACGAAGTTGATACAGTCTGAAAATGAGACTTGATACAGTTTAAAACAGTCTGAAACAACATTGAAACACTATGATACGGTCTGAAACAGTCTGATACGGTCTGAAACGGGAGTTGATGCAGTTTAAAATAGGCTGATACAATCTGAAATGGGAGTTGATACAGTTTAAAACAGTTAGATACAATGCTGAAATAAACCGAAACGGTGCAGACATAGTTTGATACGGTGCAGAAACAGTTAGATACAGTGCTGCAGAAACAGTTGAAACGGTGCAGAAACAGTTGAGATACGTTCCAGCAGAAACAGTTGAAACGGTGCAGAAACAGTTAGATACGGTGCTGCAGAAACAGTTGAAACGGTGCAGAAACAGTTGAGATACGGTGCAGAAACAGTTGATACGGTGCAGAAACAGGTAGATACGGTGCAGAAATAGTGAGATTCAACGAGATACATTGAGGATGGATGAGGAAAAGTGAAATTGGAGAAAATGAGAGGAGTAAAAGTGAAATTGCGGGGAAATGGTGGGAGGAAAAGTGAAATAGGGGGAAATGGGAGGAGCAAAAGTGATAGTGGAGGAAATAGAAGGAAGAATGTAAGGGTTTGGTATGTTATGGGAAAATATTGCTGTGTTTTTGCTATATTTGTAATTATCTTGTGTTTTCCTCTATATAGGGTAATTTTACTAAAATGTTGCTATGTTTGGTAATTAAGCTCTAAAACTTGTACTTTTATGTAAAAAATCCTATTATAATTAATTAGGGTTTCTTTCAGATATAGCACCTCATACCCCCTTTGAACTTTTTCTCAAAATAAAAAAATTCTAAGTTCCTCTCTCCTTCCTTCACCACCACTGACCTGCCGCCAGCCACACTACCGCCAACGACGCTCGATGGCCGGAAAATTGAAAAATCACCGAATCTCGTCGGGATTGCTTATTTTATATCACATGAGTTTTATTATTGCTGGTTTTATTTAAATAATTGTCTTTTGATAATTTTATACACACAAATCTATCAAAAATTAATAAATTATTCATGTAAATACATAAAAAAATGTGTACGCAAAAAGAAAAATACAAAAAATGTGAAATTTATACAAACATCCATAAATAGTGCACAAATCTGAAAATTATACAACATTATTCATTGTATATACATGCATATACAGATTTATACATCTTTATACCAATTTATAAAAGTGTATAAAAATATGTTTATTCACTGTATATAGTATTTTGGATAGCTTCTACACAAAAACTTAATAAATATCAAAGATTTATACAGTTTTATACCAGAAAAATACTAGATCTAAACATTAGAAAAAAGTTTTAACAAAACCCTCAATGGAGTTTTGACCGGAATATACAACGGAAAATCGACATTGTTATTCAAAAAAAAAAAAAAAAAGAAACGATGGCGGCGACATTCCGTAACAGTGGCGACGACGGGCGGTAGCATGGAGGAGAGGGGATGAAGGCGAGTCATCAATGGTGGAAGGGGTGGGTGGGGACAGCTTGTAGTAGGAGAAGGGAAGGAGAAGAGAGGAAAACTGGGGGCTAGGTTTTTTTGTCTCTTTAAATAGGAGGTGTTATGAGTGAAAGAAAAAATAAAAAAAATGGGGTGCTTGGTCGGGTAAGATCTGATCTCTGGAGAGTTTAGAGTCGGTTGCATGCACTTTGCCCTCACAGTTTAAAGGGCGTGCCAAAATCTAAGAACTGGACTAAAAGTACTTTGGTGGCAAAATGCATGCACTCTTGCATACTTCTATCGGAACAATCCCACGCTTAAAGTGCTAGGAAATTTTTTCTGAGAAACCCAAAGCAACCATTATAAGCACGTGTTACAAAAAAAATATAGGCTTTATGATGAAGCATACTGAATAAATTTCCATGTAAATCTTCAGCACAAGCTATTAAAGATTTCACCACAAGCTATTGAAGATTAAAGACGTAAGTCAGCCCATATTAAACTTGTTTGTTAACCTTCATTAAGAGATTTATGATCAGAAGAAAATAGGGAAGATATAGATTTTCTGGCTTACTTTAGTTTCCCTAACCATACACTATTTTTTCTTCCTAGCCTTTCGAGCTGCTACTTCTGATTTGCCTTAGAGATGCGGCATGCAAACACAGCATAATAAAACTCTGAAACACACCAAACGAGTACCAACAAAAACAAACTTAAATAGAATTCTAAACACACTTACACACCATACTATCAATCACATTATTTAACACCTTCCACGACTAGCAAAAGATTAGGGAGATGAAGGATTTCACAACCCTCCTTCCCCCGTGAAGCTCAGGCAGTTTCTATAAATCTGAAGCATCTCAAGGAAGCACCAGCGCAGGACAAGAACTGATACTATATGATATGAATCGAAATAATAGATTAATAAAGTAGTGTAATCATTGTAATTAGGCGGGAAACCTTCCAAATATCTCAAACATAGTGCAATCAATGCACAACATGAATCTTTATTCAGCTACACTAATGTTTCCCAAATCAAGCCTCTTGCGCTATATGGCCATCAGCAGCTCTGTTACAGATAATGTATTTTTTCTCTGTTATGCAGACTGCATTGGATCAGAGTTCAACGCCAAAGGCAAAATGATATGCCCCAATAGTAGGATGACTGAATATGGAAATCGACTATTTTTAAGAGGTCTAAAAAGTGAAAGACGGTGATTTGTTTTCGCATCCTTCACTTTCATGACCACCAAAAATTAGCCTATTTCATATTCATGGCATCTTATATTAGGGCATGCATTTTGCCCTAAGCATTGAACCTGATCCAATGCAATTTACATAACAAAAAAAAATCCACTATCTGTTTGACTTTGTCACGTGGTTTTATCGGATATACCTATGTCTCATGGTCATGAGAAGCAATTCTATTAAATCTATTGTATATATAGAACACAAAGTTATTCTACTCTAATTTTCCCAAAGATAACCAAGAGAATATCTCTTCCAACACTCACTTTACTAAATCAATTGATACAAGACTGGTGGTAAAATGAGAAGTAAGTGGCCTCTATTTATAGGCAAATATTTCAAACGTAACTGATATGATTTTCAACTTGGTCCACTTGCAAATCCGTTATAGATTCAACTTTTTGTCAGCTTCCGTCCAGCTATGCACCAGCTTTCATCCAACTAATTGCCAATTTCGCTTTTTGACTTGAACTAAATAAGCTATCAAAGTTGTGATGGTATGACAATCTTCACTAGGTTACACATAAACTAGAATTGTTTTAATTTGATTTCAACTACATCCCTTGTGCCGCTATTTCTGAAGGTCTATTTTACCCCTACATTTGCCAACTTTTTCAAGTATATTTTGCCATCTAATAATCCTTTATTACTTTATTTGTCGAGTACAATTTAATGAATATGATAAATGTTGAGCAAGTGATATTTATTGAAGTTCAATAGGAACTTGCATCATCAATGGGAGAAAACTTTGAGTGCTTTGCTGACACCTGATGTGAAAGTGTTAGATTGTATTTTAATTGTAATTACTTATTTACTACTTTAGAATTGAGGCAATAAGTTATCATTAATATTAGACATCAAATAGTCATTAAATTTTGTTATTTTCAAAGCAAAATTTGAGATGCTCTAGTTAGGAATAGGAGGAGGAGAAAAAGAGCAAATTAGCGAATTTTAATTTGAAATTATGCTTAGAAAAACTATACATCACGCATGAATTATTGGTCAATTTTCGCGAGTTACGCTCCAACCAAACATATAGTATTAATTTAATTCCAAACGCATCCCATATGCCACATTTCTCGGAGGTTAATTTTAACCCTAAGTATATGCCTTTATTGTTTCACTTACTCTCTTGTGTTCAAGTAAATAATGGGTAAAAAATAACTTTACTCTAGTTAGTTGTTATGATTGGGTGTAAACACCCCGTGCGAGTAAGTATTTTCCTAAATAACGCTACTTTAGAGTCTATATTTTGTCCATGGTCCAATACTCAAATAAGTCCAATACTTTAGAGTTTTTATTACTTTAGTGGTCCACTATATTTCGGTAAACATGCAAAAAAATTTACCGGGTGCTCTCCATAGTGAGTGGTTTTGAAGATTTGCTCTTACAATGGCATGCGCCCAAGACCTCAAGTTACTACAAGTGCTGGCTTTTAGGCAAGAGGTCAAGGAACAATTGCTGTCTTGTCAATACTTTAAGTTATCTGGGGAGAATGCAGGGAGATATTAGAAGGGGCAAAGTGCTGCATTTTAGCCAGTACGACCAAGTGCGGCCAGGGCAACACTTTTTCTTTTAGAGAATGTGAGATTCAAGGGGCAAGTGTTGGCAAATAAAGAGGGGTCAAAAGCAAGTGTTGGCTTTGTGCCATAAGATTCACTGAAATATTTTCATCCAAAATTTATTTATTAAACTTAACTGGAGCATTTTTGCAAAATTACTATTAAGTGTCGGCAAAAAAGTAAACTATTGCTTATGGACTCATATTTCGTAAAAATTTCGCATAGGGGCCTGTTTGGCGCGCGCTAATTTATTTGTAGCCATCAAAAATAAATTCGTTGAGAAATAGCCACCTCCGGACAACTCCCAATATAAATACTGGGGCTTTGAAATTTTGTTCAAAACCACAGTATTTATACTGAGAAGCTTCAGTAAACTAACCCCAGTATAAAATACTAGGGCTTTGAACAAGTTTTGTTCAAAGCCCCATTATTTTGTTATGGGACTTTGTATAAAGCTTCAGCCCCATAACAAAATACTGGGGCTTTGAACAAAACTTGTTCAAAGCCCCAACATTTTGTTATCGGACTGAAGCTTTATATATAAAGTCCCATAACAAAATAATGAGATTTATCCCTTTGATGGAACCTTTGTTATGGGATAAATCCCATTATTTTGTTATTGGATAAAGTCACATAACAAAATAATGGGACCTTTGAACATGTTAGTTCAAGGTCCCATTTTTTTGTTATGGGACAAGCTTCAGTCCCATAATAAAATACTTGGGCTTTGAACGGTAATGGAGCATAAGTGTGCGCGCGAATTTTTGGCTATTTCTCAATGAATTTTGAAACAGTGGATAAAACTCTTTGAGTGCGTCCAAAAATGGCTACGCATCAAAATTTCCCTCATATTTCTGCAAATGAGTCCAATACTCAATACTCCATGCAAAAGATTAAGGGATTTCCACATAAATAGCCCTCAATATACCATATTAACAAGTCACCTAGCACTAACATAATCTAGCCACAATATTTATATTTAAATTTGATTTATAATTAAAATATGACATATAATTAGATTGATATTCTTTATATATAACTTCTATACACATATATACACACATATATTTATTTCATATTTTTTAAATATTTATATAATCGAATTATATCTAATAAATATGCTAGGAAAAGAAATAAAAGGTAAAATATAATTATAAAAAGTGGATAAGGATTGAAAATGGTTATGTGGGATAATAATCCCAAATAAAAAGTGAGCATGGTTAAGTTCTTGAGTAAGTCAATGTAAAAAGCATTAGATTGTTGCATCCCACTTAACAAGTTAACATGAATCTTTTACTGGGTAATTTTCACAAATGGTCACATAACTATGGCTTTTATGCACAAAAGTCACATAACTTACATTTCTTACCCAAAAGTCACAATACTCCAAGTATTTTGCAATAAAGTCACAATGCCGGAAAAGAAAAAACCTCCGTGGATCTTTTTTTTTTTTAATCCCAAAGTCAACATCCTAACCTATTTCTAAATAAAATGGGTATTATTAATAGGATCCGACCCGAACCCAGTACCCAAAACCCATCATCAATTAAATAAAATCCAACCCATTTTTCTAAATATTTCACCTTACTTTATTTCTGAAGCAGCTGTGTTAAGTTTTGAAAATTATCTGAGTAGAATTCAAGATGGAGAGGTTAGCGAAGATGACTTTAGTGATCGTGACTATAATTTGGAGGATGATGATGACGACTATCAGGATGTAATAGTTGAACAAGAAAATATTAAGAAAGCAAGGGGGAGACCTAAAAAGGTACTTAACAAATAGTGTTCCGCCAACTCTTGGCATCCATATACCAGAAGTAAATGACAAATCTGACTCTGTTCCAAATATTATTTTCTTGTATACTTGGTCTCTTCTTTATTTATTATTATGATATAATTTATAGTCTTAACAAATAACTGCCCCATAAATAGTGCTTAAATATTGAGAATTGCAAATAAAGTGAGGTGACATATTTGAAAAAATGGGTTGGATTTTATTTAATTGATGATGGGTTTTGGGTACTGGGTTCGGGTCGGATCCTATTAATAATACCCATTTTATTTAGAAATAGGTTAGGATATTGACTTTGGGATTAAAAAAAAAAAAAGATCCACCGAGGTTTTTTCTTTTCTGGCATTGTGACTTTATTGCAAAATACTTAGAGTATTGTGACTTTTGGGTAAGAAATGTAAGTTATGTGACTTTTGTGCATAAAAGCCATAGTTATGTGACCATTTGTGAAAATTACCCATCTTTTACTCTATACTCCAGCTCCCCAAGATTCGATATTTTAAAATATTGGGTTTTGGAATGGACATTTAGAGCCTGTTAGGCTTTACTGTTATAAAAAACTTATTTTGAAAAATACTTTCAGCTACACTAAGAAGACCATTTAATAAACAAGATACAAAAATAAACAGTAAAAGTGAAAGAATGAGTTTTTGATGGGAAAAACAATTTTGAGGAACACCATGTCAGTCACCAATCTTGTTACACTTGAAACATTAACAGCAATTATAGATCTTTTGTTTACCTTCCTAACTGCAACAGCCACAATAGCATGGAAGAGCATATAACATGCTATTAATTACTAGGATATAAATAGAAGAAAAAACAACAAATACAAAACCACTGTCTTCAATCGGCTTGGTAGAATATCATCGCAGATAGTGTATTTTTTCTCCGTTATGCGAATTGTATCGGGTCAGAATTCAACACTAGGGGCAAAATGACATGCCCGAATTGTAGGATGACTGAATATAAAAATTGACTAATTTTTAAGAGGTCTAAAGTGCGATGATTTATTTTTCACATCTTTCACTTTCATGACGTCCAAAAATTAGCCTATTTCGTATTCATGGCATCTCCCATTTTGGCATGCATTAATTTTACCCATAATATTGAACCCGATCCGATACAATTTACATAACAAAAAAAGAATCCACTATATGCTTGACTTTGTTACGTGGTTTTGTAGGATATGCCTATGTCCACGAGTAATGAGAAGCAATTCTATTAAATATAGAACACAAAGTTATTTTACTCTAATTTACCCAAAGATAACCCAGAGAATATTTCTTCTAACACTCACTTTACTAAATCAATTGATACAAGACTGGTAGAAAAAATTAGAAGGAAATGACCTCTATTTATAAGGAATATTTCAAACGTAACTGAAATGATTTTCAACTTGGTCTACTAGCAAATCCGTTATAGATTCATCTTTTTGTCAGCTTTCATCCAACTATGTGCCAGCTTTCATCCAATTAATTGCCGATTTTCGCTTTTTGACTTGAATTAAATTAGCTACCAAGTGTGCGATGGTATGACAATCTTCATTAGGTTACACAGAAACTGAAATTGTTTTGATTTAATTCCAACTACACTCCTTGTGCCGTTATTTCTGAAGGTCTATTTTACCCCTACATACGTGCCAAATTTTTTTAAATATTTTTTGCCCATTGATTGTCCTTTATTACTTTATTTGTTGAGTATAGTTCGATGTGAGTATATGAATAAGATTGAGCAAGTGATATTGGTTGAAGCTCAATATGAATTTGCATCATCAACTTCAGTAAACATTTAAGTGATTTGCTAATACTCGATGTGAATGCATTACAATATTGTATTTTAATTGTAATTACTGATGTATTTTACTTCAGAAATAAGGCAATAAGTAATCATTAATACTAGACATCAAATTGTCATCACTGTAGCATCTTTTGTGTTTGTCATGTGAGAAAATTTCATTAACTTTTGTTATTTTCTAAGCAAATTTTGAGATCCTCTAGTTAGGAGAAGCAGGACGAAAAGAACAGTAGATTAGCGAATTTAAAATCGAAATTATGCTTAGAAAAGTTATGCATCACGCATGAATTATTGGATAATCTTCACGAGTTGCACTACGACTAAACATATACTCCCTCCATCCCAAATTAGTTGTCACCTTCAGCTTTTTCACACCCATTAAGAAACCATTAACACCCATTAAGAAAACCATTAAATAGAGTATGTATTTTACTATGTTATCCCTATTTAATGTTTGACTATTAAATTTTGTTGAGAATTCTTTTAATTATTAAAGGTATAGTTAGAAAAGATTACTAAATTTAGTCTTGAAATCCTAAAGTGTCAACTAATTTGGGACGGGGAATATTAATTTAACTCCAAACGCACCCTATGTGCCACATTTCTCGAAGGTTGATTTTACCCCTAAGTATATGCCTTTTATCAGTTTATTGTCTCACTTACTCTCTCGTGTTCAAGTAAATACTGCTACTTTAGAGCCTATAGCCCACGGTTAGTCCTTGTTTTACTTTAATGGTCCACTACATTTCCGTAAACATGACAAAGTCTTGAGTGCTTTGCTAATAGGCAATAGCCTAGTACCCAAATAGATGATGCAAAAGATGTAACAGGGAATAAAATGCGCATAGTTATTTCTTGTATGTAAGTCAATGTAGAAGCATTAGATTGTGGACACCATCTGACCCAATTAACATGAATCTTTTACTATGTACCCCAAGATTCGATATTTTCTTAAAATATTGGGTTCTAGAATGGATAAAATTATTGGCGTAACGTTGTCCAACAGAATAATTTTAATTCGGGATTCAGGCTACATATAGATTTGGGCTATGTGCAAAAACTCCAAATACTATTTACTAAAGCTTCATATTGTACAATTTATTGGCGACGTGGCTTCATTTTATCACGATAAATGTATTTATATGTGAAAAAAGTGGAAACAAAATTCAATCTATTTTAAAGTTTGGATCAGCCCAAGTCAGAAAAAAATCTTAATGAATAATTGTACATGATATAATTAAACAGCAGTAACCTAGTAATGTGAATTATTATATTAAGGAAAATGGTCTTTAGTCTTGCCACTCAAAAAGTATAATCTTTTCAATGTTCGAAGCAACATGAATTTGGCTCAAACCTTATTGCAGGTTTTTATAAATGACTTTTATTACTTCGAATATTTATCATCCTTGCATTAAAATTTTAATAGAAAGAGTCCATACAAGATAGGGGGAAGAAACTTTCAAAACTCTTGTACAGTTGTACAATTGTTTTGCCAAAAGCCAATAGCCATTTGCCAACATCCACTAGAATATTTTAAAATAGCTTAGTAACCACGTTGCACCAAGGCTGCATGTAATCCATGTCCTTTCCCCAAATCTAGTACACATAAAACACCAACTGACAACAATTTTAATGATTTCGTTAGCTTCCTTCCTGTAATAGACATGATCGTAAAAAATGAGGAGAATATGGCATGTTTATTACGTACTACTTAATTAAGAGAAAAACCAACAAATGTCTTTACAGAATCAATACTGACATATGAAGGAATTGAGATAAACACGACACTTTGGCAGGAACCATTCAGAATATCCCAAGATTCAGTGCAGTCACTGTATAACCTTTATCTGTTTCTCAAATCAAACCTGTTGCAGCATATGGAAGACATATTCTATCAGCTTTAGTTCAACAAAAGCATACTTCCTTTACAAATAGTGGATTTGTTATGGATAGGATGAAAATTGGCTACTTCCCGGAGGTCCACAAGGTGAAGGGCTCTGATTTGATGTCCATATCCTTCACCTCCAAAGATCTCCGAAAATTAGTCAATTTCCACTTATGTCACTCGACAATTTGGACAGTCATTTTTCCTAGCATTGTATGGCCAGAAAATACTAAATACAAATTCACTCCATGAGAAATTTTCACTAAAGTGTTTTCCAAAACTCACTTCTCTAATATTTTCTCACTATACTCTTTCTCTCAATATATTACTACTACTTACTCAAGAAGAATTGACACAAGACTCATGGAAAAACGATAAGAAAGTGGCCTCTATTTATAGCCAAAATTCTCCAACATAATTTTAGATTCATTTTAACTTGGTCTACTTGCAAATTAGTTATAAATTAAATTTTGTGCCAAATCACATCGAACTAATAAAATTCACATCCAACTAATTGCCAACTTTCACGTTTTAACTCGAATTTAAATAGCTACCAAATTGAAATGGTGTGAGAATGCTCATTAGTTGAGCTAAAACTAGACATGTTTTAATCTAATCAATTCCAACCATTCCCCTTTTCTGAAGATCTATTTTACCGTTATGTATATGCCTTTATTGCTCCTCTTACCCTCTTCAAGAAAATAATGCTATTCTAGAGCTCTTATTTTGGAATGCATTGGATCTTTTAAATGCTCTGTACTAGCTACTTTTTTCAAAGTAATTTTTGCGATCGATTAAAGAATAGACTCAACTAATAACTTGTAGATCAACACCACCGATATGAAGATAAAATGCCAGTTATTGAACCAGCATTTAGAGTTGAGATGATACTCCTTTTGAATTTTAACAGGACACCTTGGTAGTGTTTGCACGAGTTTTTAGAAAACTTGCACGTAAAGTCAACATTTTATCGAGTTGTTTCAATTTTGTAACAGCTTTTCCAGTTTAAGGATGTGCTGTCTCATCGACTGGTGTAATGACAAAAAAAAATGTACTAAATTTTAACTAATGAAAGTACTAAGCCGGATTCACTTGACAACTTTCAAAAATATACGTAATTTTTGTCCATGGCAGAAGTTGCAACATCTCAGATTACACAGCGAACCTAGCCTAGGTCAAAATCATGATGTCATCATACATGGAGTATTTAATAGTAGTACGTAGCTATTTACTGGTGATTACTAACTTGCGATCCGAACAGGAAGCACCAAGTACAGTCGGTTTCTTAGAGTTTACAAAATTGCACATCTGATACTTCAGTTGTTTGTTTCACCAACAATAGATACGAAAATGATGAGTTATTTCTGCTTCTTGGAAGGCTTATTCCTGCTTTGCTTCGGTTCAGCAGTGTGCTTAGATGTCTTCTTTCCCTTTGATCGTGTTCTACTAGAAAGCTTGTGATCCTTCCCCTTTTCATTATCATCATCACCCCCACTAGCATCACTACCATCATCGTCGTCGTCGTCACCACTTTCCTCTACTTTTCTTTTTGCAGCTGTAGTTCTTCCTCTGGTTGTCTTCTTCGGATCACCATCTTTTCCGCTGGAGCTCCTATGTTGTTTTGCTTTTCCAGAAGGATTCTTTATACCATCATCATTATCATCGTTGTCACTGTTGCTTACTTTTGACTTCTGGTTGGCAGCAGCTCTCTTAGTATTCGTCTTACCCCCCTTCACCTTTGACTTCCCACCTTCTGCCTCTTCAATTTCTGGCTCTTCATTTTGATCATCATTATCGTCATGTTTGCCTCTCTGAACTTTGTCCTGCTGCCGTTTACTTGCCACTTTTGCAGATTCGGCTCCCATTATCTTTTGTAGGTCTGGCACAAACGCTGATGTCTGGATTAAAAGAAAGAGACATATTTATCTAGATTGTACTGAGACAGTTACAACACAGAAAACTGTTAGAGAGCCATACCCTGCCACCGGCAGTGATGAATTCGATTTTCTTCCCTGCATAAGAATCAATTCTCTGTCAATGTTTTTCATGTATATAAGCTGCAGAATTTTTAGCTAATCAGGCAACAACAGTGAGCATATGATAGGAGATAAGAACCATGAGTGATGACATCTGTCTAATAACACATAGTTCATAACCTCCATTTGTTTTTCTTACATAAGTTCATATAGCTTATAATATATATTGTTAGACTAATAGCAAAATAAAGAACTAGTAACGTCTTTCACAACAATGCGGATATGATGAGCAAAGATGGTAAGAATAACCAGAACCCAACCAGGAGTAGCTTAAAGGTGAGGAGCCAAACCATCTACAAAAGCTTTGCCAGGTTTCTTTTCCCGAGAATGGAAAATCCAACTAGTAGGATACTGACTAATATCAGCCCCAACTTCAACAGCTTTTTCAATGACCTGTATACATATAATTCAGTGTCAAAATGATCATGCATATGGAAACTATCTCACCATTAACTTTTCCAGGCTTTTTGCCCCATCGATAATGAAACAACCATTCAGAAGGAAAGCGGGTGCTGTCAGCATCCACTTCAACAGCAAATTCTGTAACCTAGAAGTATCATCTCCAATAACTAGCCAAGATGAAACATGCCTAAACAAGTGATAAGATCACAACCCAATTTAAGATAGATGACCTACCTCATTAATGCACTTCAGCAATTTTGCAGAGTCTTCTTTGGATATGCTTGAAGCAGTCTGCATAGGATGGATTCTTGCCTGTCGAAAGAACATGACAAAGTTAATCACAAATGACAAAAATATCCAACTAGGGCTTTTTTTCCCTTATTTGGTTAACTTTACAAGAGCAAGCAAGAATCTGCTAGCAATATTACATCCAACACCATCAATTGCTTAAAGCCAAAACGAAGAAAAGATATTTGTCCATATGGGGCAGCCCGGTGCACAAAGCTTCCCGCGTTCACGCAGGGTCCGGGGAAGGGCCCTACCCCAAGGGGTGTGATGTACGCAGCCTAACCTAATGCAAGCATCAGTGGCTGCTTCCAACGCTTAAACCCAAGACCTACAGGTCACACGAAGACAACTATACCAGTTGCTCCAAGGCTCCCCTTCCAAATTTGTCCATATATTAAAGAAATATTATTAGAATTTGAATGAACAAATGATTAAACAAAATTTATAACTTGCAATAATATGTGAAGCGAAGAAACTCAATTCCTGTATGATGGCCAAGAGTTGAGTGCACAGACCTGATATAGCACTTCATCTGCAATCCAGTTGCCAATTCCTGAAATAAAACTCTGCAGAAACAACAGCAGGAACACGATTAATAGTGACTACTAGAGACATAGCTACAACTCCTAATGGAATTTTTAAAAGTGCTATATCTTTCTCTGTACGTATAAAAAAAATACTTTTCATAAAACTCCTCTCATACAGCAATGGAGTTTCAATATGCTACTGAATCTAACTTCAAGCCACAGGCTGCCACCTAATGCTTAGCTGGATAACAATGGTTGTTCAGAGTTGGATAATGACTGAAACACAGATATCTTTACACGAATAAGAGCATCAGGGACAAATGTCACCACTCAGATATGCAATATCTTTTAGCAGTTGATTTGGAGAATTACCTTCATACATTTGAATCCAGTTACAAGAAATGAGGTTGCCACCTGAAATTTAGAAGTAAATATCATACAAAACAAGCCCAAGTTTTCTGTCAACAAATCTTCCCCAGTTCCAGATCCAAATGACTTTTTATTACCTCTTTCTGCTAAGATCCCCTGCCAAGTTATTTCACTCTGAAATACTACAATAACCCCTCTGCCGAACTGATTCTGTATCTGTAAGTACGAGAATTCAGGGGATGCCAAGTGAGTGGTAAATTTCACATTACTGCATTGTTTGCTATGGGAGAATCCGAAAGCTATTGCTTCGATTCGATTGTTTTGCTTGCACTTTCTCAAAGGTCCCAAAGCAGGACAGAATGAGAAGTCTCCATCTTGGTTTTCAACTTTATATCAAGAAAATGAAATCCAATTTAAAGTCCTCTCCTACCCCAAAGATTTTGACTGGGTCTCTGACACTTAATAGTATTTGCTACTAAAAGGATGGACCGGGATTTGCTAAGCGAAAATAAAACACTACTTCATTGCCAAAAGTACTTTTGACAAGTACTATTTACGTAAACCAGCAAAAAGGATATGCTACTGGTGACTTCACAGTTCACTACCAAAAGCTTATTTGACTTGGTTTCCTGTCTCCTTAGAACTCATGGATACAGTGGTACGAGGCTATAGAACAGATCCTGTTCAAGTAAGGTCGTTACCAAAAACTTATTTGACAGATTTCCAGGACTTTGCTACCAAAGCATAAATTTATTTATCCTCGCACACACCAAGAAAATGCAAAGGTGATCATATATCCGTTAAGGAACTTTAGTTAACCCATTTGAAGGTTACCTTCCGCTTGAGCAACAGCTCATATAAGCAAGTATGTTTGGTTTGAACCTTATACACTTTTTTATTTAAATTATCAAGAATGAGTTTTGACCCTTAAAATGGTTCTATTTCAGTTATAGTACATTTTCATTAATTGAAATCATTTTTGGTAAAACAAAAAAGAAAAAAAGAAAAAAAAACAAGAACAACCATGAGAACTAATATGAAGTAGCTAACAATTGAATGGACATTGCCCTGGATAAAATAGTTAACTAGTAGAGACTGAGTGGTGGTCTTTTGTAGTTGTCCACTTCTGATACGTCCGTTAAGATGGATATGCTTTAACTCAGGTTTGCATGTCTTAACTTACTATGTCAATTAAAATATCCATTTTAAGGATTTATTTTACCATTTCTCAAAAGTTTATAACCTTAGTCCCAAAGAAAAAGTACACAAAGGTTATTAACCTGGTCAAGTAATAACGCCTTAATGCCAATCTTCTTCTTGCTCAGAGCTTGATAGAACTCGTCTACAGTCATTGGCTCCAACAGCGCATCAGGACCAAGCTCAGATATTGGAGGAACAGAAATTGGCTGCAACGACAGATCATCAGGAGATAATATTTAAGATTCTTGCTCGAGGGGAAGTATCCATGGATTGAGTGACAATATCATCTTACATTCTCCAGTGAGCGAACCTTGGCAAACCGCCTCTTATCAGTAAATGACAGCTCCAAACCATCGTCCAACTACAAAAGTTTGAAAGATCTCAACAATCATCAGTACCCTTATTCATGTTCCAGTTTGATATCTAAAAGAATGACAAAGGAGAATCAGGAGGAGGAGAAGTAGATGACGTAAAGAAAGGGAGAAGCAGAAGATGATTGCAAAATCATCAACTTTTAATATTCTAACCTCTATGTGAACGAAGATGAAATTAGCAACAAACAGATTTTGACATAATGACCATTAAAATGCCATCATAATCTCAGTTTGTCACAAGTTATTTCCATTCAGAACCAGAGGCTTCAGGTCACTTTCTATTAACTTTTATTAAGCAACTTCCTATTATCTTTTAACATACAGGAGGACCCAAAAAACAAAAATCTTTTTGCAGGGTCCATCCAGTTCCTTTCCCCAGTTACCTGAGGTAGATAACTATGCTGTGTATGAAGATGATTTTTTTACATTTCAAGAAGGATAGAGAACGTAAAAAAGCCTCATACAGACACAAAATGGTTCTATATATTGTGCAATGAGGAGTTTCCTGAACGGTTCTGTATATAGGGTGAAATATGGTTCTATATCCACATTGCTTTTGCTAATTGAATCTGCCAGAAAATCAACCCAGAGCATTATCTTTATTATGAGTTTTCTGTTAACTTCATAGTTAAAAATGTATGCTACAATTTGTTGTTAGCAATTCAAAAAAGAAGATGTGACTAACACATTAACTACTTATGAAGAGTAAACATACCTCAAGGAAAACCTTTGAATACTTGGAAGGCCACTCGTCATTGTCTTTTACAGCAGACCTAGAACAATACTACATCTGTGAGAAAAGCTGAAGATGAGTGCATTCTTTTTCTCTCCTTTCCCGATAGACCACTTATTTAGGAGATTCAGAATTCGTGGCCAAAACTCCAAGCAATATAAAGAGAAACTCACAATTTTACATTAAATAAGAAGCTAATTTACAATGCAATTCTTAAAGCAGTCACTAGTCGGCCTTTCAAGAACATCTGCTCTCTTCCTATTTCAATGAGTTCTTTTTGGCAGGGGGACGGATGAGGGTAGACAGTCGTGATCCTTTATCCATATACTGTTCATCAGTTTACAAAATGAATAGCTTTACATAATTGACCTGCACAAGATGACATAAACGCTCACCGTTTATATTTTGTAACCGCAACTCCCTTAATATAGATAGCACCCGCCATTCCTGACCGCAGAAGTACAAAATATTAGAGGTCAAACAAACTAAGCAACAAAAATGCTACAACTAAAATTCTGATATTTTGCCAGTCTATCCTGTTATAGAGACAAAGCCTCAACACTAACACTAAGGAAAAGGCAGAGTTAAACTGCGAGACATTACTAAAGGAACTTCATCAATAACTTAATAGCACCGACATTTTATTTTATTTTAGTTTTTATAACTGTGGTGAGCTTTACGCACCTTCATTCCACCGGATACCTACTACCTCCCACCAGCACCACCGACATTTTATATAAAACCCTAACAGTGTGTAGCTACTCCAAACAAATTTAAAATACGTATACTTTTTCACATTTTAATACAGCAGAATTTCACAGTAATAGACTTGTTATAACGACATTAGAAACAAAAATAGTCCATTCTAAATAATGATTTTATTTAATAAAGAGAAGAGTGACTGAGTAAACTAACCGAACTGAAAAGTAGGAAAAGGAGGGGAATCGAGCTCAAGCCACATGTTTTTTCCTTTACGCTTAGCAGCTACGATTGTTTTGCCCTCTAGAGATGCTTTGAAATCATCGCCGCCGCCGTCGATGACCTTGTTATCGTCGGCGATGATAGCTTTCACTATCTTCTTTCCGATGCAGTGTTCCTCTATCGCTCTACGCGCCGCCTCAACCTCCGGTAGCTCCGGCATTTTTGAGTTTCTCTGAAACACACTAATGGAGTTTCGCGCGCTTTTTCTCTCCCAAGGGTTCTATTAAAAAGGGGACAAGGTTTGGAAAGTGTTTTCTCAGTTAGCTGAATTATAAATGGTGCTATTCGAGACCACACTTGTTTGGTGGGATTCGATTAATAATTTATTAATTCGGAATTAAATTTGATATTATATTTATTTTATATTTGGTTGGTGAGATTAATTAAATTGGGATAATTTTTTTACCGAATTTATATATTATCTCATCCCATATAGGAGATGTGATAATCCCGGAATAATTATAATCTTGAATTTATAGGATATTTCAGTTTTTTAGCTCCGCAAACCAAACGATCCCTTAGAGTATCCAAGTTATAACAGGAAGTTGTTGCGCGAGATGAACACTGCAGCCACCTTTGCTACAATTAAATTTAGAGACAATTACGAAAATATACAAACCTAACACCATATTTACAAAACATAACAACGTTATACCACTTTACAAAATAACAATACCTTTTTACAAATTAAATACAAAATCCATTTAAACCATACAAATTAGTGTTTTGCCATCTCTCTCCCCACTGCTTCAGTCACATCAGCGACGCCGGTGACTGGCGGGGGCAAGTCGCCGGATTTGTAATTTATTTTTCTCATTTATTTATTTATTTTTAGATCTACAAAAGGAAACATAGAAAATATACACATATATACATATGAAACTTCATATAAGTTATTGTTTTGAATTTACATACAGTCAAACATACGCAAACATATAAAAATATACACAAGCATACAAAGATATACAAAAAAATATATACAAATAATTTTATCACTCCACACATACACATACACAAACATACAACAACATACACATATAAAAAGTGGGGGATAGATATTTATATATAAAAAATATAAGGACATACGTATTTTATACAGAAAATACAAATATATGCATACTACACACATACAAAAAGGAAAAAATCTGAAAACTCCACCGAAAAACATAGATCGGAGCAGCCCGCCGCTGTATTGCGGCGGCAGCACCACCAGAAGCGCCGGGGAGGAACAGGGACAGCGGAGGACACCAGCAGCGATGGGGCTGCTGGTCGCCGACGAGGGGAAGGGGGGACGACTGCGGGGGAGGGGGTTGATGGGTGGAGGAGGGGAGAGAAGAAGAGAGAGGGGAAAGAAATTAGAGTTTTATGTTTGGGGAGATGGAAATGAGAAATTGGTATGTAAGGTAATTATGAGAAATTATTGCTATGTATTGTAAAAATTGTAAACTATTGTTATTTTTTGTAATTTAGCTATTAGGGTAGTCACGTGGTGTAATTTTTTTAAAAATTTACCATTAGAAAAATCTTACAAAAATGACACTTTTGCCAATCATCAAATCATTTTACTAACAAAGACCTATCGACAGTTATCTTAGTGATCATTATGTGTTCGCTAATAAAAGGATCGGTGATTGTTAGAAATGGCTATTTTTGTAAGATGTTTCTTATACGAAGAAGTGTCATTTTTTATACAATCTCAATATGAATTTGACTAAATGGGCAGCTTGGTACACGAAATATCTCGCGATAAGGGTTCGGTGAATGATCGTATTCCATTGGGGGTGTAATGTAGGCAGCGTACTCTAATGCAAGCATCATTGGCTGATTCCACGGCTGAGCGTATGACCTTTAGGTCACACGAAGTCAACTTTACAGTTGCTCTAAGGCTCCCTTTCAGTATGGATATAGCTATTTTTGCAAAATGATAACATTTGGGTGTTGTGGCTATTTTTCAATTAATAAGAAGCGAACTTCATTTTAATTCCAAAAAATTTGGGGAATTTTCAAAAATAGGCAGTCCACTACCCAAAATTACAAACATGAGGCCATATTTTTTTTTTCATGAATAGCACCCACCCCTAAAATTACAAATTTTAGCACTCCTTCATAAAAAACACCCTAGCTATCAAATTTTCCCCTCCCCAGCCACTAAGCCACCGGCAAACACCTTCTCCCGCCAATGGTGTCATTACTTTTTTGTATTTTACTGAATTTATGTTGTTTATTGCGTTGTCTAAATCATTGCTTTGGACAAGTTTATACACACAAATCTCCCTCTAAAAATTAAATTATACATACATATACATATATAAATATGTAGCAATGAGAGAAATACAAAAATATACACAAAAAAGTAAAAAATCATATAAACATCCTTAATATACAGATTTATTCACTCGCATATACACACTTATATAAATTTATACAATTTTATACATTGTATAAATTTGTATAAAATTGTATAAACTTACGGCGACTGCTATCTCGGGAAAAGGGTGACAGCTCGGGTAAGATTCAAAAATATGGGCCATTTCTGGTAATTTTCGTCTTTTGCTTGTCTTTTAGTGTAACTATCCCAAAAAAATTCATCATGAGTCCTCTAAATTGACTAATATTGTATTTTTGTCCCTATTTAAGATGGTTTTGACAAAATGGTCTATGTTTCATTTGTAGACAATACTTCAAGCTATTAATCAGCAAGTACTGCTTCTTAGAAAGAGATCAAACGGTAAGTGTTGTCTGCGAAAATGTGGGAAGAGATTGAAGAGCAAGTGGTGTCCGACAACACTTTAACTTATCTGGGAGAATGTTGAAAGAGATTAAAGAGCCGGTGTTGCCTATACAAAAGGGTCAAAGTCAGGTGTTGCCTCTTAGGCAATACTTATCAAATCCAATGATTATTCTTTATTTTAATACAATTAACTAAAGACTCGCTAACAAATCAAATAACTTTATTATTTGCAAGCATAACCCTAAAAAGGAGTATTGATCAATATTTTCCGTGCTGAATTATTACTCGGTCTCCAGTAATTCATAGTCGTGCTGTTCAAAACCAGGTTCAATCACCATCTAACCATTAGCCAACCTCAACAATTTGGGGAGCATGGTATACAATGCCTTCATTCTAAAAATAATGCTCTCCATACGAGCTTATCAGTGGTCTCTCTTTACAACCCTATATCTTTTTGGAGTTCTATAATACTCACTAAATATATTCGCTCTTTATCTACTTCAACTCATACTCCCATCTGGAGGAGTATTCTGAAGGGTTGGCACCTTTACCAAAAGAGGTATTCAATGAAAAATTAATTCTGGACCAAAATATAAAATTTTGGCATGATTCTTGGATAGGTCCCGGAGTTAACATTAGATCTTTGATCCATGGCCCGTTAGAAGCAAATTATCTCATCTGGGGCCTAGCCTCCACGGGTCACTTCTCAGTCCAATCTGCTTATTAAGCTATCCATGACAATGATTTTGTTACAAATTTTAAATGGATATGAAAACTACCAATTCCCCCCAAAAATTCAACACTTCCTTTGGCTATGCTTTCACCAACGCTAGCCAACTATCACTTAACAAACTACATATTTTAAATAACTCCCTCTGCTCCTTTTGTAACACCTCTGAAGAATCCATTAACCCTCTTTTCTTTCATTGTTTAAATGCAGCCCAATTTTGGTCACGACTCAACCTCCAACAATATCTCTCCAATTTACTGCATCAACACTCACACCCCTTAAATTGGATTCAAAAACTTGCACAACTTCACAGGTTTAAGAATCCCAACAACATTCCAAATATGGTGTGGCTGGCGTTTTCAGTGATGTAAATGGCAAATGGCTTCTGGGGTTTTCTTCTCCATCACCCGTAGGATCAGTCTTAGAAATTATAGGCCTCAAACTAGCTCTTCTTCATAACTTAACCCCCTTGGAAATCAACATCGATGCACAGGCCATCATTAATATGTTACACCATCAAACTAATCTGCATTTTACCTCTTTGTGTAAATGATTGTAGGTACCTCCTCCGCAGGCTTACTAATCCACAGATTACTCATACATACAGAGAGCAGAACCACGACGCTGATGTTTTAGCCACTTTTGGAGCAAATATAGATCCTGTTTGTCATACTGTCATTTTTTAAACACCGCCCTCTTTTGTTCTTCAACAACTAGCAAATGATCAAGCAGGAAAAATCTACATCGGGAAAAATTGTCCAGATAGTTTTTTGTCTAGCTTTAGTACTACTAATGCCCCTTCAGGGGACACGTTTGATGTAAACGATACAGTAACCTCTAGTACTTGTGGCGTGTTTTGTGAAGCATGAGGCTATGTATTTAGAATAGCTGTTGAAGCAACTGCACCACTGAACAAATAAGCCCGAGGGGTATTTTAGTAATTTCACACTGATTCAAAAGTTAGTTGCAAGTTAGTTAGGATCTTGCCAACTCAGCTCATACTTTCCTTGTGATCCAACTGATCTGATTTGTGTATATATACTCCACAGTGTACTCCCTAAAGAATCAATACAATGAATTACATTTTACTCTCACATTCTCTCTCTTAACCTAGATCAGTTTCCTCTACGAGTCATCTTCTTCCTCAAGCTTCTTCACTCTGCATCAATGGCTGTCACACGTGCCTCAGCTCATGGTATCAGAGCCACCAGCAGATACTGAATCCGTAGTTCAATTTTCCTTCTTACCTGGTAACTTCTTTCCTACTTCCTGTTTCTTGATTCTTTAAGACTTCCGCTAGTGTAACCATGGCACAAGTTAATGAACATGTTGTTCCACAAGTATTAGATCACAATCACCCTCTATATCTCCACTCAAATGATGTTAGTGGAATTGCATTAGTTTCCATACAGTTGACTGGGAGTGAGAACTACTCACTTTGGAGTAGATCTATGAGAATTGCTCTGCTAGGTAGGAATAAGTTTGGTATGGTGGATGGATCTTGCAAGAAAGAACAATATCCTGAGTATCTATGGACTCAATGGGAGAGGTGTAATGCGATTGTCCTGTCTTGGTTGATGAACTCAGTCTCTAGCAGTCTATTAGGAGGGGTAGTGTATGCTTCTAATGCCCAACTAGTGTGGGAGGACTTGAAGGAAAGATTTGATAAGACAAATGATTCAAGAACTTTCCAGCTGCATAAAGAAATTGGAACTCTGAGTCAAGGAACCAGTTCTGTTTCTGTGTATTTCACTAGGCTTAAAGATTTATGGGATGAGTTTGAAGCATTGGTACCTACACCTGGGTGTGACTGTGAGAAATCAAAAGATTTCAAGGCATACTTACAAAGACTGAAATTGTACCAGTTTCTCATGGGTCTGAATGAAACTTATCTGCAGGCTAGAAGTCAGATTCTACTAATGAGTCCTACCCCCACAGTGAATCAAGCCTATGCCATGATTATAGGAGATGAAAGCCAAAAGGGGGTTAGTTCTCACACTGGGGTTCTTGGAGCTGCACCTGCAATAGGGGGCTTAGATCAGGTAGCTATGTATTCTAAGTCTAAGGCTCAGCAGCAAAATTATAGAAAGCAACCAAGGAATCTGTTCTGTGAGTTCTGCAAGCTAACTAATCACAATAAAGATGAGTGCTGGAAACTGCATCCTGAGAAGAAAAGAAGAAGGACTGGAAACTCAGCTTATTGTGTTCAAACTGATGGAAATACTAGCCAGGACAGTGGACAAGGCCTACAGCAGCTGACATTTACTCCAGATCAATATGCACAGATTCTGCAACTTCTGGGAAATCAGCAATCTACCAACTCATCAGCTGCAAATTTAGCAGGTACTAGCACTGCTTTCTTAGTGTCTAGTAGCAGTCATGACTGGATTATTGACACTGGAGCTACAAACCATATGGTTTCAGATGTAGCCCTGCTTGATAGTAACTCTGCACAGCTAAGTACTTCCAAGTCTGTCTTTCTACCTAATGGGGATGTCAGAGGGTAGCACCCTGCATAATGTCTTCCACTTGCCTCAGTTCAAGTACAATTTGTTATCAGTATCTCAGATAACCAAAGACCTTGGATGCTCAGTCACTTTCTTTCCCCATTTCTGTGTATTCCAGGAACTCTGCAGTGGGAAGGTGAGGATGATTGGTAAGGAGAGAAATGGCTTATATCTGATGCAAGGCAAAGGGGCACACAACCAGGAAGCAGTCAGCTTAGCAGCAGGAATGAAAGATACTGAAATAAACCTTTGGCATAAGAGGCTTGGCCACACATCTACAACTGTGTTGAAGAAAGTCCTACCAGCAGATAGTACTAAAATCAGTAAAGTTTTAGAGACTTGCTCAGTTTGTCCTTGTGCTAAACAAACTAGGCTTTCTTTTCCTATTAGTTCTATTAGTAGCAATGCCAGCTTTGATTTGTTACATATTGATGTATGGGGTCCCTACAAAACTCCCACTGTTGATGGCAACAAATACTTCTTGACTATAGTGGATGATTGGACCAGAATGACTTGGATATTCCTGTTAAAATTGAAGTCTGATGTCTGTGTGGTGTTGCAGAACTTCTTTACTCTAGTAGAAAATCAATTCAGCTCTTCTGTCAAGACAATTAGGACAGATAATGGTACTGAATTCCTAAATTCAATATGTGACTCTATGTTTAAGAAGTTAGGCATAGTCCACCAGAGAACATGTGCCTACACTCCTCAGCAGAATGGAGTTGCAGAAAGAAAACACAGGCACATCCTTGAAGTGACAAGAGCCATCAGGTTCCAAGCTCACATCCCTCTCAGGTTTTGGGGTCACTGTATACAAGCTGCAGTCTATCTAATCAACAGAATCCCTTCCTCAGTAATAGGGAATATTTCTCCATATCAGAAACTTTACAAAAAGAAACCATCTCTGCATCATCTCAAAATTATAGGTTGTTTATGTTATGCAAAACTGGTCCAGGAGCAAGATAAGCTAGCACCCAGGACTAGAGCTGCAATACATATGGGTTATTCTGAAGTGCAAAAGGGTTACATCTTATATGACCCTGATCAGAAGGTGTTTTTTGTTAATAGAGATGTGTCCTTCAGAGAAGATATATTTCCATTTAAGACACATTCAGCTATACCTCCTGTATTTGTAGACAACTGGCCAAAAGATGATGAACACAGACTAGATCAATGGAATCTAGAAGGAGATGGGGTTCATAATCAGGTTCCTGTTGGTCCACCTATAGTACAAGTTCCTATTGAACCACCTCACATACAACCACCTGACATTCCTGAACCTGATGATATACCACCACCTGCACCAGCTCAAAATACAGAACCAATCCAGGCAATACAACCAGTGGTAACCAGACCTCCTAGGACAAAGAATCCACCAATCTGGATGAAGGACTTTGTCTCACTAGGTGTACATGATAATATCACCTATCCTATGAATCAATACCTGTCCTATGATCATCTACCAGCAAAATACCAAGCCTATATTGCTGCATTCTCAGCAGAGACTGAACCTACATCTTATGCTCAGGCTGTCAAAGATCCTAGATGGATAGAGGCCATGAAGCTGGAAATTGATGCTCTTGAAAACAACAAAACATGGAAAATAGTGACTCTACCACCTGGCAAAAGGCCAATAGGCTGCAAATGGATATACAAGATTAAGTACAAAGCCTCAGGTGAGATAGAGAGGTTCAAAGCAAGACTGGTGGCAAAAGGGTTCAGCCAAAAGGAAGGTATAGACTATCATGAAACTTTTTCACCAGTGGTAAAAATGGTGACAGTTAGAACAGTCATCTCCATAGCAGCCTCAAAGCATTGGAGTATACATCAGATGGATGTATACAATGCCTTTCTGCAAGGTGACTTAAATGATGAGATTTACATGACTTTGCCACAGGGATTTAAGAGCCAGGGGGAGAATCAAGTGTGTAGGCTCACTAAATCCCTATATGGCCTCAAACAGGCACCAAGACAATGGAATGCAAAATTGACTGAAGCTCTATTAAAAATGCAGTTCAAACAGAGTCAATTAGACCACTCTTTGTTCACTAGAAAGACTACTCTGGGTACTGTGATAGTACTAGTCTATGTGGATGACATGCTCATCACTGGAGACAAGTTGGAACTGATTGAGGAGACCAAAAACAACCTGCAGCTAGCTTTCAAGATGAAAGATCTAGGTGAACTCAAGTATTTCCTGGGTATAGAATTTGCCAGATCAAGCAAAGGAATTCTAATGCATCAGAGAAAATATGCACTAGAATTGATCTCTGAAGCTGGTCTGAGTGCAGCTAAACCTGCAGACACTCCTATTGATCCTAATATAAAGTTCACTACAAGAGAGTATGATGAACACCTGAAGCTGAATTTGACTACTGACAGACTACTATCTGATCCTAGTATGTATCAAAGGCTCATTGGAAAGCTACTATACCTAACTGTGACCAGACCAGATATAGCCTATAGTGTGCAGACATTATCTCAGTTTATTCATCAACCAAAAGTGTCTCATTTGAATGCAGCTATGAGAATTATCAGATACATAAAAGGTCAGCCTGGGCAAGGTGTCCTAATGTCAAGCAAACCTATTGAAAGCATAATATCCTTCTGTGATGCAGACTGGGCATCTTGTGCAGTCACTAGGAAATCAGTAACTGGATATGTTGTGAAACTAGGTGACTCACTAGTGTCCTGGAAATCAAAGAAGCAGTCCACTATCTCAAGAAGTTCAGCTGAAGCTGAATATAGGAGTATGGCATCCCTATCAGCTGAACTGACTTGGCTCTTCTGGCTAGTCACTGAAATAGGACTCAAGTGTCAACTACCTATCAAGATTCACTCAGATAGCAAAGCAGCTATGCAAATTGCTGCAAATCCAGTGTTCCATGAAAGGACAAAACACATAGAGATCGATTGCCACTTTGTGAGACAGAAAATAATGGAAGGACTGATCACCACCCAATATGTTTCTACCAAGGATCAACCAGCTGATGTTCTAACCAAAGGCCTGAATAAAGTGCAGCATGTCTACCTATGTTCCAAGCTAGGTCTGCTCAATGTATTTGCACCCTCTAGCTTGAGGGGGAGTGTTGAAGCAACTGCACCACTGAACAAATAAGCCCGAGGGGTATTTTAGTAATTTCACACTGATTCAAAAGTTAGTTGCAAGTTAGTTAGGATCTTGCCAACTCAGCTCATACTTTCCTTGTGATCCAACTGATCTGATTTGTGTATATATACTCCACAGTGTACTCCCTAAAGAATCAATACAATGAATTACATTTTACTCTCACATTCTCTCTCTTAACCTAGATCAGTTTCCTCTACGAGTCATCTTCTTCCTCAAGCTTCTTCACTCTGCATCAATGGCTGTCACACGTGCCTCAGCTCAATAGCCATTAGCTTTTGTTCTTGCAGAAGTACGTGAGAAAATAGATAAATAACATGCAGCCAGTTCACAGGATTAGCATCACTAATTACCTTTTTTAAAGTAGTTATAGATAAGTGATTCAACTGTTTGCGAAACTTCTAAAACTTAGTTTTGAATTATGAAGGCTACAAAACTATAAGCGCCAGGATATAGCAACAACTTCTCACAAGAAATTGCACAAAACACAAATTTATTTAAACTAGTTTCTCGACACGTGCGTTGCACGTGTTTGCCGAGCTTTATAATACACGATGCTGTAAAATCATATCAATATTGATAAACAAAGTTTCATGAATAATTAAGTCAAGATGATTGGATATTGGCTGAGCTTTCGCATGTAGTTTGGTTATAATATCGGAATCTGCGCATTGGACTTATAATATGAATTGTACACATAGATATAGTAACTATTATTTATACGATCTAAGGTATAACTCTTCACACCATTTACGGTTACAAAGTTATAGTAACTATAACAATTACTACTATCTACACTTGTAGTGTTAGCACTAAGGTTACCTGATGTTTCCAAAAGTATAGTTCCAAAAACTCCTCCCATCTTCTGTTGTACTTCATGACCACAAAATTATTGACCCTTTCTTATGTTTGCCTTTTTCTAAAAGCTGGCATTTCCATCTGGTCCTTCCTTAGGTGTCCTCTTGACTGAGTAGGAGATCTTGCACATTGTAATACTTTTCTGGAATGTATGTTTGCTACATTGGTGCTCCATGTTTGGCTAACCAGCCGGTCACTTGGTCTGCCACCCTATGGCAGTGTTGACAATTATACGTTGTCTTTCAACTGTCTTCTTCATTTTTTGGATTGGATCTATCAGGCTCCATGGAACTGGTATAACTCCATTTATCACGCTGGCCACCAACATTGAGTCCAACTTAATGATAACTGATTTTGTTTCCCGTCCATGCACCATTCGATTGCATAGCTAGCAGGCTGCTCCACTTCTGCATAATTGCTAATGCATAATTGATAGGTCTGTTGTAAACTTTATCTATTGTCTCTTGTACGTGATGTCTACAGCAGCAACACTTGCTAAATTTATTAATACTGATAGTTTTGAGGAGTTTGTTTAAAACTATAATTCCACAGTTCAAAAATGACACAAAAAAGTCTGAGAAAATCATCTATGGAATCAAACATTTGAGTGATGACGTTCTTCCAAGATTAAAAAGGAAAAGGTTGTACATATTTATTCAACTTCCATATTCCAAGCGAAGGTAGCAAATTATTAGACCAATTTAATGTATAATTTACCATTTGAATCAATGCATTGGATAAATAACCGAAAAGCAAGGTATGATAACAAATTTCGAACAAAAAAACAAATCTCAAATGCAAAGTAAGGTGGTGGGGGTATATATGATTAATGTCTGAAGGTTTGATGAACTTCGTAATAATCGCACAATGCCAGGAAGATATGGCCTCCTGGCTGGTCATGAAATGGAGAACTTTCATACCCCAAGATTACATATAACCTTCAGGAGGAAAGAAACATTAAAAGTAGAGGTAGCAAATTAGTGTAACGTATTGGAGCAATTTTTTTTTTAAAAAAAAAGATTGACATGCCAAAAGTGAAATATTTGTCCCCTCATTTTTTCTTTTGTGTGGTTTTGTTGGCTAACCCAAGAAGGTATCGAAAACATTCAAGACTAAAACATTTAGATAATCAAAATGTAGATATTGTGGGACTCGTGCACATACACAAAGTTGACTTGAATGTGAAGGAACACAACATTAGCCCAAAGTACCTTGCCATGCTAGTATAATGGATCACATGTTCCGGCTGGAAGTGAGAGATTAATACGATGCTAGTATAATAGATAACATGTTATGTAAAGTGTAAACCAGTCAAACTTTTCGTGAACTCGAACATAGCTTCATGGAAAGCTGTGTTCATCAGATTATCATCAAATATGTTGGTTTACACAAACATCTTCTTTCTTTGATTTCTCAACACTCATCAGTCATATGCATATGTGAGAAAGTTTTGGCTTGAGATTTAGCAGCAATAAGGGGATCACCACATGGAAATTTTGGATTACAATTGATAGAAAATCGACAATTGTTCTTGGTGAAGCATTACAGTACATAGTATCTCTAAGAAAAAAAAAACGATTCATATGCTCTGGCGAAGAGCATATCAAAGAAACATGGCAATACTTGTCATGATCATATATATAGAAGCATTAAGGAAACAAAAACATTAAGCAGGTACTTGAATGGATTCAAACACATTCTTGCTCATAATTCAAGTTTAAACTTTTAATCCAAGAAACCAAAGGGAAAGCTATTGTTAAATCAAAAAGATAGGAAAATTTAGCTATTTGAGATCCACCATAGAGCAATGATGCTGAGGGTTGCTTCTTACCAGAATAAAAAAAATGGTAGGAGTGAAAAATGTTGCAGTGCTAATATAAGTGGCAAAGATGTGAAGTAGCAGCGCTGCATCTGGCTTCATGTAAAATGAGTACAGGTGTGATCTGAAGGAGCATGTCGTTTCGGGTAAAGCGTCGGTTTGCTGTAGAGTTGCTAAGCGCTGCTTGTTATTTTTTTGTAGGTTTTATTTGTAGTGGGTATTTTCAGATTTTAGAAGGGTATTTAGGTAATCTGACTTTTACCATTTTGAGTCCATGCTTTTATAGTAATATGATATGATGATTGTATCATAATAAGTTGCTTATATTTCTCGCCAGAGGTGAGCTAAACAGATACTAACATATGATGAAAACTAATTCCCTAGCAAACACTTTAGTGGCCTTTTGATCTCTCTTCCTTGATAGTTCCGGCTGCCAATCTGAAGAGTAATAATAAAGATTAATTACAATAAGGTAAAGTTTTCGGTCTGTGTACACTCACTATGATTTTTTATTGAGAACCAAAAGAACAATGAAACAAACAATGTTCTAGGAGTAACTTTTTTGAGTACCTAAGGAACTGCAAGTGCATATTACCCCCTTATCCCCACAAGGCTTTCAAAGACATGTTCCCTTTGAAAGTAAATTGAAGAATTCAATGAGTAACCTAAAAGACCATTTGAGCAATTAAGACATGATTACTAAAAGTAGTTCTTTAATGGACTAAAACGTTTTTCTATTTCAGGGGGAGTTCCTCAATAAACTTTTACAGCTATTCTTAGTTCAAATTCATTAATAGAGCTGAGATTACCAAATATTGAGGAGTCGGTATCAATTTATGCCGAATTTCTCCACATATAGTCCCCCGAACCACATTTTCTAAACACACCAGAGCCAATCCAAATTGATCTTGTAAGACATCTAAGATAATAGACTCGTTTGTATGCTTAAGAGTAGATATAGCACTACTAAAAACATTCGAAAAAAGGTCTGCACAGAAATAAGTGCAGTACGATGGCAATACAAAGATTTCAATTATACCTAGCTATATTAGCAATGCACTATATCATTAATCTGTAAAATATCTAAAAAGAAAAAGATACATACATTTTCCACTTAAAATGTTTTCAATTTGTGACTAAGAGTTCCCATGAATGACTTATAAAGTGTTGGTAATAAAATGTATGCTTTTCCTGTGGACAAGAACAAGAATGAATTAGGAACAATAACGCGAGTATTGATAAATTACCTCAAAGATTTTAGTGTCCTCTTCTGCGAAAGTTTTGGCGTCTTTGACCTCTCCTCTTAGCTCTGTATGGATTTCCAGGAGTGATACTTGCAAAAAAGACTATGAACCATTTCGGTCTTTCATATCGATATATGAAATACAATGTGGTTAATCCAAAAACTAAGCCACAGCCATACCCAATTAAGACAGAACTCAAAGTGATTTCACTAGCAAAACTCGGCTCATCACCTTCTTGTTCAACCAACGGTGGTGCTGATGGTGCACTCTTATGCCCACATTCATTTGACAATGGAAATCCACACAAACCAGGGTTTCCAACATATGAATCATTTGAAAATGTAATGAACTGGTCACTTCGAGGAATAGGTCCGACAAGATGGTTGTATGACAAGTTTAAAACTGCAAGAAATGTTAGACTTGTCAATTCCCCTGGAATTCTCCCTGTAAGCTGGTTAAAAGAAAGGTCCAAAGCTTCAAGCCAGCTCATATTCTTTATTTCAACTGGAATGTGCCCAGTGAGGCTGTTGTGAGATAAATTCAGCAGCATCAGTGAATTCAAATTCCCAATGAACTCTGGGATTTCTCCCTCAAACTTGTTCCTTGATAAATCGATTGATGTTAACATCATATTGATCTTTTTCAATTCAATCTGCTGATTTTTCATCACTAATCCTACTGAGTCCTCATAGCTTCTAGAATTGTTTACATATTCTTCCATATATTCCAATTCTGATTTGTGCCCATCCACGATCATCATAGCTTTGAAACCTTTGAAAATCTCAGTAGGTAAAGAGCCGGTAAATGAATTGCCGGAGATGTCAAAAATCCTCAACTTTAAAATTGGGGATTTCTTTCGTGAACCTCCAATGTGTCCATAAAATCTATTAGATTTCAATATGAGAATCTCTAAGTTTTGTAGCATCTCTATCCATGTGGGAAATGTATCATGGATTTTGTTGCTTCCTAAATCAAGAAATCGTAAGGATGTACAGTTGATTAGAGATGTCGGGATTGGACCTTCCAATTGGTTTTTGCTCAAACTAACATGAACTAGCCCACTAATCTTCGGGAAGTTATTTGGGATGGGACCATAAAAGTTATTAGCTCGTAAGTCTAGCACCTCAAGCCATTCAAAAGTAAACAAACAATTAGGAATTTCAGCACTCAAACTATTATTAGACAAATCCAGAAATCGAAGGTAACTAGATGTGCAAAGGGAGGACGGTAGAGGTCCAGTGAGTGAATTTGATTGAAGATCAACAACTTGCATACTCTGCCAAGGTACATGGTCTAAGCTTGTAAGGTTGTTGTGTGAGAGGTTAAGATTTCGCAATGAACTCAAACCCCCAAACCATTGTGGAAACTGCCCCTGAATTTCGTTTCCAGAGAGATCCAAATACTCTAATTCCTTAGAGTTCAATAAGAAATTTGGGAAACCTTTCACACCACAAAAGCCTAAACTTACATAATTAAGAGGAGAAATGGTGATGTTGATGTTGTCCTTACTGCTACTCCATGATAAACCACTGCTAGAAAGATCAAGCCTATGGAGGTTCTTCATGGTTGAAAACATATCTGCTCCAACCTCCCCGCTCAGCTTATTTTGTCCAAGAAAGAGATCAGTTAGGTTCACAAGATCTCTAAGGGATTGAGGTATGGGACCATGGAGTTCATTTTGAAACAAATCAAGAAATTCTAAAGAGTTGGTCTTGAACTCGGGAAGTGGTCCACTGAAATAATTGCTAGAGAGATCTAAATTAATCAACGAAGGAAGACTAAACATCCAAGACGGGATAGAGCCGTTGAGTGAGTTTTGATTCAAATAAAGCTCTCTTAGATTTTGAAGCCCATTAGCAGTCAGAGGAAGTGGACCACTGAGTAAATTGTCTCCCAAACTCAAATATTCAAGCTTTGTCGAGTTTACAAGAGAAGCTGGGAACGGGCCAATGAAGGCGTTTAACCCTAGTTCTAATCGTGTAAGCTTTTGTAGGTTGGAAAAAACATCAGGAATTTCGCCTTCCAAATGGTTGTACCAAAGATTCAGTTGAGTGATTTGTGAAAGGTTCCTGATGGATTCTGGAATAGGTCCCACGAGGTTGCACTTATAAAGTTCAGCAATTTTTAAGGATTTGAGGCTTCCGAGTGAACCCGGTAGTCCTCCAGAAATATTATTGAAAGAGAGATCTAACTCAGTTAGTGAATGACTACTGCTCCAATTAAATTTGGGTAAAGAAATAGTGAGATAGTTTCCCCGCAATCTGAGAGTTTCCAAATTGGGTAGAAGGAAAATGCTTTGTGGCAAGTCTCCCTGCAAGTAAGTACCACCAAGATCTAGGTATCTCAAAGAAGAGGATGATATATTCATGGGTATCTTGGATGAGATGTCTACACTAGAGAGAGAAAGTACCTTTAACTTGGTTAAGTTATGAAAAAGCATGTCTAATCCTTCCTCACTAAACTGGAGAGAGTAAAAATCAGAGAGATCAAGGGAAACCAAATTGGATAGGTATGAGATTTCTGATGGAATCCTTCCTTGGAGAAAAGAATAAGAAAGGTTGAGATACTTCAAACTGACCAAATGACCAATGCCCTGTGGAATTTGAGAAGCTGAAAAATTGTTAACAGAAAGATAGAGTATTTGAAGGTGAGGAAGCTGAAAAAGGCTACTATTGGGATGAATAGTTCCTTCAAGTTTGCTATAACTCAGGTCCAAACCAATCACATGACCACTGTACCTATCGCATGTAATTCCATCCCAACTGCAGCAATCTGTACTCCTATTCCACGACGTCGTCTTAGGATAAGAAGATCCACAATGAAATTGTTCATAATCATAAAAAATTTTATCATCACACCATGGATAGTCTGCTACGACAAGTGATTGTTTAAACTGTAGAAGTGCACGGGAATCATGAGAAGAGCAAATTAGTGGATGCCCAAGGGAAAATGAAATCATGTGAACTACTACTAAGGCAACATAGAAAAGAAACAAAGAAATAAGTGACAAAATTCTCTCCATCTCGTAGTTCTTTCTCATGTATGTCTAATAACAAATTAAGTATAATGTAACTAATTAAAAGATGTACTATCATTTATATAGAGTTGCAAGTTGCAACTAAGTAGCTACTATGAAGCCAATAAAAAGATCAAAGGGGAACCATCACAAAGACTAGACTTTGTGAATCTTTTCTAACCCAAACTGTACGTCGATTATTGTTCCTAAAGAGACAGAATTGGTAAGTTGCCTCGTTGGTAAATGATAGGAGTGTCTCAGTTCTATTATTGTAAATTTTAAGTTGTTGTGTATAGATTATCACTTGGAGAGAAAAAAGTCTTAACAAGCTACACGCTCCACTGATCATATATCCTTAATCCTACAAATTCATTAATTAATGGATAAACATGTAATCACTTAAATTAGAAAATTATGATTTTAAATATTTTTTATTACAGTTTTGTACATGTTCCATGCGAGTATGTCAAACCACAATGTTTCAGATATTTGAATTTTGAGCAGTATGAACTAAGAGTATATCATGCCAATACACAAGCATGCACGATATATCAAAAAATTACCTACTAAGAAGGGACATGTTTAATCTGGAAATAGTTCTTGATATAACTTCATATATCGTGCATGATAAGATGTCATACTCCTATGTAAGTTATATAGTTTTAATTAATGGAATAACTTTAGGTGCATTATTCCGGAGGTTGTTCAGAATTTTGAAGAAAGAATGCTTAGCGTTGCTAGTACTCCTAATATTCAAGAGATGAAGAATTGCTTACTAGTATTATGTTTTTCCCCACTAACAAAATTTGTGGATGGCAGCAATATTTAGAAAAAGGTTCACACTTCATACGACTAGACCCGTCACTTTTAGTAGTACACTAGAAAACGTGTGGAAAATTCCTTAGCATTTAGCATTAGCAACTGAACAAAATGGACTTTCGAGTCTTCTTCCTATCTCCACTGACTCGAACCTCTTTTTCCAGCTTTGGGCCCAACACAACTTTCATACAAATATGCAATCAACACTCAACCCAGGTCAAGTCAACCCCAGTAAGTGTTCAAAATCAATTTTTTAAGAGGCAGAATTTATGACTTGCCCAACACAGCCCAGGTCGACGCACTCATAAAACGCCTTGGATGGATATATGAGTCTCTTTTCTCGAGACTTACGCCTCAAGCGCTCCGTATATCAAAATACTCTCAGATTTACTAAAATAAGTTTTAATATATATATTTTTTTGGAAATTATTTTTCATTGGCCAACCAAACACCAGAAATACTAAATATTTACCTCATACCAATCTCGCTCCATAAATAAATTGATGTACTAATGACTCTATGGAAGACAACATCTTATCCAGGCACAAATACAACAACTGAACCAGATCAAATCAAACCTGATCAATGTAAAACATGTAATAATCTCAACAGAAAAAGAGCCAAAATTTGATAGATAGTGAATTTTGCAATTCTCAAGAGCACTGGAAACCTCCTATCACGTTCTTTCTCTTCTGGTATAACAAATTAAAAAAAGGAAGACTAAGCATACAACAAGCTCTTCTATAGTAGCACACACCATGATGCTTGCACGGAGGGCTAAAGCTACTAGTCATAATAGAACGTTTACAACATTTTGATTGCTGCATCTTTAGGATCACGCAGTTACAGATCCGAAAGCCATAAGAAACACTGGAAGGATAAATTTGAAGAAAATTGAACCCACCATTTGTTTCTCTCCTTTCCCAGGTCTAAATGTTAAACATCCTGCTCCAGATTATGTAACTCAGCAGTCATCGCATGTTACCCTCTCGTAGCACATCAATCATATCGTATATTCGCTTGTCTGCTTTCGACTTCACCTGCATTCAGAAACACCCTCTGTATTAATCTTCAGCAAATGCAGAAAAGAAAAAATAACAAAGCATCACAATAGCCAGAGCAAATAGTTGAGAGACTTCAATTATATTGAACTGCTATTTCCAACAAAAATTGTTACTCCCTCCGTTTCAAAAAGGATGAACCTATTACTATTTGAAGGGTCAAACAAGATTATGTTTGACCACATATCTTACAAATATTTTCTAACTATTTTGAATTGTTAACTATTGTGACTTATAGTATTTTTCATGTAGTTTCTAAATATGTGAATTTTATTTAAAAAAATTTAAAAATTCGATGTGCAAATTCTCGGTCAAAATTAGTCAATTTGACCCTCGTACTCCGCAAAGGTTCATCCAAAGTGGAACGGAGGTAGTACTTGAGATGCACAGTGAAAGGGCAGGAAAGAGAAGCTTCTCAACCAGCTTAGACATTTTAAGTTCAGGTTACCTTCTTAGCAAGGAAAAGTATAGCATCAACAGTCCCCTCTGCGTTGATTGATCTACCACAAACGTTGTGTTGAAATTCAAAAGAAACGCTAACAAAGAGAAACAGAGTTAGAAATTGTTCAACCTATTGAAATTGATAACAAAAATAAGACAATACAAAGCAAGGGTAGACAGCAATACGTTCCGTCTGGTGAGGTCAGATGGTACATGTGGAAAGCATGGCCTAACAAGTACTCTTCTGGGACACCAACCATCTCCACTTGTTGCTGGGGATCTCTGATTAGTTGTACCTGACAGAGTATTCAAAGCGGATTCTGTTAACAGGGATCTGAAGACAGATATTTGAACTTGCGTTTGCAAAAATATGAAGACCACAGTAAATGTAGTCGCATTACTTTGTAACAGGTATCACCCATTTCGCGAAAAGGATATAATCAATACCAACAAAAATGGAAGGATGGAATTTTGGGACAGAAGGATACGGGAGAACCATGATATGACAAATGTTTTGAAGCTATTGAATACATGAAAGTTGTCTACGCACCTCATCCAAATCAAACGAAACGCCCAGTTTCTGAAAGCAGGAGATTACAGCTTTAGCAGTTCCAGAAGTGTCCAATTTACTAGCTTGATGAGACTCCATCACCTAATAATTTGATAAAGAGGGTGAAAATTCAGATTTCAATCACAAGATACTATAAATCAAACTGAATCTTTTGTTAACACGTTTAGATGAATAAGATTGCAATAGGATCAGTAAATAAAGAAATACTAAAGGGCATGAGAAGAAGAAAACAAAAGGCGCTACTAATACGAAGATAAAGAGCCCTAGCAATACGCATGTACATCACATGTGGTTGGATGCAGAGATTTGCCTCAATGCAATATGGATATCTTACAATAAAATAGCACAGTAACAATATAACTCCTCTAATTCTTCATGGATCAGTTTCGTCATATTCAGTAATATAAGCATGAGGTTTTGTGCCACTGTATGTCAAATCAGAGGCAAAAAGTTTAGTTTAAGAAGCAACTCCAAAGAACGACACGGTCTTTAAAGTGCCGTGTCAAATCCAGGAGCATGCAAATAGTCCCTGAAACGCAGGCACAATACTGGGTGGGTAACCCCTTAATGCCCTGCCGATTTCCTCAATCCACGAACTTGTGAGGCAACCAAAACCTCGCTATTAAAGGAACAGCTGCTACAGAGCTCCTCAATGAGGGAGGAGTAGCCATTTTAATAGCGCAACAGTCAAGGTGAAATACCAACATTCAATGGCCTAGTGGCCCATTCACACACAAAGCCAAATACAACTAGTCAACTAGTGTTTTTGTTTTACCTCTAGATGTCCAGCTACGAAGTGGATAGGAGAATATCAGAGAAATGCCATCATAATCTCAGTTTGTCACAAGTTATTTCCATTCAGAACCAGAGGCTTCAGGTCACTTTCTATTGACTTTTTTTAAGCAACTTCCTATTATCTTTTAACATACAGGAGGACCCAAAAAACAAAAATCTTTTTGCAGGGTCCATCCAGTTCCTTTCCCCAGTTACCTGAGGTAGATAACTATGCTGTGTATGAAGATGATTTTTTAACATTTCAAGAAGGATAGAGAACGTAAAAAAAGCCTCATACAGACACAAAATGGTTCTATATTGTGCAATGAGGAGTTTCCTGAACGGTTCTGCATATAGGGTGAAATATGGTTCTATATCCACAGTGCTTTTGCTAATTGAATCTGAGCCAGAAAATCAACCCAGAGCATTATCTTTATTATGAGTTTTCTGTTAACTTCATAGTTAAAAATGTATGCTACAATTTGTTGTTAGCAATTCAAAAAAGATGTGACTAACACATTAACTACTTATGAAGAGTAAACATACCTCAAGGAAAACCTTTGAATACTTGGAAGGCCACTCGTCATCGTCTTTTACAGCAGACCTAGAACAATACTACATCTGTGAGAAAAGCTGAAGATGAGTGCATTCTTTTTCTCTCCTTTCCCGATAGACCACTTATTTAGGAGATTCAGAATTCGTGACCAAAACTCCAAGCAATATAAAGAGAAACTCACAATTTTACATTAAATAAGAAGCTAATTTACAATGCAATTCTTAAAGCGGTCACTAGTCGGCCTTTCAAGAACGTCTGCTCTCTTCCTATTTCAATGAGTTCTTTTTGGCAGGGGGACGGATGAGGGTAGACAGTCGTGATCCTTTATCCATATACTGTTCATCAGTTTACAAAATGAATAGCTTTACATAATTGACCTGCACAATATGACATAAACGCTCACCGTTTATATTTTGTAACTGCAACTCCCTTAATATAGATAGCACCCGCCATTCCTGACCGCAGAAGTACAAAATATTAGAGGTCAAACAAACTAAGCAACAAAGATGCTACAACTTCCATTCTGATATTTTGCCAGTCTATCCTGTTATAGAGACAAAGCCTCAACACTAACACTAAGGAAAAGGCAGAGTTAAACTGCGAGACATTACTAAAGGAACTTCATCAATAACTTAATAGCACCGACATTTTATTTTATTTTAGTTTTTATAACTGTGGTGAGCTTTACGCACCTTCATTCCACCGGATACCTACTACCTCCCACCAGCACCACCGACATTTTATATAAAACCCTAACAGTGTGTAGCTACTCCAAACAAATTTAAAATACGTAATACTTTTTTACATTTTAATACAGCAGAATTTCACAGTAATAGACTTGTTATAACGACATTAGAAACAAAAATAGTCCATTCTAAATAATGATTTTATTTAATAAAGAGAAGAGTGACCGAGTAAACTAACCGAACTCAAAAGTAGGAAAAGGAGGGGAATCGAGCTCAAGCCACATGTTTTTTCCTTTACGCTTAGCAGCTACGATTGTTTTGCCCTCTAGAGATGCTTTGAAATCATCGCCGCGGCCGTCGATGACCTTGTTATCGTCGGCGATGATAGCTTTCACTATCTTCTTTCCGATGCAGTGTTCCTCTATCGCTCTACGCGCCGCCTCAACCTCCGGTAGCTCCGGCATTTTTGAGTTTCTCTGAAACACACTAATGGAGTTTCGCGCGCTTTTTCTCTCCCCATGGTTCTATTAAAAAGGGGACAAGGTTTGGAAAGTGTTTTCTCAGTTAGCTGAATTATAAATGGTGCTATTAGAGACCACACTTGTTTGGTGGGATTCGATTAATAATTCATTAATTCGGGATTAAATTTGATATTATATTTATTTTATATTTTGTTGGTGGGATTAACTAAATTGGGATAATTTTTTTACCAAATTTATATATTATCTCATCCCATATAGGAGATGGGATAGTCCCCGGAATAATTATAATCTTGAATTTATAGGATATTTCAGTTTTTTAGTTCCGCAAACCAAACGACCCATTAGAGTATCCAAGTTATAACCGGAAGTTTTTGCACGAGATGAACACTGCAGGCACCGTTGCTACAATTAAATTTAGGGACAATTACAAAAATATACAAACCTAACACCATATTTACAAAACATAACAACATTATACCACTTTACAAAAAATAACAATACCTTTTTACAAATCAAATACAAAATCCATTTAAACCATACAAATTAGTATTTTGCCATCTCTCTCCCCACTGCTTCAGTCACAGCAGCGGCGTCGGTGACTGGCGGGGGCGAGTCGCTGGATTTGTAATTTATTTTTCTCATTTATTTATTTATTTTTAGATCTACAAAAGGAAACATAGAAAATATACACATATATACATATGAAACTTCATATAAGTTATTGTTTTGAATTTACATATAGTCAAACATACACAAACATATAAAAATATACACAAGCATACAAAGATATACAAAAAAATATATACAAATAATTTTATCACTCCACACATACACATACACATACACAAACATACAACAACATACACGTATAAAAAGTGGGAGATAGATATTTATATACAAAAAATACAAGGACATACGTATTTTATACAGAAAATACAAATATATGCATACTACACACATACAAAAAGGAAAAAATCTGAAAACTCACTGAAAAACATATATCGGGGCAGCCCGCTGCTGCACTGCGGCGGCAGCACCACCAGAAACGCAGGGGAGGAACAGGGACAATGGAGGACACCAGCAGCGATGGGGCTGCTGGTCGCCGATGAGGGGAAAGGGGGACGGCTGCGGGGGGTGGGGGTTGATGGGTGGAGGAGGGGAGAGAAGAAGAGAGAGGGGAAAGAAATTAGAGTTTTATGTTTGCGGTGGTGGAAATGAGAAAGTGGTATGTAAGGTAATTATGAGAAACTATTGTTATGTATTGTAAAAATTGTAAACTATTGTTATTTTTTGTAATTTAGCTATTAGCGTAGTCACGTGGCGTAATTTTTTCTTAAATTTACCATTAGAATAATCTTACAAAAATGACACTTTTGCCAATCATCAAATCATTTTACTAACAAAGACCTATCGACAGTTATCTTAGCGATCATTATGTGTTCGCTAATAAAAGGATCAGTGATTGTTAGAAATGGCTATTTTTGTAAGATGTTTCCTATACGGAGAAGTGTCATTTTTTATACAACCTCAATATGAATTTGACTAAATGGGCAGCTTGGTACACGAAATATCTCGCGATAAGGGTTCGGTGAATGATCATATTCCATTGGGGGTGTAATGTAGGCAGCGTACTCTGATGCAAGCATCATTGGCTGATTCCACGGCTTGAGTGTACGACCTTTAGGTCACACGAAGTCAACTTTACAGTTGCTCTAAGGCTCCCTTTCAGTATGGATATCGCTATTTTTGCAAAATGATAACATTTGGGTGTTGTGGCTATTTTTCAATTAATAAGAAGCGAACTTCATTATAATTCCAAAAAAATTCATCATGAGTCCTCTAAATTGATTAGTGTTGTATTTTTGTCCCTATTTAAGATGGTTTTGACAAAATGGTCTATGTTTCATTTGTAGACAATACTTCAAGCTATTAATCAGCAAGTACTGCTTCTTAGAAAGAGATCAAACGTAAGTGTTGTCTGCGAAAATGTGGAAAGAGATTGAAGAGCAAGAGGTGTCAGACAACACTTTAACTTATCTGGGAGAATGTTGAAAGAGATTAAAGAGCCGGTGTTGCCTATACAAAAGGGGTCAAAGTCAAGTGCTGCCTGTTAGGCAATACTTATCAAATCCAATGATTATTCTTTATTTTAATACAATTAACGAAAGACTCGTTAACAAATCAGTTAACTCCATTATTTGCATGCATAACCCTAAAAAGGAGTATTGATCAATATTTTCCGTGCTGAATTATTCCTCGGGCTCCAGTAACTTATAGTCGTGCTGTTCAAAACCAGTCAATCACCATCGAACCAAAAGGGATTACCAGAAAAGATAGATTATGTAGCAACCAAAAACTGAAAATAGTGACATCTAAACGAGACACAAAGCATGACTTGACAAAGTTATGGCGATCACGCAAGCCAATCAAATTATTAAATTAATCCAATTTGCAGCCAATATTCTTTTAGGCTTCCATGATTAGTCAAAAATAGCTACTCCTTTTGACAATTTGGTCTTTCCAGTCATCATCTCATTTGACCCTTCTTTCTTACCCCAATTGAAACATTGAAAGGCATAGTCGATTTTGAACGTCAAGCATATTGATTTCCTATAGCTAAAATATTCTAAATCCATGCAGAATGTAGGAGCCATTATTCATCATAGTCCTTTTCGTGCAAGGCTAGTTTGTCATCAACCTTTGATAATATCGTGCCAGTAATTATGTTGATAATAATATATTTGTTCTACAAGAGCCAAGACGTGTCACATAGGTAAGATGCAATGTGAAAAAAGGGAAGTATAGGTCAAGTTGCAAATTGTGTAGGAACGTGATATATATAGTGACTCAACCAGAGAAAAAGTGAAATAAGAAAACAAAACCTATAGCCAGCGTTTGGACATAAATTCTCAAATATTTTTTGAAATTTTTTTTTGGGTAAAGTTTGATATGAAAATGAAAAAGTGTTTGGACATACTTTTTGGAAACAATTTTTTTGGCTCAAAAGAGCCTTTGAGCTCTTATGAAAATGAAATTTGATGAGTAAATGTTACTTTTTGGCCCAAAAACAGCTCAAGACCAGTGTTTGAGTTTTTGGGACAAATTTTGCTCAAAAAGCATAAACAAACACTTTTTGGCCCAAAAATTTCCAAAAAATCCTTCCGAAAACTATGTCCAAACGGGAGCATAGTATCGTTCTACCTTAGTCTATAATACAGGAAGCTGCTAGACATGGTAAAATTATCATCTATAAAGGCTACAGAATCACCATTGTCGGGATATAAATTCAAAATTCAAATCAATTCGTGTAATATTTTTAATAAACTATGGTATGTACTTTAAAAATAATGTATAGTCGAACGCAGTGGCCTATCAAAATATGGTACCTTCCTACAAACAGCTGCAACTCTGATCACAATTGCATGATCATTCAATTTGCCAATTTATGTTTCGTGCAGTAACGTTAGCTATTTACTGAACAAGTTGACTACTTAAAATTTTGAATCGGTATGCAGCAAATTAAATTTGGGCAACTCTATCTGTACTCCCTATTGCAGTTTGAATTTGTAACGTACTGGGCTGTAATTAAAACCTGTTAGAGTCAAATGCAAGGAGGAAATTTTGCAATAAATTTTGAGAAGCTTCACATCATTGAATGCAAAGGACGGATCCTAGCCGTTGGCATGACCATAAGAGAGGTTGGCTCTTATGTAACCTATCCAAGGGTAAATTGCTGTACATGTATGTTCTCCCAGTTATGCTCTTCACTTTTGTAATTTTTTAGAGCTTATAGTGAAAATAAAGGAACCATATCACTTTGTGCTTGTATTTGAACCTTTTTCTTTGTTTTTCTCTTCAAAATAGGAGTCAAATATTATAGATTTGATAATGTACTTTGTCCGTCCGGGACCAGCTATGTTGCTAAGCCACAAGTTTGACAGTGGCACTATAATTTGAGTTTGATCAGTAACATGATTTACTAAATTTTGTAGTTCCACCAATATAGGGATATTGGATAAGCTTATCTCAAATAGGCAAAACTACTATTGTCATTTCTTCAAATGCGTAACCAATAATGCACTTGAGAATATGTTGTACTAGCTTGGAAGCCACCAACCCACCCCAGTGTTTCAACTTTCAACAGTTCAATCTCCCTCAACCCCTCCATAAAATCGTACACATACCTAGTCTAGGATTTAAAGGTAGTGAATTCATACCAAGTGTAATTATTATTGGTATTCTAATACATTACTATTACTCTAAACTTGTCCTGTAAAAACCATTACACCTAAATTTTCCGACCCTTTACACCTAGAGCCTGTTTGGGTAGGCTTATAAGCAGCTTATTTTAAGTGACTTATAAGTCAAAAAGTGACTTTTAAGCCACTTACGGCTTATAAGTCCAAAATTTTTTAACTTATCAAACATATATTAATGGGCTTAGAAACTTATAAGCCACTTTTAAGCTCACCCAAACGGGCTCCTAGTCTTGTGTAAAGTAAAGTTAATGTAGGAGATAGAAAGGAAATATCAATGATAAGATATCTACGTAGCATAGTAGCAAAGATTAAAAGTAAAATATAATACAATTAGGGGTCGTTTGGTTGGCGGGATTGGACTAATAGTCCCGAGATTAAATTTTGGACTAAATTAATCCTATGTTTGGTTGTTGGGATTAGCTAAGTTGGGAGAGCTTTTATCCCAAAATCATGGGATTAACTAATCCCATATAGGAGGTGGATTTATTTATCCCACTTGTAGTCCAAATTTTATCCACGAGAGGCAAACACACAAATGCTACAACACGTAACATCTCAAAACTTATGAGACACATCAATTAATCATGATCATCATCTCACATTGCCCAACACCAGCTAGCACTACAACAACTGAACAAAGTGACCTCTTCATAAGTAATTTCATTTATATAACTATTTATAAATAACACAAAGAACACACACGCATTAATTAACTAGCTAGATGATGAAGAAGCATTTCTAGCAGTTGGGGACTGAAGTGGAAACAAAGGCAAGAGTTCAGGTGGTTCAGTGCCTCTAGGAGTACTAAGAGGACTTGGATGCAAATAAAACCCTTTCTCAGCAATAGCTTTTTCTTCTTCCTCCATAGGTGATCTTGGTGTTCTTGGACTTCCACGTGTCAGCATTTCCAGTGGTGAAACTGGTGAAGCCAAAAAACTTCTCTTCCTACTTGAAGAAGGTGACAACATTGGGCCATTAAAGCCCACAACAGGCCCATGACCACCAATATTATTATTCAGCATGATCTCAAGCTTTCTTGCACTTTGTCTCCGCTCATGTAACTTAAAAACAGGTCTCCGAGAACTTGACCCTGGCCCCGTAACAGGGAGCTTCATTGTAGATGAGTCTTGAGTTGCTCCAGTAAGTTTTTGAACAACAGCCCGGAAATTTGAAGGGTCAGCTTGGACAAAAGTTGTATTTGGTGTTGAAGAATTTTGGTCACACCCTATATTACTAGAAGAAGCCATTAGTGAATTTAGAGAACAAAGTTTAGTAGGAATAATAATAATAAAGAGAAACGGAAGAAAAAGAAAGCGGGAAGAAAGGCATAAAATGAGGAGTTATAGTATTTGTTTTTGGAAGGGAGGAAAAATGAAAGAAATGCGTATGAGTTGGTGTTGTGTTTTTGAAGGCGGTCCCGTTCCGTTGGGTTTTTTGTAGTTTTATGTTATACAGGGTGGGGGAGTAATGGCTTGCAGCATCTTATCGAGGATTGTAAAAAAATGTCAGATACTCCAAGAGAAAAGAGTAGACTTTGAGGCATAGGGGATAGCACAAATACTTACGTTTTGACGTATTTACTGAGGAAGTAGTAACTATTTCCACTTTGTAGAAGTCAATAGCGGAGTAGAAGTTGATGGATTAATCAAATTCTATACACGGATTTATTTTGACGAGTTAGTTGGAGTATATCATGATTGTAATAGATTGATGATAGTCTAAGTAGCCGTTTGGCCATAGATACCAAATAATATTTGAAAAAAGAGTTTTAAAGTTTAGTTGAAAAATTGTATTTGGAAGTTGAAATTGTGTTTGGACATAAATTTGACTTGAAAAAAAAGTTGGTTTTGTGAGTAAAGAAAAGGTAATTTTTTGAAAAAGTGATCAAAAGCACTTTTAGTTTTTCAAAAACTGTTTTTGAAAAAATCTTCAAAAACTGACAGTTTTTCATGGACAAACACTTTTTCTGAATTTTTTTTTTTAAAAAAAGTAAAAAATATCTGTGGACAAACGGGTCCTAAACCGGGATTACTAGTAGTGATTGTGAAAAAAAAAACAAATACTTTTTTATATGTTAAATAAATGACAAGTAATATAGTACTTATTACTTTTATTTAAGAGTATTACTTTTATCTTTAAATACTATATTTATCCGTCTATAACTTACAAATGTATTAGTTATAAAATTTGTTTTCAGCATTGAACTATGTATAAATTGTACAAATTTAAGTACTATTAATCAAATGGGTGTATAAAGCAGTTTTGATTTATATACTTTGATTTATTTGAATTAGGGCTGTTCATTTTTCGGTTTAAACCAATAAACCGAACCGATAAAAAGTTAATGGTTTATAAATCTTGGATTATCGAGTTATCGGTTATTTAATGGTTTGCAAAAAAAATTTATTGGGTTATCGGTTCGGTTGTCGGTTTTGTACATTTTCTTATTGGTTAAACCGATAACCCAATAAGGTTTTCAAATTTACTATATTGCGCTTATGTGAATAAAAGTAGTATACTTAATTACTATTAGTTGGAACTTGGAAACCTCAAACTCTAGTCTTCTTTTACTTGTGTAATTTTCAAGTCTCCCAATCCATTTCAACCACCAATTTACTATTTCACACCTTACCTCCTCCATTAGTTTATAGAATAATGAAGTATATTTGAATCTATTGTTGGTTGTTTTTTTGAATATGGCGAATGCTATAAGAGGCATTTGAATTCGCTGTGAAAATAAAGCCGATTTTGTATTGGATGCAATCGTTTAAGAGATTTTTTTTTTACACTTGTTAGGCCTAAGTTTCTTAATGGTTAAACCGAAAACCGAACCGATAAGAACCTAAAACCGATAACCGATAGCTTATTGGTTCGGTTATTGGTTTAGCACTTTTAAAAATCGAAAACCGATAATCCAAATCGATAAGGTGCAAAACCGAACCGAACGATAAACACCCCTAATTTGAATAATACTTCAAAACAAACGATTCCTTATATAGCATTTTACCAGAGGTTGAAAATTAAACAATTGAATTCAAAAAAAAAAAAAAAGTAATTAGAAGAAGACTTAAAATTTACTAAATTATACTCTAGTACTACTTTTGAAAATTAAGATTGTTCAAGGAAGTGACACAGAGGGAGTAGTTGATATTTTATTGTACAGTAAGAATCTAAATTAAACTGACCAAATATATACGAGATGCTTATACAGAATATAAAAGGCAAAAACTAGAAGATAAAATCATAAAAATAGAGTTGAAATAGAAAAATGTAGGAGTAGTAGATTTTCATTTACTCAGGGTGAATCTAGTGGGGATGAAAAGTTTGAAATTTGAAGGGAAAAGAGTGGCAGAAGAGAGGCAATAAATGGGAAAGAGCTGGCAATGAATGATGAGTCATTCTGGGTCAGCTCAGCAATGAAACGGGAAACGAGGAACCACTTTGGATTCATATATCAACACTGTTACACAAGTAGACTCCCCTACATTTCTTGAAATCTCCTTTTCCCTTTCTTTCTTAAAAAATATACTCCCTCAGTTTCAAAAAGGATGAACCTATTTCCTTTTTAGTCTGTTTCAAAAAAAATGACCTCTTTCTAAACTTGGAAAGAAATATTCACTTTTACTCATCCCTAGATGATTTGTAGCCACACAAATATCTATAACTTATTTTAGACCACAAGTTTCAAAAGTCCTCTCTCTTTATTAAACTCCGTGTAAAGTCAAATAGGTTCATCTAAAGTGGAACGGAGGGAGTAATAAAAATCTACTATACTAGAATTATGTACTATATGCTATGATGCTCAATTTATTATCCATTAAAGATTTCATTACAAGCACCATTAAAAAGTCGTCTCGTATTTGTTTTGCTATGCAATTTCTATGAGACAAATATTTTAATATTGCCTTCAATTTCTGAAAATGGTTTAGAATTACTCTTAAATTGGTGTCCGTTAGAAGTGAAGGCCGAAAACAAGTTTTCCCTAATAACGAGGATATATCAGACCAAAATTTTTCGACGCTCTAAATTATTAAATTTGAAATAGTACAAGGCAGATATTATCATTTTACCTAAAATAAAATAAATTAGGGTTGAAAGGAAAGTTGTTTGTTATGCAGTTTCCCCTCAAGATTATGTGGGGAAAGGAAGTTTGACATATTGAAAAAGATAAAGTTGTTTGTTTAGTGGCAGAAAGGCCATACCACCGTCCCAAACAAGTTTAACTTTCAGTTTAAGTTTACTTGTTTTTTTCCCTCTAGTATACAGTAGCTTTTTGCTTGTTAGCTCTTAACGAATAGAGTACAAGTACTTCTATGACTTCTAAGTTCTAACAGTTTAGCAGTGAGCATAGAGTATTACAAGTTGGAAACGAAATTTATGATATTTATTATAGTTATTGCTGCCTCCGTTCCAAAATAGTTGTTATAGTTCGGATTACGAGAGTCAAACGATTTCATTTTGACCGTAAATTTAAACATATAATCTTTAAATTTTTTGTAACGATGTTTATATATTTAGAAACTACATAAAAAGTACTATAAGTCACAATAATTAATAATTCAAAATATTTAAAAGATATATAAAAATATTACGGTCAAAGTTAAACTCGTTCGACTCTCGAAATCCGAATTATGACAACCATTTTGGAACGGAGCGAGTAATTAATGGCGTAGTTTGTTTGCTTTACGCTTGGCTTTCTTCTTTAGTTGTTTTCTCTTGCTTTGCGGGCTTGCCTTTCTATTTTGTTTCTTTCTCATCAGACTATATATTTCTTAATCACGGGGTGCTTCTTTTTTCTTCCATTTTCCTCTCTATTTTTCTTTTGAAAGACTTGTTATAGTGTATTTTATATATGCAGAAATACACACGACGTAATTCAATATGTTGTGCAGTTGCTAAATGGCCCATTAAGAACCCTCACTGATCAGAAAAAAATATTTTTCCAAATGATTAACTATATTTTTTTAATAAGTGCATCTGTGCATGCAACAACATATTGCCTCATATCAGCAGCCGATGCAGACTTAGAAAAACCTTACTCACGCTATCGTTTATAGGACAAACTATGAATGTAAAATAAGTATTTTGTCTATATATAAACATTTATCACTTAATTATTGTTTAGTATATGTATTTTTATTAAATTTTAGTATGCGACTTCTATGGTAAATGTCTTGATGTGGTATAACCAATAAACCATCGAAGCCATAAAATATTTTCCTGCGGAACTTAGATGTGCCGTCAACATGTGTTCCAACTTGTAGTGGCGGATACAACTCATGAATTTCAACGTGACATTATATTTGCACTAATAATTTTAAAACTTAAATGAGTTCAGTTTTAAAAGATCATGAAGGTGAAACTCATCATGGTAACATCATATATTCGCCTCAATATATAATTTTAAGAAATCTCGATATTTATTTGTATGGAACTCATCACATTATAGTAACTTTTTTAACCTAGCTAACTCGGATCTTATTCTATATGGCGTCTTTGTTGGGAATTTCTATAACGTGCACACCAATGAGAAGGGAAAGAATGGAATAATATTAGCTCTGTGCTTGCATGGATTCCGATGGCCTCACATTTGAAAATGGCACATATGTTGATTGACAGAAGAAACCCCTTGGAGTCTATGGCTGATGACAAAGAAAATATAGGCTCATCCATATTTAGCATAATTGAAATGACAAAACACGAATGTACTTTACGCATTGTGCCTCAAATTTCAATCTATCACCTTTTCCTTCTTGTTCCGTGACAAAAAGTGTTCTCAAATTTCAATCATGTCACTACAAACCATGAAATAGTAGATGTATAAACAATGTATTTGAGTTGAAATTGAAATAAAAATTTAAAGTTGGAGATATAAGAAGTCTAAAGAAAATTGTGTTTGAATCTAATTTAAATTTGAAAAAAGAATGTGTGAAAGTTGAATATATGTGAGTGAAACCCCTAAGTTTATCAATGCCTTGTGTGCTTCTTTTCTGGTGCAAGCTAAAATCGATGAAGATTAAGTTAAGCAATCGAAGTAAAATAGCAGAAAAATAAAGACAGAAAGCAAGACACACCTCTTGCTTCGTTGGAATGAATCCGATGAACTAGTCTCGGTTCAAACAACGGAGAAGACAAGAAGATGCATCTAACTATGCAACAATCTTCAAGAAGAACTATGCTTCTTGCAAACTGAATGACCAAGAAGAAAATGTTCAAACGACTAACACCGAATGACACAAGTTATTTAAAAAGCCCACGTCGGAATTCGGCTCCATCGGAGACTCAAATTATCATTCATCTAAATCAACATTCATAAAAAACGAGACTCCTACAAATGAAATGAAATGAGGTTTATATAGATAGACTATTCTAAGGGCAAAATAGTAAACGATCACAGACTACCAATAGGAGTAAGCCACACAAGGCTGATTGAGTTAAGTGTTCGGACGCTGCTTTGGTTCCGAACACTTAAATCGAGCACTTGAACTGGAACACACTAGAATCCAAACCCTTGAATTCGGACGCTCTTCTGCCTCGGGCACATTTGTAGCCCTTTGGTCGTTTCGCTGCCCAGTGTCATTCTTCTTGGGTTTGGTTACTTTTCAGCTTCAGAATCAACTCGATCACTTGTTAGCTTGCTCGATGGATTTCCAGTGTTGCTGTTCGGCGATGCAGTCTTCGTTATATTTTATTCCGGCCACACTATTTGGTCGTGGGCATCATATGACTCCTCGGCCTGGCTCCATGTGAACAGACTTGATGGCTGGAACATGCATCGGCCAGTTCATATGACATCATCTTCATTAGTGACATTCATAACAGTGTTGGTCTACGGAGAGATATGATATGATTCACCTTCAGATCACCAAGGATATGATCTTAGATAGGAAAGCATGGAGGTCGAGCATTACGGTAGAAAATTAGATTGTAGTCGAGAGATATTTGTTTATTGGCATTAGTATGATTTGAATATATTTGTTGTTCCTATCTTATTCTTTATCTATATTGCTTTGTTATTTTCTATTCACTTAGGTTATTTTTAGTTTTAGTGTCAATATCTGCTTTAGCGAGGGTCCATCAGAAATAGTCTTTCTACTTTGGTGAGGGTAAGGTATGCATACATCTCACCCTCCCCATACCTCACTTATTGGATAACACTGAATTTATTGTTGTTGTATAATTTTTCTTTTTGGAATTCTCCCTTTTCCTTTTATTAGCGTATGCGGTAAAGTTCAGATCTACTAATAAGAATATTAGTACACATGATGTGGGAATTCAGTTTAAGTGTAAATCATGAAATCCAAATCATATCGTAGACAAGAATATTTATGTGGGAAAAAAATGAATTTATTATTTTTGAGTCTACAATTGTCATCAGCTGCTCCCGGGATTTTTCCTTATCGAAAAAGGAAAACGTTTGTAATTCTTTGTCAAAAGTTTGATTATAAGATGTCATCGATGCGAGATAGGAATTCATGAGAGTCGAGATACGCCAAGAAAAACTCAATCATGAGAATCCTGTGTGGACGACAAAATCATAGCACAGGAGACTATAGGTTTCCAATCACTCTTGTTGAGTGGAAAATTAACTACCAAAACAAACATTTGTCAAAAAAAGCAAAAAAGTTAGTAGTAACTACAATTTCAATAACGCAATATAATTAATTAAACGACCAAAACACATTGGTTAATTACAAATAAATTATAATTAACTGCGTTTCCTGTTCTCCACTATGGATGACTTTTGCTTTGAACAAACATATACTATTGCACTATTATACAATTGTTTGATGAACTTGAGAAGGAAGCTAGATTGACCTTTAAGAATAAAGCTAAACAGTTAATTATTGCTCTTCGATCTTTTCTTTAAACAGTTTAATGTACGTTATATAAGTATAACATATACTATTATATTATTTTTAGCTACCATCTAAAAGTTCTTTCTAGTACCACCGTCTATTTATATATAAAATATCAAAGAATTAATATAAGTTTCATTTCAAGTTATATTCTTTCCCATTCCACATTCCACAATGCTGATTAGATGAGATAATTTAAACAAAGTAAAGACTTATTATATGGTGTTCTCCTAATGTTATCGTCCACGTCTTTCTTTTGAGTATTCGTCCATCAGTGTTAAGCTTTTTGAAATGCATGCATGTCTTCTTGAACGTTTCATAATACTTAGTTGAATCAACTATTTTTGCTGGATCACGTACCTGTTCAATTTTGTCTATATGTATTATTTCATGTAAAGAAAAGATACTGTGAATACATTTTTCTGGAGTTGGTTTTTAACTAGCTAGTACTAGTAGTTAACATACAAAAGTTAATAATCTATATCACGCAGAAATCACATTTTAGAACCTTGTGCTTTTATCTGATTTTGAGGAATAGCTGTTTTTTAGAGTGTTCATCGATGAACAACCAACGTTAGCAAAGTTTTAGAAGCATCGTCAAAGTCGCTCAAACTTCAAGAAAAGTTCGTGGATTTCAATTCAAAATCTCAGAAAAACAATCCTACACTGGAAAGTGAAAAAATCCTTAAGTTTGAGTATTTAAGGATTTTTTCTTGAAAAATCAGGATTTTTTTTCTTCTGAAAAATAAGAATTTTGTACTTCAAAACTCAAGAAAAAAAAATCCTGGGGCTCGAGTGGTTCTAGTTATTCATCTAAAACTCTCCAAAATGTAGGTATTCATCGATCAACACTCTAAAATGTGGTTACCGTGCCTAAATTTCACTTGGTAGGAAAACATCGTAAAAATTCGGCTCAGTTTTGCCACTGGTCTTTGCTTTGAGGGCACTTTTTTTTTTAATTAATTTTGAATGAGAGACCACTTTTTGAAACTTCAATCCTTGTGGGCTGAACTTCATACCACAAAGGTTGAAGTGTAAAAATTTCGCGTGGGAGCCTGTTTGGCATGCGCTTATTGATCCATAGCCACCGCACGCAAATTCACTGAGAAATAGCCACATCCGGACAAGTTCTTGTACTGGAACTTGGAACATGTTAGTTCAAAGTCCTAATATTTTATACTAGGATCACTTAAACACTAAATCTCAATATAAAATACTGGGACTTTGAACATGTTAGTTCAAAGTCCCACTATTTTATTATGGGGCTTTATATATAAAGCTTCAGGAACATGAATCCCAGTATAAAATAATGGGACTTTGAACATGTTAGTTCAAAGTCCCAGTATTTTACTATGGGACTTTATATATAAAGTTTTAGGAACATGAATCCCAGTATAAAATAATGGAACTTTGAACTAACATGTTCAAAGTCCCAATATAAAATACTGAGACTAGTCTGGGTGTTTTCCAACACTAATCGAGCGTAAGTGTGCGCGTGGATTTTTGGCTATTTCTCAATTAATTTTGAAACGGTGGATAAAACTCATTGAGTGCGTCCAAAAATGGCTACGCTCTCGCTTGTAGTACTGATACAATCAAGGGACACTTACAAAAATACCCACAAAACCTAAAATAATTATAGCCACTACCCACTACTTTCAAATATTACCCGACATACCCACTAAATTATTTACCCACTCTACCCACCCAGACTTGTATACCATAGTTTATACAGTATACTATAAAGGTATATACCTATAAGGCATAACAAATGTATACAGTAATAAATGTCCCTCCAGACTTGTATACCATAATTTATGCAGTATACTTTAAAGGTATACACTTATAAGACATAACAAAGGTATACAATAATAAATGGGTAGGTTGGGTAAATACTTTTAGTTTTATGGGTAGTATAATTTGTAATGGGTATGACTTGTAAATACTTTAAATTTTATGGGTATAGAGTGTAAAATTCCCTACAATCAATATGAAGTTCAGCTCAAGCAATTGAACTTCAGCCTACAAAGTTTGAACTTCAGCCCACAAGAATTAAAATTTTAAAAAGTGGCCTCTTATATAAAACTATTAAAAAAAGTAGCCTCAAACTCAAGATCATTGGCAAAAGTGGCTATTCCTGCACTTTACTCGAAAACATCTCACCAAATTGGGAAAATTACGCCACATAACCATTGGAAAAGAATAATTACTGTTTTTATCCACCTTTTGTTGTTTCTTTGTTTCCATAACCATAAATATATTTTAAATATTTCGAATATATATTTCATACTATGTACTTCGGATATATATATTTAATATATTTTAAATATTTTGGATATATATTTATGTATTAAGTTTTTGGATAGAAAAAGTTATGGACAGCTAAAAGTAAATATTTGTTGATGGGCGGATATTTATGTAAATTTCTCCAAACAAATTTCACTTGGTCATACAATCTGGAAACCTAAGTTTTAGTTCACAAAAATCCATATGGCCCTTTGTGCACACACTAGGTTCTTTTTTAGGAAATTTACCCAAAAGACAAGTTGGAAAGATTTAATTTTAGTAAATACCATAAAACAAATTAAAATTTCAGTTATACCATCTTTATATCTTTCTTACCACTTCTAAACTTTTATTTACCAATATACCAATTGGTTAGCTCCCTACTTTTACTCCACTTAAATTTGAAACCCTTTAAAAGGAGAATTTGTATCTAGCACTGTATTTATCAAATTTCTAAACGTTTTTCTCTCATTCGTCAATCCCCCTTCCCCAAACCAAAATCAACGCAAGTCATTCCTCCATTTTGCTTAGTACCAAATATAACTTTGAACAATATTTCTCCATACAAATATATAGTATATTTTATATATTATATACCAATATATGGTATATTCTAATATATGTTATAGGATTATTAATATACTATATTTTGATATATAGTATACATTATAAGTTATATATTGTATACATTATATATAACTTATATCTCGATATATGGTATATTACCAATTATTCACTTAAAAAACAGCTTATTATGGAGGAATATTCTAACATATGTTATAGGATTATTATTATTGTATATATTATATACTAAATTTCATTTTATGGTATACAAGAATAATTTACTTATAAATTAAAATATATATTATGTTAATATCATAGTATATGTTATTGGCAGAGTAATAAGCTATACAAAGATGTTTCATTGATATATACTTGAATTATCATGTTATTAATGAAGAAACCAAATAGAGAATATATAACAGATATTGAGAATTATGGAATAAGAAATGTATGAGCCAATTAAGGGGAGGGAGTATTTCTAGGGAAGGATTATACCGTAGAATATGAGAGTAGTGGATAGAGATTAGGGATAAGGATAGTGATAGAGATAAATAGAATTATGGTATATTTGTAATTTAATTTGTGGTACCATATATAAGTGGTATTCAGTGAAATTAAATTTTATAGATTATGTAGTTATGAAAAAATCCCTTCTTTTTTAAGTCTTCTATCAAATTGTTCTAATGTCAATGAAATCTTTGAAACTCTCTTTCAATTCTTTGTTCATATTAATTATATGAATCATGGGACAACCGATGCACGGAAGAAATATTATCCATGTACTCATTAATCAACCAACTTATGTTTATAATGCTCAATAGAAATAGCACCCAAGAGCTCTAATGCTACACTTCTCATTACTTGTTTGTGCAGTCAATTCTGGACCAGATTATCTGGTAATCTTCAAGGCATGTCCTTTTGCTTTCCAAGAAGGAAGTGAACTAAGAAAGTTTTGACAGCCTTTATGGCTTTGTACATGATGTTCCTATTGAAGTGGCTGTTTTCCTCTATGTTCCTACATACCATTCAAATGCATATGCAGTTCTATATAGCAGCTGTCTATCTTGCCACAAGCCATAAACAGAAGGAGCAGTTAATGCTCAAATAGTCCTTCTTATGCTATGAAACTGGACACTGGAGATCCAGAGAGATCTCAGAAGTGGAAGTGTCCATCTTTTCGTCAGCGGAATATCTTAATGAATATCTTCGTTCAAGCTTGACCGAGCCAAATTGAAAATAAGGTTTAACTATTTAGAGAAAAGCTCTGAAGTTGAAAGTCTCCTCTTCTTTCAGATTTTGTGCTCAAGCTTTGCAGGCAAGTGAATCCGCAAATGGGAGGCAATATTCAGAAGTGGCTAATTTGAACTGATAAGAACATGTCATACAACATTAACTATCATCAACAAAGGGAACATTTTCTTATATCATGGTGATCAGAACAAGCAGGAAATCAGGTTGCTTCTTATTTTCTCTCCATTTATCCCTTATGTGGATACCAGGTAAGTAGATTAGAAAGAAAGAAATTACTACGTAAAGGGATTCATTACTCCAAGGGCTTTTATTAAAATCAAGCATAGCTGGTATTGGAAAAAGGAAAAGAGCCTAAAAACATCAATGATATGAAGGTAGTTCACGAGTTTATCAGAGCCAATTATAGAGATAGATCAGCCAGGTCAAAGGATCTTGAAACAGCTGTGCACCAAGAATCCACCTTCTTCTTCCTCAATTCTTCTTCTAACACAGGTTTGAATATATGCGGTTTCTTCATCTTTTCCCCAGAAGAAAAGATGTCATCCTGCGTGTAGACTCCAACAGCTAAGCCAGCAGCATAGGCTGCCCCAAGAGCTGTTGTTTCTATATCATCTGGTCTTACAACCGGACTACCCAACAAGTCGGCCTACATTGTGTAAAATACAAAATTCGTCAATGGCTTTAAAAGAGAATCAGCTCTAGTTTTAATACGTACAGCAAGGGCAAGCTATTGAAAGAAAACAGCAAATCTTCTAATCTGGATACAAAACGCTAGATGAATGAAAAGCAAAGTAGAAGATGTGAAAGAGGGTATCCAATCATTATTCCCTGAAAAGGGTTGTAGCGATGAACTTTTTAATGAAATTTCTCAACAATTATGGGAAATGGCATTACTTTGAGGTGCATGGAGAGCTTGGAATCATACCCAGGCTCAAAGGACCAAATAAAATAGTCAGAGATTACGTTACCCTATAAATAAACAGGACAACTTTAAGGAAATAATGTTATAAACCCTTTATCCAGCCTAAATTTTCAGTAAAAAATCAGTACTATAATCTACTACAATAGCCACTGGAAACATCTCTCGACTCTTTTTTTATAACGAAAAACATCCCTAGGTGTTTATAAAGATTTGGATATCCTGCTGCTCCAATATAACATTTGAAAAGGCCAATGAAACTTTGAGTGGAGCTCAAAACCATGTAAAGAGGTGCAAAAGCAGAATAAATCAAGAAGACTGAAAAGTAATCAGCTTGAATGGTAAAATAGAACCTGAATTTGCATCAAAAGGTTGTTGACTGTAGCACCACCATCCACACGGAGTAAGAATTCCGTCCCCTCACTCTTAGCTTCACCTTTCTGTCCAGCATCCTTGTGCATGGAATCAAGCACATCTTTTACCTGAAAGCACATACTTTCAAGTACCGCCCGGGCAATATGAGACTTGTTGGTAAATCTAGTTATACCAACACAAATTCCCCGAGCATCATCACGCCACCATGGAGCAAACAATCCATTAAACGCTGGAACAAAATAAACGCCTCCGGTTGAGGTAACTTTTGATGCCAACTCCTCAATTTCGCTAGCACTGCTGATGATGCCAAGACCGTCTCTAAGCCACTGAACCGCAGCACCAGCAATGGCAATGGAGCCTTCTAAAGCATAATTGACAGGTGCTTTTGGTCCCAGCTTATACGCAACTGTGCTTAGCAGCCCATGGTTTGACTTAATCATCTCTTCACCTGTGTTCAGAAGTATGAATGCTCCTGTACCATAAGTGCTTTTAGCCTCACCTTTCCTGCAAGATTGACCCACCATTGCTGCATGCTGATCACCTAGACATCCCGAGATAGGGATCCCTGTGATTGGCCATCCTTTAGCAATGTTTCCAATAATCTCTGAATTGCTAATAATTTTTGGCAAAATCGTAGCAGGAATTCCTAAGATGTCAAGTGTGGATTTATCCCAGTCGAGGGTTTTAAGATTCATCAACATAGTTCTCGATGCATTGGAGACATCAGTGACATGTAAGCCATTCTCCACACCTCCTGTTAGGTTCCAAATTAACCAGGTGTCTATAGTTCCAAAAATGGCATCCCCTTTTTTAACAGCTTCATTCAACCCATCCACATTATCCATCAGCCACAACAGCTTCAATGCACTGAAATAAGTGCTTATAGGCAAACCACAACTCTCCACAAAATGAGTCCGTCCCCCTGGCAATTCTTTCTCTAGTTTCCTGATAACACAAATTATTGATAGAAAAGTCAACATCCGTTTGATCTAACAGTGATGCACCCAATTTATTCAACCCTTAAATTGGAAGGAAAACTCCAAAAAGAGTGATGAATGAGAATACAGACAACTTCGGAGACATTCCTACTTATCATATGAAACAAGGCACCTCGGCCTTAAATTTTTTAAGGCATAGTTAAACTCCGAGTAAAAAAAACGTGTCTTACTCGAATTATGCCAGTCAACCCCTTAATTCAGAAGCAAAACATTGCTTTCAAAAGCATACGTGTGTGAGTCTGTATGCAACAAGTAGTACTACACTCACTTCCAATTCCCAAAGTAGTTAGGTTGGCTATATGAAACTTTCTACTCTGCTCCATTTGGTCATTTTTTCATTACACTGCTCAATAATGTGTCTTTTAAGACAACTTAGGAATTCTCTAAACCTCACACCTATTCCTATACTATCAAACAATTTGCAAAGATACTAAATGGACTATGACACTGTGGACCAAATACAAGTGCGACAATAAACATGAACCTTCAAAACTTCAAAGTTTTTGTTGTCACCAATACAAATACAGGTCATGGAAAGAGATATTCTTTCTTTGATAACCGAGATATCCTCGAGGGCCAGTGGTGTTTAGTTCGAGAATAGAATTCAATTTGGTTCGAGATACAGAAAAGTAGGGATTGAATAAACGACCTGCATATAGAACTAGTACGAACATCCATCCAAACAATGGCATTGTAAAGTGGAAGACCAGTAGATTTGCTCCATACAACAGTGGTCTCTCTCTGATTAGTAAGACCAATAGCTTTTAATCCACTATCCACATTATGGCCATCAGCAGTAGCTTTATCAAGAGCCTTTGCCATGCAGATCCTCACACTCTCCACAATTTCCATTGGATCATGTTCCACCCATCTACACAAAAAATAAACAAAGCCAACGCAAATGCATGAAAATCAAGAAACCCAATTCATTAATAAAAAAGATCAAATCTTTACAACAACTAAGCCTTGATCACAAACCAATTGGGGTCGGCTATATGAATCGTCAGTAGCATGTTTCTATACTTAAGCTTAATTCATGCCATTGTGATACCAAATAAAATAAACGTGGACTATAAATTAGATATATGCAAAAAATAATAAAGATCACATCTTTACGACAACAACAACTAAGCCTCAATCACAAACAAGTTGGGGTAAGTGATATGAATATGAATCCTCACTGACAATATTTCCAATTCAAGCGCAATTCATGTCATCGTGATACCAAATAGAATAAATGTGCAAAATAAGTTAGATATATGCAAATAATAATAAAGATCAAATCTTTATACAACAGGATTAAAAAGATTAGCGATTAGTAATTACCCTGCTTGTGGATAAAATTGAGTAAACTCAACTTGATGAGATCCAACGGCTCTTGCCAAACGATCATAAATGATGAATCTAGTACTTGTTGTTCCTTGATCAATGGAACCAATGAACACTTCTTCTTCAGACATTCTTGTTTTTTTATTTTTACTGTCAAATGAATCAGAGAAAACAGAAAAGAACTCTGTGTGTGTGTGTGTGTGTGTGTGAAGAGGGAAAAGTCAGAATGGGAGCCGGTATTTATGGAATAGTAGTATTTGAAGACACTGTGAAGATAGCAATGATTGTCTTGTTTAGTGGGAAATAATTATTTTCTTGGAATTTGGAAATGTTGAAATGTGACAGGTTTATCCTATTACAATTTCTTATTCTTTAGGACTCCTAATTATTTAATCGTGTGATCAAATCATAACGATAACTTCAAGGATTAGGGAGTGTTTGACTTTGATAGCGAGAGTTTATCTTGTCAAGAAGATATATTTGTATTTATTGCATATAGTTTGTATTTAGTTGCTCCTACATATCCACTTGGTGGACATATATTTATCTAGTAGATCGAAAAAAAATTGGATAGAAGTGATCACACATAACATAATCCATCTTTAAATTATCGAGGACATGATCTTCGATATTCTTTATTTTTATATCAATATTTTCCTGGGTTGTATATCTTGTCTTTCTGAAAATACGTTTTCAAAATTATTTTTATCTAACTGAGGGTCTCTCGAAAACAACCTCTCTAGTCTCCACCTTGGTATGGGTAAAGTCTGTGTACAATCCACCCTCACTAGACTCCACTTGTGGTATATCACTGAGTATGTGTTGTTGCAGTAGTAACCTGAGAAAACAAGTTACCGAAATTGTAGACTTGAGAGGATAATTTGTTCAGACAAGTTTTCGAAATGTGTTCTTAAGCCGAGGGTCTACCGAAAACAGTCCGGAATTAAAGTCTGCGCACATCTCACTCTTTGTAGTAGTAACCTGAGAAAATAAGTTATCGAAATTGTAGACTTAGAGAGGATAATTTGTTCAGATAAATTTTTGAAATGTTTTCTTTAGCCGACGATCTACCGATAACAACCTCTCTATTTTGACGGGTTAAAGTCTGCGTACATCTCACCCTTCATATATCTCACTTGTGTGGTATCACTGCATATGTGTCAATTCACTAAATGTATGGCATATTTTTCATAGAAAATGAGTATTACTTAACTATAGTTAATTAATAGGGATGTGTATTTCATTTTATCCCTAAGCAAAATACTTTTGTTCGTTTGTTGTGCGTGAAGGAGATACAAATGTTGAGTTTGTCAAAGGTCAAAGGCGTCTAGTAGTCTTGGGTACTTATGGAAAATGAAAAGGTGCCTTTTCCACAGAGATGACATCAAAAGTTTTGGAGAAATTGAACACTTGATTTGATGATAGAATTTGATTAGGTGGACCAAGATCTGGGCAACCTCAACGACCACTTATTGTTTCCTATCTACTCTTCATTTTTCGTTTGCTAACGTAACGTCAGTTTGACTTATGACGCCTTTCACGCCTTTCCTATGACTTTAACATTGTTTTGAACCTTTTTGAGGAATGCACACATGTGACATGCAACTTGGGCTGCGTTCAGTTAGTAAATGGGGAATTTACGCTCCATGTCCACAAAAATAAATTATTTATGTGTTTGTGCCAAAAAAATTAGTTTACATGGAATACCTATGCACCTCATTTTATTTACAAAAAAGCCCATCTGGCCTGTTTTATTTACACTATGTGCCCACCCGCCCAATTTTAACTGTATACTATTTGCATTATATTGTATACATTTTTAGTATACCAAATTAAGGGAGTAAACTGTATACTAGATAGGTATACAGAAGGACTTGAGAGTATAGTGTAACAAGTATACCACAGGAGTATACTGTATACTAGATAGGTATACAGAAGGACTTGAGAGTATAGTGTAACAAGTATACCACGGGAGTATACTGTATACTAGATAGGTATATAGAAGGACTTGAGAGTATAGTGTAACAAGTATACCATGGGAGTATACTGTATACTAGATAGGTATACAGAAAGATGGGTATACAGTGTAAATAAGTTTGTGGGTAAAAATGTAATGGGTATGAAGATGTAAATAAGTAGGGTTTGATGGGCATTTTTGTAAATCCCCCTTAGTAAATATCAAAAAAATTCACCCCTTGTACTGGTATTGAGAATTTGTCCTCGTTTAAGACAATTTTAGTAAAATATCTTTGATTTATATGTAGACAATATTTTAAGTTATTTGAGAGAATATGGAAAGAGGTCAAGCACAAGCGAATGCCATTTTTGCGAAACAACTGTTGCAGGAATCAAAAAGGCCAACCAATTGGCCTGGTGTCATAGTTTTGTAATTATACCCAGTAAATAAACATTTTTCTATAGCGCCTATGGGTGCAATGCTATTTAAGGCGTAATATTGAGTGTAAATTTTTGCAGGCGTACTCATTGAACATCTGTCTCCAAAATTGAAGTTCATGGATGTTTGCTCAAATTCAGACCGAAATAGGGGTGGCAATGGGGCGGGGCAGGGCGGGGCGGGGCGGGTTGAGCCCTTCTCCTGCCAAAGTTTTGCCCTGCCCCGCCCCGCCCCATTTGGTATTTGTCAAGTTTTTGCCCCGCCCCGCCCTGCCCCGTTTGACCCGCCCTGCCCTGCCCCGTTTTGACCCGCCCCGCCCCGCCCCACTTAAATTACTTTTTTTTTTTTTTTTTATCATCAAAATTAAACTTTTCTTTTAACTTTTAATCCATTTAACATATTTCTAACTTTTTTTCTATTGAAATTTTCAAATTTGATGATTTTGGAATTACTTGAAGAAATTGAAGCTTTGAAAAAATTTATAGTATTTCAAAAGTATTACATATTTACTATATTAATTAATAGCTTAAATAGCCAATAATGGAACAATATTTCCATTATTTCCTCAACTTAATCATGAAATAAGAAAATAGTGAAAAAAGAACAAGTAAAATTTATGGGCCTCTATGTTGCCCCGCCCCGCCCTGCCCCGCCCCGAAAATTCAAAAATAAAATTTTGCCCCGCCCTGCCCCGCCCCGCCCCGTTTAACAGTTGCCCCGCCCTGCCCCGTTTACTGTTTTGACCCGCCCTGCCCCGCCCCGCCCCGCCCCGCCCCAATTGCCATCCCTAGACCGAAAGAGGGGCAACTCGTACAAAAAGAAAAGCTTCAGACCTCCACTTGGGCTTAAGTATAATGGAATCCAACTTCCGTCCACAAGGTTAATTTTATGGGATAATTACATTAAAAGACAAGCAAAAGACGAAAATTATCAAAAATGGCCCATATTTTCGAATTTTACCCGAACTGTCACCCTTTTCCCGAGATAGCAGTCGCCGCAAGTTTATACAATTTTATACAAATTTATACAATGTATAAATGTGTATATGAGAGTGAATAAATCTGTATATTAAGGATGTTTATATGATTTTTTACTTTTTTATGTATATTTTTTTATTTCTCTCATTGCTACATATTTATATATGTATATTCATGTATAATTTAATTTTTAGAGGGAGATTTGTGTGTATAAACTTGTCCAAAGCAATGATTTAGATGCAATAAACAACATAAATTCAGTAAAATACAAAAAAGTAATGGCACCATTGGCGGGGGAAGGTGTTTGCCGGTGGTTTAGTGGCTGGAGAGGGAAAAATTTGATAGCTAGGGTGTTTTTTATGAAGGAGTGCTAAAATTTGTAATTTTAGGGGTGGGTGTTATGCATGAAAAAAAAATATGGCCTCCTGTTTGTAATTTTGGGTAGTGGGCTGCCTATTTTTGAAAATTCCCCATATTAAAGTGTGTCGCGACTTGTAAAGTTTTAGTATAAAAAGTGGTTACGCCTTAAATGATATTTAAAATAAAGGCTTTTTGTAAACTTTGCACTGTCGAATACCGCTTTAGGACCCAATGAGTTCATTATGTTTGGAAAGTAAAAGACTGGTATCAAAGATAATTTTACTTCCAACACTTAAGTCCGAAACTTTTGAATAAGTATGGATGAATGTTTATTGCCCCATCACCTGCCTACTATTTACAATTGGGAATTTTTTAAATCAATTATTAAACTAAGTTATAACAAAGGTTTATAATTTAGTACTTGTATCAATCAAAGTCTTGCCCAATGTTTTTATGTAATGAAAAACGTTCTCAAGACATTAGAAAGCATATGGTATAGCGTACTTATATGTAATTATACATAAATTGTGCATATAGTATGCATGAGTATATTAAAAAGTAATAATTTTATTTATGTGACCTAGGCATTGATTAGATAGTGTAAAATTTCCAAATCCAACTTGGGATTTATCAATAAATTGGAATCCAAAATGCGTTGGGCCAATTGGTATGCTGTTAAAGTTGAAAAGAGTAAGATGGGGATATCTTCTAAGAATATAAAGTAGCAGCCCAGAGCAACCAATTGGGGTAAAATAAGCTTTAAATTCTGTAAATATTAGCTTTCGTTAGCTTCTTTTATGAACTTGACAATTTAGCTTCTTTAATTAACTTGACAATTGACATGGTCACTCGACAGCAAAAGAAAGGTAGGATTATTATGCTATGAAATATTTGTTATCTAACTTTTACGTTGGTATGCTTCTTGCTAGTTTGTAAATTCGGAGTATAAAATATATATCTTCTTACGACTTGATTGAAAATTCGCAATTGATTTAAGTTAAAACTTTTACTCCAAGTGTTTGTCGAATGAATTCTCTTCGTATTGAACTGAATTGAAGAAGGATATTAGAAGTGTGCTCTAGCTGATATCTAGCCACTGTAACACCTTATTTTAATACCCACTGTTTTATAGTAAGTAACTGTTTATTCTGTATTATTTACAATGGCTAGATATAAAAGTAGATAAACCAGCAGCTTTAAAATGTTATTACTTAGCAACCTTTAAGGTATTAAAACTAGAGTAGATGCAAGGGTCCTAAGGTCTCAAGTAAAATAAGTGGCGTGAGAAAACAAATAAAGCAAGTAAAGAACTACGTACGGTGATAAGCAATAAGTACTACTCCCTCCGTCCCAATTTATGTGACACCATTTTCTTTTTTGTTTGTCCCAAAATAAGTGGCACCTTTCCTTATTTGACAACTATTTAATGCACTATCTCTATTTTACCCTTGTTGGGCCCTACATACTTTTAAACCTACCAACAACTTTTTTATTACTCAAATCTTCTCTCTCTTACTTTTTCAAGGGTAAAATTGACACTTAACAAGGTCAATCTCTATTTTCTTAAACTCCGTGCCCGGTCAAATGGTGCCACATAAATTGGGACGGAGGGAGTATATAACTTTATTGATTTCAATACTACTACAACAACATAACCAGCATCAACTTTATTAATTGAAATGTCTTTGTTCATTAAAGCATGGAAGAAATAGGTGAGGTCGACTCCATAAGTCATGCATTAGATTCCACAGTTTGCTCTCAAATGTGTACGTACATGCAAAGGAAGAGGAGAAAAAGAAAAGAGTAACCTTAATTAGTATCGTATTTAATCATGTAAAGTACAGTATAGTATGAGAATACGTAGAATTATACAAGAAACTTGTACAGAAATATATAGGATACCGGTTAGAGTTAATATATACTCCAACTTACATGAAAGAGTACTCTCTAAACACAATTCAGCATTATTGACAAACCCCACTGATACTTTCCTATTGAATACACTAGTGCAGGTCATGCTTTCTAACAAGTAGTCATTAAAGGTGTCAAATATCATCATATATACACAGCTACCAAATCAGTACTAACTTACTCATGCTAGTGGACAAAATTGTGAGGGATTTGTCGTTTTGATATCAAAGTCGTGGTCAAACAACCATTGAAATCCGAACGTTTAATTTGGATGTTAGGAGAAACGTTGCTCAAAATGGTGAGATTAAAGTTCTGAAACAAAAAAATTTGACACTCAATGTAGCTCGAAAACGGAAAGGTCTCTTCTGAATTATGGAGATATGCCAAATTAAAGCAGAGACGGGTAAGGATGAATCTTGCTAAAATATGGGCAAACACGTCCTGAATTTGTGCATTGACGTTCAAACCTTGGCCAAAACTGGTGTATAAAGCCAAATGGTTAATTCTGCCGTGGCACAATTCTATTCGAGTGAAAAGACTAGTGTAACATGCCTTGTCTTATACGAGTATTTTGCAAATGGAAAGTAGTCAAAATTGCCGTTGATAAGGAAAAACTTTGATTTTTTAATTTTTTTTACAAATGTTATCTTAGTTATATGATACTACAACAACAACAAACCCAGTGAATCCTACAAGTGGGGTCTGGAGAGACTGAGATATACGCAGACCTTATTCCCACCGGAATGGAGACACTGTTTCCGATAGACCCTTGACTAGGAAAACAAATAACAAAATCAAACCAGAACTATCATGTTAAAGAGAAAGTTAAAAGTAAAGCATATTCACAACAAACAGATAATAGCAACAGATGTAAAGACGTCGACTAAGATGTATATCATCTATATAAGCATAATATTATCTCTAATAAGGGAAAAGATACTCGACCATAATCTACCCTTCTACTCTAATCCTCAACCTCCATACTCGCCTATCTATGGTCATGTTCTCGGTCATATGGAGCTGGGATCTTAGTTATATGATATTTTTATAAGAACACTTGTAAAGAAAACACATATACATTTGCAAGAATATCGTAAGAGTTCGCAAGGTTATTTTTTTTATTCAAATTGAAAGTGCAGGTAAAACATCATTTTTTCAATGTCTTTTAAATAACGTTATAGGGTAAAAACTGTAATGTTGACGGTACATAAAAGAAAGTTTCATAAAAAAAATATTTGAAATAATTAAATGTAATTATTAATAACAACAGCAATAACAATATTAAGGGTGAACGTTAATAACGGTACATGTAGTAATAAAAATATGGAAAGTTTACATAAATATCCGCCCATCAACAAATATTTACTTTTAGTTGTTCATAACTTTTTCTATCCAAAAACTTAATACATAAATATATATCCAAAATATTTAAAAATATATTAAACATATATCCGAAATATATATTAAATATATATATCCGAAATACATAATATTAAATATATATCCAAAATATTTAATGTATATTTATGGTTATGAAAAGAAAGAAACAACAAAAGGTGGACGAAAATAGTAATTATTCTTTCCCAACGGTTATATGGCGTAATTTTTCCTAAAAATATCAATAATGATAATATACTAATAATGGTAGTAAAGTGAGTAAAATTAATAAACAAAGGAGAAAAATATATATTAATGACCAGAAAGCGATAATAAATAAATAAATTAGAAATATAAAAGGATAAAATTGAGTGTTATTGTCTTAATAAAGGGCCATTTTATGACACTTTCATCGCGTGCAGTGATCATATTTTAAATATTTTGAATATCTCATCGTCCTATAAGTGTTTATGACAACATAAATATCATGCTTACTAGAAAATCTAATTGTAGAAGCACAAATTAATTCTTTTTAAAATCTTCTTAATATAAATTAAAATAAGGTAAGTAATTAGCTAGGTCAAGGCGAGTATTCTATTATGTTTCTTAAAAAAATTGTATATCTTATCTCGATAAATTTTTTAATTAACGGGACTTAAGTGTCACTGTAATATGGAAATTATTAAGTATGAATGACACTTGTAACTCATGTGTGATATATACCGTTGGATCATTAATCCAACGGGCCAAAAGGTGAAGGCTCATCATAATTATGATAAAGACGTTCACATTTCACAACGTCCTATACACTTGTTTTATGTAAAGCTCCATCAACTTTGGAAACACTCAGAAAAGTGTAACAACTCATTTTTCAATAGTAGCCAGCTTCTTAAATTTCTTTTAAATTCTGTCCTTCCAGCTGGTATTTTCCGGTGAGGTAGCTAGGGTTCAGGTGTATGATGGAGTTCTTGCAAGAACAAAGGGCAGAGATAGTGATACAAATACCATCAGAGTGTGGAGCAGCTGCTTCTCCAATCAACAAGAACAAAAATGCCATTTTCTCTAAAGGTAAAAGTAACTCTACCTTTATATATTTATTTGTTTCCCACATTTTATTTTTCATTTCTTTTAGCTGTTATATTATACGCACATAGCTGCACAAAATAATAAAAAGGGTTTAGGGTTTATCGTTATTGAACTTAAAAGGGTTTTAAGTTTTTAGTGTTCAGCTCTTGGGTGAGCTCAATCTTTGTTCTTTTAATCAGCTTTATTGGATTTTAGAAGAATATAATCATTTTAAAGCACTCTATACTTTAAAATTAACACTAGTCAACTTCATCTAAAAATTAACACTAAGCTAGTAAAAAAATATGATATAGTATATATAATCATATTCTGGTACATGGGCTGCTCAGTCAAGAAATGTTGTTGATGTTGTTGTTCCTATTTCAGTAAAGAATGTGGTTTATTTGAGTCAAGTTGCAGGTTAAATAAACTGCTTAGTTCACGTGACTATTATGGGTTCTGGAACATAATATTTTTTTTATCCACTGGGTTTTGAATGAGTTGTTACCGAAACATGTTTTCATAATGTCGGCTAGCTGAGAGTCTATCGGAAACATACTGTCTCTCCACTTTGGTGGGGTTAAGGTCTGCGTCCCATTTATGTGATAACATTGGGTATGTTGTTGTTGTTGAGTTTTGAATGATTTACATTATTTATAAATATAGGACATGAGCCAACTTGTAATTGAATTTGGCGCTCTAGATCCGCCCCCGGTTATTGTCATATGCTTTGCTCTTTTCTTTTCTTTTTGTGCTGAACCAACGAAACCTGTCTCATCTTATAATTTGCTCAAGCTTCTTGTTATTCTTTCATCTTTCAAAGTTGATTTATATGTCTAGGCCTAAGGTGTTTGCTGTTTCAACAAATTAAGTCTTTTATCTCTTAATGACATTTCAAATTCCTCATTTTAGGGAAAGCTGCATACACTTACTATATTCTTTACCTGATTTTATTATTAGTTGTCCCTGATCATTTTTGCTTTGATTCACTTGGTTGTGGCTGATTCTTTTGATTGAACAAGTGAGCCTAATTAAAATATTGCATGGTTTCCTTTTGAACCATTTTGCTTCACACTTAGTCTTGGATGAACTTCCTCTGAAATATGAAAAGTTAAGCCACTTAATGCAATTATAAGCCTTCTTTGCATATTCTTCCCTCGTTCGAATGATCTCATATATGTGTTTCACTTGGGAGTAGCTTAAATTGTGGAACTTCTTGGATTACTGCTATCTATGGAGTAATAATTAGGAGAGCCAAACATATTCTGTCTAGCTTACGCATGAAGCCTGTCAAAATTTTGTGCATAATAATACACATGTTTATCCTGCACAATTTTTGACAAAATTCACACAGGCACACCACACAGAAGTCTGGCATCAATTACTAGCCTTTGGAGTGGTGTAGCCATATAGGTTTAGATATTGATCTGCTGTCAATTTTCCTCCTTAATGTTTCCATTCTCAATTTATTAGCCTGTCTTGATCTTACTTTCCTCATGCATAAGTATTCTTGTAAATTAAGTTGTCTTTACTGCACTACATGCATGTTGCCTTGTGTTTTCTAAGCACTATCTAATATCTACAACATTTGCTTGTGGCAGGGGCGACATCATCCCTTTTAATTGCTGTCTTCCTGATTGCTTTTGCAATCCTGTTCTTCTAATGTGTATCTTTGGAGGCTTCAGCACTAAGCCATCCCTTGCAACTGCCATCTTCAGCGCTGTATCCTTCCTGCTTGGTGCTGTCGCTTCTATCATTCCTAGTTTCCTTGGGATAAAATTTGCTACATATGCACATGCAAGGAACACTTTGGAAATGGGAGCAGGTGCTTGGAGATTTTTTATTCTTGCATTCAGGTCATGTGTGATAGGTGCTCTCCAAGGTGCTATCTGCCTCCTGACACTATACACTGCCATTTCTCTCTTCAAGCTATACTATGGTGACCAGGAGGAGGGTCTTGCTGAGGCTTCTATTGGCTACATGTTTTGCTTTTATGCTATTACAGTACGGTATAATTTGTTACAACTCAGTCATATTGGGTTGACAGAGTAGCTCAGTCTGTCAAGGCCATCTGTCCTTCACCAAACTCCAACGGACTTAAAGTTGGTTAGGGATCAGCTGGTTAGGATTAAAGAAAAAATGGAGTGTCTACTTATGTATTTTGGAAACTTTGGTAAATCTCTGCTTGTATGTTAAGAAACAAACTCCAGTAGACTAAGTTCAGCTTTCTTATTGTGTATTGTTCCTCTGCCTAATTTGTTTTTGATATCTTCTCTGCTAACTAGGATCTACATGTGTTGGATATGTGCCGTACTTGAGCTGTTCATCCTATCTTGATTTCAAGCTGTAGAACCTCGTGGTTAATTCTTTTCTGCTCCTAGATTTTTAATTTCACCCCTTATGACCAACAAACTGAATTTAAAGGGAGAAAGAAAAGAAGTAACTTGCCCCATCTAGTAATGTTTTTATAGTACTGCCTTTAATTGCTTTAGGTGAACCCTCTCAAATATTAGAGTCAAATCATCTGGGCTTATAACATAAACTCATCTGTTTAATTCAGATCTTTAGAACTAGGACAAAAACTCCTAATGAGTGATCATTGAGAAAGCAGACAACAGCGAAGACTCGTATCCAAAATAGCATACTACTGTAATAGAAGTTGGCACCTCAGCCTTAAATTTATTAAACCATAGTTAACTCCAAGAAAATAAATAAAAGTCCAGTTAGAATTCGTCCCTAATCCAGGAAGAGAACATTGCTTAAGAAAAGTATATAGGTGTAAATGTCTATACAAGTACTCCAAAACTAGTTAAGTCGGCTATATGAAACTCCTATATATGTCTACTCTGTTCCATTTGGGTAAATTTTATTACATTACTCAATTGTGCGTCTTTTTGGACAACATAGGGGTTATCAAAAATAAAAAGTTCTCTAAAACCTCATGCTTGTTCTGCACATGTTGTGATCCCACATCGGTGGTGGGGTGTGGCTTTATTGATCTCCTTATATGACTTGGGCAATTCTACTCCCTTTGAGCTAGTTTTTGGGGTTGAGTTAGGCCCAAGGTCCATTTTCTTTATCATGGTATCAGAGCAAGGCCCACCCCATTTCAGTTTACCGATGTTGGACCCCCACCTTATGTTGTCCACGCTCCAGTTGCCAGGCCTGGGCGTGCGATGGGGTGTTGTGATCCCACATCGGTGGGGTGTGATTTTATTGGTCTCCTTATATGGCTTGAGCAATCCTCCTCCCTTTGAGCTAGCTTTTGGGATTGAGTTAGACCCAATGGTGTTGTGATCCCACATCGGTGGGGTGTGACTTTATTGGTCTCCTTATATGGCTTGAGCAATCCTCCTCCCTTTGAGCTAGCTTTTGGGGTTGAGTTAGACCCAATATCCATTTTCTTTATCAGTACAATCAAACAATTTTTAATGATACAGAAAAGACTCTGATACTAATTCTAATCGGAAAAAGAAAATTAGATTTGGTTCAAAATCAAGATATAAAAAAGAAAGGATTGATAAAAAAGACATGCAGATAGAACTAATAAGAATATCCACACAAACAATTGCTTTGGGGTTGAGTTAGACCCAATGTCCATTTTCTTTATTAGTACAATCAAACAATTTTTAATGATACAGAAAAGACTCTGATACTAATTCTAATCGGAAAAAGAAAATTAGATTTGGTTCAAAATCAAGATATAAAAAAGAAAGGATTGATAAAAAAGACATGCAGATAGAACTAATAAGAATATCCACACAAACAATTGCGTTGTAGAGTGGAAGGCTAATAGATTTAACATACAATCATGGTCTCTCTCGATTATTAAGACCAATGACTTTGAGTCCACTATCCACGTTATGGGCATAGCCTTTGCCATACAGATCCTCACACTCTCAACACCATCCATTGTGTCATGTTCCACCCATCTAAAAATAATATCAAGCCAAACGCATGAAAATCAAGAAATCCAGTTTTCACTATTGGAAAAAGATCAAACCTTTAACACACAAAAAAAGATGAGAGATTAATTAGTGATTACAAATTCTTAGCACTCTGATTGTAGTATGGTCAATGCACTTGTTAGCATCCTAGTATACACCAAGTAATTAGTGTCAGCACTTGTCACTATCGCTAAAAGTTGTTGCCAATTCTATGTTTTCTTGTAAAAATGGTAGTTATTCACATTTTGTATATTGATGATCTAAAAGTTATTAGTTGATCACATTCTTTATTTGGACGATCGAAATATCTTCACCCAAATCCTATTTTTCATGATATCCTTGTTTATATACTGCCCTTGGATCATGTCTACGGAGTGCAATTAGTGAACAACTAAACAAGTACATGTTACAAATAGGCTTGCGAATGGAAAACCCATGACTATCCATTGTCAATCTCGTGACGATTACTCAGGAATCTCAATATTGCAACATGGTGAAGAAGTTGGTTGGAGTTTAGTTTTTGGGGCACCGCGCTTTATTTTATTGTGATGTTCAATGGGATAGTATCACTTTTAAAGTGATTTTTACTGTTAATTGTTCCAAAATTAGCAACAACAAAAACTATAATAATTAGCTTGATGAAATTATACTTATGACATCAAATGAAAATTTTCAGCTAACAAAAATATGAGGAACAAATCATCCAATATTCAGTGATTGCTTGCTTAGTGTTGGAAACAGTGACGAGCATAGAATAGCTTATGATTAATTTGGTTCTTCTTCTAGAACAATATAATTAGTTAATATTACTAATACGTAGTGCTAAAGATTGCATGACGACAAAGAAGTATTTTTATCATTCAAATGAGAACGTACATTATGCAAACTACATATATGACGAATAAGATCTGTCTTAGCTAACAAGAACTATTCTATTAAGCATATTTATGTCTAGAATTCAGCTAAAAAGATGAAGATATCCTTTTAAATATGCCCGAATTCAATTCCAGTGCACTTGTATTTTGCCATGACAATAAGGCATCAGGCCAAAAAGTCCCCAATCTTGAAATATACTTCTATTTACTATAACATGCATTGCACACGTACAATAAAATGGTGCACTAGAGGGATATCATTGTAGTACTCGAAAACAAAAGTTCTAACTTCTAATCATGACATATCAGCCAAATCTCCGGAAGTAAACATATATATCAAAATATCAAAAACAACTTACTACAAGAGATAATTCACTAGCTTTATCGCTAACAGATTGTTGTCTTCTTTTTCTACGTCAATTACATTATGACAATATATTTCATGCATAATAATATACCAAAGATTTAGTGCAACGAACATGCATAGAAACTAGTAATAAAAATATTTGAGCTTTATACGAATACCAAAAACTGCAATATTTACAAATAAATATATAATATTTATCACAACATAAAGTGTCACGTTTAAGACAAAATCCTTATATAAAGTGTCACGTTTAAGAGAAAATCCTTTAGTTTAGCTAATTTGCTTTACGTTTTTAGCTCGATTTTATTTTTTAAAATTTTATAACCTTCTTAAGTAATTGAAAGAAGGTAATAATAATTAGCTAGGTAAAGTTAATTACTCTCTTACTAGTACAATATTTTCTTACCAAATTTATATCTCCAAACTACACGGTTTCACCCTCATGGCTGACTCACTAACATTTATTTTGTATACTAACATTTATCATCTTACCATATTTTCCAACACAATTACATAGTATTTTTAAGCCGTTGGATCATCCTAAAATAATGAATTAGTACATAATCTAACGGCTTAAAAACGAGGTTCCATTAACTATGAGTAATAAAGACGTGTCACTTTTCGCTATAAATATATCCCTTTATATCCTCTTCTATTTATCCGTATAAAAAAAACAGCTTTAATTTATTATTTTTTCCGGCGAGGGTTTTTAGGGTTCCGTCGAAGGATGACGTCAGCGTTGTTAACAGATCTAGGAGCAGAGATAGTGATTCCAGTGTGTGCCGCCGTTGGAATTGTGTTCTCTTTGCTACAATGGTACAAAGTCTCGCGCGTGAAAGTCACGCCAGAACAAGGCGCGTCTGCTTCGAGCAATAAAAATGGATACGATGAGTGCTTGATTGATGATGAGGAAGGAATTAACGACCAAAACGTCGTCGTTAAATGTGCCGAAATACAGAATGCAATTTCTGAAGGTGAAATTTTGTATTTTTCGTATAATCTTAGTGATTATGAATCTGTTATTTACTTAAAGTTAGTGTTTTTACCCGTATTCACTTAATTTTATCGCCTCGGGGCTTTAGTCTGGTAGTAAGAGCTCAACTGCCGTCTATTTTCCGCCCAAGTTTTGAACTGTGCGCCATTGAGTCTCGAGGATTTCTCGGTTATAAAACAATAAATATTTTTTTTCAAGCATTGTTATCGATTATGTATATTTTTTTTTTTTGGAAAGTTAAGATGTAATAGCTGGGACGGATATTGATAAAAAGGTTTAGGGTTTATCATGAGAGAACCTATGGGTTTAAGTATTGAGTGTTTAGCTTTTTGACGAGCTGGCTGTGAGACTGGATTTATCTTTCGCCGTTTTCATGTTAATCAGCTTGCCTGAATTTTGGAAGAGTATAATCATGTTTTGTGCATCAAGTAACTATAACTGGGAGTCATTGCTGATGCATCATCCTGTTTTAGTAAAGGAAGTGGCTTTTTTTAGTTATAATAAACTGAGAGGATTTGATCGGCACACTGCTTAGTTCAAATGACTATTATGCCATGGAAAAGTCTGTTTGCAGCTATCCTAGTAAACAGGATTTTATAGGCGTATGCGTTGTGTTTTTTGTTTTGCTAAAGATTCTTTTGACTATTTGCTTATCTTTCAATATTGATTTATACATGCTTTGGGTGTTTTTTCTGTTTCAACTAAGTGGAACTTTTTGTGCTGCTGTTATGTATGTTATAATTGGGAGATACTAATGTGGCCTGTCTAGCTCACGTATGAAGCCTTCAAAATTTTGTGCATAATCACATGTTTACAATTATGCTGCACAATTTTCTTTTTAAGTTTAAAAAATCACACCACACAAAAGTCTGGCCTCAATTAACTAGCATATGCAATGGTGAAGGTTTATGTATTGCTCTGTTGTAAAGTTTCTGCCTTAATGGTTGTATTCTCAATGTCTTTGGTTGCTTTGATCTTACTTTCCTCATGCATTGTCCTTCCTGTAAATTTTGTTGTCTAGACGGCTCTACATACCTTTTTTCTTGTAGCACTATCTTATATCAATATTGATTGCTTCTGGCAGGAGCAACATCATTCCTTTTCACCGAATATCAGTATGTTGGAATCTTCATGATTGCATTTGCAATCCTGATCTTCCTTTTCCTGGGTTCAGTTGAAGGCTTCAGCAGAGAGAGCCAGCCTTGTACCTATAACAAGGAAAAGATGTGCAAGCCAGCCCTTGCTACTGCCATCTTCAGCACTGTATCCTTCTTGCTCGGTGCCATCACCTCTGTTATTTCTGGTTTCCTTGGGATGAGAATTGCGACATATGCAAACGCAAGAACAACTTTGGAAGCGAGAAAAGGTGTGGGGAAAGCTTTTATTGTTGCATTCAGGTCTGGTGCAGTGATGGGTTTTCTCCTTGCTGCCAACGGCCTCCTGGTTCTGTACATTGCCATTAATGCTTTCAAGCTATACTATGGTGATGACTGGGAGGGTCTTTTTGAGGCAATTACTGGTTATGGGCTTGGTGGATCCTCTATGGCCCTTTTTGGTAGGGTTGGTGGTGGTATTTACACCAAAGCTGCTGATGTTGGTGCTGATCTCGTTGGTAAGGTTGAAAGGAACATTCCTGAAGATGATCCCAGAAATCCTGCTGTAAGCTAAACTTCTCTCTTCAGATGTGTTTATTCCTCCTGAAGAGATCTTGTCAATAATATAATTTCAATGTCTTTGCAGGTGATTGCTGACAATGTTGGGGATAATGTCGGCGACATTGCAGGAATGGGGTCTGATCTTTTTGGTTCATATGCTGAATCATCTTGTGCTGCTCTTGTGGTGGCTTCCATCTCGTCCTTTGGAATTGATCATGACTTTACTGCAATGTGTTATCCTCTACTTATAAGCTCTATGGGAATCATTGTTTGTTTGATAACCACCCTTTTTGCTACCGACTTTTTTGAAATTAAGGCTGTCAAGGAAATTGAACCAGCATTGAAGAACCAGCTTATTATCTCAACTGTTCTTATGACAGTTGGAATTGCAGTTGTTACTTGGACTTGCCTTCCATCTTCCTTCACCATCTTTAATTTTGGCGCTCAGAAGGTTGTAAAGAACTGGTAAGCGCCAAATTAATACTTGGGAATATTAATATTGAATAAGAAACCTTATTATCAATTGTCTGTGAATGAGAAGTGAGCCGCATTTTGGAATATATAGGTTGAATATGTCCACAATTTCTGATTCGTCCACTGCTTGAAATCCGTTAGTTTGGCTACTGAATACCCAGCTGTGAGGATATTTCTGTTCACAGAATAAAGTGTACATAATGATTAATGGATTGGTTTAATTATGCAGGCAACTCTTTCTATGTGTGGCTGTTGGTCTTTGGGCTGGACTTATCATTGGATTTGTCACTGAGTACTACACTAGCAATGCATACAGGTAAAAGTATTTGGTCTCACTTCATCCTATGATTTTGTGCTTGCTATGTCGATAATCTTTATGTTTGTCTTATTTCCCGTTTCCGGTTGTTACTGTTTGCAGCCCCGTCCAAGATGTAGCAGACTCCTGCAGGACTGGAGCTGCGACAAATGTTATTTTTGGCCTTGCCCTTGGATACAAATCTGTCATCATTCCTATCTTTGCCATTGCGATAGCTATCTTTGTCAGTTTTAGTTTTGCTGCCATGTACGGTATTGCGGTTGCTGCTCTAGGAATGTTGAGCACTATTGCAACTGGATTGGCCATTGATGCATATGGACCTATCAGTGACAATGCTGGAGGCATTGCTGAGATGGCTGGCATGAGCCACCGGATCCGTGAAAGAACTGATGCCCTTGATGCAGCTGGAAACACCACTGCTGCAATTGGAAAGGTTTGCAACTTACCCCGTTTGTCTTGCTTGTCATCTTGTGAGCCTTTGGGTATCCTTCTTGTTTCCAAGTTCTGCTTTACATAGTTGTTAACAAGTAGATGGCGATTAAATCTACCTGCAGGCCATAATATTTTCTATGATGCGTGTTTTATCTTTCATCTTTTTAGCCTTTCTTTCTGTTATTAAATTTTCTTCTGCATTGGCATTGTGGAGGTCCTTTTTGATGTGTCTTCTCCATTTTGTTTACTGTACACTCATTTCTTTTCAGGGCTTTGCCATTGGATCCGCTGCACTTGTGTCCCTGGCCCTGTTTGGTGCTTTTGTGAGTCGGGCTGCAATTTCAACGGTTGATGTCTTGACCCCTAAGGTGTTTATTGGTTTGATTGTTGGAGCCATGCTTCCCTACTGGTTCTCTGCCATGACCATGAAGAGTGTAGGTAGTGCAGCTTTGAAGATGGTTGAAGAAGTCCGCAGACAATTTAACACTATTCCTGGTCTCATGGAAGGCCTTGCAAAGCCTGATTATGCCACTTGTGTTAAGATCTCGACAGATGCATCTATCAAGGAAATGATTCCACCAGGTGCCCTAGTCATGCTTACTCCCCTCATAGTTGGTATTTTCTTTGGAGTGGAGACACTTTCTGGTGTCCTTGCCGGTGCTCTGGTATCTGGTGTCCAGGTATGATTAGATTCCTTCTGCTCTAAGATTTTGGGCTTAGGGTCCTGCTCAAGTTGGTCCCATCACTTTAGTCAAATGTCGGTTCTGTTTAAGAATTTTATCCAAACTCTGCTCATGTGTGTAACATTTACAGATAGCAATATCTGCATCAAACACTGGAGGTGCATGGGACAATGCCAAGAAGTATATTGAGGTATAGAAGAGACATCTATTTCCTTATGTGTTCTTTTATGTTTTCATGACACACACTCGAGTCCTTAAATTTTGATTTATTTGTCAGGCTGGTGCTTCAGAGCATGCAAAGTCTCTTGGCCCAAAGGGTTCTGATCCTCACAAGGCTGCTGTTATTGGTGACACCATTGGTGACCCCTTAAAGGACACTTCAGGCCCATCGCTCAACATTTTAATCAAGCTGATGGCAGTTGAGTCGCTCGTATTTGCTCCATTCTTTGCCACTCACGGTGGTCTACTTTTCAAGATCTTCTAGGGAAGCTGGTTGGAGCAGCTCCGAAGACTTGTGGCATCTCATTCACTCAACATCCTTCTCTAATTTCCCCAAGCATAGGATTTTAACTTAGTTGCTTGTCAGAAAGTGGATTTTTGATGACCCGATGATGATGATACTTATCACTGTACGGAGGGTAGAAGTAAATTGTCAGTCGTCTTAACATAGTAATGAGTTTAGCTTCTTTTCATACTTCATAGACAGTATTCAAATTTTGGCTATATTGTCATTATCCACGTTTAAGACAATGGAGCTACCTTTTCAGTTTTTTGTTTGTTACATAAATGGTACTTATTTGATCACGTTCTTAAGTAAATTGCTGCTTGTTTTCTACTATCACCTAGCCCCCCCCCCCCAGGGGCTTGTCGGATAAGTATACCGCAAGTATTTTATAATTTCTGTTGCTCCATGTTAACGTGTCTATCAGCAGCGTTGTGGCGAGCTATCTCGTTATCTTTAGTCCACAGAAAAGCAAAGTTTAGTTCATCGCCATGGTCAGTAATAGAGTATTATCGGAGGAAGAAATAGAGTTTGCTTATTTGAGACTACATGACATTCATGTAATGTAAGGCTTGGTTCGTTTATCGAAAGCAACTTAGATGTTTGGAAAAGATTTTTACTCATGGCGCCTATACTGTGAAATGAATCTGATCTTTGTGTAGAAAGTTTGCGTGGGAGCCAATTTTAGGTGTGCTTAGTCAATCTTTCAAACCTACTTATTTTTTAACTACTATATTAAACTTCAAACCTCCTATGTTTAACTTAAAATATGAAGGTTTGAAGTTAAGATCTCTGGTTTTAAGTTGAACTTTAAACTTGAATGTTTGATTTAAGAACAGAAGTTCAATCGAAAAAGTCCAAAATAGTCCCTTAAGTTTGACCATTGGATTAAAATGGTCCTTTAAATATCAAGTGGAGCATTAATAGTCCTTCAAGTATGCAAAAAGTGGTGCACTTTTAGCCCCCGTTTGTTTATAGTCTTTGGGGACATTTTTTGGGAGTTTTTGGGAGAAAAATTGTTTGTTTATGCTATTTCATCAAAACTTCTCCCAAAAAGTCCCAAAAACTCAAAAAGTGCTCAAAGGTTGTTTTTGGGAAATTTGAAAAACTACTCACAAAACTTCAACTATTTTTTCAAGTAAATTCTATGTCCAAACACAACTTCAAGTTCCAAAAATTATTTTTCAACTCAACTCCAAAAACTCAAATTCCCAAGTTTCAACCAAATCTATGTCCAAACGCTAGCTTAGTCTCTGTTAACATTTTCTATTAAAAGCTCACAGGAGGGTTCATGCTTGTTTCTCTTTTACTTTCTATTTATTACGTCAACCTAGCAACACATAAACCATCATGCATTTCAATCGTATTTATAATTTTCTAGGGATTTTGTAAAGTCGATAAAAAATCATCATCCAAAAATAACAGAACTAGAGTATTATTATTTTCCAAACATGAGTTAGCTTAATCTGATCAATTAGTTGTTGCCTAGTAGTAAGAAATATCAGTCTTGTACTTCTAGTTTTTTGTCCTCATTAGTAAGTCAACAAATTAAGCCTGTAAATATATAGAAAAAAAAGTCATATATACTTACTCATTGAGCCTCATTAGTCATTAGCGATGATGCAATGTCAACGTAATATAGCGCTATATGAATAACTAAATTCAGATAATGCTGTAAAAAGCTTCCATCAAATGAAACTACAAATCTCGTTAAGGTTGTGGTGAGAGGAAACCAATGAGGATGAGGTTGAACCATTAAAGAATACAGCTAAGTTACAGAAAGCCCTAAGCTTTTTGAGTTGACTGGTGTGTTGCATGGTTGACTTGATTAAGAAAAAAAAAAAAAACAAGCATGGACTCTCCCCTTTAAACAGAAAGTATTAGCAAAGACTAAAAGTGGACCACTTTTACATACTTGAAAGACTATTAGCGCTCCATTTAATATTTAAAGGACCATTTTAATCCAATGGTCAAATTTAAAGGATGATTTTGGGCTTTTCCTCGAAGTTCAACGAGCGGTTAAAACTAAATAATTTTTAAAAGTTGATTAGAACCTAAAATAGGCTGTTCATGCACTTCCTGACATTTGTAGATCTTTCAGAACTGTAATGGGCCTAAAAAGAATTGATTTAGGGAACATTTACAAGAATAGGATATTTTTTGGTGCTCGTCAGAAATTTTACCCCGTAAAGGAAAAGTCTTATAAAAATGATTTTTTCTAGCATCGTCAAATCTCTCTATTAGCCACGATTAGAAAGTATCTGATGGGACAAAAAAAGGTGTCCTATTTCGGTAAATTACCCCTTATCATAATGGAAACATGGAGAAAATCGGATGAAGTGCAAGATTAGCAGTTCCTTAATACAAGTATTTAGGCTTTAACCAGTAATTTAGTTCTGCACTAAAAAAACTAGTTTATAAAACATCATTCCTGAAGTCTTAAACTTGAAAAATTGAACTTTGTGACATAGTAGCTAAAACGTAAAAATATAGCCCTTAAGGTGGCTAACTGGTGTCATTTCCACGACAAAATCTCATCACAAATTCAATATTTGTGTGATAAATTTGATAGATTACATGCATCAAATTCCTCGTCACCAAACTATCAGGTCGCTTTTACTGTCTTTTTATTGTTGATTACATAGTTAAACTCAATCCCCACTATAAATATTTGTTAACTTTATCCCCTTTTGTCTCCTAATTTTCATTTAAATTGAGGTAACACCCATTTCTTTTTGTACAATTGTAATTGTGATTCTCTTCTATCGGAAATAACTTCTCCATCTCGGGTAAGGTCTGTATACATATTACCTTTCCCAGACTCCACCTGGATATGTTGTTGTATTAAATAACTGATTATGTTTAATGGGTTTCTGTTAATTTGATGTGATTTTTAGATTTGATCATGGGTAATGCTTCTTCAATGTTGACTCAATATGATATTGAAGATGTCCAAGACCACTGTAACCATCTTTGTAATTTCTTATTACTTGTTTTTACTATTCTTGTTATTATATTCCTTTTCTTGCATAGGTTATTAATTGTCTTAAAAAAAAACAGTTTCACAGCAGGAAATAGTGTCATTGTATCAGAGGTTCTGTCAACTTGATCGAAATTCAAAGGGTTTTATTTCTGCTGATGAGATTCTATCAGTTCCCGAATTCGCAATGAATCCACTCTCTCAGGTTTTGCTTATTAACTTTTTGTTGTATTATTTAACTACTAATAGTAGCTATGTTGCTCGGACTCTACAAAAATGTTGCTGGATGTGTGTTGGATCGTCCAAATGTAGTGTAACTTTGGAGGATCCGACGCGGGCGTGGTATCAATTTATTAGCGTGTACGAGCAACTTAGACTAGTAGTAATATGTTACGGGATATTGGTATAATTCTTGTTGGTATACTCTCTCAAGTGATTGATAATGTGAAACATATATTTCCAGAGATTGCTTAAGATGGTGGATGGCTTGAATTTTAAGGACTTTGTGGCATTTTTATCTACTTTCAGTGCTAAAGCGAGCATGGCACAGAAAATTGAACGTAAGTTAAGTCTTACTTTGTGTTAGATTTTCTCAACTTGAGCTGAAATGTGTACAAAGGCGGATATTTTGTTTCTACTTGGTGACATCGTAGATTTGTAAATCCATTAGCTGGATGCAGATATGCACCTAGACATATTAATATCATGTTTTGTAGTATCAAGCAAATCAGTTAGATGTTATGAAGATCCTTGTCTCAACTTTCTTTTGTGGGTAATTGTGCCACGAATCTGCTACTGTGGTTGAAAAGAAGATGCATTGGTGCCTGGGGACTTGTAGGTCTAGAGGTTGTAACATACCAGTCAGATTGAACCAAGTATTCTTACAAAAACAATTATACTGATTCTTCTTGTATTGCTGAATTGTATTTTGAAATGAGAGATTTGTTATTTACCTAATATAATTTCCATACCTCCTTTTTCCCTTTTCTTATCACTAACTTCTTCAGCTACCATTTTGTCTTAGTGATCTTCAAAGTATACGATTCTGATTGCAACGGGAAGGTGACCTTTGATGACATAATGGAAGTGCTTCGCGATTTAACTGGATCATTCATTTCAGACAAGCAAAGAGAGGTGATTTACAACTTTCCTCCTTCCCACACTCTCTTTCCGAAAGAAGAGTTTTGATAATATGCTATGCTAGACTTCATCAGTTCCATATACGTACGTACAGCCAGTCCTAAATCACGAGTTCGAATTGCCCTAAATAGCCTATACAGCTTTTAATCATTCCATTTCTTGACATTGTTAAGTGAATTTATAATCTTTAATAGCTTGGTTCTTTACCATGATCGTTTGCTTGTGCTTGCTTTTATTTTGAAGTACCATAACTAGTACTCTGTCAAAAGAGTTACCTATAAGTATATAAAATATGCCAAAGAAATATAAGTCTGAGAATTCTTTTCCTTATCAAGATATCAAATTAAATCTGAAAATCTTGTTTTGCCCCTCTCTTGTCTTTAAAGCTAGTAGTACTTGTTTCACTGTTGTTACTTTCCTGTCTTCCCATTTTAACGCATCTTCTCACTTTACTAGCTTTGGTTCCTAAGAATCTCGTCTACCTATGTTTTAATGAAAAGGTCTAAATGCAGTAATTAGATGTAAGGCTCTAAAATGTAGGTAGTAGAGTCATGAACTGCTACTTACCCTGCTTCCTTCTTTAGTAGCTTCTGAGTTGTAAGATCTCACACTTTTTGCTTCATAATTTATGTTATGCTCTATCTGGCGTCGAAGTGGAGGAGCAATTAAAATAAGGCTGGGCAATATATGATAGAGAAAGTTATATAATTTATGTCAGCAATACCTTACCATACTTTTAAAAAAAAGTTTATGTCTGCTAGTAAAGTGCTCCGGTCAATGAGATTGAGACATTGGGAGGGTGGTTCTTGGCCAATATCTGTTGAAAAAGACCATTTGAGGATAGTTTGTTAAAAATTTTAAACGTTTGATGTTAGCAATTGACATGTTAAGATCCCAAACTTTCAATGTGTGTTTGGCTACCGTAACTCTCCTTTGTATCGTTGTATGGTTAATTTCCTCATGATTTGCTAGATCTTTTTGCAGATAAAAATGTTGTATTCGCATGTGCAGTCTAGAAGTTTGATTATTTTTTTTGACACAACTCACTGTGTCTACATCCTTGAGTAAAAACCGTTTTGACTTTCTAAATCTCATGTGAATCTTGTAGCTGTCTGGCTTATGCAGCTGGAGTGTGTCAGTTGCTATTTCGTAGAGTTTTTGAATAAGTGAATCTGATTAGTTCCTAGTCTGTGTTTGATCCGGGTTGCAGGAAGTGTTGAGCCAGGTCTTGCACGAGGCTGGTTATACAAGGGACTCTTTATTGCTGTTGAACGACTTCATTAAGGTAAGATTCAGGTTTTTTTCTCCCTGGACTGGGAATACAAAAATATAAATGATTTTTATTAACTACTGTTTTGTGTGTTTGGCGGGGCACATGTTAACGAGAAAGATTAGAAGTATGTTAGAATTAAGAAAACATGGTCCTTGTTCCTTAGAAGCATTCTGATATCTGAAGTGTTAAAAGATTTACATTGAGAGACATCGTAATTGTGCAAGCTAGGGCCCTAGTCTTCACTGGGAGATTGTATTTCTCCAAGTAATCTTTCTCTTTTCCATTACTGGGTAGTGCTGTCTCTTATGGGCTTTGAACTTTTTGTTTGCTTATGTTTTCAGATCATGGACCATCCTGGTTTGAAGATGGAGGTAGAAGTACCAATTGACTAGCTACATCTGCAATTTCATTCGCTACAATTCTCAGATGTTTCTGTATAAACGCTTTCTATTTTGTCGAATTCGCGCATCTGCGTTGTCAGTCTTGTTTTTTTTCTCCATTTTCTGTTACTGGTGGGTAGGGACTTGGGCATCATGGACGTGTAATTAAAATAAAAGATTATGGAAAATCTTGAAGATGCTACCATTATTCTCATTTCTTGCTGACTATTGAGTCAATAACTTACAGAAATCTGATTTAAACCAACCTTAAGCTGGCAAAAAGAGACACGAACTTCAAAGATGCATACAAGCTTAGTAACTTTAAATATTGGAAGAGCTTATTAAGTCTCGGGCCCCCTTACTAGGGAATATACTATGGCAAAAGTTTCTGACATTACTAATGTCCATACTTGGGATCTATCAAAGATTTCCTTTCCATTGCCAAGTGACATTGTAGATGAGTTTCAAAACTCTAACCCCTTAGAGGTCGTTTGGTAGAAAAACAGTTATACATGGATTAACAATACATGGATTAGTAATGCAGGGATTAATAATACAGGGATTAATAATGCAGGGATTGTTTTTAGTCACGTGTTTGGTGTATTGTATTATAACTTAAACTTATCTTTGGTATAAAACTGTATAAAGTTTTGTTTCCAATTATACCCTTGAATTCTTATCCATATATTAAAAACAAGGATTTGATGGTGGGTATTTTTGTCATTTCATGATTTATCCATGTATTAGTAAACATGGTATTACTAATACCATATATACCTTGGTATTAAGTTATACCATATTTGGTGTACTAAATAATACATGGATTACTAATACTTCATTGATTTTTACTACCAAACAAGAGCTAAAACTTAATACATGGATTAAGTTAGTCAATACCTTATACCAAACGACCTCTTAATGCAACCTCATGACATCGATTACCCCATTTGGGCCGTTAACAGAAGTGGTCTCTATTCCATGAGCTCTACTTATAGCATTATTGACCCTCCTTATAATTCTAACACTAACTTTACTTGGATTTGGGAGATGAATACTCTTAACAAAATTAGATATTTTCTATGGCAATGTCAACATGATAGACTACCTACTCAAGCCTATCTCTATAAAGTTGGCATTAATATTGATCCTATATGCCCAATATGTAAAAACCAAATAAAATTTTCTTTATCACATCTTCGTAGGCTGCACCATTGCAAAATTCTTTTGGAGAGAATGTTCTATTGATATTAATATCCCTGATAGACAGGATTGATTACACTGGTTACGTAATTTGACTATCACCACCCGAAGTAACCATTACTCTTGGAAGGAATTCATGCCTTTTGCCTTGTGGAATCTATGGATAATAATAATAATAATAATAATAATAATAATAATAATAATGATAATAATGTTCATAATCGTGATTCAAATAATACAATCTCTGCTATGACCAAGTCCATCAAAGAGTCATCGAATACAAACTCATGACTTCAAAAGAGCCTAGGAAATTTCATACCAAATGCATTAAAATTTCATGGTTTCCCCTAAACCTAACAAAATTAAACTTAACATTGATGGATCTTTTAACCACCATAATGGATCTGCCAGCATAGGGGGAGTGTTTAAAAATTTCAAAGGTGATTGGATTCTAGGCTTTCATAAAAAAGTATATGGTTATAATCACACTCATGTTGAATTATTAGACCTTCAATATAGCTTACTTTTGGCTCTACAACAAAATTTCACTCCCCTTGAAGTTGAAACAGATTCTACCGATATTCTCAAATTGCTTGATAAACCTACACCCACTTATCTCTATATTATTGTCAATTGCAGGTTAATGATGAGCAAGCTGGGAACGCCAATGATCAGACATAATTTTCGACAAGGCAACAAGGTCGCGTACTTAATGACTCAAGGAGCTCCCATTCAGTCCAATCCAAATACTATCATCCACTATATAGTGCCACCTATTTTCGTTCATAAGCCTTTGTTTTAAGATAGCTCTAGCACATATTTTGTCACCACCATCTCGGAAAGTAACTGTAATAGCTTAGCTTCCTTAGGTAATTTGAATGTGCTTAGTGTCATTCCTATGTCTAATATTGTTGAATCTAATGTTAATGTTGTGGATCACACTAGTATTCACATGAACTCTCTATGTAATCCTACGTAATATTATTAATGCAAATCGTGTGTTTACCAAAAAAAAAAAAAAAAAAAAATCTCCCGTACTTAAAACTTAAAATTTTCTATTTCGAAACTTTATCTTTTTCCTGAGGTGGATTCATATTCAAACACATTTCAACTTTCACCAAATTTTAGGATACAATTAGTGCTTGTATTTTCCATAGGATAGTTATGCAATAATTATAAGGTCTTTATGCGGTGAATATTAATAGCGAAGTGCCATTTGTAATAATAATGTATGAATTATTATGTGGAAAATAAAATAATACACAAACAATTAAGATTGCATGCTTTAAGGTCACTTTTGTCTTTAAATACTTTTAAATCTGTAATCCTAATATACACATAGCAGTATTCCACATTTTATTATGGATAAAATAGTATATAAATACTTTGATCACTTAATGCGGGTATTATTTAAGTAGTCGATCAAATACTATATAAGTTTATGCAGAAATATTCATACATATATACACAACCGGGCATAGAAAGATATTCCTAATCTAGTTTTCCTAAACATTAAATCACTGTATTTTTCCTCTTTTCCTAAACTTACTTTTACCTACATAATTAACACAAAAAAAAAAGAGTAAATTCAGAATTAAAAGTTTATAGGGTAATTTTCACAACTCACATAACTAAAAGATTGTCTGCACCAAAATTACACAACTTTATTTTGTCATTAAAAGTCAAGCAACTATCAACTAAGTAAACCAAATGGTCACAATAGTCGAAAATGTAATTTCAGTGGCATCTTTTTTTTAAAGTATTTTTTCTAAAGTTTTAAATTTTATAAACAAATGACCGATAAAAAATTAAACAAAATGAAGATCCACCAATAAAATCTTGGCTAGATTATCTAATTTTTCGTTATGTTCATAGATTTCATCAAAATAAAAATTTTATCAAGAAAACAACTATGTAATATTTACCATTATTAATTTATATACAAATCAAAACGAAAAAGGCCACATATTAATTCTAATGGGTTTTTTTCGTCCGCCTCGTCTCGACCTCTTCATTTTTTGTGGGGTAAGTAGGTATATTTATCGCTCTTTCTATAATATTATTGGGTATGTTATTGTTGTATTCTAATGGGTATCCAAATGGTCCTGGACTGAAGTTCTATCTGAAATTCAATCCATATGGCTCTGGACTGAAGTTCTATCTTTAAGGACTGAAATTCAGTTAACATGACCCTGGACTGAAGTTCTATTTTTTAAGTAAAAATGAACCCAAACTAAATATTTTGATATTAGTGGCCTGTGCCCAAAACCATTGTCAAAAATGGACTTTCGTGCACTTCCCCCTTAGAATGGAATACCCCAAATTCTATCATATACTATGACTAAAGATAAGGTAACATTACCAACAATTGTGCAACATTCCTTAGGCCTTATCTCCCACAATCTTGATTTCCAACAATGGCGGCAACTTTCCTCACCTCCTCTCAATCTTACCCATTTTCCTTGAAATCCCACTTCAACAATTCATTCATAAACCCCACCACCCAACTCAACAACCCCAAAAAGACCAAAACTTTAACAATCAGGTCAGCAATTAGCAGAACAAAGAAAGAAGAAACAGTTGAAACAGTGAAAAACCAACTTCAAGATTGTCAACTACTAGCAGGTATAAGTTACAAAGGATTAACAGTGAAACAATTTCAAGAACTCAGGGCAACATTACCTGAAACTACTAAACTTTTAGTTGCTAAAAATACTTTAGTACTTAAAGCTATTGAAGGTACAAAATGGGAAGCTTTAAAACCATGTATGAAAGGAATGAATGCTTGGTTATTTGTACATAGTGAAGAAATCCCAGCTGCTTTAAAGCCTTATAGAACTTTTCAAAAAGAAAAGAAATTGGAAGAAAATGACTTTACTGGTGCTGTTTTTGAAGGCAAGTTTTATGGGCCTGATGAGTTTAAGGCTCTCGAAACTTTGCCTACTCGCGCTGAGATTTATGCTCAGCTTCTTGGATCGCTGAATGGACCGGCTTCTGCTGTTGTTGGTACTATTCAAGCTCCTGCTAGGAACTTGGTTATGGTTCTTAAGGCTTATGTTAAGAAATTGGAGGAAGAACAAGCTGGAAGTTCATGATTTTGGTTTTTTGTAATTCAAGAATATGGTATGTTAATGTTATGTTAATTTGATTTGAAATTTTGTTGGATGATTGAATTTTGTAAATTTTGTTTTTGGTTGGAATTGTAACTGATCTTACATTATATTTGGCCCGAGTAATGTGATCAGTTTAGTACGGAGTGACATGGCGTGTGAGGATTCGTATAGCTGACCCCGAATTGTTTAGGACTGAGGCGTTGTTGTTGGTAGAATGGTAATTAATCACTGTCATTTCTCCTGATTAATGTCCTTATGTTAGGCTGATAAAAGTTGGGCTATTTCATAACTATAAGAGGATTTGTGTTCTATGATTTGTGCTTACAGCACTTCCCGTTATCGCTGATCCAAGAAGATAATTTGTTTCCTTCCTCAGTTCGCTATATTGTCAATAAAAAGATAGCCCGGTGCACTAAGCTCCCGGTATTTGTGGAGTCGAGGGAAAGACCAGACTACGTTGCATCTATTGTAGGCAACCTTACCTTGCATTTCTGCAAGAGGTTTTCACGGTTTGAACTTTTGACTTCCTGGTCATACAACGACAACTCTTACCATTCTCCCCTTCCTATATTGTCAAATAGAACTGTAATATATTAAACAAGCAGTTATCTTATCTTTAAAACAAGCAGTTATCTTATCTCTAAAACAAGCAGTTATCCTCTCCATTGTAAGACACATCTTCCACTTTGTAATTAGAAAAGGCTGAAGCCTCTCACTTTGTCGCTCAGTACACACCTCCTCTTTTCCCTTTCCTGCGTTGCAAAAGCAACTTTAGTTTTGTGTGGCTAGTACTCTGTCAAAAGAGTTACCTATAAGTATATAAAATATGTCAAAGAAATATAAGTCTGAGAATTCTTTTCCTTATCAAGATATCAAATTAAATCTGAAAATCTCGTTTTGCCCCTCTCTTGTCTTTAAAGCTAGTAGTACTTGTTTCACTGTTGTTACTTTCCCGTCTTCCCATTTTAACGCATCTTCTCACTTTACTAGCTTTGGTTCCTAAGAATCTCGTCTACCTATGTTTTAATGAAAAGGTCTAAATGCAGTAATTAGATGTGAGGCTCTAAAATATAGTTAGTAGAGTCATGAACTGCTACTTACCCTACTTCCTTCTTTAGTAGCTTCTGAGTTGTAAGATCTCACACTTTTGTTTCATAATTTATGTTATGCTTTATCTGGCGTCGAAGTGGAGGAGCAATTAAAATAAGGCTGGGCAATATATGATAGAGAAAGTTATGTAATTTATGTCAGCAATACCTTACCATACTTAAAAAAGTTTATGTCTGCTAGTAAAATGCTCCGGTCAATGTGATTGAGACATTGGGAGGGTGGTTCTTGGCCAATATCTGTTGAAAAAGACCATCTGAGGATAGTTTGTTAAAAAATTTAAATGTTCGATGGTAGCAATTGACATGTTAAGATCACAAACTTTCAATGTGTGTTTGGCTACCGTAACTCTCCTTTGTATCGTTGTATGGTTAATTTCCTCATGATTTGCTAGATCTTTTTGCAGATAAGAATGTTGTATTCGCATGTGCAGTCTAGAAGTTTGATTAATTTTTTTGACACAACTCACTGTGTCTACATCCTTGAGTAAAAACCGTTTTGACTTTCTAAATCTCATGTGAATCTTGTAGCTGTCTGGCTTATGCAGCTGGAGTGTGTCAGTTGCTATTTCGTAGAGTTTTTGAATAATTGAATCTGATTAGTTCCTAGTCTGTGTTTGATCCGGGTTGCAGGAAGTGTTGAGCCAGGTCTTGCACGAGGCTGGTTATACAAGGGACTCTTTATTGCTGTTGAACGACTTCATTAAGGTAAGATTCAGGTTTTTTTCTCCCTGGACTGGGAATACAAAAATATAAATGATTTTTATTAACTACTGTTTTGTGTGTTTGGCGGGGCACATGTTAACGAGAAAGATTAGAAGTATGTTAGAATTAAGAAAACATGGTCCTTGTTCCTTAGAAGCATTCTGATATCTGAAGTGTTAAAAGATTTACATTGAGAGACATCGTAATTGTGCAAGCTAGGGCCCTAGTCTTCACTGGGAGATTGTATTTCTCCAAGTAATCTTTCTCTTTTCCATTACTGGGTAGTGCTGTCTCTTATGGGCTTTGAACTTTTTGTTTGCTTATGTTTCCAGATCATGGACCATCCTGGTTTGAAGATGGAGGTAGAAGTACCAATTGACTAGCTACATCTGCAATTTCATTCGCTACAATTCTCAGATGTTTCTGTATAAACGCTTTCTATTTTGTCGAATTCGCGCATCTGCGATGTCGTCCTGTTTTTTTCTCCATAAAGATAAAAGTTTATGGAAAATCTTGAAGTATTATTCTCATTTCTCACGAATTATGTATCTTTTCTTGCTGACTATTGAGTCAATAACTTACAGAAATCTGATTTAAACCAACCTTAAGCTGGCAAAAAAAGACACGAACTTAAAAGATGCATACACGCTAAGTAACTTTAAATATTGGAAGAGCTTATTAAGTCTCGGGGATATGTCTAAATACATTATGCATTGTGCACGCGAACTATCCTTAAAGGATAGTATCCTTGGTACGTGTCAAGCTAAATTCTATTCTCCAAATTTCCAACATAAGCTACATAAACACATTCAAATAGAAATGAAAGCTCCAAAGAGGAAGGAGCAATCTTGAATATGTAGTTAAAATATGGAACATACAGTAGTTTAGTGCTTTTAAATCGTGGCAATGAACCTATACTAGACATAAAACTAGAGTAAATTCCAGTTTACCTCATTAACCTTTTGAAGGGGAACGACAGCCCCCTTTAGGTTGGGAAACGGTACCCTATTTACCATCATAATGGGAACATTACCCCCTTTAAATCAAATTTCAGTGAATGAGGAAAAAAAAAAAAAAAACAGAGAGGAGGGTTCGTGTAGGCATTTGACATACATTGACAAAGAGGTAATATTCTTTTATATAATTATCTTAAAATAATTTCTTACTTAGTTTTGTTAATATTAATTATCCTTAAGTTATGCTTAATTAATTTATAAGGAATAAAGATTCAGGTAGTACTTTAAAGTAAAGATGTTGAATATTTGCAAGATGCATTCGTATAAAACAAAAGCTATTACGTTATAAATAGCCGAGTGAAGGTTGCTCACTCTACCAATCTAATAATCCAACTCAACAAATTTAATAAGTCAATTTCAATAAATTGTCATGACTATGCAATTCAATTGTTCCAAAACGACTTAAAAAAATAAAAATACCAAAGAACTTCAATTATCATAATATAAAAGCTAAACCATCCATCACAATTTGGACTATACATCACTCAGCATCTTACAAGCATACTCAAGGTCGTTATCCCACTCACTATGCGAGTTCCAACGCAATTTTGCACAAGTCGTCCAGTTACTGAGGCTTGAGTTGAAAACACATGATTGTCCGTGCAATATTGAGATGTTCTAGGTTGTGTATCTGAAGATAAAATTTGATTAATTTTAGGTGGTTGAACTTGAAAACAAAAATTAAGTTAGGAAAGAAAAATTGTTGATAATTCATTATTAACATAAAGTATGAAATTTAATTTACTTGTGAGACCTGTAAAATTGATTTGTGTTTGAAATAAAACCCGTAACTTAAAACTCAAAAATTTTAAAAGGCAAGGCATGCATGTTAACATGCGCCAACGTGCACCAGTTAGAGTAACAAAATAGTACTACTTCAAATTCCCTCTGAAATTCCTATTCGTCCCTTTAACGCGCGCTCTCTCTCTGTCTTAAAAATCTCTTTCTCTGAAGCTTTCTGAACCATAGGACCAAAAGAAAAAATGTTTTGGTGCTTATTGTCAGTTATTTGTTTTATTTTTGTTATAGGTAGCTTAATTGTAGATTCTGCCATTGATGACACTTTCACCTAGATTCCCACTCTATGTCTGAGTTCTGCTTACGCTTATTTCTACATTAACTACGTAGACTCATTCATGCGCTTCGATGCGATACCTGTACCCATTGCACCACCATATCTCAAGTTCATCGCTCCCATAGGTCCTACTATAGCAGTAGGTACTACCATCGCGTTACACTTCCGAGATCCTGCGGGACTGTGCTTGTATATTTTCTTTATGTCGAGTGTGCTCTGTGTTTACGCTAACGTGATGTTGTTTAGGCCGGTTCACACAGATTTTGGCTTATTTTATCCAGTTATCGGGATTTTGCTGGGTGTGTCTATACGAGATTTCGAATTGGAGCATTTTTGTACCGGGCTCGCCGTGGTTGTTGCACTCGAGGCTATGTGGACTCGAGCCCTTTTTGATGGAGTGTGAGGCAACTTAACTTGCTGCAATAGAGGATTTCGAGTTTTGCTTTCAAATTTTGGCTGATAGCTTGCTTAATTTTTCTGAGTTCTGGTTTGCTACTTCCACAATCTAGTCCAGTTGTTCGTATTAACTTTGAAACTCTATATATGTAGTGTCAATATTGGAGTGTTGTGTTGTTCATATCAACTTTGAAGCTCTTTATGTTGTGTCATTTTACTGTCATTGTTGCTTTTAGTTTCTCTTGTGGTGTTTGAAGATTAGGTGAAATATGAAAGATTACTTACAAACTAAGCAATACCAGAAGTTTCTAGAACTAGAGAGAGAGAGAGAATAAGTTAGCTTCTCTATCACTGAAATGAAGAAAATGAATAATGTGTATGCTACATCAGTAAGGTTGCCCCTATATATACACTATGGGAAAATTAGTAAAAGCACATAAATACATGGGTCGGATCATTACATGTGGGCTGACTAGACTGGGCTAAGTGGGCCACTATACAATGCAGTCTAAGGAGGATCGAAAACTGGCCCAACATCCTCCCTCAAGTTGGAAGTGGGTAGAGGAGCCACTCCCAACTTGGATAACTGATGAAGGTGAGCAGGCCCAGGCAATGGCTTGGTAAAAATGTCGGCAAGCTGAGCTCCAGTGGGCACATAGGTGAGAGAGATAAGCCCCTTCAATAGCTTTTCACGAATAAAATGGCAATCCAGCTCGATATGTTTGGTCCTTTCATGAAACACAGGGTTCTTGGCGATGTGAATAGCAGATTGGCTATCACAATGAACATAGATAGGAGTGAGACCATCAATAGCCATGTCCTCGAGAAGTCTGCACAACCAGGTAAGCTCAGCAACTAGGCGCCCGATGAATCGGTACTCTACTTCAGCTGAAGAAAGGGACACAGTAGTCTGCTTCTTGGACTTTCAGGATATGGGACTGCCACCCAATAAAATGAAGAAGCCACTAACCGACCTCCTAGAATCCTGGCAGGCTGCCCAATCTGAATCACAAAAGGCCTGCAAGGTGAAACCAGGAGCATCAGGCATGTAAAGGCCTAGACCAGGGGAGCCCTTCAAGTACCTCAAGGTGTGTAAAGCTGCCTCAAAATGAGGCTGTCTGTGGTGTTGAAGAAACTGAGATAAATGCTGCACAGCAAAAGCAATGTCAGGGCGAGTATGAGTCAAGAAATTTAGCTTTCCAATCAACTTTCGATACAGAGTGGGGTCAGAAACAGGAATCTCAACATCTGCACTAAGTTTAACCCCTGCAGGAAGAGGGCTAACACAAGGGTGTTGCTCAGTGCAACCAAACTCAGCCAGAAGATCCATAGTGAACTTCCTCTGGTTAACAATAACACCAGAGTCAGTGTGAAGTACTTCCAGACCCAAAAAAATAATGGAGCAAACCAAGTTCTTTTATCTTGAATTGGTTGTCCAAATGAGATTTCAAAGAAGCAATAGCAATAGTGTCACTGCCATTAATGAGGATATCATCAACATAAACAGCCAGGAAAACACATCCAGTAGCAGACTGTTTAAAAAATAGTGAATAATCATTTTTGGAATGTTGAAAACCCAAAGAGTGGAGACTTTCAGATAATTGGCATACCATTGTCTGAATGCCTGTTTTAAACCATAGAGAGACTTGTTTAGTTTGCATACCAGATTGGGAGAAGTGACAGACATCCCCTGAGGGATTTTCATATAGACCTCCTCATGGAGATCACCATGCAAAAAGGCATTATTAACATTCAATTGAGATAAAGACCAGTGATTTTTAACAACACAAGCAATAAGACATCTGATAGTAGTCATTTTTACCACAGGAGAAAAAGTCTCAGTATAGTCCAGACTTTCCTTTTGAGTATCACCTCTAATAACTAACCTTGCTTTAAACCTTTCAATAGAACCATCAACTTTATGTTTAACTTTATAGACCCATTTGCAAGGAATGCAATGTTTGCCGGGGGCAAGGGTACTAAAGTCCAAGTGTGGTTGGCCTCCAAGGCATAAAATTCCTTGGCCATGGCTTTCTGCCACCCTGGATGGAGTGCTGCCTGATGGTATGAGGTGGGCTCTTGCACAGAAGAAATAGACTGAAGCACAGACTGAGAAGAAGCTGTCAAGGCAAAGACAGGGCACAACCTAGGGAGAAGAGTAGAAGAGGAGATGGAAGAAAGAGAAGGAAGAGAGATAGGGCCAGCAAAGTTGCACACAAAATCTTTCAAGAAAACAGGTGCAAACCTAACCCTAGAAGACTGTCGGGTAGAAGGAATATGAGGTGGTAGAGGTGAGGGACGACTATTAGAGGAAAAAGAGGATGATGAAGTGGTGGAAGGAGAGATTGCTGGGGAGTTAAGTGGAGGAGAGTGATGAGAGTATAGAGAGGGAAGAACAGATGTATCTGTGTGAGTGGTACAAGGCTGAGGAAAGTCTGGAAAACAGGAAGGATAGGATGGTGGAGTGTAAAGTCGTACCCTTACTGCTGGGGTGGGGCTCTGTCACGACCCAACCTAGGGTCGCGACGGATAACCAACACTAAGTGTCGATCATCACTAATCCTGCTGATAATCTGCTAACCATGAATATAACTGATAGACAGAATAAGCATAAACCTAACTGATAAGGATTATGCAATGCAAAAGCTGACATACATAACATACTGACAGAACCACACAGGAAAATATCTACAGGCCTCTAAGAGTGCTGAACTGAATATACAAACGATCGGACAAGGCCCCGCCATACCCAAGCTGGCTAACTGTACATATACCAAAAGATAAGTAACTCCGGGAGTAAGCGGAGTGACTCCAATAGCTGATAGATGGCCTACTAACGTGGTCCAAGCATTGATCTATCTGCACCTGCGCGGCATGAAACGCAGCGCCCCAGAAAAGGGCGTGAGTACGATATGTACCAAGTTTGTAAGGCATGAGCATATAATATATCATAGCTGAATGAAACTGTAAGGCTGGAATATAAATATGTAAATATGAGCTGGAGCATAGCAATATAGCTGGAAATCTGAAGAACGTACTAAACATGATCTGAATATAAACTGAAGTCTAGCTGAATCTGAAACTGAAGACTGAGCTTAACTATACTGATAAATAACTGTAATATGGCTGATAACTGGTAACTAGAAACTGGAACTGATAAATGTCAACTGATCCTGACGCTAAGAACTGGTGGCTGATAACTGAAAACTGATAACTGGTACTGAGCTAAAACTGAACTGTTATCTGAGCTGGTACCTGCCTGGTGTTATGGGCTATATCCCCCTAAATCAGGTAACTGAACATCTGAACTAGTACCTGTCTGGTGTTATGGGTTGTATCCCCCCAAATCAGGTAACTGAAAATCGGAACTAGCCTCATGTATAATCATGCAGTGCATATTGTGGCTATATACGCGTATATAACAAACCTGGCGGGTGTTATGGACTATATCCCCCCCAGCTAGTAATATCTAGTCTCTCTGGTCAGATTGTGTGAATGACACTCGGTCACACTAGGTGTTTCAACTCCCGCCTGAACCAGAGGGGCTGTATCCCCCAGACGGGTAGTATCACACGCGACCGGACTGTGTGTCCAATGTCCAGCCTCTATGGGGGACTCCAAATCACACATAACATGATCATAATATAAGCATAAGCATGTATGAGGCATAACACATGTGGCAAAAATACATATGGACTCAAAGGAATGATAAGAAAACTCTGGATGGAATTATAGACAAAACCTATAACTCAAAATATGTCCAACTCTTTGAATTTCTATAAAAATTTCGGCAGAGTTTCCCCTGAAACTGGATGATCCACAAAAACAGAACCAGCACTATACTATACATGGAAATGGATACCCAGATAAACTGATAATATAAACATGTTAAACGGATAACAAGATGAGACAACTGGATGACATAACAAATCCGCAGATAGAATGTCTGGACAGCACCACTGTCATGACTTTCAACCTAATTTTCATAGTGTAGATAAAAGTTATAGACTTCATGATCATCATGAAAGTTGTAGATATATGTCTTAGGATTCTGGGGATTCTTAAAACATCTAAATATCAATTTTGTACAAGGAGTTATGATCAATATACTAGCAGCTGTCCAAAGATCAAAATGATTTTTCAGATTTTGAAACATTTTGTCTTGCTGATTCGGACGTCTTTCACCTTAGATTTTAGTACCAAATTAAGTATATACAAGGTTTCCTTGATATCATACAAGTTTCTCACAAGAAATACTAAGTTTAGAATTAAGAAAAGCTTCAAAAGCTAAAAGATACATGCCTTGCCAAAAGAAAGGTTTAGCCTTACATACTTTTGATGTTTCTTGCTTCTAAACCTTGTTTCCTTGAATTCAACACCTTCTAAAGCTTAAAAAAGCTATAACATAGACGGTAATCTTTGCTGACATAATGGAATTGCTTGGGGATTAAACTAAGATTCTGTTTTATCTAGTTCACATATCATTCATTCCAAACAAGCAAAGGGAGGTACTTTAAATCTTTTCTCCTTCCCACTCTCTTTTTCGCTAGAGAGTTTCTTGGGGGATTGGCATGGCAGGTCTCCCCAAGTCTTTTTTGTGTGGAAAAAGGCTCAAGTTTTAAACATGAATTCTAGGGTCCTCATTTAATTAGTGTTACTAACAATGTAACATTCTCACCCCAATGTTTTGTATGTTGCACAATAGTCCATGTATATAAAGTAGTTTTTTGCCAAATTTGGCCATTCCCTAGCTGCTTTCCCTCTCTCCTCTCTCCCCCGTTTTCCCTCCATTTTTGCACATTCCATTCCCGCCCAAAGCTCCACCATAGCTGCTGAGCTTCCTTTCGTATTTCGAAATAATACCCACTCCACCATAGCTGCTGAGCTTATTATCTTGAATATCCTTTCCAGTTTTAGGCAATACAAGCTGAGATCCCCCACATTTGGGTTATACGGAATTTCGTTAAATCTGGTCGTCATTTCTTATCCATTAAAGGAGAAATCTTGTTCCTCCAATTTTAATCGTATCAATCCAGTCATATCCGGTAAGTGTACTAAATTTTCGAACATGTTTTTTGTTGTTTTTGTTGATTCGGGGTTGTTACGGATTCAGTTCCTCCGAACAATCTGCGTGAAATTCCAAACACCATTTCGACTTTCCTATGGCCGTAATTGTAATTCCAAACATATCGCTGGCGTTTTACGCGGCGTATGTATATTATTGGAATTTTCACAGATAATGTTCGGAACATTCTGTAGGATGTTTGAGCGTTCTGTTGAAGTTTGGAACATCTTTCATTAAGCATATAAAAAGTGTAAGGTGATTTTCAGAACGTCTGCATGAGATGTTCCAAACGAGAAATACTGAGGTTCGGAACATCTTGCATCGAGCAATGAAAAACTGTAATCTGATGTTCAGAACGTCAGGAAGATGTTCCAAACGAGAACATTGAGGTTTGGAAACATACTGTATAAATATTTGTAATACTAATAGTTGGTCATTCCAATTTATTGCAGGTGACCATCGATGGGTGAGGTTATATTGGGAGTTAATTATCAAGGTGAATGGGTGGAGCGTTCTAAATGTTATGCTTGGGTTCCGAAGGTCAAAGAGTCAAGACCCATTCTTGTGCCTAGAGATGTTACGTATGATGTTCTACTTAACAAAATCATCGGAAGTTGGGGGATAAGAGACAATCCGAGGGATATTTGCATTACTTACATGCTGAGTGTTGCCGCAAATCAAAAGACTCCTCCCGTTACAATAAGAAACGATGATGATGTACGCCTTTATATGGCTGACGTTGATCGTAATGGTGCTAGGCCCACACTAAGGGTAATTATGGTTTCAACGACGGAGGAATGTGTTGGTTCTAATGACCAAGAAATGCCAAATATTGGAGGGCATGATTTTAGTCAGCGATTGGATGACTTACATGAAGAAGTAGCAGAAGAAGACAGAGGAGGAGGGGTAGATGAAGACAGAGCAGGCGTAGATGTAGATGAAGAAAAAGAAGAAGAAGTAGAAGACAAATATGTAGAGGAAAATCCTGCCATTTATACCCCTGTGTTTCCAACACAAAGCAGCGAGCCGATATTTCACTTCGTTGATGGCACAGGTTTTGAAAAAGGTATGACTTTCCCCAATAAGAAAGAACTTGTCACCAAATTGAAGATTGCAGCAGTTAAACATCGTTTTAATTACAAACCATTGAAGAATACTGCAAAGATTTTTAATGCTAGATGTTTAGATGTGAAATGCAAATGGTGGTTAAGGGCAATGAGGTATAAAAGTAATGATAGGTTCTACATTAGCATTTACAATAACATGCACACATGCGGTGTCCAACATCATTCCAGTCATAATTCACACGCCTCTGCCCGGATAATTGGTGAGTTCATGAAAGGTAAATATTTAATGGGAAAAGGTCCAACCACAAAAGCTGTCAGGGAGTCCCTTAACAACGATTTTGGTTGTAAGGTTAGCTACTGGAAGTGTCTTAGGGGCTGTCAATTTGCAAAATCTTTGACACGGGGAACACATGCGAAAGGTATTGAAATTCTTGATGCTTATGCTTATATGGTTAGGAGCAAGAATCCAGGAACCAAGACAGATTTGAGGCTTTCTAGCACAGGGAAGTTCTTGTATTTTTTTCTCTCTTATGGAGCGTGGATCAGGGGATTTACTTACGTGAGAAAAGTCCTAGCCGTTGACGGTACACATTTGTCTGGCGAGTATGGAGGGGTCTTGCTGTCTGCTGTTGCTCAGGATGCAATGAGTCACGTATTCCCTGTTGCTTTTTGTGTTGTAGACAAAGAGTGCGACGACTCATATGAGTATTTTTTCGAACAATTACGCTGCATAGTTTCAGATAGTGAAGAGTTGTGCATAGTTTCGGATAGACATCCGAGCATCTCGAAAATGGTCGCCCAAGTGTTTCCTTCTGCACACTATGGAGTTTGCATGTGGCACCTTGGTGAAAGCATCCGAACAAAGTTTCAGTTTGGATTCAGTCTTCATAAATACTACACTGCAGCAAAGGCATACAGGGTAGAAGAATTCAATGATGCTATGAATGAGATCAGGGCTATTGATTGGAGGGTAGCGGATTATCTTGAAAATGTTGTTGGCTATCATAGATGGAGCAGATTATATTTCCCAGGAAACAGGTAATATTACTGTCTGCTTTCAATATGTTCCAAACGTCACATTGCGCTCTCCGAACATAACATATATGTTCAAAACATTACAGGAATATTTATTTTCAGATGATGTTCCGAACTCATTATCGGAGTTCTGAACGTGTTAGTCATGTTAGGAACATCACTAATGTTCCGCACTTCTTATTCCTATATCTGCACTTGTGCTTTATGCTAGGAACATGTTTTGACTATTATAATTTTTATTATTTTTAATAGGTTTGAAGTTATGACATCAAACATAGCTGAGTCCATTAATTCCATGCTGAAAGAGCAAAGAGAATACCCCATTGCTGCCCTCTTGAAGGATATAGGTAGGAACTTTGCGGAAAAATTCCACACTAGGGCCATGAAGTTAATCAACCACCCAAATTTATGCGTCCCAGACGTTGAAATAAAAATAAGGAAGAATAAAGAAGTGGGAGACAAGCTAGTTGTCAACAGGAAGGGAACTTATGGTTTCGAAATCATTAGTCCAGGGCATGAGGCAGAAGTTGATCTATATCAGAGGACATGTACATGTAGGGAGTTCGATCTTGATCAGTTACCTTGTGTACATGCTATGGCAGCAATTAGGGGGTTGCATGGCGATGAATATGGAAGTAGAGTGTATGAATACACTTCTGGATATTACACAACACAAGCATACATCCTTGCCTATGCAGAGCCTGTCAATGCAGTACCTCCTGAAGAATCATGGGTCGTCCCTGCTGAAGAGATACTTTATCCAGTGCCTCCGCCCCCAAAGCCGAACAACCGTGGAAGGAGAAGGGTTAACCGGATTCGATCTATTGGGGAGCGTCTTCCAAAGAGGAGAAATAAATGTGGCAACTGCAAGAGATATGGGCACAAGAAAACTACATGCCCCGTTGTTCGTAGTGGAAATGAGGCTACAAGTCAGCCTACGAATTGAGTTTGTGAATTGGATATTTATATCGTCCTCGTTATAATTTCAATTATTTGGATATTTATTTGAATTGCATAATGGACTTTTCGTCCTACTTGTATAATTTATATTGTGTACATATTTGGCCAAATTTGTTTTCTTAACTTATGGTTTGCACAGATTTGCTTTACCGCATCTTTTGCGATTATGTTGTGCACATAATTGCATATTGTTCGCAACACATCGAGTTTGTTTAGGATATTACATGTGATGTTCCGAACGATGTCAAGGCATGTGAAAGCTTGTGAGGTATTTATTTCACAATTCATAGTCGTAGCATTTTCCAAGGGCTACCTTAGAGGAAATGTTCGGAACCTCTTGTCGATGATATTATATTATACTTTTATACGTGACGTTCCGAACAAGCTATTCAAAATTCAAAAGACACAAACGGCTACAATGAACAGTTGGGATGCCCAAATACCAATACACTAAACGGCTAAAATACAAGTTGGTTGCTGCAACAGTCACGTCAAAAAACACATTCACACTTGTAAATATGCGTCCCTTCATTTGCTTCGGTCACTGAAAAGGCGTGCAATATACTTTTTAGCCACTTCAAAACATCTATAAATACCTCCACTTTCCCGAACACCCAATTCACAATTCATTTCGCATTAACCAAGTATTACCTTCAGTTTTCACCAGTTTCTATATCAAGGAAGAAAAAGTTGAGGTACTCAAGTTATCCATATTTTCTACGTTTTTCCTAAAACGATTTCAACATCTAATCTGTTTATATTTCCTTAAACATAACTCCACTTTGATTCTTTTCTAAATTTTAAACATCTTTTCATGCAGATGGCCAATAACGCATTAAACGATCCATGGAATAAGTACCACCGAGTCCGAGAGCCTCCAAACAAGTCGCTTCCCACAAGACTGCTAGACGTGCATTATGAAGTTGTTGACATCAAAGAGGTAGCAGATAATTGTGAGAGGTCCATTCAAACACTCGAGACAAAACTTGAGCAGATGCAATTACAGATAGATCGGATTGATAGGATTTTGCAAAACCAATTCGGTGGGGGTCAAAACAATAACGAAGACGCTATTATATATTAGATGTTTAAGTAGTTCTACTGGTTATGAATATGCTTTTGTATCTCTTTTCAATTAATATTATTATGAAGGTCTTTAATTAGTACTGTTAAACTGTCTCCAAACCATCATGTTTGCTTATAGTTCGCAACACATCAACTGTCGTTTAGGATATTATATACGATGTTCCAAACGACAACTTTTTCTGCTACATTTCTGGAGTTAATAAAATCATACAACACGTTCGGAACATATACCATGTGTTCCAACATGAAAATATATGTTCGGAACGAAACCGATATGTTCCAGGTATAAATGATGAGCATTAACATTATACACGTCCAAATATCCAGAATAATAAATGATTTTCATTTCATCTAGAACAAAGAATTTATACTTGTTCAGTAGTGATGACCAATTGAGTGACAAATGACGATCAGTGAGCCCCTGATGATCATCAATCTTACGGTTGTTTTAGAACAACCTATTGATGTTCGTCGCATTAGACGGCCGTTCGGATCGCACAATTTTTAATGTTGCTATCTTCATCGTCTGATGATCCACCAACATACCTGGAAGAGTGTCAAATGACGATCATTTTAACTAGAAATGACCCACTCTACTTGGTAGGGTGACAAATGACGATCACTATCACTATAAATTCCAAATTATGCGTGTTATAGGGAGAAATGATGATCCATTCATATACCATTGTTGCGAACATCAGCTGGACGTTTGTCGCGTTACTGTGATGTTCCGCGCGCAATGTTCTATTGTTGCTATCTTCATCATACTCTTCACAGTTAGAGTAGTTAGAGTGACGAACTATCATCATTATATACCTAAGAAGGACCCAATATACCTGTAAGAGTGACAAATTCATACAATTCATCACAAAGACCACTTAGAGTAGTTTGTGGGACAAATGGTGATCCTTATGAGTAGAAATGGACAAGTAGGGTTGTAAGCGTGACAAATGATCCATAAATATGATAATAAATGACCACTTATACTTGTAAGAGTGACAAAGGATGATCACTATGATAATATATGACCAACTATACTTGGTTTAGGGAGAAATGATGATCACTATCACTATAAATGACCAACTATACTTGGTATAGGGAGAAATGATGATCCATACATATAATAAATGACCAACTATACTTGTAAGAGTGATAAAGGATGATCATTATACCTAAAAATGATCCAAGATACCTGTAAGGGTGCATTATGATGACCATTATGTGTAGAAATGGCCAACTAGAGTTGTTCGACAGACAAATGATGATCCTTCTAATCTAGAAATGACCCAACATACCTGTAAGAGTGTCAAATGATGATCATTTTAACTAGAAATGACCCACTATACTTGCTAGGGTGACAAATGACGATCACTAACACTATAAATAACAAATTATGCTTGTTATATGGAGAAATGATGATCCATACATATACCGATGTTTCGAACATCAACTTGACGTTCGTCGCGTTCATGCGATGTTCCGAGCGCGCTGTTATATTGTTGCTATCTTCATCACACTCTTCACATCTTGAGTGGTTAGAGTGACAAACTATCATCATTATATACCTACAAAGGACCCAATATTCCTGTAAGCGCGATAAATTCATCCACTTTCATCACAAAGACCACTTAGAGTAGTTTGTGGGACAAATGGTGATCCTTATGAGTAGAAATGGACAAGTAGAGTCGTTAGAGTGGGAAATGATGATCATTATGACTAGGCAGGACCCAACAATACTTGTAAGAGTGGAAAATGATGATCAATATGATAATAAATGACCAACTATACTTGTAAGAGTGAAAAATGATGATCACTATCACTATAAATGACCAACTATACTTGGTATAGGGAGAAATGATGATCCATACATATAATAAATGACCAACTATACTTGTAAGAGTGATAAAGGATGATCATTATACCCAAAAATGATCCAAGATACCTGTAAGGGTGCATTATGATGACCATGATGAGTAGAAATGGCCAACTAGAGTTGTTCGACAGACAAATGATGATCCTTCTAATCTAGAAATGACCCAACATACCTGTAAGAGTGTCAAATGATGATCATTTTAACTAGAAATGACCCACTATACTTGCTAGGGTGACAAATGACGATCACTAACACTATAAATAACAAATTATGCTTGTTATAGGGAGAAATGATGATCCATACATATACCGATGTTTCGAACATCAACTTGACGTTCGTCGCGTTCATGCGATGTTCCGAGCGCGCTGTTATATTGTTGCTATCTTCATCACACTCTTCACATCTTGAGTGGTTAGAGTGACAAACAGCCACTTAGAGTGGCAAATGATGATCATTATGACTAGGCAGGACCCAACAATACTTGTAAGAGTGGAAAATGATGATCAATATGATAATAAATGACCAACTATACTTGTAAGAGTGAAAAATGATGATCACTATCACTATAAATGACCAACTATACTTGGTATAGGGAGAAATGATGATCCATACATATAATAAATGACCAACTATACTTGTAAGAGTGATAAAGGATGATCATTATACCCAAAAATGATCCAAGATACCTGTAAGGGTGCATTATGATGACCATGATGAGTAGAAATGGCCAACTAGAGTTGTTCGACAGACAAATGATGATCCTTCTAATCTAGAAATGACCCAACATACCTGTAAGAGTGTCAAATGATGATCATTTTAACTAGAAATGACCCACTATACTTGCTAGGGTGACAAATGACGATCACTAACACTATAAATAACAAATTATGCTTGTTATAGGGAGAAATGATGATCCATACATATACCGATGTTTCGAACATCAACTTGACGTTCGTCGCGTTCATGCGATGTTCCGAGCGCGCTGTTATATTGTTGCTATCTTCATCACACTCTTCACATCTTGAGTGGTTAGAGTGACAAACAGCCACTTAGAGTGGCAAATGATGATCATTATGACTAGGTAATTAAAGTGAGATGATCAGTATCACCCTAAATTACCAAGCATACTTGTTAGAGTGACAAATGACTGCACATCCATCTTTGTGGTTTCGAACATGCTAAATATGTTTGTCACGTGAACAACACGTTCGGAGCGGCATATTTCGATATTGCTATCTTCATCGTTCTGTTAACGGATTTGTTCAGATCAGATCGCGATATGATTGAAACATGAAGTGTGTCGTGCGGAACGACTTAGGGTACATTAGTAAATTATAGGACAAAATAACAATTTCAAATGAAATTTCTTGATCATTACTGCACAAAACATAACAATTGGAAATATAGAAACTAAACTATGAACCAACACTTGATCCAAGTACAGAATATGAGAACGATTAGCACCACGACTATTAGTACCCCAAAACCCAATTTTTTCCGCCATAAACGTGCCGCTTTCCTCTCTTCTTCAACAGCTTTCAACTTCTTAAGTAGACCCCATATTACTCTCTTTGCTTGATCTGACATCTCTTCATCATGCCATCTAAAGTAGTTGCAACCATTTGCCTACATAAAAAAATAAAATAAAATAAATACAACAAACAAATAAATTCAAGAAAGAAAATAAACCCACCACCTAACCTGACCATATTTGCATCCGTAAAACCTCCTTCCTGGGTTTAGCTGCGTCCACGATGTTGTTAACTTCGCATAATCTCCACATCGACAAAATGGTACAACACTCCCGCTATTAACGGATCTACTAGACATTTTAATCTGGATGTTTGATGTAATTGTGTAAACTTGTTTTACAAATAATGAACGCATATATAATGTGTTGGGTGGTGTATTTTTATTACCGTTGGTAAATAAATGTTGTTCACGCGCCCAATGTAATAATCTATCACGACATTGGGCTAGATCGAAATGATGTTCGGAACATCGTGTAAAAGATATGTTACGCGAATTATACTTATGTACACTGCCGTTCCGAACAAGAGATTCAATATTTGAAATTCAAAAAAGGCTACAATACAATTTCCAAATACCAATACACCTATCATCTAGAGTAGTAGACTAGACTTGGTTTGCAGGTAGGCTGAAATGATGTTCGGAACATCATTTCGTAGACTAGACTAGGTGAACATCATTTCGTAAACTAGACTAGGTCTGCAGGTAGGTCGAAATGAGGTTCGGAACGTCATTTCGTGGATACGTTACACCAATTACACTAATATAGGCTGACGTTCGGAACCCGTTCAAAATTTGAAATACAGAAACGGCTGCAATACAACCCGCTCAAATACCAATACACGAAACGGCTACAAACGTTTCGGTTGCCTCTCTCAACTTCTATAAATACCCAACGGCTCAAAGCATTTCAAACCATATTCATCAACTTACAATTCAAGGAATCACAAACTATTCATCTTAAAAAATGGCACGTCAACCACGAACAAGAGGAGCAAGAGGATCCTCCACGGCTAGAGGAGCAACCACGGCCAGAGGAGCCTCCACGGCCAGAGGAGCCTCCACGGCCAGAGGAGCCTCCACGGCCAGAGGTGCCTCCACGGCTAATATAGCCTCCACCTCTAGGGCATTATCATTTGCAGACGAATCACAAACTGAAAGGGCTATTGACATATTGGAACAACTAAGGGCAGAAGTGTGGGGTTGGAAGTTCCAGTTTGAGGGCTTCCTACATGACTACAAAAAGGACGTCAGAAAGATGGCGAAGGAAAGGCGTAGGATCACAAGAATGCTCAAAGGGCTGCTTGCTGATAAGGGGATCCATTACCTTGACTTCTACTCCTCTCCTTCACGCTAGATTTGGATGTTCCTATTAATGTTATTATATATTTCTTTTTGAATCTTTATAATCTAGTATCTTTTGGTAGAATGCTAGTATAAGTAGCATTCCTTTTGTAAAGCACTGACAGTGATGTGCAGTTTCTCCATTTGAATGCTAATATAACTAGCATTCTTTTTTGTAAAGCTCTACAATGATTATCAATGGAAATTACTTTTATCTAGTTCAGAACTCCATGATGCCGTTCAGAAAGGTTTTGTGTCGTTCTGGAACATTATTGACCTTTATACAATAAGAGTATCTCGTTTGGAACATCGTAATTTTGCGGAAAACATATATATCTTGTTCTGAACAATTGATGAGCACTCGATATGCTCTGTTCTTTTTCTAAAAACACTAATCCATCTATCTATAATTAAAATAACCACAGTATACCGAACGATATTAATAATGTTCCGAACATCTTGTTAAAATCTAAAAGGCACAACAGTTACAATATTATCAGTTGCACTCGTTTGAGTAGTACATAACGGTTACGATAAAGCCCTTCCCAACAGACTCGTCGATTGCCCCTTTGTTCACATTCACACATTGATAAATACCCAACAGTCACACATTGATCTACAACATTTCAAAATGCCTCGTCGTCCAAGAACAAGGGGAGCACCTATAAGAGGAGCATCGAGTTCAAGATGGTCTAGACTTCCTTCCTCGAGTTCACATTCAGATTCTGGTAATTCGACCAATGGCTTGGACCAATTAAGGTATGAAGTGTGGGAATGGAAATTCAAATTTGAAGAATTCTTCCATGACTATAGAAGGGACATAAGAAGGATGAAGAGAATGCTTAAAGGGCTCCTTGCTGAAAAGGGAATTGATTATGTCCCGTACTCCACACCACCAGGAACACCACCTGAAGCACCACCACCCTAAGTTCGATTGCTTATGATTATTTTAGTTATAATTTTATATGTTTATTATATTATTGTGCCGTTTGTGTCTCGATATAATATGTATTTTGCATTTTCTAAGGAACGACTTGTCGTTCCAGAACGAAGTATTATTGTTCCAGGGTAAACTTAATTAAATGTTGCAGATGTTTGGAACATCACTTTGCATTTCAGGAACAGACTCATGTCGTTCTGGAACTGATGTAATAATCGTCAGTATTTAATATTTACTTAATATTTAAGCACATCAAAAGCTGTTATGAGATTACTTGGCTAAGAAAGAAAATGAAAGTCATCCATACCTAATTACATTACTAAAAAAAAGTTAAAAGATTATCCAAATATTACATATTCCCCAAATCAAGGCTTCATTTTGCCGTCGAAAATATAAACGGCTAAACGTCGCCTCCACTGATCAGCCTCATTGTCACAAATTTTGTTCATGGGGGTGTTTGTAATGAGATGCTCAATGTACATCAACGCGAACACTCCACAGGATTGCCCTGTTAGATTTTGTGGACAACGTGATCTTGGCACTCTCTCAAACGACCACATGTCTCCTTGATTACACTTCGGATCCAATTCTTTGAATAGCTTAGAATTTCTGACATAGATGGGGAACATGTACAGAATGGGAACAATTATTGGCAAGAACTTTTCATCATCATTAACACCATGATTGCAATCATACACCCAAACCTTCGCTTCAACCATGTCAAACACCACCAACACGTAGTGATTGTCGTTGATGTTGAAGACGGCGAAGATCCTCTTAGCACCAGCCCAACACCTACCCCCTGGGTAGGGTAGCTCTCCATGTGCATACTTCAGATACTCCTCATCAAAGTGATACGCATTCAACACCTCATCCAGCGGTAGCTGATCTTTTTTCGCATCTGCTTCCAGTTGGTAGTAGCGTCTTTTCATGTTTGTCAAGAATGCCATATCCAAAATGACGTCACCTTGATCGTAATGATAGGGGTATTTCAAATGCCTCTCCCGCATCATTGTCAACACAGCTTCAACATACTGCAGAACATATAAGAGAGACAAAAAATAATTGGAGTATAAGTGAGTGAAGGAAAGGTCTGTCTTTCCGACCATGTTCGGAACGACTGTATGATGTTCTATAAATCTATGAGAAGCTAGATATGCTTTTGTTGTTCCAAGCATACAAATGATGTTCCGAACACAGTTATAATGTTCCCTACAACGATGTGAAGTTCAGAAAATCATTCAAAAATAAACTTACAATGTCCCACAGCCACACGGTCTTGTCCATCAGTTGTTTGAAATCTAGGTAATTCATCGGCAATCCAAGAAAAACATCTTTTTGTTTCTTCCTCCTTTTGATAAATTTGCTCAACGCCTCAACTTTTTTCCGCTTCAATGGCTTGTAAATATCCACTTTCATCAATGGACAAACTTCTTCCTGCTTCTTCTCCTCTTCTGTTTGTGGTGAATTCACAGCCTTTGCAGGTTTTACAATAGTTTTGCTCTTCAACTGCTCAATCGTCTCCTTCACGGCCGCCATCTCCATCACCATGCCTTTACGCCAATCGTCGCACTCTTTGCAATTGCAACTGCTACATTTGGGGATGTCGAATCCATCACCACCAGAAGCACCATCCTTTGTCTCGTAAGGCACGATCTGTTGCTCATAAGCCACCATCCTTTTCTCATAAGCCACGATCTTTTCATCATAAGCAACCATCTTTTGATCGTAAGCCAAAATCTTTTGCTCAATTGCTTCCCTCCACCCGCTGCATTCACCACATTTGCAGCCTCTGCAATTGGAGCTCCTCTTCACTATAGCAACTTCAGTGATACCGGCAGCTTCAAACTCACCGCTAACTACATCACCATCAGCTTTGTTTCCAATGTCAATATTTACATCTTGCAGGCCACCAATTCCCTCTTCATTGTATTCACCATCACTTCCAAACATCATCGTTTCTGGTGCTTCCATAGCTTTAATTTCTATCACTTGTCTTGGAGGGGTTGCAGGATTGTTGTTGAAAATACAAATTGTAGTGCCACCAACAAGGCCAACGGTGCAAGCATCCTCGAACACTTTACAAAAACGATCAATTGTGTCGTCCTCTTCGTCATCAAATGGCATGAGGTCTAGAAAGTAATCCATGTTCAGCTCTTCATCGGTAGGAATGAGGAAAGGGTGAACAACCTGATAATATACCCAACAACATTAAATAAATATCAACTAAATTTTAAAAATCTTTTAATGTTGTTTGGAACAAAGTCTTATTGTTCGAGAACATAAGAGAAGGATGTTCCGAACATTGTTGACTGTAGAAGTTGATGGTCTTCATTAAGATGTTCCGAACATCAAAGAGAAATATCTCAGCAAACACGAGGTTGTTCCAAACATTACATAACATATATGGAAAACTGAATACTTACAGGAACATCTTGTTGGTCAAACAACTTGTCCGTATCTCTTTCATAAATTTCAGTAAGCCTGTTTATGATCCTTGGCATTGTTTTTTCTTTTGGCAAATCCTTTGGTCTCAAGGCAGGAATGGCTTCATGAGCCCAGGCCATGAATGCCCATGGAAAGCCATAAAGATTGTAAGTCTGGCTTCCTTCTGCACGAGGTTCCATTGGCTTGATCAGATATTCTATTGTTAATTCAAAACTCATCCTACCCCAAGGATAACGCTGGAATTCTGCAAGATCGGCGGACAAGCACACCACCCATTCCTCTATTCCATATTTGGAATCCCTTGCACACAGAATAGTATGAACAAACCAAGCCATGCACAGATTTAAATACCACTTCTTGGGACAGGTTCTAGAACATACCAACTCAAGCAAGTCACCAGACTTCACAGCTTGCTTTTTCTTCGGCTGTTTTTGTTTTTTTGGCTTGTTGAACTTCCTCTTTGCGGGTGAAGGTGAGGATAGGGGTGACTCCTCCTCCTCCTTCTTCCCCTTCCGCTTCCCACTACCCTTCTCCTTCTCCTCCTTTCCCTTTATCTCTTTCTCCTTCTCCTTCCTCTTTTTCTCCTTGAAATAATCAACAACAAAATTCCACAATTCCTTCCCCTTTTCATTCATTTTATCCATGTACTCTTTCCTTGGATAGGGCCCACAGTTTAGCCCTGTCATTAGTGCAAACTCGGATAGGCCAAAACGTGCTGGCAATCCATTGAAGGATATCCAAACCTCTTTCTTCTTCTTGCAAATAATCCTTCGCATGAGGAGGTTATGCACCAACTTGGTGCCAAACAGTGGATATTCCGGTAATTGCAAGAAAGGACCGAAACAGCTATTGGCAAATCCCCTTCTCAGCTGCAATTTTTTCAGAACCTCCTTGAACTGTATCATACCCCTAGCCAACGAAGAACGAACAGTAATCTTCCCATTAAAAGGTTCATTGTTGGTCAGAAAGGTCTTGAACAGACCCTCAACGTTACTCTTGAAAGTAGCATGACCAACGTCTTCATACTGCACATAATTTTAGCATAAAATTAATAAAATGTATCACAATGATAGTAAATTAATAAATGTTCGGAACATGAGTATGCTGAGGTTCTGAACGACAGATGCTACTGTTGGAAACAAAACGTAACGTGTTCCGAACGAGAGCTACCAGCCTTAATGTTGATGTTGGGAACGTACAAAATGTCGTGTAGAACATCAACATTGGCGTTCCGAACAATACGCGTTTCAATTCAACTATCACCTGGTCTTCCTCCAGTTTCAATCCAGATGTTCCTTCAGCAGTTTCCTTCTCTTCACCTGCTTCCTCTTCAACATTTCCACCTGCATTATTTACAGCTTCCCCATCTATTTTAACTCTTTTTTCACGATCCTTCACAAAGTTGCTTTTTAAAATTACATCCTCCGCCTCTCTTGCCTCTCTTCTACTTCTTTTGCTGCTTCTTGGACTCTCCCCTGTTTTATCTGCTTCCCCCTCTACTTCTTCTCCTTTTTCTCTACTTAAATCATCAGCCTCTTCATTTTTTTTACCACCGTCTTCCTCTTCCTTTTCACCATCACCATCTTCCACTCCAGTGCTCAAAAAATCACTTTTTAACAGTTCATCAATGCCGGCGTCATCTAAATCCACCCTTCTTTCACCCTCATCTGCAGCCCTCTCCAAAACCTCCCCACCTTTACTTAGATCGTAACTTGGTGCTGGACTTTGGCTTTCCTCTTGTTTATCACCTTTGTTCCGTGGACCTACTACTTCTCCTTGGCTACATTCGTCACTCTCCACAACTAATTTTCTTTTAGTGGGTTTAGTAGTTCTTGGGCGTTTAGGAGTAGGTTCTAAATCTGTTGGAGTACGTTCCGAATCTGAAGTACTAGGCTTGTCAAGTTTCTTCTTCGGCGAAGGGCCCTTTTTCTTAGAAATCGCCTTCTTGGGAGTCTTTGTAGGCTGCTTCTTCTGCTCATCTTCATCTTTATTTCTCGGCCTTAAATTTACCATTTTTCTGCAAAGCAAAACAAGGGGATACTAAATTTAGTTACAGAAAAACATGAACATCCTATTAGATGTTTAGAACCTCAGCAACTATGGTGTTCGGAATATCAAGACACATAACAGCAATAACTTCAATTTGCAACTAAGTAAAGCAGCGTTGGTTCCCAGAAAACCCTCAAATCGTCACAATTTAACCAAAAAATGTAAACAACCTAAAAATTTCAGTTGAACATCGAAAATCCCCTTTGTAGTTCGGAACTACTTTACCCATTTAAACACATAATGTCATTCAATTTCAACATAATATTACACCTTTTGTACAAAAACAAACATCCAAATCATCGTTAATCACTGTCGACGAAAAAATTAAAATCAAAAACCTAGGTTCGACATTTACACCACAGTTTAAATGATAACGACATAGTATACCTTCTATATAAAATACTTTGTTGTATTGCTGGTCGGATTCCTTGAAAACACAGAGAATTTGGAGTGAAAAAGGAGATGAAGTGTGAAGTTGGTTGAAAGAAAATCCACGCGGGGAAGGGGAAAGGGGTTAACTGATGAGTGAGGTTTGGTGTTCCCAAGGTTTCAAATAATTATTATGTATGTTTTAAGAAATACCCTTAAGTTTTAAAAGTGTTAATTTGGTCCATGATTAGTGTTAATCAGACTTAGAAATAAAAGAAAATGGAAAAGAAAATCAGAGACCCTTTTCTGCCAAAAAAGAGTTGTGCGGTTCTGGAACGCTACATTTCACGAGTTTCTTTCTCAAAAACAGCATTAAGAAAGTTCTGTAGTTGTACAAGATAGAAGCATTCTATAAAGTACAAAAGCCTGTCAAAATGATTTACACCTGTCATTCTACACAAAAGATATTGTAGATTTTCATGAAGATGATGCGTATTTCTGTGAAAAGATTTCTAGCTCTTATAGAGGAGTTTGGATATATGCTGGACTTCGTCAACTTCAGTTTTGGTAGGTATGGGCAGTCCTAAATCACGTTTGAAGTGCCCTAAATAGCTTTTACAGATTTTAATCGTTCTATTTCTTGACATTGTAAAGTGATGTATGATCTTTAATATCTTGGTTCTTCACCATGATCATTTGCCTGTGCTTGCTTTTGTTTAAAGGACCATAATACTTAACTAACTATGCCAAAGGAGTAACCTTGTAACCCCAGAAGTATATAAAACATGTCAAACGTGTAAACAGAAAAATCAGTCTGAGAATTCATTTCCCAATCAAGTATTACATCTGAAAATCTCTCTTTGCCCCTCTTATTTAAAGAAATTAGCACTTGTTTCACTGTTGTTACTCGCTGTCCCATTTGAAACATTTTCTCACTTAACTAGGTTAGGTTCCTTTGAATCTCGTGTTCACCTTTTTTGATGTAAGGGTCTAAAATGCAGAGTTTTGATGTAAGGCTCCAAAAAGTACTTAGTAGAGTCATGAGCTGCTACCAAACGTAATTCCTTCTTTAGTAGCTCTGAGGTGTAAGATCATACTTTTCCTTTATATTACTTAATTATTTAATCTGTGGTCAAAGTGGAGGAGCAAATCGAAGGAAGACTGGGCAATATATGATGGAGAAAGTAAAATAGTTTTGTCTGCTAGTAAAGTGATGCACTTGAGATTGAGAAATTGGGAGGGTGGTGTAGGCCAATATCTGTTCAAAAGGACCATTTGAGGACCATTTGTTAGAAAATCAATGTTCATAGTTAGCAATTCACATGTAAGGTACCGCAAATTTCCTTTGTATGATTGGTTGGTTTAGTCCCTCATGATTTGATAAACCTTTTGCTGATAAAGTGCTGTATTCACTCGTGCACAGTCCAGAATTTTGAGCATTTTCTTTGTATTTTTCACATTTCTCACCCTGTTTACCTCCTTGAGTAAAAACCCTTTTTCTTTATGAATCTCAGTTGAACTTCACACCCGTGGTTTATCAGCTGCTATTTCGTATAGTTTCTGAATAATGAATTTGACTAGTTTATCATCTGTGTTTGATCTTGGATTGCAGGAACTGCTGAGCCAGGTCTTGCACGAGGCTGGCTATAAACCTTTAGTGATTTTTATCATTATTGATGTGCGTGTGTGTGGTGGTTGGGGGGGGGGTGCATGTTAATGAGAAAAGATTAGAAGTACATTAGCTTTAAGAAGTCATGGCCGTTGTTCCTCAGAAGCATTCTGGTGCTACGGCCCTAGTCTCAATGGCTGCTGCAGAGTGCAGACTATTCTTCTTATATCACACAGGTTTTGCAGCCAGTATAATTTATAGTAGTATTCAATATATTGGCTGGGTGACGTATTGCTCGTATTATCTTTCCTTTTCCAGTACTCAATAATCTGTCTCCTTATGGGCGTTGAACTTTGTGCTTGCTTATGTTTTCAGATCATGGACCACACCTGGTTTGAAGATGAAGGTGATTCAGATACCCTCTGGGTACAAGGCTGCATTGTTATTCTATTTTGTCGAATTCTCGCACCAGCTATCTCCTGCTGTTTTCTCTTTTCTTTTCTTTCTTTTTTCTCCTTTTACTGTTAGTATATGGGTAGGGACTTGAGCATGTGTGGTAGGAAGCAGGCAGAAGCCTCATGGACAACATTGTAATTAAGATAAAACAATTCAGCTAATTCAGAAAATCTTGAAAATGCAATAATCCTCATTTCTCACGAACTGTGTAGTTTTTTCTTGTTCAGTCAATAAACCTACCTTAAGCTGACAAAATAAGACGCAAATTCCGAAAATGCCAAAACAGACAAGCCTGAAATAGAATACCAGTAGAAAGAAGGGCAATTCACAAAACTATACAAACTAACATTTTTTCTTACACTAAAATGTCAACATTTTCTCATTTTTAAAACATAGCAATATTTTTTTCAAAACATAACAAAAATGCATAAAAGGGTGCTAAAAACCCTAGATCTTGCTTCTACCACCCCAGCCACCACCCCCATCACTGCTGCCGCCTCTCAGCCGGCGGCCACCGGCTGCCTCCGCCGCCAGGTCGCCGGAAAATTCATTTTTTATTTTTTTTTGTATTTTTTTTGTATGTATTGTGTATTTTCAGTGTATAAACATGTTACGGCTAGTGTGTGAAGATACATACACAAGCCATACACAACATATACAAAAGAAGAAACACAAATATACACTTATACTTATTGTATGTGAGGTGTATATCTAGTGTATGTCCGGTGACATACATTGGATATACACATGAAAAACAGTTTTTTTTGTCTCCACCACCACCACCAACAACCACCGTGCACCGCCTGAAACCAACAAACAAACATACATTTTTCGTTTTGTATATAAAGTGTATCCCAATGTATGTCCGGTGACATACGCCGGACATACATGGGGTATACGCATTACATACAATCTCTTTGCCGTCAAAAACACCAAACATACACCACGACCACCGTAACCCCGCCGTGTCTCACCGGAAAATTCGAAAAACAAAAAAAAAAGAGTACCAAAGCAGCCGGATCTTCACCGGATCTGCTTTGCACTAGCAGATCCGGCGCCGCCGGAGCTCAGGCGAGCAAAACCAGCAGCAGCAGCGCGACGACGGGGCATGGGGAGGGGATGCCGGCGACGGTGGTGGTAGGGTCACAGTGGGGTGTGGGTTTGGAGAGAAGGGAGAGAAGAGAGAAGGAAGAGAGAAGGAAGAGAGAAGGGAGAGAGAATGAACCTAGGGTTTTTTATGATATGTTTGGTAGCATTTTTAAAAATGTTGTTACGTTTGGTAAAGTGGCAAAATGTTGCTATGTTCTTAAAAAAAGTACCCTAAATTGATATAGAGTGTAATTTGCCCTAGAAAGAAAGTGTAAGCAAGGAATTCTATTCTTGTACCAGTCAACGATATCCCTTATTTTTACCGTTAAAATAATACCTAATCTCCTGCGACTTCGTCCTCCCCTTTTGCTCATAAGTAATCTCTTCCCAATCAATTGATTGAGATGATCCGAATCATCAAGGGCATCCCTATATTTTTATGTATGTCAATAGGAACTTCGATGGATTGATTTGTTGGTTTTACGGCTAAAGCTACTGCGGTCTGTGGTGCTATGAGAAACTCTGCATCAATACCTTATTCTGCCTTGCATGCGTCCAAAAACTGCATCTTTCTTTGAATGAAAGAAATCCAACACTGCTAATTTTAGCTTCAAGACAAATCTTTCCTGCCTTTCAACTATGCAATTATCAGTTAAAAATCAGTTAACCCGCCAGTGCCTCTACAAACATACCCTCAACCCTCCCCCCCACCCCCACCCCCAAACCCAACCTGGCTCTTTGCCTTTCTAACAAAGTATAGGAAAGGCATCGAATATTACTGCTCTTCACGGTCTCTGCTACTCCCTGAGGTAAGAAACAATGATTTTGCTTTATGTAACAAACTGATGTACCTTCCAAATGAAGGATTGCGGTTTCTTCTTTGTCATATGGACTTGAGAAGTGACTAGTAAGATGATTTCCACAAAAATTTTGTTAGTAATTTGCATGAATTGAGGTCAGAAAACGGAGATTTTTATAAGGTCATTTTCTTGTATTCAAATTATAAACTCGTCATATGAAATCATTTACTCATGACCATATCCATCAATATGCTTTTAGGGGCAAGCATGTCAGGCAACAAGGGAAAGTCTCTCATGTACGAGACCATATACTCGCATCACTTGCCTGAGAGCTCTTCAAGGAATTCTTCTGCAGAAGAAGCTTATAGAAAGAAGGAGCTTGCGCATGCTGAACTTGATAAGAGATTGAGAATTCTTGAAGATGAAGCAACGATACTCAAGGTAGCTTTCTTGGAGGGCGTGGACGAAAGAAGAAAGTTGTTAAATGCAATTCATAACGAATTTCAGGCTGTAAACCATTTTCTGCACCATGGAGAACATACCTTCGAATATCCAAAGGTATTAATATTACAACTGAATTCATTTCACTTTTGCATTATTATGGGTTCTAAATTTGGTGTTTGTTTAAGGTTTACTGATTTTTTCATAAATACTAAGGTAGGTTGAACCCGTCTTAACTACACTGCATCCATCTTTGCTGATGATATGTGCTTTTCATATACAGCGGCAACAACATGGACTCCCACAAATTCTAGGTGAAGAGCCAAATCCAACAGTAGTCATCAGAGAACTGAGAGCTTCAGAAGCTGTTTTCCAGGATGCTACATACTGAATGTGTGTGCGAATTATCATATCATAATTCATAGATTTTTAGAATTAGCAGAGGCGGAGCTAGGATTTAAAGTTTATGAGGTCAAGGTCTTAATCTTTTTAAGTTAGTGGGTTCTGAATAAATTATTTATACATATTGTATGGATACTTTAAGACAAAAACATAATACGAACCAAAGTTACTAGGTTTCGCGGAATACGGAATCAACCCTGAGCATTAGAGGCTGCCTTCCAATTGGGCATCATTTCTTCATCTCAAATAGACTAAATAGTACATGTAGTTAAAACTAGGTTGTTATATGTTACATAATGGATTAAAAATTATATACATTGACCGTGTATATAAGTGAATTTTAACATGTAATAGTAGGTTAACTAACATCTTTACCGGATTAGCTGATTAGGTAATTATATGGGGCCTGATGGTGCAAGGATTCTCAATTCAATCATAAACCATTAAGGATTCTTAATTCAATCATCAACCATTACTAATCTCTTTCGACTTTCCGAGCAAATGACAAATTAAGAGAAAGACTAGTTTAACACAAACTTCAAGATTATCAGTACTTTAAACATAAAAAAATAAAAAGCCAACAACATTACTGCAGATCAGAAGATACTTATTTCTGCCACAAGGCACAAACATGAAAAGCAAACTTAGCATCCATAGAGTAAAAACCACCCTAAACATAGCAATCTTAAGCATAGGCTTCAGGATTTTGAAGGAGATAGGCTTCCACTGCTTTGAACATAGCCAAGACCTTCTCTTTGCCTGCCTTGATTTCCTCTTCATTCAGCTTGAAATCTCCCACTGTATAGTATGTGCTTGTCACTTTAGAGATGGAACCACCATCAGCTGACTGCTCAAACTTCACGTCATAAGTTATTTTCTCAAGGTTGTCTACCAATCCATCACCTTCTATCAATGCATATTTATAAGTGTATGTCTCCTCATTAAGCTCATCCACACGATACTTTATGGACTTAAAATTGCTACCTACACGAAGAAAAATGAAAACACAGTTATCGTTTTCTTCATAAATGTTGTCGTTAGGACAAAAATGAAAGAACAACTAGATGATGTTACCTTCAGGAAAGTTGATGGTCTTGATGGTTCCAGCACCTCCATTACCTTGAAGTTCAATGCTTCTAATAGCTTGTGGCATCAACTTTGGGATCAAGTTATGAGAATCAACAATGGAGGCCTTGAATATTCTTTTGGGGGCAAGTGGAGAAGTGTGCTCCTCAGTAAAGGTGGTGACAGCCATGCTTTAAATCTTACAAGAAAATTAATGTAGGATTTCTTGTAGGAAGGAGAGCTCTTGTTTGATGCAAAATGAATGGGAATACCAGAGTTTATATAGGTTCAAGTCCAGGAAATTTTTATTCTTATAGTCATTTTCATGGCAGGCCAAATATATTCTTTTGCTTGTCTATATATATTGGTTTCCTGAGTTTGTAAAATTGCTTCGGCTGAAGGGTCTGTTTGTCCTGTGTTTAGATGCCTTTAGTTGGATTCACTTGTTCAAAATGACTCAAGATCTTTAATTAATTCCTATATTTTGTATTACTATAATTTAACTAGGAAATGGTCATCCAGAGACATGAACAAACAAGAAAGTTCAAATGCGGTAGAAACTCAGCTTATGGCAATACTCTAAAAACTTTTTCAATCTTTAACTATCTTCTAACAACTTGATTGAAAATAGCACTATAATGAAGACTGGGTAATACATGAAAGTGTGTTGGTAATATAAACATGCTGAAAAGATAGAAGTTCCACAACTAGAGATTTTGAACATTTTATCTATTTTCTAAACTTTACGTCAATACAAACTATATCAATCAAAACTAAAATTGAGAGAGCATCTATCAACTTTGGGGCTCAATCCCAAAATTCTACCGGAAAATTTTTCAAACGGCTAGCGAAATCCATCCAATCTTGAACCATGTTATATTGGTAAATACTTATCCATATCAGGTGTTTACACCAAATCATATTGATTTACCATGAGTAAGTGATTTAATAATACAGAAATATACATTAATTAACTAATGTTAGGTGACAAAATTATATTTTTAAACAAATGTCAGGATTTATTTTGCCGAAATGGTAATTTTTTTTTTTTTTTTTTTTTTTTGCAAATTTTTGTTCTGAAGAAAAGTAAAAGTTTTTTTACGAAAAAAAAAAGTTCAGTATACATAGAAATGGAAAGGGTGTTTGACGTGGAAGGATGGAGTTACAGTTACAATTATATAACTGTGACGGTTAATAGAAATCATTTAACTTTGCTACAACTTTTAGCACGATTTATTTGGCGCCATACCATATATTTCCCCTTGCCTAAACCTCCAAGTCATTCTTCAAAAACCCTTGCCATTTCAAGAAACTCCTCTCAAACTTTCAAGAAATGGCTGAAAATCACATAAATTCCCCTGAAATGAAAGAACATTCTCTCAAGATTCAGATAATGGACCAACCCCAGAACGAAATCCCCTTTACCCAAGTCAAAAAACTCTCTGAAAATCCTCTTTCTGCTGGTTCCAGGTTTGCTCTTAGGTTTTGCACCAAGTAATTTTTTCTAAACGTACTCCTTTGTAAAGAACTCCATTTTTTAACTTAAAATTTTCTGTTTTGTTGGTATGCAGTGCTTCTGCAGAGACCAAAATGCTAGCTAGAGGCAAGGCTCTAGCACCCGCACAAGGTAACTTAATGGATTTTCACACTGCTTTGTTCACGTGACTACAGCTTGTTTAGATGGTCGTTACATGTCGTTTCATAATGTACTGTATCGTGTCGTATCGTATTGTATCATATTGTTTTGGTGAATTCGATGTCTGGATAAATAATATTGTTTCATGTCGTTTCATATATAATACTACGCACTACCAATATGAAGAATGAACTTATAATATATATTGCCAAGAAAAAGGTAGGTATGAAGTATAGTTACTATAGAAAATGTTGGGCAATTGGTAATATGTGATTATTAAGGAGGAAAAGAGGAAAAAAAGAAAGAAAGATACGGTAACGACGCGATCACACCAAATAGGCCGTGACAGGAAAATGGAACGTTTCATGTAACGACGAGTTAACAATGCGATACAATGAAATTTTAACATAACAATCTAGACAAACATTGCATTCTTAGTAACAGTACGATACGATATGTAACAACCATCCAAACAAACATCCGTTCACTGTGACTATTATGGCATGAAAAAGTAATTCTGATTTGCAGCTATTATAGTGTAAATGGGATGTTATTGGCGTATGCTATCGCTTCCTTTTTGTTTTGCTGGAAAAACCTATCTCATCTTGCGATTTGCTTAATAGTCTAAGAAATTCTTTATTCGACGTGCATCTATATATTCTTTGGGTGTTTTGCTATTTCAACTATGTCTATTGTTTCTGAATATTTCAAGTAAGCCGCCTCATTTTTTTAGGTAAAGCTGCTAATGTGGTTGTCCCTAATCGCTTTTGCTTGATTCGTCCTAGTTGTGGTTGGTTCTTCTTTCCTTGCACAAGTGAACATAATGAAAATTATTGCATGGTTGTTGTTTGAACCATAATGATTTACATCGGGCTTTGTCATGGAGGAACTTCCTCAGAAAGTTGAAAACTTAGGCGGTCAGTTAATTCAATTAAGGCCTTGTTTGTTGCATTATTGCGTTGTTCCCTTGCTCGTATGATCTCATGTGATTATCTTCGGAGTAGCATAAAAATGGAACTTCTTGGACTACTGCTAAGTGCTATATATATTATAATATAATTGGGACAGACCAACATGTTCTGTCTAGCTTACTTATGAAGCCTGTCAAAATTTTGCGCATAACATACAAGTTTATGCTGTTCAGTTTTTGACAAAATCTAAATAAGCATACCACAGAAAAGTCTCGGCCCAATTAACTAGCATTTGCAATGGTGTAGGTATAGGTTATTGCTGTAGTGTCAATTTTCTCCTTAAAGCTTCCATTCTCAATCTCCTTACCTGTTCTGATCTGACTTTCCTCACGTATAAGCATACTTGTATATTAGGTTGTCTAGACCTTACTACATGCAGGATGTTTTATTAAGCACTATCTAATATCTGAAATGTTTACTTGTGGCAGGGGCAACATCTTTCCTTTTCAGTGAATATCACTATGTTGGTGTCTTCATCATTGCGTCTGCAATCCTGATCTTCCTTTTCCTGGGCGCTGTTGGAGGCTTCAGCACTAAGAGCCAGCCGTGTACTCACAACAAGGAGAAGATGTGCAAGTCAGCCGTTGCAACTGCCATCTTCAGCGGTGTATCCTTCCTGCTTGGTGCAGTCATTGCTGTAATCCCTGGTTTCCTTGGGATAAAATTTGTAACATATGCAAATGCAAGGAACACTTTTGAAGTGAGATCATTTGCTTGGAGAACTTTTATTCTTGCATTCAGCTCTTCAGTGATAGGTTCTCTCCATGCTGCCATCAACTTCCTGGTTCTCTACATTGCCATTTGTCTCTCCAAGCTATACTATGGTGATGACCGGGAGGAGGGTCTCTGTGAGGCTATTACTGGCTACTTGGTTTGCTATTATGCTATTACAATACGATTTTATTTTCTACAACTCAATCGTATTGGGGTGAGAGAGTAGCTTGGTTGGTCGAGGCCCTCCGTCCTTCACTAAACTCCAGTAGGCTTGAGATTGGTTAGGCTCAGTTGGTTAGGGTTAACTTCTTTACATGGAGTGTCTACTTATGTATCTTGGAGGATGTGGTAATAGAAGAAAGTTAGCAAATGCAGTTCAGAACGAATTTCAGGCTGATGCCATTTTCATGCGCCTTGGAGAACATACCTTTGAAATATTAGAGTTTATATAGGTTCAAGTCCTGGGATTATATAATGTTGATGTTTTTTTCATGGCAGGCCAAATATATGCTTCTGCTCGTCTATATACATTGGTTTCCAGAGTTTGTGAAATTGCTACAGCTGAAGGATCTGTTTGTCCTGTGTTTAGATGCCCTTTGTTGGATTTACTTGTTCATCTTTAGATCTTTACCGAATTTCTAGATTTTGTATACATTGACTAGGAAATGGTCATCCAGGGACATGGACAAACAAGAAAGCTCAAATGCATAGAAAGGTTATGACAATACTGTAAAAATCTTTAACTCAGCTAATATATGATCCTGAGTAAAGAAACATATTGTATTTTTGGCCGTTGACGTATCCAAACAGAATTCATGAAAAGATGCATTCAATAACTTACAATAGATGCAATCTGTCAATCATTAAGATAACCTGGGATTCTGGACACAAAAACATCCAAGAGTTCAAGAACAAAACCTTGTATATTAACCAATAATTTTACACTTTACATTGAGAGACCTAATAGTAACTATCATCAAGCAACAACAGAAGCGGATACAGTTCCAATGTTGCAGAGTGCAAATAAGAATGGGAATTAAATTTCTCCGCGGTAACCTCCAGAACCGAAGTAATCCCTCCTTGAATTAGCTATCTGCATACTCTTTTGGTGCTCTAGCTTGGGGCAGTCACGGATACGATGACCAAGCCCACCACAATAAGCACATCCCTTAACTCCACTTGCATTTGTGATTGCCTCGGCGTCGTCCATGGGGTCATTGAGCTCTGCAAGGACAGGAGGAATCCTTTGTTTTGCTTCTTGTAACAAGTGTTTTAGATCAAGAAGGGTCGTCTCGCTCTGATTCTTGTTGATAAAGGTTGTGGCAATTCCTGTCTTCCCACATCTTCCCGTTCGTCCGATCCGATGCACGTAGTTTTCAATTTCAGCAGGCATATCATAGTTAATTACATGCTGAATATCAGGAAAATCCAACCCCTTAGAGGCAACATCCGTGGCAACCAGAACATCTTTCTTGCCTGCTTTGAATGATGCAATTGCATATTCTCTCTCTTCTTGATCCTTGCCTCCATGAATAGAAACCGCTTCAACTCCTTTTAAGAGAAGATACTCATGGATATCATCAACATCAGCCTTGTTCTCACAGAAAACCAGAACTGGAGGTGGAGTTTTTTGCAAGCATTCAAGAAGGTAAACGATCTTGGCTTCCTGCTTCACATACTCGACTTCCTGAATCACATCAAGGTTGGCTGCTCCAGCCCTTCCCACGTTGACAGTTATTGGTTTAACTAGAGCACTTCTTGCAAAATTCTGGATCTTCGTGGGCATTGTAGCAGAAAATAGAAGAGTTTGTCTTTGAGCTTTGAAATGATCAAACACCTCCCTAATATCATCTTCAAAACCAAGATCTACCAATCTGTCTGCCTCATCAAGTGTCAAGTATCTTCAAAACCAAAACAAATGTAGACACCGCAAAGTTAACATACATTCTAATGATGTAAAGAAAAAGAAGCAAATCAACATTCAGTAAACGGGATTAATTAAAAGTTTATACAACTTTGAGCACACAGACTCAAATTAGCAATCAGTCAGTAATCCCACAGTTAAAATTGACTTAAGAAAAAGGAGGTGATTCGTGTTGTGAGAAGAATGCTCAAACAAACAACTTTTCATCTACATATGTGTGTGAACCAGGAAGGAAGCAACACGTGACAACTGATGATATCAAAGGCACTAGAAGTCTAGAAGACATAGGAACCAAAACATATTATGTGGAAAAGCAACGAACCAGGAAGAAAGCAAAATGTGACAGCTGATGATAGGCTCACAAACCCCAAATACTCGATTGATCAAAAGTACAAGCAACTGATTTGTTCTATGTAACAAAAATTATCTATGCCATACATAGCAGGAAAAAGGTTTCCATTACCCTTCATTTGTTCATCTAGTACTTAAATTTGAGATAACCAAGATCCCAGCAAGATTAACAAGGAAGATTACCTGATATATAGCACAAAATACTACTTCCATAACTGATCTGCAAGAATAGGTCTGTACCTGCAACTGTCAAGGTTCATTTTCTTCTTCGCTAACATGTCTTTGAGTCTTCCAGGTGTAGCCACCACAATATGAACTACCTTTTTCACAACATCAATTTGGGACTTCATATCAACTCCACCAATACACAGCAAAGGCCTCAATTCAGGATAACCATACTCCTTGAGTGGTTCTAAAAATTGTTCTATAACTTCGTATGTCTGTCTTGCAAGCTCTCTAGATGGACAGATAATCAAACCGAATGGTCCTTCCCCAGGAGCAATAGGCATCATTATTTCTTCCTGCAAAGCCACCATAATAAGTGGCAAGACAAAAACCAATGTTTTACCAGAGCCCGTAAAAGCTATACCTATCATATCGCGGCCTGATAAAATAACAGGAAGGCCCTGCACTTGGATTGGTGTCGGCTGAATAATCCCCTTCGCTTTAAGTTTCTTCAATATGGGTTCAGGGAACCTCATGTCCTTGAAATTCTTGATCGGTGGAGGAATATCATCCCCATCCACAATAATATGCCACTGCTTTCGAACAGCATCACAGGCTTTCTTTGACATCCGTCTGATGGCTAATGGCGGCTTCCAACCAGTGAACAATGGCTCTGTATAAGTAATACCCTTTGCTAGTTCACGAACAGACATCAATGTCTTCCTATCAGATAAATGCTCAATCATCTCCTTCTCTTGCAGGACTACTTGTTCAGTAGGACTAATCTCAGGTTGCTCTTTTTTCAGCTGAGTGGCTTTCACAAGCAAACTCGGCTTAGCCTCAACAGGCTTCATTTTTTCCGCTTCCTCTTCCAAACCGGAACATTTTCCCTTTCGCTGCAGGATCTTTTGCACCTCAAGTGCTCGACGCTTTGCAACGGGTACATATTCAACATAATCATCCTCATCCTCCATCTCCTGCAAAAATAACAACAAGAAGGATGTGTTGGGACAGCTCTTTCTTACTTATACACTTCAAAAAGAAAAAAGTTTACAATTTCTAGAATCAGTGACACTGTCGAAAAAAACATAGAGACCCAAAAAAGCGTGCATAACCTAACCTAACCCACAATGTATAAAGGGATCTTGACACAAATAGCTGGCCAAATCCACTGTTTACCTTTCCTAGGTGGTATACATTAACAACAACAACAACATAACCAGTATAATCCCACGAGTGGAGTTGGGGGAGCATGAGATGTACAAAGACCTTACCCTACCATAAGCAACATAGAGAGGCTGTTTCTGGCGTACATTGATTATACATATATTAATAATTGGGTATGCACGAGCTATACATGAATTATACATACGTATACATTTGTCGGGAATCATTTGCTAAAATGCTAATGAGTGTTATTTTCCATTTAAAGCTAAATTGAGCAACGTAGAGAGGCTGTTTCTGGCGTACATTGATTATACATATATTAATAATTGGGTATACACGAGCTATACATGAATTATACATACGTATACATTTGTCGGGAATCATTTGCTAAAATGCTAATGAGTGTTATTTTCCATTTAAAGCTAAATTGAGCAACGTAGAGAGGCTGTTTCTGGCGTACATTGATTATACATATATTAATAATTGGGTATACACGAGCTATACATGAATTATACATACGTATACATTTGTCGGGAATCATTTGCTAAAATGCTAATGAGTGTTATTTTCCATTTAAAGCTAAATTGAGCAACGTAGAGAGGCTGTTTCTGGCGTACATTGATTATACATATATTAATAATTGGGTATACACGAGCTATACATGAATTATACATACGTATACATTTGTCGGGAATCATTTGCTAAAATGCTAATGAGTGTTATTTTCCATTTAAAGCTAAATTGAGTAGCAAAGCAAAGACCAATACAAGCGGAATCATAAGTCATAATCAAAAGTAAATATAATAGAACAATGTTCTGTAAATGGTTCAAAGGGTGGTGTAAATTTCAGATTTTAGAATTTTCCAGAACCGTAAAAAGGGAAACTTTAAACTGAAAGAGAAAAGGAGAAAAGCTGCATACCATTATTACGTGGTCTGCCACGGAGTCCTACAAAGCTAATTTCCGGCGACTCAACTACCAGACTTTGCTAAATTGTGGGTCAGTAATCGGACCCGGTTTTAATTTATTTTTGGGCTTGGTCGGGGCCCCAAACTTTGACCCGATGGAGCTGGAACCTTTGAGAGCTTACATAAATAGGACACTTCTGGTGCCCTCTCACACTCAGTCGCCAGAAGTCGCTAGAAACTTCTGGCGAGCCGCCAGGTCCAAAAATTAAGTTTCAGGCCACGCTGGCGGTTTGAAGGAGTTTTAACTTAGCACGTGGCTACGAACCACGGTGTTCGGGGTTCGAACCTTTTCTCGATAAGGCTGGGCTAAGTAGTGACACTTCATCCGCGCTCTTTCGAGCTAAAATTGAATTAAATTTTTATAAAAGCGAAAACTGTTGGCGCCAAATTGGAAGGAAAAAAAATACTATTCGTTAGCGCCAAAAAGCCATTGGGAGCTACATCTTGGGAACCTTTGACCACCCACTCTTTTTTTACTGTGTCTTAAAACAAAGACTATCAGCACATAATTACAGCCTATTGAGACAATTGATTTGTAAATTCCCATCCTATTCCAAATTACAGTATGGTGTGTGCATTTCACGGATAGAATACTTGCACAGCACCACTTAAGATGCTACTCACATTTGGAAAACTTTGCAATCATAGCCAACGTTTTGGTCTCAAATTGAACTTAAATTTCAGGCCTCAAACTTTACACCTGATAGAGTACAATAGGCTTTAGCGAAGTCTCGATTCAGTCAAAATGAGAAGCTGAAAATGGTAGAACTGCAAAACTGCAAAGGACATATGGGATATTATCAGTTTACTTGATTTCTGATAAGAACCAGAAAGTCTTCTGGTGTTCCATAACAAGTCAATTATGCGTACATTTTCTCTCTAACAGTAACAGTCACATAGTTTGTCATCAACTTTTACAAAAATGGCTATCAGAATCGGATTTATATTAGACAGGCTTTGAAGCCCTCCTCTAACTCCTTCGCGTTTAAGTTCTTGCCTATAAATACTATCTTGTTTGTTCTTGGTTCATCTGATCCCCATGGCCGATCTGGAGAACCTTGAAATATGTCATGGACTCCCTGTTGCATCAAGAAAAAAGTAGCATTGTTTAATAACAATAGAACTTATCAGCAGGAAACTAGCACTAATCAGTAAGGAAAGTAGCAGTAAGCAAAGAATTTAATAACCTGAAAGACAAATCTCTCATCCATTCCTTGAACAGATAAAAGACCCTTCATCCGATATATGTCATCACTTCTTTCTATCAGCAACGTTCCCAGCCACATATTAGCCTGAAATACCGAATTAGAATTCAGTTCATTAACGGGACTATCATTCTTGTCTAGATTTACAACTTAAACAAAATATCTTAGTGAATGATATTTATGGAAAAAATGGCCATATGAAATATCAAAGTACCAACCTTCTCAAGATCCAAGGTCCCTTCGCAAACTATGCTGACAGAAGAAACACCAGGGTCATGAGTGTGATCGTGAGAATGGTGATGATCATGATGTTCTGCAATAGATTTGACAAATCACATTAACCACAAAGCATAAAGTAACACAGCTGCTGAGGCAAGTGTCAAGATACAATTATATGCACTAAAAAGGCTGCTTTTCAAGAAATAAGCATACAAACTATACACTAATACATCACAAGTGGAGCCAAAGAAAGAAACCTGCACGAGAGAGAAAATTGCGCAAGGAATGGGAGGGGTGGGCAAAAAGGGAACTGAAAAGTATAAATTTATATTGGTCGTCGTGTTTGGGGTGAAGGTTAAGATGCTAACAGCAATAAAATAGATTGGTAGATAGAAAAAAAAAATGGATGCCAAAAGACAAGAATTGGAGAGGATAAAGAAGAGGCCTAATGCTGTAAATGAGCCAACACGTTCGCGAAGAAATCACAACTTGGCTCATTAGTTTATTAAATGACCTCAGCTCAAGCTGACCTGCTGCCAACTCCGCAATGAAGAGTCGTGATTTCCGCGAGGTTGATAGCTCCAATAACTAGAACAGTATACTCATAGCAATAGGACTTGAAGTACCAAAAACGGATTGCTTATGTAGTTTCCCCAAAATGAGGGGAAATAGTTCTCTGGGAAAGTGAATGAACCGATTTAGTGCGTCTCCTAGTTGACATTAGCTGCTACAAGGGCTAGTATAGAAATTCGAACATCAAAGAACACTTACCATGCTTGTGATCATGTTCATGTTCATGTTCATGGTCATGGTCATGGTTGTGGTGGTGATCGTGATCATGGCTGTGGCTACTGTGGTCCTCCTTGGAAGCTTCAGCACCAACCGCACTCTCAATTCTACATGAATTGAATGAAAATAAAGTAATTATAAATCTGGTACTATAAAAACTTAGACAAAGAACAATCGACCTAGAAACAATGGACATCTATAAAATGATTACAACTAAGAATCTGAAGAGTCATAGTGCATCAGCAATATGATTATTCATAGTCAAAAGAACGATTAGAAGAGATTAATCAGTTATCATTAACTAAAAATTCATCAAAATCTTGGCAAAAATGTCACTGGGAGAAAACGATGTTTGATAAATATGAAATAAAAACCCACACACACCATCTGCTTATGAACATGCATCCACCTGCAACTTTCAACTTATTCTTATCCTCTCCTCCTCTCTCTTTATATCTATGCTTTAAACTTTTTCCACCCTTCTCCCAATGACATCTTCTCTGGTGGTTGTACTCCACACACCCCCTTAGGGGTTAACCATTGCAGATTTTACTTGTTGCCCTAAGTCCTGCCCTCTAGGATACGAATGATTAAACCTTGATCTGGTCGCAAAATGAGTTTGGCATTTTTTTATGGTTTTCTTTTTGGGAGAAAACGGGGGGCATCAGTTTAACATATCATCTGGAATGAATTTGGCCAGTTAGTAAATTAGTTTACAGTATAGCATTTTGTATACAGTGTAAGACACAACTGTAGACACACTTAAGAATGCCCTTACAAAACGATCACTTAACTAAGCCAATGGGTTCTACCTGTTTGGAGATCAACAGGAAAAGCAAGAATCTTAATGCTTTTCCGATAAGAAAAAATAGATTTATGGGAGCTAAAGGAAAATAATTATTTAGGAAGTTAAAATGAGACAATACATTTATAGGTATGGCATCTAAAAAGTCAAGGAAATGAAATGGAAAACAAACTAGAAGAGGAGAATGGAGATTTGCAGTAATGTATACACAAACATAAAGGGGGAGAAGTAAAACCTTTCCAAATCAAAGCCTCCAATCCCTAGAACATAATCCAAATCGACTTTTCCATACTGTGTCCTCTTCATATGAGCCATACTATTTATGTTCTGTTCATTCACCACGAGAAATTTAGTGAGTAACTGTAAGCTTGATAGTTAAGAATTATGTCAAATGACAAATCAGCCACAATACCAACCCTTATTCGCTGAATCAAGGAAGAAACTTCAGACTCACCAACTAGATCAGTCTGGCAATCATATGAAAAACATTTGTCAGAATGTAGCGTGATGATTCATACTAGATGTCCAAGCTTAATCTAAAGTTCCATACAGAAAATTAAATTTATATATCAGGTAACCTCCACTTGCAGATAGAAACTTCTTAACCATATCAAATCCACATGGAAACAAAAATTTGTGGAACGCACAGACAACTAAATTTGACGGGAAGCAGCATTAATAGATATATTCTCGATGACTTTTAATTTCGTTTGGTAAGGAAAGTTTGCTTCTTCTTTTCCTTTTCTTTCCTTTTTTTTTTTTGGGTTATCCTGAAAAAATAAAATGTCACCAGTTCTGGAATAAGTTTTGCCTCTGGCAACTCTAGAGCCTCGACTGCTAGTATGGAGAATAGTAACTTACTGCACAATTGGTAGTTGAGATGGAGTCCACCATTAAAGAGATAGGCACGTACCTTGTTTACTATAATACGGTCAGCATAAGCAATTTGCTCGACTGCTTCATTCACCACACCTTTTGGCTTAATCTCATCCAAGTGAAAACCAGCATGTTTAGAGTCAACCAATGTAACAACACCATCCAACTTAACATCGTTGAAAACCTGATCCTCCGCATAAAAAGTTTGAATAATTGGGGCAGGATTTGCCAATCCTGCAAAAATGACACACGAGAGCCGATGTTGGATCTAATGTACAAGAAAAGAGAAAAGTTTTGCTTTAGATATGCAAAGGCTCAAGAAGACCAAAGCAAACAGATAACAAAATGCCTGAGTTAGACAGCCGAACAATCCTGGATCCCAACCCCAAAAATTGTACTAGCACAATGAGTTTGTTACCTGTAGTCTCTATGACAATATGGTCAAACTTCCCTTTCTTCCTACTGACCAACTCTGCGATCATTCTAACTAAATCACCCCTCACAGTGCAACAGAGACACCCATTGTTAAGCATCATAATTTCCTCCGCCCCAGCAGCTTTTGCAGCAACCAAAGAACCATCAATATCCACTTCACCATACTGCATCAAACATAATAAATATAAAAAAGAATCAGATTTCAGACCATCAGTTCCTAGATGAAACAGAAGAAGCTTAAAAATACAAGATAATTGCATAAACTATCTGGCTGAAAATATAAAATTATACTTTGTTAGACATTTACTATATATATGAAATATACAATAAAAAACCTGGGACCTTATTCAACAATCAACATTAAAGAAATAAATAAGTTCCATCACATTAAGACTATTCAATCCATTGGCATACCTCATTCTCGATAACAGCAATACGCTTGCCATGATCCGCAGTCAATATATGATTTAATAAGGTAGTCTGCATATGAAATTTGAATCAGATAATTTGAACCCAAAAAGAAAGGTAAAGCTCCATCTACTTTAGTACAGTACAAAACAAAAAAGTAAAAGATATCCCACTACAAATATTAAATAATTGAACAATGTAGTTAATTGACATTTGACAGTTAAATTATCCGCCCTACAATGTAAAGAGATATAGCATCAATATATTGTTGGTGAAGGATTGCTCATTGGAGGTCCAAGAAAAAGGAGCTTTGGCCTGAAATTGTTCAAAGAAGTAATATCTCCCCTCTTTTCCACAATCTTCCAATGAAAAAAAAACACCTTAGGAAAGCAACACTATGCTCGCAATATAATTTCTAACTGAAACAGAATACATGAAAGAAAAACAAGGAATTTTTACACTGACTGGACAGTGGCTAGGCCGCTCATTTTTTGTGTACTCCATGTATACAACAACATACCCCGTATGATCTCACAAATGAGGTCTGGGGAGGGTGAAATGTACGTAGACCTTATCCCTTCCTATCTCGAGTGAGGTGGAGAGGCCGTGTATTCCATATATAATAAGGGTATAACCAATATATTCCGGCTAGGCCGGCTATTTTTGTAAAATTACTATCTCGTTACACAATCGAAACCCCAAAAAGAAGCCAATGGCAATGCAAAGATTGAAACTTTACATTTTATCCATTAGTCCACTATGAATAATTAGTATCACTAAATAAAACAAACAATTAACAGACCCCACATCATCAAGAAATTAAAACAGTATAAGGCAAAGAGAGAATAACAATAAAGTTAAAAAAACATTACTTTGCCAGAACCCAAGAAGCCAGTGATAATGGTAGCTGGAATTCTATCATCTTGAGGAATCTTTGTTAAAATATCAGTGTCTTCACTTTGTGGGGTTGAAGTAGAAGTTGCAGATACAGTAAATCTGCGAGAGAATCTGTTTGGTTTTGTAGAATTATTAATGGAAAGAAGGATTCTTGAAGATGATGAAGTGGTAGAGAAAATAGCCCTGGTTTTCCACAAATTTGGGAACACATGTGGGGTTTGACGCTTAGCAAGTCCCATAAAAGTTGTGGCTATGTCTATGGACAAAGAAGCCATGGCTAAGGAAGAAGAGTGTGTGTGTGCGCGCGCGCTTGGTCTTTAGGGGTTTGGGGTTTTAGCCTTAACAAGATTTTAGGGAACAGCGAATGGGTTTATCTAATGCTAGTGTCATAGTGTGGTGTACAAATGTACAGAATCCAATAGAGGGTTTTGGCCGGCCTTTGAAAATTGACAAGTGGCTGAACCTAGTTAATTTGTTTGTTTTGGAATTATTCCCAAACAAAAAAAAAAAAAAGGAAAGAAATAAATTGAAAGAGTACTATAGATGATAAATTAAAAAATAGAGGGAGAAGGTAAGAATGAGATTTTATTGATAGTTCGATTTCGGAAAAGAAATATCACAATAATTACTCAAAAAAAGGCAAAATATATACTTTGGTACTTTAACTTGTCTCGAAAATACAGTTACACACCCTAATTTTGCGGGCGACCTAAAACCCCCTTAACAAAATCGAAGTGGCATTAATACCACCTTAAAGGATGACATGGCAGAGAGATAAATTATAAGCAAGTGAAGAGGAAAAAAGCGTACACGTGTCAACTTTTAAGTGGATACTATATAACTAATTACATTTATTTATTTGTAACTCTCATTTTTCTTTTTTCTTTTTCCTTTTTCTTTTCCCTTTTCTTTCTTTTTCTTTTTCTTTTTCCTTTTCTCTTTCTTCCTCCTTAATCCCTATTCTTCCTCCAACAAGACTCCATTCCAGCCGCCAATTTCATTTTGTCTTCTTCATTAATACTCTACTCTGACTTAATAACCAATCATACTTTTGTACTCTGCATCCGAATCCAACCCAAACACCGAATTCCCCTAAAATTTGAAGCAAAGGAATTGTAAAATTTTATTATTAATTAACAAGTCTAGGCATTTTTGTTCTTTGGAAAAATAAGAAGAAATGGTGCACATAGGAGATACTCCTTACCGAACAACAAGAAGAACATCAGATTAAAGTGAGATTAAAGTGATGAAGAAAGGATATATTGGTGAAAAATTGTGGCGGTGTTGTACTTAGTGATGAGTGAGCTTTATACATAGTAGAAAAATAAATTTGTGTAGATGATAAACTTTGATTTGCTTAACAATATTTTCTGAAGCTCATTATTCCTTAATTGGGATATCACCAAGCATAGGAAAATTGAGAACTTCAAGTGACAATCGTTATGGTGGTGGTGGTAAGAGGCGGGGGGGGGGGGGGGGGGGGGGGCTCAACTCACCCGCGATTTTGTCTTGTTCCTTGCCAAAGGTGGAGGCAGAAGGGTGATGGGTTCCTTTTTTTCTTTTTTCTTTTGTTTTTTGGTTTAATTTTATTTAGAAAGTATTAAAAATAGTATTAAAAGTTAAAACATGGTAAAAAAAAGTAAAATTTAATATATATTTAACGTAGTGCCACATGGCAGAGCCACAAAGCGAGTGTAAAACACCTTCCGTTGTGCAACTGGTTATATATGAAACAGCTGTGTGTTAATACCACTTCAAACATGTTGAGGGGGGTCATAGGTCGCCCGCAAAGTTGGAGTATGGAACTGTATTTTCGGGACAAGTTAAGGTACCAAAGTATGTATGTGTCCGACCACGTGACTTCAGCCGAAGATAATACTAGATGACTCCAAAATGCCCAATGCCAGCTTGGAGACTCTAGGACTTCACACCATATGAAAGACTAAATTCGCACCTTTATTGGAGGAGCACGTAGTCGAAATGACTGTCTGTCGAGCATAGAGCTTTCGGGCTCAGCGCCATCCAAATAATAACCAACTGTAGAATATATGGGATGTGGCTTATCACATCCAATGGCTCCACTTATCCACCAAGAGACGTGTTTGAGAGATTATATGGACTAGTTAGGGTTAGTTAACACTAGAAATTTCCCCTTCAATCACTTGTGACAAACGCAGCCGCATCCCTTACTCTGCTAAAATTATTATTCAAAAATTTATTTACTTGATGAATATTAGTTAAGCTCATTTCCTAATTGCTGGATTTCTGAGCAGTTAATCATTTTCTCTAATATTTTATGGGTCATTGGTTGATGAACTGTCTGTCTTCTGTGAGTATAAGAATAAAAAGAAAACATCTCCTAAAAATGAACTTTGAAGTACTCCAACTTCCAGGACTGAAAGCTTGTTTTCTTATTTCATTTTTCTCTCCCTTAGATATTCCTTCTGTTCTCTCCCTTAGATTTTTCTTACTTTTTGTGCTGAAGGCCACAGCCGACATTGACATTTTAGCTTTGAAAGATATTTTCGAAGAGGGCTCAAATGGAAAATAAAGAAATTAACATCTAAGAGAAAATGAAAATGGAAAATAAGCAATGTATGTTTGAACCGAACGTAATATAGCCTAAGCAAGAGCATCACTCATATTTATGTTGCTGATGTTACTTTAACTTGAAGAACAATGTTAGGCCAGAAATAACAAAACGTCCCGTTCTTTGTCTCTTTGAATATTTCCTTTTGTTTTGGAGTATTACTTTTAATTAAGTAAATATACTAACTTGAGAATTAAAGTAACTCGACATACCAGTTAACTTATAGGGAATTGTTTCACTCCGGAGCACTTCTAACCGATGCACATCAACTGGACAAAAATTTGAAGTTTGTGAGGAGGTTTTCCAAAAACTCCAAAAAACTGGACAAAAATTATGTCCAAACGCTAGCTAAGTCCCCAAGAGTAAGAAAGGCATTTAAATATTGCCTACTTGTAGTAATTGAGAAACATTGCGTACACAATCTTCCAATATGGTGGGACCCGACCCCCTGCAAACGGATAAAGCAAGCTGAAAATGAAAGCCAATGGCCCCCACCATTAAACCCATTACCCTCTCTTATCTCATCCCTCCAAAGCACTAAACCAAACCTACTACTTCCCACGTGTCTCGAATCCGTTGGCTCGGAGTCTTGGTTCGGCAGTACGCTACTCTTCTACTAGTACTATTTTCTTCTGCGACTTTCCAGTTTCTACTCTCATCTCATCTTAGACGCAAAAAAGTTATCATTAAAATGATCAATACTTAAAAGGTTCAATTTCTCTACTTATTTTTATTAAAACTTAATTAATCATCTGCAAATATATTGTTGATGATCTTCTCTTATTTTTATTTCTATATTTTCATAAGGTTGCTTTATTATTTACTTCAAACGTGAAAGAAAACAATATTATCGTCTGTATAGTGTTTTATAATTAATTAACTGGATTTTAGTCCACTAAGTATGTTTTTTGTTGATGAAAAATTACTTTGGTATCAGAAAATGAAAATATTGTTGTCTTACAATTAATCTCACGTTATATTTAACATGAAAAGTGTTGTTGCCTTTGATGTTTTCCTGGAAGTTTCTAGTAGGTCCTTCCAGAGTACAATCCACACCTAAAAATATCTTTATGTTCGTTTTGTGATTGATAAAGTTTTGCAACTTAGTCGAGGTGCGTGCAAACTGGTTCGAACACCGATATTATATTATGCTTAGTAGTTTTGTGAAAGTGATATGATACTTTGCAATTTCCTTATGTTCTCGATAACTGCTTGAATTATCTCTTACTGACTTGATAGTATTATATTTCTATGAGTTGCTCTGGAACAATATTTATTTAGTAGAAAAAGGACATTCTATCGTCATTCTCGTTAGTTTACATAATAGGTATATGGATGGTTTGGTCAGCGAAGGCAAAATAGCGTGGATACAGTGTTTTTGAGGTTTGGGGATGAGAAGATGCTCTTTGCCTTTTATGAGTTTCCAAATAGGAAGCTAGTTGCTTTTATGTAGTATTATGAAGCAACGAAATTAATGTATTTGGTGTTTTGCAGTTATGTGGCGACTTTGTCGTGTCTCTGTTTTGTGGTTCTAATGCTTACGATTTGGGCGTGTTTCTATGATTGTAGCTTTTGTGATCCTCGTCTATTGTTGCGCCTTCATGTATACTACTATTAGCTAATGGGAACCATCTTTCACAAAGTTCTTGAAGGCTATTTGTCTTTGGGTCACTAATAGTGTGACAAATATATTTGCGTTGCAACATGTAGGTAAAAATGAATAAGTCCCTCTGTTTTGGCAAATACTCGTGCGGTCATTTGAAGAAGTATATCACGGTTTGTTATTTTTGTTTGGACATGTTTCCCACCGTCCTTCAAAACTGCACAATTTCATTCAGATGGTGCCTGTATCTATATAGGAATTTACTTATATGCAGACGTAGTCATTTCTATCCCTTCCGTTTGGGTATTCTAAAGATGCCAAGTGTTTCACTATGTAATGTAGGTGTGCCATTTCACCCCCTAAGATGCGCACAATATTTTCATCATCCGACGACCACTAATATTGCTCATATACACACACACACACATATATTTATCCAGTTGATTTATTAAGTGAAGAAATTGCCTTCATAATTAGAAAGGTCTCTGGAAATCAGTTTAAGGCATTCGTTTCTTGGCTTTCAGGTTATCATGGTAGAGGGAACCCCAGAAATTTAGTGGAGCTCATGGATTTCCACACCATCTATAATCTGCTGTTCTACTGACAAAAGAAATTTCAACACTGTATCAAATGGGAGGAGCATGTTCTCGGAAGCGTGACCAGCAGGTCAACGAGGATAACCTACATAGAGGAGTTTCTGGACGATATACTAAAAGTGCAAGTTCGAAATGGTTAGGAACTTCATTTTCTCGAGCAGCAGATGCCAAGCAAGGGAAAGGAAAATGCCCATCTCTCATGGAATTGTGTATTCATAGAATTTGTGAAGTATGTCTTCCCAATGCTTTATCAGGTTAGTACAAGACTCTGATTATTTTGCAAACTGATTTCTTCTGCACTACTGTTGCAGGACATCGATAAGTACACTACCTTCTCTGCACTACCTAGGGATATAAGTCAGCAGATCTTTGATGAATTGGTTGAGTCACTGCTTCTTACCGATGTCTCTCTTGAAGCTTTTAGAGATTGTGCTCTTCAGGTATTTTCATGCTTATTCGTTAAATAAAGTAGACTACTAGTTGGGGTATTATGTCAGCTGATTCGTATATGTGACTTTGAGGTTAGACAAACTCTTAATGAAGTGATTTTCGCTTTACAGGATCTTAATTTGGGAGAATATCCTGGTCTGAAAGACCGTTGGATGGATGTCATCTCTTCACAGGGGTCATCTCTACTTTCCCTAGATCTGTCTGGATCTGAGGTCACAGATTCTGGACTGACTAATCTCAAAGATTGCAAAAATCTGGAAGAACTAAATCTTAATTATTGTGACCAGATTACAGACCGTGGGGTGGAAAATATAAGTGGTAAATACTTCTTTCATTCTGATGTGCCATATCACTGGAGGAATGTAGCTAAGTAATTTAGAAAGCTCATTCTTAACACAAGTGTACAACTCCTTTAGCACTGATAGGGAGAGGACAGAAAAGGAATAGAGCAAAATTTAAAAAGCAAAAAGATTAAAATGGAAGGCTTAGTCCTTGAACTGCGGATGAGGACTGGGCTACTTCCTAGTGAATCTAGTTGTTCCATCTTTTTATTGAAGCATATAAACTTTGCAAGGGAAAATTGATTACCTTGTATTTTTTCACGCTAATACTTGGTACTTTATGGAGATACGTTCTAACTGCAAAACTCAAAGATGAATACGCTGCATAACACAGAATGAAATTCTCTAAGAACATGTGGGTTTTTTATTTTTATTTTTAATTTTTATGTCTGATACATTATAGACACACACACGTATCCACTTGCATGTGTATGTACCAATAGGAGTTCCTGTTATCATTTGGTTTTTTATCCACTTGTGCTGCTTTACAAATACGAATGCTATCAACGCAAATCTTTTTGGGATACTGTGATCCACCTTCTATTTGCCCCCTATTCCCATGTTTCCTTTCCTTTTCTACTTGTGAACTAGCTAGCTGCTAATTATACTATGATTTCAGGTCTATCAAACTTGACAACTCTGAGTTTTAGAAGAAATAATGCACTTACTGCTCAAGGGATGAGTGCGTTGTCTGGGTTAATTAACTTGGTAAAGTTAGATTTGGAAAGATGCCCAAAAGTTCACGGTGGAATGGTTCATCTTAAAGGTTTGTTCTTTTCCGTAATGGTGCTTAACTGTGTACAGTTTGTACAGCATCCTTGACAGCTTCAAGTTTGAATATCCAAAGTTTGCTGCTATTACACTAACCATGAAAAGTGTGTGGTCTCAATTTGGTTGTCAAGACTTGCTTCCTAGACTAAAAGTAATTTAACTACCTGCAGGACAGTTCAAGCTTCACGTTTTTTCTTCTAACACAAGCCAATACGTTGTATTGATATAGATAGATGTATTGATATAGATAGATCAGATAGTCTGTTTGGAGAATAATCTCTTATCAGTTGAGTAGGTCTTGTGTGTGGGAGTCTCACCCATTAATTGAATAATAAAAGATCATTACGTTGAAAAAAGCTACTTGTTCTTTATATATATGTGATTAATATTAGCTGAAAGATCTTGGTGAATGGTGGGATAACGGGATAATGGTACTATTAAATCGACAATTTTCCGCTTTCTACATGTTTGTTATGGAATCTCTAGGGTATGCTGTGGAGATTGTACTTTTAAGCTTCTTCTGATGTTTCTGATTTATCCAAGGTTCTTTATTCATGGCAGGTCTGACCAAGCTAGAATCTCTTAATATCAATTGCTGCAACTGCATCACGGATTCAGACATGAAGCCTCTTGCGGGTATGTCTATTTTGTTCTGCTATTCAGATAGCCTCACCCTCTTATATGTGTTTTGAGAATAAAGCATATAATAAAAGGAAATTAAATTGGAGAAATAATTTGGCAGAAGGGGGGGGGGGGGGCAGGATCCTTAAGACGTGGCATTCTATTACTGAAATATTTGAATGGTTTGAATATGGAAGCTTCAGCTAACCAACTGAAAGAGCATTCTTTTCCACTGCAAATCACAATCAGTTGTTAGCTCCCATCAGTGTTTTGAAAAGTGGTCGCTTCACCGCTTAAAGCGAGGCGAGGCGGGCATAGGGCGCTTCTAAGGTCTGAGGCGAGGCGACTTCAATGAAGCGGTCGCTTCATGGACAAAAGCGTGAAGCGAAGCAGATGCGAAGCGTGCGCTTCGTCTCACTTTGTCTCTTTTTTTTTTTAATAAAAGTTGACTTTTTGGAAGAAAATGGGAAAGTTCGAGACCTGTTTTAAAATAAAAGAAAGTAAAATATCATTTTGTTGAAATAGGCGACTTCATATCTGCTAGGGTTTGAAGATGGCTCCAATAATTTTTCTTCTTTCTTCTTCTGGAAGCTATATATTATTTCGCTGCTAGGGTTTTGCTGGCAGCCCCTTTTTTCACTTCTTTTTTGTTTCCAGCATCTTGTAAAGATATTATTTTTACCCTTCTTTTTTCTAATTTTTTTTCCAAGTAGCTTACAAAGCTATATTTGTTTATCTTCTGACTTTGTTTTTTCCAGGCTTATAAAGCTAACCTTATTTCTCTGTTTTTGCAAATCGTTTATTTTATTATGAAAAACAGTTTATGAATTGATTAATATTTTTTTTTGTTTTTCCTAATATCAGCTTGTAAATTGATTATAAGAATCAGCATATAAATAAACTTAAATTTATATTGAAGATTTGCCTATATATTGTTTTTGTTGAGTTTGTCTGGTGTATTTAGTTGTTTTATTCATTTGATTTTTTTTTTTTTAAAAATTCGCTTCACTTCGATGAAGCGGGCGCTTCGCTTCGCGCTTCACGCTTTAAGCGTTATGGGTCCTTGTCGCTTTTCTCCGCTTCACGCTCTCCAAAACACTGGGCCTCCCATTCTTTATCAATGCAAAGTGCGTTAGTTATTTGCATTAGTTAAAAAGGACAAAGGCTGTCTTTACGTATGCCAGTTCTTTTAGGTAGGTGCTTCTATTTATGTTAAAATAGGAGACGACGATTTTTTGGATTTTGTTAGCTCCCTTGACATAGCTTTATATATTGTTTTGGAGCTGGCTGTATTTTTGCTGGATTTGCTTTCTCTGTACTTTGTGCGCTTGCATCCTCTTGGTGCCTTCTTAACAAAACACCTTTTCCAAAAAAAAAAAAAAAGGATCAGTAGATCTAGGAAAATTGGAATTTAACTTTAAATCTCTTATTTTCCCTGCTGTGTATCTAGACTGAAATGCTAATGATATTCTACTCGTTATCTATCTAAGTGATAGTAGCATAGTGGGTTTGATGTTTCTCCTCGACCTTTCTGATTTGTTTCCAGGAGTATTCATTTCCTTGACTTGAAACGGAACTTTTCGGATATAAGCGACAGTATGATAATACTAAATCTGCGTAACATTGAAGAAAACGGAACAAATTATTTGGGAAAGAACTCTTGATTTCTCTCTGAGATGGCCCTTCCCCAATATTTTGGTAGGATATTTTGTAATAACACACAGCTAAGAGCCACCTCACAGTCAATTCATTAGGGGAGTATCCACCAAATGGAGACTGGAGCTCTGTCGGGTTGATAGCCTATCCGATTTTTTTTTTTCTCACAAAAAATAGTTGTGTTTCAAAGTGGTTCAGGTAGCTCAGTTGGACTGAAAATCTTTCTGTGGTTCGAATAGGCTTTTAGCTTTATAATTCTCTTTCTCTCCATCCTTCATGCTGTCTTTATCCTATTCCGATCCAGACCTGTTACTCATTCCTTTCCGACTCTCAAAATACCAGGCCAGGGCTTCCTCGCCTGACTTCCTCGCATCATACCATTTTTTCATCGAAAGATGATTCAATGTCATGATGCAAAGGCTGACCCGTTCTGCTTTACCTCTCATGGTTTCTCTGTGTAAGCTGAACAGTGCTCTTCAATATTCTTCCTGATAGTGAAAGTTAACTTACTATACTTGATATAACACATGATGGTGAGAAAGTTGAGTTTTCATTAAGATATAGAGGGAATCTCTTTACTTGTAAGTATTTGTGTTGAGTTGGTTTGAGTTTGTATTTCAGGCCTGACGAACCTGAAAGGACTGCAAATTTCATCCAGTAAGGTCACAGATTATGGTGTTACTTTTCTAAAAGGTACATATTTCTGCCATCTTGAGTAGTATTGGTTTTCGCCTAATTTTTGCATGGCCTTACTTACTAGATGGAGATAGCAAAGGGATGTCCTTCTCTCCCAACCTAGCCGTTCTGGATCTACAAGGCCACTGATTATTACCCCTGTAGGATTATGGTGCATGTTAGGGATTTAAGGTACTTCAATATGGGGTTTGGGACTTGACCCTTGGCTATTGAACTACCTAATGGCACACTGTTATTTTCACTTTGTGTACAGCACTACAGCTGCTTGTAAGCTGTAGTTAGGGCTGACATAGGCCCCGTTTGGGTAAGCTTAAAAAGCTACTTAAAAGTATATTTGTACCTTTAAGTAAAAAGTGGATGTTTGGTAACTAAAAAAATAAAGTACTTATAAGCACTTTTGTACTTTAAAAAAGCCAAAAGTAAGAAGTTAGGATTTCCTAACTTCTTAAAATTTACTTATAAGTAACTTTTTACTTTTAAGCTAATTAAAATAAGCCCACCCAAACGGGGCCATATATGCTAGTGCCTAAAATTCTAGTGGGATTGGAGTGCTACGCTTTCCAAATGCTGCACAGCGGTGATAACTGGGTATGAAGATCCAGACCACCTTATTTTAGTTGAAGATGGGGAGTTTAATTAACCAGCCCAGTTTTCCAGAATCTGTTTGAAGCCACAGGAATTCTGCTATTTTCTAATATTGTAGCATGATGATGAACAGACAGTAGTACTTGTTATTTACCCACTCTGTTTAAGGATTTAGTCTGGTAGATAACAAATTGAGTGGAGTCATCCAGAGGAAGGATGTTTCTTCATTCCATTTTTCATGTGCTTCCTATGTGGTGTTTCCCACTTGTGGGATAACACTAGGTATGTTGTTGTTGTACGTATGTGGTGTTCGGACTTAAATTTTTTGTTAGCCTACCTTATTTATTGCAAGTGCTTTCACTCTGGTGATAAGCTTCATTGTTTCTTTTGTTCTTATCAGCTCTTGAAAGGCTTACTCTGTTGAATATGGAGGGTTGCCCTGTTACTGCAGCGTGCTTGGAGTCTCTTTCAGGTGTTTTATAAACGAGATTAAATTGATTGAAAAACATAGCGTTCATTTTAACTACTTGGCTTTTCCAGTGATTTAACCTGTTTATGAGTCCTATCAATGTTAAATATTATAGGTGATGAGGAGGTTTTCCCATATCTGATAAATCCTTTGTTGTGGAAAATGCTTGTTTCCTTTGCCGCCTTAACAATATTCTTTCAAAGTTTCAGTTTGGTTTCTGATGTCTCTTCTTGCTGATTTTGCAGCTCTTCACGATTTGCTATATTTAAACCTGAGTAGGTGCTGCTTGACTGATGATGGGTGTGAGAAGTTTTCAAGTGAGTTTATTGTTTATTGGCTTTTATTATTTAACTTGGCATATCGTTTAAGATTCCTGAGTCAGTGATGAACATATTTTTCATAACCCGAAGTTGACTTTTCTATGGTATTTGTCATTTTTTGGTAGGTTTGCAGAGTTTGAAAGTGCTGAATTTGGGATTCAACGAGATTACAGATGCCATTCTTGTGCACCTGAAAGGTTATCTTGGTTTATATGTTTCTTTCACTCGGTTGGGGCATCTTCTGCTCCTCTTATTCTGCTTAGCTTTAGGAAGGCTTAGTGTTGATGCAATTACATCCAAGGTTCTATTTTTTGAGAACTATATTCCAGTGAGATATTCTGATACTTTCACAGCTGTTATGTGGATGGTGGTTAGTTATGGATGGGATCAGGATGGAAGAAAACTCTACATATTGATGTGTAGGGGATTTTACATGGGTGTGCACAAGGTGGTTGGATATTTTTGCTGTCATTTGATAAAATTGTGCCCCCTATGGTTTGTGGATTTAGAGGGTGTTTGGGTGGGCTTATAAGCTGGTCAATCCATCTTTTAAGTCACTTTTAGCTGATAGAAGTGTTTGACTGGTTAAAAACAGCTAAAAGGTAAGTGCTTTTAAGCCAGAAAAAAGCCAACAATTTTGACTAACAATTTTACCTTTTTATCGCTCATTATTTTTTCCAATTCCACTAATACCCTCACTGACGGATGCCCTAAATTGTGTTCCTTTTTAATTTTGTTCCTTTTCAGGATGTTTTAGTTGTTTTAACATAAAAGGACTTTCTTACCAAACATCTCAATAGCTTTTTATCAGTTTCAGCACTTCTATCCAAACACTCTATCCAAAGATGTAACTGCTTCTTTAATAAAACAAGCTCTAGCACTTAAAAAGTGCTTAAAAGCTACTTTTTTTAAGCCAACTCAAACGGGCTCTTAGTCTTAGTTGGGGTGCGTCTATGGGATGTGTTGCAGTGCTGAGTGAGGAGGTCTATTGGGGTTGAATTGTAGGTTTAGTTAGGTAAAAGTGGCCTAGTAATGGAGTTATAGTGATGGGATTTGTATTTACCCTCCCCTTTTGCCATTCTTACTGGCATCTACTGTGCACTATCTTATGTGCTTGATTGACAGTCAAACTTTGAATCTAATGGAGTACTTGGTGCTGTCATGATCTGCAGGGGTTTTAGTTCGGATTTCACCTATCAAATAGGAAACAAAAGCATTACTTCTGATCTTATTAGTCTGAACAAGCTTCTATCTTGCTTTGAGCAGGTTTCACAAACTTGGAGAACTTAAACCTGGACTCATGTAGGATTAGAGATGAAGGGCTAATTAATCTGTCAGGTCAGTGGTTCACAATTGACATCAATCAACTGTGCCTCATTCCAAACTAAATTATACTTTTATTAGTCAATCTGTGTCAATTTATATATGATTCTGTCGATTTTGGGACATCCCAAAATGTTCAATATATTTCATACAGAACTTTCAGATGCGACTTCAATATAACTTTTGCTTTTGTGTATTCTCAATAAAAAGGGTAGTTGAAGGTCTACTGTGATTGCTTTCCCTAGAGAGGAGAAGTATCACTTTCTGACAATTTTATGCCTGTGATCCTTGTCTAGAAACAGTTTTTTTACCTTTTTTAACAGACTTGACCGGTGACCAGTTCTTTGGCTCAAGATTCATTCTTAAATTTCTTCTTTGCTTGTTCTCACTTGCCTGATTCCAGCTTGTTTTGTTTCAGGTCTTCATCGCCTGAAGAGTTTAGAGTTGTCTGACACTGAAGTTGGAAACAATGGGATCCGTCATCTTTCAGGTTTCTTGTGTTTGTGCTTTATAGAAGAAAATGTGAACCGTATTCTGGTTCTTGAATTCAGTTGAAGCTTTTAGAAATTCAAGAAAAGGGCTGGACTAGGTTTCTTCCCACATATCACAAGATGATTATTCTTTGTTCTCTTTTCTATTTTGCTTTTTGGGTGAACCAGAGAAATTTAAATGCTGTTTAGGTAAAACTAAGTAATACTCCTACTAGATAATTATTTGGTTATACTGGACTATGCCTGCATCAACATCTGTCTTTCTCAAAACCTAAAAGATGGCTACAATAATTCAAGAATATCCTCTGATACCAAATCCGAGTAAATATTTTGGAATAAAACTGGATGTCCTAGATGAATATTCCTGATCATGAAGCTGCACTGCAGTTGTGTGAAGCAGATTGAGAGTCGTGACAGTGGCTATTGAAATTTTGAATGTATGACTTAAGGATATCTGAATTGGTTTGTTTCCTTTTTTTAGCGCATCTAAATCTGCGTTGTGAATGTTGTTGCCTTGGAAAATGTAAACAGCTGCCCTGCCTGTGGATGATTTGGTTTTCGGCTAATTGAATTTGTTTCCTTGGCTGTAGGGTTAAGCAACCTAGAGAGCTTAAATCTGTCATTCACTGTTGTCACTGACAGTGGTTTAAGGAAGCTTTGCGGGCTAACCTCATTGAGGTCACTCAACTTGGATGCACGCCAAATAACCGATACTGGGCTTGCAGCTCTTACAAGTAAGTCTTTTCCCGTATCGATATCTTAGGTGTCTCTGTCATCTCAATTTATTTTTCTAGCGATTTTCCAAGTTTGTGAGATGTGACTGTTTGGAGTAGTCTGGAGCACACTCGTGTGTGAGTCAAGTTTTTCAGTCTCTATTTGGTGCTGATGGAACCACGAAAAAATATGCAAGGTTGAACCAAAGTCTCCAAACTAATCTTGCAGTGGTCAAGTCCTTTCCAAGCCCCTAGTCCAGTGTTGTGTCATGCTCCATATTAGGCTCTATTTTAAGCAGGTTGTCATCTTTGTAAGCCCTTTCCATGACATATTCAACATCCTATACAAGTGGGATCCATCCTTGTGGGTGGCCCCTTTTGACACATGGTGCCTTGGTGGTTGTTATCTTTTTGCATCTCTTTTATGTTGTTTATGTTTGTTTTTCTTTTTGCTCTTAATTTTTACCAGTTTGTATATGAAAATCTTGAGATATCTTCGATTTTTTCCCTGTGTTAATGGTGAGATATGTATATTTATCTCTAGCATAAAAGTAATATGAAGCTAATACAACAACAACTAAGCCTCAATCCCAAATTAGTTGGGTCGGCAATATGAATCCTCACCATGTTTCTCTATTTAAGCTCAATTCATGTCATTTTGAGTCCAGTAGAATAAATGTGGAAAATAAGTTAGACGCAAAATAATAGTAATAATAAAGTAAAAATAATAATATTAGTTTAGATATCAAGCTAATAATGCTGACATATTTCATAAATTGAGCTAGTGGTAAATATACGAGGCCCTGTGTCGTGTTAATGTATTATACGAGGCCCTGTGTCATATGTCAATGTATTATAATTTGTGCTTTAGAAATGTATGATCTAGATGTTGAAATTGATTTGTCCGATATGGTACCCCACAAAATGCAGGTTTGACAGGGCTAACTCACTTGGATCTCTTTGGAGCTAGGATCACTGATTCTGGAACGAGTTATCTTCGATGTAAGCCTGATCAATCTCTTTTATGCAACATCTGGTGCTCTCTTTTCCGCATGAGTCTCGCTTTTTGAAACTTTTGGTTTTTCAGTTGCTGCCCCTTTATTCTGTTTCAACATTCTGCTCAACCATTTTACCTTAAGCTTGTCAGTGATCAAGTATAATAGTGTACATATTAAACAAACATGAAAGGATAGGTATAGTAGTTCATTTCTGTTGCATGTGGCTATTGATTTATTATTTATGTGACACAAACTTTAATCGTGATATGCATGCGTTTACACTGTTACTAGTTTTACAAACCCCCCCACCCCCCCCCCCCCCCCCCCCAAAAAAAAAAAAAAAAAGGAACAAAGATAAAAACTCCGCGTGCCCACGTCCTTTGAATCATAATATCATAATTAAAGGTGTTATATCTAGAATTATTCAGATTATATATGTATGATGACTTCTAAACATTTTATTCTGACTGATTCTTTTGTGTCATTTTGTCTGATGATAGATTTCAAGAATCTGCGGTCTCTGGAAATTTGTGGTGGAGGTTTAACTGATGTTGGTGTGAAGAACATCAAGGACCTGACATCCTTGACACTGCTAAATCTTTCTCAAAACAGTCACCTGACAGATAAGAGCTTGGAAGTGATTTCTGGTATTGTCGATATGCCTTATTTGTGCCTTTCCTTTTTTCTTTCTGTTCCATGGTTTGATTTTGGACCTCAAGGCTTACTATATTTCTCATCGCTGCCACTTCAAGGCTTTTTTATTGTATGCTTTTGGAAAAAGTAGCTGGCTCAGCCATTACACTGAGACTTCTCTCTTTAATTTATCCCTGTGCAAGCTTTAGCAATTGATGGACCAATTTAGTGGCTCTCTTTTTTATTTCCCGGAAAAAGTAGTCAAAATTATGTGCTTTTCCCTACTGAATAGTGGATGGAGAATTGGTTGGTTGTCTTTATTCTCTGTTGCTGAGCTTCTTACGAAATTGTCTATCATCTGCACGGAATGCAGGGTTGACACAGCTGGTGTCTCTGAATGTTTCAAATTCTCGCGTAACAAGTGCAGGGTTGCAGCATCTGAAGCAACTCAAGAACCTGAAATCACTCACCTTGGAATCCTGCAAGGTAACTGCAAATGACATCAAGAAACTCCAGTCGGCCGAGCTCCCGAATCTGTTAAACTACAGGCCAGAATAAATGGTGCATGGGTACTGATGGTTGCTGTTGGACTACTGCTGTACATAGATCAAAAATAAAATCGTGAACTGTAAATAATCTGTTTGCTGAAGATTTGGTTAGATGGCATTGTTCAGTGTATCCCAGCCTGCCATAGCTGAAGCTTTCCTTCATATTGTGCACTTCAGTATGACGGGAAAATGTAGATAAGCTTCCTTGGCATGGAGGGTTTGCCGAAGCTTAGATGGGCACCTTGTGCGCGTGAATAGATTTTGTACATATTTATCAAGTCATTAAAAAATTACCTTGCCTCAAGATTGGGATATGGAAATGACTGATTATTGTTGATCCATTGTTCTATTTACAGCAGTTTGCTTGTGTGTTTTTCTGATTAAATTGTACCTGAACTGTTTTCCATATGAAATCAAATTACCTGATAGGACTCGTGAATCAAGTAGTGTGTGTTTTAGATAGATGTGTGTGGGCTATAAGGAGGAAAACAAAATCAAGTGTAATAAATGAAAATGTTACTGGGGAGTTGGATCTCCACAATGAATTGGTAATTGTTTTCTGATCTTATTGTGTGTTTTGGGTTTGTTATTGCTTATTTGATGTCGTTAATAGAAGTTGTATGCGTTGGGTTTGTTATTGCTTTTTTGATGTCGTTAATAGATGTTGTATGCGTTTGTTAGCCAAGTTATATCAATTATCATCACGTATTATGTGGGAGCTGGAGGAACCCTCATGCCCATGTACCTCCAGCTATCTCACCAGATCAGCCTTGCCGGATGTTATTACAATTTTGAAAGAGTAATGAGACGTGGGCAAACAGAGTGCGAAGGAAGAATTCATCAAGGTACAAAGACATTGTCGTGATCAGTTCCAAGAGATCATTTGGTGGTGTCATTTCTTTTACGTGTCGCTTTGGTCAATTCTCAGATGCTTTTCCAGGAAAATGGCTGTGATCAGTACTAGAGATTTGATATTTCCATCAAACTTTAACTGGAAACTCCAAAGAAGAGAGACCAAAACAAAAGGCTATACCAGGAATCCACTTCTTGCAAGTACACGGGTTACTAACTACTGCAATACTGCAACAAACAACGCTCTTACCATGGCTTTCAAAAGTTCTGAATTGGTGGATGCTGCCAAAGGGGGTGTCGATGCCATATGCAAAAAGGAAGACACTGGTAGAAAGGAAGTATCACCATCTGGACTCTGTGGATACTTAGCTCACACATATGAAGTCCCAATTGATATAGTGGCTTGGTATGATTCAGACTCAGAAGAAGCTGTGAGACCATATCTTATTCGTTTGTAATAGGACAAGAAGTTATGAAAGAAGATTTCTGGTGGTGAGGTCCAAAGGCGGGTGTCATGATAAGTGATAGGATGTAGCAACGGAGTGTCCAAGAGATCACTATTAATTTTGTAGGCACCTAGAAGACAGGGAAATAGAAGAGAGCATGTGAAAAGCACAATGTCATTAGCTGAATCCCGAGAGATCAAACCCAGGAATTTCACAATTTCAGTGCCCCCATGGATTTAATGTCAATTGGAAGCGAAAGGCAACATTGTTCATACCACCTAAAATTGCTTACTGCTTCGGACAGCTTCAGGAAAAAAAAGAAAAAAACACACGCTATCTTTCAAATTATAGAATAAAAAAAAATCTCTTGATGTTCTATTTTTCACAGCATGATTCAAAGAGGTGCTGCCCGTGCCGGTATTTTCAGCACCCCCTCTAGTTTACAATGACAGGCCTGCAGTTGCTGGTTGCCCACTTGGAGGTGATTAACTAATGAAAGATAACAATCATAAAGTTCAACAATGGACAAACTTACACCTACTAAAACACCCTATACATGCTGTAGGAACCAACGTAGTTAAAGCTATCAGCTACATTTAAATCCTATGTCCAAAGAAAGTGTGTTCAAACTCGAAATTGTAACACCAAAAGAGATTCTCAAGGTTGGAAACTCGACGCACGAATGTAAAAGTAATATACAAATATCATCACTTTCTCACTTAGTGCTAATTCCTAGAATTATCATGTGCCAATTGTCCTACAAATGATAGTTTTTTTTTTTTTTCATTCAACAAAGATAACAACCATGAAATTCAAGAGTTAAAAACGCATCCAATCTCTACAAAAAGAGTTCAAATCTTACTACTGTTGACCCTTTCCAAAATCTTCAACCAAGCAGGTCCATTCAAGAAATTAACTCGTATAGAAGAGTTCAGCTTACTTCTGTTGACCTTTTTCAAAATCTTCGATGAGAAGGGGGTCAACATTTTCCTCGGGTTCCCAAGTGGCCTCCTCAATATCAGTCCATTTAACCAAGAATTCAGGCTTGCCATCATCACCTTGTCTCTTGTCCAGAATAGCCTCTGCCTCAGCATATTCAAGTCCAGCCTCAAAATCTCTCACCAAATCCTCAGCAATGGCCCATGCTTTAACCCATTCATTAACCTCTCCATCCTTCCATTTCACTAAGTACTCTACATTTTCACCTTTCCCTCTCTTCTCCAATATCTCCTCCACTTGTGCATACTCAAATATCGCATCTTCCAACACTCTAATCACATTCTCCAATCCCAATCTTCGAGCAAACTGCATTGGATTCCCTTTAGGTGTTTGATTCAAGATCGACCTCGCCAAGCCCAACGGCGTCTGTCCTCTATAATCTTCGACCTCGGGGTCTGCCCCGAGCTCGATCAACAACTTAGCAACCCCCGGCTTAACATACCCTGCAGCCATATGCAGAGCCGTCAAGCCACCATTCCTATCTTTATAATTAACATCAGCACCAGCTTCTCCCAGTAACTTCACACAAGGCTCGGACCCGAGACCTGAGACAAAGAGCAAAGCCGTGCGTCCATTCTCATCAACTGCATTTACATCTCTTCCATCTTCATCAAGAGCTTCAACAAGTTTCTTGAGAGCTGACTCGTCTGCTTTTTTAGCTGCAGTCCACCAAGGTGTCTCGTATTCAGCAACAACATCTTGTGCAATGTAATCAGAAGGAACCCACGTAGGTGCATGATCATCTTTCCATTCTATCAAATACTCCATTCCTTTGCCACCTTCAAGTGCTCGACTTCCAATAATCTTGTTAACTTCTCCATATGTTTCACCCTCATCATAATCTTCAAACACTACAGATTCTTGTTGTTGTTGTTGCTCCTGGTTCTGAAGAGTTGCAAAGACTGCTGCATTCTTGTTAGTGCCAACTTTTTTAAGGCGACGTAAAGGCTGAGGAGCTGGTGGACAGAAGGTGGGGGGAAAGTCAGGGGAGAATTTGAGTTTGAGACGGGAGTTGAGGAAGAGAGCATCCATTGGAGAGGGACGCTGACAAGTTTATTAAGTCGGGTGGTTCTGGTTGTGGCTCTTTTGAATGGATGGCCATGAGCATCGTGCAATAATGTTACGAGGGGATAAGATATAATGTGATTATATTATCTATTCATCTTCCATGTCAGTGAGTGTGAGTTGGCATATTACTCAACGTGGCATCCACGTGGGAATATTGTCGTCCATTATGATATAGGTATTTTTAGCGGGGTTTTCTTGTTCGGATAATATAACGTGAAATCAAATAGTATTTGGAAAGAGTAGAAGAGCAATTTTGACCAATTTCCTTTCTGATTAATCATATTAATTCTTGACTAAGGTAATAACTTATGTTGTAGCATCTAAACTTGATTATCGCGGCTCATGATTTATTCTTTAAAATAACATGCATAACGTATGAAATTTAGAATTCGATCATGTCTTGTGTACTTTCATGTGCCTACATTCTTTCTCAAATTCCTCGCTGAGGTTTGCCCCGCGTACGGGGATTCGCCTACGCTCACCACGGAAATTTGCCCCGCGTACCGGGATTCGCCTAGACTCAGCACTGAACTTTGACCCGCGTACCGGGATTCGCCTAGACTCAGCACTGAACTTTGACCCACATCGACAAGATTGACACGGAGTGGCTCTGATCCCATCTTTAACGGCCCAAGCCCGCTAGTGATATTGTCCACTTTGGGCATAGGCCCGCACGGGTTTAAAACGCGTCACTAGGGTCTAAGGACAGTTAACTTATATACCCAGGATCACTCCTGTGTTATGCCGATGTGGGGGTATTACACTGCTCCAGCTCGATGGACACAGAGAAGCAAGCCATTTTTTTGTGCGTCCTAAATAACACAATTTCAGGGCAATATGATTTAACCAACAATGACAATTTTCTGAAGAAAAGTGATGGTGTAGGATGGTGAATTTTGTATTCCATACCATAGGGGTTGCTCTGAGACCTCTTGTCGAGTGTAAACGCTCCTTTCCCCATCCCACGGCTTCAATGTTAATTTGCTTTTCAACATACAGCATGCATGGGCATCTTTGTACCAATGACTTCAAGTCAGGCTATTTCCCTAAATACTGACGTCGGTATTCATAGAAGTCTAACTATTAAAAATAGACACTATGTCAAATCACTTAACCCATGGTTGGGTGTACGCACCCAGTGAGTGAGGATAAATATTTACCATATTTTTGGGCGTCATTAAACTGTGAAATATGGTTTAAGGAATGCAGTTTTACCGGGTGTGAACGGAACTATAGATTATTTTGTTTAATGAGTTTAATTTGAATGTACCATATATATGGTAATAAGATTTGAGAATCAAGTAACAAAGTAAGAAAATCAATTTATGGGATACTGAATTAAATGCACTTTCCTTTTAAACATTTGGTAAATATTGTTAGTAATTTATACAACACAAAATTAATTGATGATACTTCGTTCTTGTATGTTAAGAAACTTAATCTCCCCTTTATAAAAGGTTTATGAAGTTCTATTCTTTCCCTTCTGAATTCGATCATTGAAGACATTTAAGAACTTCCAAAGGTACTTTTATTCAATTACTTCTTATTACTCTCTTATAGTTAGATACACTTCTAATTATGGCTTTTGCTTAAGGCTAAATTGTTTTCTGAGTTCGTGTCCTTAACCGGAAAACAAAAGATTAACAAACTTCACCTTTTCTACAATTTTTACTTGAGTTTGTTGTTTCGTTTTTAGCATTTGTATTCCATAAACAATGTTATTCTTCCTTTAGATTTTATTCAGCGAAATTAGGACTATTTATTACTCCTATTATTTTTATGATTCTTTTTTGTTTTACCAATATTAAATCAGTTGAAAAGAAAACGTAATTGTTATAATGAAGTGTTGCTATAGAGGATGACTGTTATAAAGAGATCTTACTATATTTCTTCATCGAGGGAAGGGGTTTTGAACAACAATTATTTATCTTGAATATTTTGTTTATTGTGCTAGATCAAAATAGGAGATGGGGCGTGCAAAACTGAACATGGAACTAATAAGCAAAGAGAGAGCAAGGAATGTTACTTTCAAGAAGAGAAAAGAAAGCCTAAAGAAGAAGTTGCATGAATTCACTACTCTTTGCAATGTGGATGGATGTATGATCATGTATGGACCTAAACAAAGCAATGGGTCCAGTTCTGAGCCTGAGATTTGGACAAACAATAGTAATACTACTAAAAGCTTACAAGAAGAAGAAGTTCAGAATCTTATCGATGGATACAAGAAGAGTATCATGGTAAGTAGGAGTACTAAAACCTTTGGTTTGTTTGATTATTTCATTGATAGAAACAAGAATGTTGAGAAAGAGTTGATTAAGTTGAGAAAGATGAATCTGGAGAAAAAATACCCAGGTTGGCTTAAGTTCCTGGACCATTTATCTGAAATAAAGTTAAGGGAAGTCATTAGCATTTTGGATGACAAAATTGAAAAAGTGAAGTTTAGGATTGATTTGCTCAAAGGGAATATGAATATTGCTAGTGAATATTTTGTGGAAGCTGCTGCAGAAGGAATGAAGTTAAGCCAATTGACAAATTACAATGATAACATTAGTCCTCTAATGGTTCAAGGAGGATCAGCATTGGGAGGTTTCATGAGTAATCATCATGAACAAGCCATTTATCCTTATTGTAATTCCCTCGTTAATCATCAAGAACAAGTCATTTATCCTTATTGGCAAAATAATGGTGCAGCATCCTCCAGTGGCAGCAACAATATAAGGGGTGCACTGATGAAGTATGAGACAATGATGTGCAATAATCAAATGTCATATTCACCATATGTAGCTCCAACCATCCGACAGTCAGCTCCATACATGATGATACCAAGTGATTTTCCTGCGATGGACCTTGCTATGAGGGAGAACGAGGGCGATGTGAAAGGTAAATTATTACCTTATTTGAAGAAGTAGCCATAGAAGATTGGGTATGCATAACTTTCGGGAATCAAAGAATCACTTTTGCAGCCTTGAAAGTTTGTTGTTGCGATAGTATAAGTGAAACCATTTCTTTTATCATCTAGTGATGGGTCATGAACATTACGCAATTATCTTACGAGGGGATATATGGCGATTATTATCTACTACTATTATCTATTCTCATCTTCCACTTCAGAGAATATTGTGGCTTGTTAGTGGATACTGGATAAGGATATTTTTGGACTACTTATATAATGGCGGGGTTTTTATAGTTCGGAAAATATAAGGTAAAATTGAACATTTGGAAATGGTATAGAGCAAATTTGGCATTTTCCGTTATGATTAATCATTTTACGTAACAGACCAAGCCCGCTAGTGATACTGTCCGCTTTGGGTCTAGGCCCGCACTGCTTTAAAACGCGTCACTAGGGTCTAAGACCAGTTAACTTACATACACAACATCTCTCATGTGTTATCGATGTGGGACACTTAACCCTTAGCTGGAGTGTTACATTTTAATTCTTAACAAAGGTACTATAATTTATGTTGCAGAATCTAACCTAGATTTTCGTCACTCTTGTAATGGCTTTTTATCTAGTATATTTTATCAATGTTTCTCGAAGTTAATCGTATGGCCACCATTTATTCTTCAAAGAAATAACAATGCCAACGTATGAAATTTATCATGCCTTGTGTACTTTCATGCATCTCCATTCTTTCTCAAATTCCTGTAAGAGTCTCCAAGTTTTACAAGCTTTAGACTATTTTACAAACAGTGGAAAAAGGTTCTGAAGACTCATCTTTTGATTGCACCAACTGCTCCAGCTAGATAAAAACAAAGATAATCAAGCCATTTTTTGGTGCATCCTAACTAGCACAATTTCAGGGCAATATGATTTAACCAGCAATGACAATGACCGGATGTAATAGAAATGATGCACTTATGTTCCACTAAATGTACAATACATTGACGGTTGAGGTCACAGATAAAAGGGACTTCGAGGCAAGATGTACCATAGACCAATTCAAGCACCACTCTAATATAGAAATTTGATGGGACAAATTTCCTAACTACACTAAGATTACAAGAGTAAGGTATTCGTTTTACATTACAGCTTACCTCATGAGTTGGAGATTTACACGTTGGAGAGTACTAGGCTAGATTATGTCCTGTACCAAGAACATCCATAATATAGTACCACAAATGGAAGCCACAATGTTGGCATAAAAACCAAGTCAAACCTTTAACTGCAACTAGTCCTACGACTCCTAGCCCCTGTCAAGATTTTTCTTCCCTTCCAATTTTGTGTAGAACACAAACTCTGGGGCGTTGTGTTTTGACTTGGAGGATTCTGGTTAGTCTCCTAGAACAAACATTACCTGTCAGTCTGAACTGAAATTTGGGAAGGATCCAGCAAACCAAAACAGACGAGACCTTGTGCCTGATAACCTCTTTGTTATCTTGGTGCTTGATCAGACCCTGAAGCTCCAACAGATGGAGCGGTTGACATACCATTTGCTGATCCATTTTCGAGTGGTGGAGGGACCCCCCATTTGGCTTCAGATTCAAGTGGTTCAAAAACATGAACACTGCCATCTGACAGACCTAATGCAAACTGATTTGGATCTTGTGGATGTGCTGCAACTACTACTGGGTGGACATTTGAATTGCTGCAGAGGTTTTCGGAGAATCACTAAAAATATCAGAGATTCATTGCAATAACATGATTTTACAAACACAGAATTGCAAAATGAATTTTGATGAAAATTCTACCCCACGCGGTCAATTTTCTGAAGAAAAGTGATGGTCTAGGGTGGTGAATTTTTTATTCGTTAATTTGCTTTTCAACCTACCCCGTGCATTGGCATCTTTGTACCAATGGACTTCAGGTCAGGGTTTTTCCCTAAATACTGATGTCACTATTCTTTCTCATAGAAGTCTAACTTTAAAGAGACATTTTCTTGTCTCCAATAGTAGAGGTAGAATATCTTAAATTCAAAGCAGTAAATAAGTAGCCGGGCAGTAAATACCTAATACTGGGTGATAGATAAGCTGAAGGAATGATACGGCATCGCATATTGAGGTGTGCTGCAGTGAAGACGCACACAGTTGCATCCAAGAAGCTGGCATATATCAGTTGACTATCACACGAGAATGTGGCATGCGAAATGGGGGCAGCAGTTTCACGTGGAACCCACTGTAGAAGAGGATTTTATGTGTTAATGTTGAGATCATTTGAATAACCAACTGCAGTGAGACAGAGGACTTACCTGCTTTACACATTCCAATTTTGTTGTTTCATATATAGCAATCTGTGCCTCGTGCACTACCAGGAAATGAGTTTGGTCCTGATGAAACTGCACTCTGGTATCTGATTGAGAAGTCGCTTTTCCTGGTAGCTGCAAGGATCTGGACTTCTGCTTTTCCCACCCATCAGTGCTCCATACACACAGCTGTACAGAAGCAGATGGAATTTTGAGGAAGGTAACAATACAGAAGCAGATGGAATTGATGAATACAAAAGGATAAGAGTACAGAATAATAAAGATAATGTATCACTTTAAAGAGTGTTAAGAAATGCAGAATGGTAACTTCGATACATGATATGATATTTGAGAAGGATACGGACATGGCATTCCTCACTAATGAAAGAAGTTAGAAATGAACTAATCATGACTGCAGTGCGGCGCTTATATAAAGCAGAAGCTTGCAAGATACTCATCACCTCATCCTAATCTAGGAATCTCCCAGAAATGCTTGAAAGACTTCTAAAACAATAATTTCAAGTATGACTATTGAAGAATTTTCAAAAAAATAAATCAGAGTCATTCAGCTCTTAAGTAGAGCACCCAATGATCTGATTTCCTGTCAAACTTCTAAATACAATTATATTAATCATCATCTTCTAGTATGAGTGAAATACTACTCCCCATGTTCAGTTGATTTGCTTAGCAGTGAATGGGACGGAGTAGAGTGTTATGCATTATATGCCAGCATAATTAGATGAGAAAATGCAATTTTTTATGTACATGTATTTTCCACATAAATCATGAGAAATGTCTAAAAAAACACCGAGAAATTAGTCAAATACTACATGATAGCCGAGAGTATCAAGTCAGTAACCTGAGAATCAGCTCCTGAAGAAACCAGCACATTGAGCACATGAGAGAAGGCGAGGCCAGTTATCCTTTTAGAGTGGCCTTTAAGCTTGCTTTTAACCTTCATCAAGAAATTGATCTCATCAATAAAGATATATCGTTGCCAGTAACAACAGAAACTTCTTATTCATCATGTTTATACCTCATCCACTCGGACGTTATATATCTGGATGGTAGAATCATCCATGCCGATAGCGATAATGTTATTATCTTGAGGATGGAATGCTAGAAAAGTTGCTGCTGGAGGTGGAGGCATGAAAGTTGTCATTGTCTGCATCCAGAAGTAATTCAGCACCAGATCTCTGAGTAAAGGGAAGAAATAAAAGAAGACAATCTTGCTATACCTTGAATGTCATCATATTGAACAAGGAGATCTTTCCTCCAGATGCTGACATCACATATGAGTCATTCTTGGACAAAGCAAAGCAGGAGACAGCTTCCTCATGGTTTTGGTCTGTCACATCATTCGTCATTAAGATGCCACTTGAAGGTTGCCACAATTGAGGTGAAACACTGGCCGTTGCCTAAATAAAGATAGCCTCACTCCTCAGAATCACTTCTTCACGAGACGATGGATGAAAGTAATAATTTCAGTTGTATTTACCTTGCCACTTGAATTGCGCTCATTTCTTTGCCACTTCCAAAGCAGGTGAATAGCATTTGATGCTAATGCTAAGATGGCACTACCAGAGTTTGTATATATTAACCTTGATATCTGGAGCAATCAGCATCAAATCAAATCAGAAAAACTGTCATCAAAACTTGATACAGTTGAAACAAACCAGGGAAGAAAATTTGACAACTATACAAAATCTCCAGCTTTACTGTTCCTAGCGATACTTCTATGCGAGATTTTATGTTCACTGCAAATACTTATGTCCATTTACAGTCATGGGGACACAATTCATATGTTACCGACTTGTGGTACAGGGGTGGGAGCGGGGGGTGAGCACAATTCAGTAGAAAGAACTGTAGAGGTATATGTGAAATACCAAGCAGAAACCTAGTTACTGTTGCTGTATGTTCAATGGAAACATTTCCAGAGTCTAAAGAATGAGATAACAAAAACTATCAAGAGGAGATTATACCTTCGTTACTCTGAGGTTCTCGGGAAGCTTCAAGGATCGGCACTGTGATGATTCACTAATTTCAGTGAGCTTCCATATCTTAGATTTGTCATTAGATTCTTCAACAATCCGGGGTTTTACATCCACTGCATTTCTTGCATCTCCATTCTTAAAAAGTCAATAGGATTTAACGAAGTATATATTAGTAGATGATATTGACATGAAAAACAGGCAAGACTTCTTGGTGTGTCCTCCACTTTCAAACTACAAAATGAGTATTTAGGAAAAATGTGTGCGATGTGCATATATAAAGATGCCAACACATGTGGGAGTAATATTTACCATTCCAGAGATGCCAACACCAGAGGCCATCCTGTCTGCAAATGCAGAACTGTTTGATGATATTGGATTTACTGTGGGCTGCATGATACCAAGCAAAGCACACCCTGGTCATCCTTGTGTAAAGAAAAAATGGAACCTGAAGATCTTTATTAATGGGGTAAGAAATACCTTTGCAGCTTCGGATGCCCTGGAAGCATCATAAGCAATGTTCTCAAAGTTGCGTACTAAACGAATACCGTCACTATTCGCCAAAATCTTTATCCCATTTTCATTAGCAGAAACAGCCAACAGAGAACCGTCCTTGTTGAATCGAATTCGAGGGCTTGCCTTAAGTAATTTATATAGAAAAAACAAAACAGTTAGACCTTAGTAGAATATAAGAATTATCACAGTCAACCTCAGAATATACTTACTGGAAGACCTCCATCAGCATCTATACTGGTCAGGAGTTGAACATGGTCCATATCCCAGAATTTGATTGAAAAATCATCACCAGCTGCCAAAAGTCTATTTTTAGTTGTATCAAATTGTACAACGCCCAATGATCTTTTCCGGAAACCTAGATATGTTCTCTTAACAGCCCCTTCACTCTCGTTCCACTCAACAATGTGTGACTCCCCATCTTTGCTGGTTCCACAGGAAAACAGTCTGCAATTTTGCCACCAAATCCACCCCCAACCAACAATCCAAATAAAAAGAGAGAGCAGAGAAGAAGAAAGAGAGGATGTGAGATTGGAGAAAGGGGTAATGTGCTCAAGAGACTTCAGCAAATAATGTAAGGTAGCAATAACACAATGCAACAGTAGAGCCAACCTAGTTCCGTCAGCACTGTATGCCATTGTTGTGCACCAACGACCAGGAGCGTCATAATCTACTCGAGATCCCAAATTATCATATAACCATGCTTTTATCTTTCCATCTAATGCTGTTGAGAAAATAAACTGAAGAAGAAAGGAAGGTTTCAACACAAGTGCATATGCTTAGACAGCTAAACCTGGCTTTAAGTACTGTACAAGAAACATCATAAAAGTATCCTTACCTGAATGTTCTCTTTACGGTGAGGGCACACAGAGTATACAGGAGCCTCATGACCCTCAAATGTGTATTGTTTTGCACCAGATGTAGCATCCCAAACCTAGAAATTGGCAAGTGTTGGAAAGAACTAGCGATTAATCGACTAACCAAAATTATCGTTCAGAGGCAACAAATCTTTATGCCTAGCCAACCTTTATAGTTTTGTCATCTCCGCAGGTTATGACACATAACTGCTTATTAGGGTGAGAGAACGCAAGATCATTTACGCCTCCAACATGAGCATCAATCTGCAAAAGCATTATCAGTCTGTACTGTGAAAATTTCAACATCTATCACCAGGGCAAAAGACATTATGCCACCATAGTACCTCCAAATGCTGACGTATATCATCATTCCCGTGATAAGAGTATATCTGAACAATGTGCCTAGAGTATGCAACCCCTGCTCAATAGAGAGACAATCATTCTGAGAATCACTCAACTTCCTTTTGACAATACAATACAGTAAAGTAAGATTAGAAATAGAATTTGCATGAAAGCTTACCAAATAATGAACCATCAGGGCTCCATATAACACGGTTAACTGAGACACCAGGATCTTTTACCAAAGCAGTCTGTTCAGAGAGAAATCCTTTTGATCAGATTAGATGAGTCTCATTAATTAAGGGGGGCCACTTCAGTCTATGGGAGAAAAGACCAAACCTGTAACGGCATTGAACATGCACCCAAGTCCCAGACTTTGAAGTTTCTCAACACCAGTCTCTCCCTAGAACCAACTTCCCACAATGCAATATCTCCAACATTTGTGCCAACTGGTTTTGTCACATGAAAAGATTAATGTGAACTGCCAAAATGTATGTACTGACAAAATTACAACACACCAGGATTTAAAAAAAAGAGCATTCAGATGATGCAGACCAAGAAGCAACGTCTGTTGAGAAGGATGAAAATCCATGCTCATGGGTGATGATCCCTGGTTTAATGTTCGTGCAACAGTCTTGGGCAGGTCATCTGGTACACTATGAGCTTGATTATGACCTTGCCCTGGAAATGATATAGGTAGCACATTCACAGGAAGATTACCCTGTATTTGAACAATAAAGAAAAAGTAAAACAACAGAAGAATTGAATACTGCTGACAGAACGGTTGAAATATGATAGTCTACTACCTCATCAGATAATCCCAGTGACCTAGTTCTTTTGGCAACATGATCAGATTCCCCAGATGGATAATCAACAGAAGGATTTGTTGGTGGAGTCCTCGGATGTTTAAGAGAAGCTACAGAGGCAATGAAGAAATTCACCAGTTAAAGAACAAGAATAAACTACAGAAAATCAAACAGTTGTTCCATCTGACAGCCAAACTTTTTGTTATTCTAGTCATAAAATTGTTAATGCTGGTAGACAAATTTCATACACTTTGGTTTTCTAATGCCTAGATCTCGATACGAGTTAATATGATTTACTCAAGAAAAGGGTCACAGAACTGAAGAAAAATTCATATATTCTGTATGTATATACTACGATAGGGGATGAATCAGTTCCTCATGCCAGCTTGCGACCAGACTGTCCAAATCTAAGGACACTATCATCATGATTAGGTGATAGCTGATGGGTGAACATTTTACGTTTTTTTTTCACAATTCCATATCTCTACATGTGAATGTCATCAAGAATATGAAGCATGATATATAACAATCAGACTCGATAATAAAGATAGCACCAAGTGCTGACATACGTCTTTACAACGATTCAGTTGCTTGTTTCAAAAAAGAAAGGCTTTCACCTCATCTAAAAACCATTATGTGATACCTGGAATAGATGAAGGACCAAGACCCATAGGTCCACCAGAAACTGCTGGATGAGCTACAGTCGGAGGGTTGGACATCCAACCAGCAAGAGGAGCCGCCACAGGTGGTGGCCCAGGTTGGAAAGGCTGAGAAATTTTTAATAGAATGAGCAAATATCTAGTAGGTTCAGCGCAATCAGCAAAAGTAAGCTGTACAAAAAGGGAGGGAAAAGAACCAACCCCATGTGCACCAAGAGGAGGGAAGCTGCCAGGTTTTGGCACTGATCCAAGTAACGGACTGTTTGCAGGTGATGGAGCCCGAGCACCATTTGGTTGAGCACAAGAGTGATCCACGAAAAGAGTTTTAATATCTGGATTTGGCCTAGGATTTTTACAAAGTTGGTGCTGCCAATTTAAGCTGCAGCATGCATTCATTGTCAGTTCTCAATTTACCTAGTTTACTTGCATAATCACAGAGGTTACATTGATGGTGCCTAATACTCTCAGTATGGATTCTAGATAATTATTTGGACCAATATTATGAGCTACTTACATTACATATGTCACTTGGACTCACCTTTGGTTAATCAAAGTCCGCAATCTTGAATTTTTGAGGTTGGGAAACTGCAATTTGTCACGAAACAAGGGATTTGCTTCAATAAGCTTCTTTAGCTCAACCAACATTATAGCTCGTGCAGATTTAGTATCTCCATACTTGGACAGCTGTTCATTCTCCCTACAAATTGATCAAACCGCATAAGTAAATGTCCAAAACAGGGTTATAGCTTCATATACAAATTATATGAAGGCACTACCTGAAATTCTCTAGTGTCAACAGCTGAGTTATCTCCTTAAAAAGCTCCTCATTGAACGACGAAAAAACTTTAAGATCCTTTACAAGAATTTCAACACCCTTGGACCGATCACGCCTATCAGAAACTCAAATTACCCAATTCATCAATATGCAAATCTGGTAAAAAGAAACTATTCCTCCAAGAAGATTTAAAAAATTCTTACTTGTCCAATGCCTCAAGATACTTTTGCTTCCTAATTTCAAAGAAAATCTTCATGGAATAACGATTGTCATCGACTTTAGTAAAACCAGAGAGGTACTTTTCAACTTCATCCCAGTTGCCATTATGCACTTCATCTTCAAAGTACTTCATGTTAAAGAAAAAGCCAGATTCTTGTTCAAGCCTATTACAACAACAAAACATAAAATTACAAACAAGGCCCTTTAACCAATGTGTTGCCAAAATTTCAAATAATGCATAAACTTAACTGTTCATAAGTATAATTTCTTAAACAAAAAGCACTGAAATCCAAAAAAGGTACATACTTGTGTACAGTTTCTTTAAACTTTTCCTCATCAAGAAACTGTAAGATCAAGAACACAAGTTCTCTACTTAGAGATGACATTGCAACTACTTGCCCTTCAAAACCACCAGAGGAACTAACAAAAGGTCCTGTGTTTGCTGCAGATCTGCACAAAAATTCCATAAATGAATTATCTTTCTTTTTGTGCAACTACTAAAACTCCATATAATATACAATATATTAAATAATAGTAAATAAACAAATAACTAACCCCCCCCCCCAACCCCCGCATATGAATAAATATGTTGTCAGCTCACCACTAGCTTTACTCCTATTATTTAATCATTAAATTACCTAAACATTTAACTATTGCCGAACACAAGCCCCAAAACTAAAATAAAATAAACTACTACTATTCAAAAACAAAATGAAATAGATCCAAAGAATTTAAACCAGAAAAACAAGCAAACTCAAACCAGAATCTGATCTTCAATCTAACAAGAAACACAAGTTCCATTATGATGTGAAAATAGACAGACCAGCCAAAAAAGAAGAGTCTTTTTTTCAAAAAAAGTAGCTTTAAATCCATTGAAATCAAAGATGCAAAGAAGAAAAAGTGAGTGAATTAAAGTGAAAAGTTAAAACACTGAAAAAAGGTAAATATTCCATAAAATATACATAATATATACTGCAAAATACAGTGATAGTAATAAAGAGTAAAGGGATTCATTACCTTAGAGAAAAGAAGATAGATCCATGGACGAGCTAATACTTTCTCTCTCTATAAATATTGAAGAGAGTCTACTGTGTGTGTGTGTTTTCCTATATCTAACTCTTATATATCCACGAGAAAATGAAAATACTATACTTTTGCGACATTATTGTTCATTTTTATAGGAGCGTGTTCTTCTCATATAAGCATATTCGGTTATCACCGATAAGTAGAAGTACAGATCTATAAGTACAGTCTAGTGGACCCCACAAAGCCGGCTAGGTTTTGTCTTAGTTACTCGGCTTGGTATCAACAGCTGCCAGCTGTCGGCATTTCGGCTTGGATATTGACTTGATAAAATGATGCTCTTGTTCAATGTGACATCCACGTGGAACTGCATGAGCCGCTGGATCTTCTTCGTATTGAGTTTATATAAATCTGACGGTCAGAAATTAAGGTAGGATAACTGGTTATGAAAAGCTGAGATAGGGAAAGTCTACAGTATTTCAGATCCCGTTCTAAGAAACGACGAAATTTCTTGGATATGGATCTTAATTTTTCAGGTCTAAGGTGAAGCTATATTTACAGGAACTGCCATCAGTCTAATTTTGGAATCACGAGAAGATTTCAAAATGTATGAAAAGGACAGCTAATGAGTATCTCGCGATAATTCGTGAGATATAGGAAAGGGGTTTTTGATGGGGTCAGAGATAAAGACTAAAGAAAGAGTGTACGATGTCCTGAATTATGCGCGAGTGGGGAATCTATAATGAGTTCCCATAAACAGTTGGTGACTTTTGTTATATAAATAAATCAAAAGATGCCGATAATATGGCAATTATCCAACAGCATTATAAATCATTGAATGGTCGTTAGATTACGCGCCTCACGGGTGCACTTGGATTGTCATGTCTACCACACAACAATTAATTTTGGTATAAAAAGCTGGATGATTTTATTCTGTGTCTGGTTTGCCAATTCAAATCAGTATTATTTAATTTCAGTATAAATTTATACACAATTTGATGAATAAATCAATACTAAAGACGCTATGATCTAATCTGAGTTTGGACAAAGTTTGTAAGCCACAACCAGTTCTAATGGAAGGTTAACATTTCATATAAAGTTGATCAAGGTATATATAACTAGTACTCCCTGAGTCAAATATTTCTTATTCAAGTTGACTCGTTGTAGCTTTACGAAACTTTTTTTCATATAATAGATGTGATATATGAAGTAGAATATATATCTGTAATAATGACAATTAGTGTAACTACTACTCCCTAGTTAAAGCGATGGAACTTACATAATTCAAGAGATCAGTGGCTTGAATGCTTGTCCGATTTTAAGAACATTGCCGAGGAAAAAAGTGATTGATTTTGTCTGCTTTCATTTTCTTATTTTTCACGAGTATTGCCGACAGAAGAATTGGTGGGTCAGAACTATGATGCGATGGACACGTGCAAAAATGGCCCCATATTGTCAATTCTATGTCGAAATTATTCTGTTGTTTAAGTTATTTTTCTTTTAATTTCTCAAATATGTATATGATCAATAGTGCAGACAGAGTTCGAGTTCGAGTTTGTAGTAACAACAACAACATGTTTAATGATATTTTACAAATGAGACCCGAAAGATGAAGTGTAGTATACCTTAATTCTATTTTAAGTTAGGTAAAAACATTGTTTTGGAAAGATTTATAACTCTACAGAGTTCCTACCACTGAATACTTTATATTTTGCGAATTAAAGTTAATATTTATTGAAATCTTAGTATACGTACATATAGATACACTCCATTTTAAAGTTAGTATTAGATTTAATTGAAACCGTTGAAATAGACTCCATCTGCCTCTCAGAAGTACCCATGTTATCTAGTAGCGGTCAAGTCACTAAACCCTCGTTTGTTTATAGTTTTTGGAGTCAATTTTTGAAGATTTTTTGGGAAAGTTGTTTGTTTATAAAAATTTGGCGAGTTTTCAAATCCAATATCTCAAATGCTATAATTTGAAAATTTTTAAACTTCAATTTTTTTTCAAGTAAAATGTATGTCCAAACAAAACTTCAAATTTCAAATTTTCTTTTTCAACTCAACCTCAAAAACTTAAACTCCCAAGTTTTAACCAAATCTATGTCCAAACGCTAGCTAAAATTAGTAGTATGCTACAGTAAAAAAATATAATTTTAATCATATTTAACTTGACTTGACTTGATTTTTTTTAAACTTATGCGACTGAACTCAAAATAAAATTATTCTTAACTGCCTACGTACCTCAATGAAAAGGATCAAGTCATAACGTAGTTCAAATTAAATGAGTTTTTTTTTCCTAACTTTTGCCTAGGCCGTCTCTTTCGAAATTTTCAACCTAGCATTTTTTTTTTTTTATCATGCACAATTTATACTTTTACTGGCGAGAAATAACTTACCGTTTATGCTCGTGCGTCAGGGAGCGACTTGATCTGATTAAGAATTTCCTTTTGTCATTTTGTTTATCAGATAAAATTATCCTAACCTCATCATCATGACTAACATCTCGAAAAAATTATTCATATTCAATTTTACATCAAATCATCTTATGACACATGTCTTTAAATAGATTCATATCAACCAACTAATTAGGACAATTAATATATATAATTTCACTTTAACTTTGATTCTTAAAATTAAACTTAGCTTCATATAAATGGGTATGAATGACCTCTTTTATAGGATTTGCATAAAATTATGAGGCACAATTAAAGAAGAAGAAATCTATATAATGCGACACATACTTGTTGAGAATATATATTAAAATAAGTCAGAATTTTTGCTATAAGTCCTTAATTTGCTTTCTAGGAAAATGATTTAGCTTTTTAGATGAGTTTAAATAGAACAATTATTAATGATGTTTACATATAGTGGATTCTTATTTTGGGAGAGACATAATTGTTTTATGTTAAGCTTCAACTATGTTCTTCTATCAATTTCCTCTGGTATAAAGATTTGAAAACCACAAAATATAATAATGAATCATTAGAAATCTTATCTTCACAACCACCCCACCTATGGACCACTCCCTATATCTATCTCTCAATTTTTATAGTTTCACACGCCTTATAAGTGTCACAATCTGGAAAATGGGTCGGGAATAACACCTATCTACTAGTAATAATAATATTTATTAAATAGGAAATTAGAGTTAGCAAATTTAGCTATTGTGGACTTTCTTGTTTCTCCTTCTTTAGTCGTAAATGAATGTTCCCATTCTTATTCCTGCACGTGTATCAACATGCATGTGGGATGAGAACCTACGGTTCTAAAATTAGATGGAGAAACACATGGGGGTTCATTACTCACTGTTATTTGCACGTAATTTGCTTTTGAAACGTTTAGTAGTAGCATTTTAGAAAAATGATATAAAAGAATGCTCAAATGGTCATGAGCAGAGATTGACTTTTAAACGGTGAAACAGAATATATTATTTAATTTAGACAAACATTATTATGGGGTGAGACAAAAAGAAAAAGTAGACTGCCATTGAAGGAAAGCAAAAATATGGTGTGATATCAACATATTTCAAATTATATGTTCCAAATGAAATTTATTGTTTTCTTATATTCCATGTCAACTCAACCGCGTTACATTAATTGAAATAAGAAAATAATTAATTAAAGGAGTTTCAGTTAAAGTAAAAGAAATTATTAAGACAAACAAATGTGTAATTCAATGTCGTTATTGAATACTTAGTTGAACAGATGGAGGTTCAATCATTAAAAATAGAATAATGGTAAATGGAGTTGGACTAAGCATAGTTGTAACTAGGGGGTGTACAAACCAAACCGGCGAACCGCACCAAACCAATAAATCAAACCAAACTAAAAAAAAAACCCGACTAGTGGTTTGGTTTGATTTGGTTTGGTGTTGGAAGAAAAAAAACCGACATATTAGGTTTGGTTTGATGTTAACAAAGAAAAACCCGAACCGACACCAAACCAAACCGACATTACATATATATTATTTTAAATTTTTTTATATATAAAAAAATAGTGAAATTAACATAAAACACCATCTCCAAAGTAATTCTATTTATTATGTACCCAACACTTTAAAATATTCTCAGTAATATAATTTTTGAGAATTTAATACTATATTTCTGTAGTTTATTTTTAAAAATGCTACTTTCATAATCTCGAATAATCTCCTAAATCAATGTGTCCTATCTTTTAAAATCGTCTTCTAATATCTCGCTAAAAATAGATATCCTAGTAAACAATCCACAAGTCATCCTAAAAAAATATTTCAAATACCATAAAGGACACCGAGTATAATTATGTATTGTATACCTGTAGTATAATCAATATATATTATTATTTAGATAGTTTATGTTTAATAAAATCTATGTGTACAATTAGAATATGTCACATATACTATCTTAATTTTTGTTATGTTAATATTTTTTACAACTAATTTTTTTATTGTATTCTTTGCTTGAAAAAACACCATGAAATTGTTGCTTACCAATAAAAAACCGAAAAAACTGTATAACCCGAAAAAATCGAAAAAACTCGAGAAAAACTGAGATAGAAAAACCGACTTTATTTGATTTATTGATTTAAAAACCCGACATAATTGGTTTGGTTTGATAAATTAAAAAATCGGACCAACCCGACCTATGTTCACCTTGTAACGTGAGAATACCCTGAATGGGTGAAAGTGGGTCCAACTTACCCCCGTTTGATTGAAAGTTACGTTAAATATCGCTTTCTTTTCAATTTCTATTTTCTGATATCTCCATCACTACACGTTACTACTACAGCTCAAAATCTCCAAATCTGTCTAAATCGTATCTTAACTCTATTATTTGGCGAAATATTGTAAAGCTTAGGAGATATCACGAGAAATTGTGTAGAGCCAGTCAATCAATAGATATGAACGTTTTTTCGTACGATTTTATAAGTTGTCAGTGTCAGAAAATGCTGTTATTATTATTATTTTTTTAAAAGAGAGTGACAGTGGAGTTTGTATGCTATTAATGTGACTTGTCATTTACTGCCTAGGGTTGTAGTTTTAGTGCCGTGGTCCATTTCCTCAATAAATTCGAAAACTATAGTAGTATACTCGGGACTCTCCGTCCCAAAAAGACTGTCTGGGTTTGACTGAACACAGAGTTTAAGAAAAAAAATGAAGACTTTTAAATCCTGGGTGTAAAATGAAAGGTGTGTAATGTGGGCCAGTGTCTTTAAATCCGGTGGACCAAAATAAATTTTAGATTTAAAGAGTTGCCATAAAAGGAAAGAGACACTCATTTTGGGACAGTATTTCCTTATTAATTTGTTCCAAAAAGAATGACAACATTCTAAATTTGATATTAATTTCAAAATTACAGTTTTGTCATTAATGAAATGAATTACAACCACACAAACATCTATGTCTTATTTTATATCACAAGTTTCAAAAGTCTTCCTTTATTTCTTAAACTTTGTGTCGAGTTAAACTATGACACATAAAATGAAACGGAGGGAGTACAATATTTTGAGCAAGCAAGCAAAAATAACTTTTATAGTAGACTGCGTATAGTATATCATGTTGAATTGCATAAATTTCTTATTTAAATATCTAAATTCTTAGAGATTGTTTTTTGGTTTTCATTAGACTTTAGTGTGGTTTGGATGATCAAAGTTATTTCCCATGAAAACTATTTCCTTATAAAATAGTTGATGATGTTTGGATAATGAGTGAAAAAATTCTCTGATAAAATACAAATTAAAGATTATAATAATATGAAATTAGAGTGTTATAATGAAATTTTAAGTATTAAATAATAGTAATATTTAAGATTAGTAGTATCGAGACAAGTTATTTACCAAAAAAGATATACTTAAGACGAGTGTAATTAAATGACTTTGCAAATAAGTGAAGAATGTATTCTCTAATAATATGATGAAACATGGTTTTCTTAGAAAACCTTTTATGGTAATTAATCAGTACATAACGTCTGTCATGTTGCAAAAATTTAAACTGTTACTCCATAAATTTTAGAAGTAACAATTAACTTGAAATCATCTTGGACCATTCTATAAGTCCCACGTGCTTAGAAACATGTCCTTTTTTTTTCTTCTTGTGGTTAATGTATACCAATTAGGTACATCCTATAATTTATTATCTTGCCCAACCCTTTCCTCCTCTGGTCCAACAAAGAAGGCAAGAGAAATTAATATGATGGATTTCTTTTCCCAACACATTACATTCAGGTTAAACAAATTTTAGCTAATTGTGTACTCCATCCAGGCCGGCCTTTATCAATAATTGTATGAAAGTAATATCAAGTTGGGATGTCCATTTCCTTTTCTGATGCTGTCATATAGTGGATATAAACAAATATGTAGGACTAAACAATTAGTACTACTAATCCGTAAGCAGTTGCCAATCTTATAATAGTCCTATTAGGGTAAAATGTTACTTAGCCAGATACTTTTTTTTCCTGTTGTCTTCCACTACTACGAGAAAGAGAGGCAGAATCTTTATTATACACTATTATTATAGAGTAAAACTTGTGAAGTTGCCCGTACTTCGTAGGAACATAAAGTTTATTTTCCTCACCGATATAAAATTGTTGGTTTTATTTAAAAAAGAAAATTATATAAATATATATTAAAAATTTTTTTATTGATAAGTAAAACAAAGGTAAGATAGTAAACTCGAGGTATAATTTTGTGTGGTAAGATATTGGCAAGATAATATTAAAAAAATATCATACAAACATATCTTCAAGAGCTTTTCAAGTATTTTGTGGATAGTCTTTTTGAACAATTCAAAACCAATAGTAGTCTTATGGTATAATTTTGTGTGAAACCTGTTTGAAACACATTTTCTACGACCGAACCTGTAAAGAAGTAAAATTTGGTCAAACTATCACTCAATTAGAATGTGTCATTCTTGCGCCTTCAAAATGAAATGGATACTTTTAAGTGTTAGGACATGATTTAACCATATCGACACACCAGCAAAATTTCCTTATATTACATTATATGAATTGACAACTCGTTAAAATTTATTAGAGCATGTTTGGCCAAGCTTTTGGGGAGAAGGAAAAGATTTCAGAATTTTTCTTAATTAAAATCTTATGGAATTGCTAAATATTTATAGCCAACATATAGAAGAAGTGAAGAGGTGTGAAGCATTTTTCATGAATATGTGCAAAAGAAATCATTTAACTTTACGACTTATGCCCCTATAAAAAAGCCCAGCAATTAAAAATTAAAATTAAAATATATACTTACTTAATCCATAATCATTTATTAAGTGATAAATACGAAAGACACATATCTTATCTTTATTAATTTGATGTAGACACTCAATACACGTAGATTTTTACAGTATATTAGTAATAGTATCATGTTAAATCAGACACATCGAGTATTTTCAGAAAATAAATCAAAAATTAAAGCTAGAATCTATCATAAGTATACACATGTAACATGCCCCTCCCCCGAAAGCCAAAACATTTGTTAACATTTTCGTCAGTGTCTTCTGTTTAAGATTTCCCTTTAGGGTTCCGGGACATGGGGCCCCGTGAGTGCATCAACCTTCCTGGCCAGTTCATGGAAGGTGTGAACCACGATTAGCGTGGACCACTCTTATCTCCCCCTTTATCAAAAGTTTGAATTGATCGTGATACAAATATACTTATAATATACTCTCTCCGTCCCAACTTATGTGACGGTGTTTGACTTGACACGGAGTTTAAAAAATAGAAATTGACTTTGGAAATGTTCAAATTTATCCTTGAAAAAGTAAGAGCGACGATTGGAGTAATCAAAAAGTTGTTGGTGACTTTTAAAGTAAGTAGGACTAATAAGGATAAAATACAAATAGTATATTAAATAGTTGATAAATAAGAAACTGTGACATTTTTTTTGAGACATACCAAAAAAAAAGTATGACACATATATTGGGACAGAAGGAGTATAATAGGTTAACGCCATATGGTTATAGAACTTTAATTTTTCGGACCAAAGTTAGTGAATCTGACTTAAGACACGCATGGTAGGATATCACTTTAGAAACCCAACTTACATAATATCCATATTGTACAATTTAACCAAATTTGACTCATTTATATGTGCGCACATGATTAAAGATATCAAATACTACTACTAGATTGGATAGAAAAAATGATTCTTTTGCCTTTTAATATATATGGTACGACTTACATACTATGTAAAGTGAGTTGCTGAGGTGATTATACTTACGTGATAATATTATATTTCTGGCAGTCTATATTTGTGTTATTTAAGACTAGATTTATATTCCGGTGTCTTCTCATTCATGTGATATGTTAAATAATTGAGTTATTATGTTTCAACACAGATGGTACATGTACACCAGGATGGCCTTTTGTACGTACTTTTTTCTGTCTACTCACAAATTAAAATTTTGGCTCCATTTACTGTCTAAATTTTTAATTTTAAGCTTTTGCTTATTGATAAAAGCAGTCTTAATTTTAAGCTTTTGCTAGAGTACATGCACCAGCCCGTAAACTGAGAGGATAACAGGGTGCTAGAGAATGTGGAGAAATGTAACACCTTTGGCAAATTCCATATTAATAAATATGGGAGATATATTGGATATAAAAGGAGTAAATCTTAAATTCTAATGGTGTGTTTAAAATTATGAGACCTCAGATCAAAGCCGACAACTTCACTAATGATTTACTTGATTACTTGGCCTATGCAAAATTTCAAGTTGTGATTTTTGCATTTGAGTTATAGTTGGGTCTGATTGGAGACTTATTGGCCGTTTCCTCCATTCTTTTCCATTGTAGTCCAAACTAAGAAAAAAAACTATACTACTTTGATTCATAATATCCTTATCTCATATATATTCGTATTAAAAGTTATTAACAAATTACGTGTAATTTACAAATGATGCATTAGTGGAATATTATAGGCCAAATACATCGTCTGCCTCTTCAACTTGACACTATATTCCACTTAGACACTCCAACTAAGGCCCTTTCCAGTTGAGCACTTGAACTTTTTTCAAGAGTGTCCATCTAGACACTTTTCACCCACTATGTTGAAAAATCTATGCGCGTGTTTGCACACGAGTCTTACGTGAGTAAGTGACCCATTATAGGCCTTTAAGAAGTAGGTTTGATTGATGATACAGAGACTTCGTTAGGGTTTCTTAGTAGAGTCGATTTGAGAGGAAGAAGAATTGTAAGCTTTTGATTGTCAAAGTCCAACAGTCAGGTTGAATTATGAGAGTTTTGGGAAAATGAGTTATGGGTTACCCTTATTAGTAGATAGGGTCAACTTTTGAAGCGGGTCAGGTCATTAAAATATATTATGTGTTATATGATGTGTCCAATTATTATTCCTGGTAGGATATAAATGGGTCATTTATCCACGTAAGATTTATGTGCAAACACAAGCATGAATTTTTCAACAGAGTGGGTGGAAAGTGTCTAAATGTTCAAGTGTTCAACTGGAAAGAACCTTAGTTAGAGTATCTAAGTAGAATATAGTGTCAAGTTCAAGTGTCTGCCCATATATTTGGCCATTATTATACGATGAAAAGTTTGAAATGATGGGTGAACTATAGAGCTAGCTAGCACTAACAAATTTAGAGGAGGGGAGTATTTATGGCAGGGTTAAAACTTAAAACCTTGCATTTACGACTATCGAAATTCAATTTTTATCTTAAGAGAAATGGTATAAAGTAGCAAAAGATTGAAAATTGCACTCAGCCCACCACCCCCCCGCCCCCTCTCCACAACACAGGCGCGCACACAAAAATTCAACCAAATAGTATCCAAAAATGCTCATTACACTTGTCATCAGCAGTGGTGGTAGCTATGACAATGGTATGTGGTCCACACATTGGATTAAATATTTATATGTTCAATTCATTTTTTCCCAGCTGGATTACTCATCCTTTTCTTCTAGCTGTGTCCTGCAGGTGGGGTTTTATGCCTGGTGGTTTACTCCGTTAGAATTTTTAACCAATGCCTAATGTCAAGCAATTGGTTGAACTTATAATTACAGAATAAATTCAATTCGCTCACGATAATAAAGCCTCAAATAGGTTAGATATGCTTTTATATTAACACAAGTCGCCCACTATTCAAAATGCGAGTCAAAGCATCATCTGAACAATAGATTGACTAGTCTTGACTTCAAGGAATACAGACTTTACAAATAAAGCTAAAAAATTGACATGTTATAATTATTGCATGCTATTTTATATAATTGATACTCATATACCACCATGGTTTTGGGCCCTAGGACAAGGGGTTAAATTATTGATTAATGGAGCTTTGCTTTTCTCCGTGGGGCAGATATATCATATGATATAAATTAAAGAAGCATTTGCAACTTGTGCTTTTATGCTCCATGGATGCCTTTACATATGCATGAAAAGTCAGCATGTCACCCTCATGCCTGCATCTTTTCTTATTCTATCTCTTTCCTCGCCAATGCCATAAAATTTCTTGTTGATTTTGAAACTACGATAGTATTTTGTCATGCCTTCTTTTTTCTGTGTGCTTTCAAATCATCAAACAATATTTTAAATTTTTTGTGAATGAGATGTTAGCTAGTTTTTTCTGTCCATTTTTTAATATTGAATTTTTAGCACACAAGAGGTCCTCTTTTCAGAGTATCTATAACTGCAAATATCAATTTTCTACCCAAAACCCTAAAGTGCCTGAGACTTTATTTGCAAATATGTGTAACCTGCTTTTAGGATACACATAAAAAGAAGATATGTATGACGACTCCCTCTGTCTATATTTAAGTGTCTTATTTTCTGTTTTAAGATCATACTATATATACTTATGAATGCCAAATTATTAATATATCAATACCGAGTTTAAAACTTTTATGCAATAGAATATATATATATATATATATATATGCCAAACTCATTAGATAAAGATATGCAAACTTCTTAAACCATGCAGTACCGGACACATTGTACGTCTCACAGTATTCAAGTTATAATTTCTCCCTCCGATCCATATTATTTGATTTTTTGACTGTTTTCACACCGACCAAAGAATCCACATTTTAGCATTAATTAAAGATGTCATTTACTAAACTAACCTTCATCTATTTTAAAATTTACTCATAGAAAATTGTGAGAGTTTTATGTGTTTAATTTATTAACAAGGATAACTTTGGAAAGTCATAACAAATATCATCTTGATTTTTGAAAAAATCAAATAGTTTGGACCTAAGAAAAAATACCAAAAAATCATATAAGATACTGTAAATATATTTACAATAAGTTGTTAAAAAACTTATAACTTTTTCAAAATTCATACAAACTTAATAAAGAACAGAACAGAAGTAAATGATTCACTTACGTGAAACCAGCTCATTTTCAGCTGCTATCTTTTCAAATTTCAACTACACTAGGCCCAATCTGCTGTAAGAGTTCTTTTTATTATGGTTATAAACTTAGAAAAAAAAAATTAATAATACAATATTGAACAGATCTATAAACTATTGTTGTAGTGATCTTACCAATTGGGTAGAACATGATAAAACAAATTATGACGTAGAAGAAAATAATTTTCTCCTTTAAATTCACTTTATCTAACTATATTAAAAGAGCCAATCTCAAAAACAAAATGTAAAAGACCATTTCGCCCCTATAGCATAAAAAATTAAAAATAGTATGTAGCACAAAAATAATTAATCTTATCTTATCTTATTAATATAAAAGTGAGAATCCTAAATGTAAAGTCATAATACTAAAATACCTCTACTAAAATATTAAATACTCATTTTTCCCTCACCTTAAAATACTTGATTTTAATGATTTTAATTTTAATATAAAATACTAAATGACCGTCATTGTGGTTTTCAATTTGTTCAATTTTCATTTTGTTGCAGTTACAGATTAGGGAACTTAAAGGTCAGTTGCATTGGACAATGCAATATAGACTATATTCATTCCTTTAAATTAACATAAATTGGCATAATGTATAAAATGCTAAAATTATAAAAAAATGTGAAACTCCAAGACAATGTGATGAACATCAAGAATCGCCAAGCTCAGCACATACATCTCCTATATATGGGACTTTTGTAGATCTTCAGTATTATGCTTCTTTGTTTCTCCATCAAATATAATATCAACACAATTTTCAAAATTCTCTTCCAAAACTACTTGAAGACATAGTAAGTAAGAAGCTTCGAATAAAGAGAAAATTTGGAGGTTCTATCGCTAGATAACGGGAAGTGCAACAATGTGATTTTCAATTTTAATTGTAACTGGTTAGAAAATCAAACAGTCTGAGTTTCTAACTTTACATTCTTTTTGTTTTCTCCTTGAATTTTTTATAGAGTATTAATACTCAGATTATTCTAGGTGAATGTTTGCGTTCTTGATAACTGTTTGAAAAATGTCACTTATGGAGACAAATTCTTTCTTATTCCAATGTTTATATCTTTGTACTCCTATATCTTATTCCATGCGTAGTATTTTTCATTATCTTGATTTAAGTATTTACTTTGTTGTGTACTCATTGATATGGGGTTCACGCGCAAAGCGCGTGTCGAGGACTAGTCTCCTTAGTGATGAGTAATAGGTGTTGCACCGTGATTCAACCATCGTATTCAAAAGGGAAAACATGAAAATTAAATTTTTGATGCTTACTATTGTGTAATTTTCACCCTGTCAACATCAATGCTTTATTGAAAGAATTTTAATGTTTGTTGCCGTTGACAAGTGACAAGTAACCTAATTCCATGGCTCCTCCTTTTTTTTCTTTTTTTTTTTTCAAATAGTTACTTATAATACTCCTAGTAAAGTGCTATGCTAACTTGTTATTCTTGTCTTTAGACTTCTTTTTTTTTTTTAGACGAAAACGATAACTTTGTCTTTAAACTTGCGGGCAACATTTTTCATCAAAAGTTTAACTTATATATAGCGTTTGCATATTTAATTTAAGCTAGCAATTATTTTTATCTCTTAATCAGGTCATCTGTGTTATCTTCAAGCTTATATATAGACTTTATAAGTTTTTTTAAAAAAGATTTATCTGTAACTATCTTTTGAGTAACTGTGTAGTGTAACAAAGCTAATTCCACTTATGGCGCATATAAGTTAGCTCATTAGTTCTTTGTCTAAACATATCATATCATATAATATGAAATCCGAATATCATATTATATCATATCATATCAGCGTTTTTTATACTTTTTGGCTTATTTATTTGTTCTGTTTATTTACTCTCCCTTTGCTTATATTTTTTTGGCATTGTAAATCTGTCGACAACATAGCGGTGGATCAAACTGGTTAGGAAGCGCCTATTTAGAATGTGCGGATGCTTAATTTCCTTTAGTTTTTGTCTTTTCAATATTTGAGATTTCTTGCTGTTGTCTTTATTGCTAAAAATGTCCATGTCAAAGAGTCCATTTTTTAAAAAATACTCTAGCATTCATTCTATCCAATTTTATGATATATGACTCAAAACTAATGCAACTTTTATATACTTCAAAAATAATTTAATTAAAATTTTATTAATTTATGTTTTATGAAATAATCCATATCCACATATATATACTATTTGTTTTAGACAACCACTTTTAGAAGTCTCATTTTTTAAACTTCATACCTAGTTAAAATTCGCCCCAAATAAAGTAACTAATTATTTACACCCATGGTTCATTTATTTCCAATTATCCATTATTTCTCAAATAACGTCTGCACGCTACAACCTTTTCTTTATTAACTACTTTAATCAATAAAACGTAATAATGGGAAACAATTCAAAATACGCAGGAATACTTCTGCATATTGCTTATTTTACTTAATAAATTTAGGACTTGTCCTTTTCTTCATTTTTTTGATTATCGTTTGACAGGATCAAAGTTACGGTACCGACTTGTTTGTTTTAATTTATATTTATATATTCGGCTCAAGGAGCTGGTTAGTTCAGCTTGGCTCATTTTGGAAAAGTAAAAGTTTATGGACCAGGAAAAGGGACAGCCGCTCGTTGTGCAAACTTCAATTAATAAATGTAGCATTCCATATTCCAAATCAGGGGGAATAGGATGGCAGCGGGGCGGGTTTGTCCTCAACCCGCCAATTTCAAACCCGCCCCGCCCCGTCCCGCATAGTCTTTTTTCCTGCTTTCAACCCGCCCCGCTAGTTTATTTTTTTGTTTTCTTTTGTTAAAAACTACTCCCTCCGTTCCACTTTAGATGAACCCATTTGACTTTGCACGGAATTTAATAAAGAGATAAGACTTTTAAAACTTGTGGTCTAAAATAAATTATAGATATTTGTGTGGCTACAAATCATCTAGGGATGAGTAAAAGTGAATATTTCTTTCCAAATTTAGAAAGAGGTCATTCTTTTTGAAACAGACTAAAAAGGAAATAGGTTCATCCTTTTTGAAACGGAGGGAGTAATAAAATTGTTTCTCCTTATCCAGTATGATATTGTCTGAAATAGTTTCACATTGGCTGAGTCAAACACATTAATTTCTTGTTCAATTTAAATTTGGTAAGACACGAAAAAAACTGCATAACTAATTTTAAAATAAAAATTTCCTCCGATATCTCCATCAAACTTATTTGGGTATTACTAATTATTACTCCCTCCGTCCCAATTTATGTGGCACCATTTGACCGGGCACGGAGTTTAAGAAAATAGAGGTTGACCTTGTTAAATATCAATTTTACCCTTGAAAAAGTAAGAGAGAGAAGATTTGAGTAATAAAAAAGTTGTTGGTAGCTTTAAAAGTATGTAGGGCCCAATAAGGGTGGTAAAATAGAGATGATGCATTAAAAGGTTGTCAAATAAGGAAAGGTGCCACTTATTTTGGGACAAACAAAAAAGGAAATGGTGCCACATAAATTGGGACGGAGGGAGTAATATATTTATCTGGATATTGCTGATATGAGTTTCGTAATTGGTATTGCAAATTGCAAGTGTCTTTAAAAGGTTTATGCCTGCTATGAAATGAGATAATTTGGCATTAATTCAAATACTCTCTTATTGGATATGATTAAAATGATTTAATATTATAGTATGTGGGTGGGCTTTGATCCAATGAAAATGCAAACTATCTGCTGGCTTCATTTCATTAAAAGCGCAGATGGGAAGGCTCTGCAATGCTAAACCCGCAACCCGCCCCGCCCTGCGAAGATCTTTCAAAAAAAATAATTCGCCTCGCCCCGCCCAGTCCTGCCCTGCAAAAGCTCAAACCCGCCCCGCCCTGCACCCGCCCCGCCCCATTGCCATCCCTAAGGGGGATTCCCCCTATTGGTGAACTCCCAGCCTGTTTTACCCGAAAAGATAACAGAAATAAAAGAGCGTTCTTGGCAGCCAAATAGCTAAATATGTGCTCTAAATATTAATTAAGTCTGTGAAGATTTTAAAGATATGAGTTTAAATTTTATTAAAGAAAAAATAATAGGTAATTTATACGGATTTCCTGGAACGAAAAACCCAGATCTTTCATAGCCGGGAGAGAAAATAGAAAACAACTTAATCTTAGTGGTTCTAGACCTACTTTAAGTTAGAGCTCGTGGTTGCTTCGAGTCGAGCAACGGAAAAAGGCTTTTTTTAGGGATAAAAGCCTTCTCTGCCCCGATTACTTCGACCTAGAAATATAGAAAAAGAGAAGAATAAATTGGAAAGCGGACCAACCCGCTCTAGGGGGTTTGGTTTGATTGTAAGTACCATCACAATCTAAGCGACGCAAAACTGACATCGCCCAGTCGTGATAAGTTGTCACGTTTGAGTTCTTTACAGGTATGCACAATTACAGCTCTGACTATTTATAATCTTTGTAGGGGTTTCTTTTCTTCTGTGGGTCATGATTCCTAAGTCTATGATTTCTGCTGCCATAAAAAAGTGGGCTTAGCCTTCCCCGAGGGATACGCCCCCGTGAGCTTTAGCAATATTGTTAATCTATTCCATAATCAGTGCTGTTTTACCCACTCCAGCTAACTCTTCCATTCCACTTTGTTTGTTGATAAATCCTATTTGGACTATGTGTGCTTGGTGGGGCCAAGATCCGGAGCCATTTTGACTTGATCTAGCTCGTTCTCAGGATTTCTGCTTGCGCTGATACCATGATAAATCCGACCCATGAATTTATGCCTAATTTCACCCCAAAAGTTAGCTTAAAAGGAGAAGGATTGCTCAATATTCGATATTTCTTGCCACTCCCATCCCGATGTGGGATGCCTTCTCTAACTTTTGTCGTATTTTCCTTATATGTTCATCCAAAAAAGATTGTCATATTTTCAAATTTAAAAATAGTTTCATTTAGCCGTGTTGTTTTCAGCCACCCAAATTTTATGACTTATTTTAAACTACAAGTTTCAAAGGTTTTTATTCATTTATTAATAAATTGTCTCAAGTCAAACTTTCACAAACAAATAGGACATAATTACTATATATAGCAACAATACTTACAAAATGATAAAAACTCATTAAAATAGTTGAGGTGTGCAATTCTTTCACCTAATACTATTGGGATGGCACTACTAGAAATTATCAGTTTTGCGTCACAGTTTGGAGACGGAATTCCCTCTGTCTCTGCGCGTCCTTCGCCAAAAGGCGCGTCGTTGGCCAACCTGGAGACGGAATTCCGTCTCCAATTCAAAAAGTGACTGCCGCACTAACACATGCTTGGAGACGGAATTCCCTCTCCAAGCATTAAATTAATATATTATTTTTATTGTTTAGAGACGGAATTCCCTCTCCAGGCATATAATTAAAAATTATTTTTATTGTTTAGAGACGGAATTTCTTCTCCAGTAAAAAATTTAAAAATTATTTTTCTTGTTTAGAGACGAAATTCCCTCTCCAGTAAAATAATTAATATTTTCAAAATTATACTAAGAAGCTCTAGGCAGATGGTAAAATTTCCAAAAAAACATAATATTAGATAAATAATGTGCTGCCTGGTAACAAATTAATCACCAACTCAGTCCTCCTAATTGAAGATCTTGATCTATGTAACTGACATATACTTGTCCTCAATGCATGATCACCACAGAAGTGATGCACAAACTATTCTCATCACGGAGGCTATACGAAATGAACTTTTCAAAAGCTTATATATAGTTCTAAGTTAAAGGAATGGGGGTTTACATGCATCTGGCTAAGAAATTAAAGGAATGGGGGTTTACATGCATCTGCCTTAGAAATTGGAGAGAAGAAGGTGTCAACTTACATGGAATCTGTCGTTCCCAAAGAGGAACAAGCCCCTTGTACAACCTGCATACATAAAATTCAATGGCCAATTTTCCATAAGCAATAATAGGCATTACCCTGCAGCTCCTTCAGCTCTAACAAATTTGGGAAGTCCATCAGACAAGCCTCTAGCGAAACCAGGCTGAGTTTGGACTAGAACTTTGACTGCCTCAAATGGGGGATACGAATTAAAGGGATAAATAATGGGGAAGATGAAAGGGGACTTACTTGAATAAGTTGGCCGGATGGAATGGGGAGCCGAGATGAATTTTCGCCGGGGAGGGGTTTGAAAATTTGGGAGTGTTTTGAAAATAATTTGGGAGCCCGCGCTGTGTGAAAGTAAATTGCTTAGAGTTGGAGACGGAATTCCGTCTCCAACCAAAAAGTAGAAAAGGTGTCAGTTGATTGGAGAGGGAATTCCGTCTCCAATCACTGACACCTTTTCTACTTTTTGGTTGGAGACGGAATTCCGTCTCCAACTCTAAACAATTTAATTAATTTTATACTCAATATACTGATTGGAGACGGAATTCCCTCTCTAACTGATTGGAGAGGGAATTCCGTCTCCAACCCTTCTGTAGCTTTTTACTCTTTTTCTAGTAGTGTGAATTTATCTAAAACGTTTAACTATTAGTACTTTGTTTCATGATTCACTAAACCTCACCCTTACGTTTTCTTCTCTTAGCTTGGTCCGTCTCCACTGTCTTCATTTTTTATTTGGTAGTGGTTGGATCACCCAAAGAATTCGAACTACGAATCAAAAAATTCAAAACAAAAAGAACCTCTTGCCATTTGTATTGACAATTGACGACTAAAACAAAATATGATGAACACCTTTTATTTATTAATGAAACTATACTGTAAGAATAATTTCTATCAAAACCAATATACTTAACTCAAAGGTATAATATATAGCTACACTAATTAGATATTTCTGATGAGAGAGTTATTATACTTTTTCAAATCATTAAAAAACAAATATATTAGTCTAGATAACATAATTTGAGTCTATGCAAATTGTTCTCAGAAATGCAATTTTTCACGAATTCTTGATTATTAATATATTACAATATTTATAAAAATATACATGCAAAAAATATTTTAGTTTCAAGAAAAAGAAATAACCATACGCGAAAGAACATTAAGCTAGCGTTTGGACATAGATTTGGTTGAAACTTGGGAATTTGAGTTTTTGGAGTAGAGTTGAAAAATAATTTTTGGAACTTGAAGTTGTGTTTGGACATAGAATTTACTTGAAAAAATAGTTGAAGTTTTGTGAGTAGTTTTTCAAATTTCCAAAAAACTGCCCAAAAACAACCTTTGAGCACTTTTTGAGTTTTTGAGACTTTTTGAAAGAAGTTTTCATGAAATAGTATAAACAAACAGTTTTTTTTCTACAAAAACTCCCAAAAAAATGTCCCCAAAAACTATAAACAAACGGGGGCTAAAAAAACTTTCTAAAATGATTAGAATCAATAAATTGCGTATATTGGGTATGGTGTCAGAGCAAATTGGGCCTTTAGTTCTTTCGTGGATCTATTCCTAGTCCTAGTCCTTGTCAATTGTCAAAGGGTTGGATGAATCTAGTCTAGTCTAGTCTTACACTCCATCTGTTCCAAAATGGTTGTCATAGTTTTTGGAGCGGAGTTTAAGAAATATGGTAAGACTTTTGAAATTTGTGGTCCAAAATAAGTCATACATAAATATGTGGCTATAAAGCATTTCATTAAGGGTAAAGTAGTAGTTTCAACTCAAAAATATTTTCAAATTTAAAATTATGTTATTCTTTTTGGAACGGACTAATAAAGAAATTATGACAACCATTTTGGAACGGATGTAGTACAAAGGATTGTCGGACAGGACAAAGCTTAAATGGCAGTTCGGATATTTATTGCAAAATATAAGGGTATTAAAGTAAAAGAGCTGAGTTGTTGACGGTCATATCATTCAGCTCTCAGTGCACAGTCTGATTAATTCTCCATTTTCCAACACGAGATTATGTGCCGTTTCACGATATATCATGATATAAAGAGATTTTTAGAAAATAGGAAAAGTCCAGCTTTTCGTCGATGAGATTTTCAATTTTATTCGTTTTATCTTTTAAATTGGTTTTAGTTGTCGAGATGTAGCAAAAGCTCAAAAGGGGCCAAGTGACCAAACGTCTAGTTATGTACGTCCAAAATAGGATTTTAACTTTTTGTATGATTAGCATTAGCACAGAGTAAAATGTGCTTAGTGGAATTACAGCGAATTCTTTAAAGTTTTGGATAGTCGTGTGACATAACCAATTAGAGTTTACGTAAGTTTAAGAAACAATGCTATTTTTATCTTGTTATCTAAATTAATTAAGCTATAAAAATTCGTCTGTCTAGCTAGAATGACAATTTTAAAATTATATTAGTTTTAAATATACAGATATAACATTCTTTTTTAACAAAATTTTATAAAATAAAAAGTGCGCCACATAAATTAAAACAAAATGAGTAGTTTTGAACTTGATCCTCCCAAAATAAATGGCTTATCTTTTGATCCCCTAGGAATTTGTTTTTTAGTCCGTTCTTGCTAATGCTAGTTTTAAAAGAAAAATAGAAAAAACAACATATACATTACAACCAGACATTTTTTAGACAAGTTTTTATTTGTTTATTCTATCTAATTGTCATTGCAAACGACATCCTCTTTGTTCCTGTATCCTAAATCATTCATCTGATGTCGCCATGAAGAGACAAAAACAATGAAAGTTTAAAATTAGTGATATCAAACGCAGACGATAAACTAATTGAGTGTGGATGGAGAAGGGTGGCAAGCTAGAAAGGGGTTTGGCGAAATATGAGCCAATGAAAGTTTGTGTTTTAATCGAATGATACTGAAGCAAAGTGTAAGAGCAAAAATCTTATGGAGATATCCACTATCCATAAAACTTTATGTACACAAGATGGCATAGATTATAAGTGTTAATTAATGTGATAAACAATGTTTTCTTTGTTGTTATCCTTTATTTAGAATTTTGTAAATCAACAAAAAGAAAGAAAAACTCTAAGATCAATTCTGAGAGAGTTAATTCCGTATAGAAAAAAGTACTCCCTCCGTTCCACTTTATGTGTCATAGTTTGATTCGGCACAAAGTTTAAAAAATAAAATACTAAGACTTTTAAAACGTGTGGTGTAAAATATGACAAAGATGTCTGTGTGGTTGTTAATCATTTCATTAATGACAAAACTGTAATTTTGAAGTTAAATTGTTATCAAATTTATAATGCTGTCATTCTTTTTGGAACAGACGAATAAAAAAATGCTGCCATATAAATTGAAACGGGGAGAGTAGTACTTATCTGACCTTTTCCACTAGAAATGGTACGTTTAGGTTTAAGATGTGAGAGAAGACATTAATTCATAAGTTGAATGGGCCACATTTCATTTACTTGACCAGAATGGGCTTTTTAGCTTTCGCTGACGGGAGTGGAAAGACTTCTCTCTCACACACGCACTCGAAATAGAACCTCAATTAAATTGACTGTCGTCTCTGTAGGTTGTCATAATTAAAAATGTTTTCTTGCATAATTTTTTTAAGATGCACCCATTTTTCTCTCAAAAATATTGAGATGTTGTTATATGGTGCTAGTTTAGTACTTAAAAGAAGTGTAATTCATCAATATAGTTAATTAATTTTAACTTCCGTATATACAAGTCTCAAGTTAACCTATTTTTTAATGGTATAAGAGCATGCAATGATTCACTCCTTTGAAAAGGGTAATCATACAGAGATTGACAATTTACAGAGCTATATGAACTTTGTGTGACCGCTGTGAAGCTACTTATGTGACCATCTGGTAAATACTCTTCTATCTTTAACTAAAGATTTCGAGTTCTAGTTATTTGAATGTCTAGTGAGTCATTCCATTGCGAATTCAAATTACAAGATTAGCAATCCTAAATTATTTAGGATTAGCTAATTGTTAATTTTATTTAATAAGTAGTAATCCTATTATTTAGTATTACAATGGGATAATTTATTTAAATTATGTCTAAATAGTTTTTGTAATTGATATCATATAGGAATAGGTTTCCTGATATCTAATCAAAGTTAGTTTTATACTATTATAAATAGGGGTACTGTTACAAATCCAGAAGAGCCAACGGCGATTCTTCTTTGTCCCGTGTAAATTTTTCAGTTTGATCGAATATGAGTCCAGCAATGGAAGAGGATGTCCCTAGGAATATTGAAGAAGAAGAAGAGGAGCTCATGAACAGTGGCCCACTTTCTGTGTTGACGATGAGTGTAGAGAACAATACACAAGTGCTCATTAACTGTACAAACAACAAGAAACTTGTTGGCCATGTGAGAGCGTTTGATCAGTATTGGAACATGGTGCTTGAAAACGTTACTGAGAGTCCTAAGACTAGAAAAATGAAAAAGAATAAGAAAGATAGACTTATTGGTAAGATGTTCCTTAGGGGAGATTCTATCATCACTGCTCTCCCTAATCCTAAGTGAGATCGTGGTTTGTGATTATAATAATACTATGGATTCATTTATTTACTCCTCTTATACTACACAATTAATTAGTTCTTCAATATGTTATGTCCTAGGAGTAATAGCCTTTCTTATATAATTTGTTCAATATGTCGTTATACAATTTTCATGTATGAACTTCTTTGTATTCGGTTCATAATGGATTTTCTGTATGGAGATTATGATTTTATGGTTTTGTCATTGCAAGTTACCGAATCGTTTGTTCGAAGTCTTATTTAAACCTCAACAAGATATGGTTACTCTTTTTATGTCAAATTGTTGCTGTAAGATAATAAGTCTTCTAATTAATCATCCAATTCCGTTTATGTTTTTGTTATCTTAAACAAGTGGTAATATCCAATTCGCTAAACCTTGAAACCCCAAGCAAAGTGAATCTTAAAGCTGAAACATTAGCTGTGGCTAACTTGTGTTTTGAAAGTTCTTCCTTATTAACGTAGGGAAAAACTTTTCCATATTTGAGTTTACATAAGGATTTACAATTTTGTAAGGAATGATGAGAAGAGGTAATCATACGGAGATTGACATTTTACGGAGCTAATTGTTTTTACGGAGCTAATTGAGCTTTGTGTGATCAATTTAAATCTGCTTATATGGTCAGATGTCTTGCCATCCGTAACTAGAGGTCTCGAGTTCGAGTCATGAGAATAAAGTCGTCGTTCACCAACATTGCTAGTAAGAGAGCCTGATATCAACCCCTTATTCAAGTATTTGTTAAGTTGTGTTTTCTATTTTACCCATTTACTAGCTTATTGTCTTATTCGTTGTAAAATATTCGACCATTTTACTTGATTGATGTTTTCAGGTGTATGCTGCTCTTTAACCTGTGGAAAGGCTAACTAGTGTTTTATTTGTAATTTTTATCGTGCATTAGTGTATTGTATGTTGATTGTGCGCCTCTGTGGTTTCAGTTCTCTATTTACCAATACCTCAGTGAAAACTTAAATTAGATGCAGAACTCTCCCTTAAACCCTGCCTCGTGGACCTGTTCATCCAACTTTAATCTGCATTTCAAATTCAGTAACGAGGAAAAAATGGCGGTTTGCTTTTAACCTAAAATAAGAATCTCCCGGAACCCAAAGTACAAGATTAAAAATCCTAAATTGTTTAGGATATGCTATTTGCTAATTTATTTAATCCATGATAGTAATTCTATATTGTTTATGATTTATTTGATTCGTATCTAAATAGGTCTTATGGTCACAATCATGTACAAGTAAGTTTTCTGATTTATAGTTAAATTTGGTTTGGTACTAGTACTACTACTATAAAAAAAGGTGGTGTAACTGGATGAACAATTCCTCCTAATTAACACCGAGACTACTCGAAAATCAGGCTCCCTTGATTTTTCTTTTTGGTCGTGTACCAAGTTCTTCAATTAGCTTGCAATCTTTCAGTTTGATGATCGAATATGAGTACTCTACCAATGGCCCACTTGCTGTCTTGAAGATGAGTGTTACGAACAATACAAAGGTGCTCATCAACTGTAGGAATAACAAGAAACTTTTTGGTCGTGTAAGAGCGTTTGATCGACACTGGAACATGGTGCTTGAAAATGTTACTGAAATTTGGAGTCATAAGAATAAAGAAGGGACCGATATTAACAAAGAAAGATTTATTAGCAAGATGTTCCTTAGGGGAGATTCTGTCATCACTATTCTTCCTAATCCTAAGCGACATTGTGGTGTATAGTATGGTAGGTAGGTTCTACTTTCAGAAAATTACTTTAATTTTAACTACCCAATTGTTATTGTAATGTTTCTAATTATTCATCCAATTGACTTTATGGTTTTCGTTTTCATATTAAACAAGTGTGATATCAATTGATTGATCCTTGAAAACTCGAGCAAACTGGTTCTAAAAATTGATCGTCAAACTGATTAGCAATGATATAATAGGTGTAGTTCGAACTAGGAAAAAAGTCTCAACGATGATATATTAATAAGCTAGCTATATTTGGTGATGTGTCTGCGACAATGTAAATTTGGTCTAAGTATTTAATGAAATATCTATGTTTGACAAAAAAAAAAAGTGGTTCTAAAAATCGAAAACATTATCTGTGAATGACTTGTGTTTGGAATTGTATCCCCAACCTATTCTTTTAACAAACGTAGTAGGATAAAAAAAAAAAACTAGAAGTGTATACTAGATGAAGGAAAGGGACCAACGGCCTAACGTCCCAAAGTTCACGTCAACTCAATAAATATCTTATATGCTTAATTATATAAACTATTGATCCTTTAATTAAGTAACTATAGCTTTAATCAATATTTTTGATTAATGATGACAACTAAACTATGGAGTAATATATTTTAGGGCAAACATCTTGCACCAAGTACTATTTTTCTACAATATTTACTGAGGTTACATAGAGATCTCCTGCTTTTGCTGACAGATCGATATCTTCTTTAGTTTCAAATACTCATCTGTTTCAATTTACTCACACTTTTCGTTTCTAGATAGTCAAATAATTTTTTCATATACCTTTTAAATATTCTAAATAATTAGTTTTTTTTATTTATAATACTCACTTTTAATATAAATTTTAAATTACAAAATTTAAAAATTTTATGTCGGATCGAAATTAATAAGTTTGACTCTCGACAAATTGGCACGACATAGTATGTATTAGTTTAATTTAAGATATAGTACAGAGTTTCATATTGAATCAACCAATAGGAAATTAGTTTTTTTAAATATTCTAAATAATTAGTTCTTTTGATTTATAATACTCACTTTTAATATAAATTTTAAATTACAAAATTTAAAAATTTTATGTCAGATCGAAATTAATAAGTTTGACTCTCGACAAATTGGGACGACGGAGTATGTATTAGTTTAATTTAAGATATAGTACAGAGTTTCATATTGAATCAACCAATAGGAAACATTTACCAAATAAACAAATAACCAATAGGAAGCTTCTTTCTTTGTTTCTTCAATCCAAAGTTGTCACCTTTGACTTGTACGATCTAAGGGTTCCTTAGATCGAACAATTTGTCATTAATTCCAAAACCCACTTTCTCAATTTCACTAATTCCACGTAAGTTTCTTGTCTTTGTTATACAAATGTTCTTGTAGATTCATATAATTTGTTGAATAATATTTAGCATTTTATAGTAATGGATAGTAATTATTCTGCTATTACCAAGAATTCTTTTGTTGAATTACAAGTTAAAGATGATAACTTTATTGAAAATGGGTATTTAAAATCAAACTCTACGGATGATCTTGAACCTGATGATATTGATTTTGACAATTTACCCCTTATTTTTGGTGAAAATAATAAATCTGGGTCTGGTTTATATGGGGCTGTATTCAATCTTACTACAACTATTATTGGTGCTGGTATTATGGCATTGCCTGCTACAATGAAAGTTTTAGGTTTAGTTTTAGGGGTTATATTGATATTCTTGATGGGTATTTTGTCTGAGATTAGTGTCGAATTGCTCGTTCGCTTTTCGATTCAATGCAAGGCGGAATCTTATGGGGAAGTTGTTCAAGCTGCATTGGGTAAAACAGCTAAGATCTTGTCTGAGATTTGTATTATTGTGAACAATGCTGGTGTTATGGTTGTGTATTTGATTATCATTGGGGATGTTTTGTCCGGTTCGATTCGTCATATTGGGGTTTTCGATCAATGGTTAGGTCATGGTATGTGGGATCATAGGAGGTTAGTGATTTTGATCATATTGGTGGTTTTTCTAGCACCCCTTTGCGCGATGGATAAGATTGATTCGTTGAGCGTGTCTTCGGCTGCTTCTGTAGCTCTTGCGGTCGTGTTTGTTGTGGTTGCTTTCACTATAGCGTTTATTAAGCTTGTCGAGGGGAAAATTGAAGCTCCAAGGATGGCCCCGGATTTCGGGTCTAAGGAGGCAATTTTGGACTTGCTTGTGGTGATCCCTATAATGTCAAATGCATATGTTTGTCACTTCAATGTTCAGCCCATTTATAATGAGCTTGAAGGCCGCTCACCTCAGAAGATGAACCGTGTGAGCCGAATTACATCTGCTATTTGCGTTATGGTGTATGCTTCTACGGCAATTGCTGGTTATTTACTTTTTGGAAAGGATACTGAAGCTGATATACTCACCAATTTTGACAAGGACCTTGGAATTCGTTTTAGCACAGCACTAAATTACATTGTGCGTGTTGGCTATGTTTTCCACCTGATTCTTGTTTTCCCTGTTATCCATTTCTCCCTGAGGCAGACAGTGGATGCTTTGTTGTTTGTAGGATCAGCACCACTCACAGAAAGTAGGAAGAGGTGTCTGGCTTTGACTGCCGTTCTCTTGGGACTCTTATATTTTGGATCGACTATGATTCCTAACATTTGGACTGCTTTCAAATTTACAGGGGCCACAACTGCAGTCTCTTTAGGCTTTACGTTTCCATCTCTCATTGCTCTAAGGCTGAGCAAAGAAGGAAATGGTTTGAGTAAGAGAGAGAAGATTTTGTCTTGGTTCATGTTGATATTGGCCATTATAGTTAGCATCGTTGGAGTGTGTGGCAATATTTATAGTATCAGTAGCAAGAGCGATTGATGTTGTTCTTTTTAATACAGTGGAAGGACCTGTTGCATTATCACTCCATGTGAGGATAAGCTACGGCTAATCGACACAAGGTCTTGTAATATTGGTCCACTTAAAGTCATTGAAGCTTTACCAAATCAGATATCACGGATGCCTTCAGTGTTACACTGTCCAGCCCATGTAGAATGACGAGAGATTGCTTTAACTGTTGAGGAGTGCATATAATAGGGTGAGGAGATTCATGGATAAGTGTTAGTTATTGAGAGTCACGTGTATTATGGCAACTGGTAAAGACTACATTCTTTATTTTTTGTTTGTAATTTTTCGAAGTTGCCCACTATATTTTCATAGCTTTCTCTCCCCTGGCATATAGGGGTCAGCATACCTTGTACAACAAACTGATCTGATGAATACAATAATTGAACGCCGTTCTTATAACCACCTGGACTATTTAAAACTTGCTTCATTATCAGCACGTGGTAATATCTTTTCTATGATTATTATTCTTTCTGTTTGTCAATTGTTCTCCAGTCTGCTAGGAGAAAAAAGATTGCTTATTATGTCGTTTTATTTCCACTAGACTTGTTGTTAGGGAATAAGAATGCTGTATCTATGACTCTAAATTCTAAAAGCAGATCAGCTGAAGTCTGTAAAGTGGGTACTTGCTTGGAAGGTAAGTTAGTTTGTCTTCTTAATCGTGTTGTTTTCAGATCTCATGTAATATCTAATATAAATTGGAGATATGGAGACTCTGAGAAGTTGAAATATTTGTCCCTTGAATAATGTTTTGTTTTTCCCCCTTCCAATCTAAGTCGGATTTCTTCTTGTTCCCTGCACATCATTGTAGAAAATTCTAATATGATGACCGATATATTAAACACAGAAATCATGGGAAGGTATATCTTGTTGACGGCCGATTTAACTAAACTTGTTTTAGGGAATTAGAGTTCTGCATTCTCTGACTCTGTACTCTCCGAATGATAGATCAGATTATGTGTGAGACTGGGTAAGTTCCTGAATGACGAAATTTAGCTATGTCCTTCGTAATCACATTCTTTAAGATCTCATGACTCATATCTAGTATAATTTGAAGACGGACGCTCAAAGAGGTTGGTCATATTGTAGACTCAGAATTCATGGGAGTGTATTTTTTTCTAGTTACAGATTAACGAAGCAGGTTGCTCTAATTCATTTGCTTCCCTTGTTAAAAGTGTTCTTCAACATTTCAGTAGCTTTCTTTCCCTGCCTTATACCGGTCATTTTATGTACAGTAAAACGTCATATTATGAAATGCACTAATCAGTATACTTCCTGAACTTCCTTCACATTATAAGGCTTGTTAATCATCTGCAACTACTGGTTATATCTTTTTCTAACCTTTTCCTATTGATGGTCAAAATCTTGCATAATTCTTCTTGTAGAAAGGTTAATAGGTCTTCTGATGTACGAATTTGTGTTGAACTTGTTTTTTCTACCGACTAATGTTACAATCCTTCACTGTCAATTGTTCACTGTAGAGTGGTTTAAGCTTGAAAAGAGGCCTGACAAAGTATCCTGAATGAGTTAGAGATATGGAGGCTCTGCTTACATATACAACAACATACCCAATGTGATCCCTTAAGTGAGATCTGGGGAGGGTAGGGTGTACGCAGAGCTTATCCTACCTTGAGTGAGGTAGAGAGGTTGTTTCCGATAGGCCCTCTGCTCAAAAAATTGATTTTTTTTTTCTTGAAAACAGGTTTAAAATATACATGTGTATAAAGCTTCAATGAAAATACCAAAGTAAAGAAAAGTAATAACATCAAAATATTATAGAGGCGCTGCTTACATACGGTAAGAACAATTTCCTCCATAACGTAGACATTTTAAAGTAACCTTCAATGTGATCCATGTCAAAGCGTCCTATTAAGTTATGCATCTAGTTGTATCGACGACCTCAGAATGGACATACTTTTGGTAGTAATTCTGAGTAGTAGTAATGCTAAGTATGTGTTAGTCTTCCCTAGTGATATTGCAAGTAGTGGATTAGTTTCACTATACAGAAGTCATTGTGTCCGCGTGTGGAGAAAGGGTTGTTGATGGACAAAATGGAGCATTATAGATGTGGTCACTGAAAGGACTAAAGGAGCTGTTCCAGTTTTTGCTATGATGCTCAGTTGACTCCTTGACATTGATAGGAAGATGACTCATCCAATAACTAGTACTGGTTCACAATGGAGGCAACATACATAAAATTGGAAGCTTATTCAACTTATGACTTATGTGCGTGTGGAAGCTGAATAATTAAGTAACTGAACAATTTTGTTCTTTCTGGAAACTGTCCAATAATTAGTATGTAATGAATAGCAATGGAGTTGACTTGAAGGTCAAATATATTATGTTACAGTAAGGGATTTAAATTTGTCTGTTGATTTCGAATAATCTGACCAGGTAGTCTTTGCAATTGCTTCTTTAAAACCCAAAAGAGGGTACTAATCAAGCGCTGTAGTTTTTAAATTCTGAAATGTATAAAGGGCAATTCACAAAACTATACAAACTAACATTTTTTCTTACACTAAAATGTCAACATTTTCCCATTTTCAAAACATAGCAATATTTTTTTTCAAAACATAGCAAAACACAAACAAAAGGATGATAAAAGCCTAGATCCACCTCCTACCACCCCCTGCCCCCAGCCCCCACCACCGCCGCCCATCAACCACCGCCCGCAATGTATGGACAGTGTATGGACAGTGTATATTTTTGTAATTTCACTGTATGAACAGTGTATGGACAATGTATACATTGTATATATAGTGAAAATACGGTGGATACACACACATACACTTATTGTATGTGTGTATATTCTCTGTATAGACACTGTATGGTCATTGTATGCACGTTCATTCACCGTACATACACACAAACAACAAAGTCGAATCTGATTGTATATTTATTGTATGACAAGTATATATTCATTGTATGTCCGGTGTATATTCACTGTATATACAGTGCATACACCGGGCATACAATGAAAATACACACGGCATACATTCCATACAGTCCCAAAACACCAAATATACACCACAACCACCGTGGTTCCGCCGTATCCCACCGGAAAATTCAAAAAACCAAAAAAAAAGCTGAACGAATCAGTTGCTCCACCGGATCTCCACCGGACCAGCCACCAAATCCACAAACACCAAACATACTCCAGCGCCGCCTCAATGTACCACCGGAAAAACAAAAAAAAAAAGAAAAACAGAAGAATAACAACCAGATCTGTTTCAGTTTTCAAACAACCAGTGACTGTAACCCCGTAACCCCGCTGTATCCCACCGGAAAATGCAAAAAAAAAAAAAAAAAAAAAAAGTACTAGAGCAGCAGCATACGACGGCGGGTATCAGGGTGGGGAAGGGAGGAGGACGACGGGATCGGGGTGGGGAAGGGAGGAGGACGACGGGATCGGGGTGGGGAAGAGAGAACGATGACGGGGATGGGGGTAGGGGCCGTCGCCGGCGACAGGGAGGCCTGGCCGGCGGCAGGTATAGAATAGAGAGAGGAGTGAGGGAAATGTTAGGGTTAAGGTTTTGTTTAATATGCTATGTTTGGTAGCATTTGAAAAAGTATTGCTACGTTTGGTAAATGTGTAAAATGTTGCTATGTTTTTAAAAAAAGATCCCTAATTTGACGTACAGTGTAATTTGCCCATGTATAAATACAATGGATATATTTCTTTTCTTCTGAGATTGTACTTCTTTTACTAGGCTTGCAATTTTGATAATTTAATGCGCATGCATAAACAGGGTCCCAATCATACTCTTGGCTTCTTTACTTAAATTTCAGTTAAACGTGATTAAAATTAGGTGTGAAGGCTGATTACCGATAACAGTAACCATTCACTTTTGACAATAATAAACCTTAATGGAAACTTCAAAAAGTATTCCTGAACTTTCGAGCAACGGAGTTACATATAATGAAAGGTGATCAATTTAAATTTCTTTTATCCGAAAATTATACCATGCAAATAGGATATAAACAAATTTTATGTATGTTTTTATAAACTTATTGAATTTCCTTAACAAAATTGAAGTTTTCCATGTTGTGGCAATGGTGGTGCGGAAATTACTTTAGGTCGCGAGCTTGAACTTTAGCTTTAGCATTTTTGCATATTCTTTAATCCCATATATTATGATTTCGCCATCCACACCCACTAAGAATCTACTCCATGAATTATAAAAAGATGAAATATAAAAATATTCCGGCATGGGCCATTGAGGATAATAAGGCAAGATGTACCTAGATTAGGAGGATTAGGGAACACAAGCTTTTGTTTGTAACAAAAATTACAAATTGAAGGACATTCCCACCATTATTTTTTCACATGGGCAACATTAATTGATTCTTGTTATTGTGGCCCGTGACTTATGTTCTGCAAGTTCCAAACTCAAATAATGAGGGGTGAGGGACATACATGCACACAAATCCATTGTTAAATCATTGACATTTTAAAATTTGGACGCATAGTGTAGTTTGTTGGAGTCTTCATCAATTCACATAATAGCAATATCTGATTATTAAGTTCAAAAGAGAGATTATGTGTACCAAGAACTTAAGGAACATCTTTTCATTCCAATGAGAAAATTAGTTTAAAATGCAATTAGATATAAATCCATGTTTACAAACTTTTCCCATTACTGTTTGAAAAGCAAACTAAAACAATAATAATAAATTGAAGAAGACATATAGAACTGGTCTATGCTCTTGATAGTGACATGTCAACTTAACCGTTGGAGTATTAATGTATTATAGAGTTTTATTATTAATACATTGGAAATTAATAAGAGCCGGCAAAACACTAATTTGCAAACTAAAATCAAGTCAAACCCCATTAACAATATTATCAAAGCCTGTTGTGTTGTATTTTCTTGAGTCAAAAGCTTTTAAATTTCCTTAATTACTCAAATTAATAGTTTTAAAGTTGACTAATTAATGGATAAAGGAAATAGTCCTGCAGCATTAAAACTTACATATAAATTGTTTACTTAGAGGTTGAGGTTTCTCATTGCAATAATTGTTAAAAAATTAGAAGTGATTAACAAAAAAAGCAGGTTAGGCCAGGTTTTTTTCTTTTCCTTTTTTTTTTTTGTTTTGTTGGGCCGGGGGGGGGGGTGGGGTGGGGTAGGTGAGTGACCCCATAGACCAAACCTTTTCCAAGCCGTGATTGATGGCAATAAATTTCCTAAGATTTCTTGCTTCTCACTCTTTTGGTAAAGTCCTAATTCACATTTTGGCCAGTTCTTGAAGAGAACATGGGCTTGAAGAGTAAATGACCCCACAAAACAAATGCATAGCCCCATATTTTTCAGTTTTACTTTTAGTCACTCTCAAGTTTCAACTACCACCTAGATAAGTAAAGCTACACACTGAATAAAAAGTGAAGTCCAATATCTCAGCAACCAAATAAGTATTCACCACTCTCTTTTGCCTTTAAGCTTTTCTTTCCAATAATGCCTTCATTTCAACTTTCTTTTTAATTTTTTAAATGACGGTGATATCCAAATTAATCTGTATGTATTCAATTATTTTATCGAGTACTAGGTACTTCTCATCAATAGATGAATAAATCACTCTACGTCTTCTATTATCTCACCCCATCTCTCGTAGTTTTATAACCATCTCATTAACCGCTAGGCCAACTCTCCAACTTCACTATAAATAACTGCAAAGACCTTCATTTCTCTTTCAAACACACACCTAAAAATCAGAGCAAAAAAGGTTCCATGGACTGGTTTTCTTGGCTATCCAAAACAGAACTAGAGCCTTCTCTTGTTTATGAATATGGCCTAGCTTTTGCTCATAATGAGCTAGAACAAGACGACATCATTTACTTCAACCATGAATTTCTCCAAAGCATGGGCATTTCAGTAGGGAAACACAGGCTAGAAATTCTCAAACTTGCCAAGAAAGAAAGAGGGGCCATTCCAAAATCCATGTCAAGATTTGTTCAACTTATTAAACGTACAAAGAGGAGTTTTTCAAAGTATATAAGGAAATGGAGTCATCGTGAGGAATTAGCTCTTGCTTTAGTCCCTAAAAGAAATAGCAGTTCAAGATGGAAAAATGCTATGCTGAAAAGAAACAAGAGAGTTGCTGCAGCTAAGCAAAACACTTTGTTGCTTACAAATGGTAGTCCAATTTATATGTCTGATTCAAGAATGAACAGTTTTGCGAAGCCAGTGACTTATGATCTAACTACTGATGAAAAGATGGGAGAAGATTATGATGAATATTGGACAACATCAGATGTTGAAGAGATCAAGTGGGATACAATGTTTCAGAATCTGAAACCAACTTAATTTCTCTTGTTTTGTTAAATGTAATTTCAATGGTGAGAGATGGATATTTGGTTCTTCCACCAAGTTTCCTTTTTGTGTGATCTTAGCATTAGGAACAAATTTGCTTAGTGTTTTTACCTTAGTGGTGGTGAAAGAAGAAAGCCGCCCATGGTGTGTGTATGAATGAGATAGTTTCCATGATTTTACACGTCTTTTACCATCTTTTTTACTAGTATTTCTTTATGCAAAGATAATATAATGAAATTAAAAAAACTCAAATCTTGGAATTCCATTTTAATCTAATCGTTATAGTGAAGATATGATAGCTCGAGCCTCGAAGGGGAACATCAAACAAACGAGGAGCATGACTTCCTGAATATGATTCACTTCATAAGCTCATAAAGTTTCTTAACATGGATCTGCAAAAAATGTGATCCTTGAATGTAAGAATCATGTTTATGCTCACTTCCAGGTCTATCTCAAACAAATATTTGGAGTCTTCGTTCCAATGCAAGAACTAGTCCTTGTCTGTAAGTGAGTTCAGCTTGTAGCACATCACCACTCAAGTTACTGATGTTGATGTGGAATGTTCAAATGAGAAATACAAAGTTTTGGCCTTAACTGCAGTTATCGTTATTCCGCTAAACTGTAACAGCCCAAGCCCGCTAGTGATACTGTCTGCTCTGGGCCTAGGCCCGCACGGGTTTAAAACGCGTCACTAGGGTATATAAGTTAACTGGCCTTAGACCCTAGTGACGCGTTTTAAACCCGTGCGGGCATAGGCCCAGAACGGATAGTATCACTAGCGGGCTTGGGCTGTTACAGATGGTATCAGAGCCACTCCGTGTCAGCCTTGTCGATGTGGGTTAAAGTTCAAGGCTGAGTCTAGGTGAATCCCGGTATGCGGGGCAAACCTCCGTGGTGAGTCTAGGCGAATCCCGGTACGCGGGGCAAACCTCAGCGAGGACACTGAGTCCATAAGAGGGGGTGTATGTAACACCCCAGCTAAGGTTAAGTGTTCCACATCGGCATAACACGTGAGAGATCCTGGGTATATAAGTTAACTGGCCTTAGACCCTAGTGACGCGTTTTAAACCAGTGCGGGCCTAGGCCCAAACACTACTAAAAAAATCGGGATTTTCGACCGCCCAATCGGTCGAAATTCGGTCGACGCATCGACCGTATTTCGACCGATTGTGGTGGTCGAAAAAATTAAGGTCGAAAATAGGCCTTCGACCGAAATTCGGTCGAATGTCGACCGACATTCGACCGAATTTCGGTCGAAGGCCTATCGACCGAAATTCGATCGAACAGTATTTCGACCGAATTTCGGTCGAAAGGCTGGTATTATTTTTTGACCAACTTTCGACCGAAAACCTGTAATTACCTGCAACATAAAAGCTGAAATTAGCCTACACCACCTGTAAACACGCAGAAAAACCAGTCACAAGACATTCATAAACGCTATTCAAACAAGGCTAACAAAGCCAAACAATAGAAATGAGTCATTCAACATTCGTTCAAGTTTTACAATATTCAAACAAACTAAACAAACAGTTTAAAGTTCAACTTTCACTACTAATGGCTAGAAGCCGAACTAGACCCGTCATCAGGCAGAGATGGTGAATGGTGGCGATGTCTGCTCTTGCTCTTTCCCTTTCCCGAGCTATCACGCTTTCCTTTGCCTTTTTTCTGGTTCCTGAGGAGCTCTTGCATCATTTCTTGCATTTCTCTCTGATGCGCCTCCTGTGATGCGCGCATCATTTCATGCACTTCTCTCTGATGCGCCTCCTGTGCTAAGCGCATAGCTTCATTTTGTCTTCTCAGTTCTTCGATCTCCGCTTGCATCCGAGTCATTTCTGGAGCGGGAGCAGAGCTTATAGGAGCACTTGAACACGAGCCCAAATAGTTCGATTTATGTTTGGCAGATGAATACAGAGTTCCAATGCCATAAGCTGACCCCTTCTTCGCCCCTCCGACCGCTTCCAACCATAAGTTGGTTTCTTGCTCGAGCGTTAGCTGTACTGGGGTACTGCTTCCGCATTCAGATTGCTGAGACGCGGTCCAGTCCTCAAAGGCCTTTGTAGCTTTTTCCTGAAAAACATAAATATATGAACGGTAGAACTATGAAGTTTTAAACTTGAAGGATTGGCGCGACTTTAGTTTAAATTTAAGTACTTACCCAGGCCTCTTGTGCTCGGGGCTCGACCCATGTTTCTCCGCCCTTTTTATCTTTCTTTATATGGCGGATCTTGTGCATTTCGGAGAGTGGAATAAGTCCGATTTTGTTGCTTTTCCTACAAATTAAAGAAGAGAACAAGTTAGATAGAAAATAAACAATTATAGTAATTCTTATAAATTAAATTACTTTACCAAACGCATCTTCTGCGTCGCAGCGCTAACTGCGCCACCGGTATGCAGCGATCCACCCTTAGTAGATGCCCGAGCTTTCTTCCCTTGTTCGCTCTTGGCCTGAAATTCCGGAGTATCCCAATACTGCTGCAGCTCTCTCCATTGAGGATCATAGAGGTGGCCGGGCATTTTCCCTCTTTTGCGCGCACCATACATTGCGTTCTTGTACAATTCCGCGCATTTCTTATGGAAGTTAGAACGGATTTTATAGTCCAGCGCCGGATGCCACTTACACTGAACCTGCAATCCATTCATCAAAATATTTTATTAAACATAATCATTAAGAAAACCTGCTATCAGTGGAAAACCGTATGCATATTTATCACCTCAAAAGCTTGCATTATCTGTTGCTTTACTTGAGGGGGCACAGCGCCCCAGGTTGGCCATGATTCCTTCAATTGAGATTTCATGCATTTCGTCACCATAGGAGTAGCATCAGTGTTGGGGCAAAAGCTACGTAAAAAAACAGACGGGTTAATAGAAATACTAATATTTAAAAGCTTACTGCTAAATAGATAAGAACTTCATAAATACTATACTTACCTCTTATCCCCCTCGGGATAAATAATCAAACGCCCGTCTTCCCAAGTGCCAGGCTCACCGATGTAATATGGCGATCTGGGATCATAGTAAGGAATCTCCTGCTGTACCGAAGGGCAGGTAGGGCTAGATGGGTCGGAAGGTGGCTGAGTCGACCCAGACGTACTAGTGGACTGTGTGGGATCGCCTAGTCCGGGGACGCCCTGGGATGGACCGTCCTGGCTCTCAGTCATGTCATAACTACTGAAGTGATGCCTCCAACCAGGATGGCTCTGAGGCATGCCAGGTGGCCTGAAAAAACCGGGACTGTATCCGGCAGGTGCTCCGGTGGGAAGCGAATGCGGCACCCTGGACATGCCGGGCGGCCTGAAAAAATCCGGACTGTTTGCTGCTGGTGCTCCGGTGGGAAGGCGATGCGGCACCTGAGAGGTAGGAGTTTCCGGTGCCGGCTCACCTGAAGGCTCACCTGCCTTTCCTTTCCCCTTCCTTCTTGAAAACACCAGAGGGGGACGAGTCTCATGCTGTGCCGGCTCACGTGAAGGCTCAGCTGCCTGTTTAGGCCCCTTCTTTCCTGAAAACAAATTCTTCATTCCTGTTGACACATTCATTGCAAAAAAATTAGACGGGTTAAATAGATTAAATAAACACATTCATTGCACAAAAAAATAGGCGGGTTAAATAGATTAAATACACACATTCATTGAAAAAAAATAGTCCAGTTAAATAGATTAAATACACACATTTACATTAAACTAGCCTATTAAAAAAACAAAAGTTACTAAATACATATAAGGTCAATCCTCATCATCTGCACAAACTTGTTTGATGAAATGCCCCAAAGAAACAATATTATCTAATAACACCCTATTAATTAATATTATCAAAGCAATTCAAACAAACAAAAGCTTATTCGTTTTAGGCATAACATGTTCATCTTCTCAACAATACCAATGCAACAACACATTGCAAACAACACTACCAAACAATACCAACAACTACAACAATCCCAAACAATTTGTACCTAACTTTGTAATAGCTAACAACACCAAACAAGTTGTTCAACATCAACAATTACTACAATAAGCTTTGCTAACTAATAATTAACTAAATATGCAACATTAAATATGCAAAGTTAAAAAATAATTAAAAAGTTAATGAAATTTGGAATAAATAAAAACAAAAAAAAAAAGGTACCTAAACGTTTATTTATGCTCCTATAGCACCTACAAGTGATTCCCCACTGGTTATATGCTTCAAAACTACAAAAAAAATTGAGTTAAAAGGTTAGGGTTCAAGTTTTACAAAGTAATTAAAGTAACCCTAAAATTAAGAATTTACCTTGAATTTGTTGTTATGGGTAGTGATTAGGAGGGTAGATTGTGTTTAAGTGTTGATTTTGGTGGTGGGTTATGGTGAATTTCGTGTATGGGGGTTGGGGAGGGTTTAAAAGAGAGTGAAATGTTTTTGGGGAAGAAAGAAGTGAGGCAAATGGGGGTTCTGCCCGACTTAATAACGGGCCGGTCGACCGCTTAGGCGACCGAAATTCGGTCGACGGCCCAACTTTATCTTTAGCCTATCGACCGAAATTCGGTCGAACCACTATTTCGACCGAATTTCGGTCGAACACTTGTGATAGTCACAGGTGTTCGACCGAAATTCGGTCGAAATTGTGGTTCGACCGAATTTCGGTCGATATGTGGTAGTCGATTTTTCCCTGTTTTTTAGTAGTGAAAGCGGACAGTATCACTAGCGGGCTTGGGCTGTTACAGATGGTATCAGAGCCACTCCGTGTCAGCCTTGTCGATGTGGGTCAAGAGTTCAAGACTGAGTCTAGGCGAATCCCGGTACGCGGGACAAACTTCAGCGAGGACGTTGAGTCCATAAGAGGGGTATATGTAACACCCCAGCTAAGGGTTAAGTGTCCCACATCGGCATAACACAGGAGAGATGCTGGGTATATAAGTTAACTGGCCTTAGACCCTAGTGACGCGTTTTAAACCCTTGCGGGCCTAGGCCTTAAGCGGACAGTATCACTAGCGGGCTTGGGCTGTTACATAAACAGTTCAGTGTTCACATAGTGAGCTCTAACGTTCTCTTTGCCATCATTCTTCCCTGTTTCTTTGGTTTTTCAGAAATGTCTTCTCTAGAAAGTTGTGCTACCTACCTTTTGTTCGAGTGATTTTCTGCTCCCCTCATTTTCTATGTGTAGCCTGTAGGCAAAGGTTTGGCTTAGCGAATGACTTTGTTATTCACTAAGCCAAATGGTGGTAGCACGATTAAATTATGTAAATCAACAAAAAAAAAAATTAAATAATAAAAATATAATAAAAAGTATAAAAAAATCAAGAAAGATATTATTTTGGTGGAAAAAAATATCAAGGGCATCGAGTAACTACAGGATACACGAAATGAATATGAAAAGACATGAATGAGTAGACACATATGACAAAAGAAATGCAATGATTTGATTTGGTTGCGTTTCAGTTGATGAAATACTGGCACCACATTATATATCGGTACGTAGCCAACCGTGCTCTACGGTGCATATCGAATTTCATTTCGGCGCATAGAGACCGTGCAAACACATGAACATCGAAACTGTACACCACGACAACATCGAAACGGTGCACCACGACAAACTATGCCACCATGCCATAGTAGCTAGAGCACCATGCCATAGTCTCTCCTAGGTGGACATGAGTTTACTGGTACATGCGTTGGCGGGAAGTAAAAGGTACCCAGTGGAATTAATCGAGGTCCTGGCGTTGGCGGGAAGTAAAAGGTACCCAGTGGAATTAATCGAGGTCCTGGCAAGTTGGCCCCGACACCACAGTTATAAAAAATTTAAATCCAACTACCAAGAGAGAGCAAGAACATAATTTATAGTGGTGGAATGTTAAAACTGTCAAGAAATATCAAACTATGTTGAGTATTACACTATATGCATAATTCAAACAAAAATTCAAATTGCAACAGACAAAAACGCTAGGTGATTTCTTCTCATCTGCCAAAGTCTTAGTGGACAGGGCTTCCAGGTACGTCCATTGGCGGAAAACAAAAGGTACCCAGTGGAATTAGTCGAGGTCCAGACAAGCTGGTCTGGACGGTTATAAAAAATAATGAAAACCAACTACCAAGAGAGAGCAAAAACATAAATTATACGAGTACAAGGTTAATATTTTTCTTTGGCCAAAAATCTACCTTATATAGTTTTGAGGGTTAAATTTTTGTAAACTATTTCTTGTTTACCAAGAAACCTTTAGTCCTAATTAAATTTCATCATAACATACGATCATAAAATTAATTAATGAGACTTTTAATTAAGGAATTAATTTTATTTCTTTAAATATCTCTGTTTTAGAAGACTTTTCTTATGGACCAAAAAAAGATGTTGAGTAATTTCATATGCAGTTGGGGGGCCTATAGGAAAGCTTCTTCAACCAAAACGGGATCAACAAAAATCAAAACAAGTAGACAACTATCATACAAAATGTTATGAATTTGTTCAACCAGTACTAAATCTTCCATTGGTTAAAAATTTGATACGGTTTTGACAATGGACATGGAAAATTTCCAATCATCCTCACTTTCCTTCATTTTCCTTGTTCTTTAGTCCTCTATAATGAGAAAATGACAGTTTGCAAAATAAAATCTCTCTGGATGACCTTAAGTCCACAAGAAACCATCTGTTAAGCCGTGACTGATGGCAGATATGAATAAAATTCCTCACTTGTGTTTGTGCAGGTGTCTAAAGTCTGATCAAACTTATGGACTTTAGGTCCTATTCTTAAAAGGGACAAGAGTCTTAACTAGTTCACGGGTCCTGTGTCTTTTGTCACTCTCAACTTCAACTACCATCCATATCCAACACTTATGAAAATGTCAAGTACTTAAAATTTGGCAAACTCCACTATCTTGGTTCTCCCTTAAAACTCTCCATCTCCAACAACTAGAATCAGCTCATTCAAGAACCACACACACACACAGTGGGGAGAGCATGGACTGGTTTTCATGGCTCTCCAAAACAAGCCTTGCCCCTTATATTGTTGATGATTATGCTCTTATTTTTGCTCACAACCAACTTGAGGAAGATGATATAGAATATTTCAACCATGAATTTCTCCAAAGTATGGGTATTTCAGTAGCCAAACATAGGCTAGAGATACTCAAGCTTGCTAGAAAAGAAAAGGGCAGAAGCTCAAGAAATCATATCTTGTGGTTTATTTTAGCTATCAAGCAAGCAAAGCAACATTTTGCCAAGAGACTAAGTGCATGGACTCGTCGATCAGATTCAAGTCTTGCACTGGTTCCTCTGAAAAATTACAGTTCAAGATGGAAAGCTTCTATGTTGAAAAGGAACAAGAGGTTAACTGCAGCTAAACAAGAAAGTACAATCATGCAGAGTAATGTTACTACTAGGGAAGTGCCTAATCAAGACAGGTTGATAATGATCACAAATGGGAGTCCTGCTCTCATGATAGATGCTTCTGATGCATGGATTAGTAGCTCTTCAAGCTCCTCTTTTGAGGGGTTTCGTTATAATGAAGACATGGATGGCATTGATGATGAATATTCACCCACACCTGCTGTTGAACAGATTAAGTGGGATGCAATGTTTCAAGACCTGAAACCTACCTGAGTTGATGGAACTATATATATCAACTTGCATGAAATGATGAGGGATTCGGTAAATTATCATCATGTTTTTCCTTTCCTCTAGATACATTAGAATTTCGAGTGTTTTTAGGAATTGTTGCATTATATTCTGTACTCATTGCCTGTCCATGTAGGCAGCAGAATGAAGTGTTTTAACTTTTTTTACCAGACTGAATTTCTTCATATTCTGAGATGGCCAACTGGCTATTATGGTGTCAAACACATTCCATTCAAATAGTAATTGATTTCTCAAAATGGGGTTATGAAAAATAAACCTTCAGCACTTTTTTTTTTTACCTTTAGGTTGTTAGTTAACAATGCAAAATTTTCAGTAATGTCGGGCAACTCCATCTCCCGACTCCTCTCCATCAATATAAGGTCAATTCTATAATTGTTCTTAATTAAAGAAGTCCATGGTGTGGAGTAGCTCTAAATACAAACTCCGACAGAATTCATATGTACTACTAGTAGAATAGCCTGCTAAACAGACCGGGAGGAAGGGGATTCGCCACCTAGATAACCAATTGCTAGTAGCCATATTAAGGATATAAAGATTTTACTGTACATTTTGGAATCAGCCAATAAGAGTTGCATAGTGAACAAGAGATATTCACAGGCAAATCAATGCACTATTTTATTTCCTAGCCTCAAGTTGTCGCCCAAAGATTATTATGAAATCAACACTAGTACATATTCCAGGGACGTCATTTAGAGGAACTTGATGGAAGCCACATTCATCGAGATTAAAGTTCCAGTTATGTTCTCAGTTGAGGATAGCATTTCCTTCACAGTAGGGAAATGCAACATGGCTCCTAAAAACAGGTACCCTAGTTATATGTAGATGCAGGATAGTATTTCCTATACAGTAGGAAAATGCTATATGGTTCCTAAAAACAGGTAACCTAGTTGTATATGTAGATGCACAAGAGAGAACATAAATCAGTGATTCGAGCCCTGGGCCAGACGGAAAGAACCTGCAGCATACAGCATCTGGTAAACTGGTCTGATTCTGATGGTCAGGATCATGCTTAAGAATGAGCCCAAGGCACTAACTCCTGATAAAACCAGGAACGTGAGCCTAAAGCAATTTGGGCCTAGACAGTGCGATCCTTGTTGCTTTCCTGCCTCTGCGTCATAGACATAACCAGCCAGTAGACCAGAAAACAGAAGTGCTCCTATAGGATTGCCAAGTTGCATGAAGTTGAATATTATGCCAAAATGTTTCAAGCCAAAAAGCTCAGAGGCAGTTGGAATCATTACGCCAAACTGAACACCAAAGCAAATCCCAAGCAATGCAGTCGCACCATAGAGTGTACCACTCAGTGCCGAAGCATAAAGAAGGAATGTTACAATCATGATGATTTGTGTTACCATCATCCAAAATGTCCGTGGTATTGTTTTTGACCTGCAGTACACTTGATATAAGTGTAAAATTGTAACTCGCAACCAAAACAGATAGAATCTAGCAATCATCAGTTAAAGTCATTCTTGAAGTTACACATTTAATTATTAAAGTAATGCATTGCCAATCATGAGAATGAGGAGCTAGCAACCATGAAGATGAATAGATTTAGAGCTGGTAATACTATCATTATAGAAACGTCAAGAAATTGGCAGCAATACAAATTCCTTTTGAAACTGAAATCATCTTCTTCCCTAATCCCAGCCAAGAGAGCGAGAGAAAGAATTTCAGTGCAACAGCCTCTTGGGAAACAAAGAAAGCAGGTGGAAAAAGCCACACTATTACCTCACGAAGTGTTCTGAAACAACACCTGCCCCAAGACGGCCCAAGAAATTGCAAAAGCTGAACAAACTCAGCAATATTGTTGTGTCATTTACACCAAGTGAAACTCCAATCTGTGCTAAATTATTAAGAACAGTAACACCAGAGCCAACTCCAAGGAAGTATGCAAGCCACAGAAGCCAGAAGTCTGCTTTAACAACAGCTTCACGAAACTTGAAGTCTTCCCCTCTTCTAGGTTTCCTTTTTTTCGTCACTGCACCCTCCCCCACAGCCAGTAGCATATCCACCTCAGAAACATCTTCATCTTCACGAAAGCCTCCAAGATATGCTTCCGATGAAGTTGGAGTTAGCAAGGTTTCTGTTTGGCTGGAACTGCCTTCTACTCCAGTCAAATTGTCTGAGGAACCGTATCTCTTATGGCTAGAGGGAAACAGTGTCATCTTTAAGGGAATTGCTAGAGGAGACATCAAGAAAATAACCATCACGCCCACGAGTATATAGGATGTGGAACTATTTAGAGATAGCATGTTTTTCAAAATTGTAGTAGTGAGAAGATAAACTGCAAGCAAGAAACTCGCTGCTTGTGTGAAAAGAAAATGGACATGCTCCGAAGAATCCTCGCCGGAAGCTGGTGTGCAACGCCGGATAAAGTACATCATAGCCAAACAGATGATGGGAATTCCCAATGCTAGAAACAGCAGTAACTCCGAAGCTGAATTGTTAAGAACCATAGCGAAAATCTCTGTGAAAACTGCACCACTCAGGCCAATATAGCCTTTCAGTATTCCAGCAACAGTGCCTCTACTGAGTGGGAAGTTCCTCATATTGGTGACAAGTACTGCTGTGCCCATCCATGCACTGCTATTTGTAGCAACCACCAGCGCAAGCCAAAGCTGTCATTCAATCAGATATGGACAGAGAAGACTGTGTTAAGTTCTGTGGAACACAAAACTTAAAATTTTGTTATAAAGCAGTTAATAAACCTACAACATTAAACATGGAAATTATGTCAATGGAAGTCATAACCCACAAATTGAAGAATAAAAAGAGAATCAATGAATTTAGCAGAAATGACACAAGGTATTGCTTGTTGATAGGAGTGAAGAGCGTCTCTCTCTCTCTCTCTCTCTCCAATGGTCTAAAACTATAGAATCGAACAAGGATCAGGAATTGATGGAATAGACTGATTACATAATAAGACAGTTCTTCCTCAAGTACCAGCTTGGAAGTAACAGAGAGAAATGCATCTTTCAGCAACTTTTGACATGCAAGCTTGAAACTGAGTAAGACTTGATGTGACTGAAGTCATCTCTTGGTTAGTCACTAATGAACAAAAACTGATGTTTGAAGAAAAGAACCGCACTCATGTACATAGGTACGAATGCTAGGAAAACACCAGTGTCAAATTTATTATACATATAATGTAAAATGGAGATTCGTGCAATGGTTATAGAAGCATTCTATTCACACAATTTACTCGGGCTACAATCCCCCTTACAATAAAAAACACAAGGTTCTGGGGTTTAAAGCTACAATACGAAAAGCCAAATAAAAGTTTGAGTAAAGATACCTTTTTCTTTATCAGACTATCCAATACCAATGTTCAATGCAATTAATTGTGTCTAATCCAAAGGCGCAACGCTGGCAGCCCATCCATAAATTAAAACTAAAAAACAAGGAAGAACACCATAAATTGATCATATCTCAGCATTCAACCCCTTATCAGCACTCACAATAACTCAATATTTCTATATCAAACTATTAGTTCACAATTCCACAAGTTCAGGAGAGTAAACGTGAAATCACTTACACTACAACATTTCTCCCACCCCCCCTAATTAGAAATAAATAAATCGATAAACAATATGAAGAACAACAGGCAAGGCATATAAATAATGGGACTTTACAGAAATAGCAGCTCTAATTAGTACGCACATATTATGCACCCAGTATGCATGAAATATACTGGCTATTTTCTATTTAAGTAATCTAGCCATTGCTCGAGCAGTGTAAATTATCCTAAATAAACAGCTTTAGTGTAAAATACAGTACATCAGAGAGAAAGCAAAAGAAATCAAGAACTCACAATCCAGTAAGGCAATGAGAGCACAGTCTGGCTAACAGCAAGCCAAAGAACACCATAGCCCAAGAAAGAAAGGCAAACACCAACAAGCAAAATAACCCAAGGTGGAAACTTATTACAAGCTATGCCAGGAAGAATACCAACGTTTTCACCAATATCATTAGCCACTCCAAGTATAGTCAACTGCTGCTGACTGAAACCCAACACTGATTTTAAAGCAGGAGAATAAAGAGGGAAAGTATAAGCACTACCAGCTGCTATTTGTACCCAAACAGCAGCACCTAGACCAACCCATGGTGGTCTGCTTCCTTCTTTTAGGACAACCATTATACAAACTTTACTTTCTATGTTTCATAAGCTTAGTGAAGTGGTGATCAAACTTGAAATGTCATTATTTTAAGACCAACTTGAAATGGACCAACAAGATAGTGTGACATATGCCATTGGAACTGAGAAACGTGGACAATTTGGATTTGTAAAGTGTTGGACTAAGTACTAATGTTTTTTTTTTTTAACCCGGTGTTTGGTACCATCATTGGAGTCCCGACTAATTCGGATTCGCGCCGCGTAAGGCCCATTTCTGGGGGAAGCGCTCCTTACCAATATTTTTTTCATTTTCAGGCTCGAACCATCAACGCAAATAAGTGGTCTAGAAGTGGTACCTTTTGTTGAAGTTTGATGGTACAATAATAATAATAAATCTAACGTCCCCCACCTTTGACTAGTGTTATGTTCTGAACAACACAATGTTAAAATATCTTGCAACGCTAAACCTTCCATGGAGTAACCAAATACACAAATGTTTGGTATTGTGTGACAATAGCTTTTTTAGTTGGTTTAAAAAAGTGACAACTTTCTAATTTGAGAAATAATTTAATTTAAAGTTATCATTTTTTACACTTTATGAACATTTTTTATATCATACAAATGTTATAGATTGTTTAATGCTACAAGTTTGGAAAATCTTGTATCACACAAATATTATGATCTTATAAGCATAAGTTTCAATGTGACAATTTTTTAGTTGGTTTAAAAAAGTGACAACTTTCTAATTTGAGAAATAATTTAATTTAAAGTTATTATTTTTTACACTTTATGAACATTTTTTATATCATACAAATGTTATAGATTGTTTAATGCTACAAGTTTGGAAAATCTTGTATCACACAAATATTATGATCTTCTTATAAGCATAAGTTTAAAAAGTCTTAATTTTTTCGTATGACTCTTTAGCTATTTAACTTTCACCACATAAATCAAAACGAATTCGAAGGACATCCTGTGCATAAAAATTTGTGTATCCACTGCTTCCATGATAAACTTGGTACAAATTATAAAATTGCTAAGCTTGACAGAACGAGGGAGCAACCTTACCACTGATTAGAGTGTTTTTATAGCATAATTAGCCTTCTATTGTTCCATCTAATTTCCAAATTTGATATTCTTGTTGTGATTTTCTAACCAAAATAATATCAAAGAATGCTTCAAGTACATTCAGATACTGTATTGTATTTCGTCATTACAATATCAAACTAACCAAAGTAATCCTCTAAGTACTACATACGCTGGCAAAATGGTTCAGCCAATATTTCACAAAGTTTTGCCCAGTCAGTCCTCCTTTCTAACCGTTGATTGACTCTATGGTCACTAAACTTTGAGTAATTGGTCACCATGATCACTTATCTTTGCTTTGTCTTTTTATGGTCACTCAACTTTGGGTAGTTGGCCACCATAGTGACCATGGTTGCCAATTACCCAAAGTTGAGTGACCATAGAAAGACAAAACAAAGATAAGTGATCATGATAGCTAATTACTCAAAGTTGAGTGACCATAGAGACAATCTAACAGGCTACTACTCAAGAATACACATCTGATTCGGACAGCCCAAAGGCCCAAAGTTATTCATGATTCTAGTCCTGTATCTTCCATAGTTATTCATGATACTCAAAGAATCAGCATGGCCACTATGAAATTAGATGTGTTTAATGGACTATAATTTGGTCTACGTCTTTTTTATTTCCTTGTTGTTATTGAATCATTGCTCTATTCAAACCCCATTTCAAACACATCCTAATAGTGAAATGTCTAAGTACTCAAACAACAGAATCTTTTCTTATTTTACTAATGATTCCATTTTTTTGGTGCAGCTAGCAAAAGTTTGTATAGAGTCTATAGACTGTAGACACAAAACGACCAAATCAAATTAAAAAAAAAAAAAAAAGTTTGATCTGATTATTTCCCCTTTTATATAAATAAATACATTATACGTGTCTACAAATTTTGTATTTTCCTGTAAAGTAGTTGAGTATGTTTTCAATATTTCGAACTACTCCTATGAAAGAATTACTCTCTTTGTTTTAAAATGGTTGTCATAGTTCGGATTTCGAGAGTTAAACGAGTTCATTTTGATCGTAAATTTAAATATATAATCTTTAAGTTTTTTTGTAACGATATTTATATATTAATAATTTAAAATATTTAAAAGATATATAAAAATATTACGGTCAAAGTTAAACTCACTCTCGAAATCCAAATTATAACCATCATTTTCGAACAGGGGAGTACATGATGATTACTAATCTCCTCACATGCAATAGTCTTAGCTTAAGTTATGGACGGGGAGTCGTGTAAAGAAGCAAAAGAAATGAAACTTCCAACCCATGAAGAAGATGCTGCCTATGAGTATTTATATTTGTAACCTTGAATTGTCCTGTATATTTAGAGTTAGAGACTATAGAAGACGGCCATTTAATAATGACTTAATATCTACGTAATTTATTAGGATCTGAATATTTTATTCGAACCAGGTACAATGTGTGAAGCTGTCAGTAAATCATGTATTGAGGAGCCTAGCAATTCTTGTACCTCTTCCATCAAACACGGCTGACCATCCACGTGCTTCTTCAAACCCCTGAATTTATTATTATTATTTTTAATTAATACTAGTCGATTTAGTACAATGGAGGTCATTTTTAGGAAAATATCTCATGACTAACTCGGCTTAAAAAATATATGTGTGCTTATACACTTATTAATGAATATTTAGTAATTCAAAAAGTTTATGAAACTTTATATGCTTAAAATAAATAAAAAATAAGAAGTTAGAAATCCTAACTTATCAAAAATGGTTTGTAATCAACTTATGACTTATAAGCTACTTATAATAAGCTCGCCCAAACGAACACATTGCAAGATCAAAGGAAAATTCCGAAAGTTCCCTTATTATGAAAGTCATTTTCTCACAACCATCTCAGCTTCTAACATCATTTAACTACTCAACTAACACATAAATACTATTATAGTTCTTTGTTACTAAAAATTATCATCAAAATACCCTCCGATTTACTGATATTATTATTAATTTTTATATAATTTTCTAATATATTTTTCATTCACAAGCTAAAAACTGGCAAGGAAAAAGAAAGAAACATTTTCATACCAAACGCTCACCGACTTCCCATGGAAAAATATCTTGTTAATAGCTACTACCATTTAGAATGGCAGTTGAAATAAACTAATAATCATTTGAACTTTGGTGTAATCTGCTCAAACACAATAAAAGATGGACCCAACTCACCCACATGACGTTTCTTGGGCATCTTTTGACAAATAGGTAAAAATTTCGCGTCTGTGCCTGTTTGGCACGCGCTAATTGATTTGTAACCGTCAAAAACAAATTCGCTGAGAAATAGCCACTTTCGGACAAGTTTCAGTATAAATACTGGAGCTTCCAGTATTTATACTGGGGAAGCTTCAGTAAACTAGCCCCAGTATAAAGCTTAAGTCCCATAACAAAATGCTGGAACTTGTTCAAAGCTCTAGTATTTTGTTATGGGACTGAAGATTTATATATAAAGTCTCATAACAAAATAATGAGATTTATCTCTTTAATGGGACCTTTGTTATGGGAATAAATACCATTATTTTGTTTTGGGATAAAGTCACATAACAAAATAATAGGACCTTTGAACATGTAACAAAATAATGGGACCTTGAACGCTAATGTAGCTTAAATGTGCGCGCGAATTTTTGATTATTCTTCAATAAATTTTGAAACAGTAGATAGTCCCAAATGAACGCGTCCAAAATAGCTACTGATCAAAATTTCCCGTCAAATAGTCAACAATTTTTGAAATTTTGGGCTAAAACCTTGTACAGAACTACATAGTACATTTCCCATGTTATCTGTATAAACCATGTTGTTTATTAATTTGGTAACAAATGGACAAAAATGATTAAAAAAAGGAAAGAACACATCACAAAGAAAAATTGACCCAGCGGACCCAATCAGGAATAAATCGAATTTAAAGTAAAATTTAATTTCTAACCTCATCCTACCGGATATTATGTCTGTCAGAGAAAGGGAAATTGGGTGTGCAAATACCAGATTTATTACAATACACAAGTCCTTTTCTTCACTAAATTACTTTCCTATTTCATTTTGGCAAGTCTATAAACACTTCAAATCCTCTTTTCCTTTACTGGGAGATTTATCTATTTCATTAGCTTTGGTAGGCCAACTTTTTTCACATTTCATATAATACTCCCTCCGTTCCAAAATGGTTGTCATAATTCGGATTTCGAGAGTCAAATGAATTTAATTTTGACCGTAATATTTTTATATGTGTTCTTTATATTTTGAATTATTAAATATTGTGACTTATAGTACTTTTTATGTAGTTTCTAAATATATAAACATCATTATAAAAAATTTAAAGATCATATGTTTAAATTCACGGTCAAAATGAACTCATTTGACTTTCGAAATTCAACTATAACTATTTTAGAACGGAAGGAGTAGCATTTTACTGTTTAAAATTTAAGTTTTCTCTTTGGCTCCTTTTGTACTTGGGCATTGATGAATTCGCCAAGTAGTCACTTTCATGATCCGCAGGCCAGATTCCAAAATAAAAATCCAAACCTGTAAAAGAACGCCATGAATAAGATATGTTAGCATCAATATTTGTTGATTTGGCACACTAAAATAGGCACCAAAAATTGAACTACAAACAACCAACCAAGAAAAAAAGTAATTATAAAAAAGAAATAACCTCCAAACAGGTAAACCAATCGGACCAAATCTATGCAGTTGCACCAAATATTAGTCACTAAATTATAAATAACATCCACTATTTTCAGATTAATAAAAAAATAAATAAATAAAATAAGTTTGTTCAGTTAATTCTGAAACTTAACATGTATTAGAAAAAATTTACACTGATATTCTATTTGTTCTAATTTATGTTAAAACTATTTTTATTTCAACTTCTACAAAAAAAAAAAGAACTAGCACATTGCTGGATATAGTACTAACAATTTAAGGTTAAATTTTCGTTCTTGACTTATTTTATATAAAAAAAATGTTACTTAAAGAGTTTTATTTCATTTTTAAATTCCGTGACCAATCAAGCGTCACATAACATAAAATAAGAAGTAGCAACTATATTAAAAGCTGTATACGTCTATATTCTGATTTCCAAAGTAAAAGAATACAAAAATTTTGGGTACCGGGTTTACGCCTGAAAATTACAAAAAAATAAACTGCAAAAGGCCTTCCACCGAGTCATCCCGAGCTGACTCAGTGAGTCGGTCCCACTAGTAACTGCTTGAACTGTACAGCAACAAAAACGATTCGACAAATTTCCCTTATAAATCTTCAGCTTTGGACATAACAGAAAGCCGGCTAGGCCGTGGCTGAAAATCAAATCTCCGCCGTAAATGATGCGACGACGGCCGAATTAGCGCCGCTAAAGCACGTTTCACAAGTTCACCTTCAACTGTTCCAATTCTAACAAGCGAATTAGTCATAGCTGATCTCCGCATATTCAACTGATAACTCGACCGATACGACGACGTATTGTTATTATTATTATTATGACTTCGATTTGTGTTCTTGTGTAAACTGCACCGGAACGAACCTGGATGTGTTGTCGGTGAACACATGCATGTTTTCTTTTGATTTGACGGTAAAGCCCTTGTGTTTTGCTTTTGTTGATGGGAAATCGAACGGCTGTGAGTAGCTGAGAATCGTACGGACGGTGATGGGGAAACGGATCGGAGATTGACCCGGGTTGGGGATGTGGATCGGGTCAGGAAATCGGAGTCTCGGTTTGATGATAAACTTGAGAAACTAGTTGAGGAGGATGACATTGAGTAAGAACAAAACCTACCCGATGGTGAAGTGGATCGGTTAAAATGAAAACTTGACCCGTGATTTTTACTTCTAGAAGATGCCTCCATTATAAGAAATAAGAAAAATAAAAAAGAAAGGAATATTTTTCTGAATTTAGTGCCTTTTAGGTCTCTATTTTGGCAAACCTAAAGCAAAACAGAGGCAAAGATTATATAGGAGATTGAAAATGGCAAGATTGTAATTTGTTGGAATTTGAAGGGAGAGAAAAGTCAAGCGGCGCAGGGTAAATATGTTTGGGGGGACTGGGGTTGTGGGGTTAGGGTTTTTCTATGGGTCAAACGGTAAAGCTATGGGCTTATTGATGGAAACTCACGCGATTTAAAGAGCGGTGAGAGTGACGCGTTGTTAGAAAGTGGGATTTTATTGTGTGGCTTATGGTGCACGTTATGAGAATTGGAACTAGGGTGATGAAAATTGATGGGCGCCGAATCAGGGGCCATATGTCAGTAGGATGTAATTTTAATTTGACACGTATACTACAATGTCTTTGTTGCTGTCCCAAAATCAATGGAGGAAACTAGAAAGAATATCCATTTATTATTGTCTTGGTTTTTGGACTGACCATAGTGTCCTACTGTCCTTTGTGTTGGGCTGCTATTTACTTTTTCACCTAAGGTTTGTGATTTGTTTTGTTTCGTCTTTAATTATTGTCATTAGGGATCAATGGAAAATTTTGATTAGTTTACATTAAAAGTTTATGTACTTGCAATTATAGTCGAACTTATGAAAACGGTTTTGAAAATTGAATTTTAGAGTTTGAAATGTGTACATATTCAAATCCTCATGTAAATGGGCCCCAAAATTAATTTGATGAACATAGCTAATACGTGACGATTCTTCTTTTAGGCATTCGCCTTTGCAACCTAATTGCATTATTAATTTGACGTTTAGTTGGGTTATGATGCCGGTGATTTTATACTCCCTCATTTCAAAATGATTGTCATAGTTCGAATTTCGAGAATCAAATGAGTTCATTTTGACTATAAATTTAAACATATAATCTTTAAATTTTTTATAATGATGTTTATATATCTAGAAACTATATAAAAAGTATTATAAGTCACAATAATTAATAATTCAAAATATTTAAAAGATATATGAAAATATTACGATCAAAGTTAAACTAGTTTGACTTCCGAAATCCGAACTACAATCATTTTGGAACGGAAGGAGTACTATTTTATTATTTTATGCGAAGAGAAAATCCACTCACCCAATGAATTAAAATAAGTTACTAACGACTTAATTATTTTCTAGAGTAAATTAATTTACTGATACCCTAATTATCAATGTTTTAACCTAATCATACAATATATGAACTATACTCTTGAACTTCTATTGATCAGTTTAATTCAGCTGAATATGGATTTACGCACTTTTTTGGGACATATGGTCTCCTTCGACATTACTATAATTTATTGCATGAATGAGGTTCCACTGTTAACACGTGTATGGAATTTAAGCGTTTCATATTTTGATTCAAATGCAGTGTAATTCGGTTCATGGATACTTGGTACTAAAGTTTGATTTAAATAAGTTAATCATATTGTCACAAGAGATTGAAACGTTCTTCTTTCCCTCACAGGAGTAGATTGAGACATGGGACTGAAAAAGTTCAAGCAAATGTAGAATCAGTTGTGCTTATGCACGAAAAGAAAATATTTTTTGTTTTTAAAAAATAAGTTGTGGTTGAAGAGGTCGGCACCATTGGACAAACGGCTAGATTTTTTAAGGTAGTCGTTTTTAACGATAAACCAGGGGTCCAATTGGTTGATTCCTATGATCTCTGCAGATGGTGCCACCTCCTTGACAAATGTTATGTGGTCTGTGGCTACATTGACTTAAGTGGCAGAATCATAAAGCATAAATGTATTTTACTAAGTTCCAGGGAATCCTATTGATACTTTTCTTTTTCTTTTGTATATGTGTCGACATCTTTCACAAATTCAAACGTGATTACTTCATCCGAAGCACCCCTTTTCCATTCATAGAGAGATTTAATTGATGACCACCTAATATTATGATGGAGTAGCAAGTACTATTTATTTATATTTGAATAAAAATGTCAGTCTAAGAATAGAGTATTATTGATAAATTAAAGGAGTATTTTAACCCTTTTAAAAAAACATCTGAAAATCTCAGATTTCGAGATTCGGTTTGCTTTGGAAAAAAGATTAGAAGGGATGATAAAAATACTCCCTTTGTCCCAAATTAATTGTCAATTTAGCAAAATGTGTTTGTCCATTGTCACTTTAGCAAAATGTGTTTGTCCCAAATTAATTGTCACTATATCGCTAATAATTAAAGAAAGTCTTAAAAAAAGTTAATGGTGAAACATTAAATAGGGATAAGATAGTAAAATAAACATCTTATTTAATGACTTTTTTAATGGGCGTGAAAAAGCTTAAAGCGACAACTAAAATGAGACGGAGGGAGTATTTCTTATGAGAATAACTTGAGCAATTTAGCTCTGCTCTGAACACCCCTAACAATTGTGACGAGTCTTTCTTTTGTTCCAGGGGTGTTCAACATATGATATATAATCATAAAAATTATTATTTGATCAATATACATAGTATTATTTTTCGGCGAAAGGTAACTGCCTGACCAGTGACCACCCTCACTCCGCCACCGGGTGCTACCCACCTTTGGCAAATTATCATGTTTTTACTCAAGTATGGTTGAGACTTGAGGCAGGAGAGGAAAGGATTGGTTCAACCTTTACCTGTTTTCTTCTTTTAAATGATTAATTGTTCAACTAACTCCACATTTTTACACCTTGTTTACCTTCCCATTATGTATTTATTCATTACATTTCTTTAGAGCGGCTGGTAATTTTATATGGTTTGTTTTACCTGTGTACTTGTTGCATGCTGTATAGGAGTAACACTTAAATCGAGTATAATCTCATTTTGAATTGCTAAATGTGTCCAATGATTGATGCTTCCATGTTATGCTTCTTTATGGTTTTATTGACGGTACTGTTGAATTATTAGTGCATTAGTGACCTCATATTGCAATAGATGACAACATTTAACAAACGATTCCTTTTCTCTTTTTGGTTCACCTTACCGTTCTGAACTGAATGCTAGCTCGTGGACTGTGGTTGTGGGGTACTATATAAAGTGCTTATATCCATACATCCAATATATTTCTCTTTGGAATGTGGGGTTAGTGTTCAAGCACTACCAATGCATCTCACATCCGATATTTTCCTTGTAATAGGACTATTTTTGTTACTAACTGTTAAAAAAGGGCACCTTCCATGCTTAATTATGTACTAAAATGGAAGATGGGGGACCTAAAAGTGACCACTGACCACCTATGTCTTATTCTGCCAGCTTCAAAATTTCTTCAAGTCTATAATTTGCTACCATGAGCTAATTGAAATTAATAAAATATACTCCATGTCACTAGCTACCAAAAGCTGTACTAAGAATCTTCTTTTTCATTTCTTTGTTTTGTGTACTCCAATGTCTTTTTTCTTAAAATCCTAGCACATGTTAGACTTTTTCGCCCATGGTTTTTAGCTTCTCGTGTGCTAACCAGTTAGTAGGAGGTCATAATCGCCTTACTATTGTGCATAAATCTTAGGCCTAAGATTTGTTTTCTTTGTTCTTTATGGTTTTTGGTATCTTAATTCTGAAGGTAACTAAACCTGAAAACAGAAAGCAACTTGATGTACGCTGGAAAAGCCCAATGCTGCGGAAAAGGGTTGATGGATCAGAGTACTAATTAACATGAAGTGTGCGTTCAATGCTAATTATGTAACCAATGTAGCCGATCCCAAAAGATGAAAATTTAAAACAAACAAACTACTCAGCCAAGTGGTTTCTCATATACTGTATATGTAACCACACGTCCACACCAGGGCAGATTGTATCTGCAAACAGTAAGTGTGGTCACATTAACACTCAAATTACAAATATAGTTGATAGTTTCATATATATATATATATATATATATATATATATATATATATATATATATATATATATATATATATATATTGTATGTATATATGTGATAATATTTAGTCAAAGTTCTTTGTCACAAAGAAATAGTGGTAGATATATTGGCTGCTTGCTTAAACTTCTAACAGGAACCACAAAGAATTACAAAGGCAAGAGAAAACAGGGGTGGTGGGGGATCAAGAGACAGCCACCCGATTGTGATTGTCATGCAGAATGCAGAACCTGGTAGGCTTGGGCTGGAATTTCCTTCTTCTCAGTTGATGATGATTTGTAGGCTTGATAACATGCATGAGAAAGGCTTTCAACAGACTCACCTTTGACATATCCATTGTATTATTCCTCAAAGAGACATCCAACTTGTTGGTACGTGACATTGATGTGTCAGTGAACTTAGTAAAATGCTGCTTTCTATGAAGGCTGCACCTGAATGAGCCTGGATGGCTAGTCGGGGAGCAAAGGCATGTTCTTGAACTTGTACTAGTACAACTAGTCGCTTTTCTTGACGTTGCCATGGGACCTGTCTTTTACTATTGTAACGATCTTCTTTTGCTTATAAACAGATACCTAGGTTTCTCTGTCATGAAGTTCAATTACCAAATGTTTACCTTTAGCTTTAAGGTAAACTAATAAGACAAGTGTGGGATTCTCTACTTATTTTGTCTATTTTGTGTGTCCAAATCTGCCTTGCACCGTCACACATATATAAGTTACATACCCTTAAAATGTAATTTTTACATGTAATTAACTTGTTGAAGTATATAACTTAAACTCTTTTTTCACGCACTAGTTTTAGGGCAGTTAATCTTAAATTAAAGTTAAAAGCTAAAAGGGGATTATAGTAATGAAAGTTATTAGATATCACATCCTAAACCATTTGATAATCCTACAGGTAAAATTAAAGCAATTAATCCTCCTCATGAGCAAATTTTATTTAGGCCTCTTTAATGGTGGATTTCTACTTAATTGAGATATCTCATGTAAAAACACCATGAGCTTAACTTAGAAAGGAAGACTAGAGTAATTATAAATACTTGAGAGCAAATTATGGCTTGATATAGGCTCCAATCCAACAAAAATGATGCTCCCTTCTGAATTTGTTGTCTAATACAAGATAATGGTCACACTAATAGTTAAAGGCAATTATGGATCTAGGCCCCATTTTCTTGCTTCTTCCCTCCAGGGCTTGATTCAAATTAAAGGATAGACCTCATATACTGCTTTAGATTGGTACAGGATTTTCAGAAGATAGCTTTACCTACCATTTTTTTATTTTACTACTTTGTTCTGTGGGGCTTCGCTATTACAAGTAGAATTTGGTGGCTATCCAACCTGAAAATGGGATGTTGTATCCATGAAGTGATCGAAATTTGGATGAACCAAATTTAAGTGCTGCAGAAAATCTAAGCATGCAAACTGTCAGTTTTTGGCATATTTTTCTTGAACAATTTGCAAGATTGCTCGTACTCTCCATGTAAGTCCTTCCTACCTAGGGTGGTGAGAGTCTAGAACTCTTTTTCGCAAATATTTCATGTTAAAAAAGGTGAAAAGTGCATCTTACAGTACTATTCAAATGTATATGCTGAATTAATTGGACTAACTACAGAACCAATATATCTATAAGTGATACATTCGGGCGGTTATAAGGCTAAACAAATTGCATTGCATATATCTTAAAGGCTTAAAGCACTCTGTCACAAGAAATTAAAGCAATAAAACCATGATAATGCATATCAACAAACGTAAAGAAGAGTATAAGCACAAAATTTGGTGTCCATGTCTGGATACTCGCAACAATCTGCACGACTCCTAGTACCAATTCTGTATGAACAGCTTCTGACAATCCCTACAAGTCCCTAATCAACTTGTCATACACAAACATATTAATCCTCGAGTCTTCTGGTGTCATACTTAAAAGCACGTAGTGCTATATAAGTGGTATTACCTATATATACAGAAGGAAATAAAAGAACACCTTGCAGCTAGGTTCAAATATTAGAAAAATCATGCTCGGCTTTTCCCTGCTAAAGATTCTTGACCAGATGTAGCATCAACAAGTTTGGTATACTTCCTGTGACGCCTCTCTCTTGCATATAATACCCAAAAAATGAGTGAGAGCATTACTGCAGCTGAGACTAGTGCTAGGCCGATATAGACCCACTTACTGTATAGTTTCAAATCGGGACAATGTTCATTATGAATGACAGTGAAGGTTTCTCGAAGGAAAGTGCAGTCAAGTAGTTCACCAAGGAAAGGCCCATAACGATACAAGCCACTGGTAACGTTGACTACACCAGTCATTTGGTCATATAAAGCAGGGGTAAGACGGCCCACAGTGGTGCACACATTACTTGCTGAAACTTGGCAAACATATTTCCTCCAAACCTGCATTAATACAATGGAAGTTATTTGATATACTTCTCCCATTGGGTGTCAAACAGCTGTTAAACGAAGCTTATGTTTCACAGAAATGGAATATCGCAGTCTGTAATATGCTTTCTTACAAAAAAGAGTCTCAATTAAGGTTGTTTCCTCAATTCCTACTCCAATATTAGGTTAAGATGTCCATGGTGTCTTGCATATTGGAAAATAACTTATTTTTATGTCATTTTTAACCCACCACAAAACACCACTTAGAAAAAGAGAAATCTCTCAAGTTCTCTTTGACCATCTATTTTCACGGTTTATTTTCTTTAAGTGAAAAATGTCCAGGGTTAGAAAGTGCCCCCCCCCCCCCCCCCCCCAACCCTTCCTCAAAACAAAAAAAAAAAGTAAAAAGTGTTCATATACCTGTGTAGCATTGCTGAATTCCACTTCACCACTTGCGCATTTCCGGTCCGTCTTGTCCGAATTAAATGGATTACAGAGGTTAGGAACCAACGGACCAGATTGGTTGTAGCCAACACCTTGAGGCATATCCTTGTTTGAAACATTAGTGATGATCCTGTTTACCACTCCAACCAATTGGTAGGTGACCTCTTTGCTCTGAGACAATGTTTCTTGGGCAGTATCAGTGTCCACACAAGGGATTATATCATCAAGTGCAGTATGAGCCTTTGGGTTCTTTACCCAGTCATTCATGGCCAGGCATGTGTCGCCCGTCGCGCTTAGATAGGCAAAACATATGTTAGAAATTTTCCAGTATATAACAAAACAAGAAGCTCAAAGTATTAAAAAGATCACTGTAGACTTTGAAGAATTATGATCCAGTACACTATGAAGAATGTGTTGTTGTGTTGTAGACCATACAAAGATCTATGAAAAGAGTTGCTCTCCAAAATTTGTATACGTTCAAGACAGGATTTTACATAAGGAGCTTCACATATAAGCTTATTATCTAGTAGAGGCAGCATATCAGCCATGTTGATTTGATGTTTACACAGTATTGTTTTCCTCTTTCTATTAGAGTTCTCTGTATTCTATTCTGTACTGGACGGTTGGGGGTGTGTCGGATGTCGGGAGAAGCATGGATAGGACAAATATAACAGTACAATTTGATAGAACTTACTTGTGAAGAACAAGAAATGCACCACACAGGAGAAAGGTGACCGCAATGAGGATCCAGCCTATAACGACTAGGCTGCAAAGGACAACAGTGCTTTAGACACTCATATGATAAGACATTCCTGTTATCAAGAGAAGTATATGTTCTAGTAATAACACTTACATATATACAAGAAACTGCAGGCCAAGTATAGAGAACACTGCAGCAGATTTTCAAACAAAAGTGAGGAAAGATCACTGCCAGTCTATGCGTACTATTGACTTTGGAGGGGAGGAAAAACTTACAGAAACCAAGAGCAGCCAAAACAAGCATTACAGCAGCAACAATGACAAGAACTCGTGTCCTGCAATGCATTCCAGCATGACAGTTAGTGAGACATCACGAGTTCATTAAAGTTAATACGACCTAAATGAATTGCAAAGAACTACTTACACAACGTCTAAGATATTCATGATATCCTTCTTGTTCTTGTCAGTTTCCCTTTCAAGAGTTTCAGCGGCCGAGCTAATCTTGGTCTCAACCTTGTCAATGTTGTTTTGAACATTTTGAGGTAGAAAGATGTTATTAACTCCAGTGTGCTTGGCAGCATCCAGAATGTTTGACACATTCCTTAAATTGTCAACCGTCGATCCTGCTTGATCCACGACATAATCCAATGTATGTTTTGTATTGTCATGGAATTTCCCTTGTCCAGTATACAAAATAGCAGAACCAAGTCTGATATACCAAGGCAGAGAAAATGAATTGTCATGCAATGAATCAGTTTTTAATGAATAAAGAAATGATGTGAGAGTGAGAGGAAGTGGTTACATTGCAGCAACAGTGAATGCCGACAGCAGAATAAGAGAAAGCGCATAAGCAGTTCGAGAGTAGCCATAACGTATTCTCCGGCAGCAACAACAGCAGATACAAACTAGGAGCATGCAAATGCCAAATCCAACAAACCAGAATGCAGCAATGAGGATAAGAGGGGTAGCAGTGAACACAACTGACTGTATGAAGAAAAGTTTTTATCAGATAGTCACTCGATCGTCAATTATATAAGCTGAAAAGAATCAAGAGATGACCAAAAGCATGGCATATATATCAACATATATGAAAAGAAGACCAAAACAAACATGAGAGACCACCCTGAGAAGTTCCAAAAATTTGTTTGAAATGAAGTTAACAAGCAGACAGAAGCTGACAACAAATCTGAGCTGGAGTTTTAGAATGAGAAAATCATCTTTTTGAGGAAGGTAACAATTAAGAATGAGAATTCATCTTTAGGTGAAGTGCTGAGACATAATTAAGTAAATAAAATTGCGCTCTCTCTAACAGCTTAAGTTTCTTGTGAGATGGCCACAGTTAAACATGGTACCAGAGAAGGCAATCTCACCGCCACCAATATAAATGAATTTCCATGTGTTTAGCTCATGAAAAATAATCAAGCCTACGAGGGGGCAAGTTGAAACATAATTAAGTAAATAACAGTATGTTACCTCTTATAACTTAAACTTTTAGAAGAGATAACAACACAGTTCAACATAAGTCCATTTACAAAATTAAAAAGTAAACTAAAACTTCTATAAAAAGCCAGCTGGGAGTGTAAAGTCAAGAAGCCGGTATATGACACGGTCTCTAAAAGAGTTTGAGTAAAACAACATGACACGGTACAATGATGTTATAACAACAAGAACTATTCTCGTCATATTCTCTCTCTCTCACAACACACACACACACACACACACACTTCTCATTCATTCCTCAATTGCTAACCAATATGAACAATTACTAAAACACTCAAACTAACACTAAAAAGCACCATAAGAACATTGAAAATGAAATTTAAAATCTTGTAAATTAAAATAAATTGGAATGAAGGCCAAAAAAGAAAACTTACAGCCCTATAATTATTGTCACTAATGTTCCATCCACCAGTGTAGTATTTCAAATCTTCAAGTGGATTTTTTCTATGAGTCCTTTCAGCAGCCAGTATTAAAGATGAGTTTCCAGTACCATTGCTCTCTTGAAGAAACCTTTTGATAGGCTCACTAGCAACACCTACTAACAAGAAACATGAGAAAAAAAATCAAAAGTACTCCTAAATAAAGCAACCCCATTTAGTGTGGGCACAAAGCATCCGACATTCACAGGGTCAGGAGAGTCGCAGTGACTATTTCCACTGCTGAAACCGAAAACAACTTTACTAGTTGCTCGAGAGCTCCCTCTAGAAACACCCATTTAGTAAAAAATAAGAACTTTGAAACATAAACAATGTCTTACCAGGAATGAAAGTAGATTGAAGTTGGTCAGTAGTTCCATTAACATAAGGACACAAGAATGAAAATATTAAAAGGAAACAAAGTGGAAAAATAAGTGGAATTTGGTTTGGTTTTGTGTAGGACATGACTTTGTTAATGGTATTAGATTTTTTCAAACTTTGGAGAATTTTTCGTATAATGGTATCCACAATTATAAGAAGGTGGTTGTTGAGAAAGAAGCTGAAAAGGGTATCATTTACCTCGTCTTGGCTTTTTATATTTTTATACGTTAAAACAAACGTAGACGTGTGAGAAGCTGGCTGTGCACTCCTTCGATTCCGTGTTTTGGATACTTTAGGGATATATAACACCCACAAGGATTTAGCAGATACATTGATAATAATAAACTAAGAACAATATGAATAATAGAATTATCTACATTATACATATGATTGATTTTCGTTATAAAACTATACTCTAATTTCTACAGTAATGTAATTCTGTTATTCTGTATCACACCTAGTGTCATGTATCCTTTTAAGAGCTTAGTAATCTAAGCCCCATTTGTTTATAGTTTTTGGACATGTTTTGGTAGTATTTGGGAGAAAAACTGTTTGTTTATACTGTTTCATCAAAATTTCTCCCAAAAAGTCCCAAAAACTCAAAAAGTGCTCAAAGGCTGTTTTTGGGTAGTTTTTGAAAAATTTGAAAACTTCAACTATTTTTTCAAGTAAATTCTACTCATATGTCCAAACACAACTTCAACTTCCAAAATTATTTTTCAACTCAACTCCAAAAACTCAAATTCCCAAATTTCAACCAAATCTATGTCCAAACGCTAGCTAAGATTAATACCGAAATGATTGGGTAGGATATTCCTTACTGTATTGGGTAAAAATCGACTCGCGATGATTCGCCCCGGTCATGTAAATTTCAACGACCGAACACGTCCCGACTAATTGATCGCCGAGGTTTTAGCACCGAGGATGCGTCACCGAAGGCGAGCCGTGAGCTGAGCTTCGGGAACCATCACCTCGGTCAAAGCAGCAGGGTCAAGCCACCGAGGTCGAAAACTCTCACCTCGGCGGATCCCCCTCGGTTCGTCCGGCTTTGCAGCCCACTATTTCACCCCACTAACTCAACCACTAAACATCCAGATCATGGGACAACATGGCAGCTGATGGTGGAGATCATGGGCGAGCCTTATGTCTATAAATAGCAGTTCAATTCATGTAATAGGGATCCAGAAATATATACCGAAACTCTGCCCAAATTTGTACTCACTACTCATATATTGAAATACCTTTTACGTTCTTGCATTTTATATATCTTTTCCGCATTATTGTGACTTTGATACGAAGTATTGCTTGTATCCGAATCCGAAATTTATTTGTGTACCTAAAAACGGTTTAGGCCCATACAAATTGGCGCCGTCTGTGGGGATATAAGCAGTTACGCTTTGTTCCAAAGTTCCGCTTTCATTTTCTGTCAAGAATTTCCAATTTGACGTCATGGCTGATAACGACAACGGTGGTAATAACGGCGGTCGGGCTGGCGTTCCGCAGAACCAACAGCCCATTGCCCCGATGACAACAGAGGAATTGCAAATGTATGTTGTCACGACTTTAAGAGCTCTCCAAACCAAACAGGATGAGCAAGCAAGTATTAACGCTGAGCTTCGTGCCTCGTTGGAGGCAAGAAATAGTGCTGCGCCCAACGACACCCAGCCCATGGCTCCTGGTGGAGGCACCCCGCCTTTCGTTCCTACGGGCGCGACAATAGGAGGACCTCGCAATGGAGCCACGTCTGGGGGCTCGGGGAGTAACCCATCTTCCACGCCACACTTCGGGACGGTGCCCACCGTGGCTGAGACAACGTCCTCGGTCGACGTTGAAAAAATGAGTAGGGAAATTGAAGCTCGCATCGAGGCGCGCGTCGAAAAGCGCCTCGAGCGTGTACCGGGGATAAGCAAGGAGGAAGATGATCTTGACATCGAGCAGTATAGGGAGCAGCCCTACAAGCCCGAAGCCGCGCCGGCTCCAACTCCTGTGGGTTTCAAACTCACATTCCTCAAAAAGTATAATGGGACAACTGATCCCAAGGAGCATGTCAGGGAGTACATGTCCATGGTAAAGAGCAACGACTTGACGTCCACACAGCTCGAGTCCATGTTCCTAAAGAAGTTTGGTAGTTCGTTGGAAAAGGGTGCCCTTCGGTGGTATTTGTGCTTGCCATCGGGGTCGATCTCCTCGTTTAAAGAACTATCCAGCGCCTTTGTCAAGGCTCACACCGGCGCGCAAAAGATCCTCCAGAGGAAGGAGGATATATGTGAAGTGAAACAATGGCCCGGCGAGCCCCTTAAAGAATTCCTCGAGCGATTCCACGCCGAGCGCATGGAATTGCCTCGGATGGATGACACCCTGGCCATCATGGCCTTCGAGAAGGGCATCAATAGCCGCAATTCTGGCACTGCAGCTGAATTGCGCAAAGAATTGCAGCAGTACCAGGTCCTGACATGGGAGGACCTGCATAGACGCGCTTACTCCAAAATCAGATTGGAGGAAGCGGAGTTCAAAAACCGAGGTTACACCTACAACAACCGAGGTGATACATCGAACCGCGCCGAAGCGCCAAGAAGCAATTCGAGGGGGAGGTATGAACCATATACCTCACCGAGGCAGCACGTTAGTCAGAGGTTGGGAAACAATCCCAGTAGCTCATACCCTGCCTCTAATTTAAGCCAAAGGCTCGGAGGGAAGGTTCAAGCCAAAGTGAACCAAAAGAATCCCTCGGGCCCCGCTTCGGCTCAAAGAAGGGATCTGCCTCGGATCCAGGACTATAACTTCAACATATCGACCTCGGAGCTGGTCGATATTGTCAAAGGGACAGCCGGGGTAAGGGTTCCAAAAGATATGAGGACCCCGGCAGACAAGAGGGACCACAATCTGCGTTGCGAATTTCACGCAGATTATGGCCACAGAACCGAGGACTGCAAAGCCTTGCGCCTCGAGGTAGCCCATTTACTGAAGAAGGGAGTTCTGGCCGAATTCCTCACCGACAAGGGGAAGGATAACTTCTCAAAGAACCGAGGCGATGGGCAGCCACCTCGGGCCCCACCCCCTGACAGAGTAGTCAACGTCATCACCGGGGGGTCCGAAGTGAATGGTGTGAACTTCGCCGCGGCGAAGAAATTTGCTAAGCTCTCCATCACTATGGAGAAGAGGACCCGAGTTGGAGGCTCGGGCAAAGATATAGTTTTTGATGAAGATGACTGTGATGGGATGATGTTCCCCCATCACGATGCTCTAGTCATCATGCTGAGGATTAATAATGCCGACATCAAGAGGGTATTGATCGACCCCGGTAGCTCAGTTAATATCATCAGCTACGGGGCCGTGAAGCAGATGTGGCTGAAAGGGGAAATCATCCCCAAATCAACAGTGTTGGCCGGTTTTAACAACTCAACGGAGAAGACGTTGGGTGAAATCACGCTGAAGACATTCGCTGAGGGTGTCACCAAGGAGACACTGTTTCAAGTAATGCCCGAGGACCTGGCTTATAATGTAATCCTCGGGCGGCCATGGATCCACTCCATGGAAGCTGTTCCCTCCACTTTGCACCAAGTGATCAAATTCCCAACGCCTTGGGGGGTTCGGTCGATCAAAGGAGAGCAGCGAGTAGCGAGGGAATGCTACTCGGTCGCATTAAAAAGTGGAGTCGCCCCGAGCGGGCCCAAAAAATAGCAACCAACGCAACCGGGATCAAGCGAGGCGGGCCTCCAAAGTGAAATTGAAAAGATCCTGGCATGCGTACAAGAGCCTCGGAAGCAAAAAGCCGAGGACTCTACCATTGAGGAGCTGGACTCTTTCACTCTATTGAGAGAGTTCCCAGAGAGGAAAGTGCATATCGGCTCGGAGTTGGACCCGAAGTCGAAAGAGGCAATCATGGAAGTTTTGAGGTCCAACAGCGACTGCTTTGCATGGGCTCATTCAGACATGACGGGTATCGATCCGGAGATCATGACCCATAAACTGAATGTAGACCCAAAGTTCACCCCGGTGAAAAAAAAGAAGAGATCTCACGCCGGGGTGAAAAAGAAGGCGATCGAGGATGAAACCACGAAGTTGCAAGAAAATGGTTTCATAAGAGAGGTCAAATATCCCGAATGGTTGGCAAATGTGGTAGTTGTGCCGAAGAAGAATGGCAAGTGGAGAATGTGTGTAGACTACACCGATCTGAATAAAGCTTGCCCCAAAGATTCTTATCCACTGCCGCAAATCGACAGGTTAATAGACTCCACGGCTGGACACAAACTATTAACTTTCTTGGATGCGTACTCGGGCTACAACCAGATCCTCATGGATCCCGAGGACGAAAAAAAAACCTCGTTCATCACTGACCGAGGCACATTTTGCTACAAAGTAATGCCCTTCGGGCTGAAGAACGCTGGGGCGACCTACCAAAGGTTGGTATGTCGCATGTTCAAAGAGTACATCGGGAAGTCTATGGAGGTCTACATAGACGACATGCTCATCAAATCGATCCAGATAGAGGATCATTTGAGTCATCTGAGGGAAGCTTTTGCTGTGTTGAGACAATACGGTATGAAATTGAACCCTGAGAAGTGCGCCTTCGGCGTAGGATCAGGCAAATTCTTAGGTTTCATTGTCTCCGAGCGGGGAATCGAAGCCAACCCAGACAAAATCAGAGCCATAGAAGAAATCCCCGAGGAGCTTACCGGGGTAAAATAAGTTCAACGCTTAACTGGCCGAATCGCTGCCTTGAGTCGCTTTATCTCAAGGTCCTCGGAGCGATGCCACAAATTCTTCTCCGTTTTGAGAAAAAGCAACCACTTCGAATGGACGCCGGAGTGCAAACAAGCGTTGAAAGATCTGAAGCAATATTTGGCTAACGCACCGTTGCTTGCCAAGCCAAAAGAAGGTGAAACATTGCTAGTATACTTGGCAGTGTCCGAGGTGTCGGTGAGTGCTGTGCTGGTTCGGGAAGAAGATGGCAAGCAGCAGCCAATTTACTATGTAAGCAAGACACTCCTCGACGCTGAAACCAGGTATCCACATCTGGAGAAACTAGCTCTCGCTTTACTCATTACTGCTCGAAAACTACGGCCCTATTTTCAATACCATCCAATAGCTGTAGTTTCAACCTTCCCTTTGAGAAATATTTTGCATAAACCAGAGTTGTCGGGGAGGCTATCAAAATGGGCAGTAGAGTTAAGTGAATATGACATCACCTATCAGCCTCGGACCGCCATTAAATCTCAAGTCTTGGCAGACTTCGTGGCCGATTTTAGTGTGGGAATCTTACCCGAGGCTGAAAAAGAGAACGCCGAAGCTAAAGGGACAGCCCCGGGCTTATGGATACTTTGCACCGATGGAGCGACAAACTCCAAAGGTTCGGGGTTAGGCATAGTTTTAAAAGCACCTACAGGGGAGAAGGTCAGGCACTCGGTTCGGTTCAAAAAAGTAACCAACAACGAGGCCGAATATGAAGCGGCCTTAGCAGGTCTAGAGTTGGCCAAGGAAATGGGGGTTGAAAGAATCGAATTAAGGTGTGACTCTCAATTGGTGGTCAATCAGATCCTTGGTGACTACACGGCTCGTGAGCCCAGAATGCAGCTATACTTGGATCGGGCACAAAGGGTCTTAACCCAATTCAAAGAATGGCAAGTTAAACAAGTACCTCGGGAGGAGAATACCGAGGCTGATGCCTTGGCGAATTTGGGTTCGGCTATTGATGAAGCCCACTCGGGGACTGACTCGGTGGTTCGGCTGCTATCTGCACAGATGAGAGAGATGAAGCTGCAAGTCAACTCGGTCGACAACCGATGGGATTGGCGAAGTAAGTTCATCTCCTACTTCGACTCGGGGACTGTTCCCCAAGACAAAAAAGAGGCTAAAAAGCTAAGGACCCAAGCAGCCTCATACCACATGATCGAGGGCAATCTATACAAAAGGCTGTACTGCGGCCCGATGGCCAAGTGTTTGGGTCCCGATGAGGCAAGATACGTGATGGCTGAAGTGCACGAAGGCGAGTGTGGCAACCACTCGGGAGCGAAGTCCTTGGTGCGTAAGTTATTGAGAGCTGGGTATTATTGGCCCACAATCAGTGCCGATGTGAGGGCCTTTGTACAAAAATGTGACAAGTGCCAACGCCATGGGCGGCTGATCCACCAACAGGCCGAGCCTCTTCATTCGGTGGTATCGCCATGGCCCTTCATGAAATGGGGAATGGATGTTGTTGGGCCATTACCCAAGGGGAAAGGTGGTGTTCGTTTCATCCTAGTGTTGACTGATTACTTCACCAAGTGGGTGGAAGCAGTGGCTCTCACCGAGGTCAAGCAAAGGCAAGTAATCGATTGCATCAAAAAGAACATCATCTATAGGTTCGGCGTTCCAAGAGAAATTGTTTGCGACAACGGCAAGCAATTCATGGGAGCTCTTGTCACCAACTTCTTCAGGCAGTGGGGGATCAAACGAATAGCTTCGACTCCATATCATCCAAGTGCCAATGGCCAAGCTGAGTCTTCAAATAGGATCATAATTGAGAATCTCAAGAAAAGACTCGACGAGAAGAAAGGCCCTTGGCCCGAGGAGCTGCACGGGGTCTTGTGGGCCATGCGAACAACTGAAAAGAACAGCACCGGGGAGACCCCCTTTTCATTGGCATATGGCATGGACTCACTAATCCCCGTAGAGGTGGGCGAACCAAGTCTTCGGTACGCCCACACGACCGAGGACGCCAACCAAGAGGCGATGCGCATTGAGTTAGATCTGCTCGAAGAGAAGAGGGAATTAGCTTTGGTTCGGCTCGTTGCGCAAAAAAGACAGATCGAGGCTTACCTCAATAGGAAAGCTAAATTCAGAGACTTCAAGGTGGGAGATTATGTGTTGAAAACGGTGAATCAATCAACGAAGGAGAACAACGGGGGGAAGCTTATTGCAAATTGGGAAGGACCCTACAGGGTCAAAGCAATCGTTGGAAAAGGCTCATACCAAATCGAGTCTCTTCAAGGCGAACCCGAACCTCTGAACTGGAACATCTCTCATCTGAAGCGATACTACTTTTAATCGAGGTAAACATCCTTTAACTTTTGTTCAATTAAACAGCCCCGAGCCAAACAACGCTCCCATGGCAGTTGATAAACAATGTACTAACTTACTCCTCGTTCCATCTTTTTGCTTGACCTTTTCAGGAAGCGAACCGAACCGACTCCAGTGCTCGGATCTTCATCAAGATTCACAACCGAACACTGGGGGGGGAGTGAGAAGGGTGGCACCGAGGTCGACATCGAGCCTCCCAGCCGAAGCCTATCTATCCGGCAACCGGGGACTCGCACCCGGGGACTAGACTTAGTACATTGTAAATCAGCCCGATAGCGGCATATTGTCATTTAGCTTTTGTTTTGAAATTTTACCCCAAGGCCCGCTTCGGCTTGGTTTTATGTACATAGCCTTTTGGCTCGTCGATATCAATAAAGACGACTTCGGTTGTACCCACTTCACCTGTGTGAAACTTATAATGTTTTGAAACCGCGCAATGCATCGGCCCGAGGGCGAGACGTCGTCCTAGGTTCGCATCGGTCAAATTCTGTTTAAATCTTGCAAGATTAAATTAAAGTTTGCATCAAAGTGTTCGGTATACTTAAAAGGCCATTACACAAAATAAAGATGCAAGCATTTTTCATTGAAAGCCCGAAGGCTGAATATATACATTCACGAAGACCCGAAGGTCCAAAACACAAAGTCAAAAGCCCGAAGGCTTACAAAAGAAATGCTACAACAGCTCATGCCTCGGGAGAATTTCCTCCATCCTCGGAGCCCCCTTCGGCCTCTTCATCTTCTTCTTCCTCATCATCGCCGCTCGAGGGATCACTTGAAGGAAGATCGTCGATGATAGCTTGAGCTTCGGTCGCTTTGACCTCGGCCTTATCGATCTCTTCATCAAGGTTAAGCTCCCCGGCGCGACAACGCTTGAGCAGCCTTAAGCGAGATTTGATGATGGCCCACCGCTTGTCAAGCTCGGCCCTTTTCACCTTAAGCGCAGCTTTATCTTTTCGGGCCGCAATTTCATCTTTCAGGGCAGCGATCTGATCATCCTTGGCTGAAAGCTTGGAAGTCTCGCCCTCGAGCCTCTTGATATGAAGCAGGTGATCTTTCAACTGCTCTTGATGCTTTTTGGCCATATTAATCGCCTCGGTTTTGGTTCGCGACAGTTCACCGCTCAACCTCGCGACTTCTTCTCCCAGCCTCGAGCGTTCAGCCTCGAAATCGTCACTGAGGATTTTAACCTTGGCCTCGGAGTTTGCTTCAGCTTCACGAAGATCGGCCTGGGACTTGGCCAAATCAGCTTTCAACAAGGCTATCTGGGCTTTGAACCTGTCCCTCTGCTGGTCCCATAGGCGAGACACACGCTTTACCTCGGCCGTCCTCGTAGATTCGACCTCGATGGCCTTGAGCGAAAGGATGAAACCCTGAACAAGGTTTGAAGAACCAAGGTCAGCAGCGAACCGAAGGTAAACATTGGAGATTTTTAAACTCAAAGCTTGATAAGACTCACCCTTACGGCGTTAGAAGCCAATGTGCTGTACAGCTGACCGGAGGTGAACTCTTGCATGAGCTTATGCTCGGTTGGCCCCAATAGGGGTGTGAGGCTTAAAAGTTCCTCGGGGCCACAAGCTAGCAAATTCGAGGAGGTGGGCACTTCAAGCCTCCGATAAGGCCCCACTGAGGAGGAAATCCTCGCGGGTTCGGAGTGCGCTCTCATTGGCCCGGTGCCAGCCTCCCCAGTAGATGCAGCAGCTTCAGCCTCGACAACTTTGGCTTTGCCCTTGGCTCTCTCCACGGCTGCATCAGGCCCGAGCTCTTGACCTTCAAGATCAATGATATCTGCACCTCCTCGAGCCCAAGCCTCGGCAGCTGCTTGATCCTCGGGCTCATCCACCCAGCCTCGGCGTTTTTCGACCACCGCCTTGGGCTGGGAAGGAGCTTCCACCTCGGTGCGAGGAGTCACCGAGCGGGATGGCTTCTTCGAGGTCGCCCTCTTCCGCTTCACACCTACAACCGAAGGAGAAGTTGAAATTATTGAAATGGAGAAGAAAGGGTAATTCGAATTGTGGGCCGAGGAGAAACGCTACCTTTTGAAGTCCCCTGATCAGGGGCTCCCTTTGAAGATTTTGAAGACTTGGAAGCCTTCAAGCCCTTATACTCCCCGGCTACCGCAGCCAGATCATCGTCTGACTCGGTTTCTTCGTCATCTTTCCTCTCTTCCTTCTTCTTCTTCTTACTTTTCTTTGCGCCGGTGGCGCGGTTGGGAAAACCTGGAATCAAGGAAGAAATGCTAGTAGTCAAGACAAACTCCAAAAACAAGAAGCCAAATGAAACTACCAAAAGACAAAAATTCTTTACCATGCCTCTTGCACTGCCAACCGAAGTCAGCAGCCATTTTCATCCACGTTCGAATGGGACGTTTCCGGGCCCCCATCACTAATTTCACCCACTCGGTCAGCCCCTCGGGGGGGACGATGGCAACTTTGTTAGCTGAAGGAAAGAACGAAAAGGAAGCTTAACAAGGTATGCACAAGCAATCGAAGAGAAATTTGAACGAGGACACTTACGTGTGTTATTCCACCTCTCGGGGAAGTTAGGCTTGGTAGATAGAATGCTTGTCTCCAAAAGGATGTATCTTTCACTCCAGCCTCGATCCCCATGATCCTCGCTTTTGTGAAGAAGCCCATACTTACCTCGGTTGTTCAAAGCCACAACACCGGCTTTGTGAAAATACGGATAATAGAGGGAAATCAGGTGCTGTAGTGTGAAATCCACCCCGGCCTCCGTGCTCAGTTTATCCAAGCATTGAACTACCCTCCACACACCGGGGCCAAGCTGAGCCAAGCAAAGATTGTATGCTCGGCAGAAGTCATCAACGACCCCGTGCAGTGGTAAAGAGAAGCCAAGAGTGAAGGGGTAAGTGTAAGCGAAGGAAAGCCCCTCCACGTGTTGGCAAACCCTGCTCGTCGGGTCGGGAACCACCACCTTCACCTCGGCGGCGAACTTGCACTCCCTTCGAACCCGTTCGACGTGGGCTTGAGTTATGAGAGTCGGTGTGGTGTTCACGGGGATATTTCTCTTCTTCCCCTCTTGATCAGCTGATTGTAGTTGCAGCTTGAGGTCTTTGGTGTTGTCAAAATGGGAAGGGATGACATTGTGAGGTTCCAATTCCTGCTCGAGGGGGATCGCCGGGCCCGACGGCCCCGCCTCGGTACTCTGGTCACCCTCGGCGGTTTCAGCTCCGCCCTCGGCATCGTCGCCCTCGGCGCCTTCTTCCCCAGGAACAACTTCTTCCTCCTCCAAGCCGACGTCTTCACTTTCAATGGTGACGTCGTGCCTGGCTCTCCTCCTCCGTCGCCCAGAGACATCGACGTCGGAATTCACCTCTTCGCCACCCTCTGCCTCCACCATCTGAAGCGGCGGCACGGCGGTGATGAACTCGCCGCTAGAAATAATGTTAGCAAATTGATCGGCCTTGGCCCTATCGCCTGAGTCGCTTGAATCTTGTCGGGAAATTGTTGTAGACATGATGACGGAGATAAGATCTAAGTAATCACTGATAATCAGAAATTTGGAAAGAGTATGAAGCTTTCTTTTTTAGCACTGTTGATCGCTCAAGAAAAAGTGATGAAAATGTTCGACTGGGTGTCCATTTTATAGGCGTGGAAGGCGAAGAGATGATGACGTCGGCGTCATCAATGTAACGTTGGGAGAAGCAAAAATGACGGCGCGGCAGTTTGAACGACCGCGGGATGAATGCCACGTGTCCGCAAGAAATGACCTGATGGGACGCGAACCGTTGACAAATTTTGAAATACTTGGATAGGATCAAGCCACGTCGTCTTCCCGCTAAAACTTCATTCCACTCCTCGGCCACCTCGGTAGTTAACCGAGGAGTGGGGGGACTATCTGTATTGGGTAAAAATCGACTCGCGATGATTCGCCCCGGTCATGTAAATTTCAACGACCGAACACGTCCCGACTAATTGATCGCCGAGGCGATTGAGCACATCGCCGAGGTTTTAGCACCGAGGATGCGTCACCGAAGGCGAGCCGTGAGCTGAGCTTCGGGAACCATCACCTCGGTCAAAGCAGCAGGGCCAAGCCACCGAGGTCGAAAACTCTCACCTCGGCGGATCCCCCTCGGTTCTTCCGGCTTTGCAGCCCACTACTTCACCCCACTAACTCAACCACTAAACATCCAGATCATGGGACAACATGGCAGCTGATGGTGGAGATCATGGGCGAGCCTTATGTCTATAAATAGCAGTTCAATTCATGTAATAGGGATCCAGAAATATATACCGAAACTCTGCCCAAATTTGTACTCACTACTCATATATTGAAATACCTTTTACGTTCTTGCATTTTATATATCTTTTCCGCATTATTGTGACTTTGATACGAAGTATTGCTTGTATCCGAATCCGAAATTTATTTGTGTACCTAAAAACGGTTTAGGCCCATACACTTACCAAGTTCGACTAGAGACGTGCCTGCATAATTCGTAACATAAATCTATTGGTCTATGAGAATAGAATATGAATGACAAATACGCGTATTCACATTATTTTAATGATGATTTGTGACTTTGGTGCTTCAATCTGTCTATAGTAAATCATTTATTATTACTCATTGCATATATAAAATTGTGTATTACTAGTAATTCATGTACTTTTATCATGCATAACTAGCCGTGAACCAAATTCTCTTTGTACAAATGTTTTCAATTATTCCATCACTTCAATTAGATTAAGCACAGGTAAATAACGAGTATATTAAAATGTACTAATAAACTAAAATTGTTGATTTACAAAACTTACATTTTGACCCTTCGTTGTCCAAATAACGGTAGCTGGCTATTAATAATTATAGTAGTACAATTTTAAACTTTACTATTGTCGTTAGTATTATTTTTGGTTAACTTCAATGTATCCATATTAATGACCTTCATTTTGGCCATATTATTGACTAATCATACTCCTACGTAACTTATGGTATGTTTAATTTGCATTCAAAGATATATAGATTATTTTTATGAACTGGCTCTTCGAATTACTTGAAGACCACGACTAGTTCAAAAAACATTCATCCACTTGTATCTTAGGTAGGTTTGTTATCAAGTTGATTAAAAACTGAAAGTGATACATTCTTTATATTAGTATTTTCGTAGCATCAAATCTTGGTTATGGCCTATGGTGTTGGACGATTTGTTAACTTGTGATCGAAGGTTTGCATTTTTAAGGGTTTGGACAATGGTTTTCAATAGTCTATTTAAAATGATAGTTGGTACACTTCAAATATTATTTTCAAATCTCTTAATCAAAAATATTTTAGTTTGTTGAGTTATATGTCCTGTAATTATCTGGCATTTGATTAGGCATAAAGGCAGGTAAGAGTAGAAGGGAATAAACTATATATGAAAATAAATTTAATTCGATGATGATTTGAATAATGAATGTCCACAACAACATACACGTGTTGACTTAGAAAGTTGATTAAAGCATGAGTTAATATACTTAAAAGGAAAATAACTTTAGTACGTCCATATGTAACAAGTCATATTATGTCTTGTAAGGTGCTAACAAAAAATCTCTTTTATTTTTTATTTTTAAAAGAGAGAGAGATACAATATAACTAATAAATTTAAATTCAATACATGAAACTAATAATAGCATCACTAGATTTTACTGTCAAAAATTCACATGACTTTGTAACAACTCAAGTACACAAACACGTAATAGATATATATATCAAAGAACAATACTAATACAACTGGAAACCGATAATGGAAAGAAGGGAAACGGTGAAGAAAATTACAGAAAAGTATATTGATAACAAAGTAACTCGATAGGATAGAAGGGAGATGAGAGGAATCAGGAGAACTTGGGATGAGAGGAATCAGAAGAATTTGGGATGAGAAGTATAGTGTGCTATAGGCATTTTTACATTTTGCATATCCTACTCTTTACTCTTTCTGCTACTTATAATATTCAACCTGAGTCCCAATTAAAGCTCTTGTTGGACTGCGAAGTACTTGGGCTAAACCTCATATTAATACCAATCACATGTCCACCAATTAATATCTTGATATTCCGCTACTCCTCGAGGCCCATAACGGGGTTCATAACAGACTTCCGGTCTAAAATTGAGGATATTTGGTGTTATTACTATCAAGAACAACATACATCGGAAACAGTAGCAGTTCAATTGAAGTTGACTTGTTCATATCTTAAGTTGTGACCAATGTTCTCACTAAAGCTAATCCTCTCTTTGTTTATCCTAGAGAATATAAGCGGAATGTAAATCAAAGATTTGCTTGCCCAAGTTAAATATATAAATATAACGACTTTATACATTTTTTTCTTTCTTAAATCAGTTCCACTAATTAACTTGTTCGCGTCGTTATGTCCACGATTCAGTATCCATTTCAATAATTTTTTTCTTTGAATGACTATTGTACCAGATAGACTGAGTAAAAATCCAATTCTAATGTTTATTTCCATAATCTTAGATGCTCAATAAAAGGCTCATTTATGGGGGCTGAAGTGCAATTGCAATTTCAGCCACTAAACAATTATCTGAACATATTATTTTATAGTTTAAAAAGAAGAGTTTCGCATATGTCATGCTTATACGAACTTAGATAGTTGGGTACAGAGCAGCTTCCAACATGACATTGGGACATTGCATAAACTTGCTTTTACTAGTTGATAGGATATGATTGTGGAAAAGGACCCTTTTGAACGATCAGGTCAAAAAACAGGAAAAAAAAGCCTGATGCACAAAGAATTCCTTCAACATCGATAAAAAATCTCTTTTCCCTTAATAATAAGGTAAGCTCTAGGACCGGCGGAATTTTCCAACCTTTTCTTTCCTTGAAGTCAGTCTGGAGCGAGAGCTACTTCTAGAACAAATTCAGACTAAACTAGATTGCTTGGCAGGGGGATTTAGGAGGTCGTTTTGAGCGCATGTTTGTTATAGCGATAATGCTGGTTCCGTCTTATTTTTCGGAAAGCCAGTCATACTATTCTACTTTCGCTAATGATGAAAGAGAATCTGAGTTTTTCTGCAGATGATGATAATGTCCACTCCTGGTTCATTGTGATCACTCAGAGTTCGGAGAAGGGCCGCACTCTAAGGGGTGTGATGTATGCAACCTAACCTAGTTATGCAAACATTAGTGGTTGTTCTATAGCTTGAAAATGAAGGAATTTTTACACAAAATTACAATTTTTAGAACTTAATTACCAAATATAGCAACATTTTAGCAAAATAACACTATATAGAGGAAAACACAAGTTAATTACAAATATAGCAAAAACATAGCATATTTCCTATAACATACCAAACTATTACATTCTTCCTCCTATTTCCCCCATTATCACTTTTGCTCCTCTCATTTTCCTCTATTTCACTTTTCCTCCCACCATTTCCCCCAATTTCACTTTTACTCCTCCTATTTCGCCCAATTTCACTTTTCCTCATCCTATCCTTACTGTATCTCGTTGTATCTCACCGTATCTCGATGTTTCTCAACTACCAACCACCTCGTATCTCGTTGTATCTTCCGTATCTCACTGTATCTGCACCGTATCTAACTATTTCTATACTGTTTCTGCATCGTTTCAACTGTTTCTGCAGTACTGTATCTAACAGTTTCTGCACCGTTTCAACTGTTTCTGCAGCACTGTTTCTAACAGTTTCTGCACCGTATCTAATTGTATCTACGCTGTTTCAACACTGATTCAGATTATTTCAACATCGTATCTAACTATTTCTCGACTGTATCAAGCTATTTCTTGACTGTTTCAGCATTGTTTCATCCCGGTTGTGCATTGTTTCTCACTGTTTCTAAGCTATTTTTACTTTTTTAGCATTATTTCATATTATTTTTTATATTTTATTTCGGAATTTTTCACAAGCGATTTCAGACTGTATCATATTGCTTCATCACCGTTTCAGACTATTTCAACTCTGATTTCAGACTGTATAATAGTGTTTCAATGCCGTTTTGAGACTGTATCATATTGTTTCAGTGTCGTTTTAGACTGTTTCGATACCGTTTTAGACTGTATCGTAGTGTTTCAATACCGTTTCAGACTGTTTCAACTCCGTTTCAAACTGTATCATTGTGTTTCAATACCGTTTCAGATTGTTTCATCTCTGTTTTAGACCGTTTCAACCTATTTAAGACTGTTTCAACAGCGTTTTAAAGTGAGTTTCTCCTTTGTTAGATCAAAATATATGAAAAGTTGGACCCACCCCCAAATCTGATTCAAATCGGATCCAAACCTGGATTTGATGATGATGCAGCGACTATGAACCAATTTCAAATAAAGATCTAAAATCAGTAGCCACTGGTCTTGTACTACTCCAGTAACAGATCACTTTAATTCAGTTTCGAATCTAATTAGATAGTAGCAATTGTATCCATCTTGACATCAGTTTCCATGTAAACAAAATATCACCCCTGCAATACGCCACCACCGCCGAGAACTCAACCGAAAAATCATCCATCGCCGGTGACTTCTGTTCTTTTTCCCTGTTGATGAATTAGATTTAACGGCGAGGGTGGAGTAGCAGCACCACCAGTCCCTTCTTGACCTGAACAGTAAATCGGCGTCGCTCCTCCATTTTTACCGTTGTCTCGCCCTCTGCTGTCATCACCGCCGTCTCACCGGAAGCGTTATTTTGAGTCGTTCTTGGTCCTTCTCTACTGTATAATTTATGTTGTATTGCAGGTTCATTGGTGAAGTCCGAGTTTGTTTCTTGGTCGTTGTTACTGCTATGGTTGATTGGTTTCCACCGAAAGTTGGGTCGCGGTGGAGTTCCAGGCAGTGGTGTTGGATCTGAGAGAAGGAAATAGGGTGGCGGCTGATTTTGTTTGGGGATGTGGAGAAAGTATTTTAGGGTTTGTAGGGGAGAGTGGGTGTAAGTGTAGTTATTAAAAATGAAATGTATTGATTATTGTAAAAATGTGTTATGAAAATAATGTTATGTATTGTAAATTGAAAAATGTTGCTATCTTTTGTAATTTAGGGTGTATTTTTGTATATATGTGTAAAAAATCCGAAAATAAAACACACAATTACTAAATTCTTTTTATTAGAAACGTCACAATTAATTTACATCAACTACTTCTCAGTAGTCTGTTAGACCGAACTTCAAAAAATTATTTATTTTGAAAAGTATTTTTCTTTAAAATAATTTTCGTAAAAGTACTTCTTACAAAGAGTTCGGGGTGGGGGGTGTGTAGTTTGAGCTCTAAGTTATATAATAGTCCTCTAAAGAGGGTTGGAAGTGAAATCATGTTACAAAAGTCAATTGAGTGCAAAACTTTGAGTGGGGGAAGTGCATTCGTAGCCTAGTTTAGCAGCACCATTCAAGATACCTTTTGGGGTGTATATGCAAAAGTAACCACTTTGTCCAGATATGACTATCTTCAGACTTTGGGCTGAAGTTGAGTGAGGCTAATTTCAATCATTTGGTCTGAAGTTCAAATCTAAGAGTTCCTTTTTAGATCAACTTCAATCCTTCGGGTTGAATTTGATGTGAAGTTTAGCCAAATTTTAATAATTTGGTATGAATTTGGCTTATTTTTAGACTAAAAATTCTAAATTGCGACGTTCAGAACTTGGGTTGAAGTTGACTACTAAATAGGGCTGGAAGAATAGGTTCCTAAATAAAATTGGATTTTTTACATAAAAGTACAAGTTTTAGAGCTTAATTACCAAACATAGCAACATTTTAGTAAAATTACCCTATATAGAGGAAAACACAAGATAATTACAAATATAGCAAAAACATAGCAATATTTTCCCATAACATATCAAACCCTTACATTCTTCCTTCTATTTCCCCCATTATCTCATTTGCTCCTCCCATTTTCCCTTATTTCACTTTTCCTCCCGCCATTTCCCCTCAATTTCACTTTTACTCCACTCATTTTCCCCAATTTCACTTTTCCTCATCCATCCTCAATGTATCTCGTTGAATCTCACTGTTTCTGAACCGTTTCAAAACAGCAGCGTTTCAGCTGCGTTTCAGCACCAAAACTGCTGCAATTCAGCCCCAAAAAAACTGCAGAAAAACAGCAGCGTTTCAGCACCAAAACAGCAGCGTTTCAGCAGAAAAACAGCAGCGTTTCAGCACCAAAAAAACTGCAGAAAAACAGCAGCGTTTCAGCTGCGTTTCAGCAACAAAACTGCTGCAATTCAGCACCAAAAAAACTGCAGAAAAACAGCAGCGTTTCAGCTGCGTTTCAGCACCAAAACTGCAGCGTTTCAGCTGCGTTTCAGCACCAAAAAAACTGCAGAAAAACAGCAGCGTTTCAGCACCAAAACTGCTGCAATTCAACACCAAAAAAACTGCAGAAAAACAGCAGCATTTCAGCTGCGTTTCAGCACCAAAGCAGCTGCGTTTCAGTACCAAAAAAACTGCAGAAAAACAGCAGCATTTCAATTCAAATTATTTTAGCACCGTTTCAGACCGTATCATACTATTTCAACGCCGTTTTAGACCGTATCAGATTGTTTCAATAGTTGTTTCAGATTGTTTCAACGCCGTTTCAGACCGTATCATACTGTTTCAACATCATTTTAGACTGTATCAAACTGTTTTAAACTGTATCAACTCCCATTTCAGACTGTATCATAGTGTTTTAATGTCGTTTTAAATTGTATCAGACTGTTTTAAGTTGTAACAACTCCGTTTCAGACCGTATCAGACTGTTTCAGACCGTATCATAGTGTTTCAATGTTGTTTCATACTGTATCAGACTATTTTAAACTGTATCAAGTCTCGTTTCAGACTGTATCAATTTCGTTTTAGACTGTTTTAAACTGTATCGAGTCCCGTTTCAGACTGTATCATATTGTTTTACACTGTATCAACTCCCGTTTTAGACCGTATCAGACTATTTCAACAGTTATTTCAGATTGTTTCAATGTCGTTTCAGATGTATCATACTGTTTCAACATCGTTTCAGATGTATCAAACTGTTGCAACAATTGTTTCAATGTTTCAACGATATTTCAAACTGTATCATATTGTTTCAGAAATCTGTACTAACAGAAACAGAAACGAAACAGAAACAGAAACAGAAACAGAAACGAAATATGAACAAACAGAAACAGAAACATAAATAAAAACGAAATATGAACAATTCTGAAGAAACAGAAACAGAAACGAAATATGAACAATTCTGAAGAAACAGAAATGGAACAAAAACGAAACAATTCCAAAGAAACAGAAACAGTTTCAGACTGTATCATGTTGTCACTATACAAATGAAACTAGCAAAGATGCCTTGTGCTCCCAATACAAATATCAGCATTGCATTCATCCCAATCCATTCCAAAAATAAGAATCCTTGAAGCATCACTGTCACTATTGAAGCTGCACCGCTATTCAATAATTCAAATTAAATGACAAGATACTGTATCATGTTTCACGGAGACGAAACAAAAATGACAGAAAAAGACAACACAATTTCCACCGGAGAAACAAAATCTCTACTGATTTCAAAAACAGAGAAACATGTACGGTTTGAGCAGATTAGGCATCAGTAGTGTTAGGGATAAGTGAAACGGGGCTGGGCCGGGCTTCTTCTTCACGGATCTGAAAGGATATTCCTTAAACCAAGAGGAGAAACATATAAAATCTCTTGACGCACCCTTTGCATACTTCCTCTGCATAAAAATCTATGACTTGTAATTCAATATTAAGGGTAACAAGCCACCAGTGTAGATTTGGAAAATATATTTCTTTCTTATTCCTCTTATCCACCACATCTTACACAATGCTAATCTACTGTGATCACGGTAGCTTCAATCACATAGATAATGGTGGAATTTTATTTTTCTGGCGAGGAAGAAGCTGACGGCGAAGAAGGGAGCTGCGACATTGGTGGCAGAGATGGATTTTCCGGACAATTTCTGATGGCTGTGTGTATCCAGCGGTGGAGATGGCATAGATAATGGCGGAGATGAATGGGAGGTGTATCTGGACTGGTTTTAGGGTGAAGGAAGAGAGAAGGGAATGGGGTGGAGGCTGATTTAGTTTAGCGTAATTGGAGAAAATATTTTAGGGTTATTAGGAGGGTGGGGGTAAGTATAATTATTAAAAATGAAATGTTTTGCTTATTGAAAAAATGTCTTTAAAAAATATTGCTATGCCCTGTAATTAGATAAATATTGCTATTTTTTTGTAATTAAGGGTGAAAATTTGTATATTTGTGTAAAAAACCCAATAAAATTTTACTTTGTGCCCACTAGCCTTCATGTGAGTCAACATAACACTTTCGACCCTCATAGAGAACTATTTAATTTATTGTCTAGTTGTCACTTGTCAGAACTTTTATCGAGTTTCCTGCCCTCAGGGTACTCCTTGTATTGCGTTCCTAGCGACTCGCAAGGATTTTCTACAGACTTTTGGCAACCGGGACTAGAAATTAAATTAGCTCTCTTACTATTGCCGAAACAGTGAGCAGGTACCAGAGATACACGGCCCATACCAGTCCTACACTGCAGGGGAAAAACAAAGAAAGAATGTAAAAATTTCGCTCAGAGGCCAGTTTTGTCACTGGTTTTTACTTTGAGTCCACTCTTTTTATTGGTTTTGCATGAGATACTATTTTTTGGAACTTCAATTCTTGTGGGCTGAACTTCATACCACAAGGGTTGAATTTAAACTTCAATCTACAAGGGTTGAAGATTACGCATCTATGCCTAAAAGTTCAGTCCTTGTAGGTTGAAATTGAACTTTATACCTTAGGCATTAAGTTCAGCCAACAGGGATTGAACTTCAGCTCACAATAATTGAAGTTCCAAAAAGTGGACTCTTATTTAATACCATTAAAAAAAAGTAGTCTCAATCCCAAGACGACTAACATATCCCCCAATTTGACTTTTATTCCTATCATTTCCCCCAATTTCACTTTTCCCCATCCATCCTCGATGTATCTCGTTGTATCTCACCGTATCTCAACTGTTTCTGCAGCACCGTATCTAACTGTTTCTGCACCGTTTCAACTGTTTCTGCAGCACCGTATCAAACTGTTCTGCACCGTATCAAACTGTTTCTGCACTGTATCAAACTATTTCTGCACCGTTTCATGTTGTGTTCAGCACCGTATCAAACTGTTTCTGCACCATTTCAGGTTGTGTTCAGCACCGTATCAAACTGTTTCTGCATCGTTTCATGTTGTTTCAGCACTGTATCTAATTAAATAAGTCACATATATTTGTATTGTTATAAATTACTCATTAAAAATAAAGTAGCAGTCTAATGTTAATCAAATTTAAAATATATCGTTATTTTTAAATGGACTAATAATGCAATTGTATTTTCGTTTTTTAACAAGATGGCATCTGTTTAATGGCCGAAAATCTGGTTACCAACTCAAAAGCAAGGCTACGTAACTCTACTGCTTCTCTGCCTACAACTTATTATTACTCCATTACTTCCCGTCTTCATTAACAAAACTTAAAGACAATACTCTGTCAGACACCCTAAAAGAACAATTACAGCAAACCAAATAGCGACACGTTATGTACGTTTTTTAATTACTAGCTTGAAATTTAGTACTTTTGACAGCTACTGGCTTTGTCTATAGTTTGGGACAATAAATCCCTATAAAAAGAAAGTACAGTAGTAGTTAGGAAGCAGTTATCATGGATTCTCGTAGCCCTTTTTATTGCAACCTCGTGGGGTTATGGCGTTGGGGTGGTGGAGATGGGTGTGGGGCGATGGGAGAAAGAGATAGTAAGTGAGAGAATTTTTAATTTGGAGAAAATGGGAAGTGAAAGTGAAATGTGTTAGATTATTGTTAAATGTGTTAGAAAAATAATGCTATGCATTGTAATTAAAGAAATATTGCTATTTTTTTTTTGTAATTAAGGATGAAAATTTGTATATTTATGTAAAAAACTCATTCCAAAAAGAAACTTGAGGTGCGGGGAATTTTCAAAACTAGGCACCCCTCAACACAAAATTACAAATGAGAGGCCACATTTAATCCATAGCACCACTTTATTTTTACATTACACAACATATCACCCCCTTATTTTCAAAATTACACAACATAGCACCCATTTAAACTAAAACCCTAGGAACCACTCCCTCACCCTCCCCCACCACTGCCCCACCACCAGAAATAGGCCTGCCGCCGGCCGGCGGTGGCCGTTGGCCGGAAAACCAAAAAATTCACCGGATTTGTTTTATACACTGTTAATGCGTACATATACAGATTTATACATTTTTATACACGTTTACAGAATTGTATAAACTTGTATAAAAATGTATAAAAGTGTATAAACTCGCAAAACTGACTTTAAACAGTACTTCAGGCAGCTTTTATACAAAAGCTTAACAAACATCCCAGATCTATACAGTTTTATACAAGAAAAACACTAGATCTAAACATTAAATTCACTTTTATCATAAAAATTCACTTTTTTTTCTTCATTTTTATCACAATGCATAGAATGTGTTTTATACACTGTTAATGCGTACATATACAGATTTATACATTTTTATACACGTTTACAGAATTGTATAAACTTGTATAAAAATGTATAAAAGTGTATAAACTCGCAAAACTGACTTTAAACAGTACTTCATGCTGCTTTTATACAAAAGCTTAACAAACATCCCAGATCTATACAGTTTTATACAAGAAAAACACTAGATCTAAACATTAAACAAAAGTTTTAATAAAAAACTAGTAGATCTCAATGAATTTTTATGATAAAAGTGAAGAAAAAAAAGAAACTCGATAAATAAACTCCTCACCGGAGTTTGGATCGGATTATACAACGAAAATCAACATTGCTATTCAAAAAGCAAAAAAAAAAAAAAACGAAAAGAAGAAGAAGAAGAAGAAGCTGCGGCGGCGGTGGTGGTGGTGAGGACCTCGGCGACGGCGACATCGGTGGTTTGGAGGAGAGGGGATGATGGTGGGGCAGTGGTGGAAGAGTGGGGGGGGGGGGGGCGGCGTTAGGGTTTATGGGGGAAGAGAAGAGAGAAAAATGTGAAGGAGAGAAGGAGAAGAGAGGGAAAATGGGGGGCTAGGGTTTTTTTTTCTTTATAAAGGGGGTGCTATGGAGTGAAAGAAAAAATTAAAAAAAGGGAGGGGGAAAAATTAAAAAAAGGGAGGGGGTGCTATGTCATGTAAGGTAGCAAAATAAGGGTCTTTTTTGGTAATTTTCATGAGTGGGGTGTCTCTCAATGTAATTGTCCCGAACTTTTTCGGTAATTCTAAGATGGGAAAATCACGCCACATAACCGTTGGGAAAAAATAATTATTGTTTTTGTCCACCTTTTGTTGTTTCTTTCTTTTCATAACCATTTTTTCTTTTTAAAATATATTTTAAATATTTTGGATATATATTTAATATTATGTATTTCAGATATATATTTAATATATATTTAATATATATCTAATATATATTTAATATATATTTCAGATATATACTTAATATATTTTAAATATTTCGGATATATATATTTATGTATTAAGTTTTTGAATAAAAAAAGTTATGGACAACTAAAAGTAAATATTGTTACTGGACGGATATTTATAAAAACTTTCTTTAAAAAAGATTTAAGTTGGTGCAGCTTGTATAATATATAATACTACTACAGTTTTGGCACAAAAATCTCATATTTTTTTTTTCAAAATAGAAAATCGAAAAACTTGTTTGTCCATATACTCGTAGGAGTTCTTTCTTCTTTTTTTTTTTTTTTTTTGTTTTTAATGAGTTAAAACACAAAACAGATGTTGGTTGACTAGCTTTTCAATTTTTAGCAGCATTTTTTCTTTACTCACGCTATTTTTTTTCCAGGTGAAATAAATGGCTAAGCTCAACTTCGACTCCAAAATATAACTTTTTAACGTTAACTCTAATTTCCAGAGGAAAAGAATTTGGAATCTATACTCAAATGCCTGCTGTGGAGGACTTCAATTTGAGGACTTGAGTTAAAACATTGAAAATAATCGTTAAAAGTAGAGTATAATTTTTCGTCCGTGATTTATTAGATAATCAAATTAGGAAAATTTTCTAGAAGCTTATGTTGAAGAAAGTGTGGTACATATTTCGTGGGTACTCGAGCACCTTAGAAAGGATCGTTGCGCAAAAGTGCTCACACTTTGCATACTCCTTTTGTTTTCAGGAGAAAACATATGACATGAATTTTGAACTGATTGAGTACAAAAGTTGTGGCCAGAAATAACTCCTTGAAAGCTGTCGATGCTATATGTTTTCTCATAGAATTGGTACACCTAATAAAAAAGATCTCCAAATTTAGGGATCACTACTTTGAAACGCAATTTTTTATGATTAAAGAGATCAGAATGGAATCGTAATAGGACATTTATAGTAATTTTCTGATTAATTGTTGCACTTGCCAAACTCCGTTATTTTGAATTTCTAAAACAGGACATAAAGCCAAAGGAACTGAAAGATGTCAATCCTCATGGAGGCCTACTTACAAGGCAACTAGCACAAAGCTTTTCATACTCGAATACAATGTATACTCTATTTGATAATTTTACCATACAAAGGGTAATTCAGAAACGAAACAAGGTTCAAGAAGCTCAAACAAAAGCCAGTGTCTCAACATGTGTATACGCCTCAAAGCAATCATACCTTGCACCACCAATGAAAAGTCTAAAAGAATCAGGCTTCATATCAGCTAACTCTTTAACAATCCCACTATGCATATCATACAATATGACTTTACCTGGAAGTGATATCAATATCCTTGCTCTACCTTCCTCATCAGAAAGAAAACAGAGAGTACTAAATGCATATGGAAAGTTGTAATCTTCAGGAGGATATATTTCTTGATTCACCATAGTTGGATACAAATTGGTCAAAAATTCCAAGTTAACACGATACTTCACAAACCATTGAGAATAATCACTCTCCAATTCCAAAACATTAAACTCTATATCTTGAGGCTTATGAATTTCAATAAGATGCAAATGTCCACCAGATTCTCCAAAATACTCTATATTCCTGTACCATTGGCCTTCGGGGATTTTTGTACTAGGCATTGATTTAAACAAACAGCTATCAACTTGGAAGCATAAAAATGGACCTGTTTGACTAAACCAATGAACAGCACCATTCCAATAAACTCCACGGTAACAACACAAATCCACAACATTATAATACTCATTTGAATGTCTCCAAATTCCAGAACCTGATGAATATACTGAGAAACGAAGTCGATTTTCAGGAACAGACAACCAAACACACACAACATCATAATAATCAGATGTTTTAGGATCAAATGCTAAGTTCATGCTTTTCACTAACATTTCTTCTGGCAGTGGAATGAACCTGTGATGACCTGTAGTAAGATTATGTACGTAAAACTCTGTCTTAGAATCATCCAATTTAAAACCAAGACATAATAGTCCATTACAAGAATTGATAGTCGACAGAACTTTGCCATCACGTACATCGGATAAACGGTCATAAATCCGACACATTGATGTAACATTTTCTTCGTGAAGACTAAGGAAATCATAATTTGGATGTCGGCACAAGAAAAGACCAAAAATAGAAGCAGAAGAGGTAGCATTCCTACGTATATGGAGACGACGAAATTGGGTACTAGAAATAAGAGAGAGCCAATATTTTGAAACACATTGAAAACGAAGTAGAGACTTTGGAGGTAACCTGAGGAATATCTCAGTTAAAAGGTCTTCACAGCCAGTAATTTGCTCAGCAGATGATTCAGATGAAGGGGAAATTTGTGATGAAATTGGCAAGTGCTGCTTTAGATGTTTGTTGCAACTCCGGGAGTGAATAAGGGTAAGCTTGTATGATGTATAGTCGTCGGAAATCATTCTTCTTGATTTGGAAACGATGAACAATACAAGTGCATGTGGACACTAGTATATATTAGACCAAGAGTCAAGGTCCGTGTCCCTACGACTGTTGGATAGAGTTAATATGATCACATGGGGCAACATTATTTGTGACCGTACATAGTTTTTGGAATGATTTTTTTGGGAGTTTTTGGGCCAAAAAGTGTTTGTTTATATTTTTTGAACAAAATTTGTCCCAAAAACTCAAAAACTGGTCTTGAGCTGTTTTTGGGCCAAAAACTAATATTTACTCATCAAATTTCATTTTCATAAGAGCTCAAAGGCTCTTTTGAGACAAAAAATTTGTTCCAAAAAAGTATGTCCAAACACTTTTTCATTTTCATATCAAACTTCACCCAAAAAGTGTTTCCCAAAAAATATTTGAGAATCGGTGTCCAAACGCTAGCTAAATAACACACTTTTAGTCAAAATTGCCGTGAATAATGACGGGATTACTTAGTGGATATATTTTTATGGGTAAATATTTGGTTCATTGGAATAATAATAGGATATAAATTGGGATAAACATTTATTTTCATATTTAACTTGACCTTCTTAAAAACCATTGGAAGAAGAGTTTAGAAGAAGGACAAATGTGTCTCTTGGTACTTAATACCGGGATTAGTAATCCCACATAAGGTATGAAGTAGAAATAATACCACAATCATGGTATAAGTAATTCAGGGATTAGTAATCCTAATTGTAAAATTCCTATCAGACATGAAATAACTTAATCCTATATTTTATCAGTGAATTGGTAATGCTAATCCCATGTACTAAACGACTCCTAAGTGATTATGTTTTGATCCCTCGTTAAGGTCCTTCTGGCATAGGGCTGCGTAATCCTCAACGGCGCACTTTATGTATATTTTAAGCATATGACGCGGCCAAACAATCCTTGAGGAGATGATCTTTTACATCTGTTAATCCTTGAGGCATGATGGATGTATTTAACTAGTATAGTTAGCAATATATCTAAACTGTTTTCTTGACCCTAGAATCTATTATAAACAAATTTTGAGGTTGAGTTTGCCTACATTTCATTTTTTCCAGATCCTACTTAGCAAGAAATTTAGTGGAATTGTACTTATTTAAAAAAGAAACGTTAGTAATTTCAAATAGGGTTGATAACATACAAAAGTCAAAACTATGATTCAAGCATCTTACAATTTTTTCCCCTTGGATAATTAATAGTTAAAGAATTTTGTAATTCTATTTGTATAGAGCCACAGAGCCGATTTTTGGATAGAGTTAGTTATGACATTGGCCAACTTTATGTGACCACAAGAATATTTGATTGAGTTTCCAAAATTATGGTATCATCAATAATACGTTTTTTGCTGGTCGATTTATACTCGAATTACAAAGAACCTAAGAAGACCTTTGGTTTGAGGAATTGGGTATATTAATTCATGTATTAAATTTAATCCCTTGTTTGGTTGGTATTTTGAAAGAGGTATAACTAATACATGCATTAAATAATACACCAATTGGTGTATTATCTTATCCCTCCACCAAGGTGGTATAATAGATAAAGGAACAAAGGGACAACAATATCCTTCACATTTCCCTAGAAGCCAATAAAAGTCAATTATCAAAGGATATAATCGTAAATTTATTACTTTTTAGCTTATAAATAAATAAAATATTAAATGATAACTTTTATCTTCAATGAACCAAACACTGGATAAAATTTAATTCCCGTATTATTAATCCCTGCAATATTAATCCCTGTATTATTAATCCCTATATTACAATCAGAGGTAGTTTGGTAGAAACCAGTTATACATGGATTAACAATACATGGATTAGTAATGCAGGGATTTATAATACGGAGATTAATAATGCAGGGATTGTTTTTAGTCACGTGTTTGGTGGAATCCGGCGCCAAAATGGTGTCTTTTTTTAAGAAGGCAACAGAAATGGGGTGTTGACATATATTGTAACAAAAATGGGTATATCGGCACAATTAAAAACAAGGGTTTGATGGTGGGTATTTTTGTCATTTCATGGTTTATCCATGTATTAGTAAACATGGTATTACTAATACCACATATACCTTGGTATTAAGTTATACCATATTTTGTGTACTAAATAATACATGGATTACTAGTACTTCATTGATTTTTGCTACCAAACAAGAGCTAAAACTTAATACATGGATTAAGTTAGTCAATACCTCATACCAAACAACCTCTCACTGTATAACTAGTCCATCAAAACAAACGACCCCTAATTCTTTGGATTGAGGGGACTGTGGGATAGAGTTAATAATGACATGGACCAACTTTATTTGTGACCATAAGAATATTTAATTCAGTTTGCAATCACATGCTTTCACGAATAACACGTTCTTTTTGTGCGTGCTGATTTTGTCGTTTTAGAGAGAATCCAATTTGACGAAAAAACTTATCATGCTATGATTAATTGATATGATTTGGTGTAAACATCACAGATAGTTAAGTTTTTACCCGTAATTTAATTGTGTTCGGACTCTTTCGATGTGGTCTAAGACAATGAAAGACTGCAAATTCGCAATGGTATCACACTTCACATAATTTTAATTTATGTGTGATATACTCCTAATGATTTGCTACAACAACTTATTTTCCTTGAATAATTTATATAAAAAAAGAAAAATGCTAAATGGCCACATCAATTTGGCCCAAATTTGGCCACATCTGTCAAAATAACTTTTATATCCTTCAATCTATAACCGGTCATATTTTGCTTAACCCTATAAATAATCTAGATTAAACAGTGATTTACTATTTTAACCCTATTAGTGCTATTGTGGCTAAAATGAGTGTGGTCAAAATACCTTTTCGATAAAAAAATTCTAGAAGTTATATTTGTTAATACATGATATTTTCTCTGACTAGTGGTAACAGGCTAACAGCATGATCCTCATTTATAAGATTCTTTTCATTTGGAAATTGAGAAAGCACAGTTTATGGGGTATGTTGCATTCCGCCACATTTGGTTGTTTAATTTGTCCCGGAGCTAGTATACGTTTTCACCACTACAATTAGTCCCTCACTTGTCAAGATTGAGTGGCATCGCCTTGGATGCAGGCATGACCCATGAATCATGGAGTTAATTTTACCGGTGGTCAGAGGCGGATCTAGGATTTGAACTTTATGGGTTCTAAATTTTTGAATAACGAAATCATGTGCAAGTAACTGGGTTCTCGACTTAATTTTTGCACATATTTAGTAATTTTTTTAACAAAAATACATTGTCTGTGCTAAACCTACTGAGTTCTACCGAACCCGCGATGTACACTCTACATCCGCCACTGCCGGTGGTCACTGAACTATTGTTTCATTACCATAAAGTCACTTTTGTTTCATTTGTTACCCAACAGTCACTCAACTTTACTCCGGTCTACAACAAAGTCACTCAAGCCGAATTTTGTTTAAAACTTGCCGGAAAAATGATGTGGCATCATTAATTAAAAATAATTTTCTTAATTAGTTTTTCATCTATTAATTTAAATCCTTAACCCATTATTGTTAATTATTCTTCACAACCCAAATACATTCCACTACGTCATCGTCGTGTATAAACATTTCATAGCGATGTCATTTCTCTTTGCTTCTGTTTCGTATTGAATTAGAGTGTCAGACACGTCATTTTTTTAAGGCTTTATATATGTGTGTCAATTATTTTTTAATACAGTAAACAAAAGCAAGAACATACCTATAAATTAGAGTTTCATATCTTACATGAAGATATAAAAATAACTATTTTATCAGTGAAAATTTTGAAATTAGATAAATATTATCTACCATATAATCGTTGGGGTATAAAGCAAAAATCGAATAACCCAGAAAAATCGAAAGAAAAAAAAATTGAGAAAAACTAAAAATAAAAATTCGACTTTGTTTGGTATTAGCTTGTTTGGATGGTTGTTATCAGTTGTACCGTATCGTACTGTTACTATAAAATAATGTTTGTATTAATTGTTACTTTAAAATTTTATTGTATCGTATCGTTAGTCCGTCGTTACATAACGATGAAGAGCCTATTTTATGTAACGACTGATTTGGTATGATCGCGTCGTTACCATGTCTTTTTTCTCTCTTCTTCCCCTTTATATATTAGTACCATTTATTTTTTATAGTAACTCTATCCCGTATCTTATAATTTTCTTGGCAATATTGTAAATTCATTCTTTATTTACTACTAGTATGTTATATCATGAAACGACTGCAAACAATATAATCTATCAAAACGTTGAGCTCAACAAAATATAAAGTACGATACAATAGATGCATTATGAAACCATATACATAACAACAGTCCAACCAAGCTGTTATTTTGATTTTAAAATTTTAAAAAATCGACATAACTTGTTTGATTTCATAAATGGAAAAACTGAACCAAACCGATTGAAGCTCGTTCATTATTCATTCCCCATTCCTCATTTCCCCTTTTTGCATAACCAATTTGCCTAACATTACTAAATTTGATTAACTAATTAATTCAATACGAAACAGAAGCAAAGAGAAATGACATCGGTATGAAATATTTATGCACGACGATTACGTAGTGAAATATATTTGGGTTGGGTAGAATAAGAATAATGAGTTATGAAATTAGATTAATAGATAAAAAATTAATTAAGAAAATTATTTTTAATTAATGATGCCACATCATTTTTCCGGCAAGTTTTAAACAAAATCCAGCTTGAGTGACTTTGTTGTAGACCGGAGCAAAGTTAAGTGACTTTTGGGTAACAAATGAAACAAAAGTGACTTTATGGTAATGAAACAATAGTTAAGTGACCACCGGTGAAATTAACCCTGAATCCTGCATAGTATACCCCACAGCGATGAGCTTAATTGCAGAAATGGAAAGAAAGTTGAGCCTCACATAAACTACTGAGGCGAATGTAGCCTTTTTGCAATGGATTCATCTGAATCTGATGATTATGATATAGAGTAACTCACTAAAATTTTACTAATATTTATGCGGCCAGAACCTTTAATTTTAACTGTACAATGAGCGCATGATAATAATCTTAGATGTTAAACCATTTAAATTTAAATTTTGAATCCCCTTTTTGAATCCAAAGTACTCAATATTCCTGTGCCACTGTTGTTCAGGAATTGGAGTACTAGGCATTGACCTGAACTTGCAATAAGTAACATCAAAGCACAAAAAAGGCCCTGTTTGACGAATCCAATGAACAGCTCCATTCACAAAAACACCATAGTAACAACATAAATCCACTTCTCCATACTTATTACAATCATAATATTTAGTAGAATGTCTCCAAGCTCCATTGCCTGATGAATACACCGAGAACTTTAGTTGCTTGTCAGATACAGACAACCAAATACAAACAACGTTATAATCTTCTGACTTCTCAGGATCTAAAGCTATATTCATAGTCTTTACTAAATGTGGTTTGTTCATCGTGTCTGGTAATGGAATAAACCTGTATTTGCCAGTAGTCAAATAGTAAATGTAAAACTCCCTGTTCCCATCACTCAATTTGAAATCTAAGCAAAATAGTCCATTGCACGAATTCATATGATAAAAAAATTTACCATCACGTATACTAGAGAATCTTTCATTCATCATACTCATTGTAGATAAATGTTCCTCATGCAGTGAAAGAAAATTGAAACAGGGGTTTCGGCACAGGAATAAACCAATTGTGGAGGCAAAAGACTTAGCATTCCTACGAGTGTGGAGACGACAAAATTGTTGACTGCTATGGTTTATTCCTTTCTGAATTACTTAATTCAAGTAGCAGTTGATTGAGCTGTAACTGCAACATAAAGTACATTTAAGAGATTTTTAATCTCTCTAAAGTTAAAATAATATTCTAGTTTCTTGACTTACTTGTAGGAAATGGAATGGCCGCAATTCACACATGAATTTCAAAAGCATTACAAGTTTCAGCTTGGAATTTTTTTATTTTACCTTATGAATTACAATACATCTAAACATCACGTTAGGGTAGAATATAAACAATTCTCTATGTGCCTAAATTCTATTGCTGAACCCTTCAGTTAATAAATGAAATAGGCATCAGCAACTCTCACACCAGGAAAGAGAGGAAGGAAAAGAAAACGAGAAAAAGAAAGGCTGAAATTCCTATCCCTTGCTTACTATCAGAAAAGGTAGCAAAACATGCTATAAGATACATTGATTTTATTCACAAGTCACAACATTTGATTTCCAAGTGTAAAATATAACTACAAAGTAATCCCCCATGTACTGTATTTTTGTTTATATCACTGTTGATCTTGCTGGTCTAGTGAAATAAAGTCACACCACGAAAGGAGAAACAAGGAAGACAAACAAAAGCAAAAGGAAAATAACAAGAAAAGACAACCTCTTTTTACATGAGAAAAATGTAAATAAATCACTAGCCACTCACTAGTCAGAACTCTGAATATGAATTATACGAGTACAATTATAGACTGAACAAAATGCTTGCAAAGCCATCAACATTAAGAGCACAATCGCAGCCAGGAATGTGAGAAACTGCCATGATTCAAACACATAATACTTCATGAATTTTCCAATCTTCACCTTCCATGTTCCATTGTAAAACTTGTTGACATCTTCAATCACTTTATCATAGAATGGCACCTTCGTTAACTTCACTGATTTACTCATCGAATTCCACAAGTTTGCAACTTCATCATCACTCTTCAAACGGTTCAATATAATTCCACTTTCCCTAAGTAATGCTACATCTTCTGGCGTATCAATAATCCCATTCATTAGTTCAGTGTAACGCGTAAAAACCAGTGGTCCCGATGCATTACATGTTTCATATGCAACTAAATTTCTCAAAACTACCTCTGTGTTTACATCTAGATTGATAGTAGGTATATAGAATGTCATATTTTTACCATCGTAACTTATGCTTGTAATTCCTCCATTAGTGGCTACAAAACTTACCCCTGCTTTGGAAAGTTCACTTACGGATGGAATAGCTATTTCCTCTACTAAAGGTGGTTTATTAGAATTTTCATTTTCAGGGTTCTCTTGTGCTTGTTCTTGTGAGAAGAATAGGTATTTAATGGGCAAAACTATCAGTTTAGTTCCAGGAATTTTAGAGAGAAGTGTCCTAGGTAACTTGAACGTGACTTTCATAGGTTTCGAAAGAACTATTCTTTTAAGAATACGTACCGGCCCTCTGTTTACTTTAACAACTATCTTCCAAACTTCATGAAGAAATTGTTTAAGGCAACTTGATTTCCCAAAGGAACTCTCTTCTCCTTGGTTGCAATCAGTTGGGTCCTGATCAATTTCCATTATTTCAGGAGTTCCTGATTCCAATTTGGGCACGATCATTTGGTACAAAAAGTCCAACAAATGAGCAGATTCTGTGACATGAACCTCGGGGAAAGTTTCCACCATCTTGAAAGGAGAAAGCTCTTTGCAAAATCCCACTAACATAGGCGTTAGCATGTTATCTGCTAATTCTAAAGATGAGAATTGCAGTTCCAAAATTTGTCTCAAAACAAACAACGGGATTTGATTTTCGAGCATTGCCAAATCTCTAAGAATGGAATTATGTGCTGACTTCCTTCCTGTAACATCAACTAAATGTGACATCCTGGAGGAAGAAACGCTAGTAAGAGTCTTACCTTCTTTAACAACATAAATGTTAAGGAACTCGAGCAAGAACGAGGCATCCACAGCCATCATCCAGGCTAAAGTTTCCCCGTTGAGATTCAAGTAATTATGGTAGCATGCGCGAATTCTAGATTCCAAATTTATCAAATGTTCAACAACATTTTGCAATTTGATGTTGTGGAGTTGTTTTTGAATTCTTTTTGCAGCAGCAAGTTTATATCTTTCCATTTCATATAGTTCAGGACGCCAATAATGATAAGGGCCTAATGCCACTTGTTGTGGCACGTAAAAATCAGGGTGGCTCACCATTAGAGTCTTGGGAACATTGAAAATGCTCACTGGGATTTCAGTTTCTTCTTCAAGTTCTTCATCAAGTGTTCGACGAATTTGAATAACCCATCGACTCTCATCGAAATTTGAGGCCATGACGGGTGGAAAAGAGGACATGGTTTTATTCTCTGTTATAGAACAAAGATGGCAATTTAATTTGGTTTATTGAATGGTGGAGTTAAGAGAAATGGAGCTTTAATTTATATAACGACATACTTATATAATAAATGTGGGTTAGAAAGTGCAATTTCACCCAACCTTAAAAGCTTAAGATTGAATAAAGTTGTCGTTTGGCCCAAGCAAAAGGAACTAAACTTGTGTTTTCCATGTTTTTAGTGTAACTTTCATGACCTTAATGGTAAACAAAATGATACTATCTGTTTCGTCCAGTTTCACTCTTTCGTCCATATGTACAGTGGTCAGCCTGGTATTTAAACTATAAGAAAATCTCAGATGAATATTACTACTAATAATTTGACTGACCAGATATAATGTTAATTTGATGAAACTATTTTTGTCTTATCACACCATTAGACTTATGCGACGGTTCTTTTTCTACTATGTATTTTTTCTAAAAGAGTTTTACTTTTTATATACTAACAACAGAAATATTAGTTATTCACTGTCAAGTCGTTAAAAGATTTTTAATCATTTATTTATGGAAAGCTAGATTAGCAATATGAAAATAAGCCAGTTAACCTATTACAGTTGGTTAAAATACACCGTAAAAAAGTGTTGTACAGATCAATAAGCTTGAGTTAAATCCTTACTCTAATTTTCTTGAACTAGGCAGGGATTCAAGCAAAGTTTTGGTTCTCAATTAGGCCAATATTATGCCGTGTCAATCAAAAAGCAACAGGGCAACAGAGGCCAATGTTTTATTAGTTTTAGGTTTTACTTAGTTGTGTTGTAACCTTTGCGTAGCGGTTGATGAACTTTACCATAAGTAACTCTGGAAACACCAATCAGAAAATACTTCAGTTAAATCACTTTTTTTTTTTTTTTTGGGCTTGAACAGTTTCGTCACCATCTTTTTAGAAGAGCTTTTATATAGATGCTAGCGTGCCTAATTCTCAATTAACTTAAATTTGATTCCTATTGCAGATTCATTTTTAAATTTTGAAAGCTGAAATTTTTTCAATCAGATGTGCACAAGTCACCGTTAAAATATTGTAACTTGTGTTATGTGCATTTCATTAAAGTATTTACGCACGTTTCTGTTTTGATAAAAGTTAGAACTATCTTACAGATAATGCTTTTGAAACTTCGACTTTTCGTTTCATATTTCTCTAGCTCTGCTAATTTTTTCCTTTTCGGCGAAGATAGTTATTAAAAGGGAAACCCATACAGGAAAAGAAATTAATATTTTGATAACTTCATAGGAGTGAATTTCATTGAGTACGTAAACAAATACTAGATAAATGAAAACGTCTTATCTTTTTCATCTTGACATGAACGATAATCTGGACTTTACGTGCAGCCTAAATACTTCAACTAATTCAAAATCGCGCCGAAAAATTTCACCGTGAGGTTAATACGGTCTTTATCAAAGCCAACTCTATTCTCAAGACTCAAACTCGAAACATATGGTTAATGATGATGGAGTAGTTACCATTCACCACGATCTTTGGTGATACATTCAAACATGTAAACAAATTGAGTCGTAGTAGCGATAATTGAATTATTCACTTCTATATTAGTTCAATAAATAGATAAGAAATTGAGAGATAAATGATCCTTACATGTATGATGTACCCAGCATTGGTAGCGAACTTTGAAATAACCAAATACTCTTAAGGATAGAAACTTGGAAACAGAAAAGGAAAAAATTTCATACTTCAAAGAAATTAAAAACAGAAAAGGGGGGAGTTAGAGAAAGCGTACCCCACAGCGCGTTCCAAATTCTAGGGTTATTGATCGACTTGAAGACGAATCTTTGTCAACAGATTTGAGTAATTTTTCTTCTTCTTCTCTTTTTTTTTTTTTTTTTTTTTTTTTTGCGGGTAAATTCTTTGTACAAATCGAAAAACTTCCGAGTGTGTCAATAATAGCCCCTTGTCAGTAAAATTTTAACAAATAGACAGTAGCTTCTCGACTGTAAAGTTGCTAATTTGTCAAAAGATGAAACTTAAGGCTATTTATAGAAAAAATAGCAAAGCTTAAAAAAATTGCTCTAAGTGTACCCTTTATCATTGGTTATGGTTTTTTGGCCACACCTAACGATGGTTTAGCAAAAATTGCCTCGGAATACAACGCTTCACGTTATAAATTGACAAGTGCTACCTCTGGGCAGCACTTCAAGTTATCCAGTGAGAATGTTAACAGAGATAAAAGATCAAATTCTACCCCTATTGTAGCACTTGCAGCACTGTCAATTTATACTTGCAATGATGCCCTGAGGTAGCACTTGTCAATTTTATAACTTGAAGTATTACCACCGTGTACCACTTAAAATTAGTAGAAATAATTCTTGCAAACCATTTTAAGTAAGGTCACTTAAGTAAACTATTACCTAATGTGTCGTAGTTGTGTAATTCTCTCGCAAAGCTCGCATATTAAAAGGCGAACCAATTTGCCTCCTCAAAAAATTTCATGTTGGGATGCAGCAGCCTTCTGCTTGGCTTGGTTCATTAACCTGATCAATCTTAATGAAGTGCACATAATTCTTTAGCAAATGCCTAGAGTACTATCACTATCTAAATGTCCTCCCATGCTCAAACTATATATTTAATCAGAAAAGAGCTTGCAACATATATGACACAGCATTGAATTTTATGGATGCAATGGCACCATCCCAATGTTCTTGTTTTCCACAGTATGTCTGCAAAGCTAGCATTGATCATAGGAATAACCGTTCGAGTAAAATAGGATTGTGAAATTCTAATATGAGTAGTTGTAGTATTCTTCAATATGAACAACCCCAGTTAACAACCACTCAATGGGATAAGCTTTGATTGAACTGAAATTAAAATTACAAAGGACACAAGCAAAACTAGAAGAAAACTGAAGGTACTTGATTGTGTTTTGCTTTCCCTTCATTTTCCCAAGTCAGGTGTTCCACCACTACTAATTATTATTATTACTATTATTGTTATTTTATTTTTTTAAAAGGTGTTCCACAACTAGGATATATACCCCACAAAATCAGCTCATATTCAGGCTCAAGTCCATTGACTAACTACTGTTGAGCTTTTAAAGTGATTAGCTATTAAGAATGCATAAATTACTGCTGAGAATATTAATATATGGGGAAATCTAGAGATATCTAATGCATAAATATAGAAGGCATAATAATATCATATAGAGGTGCAAAATAAATGTCACATTTCTGTAAATTCGACTCTAGATGTACTTTTTTAAACACTCTTTGCTCAATACATTTACTAGCAAAACTAAGACTGGTCAGCTTAGGTGTCCATTAGCATAGTACTCAGGGATCGTTTGGTAGTATGCATTAAATTGCTAATAGTTGTATTAGATTTTGCATTATTAATATCATGTTTGGTTTCACTATTTGAATGAAATAATTACTGCATTAAACCTTGTGTTATTTTGTACCATATTTGGTTGCTTTTTTGTATTACGTATAAAACATTGCATTGTTAATATAATGTTTAGTTCAGAATTTTAAATTTTCGCACAGCTAATACCCTCATAAGTTATGCAGGAATATATGTATTATTTTATGCGATAGAAGGTGGAATTAGTAATATAGGTATTACCAATGCATGTATTAAAATTTAAAATGACAAAATTAAACCTCATAATAATAAGAATATTTTTTTTTAAATTTTATTTAAGGAATAACTAAATATTTTATATTATAACATTGTATATAAATTTGTAATAACTAAATATTTTATATTATAATATTGTATATAAATTTGTAATAACTAAATATTTTATATTATAACATTGTATATAAATTTGTAATACATTAATGATTCAAGAAATAATCTCTAAATTATAATATTTGCATAGTTAATACCCGTATTATTAATACCTGTATTGTTAATACCTACATTACTAATATATGCATTGCTTATACCTGCATAAAACCAATTGCTACCAAACGACCTCTTACTGTATTTTAGAATACAGCCAGATTTACGACCTTGCCAAACAACACTGCACAATCTTTCACTTTTTGAAATTACCATTCGTTGTTACCTTGCTACTAAAATTGATAGGAAATTTCAATTAGCACAAAACAACAAGTTTTGCGAAATTCAATTCCAAGTTAACACATCAAAAAGAAATATCCAAGTTAAGGTAAAATTATAGGTATCTATAGATTCAAGTATGCAGCAATATAATGGAGTATGGACAATTGCTCTTGGTGTTTCGTGTTTATTGTGGATAAGCTCGAGTTTTTCTGTCGGTATTTTACTTATTTTTGATATTGTCATCTTGCTTCTTTCATACATATTTTCTAAGTACTTTTATAAAGCCGAGGGTCTATCGAAAACAGTCTATCAATCTTTGTGGGGGTAAGACCTATGTACATATCACCCTTCCAAAACCTCAATTTGACGGAATATCACTGAGTATGTTGTTATTGTTGGACAATTGATTATCAATGTGGTTGTGGTGGTCCTCAATAGCTTGATTCACGTCGATCTGATTTAGGTCAATAAAATCCAAATCGAACAAATCAAAATTTAGTTGCTAAACTAAATAAATTGAAATTATTTATATTTAATATTAATAAATGTTTTACAAATTGAATAGAGAAAACAAATACTCACTTACCTAAATGGTCATTCAACTATTATAAATACGTTAACAAAGTCGTTTTTTTTTTTAAAAAAAAAAAGTCACTCAACTTAAAATAATTGATTCAAATGATCCTTGTTGACGGAAATTAGTTATCCTGCTGAAGATAACCAACTTTTTGCAAGAATGATTATTTGTTTCAATTATGCAAAGTTGAGTGATTTTCAAAAATAAAATTAAAAAAATAATTTTATTAACTCATTTTTAATAGTTGAGTAGTCAATTAGACAATAAATTTTAAAAATAAAATATTAGAAAATCGATCGATGAACACCGTAAAAGTTACTCCCTTCACTGGTTTGACTACGAAAACATTATTCTTTTAAAGTACGGAACCCAATCTAGGATAGGAGAGAATGCAAAAAGAGAAAGCACGAGGAGGCCATGAAAGAATATTCAAAAGTGGCCATTTCAAAGAAAACAAATGAAGAAGATACAAAAAGAGATTGCATTACTTGGGGCAATGTTACTTTTCCAATGCATGAAACTTGCAAATAAGAGTGTATCCATAGTGAATACTGACACATTGAAACAAGCACACAAAGACATTGAACATAGCAAAATAAAGTAAAGGGAGTATCATAATGGCACACTTTTGGGGTTTGTCCTGTTTCTTTTGGGGATTTCCTTTACTGTCTTACCTTGTTGTTTTCTTCAAACCTCAAAAAGTTATATAGCTCAAGTTTCCAAAGCTAAAAACAAGACTCTGTCTCTTGGTAAAAAGAGTGCGTTTACTTTGAAGAAGCACCACATTGACTCATATATATCTATATCAAAAACTTCTTTGGAATCTCAATTATTTTGAAAAAAAAAAAATAAGTCTATATAGCTACGTCTCAGCAATTGTTTAGAGAGTTATAGACCGACATTCTCTTTTGTTCCTCGCGAATGTTTCCTAAATTATCACATAGGAAGCAAACCCCACCTTCCACTTCCTCGAAGTATGCCCCAAATTAGCTAATGATATTACCATTAAGCAACAAACTAGAGATCAACTTGTACAAATTGAAATGAACACGTTCACCTTATACTCTTTATACGATTTGTTTTTATTTACTGCTTGCTTTCCTAGTTGCGTGGCCTCTACAAACAGAGAAATGAAGAGAAAGAGTAAAATTTACGATAAAAAATCGGATTCCACCTACTGCATGCTTCTATATATCTCCCTGATGAAATTTCAGACGAAAAATTAAATACTACTCCTCTTTTTTCTTTCTTCAAGTATGTTCAAAAATAAAAATATCAGAAATGAATAACTTGATTAAATAATTGAAAGTAACAGAGGAATTAAAACCAGGGACTTATTCTGTTCAAAAGTATGAAGTTCTCAGGTTCTCTAGTCCTAAGATTTTCACATTTTTTCAATGCAGAATAAATTATATATATTAACGTATTATTTCATCCTCCTCCGAAATTAAATGGTCTTGATATAAATTAGACAATAGGAAGGTTAAATAATTAAAATGCTTCGACTAGATCCATCTGTTCCTTTAAACCAATGTGAGTAATTGTCTACTTGACAAAATTATAAATATATATGCTATATTTTGTAACTTAAGAGGTGATTACGTTTAAAAGAAGGTGTTCAGTATTTTAAATCGTTCGATCTTATTAATGATATGAGGTCAGAGTGGTGGACGTATTTCGATATGCATGATGATATATTACACTGGGGTTAAATTGAATCGCTTCGTTAGAAAAATTACATTGCGCAAATTAGATAAAAATGAGTGCTCTTGAAATATGATAGTGTTATGGTAAAAGAGGTTCAAGAATTTCTCTATATTACAAGTTCAAATCTCAAGTATGTCATTTTAATTTTTTTGAATCCCTTCCATTAATTTCTAGCTCCGCTCTTGATACTAAGTCGTCGATGAAAAAAAACAAATTCCATTTTGTAGGTGTATGGGCCTAAACCGTTTTTAGGTACACAAATAAATTTCGGATTCGGATACAAACAATACTTCGTATCAAAGTCACAATAATGCGGAAAAGATATATAAAATGCAAGAACGTAAAAGGTATTTCAATATATGAGTAGTGAGTACAAATTTGGGCAGAGTTTCGGTATATATTTCTGGATCCCTATTACATGAAAGGAACTACTATTTATAGACGCAAGCCTTGCCCATGATCTCCACCATTAGCTGCCATGTTGTCCCACGATTTAGGTGTGTAGTGGTTGAGTTAGTGGGGTGAAGTAGTGGGCTGCAAAGCCGGACGAACCGAGGGGGATCCACCGAGGTGAGAGTCTTCGACCTCGGTGGCTTGGCCCTGCTCTTTTGACCGAGGTGATGGTTCCCGAAGCTCAGCTCACGGCTCGCCTTCGGTGACGCATCCTCGGTGCTAAGGCCTCGGCGATATGCTCAATCGCCTCGGCGACCACATAGTCGGGACGTGTTCGGTCGTTGAAATTTACATGACCGGGGCGAGTCATCGCGAGTCGATTTTTACCCAATACAGATAGTCCCCCCACTCCTCGGTTAACTACCGAGGTGGCCGAGGAGTGGAATGAAATTTTAGCGGGAAGACGACGTGGCTTGATCCTATCCAAGTATTTCAAAATTTGTCAACGGTTCGCGTCCCATCAGGTCATTTCTCGCGGACACGTGGCATTCATCCCGCGGTCGTTCAAACTGTCGCGCCGTCATTCTTGCTTCTCCCAACGTTACAATGATGACGCCGACGTCATCACCTCTTCGCCTTCCACGCCTATAAAATGGACACCCAGTTGAACATTTTCATCACTTTTCCTTGAGCGATCAACAGTGCTAAAAAAGAAGGCTTCATACCCTTTCCCAAATCTCTGATTATCAGTGATAACTTAGATCTTATCTTCGTCATCATGTCTACAACAATTTCCCGACAAGATTCCAGCGATTCAGGCGATAGGGCCAAGGCCGATCAATTTGCTAACATTATCTCTAGCGGTGAGTTCATCACCGCCGTGCCGCCGCTTCAGATGGTGGAGGCAGAGGGTGGCGAAGAAGTGAGTTCCGACGTCGATGTCTCTGGGCGACGGAGGAGGAGAGCCAGGCATGACATCACAATTGAAAGTGGGGACGTCGGCTTGGGAGAGGAGGAAGCTGTTCCTGGGGAAGAAGGCGCCGAGGGCGATGATGCCGAGGGCGGACTTGAAACTGCCGAGGGTGACCAGAGCACCGAGGCGGGGCCATCGGGCCCGGCGATCCCCCTCGAGCAGGAATTGGAACCTCACCATGTCATCCCTTCCCATTTTGACAACACCAAGGACCTCAAGCTGCAACTACAATCGGCTGATCAAGAGGGGAAGAAGAGAAATATCCCCGTGAATACCACGCCGACTCTCATAACTCAAGCCCACGTCGACCGGGTTCGGAGGGAGTGCAAGTTCGCCGCCGAGGTGAAGGTGGTGGTCCCCGACCCGGCGAGCAGGGTTTGCCAACACGTGGAGGGGCTTTCTTTTGCTTACACTTACCCCTTCACCCTTGGCTTCTCTTTGCCACTACACGGGGTCGTTGATGACTTCTGCCGAGCATACAATCTTTGCTTGGCTCAGCTTGGCCCCGGTGTGTGGAGGGTAGTTCAATGCTTGGACAAACTGAGCACGGAGGCCGGGGTGGATTTTACATTACAGCACCTGATTTCCCTCTATTATCCGTATTTTCACAAAGCCGGTGTCGTGGCTTTGAACAACCGAGGTAAGTATGGGCTTCTTCACAAAAGCGAGGATCATGGGGATCGAGGCTGGAGTGAAAGATACATCCTTTTGGAAACAAGCATTCTATCTACCAAGCCTGACTTCCCCGAGAGGTGGAATAACACACGTAAGTGTCCTCGTTCAAATTTCTCTTCGGTTGTTGTGCATACCTTGTTAAGCTTCCTTTTCGTTCTTTCCTTCAGCTAACAAAGTTGCCATCGTCCCCCCCGAGGGGCTGACCGAGTGGGTGAGATTAGTGATGGGAGCCCGGAAGCGTCCCATTCGAACATGGATGAAAATGGCTGTTGACTTCGGTTGGCAGTGCAAGAGGCATGGTAAAGAATTTGTGTCTTTTGGTAGTTTCATTCGGCTTTTTGTTTTTGGATTGTTTTGGAGTTTGCCCTGACTACTAGCATTTCCTTCTTGATTCCAGGTTTTCCTAACCGCGCCACCGGTGCAAAGAAAAGCAAGAAGAAGAAGAAGGATGAGAAGAAAAAAGATGACGAAGAAACCGAATCAGACGATGATCTGGCTGCAGTAGCCGGGGAGTACAAGGGATTGAAGGCTTCCAAGTCTTCAAAAACTTCAAAGGGAGCCCCCGATCAGGGGACTTCAAAAGGTAGCGTCTCTCCTTGGTCCATTATTCGAATTACCCTTTCTTCTCCATTTCAATAATTTCAACTTCTCCTTCGGTTGTAGGGGTGAAGCGGAAGAGGGCGACCTCGAAGAAGCCATCCCGCTCGGTGACTCCTCGCACCGAGGTGGAAGCTCCTTCCCAGCCCGGAGCGGTGGTTGAGAAACGCCGAGGCTTGGTGGATGAGCCCGAGGATCAAGCGGCTGCCGAGGCTTGGGCTCGAGGAGGGGCAGATGTCATTGACCTTGAAGGTCAAGAGCTCGGGCCTGACGCAGCCGTGGAGAGAGCCAAGGGCAAAGCCAAAGTCGTCGAGGCTGAAGCTGCTGCATCTACCGGGGAGGCTGGCACCGGGCCAATGAGAGCGTACTCCGAACCCGCGAGGATTTCTTCCTCGGTGGGGCCTTACCGGAGGCTTGAAGTGCCCACCTCCTCGAATTTGCTAGCTTGCGGCCCCGAGGAACTTTTGAGCCTCTCACCTCTATTGGGGCCGACCGAGGATAAGCTCATGCAAGAGTTTACCTCCGGCCAGCTGTACAGCACACTGGCTTCTAACGCCGTGAGAGTAAGTCGTCAGACTTCGAGCTTTTAAAACTTTGAGCTTAAGCTTTTAAAACTTTGAGCTTAAAAAATTTTCAATGTTTACCTTCGGTTCGCTGCTGACCTTGGTTCTTCAAACTTTTGTTCAGGGTTTCATCCTTTCGCTCAAGGCTATTGAGATCGAATCTTCGAGGACGGCCGAGGTAAAGCGCGTGGCTCGCCTATGGGACCAGCAGAGGGACAGGTTCAAAGCCCAGATATCCTCGCTAAAAACTGACTTGGCCAAGTCCCAGGCTGATCTTCGTGAAGCCGAGGCAAATTCTGAGGCCAAGGTTAAACTCCTCAGTGATGATTTCGAGGCTGAACGCTCGAGGCTGGGAGAAGAAGTCGCGAGGCTGAACGGGGAGCTGTCGGGTACCAAAACCGAGGCAGTTAATATGGCCAAAAAGCATCAAGAGCAGCTGAAAGACCACCTGCTTCATATCAAGAGGCTCGAGGGCGAGACTTCCAAACTTTCAGCCAAGGACGATCAGATCGCTGCCCTGAAAGATGAAATTGCGGCCCGAAAAGATAAAGCTGCGCTTAAGGTGAAAAGGGCCGAGCTTGACAAGCGGTGGGCCATCATCAAATCTCGCTTAAGGTTGCTCAAGCGTTGCCGCGCCGGGGAGCTTAACCTCGATGAAGAGATCGATAAGGCCGAGGTCAAAGCGACCGAAGCTCAAGCTATCATCGACGATCTTCCTTCAAGTGATCCCTCGAGCGGCGATGATGAGGAAGAAGAAGAAGATGAAGAGGCCGAAGGGGGCTCCGAGGATGGGGGAGATTCTCCCGAGGCATGAGCTATTGTAGCATTTCTTTTGCAAGCCTTCGGGCTTTTAACTTTGTGTTTTGGACCTTCGGGTCTTTGTGAATGTATATATTCGGCCTTCGGGCTTTCAATGAAAAATGCTTGCATCTTTATTTTGTGTAATGGCCTTTTAAGTATACCGAGCACTTTGATGCAAACTTTAATTAAATCTTGCAAGATTTAAACAGAATTTGACCGATGCGAACCTAGGACGACGTCTCGCCCTCGGGCCGATGCATTGCGCGGTTTCAAAACATTGTTTCACACAGGTAAAGTGGGCACAAGGTAAAGTGGGCACAACCGAAGTCGTCTTTATTGATATTGACGAGCCAAAAGGCTATGTACATAAAACCAAGCCGAAGCGGGCCTTGGGGTAAAATTTCAAAACAAAAGCTAAATGACGATATGCCGCTATCGGGCTGATTTACAATGTACTAAGTCTAGTCCCCGGGTGTTAGTCCCCGGTTGTCGGATAGATAGGCTTAGGCTGGGAGGCTCGATGTCGACCTCGGTGCCAACTCCTCTCACTCCCCCCCAGTGTTCGGTTTTGAATCTTGATGAAGATCCGAGCACTGGAATCGGTTCGGTTCGCTTCCTGAAAAGGTCAAGCAAAAAGATGGAACGAGGAGCAAGTTAGTACATTGTTTATTAATTGCCGTAGGAGCGTTGCTTGGCTCGGGGCTGTTTAATTGAACAAGAGTTAAAGGATGTTTACCTCGATTAAAAGTAGTATCGCTTCAGATGAGAGATGTTCCAGTTCAGAGGTTCGGGTTCACCTTGAAGAGACTCGATTTGGTATGAGCCTTTTCCAACGATTGCTTTGACCCTGTAGGGTCCTTCCCAATTTGCAACAAGCTTCCCCCCGTTGTTCTCCTTCGTTGATTGATTCACTGTTTTCAACACATAATCTCCCACCTTGAAGTCTCTGAACTTAGCCTTCCTATTGAGGTAAGCCTCGATCTGTCTTTTTTGCGCAACGAGCCGAACCAAAGCTAATTCCCTCTTCTCTTCGAGCAGATCTAACTCAATGCGCATCGCCTCTTGGTTGGCGTCCTCGGTCGTGTGGGCGTACCGAAGACTTGGTTCGCCCACCTCTACGGGGATTAGTGAGTCCATGCCATATGCCAATGAAAAGGGGGTTTCCCCGGTGCTGTTCTTTTCAGTTGTTCGCATGGCCCACAAGACCCCGTGCAACTCCTCGGGCCAAGGACCTTTCTTCTCGTCGAGTCTTTTTTTGAGATTCTCAATTATGATCCTATTTGAGGACTCAGCTTGGCCATTGGCACTTGGATGATATGGAGTCGAAGCTATTCGTTTGATCCCCCACTGCCTGAAGAAGTTGGTGACAAGAGCTCCCATGAATTGCTTGCCGTTGTCGCAAACAATTTCTCTTGGAACGCCGAACCTATAGATGATGTTCTTTTTGATGCAATCGATTACTTGCCTTTGCTTGACCTCGGTGAGAGCCACTGCTTCCACCCACTTGGTGAAGTAATCAGTCAACACTAGGATGAAACGAACACCACCTTTCCCCTTGGGTAATGGCCCAACAACATCCATTCCCCATTTCATGAAAGGCCATGGCGATACCACCGAATGAAGAGGCTCGGCCTGTTGGTGGATCAGCTGCCCATGGCGTTGACACTTGTCACATTTTTGCACAAAGGCCCTCACATCGGCACTGATTGTGGGCCAATAATACCCGGCTCTCAATAACTTACGCACCAAGGACTTCGCTCCCGAGTGGTTGCCACACTCGCCCTCGTGCACTTCAGCCATCACGTATCTTGCCTCATCGGGACCCAAACACTTGGCCATCGGGCCGCAGTACAGCCTTTTGTATAGATTGCCCTCGATCATGTGATATGAGGCTGCTTGGGTCCTTAGCTTTTTAGCCTCTTTTTTATCTTGGGGAACAGTCCCCGAGTCAAAGTAGGAGATGAACTTACTTCGCCAATCCCACCGGTTGTCGACCGAGTTGACTTGCAGCTTCATCTCTCTCATCTGTGCAGATAGCAGCCGAACCACCGAGTCAGTCCCCGAGTGGGCTTCATCAATAGCCGAACCCAAATTCGCCAAGGCATCAGCCTCGGTATTCTCCTCCCGAGGTACTTGTTTAACTTGCCATTCTTTGAACTGGGTTAAGACCCTTTGTGCCCGATCCAAGTATAGCTGCATTCTGGGCTCACGAGCCGTGTAGTCACCAAGGATCTGATTGACCACCAATTGAGAGTCACACCTTAATTCGATTCTTTCAACCCCCATTTCCTTGGCCAACTCTAGACCTGCTAAGGCCGCTTCATATTCGGCCTCGTTGTTGGTTACTTTTTTGAACCGAACCGAGTGCCTGACCTTCTCCCCTGTAGGTGCTTTCAAAACTATGCCTAACCCCGAACCTTTGGAGTTTGTCGCTCCATCGGTGCAAAGTATCCATAAGCCCGGGGTTGTCCCTTTAGCTTCGGCGTTCTCTTTTTCAGCCTCGGGTAAGATTCCCACACTAAAATCTGCCACGAAGTCTGCCAAGACTTGAGACTTAATGGCGGTCCGAGGCTGGTAGGTGATGTCGTATTCGCTTAATTCTACTGCCCACTTCGATAACCTCCCCGACAACTCTGGTTTGTGCAAGATATTTCTCAAAGGGAAGGTTGAAACTACAGCTATTGGATGGCATTGAAAATAGGGCCGTAGTTTTCGAGCAGTAATGAGTAAAGCGAGAGCTAGTTTCTCCAGATGTGGATACCTGGTTTCAGCGTCGAGGAGTGTCTTGCTTACATAGTAAATTGGCTGCTGCTTGCCATCTTCTTCCCGAACCAGCACAGCGCTCACTGACACCTCGGACACTGCCAAGTATACTAGCAATGTTTCACCTTCTTTTGGCTTGGCAAGCAACGGTGCGTTAGCCAAATATTGCTTCAGATCTTTCAACGCTTGTTTGCACTCCGGCGTCCATTCGAAGCGGTTGCTTTTTCTCAAAACGGAGAAGAATTTGTGGCATCGCTCCGAGGACCTTGAGATAAAGCGACTCAAGGCAGCGATTCGGCCAGTTAAGCGTTGAACTTCTTTTACCCCGGTAAGCTCCTCGGGGATTTCTTCTATGGCTCTGATTTTGTCTGGGTTGGCTTCGATTCCCCGCTCGGAGACAATGAAACCTAAGAATTTGCCTGATCCTACGCCGAAGGCGCACTTCTCAGGGTTCAATTTCATACCGTATTGTCTCAACACAGCAAAAGCTTCCCTCAGATGACTCAAATGATCCTCTATCTGGATCGATTTGATAAGCATGTCGTCTATGTAGACCTCCATAGACTTCCCGATGTATTCTTTGAACATGCGACATACCAACCTTTGGTAGGTCGCCCCAGCGTTCTTCAGCCCGAAGGGCATTACTTTGTAGCAAAATGTGCCTCGGTCAGTGATGAACGAGGTCTTTTCTTCGTCCTCGGGATCCATGAGGATCTGGTTGTAGCCCGAGTACGCATCCAAGAAAGTTAATAGTTTGTGTCCAGCCGTGGAGTCTATTAACCTGTCGATTTGCGGCAGTGGATAAGAATCTTTGGGGCAAGCTTTATTCAGATCGGTGTAGTCTACACACATTCTCCACTTGCCATTCTTCTTCGGTACAACTACCACATTTGCCAACCATTCGGGGTATTTGACCTCTCTTATGAAACCATTTTCTTGCAACTTCGCGGTTTCATCCTCGATCGCCTTCTTTTTCACCCCGGCGTGAGGTCTCTTCTTTTGTTTCACCGGGGTGAACTTTGGATCTACATTCAGTTTATGGGTCATGATCTCCGGATCGATACCCGTCATGTCTGAATGAGCCCATGCAAAGCAGTCGCTGTTGGACCTCAAAACTTCCATGATTGCTTCTTTCGACCTCGGGTCCAACTCCGAGCCGATATGAACTTTCCTCTCCGGGAACTCTCTCAATAGAGTGAAAGAGTCCAGCTCCTCAATGGTAGAGTCCTCGGCTTTCTGCTTCCGAGGCTCTTGTACGCATGCCGGGATCTTTTCAATTTCGCTTTGGAGGCCCGCCTCGCTTGATCCCGGTTGCGTTGGTTGCTATTTTTTGGGCCCGCTCGGGGCGACCCCACTTTTTAATGCGACCGAGTAGCATTCCCTCGCTACTCGCTGCTCTCCTTTGATCGACCGAACCCCCCAAGGCGTTGGGAATTTGATCACTTGGTGCAAAGTGGAGGGAACAGCTTCCATGGAGTGGATCCATGGCCGCCCGAGGATTACATTATAAGCCAAGTCCTCGGGCATTACTTGAAACAGTGTCTCCTTGGTGACACCCTCAGCGAATGTCTTCAGCGTGATTTCACCCAACGTCTTCTCCGTTGAGTTGTTAAAACCGGCCAACACTGTTGATTTGGGGATGATTTCCCCTTTCAGCCACATCTGCTTCACGGCCCCGTAGCTGATGATATTAACTGAGCTACCGGGGTCGATCAATACCCTCTTGATGTCGGCATTATTAATCCTCAGCATGATGACTAGAGCATCGTGATGGGGGAACATCATCCCATCACAGTCATCTTCATCAAAAACTATATCTTTGCCCGAGCCTCCAACTCGGGTCCTCTTCTCCATAGTGATGGAGAGCTTAGCAAATTTCTTCGCCGCGGCGAAGTTCACACCATTCACTTCGGACCCCCCAGTGATGACGTTGACTACTCTGTCAGGGGGTGGGGCCCGAGGTGGCTGCCCATCGCCTCGGTTCTTTGAGAAGTTATCCTTCCCCTTGTCGGTGAGGAATTCGGCCAGAACTCCCTTCTTCAGTAAATGGGCTACCTCGAGGCGCAAGGCTTTGCAGTCCTCGGTTCTGTGGCCATAATCTGCGTGAAATTCGCAACGCAGATTGTGGTCCCTCTTGTCTGCCGGGGTCCTCATATCTTTTGGAACCCTTACCCCGGCTGTCCCTTTGACAACATCGACCAGCTCCGAGGTCGATATGTTGAAGTTATAGTCCTGGATCCGAGGCAGATCCCTTCTTTGAGCCGAAGCGGGGCCCGAGGGATTCTTTTGGTTCACTTTGGCTTGAACCTTCCCTCCGAGCCTTTGGCTTATGTTAGAGGCAGGGTATGAGCTACTGGGATTGTTTCCCAACCTCTGACTAACGTGCTGCCTCGGTGAGGTATATGGTTCATACCTCCCCCTCGAATTGCTTCTTGGCGCTTCGGCGCGGTTTGATGTATCACCTCGGTTGTTGTAGGTGTAACCTCGGTTTTTGAACTCCGCTTCCTCCAATCTGATTTTGGAGTAAGCGCGTCTATGCAGGTCCTCCCATGTCAGGACCTGGTACTGCTGCAATTCTTTGCGCAATTCAGCTGCAGCGCCAGAATTGCGGCTATTGATGCCTTTCTCGAAGGCCATGATGGCCAGGGTGTCATCCATCCGAGGCAATTCCATGCGCTCGGCGTGGAATCGCTCGAGGAATTCTTTAAGGGGCTCGCCGGGCCATTGTTTCACTTCACATATATCCTCCTTCCTCTGGAGGATCTTTTGCGCGCCGGTGTGCGCCTTGACAAAGGCGCTGGATAGTTCTTTGAACGAGGAGATCGACCCCGATGGCAAGCACAAATACCACCGAAGGGCACCCTTCTCCAACGAGCTACCAAACTTCTTTAGGAACATGGACTCGAGCTGTGTGGACGTCAAGTCGTTGCTCTTTACCATGGACATGTACTCCCTGACATGCTCCTTGGGATCAGTTGTCCCATCATACTTTTTGAGGAATGTGAGTTTGAAGCCCACAGGAGTTGGAGCCGGTGCTGCTTCGGGCTTATAGGGCTGCTCCCTATACTGCTCAATGTCAAGATCATCTTCCTCCTTGCTTATCCCCGGTACACGCTCGAGGCGCTTTTCGACGCGCGCCTCGATGCGAGCTTCAATTTCTCTACTCATTTTTTCAACGTCGACCGAGGACGTTGTTTCAGCCACGGTGGGAACCGTCCCGAAGTGTGGCGTTGAGGATGGGTTACTCCCCGAGCCCCCAGACGTGGCTCCATTGCGAGGTCCCCCTATTGTCGCGCCCGTAGGAACGAAAGGCGGGGTGCCTCCACCCGGAGCCATGGGCTGGGTGCCGTTGGGCGCAGCACTGTTTCTTGCCTCCAGCGAGGCACGAAGCTCAGCGTTAATACTTGCTTGCTCATCCTGCTTGGTTTGGAGAGCTCTTAAAGTCGTGACAACATACATTTGGAACTCCTCTGTTGTCATCGGGGCAATGGGCTGTTGGTTCTGCGGAACGCCAGCCCGATCGCCGTTATTACTACCGTTGTCGTTATCAGCCATGACGTCAAATTGGAAATTCTGGACAGAAAATGAAAGCGGAACTTTGGAACAAAGCGTAATTGCTTATATCCCCACAGACGGCGCCAATTTGTATGGGCCTAAACCGTTTTTAGGTACACAAATAAATTTCGGATTCGGATACAAACAATACTTCGTATCAAAGTCACAATAATGCGGAAAAGATATATAAAATGCAAGAACGTAAAAGGTATTTCAATATATGAGTAGTGAGTACAAATTTGGGCAGAGTTTCGGTATATATTTCTGGATCCCTATTACATGAAAGGAACTACTATTTATAGACGCAAGCCTTGCCCATGATCTCCACCATTAGCTGCCATGTTGTCCCACGATTTAGGTGTGTAGTGGTTGAGTTAGTGGGGTGAAGTAGTGGGCTGCAAAGCCGGACGAACCGAGGGGGATCCACCGAGGTGAGAGTCTTCGACCTCGGTGGCTTGGCCCTGCTCTTTTGACCGAGGTGATGGTTCCCGAAGCTCAGCTCACGGCTCGCCTTCGGTGACGCATCCTCGGTGCTAAGGCCTCGGCGATATGCTCAATCGCCTCGGCGACCACATAGTCGGGACGTGTTCGGTCGTTGAAATTTACATGACCGGGGCGAGTCATCGCGAGTCGATTTTTACCCAATACAGTAGGGTTACCATATATCACTAACATATCATGCATGAAATTCAAGTTCAAATCTCACCGCCTTCTAAAAAACAAAAATATTTTAGTGTGTTCGATCCTTGAAAATAAATTAGATCCACATGTGAGAAGACTTGTTGAGAGTTGAGACATAGATAGAACAATAGAATTAAGTATTAAATATATTGTGATCTTTTTAAGAGTTTAAGCTAGAAGAGTAGTTTTTGTTTTTTTTTCCTGAATAAAATAATCAATGCCTAATACAAGAATAAAATGATCTTTATGTCCTAATCATCAAAATGATTTTTCTTTTAAAAATAAAGAACTCATTTTTCCTAGGAAAACTTTAATTTAGAACCATTGAAAGAAGGTAGATGTAGAAAGCACATCAGCACACACTACTGCATGCAGAAGAGACTTTCAGATAGATATCCATCGATCAAATTAAATAAAGGTCCCTTTTACTGCACTCCAAAAGATTTTCATTCTCATTTTGAACACCTTCCAAAATGTATATATAATGTTCCCCTACTTTAATTTCCACTCTCTCAAGAATTTATCCAATGTAGTACCACCATAAAATAAACCCAAAACCCCTATATACATTGATTGATGTGATCACAGCCTTTATTTGCCCATGCACGTAACTTACTGATGATCATCAAATCTTTAACCTACTTGCACCTGATTAACCAAACACTTGGGTTTATGTTATTCTGTTCATCAGTCTCATCTTTCTATATGATGGTTCATTTAAAGTCACTACACGGTTAGATAAATGCACCTGTAATACACCCAAATCTTCCCCTGGTTAAAGCGATCGATCAATCATGGCACCCCATGCAGATACAGTCAAACAATCTTTTCTTCTTGACGTAGCTGTGACGCCTTTGCCAACACCCACCTGCACCTAATCCTACGGCTCTTAGGGCTTTCATCCCGTACAGTCTTGAGATCATTAATTCCAAATAAATTAACCAAGCTTCCTATCAATCTCTTTTTACAAGAAGACATATATGTCCCTGCAATGAGGATTCCTTAGTACTACTGTACTAAACCGTAGCTGGTGGCACAGTAGACAAATATATACTATGCTAGAGGTTATATGCATAAGTTGCAGAATCCAATTACGTAGATAAAACTCTAAATGTAATTATAGAAGTTCTAGTATTATTTCAAATCACAAATTTTAATCATAAGCGTAACAATTTTTTTTTTTCAAATAAAAGGTTATAATTGAACTGGTCCAATATGACTTTATTTCTCTTAATGTCCTAGTTTTATTTTCGCACTTACATTATTCTCAATGAATCATACTAGTGATTCAGTGCGTTTAAACTTGAAGAGATCAAAATATTACTGAACAAATGGGTTAAATTTTCATATCTTTAACGAAATAGAGGCTCCCTTTGCTTAAAAATATATAAAGCTGTGATGGATAAACTTGTCATTTCAACAAGAGTATATCCCTCCCTACCAAGTAAAGACAGGGTTGTAACAGTGGTAGTAAATAAACATGACGGATTGTTGTCTTATCGAATTTGACAGCCATATCAATATTTTCCTATTAAGATCCTATACACAAAAATTAAACTATTATATTCGAATAAAAATTTAATTTCCGCTGAGTTTATAAATTGTTGAACTGCGAGTTTATCACAATCCATGAAAAAAACTTTTTGTCTTAACTTGTTCTTCCCTATCTCTGTACACTTCTATCTTTAGCACAAAGACCATGTACAACGCCCATATTCAAATGCTTCAAAAAGTACATGACCCTCTCTTCTTCCCTACAAAAGAATCTCTTAACCACCACGAACCAATTGATCATCTAATGCACCAATTGCCACATAACTTTTGCACCGACTCATTTCCTGAAATTCCAACTCAAGAAAATGAGAAATCCCCAGCTCTTGAAGGAATTGGAGCTGTAGTAGGAGAACATGTTCTTTTCGGTGGATGTGATAAAAACAAGAATACTAATGATCAAAATTTTGAGACTGGTACTTCAGTTTCTATTATTAAGCGCACGGGTGGCGGTACTGACAAAGTCAGAAGTTTAGGGGAGGAAAAAAGAAATATTGGAAATGTTATTCCAGTGCAAAAGAACTATAGGGGAGTGAGGAAGAGGCCATGGGGTAGGTGGTCAGCGGAGATACGTGACCGTATAGGGCGGTGCCGCCACTGGCTAGGAACATTCGACACGGCGGAAGAAGCGGCACGTGCATATGATGCGGCGGCAAGGTGGTTAAGAGGTTCAAAGGCAAGAACCAACTTCCAAATTCCTCCAATTGTTCCTTTGCCTTTGACTATTTCATCAACATCTACGTCATCCTCGTCTAGTTCATCTGCTGAAGTGAAAAAGAATAAGAAAGTTAGTACTCGTGGTAAAGGCAATATGCCTATAAATAGAAAGTGTTCAGTTGTAACTTCAGCTGCACATCTTTTTAGCTCTGATTGTGTTGTAAATGAAGTTAAAAAGGGTGTTGTTGCTCATGTGGAACTTGATCTCAAGCTGGGATTTGGGAAGAAGTAGTTTTATTTTAGGCTTGAAAGTAGGAGTATAGGTGGTACGTACTGTTTGTTTCAGTTCATTATAAATATCTACTGTAGTATAGTCCTCCTAATTATGCTTTATTAGTGCGTAAATGAAACTGTTGTAAGTTAAGCCTTGTTTCGATTTGATCCTTAAAAACAGATTTCTAAGTCAAAATTCGATTTTCCTTATAGTGCCATGCATGATCTGATGTGTATTCTGGTATTTGTAAGGGTTTAATTAGAAAGAAGAATTGGAAATAAAAATATAAATTATGCGCCAGGCGTGTTAAATGGAGAAAGTAATTTTAGTACAGATATGGAGAAACTGTTACTATATGTTCCTAATTAAGCATTTCTGTTCGAAATACAAGTGAATATGGACATGCATTAATAGCCAGAGTGATATATATCTTCATTCTTAATAACCATAGCAATTAAAACAATGAACGTTTCACTTGTTGTAGAACAACCAAGGAGTATTACTATGTAGAACTACACAACGGAAAATGACACCTAACTTTATATCAGAGAATAGGTTGAGCGAACCCGTAAAATTAAAGGTGCTTAACTAGAGAATGGCTTCTCATGTTGGAATAGTTGTATGGATTTCCCTATTACTGTTCCTATCAATTAATATTGCTCCATTTTCTTGTATGGCGCAAAATTGTATAGAAACAGATTTAGAGTCAGCGAGCTCTAAGGCTTACGAGATATCAAGTGAACTTGCTGCGGCGGAAGACAGACTATTGTTACTGAAGGAATATAAACACAGCGGAAGCAATTCCAGGATCATGACTCACATGTAATCTAGACAAACTAGCAGGCATTTTAGTTTTACATAAACATAAAATGGAGTACCTCTTGAAGCGTGACTTCAACCTTGAAATAAATCTTCAATCACGAGCAAGATCATCTACGGGATCGTCCTCCAGTTCCATGATCTTCTGTCGTGTGCCCGAACAATACTCAGACTAATAATATTTGGGTGGAACAAATATTTCAGAGAGAGAAAACTAATAGGGTTTCGTATGTTTTTCTATCCTTCCTTTTGGCCAAGAATCCCCTTTATATAGTTTTAAGAGTAAAACTCTCTCTCCTAGTCCTAATTGGATTCGGTCACAACAGGGACCACAGAATTAATTAATGAGGCTTCCAATTATGTAATTAATTCTTTTTCTCTAGAATTAATCTTTCCATAATAAATTACAAATTATTTCCACTAGAAATTCGTAATTGCACTCCTCAGTTGAATTTCGAATTCTTCCATCAAATCTTATTTAACTCCCCACGTTAAGATTACAGACAGCAATCAATAATATCAAATTACTGACAATTTAATATATTGACTAAATATACATATCCTTTAGAGTTCCGCTTAACTTATTCCATGTGCCGGATACAAAATCCATGGCCAGATTTACACATAGAAACTTATAAGCTTTCATAAAGGGGTGTCATCAATCTTTATATCGAGACGTGGATTCTATCAACTAGCTATTACTTCGCAAATGCATATTATCATTATCCAACTTATCAGGAATTATTTGACCCAAATATCCTGGACCTCACCTATTGATAAATCAAGACAATGAATAATATACATCACTAATAATAACTATATCAAGATTGAGAGTATAAGTACATCTGACGAGCTAGAGAGTTTATTTTACATAGTCAGTATAAAAACACTTATCTCTACTTGGTCCGTTCAATGCACACAAAGCGCACTAGCACAAGAAGTTGGAACTATACCATTCCCATAATCAAGATAAATTATATATAATCTTGTACTACAATCATACCGATGGCTTTGTCCAATTTCCATCTTAGATTGTGAACATTACTTTATTACTTATAAGAACCGATGATTTAATCTTCCGTTTATAAGCTTGGCTCTACACACTAAATCAACTACTATATAAATAATAGGACACACATGACACAATTGATCTAAATAAATAATAATTCATTATCTTTAGTAAATGAATGACCAATTGTTAAACTGGGAATAATCTAACTAAAACCGCATGGTTATTAGTATATCCCAACAATCTCCCACTTATACTTATAACCATGCCATTGTTATAATACATACTATGTCTAAACACATGGTTAATAGTATATATCCCATCAAACTCCCACTTAGACTTTAACCATGCACCTACAACTTTCACAAGCATTCCTTTTACATGAATAATAAAAGGATATAGCCAAGTTATTTTCTGATGCAATCATTGTCCAACAGTGCTTTTAGATTACTAATCGGTCGGTCTTAACCTCTGCAGGATCCAGTCATGAAACTATCCCAAGAGTGCTAACTGAACAATTTTCATTCTTTTCTCCCACTACGACAAAGTACTACTACTAAGCCACACTACCATGTTCTTGTGGTGAAACCACACAACAATTAGAGCCTTAAGTCTCAATATTCTTCTCTTACCTTTCGGTATAAGAATACGAACAACTTCATCTTATAGTGTATATTAATGACTTTTCAAAAATTCACTCCCACTACTTTGGAGTAGTGGATTTCCAATCATCTTTTGTCTATTGACATTTCTTCCACTATTTAAATACAATGGAATGCCAATTCCAACATGTCGATTGGATTTCAATTGAACTTTTGGATTTTCAGGTGATCCACTTGTTATTTCCATGTTCAGTCCAGTAAATAAAATTTACTTCTAGGAACATTGTTTATTAAATAGTCATATTCTAGAAATCTGGTACTCATGCTAACAAGTACCTTCTTTTCATTATGACAAGAAAATAAACATCCTTTCGTCTCTTTTGAATAGCCAACAAACATATACACATTCATCCTTGATTCCAACTAATCAGTTTTCCCTTGTAAAAGGTACTAACATAGAAGGACTATATTTAGAATGTAATTTAAAGTTTCTAAGGCATATTCCCAATATGAAAGAGAATAACAAATTTGAACAACTTACATTGATTTAACCATCTCCATAAGAGTCTTATTTCTTCTTTCTACTACACCATTTTGTTATAACGTCCCAGGTGTAGATATAATTCCTTATTCTGATAAGTAATTAGTGAACTTTGCAAAGAGGTATCACCACCACGATTAAATCGCAGTGATATAGTAATATATTTTCCATGACGCATTTCCTTTTCAGTCTTAAACTCCTTGATTTCTCAAAGTATTAAGACTTATAATGCATCAAATAAATATATTCATATTTTGAATAATCATTTATGAATGTCATAAAAATACTCAAAAATACCTCTTGCATGTATGTTCATCAGACTATACTAATCAGAACGAATTAATTCTAACTTATCACTTGCTTTATTTCCTTTTAAAAGGGAAGTATCACTTAGTCATATTTTCTTTTAACAAGAATTCACAGGGTTGGTAGTGCCTTCACTTTCAATGAACCTTAAAGATCCATCCATAACCAACCACAATATTCTATTAAAATATATATGACCTTGATACAAGAGCAACAGATAAGTGTTATTCAATTTCAAAGAATACTTTCTCTTATGGGGCAGATTAATACCGTTAAATTCAGAAGACATATTAAATGAAAAGGCTTTACAACATTGTACCACAAGAGATAAATATTTATTAACTTCAATAACACCAAAGTTATTGGTAAAATAAATTGAATATCCATCTCTTATTAAGCTAGAAACTGGAATCAGATTTCTTTCTAACTTAACATACATATAATGCCTCCTTTAAATTAATGTCTTGTTGTCACCAAAATAAATCCTAGAACATTTAGTTTTGTGTGAAAATAGCACTTAGGAAATTGAAATAAAGACATATCTAATTAGTGAGACAAAATAATTTAAATAAATCAACTCAGGTCATGTAACATTGAATAATCAAATTCAAAACACATCACACATATATTTCATGTAGCTTGAATAGCCAAATTCGTTGGGAAAGTAAATACTCATGCACCATATACATGCAAAGTCAGATTTCACTCATTAAATTAAATAATGAGTGAAAAACAGTACGATTGTGTTGTTTCTTTGCTTAATGATGCCCTAGAGGTTGTTGTCGATTGTTGGAAAGGTGAATATATTGTAGAAAATTGGAAAAACCTTGTTCAAAAAATTATTGGAGAAGTTAAGCGGTTGCTTCAGAATTGTTAATTAGAAAAAAACCAGGTTTCATTTTGATGTCATGATATGATCACTAAACAGCTATGTAATCTGGTAATTCATGCCAACATGCATATTACTAGTAGAAAAAGTTTTTGGACGTATAATTGCTGTGGTAATAATGACGTTATATATATACAACGCCTAAAAAGGCGCCCATGAAAAACGGGGTTTCTGATGACCACTGAAGTTATGAGCCTCGTCAATCAGCTAAAGATTGTGACTTGCAGGACCTGTGAAGGCCTTTAGTATAATCTTACGTATGTTACCTTCTTTTTGCTTTAATCCATTTCCAAAACATGATATTTTTAAACAAATTTGCAAATAATCTAGTTTAATTTTCTCCATTACCTTTATTAAAAAGTTTTCATAGTCACCATATTTAGAATAAGAAAGTATTATAGTCGCACAAATTTTTATGAATAACAGTTTAAAACTAAATATTTTAAAAATATTGTTCTCACTTCTTTCCAAACAGAAGGATAAAACTTTCTTATTCTTTAATAAAAGAAAAACACAATCTTATAGTTGAAAATAATGTATTTAACTTTACATTTATCATTTTACTTTCTTGCTCAATCCAAATCAAATTATGACTTACCATATGGAGCATAGAGAATACTTTCCTTATTAAACACTATGGCCAGTAACAAAGTGATGATGATGTATTTTGCATATGAATGTGTAAAATGTTCATGACCATTACACGTGACACAGTATTATCTCATGAGGCGGAGCCCTGGTTTCCACAATGGGAGAGGGGAAGTGTTGAGGACTAATTTCTGGTTGATCCGATGGTTAGATACTCTCTTATAGTAATTCAGAGAGTACTGACAGAGATCTCTGAAACTCTCTTTTCAAGTAAGTAGGTACAGGGCAAATATGGAAGTAAACACAGAGTTACTACCTTTTCAATTTGATTCAAACTTTTGTACTCAGAGTCTCAGTGGGAGTACATATAACTTGCATCTCTCTTTCTCCAATTTGTAAGACCACTACTAATACTCATTTTGCACAAAAATTGTTTTAGTGAAAACACACTTTTCCGTCATAATAGACACAAGTCGCTAAATAAAAAGCTAACTACATGATGTGCCAAAAAAAAAAAGGTGGGAAAATAGAAATTTGTGACATGAAAATGAAAACTTAAATAGTTACTTGCTACAACAAATTTTTAAACACTTTATTAGGCTGCTTATCGGGTGATTTGATACACTCTATTATTTTGAGTAAACGATTCTTGGAGTAAATATCACTTATCCTCTCAATCTTATGTATTTGAGAACAATACCCTCTTCATTTTTTGAATGGAAATTAAGCTAGCGTTTGGACATAGATTCTCAAATATTTTTTGAGAAACATTTTTTGGGTGAAGTTTGATATGAAAATGAAAAAGTATTTGGACATACTTTTTGAGAACAAATTTTTTTGCTCAAAAGAGCCTTTGAGCTCTTATGAAAATGAAATTTGATGAGTAAATATTATTTTTGGCCCAAAAACTGCTCAAGATCAGTTTTTGAGTTTTGGGACAAGTTTTGCTCAAAAAGCATAAACAAATACTTTTTGGCCCAAAAATTTCCAAAAAATCCTTCCAAAAACTATGTCCAAACGGGAGCTAAAAACCCCCTAGCTAGATTCTAAATCAATGGCAGAAAATGAGTTGATTGCATGTACTATTTCAATGTCAAAACTAGCCTCTCCAATTTACGATATTTATTTTCTTAAAAATAAGTTATATGAAGTATCCGAAAATATTTAATACTATTGTATATAAATGCATAATTCAATAAGTTATCTAAGTGACATAATATTTGAGGTAAAAAATAATAATACCTCATTCATCTTTTGCATGAAATAACAGTTATATTTTAAATAATATTTTTAAGTCTCTTTTAAATTAAACGAGATATATAATTAATTCTTTTTTATAATGCTTCTTTAACATTTAATCAACTAAAAAATATATGTTAAAATTCATCATCTTTAAGGTCATTTTTTACAAATTTAAAGATATATGCAGTTGATAAAACTACATGCAATTGATAAATATATGCAAAAAGTGAAGGGGACATTGTTTCCCAAGCTCAAAAGATTAAGGGGTTTAATAGATACTAAAATTTCCTTGTTCTCATCTGTTAAGTAATTGGAGATAATTTGTATAAGATTGCATCCATCCTTTTATATTCTTTGTTGAGAATGATAATAAAGAAGAAGAAATTGATGGCGGGTGAATTTGATTTTGCAACAAACGTGATCCAAGTAATACTTATTTGAAAATAAAGAACGTAGGGTTTCTTAAGCCCTATGGTAGTTCAATGTACATAAGGGTAAACATATAATAGTTAGAATTTGTTTTCTTATCGTGTTGTAGGTTAAACGTCAAAGTAATTGAATAAATTAAATCATGTCTCCAACAATTCAATAGACATAGACCACTGACCCGTTGTAAAATCGATAAATTAATAACCCAAACCATATAATCAGATTTTCGTTTCTAGTAGTAAGCCCTCTCCTCTCTGCATCACTATTTTATATTAAAGTATATAAGGATTTAAGTAATTAAATCCTGTTCGTTTTACATGTATTCCTCTCTTGCATTGAAAAATTTACCTCCACTTTTATATACATAGGTATGGAAGCAGCGGAGATCATAGGTGTATGGTAGGGGTATCAATTGAAACCCTTCGCCGATAAATTACATTGTAAATATTGGTAAAAAGATATTTTTATAAAAATATATATTAGCTTTGAGTTCCTTTAGCAATAAAAGATTATCTAGTGTAGGGGTAAAGAGATATCAAGTTTAAGAATTAGGTCTTTAGTTTGAATCTCATGTATAATAACTATAATTTTTTGAGTTTTCTTGACAAAAATCATGCATCGCCACTGTTAATATGAGTATTTTTTATTGTTTAATTTTGCACATTGCCAATTTAAATGATTTTACATTATCGAACCGACAATTATTAGAAGCACAAAACTAGCGGATGCAGATGACTCTTCTTACAAAAGAAGATTGTTAGAAATTGTTAATGGCAGAGAAATAGGAGCTTTCAAATCACTCCTGAACTTGAACTCACCACATCAAAGTTCACTAAACGCAATTTATATTTGCACATATGATGAAATGACTCAACTGTTTTCAGCGTTTCTTAGGTAATCCTTATGGCTAAACAGTGATATACGGATCATGAGGCAGCAGAATCCCAGCATGATATCCAGGCCGGATTCATTATAATCTACTGATTGAGGGAAATGGTGGACTTGATTGATACATATCTCATCTTTTGATTCCTTTGTTCATCATATATTATATTTGGAAAGCTTGAATTGCATAGGAAAAATGGTTATTCCATCGACAATGAACTTACAAAACTAAATCTTTTATTTTTTTTAATCTCAAAATTCTGTTAGTGAAAAAAAAAATGTTTAATTCTAAAATTAACGAACAAAAGAGTGTTACTTTACTTCAACAAAGTTGTGTTGGACACCGTTGATTCTACTTTATTAGTTCCCCGTTTGACAACTTATTTAATTTTTAAATACTTTAACAATATCAAATAGTTTTGATCGATTTAAATCTATATTTATGGAAAAAATAAATCCAAAACCAGACGCAGCCCACTTTACAGTATATCGTGCGACATAAAGATTAACACTGTCAGATTAATTTGATTTGTCCGAACTAATTTAAGAAGTTAAGTCAATTAAAAGCTATAAAAGACAGAGAATAAGAATGAAGTACAAGTGTTGTAAATAAGATATAGCCATATAGGAGTATTAATTTCTCAACGCTTCTACACATAAATGTAAACATACTACAGGATTCAATAACCTTTAATGCACCACTCCCCTAATATGTTCTACGTGAAGACTGAAGTTAATGAATAGCCAGTATATAGCGCACTCAACAAGGAACACCCAGCACATGTTGTGTCTAGGTATGTAGTCACAATTTGGCCATTGCACAAAAAAACGCGCGGAAGCTCTTCTTCTGGCGCCAAACTCGATCGGTTACTGAATCTTTTAATTCAAACTTCATTATCAAACATTCTTTCTAGAAGTGTTGTATTTCCTAAAAATGTATTTCAGGTTTTACAATTAAATTTATATTTAGTTGAGTCTAAGGCGATGTTTATATCTCAATTCGATCGATTGATAGGCGGTTTACATTGACAAGTAGTCGATTTCCAGGGCTTTAGTTCGAAGACAATGCAAATATCAGTTTCGAGGGTATAAATATGCGAATCCGATGTCGTAGTTTTAATGAGTAATTCGAAGGCAATTGTAAACAAGTGAACGAAGGCAAATAATGAATCGACACTTTACGATGGTCAATTCTAGCTTTAGTTTCAGACAAGTTTTTACCGAAGATGGTTTATACGCTAATTTCGTTCGATGCTGAATAGATGATCTTAACCAGATTCGATGACAAACTCAGATATAATGATAAATAACGCAATCGATGGAAATGCACTCAATCAGATTAACACTATGGCCAGAAAGCAATGGTAGCGATTTACTTGATGTGCTCGATATTAATAAGCAGGTTAGATAATAACAAGTATACAATTGAGATAATGATAACAGATTAATGAAATCGACAATGTTGAATTAATGTATCAAATAATTGAAATGGCATGCAAACAACGGAATAAATAATAATAAATAAATGAATAAAGCGATAAAGCTTATTGTATTGAAGAATCGGAGGTTGGTGCTTCGATGAAAGAGATGAATCTTCCTCCACATTTGAACCAAGTCACGATTGATGTTTAATACAATGGTTGCTTTGATAATGACAAATAAAATAACAATGGTGTAGTGAGCGACTGTACAACTGATGAATAAAGAGGCGATATTCTGATGAATAAGTCTGCAAATGAAAAAGTGGAGTCCTATTTATAAGTTGAAATGATAAAGTTCCAACCCTAGAAGAACTCCCACCTCCTCACACCTCTCTTACATCACGCAACAGCAGTTGCCCATTTTCACCCACTTCCGCCGAATCCGCTAGATTCGTTCTGATAAAATTGGGATAAGAACAACCTAAGTTATCCGCTGGAACAACTGTCTTCGAAACACTCCGATCTCAACACAGCATAATCGATCACACCATCAAATGAAGCTGCTTCGTATCGATCTCATCAAATACGTCTTCGAAATTAGTTATAGCCTTGCCTCGTAATCGAACACGTTTCCTTCTTGACCGAACAGAAATCGACCAATACAAGTGTCATGGGCTAAGTTTCTTTGAAAAATCATTGACTTTACTTTAATAAAAGGTGAAGACAGTAAAACTTATGAAAAAAATTAAAGCGGAATATGTTACTTCAGCCATAAACTTATTTCATTTTACTATTTTCACTACTAATCTTTACGGGTATCAACTTCCTCAACCCCCCTCCCTCCCTCTTAACTTTCAAATATATTAGTTCTCTCCAAACTGACTCTCAACCAGTTGCAGGATAGAAAGTGTATTTCGCTCACTCCACATAAGCAATATGTAGCAGCCACATCATCACATATCAAAGCTATGTCAATTTAGTTTTTTTTTTTTTACCTATGCAATGTCAATATTTTATATGAAATAGAAGAAAAAAGTATATTATAAAAAGTTCTCTTCTCCATCACCCACCATAGCCACCACCTTTTTTTATTTATTAGTTTCAAAAATTCCTCCACAATTGAATCATCCAACCTTATCGTACTGTGTCTACGGGCACCAACATCATCACCCTCAACAGTCCATCCCTACTATTAGAAATATCACCATCACCACTGTTGCCAACACACAGGAGAGAAAAAAGATAATTTCTCTGCTATCAACTTCAAATGAGTCTCAAGATCGTAGCAAATTATTAGCATAACTGATAATCAGAAAAAAAAAACAAAAAAAAAAAACTTTGAAAAAGGCTTTTGGCCGAAATTCGTCACAACTTTGATTACCAGCAAGAACAACAAAAAAATAGCAATTGTAGAAAATTCAACTAAGTATATTTTTACCTTTTGCAACTTGTCGCCATCTTCAGCACAAAAAACCAAACCCATTAACCAAAACAAAAATAATAAGATAAAAAGTGAAAAAAAAGGAAAATTAATAATTAAAAAAAAAAAAAAAAAAGATTAGTTGTATACTTCTACGGGGAGGCGAAGAGATGATGTTAGAGGTGGAGGAATTGTGGTTTGGACTAGTAGTGGAGTCAGAATTTTCATCGTGGGGTATCAATATATAAAAAATTATGCATACAAAAATAAAAATCAAAGGGACTAAACATATATGATATATACATATAAAAAACTTTCACCTTATTAAGTAGTGTAATTGTTCAACTGAAGGGTGTCAATTGATACCCCTAAACAAAGGGTGTGGCTCCGCCACTGGTTTGGACAGATTCGATGGTAAAGGGTGGTCGGGAAAGGAATATAGAAGGAAAAATAAAGAGAATAGATAAATAATAGAGGTCCACAAACAATAATTAAGAAAAGTTAGTATATAATGCTCAACAATAGATTGATACATGTATAACTTAACTAAATCGGTTTAAATATTTGTTTTGTTATTCGCCCTCTATTTAACAAGATAATAATTTTCTTTACGGGTGATACTAATTACATTTGAGAGTTGCTAAGAGGGGAAGCAGATGCCCATAAGATTATGGATAAAAATTTTAAATGGGTCAAGTCTAGGGAGATCACACTTATTTCGCCAAACAAATAATAGATTTTTAACCAACCTCCATAAATATTTTTATGAATATACTTAAATGTTCCCGGCAATTTTCTAAAAACTTCATATTTTGTAGCTTCAAGAAATTTGAACTATGCTCCAAAAAAGTTTCTAAAATTTTAATGGGATTTAATTCAAAATTTTAGGGATGTTCTGTTAACTTCAAGTGGATATTCATCAAAGCCTTAATCACATTTTTTAGCAGTGACAATTTTTTAGAATATTAATTCAAGCGTTGGTTTTTCCTCATTCAGCACCTAAAAGTGGTTATTAGGCCAAATTTTACTCCACTCAATGTTCTGCGGTCCATTAGCGTATGAAGGCAGGCTACTAAATGTGTGATCTTGATGCTTAGTCATTTTTTGACGCGCTAAATGAAAATTATCCAGCGTTTAAGAATTAATTGAGGAGTAGTCACTGCACGCACATATACTCTATTAGCATTGGCAAACATACCGGACTAGTCTCAGATTATTATACTGGGACTTTGAACTACACATGTTCAAAGTCCCATTATTTTAAAATGGGATTCATGTTTATAGCTCCCCTAGTGCTTTATACATATAAAGTAGTTCAAAGTCCCAGTATTTTATGTTGGGATTGGTGTTTAAATGATCCTAGTATTTTATAATTGGACTTGGCCGGAGGTGACTATTTCTCAGCGAGTTTATTTTTAGTGGCTACGGATCAATTAGCACGTGCCAAACAGGTCCCTACGCGAAATTTTTTAGGAATTTTTACACTGTATAGACATTTGAGAGGGACTTTATCAGAAAATAGATACATTTTATCTAAATTATCGTAAATAGACTTTTAGACTTATTTACTAATCATTTAATAGCCACTTTTAAAAACTCTTTAACTCCCTATCAGCGTGCCTATTATCATGGGAATGAGCAATTTTTTAACTGTGCATTTATTAGTTTTACCACTTCTCAATTACTACTCACTGATTATGAAAATTATCCTATTTTTTCGGTATATCAAAACTTAAGCGGTAAAACAAATTTTATAAATTTCGAAATCTAAGATAAAATCAAACTTCCCTTTTTATCTTCCTCAACTTCTTTAGGGTTTTTTAGCCTAAAGAAACGGCAGGTTTGTCTATTTCCTTTTAACTATTTATGTTGATTTTTTGCATATATACCTTGCATACTGTCTCTGAATTTATATATTACTTTTATATTTTTTGCATATTGTTGATATTTACCTAGCATATTGTCAATTAATTTAAATAGTATGGTTATATTTCTGGAATATTTCATGCATATACCTTGCATACAGTCCTTATATTTGCATATACAGTGAATTTCCATACAGTCATGACAATTCCCTTTTAACTGTTTTGTTGATATTGCATGCATATCCCTTGCATACTGTCCTGAATTTTCACGCGTCCATTAGTTTGCAGATTTTTCGGCTGCTGGTAGTTAACACAATTGACGCTAGTATTTAGGAGATATTCACGCAGATCTTTTAGAAGTTAGGATATCCATGTACCTATTATTTAGCATCAATTTTGGTTAGCCATTGATATATGTTAATATGTCTATTATCTAGTAGGGCTATGTAAGATACTTAGTCAGTTATGAAATTTTCCCAAATTTTTACCTACTAAAGTCCATGTTCTGAATCTCTAATAAAAGACCATTAGGACAAGGATTTTTTTACACTATATCAATAAAATTCAAAGTATCTACAAGCTCTACCCATTAAAAGTTACACTACCCTTAAAACTAAAAGTATTTACCAACCTACCCATTTATTACTGTATAGCTTTATTATACTCCATGGGTGTATAACTTTAAGGTATACTGCATAAATAATAGTATACAAGTCTAGATATGAGTGTAGGTCTTTAAGCTATACTGCATAAATAGTAGTATACATGTCTAGATGAGTAGGACATGTAAATAGTTTTTGGGTAGAACTTATAAATATGAAACTTATGGGTAGAGGTGGGTAAATATTTTAATTTTGATAGGTATTTTCGTAAACCTCCTTTAGGACAAATGTGAACATTACATGAATAACTGATATAATTATTATGTTTAGAATATATATATATACATAATGTATATGAAATCAACAAATAAATGACTATTTTTAAGTGATCTAATTATTGTTCAATTATTCGCAAACATACAATTGAAATACAAAAATATACAATAACAATACAAAAAATTCAATAGCCATTCAAAAAGATTTTAAAGTGTATTTAGGCACAAAAAATATACATACACTTTAATACACAAAGGTGTATACGTATATACACATTAATACACTTCCAAAATTAAAAAAAAATGTTAAAAAAGAAGTAGAAAAGCAGATCGGCGGCAGCAGCTCCGGCCGCTGCCGACAAACACAACAATAACAGACCTGTGGAGCAGCGGCGCCGCCCAGAGCAGCAGCAGCAACGCCGCCCCTCCGGCAACGGCGCATCACCCAAAAAAGTGCGAAACAGTAGCAGCAGCAGGAGCAGCAAAACACGGCCCTCTTCGCCGGAGAACACCAGCTAGGGTCGCCGGAGATGGGGGAAGGACGGCGGGTGGGTTGGTAGGTAGGTGAGTGGGTAGAGGATACGAAAGAAAGAGAGAGAAATTAAGATTTTGTGGTAGGGATAGAGGAGGAAATGAAAAAAATATATGAATTGTAAATATTTTAAAATATCGTTATGTTTTGTAATATGTTAAAAGTATCGGTATTTTTTGTAATTTAGCTATTAGAATAGTTATGTGGCGTAAATTTTCCATTTTCCTAAGACAACTTTGTTTAGATAAGTACAAGCCCATATAATCCATTCAAATTTGTCCTTTATGGGTCAAAGACTTTGCAGATATATGATACTTCGGTACCTTTATTGATCTTTTGACCGGTTAATTTTTAACCTTGGTGCCACAGTTTGGAGGCACTTCCTAGTTCCTAGTAGATCCCAGGACATTATTTTGAAAAAAAATAATTGATAAGATCGCCATAAAGGAAAAAAGGTTTAACGCCAGGTGCCGCAAGAACTGCCTGCATAAGTTGTTCTGTTTTTGTTGTTTAATACCAACTCATTTGCATCTTTTTGGTGTCCCAGCCAAATATTGGAGTTGTTCTTGCATATAATTTTAACCTAACATATATACTTTCTTTGTCCCAATTTATATGGTGGTGTATAAATTTCGATAGTCAAACAAGTTTTTTATATATCATAATTATTCGTATGTTCTTTAAATATTTTAAATTATTAATTATTTTGATTTATATTATTTTTTATTCAATGTTTTTAAATATGTAATTAATTTGAAAATAAAGAAAGATTCTATATCTAATTTTGGTCAAAATTAAAATATTTGATTCTAATAATCCAAACACCAATACATAAATCCCGATTCCGGACAGATAGATTAAAAAGGGGTGGAGAAACAAAGTCGTAATCGGGGTTGACCAGGAAAAGAAGTTTCAAATAGTAATACTATTAATAGCACTCAAAATTCAAGGGTCATAGCGTTGACTTGGTCATTAGGTACTAAGGCATCAACCATGGTGCTAAACTAACCCGTAATTCGCTCGTGTAATCAGTAATGCTTTGACGCTTCTATATTAGCTTATGCTTATTAATTAAACAATTGAAGGTGGTGAAGTAGGAGAAAATAGGGGATAGTCAGCTTATTCATGGAATCGCCCCTATCTTTGGTGTTGCTAGAGATAGAAAAATGTAATTTGGTTGTAATTTCCATATTACTCTTATCATTGACATTTTTTCTTTGACTGTGGCCTGTACGTGGAGCAGTTGTTATATGTGTCTTTAAAAAGATATGATTACGTATGTAATTATCTTTTCACTTAGCTAGGTAGATCTACTTAATGAACCTTTACTTGATCGGGTTAAAGATGAAAAGTGAATAGTTGTTTCAATTGAAATACTTCTCAAACAAATTTTTCTTAAATTCACATGTATTATAGATACTGATTGCCAAATTTCAACTTGCAAATAATTTCAGTATTTACAAGTGATTTAGACAAAACAAATGCTCCTAATAAGCGACTTAATTGACGAGAACAAAGTCCTCTAACTGCATAAATAATTTCAACCATAGGCTTCCCCTTGACATGCTATTTATCTTTTCCCCTCAAAAAGGTTTACGTACATTTGCATGAGTACTATATATATATATATATATATATTTTATTATTTGTTATTGTTAGTTTTTTAAAGACGGAAAGTTGGCTGAGAAATAATAGAAGAATGAAAAAATAGTTTTGAGAAGAGAATACTGTTGATTTTAGTGAAAGTGAACCGCTCTTTTCATTGATTAAACTCAATTTAAATACATGAATAAAGCAACTAGAGAGCCTAACTAACTGTTGAAACTATGCAGATAAATTTCTGAGACATATTTTCAATGATATTCTTCCTTTTCTTAGTTTTTTTTTTTCTATATAAAAAAATTTAATGACCTTTTTTCTAAACTATTCGGAGTGAACTTTCAATTTTACCTATATTATTTTTGTTATAACTTGTGAAATTTTAGGGTATAACTATTTTACAAGTTCTAATGGTGCTTTGTGTATGCGTTATAGGTACTTTTTCTTACTTATTTTTGTTACGTCACTATACCTTGATTAATTCGGTGTTAAAGCTTAATATACATTCGTCAAATTGGCGTGCTAATTGATATATTGGGGGCAACGGCTCAAAATATACCTTGTACGAGTAGAGGGTAGAAACTTACGAATTAAAATGTGCTGAATTAATTTGCCAAATTAAGAAGCACCTATGATTGAGTCCACGGAGAGCCACCAAAGAATTCAATCACGCGTAATCATTGATTATTTTGCACTTTGGGTAGTTTTCTCACGCCAAATTTTGAAACAGAATTTTGACTACTAGATAAAATTAAAAAATTAGGATATTCTATTTGACAAGAATTAAATGTCCAGAAATGGCACTATATGCTCACACAGCAGCTTACAGATTGTTTTATTTTAACAGGAAAAGTAAGCAAGTAGTTGAAGCTCCTGGGGGTGGCTGGTGAAGCCACTGGCCCAGTGCTTGTTGCCCTCTTTAGGCAAAGTTCCATTTAAGCACGGCCCATCATTTAGACCATTCACAGGGCTCCACGTGCATCCACATTTATACTTTTTCTTTTATTAAATTAAATACAGTTACTACCTTGATTTCTACTTTGTTGTTTATACCATGCTTCTCTATCTTCTTGAATTTCGAAATATTTTTAAGAACTTCTAGAATGCAAAATTTTGCATGCTCTCGGTCAAAGATTTCTAGTATAATTTGTTGAGTTTGACATATACTTTTCCTCGGTTCCATATTATTTAATGTTTTGAATATTTTTACGAGTATTAAAAAAATCACTTTTTAGTATTAATTAACAATGTAATTGACTATATTAGCCTTTATTTAAGCTATTATTACTTATCATTTTTGTTTAAAGTCATTTATTAGCAAGGGGTGATATTGTAAAATTCTATTTTGATTTCCGAAAAAATCAGATATTGTAGACAAAAAAAAATTAAAAATCAAATAAAGTGGATCGGAGGGAGTATCAAATAAGTATAGTAACAATTTTTTTTGTTTCTACATTATCATAAATTAAAATATATGTTATAATTGAAATACTGCACAAAAGATTTGACCGCTATGCACAGAAATGAAGGGCTCAACTTAGCAAAATTAGAGATGGTGATTGAAAGATACCACTATCATAATACTCTTACATGATGATGTTTAATTGAACACAAAATTTAAGAAAATAAAATTTTTGGCATGACACTTACCAAAAGCACAATGGCATGTGAGTCAATCACCTGATAAGAGTAATTTCGATTCATACAGCCCATTTCCTTTATTATTTGTCAATCTCTCTACGTAAAATATATGGTATATTGTGAAAGTACGTAGATCAGCAAAATACATACCCAAAAATACTAGCAAAATACGATTAATAAATGATGTGGCTAGACTAAACTATAAAAGAAGTTTGTGTGGAGCGGGTACAATCGGTAGTCACGCGGTAGTTCATAAAAGGGAAACATATTGAGTACTCTAACATTTTTTTTTTTTTTTTGAAAAAGTATGCAAGTGCGAAAATAATAGCCATAAGGAGTGTGTGAGGAGCACGCTCCCAATCATAAAAGTGATTGCAGTTTCTCCAGTTTTGGTAGAATTTGTTGCCAACATTTAACCAGTGCCTATGATCCTACTTCCTATCCTAATTCTCTTAGCAGTGTTTGACATCTCCCCATTCCCATGTAAATGCTCGGCATTTGTCTACATAAATGTGTGCCTATCGTGGGGTAACCAGAAATTTCTCCATGGTGTTCAAACTTCAAAGGAAAAAAAATATTTTTTCAAAATGTATAAGATGGGTCTTAAATCTAGGTTGTTTAACTAATTTTGAACACCCTGCGCCACTAGGCTAGCACTATCACTTGTATCAAGGGTGTTCAAAACATGACATTTGTTAAATTTTATCTATCTCCGCGCTATAATTTTTCGGCGAAGGGTGATCGCATGACCACCCTCCCTTCAATGTGGCTACGCCACTGGTGCCTATACCTGTCAATCGGGCCGGGCTAGCCCGGTACCGGACCGGACCGGTCCGGTCCATTATAAACGGTCCGGGACAAGAAGGAAGCGGGTTGCGGGCCGGGCTTAAGAAAAAAGATCGGTTAGCCCGGTCCGATAAAAGACCGGTCTTTGGCCCACTGGTGGAACGGACCGGACCGGAACGGACCGGACCGGACCGGTTTTTTCATAGAAAAATTATACTATATTTCGAGGAAAATTGAGAGATACTTTTACCAAGAATCATACAAAATATAATGTAGCATTTAGTCCCTTTTAGAATCCCTCAATATGCAATAGTATCAAAGATATTTTTAGCTTCATTAAGTACAACGAATAAACATATTCATTTGCTATTTTTTCATTGCTAATCAAGAATATATATATATATATATTAATCAAGTATTTTATACAACTTATCGTCTTGGTTGTAAGAGAATTTGATAGTCTCAGTTTCTCACCTTGAGTTGTAGTATTAAAGTTGTATCTATTTTACTAAGCGTACTATAGTAATGATTAGATAGTACTTACTTAAAATAATAACAGTGATCTTTTACTTCATGAGTTGTGCATCAAATTAACATAACGATTAAACTTGGTTTCCATCAATGAGTCAAAGTATATGATTCTCAAAATGTTTGATCATTTCTTTCATGTTTTCACCTTCATTCTCTTTTTATATAGGATTATATGTCCTTCCAATTGCAAGTACAAAGTGATAGGCTTAGCTAAAATATGAAAAAGAGAAAAGAAGAAAAAAAAACCGGACCTGACCGGTCCGATGTTTAATGAGCTAAAGTCCGAGCCGGGCTTCAATTTTTTAAAAAAAGGACCGGTTCGAACCGGACCGGTAATGGCCCGGACCGGACCGGACCGGGACCGATGAGTGAGCCGGTCCGGGCCGGTCCTGGACCGATTGAGAGGTATATGTGTGCCTCTTTCCCAATTTTACCTCATCATAACACGCCTTTCATTTCCAACCACTCATTTGTAATTGCTTTCCTTTAGCAATTTTTGGGAAAATTGTTTACAAAACTATAAGTAGGGCTTACTGTTCCATTTTTGGTTGCGGAAGAGAGTTCAGACTTATCTCTAGACTGTCAAAATTATGTATTTTTCATGATTTGAACGCAATCATGACAGTTCATCGTAACTTCATATAAAACTAGTTTTTGCTCATTATCATAGAGTCTTAGCGATTCCTCATGATTTTCGACGGTTCGACCACAGTCCTAATGAATTGTCATACGGTACTTATGAAAAGATCCCCACAACCTGCAGGTCCTAGCTTTAAAAAATCCTGAAACGAAGCTTGTATTCTTGTATATTTTTTTATGGAGGTAAAACTTAAATTCTGATGTACTCGTATTAGTGAAATTCTTGCATTCGTCACACCAAAGTCGCAATGTAAGAAAGTAAAACACTAGTGGACATCCGTCACCAGGAGTATTACGCTCAGTACTATTCTTTGACCTTTGCCATGTACATGTTTTATTGTAGCTACTCCTTTCTTTCTTCTTGCTTCACATAATTTGTCTTTTCTTTTCTCCTAAATAAACTAGCCATCACGTGAAACGCCATGATGCTTGGGTTAATGATGAACTCGGAAATACTATGGAGTATACTATATTTAAAGGTAGAACTGTAAAGTAGGTACACCTCTTCAGAAGGGCAAGAACTGTATTTATAAATCTCCCTTAGGAGCCTGTTGGATTATTCTTGAGGCCCATGTATTAACTATTAAATTATTCTTAGTATTTAAAATGCTTAAGAGTTGTATAATATTGCAATGTTTTTAAGAGCACAAAAGCTAATTGGATGACAATTGTATCAAATTGCTAATGAAGGTTACAAAGCTATAGAAGTGTCATTACAAATTATACAAAGCATTACTACAAAGTTTGAAAATTGGATATTTTTCTTCTAGTAGTTTTGCAAATACATTTAAAATTGTACTAAGCCCCCGTTTGTTTATAGTTTTTGGGAATATTTTTTGATAACTTTTTCTGAAAAAGTGTTTGTTTATACCAAATTGCCAGTTTGAAATAAAAAAATTTCAAAAATTCAAAAAGTGCTCAAAGGCTGTTTTTGGAAAATTTGAAAAACCACTCACAAAACTTCATCTTTTTTTCAAGTAAAATATATGACCAAACATAACTTCAAATTTCAAAAATTATTTTTTAACACAATCTCAAAAACCCAAATTTTCAAGTTTCAACCAAATTTATCTCCAAACGCTAGCTAAGTCTTTTACAAAATTTAAGAAAACTGATATGAGGTAACATTTCATTGGATGGAACTTGGGAATTGGAAGTATCTATAACAAGAGTGTCATATGCGGCATCATGTACGCATAAGACCAGCCAATTAGGTCCCCACACTTACAGATAACACCACATTAACCCCTCAAAGAGACAACATCACCATTCTCCCATTCCCCCCTCTCTCTTACTTTCTCAGCCACTCTCATTCAACAGCGCGTGATTCTTCAGTTACCAAAGGAAGCACCACAAAAGTACACAAACTCTCAAAAATCCCCATCATCAAAAGCAGCAGTTCAGTGCCACGTTTCAGCACCTGGTCCCACGAAGTTATGTAGAGAAAAAAGGAGAAAAAGAAGCCATAAGTTCATCCCATTTTCCAATTGTTGCCTTCCATTCAATACCAACACTAAAGTGTGTGCGTGTCAATTGGCATCTCCACCCCATATTTATACACTACTTTAAGTTACGTGCATTAATTACAGTAATATATAATCAAGTAACTGTGTATAATAATGTAATTTCAATAAATTGTTATTGTAACTTTTACTCATGTTGTTCCACTTTCTACATATCATTTGAAGAGACAATAATTTTATCTTTGATCACATTTTCTATAATTTCTTTTCAAATATTTTAAATTGCTAAAATTGTTACGTATAACATTAAAAATAATGTAAATATTATATAATTTTTTTTGAACATACTATATTCAAAAGTAAACAAAAATTAGTTAATCTAATCTTCATACCGAACCATGTCAAACAAAGTGACACAATATGATTTGAAGTGTTAAAACTTTTTTTTACCTCAGTATTAAGCTAGCTTTTGGACATAGATTCCCAAATATTTTTTGGGAAACACTTTTTGGGTGAAGTTTGATATGAAGATGAAAAAGTGTTTGGACATACTTTTTGGGAACAATTTTTTTTTGCTCAAAAAGAGCCTTTGAGCTCTTATGAAAATAAAATTTGATAGGTAAATGTTAGTTTTCGGCTCAAATAGAGCCTTTGAGTTCTCACCTTTTTGAGTTTTTGAAAGTTTTTGGGAGATATTTTGCTCAAATAGCATAAATAAAAAGAGTTTTTCTCCCAAAAACTATAAACAAAGGGGGTCTAAATATAGAGTACATAATATAACAACAACATACTCAGCAATATTTAATGGATGAGATATGAAAAAGGTGAGATCTATGCGGACCTTATATAAACCCTCAACTAAATTAAAAAAAAATCAAAAATATATTTAAAACAAAAAGAAGATGCAATATTTTGATGTCCTTGCAGAGAGCCACGCACTTCGTAATATACACAAATGCATACGGTATATAAATAACTTGTTCATGTCATACTGCCCATTTATTATTTTTATTAATGGTTAGCTACTTTTCTCTATCAGATTTTCCTTTGCCTTTGCCACCACTATCCCCACAATCTCATTCCATTCCTCTTTCTCATATCCTTCTCTCCTACACTTTTCCCTTTTCCCAACCTCCTCCACTCTTTCCATTTTCCCTTCTTATTATTACTCTTTTCAAAACACAGCCATGACTAAAGAACAAGAGTGGCTTAAAGCAGCTATTATGGATGACACTATGGTTGCAGAGTTACTCTTAAATCTCAACCAAGTCAATCCATGTCCTTCCAAATCATCAAAACCACTTGACTGGACTGTGCGTCAACGCCGGTCTAGACATGTTTCTGTTAATGCTAATAAGAAACCAGCTCCACGTGCTAGTCCTACTACTCCCTTGTCTTGGAGTGGTGCCACCTCTGTTAGCGGTGGTGGTGGTGGTGGTGGTAGTGGTGGTTGTGCTGTTGATGGTGGCTATGAAGAATCCAGTGGACCCACTCATCCTTGTAAAACTCCCAGTAACACGAGATCTAAGGTTTGTATATTTGTTATGTACTTTTGTTTCATGTACGGTTATTATTAAAGTCCATCGTGTTTTTCATTAGTTGGTGTGTGGTGGTTGTAGCGATTTGTTCGTTGACGTGAGGTTTCTTCATTATTGTCGCGTGTCATTCGATTCCTTCCTCGTGACTACTAATCTATAATATTTACTCTACACAAAAAATTAGGATATTTTCTTTTTAAAACGTTCATTATTAGCAATATTACTCCATAGACTAGGTATTTTCTACTGTCTCATCACCTGCCACATAAACATAAACTATAGTTGAACTCGTTTAGATATACAAAAAAATTTGTGTCATTTTATCCGATTAGATATAGTTCAGGTCTCCGGTGGTCTTTATTGGTGGCTCCGTTTAATTCATCGCGTGTTGACTAAAGTGCCCTGCTGCCATACATATGTACTACTAATATCTATGGACTTTCCATATTCTAAATTACTGTAACTTATCTTTATAATTAAGATATTAGTAAATGTTTATTTACCAAAGAGGAGAAAAGTGATGACTTTACTTCAACGTATGTTGTCAGACGCACACACTAGATTGAATGACTCTTCACGTTTTTCTCTAACCACTTTAAGCCGAACCCACATTATTGTGTGTGTCTTCGTGTCACATTTTATAGTCATCATAGTCATCAAATGACTAAACCACCCTTTATACATGAGGGTAACTTGAGTCACCTTATGAAGTGAACAAAAAAATTGTCTTCAGTCCTTGTCGGGGTCGGTTCATTTTTAAACCATTGGATTTGGTACTGAATTGCTAAAGAAGCATTAGCCCCACTATCCACCTCGTCAATTAGTCAAACACCCTTTTGCCCACATACCTTTTGTTTTACTATAGTCTATAGGAATGATAAGTGGGGGTGTTTATGTCTTTTACTATTTATATTTTTGTTCCAAATTGAGAAGATAAGTGAAATAGGATAGCGTGTGTTCGTGGCAAATAAGTGTGTGTTCAGTTTGGTACTAGTGTTTGTTAGTGGTTATGCACTTAAATATTTTTGTACTCGTGGAAAGGCAGAGGAAATAAATCTAGTGGGGTAGATATATAGAGATAACTTAAATTGCGAATTTCAGGGTCAGAATCTAGTAGTAGTAGTAGTATAAGTAAACTGTATAAGCTTGTCGTTTTATTCACAGTTTCACACCCATAATTTAAAGGGTGCCAATTGGTGGATAGCAAATGACAAGGAATATTTCGGGGCACCTCATAACAACTGTACGTAGTCAATTGTTTCATCTGATATTTGTAAGGTTAGCTAAAGCATAAAGCTACGTGTAAGACAAATATCATTGACTGTTAGAATAATATATGTACAGCTTCCACACAACCTTTCTTTTTGTACTCATCGTTCTTAGCTGGTCTCCTATTACAATAACAACAGTAGAATATTTTCAACTTCTGGCTTAGTCAAAAAAATTAGACAAACAACCTTTACTTCTAAATTATGGAGTATATATTAAGAGATAGGAGTAGTTAACTACTAGTATATGTTACCTATTGCTTGACAGCTACTACTTATTGTAGCATAAATGTTTTACCGTATTCCTTGGTGAGCTTATCAAGAAGTGGCAGCTGTAGGAGTGAAAATATTCTGTCAAATAAGCGATTTTGATGCATGGATTTCTGAGATTTGCATGTGTAATTTGTAAAAACTCATGAAAAACAAGAGTCTCTATTCCTACTTTTGTTACTCCATCCTGGAACCTTAAAGGAGTTGATATCAGATATTGCTGAAAACGTAATTATTTGCATTATCTATATTTGCCCACGTTTCTATGGTTTTTGTTTGAGAAATTTGTAGACATTGGATTCAACATCCTTGGTCAGTTGGGTAAAGAGGGTTGTTGATCACGCCATTTTTGGCTTACATTTGCAGGTCTCCACTAATGTTTTAAACGTGTGAACTAGTGTCTTGAATATGTATGAAGAAAAGTCTGCTCCCCTTTCATTAAAATTTATATAATACCCTGAAGATGCCACGCTTTCTCTTTGTAGACTATTATTATTACACTATAAATTTTCTTGGAAGTGAGTCCAATTTTTGTAGATCGTATGATTTATTTGCTCTTCTTTTTACTTCCAGGTAAATAGTACCGGTGAAGCTACCACCAGCAAGAGATCAAGAAAGAAGAAGGTTAGCTTTTTTACCCTTGACTAAGATGCATCCAGCACGTTTCGCTGATCGGATAGAACAATTCGTAGTCCTAACAACTATGACAGTATACATGCAAAATCACTTAAAATCATTCTCCATTTTTCCTTTGATGTTATGAGCAGACATTGACTGAGTTGAAAGAAGAAGAGATATTGCTACTCAAGGAAAGAAAGCAGTTGAAGAAGGTATTCTTCATGGCCGTTCGTGATTAGTTATCCTTATAGTTTATTGTGTTTTAAGTTTCTCAAGTAGCACCACGCTGTGCAGGAATTAGCTTTAGTATGCGCCAACTTGGAGAAACAGAGGAACACAAATCAAAACCTGAAAAGAATGAAGGTAAAATCAGGAATCTATTTTGCTGGACTGCTTTATACTGTACGACACATGTTGCATTTTCACCATAATCAACTTTGGTAGTTCATCGCTCTTACCTCAGGACCCATTTTATCCTTGCAATTGAGTCAAGCACTTAACACAAATGATCAATATTTGCTTAAACATGTGGATGAATATTCTTGATGAATTGTCTTTGTACCTTTTCAACCCTCGCTATTTTCCAGAAATAACACATTAGGAGTATAAGATTACCATTTGAGACTAAGTACGCATTACCTACCTCATCTCTTGCTACTAATTAAAAATGGATGGGGGACTAGAAATTCTTACCAACTTGATGTCATTTTCTCCAGCTTGATTTGCAACCTCAGCAGGCAAATGGAGGTGGCACAACTGTTGCATATAAAGAGAGTTCTGGTCAGTATCAGCTAGAGGTCCTGCCAAGTACTTCATCCCTTCCTGTCTTCCTGGAAAATGTTGCAGGCAAGGTTGCATTATTGCCATCATCTCTGGAAGAGCAGCAACATGTCGCAGCTCAGGAGTCTAATTTTGTTCTGCCAGATCTCAATCTTCCATTTGACGAGGATTCTGGCACTGGAATACTTTGTGGGGTGCACTAAAATAGTAAATCAAATAACCTGCATCCTCCTTCAAAGAAAGAAGGGTATAATTGAAAAGCATCTATAGCTAATAAGGGCTTACCTTGTTATAGGATTATGGAGTCAGTTGTAACTAAGGACGGTCCTTCACCACTTGCCGCACAGAAAGTGCACATGTGGGTTTTTAGTCATGAAGGTACTGAGGGTAGTTAGGATCTGTGTCTTTTACATTGAGACGTTGTCAACAGTAGGTTAGAGATCCTAACTCATTAGATGCAGTAACATTCTTTTGTCACAGGTTTCTACGATGTCCGATTCTTTGGGACCAACCCTCATTCCTTATGAGTTTCTCTCCAGAAGCATATACAGATAAAATGTAACTATTTTATATGGTAGTTTATCGTATTACTTGAACATTTTGACCCTCTACTCTGTTGATGCATATTTGACTACATATATCTTCACACCAAGAGACATCTGCATAGCTGAGGCTTGATTTTGAAGTAGTCGCAGCATGATCTCCATACAGTGAAGAAGAAAAACATCCATTAATAGAAGGTTGCTCCTCGCATTTATAGTGGATCCAGTCAACAAATAAAATCGAACAAAAGTGATCATTCTATTACAAAACAGAGATGACTGCTAAAATCGGATGTCTTGAGAATATTACAATTTTACTGATACCAAAACCCTCTTGAGTTATGCAAAACAATGAAGCTATTAATGAATATTTGTAAAGTTTTCGTTCCATGATTTTCATCTTTAATAACCCTTGGCACTGTGCTGGACAGGGGAGCGGGTTTGATTGCATTTACATAGCTGTAAAATAAATGTGTACAAATATATACTGGTATTATTATTCTAAGATGAATAATTGCAAGGCATTTCAATCTTCATTCATATTACCAAAAAAATGTGTATATATCTTGGATTAAAGACCAAAAAAAAAAAAAAAAAAAAAGAGAATACACAAAAATGGATGAAATCAAAGCTACAGCATTCATAGTACGTGCTAAACCTCAAATAAAAACTAGTCTGAGGACAGTAGAATCCCGTGGTGCAAGAAAAATCCCCTCAGGCTAGTAGAACTGCAGGTTGCAATAACTCTCCTTAGTGATGAAGAAGAAAACACCAAATTTTTTAGAAAACTCATACCATCTTGAGGAAGACCCTTCAAGTTTATCTCTCTCAATGATCTGCAGAGTTTCAACACGGCCTGTATGCCACCTGCTGTAACTCCTTCACAGCTCTCCAAGTTTAATTTCAATAGGTGAGGACATCTGCTCCCAATCATGAAAAGGCCTTCATCATTCAATGCCGTACCAGCTGCATTGATTAACTCAAGATAAGGCAATTCTACGCCTTCTCCAATATGTTTAATACATCGGCCGTAATTCATTAGCAAACTCCTTATCTTATTGCACGCATCAAGAGCAGAAGCAATACCTACCTCTGTAAGTTGTGCACATGCGGACACATCAAGCATCTCCATGTTAGGGCACATTGAAGCAATTTTTGTGAGAGACTCATCATCCAGGCACACATTAGCTGCCAAATTAACAGAGCTGATTCTTGGGTTTTTCACACAATCATGAAAATAATGCTTCGATCCGAAACCAGTATTAGTCATCACAACTGCTTCTAGCAAAGGACAATTTCTTGCAAGTGTGGAGAACGTCAAAATGGTCAATCTCTTACAACCACGGAGATTAATGGTAACAAGACTATGTAGATATTGCGAGAGATCATTCATAGATTCATCAGTTAACGAATCTACATGAACTAGACATAAGCACTTTACTGACCGGTAAGCAGATAAAAGCGAAGAGATACCAGATGATGTGAAACCTGTACACCGAGAAAGTGACACCCTACATAGAGGAAGAGAAGACTTGGCCACCAACACGAGGAATTCATCAGAAATAATCGAGTTGGAAACATGTAGCGTCTGTAAAGCTCGAGTAGAAGTAGCCAAACATTCAAAACCAGAACTTGATCGACCAATCTGAACCCCAGACATCGAAACCGCGCTCAAAGCAAGACAGGAACGCAGTATAGTAAGGATCCCAGTTAAAGTTATCAAAGTACAATCCTCCAACTCAATACCTTCTAAATCCAAACAATTCATAGAAAATGCAACAAGGGACCTATCAGTAATAAGATGATTCCCTGAAACATTAATTTTACGCAAACTCCTCAACCTAACCGATAAAAACTCAATTCCCGAATCAGTGACAGTAAAATCACCCCCATTTGTATCCCTAAACCCATAACCAGAATCAAACTTCGAATTCGGATAGCTAATATCTAGCTCTTCCAAAAAAGGAAAGGACTCAGCTATAGCATATAAATCAGAGTCAGTTAAAACAGTAACATCGCTACATTTCAAAACCCTAAATCCCTTTAATTTACAGCCCAATTGTTTTAACCCTTCGATGGGTAATTTTTTAATATTAGAAATATCAAGTTGATCAAGATTAGATGTACATGATACAGAATTGGCTAAGTCAACTAAAACTAGATCAAGATCACCGTTGAAATTACGAAAATTAATTGAATTAAGATTTGTAAAACGGTGTATAAGTTTAGAAATTGTACCGTGGATACGGATTATAGATAAGTGATGACGTAGACGATTTGTTAGAGAAAGGAATCGTTTGCAAACTAAAGAAACGGATTCTAAATCGGATTGATGAGTGAGATTATTGAATATTAGTTCCCAACATTCTTCTGGTAAATCTTTGCAAATAATAGACATTGGATTTGGCTAATTTGGGTAAAAGAAATTGGATCGAGTGATATAGGAATTCAGGGAATTGTGGCGTGGCTACTTAACAAGATGTAGTATTAGCTGTGGGAGTGGACTGTGGAGTGGGGTCTGTAATCCCGTTAAAAGTGGGGCCAGCTAGGCACTAATAAGATATGGTTTGATTTAGGCTCCATTTCAAATTGAAATTTTCAACTATTGGATCCTAATAATTGAACTTATCTTATAAGTAGGCGGCGCCAATATTTATTTGCGAACCGATCGAACTGAACTATAGTGAATCGATTATAAATTTTTTTTCTTAAAACTGTAATTTCAATTTTAAATTATAGCAGTACCAAAAATTAGGTTAGATTCTTCATTTTACAAAACTAAACCGAAAAAAATACCGTATCAAACCGGATATAAGTATATGCATAAAAGATATATTATATATTAGATATATATGTATAAATATATCTATATGTTTCTAATAAAACTTTACAATTAAAAATGTGTTAAATATTTTACCTTTCAGCTTGAGCCTTAAGGTGGAAATAGAAACTCTAAGGTCCAATCGGCTATATTATTACAAATACTACAAACAAAGTTGAAATTATTATGCTACAACACTGAAGTATATTCGGCAGTTCTTGATTCCAATCTCCTCTAAGTCTAGTTCCCATGAAGTGATAGATTTGTTTTGTAAGATTTTTACGAGTTATTTGTGTTGGTTTTATAAAGTTAGTTCATTTTAGATGAAAGTCTATTTTCTTTACAAATTTATACCAAATTATTTTTTAAATATAATATAGATGATAGTCAAATATTTATTTAAGGAAATGAATGAGCTTGAATTTGACAATTGAAACAATCTCAATATTTAGCGTCGTCATATTTTTTATTATGCATTTGTACCCACTATTTGAAAAAGTAGTCTTGAATTCCTTTTAGGGCTGATGAAATATACAACTGAAGTATGATATCATTATTAGTTTGTAATATTATTCACATAGTAGATGGAATCAATGTTTTGGTTTGTAACTAACTTGAGCATACGAGTTTTCTTAACAAAAATAATACAGCTTTTTCGATGTTATAGATTATCTTTATTTATAGGTTGTTTTATATTACGTCTAAATTTAAAAATCCGAAAATTAACCGAACCATATCGAAATCGAAAATAAACTGACGTGATTGGGACGGTTTCAAAATTTCAAATTTTGGTTAGATAAATTAGAATAATCAAAAAATTGATATAGTACAAAATTTTTAAAATAATCGAATGAACCGAACCATTGACACCTCTATTTGCAGGAACATAATTCACCATTATATATACAGTGTGAGTTTAGTAACAACTCAAAAAGTACTCTCAATGCATATATTTTTCTATTCATAATCACTCAAGAATGGTTGTGTTAACTATCCTTCTTGGTCGTTCAACCATTCTTTAAACATTTCATAGCCAATATTCTCAATGCATATATTTTTCTATTCATAATCACTTTTACTTTCATCATCTCTCTTTTTCTTTCAATCTACATCTTCAAAACTATAAGAATCCATGCCTTTATATTCTATTTTATATATATATATATATATATATATATATATATATATATATATATATATATATATATATATATATTCAAACACTGTTTAGTTTTATTTTGTGTTAACTATCCTTCTTGGTCGTTCAACCATTCTTTAAACATTTCATACCCAATATTCTTAATGCATATATTTTTCTATTCATAATCACTTTTACTTTCATCATCTCTCTTCTTCTTTCAATCTACATCTTCAAAACTATAAGAATCCATGCCTTTATATTCTTTTATACATATATATATATATATATATATATATATATATATATATATATATATATATATATATATATATATATATATATATATATCATTATTCAAACACTGTTTAGTTTTATTTTGTGTTAACTATCCTTCTTGGTCGTTCAACCATTCTTTAAACATTTCATACCCAATATTCTCAATGCATATATTTTTCTATTCATAATCACTTTTACTTTCATCATCTCTCTTTTTCTTTCAATCTACATCTTCAAAACTATAAGAATCCATGCCTTTATATTCTTATATATATATATATATATATATATATATATATATATATATATATATATATATATATCATTATTCAAACACTGTTTAGTTACCTTTCATTTCTCTACTAGTTTCAATTTTATATCAACTTTTTTAGCCCAAAAAAAGAAAAATATCAAGAGTATATAAATTTAGGTATAGAGCCTGTTTGGGTAAGCTTAAAAAGTTGCTTAAAAGTACATTTGTACCTTTAAGTAAAAACTGGGTGTTTGGTAACTAAAAAAACAGAATACTTATAAGCACTTTTGTAAAAGAAGCAAAAAGTAAGAAGTTAGGACTTCTCAAAAATGACTTATAAGTAACTTTTTACTTTTAAGCTACTTAAAATAAGTCCACCCAAACGGGGCCATAGTGTCATTGAAGGATTCTTTTCTTTTTTTTTTTTCTTTTTTTTTGATGTGTAAATATTGTATAACCCGACTTATATTCTTCCTATTTTGGTTGTTATCATTGTACACCGCCCTCCCTTACTTTTCATTGTACACCCTCACTGCTATTCTATTTTTTGAAAAACGGTAAGTTTTGAAAGGTATACACCAATATATTTGTTATTTATCAGTGTATACTATAAGAAGTATACTAGGTCGTTTGGTACAAAAGTGGTTAATCCCGGGATTATCAATTCCGAGATTAAAATTGGAACTAGAAGTGGGATAAATAAACCCATCTCCTACATGGGATTAGGTAATCCATGATTTTGGAATAAAAACTAATCCCAATTTAGCTAATCCCAACAACCAAACAAAGGATAACTATTATCCCAAATCTTATCCAAGAATTATAATCCCAATCCCTTATAACAAACGACCCCTAACAGTCTGCACTTCTATTTTTTCCTTGGCAATGTTACGTTCTAAAATAGTATACTCTAATTTTTCTATTATAAATGTACAACATTAAAGTATACAATATACTCTAACAGTATACAATGATATTTTTCACTTTGTTGATTGTATATTGTGAAATAGTATACTCTTATTTTTGTTATCACTACATACCTTTGAAGTATATTATATACTCTCTTCAAGAGTATGCACTGTTATTTTTCAATTTTGAAGAATGCTATATTTTAAAATATTGAAAACATCTCCACCTTGATGGCTACAATCTGTGTATTGTTTTTTCCGATTAGACGAAACATAACTAGTGGGTATAACTCAACAACTTGACAATATGTAAAACATAACTCTCATGGTGGCTAGTTTTCTTACACCTGCAACTTTTGCAAAATAGCCCTGAAGAGAGTTATTTTGTACAAATCAGCAATTAAGCGTTAACTTGTTTTATCCCAAGTTGCTAATATGTAAAATATTAGTCTGGATGTTGCTAGTTTGCAAAAATAAACAGCTCTAACTTTTGTAAACAGCCACAAATGGAAAAGGTGGTTCGATCATGATTGAACATCAAACGTGGGAGTTGGGACTACAGTTAAATTTTCTTGATGTGATGGATTGATATACTAACAATTACTACTAGTAACAAAGTTCATGGTATATAATAAAATGAAAGCAATCGTTTACAGTAGCTTAGTAAAGAGATTACGCGGGTATATATTACCTACAATCAGGAAAAATAAAAGTAACAATAAAACGAAAGACATGCAGCTTCAATTTGGTGAGCAGCGCCCACCACCTTTAAATTTTGTTGGCAAGGCATTAACTATTAGGTGAACGGTGGCGACTCTAGCTGAGGTGGTAATGTTGAACTTTCTGGTACATCAGGAACCAGTGGTGGTGCCATGAAAACAGAAGGTGGTTGATCAGGAACCACAGGCGATGGCAGAAAATTTTCTGGTGGTTGATCAGGAATCACTGGTGATGGCATAAAAGTGCTTGGTGGTTGATCAGGAATCAACGGTGACGGCAGAAAATTATTTGGTGGTTGATCAGGAATCACAGGCGGCTCATCTGTTGGCGGAAAGATTGGGACAAGTGGTGTAGCAGGAGGTAAATCTTGAGCTGGAGGAGGAAGAGTAAAGAATGGAGGTGAAGAAAATATTGGAACAAGTGGTGTAGCTGGGGGTAAATCTTGTTCTGGAGGCGGAAGATTAAAGAATGGAGGTGGAGAAAATATAGCGACAACAGGTGTAGCTGGGGGTAAATCTTGTTCTGGTGGAGAAAATATGGGAACAAGTGGTGTAGTAGGGGGTAAGTCTTGTTCTGGTGGAGAAAATATGGGTACAAGTGGAGCTTGTGGTGGAAAGTCTGGTTGTTGAGGTGGGGGGAGAGGAAAATCGGGTACCAATGGTGGAGGAGAAAATATAGGAACAGTGGGAGAGTCGTCAGCGTCAGGAGGGGACAACCAAGGGAAGACAGGTGTGTCATCTGGTGGAGGTGGTGAAGCGACTAGTGGTGGTGGGAAGATAATGAATGGAGGAGATTCTGGAGGAGGTGGAGAAGGAACTAAAGGTGGTGGTGGAATAGGTGGTGGAGAAGATGGGGGTGGTGGAGATGGAACTAGTGGAGGAGGTGGAGGTGCTGTGGGCGGAGATGGTGGAGGGGATGCTGGTGGAGATGGTGGAGGAGATGCTGGTGGTGGAGAAGAGACTACTGGTGGTGGTGATGGCGTTACGGTTGGTGGAGGAGAAGATACAACTGGCGGAGGTGATGGTGTAACGAGCGGCGGAGGTGAAGGTGTTACAACCGGGGGAGGAGATGGTGTTACTATGGTTGGAGGTGAAGGAACTAGAGGTGGTGGAGACGGTACAAGCGGTGGAGGTAGACCTCCCGGTGGAGGAGAAGGCAGAAGCGGAGGACGAAGTGGCGGAGTTGGGCGACGAGAAGGGGAAGGTTGCTGAAAAGGATTATTCCTAGAATTACGAGGGAATGGCCATTGACCACAACTTCCAAAGAGATATGAATATAAAGGATCACATGAACCCCGTGAAGATGAAGACCCTCTTGATCTTCTTCTTCCATTGCTTCTTCTGCTGCCACTGCTTCTCCTTTGGCTTGATCTTCTCTTCTCCTCTTCTACACTTTTCTTAGTTCTTGATTCCACTAATAGAGTTGAAGTAATCAAAAGCAAGGCTAACAAAGTCAGGGTAACACAGTTTATTTTCATCTCGATCCACTAGTTTTAATTTGTGTGTGTGTTATTGTATACCTCAAATCTAGTAGTAGTTCAATACGTGTCCTTCATTTTCTGTACAAAGTTACTCAATATCACAGTAGAGGTTCATATATTTATACAGGTTTAATATGTGACGTTATTCTCAGGAAATGGAATCTAGTAGTGGCACATAGACTGATCATAGACTGTTTAAATGCGCTCCATGCAACAACTGATCCAATGCTCCAGTAAATTAATGCATGGACAATCATGTCACAAATATCGATAAAATGTGGATTTGGCCGGAGTCTATCCATCAAGTTTAGCATTTTAAGGTTAAGGTGTGATACTAAAAGCTTGTGAGTCACTGAGACAACATGTGTATTTTAAGGATCATTATGAGCCCGTTTGGGTGAGCTTAAAAGTGGCTTATAAGCTTATAAGCTCATTAATATATATTGGGTAACTTAAAATTTTTTGAAACTTATAAGCCATAAGTGGCTTAAAAGCACTTTTTGAGAAGTTAGGAAATCCTAACTTCTCAAAAAGCGGCTTTTAAGTCACTTTTTGACTTATAAGCCACTCAAAATAAGCTCCTTATAAGCCCACCCAAACAGCCTCTATGTACTCATTTAGTTGTAGAAGGTACTGCAAAAAGAAAAATGACAGTTTGCTGTACAAGAGTTGGCAGAATAGGCGGCAATTGAATGTTAGAAATGTCTAGTAATATGTGCCATCTTTCAGCAAGACCAGATTGAATGTAAAAGAGATATACTCCAATGAACGTTTTTTAATGTTTGCATATGCCTATGTCAACTTTCCCGCCTCACATTTATTTCTCATGCAGGCCATGACAGAAGTAGAAGGATAAGGATACAAATAGGCCCAACAATCGATTGGCAAAAGTTGAAATTTTTAGTGAAAAGCTCTCTGTTTACATCTCCAATCAGTCCTTCCTGGGCTTTTGCCCCAGTTGGAGTAAGACCTTAGCATTTTGACCTTTCATAGTGGATCTGGATTCTCTAAGGTCAAATTCTAATAGCTCAATAGAATTGGTCAAGCTCAAATTTGTCATCAAAATGCTTTACCAGTTGCTAAAGACAAAAGAAGTGCACGTCGTCAAGTAGAGTAGATAATATGTAAATAAATATAATTCAAAACATTTCATTTGCTAATTAGTACTTGAACATTTTTGGTACTATAAGTTATTGTATGGAAATGATTATACACACTAATTCTGAAAAACCTTGTCTACAACAAATACTTCGCATAATGTCAAGAAATGACTGAATTGAGAGATTGGCTACCATGTAGGAGTCTTTAGATGGGCCAAACTTGGAATATAGAGAAGAAGGGGAGATCTCTTTTAACATGGTTTAACAAAAACGGCCTTTAGACGAAAATTTTGTTCAACGCCTATTAATGACGTGTGTTCTCCCTCGCTCTCGTTCCAAACTAAATTACCTTGAAGTCTTGGCAGCACAATATTTGCCATCGATCCTTTCCACCCGTATCCAATTAAATTGCCTTGAAATTTTAGAAAATAGATAACACTTGTCCTCGACCCCTTCCCTCCTCTCTACCCAAATTACTTTGTAATCTTGGCAAATAGGTAACACTTGCACTTGATCCCTTCACCCCCCTTCTCCCAACTAAATTACCTTGAAATTTTCGTAAATAGGCAATATTTTCCCTTGACTTCTTCACCCAATCTCCCAGCTAAATTGCCTTGAAGTCTTGGCGAGAGAACACTTGCCAAGCTGGATGTCATTTATTTAAAACTATGGAAAACGGAGGACAAATTCTCAAAGCTGGTCAAATTTGGGTACAGCAGGTGAAACTTTCTGCAGAAGAAGCCCAGTTAACTGGTGTGCCAGAGAGGAACGTAGGATCAGGTAACCAAGCATATGGAACAGTTGGAGTTGTATATTGTGATTCGTGGGGATTAGATATTAATAAAATTTAAGAAATGTATGTCTTCATTTTCTTGTTGTTTTCCATTGAAATGTGTAATAATATTTGAATTTTGAATTCATTTTGGAAGCTAACTCCTATTAAATTTCAGATTTCAAAGCTTCAGAATAATAAGATACGCAATTGACAAAACTAAGCAATTCTTCACAAACCAAGGTAGTAAAATGACAAAATAGCCGATACGCGCGTGGGAACAAAACTATACACAACAAGCATGCTTGTTTTATTTTGTTTTATTAAGCTCTTCTTTTCTTTTTCTTTTTTTCTTGTATTTTCATTTTCAGAATAAGGTAACGATCTCCTGCAGTCCAGCTTGCTTATTACTCGTAGTTATTACTGTTATATTTTGTCGTTCCATAATTTTACAATTATTGAAAAAAGGCAACATCATTGATCTACAATTATTGCTAAGTTATGAGGTCTAAATTCTAATTATTGTATATATAACGGATTTGAAAGAAAGCAAGCTATGTGGCTAGACTATTTATTATTTTATAAAGCTATGGCTATAGTTTAATGAATATATTGAGCTTGACCATTCAATTGAACTATTAGTTTAACACTATTACACCATTTAAATATCAATTACAGGTAATTTCCTATAACAAGCATGCTTTGTACCTCATATGTATTAAATGACCCGTTACAACACATATTAAATACGGATATGCAAAAAAATTACTATATCCACGATGATTTCATGCTTTTTGTTATAGTTATTTTTCTTTGAAAACTGATTTTTCATTAGTTATATTGTACTCTGTTCTTTATAACTGCATTTTCTATAGTATTTAAAAAATATTCGGACAAATAATATCATTTTTGTAAGGTGTATGAAAATAGATATTTTTAACAATTCATTTAGTACTACACTAGAAAATTGGAGTGGGCGCAAATACAAGATATAATGTGTATGGGCTACTATTTTGTATAACTAATACGAACGCAGCGCATATTTAAGTTGCCAGCAGTCAGCAGCTGTTGTTCTTGTGGATTATGAGGCATGCTTGTCGTCTTTCTTCAAATTCCACTTACTACTACACAATAGTCAATTATGCATCTTTCATTAGTCTTCCTATTTTCATTTTTTTACTTTTTTTATTGAGAAGAGGAAATGGAGTAAAATGAAGGCTCCTGCTAAGAGAAGGAGAAAGGAAATGTGTGAAAATTAATACTCATCCGTTTCAATTTAAAGGAAATTTTTTAAAATTTGTGGTTTAAAATAAGGCATAGATGTTTGTGCCGTAAATCGTTTTACTAATGGCAAAACTGTAATTTTAAAGTTAAATTTTTACCAAATTTAGAATGATGCTGTCATTTTTTGGGAACAGACTAATAAGAAAATGTTGCTAAATTGAAACGGAGATAGTACTATTTACATACACCTAAAATAGGAGCAATAAGACAACACTCATTCGACTAACTAATTTTGAGGTCAACCTAGATAAAACTCTCTCTCTCTTTAGTCTTCGCTCCTTTATGGAGAAATGATTCATGTGAGACACTTCCCAAAGTCACATTGAGCTTGAAAAAAGAAATATATAAAACAAATCTATTTGACTTTGGGAAAATAAATTGATTTAGTCAATAATTATGATGTGGAGGGAATAGTGATGGTTACTTATTAGGCAAATCTTACTGCTAAAAAGTGAAGTAAATAACCCCGTTAAACCCTTGCATAAACGTTATAATTGGACAGACTGACAGTAGTAGTATTACCATTACGGTTTGGTTATGCTCCAAGTCCATATTGATGAATGATGACTAGTACCATTGTATAATTTGCAATTAGAGAATCCTTTTCTCCTTAAAATGCAAGGGAGGAATGAAAGTGAATGGGATTAATTAAGTAGATTTAAGCGATAATGCGTTAGAACTAATACTAATAATTAGTGGGATCCATTCAAAAGGAAGTGATTATGCATTTTAGATCCAGAATGGTACTCAATTATGAACTATCACTATCAAATCAGATCCTATTAATTATGTTTAAAGTTTAGAAGGTTATGTGGTTAGCATTTCTTTTTTCTTTTGTCTTTCAGATATAGTAGGAGTTAGTTTAGAACAATATAATTTCATCTAATTATTATGTACTGAAGTATTAGTATTTCATTTGAATTATGCTATTCAAGATACACTTTCTAATCTTCATTGCTTAAATGCTGTGTTTATTCAAATTTTAAGCATAAATTGTGTCACTATCACTTTTCCAAATCCCCAACAAGCAGAGTCCACTCTCCCAGTAATTAAAGGTCCCCACTATCACAATCTCCTATAATACGTGAATTTCTTAACTCTTTAAAAAGTATTTTCAACTTTTCATAACTGCCACGAGATTCTTGTGTCTCTCTTTTCCCTTGCCTTTTTAGCTTTTCCATTCCATCTTTACAAAAATGAAACTTACTTTTTCCTTTTCCTTCACTCACTGACCCTCTCTCTGCCACAATCTTTTGTCCCTTTCTTGCATTTTTAACATACATACCCATTAACATCTCTATTATCCACATTTCAATTTTCAAAACTTTTAAACACTTTAACTTTATGCTAAAACAAGAGTTTTTTGATCAAATTTAGTCATTTTTTGTGACATTTTGAAGAAAGGAAACAATGAAAGTTGTGATTTTGATTATACCCATTTGGGTTTTGATGAGTCCTTTCTACTCAGCAGCAGCTCCTGTTGATGTAGTAAAGCCACTGCCTCCTATTTCAGACCCAGTTATTCCTACTGAAAAAGGACCCATTTTTCAAATTCCTTCTGATAAGGATGCCACTTCTCCTGGTAATTTTCAACAATGCCTAAACCCCTCTATTTTTTTTTTAGTTTGTCACTTTTTTTGAATCATGGGATTTGGATCTTTTTCTCATTCTTGATTGTTTTATGTTAATATAAAATGTCTATTTGAAATGCTTTGTGCACCGGACTGCCCTATAAAATGTGTGGTCTGTGGGTGTATTTAGTACAATTATGCTGAAATTAGTCAATGTAGATAGGAATACTTGCAATTTGATACTTTACAGAGATGTTACTCTCATCTTCACTTCTTTGAAATGATATACCTTTTCATTCCTGGCATAATGATGGTCTCAAGAAAAGTTCAATTAAAAATGGAACTCTACAGAAATAGCTGTTCTAGTCGGGATATATAGATTATACACATGTTACACATGGAATATACAGGCTCATATCTTGATTTGCTTCGTTAGAATTAGTTTCTATTTTTGTAGTTGTAGTTTTCAAGCTCATTGAATCTTATCTTATTTTTGAATCAGGAGCTGCTGAGTTGAAAGTAGTTCACCACCAGGATTTAAATAAAAGAATTTTGATTTCACTTATTGTTGCATCAATCCTCCTTGCTGGAATTCTGCTATTTTCGACTTGCTTTTGGATATACAGAGTGAAAAAGTTGAAGAAATCTGCTGATAAAAGCCATCAGAAAGCAGGTAAATTTGTTATCAAGAACACACTGCTATTGATAGATGAGTAGTAGTTTCTATTGATCATGCATTTCTGTACATTCAATTTCATTCTGTTTTACTTATTCAATTTTATAACGTAGAACCTGTAAAGGGGCTTTCTTGGGGTCCAATAATGGCCAAGTTCCCTTCTTTGAAAGTTGCGGGAAGAAAAGGAATAGTTTCTGTCATCGAATACCAGTCGTTAGTAGCTGCAACCAACAATTTCCAGGAGCAAAATGTTCTAGGAGAAGGTAGATTAGGATGTGTGTTCAAAGCTCAATTCAACAATGACGTCCATGCAGCTGTTAAAAGAATTCGTGGCCAGGAACAGGACGCTGAGAAAGAATTTGAGGTAGTCTGATTGATTTTGACACGAGATGTATCTGTGATGGTAAATAATTGGTACTAAAACTCATCTCTGATTGAATTTCAGAACGAAGTGGACTTGTTGAGCAAATTTCAGCATCAAAATATTATTTCGCTTCTTGGGTACTGCATTCATGGCGATGCACAATTCTTGGTGTATGAAATGATGCAGAATGGATCTTTGGAATTTCAATTGCATGGTAAAAACTACTCCATTTTTTCAGTATCAATATGCTATCTAAATTGTTCTCCATTTTCCATAATTGAGTTGGCCTGCTTGATCAGGACCTCCTCGTGGATCAGCTTTGAATTGGCATCTTCGGATGAAAATTGCATTGGATGTGGCTAGGTATGTTATGTTATAATTTATTATTGCTAATTCTATCGTTATCCCCTGATCAGTTGTGCGTTTTGGAAGCTAATAGTATAGTTATGCTGTTTATATTGACCAGGGGTCTAGAATACCTCCATGAGCGCTGTAACCCCCCTGTAATCCATAGAGATCTCAAATCGTCTAATATTCTAATAGATTCCAAATTCAATGCAAAGGTAAACTAGCAATATATCACAAAATCTCAAATGCTCCTGCTCAGCAATCTTTTCGTATGGTTTGATTTGTCTAACTCAATCTATTTTTACTTGATCAGCTTTCTGATTTTGGCCTAGCTATAGCTGGATGGAACTTAAACAAGAGCAACGTAAAACTTTCAGGAACTCTGGGATATGTGGCTCCAGAGTACCTCTTAGATGGTACGTGAGACTTCGTATATTTTCATAATCAGCTAAATGAAATGTTGCTGATGTATCATGTCTTCCGTTTTGTGTCATAGAAGTATCTCGCAAGCATGTTCCTCTCTTTGCTCCTCTGATTAGAAAAGATTCCCCCCCTCCCCCTAGAATTCATACATCCATGTGCAAAACATATCCGAAGAAGCACATCATCACTGAGCTCCTGCCTTCAGTTTAGAATTCGAAGAGTGGAACCCATAGCAGAAAGATGTAGTCTCTATTGATATATTTGATTTATCATCAATAAGATCATATGAAGGGCATAAGTTTCTTGTTTCTGCTTACGAACTCCTCATCTCTTCTCAAGTATGATGAGTTTGATTCGTCGGGATATATCTAATTTATCATCAATTAGATTCCTATTTCTTCCTTTTTTTTTTTTTGGGGGGGGGGGGGGGGGGGGGGGTACTCTCAAATAAAGAAAGCAAATGACTCTTTTTTGCCTCTCTCCTCAACAAAATTAACATCCTAACCAGAAGTATGATAGTAAACATTCTTGCCCTTGTGTTTTTGCTGCATTTCAGGGAAATTAACTGATAAGAGTGACGTCTATGCTTTCGGCATTATACTTCTGGAGCTTTTGATAGGGAGAAGACCAGTTGAGAAACTAGCAGGAGCTCAGTGCCAATCTATAGTCACATGGGTATGTTGTGCAACAGCTAGTCTAGTCTGTCTTTAGTGTTTGTTCCATAATCTCTTTATGAGTTCATGGGATGCTTATGTTAAAGTAATTCCATGACCTGCAGGCAATGCCACAGCTTACTGACAGGTCCAAGCTCCCTAATATCGTTGATCCTGTCATCAGAAACAAAATGGACCTCAAACACTTGTATCAAGTATGTGCACCCAGCTCTTTTGTTAAGTTATTATCTCCATTTTACTGCTTTAACTTACAAAATCAAGACGGATGATTTGATAGGTTGCTGCTGTAGCCGTGCTGTGTGTACAACCAGAACCAAGTTACCGACCACTGATAACAGATGTCCTGCACTCTTTCATTCCCCTTGTACCAATTGAGCTTGGTGGGTCCCTCAGAATTGCAGATCCTGCACTCTCGAGTAGTGCATAACAATATGATCAGTTGTTTCGTGCGGAGTTTTCCTTGGCTACTCTTAGTGTTACTTGTGCTCACGCAGAACTGGTAACTGAATGAACATAACCTTGACCGTTTCTCTTCTTTTCCGTTTCTTTGGTCCGTTATTTTTCTAATGCAATTTTTTCTACGAAATTAGAGTAGGAATACTCGCGAAAAGAAAAATTATGCTGTGTATATTATAGTTGTAAATTTAAGGTAGCAAAAGCTCTTTTTCTTCAGGTTTCCTCAAGTTTTCGGCCTTTCATGGTTGCTTTTTGTAGTAAGAGGAATATTTCGTGTATGCTTCTACTGTAAAGGACTAAAGATTGACTTATGAAGTATTTCAATATTTGTGCATCCAGACCTTCCTGTTCTCCTTACTTCTTTGTCCAACATTAATACCTCTCATGATTAGCTGGCCATGCTCTTTTGAGGTCTTTTTCTACTACTTGCTGGCAGACGGTTGTAGCCCACCTTTTACCTCTCTTTTTTCCAACTACTTGGGCTTCACGTGCTGAGTTTCATGCATAACCTGGCAGATAAGATGAAAAAGGTTGCCTCTCACTCAAGCAGTTGACTTTTTATTTTGGTTTCATCTTATTTGCCCTTTTGGCCTTTCTTTACCTCCATTAAACAAGAGAAGTGTACGTATTATGGACGCCCACCATGTGTAGCATGGCCTACTATTTTTGTGGATCTGAGACTTAAAACAATGATTGCATGTGCCACTCTAACCATGCTAAAAATGACAAAGCCATCCTTTTTAAAGGAAGGGTTCTTTCTCATCAGCTACTTGTGCTGATTAGACTGAATTGAATCTTATATATCAGGTCCAAACACACAATGTGTGCCTAACCAGACATCATGAACTGCATTCTTAGCAATAGAGCAACGCCCAGGGTTATTAAGAGATTTTGTCACAGGAATAAATGGGTCTCTCAAAGGTACAAGCAGAGAATTGTAAAAATTTCGCCCAGCAGCCACTTTTAACACTGATATTTGGTTTGAGGTCACTATTTTCTTTGGTCTTACACTAGAGGCCACTTTTGGGCCTTTACTAATATTGACTTAAGTTCTGATAATTGACTGAAGTTCAGTCCATACAGCCCCTGGACTGAAGTTCCACCTTTAAGGACTGAACTTCATACCATATGGACTGAAGTTCCATCTTAAGGACTGGACTGAACTTCAGTCCATATGGCCCTGGATTGAAGTTCAATCTTTAAGGACTGAACTTCAATCCGGCCTCTGGACTGAAGTTCTATCTCTTTAAGCAAAAGTGGCCACAAACTAAATGTTTTGATATTAATGGCCTGTGCCCAAAGACCAGTGGCAAAAGTGACTTTCGTGCACTTTCCCCGTAGAAATTAGCTCATGGTGGGCCTGAATGCCCTGCTGTTTTTGTTGTCTCTGTTGTTTGTCCAGATTAGTTTTGAAATAACGTTTTATAACCAATGTTTTTTGGTGAAATGGAATTAACATCTGAAAGTGACGAAAAAGAATATCCAGCTCAATTTGTCTTTGATAATCACGTGATACAATTTTCTACGCATCTTTTAAGTGAAGCATTCACATTCAGAGAGACAATTCTATCATCATATTTCCTAGTTCGAAGATTCTCTTCAAGGAAATTAGTGTCATATAGTAAGCTTGTATTCTTGTAAATTTCAGTCACAGCAACTGGCTTTCATTGTTAAATCAGCCGTATTTTATTCAAGTACAATTTCCTAGTTCCCCGACCCCGAACCAATGTTAAATTAAGAACAATTAAAATAAATTCCTGATTGATCGACGACGCACTAAGGAGTTTATTGTTTGCATATAAGATTCCATCCTTAAAGTAATTTGTACATCGTTGTCACGGCAATATCTAAGGATGTCTACATTAAACACAACAGTACTATAAAACTATACCCTATTTTATAAACCATTCCACCTTATTTCTGCTAATTCTTCTGTTTCAACACCTCTGGCACCAAAAAAAAAAAAAAAAAAAAAGAGAAGGTGAAGGAAACAAAAGCAACAAGAAAGTAAAGGAAAATTCAGGGGGTATATATGCTGTAAAATCATGGCGTTCTCAAACTGGATATGCAGTCGCAATACTAAAAATATGTTTGTGAAAATTGTACATCCAGGAGGTCATGTAGAACTACATGACAGGCCTGTTCTTGCTGCTGAGATAATCAACAGAAATCCCAAGTGTTGGGTTTGTCATCCGAGCGTTTTCCAGCAGCCATGGGCTATTTTGCCACCAGAAACTACCCTCATGCCTGGCCAAAAATTCTATGTTGTGCCCATTGGCACCATTAAAAGACTTCAATCCCTTGCGTTGAAGTCATCTCCAGCTCTCTTTCATAAAATTCAGAAACAATCAAGTCTTAAAGAAAACACAACAGAAAATCAAGAAGGCAATTTTTCTAACTGCTGGTTGTTTCATAGAAATTCACCAAAGAATTCTGAGTTAGCTTACTCTTCTTTGAGACAAGAAAACAAAGATGGACAATCACAGGACGATAATTGTTTTACGTGTTTGCTAACTGGGATTAAGATAAAAGGTGGTAGTCATGGGGATGTGATCAGTACTGAAACAAGATCATCAGACACCAGCTTGGGATCTTCGGAAACAAATTTTCTGAATAGAAATCAAAGAACCGTTGATTCAAATGATACAACGGGAGTTTCACCAACCAGACTTTCATCTTTTGATCAGTGGCAACCCAGTCTACAAAGCATTTCCGAAGAATGATTAAATCTTTGCAAATACAAAAAATTATCAATCGTGATGTTTTCTACCATTTGCTATTGTGTCTGTACATTATTTATGTGTATGAACCTGAAAAGGAGACATGATTTAACGTTGCTCATTAAATTTTGGAACCGCATGTTCCTAAACTCCCTTCTTAGTGCGTTATATCTCACTAATGTAATTTTCGCAACTATAGAACAAACGGAATATAGATTAAGTACTAGGTAATTTTCTTTGCTTAAACATAAGAGTATGAGAGAAGTTGAATATGAAACCGATGTCTGATCTTTAATTGGTAAATCAAGTAACTGAGGCCAGAAATTTATAGACATCAACTTTAATTAATTAGATGGAGTACTAGCTTATTAACTTTCTGCCTTCCATTCAGTTAATCTGCCAAACTTTCTGTAACTAAATTTTCGATAAATAAGATCCTAAATAGATGCACCAAATTCTGGACCAAGTCTAAAGACTGTGACGCTGCAACTCCCAAGTCCCAGCTAAAAAATATAACAATATACTCTATCTATCCCAATTTATATCGCATGCATTTCTTTTTAGTCTGTCAAAAAAGAATGGCACACTTTGTTATTTAACAAATTTTATTAGTACTTTTTCTATTTTATTTTTGTTGGGTTTCACTACTTTAAAATTTAGTACCAACTTCTATTTCTTAAACTCCGTATCGAATCAAATTACACCACATAAATTGAGACGGTGGTAGTAAAAGAAGAAGTATAAAGTTATCCATTTGTGTGGCGTAAAGTTTTTCATTTTCTCACAAGATTTGGAGGTATCTGGAACATAATGGAATATGAAGAAGCTTCTCAAAGAGTTGTTCAGCGGCTTAAAGGAGAATATAGAAAGGATATTATGGTAGAAAAGGAAGTTGATAGCAGCAGAGGAGGAGGCAACTTAGACTCTGCTCCCCCAATTGTCCATGTCAATGACACAGTATCCGACCCCAATACGGCTCGCCCCCATGGTGTTGATGGGTCCGTCATCATCAATGAAAACTCCAAAAATGGTACGTTTTTTTAAGTTTTGAAACCTCCGTTCTTAAGAGATAAATGAAGATTTTTATATTTATGATCATAAACAAACTGGTTATAGATATGTCTATAAAAAGTGTCTCATAGGTGAAATTAGAAGTTTTTAGATAGTTTGAGTTACTAGATTCAATATTGATAATCTAAACATATTAAATAAGTTTCTTACGATGGAAATAAAGTTTTGAAATTGGATCAGAGCTACTAGATTCGGCCGCTCCTCCTCTTTCCACTCTAGCTCCGCCCCTAAAAGTTAACGACAATAGTAACGATATCTTCTATGTATAAGTTATAGTAAGTGCTAGTCATTGAAGTTAACGACAATAGTAACGCACTTATAACTTATACATAGAAGATGTCGTTACTATTGTCGTTAACTTCACTGACCTGAAAAACATTGATTCAAATCAATATCCTGAAATTGCATTTCAAAATATTCATAGATGTAATATACTAAGTTATTTCAAAATGTCAGAGCACCAATGGAAACCTAAATATTTATTACTCCTATAACTTTATAGAAATGTGGTGTAATATGAATAACGCCAGTTGTTACCATAGTAGCTGCATGCATGAATCAAAACGAATAGTACTAATAAGTGGAAAAAGTATGGTTAGTTTTTCTAATATAAGCCTATGCTTTTGTTATCTCTATTAAGGTACTCTAAATCAGGGCTCCGCTAAATCACATTTGTACGAGATTTGTGCAGTAAATCATTGGAAAACACCTTTATTTGAATGTTGCAATGAGCAAGGTCCAGATCACCTTAAGTTGTAAGTTCATTCCTCATTCCAATTAAAAGAAATCATACTATAGTTCTCTGTTATTGTCAGCTTTGATTAATTTTTAAACGTATAATGAGTAGTGATAACGAGAAGCTAAATGCAGGTTCACCTTCAAGGTAATTATGGAAATAAGAGGAGCTCGTACAACAAGTATAGAGTGTATGGGGAATCCACATCCAAAGAAGAAAGCAGCAGCAGAGAATGCAGCAGAAGGAGCACTGTGGTTTCTAAATCGAGCTGGTTATAGATTGAAGAAGTACTGAATTAACGTCCTTTTGTTTTTTTCGTTGGGTTGGAGGGTTGGGGGCATATGTATAGATCAGTGATCACTTACTTAACTGTAAGTTTTGTAATGACTTAAATTTATTTCAACTGCAAAAGGATGCAAATTGCTCAAATCAAGATTTAATCTTAAGTCCGAAAGGTTACATGCATGAAGATAGTATTGTAGTAGTACTTATTTAAGGCGCCAATACATAATGTGCTTACACTACTTAGTACTTGTGATCATGGGCGGATGTGGGGTAGAATGTGCGTTCGGCAAAACCCAATAACTTTGGCCAGAACCCCAAATTTATTTTCTTTTGTAAGGGTAAGTAGGGATATGAAAATAGTGTAAAGGAAAACATAAGGAGGCTCTCACTTCAAGCAGTGCAGAATGGAGTTGCAACCAGTGAAAAATGGAGATACATCTCAAATCCTTGTAAAAATTGGTTCAAGTCAGTACTTACAGCATGTTTATTTTTCTTTAAACATAAATTTCAGCGAAGTGAATTTAATTTGCTCGTTAATGGGATTCTGTCCTAGTGGAATGAAAAGTATGGATAATTTTACAGAGAGGATTTATGGCTTAACCTGCCGCACTAAGCAAACATAATAACCAAAATGCTGCAATTTCCAAATCAGGCTAACCATTAAAATAGTTAAAACTAGTAGAATACTAATACAAGCTAAAAGCAAAACTGTCTAGTTCTCTTACGAGACCTCTGCTCTCTGACCTTCTTTCTCTTGATTATTCTTAGGTCATATCAACATCACTATCAACAATGAAAGGAAGGGAAAGCGGGGACCTAGAAACAGTTCTCTACTTCTTATTGCCAACTCCTCTTTATTTCAACTTGTGAAAGTTGCCGTCTGCTCCACTAAACTGTGTAATGTTGCTGAATTGTGTTAATGTCAAGTCCCTTGAGCTTCACCACTGATTCCACATGCCCCTTAAGAGTATGGATCTCTCTTAACCTATTAACAAATGCAAAAGAATAGAAAAGAAAACAGTTACAAGTCATTACAAAAAAAATATACCCCTGCAACATGGATATCAATCAGAAGTACCGCGCAACTTCAGCACGCCTTTTGGCCTGTTCAGCAATTTCTGACAATTCCTTGTAGCTTTTGTTGTCAAACATCTGTGAAGAATTAGGAGGGTGGAGTCCGTGCAATGTGCGTTGAGCCAAAGCCCATTGTGCTTCTCTTTTTCCCCTACCATAATCCTTCTTGTTTGTGAATGCAACCTGCATGGTGTGATCAAGGAGGAGATGGTCATAAACTTGTTAGATGATAAATATTTTGACAGGAATGTTGATCTGAAATACCTTGTTTTCGATCATATTATTCCAGGCCCTGCCACTCAGAACGTATCTGATGGCGAATTTGAAGAAGTCCAGAGGTATGTAGAAAATAATACTGTAAAGCCAAATAACACCAGCCCAACCCCAACCAATACCGTGCATCCTAGCAAACTTCCAGTTTGCATATACTGCAATTAGGGTGGCAATCTGAGAGACATAATAAGCATTAGATGTGAAGGAAACTACGAGTATAAGACAATTCAACTTCACTGCTAATTTGGTTCTGGAATCTAACTTACCAGCTGTGCTACAACAAAAGCACCCAGCAGAAAGAGACCAGGACGTTCTACATAAGACCAACTCCTCGACCTTGTCACAAAAATGAGTGCCTGACTAACGATGCTGACTTGAAGATATAGTGCTGCATTGAGCTCGTACTCATTGTCTCTAATCGATCTTACTCCAAACTTGTCCTGCAAATATATACCAAGTTGAAGGAGGAGATGGGGTTTAAAAGTATTCAGTGGATCGATAAGCAACACGAGATAAAGTTCAAGCAGCATGAATGGCGTGCAATACTACTACTAACATTTCGAATTATATTGTTTGTTGATTAAGTAGTGCATGAATTGCTTACACTGAAGAAATTTGACTGGTGAGCGGCCCAGAAGAAGATGACAGTCATCACAGCTAAATATGTCCCAAGAACTATGCCAGTAGCAAATATTTCTCTCAGTTTCCATGAGTCGGGCATGGGTGACGGCTTCACCCTGTCTTTAGATATTGTCATGATGGTCCCATCATTGAGAATGGCAATAATAAGAACCATGAAAGGTGAGAAATCAAATTTCCAGATTAGTGCAATGAGCGCAAAGCCGAGCACGATTCGGATGGTTATAGAAACAGCATAAATAGTATAATTCTTCATCCTTTGAAATATGGCTCGGCTGGTTAAAACAGCGCACACAATCACACTTAATCCTTCCTTTGTGAGAACAATGTCAGATGCACTACGGGCAGCATCAGTAGCATCAGCCACAGCTATGCCTATATCTGCCTTCTTCAGTGCAGGAGCGTCATTCACACCATCTCCTGTCATACCACATATATGCTTTCTTTCTTGGAGCTTCTTCACAATCTCATATTTGTGCTCTACATAGAGTTCCCACAATGTCGGGCAAATACAAATAAGTCAAAGAATGTAAATAAACTCAGGAGGATGGCTTACCAAGGATGGAAACAGTTAGTTACCTGGAAAGACACCAGCAAAGCCATCAGCCATTTCAATGAGTTCTTCCACAGGGAGGTTAGCAATACTTTCATCCTTGTGCTGTCCCAGTAGGGAGGAAGAAGGATACATGTTTGTCCCCATACCAAGCCTGCGACCAGTCTCCTTGGCTATGGAAAGCTGATCACCAGTTATCATTTTTACATTAACACCAAGGACAAGGGCGCGCCTAATTGTCTCTGCACTATCATGCCTTGGAGGGTCAAAAAGAGGCAAGAGACCTACAAAGAGCCAAGGCCCTCCCGGACTTTCCTTTGTCTTCTCTGGTACTGTCTGTATTCAAAAAGAACCATCCACTTGTTTCAATTTGATGCAGAAATAACAATACAATACTAGAGACTTTGCTTGAAATTTCACCTGTTGAGCCACAGCAAGAGAGCGAAGACCACGATCAGCAAACTTGTCAATGATGGAGTGGACTTTCCTCTGTACATCCTCGTTTAGGCCACAAAGCTCAATAATCTGGTAAAAGAATCCAAATGATCAAGCATATAACCAACTCTGTTATAAACAGAGAGAAGCGTCAAGTCATCACTTACCTGTTCAGGTGCACCTTTGCTAACCCTATGCCAATTTCCATTGGAGTCTATGTAAGTAATAGCTGTGCGCTTGTCGACAGGGTTAAAAGGCAGGAAGTGCACTTCTTGGATTCCAGCTCTAGCCTAGAGAGTACAAACAGGTATAAGTAAGTTGGTGCACTTCTCTAATGATGAAAGTTGCAACTGATGCCTGTCAAAGTGCAGGGATAAATTTGCCTCTAGCATCCAATACATGAGAAATAATAGAAAATATGTTTCACAAGAAAAAATTCCAAAACACTGCAGAAAGGAAGGGTAACTGATAATACAACATTAGTTTCCTACTTTTAATTACTACCTCCTTGGCATCCGCCAGCATTCCCACAATACAAGCATCAATAGCATCCTGGTTTTCAACCCTTGAAGCTCTGGCCCCAAGAAGAATAACAGTATCTTGGTCAATGTCCTTAGCAAAAACCTGTAGCACCCATCCGCAGGAAAATAATCTAGTTAGTGAAACCCTGTTGCACCCATTAAATACCTGAACTTTGTGTTAACTCACCAACCTCGATTAAGTTTTTGTCTACTTGAAGCTTGTTTAGTGTAAGAGTTCCTGTCTTGTCACTACATAGAACATCCATTCCAGCCATCTCTTCTATAGCAGTCATCCTCTTGGTGATGGCACCTTGCTCTGACAACTTGTGGGATCCAATTGCCATAGTGACTGATAATACAGTAGGCATGGCAATTGGAATTCCTCCAATGAGAAGAACAAGCAGATTGTCAATTCCATCTCTGTACTTCCGGTGCTGAATAGGGTACATCACGAGTATCTCGACGATGATTCCAATAGCAATGGAGCATATGCAGAAGTTTCCAATTGCTGTCAACACCTGTCAAAAGTATCTATAAATCAGCTGGAAGATAAAAGATGGTGAAAGTCTTATGGAGTTAGTTCAGACATGCTTTCGGACCACCAAATATAAGACCAATTTGTCAATAATTTTAAAAACTGTTCAAGCAAACAGCAGAGAAAAACTTTGCTGGTCAACTTTCTAGGAACAAGGTTTGTTCAGCTCTTGACAGGAAATCCAAAATCAGAATTCAGAATGACAAATGTCAAATTTTTACCTTCTGGAAGTGACCAACATTATTGGTGCTATCAACAAGGTGAGCAGCTTTCCCAAAAAAGGTGCTGATTCCAGTGGCAATGACAACAGCCTCAATTTCACCTTGTTTACAGGTGGAACCGGAGAACACTCCCTCGCCTGGGTGTTTTGTCACGGGTAATGACTCACCAGTGAGAGCAGATTGATCAATCTTGAGAGGATCTCCATCAAGGAGACGAGCATCTGCGGGTACGATATCTCCCAGCTTGATACTGATAACATCTCCTGGTACGAGGACCGCTGCTTCTTCCTCTTTCCAGGTACGATCTCTCAACACCTTTGGAGGAAACAAACTTGGATAAGAACGACAAAGAAGGCAGAAAATTCACTAAAGGGATCCGTTCTATTTTCTTTGTTATTTAGTTACCTTTGTCTTGGGAGCAAGGCTCGCCATCAGGGCTGCTGCAGCATTGCCTGCATTGTTTTCTTCAATGAAGCTGACAGTGGAGTTGATGAAAAGCAAGCACGTGATACCAAGGAAATCTTGCCAATCTGGAGGCCTATTCTGCATTTGGTCATTGCAAGCAATAAACCTCAGTGACAGATACATATTAAAAACAGTACTAAAAATGTATACGGAGTGGGAGTGCATGAATTCTTTTAGACTGAGAACTAACCTGTCCATTTGCCAACACAATGGCAATGATAGCAGCAGCTTCCATGACCCATGACAACGGGTTCCACATGAAACCGAAGAATATTAAGATCTTGTTCTCCTGTTCCATTATGGGGATTAAAAGATGAGACATCCCTATTCTAATCACCATAGAGCAGAAAGAGGAAAATAAAAGCAATAAAGATAAGAAGGTTTGCCTTTTTCTCCTCAAGTTTGTTTGGGCCAAAGACTGCAAGCCTTCTCTGTGCTTCATCAGATGACAATCCCTCCTTGGAACTTACCAATATCCTAAATACATCATCCACTGGTATTGTTTCCTGCATATCATAAAATTAAGCTCTAGATTAATATCATAAAAAGTAGATCTAATTCTCTTATCTGATTCTATTGAAAGACACTGCCTTACTTCACCATTACCATCTACTATCATAAACCATAAGCACTATTCGATTAACGAAAGCTACACATCTACTTATCTTTGTTTGAAATATTAGAGATAGATCAATTTCTGTAATATGCCTGAAGGCTGAAACACATGTATGTAGAAACTATTTTCTGGGCAACAAAATCCATTTTTAACATGTTCATACAACAACATTATACACATACACGCGTTACTATGCAAATAGGGCAAATTTTTCAACTTTTTTCTGGGCAACAAGATCCATTCTTAACTAGTTCATACAACAATATAATACATACATGCAAATAAAAATTATACTATGCTAAATAGGGTAAATCTATTTTCTTGTATATAAAATTCTAGTGAAGTGGCAAAGACCTTCAAATATTATGTGTGACACACGTGTAGCGGCTCATTACGAGACAGATCAACTTTTTTCTTGTAATGATTCCTGAGGAGGAAACTATATATACATATCGTGCATGCAATAGTATTGTGCATGTTCATATTTATGTGAACAAACTATAGAATATAATGCAGTAAAAATAACAAAGAAAAATCGGGGTCGTACCAGATCAATATTCTCCTTCTTGATATCATCCAAACTGATGGTTCCCTTCTGATCCTCCATTTTTTCACTCTATAACACCTACCACTAACACACACACACAATATCAGCTACGACTACACACACAGAGTCTCTCTATTCAGGGAATGTAACCATTCTTGATTTATGATTTCTTGGCAGAGTAAAAAACTTATTATGAATGATGAAGTTTGTGCTCATGAGACTCGCTCTCCTTTTATATTACGTTATTATGTAACACATGCATAAAAACGTCACTATAATTCTAATTATAATAAGTTGCGGATTTTTAGATTACATTTGAGATAAGTTGCGGATTTTTAGATTACATTTGAGATATTGAATTGAATTAGTACTCATTGTAGTATAGTACAACAAGGAGTCTCACTCGTGTAACATTATTTAACTTAATTACTAACGTGTCAAATATGTTGATCTGGTAAAAAGAGTTATAAACCAGAGTAAGTAGTGATTTACTCTCAGCCAAGTATCCTCAACCAACCAAAATTAGCGGTATTAGTAACCCTCCTCTAAAACAAAACAAATATATCAAAATCTTAATCCAACGGTTAAACGAATTTCATCAAATTTGTAAATGTTGAGAATAACGTCCTTATGAAATGGTATTATATATTTTAATTTTGAAATCCTCAAAATTATGATGGAGTAGTTTTCAAAACTAGTCAGTCCACACTAAAATATTACCCGACCATAGCTCAAGTTTGCTTAAATATTTTATAACCGCACGGCCACAATATCAGATATACTGTTGGAGTATATTGTATACTAAAACAAATTAAACTTGTATACCATTGGGGTATACCATATACTAAAAAAGTATACAATAGGAGAATGGTTAAATTGTGACAAATCAGACTTGTATACCATTGGGGTATACTGTGGCTATGGATATAGCAGTTTGGGTATAGTACGGCAATGAAATAAAATATTTTTAGTCAAATGGCCAGCTCGGATAAATATTTTTAAATATGACTATTTTTAGTTCAAAATAAATCACCGAACAGGTAACTAAAGCCAAGTAGTTATGCTAACAAAAGAAATAAAAATGGTTGTGTCTTAGTGACCATGCGTTAGAAGTGTCCTATTTTATTAAAGTATTTTTACACATATATACAAACATACACCCCCATATTATAAAAGAAATAACAACATTTCTCAAATTACAAGACATAGGATTTTTTTCCCTAACACATTTCACAATAATCTAAGACATTTCACTTTCATTTCCCTAAATTACAACGTCTCTCACTTTACTCTTTCTTCCTCTGATAGCTGAGATACAGCCCCCATCCCGACGCCGCCATCACCCCCACCACCCCAACGCCATCACCCCACCCCTATCCCCACCCTCACCCCCACCACCCCCAACGTCATCACCCCCACCCCAGATCCAATAATATAGACTACGAAACAGATCAAAAATAGAATGGGGTCCATCGAAGCAGTACGGAATTGGTGAGAGAGATGAAATCGGGACCGTGGAGATCGGAATAGGAGAGTTAAAGAACATGCAGAACAACGTGATCGTGAGTCGTGATAAGAAGCGACGCTGCGGGAAAGTGGTCGCCAGCGTCGCTCCTCCTTCTCTGAATTCTCACTGCAGTTTCATTTTGTATTATCACCGGGATCCCACCGGAATTTTGGTCGGCAACGGTGTCGGTGTTTCCAGTGTCTTGTCTTAAGTGGCAATCGTTAATATTGATTGTTGTTCCTGTTACGATAGATGTCAGGCCATTGAAAAATGAAGTCTTGAAATTCAAAACTTGATTTTATGCCATAAAAATGGTAAAATAGGTCAGAAACAGTAGAAACAACGCACGAATAGAATAAAAAAATATTGAAACAGTCTAGAAACAGGTAGATACAATACAAAAATATGATGAAATAATGCTAAACAGTCTAGAAACATCTAGATACAAAGCAAAAACAGTTAGAATGTATCCCTATTTCTACCGAGTCATCAATTATATATAGCTTCAAAATATTGCAAAAGGTAAAAAAACTTAATCCTGTTGGGCTACTTTTTTTTCTTTAAATGCATATTGATGTTTATATTCGTGGTAAAATGATTGTTGATTAGTTGTATTGAATTGGTTGTTATGTATCTATGCAGGTTGCTATAAGTCTATTAAATGGAGAATTTGCTAAACTGTGCTTCTAATGGTGCAACCACAGGTAAAAAAAAAAAAAAGAATGAGCAGCTACTACGTGATAAAAACTCTTGACTACCATGCAAAGATGTTGAAGTAGTTCGTAGAGGAACAAGGTAATGATAAGAGGTAGTTCTATATTTCTGAGTTCTTGATCATGTAAACACAAGGTAACAATGTCCTTTCCCCTTCCCCTTTACTGTACTCTCAGTCGTAGCCCCGCCGCTCTCTTCCTCCGCTGGAACACCGTATTTTCGGCAATGACACCAAAAAAAAAAAAAAACAATACCCTTTGATTGCAAAAAGGAAAAAAAAAATACAGAAATGCAAATCTCTTCAGGGAAATAGAGTACATTTGAATATATTGATGAACATATATATTTATAGAGTTGAAAGAAAGTTTAGACATTTTTGTAATAGATCCAACATTAGATTATATGTCCTATTTATTGTTGTTGAAAATAGAAATATGTAATCAACACTCAAGTTAATCAACTAAAAGGAAGGAAAAATATAAATTCTGAGTATGTTGTACAGTTGCATCACCTACATTTTGTCGTTTTATTTCACTTCTATTAAATCAAAGGAATGCTTAACTTTGGGAGACAATTTTATCAACTAGTGAATATGCTCGTGCATTGCGCGATAAAAATACCGCATTAGATTATAATTTAACTTTTTCCTATATCGAAATATTGAAAGTAATTATAAGTTAAGGGTTGCACACCGTCTTAGCAAGCACACCCTTTTTATTGTAGTTGTACTAATATTTAAAATTAAGAGTATTTGGATATGAGACAGCTTGTGGTGATCATCTTGCTGTGGTTTTATAAGGATTATTTGGTGATTAATAAAATTCCCTTTGATTATAAAAAAAATGTGAAAATTGAATATGAAACAGATAGAAAGATAAAATTTAAGTTTAAAAAAGAATGATGTTAATCTCTATGCTTTGTGTAGAGTACTTTAGAGTTGTTACACACTTACACCTTCATTTGACATTTTAAATTTAGGTAGTTAGATTTTAAAAACGAAAAAATATAATAATAATAAGAAGAAACAGTGCCAAATAGATATAGAACTAAATATTACCCCTATCACATAGAACTCATGGAAAAAGAAATTACATTATAATATGCAAAGTGCTACAATTGTTTGATTCGTTCAAAATTTACTTACAAAACGTAAATTACTAATGGCAATTCCATAGATAACAAACCATGGAAAAGAAAAGAAGTTAAAATTTCTCATAACTCAAAACTTTTACTTCAAATTATAATAGTTGATTACGAATAATTAAAACATAAAATTGAAGAAAAAGTTACAAAAAAAAAGTGACACAGTAATAATAGGATTAGCAATAATGCTTGATTAATAGGGTGTATATTTTAAAAGCAAAAATATGAGCAATTAAGTAATATTAACGTATCTTTATTTCTACCAAATCATTTAGTTCAAAATGAGATAAAAAGGCAAAAACTTAAGAAAGTTGCACCTCAGATATAGTTGGTTATATAGGAGAAAAGATAGTAGTAAATATGGGGAGATGAATCATTTTATAACCTCCATCCATTACACTCTCCCTTGAATGCATAGTTATTGACTATTGAGTTTTTGTAACATAAAATACATTTAATATCATTATGAGAGTTGAATGAGTGATTTTTTGGATTATTTAAATAGAGAAGAAAAAGATAAGTAGAATCTTTGGCCAAAGAGAGTGCCACATCAGCATCTTAAAACCTTTGAATTATATATATAGATTTGATAGTGCGAAATGGTTTTGAGCATTCACGACAAATAATTTAATTTCTCATAAAAATTAATTAAGTTTTGTGAATTTATTCAAGTGATCAATGTCTTTATCTAAAGTCTTTACATATTCCACCATAACTTTTTGTGATTCACATAAATGTATCATTTAATATTTTCTAGATAGTTTCTCTTAAACTTATTATTCTTTAGAACCATTATTTTGTTGTATGTTTTATGATAAAGGGTTTGCCACAGTAAAAGTTCTACAAAGTTCTCTTACAAAACTAATATTATAGGTGATTTTAACTAAAACAAGAAGAATGTTTTAAATTTATAACAAAGTAAGTTGTGTACTAATAATAAGCTAAGAATATAATTCAATTGGAAGTTTTAAATTATTGGAGTTAAGCTGAATAACAAATTCTATTTATCTACTTTACAATTTAAAAGAAAATTTTATTTTCAAATCCTATTGTGTCATTCAAGAGCTATTTGACTCAATTTATTTTCTTTAAACTCATAAAATTCTGTTCATGAATACATTTGAGAGAAACAAAATGATAGTTCAAATCTAATTTGTTAAAATTTCAAGATGTAATGTGCTCAAATTTTTTTTTAAAAAAATTAGTGATTAATTTCATTTATTATTAACAGCGCGGGTGCTATACTAGTTTTTTAAAAGTATTTTTACACATATATACAAACATACACCCCTATATTATAAAAGAAATAACAACATTTCTCAAATTACAAGACATAGGATTATTTTCCTAACACATTTCAAAATAATCAAGATATTTCACAATAATCAAGATATTTCACAATAATCAAGACATTTAATCATTTTCATTTCCCCAAATTACAACGTCTCTCACTTTACTCTTTTTTCCTCCCATAGCTGAGATACAGCCCCCATCCCGACGCCGCCATTACCCCCACCCCTACCCCCACCACCCACAACGCCATCACCCCACCCTCACCCCCATCTCCACCCCTAACCCCACCACCCCAACGCCAATCACCCCCACCCCCAGATCCAATAACACAGACTACGAAACAGATCAAAAATAGAATGGGGTCCAGCGTCGCTCCTACTTCTCTGAATTCTCACTGCGGTTTCATTTTGTATTATCACTGGGATCCCACCGGAATTTTGGTCGACGACGGTGTCGATGTTTCCCGTGTCTTGTCTTAAGTGGCAATCGTTAATATTGATTGTTGTTCCTGTTACAATAGATGTCAGGCCATTGAAAAATGAAGTCTTGAAATTCAAAACTTGATTTTATGCCATAAAAATGGTAAAATAGTTTAGAGATAGTGTATTAATAATTGACAAATAAGGAAGTGTGACATTTTTTTTGGGACAGACCAAAAAAAAGTGTGACATATAAATTGGGACAGAGGGAGTAAGGAATATGACCTATTCTGTTATAGAGTTAGGAGAGCTTGTTTGGATGGTTATAACCCATGGTATGGTATTGTATTGTTACCATAGGCACGGCGTTTGTTTTGATTGTTTCTCTAATTAACATTGTATGGTATCGTTAAATCCATAGTTATGTAACCATGAAAACTGTCACTTTATGTAACGACCGATTTGGTGGGATTGCGCCGTTACCTATTTTTCTTACCCATCATGCCCTTACTTATTATTTAATATTTTCATTTTACCTTTTACCTTATTTTCAATTATTAAACCACGGTAAACAATACAGTCTATCCAAACGTTTTACAACACAATACGATACAGTACTATATGATACAATACAATACAACACATTATGAAACGATGGGTAACAACCATCCAAACGGAGTGTGAGCATATAGAATCTTCCTTTGACTAGTTAAATAGAGTACTTTTTTAGGTTGAGAAGTACTATTCAAAAAAATTGATTAGTACTCCCTCCGTTCCAAAATGGTTGTCATAGTTTGACTTGGAGCGGAGTTTAAGAATTGTGGTAAGACTTTTAGAATTTGTGGTCCAAAATAAGTCATACATAAATATGTGGCTATAAAGCATTTCATTAAGGATAAAGTAGTAGTTTCAACTCAAAAAAGTTTCCAAATTAAATTTAGAATTGTGTCATTCTTTTTTAAACGGACTAATAAGGAAATAATGTCACCATTTTGGAACGGAGGGAGTACAAGTTTTGAGAGAATTTTGTTAAGCTTATACTCTGAAATAACACATAACTTAAGCTAGGTAATGTTAAGAACTTAAATACTGTATATTTTTGCGATTTTTATTATTCCGATAATTTATTTTCATGTAATATCTTTTCCTTGATTTATGTATTTCTTTTTACATATGTGGTTTGAATATATATATATATAACTATAAAATCAGGTCAATAGATAAGAATTTTAACATTAAATTGATCTGACAATAATATAACATATTGTTTTTATAGATTACTAAGAAAAGAACTTATCATAAAATGTAATTGGAAGCAGGCAAAAGAAACAACCCCGTTGGAGGAACATGGTGGCTGCTAAAGAGAAAAATAGGCGAAGCATCATGTGCAGATCAGCGTTGCAGTACTTTAGGACAGCCCCTTTTGAAATTACAACATACATGGTTGAACATGTGACGGGATGGGAACCAGACAACACTTGCCCAAAATACACTGTTCATCAGTCATCATGTTGTAATCGTATTACTGATGCACACTCACAAAAATCAAAGTTTCGACTAGCTTGAAACTGTTCGAAAGGATAGTACATTAAAGTAGATAAGAATTAAGATGACACTATTTTAGTTGCTGTGGTCAAAAACAATTAGGCATTCCCTATTTGTAATTGTTTAGTTATCTGAAAGAAAAAAACTTACTGGATTTGATATGCCTTTGCTTTTATGTTTTTCTGTCTTTTATTTATAATCCTATACATTATGTAAGCCTATCTTACAGCAAATAGGATGCAATAAGCTTATGATCACATTCCATATAGTAAAACATTACCCAAACAAACTAAATGATAAGTATCTTAAATCTTCCAGTTTACTTAATTTACATCTTATTTTAATTGCCCCAGCATATTCTGTTGGGTTTGGAAGGAAGATAAAGTGGTGTGAATGGGAAATGAAATAAATATTAATATTTTATATTAACATTTGATATGGAGCCGTTTTCGTAACGAAATTAAAAAGTGGACTATTTATGCAAATATTCCAAAGGTGGGCTGCTGTAAAGTTATTCCAAATGAAAGGGTGCTTTCATTGAACAGCCACTTTGAAGGCTGCCTTTCATGAACAGCTACTTCACCAATGAAAAGGTGCCTTTTCATTGAACAGCCACCTTGAAGGCTGCCTTTCATGAACAGCCATTTCACCAAAAGACACTTCCTTCATGCCTTTTCACTCCAAATCTTGTGGCTATAAATAGAGAGGCATTTTGCCTCATTTTAATCATCCAAAATTTCATACTCTCTCTCATTACTTTTGCATTTGTTTTCAAAATAAAGTAAGTTCTGAGTCAGTGTGATTTGCTACCATTATTTGAGTTCGCTGTTCACTGTGATTTGAATTACCGCTATCACAATGAGGATAATTCCATTCTATCCTGGGAGAAATTAATCCACAAACCTTGGGTAACTGTGAGGGGATTAGATTTCTTAAGGACAGGCAGTGTATACTGTTGGCTTGGAATTTTTCTACTTCATCTTTCCTATTGACTGCCTCTTTCCAATATGGAGACTCTGAAGAAGCCATTGCTTCTTTATAAGTTTGAGGTTCATTTTCCAATAGGAAAGTCATAAAATCTGGTCCAAAAGAAGTAGACGTCCTTTGACGTTTACTACGTCTTGGATTATCATTATTTGGCATACTTCCTTTTGTACCTTCTCTTGGTCGTTTTGTGCTGACACTTGACGATTCATATTCACTTTTATACGGATATATATTTTCAAAGAATTCAACATTATCTGATTCCATAACCGTATTAATATGAATGTCAGGATTTTCTGATTTATAAACCAGAAAACGATATGCCTTACTATTCTTGGCATATCTTATGAAAACACAATCAACGGTTTTTGGTCCTATCTTTTCCCTTTTAGGTTTAGGAACTTGTACCTTTTCCAAACACCCCCACACTTTGAGGTAATTCAAGTTTGGCTTTCTTCCCTTCCACTTTTCATATGGAATGGATTGTGTTTTGCTGTGGGGTACACGATTAAGTATTCGACTAGCTGTAAGAATAGCTTCCCCCCATAAGTTTTGGGGTAAACCCGAACTTATCAACAAGGCATTCATCATCTCCTTTAAAGTTCTATTTTTCCTTTCCGCAATCCCATTAGATTGTGGCGTGTAAGGGGCAGTAGTTTGGTGAATAATGCCATATTCCAAACATATTTGTTCAAAAGGAGATTCGTATTCACCGCCCCTATCACTTCTTATCATTTTTATTCTTTTGTTAAGTTGTGTTTCAACTTCAATTTTGTATTGCTTGAATGCATCTATAGCCTCGTCTTTACTACTAAGTAAATAAACGTAGCAGTAACGAGTGCTATCGTCAATAAAAGTTATGAAATACTTCTTTCCACCGCGAGATGGTATTGACTTCATATCACAAATATCCGTATGAATTAAGTCTAAAGGTTCGGAATTCCTTTCAAGTGATTTGTAAGGATATTTCGCAAATTTAGACTCAACACATATTTGACATTTTGATTTATCACATTCAAATTTAGGCAATACTTCCATATTTATCATTTTCCGCAAGGTTTTATAATTAACATGTCCCAAACGTGCATGCCATAATTCATTTGACTCAAGTAAGTAAGAAGAAGCTTGAACTTTATTATTGATAGAAACAGTCATTACATTCAGCTTGAAAAGGCCCTCACATAGGTAACCTTTTCCTACAAAACTATCATTCTTAGTTAATACAACCTTGTCAGCAACAAAAACACACTTAAACCCGTTCTTGACGAGAAGTGAAGCTGACACTAAGTTCTTACGTATTTCTGGAACGTGAAGAACATTGTTGAGAGTCACAACCTTGCCCGAGGTCATTTTTAGGCCTATCTTGCCATAACCTTCAATCTTTGCTGTTGCAGAATTTCCCATGAAGAGTGTCTCATTAGGTCCAGCGGGAGCATAGCTAGTGAACGCATCTTTATTTGCACAAACATGGCGGGTGCTCTACCTAGAAGACTGGAGATCCCAAGATCTAGGTTCAAGGAGCTCAAACAAAGTTGTGCACGACCGCTCCAACATTGTCAAACAACTCAACCCATCCTCTTAATAAGACAATGTTTAGTACCAAGGATAAAACGTTAAAGACGGTTTTTAATGATTATCTAAGTTTGATACGGGGTTTGTCAAACAGTGTAGATCTACGGGATTACACGTTTAGAAATCACCTATGTGAGTGTGAAGTGGAAGCCGCTTCAAGGAGAATTCTGTAAGGCCAATTCTCTACGCACTCATGAACCAGGCGATGTTCATGGCTGAAACGAACACAACAATGAGAACCAAAAATGGTCAAGGATTAATTGTGTGACATATGTTGTCTAGGTATACACCAAAGTTCGACGGTTCAAAGATATCAAATCTACCGATTGACCGAGTATATCCGATATATGTTCACTACGGAAAGTTCAAAGGGAAACCCACTTATCCAGATGCAATTAATTCTTACTTGCAAATCACATAGTTTTCTGCATGTTTTCTTCATATAGCCATTCCCCATTCATGTGGGGGATTGTTGGGTTTGGAAGGAAGGTAAAGTGGTGTGAATGGGAAATGAAATAAATATTAATATTTTATATTAACATTTGATATGGAGCCGTTTTCGTAACGAAATTAAAAAATGGACTATTTATGCAAATATTCCAAAGGTGGGCTGCTGTAAAGTTATTCCAAATGAAAGGGTGCTTTCATTGAACAGCCACTTTGAAGGCTGCCTTTCATGAACAGCTACTTCACCAATGAAAAGGTGCCTTTTCATTGAACAGCCACCTTGAAGGCTGCCTTTCATGAACAGCCATTTCACCAAAAGACACCTCCTTCATGCCTTTTCACTCCAAATCTTGTGGCTATAAATAGAGAGGCATTTTGCCTCATTTTAATCATCCAAAATTTCATACTCTCTCTCATTACTTTTGCATTTGTTTTCAAAATAAAGTAAGTTCTGAGTCAGTGTGATTTGCTACCATTATTTGAGTTCGCTGTTCACTGTGATTTGAATTACCGCTATCACAGTGAGGATAATTCCATTCTATCCTGGGAGAAATTAATCCACAAACCTTGGGTAACTGTGAGGGGATTAGATTTCTTAAGGACAGGCAGTGTATACTGTTGGCTTGGAATTTTTCTACTTCATCTTATTTCTGTTTTGGTCATTATCGAAAGTCCAGACATATAACATATTCAATCATATTCTCTAGTGGGAAAGTTTCGTCCATCAATCAAGTATATTAACATTAGAGAAATTAATTGGTTTCTGTTTGTAACTTGCTTTTTTTTCTTTTCATATAGTGTTATAAGTGAAGGATTTTTCTTTTTGGATAAGTCACTCTTAAAGTAATAGGGACTGAGTGAGCTATTGCGAATATTCATTTCATCAATGCCATGAAAGCAACACATTAGCAAAGCAAGGATATATAAAGTAGACTAGAAGATTACGCAAGTATAAACTCCTATTTATTTGTACATGGTATTTACACCAAAGTTAATGCGTATTCTGTTTTAAAATCTTCAAGAAGTATAACATTATGCGTTCCATAAAAATGGACATGGAAGTAGCAAGAAAACCTGAGTTGTCATGCTATGAACGGAAAAGTTAATTAAGGCTGAGAGCTGTGTCGACCTTAATGTGAAAGCAATATTTCTAGTAGTCGTAAATTTTTTTTTTCTTTTCTAATATTTGTAATTTAATTTCTACAAAAGTGAGAAGCACCTGCATGGAATCTTTGGTTTTGGATTCACCGGCTCTAGTCCAGAGAGTCCAACAAGAAAAGAAGAAATAAAGAACCAAATTTGTACTTAAAACGAGCATGAATAGTCAAAAAGTTGCAGCTTTCCCAAGGAATCCGTGTCAGCTAAATTGAGAATTTTGTAGAGAAAGAGTCGTGTACTTGTGACACAATCTGCTAATTTGAGACTTATGAGATTGTTTGTCTCAAATCTCAGAACTTGTTCATACCATCAGCATACCAACAATGATCAAGATAATCCAACTATTATTATGGTAGATAGAAACGAATCCAGGATTTCGAAGCACTAGTTTAATTCAAAGTAAGTGGTCATCACATTGTATGTATACATTTTGATTTCTCTCATATGCATACATATAGTTCTGGTAAAATAGTATCGAACTTTAGTCCTTGATTCGCCTCTGACTATGGACTACGAAGAATAGTATTTTCAAGTAACCAAAGACAATATTAGTGAGTGTGAGAGAGAGACTGAAAGATTTCCATTAGAAGTTGAGCAAGCAATTAATGATGCATTGTTGGATTCATGGCTTATTCTTTGAGAACAGAACATAGCTCAATAGATCCATAATCAAGCAATTCCTCAATCATCTGCTCTATATGCTCATCTTCCAGCGACTTGAATTGGTCTGCAGTCTCACCATGGCCTTCACTATATCCCCTATTAACTGTCATTTCACTGCCCATTAATTCGCAATCTCTTTTGGTAATGCCATCTCCTCTGTTCCTATGTGAGGATGTCTGGTTATTTTTGTCTTCCAATTTTGTCATACCATGTCTTTTAGACATAGTGAGAGATGTCATGTGGCATCTTTGAAGTTTAGCTATTAAAGCAGAAGACAGGAATCTTGTTGCTGATGATGATTGAGAATGTTCATTGGCATTGTATGGGAAATTAGTGCGCGCTCTTGGACCACATATGAGTCTTGCAGCTTCATCATATGCCCGTGCAGCATCCTCTGCTGTCTCAAATGTTCCTAGCCAAATCCTTGTCTTCCTGTTCAATTTGGATAAACACCAAAAAAGTTAATTCATCAGCAAAAAGGCTAACAAGGATCAAGAAACAAGACAGAAGCATGCAGGAGGAAGAAGAATTACAATGAAGGATGGCGAATTTCGGAAACCCAAGATCCCCAATGCCGCTGACGAACTCCCCGATATCGTTGTTGTGGTCGAGTCATGGAAAACTTTGTAGTGATAGAAGTGGTAGTGATATGAGCAATACAGCGAGGGAGGGTAGAACAAATAATACTATGATTTGAGAGATGCAGGGGAAAGGAGTTGGAGGCTATTAGGTGCTTTTGTAAGCGCTCTTTTTGGCCTTCAGCTGGCAATCAATGTGGGGTTGGGTCCACAAGACTTTCCATACCATTCTACTACGTAGTCATAAAAACAATTTTTTTTTTTTTTTTTTTTTTTTTTGTTAAAAGAAAAGTTAAGAGATTAAAAGGAATAAAGAAAGATAAAGGAGTCATAGTATTAGAGTATCGATTGTCTGTGAAATTTTGTTGGTGAAGGATAGTATCAGAATGTTGAATGTAGGAAGAATGGAGAGTTCTCATGAATACTCAACAGTTACCGATTAGGAAGAAAATTACAAGTCTAACATATTTTGAAAATTACATGCGTATTCGTGTGGTAAGTGCATCATTTACAATACTATGAAATATCAAAAGTCCTGTACAACACAAGTAGCTTGATAATCACAATTTTACACGAATCATTAGATAGTCTTTTTATAGGTCAATTTTAGTTATGGGTACATAGTGTAAAGAAAAGGATGTAGTTATACTAGCCTGGCTGCTTATGATGGATCATTTCAAAGAGTAGGTAGAATGTACCCTTCTTGAGACTAAAGCAGCTAGGTACCTAATTGGAGAGGAACTACAGAACCATATCATGCATTTACAAGAATAGAAGCTAGTTGATTGAGGACAAGATTACACTGGAAAATCTAACATAATCCCTCATTGTAAGGTCGTGAGTTTCATGTACTGGACTATTTTAGATATTATACTATACAGTATATCAAATAAACTAGCTCTCTGTCTCTCCTCTGCGCCTCTTTGTAAGATGTTTGGTTAGTAGCTGAAATATTTGACCTTTATCTGCCAATTGACAGACTTAGATTACGCAATCCAAGAGTAAAACAAGGATGAAGTTTATGGATTCTGTTTCCTCCAAGCTCTTCAAGGTTAGGTCATTCCCATTTGCATGATGCAACGCATTCCAATTTTAGGCTTATGAATCATAGGTGCGAAATAGGAGTAATTATTCAGCTAATGCGTGTTAGATGAAATTTATTTGTTACAATATCATGTTTTAGGGAATCACGGTTTTAGGTTACCTAATATGATATTAGTAATAATTTGGCATAAGAAGTAAATCTTAGAATCATTGTAGTTCAGATCCAAGATTCACATCTAAATTCATATAGAAATTGAATCGTGACAATAGGCCGGTCGGCATAGTTATTGCAGTATTGCTATTTCTATATTGTCCAATATCATAAACTCTTTTCATTCCTCCATGTGATTTTAATGGCTAGGTCATTGACATTATGTTCCGGTTAATTTGGAGGTATTATATTTCGAAGAAGGGGACTTCACATAGTTTGTTTGTGAACTTTCGCAACAACTGGCATCCGACCCTCAAATTAATTTAGATATATTGGATAATGACCCAGGTAAACCAAATATAATTAGGTAGGTGTCTGCCTCGAAGGATTAATACATGCATGTTTCAAATTTTCAAATTAATAATTGAAGGGTTTAGTGGGGCTAAGCTCAATGATTCATGTCTTACTAATTACACTAACCAAATGTAGTATTAATGATCCCAGTCTCCTCTAATTAAAATGGAAAGCATTCAATATTCATCTGTTAGGAACAAACACTATATATTTCTATTTACCTATTATTAGTCTACCATGAGTAACTTCAGATTCAACAAAAGGGGCTGAGGTATTCAATTCTTGTAATGTAAGAGGCTTCCTTATCTCCTTTGGTCTGTGAAGGAAAAAGTAGTTAATGATGAACAAGGTTTTACGTAGACAAAATGATGCCACTCATGCACAAATTTTCATTATGGGACAGGATTTGCAACTATAAGTACTTGCTTTATCAGTGTTTTATTGTCTATTTGCTTTAACCAGTTTTGTGCCCAAAATCAAAATTTTGTTCTCACATGATTGCCGATATTTTAACATGATGATTAGATATTTTACTACTTTCTCCATCTTAACATGAGAAATTTAACCAGCAGAAAGTTAATTGTTCTAGGAAAATCAACCAATAAAATCATCATGCAAGTTGTCATATTTTAATACAAATTTTTATTAATTAATCATGATTAATATATAAATAAATTATTTCCATATAAAAATGAAAGAAAATAAACTTTTAAATGCTTAGCCATTTATTTGTTCCGTGTAAATATAGTGTAGTCACATGTAGTAGTTTCGGGAACAGTTATTGTACTATGGAAATTCAGAATTTTTCTTTTTTCCCTTTTAACCCTCACCCCCACCCTCTCTCAAAACAAAAGTGGCTCTCCAATTTTTTGTTTATAGTGTGACTCAAACATACAATCTCTTGGCTTTAGGTGGAGGGTGCTTACTATTCGAGAGCTTTCACTTCTTTCAAATTGTGTGTGGACATGCATATTAGAAAGAAAAAAAAATTGAAGTTTTGTCAGTGAAAATTTTAAAAATTGGTCCAAACGACTATTTCTAGCTTGAAAATCTAATATCAAATAATACCATAAAATTGTTACGTTCTATAAACAAACAAGTTTTCCAACAAATTTCTTTTCTCTCCTTTCTTTCTTTTTTTTTTTTTCAAAAAAAGTGTCCAAATGAGAGCTTATTTAAATTAAAAGCATCACGTGGTTCCCACGTGCCACTAGACGGGGTTGGAGGGAATTTGGGAAATTAAGAAAGCAAAGGAAAATTGTTAAACCCTCCGTCTCCGGTCTCACTTCACACTCTCAGCTACATTCAGTACAACAAACACCAAGAAGTTTAAGAAGCTAAGCAGCCCTAATTTATCTCCATTAGCAGTATAAAGTAAGTCTATTTCATTAATCCAATACTTATTGCATCGTTTACTAAAGTAGACTTCAATTCAAACTTGTTAGGGTTTTAGAAATTACTTATGCTATAACACGTGAATTTAATTTAATATATGTTCATTTGGATTTAATTATCAGGCACAACTTGTAGACGGTTCCGTACAAGTAACATAGTAAATGGAAGTTGATTTAGGGATTTGTCCTGCCCAACTTATTGTTACTCAATCTCAATGTAAAAGAAGAAAAGTATCCCTTGATGGGACACCTTTAGATAAGATTTTTAGCGAGAATGAGGGCGCATTACCGACATTACGATCTACTGATTATTTTACTGAGCCTTGTTTGAGTGAATTAGCTATTAAGGAGCTTATGAGCCCTGGGTACTGCGGACGCGTTAAAGATTTTACTGTTGGGAGGTGTGGTTATGGGGTTGTTAAATTTTCTGGGGAAACGGATGTTAGGGGGTTGGATTTGGATCTAATTGTTAAGTTTAGAAGACATGAGGTCATTGTATATGAAGATGAAAATGATAAGCCCCCGGTTGGCATGGGGCTTAACAAGCCTGCTGAAGTAACTTTGCTAATGGAAATGCGATCGTTGAAAAATTATGATTTGGATTCTTGTAAAGGAATGGTGGAGAAGTTACGGCTTAGGACGGAGAGACAAGGAGCACGGTTTATCTCGTTTGATCCATCTAATGGAGAATGGAAATTCTTCGTTCAGCATTTCAGCAGGTTTGGTTTCGATGAGGATGATGAAGAAGATGATATGCCTATGGATGATGCATCTCCAGAAGTTCAAGATCCGGTGGATATGAATGGAGGAGACGTTAGCGACATTGATGAAGAAACCGCCATAGTCAATACAACTGATCTTTCACATTCTCTTCCTGCTCATCTTGGGCTAGATCCTATAAAGATGAAAGAAATGAGAATGCTGATGTTTCCAGCAGAAGAAGAGGATGCAGATGATTTTTATGACATCCCTTCTGATAGAAAGCCACAATTCAGTAAAGAATCTTCAAAATCCCCTTTGCAGCGTAAATACCAGAGAATTAGTCCACCTTTGACTCGCAAGACTCCTTTGGCTTTGATTGAATACAAACATGGTAGTTTTGGCTCGGATTCACCTGGGTCCATTTTGTTGACCCAACAAAATAAGGGCGTGCTTCTTAAGACAACAAAGACTGAAGGTTTCAGGTTGGATCTCACGCAGAAAACACCTATAATTGGAAGCCACTCCCGTAATGTTGTTGATGCAGGATTGTTCATGGGTAGATCATTTGGAATTGGCTGGGGGCCTAATGGTGTTCTTATCCATTCTGGCGCGCCAATTGGTAGTAAAGACAATCGAAGTTTGTCCTCAGTAATCAATTTGGAGAAGGTTGCATTCGACCATGTAGCTAGAGATGAAAATAATAAGTTCAGGGAGGAACTTGTTGATTTGTGTTTTGATGCACCCCTCCATCTTCACAAAGAATTTAGTCATGAAACCAAAGATTTTGGGGAGGGACCGTTCATGATAAAGCTTCAGAGAGTTGTATGTGATCGTCTAATGCTTTCTGATGTGTGTCGGAGTTATATTGGTATTATTGAGAAGCAATTGGAGGTTCCTGGCCTGTCTTCAGCATCCCGTGTTCTTCTGATGCACCAAGCAATGATATGGGAATTAATAAAAGTGCTCTTTTCGTCCAGACAATCGAGTGGGAAGTCAAAGTCTCTAGAATATGAGGATGAGGAAGACATGATACCTGATGCGATAGAAACTGCTCCAGATGTTGATCCAGAAGCACTTCCATTGATGAGGAGAGCAGAATTTAGCTTTTGGTTGCAAGAGAGTGTTTGTCACAGGGTACAGGAAGAAGTAAGTTCTTTGAATGATTCAAGCGATCTACAACATATGTTCTTACTTCTAACTGGTCGGCAACTGGATGCTGCTGTGGAACTGGCGGCTTCTAGAGGAGATGTTCGACTTGCATGTCTTCTTAGCCAAGCTGGTGGTACAATGGTTAATCGTTCTGATGTTGCTAGGCAGCTTGATCTTTGGAGAGTTAATGGGTTGGACTTCAATTTTGTTGAGACAGAGAGGATTAGGGTTCTTGAGTTGGTTGCTGGCAACATTCATAGAGCTTTGCATGATGTAGACATTGACTGGAAAAGGTTTCTGGGGTTGTTGATGTGGTATCAGCTTCCACCAGAAACTGAACTGCCTGTTGTATTCCGCACATATCAGCGGCTTCTCAATGAAGGAAAAGCTCCATCTCCAGTTCCAGTTTATATTGATGAAGGACCAGTAGAACAATTTATGAATTGGCATGCAGTGAAACACTTTGACCTTGGTTATTATCTTATGCTTCTTCATGCCAATCAAGAAATTGATTTCAGTGCCCTGAAGACGATGTTCAGTGCCTTTGCTTCAACCAACAACCCCCTTGACTACCACATGATCTGGCACCAACGAGCTGTTTTAGAAGCCATTGGTGCTTTTAGTTCTAATGATCTTCATGTGCTAGACATTAGTTTCATTTCTCAGCTCCTGTGCCTTGGTCAATGTCATTGGGCTATCTATGTGGTGCTTCACATGCCTCACCGTGAAGATTGTCCTTATTTGCAAGCTGCTCTTATAAGGGAAATACTCTTCCAGTATTGTGAAACTTGGAGTTCCCATGACTCACAGCGGCAATTTATTGAGGCTCTAGGTATTCCATCAGCATGGTTGGACGAGGCTTTGGTAAGTCAGTTGCCTTACTTTATTTTCATTTTTACATTGATCCATGCTTCTCGCGTTTCACTCTATGGCAAAAATAGCTAATCTATGTTACTGAGATATTATTGTTTTCTGTTTTCAACAAACATCATGCTGAAATTGCAGAGGGCAATTTCCAGCATAGATTTCCTTTCAAATTGCTTTTGTTGAATGCTAGTACTTTTACATCAATTTAGTGCTTTGCTTACGCTGGATTGTCGCAGCTTCAATCTTCTGCTTGCATCTTATTCTGCACCCTGGCTTAATCTATTGCAGGCTACCTATTTTAATTATTACTCGGAGTTCCCCAAAGCCCTGGAACACTTTTTGGAATGTGGAATGTGGCAAAAAGCACACACCATCTTTATGACTTCAGTTGCTCATTCTCTTTTCCTAACAGGTACGAGGTTGCTAATCTGTAAGATTCATCTTGCTATCTCTTCAACTCATTGTTCATAATCTATAGCTAAAGACGTCAATGTCTAATATTTATTCTTTTTTGATGAAGAATGTCTAATCTTTATTCTAGTGATGCCTATAACCTCTCGGCTCTTTTATTCCCAAAAGTTATGTCGCTTTAGGATTTTCATGCGGTAAGTTAAGTTCCAGTGGGATGTTTTTCTACTTTAGTTTGCAATGTAATAACTACTAATTAGGTTTGGGCAACTTTGTTGGAGTAAATATGATATGTTGATGCAGAACTCTATACTACATTCTCTTGATAAAAACTTTTTAGGACATTCTGTTGCCCTAGAAATATCAATTTCAACCATGAATTTCATTAGCCGAGGGTCTATCAGAAACTTCATTTATCCAGGGTAGCTGTAATATTTTATGTCAGGCATTTTTCTATTCTTGCATTTTGAGCATGCATTTTCCTTCCCCTTTTTATGTCGTTTTCAAAACTATTGTTGTCTCCTTTACTTGCTACTTTTCTTGAGCCGATGGTCTTTCGGAAACCGCCTCTCCTCTCTACTGCACTTGTGGTAGGGGTAACATCTGCGTACACCCCACCCTCCCCAGACCCCACTTGTGGGATTATACTGGGTATGTTGTTGTTGAGGATCTATTGGAAACAGCCTCTCCACCTTGGTGGGGGTAAGATCTGGGTACATCTCACCCTCCCCAGACCCTACTTGTGGGATAGAACAGGGTATGTTGTTGTTGTTATTTCATTGAAAACTTATGCGAGGCTAAATTACTCTAACATTGTTTATACACAGAAAAGCACTCCGAAATATGGAGGCTAGCAGCTCCCATGGAGGACCACAAATCAGAAATTGAAGATTGGGATCTCGGAGCTGGAATATATGTATCTTTCTATTTGTTGAGAAGCTCTTTGCAGGAGGACAGTGATGCTATGAATCAAGAGGTATGCAATTTCTCTGTCATATACTATGTGTTTGAATCCTTTTTCTGAGATTTCCTGGTGCTGTTTACCTCGTTAGATCAAAATTTGCTTTATTTGATAGTTGCATGTATAAATACGGGTGAACAACATTCTTGCATCCATAGTGGGCGCTGAAAGTTTTGACCTCCCCCCCTGGAACTATTGCATTTGGGAGGTCTAGGCGTGCATCTTGGAACAAAATCCTCTTTTCTGGTGGATGTGGGAACTCTATTTATTTGATGATAGGAAAACTGGAATGGAAAAGTGATTTTAGCTGCATAGGTTGGTCAATGATCAGCTTGTAAATGTGACACCAGAAGGCAGCTTCTGAAAAAGAAAGTTCATCGTAGTTGGAACATGTAGCTGGATCTAACACCTCTATGGTTGCTCAAATGATACTGGTCAATGTCATGAGGAATTGAATATCTGTCTTTTTTTTTCTGCATAGTAGAGCAAGTAGAGCAAATACCTTTTATTGGTTGAAGCTTATGGTAATATTTTCTACTTATTCTATTATTTTTTAGGATATTGACAAAGCACACTTTTATTGACAGGACTCTCTAGAAAACAAAAACAATGATTGTGCAGAGTTCATCAGTCGCTTAAACAACTCTTTGGCTGTTTGGAGTAGTAGATCGGCTGTCGAAGCGAGGTACTTAACATCAGTTATATTGAAACATGAGGCTGGCAAAGTCACTGTTACTAAACCACCCCCCCCCCCCCCCCCCAAACCGCAAATCCAATCCCACCATCTCACTTCTTTCTCATTTCTAAGTTTGAATTTTCTTGAAAGTAGGGCGCACAAGCTTGCCTTACCTGATCTACTCAAGGGCCGAGTGTCCTACACATGAAAACCAGGCAGCAGTTTAGCTGCTGGGAGATGTTCTTTGATATTACTGACTCGTTAATAAAATTTTCTGAAAAAGATCTGAGTGAATTGTCAAAAATACCAAAGTAATAAAGATAGTCACTGTAATGATTAGGAAGGATTCACTTACTAAAAGATACTAAATATGAGGATTAATATTTCGTTTTCTTGCCCAAAAAGAGTATTAATGTTCACACGGTATCGTTTTATCTGATAAATATGTCCAAAATGCAAGGTAACAAGTAATTTATTCATGATATTCTAGATATTATTATAATGGGCGCCAAGTAACTTTCGAAGTCTGTGACCTATTTTTGAAATACTTGATATTTCTGCCTGATTTATAAATTATGGAAATGGGGCAGGGAAACACTATTGAGTAAATCTGTTTTTATTTTTATTTTGCAAGTGTCATTTAAACATTCTTAGATTCCATCTCCTATATTTAATTGTGCAAACCATTGTAGTGTCATCAATATGGGTGGAATTTCCTTCTGTTTTTTTCGTTGTTGTTGTTGTCGGAAGGAGGTGGGGGGAGGTAGGAGCTGTGGACCACGCTTGACCCTCATAGCACCCCTTGGAACTTGGAAGTACATACGAACTATGTTAACCTTGTAGGGAAGATACAGTATTCCCAGTTTCCCACACCTTCCCCCCCCCCCCCCCCCCCCCCCCCCCCCCGCCAAAAAAAAAAAAACCAAACAGATTGTTCCATTTCTTAGATTTTTTCTTGTCTTTTACCTGGATCCTTGAATGAACTCTTTAGATTAATCCTCAGTAACCAATGATAGACTTTCTCATTCCTGAGGTCATATCTCGCTGATAATAAACTTCAAGCTTGTGCCATCTCAACTACGCCTCAATCCGAAATTAGTAGGGGTTGGCTATATTCCTTGTATCCTTTCTGATCCATTCAGGACCAAGTATTCTGTGGATTCATGTTAACCTACCACAACCTTTCTCATATTCCTGCATTCATGTTAACCTACCACAACCTTTCTCATATTCCTGCCATTTGACTGGCCATGCTTTGTGAAAGTCATCATATACATGGATTTTATCATTTATGAATTAAAAAATAGTACGATCTACGGATATTATAAAGAGAGAGTTGTTGGATTTTCTCGTAGCTATAGTATTTTTAATGTTTGGATCATAAGTTTCTGCTACTCGAGTGTGGTACTGCCCCCGGTCACCTAAATCTTCTCACGTATGACTAAGTCAATAGTTTTATGTCAACTGGTTTATATTGAGGTAAGGTATCTCATAAAGCATGAAAGCTTAACATAATTCTTGAATGCTTCAAAGTACATATAGTTTTATGCTTGAGCTCCTAAAGGAACAAGTTTGAGCTTATGGATTTATATTGTATTTAGGGTGGTTTATTTGAAGATGGCTGAGGAGATATCCAATTTGCTGCTTTCTGTTAGCGGTGGAAGTTCCGATAATGAGTTTCAGCTAAGCTGCTATAATACCATATTCAAGGCACCCATGCCTGAAGATGCCCGTGCATACCATTTGCAGGATGCTGTTTCTCTATTTACATCTTATATTTCTGAGGTGGCTTCATAGCTCCCTTTTGTGAAGCAATATCTTTAGTTTAAGGACAAAATTTTGTATGTTTATACGTCATGAAAGGTGTGAACATTAGTGTAGTGATAGCTCATTATCTTACAATCCTCCCTGAGAATTTCTGTTGCTTGTGCTAATTTGTGTATCCATTTACTTGTAAAAGTTTTGGTTGCGTTGGACAAATTGGCATTGCAGTTGAATGAATCAACCTTCTGCAATGTCTCGAAGACCCGATATGGATTTATTGGAATTTTGCATGCTTTTGGCACTCATGCCAGAAAATTTCAGTTATTTGGCATAAAATAAAAGGGGTACGATTGACAACATGCATGTGTTTCCTTAGTTCCCCAGAAAGCGTTGGACAAATTGGCATTGCAGTTGAATGAATCAACCTTCTGCAATGTCTCGAAGACCCGATATGGATTTATTGGAATTTTGCATGCTTTTGGCACTCATGCCAGAAAATTTCAGTTATTTGGCATAAAATAAAAGGGGTACGATTGACAACATGCATGTGTTTCCTTAGTTCCCCAGAAAGCGTTGGACAAATTGGCATTGCAGTTGAATGAATCAACCTTCTGCAATGTCTCGAAGACCCGATATGGATTTATTGGAATTTTGCATGCTTTTGGCACTCATGCCAGAAAATTTCAGTTATTTGGCATAAAATAAAAGGGGTACGATTGACAACATGCATGTGTTTCCTTAGTTCCCCAGAAAGCGTTGGACAAATTGGCATTGCAGTTGAATGAATCAACCTTCTGCAATGTCTCGAAGACCCGATATGGATTTATTGGAATTCTGCATGCTTTTGGCACTCATGCCAGAAAATTTCAGTTATTTGGCATAAAATAAAAGGGGTACGATTGACAACATGCATGTGTTTCCTTAGTTCCCCAGAAAGCGTTGGACAAATTGGCATTGCAGTTGAATGAATCAACCTTCTGCAATGTCTCGAAGACCCGATATAGATTTATTGGAATTTTGCATGCTTTTGGCACTCATGCCAGAAAATTTCAGTTATTTGGCATAAAATAAAAGGGGTACGATTGACAACATGCATGTGTTTCCTTAGTTCCCCAGAAAGCGTTGGACAAATTGGCATTGCAGTTGAATGAATCAACCTTCTGCAATGTCTCGAAGACCCGATATGGATTTATTGGAATTTTGCATGCTTTTGGCACTCATGCCAGAAAATATCAGTTATTTGGCATAAAATAAAAGGGGTACGATTGACAACATGCATGTGTTTCCTTAGTTCCCCAGAAAGCGTTGGAATTTTGCTGGCATGACTCGAATACATAACTGGAAAACAAATCGGAAACCTTAACATGGATACCAAGGAGGCGAAGAACTCTGTGTGTGTGTGGTTGGTGGTGACAGAAGCGATCCCATATGTTAATTGTTATATGTGTTGGTGAGATGGTTTGTGATGATGCCAAACATTGTGAAGGACGCGTTATTTGGCGGCTTTTAGAAGACGAGAGAAAACGCAAAGGCATAAAATGCTGTCACGCTTATGGGTATTGTATTTTAAAAAGAAAGCTTTTGATGAGGCTGTAATTGACCTCAATGAGATTCATATATTTTCACGAGTTGTTTATATTTTGGTATACTAACATATGGAGTATAAAATTGTTTGACTTATCAAAATAATTGTCCACAACTACAAAAAGAAAGTGTCCTAGTACCATGTTACAATATACGTCCCACAAGAGAGTAGAATGAAATAAAAGGTAGTTGGATCCTGCTTAGAGTGGGGTACAAGATTATTCTCTACCTAGAGTATTACTACTCTCTCCGTCCCAATTTATGTGGCACCATTTCCTTTTTTGTTTGTCCCAAAATAAGTAGCACCTTATCTTATTTGACAACTATTTAATGCATCATCTCTATTTTACCCTTGTTGGGCCCTACATACTTTTAAACCTACCAACAACTTTTTTATTACTCAAATCTTCTCTCTCACTTTTTCAAGGGTAAAATTGATACTACTACTTAATAAAGTCAACCTCTATTTTCTTAAACTCCATGCCCGGTCAAATGGTGCCACGGAGGGAGTATTAAACTTAGGAGTAATTAATTTAATGTTATACTTGTGGTCGCCCCCAGTTGGTGAGAGGTGTGACACAGCAGATCACGACCTCTTTTGTGAATATACACACACCTGAAAGAGAATCTCTCTCAATTGGTCGATCCCAAAGTCCAGCGAAGCTTCCTCTGTTTATCTTTTTCCTTTTTCTACTGCCACACGCCGCCTTTCAATTGTGACTTGTGACAAGTGCGTGTGATCCAACACATATATTAATAATAATAATAATACTCATTCATCATCACAAAAATTACCCTCGAGACCCGACCCTTGGACCGTTCGTTCCGAGGATCATCTATACTTTTTTGCTTTTCTAAATCTCCAAATTATTACTTGGAAGATGCCTCGTGCTTCATCCAAAAAGGGCTCTGCTGCTTCCACCAATCCTGCCGTCGATTTATTTCGCTCCGGTAATTTATTTATTTCAATGCAACTATTACAATTGCATGTCTACTTCTCTCGTAATCCCTATTTATTTGCATTATCTTATATTGGGACATGTACAATAAGGTCTCAGTGAAGTCTTTGTCATAATTAGGTTTTACCATAATAACTTGTCTATTAATCACACACTTGCAAGTCACATGGTGCACTTGATTGAATAATCGAAGTGGCAAAGGGGAACCCCGATGCACCAAGTATCCCGCGAGAGGGTTGTATTGTCTGCATCCTACCCTGATGCAAATATCAGTGGGTGATTCCACTGCTTAAACCCAAGGTCACATGGAGACAACTTATTCATTGCTCCAAAACTCCCCTTCGGTTGAACAATTGAAGTACGCTATCCAATTAGATTGCAATGTTGTTTGAGTGGAGAGGGGAATTGGTGAATTATTGGTAATAAGGTGATCATGTAAGTACTGGTTGCTAGAATCTGGTCAAACATTTGGAGTTCATTGTGTACGACTAAAGATGAAAAGTATCCCGAAAAAAGTATAAATTTGAGAAGTGGAGAAAAATAAAGCGGACACAGTCAAGAGACCCGCTATTGAGTTATTTCTTGGAAAGTAAATCCATTTTTTCTAGTCCAAACACTGCAAGAATTTGTATCCTTTCAAGTTTTTCCGTGCCTTGTTACAGCTGAATTGGCTGTAAGCTGCTAAAAGTAAGTATACCAGAACACATAATATATGCGGATTGTACTTGGATGGTCCTTCGAAGTTCTGTATTTAAACAAAAGCAACACGTCAATTACTCATTTGTCACTGCTAGCTTTCTGGATCACTATACTAAGAATATAGACGGCTTCCTGGAGCTGCCATGGACCAACATGTTGGTTGGTATTTCTTTCTTTTCTATTGGGAGGGAGGGGGCATGTAAGATGTACAGTGTAATTTTTTCCTTCTGCTGAATTCTTAGACCTCTTGGACATCAGTATACTTTTTTCATTTACGTTCTATGTTTAGAATAGAACATATGCACTGTAACTGTATTACACTACCTTACTTTGTTTTAATTGCTTCAGCTTCCAGTAAAGCAGCAACTAAGGAATTGGAACGTATTGACCAATTCTTTTATACATATGCCAATATTTCGTCTGGTATGATTGAGTAAGTATGATCGGACTTATCCGAATTGGTCTAATAGAAACTCACTATGTGTTACCATTTTTTCCTTGCAGAGTAATTTGTATTTTATTATATCATAGCATTACAAGTTACCTTCTTCTGTTTGCACTTCTAATTATCCATCGTTTTCTGGAAGAAACTCTTAAGATTTTGGAGCTAGAAAGTTATACTTGAAAAAAAATAGATATTGTCATCCAACTTTTCTACTTGTTAGTGCACTTTCACCAGCTTGTTTACTTTCACTTGATTAATGTGCTTTATTTTTTTTCTTGGTTAGGGCTGATGGAATTGAGTCTCTTTGTTCCGATTTGGAAGTTGAACATACCGACGTCAGGATATTGATGCTTGCATGGTAATATTCATTATACTCAGTTGCTAGTTTGTATGAAATATCATACATCTTCAGAGGTTTAATAATAATAACTTTGATTTTTAGGAAAATGCAATCTGAAAGACAAGGATACTTTTCACTGGTATGTGTTTATTTTTCACAACTACTGATATAACTGTAGCATTTCAAATGTTAAACACAGTTTCTGCTGTTTCTTTCATCTCCCTAGTCATTCACGGGTAGTTTTTGTTCCTTCCTTGCACATATTGTCTATTATGTTTTTTCTTGGCAAATTAAACTTGTCTGTTATGCCTGTTGTGCTCAATTACTTAATTTTCAAATAAGGCTGGCTTTTTTTTCTCCAGCCATGTGAATGTGCTATGTTATCTTAGGAAGTTTGTTCAAAAGGGTACTCCAGCAAACAGGTGGTGAAGTATTGATAGAAGTTTCAATTTTTCTTAAATGCTTAACTAGTCCCAACGTTGTTATTGATAAGTAGAGTAAGAATGTAGAAAATAGGCAATGATTAGACCTGATGACAATCTCGTAGTTTTTTCCCCTGGCCAAGCCGGCTTGTGGAAATTTTAGTGAGCTAAATGGAGGAATTGATGTGGGTCCTTTTACCGTTTTGCTCAGGATGATTATTCAATTGGTTTTATGAGTTGTGATTATACAGTAACTGCTTATTGTGGGAAATCAAATCATATATGATTATCCTATTGTACTACAGTATTGAAGTCTGTGCTCTATGAAAACATCACTCATGTTTACTCAGTTTGATCCTATATTCTACTCCCTTTTCACTCATGCTTTTTCAATTTGATCGATGTGTTCTACTCCCTTTATTATTGTGCATGGGCCGTTACAGCAAAAAAGAAAAATCTATGCCCTGATTGTTGTCAGTCCAAGTAGTTTTAGTTTGCACATAAATCAACCTAAGGATCATTGTTGTGCCACAATAAAGAGGTTGGACTGTATGTGTCAGCTTCTCCGAGGGATACAATGATTTCAATTTTGGTCGTCGTATAAAGTTTGGTTCTTCGATGATAACAAATATTCCCACTCGATCTTCCGGAATTCCCAAATAAGGCTTTGAACCCTAATTAATTATTTTGTTATGGTGTGTAGTTGCCATCTACTTGTCAGTTTGATAGCCTTTGATGCATTTGCTTATATGATTCTTGACGTTAACTCACCATTGCTTTGACTAATGACTACTAGGATGAGTGGCGGAAGGGCCTTAAAGCTCTAAGAGCTGACACAATACAGAAATTGAAGAAAGCACTTCCAGAACTTGAGAAGGAGGTACCTGTTACCTTTGAGCTTCTGTCATTCTATGTTTAATTTTTTGGTTTCTCTGCCTGGAAAAGAATTGCTGCTGTCTTCCACTAATATCAGCATTTCCCTTTTTTTTAAAAGGTTAGAAGGCCATCAAATTTTGTGGAGTTCTACTCATATGCATTTCAGTATTGCTTGACAGGTATGGTGCTTCCACTATCATGTGTAGCATTAAGTTGTTTTAATTCTTGAGAGGAAGATTCATTGATCAGCTCTAGATTAAATTGATCAGCTTCGGACTGAATAAGAAAACAAAGATGAAACAGTACAGATTAATCTTATAATAGAGATTGATATTACAACAACAACAACAAACCCAGTGTATCCCACAAGTGGGGTCTGGGGAGGGTGAGATGTACGCAGACCTTACCCCCACCAAGGTGGAGAGGGTGTTTCCGGAAGACCCTCGGCTAAAGAGAAATAATTTTGTAAACATGTATAAATAGAGATTGATATTAAAATTTATAATTAAATATAAGGCTTTGGAGCTGGAAAAGAATAATATGTTCTCTTATGTTGGGTTTAGATTTTATTTCCCTTTAATAACTACTACTAGTTACATTGTTTTCCCATTTGTCAAGAGTTCCTGAGGCTGCTCTCGGCAGTTGGGACACTGAATTGCATCTTTGAACTGTGTCTTCTTTCTTCTGATTACCAGTTTTCTCCCCCTGTTTCTTTCTTTCTAGAGGAGAAGCAGAAGAGCATAGACATCGAGAGTATTTGTCTTCTGCTGGATCTTGTTTTAGGGTCTCAATTTCGGCCCCAAGTTGACGCCCTTATTCAGTATTTGAGAGTGAGTTACTCTACGCTCCTCTTGCTATTTTATAATCTATATTTATTTCTAGTCATTTATGTTCTTGAGCTCTTTTTACTGAACCCACCATTACTTTTGACTGAGAACTGCACCTATAGCTCCTTTTATAGTGGATACTTAATGACCTCCATTGTAAAAGGGGGCTGTCCCGTTAAAATATCATGCTCTGCTTTAGTCATTGTGTCATACAATTAGCTTAAGAGAAAAACGTGAAGATTCAGAGTAATCCTTCTAAATTCTAGTAGTGAGGAATAATGATTGTGTGCTTGGTTACTGATGCAGACGCAAACTGATTACAAGGTTATTAACATGGATCAATGGATGGGATTCTATAGGTTTGTCAATGAGGTAAATTTTCACTTTACTATATGTCAATGTGTTTTCTATCATCCTACTTGTGCTGATCACCTGACATGAGCAATCGGGTGTCGGATGAGAATTCCTTGCATCAGAAGCCTTGTGCTGACTTTAATGTCTCAGTGTGAAGATTATCTTATCTCCTGTCTTGGTGTTTTTGTGTAACAGATAAGTTTTCCAGATTTAAGCAATTACGACGAGAGCCTTGCTTGGCCCGTGATCCTTGATAACTTTGTTGATTCAATTAAAGCAAAGCAGGGCTAAGAACACCGTTGTTTGTGGCATGTCACTGTGTGTGCCAAATATTATTTATTAATGCGAAGTATGTTTTCTGTTTCCAAATAGTGAATGAATCTTGACAGTTATCAGAGTTTGTTGATAATATAAATATTAATTCCCATGCAGGTCTGTTCAAAGCCACACATCAAACTGCGCATACCATTATTCTGGAAATGTTCCTTTTCTTTCCCTCATTTCTCTTCTGTTTACCCCTCCCCTCTTTTCCCACCCGACTTGTATGCAAAGATATAGAATGTAAGTGGAGCTATTCTTTCATGTAACGACCCTTCGTCAACATGAATATATAGATTTTGGTTGATCTTATTGGTTATCCTTGTGTATTTTATTTCTACCTTTTAGTGTAAGCATGGAATTTGGGTTAACGACGACTTTTATGTGTGTTATCACAAGGGTACCTTATTCTTTGTTGGTTGGTTTCGTGGGGAAGCTAGTAGGTCGTTTTATTATAGGTCGGTAAGATTGTGGGTCCGATTTCAGGTATAACATTGGACTTTAAGACTCAAAATGGGCGCGCAAGAGTATAAGGTTGGTAGAAAATTAAGGAGGGGTTTGGTATAATTAAGGAAAAAGGATGATGATGCCGAAAGCTGCGGAAAGGCAAATTATTCTCTAAAAGGAAAAACAAAAGCAGATTCCCAGTCCCATTTGGTGGTGGGAACATGCTATCCAACACTGGCGGATGCTAACTTATTAGTTATGGGTCTAACAAAACCCAGTAGAGATCTATAATTCCGGATGTCTAATAAGTACAACGGGTAAAACTCTTTTGGATCAGTTGAACTAAGCATCTTGTAATTAGCTTTGAAAACTCATATTGGATCTTGATGCACGTATACTCAAGACCTGATGACTTAAAACGTGATAAACCACTTTTTAAGTTGACCAGTGCAGCATCATTTGGAACTACGTTTGCTTTACTCTAAAGTTGGAAGCTATCCATAATATGAGAACCATGACGTGAAGTTACCCAATTCATTGAAATCAATCATGTACAGAATTCTCAGGGCTCCCTAAGCAGTTGTCGGTTTTATGACGCAAAGTGCAAAAGAATCAATAGCAGAACAGAACAAAGCACGTTGTGTGCCTTCTTTATAAAGAAATCTATATTGAAGTGGATATCAAGGGTGAAGATGAAGGCACTGGGCTTCTGCTTCTGTTACTTCTGCTTTTGATTAGTGGAGGAGAACACGATGAAGATGGTGATAAATTTGACGATGGAGCAAGTCTATTAGAGCGGCTTCTAAGTTTCTTCTTTTCCCCTTCACACGCCTTGTCTTCAATCTGATGGAGGCCAACTTTAGTCGAGTTTAAGCTCACCGGAATGATACAATTGCATAATAAACCTACGCAAAACCAAATTAAGACGCATTTTAACTCTCAAATTTGTAAATAATCACAGCAATATTTTAATCACATCTAACCATATCAAGGAAGGTTTTTGGTCAATTGACATTCTTAAAATCTGAACCAGTTTGTCAATTGGGAATAAGACGTTTACTACACTCTATGACTTGAGTAGCTACAAGGCCACATCTGGACCCACAAAGTCATAAGCATAAATATTTCCTATTAAACTAATTTTTCAATGTAAACTTGATTAATAAAGATAATTGAGTTGCAAAAGAAAAACAGAAATTTGGAAATCCAGGAACTGACAAGAACATAGGATACTAACATATTAACATATCAAGAATTGCAGCAAATAAACTACCAACATAAACATAGTTAACCATAAATTCTCTCAACATGAACAAAGCAAAATGTATTCATATGATTCATACTCTAACTTAATTGATTCAATAAAAGACTTACCGATCCGTGCAAGACGATTTACCCAACTGGGAATAGGATTACCAGTAAGTTTAAGACAAGCATCATTACAAAAGTGGTTACAATTCTTAGTTATAAGATTGTAAGCATTTCCTCTATAGGTCTCAGCAAGTTGTTCCATTACTCCCCTCACTTCTCCAGGTGTCATCTCTGTCCATCCCATTAAAAGTGACTTCCTAAACGTAAATCCTTCGCACTGTTTCGGTTCCCCTTCAAAAATCCCCGTTGTTGGATATTCATGAGCTCCAAATGCATACTCTACTCCATGAACTAACCAAAAAAATAACCCAAGTTAACTGACATACTTTCTTGTTTTTTTTTCCAAGTACATACAGATAGTATAAAAGAATTACAAGTTATGTACAAGATTGAGTTATACTAACCTTGTACACCAGAATGGTAAACCCCGAGACCAAGCCAATAAGCATAACCATTCATAGAAGTTAGATCATACACGTTTAAGTACACTGGCACTGTACCACGGCCACAACTAACTGAATTCTTTCTGCACAACATTTTTAAACACACCCCAAGAAAGATTTCTCCAGTAACCACCCTTTTATTCAGTTACCTTAGCTAAAAAAGAACAAGCACACACATTGTAGAGTCAAGACTGAATTTTAATAGTTAAATTCAGGTATGTGCCGCGCCGTGTAGTTTTGGTGGAGGGTGTTTGTTTGTTGTATATAAAATGGAAAGAGCAGAGGAAAAAGTGGCTTTATATATTTGAGAGGGAATTAAGGGAAAGGAGTAAGATAGGTTGGAAACTTTGGAATCTGAGCTGTGGGGTGATCCAGTTTTTTTAAAATTTGAAAATTCTATTTTTTTTGGGAGAAAGTAACGTACAGTCATTATGATATCCAGTGGGGAGTGCTGGAATTTGTTGCTTATAGTATTGGCATTTTCTCTTTCTCAGTAAACTAATGGGAGGACCACCAAAATTATGGTGAACCGGTAAATATTACTACCTCCGTCCCAATTTATGGGGCGGTGTTTGACTTGGCAGGGAATTTAAGAAATAGAAGTTGACTTTGTAAATGTTCAAATTTACACTTGAAAAAGTAAGAGAGAGAAGATTGGAGTAATCAAAAAGTTGTTGGTAGCTTTTAAAGTAAGTAGGGCCCAATAAGGATAAAATAGAAATAGTGTATTAAATAGTTGACAAATAATTAAATGTGACATTCTTTTTTGGTCTGTGACACATAAATTGGGACAGAGGGAGTAATTACAAATTATGCAGTTAAATATTACTAATATTGAAATCGTATTTGATAGGAAAGGCTTCCGTTTTAACCGATGGGACTACCTCGCAAATATAAATTAGCCAACACCTAAAGCGGGTAACAAGGGCATCGGGTGCGGAAAAACAAAGGCAAACTAATGGGAGGATTAGATTACTGGTATGGAATGATTATGGACCCTTTATCTTCAATCATTCTGGTTTAAGAAACTAAATAAAGCTTACGCTACCCTTAGTATAAACAAAGTATGGTGTAGTGACCCTTTTACTTGATTTCTATTTTTCTAATAATCCTTTATTCTTATATATCATTGAGTAATTAAAGTTGAGTTTAACTTCTATACCATGCAAGTTTACGAGATCTTTTTATGTATTAGGTCATTAAATGATAAGTAGGGCTTGTTGTAAATCAAACATAAAAACAAAACTGTCACTTTGTTTGGAACATTGTTATCTATTGTATTGTAATGTATTGTTATTATGATTACAATATTTGTTTTGATTGTTACTTTAATTTCGTTGTATTGTATTGTTATTATGATTACAATGTTTGTTTTGATTGTTACTTTAATTTCGTTGTATAGTATTGTTAAGTTCTGTTGTTACGTAATAATGAAAAGACCCACTTTTTGTTACAATCAATTTGGTGGTTTTGGATTGTTACGTTTTTTCACTTTCCCATCATGTCCTTAATTATAACTTTATAATCATATTTTACTTTCTACCCTATTTTTTTATTTAAATACACTAAAGTAGCTACTTTGACCTCATCTCCCTTCTTCTCCAATTTTGGTATGTTCCATGGCCTTTCTTTCTTGATACATTTTTTGATTCTTAGAAAATTTTATCTTATGCATTTTATGTTGGATAATATGATTGCTTGCATGTCGTTATGGAACATTAATTTTTATCTAAATTATTAATGGTGTGAACTTATTGTTATGTTTAGTATTATTAACTTAATTTTTTTAAAAAAAAAAATTATTTTCGCTATGATTTGCATGAATTTCATAGCTAATATATTTACAAGGTATAGTTGGTGATAAACTAGTAAATATAAACTGTCTTAAATTATATTTAAAGAAAAATTATTTCTTAATCTAATATTTAGAACAACTAAGGGTATATTGATAAACTTATTAGTTACGGTACGATACGATACAATACAATCAAAACAAACAATAAGAATGTTACTAAACAATGAGAAACAATACAATCAATTCAAACATTGTATTTATAATATAGTACGATACAATACAAAATAATACATTATGAAAAATTAGGTAATAATGATCCAAACAGAGTTAGTTGTTCAAATGTTGATGAAACCACCTGGTGTAGAGGTCTTTTAACTGTGTCTAGCAGGATGCCAGATGGTATCACATGCGTTTATATAGGTAGACTAGGGATCCCTGAATAGAAACTTTAACCCTTGGAATTTCTCATGGACTCATACTAAAAGTATTTCATTCTATCAAGGAAATTACCATGTACATAAGCATAAAAATAACTATTATCATGTTTTGAAGACAGATAAATATATTTAGAGCCTGGTTGGTGAGCTTATTATAAGTAACTACTTGTATGGGTCAGAGTATTGGCCGGTTAAGAACTCACACATTCAGAAGTTGAGCGTGGCAGAAATGAGGATGCTTAGATGAATGTGTGGGCATACTAGGTTGGACAAACTTAGGAATGAAGTCATTCGAGATAAGGTGGGTATCGCGCCAGTGGTGGAGAAGATGCGAGAGGCAAGGTTGCGCTGGTTCGGACATGTGAAAAGGAGGAGTGCAGATGCTCCGGTAAGAAGGTGTGAGAGGTTGGCGGTGTTGGATCTTCGGAGAGGTAGAGGTAGACCGAAGAAGTACTGGGCCGAGGTAATTAGACAAGACATGGCCAAGCTCCAGATTACCGAAGACATCACCCTAAATAGGAAAGCGTGGAGGTCGAGGATTAGGGTAGAAGGGTAGGTAATGGTAAGATGTCTTCTATCTTCTTAGTTGTAGCACGATGCCCATTTAGACTATTTGCATCTTAGTTGTGGCTTTTATTTCTACTTTTATTATCTGGGTATTTTATATGTTTTTCATATGTTTTATCTGTTGTTTGTGTCATGGGTTCTAACGTGTTTGCAAAATGTCTCTTGAGCTGGGGGTCTTTCGAAAACAGCCTCTCCACTTTGGTGGGGTAAGGTCTGCGTACATATTATCCTCCCCAGACCCCACGCATGGAATATACTGGGTTTCTTGTTGTTGTTGTACATTACTAAGCTACTTTTAAGCTTATCCAAACAGGTTCTTAATTACCATATGTGGGCTACATTAAAGTACTATCTTATAAAGAGACAATAATTATTCATTATTTTTCTCTATTTGGTCGTTGTTAATTGTTACTGTACTACAGTCTGTACATATTGAAATCTCCTAAAACTTGTGTCAATTTTGTATTGCTTTTTTCAATATAAAGAGTACTTTTTGAGCCAATGTGTTCTAGATTGAGATTAGAGACGATGCAAAAGGAAAAATAAAGATTCACCCTAAAGTACTTTTACCTTTTTATCTTAATTAAGTCAACTGCCTTTTCTTCCTCACTCTATTTTAACCTTATGAGAATTTTACACTGTGATTATGTAGAAAATAAAACAATTTTTTTTTTATGTATGTCCATTTAAATAATTCCAAAGAAAAAAAAAACGAGAAATATTAGCGGAACTAGGAATCGGACCTAGCGCGAACCAAATAACAGTAAACCGGTCGGTTTAATTTCACATCAGTCGCTAGCCTCCGTGGCGCCGCCATCTTTCTGGTCGGAGAAATGTTGGTGTGATGTTTAGGGGTACAAGAAGCACTTTGTTCCGTCTGTGCACGCGATTTCAGACAAGATCACTTTGCAACAACAACAAGTCCATCACCAGCAACGTCAGTAGTAATAAGGAAGTTGAAAACTCTGTTTCTTTAACAAGTCGCCACGATGCTTATAAACAGTTGGAGAATCTTGACTTCATGACTGCTGCCAAGATGCTTTTTACTGACCCTCCCAAGAAGAAGCAATTCGGGTACTTTTCACTTTGGCATTTTATCAAACATTTTGTGTTCTTCGTTTGAGATTCTGAATCTAATATTTTCTTATTGCCTAGTGTAAAGAAAATCGACCTCAATAAGCTATCTCCTAATCCAATGCACACAACATCAACATTCCCAGTGCTGGTGGGGTCTGAGGACGTGACTCTAGATAGGAAAGCGTGGATGTCGAGGATTAGGGTAGATGGTGAGATAGTAGTCGATCGATTTATGTCATATTAATGTCCTCCACACCCTGAGCTAGACATCTGGAACGTGAACGATGTATAGCATGGGAATCCAACACACGGTAAATCAAGATTAGGGATGGGTGTGGCTCTGCTACCGCATTAAGGAAATGAACCTTGGATGATTGGACCCGTGGATTGGCTAAGACCATATAAGGAGCAATAGCCCAAACCCTTAGCCAATGCAATACACTTTAGCACCTAGTGATGAAGAATGTCGTAAAGTAAGATAGAATGGTTTGAGGGTTGTGATATGCTGCTAGTGGTCCTTTCTGTTGTGTATTTTTGTAATTCATTATAAGCCTGAGCTACTTTTGCCACAATTTGGTTGCAGGTTCTTAAATTGCTGCTAGTATTTAAAATATGTAATTTTGAATACTTATCTACTGCAGATTACATGCACATCCTTTAGAGAAAACAGAGTCCAAGGATACAAAGTTTTGAATTCTAAATTTTCCTGTTCTTTTATGTTCGTTTACACAAACTGCTCATATGCATAATTCAGTTCACTTATTCTCCATGCCCTTGTAATTAGGACCTGCCTCCTATTCGTCAAACTTTAAGTTGCATCAAATGAATTTTGTCTGGTTCTCATGGAAATTTCCTGTTGAACTCTGAATACAAATATGTCTATATATTGGTCTTGCTTCTTATCTGTGGTCTACATCCTTCTGGGTTGTTAATACTGAATCACAAACACACTTATAATACCCTCCTTATTTCAGTTGTTTGACATTTTTTCCTCTTCTTTCATGATCAGGCTTGATTTTCATATGGTACAATTCTTCTTTGCCTGCTTGCCTTCTCTGGGTACCTCTATTTTCATGTTTATTAAATTTTAATTTCATGTTTGAAGTACCCTTCATCTGTTGATTCTGTCTGAAACACCATTTCTTGTACAGCTGTATATTTGGTTGCTCAGTATGCTCGCTATGAAATGAGAAGAATGGAGGCGGTAATGCAACTTCTCCTTCTTTGATTGTTCCATCTTAAAAATGATTGTGGCTGTTTGCTAGTGGCAGATTTCCATTTATTAAGGTCACTTCTCATTTACACAATGTCTTTGTGGAATATTTTCTTTACAAGAGTCTTCATGGGATATTTGTGCTCGAGTAAAAAGATACTGCAGGCTTTTCTAAGTGTTCAATGAGGAATGTCTGCAAGAGTCAGCTTTTAGATGGAATGCATTAAGTTACGTGTTAACATGTTACTAAATGAAAGTCAATGGCAATTTTTCTCCCAGAACAATATAAAACCCAAAACGGGACAGCAACGGGTGCTTTTGAACCCAAAACACTGAGCGCTGGCATGGCTCGGTGTGTAAAAAGTCACTTTTATACTATCCAAAGTTGTACTTATGCCACATCTTTGTTTATCCTTGATGGCATGAGACGCTTTTTCATTATGAAGTAATTTGAATTTAAAATATATTTAGCAGGAAATAAAGATGTTTAGTTGGTTTTAACCTCAATACGGAACTTCTTTAAATGTTATAGGAGAGACATTTTTCCTAAGAAAAGAAGATGGTATCGGACACAATTTTTTCCCACAACATGGTATTAACAGAAAGGGGGTAATAAATATGGAGAGTTTCTAGTACTTCTTATTTTTATTTTCATTCTGTATAATTTTGGTAATTTTGGCCTGAGATGAATATAAATGGAGATGTGGTCAGTGAGGATTCATTAAACGAATCCCAACTTGTTTGAGACTGAGGCTTAGTTGTTGTTTAGTGTAAAAAGAAAATAGGATCGTGTATAGATTGTTGGGTAACAATAGTATAAGAATGAGAATACTAAATACACCGTTCTTGGCTGTAAATCAATTGAAGTCCTTTCAGTAAAGAAAATAATGCAATAGTTGTCCTTTTTAAGTATAAACATCAGACTGTTTCTTGCAATTTTATGGTAGTGTTGCGACTGCTGTCCCCAATTCTATGTGTGAAACTAAAAGAGAGGGATAGCAAACGTTTGGTGACAAAAATAAAAGGCTTAGTCTCATATGTCATAAGCTAGCAATACACATATCCTCCTTGGTACCTAGGACTCTATAATGCATAAAAGCAGGAAGAGATTCGAATAGTGTGCCTTTGCATATACATCAGCTTTAACTTTTCAGGAACTGGGGAAGTTGTAGCGACGTCTAGAAACATACTCGTTTCAGCATAGTATGAGTGATAGAAGTTAAATTGTGCTGCTAAGTTTTTTTAAAAAATGTACTTTTGGGATGTGAAATGGTATACTTTCGGAAGGCTTTGTGTTTTATGTGAGATTACAATTTCAGCTATGAATCTTATCTCAAATTTTATCAATTGAATAGAGTAATATGGTAATATGTCAGAAAATTTGATCATTAAACTAAAAGCCGTAGTCTTTTCAAAATTTCTCGTCTGTCTAGTTAAATTCTGTCTATTATGTATTTCTGAAAATTGACTATATGCTTCATTTTTTCCTCAGGTATGCATCTTCTTTGGAAGTTAAATTCTTTAACTGTAAAATTAGAGAGCACTCTTCTAATAACATTACCAATGTGCCTCGCTTGAAATATCAAAGCTTCTTGCTTACTTCCATTGTTTTGCTAGTAGTAGTCTTTATTGACAATGTTCAACAAATTCTAATCAGGAAGCAGAAGTGAAAAAGAAAGCTGAAGAAGAAGCAAAAGCTAAAGAGCTGGAAAGGATAGCTGAGGAGGAAAAACAAGTGACTGATCCACAAATTTCTGAGGTGAAAGCAAGACTAGATAAGTTGGAGGAGACTCTTAAGGAAATTGTAGTCGAGTCCAAAAAACAACCAGGCGACGTTGCAGAGAGACCAGCTAGCAATGCTGTCAAGAAAGAATCTGGAACAACCAAGCCAGGAACTCCTAGTGCTCAGGAAAAGACAACTCCCTCTGGTGATGGAAAAACTCAAGTACAAGCATCCTTGCCTGATAAAAAACAAATAAAAAGTGAAGCTTCATCCCCTGACGTGAACAAAAGAAATCAGTAGCATATAATATTTCGTGTAGTCAAGCTTTTTGTAGAGTCCAAAGTGCATAGCTTTGCAAAGTTGATGTTTGTTTTGGAACAATTGGAAGATGTAACATCTGTAAGGATCGGTAGCTGCTGTGTCATTGCAGGTTTCCATAAACGGAAAAGCAGAATTTTGGAGCACAAACATTTGACAATAGCATTCTTTTGTTGAGAAACTGGGTACATGAGAATGTATAATTTCAAAAAAGGTACTTTGAGCAATTTGCTAGCCAAATTCGAGCACCACCTTGTGAAATGTGCAGGTGGAGAAAATGAAGCTCATTTAGATATTAGTTTGGTAGTTCTTGGAAGATCAATATTTACAGTTATAATTCATTCAAGAATCCACCACAAGACTACCTTCGCCTCTGTGTCTCTGTGAATTCAACATCTAATCATGGATGTGACGACATAATTATCAAGTCCAGAAAATAGAACCAATATTAAAAAAGGGACTATTTGCATCATATGGTCTCACACTTTAAATTTCTCTTCAAAATAAGTTGGATGAAAATTTCCTTTTGTAAACATTTATTAGTCCATTGAGCTAACTATCGAGGCCAGAAATTAAATTGCAGATGCAGAAAAGGCCTTTTATACAAAATTGCCATTAAGCCCATGAAAGATTTCCATGGAGGTAGGAGTATGATTGAAGAGTGTTAAACCCTCCTTAAGCCCTTCGTTTCCCCCAATTCATCGGCAAAAATGGCTCGTCGCTTAGTGAGACCCTTTGCAGGAATAGCCAAACGGCTATTGCTTCAGCAGCCAGTAATGTTTAATTTAACAAGCAGTAGAAATTACATATCGGAGATGCGTAAGGAAGCATTTGAAGGTAACATTCTCAGATTACTCCGCAACGAGATTAGCTACGAGCTTGATCATTCTCCTCCCTCTCAGGTACCCCCATTTTCTCATTTCTTGTTAGGAAACACTTTACCCCCTTAGATGCAAATTTAGATTAATCGGACCAGTAATATATGATAGTGGTATTTGTCTTAGTTCCTTTGGTTTATTTCAGGTAGTCCTATATGCCAATGTTTTAGCAGACAATTGAATCTTTACCAATTCATTGTTTCATGTAATATCCTTTTAATCAAAAGAGATGAACCTTGTCAATTTTTTATGCTTCACCCCCTTGCTCTTCGTTTATCCCTGGAGTAGTCAAAAAGATACGAGCTTTACCATTCTCTGAACGTATGACTGTTGGATGGGCGGGCCTGATAGATTTCCTGTGTTTCTTAAAGTAGGTTCGGCCCTTTTGTTATGCAGCTTGTATGGGTGACTACACAGATTAAAAGATCTAAGGTTTTTCTTGTTAGCTAAAGGTGAAAAATGAAGTCTTGAACTTTAGCTTCGTAGAGGATATGTTTGATCGTTAAGTACTGTCATCATTTGATCTGAAGTATTCAAGAATACATGTGTATTAATTAACTCAATTACGCAACAAAATATGTGTATCACACCACACGATTCGTACATTACAAGATCAGGTCTGAATGTTGTGTCATGTAGCTACCACGCCCTGATTTCTACTACAACGTACATTCATGATGAATAAAGCTTGTGGTAGTTACCTCTGGAAGATGGAGTTTGTAATGCTAGAGAGATGTGTATTCTTGGCTGATACATGTAATGTGGACTGACTTTAACAAGTAGCTATCTTATATCTTCTTCTTCTTCTTCCTCCTCTCTATGCTCATTCGTGTTGCAAAAAGTAAGCTGTGGACTATATTATATACTATCATTTTGGCTCGTTAGTGACTTATCTTTTTTACATTGAATAGTGTGATTCAGCAATGTCTCAAATGCTAATTATTTGTGATTATTGAATTGCAGCCTATTGCTGAATTTAGTTCATTTATCATTGATGAAAGGCCAGGAGAGCAATGGATTAAATTGAACAAGAAATTTGGAGAGAATGAAGAAATTAAAGTTGAAGTTACCATGTTTGATGCATCTGTTCCTGTTAAAAAAGGTGGTGATGTATCTGTTGCAGATGACGTGCAACTTCACATAACTATGATTGTCAATGTTTTCAAGGGAGAAAGCAATGATGTGCTGGAGTTCGTTTGCTCTGCATGGCCAAACAGCATTGAGATTCGTAAAGTTTACACGCGTGTGCAAAAGGGCAAAATGGAGCAACCTTACCTAGGCCCTGCATTTAAGTATGTATCTATATTTAATTTCCTAATTTCCATCTCGTTTGCTAGTATTTCTCATTTAAGAGTTTTTACTGAGTTTGCTTATGTGGTTTTTAAGAATGTCAAGAGTGGCAAATGTATGAAAACGTTCCTAACTCTTGCTGTACCATGGTTATGGATCATTCTTCAAATTTGAAACTTTGTGAGGAGCCATTATTTAGTTCGTATAGGTTTTGTTTTGGACTTTGGTAATAGTACTCCCAATTTTTCATCGGTATATTTCCTTTCTGTTTTCCTTTCCTGTGCAACTTATGTTCTCCTATTGCTAGCAATTGCAGTTTACCTGGTAGTTTGATTGGCCCTTCATTTTTAACTTGTATTTTTCAGGGAACTGGATGATGAACTGCAGAATTCTCTTTACGATTTCCTAGAGACGAGGGGAATAACTGATGACCTTTGTGTATTCTTACATCAATATATGAAGAACAAAGATAAACTTGAATTTGTTCGCTGGATGGAAAAAGCCAAATCGTTCCTTGAGAGGAAATAGAGATAGTGATTGTATTTCTCCTGAGAATGTTGACTCGCTTTAAATTGTGGTGCATGCTCTGGAGTCATTACTTGGCAAATATTATGCTTGCAGGTCTAGAATTAGAAACAAAGTGGTTTAGCTCAATTGGAGGCCTTCCTGATTTATTTGTATTTTAAAGGTAATTAGTTGATGTATTGCGTGAAGTTCAAAAATCACGACTGCATTCTTCTATTTAAGTGTAAACGTGGACTTTGCTGTGAAGTCAATGCATTTGGGTTTATAGGTTTCTCATTTTACTGCCCCACATGACGTGTTAAGTTTTCGGACTGGTACGTTGACCTTTTACACAAGGATATTGCAATGCATAGAGAGTATTGAGGTATGCGTGATTTTTAGTAGCGAATTTGTTTGCCATGTCTGGTCTGTCTAAGTAGAATTTTGCCGGTTCAATTTTGAGAAAGCTTTCTATTTCGACTTCAGGAGTTTTCATGCAACTGTGTCCTCATATAGGCATTCTTTCTACTGTTTTGAATGACGAAAAAGTCCAGTTTCTATATTGCTGGTAAAGATAAATTATATTTAGCTATATATAACTTTGTGTGTCCCTTTTCTTTGGTCAATCATTTACTGCTTTTCTAAATTTCCTGGTGATATACGCTGTTTCACATTTTATGCTGCAGTTACTGAACATCTTCGATAAAATCTTTTTTTGATGCAGTCCTTCCCTCAGCTGTCCTCCAACTTTACTGTCTGTTAGAAACTTAGGTTATGATTATCTTAGATTATTTGCTGATATTTTATCTAGTCAGATTGACTGTGTATTTCTTAATTGGGAGTGGGCATGTAACATTACACTTGTCTGCATCTAACCTGTGATACTGGTTTAAGTGGACTCTTGCACTCCTGTTTGCATGTGTTTGTGAGATTATGTAGTAGGTATTCACTATTTATCTGACTAACTCAACTCTCTTATTTTAGAATTCTCATTGGAAGTCAATCACTCTTCTGTTCTACTTCATCATTGGACTCCCTTTTTTCATTTTGTAAGCTAATTAATGTAATTCTTGAGAATTTAAGGAAGGCGCTGCTATATATAGAAGTCTTATTCTGCTTATAAGTAAGGTTGGTGATTGTTATTTCACTGGATTCTCACTGTTTTTGGCTACATCCACTCACTATGATTAAGCCTTTGCAGAATTAAGATATACTCATTGATTCATCAGCTCAAAGACTTGTTTGATGATCTAAGCTATATCCAGTAATGGGGAAGTGGGCATCGGTCGTGTGAAACTGCAGATCAATTATTCCTTGGTACTATGCTTATTCCTCATAGTGTCTAGGTAGTGGCCATCAGTTTTCTACCACTACATAAGCCTGTGGTATGTTGAATTTAATGGTTTAAAATTGGTCAAACCATCGAAAAAGCGGAAACTTTTATTGCAATTTGACCAACTGGGTATGAATCTGCTGAAACATCTTATGGTTGTACTATATTAGTGGTTGAATTGAGTTGTCCAACGTTGTTGCTTTCCTAGTCTGAATATTGTCTTCAGGGTGGGAGTTGCTTTAGGAAGGGAAAGCAACATCAAAGACAATAGTAGCATTATCATCTGGGTCATACTCATTGGCTGGTTTGTGTTGGATACAACTTGCAGACTATTTAACTATATACAGATAAACTAGCAGTTTCTCCATGAAAGGCACATGGAAAAGGAAAGTGGGGTTCTCCTTTTCTTCAATAGTTTCTTCACCTACCAAACAGGGGCAGAAGCACTTTCAGTAAAAATGACATGAGTCTTTAATATACCTTCCTTATAAAGAGTAAACTATGATCCTTGAGTAATGAAGTTGCAGGCTTATTACTACTTCATGTCCTCTGATTACTTAGTACTACCTTTCTTTATTAAGCTCTTAGCATACGTTACTTTGGTATCTTGTCCTCCGTCAGTTGAATTTTGTCATCAAATAGCACACTCCGTATTAATTGATTTTACTAGACGAATGCATGCGATGTGGAGAAATGAGTGTCCCACGAATGAATAAAGCTTTTTCACGTCAACGCCAATGGAAAAAAGACAGGCAAGGCTGATTCGTTTTAATGTGAAACTTGCACGTTATATGTTTTGGAAAAAAAAAAATCAGTTTATTCTCTAATAAAATCTGGGCTTTTGTATAGACAACTCCTCTTGTACTATATGTGCAAGTGGCCTTTGGGAAATGAATTTTGTGCACTATCCCAGCTGCTATTGCTACTCGGCCTCAATAATCAAGCAAGTTGGAGCAGGTTATGTGTGACCCCATTTAACCTTAATTGATGCAGTTTGTTTAAGTGATAACCTTAGTTGAAGGTGAACAAAAAACAATACTTCTAGGGTAGATATCAGCTCAGGACAATTGCACGATACTTTTGTAGCTAGTATTACTCTCCGTGTATATAAGTTAAACTCAATTTTTCCAAGAGGTTATGTGACTATAGTCTTGAGGAGTTGTTTTGTTTGATACCTGGATTGTCATGTGGCTGTTCGCTCATGCTTTGGATCAAAGTAGCAAAGAGTTTAATGGTGGTGGTTGAGGAGCTACTAAGTTGTACATATTTTGCTTTCATTAGCTGCTGAAAATGAAGGGAAAAAGAAAGTACCATCAATCAAGGCAATGAAATTACACTACGTTTGGCCCTACTTTGTCCATTTTAAAGTTTTCGAACTATTTGTCGTTTTTTGTTCCATAAAAACACTAGAGAAACATATTTTCCTGACTTCCTCTGTAACTTCAGTATGTCACCAGCCCTACAATCTTTAATTTCGTTGGCTTTCACGTACACAGACAAATTAGGATGTTCTCTTGCACGCGCTAAATGTCTCCTCCTCAACATGATTAATCATAGAAACTAATCCTGATCAACTTATCTCTTTACACACACATCATGCCTTTGTATTAATTAGTGGAGGTCAGTTTGTTTTTTGTTTGTTGCTTTGAGTTGGATTACTTTGCGAAAATGACATGATTAAGTTTAAAATCCATCATAAAGCCTAATTTGGTCCCACCTCAATTGTGTTATGTTCCTGTTCAAAAGATTTCTTAGGTAAGAAATCAATGCAATCAAGATTTTACAGCATTAAAATATATGAGGAAAATGATGTGATAGAATAGCTTAACTTGAAAAGATCTAATATAATGAGCGTGGACAAAAGTCATTACAGAAACTTATACTTTAATTTCCACATGCCTCCACCAACCTAATGAGAAAGACCCTTCAATAGATAGTCTATTTCATCAACTTCACACACCCCATTATATTGTGGATAAAATCTCAGCCATTGAAACGTAAAGATTATTTGTTGTAGTTGTTGTTATTAATTCATCAAACGGTACGGATTTTGTCGGTATGTGCATTTGTCACATATTCAAGATCAGAATAGATCGATCAGTTTCCAAGGCCAGACATTTTCTTCCTATGTGGACTTAAAGTTGTGAAACATGCATTTCCAACTTGTGTAAACTTTCAACTCAATAATGTAACTAACACTAACTGTTAAGTACTTATATCGGTTGTCCAATGGAAGCAAGATTTGAATAATCTTTACCACAACTTTAACAGTTAGTGTTAGTTACAAGATTTGATAATCTGAATAAAATTAATATTACCAGATCACTCAAAAGATATTTATCAAAATGTTGCAAATCACATCATAAGAATTAATTCGTCCGTCTGCGGACTGCAACCATAATAAGAACATTTACAGTGGACCTAATTGACCAGAAAATACTAGAATACTAAGTACGAAATTTGAAAAGAAAACAAATCTGAATGAACGTCCGAAAGTTGTAAGAAAACCAACTTAAATCTACTACTCCTAGTATACTATAGTACTAATATACTTAGAGTTTGAGAGACAAGTCGAGTTTCTTCAATTCTTCTTGATTATTTGACTTGGGATGAGGACCACCACCACTATCCCATCTGTATGCTGAAATACCATCAACTACTGCAGGAAATTTTTGGATGTTATTATCAAACCTAGCAGCACCAATACCACCTGCTGATGTTCCCACGTGGCAATTATAATTTTCCGGCGCAAGGCGTCCAATGGCAGGTTGTTGATCCATGGGCCTTCTCAACCAACCAGGATGTCCATATAGTGGTGCACCAAAAGCTCCACTTGATGAGCCCAGAAAACTGTTACTGGGCTTATGAATCATGGAATGGACTTGAATTCCAAGAGACCTATTGAATGAACCATGCAAAGGAAGTGAAGCCATACTTGAATATTTATCATAACCAAAAGAAGCGGATGATGCAGGCCTTTGTCCTCTTTTAGCCATTGTTCTCTCCCGTTTATGTGCATTTTGATGGCCACCAAGGGCTTGTGAACTGTAAAATTTCCTTTGACAATAGTTACAAGAAAATACACGGGGCTCAGTTTCATTGTTATTACCTCGAGATGCATCTGATGAACTTGCATTTTCACTCATTTGTTTGACAAGGTTCGATCCATGATCGAGGCATAGATCTAAAATAAGATCACCATCGTCGTTTTCTTGTTGATCATGTTTTGCTTGACCTTCTATTTTCTCCATTTCTGTGGAGTACTTATTTCTGCAATTGTTGTGGGACAGAAATTCCGGTTGAACTTTGAGATCAGAATAAGTACAATATGGCTGATGATCTGATGAGGGAAAATTCATATGGATATCAAGGAGGTGAAGGTGGGACTAGGATTGCAGTTTCAGCCACTTTGTATATGATGATGAATGATGAAATATTATTGGGTGTAAAAGCAAGAAAAAAAGTAAATGTTTATTGATTGAGAATTTAATGCTATGGTACTATGTAAGGAATGAAGGAGATACTACAGTTACAATGGCTTATTATAGTAAAAAAAAGAAAGGCTACTCCAAAGAGAATTTTGAGTAATAATAATGCAGATAGAGAAAGAGATATATAGGCATGTGTGTTATTATAAGAGCTTTGATGGAAACTCACCAAGGAAACACCTCTGTCTGAACTTCTTTCCCCTAGCATATAGACCCCAGTTAATGTTTTCTTTACTTTCTTTTCCTTGTCTATTCCTCTCCTGCCTATTTTGGACAGTATATTCTTGTCCTGTTTTTCCCATTTTTGGAATTCTCATGTTTCTGTTTTAGTGAACGTTATGCAACCTTATCTTCACCAAATCAATTGATTCTCAGTTTACAAAGACTAGAAGACCTATCTAACAAATGTTAAATTCAATGAGCAAGACCACTAAAATAATTGGTAATCGTTACATCCTATAATAGGTTAAAACTATTGACAGCGTAAAAAAAAAAATTGCAGCTACAATACATAGACTGTTTCCGATAGATCTTTAGCTAAATAAAATATTCAAAAAATATGTATGAAGAAGAAATATGAAATTACCAAAATAAATAAAATACTGACAGAAAAATATGAGCATGCTCAACATAGATAAGGAACACAAATTGTAAAATAAAAACGATAGAATAAGCTGGACATAGAATATATTGAAATAATAGTGCTGCTAATACAGAAAAAAAATCACTCAACTACTATCTATGCTTCAACTCTAATCCTCGACCTCCATGTTTTCCTATCTAGAGTCATGTCGTCGATAATCTAGAGGTGAGCTATGTCATGTCTAATCATCCCGCCCCAATTCTTTGATCTACATCTACCTCTCCATAAACTCAGCACTGCCAACCCCTTGCACCTCCTCACCGGAGCATTTGCGCTCCTCCTCTTGACATGTCCAAACCACCTCAGCCTCGCTTCTTGTCCGCCACAACAACCACTTCAACCTTGTCGCAAATGACATCGTTCATGATCTTATCCATCCTAATACGCCCACGCATTCATCTAAGCATTCTCATATCTGCTACCTAATCACCCACGCCCCCATTCCTACAAGCTTCTCTCCCAACTTCTTCAATTTCATAGTGGTCAAGGCACCCTCCCCGCAACTATAAACAATAGTCATTCTCAACCCTTAATCGTGTGCAAAATCTATTTTGCCCTTAGCATTTTCATTCACCATTTATGTGATACATTTTTATATTATAATATAATTTTTTTCACCAAGATGTTCTACATAAATTTAAATAGTATTATTTTTTATTATATTAATTTAAGTTCATTAACATTATAAAAAGTATAATATTTTTATAATATTATTACCAGATATAATGATATTCATTATGATTTTTGTTTTAGTATTAAGTGCACTGAGTATGATGTGTATGTAGTAACTATGTACATAATGTCTACATGATGTGTGTGTGTGTTTATTTCAATTTTATTTTTTATCTTATTCTTTATTTTGTATATGAATGTTTGAATTTGATTAGTATAAATTAAATTTTACTTAAATACGAGTATAGATATATGATGTTTTAAATTTTTTGTAAAATCTAGCTATATTTTTGGTGTCTTTTTTTTATGTATTGCATGCATTAAGTATAGACTAACTTTGAGTTTTAATTTCTATTAAAAGTTGATGATATAAGATTTTTTTTAAACTGACTTTTTTATGTTTAGCAAGTATTTCATTATTTACGGAGTCATTAACATATATATCCGATTATTATTCCTTTTACTTTTTTCATTAATTCGTTTTAAAAAATATCATTTTATTAAAGAAAAAAGATAAAATTTGATAATCTAAAAGGTAAAGTAGGTATTTTAAAAAATTATTTGAGAAAAAAGGTGGAGAATGATTATTCTTCATAGTTGGGGTGGAATTTGATTTTTAAAGTAAAATTGAGGAGTAAGTATTTTGATTTATTTTTGTCCGAATGTAAAAATCAGTAAGTTACTCCTTTTACGGGTAATTTTCACAAATAGTCACACAACTATGAGTTTTTTTTGCATTAAAGTCACATAACTTTGATTTATTACCTAAAAGTCACAATACTATTACCTTCATAATTAAATGGTCACAATAGGCTGAAAATGTTAGTCCTGGTGGACTTTTGGATTTTTTTTTTTAATTTTTACCATTTTCCATTTTTTCTTTTTTTTGCACAAATAACCATTAGCAAAAACAAACATATGAATATTTACCAATAGGTTCTTAGTTAATTCTTTTACTTTATCATGATAGCTTTTAGAAAAAAAAAAGTTAACCATATTAATATATATATATATATATATATATATATATATATATATATATATATATATATAAACTTAATATACAAAGCAATATAATGGTAACAACCTCTAAAATTTTCTATTTCCAAGAGCAGTGGTAAATCTATATTTTAAAATTAATGAAACAAAATGTTAGCATAATTTTTTATTCAATGTAATTCATTTCCAGAAGTCACATACACAGTCTATTTTTAGGTCACTTTATATAAATAAGTATAACAATTGACTTCAAAATAATTTTGTAGTGCTTGTACACTAATTTTTTTTTTTTAAAAAAATAGAAGGATCATATATATTACGTCATGTTGAAGAAAAGATACATCTTTAAGGAAATCAACCCCTAAAATAACAACCTTAAAAAGATATGGTTATAACATTTAGTTTGATTCATTTGAATATTCAAATTTGCCTCCTCTTGAAAACACATTATGTTTTGGATATTAAAATTTATCCTCGTAAAGTATATAAAGAAGTGAAAGAAGAAGAAAAAAGGTAATCTAGACAAGAGTATGTTGATGAATCTCCATTTGTTTTTTTTTCAATAGTTATTTATTTAAAAAAGGTAGAAAAGGTAAAAATAAAATAAAAAATAAAAAATTCCTCCTGGAACTAACATTTTTCGGGCTATTATGACTATTTGGTTATGAAGGTAATAGTAGTGTGACTTTAATACAAAAAGCTTATAGTTATGTGACCATTTGTAAAAATTAGAGAGACTCCTCATTAAACATCGAGTAAAAATTCCAATACTCTTTGGAGATTTAGGATTTCCAGCGCCAGTCACTGTTGATATTAATGAAAAGAAAAATTATATCATGCATATTTTCACGCCTGTCATGTTCCTGGTTTGTAGTTCAAACTGATTATCTATCATATACTTTTCTTTAAATTTGAACTTGCAAAATCAACTCTGGCGCAAGCATAGGTTTCTTTAATTTAGCTTCTCCATTAAAAACAAGAATTTCCAAAAATAATCAAATCATGAACAATAAGTAGTATTTATTACAGTAAGTGCTACTGCAGTTACTCCGCTGCATTAATAGCGTATATGATTTCTACAATAAGTAGAAATATGCCCTAATTACTTTTATTTTTGCCGCTAATTTAGTCGTTTACTTCTTTCACATATATGCTTTCACTTTTACTATTTCGTCAATAAAGGATTAAGGATCCTGATTTTTCTCTAGGAAAATAATTGAACCTTAAATGCAAGAATTTTTATTGGTCCAAATGAATTAATTAGAGGATATGAATGCATCGACTTTTCCGTACTAAATTATATCTGAAGTACCATAAATAGTTCACATCTAATTTCATCAATACTAAAGAATGATATGAAGATGTTATTAACATGATGGAGTACTTAATTATAATTTTACATTTAATAATAGCATCGCCCAATATGAGTTCCAGTTGTTTTTCTGATATTTCACCATGCTAGATATTACAATTATGTATCTCAGTTAATTGTATTTTTTTTTCTTAACCATGGCAACTGATTTTTTCTTGCTTTGGAGGAACATGCGAAGCTCTTGACCGTAAACAATTTGAGCAAGCACAATACCGTTCGGCTAGTGTGATATTTCCAAAATAAGTTTTTTTTAAAAAAAAAAAGCACTTTTGACTTTTCAGAAGCTTCGTCAAACAGGCTCTTAGTATATCTACCTACGAGATAGACTGAGCCGGTACAGAATAATTATGTGATCGAATGCCACTAAGACAGAATTTCTGAGTCTAAAAGTCATCCTAAATACTTAATGAATCAAACCAGAATTAGTATAATCCTTGTCGCCTCATTTCTTCTCATTAATTCCCTCCCCAATGCTTGTGCATATTTCAAGCTAATATGCCTGTGCTTATTTATATCTCGAAAGGAAACTTGTAATTAGCCGAAAATAAGAAAATAAATGAGCTGGTATAATTAGTAAGACGTGTCATGGCCTTGTGATTTGTTGAATATATGATGTTCCAAATCCAAGTTTGATAACAATAAGTGTAAATTAAGTAGAGACTAATACCGACATATCTTAATACATAGACACAAAATAGTACAGTAAGGTGAAATACATAGACACAAAATAGCTCCAATATCAATGCACTTGTGAAAATAGTACTCCCCGTTTCAAAAAGGATAAACCTATTACTATTTGAAGGGTCAAACAAGATTATGTTTGACCACATGTCTTACAAATATTTTCTAACTATTTTGAATTGTGAACTATAGTGACTTATAGTATTTTTTATGTAGTTTCTAAATATGTAAATTTTATTTAAAAAAGTTAAAAAATTCGATGTGTAAATTCTCATTGAAAATTAGTCAATTTGACCCTTATACTCCGCAAAAGTTCATCCTTTTTGAAACGGAGGGAGTAGTAACTGTTCATCCAAGTCCACTATTATTCTTAAAGTACAGTTCTGTGCAGATATTAAACATACCAGCAGAATTATTCATGTGCTCATATGTGATTATAAATACCACCATTAGTGCCTATGTTGTTTGAAAATGATTAAAAGTACTCTAAGTGACATATTACTGTATCTGAATTTGGAATACATTATTAACGCAACATAAAGAATATCCATGGCTGTCATAGTTCTATCAAATGGATTAATATTTCCATGTATATTTCTGTACCTCTGGCAAAAGTAGGAAAATGCATGTACATCCTTTCAAAATGTTACTCAAACTAGCTAATAAATTTGTTTGATTGATCAAAAGAAGAAAGTAAACCGATTCACATTAATATGTCTAACTCCTCTAAATTTATAAAAGAGAAAAATAGAAGTACCGCAAAAGCATGAATAAGTTCCTCACCTTTAACTGGTTAAGAAATTTAAACTAGCATTACATCACAGACAAACTCAAAACAAAATTGTCAGTGTAATTTCACATGCAATAACAAGTTAGGTACTACTCCTTATTTTTACCGAATCAATTAATGTCAATCATAGATATTTATCTATTATTACCTTATAAATTATATGACTGTTTGAATACATTTTATATCATCGGTGCATAAAATTTAACTAAACTCAAGAACAGTTATGCCATTTGAACTCTTTAATTACTTCTACTTATTTGCTTTCATGGTGTTTGACATATACGGGTAACTGTGTGCACATTAAAGAGTGATAAAGGGATGAATATATTTAGTATGATTTTAGATTGTTAGGTACTCCTCCACAACTGAAATGACATCAAGTGGGATAGTGAGGCTATGAATATTTATTCACAGAATTTGTCAATGTCTAATCATCTTCTAGGACTCCTTAAGATAATTATTCATGTCTTGTATTCTAGTATTTCAACTAGAAATTTTCAATCCCGTCCCACCCTTTTGCTCTCTCTTGTCATATTACACGCAACGATTTAAGCAATAATTATCCATTTTGCTTCTGATGGCCATCTGGCTTTTATGAAATCAATAATATGCATTATTTTATGTAGACATACTAGAAATCCAAACTCTTCATAGGCAGAAGCGGATATAGAATTTGAACTCTATGAGTTCTGAATTTCAAATAAAGATTGCAAGTGTAAGTAACTGGGTTCTCGACTTGATTTTTGTACATATTTAGTGATTCTTTTAATACAATACATTGTATGCGCCAAACCTACATTTTGCGGAATCCACACCTCATTCTCTACATCCTTCCCTGTGGATCCGATTGGGAGTATATTTCCCTCTAATGAGTCCTACAATTAAGGCGCGGAATCAGTCATCAAGCCAGTGGATAACGAGTATATACCTGATAGTTATATCAAAAAAGGCTCAAACCATGGAACACACATACTCCCAATGGTTGTCATAGTTCGAATTTCGAGAGTCAAACGAGTTTAACTTTGACCGTAATATTTTCATATGTCTTTTAAATATTTTGATTTATTAATTATTGTGACTTATAGTACTTTTTATGTAGTTTCTAAATATATAAACATCGTTACAAAAAACTTAAAGATTATATGTTTAAATTCACGGTTAAAATAAACTCGTTTGACTCTCGAAATCCGAACTATGACAACTATTTTGGAACAGATGGAGTATATCCCAAAAAGAATCCAAACTTCTATCAAATTTAAGTACAATCCTATATATGAAGGAATCAAGCTGCTCAAAAGAAAAGCTAAATTGACGATATATAGTTTATATATCAAATTGCTAGATATATAATCTGGTAGCCAATACTAGTATTATATTGCTTGGTGTGGAAATTGTCTTGATGCAACTTTGTTAAGACAAATGGCCGACAATTAGACGGGAAGCAGATGGAGGAAAAGGGTCCCCTAATGTGCAAAAGAGTTAGTGCTGTCCTAGGCAGAGGCACTGGCCATGAAATATATATATATCATCAAACATGAAACAACACAACATGCATGAGATCACATTTTAACGCTAAATTGTAAAGCCTCTTTAGATATAGTACTCCCTCCGATCCAAAATAATTGATCACTTTTCTTTTTTAAAAGTCAAATAGTGTAAATTTTTACCAACATTTTGAGATATATTTCTTCACCATAATAATATGACAAGAATTGCAACTTGTAGTACTTTTCGTATAGTTTTTTAATATCTACATTATAATTTTAAAATATTGACTAAATCTAGTTCAATTTAACTCCGAAAATTTGTCAATTTGACTCTCGAAAAGTAAAACCTATCAAATAAAATGGACCGGAGGGGATAGTATATAAGCATCATTACTCTATGACACATACATCAGTAAAATAGTTTTTTGAATCAAAAGATCAGATACTTCGATTAAGGAAAAAGAAAAAATCAGCTGGTCTTTTGGGAATGATCTTAGTTTTTGTCCAATGCTAAAATGAGAGGATAGAAAAAGTTATGATCTTGGCGGATTCTTAAAGATTTGTGTGGTTAAGGGTTTGCTTTGTCTAATCAAAGTAAAGAATTGGGACCCAAAGCCTCTCAACTCATGTTAGATTTCTTTGTCTGTGTATCTTTGTACAATCAAATGTTTTGGGAAGAGAAAAACAAAAGGAGATATTGAAAAAGAAAGTACTAGCTAGTTTCTTTGCGTTTTTTTTCTTTATCCTTTAAGTATAACTTTTAAACCATGTGATATTCGGAAATTACCCAACTAAGTTTAGATTTGCATGGTGTAAAATCCATTAAATTAAATGAAGAAATATTCGATACCAAAAATTTATTTGTTTTCGAAATTCAAACTTGAGATTTTAATCAAGGGTTGAGTTAATTTTATTCACTACACCGCAACTTGTTGAGTGTAGTATATTCTATATATTTCACATAGATATCAAGCACTGCATGTATCAATTATACATCTTCTTACTTTCGGCTTTCATCAGTCCATTCAAGAAGTTGCTTTCAGTAATTCATCATTCGCATATCTTCATTCATGGGATACATATGAATGATCTGACAAAAAGCTTACTCCAAACGCTTAATGACTAAATTCATTGGTCTATGTATTGAAGTATTTGACATTAGAAAGTGGCCCTTTATTTTGGTTACTAAAGTTTCCACTAAAGTATGACCGTCGTTTACACACATGATTTGGAACAAGTCATTCCGCGTCATGGCAATAATCACCTTACGTATTTGCAAAGTGACCAAGTAATATTTGTTTTGACTGAAAAATCTTCTTATTATTTGGACAGTCCTCACTATACCTTCGAATATTGTACTTCAGTCAACGGAAAAGAGATCAATTTATTAATTTTTGAAATTTTAGCGGAAACTATCCGAACGACTTTGAAATTCACTTTCGAAAGTTACACAGGTCAAAAATGACCATACAAACCTAAAGACGCTTTCGGATTTCGAATCAGAGCTCATTCGCCAAAATCGAGCTCGAAAGCCTCTTTTTAAAATTTACGGACAATGAAAACTGATACTTTCTTCCGATACCTACCAAACGAAGTCTGATTTAGTTCAAATTTTACAGACCATACAAAGATTTTAAAATTATCGGCACTCCAATCGAAGTCCTAACTTCTGAAACGACTACCTAAGGTCGTTTCACCTAGTGATCAAGTTTGTTTAAAATTTGTATAGTGCTACAAGTTCAAATCTTACATACAACAATTTTCATTTTTTCAAAAAAAAAAAAAGTACAAACAAGCTTGTCCAATGTAAGTAATAGAAGGGAAAAGATATTAAAAAGAAGTGTTAAGTGAACCAAAATTTGACCAAATAAATCACTCAAACTTTTAGATAATGGATTCACAAACATCATATAAGATATATTTTAAAAAGTATGTACGTATATATCTACTTTTGTGAAATGAGCATGGGTTCACGTGAACCACAAGTAAGATTAAAGATCTGCGTCTGGGTAGGGTGGTATATTGTTGTAGGGAGGAGATTGTTTAAGGGGCTAATTACAAATATATACAATCCTAACACTAAAATTAAAAAAAATAACAACATTATTCCACTTTACAAAAAATACCAATATTTTTTTGATACATTATATATAAAAGGGATTTTTACACATATATACAAAATTACACCCTAAATTACAAAAAAATAGCAATATTTACCAAATTACAAGTCATAGCAATATTTTCCCTAACACAAATATAAACTCCAATCCACCACCCAACCCCCAAAACCAACCCCCACCCCTGCTCCAATATCACTTTCCCGTTCATGCCTTCCACCCCCAAAACCAACTTTCGTACGACCCCACCCCTCTAACTCCCACAGTCCCACCCTACCCCGATCCAAAACCCCCTATCCACCCCCTTGACTCTCGTTACAAGTAGTGAACGAGGAGGAGATATCTTCACTGTAGGATTTCGAGATCGAAATTTGAACGCCAAAAGACACCGAAGCAGCGGTGGACGGCGGAGATCTGGCCAGAAGACCCCCATAACTGAAAATAAAAAATAAAAAAATGAAACGGAGAAACCGTTGCTACCATCAGTGAATTGAGGCTGAAAAGCAATCGTCGACAACTCCGCTGTAGTTGCCGCCTCTTATTACCGATTTTTTTTAGAAGTGATTGTTCTGGTGGATCGGTGTTTAATGATGATGAAGAAGAATAAATGTATTATGTTTTTCTTCTTGATTTGAGAAACTGAAATGGAAACATAACAGTGTAAATGCAAGTGAAACGGTAAAGGGTGGGTTGGGGGTAGGGGAGGGTGGATAAAGAGGGGGTGGATTGTCTGTACATGAGCAGGGAAAATAACTTTTTTTTCTTGCAGCCACAATATCAAATAATATAGTTTAATTACTTCTTTCATAAAATATAAAAATAATAAAATGATTCAGTTTAAAACAGAGTTGATACAATATGAAACGGGGGTTGATACAGTTTAAAACGGTCTGAAACGGAGAGTTGATACAGTTTAAAATAGTCTGATACAGTCTGAAACGGGAGTTGATACAGTTTAAAACAGTCTGATACAGTCTGAAACGACATTGAAATGCTATGATACAGTCTGAAATGGAGTTGATATAGTCTGAAACGGTGCGGTAGAAACAGTTGAAACGGTGCAGAAACAGTTAGATACGGTGCTGCATAAACAGTTGAAACGGTGCAGAAACAGTTAGATACGGTGCTGCGGAAACAGTTGAGATACGGTGCTGCATAAACAATTGAAACGGTGCAGAAACAGTTAGATACGGTGCTGCGGAAACAGTTGAGATACGGTGCTGCATAAACAATTGAAACGGTGCAGAAACAGTTGAGATACAGTGCTGGAATAGTTGATACGGTGCAGACATAGTGAGATTCAACGAGATACATTGAGGATGGATGATGAAAAGTGAAATTTGGGAAAATGAGAGGAGTAAAAGTGAAATTGGAGGGAAATGGTGGAAGGAAAAGTGAAATAGGGAGAAATAGGAGGAGCAAAAGTGATAGTTGGGGAAATATAAGAAATAATGTAAGGGTTTGGTATGTTATGGAAAAATATTGCTATGTTTTTGCTATGTTTGTAATTATTTTGTGTTTTCCTCCATATAGGATTATAGGGTAATTTTACTAAAATGTTGCTATGTTTGGTAATTAAGCTCTAAAACTTGTACTTTTATGTAAAAAATCCTATATAAAAACAACAAAACTAACAACTTAGGGTTTATTCTTCCTTCTTCCAACTGCCCCTCCCACTGCTACCACCCTAGTTGGCGCCGCCACCTAGTCATCGCCGGCCACCGGCAGCCACCCGCCGAAAATATATATATATTTTGAAATATATATATATATATATATATACTATATATATATATATATATATATATATATATATATATATATATATATATATATATATATATATATATATATTGGATCTAAAAAAGGGAAACACTAAATATACTAAAAAATACATACACATACAAAAAAAAATATGTTATAAATATGCTAAACACTCATATACATACACGGATCTACAGATCCATGGATTATACATACAAATTTATGTGTGCCAAGCTTGGACTTACATAGACACACATAAAACATACAAAAATATACAATATATATTCAGAAATACACATTCAAACAATGATATACACATAGATACACTCTGCATTGTATAAGATATTCATATACATACACATGCGCAAAATCAAACATACATTTGCTTCCACATTCAAACAACCACCAACAATCACCAACAACTACCCCAGACATACACATACACAAGCATACAAAAGTATACACGAATCCAAACAAAAAAAAAAAGAAGGATAAGAAGCAGATCAGAGCAAATCGAAGCAATACAGTAGCAGATCGGAGTAGCTGCTCGGCGGCGGCAACATTGGCGGTGGAGCAGGTCTGGCGGGTAGGTGGGTGGGTAGAGGAGGGGAGAGATGAGGGAAGATAAGGTTTTATTTTGGGAGGAGTGGAAATGAAGAATGGTATATGTAGGGTAATAAATTGAGAAATATTGGTATATTTTATAAATATTTAAAAATACCGATATATTTTGTAATTTTGAGGTTTAATGTGTCAACTAGCGTAAAAATTTCTTTTATCTACTTAATAAGAAAATCATTCTCCCTCAATTTAAGAAATATAAGTTGTTATGAAAAATATTTTTCAAAATTTTTAAGCCAACCAAACATGAAAAACACACCCTTAATCTTAACGAAATAGAATACTTTAGCACCACACTCCCCTCCCCCTCAAGGAATTGTCTACTTTTAGTCCTCCCACTTTCTCACGTAAAAATTTGGCCATGTATTCTATTTGCACCGTGTAAAATGAAAACTAGCCAGTATTTAAATTTTTTAAGAAAACTAGCTAAATCAAAAAAATACGGAAAAATCCTAATATTTTATACTAGAATCACTTACACATGAAATTAATGGGGCTTTGAACATGTTAGTTCAAAAGTCCGAGTAAAAATACTAGGACTTTAAATATGAAGCTCCGAGAATTTTTTTTGGAACTTTGATCTAAACTCTAAATTTTTTTACTAGAGTTTTGATTACATTATCAGATGTTTGTATTGTGGTTAATCTTATAAAAAAATAGGTGTTTTAAAAATCTGACTACTTTTCTAAATGTTTGTAATTTGATGGTTGGTTCTCTCTATATGGTGCGAAAACTGGCTAGTCATCAAAATTATTCCTTTCTAACATAATTTCAAAGAGTAGTTCGATAAAGTCATCGTGAATCTTGGCGGATCTCCTTAATTGACTAAAATTAAACACTTTTTACTGCTCGACTACAAACAAAACAATAGCGACCACTTTGACCACTTAATGAAATTTTAATGTTCGGGTTGGCTGGTTAATATGAATAATTTATAAATAGATATTAATGACGTGCTCTTACAGTTTAAAACCCTAAAAAAGAATTATTTAACTTATAATCTAACCTTCAACTATTCATACATGAAACTCCAAACAAAATACAAAAAAATTAAACTTATAAACTTATAAATAGAAATTTTCTTGAAGTTTAGTTGGAACTTTGTACCAAAACAAAACTTATAAACTTATAAGTAAAACTTTTTTTGAAGTTTAGTTGGAACTTTATACTAAATTCCAGTAGATTTTTATGGAGGTTAGTTTTGGTTTTTTTTTCTTCATAAAGCTCGTGTTCTTTTCATGAACTTTAGTGTTCTATCTCTTTTTCAAAGTCATCTTTTACGTGAAATGTGATGTTTTTTCCTTCAAACTGTTAAGCAATGTAGAAATTTAATTATGAGCACGGAAAAAATATATGAGTATGACGCTCAAGGTCTAAATACGTGCGTGTTTTAATGAACAACCATGTAGTAACTACTTTCCTAAGAGGTTGCAAATGGTGGCTGTTGCTTGTTGAGCGGCCAAAAACTGATTATCCATCAAAATCAACCCCAAAGTTTTGCGCAAGATGGACACTTTCGGCATTGCTCTATAATTTTGATCACTCTAAGAAACTTTTTACAAAAAATGACCTTTCTACGATCGTCAGATTTTTATATTAGCAAGGAATTAGCGAATGTCATGCTGGAGATCGTTTGGTCCTTACCACTAGAAGAATCTGACGATCACCAAAAAAGACTATTTTTATAAGACTTTTTCCTTCGGGTTAAATCCTTAACTGGTGGCAGAAAGTGATATTTTTGCAAGTTTTCCTAAAAAACAGAAAGGCCCAACTTCATTAGGATCCGGCCCGTCTACGTGTAAAGAGGGTGAAAAGGGAGCAGCCAAAATCAAAAACCCTAAACCTCCTTCACCACTGTACCTCGTTTGCTCCTGAGACATAGAATAATTAAGAATGACAGAAGAGGTACCACAGGCTTTAAATTATATACCGGAAGTAGTTCTGAAAAAGAGGAGGAATAATGAAGAATGGGCTATCAGAAGAAAACTCCAGCTAGAGCAGAAAGTCAAGAAACTTAAATCTGATAGTTTTGTTATCAAGAAACCCGAGCAGTTCATTCGCGAGTACAGGGATAAGGTACTTATATCTAAACGTTTATTATTTGAATTGTAGCTTTTGTTTTAATTGGGTTTCAGTTTATAATAAAGCTAGTGAAATATAATATGCTTAGTGATTACGACAATCACTATGGAATTGACATGGTATATTGATTTACCTATGAAGCCTAAGCAGCCCAGTGCCCGGTGGCTCTTGTATATTTGCTTAATGTTTGATTGCCTTTGCATGCTCTTTCTTCTGCTACATTAGTTATATGAACTCTCTTGTATCTGGTTGTGTGATCCCTTTTTACAGTAGTCAACTTGCATGAATCTGATTTATAAACTGTGGTGTATTGTTTTTCAATGTTCTTCGAATCTGAGCTGTTTTTATATATGTTTAGGAGATGGACTTTGTCCAAATGAAACAAAGGGGAAAGAAAAGATCCAGGCGCCCATTGGTCACGTCCGATTCCAGTCTCCTTTTTGTCATACGCATTGGAGGGTGGGTTCCTGGTTTTACGGTTATACTTTTTACTTTTTGCTTGGATAATTTGCTTTTGGGTCCTAATATCTTTTATTCACTTTAGGAAATCTGATATGCATCCACAAACACGTAAGCTTTTGTACTCTTTGAGGCTGCGGAAAATCTTCAGTGGTGTCTTTGTGAAGGCAAATGCAAGAATATTGGATATTCTGCAAAAGGTGGAGCCTTATGTCACATATGGGTATGTTGATATAATCTTTGTGCTGTTTTGCTGCTCAACATTATTCAACTCTATTTTCTGGATATCCTTAAACCACCCAACCTCTAATCAGTTAACATAGGCATATCGGCCTATTTTTAATTGTCCTTGATACATGTCGTAAGGTGCTTGACTTGCTCTCTCTTGGCTAAAACTAGTCTTGCCAAGTTAAATATGCTGTAAAAAATCTAGTTTAATCACAGTATTAAGGTGCTTCAGTCGGTGTATTAGAATGACCAACATTTACAACTGCATGACTGGCTGATGTACTGCAGCAGTAACTAAGTTTGGACAAGTTAACTATAGTATGCTGTAACCAAAGAGCCACCCCTATCTTTTTAAAGGGTATCATGCTGTTTCTACCTTCTTGGTTTTCGCTCCAGCTGTTTCTACCTTTTGCTTCTTTTCTATGTTGAAATGCTTATCATTTTAACCAAGTTATAACCTGATAAATGCTAGGTCATTAACTAATGCAATCAGGTTGCCAAAGCAACTTCATGCCACTGTAAATTATAACTTATGGAATTCTTCATTAAAATATTTAGTGGCTAACAATTAAATGGAGGAATGATTGTTTGGGTAAGGCACATCTGATTTTTCCTAAACAGGAGGGGAATTTGAATGTTACTCGTACCAGCTGGTCAGTTCTACGTTTCAGTCATACAAATGATGCATGACTTGTTTAGCTGTACTGTAGGACGAAATAAATTTGGCGGGACAGTTTCATCGCACACATCCATACTAATAATTCAATAATTGAATGAGTGGAAAGACACTGTTCTATACACATCTTTTTGTCTCATTCAACAGTTATAACTTAGTCGTGCCTCATCTGCCATTGAGGCACGTTTGAAACTCCGTCATCTCTTGCTGGCATTGCATATCTCTAATTACCACATTTCGGTGCCCATTCAGTGTGCTTAAAGGGTCAAACACTCATTACCTCTGCTTACTTTTTGGCCATTGTACTTTTGAGTAAAAAGTTACGCAAGTCAGTGCTCAGCACTGTGGATGAAATTTGCATCATTTTAGTTAATGTTGTTGAATTCACAAAATTATGCATTATTCAGGTTAAAAGCTCTCTTTAGCATAATAACCTTTTCTTTTATTTTCAATGCATGCTAGCATGAAGTGTTTTTTATTACCTAGAAAATTTTGTAATCGATTTGTTCATGCTTGTGAAGATATCCAAATCTCAAGAACATCAGGGATCTACTTTACAAGAAAGGTGTAGGAAAAACTGACAACCAGAGAGTGCCTTTAACTAGCAATGATGTTGTTGAACAGGTACCATAAGTCCCTTTCTTTTCCCTTTGGTTGAAGCTACATTCTCTCTTATCATCCTATTTTAGCTGGTGGGAATTCCTGTTTAGCAACTATACCGTTTTGCAGGCATTGGGTCAGTATGGCATTTTATGCTTAGAAGACATTGTGAACGAGATTGCTAATGTTGGTTCGCATTTCAAGGAGGTCACTAGTTTTCTGTGTCCATTTACTCTCAACAAGCCAGAAAAGGCATTGCAGGGTAAGAAAAAACGATTTACAGACGGGGGCGATTCAGGCAATCGTGAAGATCTCATCAATGAGCTGGTCAGCAAGATGAATTAGCATATTCAAGCGGGTCTATTTGTTAGATGTATTATTGTTGTGATCTTGTCAGTGCAGAAAGTATCACTTAACCTTCTTGTATTATGTGATAACTATACTCGAGCCTAAAATGAGATTCAATTTTTCTCTGTTCAATGATCTCATTTAGCCTTTACGTGGGTTGTTGCTTGTTTGTGCAACAAAGCCAAAGTCACTGTATTCCGACCTTTTTGTGTAGATAACTGCTCCTGCTGATGATTCTGTCAGCAGTCTAGATTCTACGGGACAAATCCTATCACAGAGAAAATACAAAGAAAGACAACCAATGGGTATCTGTTTACAATCCAGAAACAGATGCAGATATCTACTCGTGCCATTAGAATACAACCAAACGCAAAGTGCTCCTAAGTTGATAAACAAGGCTAATAAAGAAATAATGTTTTATACGAAAAAATATACCTTTCCAATCTAATTTCAGAAGTGAAGTGAAATTAACTTCTTGTTAGTTTTAAACTTCAGTTGTTGTAATAGCATTTTCTATAGATGGGTTTTATTTTAGGATTTTAGCTGAAAATCTTATTGGCGCGACTCTTTAAATCACTCAAAGGGGATCTTCTTCCTTTTCTAAAATGGAGGAAGGAGATGATTGGTTAGCCCGTGATAAGCTATACCATATCCTATTCTGTTTCTTCATTGCTATCATTTCCTCTTATATCGCGGAGAAAACTCGGTACCCTTTCATCCGCCGCAGGAGCATCTGGGTCGGATCCATTATCTCACTCGCTGCCGGCGCTGCTAAGGAGGTGGCTGATGAATTTGGTTTTTTTAGGTCAGCTGGTGCATCTACCAAGGATGCTGTTGCCGACGTCTTTGGTACTCTTATCGCTGTTCTTGTTCTTTCTCTCTACAAATCATTCTTCATTTATCGGAGCCCGGATCAATCTGTTCAAGCTAAAGCATTGGAGATGGTTTAATTTGTTTAAATGGATCATCTGATTCGGTATTTCACGATGCTTAATCTCCTTGTTTAAACAATGTTTTTCTATTTTTGGAATACAAATTTTTTATTAGAGTAGATTAATTGAATATAGCCGTTAATTACTTTGCCATTCCACTGTAAATCCCCTGTCTTCCAGTGTTGAATTTTGCTCAACTTTGAGATCATATTTCTATCTAATTGTCGAGTTGTGTATATGCATATCACCCTTTGGTAGAATAATTATGATAGTATTACATTAGTTAGTAGGGGTTAGTACTCTTGATCTTGTTGCCTGCTTTGTCGTCCCAAGTTAAATAGCCAAATATACCAAAGAAGAAACAGATTGGGGGAATGTAATTTTCGGACTTCCTACTTCTGATCTGTCTTATTATTGCTGCACATACACTGTTATTAAATTTAGCTATTCCAGGGATAGCTGAGGTAATCATCAATACTGAACCTGTTTAGGGAAAAACAAAACCAGTGTTGGGGGGAATATAAAGATTTAGTTAAGTTGGATTGGATAAATAGAGGTAACGGCTTCAGTCAGGTTGAACTTAATACAGATAGTTATATTCCAGTTATCCAGCATTTTAATTGCAACAAGGGCAACTTTAATATGATAATAAGCTGGAATTCCCTATGTCAATTTCGTAGTGCTTTATGGATGAAGACTTCTTGTTCTTAATAGGCTTATGGGTGAACAATACTTTCCGTATTTTCTATCTGTTTTAGTGCAATTTAGCCGTCTTCCTAACTGTTGCAATGGCTAGAATTTGCAAGAAGGGAGCTCAGTGAAATGGTGTAAGAGACTGGTCTTTCAGCTGCACTTCGTACCCCTCCAGCTCCAAGATTGCAAACAAATGTATAAAAGCAAAAATTTCCTACTTCGCGTGTCACTAGTTCTGTGAACTAAACCACATGTTGTACAAAAGTCTCTTTTACTACAATCCATTCAAATCTCACCAATCGTAAACGTAGCATAAGTTTGCCAAATATAGTTCCCTTCTCAAACTTAGGTACTATTGTCAATCCTTCTATCCTCTCTCGATCATTAAATCTTGCTCAAATCTGTTCATTGATAAGTTATATCCTGCTCAAAACCTGTACATTTGGAGAGGGAGAGAGTTTGTGGAAGGATTTTGTTTTATTAAACTCACCCTAGCCTTCCATATATCAAATGAGAAACATGTTTTTACATTCATACAACTGCACACCGTCTACTAAAACATGCGATTAATGGTTTGATGATGTACTGATGGATCACCTTCTGAAACTGTGTTCCAGGGAAGGCTTCCCACGATTGTTGTCGTCCTCATCAGGCAGTTTGACTGCAGAGTAAACACCTGCCCCAGCGAGAGCGCCAAGAATCGGAGCAGTAAGGTAGATCCAAATAGCTTTATAGTTTCCTGCTGCTACAGCTGGTCCCAGGGTTCTCACTGGATTCATTGAAGCCCCACTTGTTTCTCTAAAACACAAAATATAAACTGTGAGCAAGGCCGTTAAATTAGCTAGAGTATTACTTGTGAAAGCTTTGTTCACTGTCAAAAGTGATTTCCTGTGGAATTAGCCTGTCATAGTTTGTATTCAGAAATGTATACTAATTCCTATGTCTCATTTTATGTCACATCATTTGATTGGAAAGTGGTGTAAAAAATATTAGTACAATATTAGCTCAAAAGATATTTTGAGTTAGAATAAATTACATCAAAGTTTAGATTCGACTGGTTATATAATTTGATTTTATTCAAGAAAGCTGCCTACTTTGTGCCGTAAAGAAACTTCTAAAGCTTTAATTTAGCTGGACAAAGAGTTGAGACACGTTAGCTTGTAGTATTATTTTCATTCAGCAGAACTTTTTCCATCAGCATAAAGAGCACTCAATGAAATAAAGGCTACTCGATCCAGATTGAAGATCTGCCCTTTAAGTCATTATTATGATTCAGATATCTGGAGGACCTCCATTTTATTGCGAAATAATAGCACCCTAAAGGAGTAGAAAGCACTAAAATTACATGATGCTTTAGGCACTATTTCAGAAGGCTTTTATGATTTCGCTGAAGAATCAGAAAAGTGATGGTGGTTAGATGATATGTCACTAGGCTGAGAAAAGGCCGCCTTTTAAAGTGGTCCTGAGAACTTGAACTTATTGTCTCTTAAATATTCAGATAGTTAAATGATTGGCGGAGGGAAATTTACCAAGGAGATTCATCATCTACTAAATACACATAATAAGAATGAAATTTAACCATGTATATACATTGTGATTTTCCGGCGAAACTTAAAAGGATCTTCACCAAATAGTACTAGTACCATATCTGTTAGAACTATTAAAGGAGCAGCAAAACCTTAAAAATTAACATTCTAAAACGAACGCTCGTGGCTATCTACAGTTTAAATAAAGAAGATCAGTTGAAGATTACCCGGCTATTAGAATATTCAGCATGACTGTGGCTCCTACCGCAATTCCCGCAAGCTCTCCCACCTGTAATACCAAGAAAAGATGACTCTACCTTAGCTAATCTCAAGGTAAGTCTAGTCAGTGACTGAGTGCAACTACTTATTCATCACATCAGTTTTAAATACACTGAAGTGTTTTTCAGTTTTCAACATTAGATTTTTATGAGCTACTTTCAATCAGGTAAGCGGCTCAGATTTATCCATGAACTAGCACAACTTGTTTGTGCATGGAGAATCCCTTAATTAATTAAGAAGTTTGTGGACTGGAACCTCTACACATCTTTATTAAGTTTATCCTGTTGATGGAGGAAACTTATGGAGAATAAGTATAATCATTGGCCGTTTACTCTACTCCCATTTAATAAGGTAATTGTATATTGTTTGTACATTGAGATTTGGAGTTGGCTAGTTTTACAATTGAGTCTTGTCTGTTGATTGTCACGGTACAACTTGTAAGTGAATAAAAAACAAAACATAGTACTTACTTTAATAAGGATTTAGACCGAAATAAAATAGGGATCTGCAATGTCCAATTGACAAGTAGCAAAGTAGGAGGAGAGAGAGACCAGTGAGTAAATGCTTACAGCTCTAGTGTCGGTGGCCACAGCAGTGACAACAAACATGAGGTTAAAGCTGATGATGAACTCCAAAGCAAAAGCTTGAATGTAACTACCAGATGGAACAGTAACTCCACCACCCATCATTGGGTGGAAAACTACCTTAAGTGTGAATGCAGCACATAATGATGCGATGATTTGTGCTCCAATGTACACCGGAACCTGTCAAAAATCATATTAACGCACTCGATAACTGTCATAGAGGCAGATCTACACTGGGTTCAACGACTGCAAATCCTAGATTCGCCTCTGTGACATGAGAGCCAGAAGTTATAGTGACAAGGGGGTGTGTAGTCATACATTTTTCCAGGGGAAATGTTTGAGAGCAGCAAAACCAATGGTCACTGCTGGGTTGAGATGGGCTCCAGATATGTGGCCAGTTGACAGAATGACAATCATTACAGCAAGTCCCGCGGAGCCAGCCATTCCAATTAATGTTTCAGAACCTTGTGTCTTCTGGTTCACAATTGCTGTAGCTGTCCCTGCAAAGATAAGTATCATAGTACCTATGAACTCTGCTCCCACCTGATCTTGACATCAATTAAGCAACAAAAACCACATTAAATTAGTTAGTCTTAACTTGAGACGACATGAAACCAATCTTGATATTAGCAGTTGCATGCTTTGTCAACCATCCGACATTCAAAACCCACTGTCCTGACTAATACGGATTATTTTCTCACCTTTCTGGCCAGTGAGACAGGAGGAGCAGGTAACGCGCATGAAACAGGTGGCAAGCTTCCTTCTTCCAAGGCCCATGCTTCAACACTGAAGCATTTACAGCTCTTGAGAAGGGATTTTGCTCTGCCATTGTTGTTTCTCTCATGCCTAAATCCACCAAAGAGAGGACCACCAGGAGTTCCTGGAGTTGCTGGTGTTGAAGGGGCTGACACACCATCTTCAGGGTCCATGCCTATAGCTCAAAAGATAGAACTAGTTTGCTTTTAGGAAAGAAAGAATACAACAGCTAGACAAACCGGAGTTCACTCTACTTTGTCCTTATGACAGTAAGCCTCCAGTGTATACTATTTATAGTACTCATTAAATGCATAAACCATTAAGAATGTTTGACTTGGAGAATTCCAAGAAAAAGTTAGTGGATGGAATTGAAAGATTGAAAAGGAAAGTGGAATTTGGAAGTGGAAAGTGGGACATAAATCACAACCCTTTGCATTTGGAATTTAAAAGAAGCTAGCATTGACCTCTAGGCATCAGTCATGTGTTTCCTGTCCCGGGCCACTTGATTTTGTTATTTAACACAAGGTCATGCACCATACAATCATGGACCAAACAATTTTGCACCGGCTACTTAGTTGTCCATGCCATGGGTGTCAAACGGGTAGGGGTCTACCCGTCAAAACCCGGACCCGGACTCATTAAAACCCGACCCCACCCGGACCCGCAAAAACCCGGACCCGAACCCGTAGACCCCCTAAAATACCCCTACCCGAACGGGTTTTTTTTTTCTTAACAAATACCCGTATCCGTTAAGACCCGTCAAAATTATGGGGTATTAATGGATATACCCGTACCCATACCCGTTAAAATAAACTGAGTAATAAAACTTGTACGTGGAGAGAAATGTATACACAAGTTTTCCACTCATGGTTTAATTTGTTTTGTGTCCATATTGTTAGTAGTGAAATATGTTCAAGAGAAACAAATTATTTATTTAATTAAAAAAATACTTTATATTCCATAATAAATCAACACTTTGAAGTTTGAATATATATTACTCTAATATGGTATAGAACTTCAACTATTAATTTCGATATATACCTCAGAAAATAAGCTACTTGGAGTCGGACAAAGTAATTATGGGATCGTATTTATTAGAAAATATAATTATTTAATTCACTACATAAAATATTTTGAATTACATGTCGTCGCATACAACTAATTGCTTTCTAACAGAAAGCATAATTTCTTGGAAGGTGACCTTTGACAGTTTGACCTCTCTAGACATCTAAAGAATTAGGCATATTTAAATTACATGGAAGAAATTACACAAAGAATTAGGCATATTTAAATTTGTAATTTGAATTTTCATTAAGTTTTGATGTTGCACTTTTTAAATTTGGAAGTTTAATATTTAAGACTTTAATAGTTCAAGTATCTTAAATAAAGTAACTCTTTGAGTTTTTCCTATTGATCTTTTTTTAATTTATTTTAAGTATTTAAAATAATATTATTAAAAAATAAAATTATAACCCGTAGCCAAACCCGATTTGTTAAGACCCGACCCGTACCCCTACCCGCTAAGACCCGAACCCGCACGGGTTTTTTTTCTTCTAGCCGAAACCCGTATCCGTTAAAAACCCGTAATTTAAACCCGTACCCGACCCGTACCCGGAACCTGTGGGGTTACAATTTTAAAACCCGAACCCGGACCCGTATACCCGTTTGACACCCATAGTCCATGCTACTGTTTTTGCTTCACAATTGAAAAAGTAAACAGGAGGGAAAGAATCATGGTAGGTGAATTGCTTGGAAGTGGGCAAAATTCACTTTCCTTTAATAATAATAGTTTGTGCTTTTTCTTTATGACTTAATGGCTTCAAAGAAAGTAGCCATTCTTTGGATTATTATTGTCATGATTTTTAGGAGAAAAGAAATAGAAATACTCAACCCCAGATCGACCTTACTCCAAAGATAATGTAGCTAAGTAGGTACTTATATAGCAAACTTACAAATTCCAAAAATAACTACTTGCGTCATGAATTAACTAGTTTACCTTTGTTACCTGCCTTTTGCAATTCTACTTCTTTATTCAAGTTTGGGACAACAACGTTATGTGGGTAAGCTCACACAAGAAGAGTAGTTACATGAACTGAATCGTTGTCATGAGGATTCATATAGCCTACTTCTACTTTTTTGAAAAGTATATATAGTTGTTATTGTTATGCATAGAGTAGAGCAATATACACGTCATAATTTGGAGTGTTTCCTTAAGCTGGAAGATCCTGGAATTAGTTACTATTTGGAGGTCTTTGCATTTCATGACCTTAAAGGTAGTGATGTTAGCTGGAGGTTTCAAGATTTGCTGATGACAACTAAATTAAGGTGGGAGGAAGCGTCCCCACATGCAGGGCTTCTTCTAAATATACTGCTTTTAGTGTAAACAGTAACTGGAAATCAATATTAAAAGCTTCATAATGCAGGGGAATCTTTGTTAATGAATGATAAAGTTTTTTTCTCAATCAACAACATAGGCCTACTGATTCAAGTAATACGGTTAGTGCTATTTCTCTTTTCTTCTCCTTCTCTTCTTTTTCCTTCGATTAGGCGGTTCTCATTTTCAATGCATCCACCATTTAAAGCGTGACCAAGTGCAATCAAAACCAATGTCCCAGCACATAATTCATATTATTACCAGACATAATCATTAAACAAAAGAAGAAGAGATCTAGGATTCATGACTTGTTAAATCAACCGGTGATACTAGCAATAATTAGTTGATAAAAAGCAAGGTCGGATGTATCTAGTATATGACGGGATCAACAAATATTATATCTGAATCCATAATTTCAAAAATATAATGTGTTCAGTGCCCATAACTCAAAGGTTGAAACAATCAAACTAAATCTTGGATCTGCCTCTGATAAATAGATTTGCGGGGTATTTTTCTAAATTAACTAGAGGGGACAATTTCTTTAACCTTTTTGTTGTGCTACATTAGGTTAAAGAAACTTTGAATGAACTCTTTCTCATAATGTACCTCCAAAAGCAGCAGCAGCATTGCGGTATTGTCAAATTGTAGGCGGTAAATGTGTGTGGACAGGCAAGAAGAGAAAAGAATCAAAAGATAAGTGAAAAGATATTGAAAAGAATGCTAACTGATTGAAGGTAAAGGATGAGAGCCAATGCTTTTGTTTACTCTAGAATTGTTTTTCAAAATCAAACGCAATAATTGCAACAATACGAAATTCTTCTTCCAAGGGTCACTTCATAGTCAAATTAAAAGACGTCGCAGTTTCTTTTTCTTTTCTACGTATTGGTATAGAATTTAGAGGTAGGAAAGACCTTGGACGTCTTTTTCTTCACATCTAAACAGCAAAGAATCTGCTTGTAAACAACTTGGATTAGAGGAGCTCATGATTCACATCGCCTAATTTATACGTCCAAGCTTCGATCCAAAGTGTTAAGCTCAAGCTTGTGCTGTTATTTATTCATTTTTCATGTATTCAGATTTGGTACATCTGAAGAGTGATCACACAATTTTCATGTGTTTGGCTTTAATTTATACGTGAATTACAAGTACAGAGATACAATTTTTTTAGTTAAATAATTAGCCTATTGTTCCATTTATTTCTCTGTAAGTTAAATTCGTGAACATTCAATATATCAACAGTCCTCATCCTTCCATGGCTTTGTAAAGTACTGATGTTAGACTGAGGTTTCAAATTTTGCTGATGACAACTAATTGAGGTGGGGGGAAGCATCCACATAATGTACTAAATATGATTGCTTTTAATGATCAATGATAAAGCTTTTCTTGATCAACAACTTAAAGTCAGAGATTAATTAATATGATACTGTTTGTCTTTTGTAGAGTATCTCTTATTCTTCTTCTTTCTTTACCATTAGTATTTCTTTTCGTTTTATTATTCTTTTTTTAATTCAATTGTTGTGGTTCTTATTTGATCTCACTGGATGCACCATTTAAAGAGCGACAACTGCAATGAAAAAGAAAGCATTTGCATAATTTGATTTCCAGACATAATCATTAAACAAAAGAACGAATAAGAAGAGTCGACTTGCCAAATTAATGGTCAGAATTAGCAATTAGAAGTAGTTTGCCAAAGCTATATGATTATAATTTCTAGTTTAATGAGAAAGAATGTAATCTTTTTTCTACTTTGCTACGCAATAACAAAGTTGTACTCTCTTTGATCTCCTAATATATCTGCAAAATCATGCAGCAGCTTTATTGCCACCCTGAATAGCAGTAAGGTCGCTAAAGGTGTGCGGACTCGTATACGGCTAGTAATAGAAATTTACAACATGAAGAAGATATCATACAAACAAGAAGAGAAAAATGAAAAGACACTGAAAAGACTTTTTACTGATTGAGGAATAAAACTTGAGGGTAAAGAACAAATGCTTGTGTTTCATATATGAATGGTGCCTCTAGCTCTTGGTTCATTATATTTTTCAGAATCACAAGCTAAAATGTGCAACAAAACAAATTTCTTCCTATTGGGTGTCATTTCAAAGGACACAGTCCTACCAATTAGTGTTTCTTGTCAGCAACAAATTGGTGTAGAATTTTAGAGGTATAAAATAGAGTATAGACCTGCTTTTTTTCACATGGTAAACAGCATCATTCTGAATACTTGAAAAAAGTTGGATTAGAGTGGCAACTAATTCTCTTGAATTATTTTGCTTCCTTCATCTCCTATCCAAAATCAAAAAGAACAATTCTAATTTTAAAAATCGGATAGAATAATTCAATATTAGTCTTGAGTTCGACCCAAACCGAATGAATAGTTATGATGAGACGCACCCAACTAGCTAAGAATTTGGTTAAAATTAGAATCAATTATACTTTATTTGCAAAATTTTACTAATAGATTAGAGTGTTAAGGCTCTCATCTTCTGTTCATGGCAAAGAAAAAAAGCCATTTAGAATAGTAAGTAGTAGTACTTAATATGCAAGTAACAAGCGAAATAATTCATAGTTGTATCGCACTATTGATTTTGAGTAAGGTATGAACAATTTAGAACTGTTTCACAATTCTTTTTCGATAAAACAAGCATCAATTCTGGCTATGCATTTGACTGAAATTAGGGGCTGCTAGGAGCTAGTTCAACATGCTAGTTCAACTTTCGGTCCACAACGTTAGGCTCAAGCTTGTCTTATTTTACACCTTTATTCATTCTTCATCTTATCTAGATATATTTAAAAGTTGTTCTCCACCATCATCTTACTGTGAAGGACGAAAAGGACGAACACAAAACTGAAAATCTAGTCACTCAAACTGGGCTAGCCCACTTAAATATAGCAAGTTAGAAGGTAAAACTAGCAGGAAAATGACCCCATAAGGACCAGTTTGAACTTTTGATTTTGCTAAATAATAGTAATAAGAAATAGCTTATTATGAGATAGGAGTTTTGAACGTTTCTTAAGTTACAGAAAATAAATATAGGGTAATGCATCTTTACTGGATGAAGTTTCAAAAAATTAAAAACGTACGGTCACAAGGCCGTTTTTTAAGAATTTTGTTAAGTTGGGACAAAAGTATAAGTAGTGCCAAATGTGTCATATTTTTACAAAATTAGGGAAGTGCACCAAAGGCCACTTTTGACAGTGGTCTTTGGTTTGAGGCCACTATTTTTATTGGTTTTAGATGAGAGGCCACATTTTAGAACTTCAATTCTTTTGGGTTGAACATCACACAAGTTCAGCCCATAAGGATTGAAGTTCAACTTCAGCCCACCACAAGGATTGGAGTTCAACTTCAGCCCACAAGGGTTGAAGTTTACGCATCTATACATAAAAGTTCAGCCCTTACAGATTGAAGTTGAAACTTCATAATTTAGGCATGAAGTTCAACCCGCAAGGTTTGAACTTCAGCCCACAAATATTGAAGTTCCAAAAAGTGGCCTCTCATGTAAGACCAATAAAAAAGAGAGCATCAAACTAAATACCAGTGACAAAAGTGACATGTGGGTGAAAATTTTACAATTTTAACAAGTAAAAAATTAGTGGGTTTTTTAAACTATATACCCATAAAATTCAAAGTATTTACAAGCCATACCCATTAAAAATTACACTACCCATGAAATTAAAAGTATTTACCCAATCTACTCATTTATTACTGTATCCCTTTGTTATAACTTATAGGTGTATACCTTTAAGGTATACTGCATAAATAATAGTATACAAGTCTAGATATGGGTGTATACCTTTAAGGTATACAACATAAATGATAGTATACAAGTCTAGATAGGTAGGGCATGTAAATAATTTGTGGGTAGAGCTTGTAAATATAAAACTTATGGGTAGAGGTGTGTAAATATTTTGATTTTGATGGATATTTTCGTAAACCTTTCAAAGTGAGTCCAGCAGCCGAATTTTACGTCTTCATTTAGGTTTTAGCCAATAGAACTTTAGTTTTGCAGAAATAGCCTATTTTGGATTTTTAACCTATCCGCCTATTAACAAGTTGTTCACGGGAAGTTGCTATTCCCAACTTCGAACCTTCAAAGATTTGAAGTTGGAAGATGCATATGCACAACTTTAAACCTTCAGCTATACCTAGGTTTGAAGTTGAAGTTGTTATGCCCACCTTCAAACCTTCGTGTTTGAACATAGGCGTTGCATATGCCTAACTTCAAACATTTAAGATTGAAGTTGGAAGATGTCTATGCCCAAGTTTGAAATTGAAGTTGTTATTGAAAGTTTGAAGTTGGAAGCTGCATATGGAAGATTTGAAGTTAAACTTTAGACGTTCAGGATTAAAGTTAAGTACTGAAAATCTGAAGTTAAGAATTAAATGCTTGAAGTTCACTTTAAAGACTTAAATTTAAATAGTTTTAAAAAGTTTATTAAAACTTACTGACAACAACCAAAATAGACTCTTTGTGCACTTCCCCATGTAACAAATTCAATTACAAGCTACTTTCTCCGGCCCAATGGGAGAAAATTCAGATTCATGCAACATCCCCAGTATGCAATCAATGCATGTCTGGGAAAATGTAGAGTTCATTTCATGTAACTTCTCCAAAATGCAATCAGTGCCTAGGAGCTAGAATGAAAAGACAATTCAAAAAAGAGTAGACAGAACACGGAAACTCTTCTTCTCCCCCTGATATCACATTTTACGGGTTGTTATTTCTACTCTATAAGTAAGTGGAAGACTATGGTACATACAATACACCGTTCAACAACGCCTTCATTTTCTTGTTAGAGGTATTAGTTAATGCAACCAAAAAAAAAAAAGCGTCTTTTCTTGATCCAAAATTTTGTCAGTCTTGTGTAATTTTATTTTTATTTTTTTGCACGAGCCATATCCTGTTGTTTTAGCCTACAAGATTTGGTTTGGGTTCTGTAACATTTGTTTTGTTTTTCACCAGGAGAAGAATCAGCATTCAAAATGGCCTCTGTGGAACAAAGAAAAGCTGATGATGCTATCTTGAGACTGGTTGAAAAACATAAGGTGTCTCATATTTCATAATTATGTTCACCCCCGTCCCCTCTATCTTTCATTTGTTTGTGTATAGTAATATGTTTTTGCTATTTCTGGTATTGTGAGCACAAAATAAATGGTACTGTACTTTACCTTTATTAATGTTAAATATTCAGAGGGAGAAAGAGGAAGTCAAGAAACGGATACTTGAGCTGGAGAGGAACTTAGCTGTCATGCAAAAACTGGAACTGAAAATAGCAGAAGTTAAAGGAGAGCTTGTGAAGCACATTGGACGCAATGACGATGCAGCTGTACAGAATGAGATTAAGGAGATGAGTGAGCAAATTGCGGAGATGACGATGGTGATGGAAGATATAGAGCCCGTATGCCGTGATGCCCATACAAAGATACTTAAGCTGGAGAGGGACCTTGATGTCATGCAGAAACTGGAATTGTTGATGGTAGAAGCTGTAGGAAAGCTAGCCATTATCAAGCGCCTTGGACGCAATGACGATGCAGTTGTTAAGAAGAAGATTAAGGAGATGAAAAAGGAGATGAAGAAGGAGCTGGTTGAGGAAATTAAGAAGCTAGGGGTGGAGCTGAAGCTGAACAGGGCTCGCCTGTGATTTGCATGGTATGTGACACAAATTAATTGTGGTAGTATAAACAAGTCATTTGCAGTATGCTTACTACTCATAATGTAGATTTGTTAGCGATGCTACAAGGTCTACACAAATATCCCCCTTAGAAATTGAATACTTACGACACTGCGGAGGTAATATAATTTGCTCTTAAATAATGTTCACACGATTGACATTTGACATTATTATTATTACTTATTAATACAGGTCATTGGTGTACCGGTTGAAGAACCCTAAATCATTACTTTTGGGATGGCAGCAGTAGTAGAAGTTTTCTCATTTGAAGGGACCAAACTAGCCCAAGTATTAGTAATATTTGGGCTAGGCTTGGTAATTTTAGTATCCTGAGTGATACGCACAGCTGTGTATTGACTTTTATCTGGTTCATATAATACTCCTATCATCGTTTCGTCACTATAAATGTTAATTCTTGTTCTCTTGTGCTATTGCAATGTATACCTTGAACGCAGAATTTTCAGACAAGATGTTTTTGAAAATGGCCCAGTTAGCAATTATTCAAACAAGTGTTGCAAACAAGTGGAAGTATACCTTCGAAAAAGTATATTTTGCAATGGCCGAGTTAACAATTACTCAAAATTGTTGAAAATGAAATGTTTGAAAACTATCTTTTGTGAAGATATTCTAAAATATATTATGTAGTAAATTTCTTCACAAACAAAAGTGCATATCTAATCACAATTTCGACTTCCAAAATTAATTTTGTTCAACTCAAGTTTGAAAGCTCTTAAATACAATTGATATATGTGAATAGACGCTCTACTAAGTGGTCCTTCCAATTAATGTTTCTTGTCAGCAACAAAATGGTGTAGAATTTTTAGAGGTAGGAAAAGAGTATAGACCTTTTTGTTTTTCTATTTGGTAAACAGCAAGAATCTGAGTACTTGAAACCAGTTGGATTAGAGTGGCACTTAATTTTCTTGAATTATACCTGCTTTGACGTATGGGCCAAGAGTATATGACAGCAAGGCTTAGAATAATACGAATTGTGGTAGGCGTGACAACTGGACTAAAAGTCTCTGAAAAGTCCAACCCATGATGTTGTTTGAAACCCTGAGAACCTAGGCGCGCTTTATAGCGGGATATTTGACCATTTGCATCACGCTTAATACGGTATATCCATTTACACCCAATGAGATTCTGATTTGGGGAAGGTGGAACTAGAACCCATGTTTTGTTTTGTATGAGTGCATTGTATTCTTCACTCATTGCATCACGCCGGTGAGAATACTTGTTAGCCTCAGTAAAGGAAGTGGGTTCATGATCAACAGTGGAAGATGCAACTAAAGAGACTACGCGTTTAGGCTTGGAAATCCCATTTTTAGCTCTAGTAACCATATGATGCATATTGGTAACAAGAGTGTTGTCAATTGTCATGGGTGAAACAGGTGGTGAAGAGCTTGAGAATGCAGTGGTGGATTGACGGAAAAAGGATGGAGTTACTTGAACCAATTTTGGAAGTAAGATGGAAGGATTAAGAAAAGAGGAGGATAATTCATGTGAGGGGGAAAATAGGACTGAGACTTCGGGTCACTAAAAGGGAAGGCATCCTCATGAAAAGTAACATGTCGAGATATATACACTCGCGCAGTACAGGGATCATAACACCGAAATCCTTTGTAACCTTTGGAGTAGCCTAAAAAGACGCATGCAACTGAGCGAGGAGAAAGTTTATGTGGGACTGTGGCAGTAAGATTGGGGTAGCATAAACATCCAAATGTGCGAAGTGAAGAAAAATCAGGTGGCTTGTTGAAAAGACGCTCAAATAGAGACTGATATTTAAATTTATGTACAGACAGAAGGTTGATAACAAAAAGAGAAAAATTTAGAGCTTCAAGCCAAAATGATGCAGGTAGCCCGGCTTGGAACAACAAGGTTCGTATTGTATCTACAAGATGACGATGCTTCCTTTCTGCTACACCATTTTGTTCAGGTGTATGTGGACAACTAAGACGAGGAAGGATGCCGTATTTATCAAAAAATGACTTAAATTGAGAGTTCACATACTCACCACCACCATCTGATTGGAAATATTTAATATGTGCATCAAATATGTTGTAAAATTTTTGGAAGGCTGGGAAAACATCAGATTTTCTTTTAAGAGGATATAGCCAACAATATCTGGAAAAGTCATCTACAGATATCACATAATAACAAAAACCAGACACAGAAGGAATGGGAGAGCACCACACATCACTATGAATTAGATCAAAAGGAGAATGAGAAGAAGATTGTGATAACTGAAATGGTAGTTTATGATGTTTGCCCAAGGCACAAGCATTACATGGAGAAATGTTAAATTTTTATTAAGAACAAGAAAAAACTTTATTACGAAACAATAATGATAAAATAGCAGGATTAACATGAGCAAGACGCCGGTGCCAGCGTTCTGGACTAAATTTAACTGATATAGTAGTATTTATCCAAGAAAGAACAATGGCGTCTTCATGAAGCCATTGATCAAGAGCAGCAGGGTCTGGATTATCTGAAAGAGTGAGAGGGGAGGGGGAGGAGCCATCAACATGCCCAACAAGATTATACAAGCGTAGGGCATTGAGAAATACATGTCGCCATAGTAAGTAGTTGTTCAGATCAAGAACAACTTTGACCAAACCTTTGATATTGGGTATAGCAGCCACACTGTTGAAGAGTTGAGTGGAAGAAGAAGAAGAAATATCAGCTGGAGAAGATTGAGAGGACATGATGAATAAAGGAAATAGTTGTAGCAAACTTTCTTTTGTGATTTGGTGTTTGACAAGCAGATTAGTTTAGAAAAAAAATGGGATAAGAGTCTTGAGAATAGGCTGCTATGGCTGGATATTGAAGAGGATCGCTATGGCCTATCTGATACCATGTAGAAGAGAAAAGTTAGACAAGAATGAATTGTGTTTGCATTTCTGATATCATGTATTTATACATGTGTACAAGGTATAAAATCAGATCTTCCATAATGGAAGAATATTCAGTAGAATCAAATGTTATCTCTATAATTACACAATATATTCTATTAAATCTAATCATATCTAAAAATATATTCTATCACTTTCTTCATCTCCTATCCAAAATCAAAAGGAAAATTTCACTGAGTTTGTTTGTTGTTGTTGTTGAATATAATACTATTGACTTTGACCCAACAAGAACAAATAGTTGTGTTGAGACGTGCACCCATCCGACTAAAAACTTGGTTAAAGTTAGATTGACTTTTCCTTATTTGTATAACTTTACTATTAGATTAGAGCGTTAACGCTCTCATCTTCTATTCATGTCAAAGAAAAAGAGCCATTTAGAATGGATTTGTCGATTAAATTCCAGAAGGAGTAGGCAAGTTCTAAATTAGAGTCTAAACGATGACTGAAAGTTTGATCCTAGTTAAGCAGGATATCTTCAGTAACGCTTATGAACAATTTGTCTTGTTGATGACTATTTCACTATTCTTTTTCGATAAAATAAGCATCGATTTGACTGAAATTTGGGGATACTAGGGGTTAGTAGTTCTCTTATCCCTCCATGACTATCGTATTTAGGAAGATTAAATAGGCGAATACGAAATCGTCTAGTCACTCCAAGTAGTTGTTTGGCTATACAACAACATACCCAGTATAATTCCATAAATAAGTTTTGGGGAGAGTGAGATGTGTTGATCTTACCCTACTAAGGTGGAGAGGCGTCGTTTGGCTATAGATACTTAAAAAAAATTGACAGAGCTTTGGGAATTGAGTTAAAAATTTTGTATATGAAAATTGAATTTATTTTTGGAAATACATTTACTTGAAAATAAATGAAATTTATTTTACACGTTTATTAATTATCCATCTCATCAAAGATATATTTAGAAGTTGTTCTCAACTATCATCATACTGTGAAAGACGAAAAGAACAAACACAAAATTTAAAATCTAGTCACTCGAACTGGGCTAACCCACTTTAATCACGGCATATTAGAAGATAAAATTGCAGAAAAATGACATCATAAGGACTAGTTTGAACTTTTGACTCCGCTAAGTAAAAATCTTAGTAAATGAATAGGCTTTATGGGACAAGAGGTTTTGACGTTTCATGAATTACAAATATTAAAATAGTGGTAATGTGTTCCTATGGGAAAGATTTCAACTAATCAAAATTATTTCCAATGATAAGTAGATATCATATCATTGAAATTAATTAAAAACTTATGATCAGAATATCATTTCAAACTAGCGTCTAATATGTTATATATCTTATATTATTCGAACACCTGCATTCTATAATTCGATTCCAAGTTCTTTATTTAAAAATCGAGGAATAGTTCAACTTTACTCTCTTCGGATAAAGAGAACTTTGCAAATTACCAAACAATAAGAAGTCCAATTACAAGTCCACCATCTTCTTTGAGCTGATATAGGTCCAGTAATACAATTGGAGAAAGTTCAAATTCGTGCAACTTTTCCCAATATGCAATCAATGCATGCCTGGGAAAATGTTTATTCAGTTTCATGTAACTTTCCAATATGCAATCAATGCCTGAATAAAATGAAAAGACAAGTACTGAGGACTAAACAGAATGCGGAACCTCTTTATCTTCCCTGCTTTCACATTTTAAGGGATTTGTTTCTACTCTATTTAAGTGGAAGACTACAATACATTCCATACACCATTCTTGCTAGAGGTATTTGAAAATGCAAAAAGCACTTCGATTATCGCTAAACCATGTTTTTGCTTTTGTGCTTTGTTCGTTCTTTTTTCAGCATATGATTGTAGTCCGTCAATGTTGTTTTTAGATGTTTTACGTATGTATCTGTCTTTATTAGGGCATCTCCAACACTTGCCTCCATTTTCTCCTCTAAAATGGAGTAACTCCAAAATAGAGTAATCTTGTTCCAACCATTACTCTATTTTTTACTCCAAAATAGAGTAATCTTGCTCCAACCATTACTCTATTCTTCTCCTTCTCCTATATTATACTATTATTTTTATTTAAATTTTAATTTTTTTATTTCCATTAATTTTTTTTGCAGTTGCAAAATGAGCATTTTTGTCCTTAATTTTTTTATGTCGAATTGAAAATTATTTAAATCGGTGATTTTCATTTACTATAATTTCATCTATTACCAATTTTACATAAAAATAATATATAAAAAAATTTCAACAGCGCCTTCATTTTCTTAATAGAGGTGGAGTATAAGTTACTGGAGACAAAAGAGGGGAAAAGACCCCAAAAGTCTTTAAATAAGGATAGGGGACAAGACCAAGTCAAAGGGTCATTAGCTTAAGTGAGGGTTGAAGTGAATTGATTAAAAACTTGTGGGTATAATTAAAAGTTTTTATATTTACGAAAACACACACTTTTCAAAAAAATTCAGATTTTGAATTTCCCCCCTCCCACCCACTTTTACATTCTCTTTCCTTATTCTATCATTTCAAATTTTATTTCTCTCTCTCTCTTCTCTCTTTCTTCCTCTTTTCTCTCCTTCCTTTACATTCTTTCTTCTAAATTTCCTTTCAAATTTCATTTTATCACCATCTATATTAATTTTTTTTCTTTTTTTCCGTATCCATTTTGTTTCTTCTTCATCCCCGTTTTATCCCTTTTCATTTTTTTAATTCTAATCATTTTATACATCTTTTCAGATGTGTAAACATATTTTCTATATGTTTATACATATTTGAAGATGTTTTCACGGCTGAAAAAAGTGTGTACACATCTCGTCAGATGTGTACACATATAATAATATGTGTACACATATATTTATATGTGTACACATATAGATGTGTAACACTTTTATCATATATATGTGTACACATATTATTATATGTGTACACATATAATAATATGTGCGCACATATAATATATGTGTACACATATTATAATATGTGTACACATATATCATATCTGCATGTGTACACATCAGTCGAGATGTGTACACATATTACACATATTACTATATGTGTACACATCTCGACTGATGTATACACATCTTTTTTATTAGAGTGGTGTAGGGTGGTGGGTGGTGGTGGAGAGTGGTAGAAGGTGGTGGTGGGAGTGGAGGGTGGTAGAAGGTGGCGGTGAGTGGTGGAGGGTCGTGGTGGAATGGTGGATGGGCGGGGTGGGGGGTAGGGGGCCGGATGGGGGCTAAGGGGTTGATGGGGTGGGTGATGAGAGGTGGGGGCTTTGTGTAAATAGAAAAACTTGGGGGGCTTTTAAAATGTTAGTCATTAGTACTAATTTTAAAAGTGTCCCTCTCACCTATTTTTCAAGACTTGAGTCCCTTATAACTAATAAAAGACTTGGGGGTCCTTCTTACCCAAAAATCCCAAGTTACTGCAACAAAAAAAAGCGTCTTTTCTTGATCCAAATTTTTGTCAGTCTTGTATTATTTTGTTTTTATTTTTTTGCACGAGCCATATCCTGTTGTTTTAGCCTACAAGATTTGGTTTGGGTTCTGTAACATTTGTTTTGTTTTTCACCAGGAGAAGAATCAGCATTCAAAATGGCCTCTGTGGAACAAAGAAAAGCTGATGATGCTATCTTGAGACTGGTTGAAGACCAAAAGGTGTCTCATATTTCATAATTATGTTCACCCCCTTCTCCTCTATCTTTCATTTGTTTGTGTATAGTACTATATGTTTCTGCTATTTCTGGTATTGTGAGCACAAAATAAATGGTACTGTACTCAGGGGCGGATTTATAGTGCCCGGGTGGTTCACCTGAATCCATGGTCCGCCGAATAAACTTGATATATCATGTACATATTTCTAAAATTAAGTCAAATATTACTTGTGTGCACCTATGCTGTATAATGCTTAACTGGTTTACTGGTTGGAAGGTTGTCTTTTTATCTTGTGCATAAGAGTTTGAATCCCAAAAGTAATAATTTTTTTTGGTCTTTGTAAAATTTTATATCATGGTGAACCCATCATCTTAAAATTTTAAATCCGCCTCTGACTGTACTTTACTTTATTAATGTTAAATATTCAGAGGGAGAAAGAGGAAGTCAAGAAATGTATACTTGAGCTGGAGAGGAAATTAGCTGTCATGCACAAACTGGAACTGAAAATAGCAGAAGCTAAAGGAGAGCCTTTGAAGCACCTTGGACGCAATGACGATGCTGCTGTACAGAAAGAGATTAAGGAGATGAAAAAGGAGATGAAGAAGGAGCTGGTTGAGGAAATTAAGAAGCTAGGGGTGGATCTGAAGCTGAACAGGGCTCGCCTGTGATTTGCATTGTATGTGACACAAATTAATTGCGGTAGTATAATTCATGTCTTTTGCAGTGTGCCTACTCATAATGTAGATCTGTTAGCGATGCTACAAGGTCTCAAACTTGCATGCGATCGAACACAAATATATCCCCTTTGAAATTGAATATGACACTGCGGAGGTAGTATAATTTTGCTCTTAGAGAATATGTTCACACGATTGACATTGTTACTTGTTAATACAGGTCATTGGTGTACGGCCGGTTGAAGAACCCTTAAGCATTACTTTTGGGATGGCAGCAGTAGTAGAAGTTCTCATATGAACGGACCAAGCTAGCTTGTAAGTAGAATTTTATTTTCCATCCTGTTCCGCCTGCATTTTCCGTTACTCAGCAGATACTATAGGAACTAGTTTTGTTAGAACTATTTTGGCAAGTATTTGCAGTATTTGGGCTAGGCTTGGTAATTTTAGTATCCTGCTGAGTGATAACTCGCAGCTGTGTATTGACGTCTATCTGGTTTAATATAATACTATCATCGTTTTGTCACTATAAATGTTAAATCCAAGTTGTCGTGTTATTGCAATATAGTATACCTTAAACACAGAATTTTCAAATAAGCTGCTTTTGGCCGAGTTAGCAATTATTCAAACAAGTATTGCAAACAAGTGAACTTCGAAAAAGCAAATTTTGCAATGGCCGTGTTAACAATTATTTTATTCAAAATTGTTGATAATGAATTGTTTAAAAATTATCTTTTTTGAAGATTTTCTTAAATATTATACACGTAAATTTTTTAACTAACAAAACTTCAAATTTTTATGAAGTGCATATCTAATCACAATTTCGATCTGCAAAATTAAATTTTTTCAACTTAAATTTTAAAGCTCTTTTCAAAAAAAAAAAAAAAATTGATATATGTGAATAAACGCCCTACTAAGTGGTCCTTCCAATTAATATTTCTCGTCAGCATCAAAATGGTGTAAGAATATTTAGAGGTACGAAATAGAGTGCACGGATTTGTTGCGACGCCCCTTTCACTATTGGCTTAACATTGCAATGCGTGGCCACTATATTAAAATCATTCCAAGGACTGATCAAGTTTGATCCTGGTTAAGCAAGGTCTAAATATCACCTATCTTCAATAAAGCTTATGAACAATTTGAGAAGTTGATGTGAACTGTTTCACTGTTCCTGCTCAGTGACTTGTCTTTTCACTTTTTCATGAAAATGAAACCACACCAGATAATTTGAAAATCAAACTGTATCCAAGAATATATCAGTTATTTTAGTCGATTTGGATCGGTTTTTAACCAAATCGTGAACACCACTAAGTTGGATGATTTAGAGTCCTTGAATGATCCCCTCCCTGCAAAGAAGCGCAAAGGTAAATCCAGGGATGAAGTGCACGGATTTGTTGCCGCGGCACTTTCACCATTGGCTTAACATTGCAATGCGTGGCCACTAAATTAAAATCATTCCAAGGACTGAAGTTTGATCCTGGTTAAGCAAGGTCTAAATATTACATATCTTAGCTAGCATTTGGACATAGATTCCCAAATAGTTTTTGAGAAATATTTTTTTGGTGAAGTTTGATATAAAAATAAAAAAGTATTTGGACATATTTTTTGGGACCAAATTTTTTGGCTCAAAAAGAGCTTTTGAGCTCTTGTGAAAATAAAATTTGTATGTAAAAGTTAGTTTTTGGCTCAAAAAGAGTCTTTGAGCACTTTTTGAGTTTTTGAGAGTTTTTGGGAGAAGTTTAGTTCAAATAGCATAAACAAATAGTTTTTCTCCCAAAAACTCCCGAAAAATATTCCCAAAAACTATAAACAAACGGGAGCTTAGTAAAGCTTATGAACAGTCTTAGTTGATGTGAACTGTTTCACTGTTCTTTTTCAACAAAACCAAGTATCTATTATAGCTATGAATTTAGACTGAGATTGTGGATATTAGGGGCTAGTAGTTCAGCTTCTTATCTCTCCATCACTATCGAATTGAGAAAGAGAGAGACAAATATAAAACTGAGGGGTCGTTTGGCAGCAAATAGGTTTATCCCGGGATTGTTAATCCCACCTTCTATATGGGATAACTAATCCCACATTTTTGGCATAAAAATTGTACTAGTACCAATTAGTACTTCCTACCAAACATGGGATAATATAATTCCAGAATTATAATCCCTTATTCTTCATACCAAACAACCCCTGAAAGTTTTAATCACTCCAACTGGATTAGTCCGCTTAGAGTGACAGAAAATTCGGAGTAATGAACGCCATCTTCTTAGAGCTAATACATAGGACCCGTTTGGCCATGAATATTTTTTCACTTTTTTTCAAAAAAATTTTGGAAAACATGTTTTTCCATAAAAAACTGTCACTTTTTGGAGATTTTTTAAAAAACAGTTTTTGAAAAACTAAAAAGTGCTTTTGACCACTTTTTCAAGTTTTTCCAAAAACTACTTTTCCCAACTCACAAAACTTCAACTTTTTTTCAAGTGAAATGTATGTCCAAACATAACTTCAACTTCCAAATACCATTTTTCAACTCAACTTCAAAAATTCTTTTTCAAATATTTTTTCGTATTTATGGCCAAACGGCCACATAGACCCTCTACTAAGGATTCCAGTTAGTTTAATGCAGCTTTCCCAAGCAGTCAATGATAGAGAAATTGAGAAGAGAAGTCACTGAGCAGTCTCAGTAAATTGTCTTTTCACTTTTCAGACATTGACACGGTCACACGCAACACTCTTCTCCTCCTCCTGCTTTCACATTTTGGTGTTTCTGTTTCTACTCTATAAAACTGGAAGAGTACCACATGTTCCATTATTCCATACTCCGTCCGACATCATCGCCTGCATTTTCTTCTTAGAGGTATTTGACAATGCTATAAAACGCCTTGTCTTTCTCCACATTTTTGTTACTATGTGCAACTTTGTTTTCCTTCGTTCGTTGCCTACAAGATTTGGTTTGTTCTCCTAACATTTTTTTTTTCAAATATCCAGTTCTGGTGAAGAATCAGCTTATTAAATGGCCTCTATGGAACAAAGAACAGCTGATGAGGTTTCTCTTTCATGTGTTTGTGTGTTGCTATATTTTTCTCTCCATGCATCTTAAGAAACTTGCATGTTTGGGTTTCTGGTGTTGTTAGCACTAAATAAACAAAGCTCTACCTTTATTAATGTTAAAAAATTTCAGGGGGAGGAAGTGGAAGCCATGAATCTTGAGGTGGATAGGCTCTCAGGAGCGACGCAGAATATGGAAAAGGGATTAGAAGAGCTTATAGAAAAGCTAACGATTATGTTTAATCGTGTTGTGGAGATAGTTGTAGCCCTTGATCGGACCAAAACAATGGTGAGTTGCAAGATGCTTCTTGCATCAAGATTTTCCATGTCATAATGTACAACTGCTAACCTTTCAACAAGGTCTCAAAATTGCATGTGTCCACAACTTGTCCTCATATATTAGAATTTGAACCTGACAGTGCGGATGTAATTTTGTTCTAAACAAATGGTTTGCATGCTTACAACAATGTCATTAATTATTGTAGGGATCTGGTAAACCAGCTGAAGAAACCGGAGGCACATCTGCCGGGAATTAAGGAAATGCAATATTAGTTCAAGCGACCAACCTAGCATGTTTGAATGTTGTTATTTATCCTGTTCCGTTTTCCATTACTAAGCAGATTAAATAGCAACTGGTTTTGTTAGAACTATATGGCTGCTTGTAATATTTTGGCTAGACATGGTAATTTGAGTATCATAACTGGTACTCACGGTTGTGTAATGACTAATGAACTATTCCCTCCGTCCCAATTTATGTGGCACCATTTCCTTTTTTGTTTGTCCCAAAATAAGTGGCACATTTCCTTATTTGACAACTATTTAATGCGTCATCTCTATTTTACCCTTGTTGGGCCCTACATACTTTTAAACCTACCAATAACTTTTTTATTACTCAAATCTTCTCTCTCTTACTTTTTAAGGGTAAAATGCCCGGTCAAATGGTGCCACATAAATTGGGACGGAGGGAGTACTATTTCCTTGTTTTAGTTTGTGTGATATTATTGTATTATCACCAAAAAAAGTACTAATACTAATTGGTAATTTGGCACATTCTTTTCCAAGTAAAATCCTACGGGCTACGAACCGTGCTTCAATTCTGGGTAGCCATAATTCGACAGAAATATAAGAATGAGTTCTATAGAAAAATACTAGAAGACTTAATTCACTGCTTAGGCCATCTCAAGGGTTGCCCTATATCCACTTTTTCCTATTTCTGGGGACATATTTAGGGAAATTTCACTCCAATGGCTCCCTATTTGTGTCCCTAAATTAGGGAATGAATAGTGTTTTCTCAAATTTGGGGACACGCTATTCATCCCCTTATTTACTATTCACTATTAAAATAATATTATTTTTATTATTTAACCTTTTAAATTATCTTTTTATATAAATGTAATTATGTTTATATAATATCTTTATATAATTAATTTATCGTCTTAGCATTGTCATATTATTTTGAAAATTTAATTATCGTGTATCTATTTTTTTAATGTAAAATTGGTAGTTAATTTTATTATGACTTTAAATTATGTGTGACAAATATGTAAAAAAGAAAATAAAAGATAGAATTTGTTTAATGGAAATAAGAAAATAAAATTGAGATAAAGATAATAATATAATATAGAAGAGAGAGAAGAATATAAAAAAAAAAATATTCTTTTTAGGGGAAAAAATAGGGGAATGGTTGAAGTAAATTTATCCTATTTTAACAGTTTCCCATTTTAGGAGAAAAAATGGGGAAAATGGTTGGAGATGGACTTATAGCCTTATACTGTCTAGCCGGTTATGTTTTTTGTTAAGAATGCGAGTGTGTGCTTATATATCATTATGTTTCCTATGAAATGAGTAAATCCAAGGAAGAAGTGCTCGTATGGTAACGAGTTCTTATACAACTGCAATAACTTTGCAATGTGCGGTCGCTAAATTAAAATCAATCTATGGACTGAAGCTTGATTCTACTTAAGCCAGGTCTAAAGTACCAATTGCTTTTACTATTGACGAAAACTTCAGATTTATTCTTGAGTGGTTACACAAATTTAAGTAGTTGGATTCACTTTAGATGATATCCTAAGGTAGACAATTTTTCGAACTCAACTTTAAGAACTTTTATCAAAAACCTTTTTGGTTTCTATAGCCAAACGCCTACTCAACTCTAAAGGAGGCCACTATAGCCCACTATCTTCCAAAGGGGGCCCAGTAATTAAATACTAGGAATATTTGGCTGGCTTCATGCAAATGTACCAATTGCCAATGAAACACCTGGTAAAAGGCAGTGACAGACCAGTCCAAAAACCCAAGGCAGCTTTTTCAGCAAGCAAATCACTGAGTGTACTGTACACTCAACAAAACAAAGGATCATCTTGTCCTCACTAAGGCAGCATTCACATTTTAGGGTTTTTATTTTCTACTCTACAAAATTCCATACACCGTCTACATCGCCTGCATTTTGTTGTTTCCCAAAAGGTATTAATATGCAGAACTACACCTTTTTATTTCTCCACATTGTTGTTACTATGTGTAATTTTTTTATTTTTGTCTATAAGCTTTTGATGAAGCTTTTCTACAAGCTTTTTATGTGTGTGTGTGTGGGGGGTGGAGGTAAAAATATGATGTGTCAGTCACTGGTGTTGTTTCATTTTAATGTTACTGGTCACATTAACTCCATTTTTGGGAACTTCAGAGAAATAGTCGACCTAGTCAGGATACTTAAATTATTCACCTATTACGCACGTATTTTACATGGAATATACAAAAATTGGCTAGTTTTTGTTAAAGTAGTCTAGCCACTGTCCAGGCAGTGTAAAAATCTCTTAAACTTTTGTACCTTATTCTGTTCACTGCTGTTGTTTCATTTAATGTTACTGATTTTTATCTCTACTTATCACTACCACTTTAACCTCATTTTTGTGAACTTTATAGAAATAGCCGACCTAGTTAGGATACATAAATTATACACTTATTACGCACATATTTTACATGAAATATACAAAAGTTGGCTAGTTTTTGTTAAAGTGGTCTAGGCACTGTTTTAAGCCAAGTAAAAATCTCTTGGTTTTTGTACATTGTTCTGGTCAAATGTTTTGCACTGCGGATTCTGCATATTAACTGATTTCGACAGGTGCTTTTGGCTATTTGGAACATCTTCAGCTTTTACAAGTCCTTTAAGCTGCATGTTCTACAGTTTATACATGTATTAACTTATTTATACATGTCACTTGTACCATTTTCTGCGGCGATTCGAGTCGTCTAAGTTGTATATTTTAAGATATAGCTCGAATTCCCTTGATATTTGTCTGTATTATTTACTTAGAATTGACTCTTTATTAACATACGACGTTGGCTATTTTTAACATCTTCAGCAATGATTTGGCTTGAGTTCTCTTGATATCTGTTGTATTATGTGTTGACTCTTAGTTTTATTTTAAATCCAGATGAGCAGCAGTTCGGGTGAAGAATCAGAATTTAGTGACTCTGAGATTTTTGAGTTCAAAGAAAAGCCTTACGAGGAATTAAGAACTGGAAAACTGAGAGTAAAGGGTCCAAATGGGTCCCTTAGATGTCCCTTCTGTGCAGGGAAGAAAAAGCAAGACTACAAGTACAAGGACCTTCTTCAACATGCTACAGGTGTTAGCAAAGGTTCTGCTAACCGAAGCGCTAAACAGAAAGCGAACCATCTAGCACTTGCAATGTATCTGGAAACGGACCTAGTGAATGAGGCTGAGCCAATACCTGCACGTGCTGTGACACCAGAGCGTACAGAACCTGAAAAGAATCAGTTGTTTTGCTGGCCTTGGACTGGGATTATCGTTAATGTATCAAAGGAAACAGCAAATGGCAGAGATCTAGATGACAAGGAGTATTGGTTGAAAAGGTTTTCCAAGTATACGCCTTTGGAAGTTAAGCTTTTCTGTGATAACCAAGCAAGGGTCTCCGAAGTAATCGTGAGGTTCAATAGTGATTGGACTGGTTTTAAGGGTGCAATGGAGTTTGAGAAGTCCTTTGAAGCCTCTCACCGCAGCAAACAAGAATGGCAAGCTGATAGAAGTTGCCCTGGCCCAAATATTTATGGATGGGTAGCTCGAGAAGATGATTATATAGCAGAAGGGGCTGTAGGAGAATACCTGCGAGAGAAAGGGGAGTTGAAGACGATCTCTGGCCTAATTAATGAAGAAACACAGGGTAGAAAGATGGTTGTAGAAAATCTAGCCAATGAAATTGACATGAGAAACGAAAATCTCGATGAGCTGCAGACGAGGTTCAATTTGAGTACGCTTTCTCTTAGTCAGATGCTTGAGGAGAAAGACAGACTGCACCGTTCTTTCTTTGAAGGTTTCAGTTGCAAACCTTCTCTTTTTTTATTAATTTATCTGATCTGCAGATAATGTATGCAATTTATGTTTCTCATCTTATGTCCCTGCCATGTGCTGGATGTTGTCCTCTGGATAGGCGAGTATATTTAGACTTGACATCATGTAGTGCCAGTTCTCATGCATCAACTCTAAATTTACCAGTTTTATTTGTTGGACTAGAAAGGAGTTCAAGGGAGTTTGTTTCCAGATAACGGTTAATGTCGCCAACTTTAAGCATGCTACGAAAACTACTAAGGTGATTCTAGATGCTATATTTGATAAGGATAGCAAGTTAAAGAGAGGCTCCTGTTTTGGGAATTCATCAGGTAATAGAATTGTCCCCCAATATCTGAAGTATAATTGAAGTGTTGTTCTGCAGAATCAAGGAAGATGCAACGCATTGCTCGCGAGCATGTACAGAAGGTCTTACTGGAGCAGGAAATGTTAAGTGTTGAGTTGGAGAACAAGAAGAAAAAGCTAGATGCTTGGAGCAGAGAACTGAACAAACGTGAAGCCCGGACTGAACAACAAAAACAAAAGCTTGAAGAGGATAAGAAACAGGTATCTGATACCAGCATGACTATATATATATATATATAAGTATTTTTCTTTATTGCTTTTTGATAAGGGATGGATTTACATTCTTTTGGCCACTTGTGCCTGAATTATGTGGGGTAGAGTGTAACTCTCGACCTTCCACTCTTGTAAGCCTACACCTTCAAACGATATCAATACTTTCCACTCTGCTCTCATGAGCTTTCACTTGAAGGTTGCACTATGTTGTGTTGAATTTTTGTTTTTCTTTATTCAGAATGATGTGAGAAATTCAGCCCTTGAAATGGCATCTGTGGAACAAAGAAAAGCTGATGAGAATGTCTTGAGACTGGTTGAAGAACAAAAGGTGTGCCATTCATAATCAAGTCGCCACCCCCCCCCCCCCCCCCTTTTTTTTTTTCCTTGTATTTGTGTATACTATATGTTTCTGCTGTGCTTCTTGCAAAACCCTGCATGTTGAGGTTTGGTATTGTAAGCACAAATAAAACAGAGCTTGACCTGTATTGATGTTAAATCTGCAGAGGGAGAAAGAGGAAGCCCTGAGAAAGATACTCGAGCTAGAGAGAAAAATAGATGCCAAGCAGACACTGGAAATGGAAATAGCAGAACTGAAAGGAAAACTTGAGGTTATGAAGCACCTTGGAGGCAATGACGATGCAGCTGTACAGAATAAGATCAAGGAGATGAATGAGGAGCTGAAAGATAAAATGGAGGAGATGGAAGATATGGAGTCCCTAAACCGGACTCTCCTTGCAAAGGAGCGCCAAAGTAATGATGAGTTGCAAGATGCACGACACAAACTGATTGCGGTACGATATTCGGTGTCAATTTCAGTAAGATTTTTTATTTCTTTGTGCTGTCAAAACCTTACAAGACGCTATTGGAGATATGCATTTCAATATGAAAAATGTTACATTAATTTCGATATCTTCTCATCTTAGTGGCTATAATCATAAAGATCAGAAAATGGCCATTAGTTTCTTTGAATCCAGTATATCTGGAAAGTGGCTATAGTTTCTTTGAATCCACTTTCTCATTATCTACCCGCTTATTACCAGCTAAAGGCCGAATAATTATCCAGCAACCCATGATTCGACATTCTCACAACTTTATTACCCCACTAGTTCTGTACTTTTTCTATGGGAGAATTTCTACACCTATACATAGGTTTCTTTCTACCTTGTGATGGTATGTGGAAAAGTATTGTATTGCGCATCAAAAGTGAGACGTCATGCAAAATTGAGAGTTGTGAGAAGAAAGAAAGTTTAGGTCTCCAACATATTTACTACAAAAAAGAGTATTATTTGTTTTACGAAGTTGTTCTTAGTGGTGGAGCCTTGGGCCAAAGTTTGAGTCCTACGATGTCGTAGGACTGTTGTATCTTGGAGCCCCACAAGTCAAGAGTGTTACTGCTATGCTGGGCAGTGAAGATTCTACTACAATGGGCTTGAATTTACTTAAACATAGCAAAATGTCCGCGCCTCAACCTGAAGAATTTGTTTGTTGTTTTCATTTATTTTCAATTGTACTTGTATTTTTACCAAGACATGTTGAGTCCATATAAGCAGTTAATGGGTTGGAGTTTCTTGTTGTAACAGTATACTACTTAGGAGATGCTGAGTTATTTGTAATAATCCTCTCTTTAGGGACTGAATGAGATATTGACCAGTGGGCGCTCCCATATTGGGATAAAAAGAATGGGGGAAATTGATGCAAAGGCTTTTCAAAATACATTGAAGCAGAAGTTCCCGACTGAAGAAGCTGAAGTCAAGGCTGTAGAACTGTGTTCTCTGTGGCAGGAAAAAATAAAAGACAATGACTGGCATCCCTTCAAAACAATCATGGTTGATGAATCGAATGCGGAGGTATGTTCTTTGATTTCGCTCTTTCAGTTTATCTCTTTTATGCCGATTTACTCCTTTCCTTTGAGAGTTGGCATCTAAAGGCTTGATGTTAAGGGCTGAGGACTTCTCTTGTTCTTAGCTAGTTTCCAACCTCATCACATCTTTTTCATCTGTGTGGTCAATGTGAAAGAGCGTCATTAAAGGGAAAAGTGCACTCTGCACTGGTACCCTTAAATTTTAGTTACATAAGCAATTTTACCCTTATGCTATTTATGAGAAAACCTCGGTAACAATAATGCTTTATATTCCTGTACATATTGTTAATAGAGAGAATGTCCCGAAAGGCATCTTAGTCATATAAGGATGCCATGAATTTGATAAACAACAAAGTCTTCTTTTTTGTTAGGTAAATCACGACTTCAAACCCCTCTGCCCAACAGCCCCTGGGGATCTTTGTAACCCCCCTCCCCCAGCGCGCGCATGATTTAAAACCTTTACCTCATGTTGGAGATGGAGGTCTAGAGCAATCCTACTTAAGAGAAAATATAAAAGGCTTTGTTCCCTTCATTTTGTACTAATCAGCTCTATTTTCACATTTCTTCATCCCATCGTGCAAGGTTTTAATAAATCAAAGAATCTACAAGTACTTTAATTATACAAGTAAATCTTAGATCTGCTTCTTTTTCTTTCTTTCCCTTTTTTTTTTTTTTTTTTGAATAGTTTGGACAGAGTAGTGTTAATCTTCTCCATTAAGTTTTCTCTTCTCAAAATAGCTAAATTGCCCTTGGCAAATTTCCATTAGCAATCATCAATGTGATTCTGTTACAACTTACAACAGTAATGTAATCTAATAGAAGTGTGAGGATTACAATGTCTGCGTAGTTTAAGATCATATTCACTGCTAGAAATAATTAAAGGGTTAAATTGCTTAACCAATTGAAGTTTACCAACTCACTTTTATCTTTTAGTAGAAGGATTTTTTATAGCACTAAGAAAACAATTTATTGCACTTTTGTCCGCAAAACTTGCTATCCAAGCTGCTCTACAATAATTAAAAAACCAAAAGAAAGAGGAGAGAAGCCTATTCACATCATGTTGATAGCTTGGAGTGTGACCATTTTGCTTCAAGTGCAGAGAGTGATAAATGAGAATGATGAGGAACTACAAACACTCAAGGAGGAATACGGAGATGAAATTTACAATGCGGTGACTACAGCTCTGAAGGAGATAGAGGAATACAATCCTAGTGGTAGGTACACAATCAATGAGCTATGGAATTTCAAGGAAGGAAGGAAAGCTACATTGAAGGAAGTAATCAGCTTCATTTTCAAGCAATTGAAGACACAAAAACGCAAGAGAGCATGATAGGTAGGTGCTTTTCTTTCTTCCACTCCTAATACTGATTGTCAGATGGAATTCCTGCTTACATCTAGACATGCTCTTCTTTTTGGTGTGTAGCACAGTAGCTGTTTCATGGTGGATGAACATATGCACTTTTTGAAGGGGGTCGGCATCTCTTGCTGCAGAACTAGTAAATAGCTCCTTTATTATGTTTTCAAGGTTCCTGTAAAAAAAGCATGTATGTTTGACTCAGCAGAGAAACCTTTTTCTGGGATTCGACTGGTGGTAGTTGAACGTATAAATCGACACTGATCTGCGACTGACTAACTTTTGATGTTTACTGGAAACAGTGTTCTGCGGCCTAATTTTCTGCCTGCATTTTTCTTTCAATAGAATGTGTAAGTATGCAATACAAGCATCTAGGAATGTAACTGCTTTGCAGTTCTCTCCCATGGCCTCCGACTCAGCCGTTAAACCTCATAGCATTTCCATTCCCTAATAGTGAATATCAATGGAGAAAAAGGAGAGAACAATTGTTACTTGGAGAAAATGTCCTCTATTTACCTTGAACAGCACCATAGTCCCTGGTATTCCCTCATTGCCATTGATCAGAGAATCCAGGGGAAATCTTCAAAAAACTGTTTGCTGAAATTTATTGAGATGAGAGTGATGAGACAACCTCAACTAAATTAGAGCAAAGCTCACTTTGCCTCGTGTGCTTGAGATGAGACAATCTCAGCTATGGTGACAGCACTGCACGGTACATGCTTCCTACCAAGCTGAGTGGGCTAGTGTTAAGCAAAACGCAACATCCATGTTTATGTAAAACGCAAGCTAGTGGCGGATGTAGCTTATTAATGACGGGTTTAACCTAGCTCTTAAACCCAGCCTAATATTTTGTCATGTAACATAGATATATACGTGAAAAATTACTAAAAATTTAATAAAAACATATCTTCTAAACTTATTTCATAGTCCATTAATTTCAATATTAAAAATTCGCTATGATGCAAACAGAAACTGCAGTCCAACAGTTATTTGACAAAGAGGACTCTCTAACACCAACTAAAGACTTGAAGCCTTCGGTGGGAGAAGGGGAGTAGTGCTTATTTCCAAGAAGTTCCTAACTCTTGCTTGTCAACCTAATTTTTTCCATAGGTGCATCTTCCAAGTTAAATTTTCAAACAGAATTAACAAAAGCACGAGACAGTTGAGTATGTGCAACCCGATGCATGGAAATTATGGAGATATTGGCTCTCTTGACTCGAACCTTTCTAATACTCCAGTCTCTAGTAGGCGAATCAGCTCCTACCAGTCTCTAAAACCCACTTTCTTGGGGGCAAACAACATACTATATCATAAAGGTAATAAGCAGTTGCCCTTATGCTAATCAAAACCCAAGTTAGAACATCCGGAAATTAACTTTCAATCATGAGATTCCCAGCTTACAAAGAATTGATTCACAAGATCAAGGCCAGCCAGTCACCAAATTACAAAACCAACATTTTCACAACTATGCTACATATTCCACATAAATCAGCAACATAAATTAGGTGATATCCTTTTTCATTGATAACACGGTTAATGAGTCTAATTTCCACCTTCTCGCTCCATTTTTACCTTTCATTTTTTTTTCTCAAACTCTCACTCCCAATTCTAGACTCCGACAACCAAATTCACTTGCAGCCTTTTAACCCCTCGAGTGCAGAAGAATATAGAATGACCTGATCTTTCAACAGCATAAATCAGCAGCTTTCTGAACTTCCAGAATCTGAAGTAACTGCGAAGTAGCATTACAAAATCACCACCATAGGCAATTAAGTGTCAAGCCGAGAATCTACAAAATAGTTTAAGCAAGAAATGTACAAGGTTCTTCCTCCCTCCTACCAACAATTATTTCATTCCACAAGATAAAGGGAAAAAGGAAAACAATTTGGATGCATGGCAGCAAATCAGAAAAGAGAAATCCATTGTTTCAGAGTGATGCAATATGCCAACCTATGCTATCCACTAAATGACATACATGGGACAAGCAAATTTGCATTATTGCCAGGTAGAAGGTGTTAAACACAACGTGATAAGATGGCAGCAAGAACACAGGCTATAATTCTAAACTGCAAATCACTCCACCGGGTTAAAGAAGAACCAAGAGTACCTTATTTTCCAACTCTTCATCAAAAAAAAAAAAAAAAAGAAAGAACCAAGATGTTATACAGAGAATCTCTCCTAATCTATCTGGGGAAAACCTTTGGGATACATGACTACAGATAGTTCTCTAATACAGTAGCTAACCAGAGCCTCTAATTGGTTTTAGATGCAAAGATAATTTATGTTTAGCTATTCATTCAAAATATTATGTTCAGTTAGAGGAAAACCCTTAATTTAGGATATGTCATTTTGTTACATAAGTGATATGACAGTCGTCGACAAGCTTAACCACTGCAGCATTCACCCAAACCAATTAATATCAACTTCAACAATATGTCACAACAGCACAAACTAGTTCTCGATGTACAATATTCTACCCTGGCATATGCTCCTACCATAGCTCAATAAACGGCAGAGGAGAAAAACCAAAACAAACCTGGAAGCTACCAGCTAAACTCACATATAAAAAGCTTCAGCAAAATACCTTGATTCACAAGATCAAGACCAGCCAGTCACCAAACCGCAAAACCAAATTTTTTACCAGTATGCTACATATTCCACATAAACCGGCAACATAAATTAGGTGATATCCTTTTCCATTGATAACACGGTTAATGGGTCTAACTTCCATCTCCTCTCTCCATTTTTACCTTTATTTTTCGTCTCAAAATCACACTACCAATTCAAGACTACAACAACCAAATTCACTTGCAGCCTTTTAACCCATAGTGCAGAAGAAAATCACGAATCACCTGATCTTTCAACAGCATAAATCAGCAGCTCTACAAATTTCCAGAATCTGAAGTAACTGTGAAGCTGCATTACTAAATCACCACCATAGGCAATTAAGTGTGAAACTGAGAGTCTTCCCGTAATAGTTCAAGCAAGAAATGTACAAGGTTCTTCCTCCCTCCTACCAACCAAAAATTCACTCCACAAGCACTACAAGGAAAAAAGAAAACCAATTTTGATGCATGGCAGCAAAGCAGAAAACAGAAATCTTTTCTTTCAGAGGGATGCAATATGCCAACCTATGCTATCCACTATATGACATACACGGGACAAGTAAATTTGCACTAATGCCAGGTAGAAGATGCTAAACACAAGGTGATAAAATGGCAGCAAGACAAGGGCAATAGTCTAAACTGCAACTCGCTCCACTTAAGAAAAGAGAAGACGTTATCCATTTCTCCTCATCTCTCTCTTTTCTCCCTTTGTAGAAATTGGGGAATCCTTTTGGAGAATACATGGCTATAGATAATTCTTTAATATAGTAACTAGCCAGAAGCCTCTTATTAGTTGTAAATGCAACGATAATTTATGTTTAACTGTTCATTCAAAATATTATGTTCTGTTAGAGGAAAAACCTTCGTTGAGGATATGTCATTTCGTTACATAAGTGATATGACAGTCGTCGACAAGCTTCACCACTGCAGCCTTCACCCAAACCATTTGATATCAACTTCAATATGTCACAACAGCACAAAACTAGCTCTCAATGTACAATACTCTTCCCTGGCATATGCTCCTCCCATAGCTCAACTAACAGCAGAAGAGAAAATCAAAACAATCCTGGAAGCTACCAGCTAATGCCCACATATAAAAGCTGCCGCTAAAAACCTTTATTATCCTAAAGCAAAACAATGTGTAGCAGTAGCACAAAAATGACAATATGCACATATGTAAATGTTTAATAGCAGCACAAAGAAGGGAAAAGAAGAGTAGTATTAAGCCAAAATAAGGTGGATATCATAAATAACCACAAACTTTCTTATCAAAAGTATACATTAGAAGTGTGGCATCATACAACACACACAAGTTGTAACATCTATCATTTTTTGTTTTTTTTTTTTCATACATTAATTTTTTTTCATTTTTTTCTTCAATGGGTACTCTGCCCATTCTCAACACCTAGACCATACAAGACACCTGCATACTTCTCCAATGAACCACTGAAGAAGTTTTCTTTCAACTTCCTAAACGTACAAGCCGTAAGCAAACTATCCGAACCAGCCTGATGACAAACACCAACTCTCTCAACCTCCAACAACTCGGCAAGCTTGTTCAATCCACCATGAAGGCTGTTGCAAAACTTCATCAAATGCTTAATATCGAAAACAACAGGGAAGTACACATTGATCAAGGTAAAGAACCCCGACTGCGTATCAGGCAAATCCTGGCAAGTCAACAACTTCAACAAGTACCCAAAATCATAACCACTATGAAATGTAACCCAATACACATTATCATTCAACACAATCCCTGAACTCATCAAAAGTTCTCCGAATCGCTTAGCATCAATTCCCTTCTCAATGTTCTTAACGAAATCAATTCCACTCTGACGCAACAACTCAATCGAATCATTAGCGAAAACATCCTCATTCGGATTAAACTCGCGAAAATTAAACTGCCAAATACAATACTTATCAGTTCCACATTTAGGCAAATTCCCATGCTCATCTGAAAAAGTTAACCCTAACTGAATTAACTTTAACAAATCAACATTATCCTTTAGGGTTTGGTAATGATAATCATAGCTGTTTTTAAAATTCCCAACGGGTCGGATCACAACACCCGGAAACTCAGTATCCATTGCAATGTACGGAAATTCATCAACAATTTCTCGAATTAATGCAAATTCTTCCTCTAAATTATCAATCCAAACTTCTCTTATATGAATCGAATCATTTTTCGGCAAAATTGACATTTTTGCCGAAAAATTATTTTCTTCACCAATTTCAACCATACAAAATCAAATCTGCAATAAAAAAAATGAAAATAAACTTAAATTAGCCCTAAAAAACAATAAACTTCAAATAAAATTAAATATATCAAAATATTAATTCAAATCTTACCTTTGAATAAATAAAGATTAAAACTTTCAAACATGAATTGATGATTAATAATGTTTTTAAATAAATGTGTGGAGAAAGAGAGATTTGGAATAAATTAGGGTTTGAGTGAGGCGGCGAAAGAGGAAGATGAGAAGATGAATTTTATGGCAAAATTGAATGATTCTTTTTTTTTTTTTTTGGATTTTTTTGTTTTTTTGTTTTGTTTTTTTTTTTTTTTGTTTTAAGAGTTTTCTAGATTCTAAAAGAGGGAGAAAAAGAGAATGGGGCGAACAAAGATGGGGCCCTCCCTTCTTGTCCACCTCCTCACTACTTCAAAACAACAAATATATAAAGGTTTTTTGGGACTAAAATTTTTTGGTTTTTTTTTAATTATTTTGGAATATTCTGTGGGAATAAAAATGTGGAAGGAAATTTGGTTGTTAGTAATAATTAATAAGGGGGACAATTTGTTGAGTGGTTGAATTTTATGGTTCTTTTTATTTTTTCTCTTTTTTGGGGTTTTTGTTTTCTCTTTTTTTTCACTCTTTTTATTTTTATTTTTTTACTTTTTTGGGGTTTTGATTGTTTTTGGGGTTTTTGAGAGATGAAGAGTTGAAATAAGGTTTATGTAGGAGAAAGAGGAAAGTGGAGAAATGTAATTAGCATTTACTAAATATAAACACACGTTTCTAATAATAACCACAAAATGGGAAAGGATAAATATAGTTTAGGAAATAGATTTAAGGCCTTGGAGATAACGAACAAGTGGTAAAATTATATTGCATCATATACCACATATTTATTTGTGTCTAAAGGTTGGTCGAGTATTCATGCTCCTGTTCTTCCTCTTTGTACTTCATAATGACGAACCAAAAGTATAAACGACGTTGTAATTCAAAAGGTTGGTCACTGAGGAACATGTAACGCACTCCTTTTAGTAGACAACATTATAGACTGCACATGAGGTGTCAACATGATTAGAATCGATAATTTAGGAGTAAGAAAGAGGAATAACAATTACTAAGAGCATGTAATATCTTGAAAATTAGCAATTTCAGAATTTAATTGTATACAAGACGGGCCATTTGTGATAAGCGAAGTATTGGACCAGTTAATCCCGAGTCGTAGATGGAGCAAATCAACATATTGTCAGATTATCTCGTATTAGTTAGGGAGCAAGTTGTTGTCTTCTTTGGTCTTGGCCAATCTTTGATGCTCATCGCTCAGAAGTGTAAATTATTCCAATACTGTGGAATAAGTTTATTGTCTTCTTATATAGTTTTGAACATTTGCAAACTTTCTTTCAAACTTTCACTGAAAGGTAAAAACAGTAGAATTTTGTGTTTCGTCTCTAATTTTCTATAAAGACTATTATCGGAACCTCTCTGGTGCTCCCTCCCTATATCCATCTCTTCTCTAACAGTATATTTCCTTTATTTGGCATGTGTTCACTTTTCCCTATCCCACCATTGAATTAGTGTAGTCCTGCTAAGAATTTACTGTAGCTAAACCCAAGTAAAGATATATGAAGACGATTTTCAGCGTGCTTATTTTCCAGGTTGTCGGAAGAGAACAAACTCAACGGTACTTGCTTGAGGATTCCATGTGTCTTAGGTACTTATGATGATCGAATAGGAGGTGAGTGATTTTTATACCAAGTGTTGCTTATGGGATTCAATTGTATTCAGTATTTAAACCTGATTAGTATCTTATGTCTCTTTAGGAGGTCGCTGGTTTAATATATATACGAATGATTGCCTGTTAGATTCACGTGTGAATCATGTTTCTGTCTTTCCTTGCCTATTTCTATCTAGGATTACAGCTTTACAGTTGCTTCAGGTAAGAATCAAAAGTAGGACAATATTTTTTAGAGATCTAGGACTTCAACGGACATTGTTGGAGATGCATAGCGTCTCCTATTGCATTTTTCACTTCCCAAGCTGTTTATGCCCGAATATTTACTCCACCAAAAGCTAGATTCGTAAGAATCATAACCACAAATAAAATAATGCAGAAGTGACCAAAGCTAAAACATTTAGAGGCCTTACGTTTAACTCTTTCTAATAGTTGATCCAAAATCATTCTCAACTGAGGGACATAGACAAGGAAACCGAGGAGGGAAGCAATTATCACTCATTGTTACCATTTGCAACAGCGAAAATACTAACAAGACCAGCATTAAGTACTAGTAAGGGTTTTAATACACTATTAATTAGCCTGCCTCTACTGATAAGGTTCAGCTAACATGCTGTTAGAAAATGCTTCTATTACTTGATGACATGAACAAATATGCAGTACTCAGAGCCATCTCCAATACGAGTCAAAAAGCAAAAGAGAATTGTATGCGATCCGGAGAACTCACGCCATCAACAATCTTTACTTGCTTTCAGTAACAGGGAGGTAGACGCCCTCTGCTGCCAACCAAACATTATCCGGACGTTTGTCTTTCACACCGCAAACCTGCAACGTGCATACATGGAGAATTTAAGGCTATCAATGTAGGAGTAGAAACATGATAGACAGGATAACTATTATACATGGAACTATCACGGTGCCATTACAATCATGAGCTCACCTCTTGCTGACCCCCAGCAATTCGGGTGTATTTCTTGTCATGACTGTGAAGATAACCTCCAGTGTCCAAATGTTGAAGCCTGATTCTTTGATCTTGCCTCCAAGTTTTCCCGCTTCCCTCAATTTCAACTCTAACAAGGGGGGAAAGAGTAAACAGATCAAACAAAGAGACGGTCAGAAAAGATTGAGGCAGCACATGTCGGACTGTATACAAAAGACTAAAATCCAGCCTTACCTCCAATAGTCCCCAGTATCAGATTCTTTGTCGTCACCGAAGCAGCTCACCTGCAAAAACATCCACCAATTAATTTCAGCTGCAAAACCTAGGAGAAACTAACTTGTGATAGCAGTTGATCTCACAATATGTACTCCCTCTACCCCAATTATGTGACGTGCTTGACTCAGCACGGAAAGGAAGAAAGTAATACACACTATTGAAACTTGTTGTCTAAAACGAGTTTTTGTGACTATAAATCATCATCATCTTCTTCTTCTTCTTTTTATATAAGGACTATAAATCATCTTATTAAGGGTAAAGTGAAAAATTTAAAGTTAAATTGTTTCTAAATATATGAAAAGGTGACATTCTTTTTGAGACAGGCAAAAATGGAAAGTGTGACACAAAATGGAACAGAGGGAGTAACAAAAAGGATGTTACTGAGACATCAGGAAACAAATGTTTAATGTAACTATCTGGGATCAGGGGAAGGCGTATCTAAAATCACAGCAGCACTGGCAACCACACTCTCACGGAAAAATAAGAGCACATTAAATACTGTCTGTCTTAACTTGCAGCTACTATCCGCCCCTTGTGTGAACTAAAAATCCTCATTTTGATTGGAAAACTTTAGCATGGAGTGTTCTATTATCTTTCAATCAGGAGAACCTAAAATTGTTAGCATCCTTCATAATAACTTTGGAATTTTTAAGTAACTCAACCACAAGAGAAAATTTTCTACACTGAACTGAATCGTCAAAATTTATTTTATTTGTTCTTGACAAGTAACAAAGCAGCCAATACTTTCTATGGATAACCAACTACAACTATTCAGGGCCAAAATCTATTATGTAATATCACTATCCGACCTACCTCATCCTCTTTTACGCATTCACTCCCTACGGTTTGATACCTTTAAGTGCATCTGGAAACTCATGACACGACCAAACCATCTATTTATTTTTGATGTGTGCTACTTGCACCTTTTACCGAATATTGACATTTTTAATCTTCAACAATCCTATACAACTGCCATCTTAGCATCCACGTTTTTTTCGACATTCATCTTGCGGATATGTTGGACTTTAGCGGCCCAACATTCACACACCTAACAATGATTATTTATTTGAAAGAAGTAACTTAGTAAATGTTCGTGACTGCATAATCACAACTATGCAGTACAAAAAGAGTATTCATCTGCTAATGCCATTTTGTTACTTTCATTCTTTCATTAATCCACGGCACTCTCCACTTTGGGTCTCAAAATGTTTTAACTTTTACCCCCAGCCAAAACTATAATGAATATGCCCAGAATACATATGATAGTAAGATTTCTAGGTCAATTGATGTAACCTTTGTCAAGCCACATTTGCATTAGAATGATCCCTGCCTAAAAAATTCTCAGGTGAATGATAAAATTTCAATCACGTGATGCAGTTAAGGATGTCCAACAACCAAAAGTTCCACTTGATGATTATAAATGCATGGAGAAGGATGAAAGAATAGCGAGTGAGCAACCAATTATGATATATCCCAAAGTTCTACTTTTCAGCAGTCAAGAGTTGCAGGTTTGAAAAAGAACAAGTGCAGAAGGAAATTTCCCAGTCTAGATCTACATGAGCATGGATTATTTAAGCACCTTATATCTTAGTTTTCTTTCTCCAAAGTGGGAAAATTACATATACTATTTGTTGATGAATCTAACTAAAGGACAAATGCAGATAAAAAGTATTCCTGACCAAGACTAGGCTAGCATATGTTATGCTCGTATAGTAAAGACTAACCACTTTCTAGTATTTCAATTTCATCATAAATAATTTGAGCACCAAATACTTGATGAACGTGAAACCATAGTTAGCATCGTCCATGGTTGCTTCTTACACCCCAAAACGTAACTCAAAAGTTTAAGAAGATTCATGGATTAACTGAGAACATACTTTCTACTATACAGATGGAAGAAGAGAGAAAGAAAATACATGAAAAATATAATGTAACTGATAACGGGAAATAAACCAGCATACAAACCTCCATATTCCCTGATATGGGAGATTGATGCAAGTGGCTGTGCAGCCATCTCCTGGTCCTCATATGTTGCAGCCTGATGATAGCTCCACTCTTAATAGGATCACCTTGCTTGGCAGATGCTTCAGTACTTCTAACAATCTGATAATAGAACACGCATTAGTTGTAACAACTGGAATCTAAAGAAGTTAACCCATTTTCAGGTGAATGCAAATTGATAACACAACGCAATCATCTAACATACCCAGTAGCTGTTACCATCATCCACGCCAGGAAATCCAGTGACTGATTGTTGCCCACTGCCAGAACCATATGGCACATCATGCGAATGCAGCCGGAATTTTGTCCTCTCATGCATCAATTTAATTGTGGATCCATATGTAATCTACAAGACATAATCCACATCATGCCCAAAAAATGAATATCATTAAGGTGCTATGGCATTGTACAATCTTTTAAATTCTAGTACGAATTCTCATTAGGTTCTTTCCCAGAATTAGGAGTGAATCACAGTTCCAAACCCACCACAAACAAAAGCCTAGTAGATATATATATGGAGAAAGGTATAGATATATATATGGAGAAAGGTAGAGGAGCCATCTCGTTATCCACTGAGTTTCAAATGGTGTGCCACTGGCCCTCGGAGATTTCTCAGTTATCAAAACAAAAACTATCATTAAATTCTCTAAAACTTTAGATCCAAACGTGCATATTCTGACTACTAAGAAACATCCTCTCTAGATGGTTGTTACCTATTGTACTGTCTCTTATTTGTTATTTTAATTCCAAAGTTTGTTTGATTGCTACTACAACTTTATCACATCGTATTGTTAAAATCATCGTTACAGAACGACGGAACTGTCATTTTATATAATGACTGGTTTGGGGTGATTGCATTGTTACCTTTTTATCACAATCTTGCCTTAATATTTGATAAGTCTGTTTTATACTTTACCCAGCTTCCTTATAACAACTATGCTTCCTTATAATAACTATGCTTCCTTATACAATAACTATCATTCCTTATAATAACTATTCCACGACCTACTTTATTCACAATATTGTAAGCTCATCCTTAATGGTATTATAAAAGGACGCGAACGATACATCTATCCAAAAATTGTACTCACTAAACAATACTACAATATATTACATTATGAAATGATATGTACCACCCAAACAAGCTGTAAGACAAATGATATAAACAGAAAACGCCAAGCTAAACAATTAAAACCTAAATTAGAAGAAATGTTAAATATTTAATTACCTGGACGCCTTCGGAGGCAGCGGAGACAGGAGATGAGGTGTAATCAGAGTCAAGGGTGAGAAAGAGGAAAATAGCAAGGGCAAAAAAGGAAATAGCCATGAGAAGTAACAGCACAATGAACCAAGTTCTTTGCCAAAATGGAAGATCGAGATCCGATTCGGACGGTTCTTTATACACTATTCGTTTCGGACCCGATGCTGCTGCTGCTCCGGTTTGATTCGAATTCGACGGAGTTGCTGATTTCCGACGAGTTAGATTTTGATTATTTTGCTGTTGTTGTTGGCCGGAGGAAGCCACGATTGAACCTGTTTTGCGGATGCCCGGTGGAGCTCCGACAATGTTCCGGGTATATTATGAGCTGAAATTTCAACTGAATTGTATTTTTTTCTGATTTCCGATGATGTTGATGAACTCTTGGTGGGCTTTGGGCTTGGGGACTTGGATGCAAGAGGCTTTTTTTAGTGTTGGGATGCCACGTAGGAGGAGTAGCTTAAGCAAATTGAATTTATCCACGTGGAGTTCTGATGATTTGGCAGGTTTTGATTGGAAGAAAATGGTTGTTCTCTACGTGTCCGTGGAAGGCTGACTTGAAAGTTTAAGTTAATACCTTCTTTTTAATCAAAAAATTTGGGTGAATTTGACAATTTGGTATAGGGGAAGAATTTTTATGGAAAATATTTTCTCATTTTCTTATATTTAGTTGATTAATATCATTTGAAAAACTATTTTTCATTCCAATTTATTTTCTTCTACTAATTAGATGAAAATATTTTCCCTAAAAATTATTGGGAAGACATTTTCCTCAAACACACCCACAAACCCTAACCCACCCCTCAGCCCTCCAAATCCCAACCAAACCCACACCTGTAGTCGCCTTACACCACCTCTCCCCCAGCCCACCGCCTCCCACTCTTACACCCCCACTTCACCCTGTCACCGGCACCAACTCAGTTCCTGACACTTGCGATGGCAACATAGTACGTCTCCGATGCTACTGACGGAAACTGTATTGGATAAAAATCGCCGAGGTCTCGAGTAAGGCCTCGAGGCATAACACGAAGTCTATTCCACGAGGCAAACTCACGAGGAGAGGTAGCATGGCTCTTCGCCTCGAAAAATCATCCCAGGAGATGAGGTAAAGCGGGCTCGGAGTGTCGACCTCGGAGAAAACTCTGTAACTGCATGTTCCCGGACAGAAAAGACGCCTCGCCAAACGAGGCCTGAACTTTATAACTGTCGACCGTTGCTCCAACATTTAAGGGGAATATCATCAGTCTACCACGATCAAACACGAAGTAATGGCCGTAAAGGCACATTATGACATTTATAACGTCATTTCTTTTCCCTGATTATAAATATAATTCATTTGTAAACCAACAGGACACGAACAACACAATATTCAACTCCATTTTTATTTGTTGTCTCGTTTGCCATTTAGCCTGTTCCTTGCTTCGTTTACTTTCAAGCCCCTAATCTAGTTCAGTCAGCTCGACCATCACTTTGATACAAGCAAACTAGTTAAACCCAATATAAATTCGATTTGTTGTCCTATCCCGATTTAGGCCAACACAGAAACAAAGTGTGTCTCCGACGCTGTTGAAAAAGTTAACTTTTATTTTCTTAGACTTGTCGTTGACCACTAAGTTCACCAGCTACTGCAATCTCATTGCCTTATTGTGTCTACCTCCCTCTACGACTGACTCCGGCGAGTTCACGACAACTGCAACCTGAATAACTTTGGGGGGAGGGAGGGGGGCGGATGGGGTGGGGTGAGGTTTTAGGTTGGAAGGGTTGGTTAGTGGAGGTAGGGTGGGTGTATTAAGGTAAGAATATGGATAATAGAAAAGAAAATCATCTTTTTATTATTTTCTACCAAACACTACAAAATTAATAAAAACTCATTTATTTTTCAAAGAATTTACACTACCTGCCAACACTTCTAAACTCTGGTCATAAACCTTTTTTATATGAAGTTCAATTTTATCTACTCCATCAGTTTCAGTTTATGTAGCAATATTTACTTATTAATCCGTTTCAAAAAAAAAAGATAGCTTTCTAGATTTGGAAACAATTTAGTTTCATTACTACTTTACCCTTAATAACATGATTTGTAATCACACAATTATCTTGGGCTTATTCTAAATCACAAGTCTCAAAAATCTTTATCTCTTTGCTAAGCTCTGTATCAATTCAAATTTTGGTACATAAAGTGGAATGGAAGGAGTACTACACTACTGCTTTCGGTTGTTGTTTTCTAGTTTAAATAAATTCTACACCAGTATTTTCCTATCTTCATTTGGAGTAGATCTTCTTCATTTGACAAGATTTCTTCCCAAATCCATTTCTCCTATGGTGTTTCTGGTTAGAGAAACTAGTCCACGAATTATATCATACAAGAGAGAGAGAGCGTTAACGAAGAACTACTATAATTGAACTTTATTTGTTGCTTTCAACCAAAATATAGACAACATCTTCAATCTTATAAGCATCGAATGATGAATTTCATCAACCAAAATCAATGTGGTCCAACATTACAAACCAACACACTTAAACTTCTAATCGGTTACTCGAAGTTTAGATGGATTAATCTCGATCGACTTTTATACCACTAGCATGAAGTACAACAATAACATACTTGTATAATCTCACCAGTAGAATTTTAGGAATGTGAAGTGTATGCAAACCTTACCCTTACCTCGAGCGAGGTAGATATGTTGTTTTCGAAAACCCTTCAACTCAAAATATAAAAAATAAAGAAGAAAATAATAGTTTTGAAAACCGGTTGGAAAGGGGAAGGAAAATTACATGCTCGAATTATTTTCTTCGTCTTGTCCACCACTGAGGCCAATCCAACTTCTCCTGAATGGCTTTATCCCATTTTAATTAGTTGCCACTTTAAGTTTTTTTACGCTATTAAAAACTAACAAATACATTGTGTATTATACCAAGTTACCCTCATTAAGGCTTTTTTTTTTTTTTTTTTTTTTTTTTTTAAATAGAGCATTATTAAAAAGAAGTACTACTTCTTTAATAGTTAAAGGTATAGTTGGAAACAATTAACAAATATAATTTTGGATTGCTAAAGCGATAACTATCGTGAGATAATTTTTTTAAAGATAAAGCGACAGCTAAAATGGAATGGAAAGAGTAAACAACACGTTTGATCCTTTATGGGTCGTTTGGTTACGATGATAACGGATAACAATCTTTGGATCAGATGAGATTGAATAATTCTTTTCCTTATATTAGCAATCTTGAGATTATACATATCTCATTATGATATTATTTTTATATTACACTCACAATTAAATAAGTGAATCACTAGATAAAAAAATGAAATCAATACCCTTCTCCAAACCTCTTTTCCCAATTTTACTTAAGAATATACAGTAAATATTTTAAATGTATACCCAAATTTTTCAAAGCCAAACAAATGGATTATTCATACCACATATATCAGACTTTTAATCCAATAAACCAAATATCTATCCGAAAAAAGTGTACTCATAAGAAATATCATTTTGAAACTAGAAATTGTATTCCCACATTATTATCCCATCATAACTTGTTTGCAAAACCAAACAATCCCTTAGGATACATTTTCCAATAATCACTACTCAGAGTGTATGTTGGTAGTAACTTACTAACAACAACTGTAATATTCTACAACCCTGCAGCTAACTAACCAACGGTCGTCAAAATAAAGTTATACAATCACTCCATAATCACTTGCGAGAAGTTGTAATGGAGTACTATTCACTCTTCTGCGCTCGCTCGTTTGTTTTCCAATTAAAGCGTTGCTTGTTATTCTCCCCCAATCTAACTTTACTTTCGTATTTGGAGTATTATTAGTACTTTAAGAAAGCTAAGCCTTCCCGCCTTTCCCTCTCTCAAGCTGACATACAGACACGAAAGTTTCCCTTAAAATGGCATTAGTACTCCCAAACAAATTGTTTGTTCGCCATTATTGTCGCTACTTCTAGGGTTCCTTCCACGCGACCATTCGCCTTCAAGATTACTTACAAGGACGACTCGTGCTCATATATAAATATCATGATCAAGCAAGCCACAGAAAGTAAGTTTCTTACACGTTAATAGGTGCTACTTATACTGCAAGATATTGTAGCCCCTCAACCTGTATGGGTTGTTTGAGAATATAATGTTTATGCTAATAAACTTTTTTTTTTATCCCTCTAAATTGATTGTTTTGGCGACATTGGAAACTTGTTACTACATTTGGCTTCCTCAAAATATAAATAACCTGAAAACTGTTGTCGTTTATGATAATGACAATCAATGAACTGTTGAAAGAAAGCTGTCACCTGTGAGGAACCATTTTTGGTAAAGTATGATATGCTGTTATTTCTACTCTATGAAAATTTATCGACATATGTGGAGATTATTTAGGTGAGTATCGGACGAGTCTCGCTCAACATTTGATTTGGGCATATGGTGCAAGAGTGGTCCATTATGTGGTGGATGGTTCCCTCAACATATCACTTTTGTTGAAAATTTGCTGTGTCTGGTTCCTTGTATTCAAGGTAATCTAGGCAGCTTTGGCATATATATATATACTCTTTCAGATTATGTTTGACTGTTGTAGCATTGAATCATTCAAGGTCTCTGCACTCTTAGTAAAGCTCATCCATCTTTATCTTGCCTTCTCACACTCGAGTCGAGCCTTAATCAAGTTTGAAATAGTGAGCAAAGGCGTGTTTGAACTTTGAAGTGTTTTTTGTGTATCTGCACTGTTACTTGTATGATAATGTTCAGTACGTGCTTTACCACAGAAGTTAAAGCTTTATACTGATGCAAGTGAATAACTCTGGCTTACAGATTTAACCTTAGGGATGCTCATGAAGATGGATGAAGCGGCCTTGATTAAAAAAAGTAATTTGGAATGTAAGTTTACTAAGTATTCTATAACTTTCTTTACTTGGATCTGTTTTTATGCTATTAGCTATTCTGTTGATTCTTCTCCAAACAGGAACAACCGATTTACATATAAATATTGCATGAGCATACACAAATGGCGAGGTCATACTATCATTCATGTATAACGACTTACACATGGTCCTTATCTTCCATTTATTTGCTACATCTAACTTCAGGAAACAGATCCTTGCTTTTCTGCTCTGCATTTAAAGAAGTAATCTGGAATGCGGTGCTCGTATTCTATATGAGTTTCTACATTGGGATTCTCCAAGCTTTTCAAAGTGTCTCATCCATACAAGTTTGCCTTTTGTACAGAAGGTTTAACTTTTTTCAACTTTTAAGTTTCTAGATTGTCTTTGCAGGGGGATTTATTATGCTGAAAAGAGTAAAAATGATGATTAGTATTGGCATAGCGTTTATTACAGCATTGACTAGCTTTATCAATCTTGTATACCTCAAAGATCTGAAATTTGAAAGTTATCTAGCTTTCTCTCTCTGACCTTACTTATGCTAGACATGAAAGAGTAGGTAATTGACTGATATAAAGAGGATAGTTTGTCACCTACACCCATTTTTTGTGCATTAGTTCTAACCTATATACTTATTTCACTACCTTCATATGTTTGTATAGGATCTTATATCTTTGGACCAATTATTTCTAATAATTTGCTGATGGGTAGCTCAGTGATATGCCACTTAGTGCCAGAGACTCTTCTGAACCAGATACCAAAAGACATAAGGTTGATGGTTCCAGTATTAGCAGAAGAACTTTCTTTTAAGGTACAGAGTAGTATCAAGTTCTCCTTACAAAAACCTATATCTGTTTTTGTGTTGGTAGTTCAATATCCTCGTTAGTAGCAGCTAAGATATTGCTAATTAATTGGACATGGATTATTTCTCAAGTTGGTGGTTTTATTACTTCTCTACAGCATCCACTTGTTTCATTAGATAGAGGTCTTGTGCAAGGAGAGATTCAATCTTCAAAATCTCTTTTTCTCTCTGCAGGATAATAAGGCTGCTCCTTTTTTTCTGGTGTTGTGAACGATTACATTCCCTCTAGATGGATTCCAAGCATACAGGGATAATTCGTTATTACTACAGCCACCAATGTAAGTTTCCTGAAGTTGCTGTTATCCTATTTCCTCTATACAAAACAGATACGCCAAGGATCAACAAGTAAGTTGATCAATGTGTTAAAGCTGACTACCTTTAGTTCAGTGAATGACAAATTGCTGAAGCGAGAGATGGGTAAACTGCCAACTAGCTCCTTACCTTTTTGAGTGTCATGGCTGGGCTACTGTCAATAGCTACATGATGAAGGCCGGGCTGCACCTGTGCATGAGGTCAGCTTTGCATAATATGTTGCCACGAGAGCTTCCTTTCTGAGTGTCTACAACAGCAAGACACTGAAGCAACTATCTCTGAGCTTTAAAGAAACAGAAGAGGAGATCTCAGATGCAGAGGCTGCCCATTTTGAGATATATTGGTCTTGGTTGGGCCAACAGCTGAGGGAAGTTCAAAAATTGCATGGTTTGGTGAAAGGTCTTGTATTACTATGTGATTAGGTAGACTTCTTTAGTAGCCTGCGATGGTCCTAGGATCCTTCTCATGTGGTCTTTCCATCTGTTCGTGAAAACATTGTTTACAAGAATGCAACTTATGTTTACATCCACGTGAGTAAAATACATATTTCGCAAGCTTCATCAGTCTGTTTATTACTTGTAGTTGAGTGTGTACTTTAAAAAATAATAATGTAAATTTACATGCTCTAAACTTAAAGCCAGTGGTTTTTTGGTTCCCGCTTCCCTAAGCTTGTACCTGAACAGGACTCGAGGTCTTGTTCCTTAACCTTTATGACCCTTTTAGTACGTGGGGTCCTCCAAGGCTTCCAGGTGGCGATAAAAATAAATCTATGCACTTTTCCCTGTGGAAAAAATATTTCTTCTTCTGTCTTTAGAATGTGTTAATTCTATAGCATATGTTATTTCTAAAGTCTCTAGTTTCGATGACATGGACATCCACTGGATTCAACTACATAATCTATTGCTAGACGAGCTTCAAATGTATTTCCATTTTTGATAACCAGCGAGAGATTACAGAATAAACAGCAGCCCGGTGTGCGCGAAGTATTCCGCAGCCACATAAAGTCCGATGAAGAACCGCACCCTTAATAGAATAAAATCTACTAATTTTCTTCTTTTATTACTCTTATCAATAAAGTCCTAAAGTTGATTATTGCTAGCATAAACATTACTCAGTTTCATTTTCAAAATACTAGACATTAGGAAAAAGGAACAAAGTTTAAGACTGGTAGCTTCTTATTTTATCATTATCATTATTAACATTTGTTTTGATCTTAGCAGTAGCGCCCAGGAAAAATAGGGGAAAAAAGATGAAATTAAGCAACAAAAGGGGCCAGAGATGTGCAGATTACTGTAATTCAAGTTTTAAGAGGGCAAACTCGAAAATTTACACAGCAAAGACAACCACAGTCCTACTCACACACACACGTTGAACTTGTTTGATGCAAATCTCTTTAGTCCTTTTTCCTTAACAACACAAAACGTTACTATTTTTTTGAAAGAGTCCTTGACAGATGTGCTCTGCCTCTGTTGCATGCGTTCCATTTTTCATGTAACCCCTCATTTTTTTTCCTCTCTCTCTCTTACTTGTCCTTAGTACTTGCGTCACCTTTTTTGTGTCCTTTTACAGTTCCGTTTTTGGCTTTGGTTTCATTTGGGGGTTTGAGACTTAAAAAAAACTGAGTTCAAGAATTGAAAGTGGTCTTTCTTGTTCTTTGTGTGTGTGCTTTGAGAAAAAGGAAAATGGGTACCCCTCCTTCTCTTTCAAGAGAGGAACACAATGAAAGACTTGTTGAAGCTGGGAATGAGCTGCTTAAGCAACAACTCCCTTCTTCTAAAGAGGAGCTTCTTGAAAAACTTGATGTAAGACCCTTTTATCAAAAAGTGCTTAAAATTATCTTTTACATTTTTTTGTTCACACCATGATCAAAGTGTATACCTTTTTGTTAAAATGATGCTACTAGGGAAATGTGCTTGCTAATTTATTTGTTAGTGACTTCTTAAAAATGTTTCAAAATGTGTTTCATGTCGATGATTGCTAGTGCCTAGGGTCTATTGGAAACAACCTCTCCTCCTTGGTGGGTAAAGGTCTGCGTACATCTCACCCTCCTTAGACCCCACTTGTGGGATTACACTGGGTATGTTGTTGTTGTCGTCAACGATTGGTAGTTAAACCTAGGATGATATGATCCTTTTTGTGTGTATGTGTTGGAGATTGGTTATGGTTTCTCAATGAGCCATTGATTAAAGCAGTTGTTGTCTTGGGGAGGGGGGAGGATGGTTTGCATCCGGTGAAGTCTCTTTTAGTCATCCTAAGTGATAGGCCACTTCCTATAAGAGGTCTATTTTTGTAAAGAAATTCTAGGAATAAGCTCCATCTATGTTTCCTTTTCAAAAAAGAATAGGGGGTTCGGAGTCTGGATAAAGATGGAGGGAGGCGATATGTTGACATCCATGAATCTTTGGTTAGGGCCTGATGAATGGAATTGAGACATAGGATTCATATAGCTAATCCCTTCTAGTTTGGGATTGAAACATACTCCCTCCGTCCCAAATTAGTTGTCGCCTTTAGCTTCTTCACGCCCATTAAGAAAACCATTAAATAGAGTGTGTATTTTACTATGTTACCCCTATTTAATGTTTGACTATTAAATTTTGTTGAGAATTTTTTTAATTATTAAGGGTATAGTTGGAAAAGACTAACAATTTTTGTCTTGAAATCCTAAAGTGTCAACTAATTTGGGACACACTATTTTTTCTAAAACGACAACTAATTTGGGACGGAGGGAGTAGTTGATTTATATTTTAGGAATTATATGATTACTCGGAGAAAACCATGGTCAAAAGGTCGTCATGTGATTAGAAGGCATAAACACTTGAGTTTTATATGTTCCCCGGAGAAGCATTTCGAAATGTATTTGACATGGTACAATCATTTTGTTTTCGTATGCAAATTTCAGAATCTGGAGCATCTTCTGTCAACGGTGAGGCAAGTTGCAGCGCAAGATGCGTTTCGACCTGCAATGGAAGCACTAGCTGCAGATGGACTTCTACAGCATCCTGACATAGATGTGAAGGTGTCAGTTGCATCTTGCATCAGTGAGATCATGAGAATTACAGCTCCTGAGCAACCTTACGACGATGGCATTCTTAAGGCAAATACAAATCTTACCGCCTTTTATCCTCAATTGGAAGTCATACTGGTTACCAGTCTCTTTTCTAGCTAAGCTGTTTTTCTTTGTAACTGATGGTTCGGATTCTGTAATAGTTATGCATCTATAATTCACTTGGATACTTGGTTTCTTGCTCAATTTGCGAACAGGTTTTTTTTGAGCTTGCGGTGTTGGCGTTTGGGAAGTTGTCTTTCATGGATGATCGCTGTTATTCAAAGGCGGTTTCAATTATCAATGTTCTTGTGAAGTACCGAACGTGCGTGCTGATGTTGGATCTTGAGTTAGATGCGTTGGTTGTTCAAATGTTTCAACATTTCCTGAATAGCATAAGGTATGACTCCAATTATGTTGTTCATTCATAATTCGTCTAAAGGAAAGAGGGATTGAACCCAATCACAGGAGAGTAATTCACTGATATTTTATTTTATTGTTTATTTATTTCTGGTACTATAATTCATGATCTGCCCTTGCCACAAGTTAAAATATCAGAGTGTGATGATACTGCAATAAAGTTCGATCCTGAGAAATGGCTGACAACGGATTTTTGTCTCTTGCCCATTTTAAGGCCGGACCACCCTGATAATGTATTTATGGACATCTTGGAAATGATGAGCATGATAATAATAGAGAGTGACATAATCTCAATGGAGCTTCTAATGACCCTCTTAAGTAGTGTTAAAAAGGATAACCAGGTATTGCTATTCCTCTACAACTGTGGTCATTTATCTTTTTATGCATCTTCTCCATAATTTTTTGATGAAGTTGTCTTTTGCTTCAGAATGTTTCACCTCGTTCCTATATGCTGGGAGAGAGAGTTCTCGAAAAGAGTGCTGTCAAACTTCGGCCAGATCTTCAAAAAGCAGTGAGGTCCCTGGGCATTTCCACTAACGGTTATTCCGAAGTTGTTGAATTGATATTGTCAGAGGCAATTAAAAGTGAAACTAAGGTGGGTCTGTCTGATATTCAAAGTAATTGGTGCAATAATTGTGAAATACATAATTGTTTAGTTGTATAATTCTCTGCTTCCTTTTCTTTTTGAACTTACACAGTATGGTCTTCCCTCCTCACCAAAGAAATGGTAGCTGACAAACATAGAATGTTCATTTTGTTGTAGACCCTCTTTACTATGACTTCGTGTTTCATATTCCGTCAAAACACACCCTCTTTTCTTGGTTAAAAGCTCTGATTTCTCAGCTAATGTACTCCGAAGGAGAAACGGAGAACTGACATATGCTGGTGACCCTTGGAAAAGGAATTCAAAATGTAGGAAATATGTCTAGGATCAGTGCATAATCAGCCTATCATGAAAAACAGTGGATATAATAATCTTAGGAGATAATAGGCGGGAAGAGAAAGAATAAGATGTCCGAAACTTCAATAGTGACAATTCCAATATGGAAAATAATGACATGTTTGACCATCCCATATGCGTTAGGCTCTAGAACTGTAAGATAGCTGGCTCCTTGTTAATGCCTTGAATGCAATCTGTAGCGTCAGCTGGTAGTATTTATCATGGACTACCACTATTATTTCTGTTGTATCTCTTTTACTTCAACTTTCCACTTGCGCCAAACTTATCCAAGTATCTGACTTATTTTCATAATTGATTTTAAAGCTGAACTTGACCTGCTTTTGATCCATATCCTTAATAGGTAAGTAGAGTAGGAAAGCGTGTGACAAGAAAGAAATATGGTTGTAACATCATCTTGAGCTTTTTCGTATTACTATGTAAGGGCAGCCCGGTGCACCAAGCATCTTGCGTTCACGCAGGGTCCGGGGAAGGGCCCCCTAGCTGTTTCCAAGGCTTGAACCCGTGACCTATAGGTCACACGAAAGCAACTTTACCAGTTGCTCCAAAGTTCCCCTTCTTCGTATTACTATGTAAGAGTAGCTAAATTACCTTTTCTTCCATATAATATCACCTATAATCAATGACGTTACCATTACTTCATTTGAAGATGTTGACAAGAAATTATCAGGTGATGTTTCTATTAATTTCTTGTTCTATTTATCAAACTGAGGAATTTGTAACATGTTTTTTTCCCCCCACTAATATGTCCACGTTAGACTAATTCGAGAAAGGTAATATTTAAGCTCCTTTCTTGAGATAGTCACATAAGCCCTTTGTGTTTTTTCTGATTAACTGTGGTCTAAAAGCACTAGGACAGTTCAGTTGAAGTATGCAGTATTAATGATATCATGCTTGGTCATTTCTTCTGGATGTATACAAATGATGTGAATTCTTCCTTCGCTATGCACTTGTCAGAATGCTATAGAGTCTATTCCAAATTCTAGGCCGGGGGAAGTTCATCAATCTGTGGATGGAATATCAAAATCCCATGTGGAAAATGGTCATGAAGAGCCTTGTCATAAAGTAGCTTGCTTTGACAATGTCAGCCCATTTCCAGAAGAAACTTCCAAGTGCCTTCTAGACCCTGATTCTAAAGTTGCTGCAGCAGATGACAGTGTTGTATTGTTTGGGCCATCAGTGGACAATACCTTTAAGTTGTCGCTCAATAATGACTGTAAAGAGCTTTCTCACAAGTCGCCTAGAAATGATGACTCTATTGAGCTTGCACCGCATGCTGCATGTGATAAAGTTACTCGATTCACAGATCAACCATCTGCCTTGCTGGAGAAAGATGACCCTAAGAATGAGGAATTTGACATTGTTCCAGAGACGGATACAACTTTAAAAGGATCACGTGGAAATGCAATGAAGCAGCATAAAAGTACAGATTCAAGGACCAGTTCTCAGCCTGAAAACATGGGTTTCATATATGCAGTTGATAAAGAACTAGATCCAGAAGCTACTCAAGCTTCAAAAAAAAGAGGTTGGAAACCTAATTTTTTGAACAAGCCAGAGGAAGGATATGATCATGCTTGGTTAAGTGGTGAAAGGAGACCTAAAGCCCATATTCGGTGGAAATATGGGAAAGATACTAAAAAGAGAAGTAGCTGTTCACCTAAACGTGCAAGCTCCAATGGATTGTACTTGTCATCTAATGTTGAGAAGACTCGGATAATGACTTCTATAAAGAGACACCAAAGGGATATAACTGACAAAATTAGTCCAAAAGATGGTGCAAAAATTTCATCAATTTCAGCAAGAGATGCGCCAGGAGCTTTTACCAAGAAGAATGTCTCACAACCTACATTGATTGATTCAGAAGAATTTGTTGTCTTGGAGACATTAGACAAGAAACATGAAAAACCTGGCAAGAACAATGTACCTGCCAGATATCGTGATAAAGGACGGCGTTCATCAATTGAAGAATCAGGAATTCAGGTAGTCGTTTTGGAAGTTATGTGGATTTAAGTGAAGTGTTTGTTCTTCCCCTTAGTTCTGGACTTATTATGTACATAAATGGGTTCTGCAGGCATTGGGTTCTGTCTCAATCACCAAAAAGAGCAACTCTGCCGAAACCTCTAAAGAACAAAGGAAAAGGAAGAATTTTCCATCACAAGAAGATGTAACATTTATTATCTTGATTTTTTTTCCATATTTAGTATCACTAATTTGAGTTGGATTATAGTTATTGATATTTGACGACCTTCAGTAAGTGATTGCGGAAGTGGTGTTCTTGTTCCAGAAGATATGTGGATTTAAGTTAAGTATTTGTCCTGGCCCTTACTTCTTGACTTAGTATGTGCATAAATTGAGTTGTGCAGGCATTAGGTTCTGTCTCAATCACCAAGGGAATCAACTTAGCCAAAACCTCTAAGGAACAACGTAAAAGGAAGAACTCACCATCACAAGAGGTAAACATTAGTTAACACTAGTGAATGTTCCATAAAATTTGTCAGAGGTTATTTATGTGTTGAAAATAGTTTTTTGTTTGGTGCTGTATTCAGCTTAAGAGGAGAGGATACAATTCTTTTTTCTATCTTCAAAGCGTCTGTCCTCTACATATGCACTATCTTTGATGTCAGTAAATTATATAAAGATACTACCAGTTGAAGCCAATACGAAATCTTATGTACATGATTTTCCATGCTTCCACTCCGTTTCTGCGTGGATCAGTGTTATTTGCTTTCTTGATCAATGAGCATCTGTATAATTCTCCTTAGGGTTATGCGTATAAGGTTGTCAGAGAGCACAATGAGGATCTGGTTGGCTGCAGAGTAAGGGTTTGGTGGCCATTGGATCAAACGTATGTGATTACTGTATTACTCCCTCTATCCCAACTTTTGTTGCAATTTTCTTTTTAGTATGTCCAAATTTAATGTCACATTTTTATATTTAGATTTTTTGTTAACTTTAACCTCCTCATTTACCCCTAATGAAATGATTTCTTGGCACACAATTCGCTATTGATTGTTTTAGACCATAAGTTTCAAAAGTCTTCCTTTCTTTCTTTAATTCTGTGCCAAGTAAGGTGGGAGTCCTTATTATACAGCCAACTTCAACTGTTCTTGTTAAAAGTGTTTAATGTTAAATTGGTCTCTCACTAATGAGTACACATTTTTCTAGTTATATAATCTCTGAATGAATCGCTCTGTCATAAGTTTCCAAATATGTCTTAGTCATGATGTTATGTGCAGTAGTAGGTAATATGATTTTAATTGTAAATGATAAGAAATAGATGACGTTTTGACGTTCTCTTTCACAGTGAGTAGAAATTTTTTCATCTGCACAAAACTCACTGAATGAGTCAATCTGTCAATAATCTTCTTAATATGAACAATGACACGCATCAGCCTCAGTTATGATGTTAAGTGCAGAATTAGGTAAGGAAATAGACGAATATAATAGAGTATAAAGAACCCTGAACTTCGTTTGAATCATGACGGCCATAGTGGTTATATCAGACTCACAATGAGCTGGATAGGACAAGGAAGAGGGAGAAGCATGGACAACAGTAATCTTATAGTTTCTTCTTGTAGTCCAGCCATAATAAGGACCTCATGAAGTAATTTTGAAGATATTGCTAAGCAAATGTATCTTGCTGGTCTTGGTTCAGTCATTTGCCTCATTAGAGATTTGGATCTATCATTGTGCAAAAGACATTTAAATAAAGATTTGGTAGTAATTTTCTGTTTTTTTTTTTTGCCAGAGAAATTGTTAGGTCCTTACAGCAGATTTTGAGCATTTAGCTGCTTCCTTATTATCCCCTTTTGACACATTATTCTGGTTTGTTCTAATAAAGTTCATTTTTTAGTTCAAATGTTATCTCATAAGCATTCACATTCTGTAGGTTCTATGAAGGACAGATTTCTTCATTTGACAGTTCAGAGAAGAGGCACATGGTAAAGATGAGTATGGCTATATAAACATTTTGGTTGATGTCAACTGCTTTTTGTAATCATGCTCCCTTACTCTTCTGTTGGTTGATGCTCCTCATATGTTAATAGGCTGGTCTCAACCTACATTTTCACAGGCAGACTTTTTTTCTAATTCTAATTTGTATTTAATTCAAAAAGCAATTTCCTGTATCTTGGTAAAGTTTTATCCATTATGTTTTTTCGTGATATTATAAGGTTCTCTATGATGATGGTGAACAAGAAAATCTAGATCTTACAAACGAACGCTGGGAACTGGTTGGAGATGACAATGCATCAGATGCGGTGGGTTCCTGCCAGGCTTTTCTTTCCCTTCTCTTCTCTATTTGTATGTTCTGTTCTTGTCTTTAAATGCATGACTTATTGGATCGATTTTTTCAGAGACAAGAGATTGTTCATGGTCCGAGTGATTTATCTGACATGTAAGCTTCATTCACCCAACTTATCATTCATAGCAACCAAGTCATATGATTATTTGAAATTCTTCTTGTAGAGCTGACATATGAGGAAACAGTTCGTTCTCTGCTTCTTGTTGTCTCTAGATTACGTTGTGAGAATCAAATGTCAATAAGGGTGCAAGTTTGATAGTTCGCATTTCTTAGGTTGCAATGCTTGATTAAGAGTGAAATATTAGCATCAGAATTGAAACCAAAATCATTCTTACACGCTGGGTAGAGTGAAATATTAGCATCAGAATTGAAACCTAAATCATTCTTACACGCTGGATAGGTACAGATACAATAGCGAACCACCTTCATTTAGCTTTTCCTGTGGTACATTGAATTTTCCCCGTGCCATTGAATTTTTCTCATGGTACATTCACAAGAAAAACAAAAGTATCGTTCTGTTTTTTTGTTTTTTTTTTTGGGTTATAAGAAGTGTCACCCTAGTATATGTGGGATGTAAATTAAGCCTTTTTTTTTTAAGAATTTATTTGAAATGTATATGCTAAAATGAAAACAACTAAAAGTCAAGCACTGCTCTGTGTGAGTAATAAATCAACAGAACAGTGTTATGTTTGTGGTGAAGCTTTTGCGTTAGTCCATTTTTAAGTATTACTAATGAACTTTTGAAATAAAACCCAGTAAAAGAAGAATGTCAATGAAATTTTCTTGGGTATCAATATGTTTACTGATTACATTCCATCTGGATTGTACTGGGGTGCAGATTTTCAGTGTAAAAAGTTAATGTATCAGCAGGACTAGACCAACTAATGGGACACTTTGTAGTAATGCAAAAACACAGTCACTAGGAGTAAAATGTTTTCTTATGACCTTTAGGATAAGATACTATGTCACATTTTGAAGTTTATAACTTTCATGTTATATTCTTCAAAATTCTTGCTTTCTCAAACTTCTATGTGAAACAATTTTAGTGGTTGATAAGTATTAAATAAGGTGTTAATGTGCAGGCGTCTTGGTTGCATCATTGATTCATATCGCCATTTAAAGAAAGAGAAGAAGGTGAGAGTACTTGTGTGGAAGCTTTCTGCCTTTGTGCTACACATGTCTTTGTTCAGATCTATTGTAGATTCTCTACTTTTTGGTATACTGCTTGTATATGGGGGGTTTTCCCATTATAATAAAATTATTTACCTTATTAAAAACAATATTTATTCAGAGCTGTTTCTAAGATTATGTGGAAAGAATTAGATTGGAACAAAAAACTCATACTGCAGATCCTACCTAGTTGCAGTTACTGCATCTCCTCTTAGACAATTCACATGATAAAGTCGGATATTCCATTAATGTGCCCTTTTGTTTCTTTCTGGTGGTATAAGCCACAACGGAATTTATGATGTGCCATTGGTAGACTGGAATTCTCTCGGTGTAAGGGGAGTTTTCTCTTTTCTTGGTTGTTGGTCAGCAAAGGCCTGCTAGGCTTCTCATATAGTTTCTGTTTTGAGTTACATTTGATCAATTGCAATCTCCAAATTCCTCTACATTTACCTTGGGAAAAGCTGAAAGGGTCTTACTCTTTTACGATAATCTGTCTTGGAATATGTCATTCATGGTTCTGCATGTTTTGTCCTCTTTCTCTCTCTCGTTAATTGCTTCACATAAGTCAATTATGCACCAAAAGGTGCAAGCTAATCAGCCTTTCTTAAGTGCATATACGGAATACTGAAAATCAATTGGCAGAAAGTCCTCTATATACTTGAGATCACACTATTGATCAAATCTTAAATGCTGAGAGAAGATTATAATGGCACTCATCTCTTACTGTTTCTCTTTTGGTACTTGATTCTGCTTTCAAGCTTCTGTTTTTGCTTCATCTCAGCCTCCTATGTTGTCTACAAAAACGATTGCGCTACAATGCCAAGCAATATAAATTTTCACTGTCCATCTTGCCTCATTTGCCATTTCAATCCAATATTCCATTTGGGGTTTGCTCCTGTTTACGTTATCACAAATATCCAATAAATTGGGGTTCTCTAGAGGCACAGGCTCTCTACAAATTCTACTCACATACACACCTACAACAGATTAAAAAGACTTCTAGCAAACACTATGTTGTGTGTTGTCTTGACTAGGTCACGTTTTCGTATATTTGCTACACCCGTTGTCCATATTTCCTCAACTTCTCCGTAACCGATAGTCATGAAAGCACATAATGGTCCAACGTGATTGATGGCTAAATGATGATCCAAGGAGTATCACTTCATAAAAAAAATGATCCAAGGAGCATTGAATGCTTCTCCTATATGTTTAGTTGGTGTTACATAATGCACACAGACACTTTGTCATGTAATATACATAGCACAATTATAGGTAGAGATTTTTAGGGATTTTTTTCGATTTTGTTTCTTAGATAGAATCACTTGTACATGTTTAAACACCTCTTACTCTTGGAATAATACAACAAGGAAATTCCTTCATATTCTTGTTTAGATACATGGTATCAGAGCCAGACACATCGATCCCTATTGTTGTGTTTGTCAATGTTGGGCTGCCACAATCGACGCTCTAGTTGGTCCCAAGCGTGTGGGTATTGTTGATTCCACATTGATTTAGGGAATAGGTACTGATCTCCTTACATGGTCTTGGGCAATCCTCTCATCTTGAGCTAGCTTTTCAGATGGAGTTGAGCCCAAGCCACAAGGGCTACATCTTCACAGCTAGATCTATTGCATTTTCGTGTTTAGTCTATGTGCCTTCTCATTCCTAATAAGGATGACAGCATGTCATGTTGCTGTCCGGTTCAATCCAATGAATATTTTATTTTCATTAAAATCAATCAACCTTTTGGGGAAGTTGTACCTTTCAAATGCATTAAATTTTTTTACAAGAAGGCCTTCTATGATCGTCCAAAACTAAAGAGATTTTCCTGCAATTTCTTTCCCCTGCACTAACTTCAGTGAAATCGTGGGAAGAATGCTCGTGGCTGGCAAATGCATTAGTATTTTCCTATCTGATAAGACTATCATTCATAAATTTCAGAATCAAAATATTGTTCTTCATAAGGGAAAACATGACAGTACTTTTTCAATAAGCTTGCTTTCCTATTCAGTTCAAGTCAATAATGAGTAAAAAATGCAAAACATAAATCTTACTTTCCTAGTCAATTCGTGTCATCTAATGAAGAGATCTAGTTATGATATCTTGGCTTTAGCCTGAGTTCAGACAATATCATCGTTCATATCTTTACTATGAACAACAGAACTTCAACAACCAATCTTTGAGGTCCTCTATATAAAGAGGGAGAAAATTCAAGCCAGGCCAGAATTTGCTGCCAGTCCACATTAGTTTATGTTGTCCTATACTCCCATGGCTTAGATTAGAGGTTGAACAACACTTGAGATTTGTGGTTAGAAATTACAAATTGGAAGTTCTTAGATTATTTCTGCATTTAGGCGTAGAATGTAGATATAGACATTCCATGGGTACATCACATTTTGAGACGTGTTCATGGGACGTTCAAGTAATGTGAATGTCACATATCAAACAGAAGTATTGGACGTTTTTGTTTCTGTTTTGAGATGTACAGACCTTAGTTACCAATTTTATTAGAGGCTCGTTTAAGACGCGCTTAAGCCCTGAAGCCTATGAAGCCAGATGTGTGTTTGACGTCGCTTAATTGGCAATTTAGGGTAGGTGTCAAGGGGCTAAGGTGTGCGTCTCTTTATCGATGAGCTATAAAATATAGTGCGTCTATTAAGTTGATACATTTCTCGTTAAGAAAACGCTAGCCCTTGGAGCTTTGGTCTAGTGGTAATAGTGCAACACATGATGTGTGGCTAGGTGCACGTCACTAATTCAAACTCTGTTGTAGAAAACCGTTTGGTATTTAAGTGTCGAAGGGTAAAGGACAAGCCTGTTATTCACCGAGTTTCAAATCTTGCGCTAGCTGACCCTTTGGAATTTCGGAATTTCTCTCTTATCAAAAGAGGTTGTTAAGAAAACACTATGGCTAAACTTTTAATGATTAGGAATCGAAAATCAGATTTAAGTATAAGAACCCCAGCCACTAGAAGCAACACCTTTTCATCTAAATCAAGAATTTTTTAATGGTTTTTGAACTTCATTGACATGATTTTTACTTCAAATATATAGCTTAATTAGCATATTTCCCATTCTTTCGTCAAAACAATTATTATTTGTGTTTATAGTTACGTTTCTTGCATGACATGTTAATTTTCACTAGTGCTTTCTTCGCTAATCCTATGCGTTTATTGTGGTTTGCACTTAAATACCCAGCGATCTTTGGCGTTTTTCGATTTTGACTACTCTGTTGGATACCTTAATAGATAATCATCTTTCTCCGTGCTGCTGCGGGGTGTCTTCATTTAATGAAGTAAATTTGACCTTTTTTCTTTTGATGAGGAAAGTATATTTTACCTAATTTATAAATCACATATTAAGATTTCCTAAAGAACTTCGCTGGTTCAATATAGTTTCGGGAGAACTTGCATGAGTTAATACCATTCTAAGCGGCAATTTCTTAAGCAGGTTTTGAATGTTGACGATGTTGTGGCCGTGCTAACTCCTGGTACTGGAAGCAAGAAGATCGGTAGCAGCAAATCAAAGTTATGTAGGGTAAGTTGGTCATACTTTAGTTCTTGTTCAGTAGACTAATCTTTTGGCTCTTTCTTTTTTCTGCTGTGGCCATCTATTTCTCAAATAGTTTGTCACATATACATCAAAGTGTTGCTAGATTGCATGTTGCCTTCTCCTATTAATTAGATGATTATATTTTGCAATCTCTAAGCTTTAAGATCCAATCACCTTATCAGAAAGAAAATAATGACTTCTGAAAGAACGAAATAACCCTCCCCTGTAATTAAGACTTCCAAAAGAGAAGCATACACGTTTATGTGAATTTATTTAATTCAGCCTTCTTAAAGCTCAAATGGATTCTAAATGTAAGTGATATTTGGCATCAATTTATGACAATTGGTTCTTTTTATATCCTCTACTTTTGCCTTGCTAAATAAGTCCTTTCCACTGCACAACAGCCATTTTGGCCCCTAAAAATTGTCCAGAGAGTAATCTTGGTTGGCAAAGTGCAATTAGATGACAAAGTGCAACTTAGAAAGTGTGTATACCCAAAGTGATAGGAATGGAAAACCTAAACTTACTAATTTAATTCATAACATTTATATGCTTGAAAATTTGGCAGGTGAAATCAACTGATGATCTGGCTCCTCCTTCAACAATGTAAGTTATTTATATGGACTTCAAATAATAATTTTAAATGGAAATCCATCTGAATGAAATACCTTTATATGAAGGACCACGCAGCATACTCCAAAAAGAGTGCACCTAAATAAACGGATCAAAGTTGAAGGTTTAGATTCTGGGACAGAGGGAAATCCGATAAGATGGACAACACCTGGAAAGGCTTCCCCAGGGTCTCCTATCGAAGATGGTGATGCATGCAGTGAATTGGTGGATGTTCATGGCTATAAAGTAAAAAAGAGCTCTGCTCCTACACTTGCTGCCATTTTTGCCAAGTATGGTGACATTGCAGTTAACTGTCACTACAAGTCACCAACTGTCAAAGCTTCCCTTCTTGAGGTGGTTAGTGATGTTGTCAAGCAGCTGATAAGCAGTGGTATTGGTACTAAGGATACTGCCATTCAAGCTATGAAATCTGTAGTCTCTGATGCCGCAGATGCCAAGCTTGATGTAGCTTGGCTGCAGCAGTATCTGGAGGAGATTCCTGAAGAGGAAGAAGATATGAGGAAAAGGTCTTCCAATCTAATGGAGTTAAGGGTAACCACCATGCTTGTCACTAAAGCAGCTAAAAAGGACTTGGTAGAAAGGAAAAGGGAGGTCTTAGCAGCAGAAAAAAGGCTCAAAAAGGCTGAAAGGCGCTTGCAAGAGGCCCAAAGCCGAGCAAGAGAGGCAGCAAGGTCTGTCGAAGTATTTGAAATATTGGGTGAAAAGAATAAGAAGGACATCAAGGAGTCTAAGGATCAATTACAATGCTGGCAGAGTAGGTGGAATGAGCTTCTGTAGCCCGCAGCTGTTTTGTCGCTACTGCTTTTTCTGAACACTGTAAAGGTTATCTTGACATAGCACGGTCGTGTCAAGTTTTTTTTTTCTTAAAAAAAAATTTGTGAATGATCGTCATGAGACTGGAAGATGGTGGCACTAAATGTGGAAAGATGGCAGAAGGTTGAAACTTGTCTTGTACATGACGGTGACATTTATCTCTCTTTGTGAACTTTCATTTTGTGCAGCATCAAGTTTGGTCATATAACCAAAACTGGACTGGGTTTTTGTATGTAATGCCATATATGGATGGTTGAAAGGTTTTTAAGTACTGTGTTGTCACAACGAAGGCAATACCATTTGCCTACAACACCTGAACAATTGCAGTGATGTGCTTTCTGTATTGAGCTAATCCGCTTCAAAGTTGATAATTTTCTGTTTCAGAACATGTGCTGATGTTCCTCTTAGATATTGAGTTCTCATCTCAGGATAAGGAAGATCTTTTCTTCCCATTAGCAGTGGGCAGATTATCTGAAACAATGGGGTTTTTGTTTTCTCAAGAACCTAGACAATTGAAACTCCATGAAAGGATCTTGAGGATTTTTTGCTGGAGTTCAGTTCATGACTCCATGAATATTCAATCAAGTTTAGTTTTGGTGTGAAGAGAACTAGATATGCACATTCAACGTACAAAAATATTCTTACATTTAATGCGAGTGAATGTGGTGAATCAGTGTTATGTCTATATGGAAAGTCAAATACTAATTGATGATTAAAAAATATACCCAAAGGGCAAACATGAAAATTTACTTAAAAAATCCTAAGAATGTATCGTCAATTGATTCTCGAGTTTGTGATAGGGAGAGGGAGATTATGGTGTTGGAATTCTACATTAAAAGGAGCAAGCGAAGATGTGCAACTTCCATCTTAAAGTACCTGTACATTTTCATTTTGGAGTTTGAGAATGAGTAACTTGTAACGGAGAAGCAGTATATAAAAGTTAACAGAGCTTTTGAGTAAATTCAAGGTTACATTAGTCTTTTTATTTAGACGGAGTGTTCGATGCTTTCAAAATAAGTCCATTAAGTTTCTTAGAGACTTGATAAAAAAAGAGAATGAGCATCCTGAAAAGGAAAAACAATATATATAGGTGTAGAGTCTTTTAATCTTGTCGGATTGTCCGATGCTTTCAAAATAAGGAAGTAAATTAAGTTTTCTAGGATCTTGATAATAAATGAGAATGACCAATATAACAGATAATTGACGAGTTAGTTCAAGGTTACTTTAGTCTTTTTACCTTGACGGATTGTTCGATGCTTCAAACTAAGTAAGTCAATCAAGTGTCAAGTGAGGATGAATAATTTGTAACGGAAAAGCAATTATATAGAGCATAACAGGTAACTCAAGGGTACTCTAGTCTTCTTATCTTGACGGATTGTCCCATGCTTTCAACATGAGTAAGTCAATTAAGTATCCGAAACACTTGATAAAAATAAATATAAGTACCCTAAAGAATCAATTAGGTTTGTTTCAAACAAAAAATTACTTCTTCTCGGATTTCTCGTTTTTTATTTCTTCTCGAATATTTTTGTCGATCCGACTTCTCTTCCAAGATTTTATGCCAGATATGTCGCTAACAATTGATTGTTCGGGATGAATCTGATGAACCTCCCAATTTTGCATTGTCGAAAGAAAATTTCAATCTTCACCGAGTTTAAAAAATTCGAATGGATCTGATGGAGCTATATCTTTGCACGTCTAGAATCAGTGGAGTATTTCATATTTAATTTTTTTGAGGTTATTCTTCACACATCCTGTTATTTATAGATTGTCTAATGTTATAGGACTGATTTGCCTACAAGAATTAATTTTTTAGATGTTTGGGAATTAGGATAAATGATTAAATTTGATGCATCAAAGATTTACGCTTACAAGTTACAAGTGACTTAACTGTCCACCACCTTCATATGTCATAATTTTTGTCAGTGATGTGATACATTATTATTCTTTTTAGTCTTATGCAGTAATTAATCAAATTATTTTCTACGATAATGGGGCAGAAATTGAAAATGGAAATACTTTGGAAATTTTGAGTCTCCTTTTTAACGATCTATTCTTTATTTATACTTGAACGACTAATCATGGTCCCGATATATTCTTTGTCCGTGTGTTTTGGGTCTTACAGGCTTCCCATTTTTCCTATTTTTTATCTTACTCAAAATAAGTGCAATTTAATTCTAAAATATGTCCTTTTTTTATCAATTAAACATGTTAATCTGTAACTCTTTTCTTGCTAATCTGAATGTTAATCTGAACAAGACTTAACGAGTAGATTCATCAACTGTTTAGGGACCTTATGTCTGAAGTTCAAAAATGATAGGAGTACTATATTTATTTCTCTAGTCGATATAAAATTCTAGCATTTTCCGATAACCTACAAGGTTTTTTACTTGAGATATACTTTTTGTCCTACAGCAAGCTTGAAGACGAAGCCCTACAAAATGACCAAAAAAACTTGTTGTCAAAAGGAAGACAGCAGCATCACACATGCCTTGACATCTGCCGCAATTTTACTTTCAAGAATATGCACAGCTTTATAATAACTACGGCCAGAATGAGATAAGTCTTCAAATGCCCTCATTATAAGTTGGTGAACAATTTCCTGAGATTTTTCATTACATGCATGGTGAAAACAAATGGTTATGGATTTAAAGTTCGAGCAACTTACGTTAGCTTGATTAGTTGTGTGTGTGGCTCTCTCTATATCTGTGTGTTATTACATCTTGGATACTTTTCATAATTTCTGTTCAGAGATGATTCCGTTCGTAGGAGCAAATTCGAGATCCTTGATTAAAGGTGGAGAAATCTAACCATTCTACATCCATATGCTTTAAAAGTTCACTTCCAACTATAGCTCTCATTGCCTATCAAAAGGCATCTATTTACCTTTACCAGTAGACATTCTAATTTCTATTTGACACAAGAGGTGGAGAAAAGTTAACTTGCAGCTGCCTTAATTATAGAAATACAAGCAGCTACTTCAAGAAACTGTAAAGCCCAGTTTATAAAGATTAAAGTCATCATGAACATGAAGAAATTGCTCTTTGTTTGACTTCATGCCATTTCAATCATTAAACAATGGATTGTCCTTTTTCATTTTAATTCCAAAATCATGACATTAAAACTACAATTGCGATATCTATTTGTCCAATTCATAATCAAAACCATTTCATTAATAAGTTTAAGAACAAAATATTTCTGTTTGGAGCTATAAAAAAGATCATCCTAGTAACAGAATGAAAACTAGGCACCAAACTTATTTAATCGACAAACAACCATTTCCCTTCAAAAGTCATACCATTATCAACATCATTAACCTAAATGATAATACAAAAAGAGAGGAACTAAAACACATATAAAGCTAGCATTTTGTATGTAAAGAACATGAAATAAGATATACAAACTGAATGTTTACATCAAGAAGATTTAGGAGCTCTTCAGTAGAATGAGGAAAATTGATTAGCCTAGTTCCACAATCTTTGAGCTCACCCTCAATTTCTTTCTGGGAAAAGCCAACAGTATCAGTAGAAGAAGTCATTTCAACAGTAGCACTCACTCTCAGTTTTTATTGATGAATAGTTTTTTATTCCTATTTTGCTTTTGGTGCACCCATAAAGTTTCAATATTTATAGACGATTATGTATTGCCCGAGAGAATCATATGATGTCATACATTCTCTACTTTTTGTTACACTATTGAATACCTTAATAAAATTATTTTTATAAAAGAAGTTACAGATATAAAGAAAAAGAATTAAAAAATAAAAAATATACTATATTGTATAAATTGTATATAAAGAAATGGAAAAACAACAAATTTTGGTTTATTATGGTGCTCACTGTCTTTGCCAGGTGTCCAAAGAAGGTGGTATTAATACCAAAGAGGTATTGGATTCCCACAAACTTTAAGTATGTCACAGCAAATTTGATCAAACTTTAAGGGATAAGTATGTATTTCACCATTTATTATTGAAATTTGTGTTCTAACAAAACAAACAACCCCAAAAACAAAAAGAAAGAGAAGCTCAAAGATTTGAAGAGGATCACCTTAGCATGCTAATATGGGCGCGGAAGCAAAGTAAAGACAGTATACTACATTTTCCAAAATTAGACATCTTCAACCTAAAAAAAAGACAAGTACTCAAGTTCTCAAGTTCAACATTCCAGGGACAAAACTGTCCAATACAGTGGCCTTTTATTCCTTTCAAGAATCCTTTCTTGAAAAAGTTGAAACACAAAAAAATTGGTCTTTTTGCACTTTTACAGTATATATAGCCACGTACAAAATTCAATGCAGCTTGAGCACACAATCAAAGCACCAAAAACCCTTTAAAGATTACAAATTTCAACCCCAAAATTACATAAAATGACCCAACCAAAGTGAAATAATCCAGTAAAGATTACATTTTTATGCAAGTCAGCATATTTAACGCAAACCCCACTTGTATTTTGCCCCTATATAACCAGCATTGGTTGTATCTGAGCTTGCATTTTCTTTTATTTTGGGGTTCTTGAGACTTAAGAGTAAAGTGGTGTTGTTGAAATGGCTTCTTCTTCTTCTGGTACTGTTGGCTGTGCCCAAAAAGAAATTGAGGATGAGCTTAAAGTTTGTGGAACTAGGCTAATCAATCATCCTCATTCTACTGAAGAGCTCCTTAATCTTCTTGATGTAAAGATTCAATTTTTGTTTCTTATTTTATGTTCTTTATATACAAAGTTACTAGCTTTATCTGCGTTTTTGTTCCTCTTGTGTGTTATTGTTTTGTTTGATTTGATGTTGGTAAGGTTAAGAGTTTTTTAAGGGACATTGCTGTTTATCGATTAGATACATTCGATGCCTTGGACCAACGGTAAAAGTTGTCTGTGTGAGACCTATAGGTCACGGCCTCACCGGTTTAAGCTGTTTAATCAGCCACTGATGCTTGCATCAGGGTAGGCTGTGTACATTACACTCCTCTGGGGTGTGGCCCTTCCCCGGACCTTGCATGAATCGCGAGATGCTTCGTGCACCGGGCTGCCCTTTATACATTCGGTGCCTAGTTTTCATTTTATTAACAGGTTGGACTTTTTTTAGCTCCAAATAGAAATCTTTTGTTCTTAACCTATTAATGACATGGTGTTGAATCAGAACTTGTGGAATGTAATTGGCAATTGCAGCTTTGGGGTAATGATTTTGGAATTAAAGTGAGAAGGACAATTGATTATTTAATCGATGAACTAGTATGAATTCCATCATAGAGAAATTTCTCCATGTTCGCGACTTAATCGTAATAAACTGACTTTTTAGTTTCTTGCTTGTGTTTTGGTAAATTATTGCAGCTGCAAGTTAACTCCTTTTCACCTCTTGTGTCTTTTAGAAAGTAGAATCTCTACTGATTAAGGTAGGTCAAGCCCCTTCTGATTCAATGAAAGATGCTCTTCTACCTGTAATGAGAGCTATGGTTGGAACTGAACTTTTAAAGCATGCTGATGTGGATGTCAAAGTTTCAGTTGTATCTTGTGTCAGCGAGCTTTCTAGGATAACTGCCCCGCAGCAACCGTATGATGATGGACTAATGAAGGTATCCAAGATATGACATTCTGGTGTTCAGCTAATGTCATTTGCTCAAACTTTATATCAATCACCTTTTGTTTTTACACGCGGGTATTGTAAAATCTCAGGAAATTTTCCAACTTACAGTAAGGGTATTTGAAGAGTTATCTCATTCCGGCCGTTGCTATTATAAGGCTGTGCAAATTCTTGAAACTGTGGCAGATGTCAAGGCCAGTGTGATGCTGCTGGACCTTGAATGTGATGCATTAGTTATAGAGATATTCGAGCTGTTTCTCAGGATCATCAGGTAACTTGGCATAATTTTCCTTTTGGTAACATATTTCTGGTCATTTTCTCCTTCTTTGACTGTTAAATAGAGTTGTGGTTTAATTCTTTCAAGCAATGAAGTGAGACTAGATGGAAATGTATTACCTACATGAAAACAAGTCTATTATCTAGGCTCAATCTTTCATAAGAATGACATGATAGATGGAGATGTAGTACATACAATTAAAATAGGAAGAAGAAAATGGAGTATTATGGCCTATGGGAGTACATAATGTAGGAGTGTCATTTTCGTTAAACTTGAATTTGGTGAGTGTTCGTCGAGAGTGTTTTTGTCCTTGTCACAAATCTGTATGCTTGTGGGATAAGTGTGACATGTTGAGAGCCTCTAGTGTTAGAGGAGCATTAATTGTTTTGAAGAACTAATTATTCCAGTATTGAAATATTAGTCGGCCGCAGCTCATTTAGAATTGACGTGCCGGTAGTCAATTGATATTATGGTAGGACTCTGAAGTGTTGGGCCATTGGCTGCTTGCGTGTCAAGGATGAGCAGCAGGCTTATCAATGTAATTCAAGTGGTTCTGGTTTTTATCTCGTCTATTTATGCACAATACAATTGGCATGTCATAATCTTTTCGGTGTTGACTAGCTTAAAGGTGGTGAACCAGCATAACTTACACTATAAGCATGCTCTTGATTGTTTGGCATCGTACACCACACTATCTTCCCCAAGAAAAAAGATTATAAGTTTATTCCGTATAAGTTTTCTCTGATGAATGCTTGTGTTTTTCTCAAGGCCCGACCATCCTAGTGTTGTATTCAGAAACATGGAACAAATCATGACTCTGCTCATAGAAGAAAGTGATGAAATCTCTTTGGAGCTTCTTCAACCCCTTCTTGATAGCGTCAAAAAGGAAAATCAGGCAATAAAAAACAGCTCATCCTAGTAACTTTTGTTAATAATGTTTCTTTAGTGCTTATCTTGATCTTATATTCTGTATAGATTGGTTCACCTATCTCGTCAAAGTTGGGAGAGAAAGTTCTGAAAGAATGTGCTTCCACTTTCAAACCTTATCTTGTAGAAGCGCTCAAGTCAGCAAGCATAAATATTGATGATTATGCTGAAATAGTTGCCTCAATTTGCAACGAAATGCCTGAGGGAGAACAAACGGTGCGTCCTACTCATGACTATACTTTCTATGCAACTGTTCTTTGCTTTCTTTTGTAGTTGAAATAAACTTTTATGGTATGGTCCTTTTGCTTAATAATGGTAGCTTCAGTTTCATGTCTTTATACTCATGCATTTGGATTAATTTACAAACGGTAGACATATCATGACTCTTTTCCAGTTTCTGCAATAGAATATATGTTTCAGACTACTTTAACTGATAACAATTTGCACTTCTTTTTTCCTGTTATGAATGATAGATGAGTGTGTTGATCCATAGTGCACTTTTAATAATATTCGCCTGTTCTTCTTTCTTGCCTCGTCTCCTACAGCTTGTTCCCTAGATACCAACCCTATGGCTTATAAGATGAACAGTAAGAGCCTTCATTGCAATAATGAGGCTAAACCCAATGCTTAAATAGTGCTTGCTGAATATGTATATACTGTTTTTAATGATAAAAAAGATATGCTATTGCATCACTACATGTTAAAACAAATGCTCCTTATAATTTTAAAAAAGCTATTGGATTTTTATGATCAGATGGCAAATGAAAATGCGACTGATGCTGTGTATCCTGTAAAAGTTACACTGATGGAGGATGGGACACCTTTAACCAATAAGAACACCTCCTCGAAAAAGTTACAGCACCGCAATCGGACAGGACAGCTAAAGAAATCTGGCAATAGCAATGGGAGTCATGGCTTCCGGGGTCGGGCTAAAAAGAATGAGAGCACAGCATATAAGGATGCTTACCTTGGGGTGTTGGTTCCAGAAGGAGATGTGCTCCAATCTCAAGATAAGAGAAAAGGCTCACTGGATTCAAATCCCAACTTTGGGAATGAAGGTAAGGGCACATGTAGCAAAAGAAAGCCACGCTGGAGCTCAAGGAAGAATGAGTCTGTTTCAGAAGGTGATGTGGACACCAATTCTGGTCTTAACATTGTAAAAGAAGAAGGAAACCTTACTGATGCTGAGGAGCCATCAGTGCAACAAGGTGATGAAAAGAAACAGAAGAAAGACCAAGCTGCCATTGAGATTCATGATATTGTCAGATCTGAAAACAAGGTTGAAATGAAAACTACTTAGGAGTTGCTATCTCTAGATCTCTGTTTTCGTTCAAGCACAGAGTTGACAATTACTTCTCTTTTTTCTTCTCCCTTTGCACTTGTGTGTTTCACAGGTGATTAAACTCTCAGTCGGGAATCAAAAGCTCTCGAGCAAACTTTCTAAAAATAAGCGCCCAAGGAAGCTGGCCATGGGAAAGGATGAGGTACTAATATTACATTATTTGAAGTAGACTCTAACTGTTGTCTACGTAACCTCCACATCTTCAAATTTTCGGAGTTTGTAATATAGCTGAAATGTAGCAGCTTGCTGCCAAAATATGTCCATAAACTTTTTAAGAGAACCCTCATTCACAGCAAACTTAAAGTTATAAGCTGCTTTACCCTTCTTGAAATTCAGGGACATTCTATTCTTCCCTTATTTTATAGATTTTAAAAGTCTGAAACTAGTTTTAGCTTAGGCCCTAATCCTTCACTTTATCTGTTTTTCTAGAATGTTTTGTCTGAAGCGCTTGTGGTTCCTAATTGTTCATCCAGGATTCTAAAAGGCGTCGCATCACCAAAAATTATGGAGAAGAATTGGTTGGTGCTAGAATAAGAGTTTGGTGGCCATTGGACAAAGTGTAAGTTCTACAAAATTATGTGTTAGGACTGTGGCACGATTGTATATTTGTGGTACTAAATACAGATCCACTCTCATCCAGCAACTTTCATCAACTTGATTCCCTTCTGTTATTAAGTTTATTGCCTATAAAATTAACCTGACTGCTATGCTGTCAGGTAAGAATCTGTCTCTTTCCTTTATTTTTCATGTATTAATCTAGTACTTGCACGGGCGTGTTTATAGCTTGTGCTAAAAAATACACACATGGCTCATTATGTCTTGACGGTTTTCTCTATCTCTTTACTAGATGCTTTAAGCAGTTTGTGTTCTAGTTATTGTTCTTCCTTTTCCTTTACTTTACATGTATCGATCTAGCACTAGCATGGCCGTGTTGACTGTTTGTGCTAAAAGATACACATATGTCAATTGTTTGTGCTAAAACAGACCCACCTGCTGAATGTTTAGTTTACATGCATTGATCCAGTTGAAGGCCTTTTGGCTACTCTAATAAAAAAGTTTGGAGACTGCTAGGTGTCAATATTTTGTTACTCAAGCATTCATAAGCTTGTATCCACCATGTATGAGCTTCTTTTCTATTTTTAATCTTTTCTTTCTCACTCTTCGCTCTCAATCATAGCCATCATCCACCCGATGCGACTGATAATAGTATAAAACTTGTGAATTTCTTCTGCGTCTATCTGTGAACTGGCTCGTCATTTCTGTCTAAATTTCCAGCTTATTTCTATAATAGATTAGTTTTTCCGAATACTCATCCACTCTTAATTCAACCAATGGAAACTCACCTTCAAAGCCATCAACTAACAATGTTCTATCTAAAATCAACTCGTTGCAGTATCTTGTTTAACCACTATATCATTCATCATTTCATCATCTCTATGGCTTCAATTGCTTGAAAAGTTGGGGGTCAATGGTAAATTTTCTAGGCAATATTTTTCCAAAAGAAGTATGTTTAGCATTTCATGTAGATCATTCTTGATGTGCTTGGTAGCATGGGGATGTTGGTTATTCAGAAATTATCTAAGAAGGGTTGGTTATTCAGAGACAAAAAGCAGAAGGGAATGCAGCCATGGGAATACTGAAGCAGGTAGATGCCTCAGAAATGTCACTCCAATGGGCAATGGGCAACATGGAGCACTATTTCCATTAACTTCCTCAAACTAACACTTGAACATGAAAAGCCTTCCTTTCAAGATTACCAATTTAATCTGTAAATTTCCTCTGAACATCCTATCCAGTAATGGATCTCTGTACATGCAACTGACTTAACTATGGAGAGTGAACAGTGTAGAATGTTCAGTTGGAATTTTTGACTTGTAGAGCTTCAGAGCACATCTTCATAACCTTCTACCTAATTGGATTTTATGGTGTCTTAAATATGGAAAAGGAAGTCTAGCTAAAGGTTTGATCCTAAGTTTCTCTTTGCAGGTTCTATGAGGGCACTGTTTCTTCGTTTGATCCTGTGGCAAAGAAACACGAGGTAATGAGGTTATTATGAAGCTTTGTGCACTGTTATCTGATTCATCTGCTTACAGTCCTATTCCAGTATATGTTATTTGCACTTCCAAAAACAATCATACATAAGCTCTCATCAAAAATCCCTTTTACCGATTGATATGACCTTACAGCTTAAATGATCTCTGTATCGAAGACTGTCCTGCTGTTTAAAGTTAAACTGCACATGAGAGGGAAATATATTCTTCGTGTGAAGTAGTGATTTTAGCTAACTTGAACCATCTATAAATTTCAATGCTAATGCTGTTTGCTTTTTTCCTTTTGAGATCTCATACGATGATAATGAACTGGAATTCCTGAATCTGAGAAAGGAAAAGTGGGAGCTGGTTGCAGACTATCCATCTGACAAGGTGCTTGTCCCATCTGATTTGTGTCATCTCTTAACAGATTTTCAAATTACCATCGGCATTACATCTCTTTGTGATACAATTTTTTGCATGCAATATGTACAGGAAATGGATCTTGAAAGCAATGCTGTTTCATCTGTTCTGTAAGTATTGATTTCTGAATTTACTTTGTAATCTTAATCATATCCTAGTTCTCTAAATAGTCTTTACATGTGTTTCACCTCACCTTGATATGCCACTACTTTTACTGGAACATGATATGGTTACTGGTTGATGAACTTGAGCAGATCCACGAAGAAGAAAGCAAAAAGAACCTCCTCAACAAAAAGGGATCCTGGGGTCTCTTCATCCAAGAGGTTGTTCTTTCCTCATACAATTTTCTCTGTAGTATTGACTGTTCCGGGGGTTTTGATGAGTAGGTTTTCTATCTTCAGGTCTAAAAGAAATGCCCAAAAGAGTGGCACTAAGTCCGTGGATATTCTAATTCCAGATAAGATGAATGATGCTACTGATGTTGGTTGCCAAACGAGCAGCGGGAAAGATCTCGCGGACAATGAAGATGACAAGACTGTTATAGTTGCCTTAAAGAGCTTATTGGCGCAAGGTCACTCACAACTTTGTCAAAAACTTTCCAATGACGCCTTAAAAAGCTCATTGACAGAGGAAGATAAAGTATAAACACCTGAAGTTAGTTTAGGGAAAAGAAAGTAGTCGTTACTCATTAGTAATTCAAATGTGAAAGTTCATATCACAGTTGAATCGTAGTTCCCATAACTTTGTAATCTATGAGACCCAGCATTCTCCTTATTAGGGCATGAATGTATCCAACTGCTACTGTTTGTTTTCCCTATTTTTTTCTCTGCTGTTTTGATTTGTTTTGAGATTTTTATTTTCATCTCTTTTGGTTGCATTGTGTGAACTTTCCAAGTGCATAACAAAGCAACTGCATTCGTGGTCTCTTGATATGTCAGCACAGATTCTAGTTCTTTGCTAGATGTGCAACTTTTATACAGCACTTGAGCATTTCTTACTGGATAGAGTTCAACAAGTACAAAATATTGTTGGAATGAGATTCAAATGATCTTTGTTGGACTTCTTGTCCAAATCTAACTTGTGACTTATCATCCTTACATTAATTTGTGAGATGCATAGGATATAAACGGCGATAACATGCAATGTTGAAGGTCTCAACACATCAAGCCGTCTTCCCCGATAGATGCTTACACACACCGGAGTTTACACTTGAAGTTAAATTCGTTTAAAAATTAAAGTAAAAATACATATTATTTAACTAACCATAGTTAAGTGATAAATGTGCGTATGGAAGACAATATCTTGGATTCATCGGTTTGGTATATAGACTCGGTGGGGTATGTTTTATCCTTCAAGAATAATACACTAACGGTGGGGTATGTTTTATCCTTCAAGAATAATACACTAACGGTCTAAAGAAGGATATTTACAAATAAAGTCAAGATAATACCCTATGAACACAAGTATCTAAAATAATAGTTATGACTAACATTAACATGTTAATTTCACTGAATATGTTACTAACGTTTTCTCAAAATTTATGTGTATATCAATTTTATATACTCAGGCTTTTGACTTGAGGGAAGAGTAGTGACATCAACGAGGGTCGAGGGATCTTGGTAGCAGGCAAAGCTGAACACTCCATTTTTAAGAAAATAATTTGAATACGTTAGTGGTTAACGTAATGAATGATGTGTTTACATGGGACGGCAGTAGATGATGAAAATGAACTGTATGTGCTAAATTTGCTGATGGTATGTGTATCATGCTGAGGTAAGATTCAAGTCATACTAAGGTTCTTTCCAAATGACACGTCTAACCCCATTGGAAACTTCTATAAACCAACCCCATCTAGAACTTCTGAAATTAAAAACACTAAAAATTTCTACAAGAAAAAGAAAAGACAAAACAATGGAGTTGTCATGGGTAGGGTACTGAAAAGCTTTATGCAAAATATTATGGATAAAGTAAGTCCAAGAAAAGTGACGTTAATTTGCAGCCTTATTATGAGGGACAGAAGCCTCTGTCATTGGACAATATGTAAATACAATGGAAAGTCAATAACCTAACGTAGTATGTAAAGTCCATGCATTATCAGTGGGTGTAACAAAAATTGAACAACTACTCAAACTCCCAATAATTTTCTCCCCCAATCACAAGTATTCTTCTGTTTCAATTTTCTTGTGTTCTTAACTGTTAAAAGCATAATCCATCATCATTTATTGTATTAAAACAGTTACTTTTCCATTTGCTATCTTGCTTTATTTACTTTTCTTTATTTACTTTTCTTTAGTTGTATTATCTTACTATGAACTTAGTTAAATTCTATGTATCTGTTAGCTCCATGGATTGATTCATGGAACTGCTGAGAGGAGTTGCTTAGGGAGGAAGCAATGTTAGAGAGAGAAAATATCTTCTTTGTTAACTGAACATTCTTCCAGATACAATGCACATGTATGTGTATATATAGTCTACACTAACTTCTAGCTAACTAACTAACTACCTCTACTTGACTAACCTCCTAACTAACTACTTAACTTACTATACACCCTCAGCTGGACCAGCATTAACCACTACTCAACACCCCTCCTCCAGCTGATGGTTCAAATATGTTCAAGATTCCAAGCTTGTTCAACAGAAACTCATCCTGAGCCTTTTCCAACCCCTTAGTCAGAAGATCTGCCAACTGAGTTGTAGTTGAGATATAGTTTGTCCTCATCAGTCCCTGCCAAATTCTTTCCCTTACAAAATGGCAGTCAATGTCTATATGTTTAGTTCTTTCATGGAAGATTGGATTTGCAACAATTTGAATTGCAGCTTTGCTGTCACACATCAGATCAACTGGAAGCTGTACTGGCATACCTAGTTCTCTGAACAGCCCCACAAGCCAGGTTATCTCTGCTGCACATGAAGCCATACTTCTGAACTCAGCTTCAGCTGAGCTTCTGGACACAGTGTCTTGCCTTTTTAATTTCCAAGAAACCGGTGCTCCACCAAACTTTACAAGATATCCAGTGATAGATCTACTGGTTTGTAAGCATGCTCCCCAGTCAGAATCACAGTATGCAAATAGTTGATTAGTATTAGCTGCAGGCATTAGCAACCCCAGCCCAGGTGCCCCTTTTATGTACCTCACTACTTTGAGTGCAGCTTCAAGATGAGATTGTTTAGGACAATGCATAAACTGGCTTAGAACATGTACATCAAATGATATGTCAGGTCTTGTCATGGTTAGGTACAGCAGTCTCCCTACTAACCTTTGATACATTCCTATGTCCTTTAACACAGCATCAGTCTTTGCATTCTTATCCTTGATGAACTTGTCATACTCTACTGAAGTAAGTTTCTGATTCAATTCTAGTGGAGTCCCTGCTGGCTTAGATCCACCAAGTCCTAATTCTGCAATGAGTTCTATAGCATATTTCTTCTGACTTAGAACAATGCCTTTTTCTGACCTTGCTACCTCAATCCCTAGGAAGAATTTCAGCTCCCCTAAGTCCTTCATTTTGAACCTTGTTTGCAGACCTGCTCTTGTCTGATCTATCAGCTCCTGATTGTTCCCAGTGATGATCAAGTAATCCACATACACTAGGAAGATTACTATGTTACTGCCTGACCTTTTAGTGAAAAGTGAGTAATCATAGTGACTCTGCTTGAACCTCATTGCTAGCAGAGCTTGTGTGAGCTTCATATTCCACTGTCTAGGGGCCTGCTTGAGCGCATACAGTGACTTGTGAAGTTTGCAGACCTTCCTATGCTCCCCCTGTCTTGCGAACCCATCAGGTATTGTCATGAACACCTCTTCGACCAGATCACCATGCAAAAAAGCATTGTGAACATCCATTTGGTAAACTGGCCAGTTCTTGGCAGCAACAACTGTAATGACAGATCTCACAGTGACCATCTTGGCCATAGGAGAGAAGGTCTCCTTGTAGTCAAGGCCTTCTTGTTGGCTGTAGCCCTTAGGAACCAGCCGGGCTTTGAACCTCTCCACTTCTCCTGTGGCTTTGTACTTCACTTTGAATATCCACTTGCACCCTATAGGCTTTTTTCCAGTAGGGAGGTCAACAATTGTTTAGGTGTTGTTATCTTCCAAGGCACCAATCTCAAGTTGCATTGCCTCTACCCACCTAGGATCAGCTGCTGCTTCCTTGAAGGTCTTGGGTTCAACAATTGCTGAGTATGCAGTCATGGCCAGCAGATAGGCTGGAGAGACATTGTCATAGCTGACATAGGAGGAAATAGGATAAGGACAGGATTTTGGAGTGGTGGTTGTGATGTAATCTTGGAGCCAAGCAGGAGTCTTAGCAATTCTAGCAGTTTTCCTCTGAGCTATTGGTGGTGAGGGTGGAGGAGGTACTTCAGTGTTATCTTGGAAATGATCTGCAGGGTCAGGGGATGCAGGAGCAGCATCATCAATGACAAGGGCTCCTTCATCTATAGGAGTAGGTACCATTACTGCTGGTACTGGAGGGTGAACTTCAGGCATGTCGGGAGGCAAGCTGAGTATAGGAAACATTGTGGTGCCCAGAGCAGCTGGGTGCTTAAAGGGGAATGTGTCTTCTTGAAAGACCACACTTCTGCTGACAAATAGCTGCCTGGAGTGAATATCATACATGTTGTACCCCTTATGTGTGGAGGAATATCCTAAGAAAACAGCAGGAACTGCTCTAGGAGAGAACTTGTCCAATATTCTAGGACTTGCAGCATAGCCTAGGCAGCCACACACCCTGAGATGACTCAATGATGGTGGATGCTGATACAGTTTCTCAAATAGAGACTTGTATTGGATAACCCTGGAGGGTAGTCTGTTTAGAAGGTATACAACAGTTAGAACACATTTTCCCCAGAATCTGAGAGGCACTGCAGCTTGAAACCTGAGTGATCTGCCCATCTCAAGAATTGTTCTGTGCCTTCTATCTGCTACCCCATTGTGCTGGGGTGTATAAGTGCAGGTTGTCTGGTGAAGGATGCCAAGTTCAGAGATCAGACTCTTAAAGTCTGTACTGAAGAATTCACTTCCATTGTCTGTTCTCAGAGGTTTCACAGTAGAAAATCTTTCAGCACAACTAGACTGTCAGATTTTGTAGGCATGAGACACAACCAGGTATACCTGGTGAAATCATCTACCAGAGTTAAAAAATACTTGTTCCCATCATGAGTAGGAACTCTATAGGGTCCCCAGATATCACAATGCAACAATTCAAAAGGAGAGTGAGTAACAGTTGAACTTAATGGAAAAGGTAACTTTGTTTGCTTAGCTACAGGACAGATTGTACAATGATGAGGCATAGCACTTTCTAGGCTTCAGAGTGACTCATGCCTTCTTACTACATCAAGAGGTGCATGACCTAACCTCTTATGTCACAAGCTATTGTTACCTAGTTCACTTGTCTTGTTGACTGAGTTTGCCCGTTTGTGTGATTCTGAGCACTCAGCTGATGCTGCAGGTTTTCCTTTCAGTACATAGAGTCCTTGTTCTGCCTTACCAATCCCCCGGACCTGTCCACTGTAGAGGTCCTGAAATATATAAAAATCAGGAAAGAACACAACTGAGCACTTCAACTCCTTGGTAAGTTGAGAGACTGACAATAGATTATACTGAAAGTTTGGAATATGAAGCACATTAGTGATTTCCTGATCTTTAAAAATGCATGCACTTCCTGCATGAGTTACTGACACTACACTTCCTGTAGGTAACTGAACTCTACTTCTTTTATCATCAGGTATAGGATGATAGTTGCTTAGCATCTGGAGACTAGATGACATATGATTGGAGGCTCCAGTGTCCACTATCCAATTTTGTGTTTCAAATTGTGACATTAAGGCAGTCAGAGTACCTGCAGCTGCAGCAATACCCATAGAAGCCTCATCATTTCCCTTTGACAGCATCTGGATGATCTGCTGATACTGCTCCTGAGTGAAGAAGGGAGCTGGCTGTGGCATTGATGGATGACCAACTTGATTAGCATACACTTGTGATCTAGCCTGACTTCCACTCTGACACTGATTGTTGTTGTTGGAGAATTCAGCATTGGGATACATGTTGGCATCAATGGTAGGATAGTTGTAGTAGCCTGGGTTATTTGTCTGAGCATACCCTTGTCCAGCCTAATTTGCATAGTTTCCAGCTTGACCATTAGTGCTTGCTCTACCAATGTTCTCACTTTTAAACTTGGACCTATGATCTCCAGCATTCTTGCCCTTGTAGTCATCTGGATAACCAATTAATTTGTAGCACCCTTCTCTGGTGTGACCTTTCCATCCACAGTGTTCACACACAAGGGTATTTCTCCTTCCTTTAGAGTTCCTGTTCGAGTGACTGTTATGTCCACCCCCTCTTTGACTGTACAAAGTTGTGGCTTCCAAAGCCTCAGTCACCTGAGCTAGCTGAGTGAAATTTGCTAGGCCTCTCTGACTTTCCACTGCAACTATGAGTGAGTAAGCCTTGTTTACAGAGGGTATGGGATTCATCATCATAATTTGGCTTCTAGACTGGGAATAGGTGTCATTTAACCCCATTAGGAACTGCAGAAGCCTCTGATAATCAAAGTGCTCAGAGTACTTCTTAGACTCAGGGCAAGGACAACCAGGGAGTGGCATTAGGGCATCAAACTCATCCCACAAGTCTCTCAACCTAGAGAAGTAATTTGCTACAGTCATTGTGCCTTGAGACAAAGTGACTATCTCCTTGTGCAATTGCAGAATTCTAGATCCATCAACTTTATCAATCTCTCTTTCAAATCTACCCAAACTTTGTGAGCATTTGAGGCATAAACAATACTACTCAGTAGGTCTTTGCTAACAGTGTTCATTATCCAGGAAAGTACTACAGCGTTGCATTTCTCCCATTGATCATGGAGTGATTCATCAAATTTATCCTTAGTATGCTTCCCATCTACAAACCCTAGCTTACTCTTCCCTAATAGGCCAATAATGCGCATAGATCTACTCCACAAGGCATAGTTTTCTGAACCAGTCAACTGTATAGAGACAAGTGAGATACCTGGAGTGTCTGTGGATTGAAGGAATAGCGGGTGATTGTAATCAATTGTACTCGTACTGTGGCTAGATGATCCTGTTTCATTTGGAATCGCCATTGATACTGAAGAAGAAGCTTCAAGCAGTGGAATTTTGGTGGAAAAAAAAAACTAGGTGAAACACAGAAACTCAGTCTTTGTTAACTGAACATTCTTCCAGATACAATGCACATGTATGTGTATATATAGTCTACACTAACTTCTAGCTAACTAACTAACTACTTCTACTTGACTAACCTCCTAACTAATTGCTTAACTTACTATACACCCTCAGCTGGACCAGCATTAACCACCACTCAACAGTATCCACACATAATTAGCTAGTTTCTGAAGCAACATCCAAAATGTGGCCATTTTTCAAAGAAAAACAGATATTTCAGCTGTGTCAATTTGAAGTTAACGTAGACAAAATTTAGTCTTCGGTAATTTCTTTCTTTAAGCAATTTTAATTAGAGTGATAAAGAAAAGAGTTCGTGCGTATGTCTAATTTCTTAGTCATACAAACTCGTGAAAGAAAATCTAATCAACACCAATCTTATTTACCTTCTACCTTCGACTCGGACTGTATACTAGTATATACTCCATGGTACTAGGTTTGTATCCTTCGCCACACATGAATAATATAATAGAGATGTAGTGTACTATTCACTACTACCATATTCCTTTGCGATATCTCTCATACTACTACACATAGCTCGTTCACGTGTGAATCCGCCAATATTTCTTGCCTAAGGAGTAGTAAAAAGTAAAAACTGCTACATATTAAAATTGTATCCTAGATATTGCTGTATGCTGCACATCATCTAACTTCGTTTGTTTAATTAGGTTATGGATAAGATAAGCTCAGATTAATTAGCACTACGATCTCTTGTAATGAAATTTAAAGTATTCAGTGAACATTTATTTCTCTTTGCGTGCTTCGTCCATGTTATAACTACTCTTGCTTTATTATTGTTAATAAATAATAATCAGAAACAAAAGCATGGTTACTTTTTTTAATTTAAACAGGTCAACCAACACCTACTTCCTTTTTTTCTTTGCTAGTTTCCCTTGACAATTTGCATTTACTATAATTCCGTTAACTGTTAATTTGCGTCTTGTTAGTAACATTATAATATGGAAAATGTGCTGTAATAACTCTTGTTATATTAACCAGTACCCATCCGACCAAATCTGATTTTGATAGTTATTCTAAGAAAGAGGTTACAACTTGCAGCTTATCATTATATATTAGCTATAGCCTATATGCTTTTTCCATCTTTTGAAACATTGATTTAGCTAGGGGTCGGCATCAACTTCTCGATTCTTTATATTTTTGCCCCCTAAGAACCCAAGACAAATAAATTACTCGACTAAATTGTTTCAGAATTTGTAAAGTAGTAGTATTAGTTTGGGAAACCAGAAAAAATTTAGAAGAAATTTAGCAACCATTCTTAGAAGAAAAAAAAAAACGATAAGAAGAAAGAGTCCAGCTTCTTCGTTGTTTCTGGGAAATGTCCCCTGAACATCAATTCTTGTATTATACTACTTGTTTCCTTTGTCATTCAACGACTCTAGTTTTAATATCTCCATCGATCACCAAAATGCTATACGTGGATCATCTTGATATGGACCCAAAAGAAAACAATTGAGGCTCCCTGGGAGTAGAATACATCTCACCTGGGAGTCCCTGGGACAGTATAATACAGTAGTTATTTGTCCATTGCAATGACACATTCACTTCTAAGAATCGAAAGTTCTTTTACTAACTACTCGAGATAATGCTTTTGGAATTAGGATCATGATACGGACATATGTTTATTTTAGAGTCGCTGGATTCGTTCATGAAATCAGATATGGGATATCATTTTTAAATTAAAGAAGAGTAAGTACTATGCATCTATACTGGAATAAAAACACGATATTAGTTCAAACTTAATTGTCAAACCCCAACATGATGCGCATACAGTTAAAATATTTATGTTAAATAGTTATTTGTACATCTTTTAATAAACAAACGTGATTTTAATCATTTGAATATTTATTTTTTCTTTAGCTGAAAACTCTTGACTTATGTCGAATATACTTGTCAATCTAACACTCATTCTTTGCTTTTGACAAACATTATACATTTTTTTTTGGTTAAGGAAAGTGTTTAGCCAACATGAGTAAATATCTATCCGCATTCGGGATTTGACAAATTTAATTTGGATATTAGGCTAGAAAGCTGATAAGTAACTACGGGATTATTTATGAGCAATTTTTTCTACACATTTTCTACACTGAATAATGGGAGAAAAGTATCTGAACTTGTTCTATAAGGTCATTAGCAAGAGTTCACAATATCTATATATATCAAGCCATCAAGAATAAATTTGAGTCCAGACAAAAAGGTTCAGATAGAAAGTATAGTGGTTGATCTGACTATCTCTGAAAAAATGAAACTTAAAAATGATTGAGTAACATAACTGCTAATTTGCATGCGGAATAGTAGGTAAATGCATGGAAATGAAGATGGACGATGTAGTGCGAATTAAACTAAAAATCTAAATAAGATCCATTAGAATTTTACAATATTAAGAGTTCGAACTTCGAACAATGATCTTTATAAAGTGGTCCAATCTCACATATTCTAGCAAACTGTAACTTCATGATTCATGCCCACCAGTCAAATTATCATTTACAGTACTGAACCAAGACCCCATCATTACCAAGAAAATTAGGAGATTGTTAAAATTGAAAAGCTAATGCACCGTTTAACATCATGGACCATAAAATTTACGGACAAGCTTGGATTATATTCCCTGTTTGGCGAGTAATTTGCTTTTAGATTTATGCCCATAGGTAGCATATTGAAACACACAACTTATTGATGAAGTAAAAATAGAGTAAATTATTTATCTAGTCACTCAACTTTCAAAAATGAGTGATCAAAGTTACTTTGCTTTAATTTGTAGTAATAAAGTTACTCAACTTAAGATAATTCTCACCAAAAATTATTCTAGTTGGATTTTATACTATCACTCTACCGAAAATCTGACGTGGTTTTTTAATTTTTATTTATATACATATGTTTTTAATTTTTATTTATATACATGTGGCTTTTATTTATATACATAGGTTTTAACCCCTGAATAAAACAAATAATTGAATGCTCTTTTCAAATGTCCACATTGTTCAGCATCTCATTAAATCGATCAAAGAAAATCTTGAACTGAGTCTATCTACTTCAAACTAATTAATTCTTCTAAAGGATCCATATGTGCCACATTGTTAAATCTATAGTACAAAGATCGAATATAATCCCCTCAAGAAGGCAATTCCCCGCTAAATCGTGTTCTAAGATAAATTGGGTGCCAGTGTAATGCCTTCCCTTCTAAATAAATAATTGTTACCTTTACCTTCAGGTCCGGAGGTAAGGAAAGCTGAGAGATGTTCAGTTGGGACTCAGATAGACCTCTTTTAGGCCCGGCGGATTTTAGGGGTTACCTTAGAATAGTTCTACCATTTTCATACCCATATTAGGTAAGTGAAAACACTACACCCATTGATTGGACACCACTACAGCCGTTTACTCCCCTAGGTTTCTGTTTTTAGAATCAACACTCGTTTTTTCACACTTGCTTTCTAGTTTATGTTAGATTTTACTTTAAGACACCCTACTCTCGGTCTATTAACTAACATTTGTTGATTGACTACTCATGATATTCTCACTTGATAATCTAGTTCCTTTAGAAAATCGATCCTGATTCCAAGTTGGGTATATATCTTTGATTACTGCCCCTCATTATTCACGGTATAGGTTGAGCGTAGATCAAACGACCATGCAATTAGTAATCAGCTAATGAAAAGACAAAATTATTTAAAGGATCAAGCTAATTAAAATGATAATTATGGTATTAAAACATAAAAGGAAACAAGGCGAAAATATAGAATAAGAAGAAGAGGAGAGTGAGAGTCTAACCAAAAAACAAGAGGTTGAGGAAATGTGAAAGCAGCAAAAAGTTGAGAAAATAATAAGTACTTAATCCCTAGGCATAATAAAGAGCAGTCACATCGAGCCGCTTTGGGTGGGCTTATAAATAACTTATTTTAAGTGGCTTATAAGTCAAAAAGTGACATAAAAAGTGGCTTTTACAAAATTTTTTTAAGTTATCACACATATATTAATGGGCTTATAAGCTTATAAGCCACTTCTAAGCTCACCCAAACGGGCTCGATCTCTTCTAAGACATCTACTCCTTAATTTTATAATTATTTTTAAAAGGATAAATTTTCATCGTACTATTCAAAAAAATTCAATTTTCTCTTCCATTAAACTGTTGGTCCGATATAACCCTCATAGTAGAAAAAAGTCACATTGTTGTCTTCAAGGAGAATTACCAAAACAACCAATCAACTCCCTCCCCTAACTTTTGACTAGCTCTTATTTTTTATAGCTAGTATACATAAAAATGAATACAAAGTGTGTACAAATGCTAGGAAAGGTATACAAATGGTATACTCACGTATACACAGTGGTTACACCCAAAAATATTATGTAAGTATACAACTAGATTTATTGGGTATACACAATATACATGCAATTTTTTCAGTTATTTTTAGTGTATACACACTTTTTTACATTGTATACATATTTTCTTTACGCTTTTTGTGTGTACATATCCAAAAAAAAACAAAAGAAGAAGAAGAAGAAGAGGGATCAACGGCCGGCTGCCCGGTTCCGATCGCTGGAGCAGCAGCAACATTCCGGTGGCACATCAGCAGATGAGAAGCAGATCCGCCACGGACCAGATCTGGGACGATGACGCAAAGTAGGGACCAGCGGCGCAGGAGCAGCGAATCAGCGGCGCCGGAGCAGCGAACCAGACGGCGGCAGTAGAGCAGCGAACTAGACGGCGGCAGCAGAGCAGCGAACCAGTAATTGCAGACGAGAGCAGTGACCTGGACGGCGCCAGAACAGTGAAGAGACAGTGGCCGAAAGAAGTTAGATGCGGTGGTGGCCGGAGGAATGGGGGGCGACGCTAAGATAGGAGGAGAGGAAGGGGAAGACTAAAAAAATTCTAGTGGCTACAAAAAGTTGGAGGGAGTGGTTAAATATTTATTTAGAGTTATTTTAAAAAATAGGGGCTAAAAAAATATATGGAGGGGGTTAGTTGTTCATATAATGTTATTTTTCTTTTTCTTTAACCCTAACAAAGCTGAAATATGAGGGTAATTATGACTATTACAACAACAATATATCCCCTATAATCCAACATGCGGGGTCTGAGGAGGATAATTCTGGCTATAGTAAAAAATGTACGAGTAAATTTGATTATTTTATCTCTTCTATGTGAACGTGAAGTACTCTCATTTCATACTGGAGTTATTTCAAATAATATGTATGCACATTTGGACCTTTTCAGACTTTAGAATCAGCATAACCTGATGTGGTTCAATGTTTATTCCTAGTATTCTGAAATTCTTTGCACGAATTTGGGGAAATAATTCAAATATAATATCGGACACGTGGTGAGGCAAAAAATTAAAAGAGAAGAGTTCATAAATTAATTATTTAAATTAACCATATGGTAGGTTCAGGTTGACAAATGCTTATACACGTTCCAAAAAGTTGAATGCTGATGGACCCAAGTCTCAAGCAAGCAATAAGTATCAAGTTTGAAGCTCTAGAAATATTTACTCTTACTCTGTAACCGTAGTAGGTAAGTTGGTGAATATATGGCTTTTCCACTTCTATATAAACTTGTCCCCTTTCCCTTTTTTCTCTAACTTGAGATCACTACACTCCTTTACTTTCCCTCAAACTTAAAGCCTCATTCTTCTCACTAAGAAAGTAAACATGCCATCAGAATCCGGCAAAGTTGTTTGTGTTACCGGCGCCGGAGGTTTCATTGCTTCTTGGCTTGTTAAACTCCTTTTAGAAAAAGGCTATACTGTTAGAGGAACTGTTAGGAACCCTGGTAACATTGAGTTTTCTAATTTCTAATACATATTCATGCAAAATTCTTTCATACATTTACCAATAGTTTTCTTTGTTTTTTTTGGCATTTATGATTGTGTACAGATGATCCTAAAAATAATCACTTGAGGGAACTTGAAGGTGCCAAGGAAAGGCTAATTCTATGCAAAGCTGATCTTCTTGATTACCAGAGTTTGAGAGAAGCAATCTATGGATGCGACGGAGTTTTCCACACTGCTTCACCTGTCACTGATGATCCAGTAAGTGTTCGTAATATGCACCCTCCTAAAAACCTCATTTCAAAGAACTTGTGACATGCACCTCGCATTATGCATTGTTTATATTTCATATATCAGCTCTTACCACTATAATAAAGTCCGTAACAATTTTTTAAAATGTCATTTAGAATTGAAGTTACTAGAATTGCATGTTTTTCCTATTATGGTTAATCATCTTTCGCGTTTCAGTAGGTAAGAATAAATTAACGTGGAACCTTGTCTTAGCTAGGTTTGTTTGCGGTCAATGAACTTTAGTGGTTCAGGATTGTTCATTTCATTTTCTCTGGATGGTGCTTGATTTAGATTTATCCAGAAAAACAGGGAAAGACTAAAGTATAGAATAGCAGGAGTTTAAAAAGGATTAGTTATGTAGGTGGTGGGCCCACGACAATAACCCCCTAATTAATCATTAGCTAACACGTCGAAGGTGCACTAGCAAAATTCTGCTTTAGCTTTTAGTTCCACTATAGCATGTCCCTCCAAGATAATACATTCTTTTTCCACAAAGATAACGCTGCTTTTGTTTTTTCTCTTTGTATTTTTTAATTTGGTTAATAAATTTGAAGGAACAAATGGTGGAGCCAGCAGTAATTGGGACTAAGAATGTTATAACAGCAGCATCAGAGGCCAAGGTTCGAAGGGTTGTGTTTACTTCGTCAATTGGGGCGGTGTACATGGACCCCAACAGAGACCCTCAAAAAGTTGTGGATGAAACTTGCTGGAGTGATCTTGACTTCTGCAAGAATACTAAGGTCCGACAAATACTACATTGTGCATGTCCTTTAGCTTACCTTTCAATTCAGAACAATGACATATGTAACGGAAACATTTAACTTATATACACCGATAATATAAAGAATTACACCATATTATTTACTCATAAATGGTGCACTCATTTTAACTATGTCGTTTTGTAGAATTGGTATTGCTATGGAAAGATGGTGGCTGAACAAACAGCATGGGATGAGGCTAGGGAAAGAGGAGTGGACTTGGTTGTGATTAATCCAGTGTTGGTACTTGGACCATTGCTCCAACCAACAGTGAATGCCAGTGTCCTTCACATCCTCAAGTACTTAACTGGCTCTGCTAAAACTTATGCAAATTCAATCCAGGCGTATGTGCATGTGAAGGATGTTGCTCTAGCACATATACTTCTCTTCGAGAGTCCTGCTGCATCTGGCCGCTATATATGTGCTGAGAGTGTGCTTCATCGCGGCGATGTGGTCGAAATTCTTGCAAAATTCTTCCCGGAGTATCCCATCCCCACCAAGTAATTATCTTACTTCCCAACTCTATTTACAAAATTTAATCATAATCTGAACTAACCTTAGTGCCTAAAATACACGAAATTATGATGTTGTGTCAATTATTAACTTTAAGAAATTATAATCTACTTAAACTTTTAAAATTCCATATCTGAAAGTTGTTTTAGAAGTAGGTGTAGCATCCTCATTGAAATTATGTTGTTGGCACGTTATCAAACATTCTTACCAGTTTCAATTTTACACAATTAATGCGCTCCAAAGTGTATTCCATATCTAAGATTCTGTAAGCCTAAAAAAGGGTACTTTTTTCTGTTTGTAATGATGAGGTGTCATTAGCAGTAGGTATACCAGACTGATAAAATCATATTATAGTAATACTATACAATTGACCTGAGCATTGACGCTATAAATACAATTATACAAGTAGTATATTCTAGCATGTTCTGGCATTTTATATGTGGACCTGAATCCTTACCTACTACTACAACATCAAAATCTTGGTTGGCCCAGTTCTTCCTTTAACGTTACCCATCAGTATCCAGAGACATCTTTAGCGTCAACACTAGCAGGACGGAAATTCTTTTTTTTTTTTTAGAAAATTCAATCACATGTAACGAATTACTTATTAAACTGAAATAGCCATGCCGTTGTTAGCAATGTTTAGTGTAATACTATTATTATACGAAAGAGATCATCATTAAATATTCATTATTTCATTGAGCAAGCAAAACGTGAATTCTCTTTTTCTTAATTATACAAACATATTTCAGGTGCTCGGATGAAACGAGGCCAAGGGCAAAACCATACAAATTCACGAACCAAAAGCTAAAGGACTTGGGTTTGGAGTTTACACCAGTTAAACAGTGCTTATATGAAACAGTGAAGAGCCTGCAGGAGAAGGGTCACCTTCCAGTTCCTACTCAAAATGATGAATCTATTCGAATTCTGTCTTAGCCCCCGATGCCTTTTAGAGTTGTATCCTCTGTTTTACTATATGTACTAGTACAAGTGTCCCAATTGTTGTTAGTTGTTTCCCAGATGTTGTGGTGTATATTTCAGTTGAAATGCCACCAAGCAACATGTAACCAGGGATAGTTTTTAATTACCATATGAATTTACATTCCAATTTTAATGTTTAGTTTCGTTTGCCGAAAACGTAAAGGGAGAAAGAATTCTGTAGAACTTGGAAGTCTACCTAGTTGTTGAGATCAAAAGTTCAGTTGATATTACTATACTATACTATACTATACTATACTATACTATACTATACTTCTAGTTGATATGGTATTTGTGATGAGTCTTTTAAACCTGATTACATATTTGAATGAGATAGTGAATGTTTACTTTTCTAAAGACTACTAGATACATAATGGCCCGTGCTAAGCCCGGGCCCGATAATTTATTTTATAGATATTTATTTGGGAAAAATTATTAAATTGTGCAAATTGGAGATCTATTTTACGAAATATATAGAGAAATTTACCATCATAGCAATATTTTACAAAAATGCTATCAAATATAGCAAAAGTATAAAAATATTGTTATCGAAACGCTAGTTCTCCTACTCTCTCTTCTCTCTCCGCTCCTTTTCTTCAGTACTGTCGGCGCCGACTTGCCGGCATCCTTCAACCACACCCTTCCCCATCATCGTTGTCCCTCCCCCACCCTTTCCCGTCGTCATCGGGACTCCTCCCATTTCCCGTCATTATGGCATTCAATACTGCTGTTGATGTGAATTCTAGATCTGCCCGTATAAAGCAGATCGCCAGAGCTTTACAGGTCGGCGATACTCTTTTTAGTTGCTGCTACGTCTTTTTTTTTTTCTTTTTTTTTTTTATAGTTTCTCTGGTGGAGGCATATCTATATGTGACAGGAGCCTAGTTAATGTTATTGTACGTGGTTCCTAATTAGATTTACTAACCCTAACAATTCGTTTTGTGATATATTCTTTTGTTTTTCATTTTTAGTTGGACATTAATTTTTCATGGGAAATATTAGCTTTCCTTCGTTATTTTTTATGAAAAGTTTCTAGCCCATTACATAGTTTTACCTGGAAATTACCAACTATAAGTTCTTAGCTGCATGTGTTGGGATTTTGTTATTGCTCAAAACATTTTGTTAATGTTAACGTTACTCTATCAGAATGAGAAACAAACTTAATTGATTGGTAAAACCTAAGATACACAAGGCTACTGCAAGCTCAACTATAATGCTTTCTTCACTTTATTTTTCTCAAGTGCAAGCATGTATGCCTTTAATTATAAAAATTTGTCTGTGATTTTGTAGACTGAAGCTAAAATCTAAATTATACCTTTTACCTTCACTGCTCTTTAAGAGAGCGGGAGATATAGAAAGAGAGCACAGAGAAGAATTTATAAATAGTAATACTAAATTTCGAATGCTTATATATAGCAATTTAGGGGATTGTGGTTAAAAAGCAATTTAAAAGGCTTACATGATAATATTTGAAAAACTAAAACTACCTTCTAAAAATGATAGCTTTTATTTATGATGATTGTGGTAATAAAAGTAGATTATTTAATTATATTACATGATATGATGATCTATCCCAAGAACTTACTACTTACATTCATATATATGAACAATTGTATACCATTGTAGCATTCGAAAAGGTTCGAATTTTAGTGTAAATAATTGAAAAAATAAAATTGCAAAGAAGCGCTGCGGTAAATAAATAAAAGTTGCATCATATACATTCAGCTTTTTCAAGTTGAAAGACCAATATGCTAACTCAATATTTATTTCTTCAAATTTCGAACATCTTTTTATAGTTCATTTTTGAAATAACTCCCATTAAAAATATTAAACCATTTTTTCTTGATTTTGATAATTGTAACAATATAAATTTATAACGTGATTCTCTTCTTCTTTGTTTCATTTTTTCTTCTTTTGCGTTTTTCACAAGGATCCCATTTTGGAAATTTAGAAGTTTGCCTAATTTTTTTTCTTAAAGAAGAAACATAGTATGTGTTGTCTTTTTAAATTTTAGATAAATTACCCAATATGTCATTTTAGGTCTCTTTTTTAAAAACATAGCAACATTTTGTCACTTTACCAAACGTAGCAATATTTTTAAAAATACTACCAAACATGTCACAAGAAACCCTAGGTTCCTTCTCTCTCCCTTCTCTCTTCTCTCCCTTCTCTCCAAACCCACACCCCACTGTTTCCCATCAGTAATCCCCCCCCCCCCGTGCCGCGCCGCTTCCCCTCCCCATCCCCGTCGTCGCCGGCCACTGTTGTTGGTGGTGTTTTTTGCCGCTGCTCCCCGTCGACTGCTGCTTTGTTTTTCCCCTTAATGAGTCCGGCGGCGCCGGATCTGCAAAAAAAAATAATTCCAGATGAGTTTTTTTTCATCTTTTAATAATGAATATAAGATTAACCCTCATAGGAAAGGATTATTTTCAAAAGTTAAAGATAATTTTCAGAAAAAGTTTTCAATGTCTTTCCAAATACTATTAAAGACTAAATTCTTTCACCTAAATACTATTAAAGGCTTTATTACTGAATACAAGAGGGTAAATAAATTGTTTGTGTAAAAGCTCAAAGGGAAGACATGATGCTTGTCCCATGTGGCAACCCATGACCTAAATACATACTCGCAGAAGGTTTAGCATGAAATTTGGGCGTAACAAACACCTCAAATATTGCCTTTATTCACTAAATAGTATGATGGCAATGAATGTAATATGTAGTAAAATAGGGGCTAAAAGTTCCCTCTGATAAAACTCACACGTGGTAGCTTTCTAAGGTGTGAAGTGGGGTGGGCATTGGCTGTGAGGACGACAAAAGTGGGGTGTTCTCCTTTATTAATAGTAGTAAATTGATCTGATAAGGCCCTTACAAAAAAATCTTAAAGACAAATTATTAATGAAATGAAAAAGGCCGAGTACAGTGGAATTGATATTGGTTTTGTAATTCTTTACAATTGTGATTTTAATTGTATAAATTTTTGGGCAAAACACATAAATAACCTTTGATATATAGGATATTACTTTCTACTAGCCACAACATCATGTAGCCATATCTTTATTTTATTAATGGATTTAATAATATTACTAAAAGGATAAATATTATATGAATACTATAATTAAGAAAATGGATAGTAGGCATTACTCCACAAATTACTCCTTCAAAGGTAACTCCAATTCTTATGGCTACATCTTTTTTTTTTTTTTATTCTTTATGAAATGTGAATCTTTTTTTTCATAGTATAGATAATTAATTTCAATGGATTTTCACAAATGAAATACATATCACATATATAATGTATATAATAAATGGATACATGATAGATAATAATTTAATATATGTGATAACGTTTAATTACTAACTACACACTGATATTAAATGAATACATACTACATATCATGTTAATAATAAGTGAAATATAAAATAATAAATCTTGAATATTCGATAGATACATGAAATATAATAATATGCTAAAATATTAGATAAATAAATATTGAATACATGATACATACATGATGAATAAATATTCAATATTCAATATACTTGGTGAATAAATATTCAATACATATCATATACATATTGAGTATTCACAAAGTCATTTGTAAACAATAATAAAATTAATACAACATATATATAATTTCATGGATGCATAAAATAGGTAATGGAAGAGAGAGAAAATACAATTAATAGGGAAAAAAAAGGAAGATAGTTATTTGTTCTTACCAAATATACTTAACTTAGTATTTAACTATAGGGAGAGTGTAATTAATATTGTAATAATATTAATTAATATTGTAACAAAATTAATTAGGTTAAATAATTGGTAAGTACAAATCCCTAAATTTAAGGCTTGAAGGAGGGACCGTAAATTCAAAAATGTAACTATCATAGTAGTAATCCCTACACTTAAGGCTTGGGCCCACTTTATTTTTAGATATTCTGAATATTAAATATATATTAAAAATGAAAAAGCAATACAAAATATATATTAAATTAAATGGCTATGTAAAGAAAGGAAGTGTAAAATGGGTTTAGAAAAAGTATTTAACGGTTATGGATGTTTAGGTTGAGTAAAAATTCCTAAATTTTTCACAAGAGACTGTTAAAAAATTAATATAGGAGATTTGTCGTTATCTTCTATTCAAATTATAAAAAGGCATGAGATATCATTTCTCACATCAAATGCATTAAGCAAAGATCTGCCCATCAGTTCCAGTCCTCTGTGGTCCCAATAATATGATAAAAGAACAGTACGTTGTGCGACTTTTGTGTACAGATGGTCCAATTAAGTAAGGACTTTTATTAATGAAGAGACTTGCGTAGATATTGTGTTACAATTATATGTAAGTTTTTCAACTAAAGAGGTGAAGTTGTTGAATCAAAATTTAAGAGGCGCGTTAGAAATAAATGTCTGGCAATCATGTCTAAATGAATTTAGTGTTCCCAAGATTCCTTTGCTGGAATCTTAAAAGTCTTGGAAACTTCTAAAACAAGTTACACTCCCTGTAAAGAACCTTAATGGCGTTGACAGAAATCAACTATCTGAACATCAATGACACCCTCAACTTTGGTAATATTGGTCTCACCCATTCCTATACACAATCCAGCTTTTTTTTTTTATGACATAAGCAAGCGATGTGAATTTAGTCAGTATCTAAATGTAGCTAAGAATATACTAAGAAATTACATGTTCAATTGATCACAGGCGAAAAAATGGCCAAAATAGTCCTTAATGAGAATTGTTGTAGTTTGGTCCTTCATATATTTCAGCTGGAGACATAGTCCTTAATGTATATCAAAATATGGGACATTCCGTCCAAACCCTAAAAGTTAACAGAATTCTCAAAAATGGCTGTTAATTTTAACACATTACTCATGTGCAGTTCATGTGCTCTTATAAAATTACTTGGAAACTTTTCTCCAGATCAACTACTTTTACTTTTCAATTTATAAATCATCTTCTATTAATATGGATTTAAAATAATTATACAATGATAGTAAAAAAAAAAAAAAATAGTTAAGAAAATAGTAAACATAAAAATTACTTTACTACAGTACTACATAAGAAATAGGTAATCTCCAATTCATTATCACCGGTAACGGGAGTGTCGTTCATATTAGCGGCATTACTTTTGTCTTCTATCTTAGTGTCTAGACTTCTTCCCAGCTTTTACTTGAGTTTTCTTTCATAAAAATGATCATCTGTTAATTCTAGGTGATTTTTTTAATCCAATTATGTGTTCTCCTTTTTGGAGTTTCTTTAGTTCTAGACAATACCAAAATAATATATCATGATAAATTTTCTATTAATTCTTGTTAAAAAAAAAATAATGCACTTTTAATTTGAATGCTTTTTGAGAATGGTGATCGGAAATGGAAGAACCATTGCCCCAAATGAATTTCGTCTGAATATAAATGATACCAATTTCGATTGTTCGCTTGCGAAATTAATACCGAAAGAAACACAGTACACATCTCCAGGTGAATTACTGAATCGAAGTCAAAATTTCTTTTTTAGCATAAGATGATCCACCATTAGTTTCATTAACAGCACCGGCCAATACCACCATTGTTGCCGCCGTATCAAGAAGCAAAAACACCACACATTTTCCCCTTCAACACCGTTCTCTACCAGCATCTCATCATCTCTTTAGCATCAGCAGTTCCACCAACACCTTTGGCAACAGACATGGAGGCTTGAATCTCAAAGTTGGGTTCTTCTTTAGAAACATAAACTTTTTTTTGGGAAATATTTTTTTTGTTTTAAGAGCATGTGAGCTGCACATGGCAAACTGTTAAAGTTAACAACAATTTTTGAAAATTCTACTTTATTTTTGGATGTCGGATCAAATATCTCATATTTTGTCATACATTAAGGACTATATCTCCAGATGTTATATATCAAGGACCAAAATACAACAATTGCCATATATTAAGGATCATTTTGGCCATTTTCTCGATCAGAGGCTGTCTTACCATACTCTCTTTTTTTTTTTTTTTTCATCAGTCTTACCATACTCAGTGATGTAAATTTTGTGTAACGAAGATGCTAACATATGGAGTAAGTAGTAGTATACACTATTTATGGTCCTCTAACTATTTACGTGGATATTGTTTTTCAAAGATTCCTGTGCAGAAATGGACTTAGGCGAGTTTGGGTAAACTTAAAAAGCTATTTAAAAGTATATTTGTACCTTTAAGTAAAAAGTGTGTGTTTGGTAACTAAAAAAATAAAATACTTATAAGCACTTTTGTACTTAAAAAAACCAAAAATAAGAAGTTAGGATTTCCTAACTTACTTATAAATAACTTTTTACTTTTAAGCTAATTAAAATAAGCCCACCCAAACGGGGGCCTTAGTCAGGGCTCTTGAATTTTAGATTCCTTTGAAGAGGGAGTCTCAGAAGTCTTGAAACGAATCTACCAAATTTCGACTTGGGTAAACAACTGCGTTGATTAACTAACCTGTTGCGTTGAGTTTCCAAAATATCAGTTACTAGTTCAAACTTCACTATAATGACATCACTAGTTCGTAACTTCCTGTAGACTTTTGTTAGCCCTGATTTGGATCCTAGGAATCTTAAAGTCTTGAAAAGAATCTACCAAAATTTTGACTTGGGTTAACAACTCCGTTGATCAAATGTACATGTCTTCAACTACTTCACTCGTTGTCTTAATTTCAGGTTCAAAATTCAGCTACTTACTAGTGATATGTTCCAATCATTTCACATTATAAAATAATGTTTAAAAAGAGTATAAAGAATGAAAAGTAAAACGAAACAGGGAGTGTCAAAAGTCCCAAGCAAACGACTTGTAGGGGAACACCAATGAATTATTATTTCTGAATACTTTTATCTTATTATTTTAGTTATTACTAAAAACGATTAAAGCGAGAAATCACAAAATTCCAAAATGCCAACAGGAAGAGGTGACTTTGCACTATAGCCTAATTTAGTAAGCAAGAAAAACACATATGTTAATATCCAATTATTACTTACAAAATATTCCACATCCACTTTATTATCTAATGTACTCCCGATCAGTTAGATTTATATCAGATATGTATTTGATATGTATCTATTGCATATCAGATGAATAGTAGTATACCTTTTTCCAACTGTGAAATATGTTCTCCAATTAGCTAAAATATAAAATGCATATAAGATGTATATCATTGTATAATAGTTGTGTACCTGATGTATATGCGATCAATTCATATTTATATTTGACGTGTATCTATCGTATATCCAATGTATATTGGTATGACTCTTTTCTATTGTGAAATACATATTAGACTTAAAATAACATGCAGTATATATATTAGACGTGTATTTAATGCATATTGATAATTTCAATAGATAGCCAAATTAAGTTAAAAGAACTGATCCATCTTATATATGATACTTCAGAGTGAATTATATTTGGGAGGAACATTATTATTCATATATCATAAAATTTTAATGAAATGGATTCAAAAGCTGGAAACTTGCAGTTGCCCCTCACATGAAAATTAATATGATATTTATTAGATTGATATATCTTATAAGTAGCAATGAATCAACATAATCTTTTCCAGAAAATATATTCTTTCTATTGTGGATCTAAAAGATTTCAGCCTACTCTCTTGTAGCTTCTACAAGTTTGGAAAGAATTTATTTGGGTAAAACAATTGTTTACACGATTTTTGTGGGATGGAAGTTCATCAGCTCCTTAAATCTCTCCTTTTTTTAAGGCATGAAGTTAACTCTTGAACAAATCTCTGTTATTTTGGCAGTTATTTTATGGCTAGTCATTGTGAAAATGTTATCACGGCTATTATGATGTAAGGGGTATCTAATTAAAGGCTATTTATGTTTTTTTCCCTAATAAAATTCAAGATTAAGCAAATATAGATGGCAGAGCTAATTTTATTTTCATATTTAGCACGCAACGAGGCATCATCAGTCATCCATATACAAAAGTTTTATAAAATGCATTGAACATGCACAACTCTAATAATCTATTCGGTTCTTTCAAACTTTTAATAATCTACGGCTAACTTTGCAACATGAACAACTCTAATAATCTATTCGGTTCTTTCAAACTTTTAATAATCTACGGCTAACTTTGCTGCACATTTAGTCGAAGAGTCAATGTTCCATAGCAACACATTGTGCATGTTATTTCAAACATCTACAGCTAATTTTGCTGAAGAATTAGTCAAGTGCCGATGTCCTAAAGCACCATGTTGTGCTCTATTTCTGGCATTGGTATGGGAAAGTAGTGTCTCATGACTCACCCAACTCTTTTCTGTCAAAATGCTTATCGCATGGGCAATGCAGAAAGCTAGTATTACTTTTCTAGTTCGCGATGGAGTGTAGGATTCGGATATATATTAAAAAGTTTAAGTAATGACTACAACACAAAATTTGAAATAATATGTGGAAATAGCAAAAGAGATAATGTCAAAGAGGGATTGACCCTTTGGGACTTGAATAAGTTGAAATAACTTCAGCATGAAAGATGACTTACTCTTTTCCTCGAAGATGTGCACATTCTAACACACTTTTTCTCATACAAGCACATGCATTTTAATGACACGAGCAAAAATGTTAAAAGCCAAGGTAGAACCAGCATGCATTAGTAAACCACCTGACTAGTAAGCATGCTCAGAAAAGAAAGGCGTTATCTTATGAGTTTGTATCAAGAAATATTTGAAGTTGTTATGTCACAGGCCACAATAGCAATTTCTGCTATGACCCATAAGATGAAATTTGGCACATTCGGATACTCCTTTCTACAATGCTCTGCTAAATGTTTTCCTGTAATGAAGCCAGGAGTACATAGTCATCATCCATATAATGCTTCTCAGACTGATAAGGAGATCAAACAATAAAATATCACAAGCTTGTAACAACCTCTAGATTTGCTGCCTGTGATTGGATCACAAGAGTTGCAATGGAAGCCAGTAAAGTTATCCAAAGCAACTGTAAATCATGTAAGATAATTGTAGATGTCAAGTGATAGAAAATAAGAAAAGATATTGATCGTCCATAAGAGACTCCTTGGGTTCACTAAAAAAGAGTACAAATGTCACTTTTTTGGATAAATTACGCTCTTTCATGTTCTTCATTTTATCTTATTATTTTAGTTATTACTGTAAACGATTAAAGCGAGAAATCATAAATTCCAAAATGCTAACAGAAAGAGGTGATTTTGCACTATAGCCTAATTTAGTAAGCAAGGAAAACAGAGCCCATTCATTTATTTTTGAACTTTCTAACTTATTTCTCGTCAATGTGTTCCAGCTTAATGTTCTACAAAATTCAAGATTAAGCAAATATATATAGCAGAGCTGGTTTTATTTTCATATTTAGCCATCCATATATAGAAGTCTCGGTGGTACTTCTACTTCCAATCTACTTCTAACATTACACCTCTGCATCATTGGCGATAATGCCTATCTAGAACAAATAGGACAAAATGGGTTCTAACTGAATTAGACACAACATTAGCTACTTTTAATCCTTGAGTAAACATGTCAATTAGTGCTCCTCTGTTGAGGCAATTGCATGCGCAAGATGTCTTCTCTAGGTAGGTTATTCGATTCAGAAACTTGTAAACCTTCTTGCCCGGTAAGCGCCAGAAGATGCGTGCTTTCCTTATTTTTTCGGACAGCCAAGTATAGAATACTGCTGAGATAAGCCAACAAACACAAGGCGCCTAATATTCCACAAAAAACCTTCACTGCCTTTCCTAAATGGCTATCCTTGAGAGAGGTAACTAACTTTTCTGCTAGGTAATATATGTTTATTCCCATGATTAGTGTGCCAATAACCCAGGTGGCTGCTGAAATCTGTAAAAAGTTTTTAAGAGAAAAAAAATGTTAAGCCAATGTGGAGTAATTAAGTAAAAGTATTGCAAGAATTATTACAATTGGAAATAATTAATGTAGGAGATAATAAGTTAGCTAGCCAAATGCCAAGAGAACTATTTGGCCAATCCATAGGGGCATATAGACAAATATTGTACACAAATGATAGATATTGAATATACTAACAACAGAGGTGAAATGGCCTAATTTAATTAGCAAGTAAAGGACAGCCAATGTCCTACTTTTGAACTCCCATACTTCTTTCTTGTTAGCTAATATGCCTTTCAGTTTGATGGTCTGCAAATAAACCTCATAAAACTGCATTTGTGCCATAAATATTTGCCAGATTCTGTATCATAAACTTAACTATCCTGATGAAGAGAGCAAGAGTTTTACAGGACTAATGATCTGCTACAGATGAATACACCTAGACACCATAAAATCGGGCGCCCCTGCAATGCTCTTGGAATTAATTGTTATCCGTTGAGTTACATTCTTTTCATTACTAGTTTTGCACATGAAAATCTTGCAGTTTGTCATTGGTGCTAGAATGGTACACAGTTATCAAAGAAAAAGAAGTGCATCAGGATGATTCCTTACCGCAATTGGATTTACATGTGAACCCATCTTGGTTTTACTGCTGGTGAATTTGAGCAATGGAATCAGTGCAAAGGGGAGCTCAAAAGATAAGATCATCTGCAAAATATGAACCTCGTAGTTGGATTAACATGAACAATTTCTAAAATATCATGAAAACATAGTCGGTTGTGCTAGAACTGACACCTCAGTTTTATAACATGTTTGCATCATTGCTCATTAGCAAAAAACTTTATTTTTAATATTCTACAGCAAATTGAGTACCTAGTGTGCCAATGGCTATATAGCAATTGTCTATCTGTAAGGTTTCCCTAAATGGACCAATCAAAAGTAAAAGCTTCATTTTGTATATCATTATCTCCTGAATGGTGGAGCAGGGAGAAAGAAGCCACTTGAGCAACAATGAAATTGTAAAAGATGTTAAGCATGGAGTTGATTCTGACCTTCTTTTGAATACTGTGTGGGTCAGAATCAAAACCACAGGAAAACACCAAACCCCCTCTTAGTAACTGGGTGAAATAAAAAACGCAGACCATGAAACATATCAAGAATTTGGACTTGTTAAACCTTCAATTTAAGTATGTCTCGACTCTTGATCTTAAGAAAATTACCTGTCGAACTTTCCATCTTCCTAAATAAGCTTCTGTAATCGCATTCCAAGATTGTATGGTCTAACTATTTTGACATGTTACATACATTTAAACAAAGACCTTGGCATCGTGATAACAGACTTACACTTAAATCCACAATATCAAACAGATTCAATCGACCTCTTAACTTTTTGGAGGTAAAGCTGACTTGGGCAGGGATCAGGCAAGTGGCTGACGAACTCAGCCATATGTCAAGTTTACATTATCCAATTCCATAACACAAGAGAAAGTTCCGCAGGGGGGGCATTTTTATATTAACTATATGAAAGGCTCAAGTAGATATTTACCGAAGCAATAATGATCAAGTTTCCAGCCCCAGCAGAGCCTCCAATGAGTGAAACAATTAAACTTGGGACTATAGCCAAGCTACGAGTCAAGAAGTTCCTAATCCATGGCTTCAGCCGTAAATCAAGAAAACCCTACACAAAAAAGAATCAAATGGGAAGAGTAACCCAAGGAACAAATATAAATAAACGCATCACATCCAAACGAAGTAAATTAAAACCATCACTCCTAGGGGCCACAAAAAGGGAAAAGTGAATAAAACTGGATGTAAGGGCACTTCACCTAGTTAGGTGCATAATAATGAACTTAACATAAGTAGGTGACATGAGCTTTGAATGATAGCAACCCCCTTATTGACGATTGAAGATACAGATACATTGCCAAAAGTTTTTGTTTTAATTCTTATCACAATTAGAACACAAATGATCATATTATGCTTTTCGCATGTCAATAAGAATATCAGAAAATGATGACTCAAATGATATAGCATGAGATTGCCTGCATAACGTATTGCCCGGCGTATGTCCCAGTTATTGTCGAACTCTGCCCTGATGCTAGTAAAGCAATTGCAAACAACTTCGAACTCCAGTTGCCTAAAACATTCTGAAAGTAGTGAGGTAAAAAGACCATTGTCATGAACACTAACAATGTAAAAAGAATGAAACATAACTTCATTTAATTGAATAGCAGTGAGCAGACACTATGATGCCACATACTTTGAGTAAAAATGAGGCTTTGTTCAGGTCCAAGTCCTCACACTTCTCCCGGTCATCTGGACTCATAGTAGGGGAATTGCAAACAGCACCACTTACTGAGATAACTGATATGTTAATAAGAAATGCCACCAACAAAGCCAGGCCACTTTCGATCAGATAATATCTGCATGCCTCCTGTAAATAATTTATTTTGCTATTTTTTCAAACAAGTTCACATATAACATGACCGTGTACAGAAGTTTTATATACGAAAAAAATTATGAGTTTAAAACAGTTAAAGGATTCCCAATTTGAACCAAATTAGTGTTACTTAGATTTTAGAACAAGAAAGGAGTCCTCTTTAAGTCAAGCACGTCGTAAACCATGTGCTTAGAGATTCCTGACCACTCAACTCAAGAATTCACTTTCCTAACCACACGATTAGTGAACCGAAATAGATAGTAACAAGTGGCTAAATAAAACATAAAAATGGGTACGATTCCTATTCCAGACAAAATGACTTTTTGCGTTTATACTTTATAATGTAGTGGTATGACCCTACACATCAATGATAGGGTAAAGCTACTTGACGATAACATTAATAAGCCAACGATAGTCAAAAAAAAATTGTTTTCTTTTCATAAGTTGATGACTATGGACAGACATTGCCACATTAAGCTGAGGTATTTTAAGGACCAGAAGAGATACGAGGAGGTCTTTCATTATGATACATACTCTGATGCCATTGACAGATCGAGGAACTTTCCTGGAAAGCACCAAGGCTGAATGGAGGAAAAGATTGTGCCTGCAGAAATGGAAAATTATCAACATGACAATAGTAGAATGACTATAAAAAGGGTAATCCCATGCACGAAGCATCCCGCATTTCAGGCAAGATTTGGGGAAGGCTCCCACCCTATGTGGGTGTGATAAAGAAGCCTGCCCTGACGCAAGGATCAGTATCACAATAGTAGAATGACTATCCAATAAGTAATATAGAGAACATCCATCTACACTTACGGCATAACCATAGCACCAAGAAGGGAAATAGCAAGCTTAGTAGCACCACTCCCTTTGAGTTGAGGAACAAAAAGCCCTTGGAGAACTTCTGGGGCCTCCGGCTTTGCATATCCAAGCTCCACAAAAAAGCATACAGCTATGGTAAGTACAAGGAATGCAATCAGGAATTCAAGTTTCCGAACCTGTAATGTTAGTATACATCTTTGTCAGTTGAAAACCTAAACAAGAGGGAAAAAGGTTGTAGACACAAAATTTTGCTTTAGTTAGGCTGTCCGTTCCAGTGATTGTTGGCCATTTCACAATCTATTTCTTTTTGTTCACACCCACACCATGTCAATCATGGGTTTTCTCAAAACAATAAAATATCCATACCCCATATTGTTGTAATAGAAGTAGACCCAAGGTACTCAGTCCTGTGATAAGGACACCACACCATATCGGTATCTTGAAGAGCATGTTTAAAGCAAATGCTGTCCCGATAACTGCACAATTGAAAGAACATTAGAATTAAATTAAATGCTATAGAAGTCCATAAGTAACAGATTGGGTGGATATGGACCGAATTTAATATGTCAATGTGATGAAAGCGAAAATTCTAACAAAACATTTCCACTGCAGCTTGAGATGGATCGCTCAAATTGGAGCTAGAATGAACTTTCCAGTATACTTTATGACATATAACTAACTGCCTGCCACTCTTAAGAAAGTGACACTGCCAAAAGGCGTATAATAAGGATATCAAGTATATCATTTTGATGTTATCCCTCTTGAGGAAGAACTACATTTCTGTCAATATCGCCGTATCACAGTGGTATTTCAAATGAGAGCATATTGGGCTTCAGCTATAAGCAGTTCACAACCTAATGTCCCACCTTCAACACGAAGATGTTAAACTATTCGATTTTTTCAAATTTTCTACAGCTAACTTTGCTGCACAATTAATTAAAGAGTCGACGTTCCAAGTTAAAGAGTCGACGTTCCATAGCAACACGCTGTGCATGTTCTTTCAAATATCTGCAGCTAATTTTGCAGAAAAATTAGTCAAGGGCCGATGTCCTAAAGCACCATGTTGTGCACTATTTCTGACGTTGGTATAGGAAAATATGTCTCATCCAACTCTTTTCTGTCAAAATACTTATCGCATGGGCAGTGCATAAAGCTATTTCTTTTCTAGTTCGCGATGGAGTAGAGGATTCGGATATAAATTAAAAAGTTAAGTAATGACTACAATGCAAAATTTGAAATAATCTGAGGTGGAAATAGTAATAAGCATGCTAAGAAAAGAAAGACGTTATCTGATGAGTTTGTATCAAGAAAGATTTGAAGTTGTTATATCGATTTGGGGAACACTTACCCTCAGGAATGTCACAGGCCACAATAGAAATTTCTGCTATGACCCATAAGATGAAATTTGGCACCTTTGGGTACTCCTTTCTACAATGCTCCGCTAAATGCTTTCCTGTAATGAAGCCCGTAGCACGTTGTCATCATCCCTATAATGCTTCTCAGACTGATAAGATGAAACAATAAAATATTACGAACCTGTAACAACACCTAGATTTGCTGCCAGGGATTGGATCACAAGAGCTGCAATGGAAGCCAGTAAAATTATCCAAAGCAACTGTAAAACATGTAAGAGGTTCGTTAGATAATTGTAGATGTCAAGCAACAGAAAACACAAATAGATATTGATCAGCCCTAAGAGACTCACTTGGATTCACATAAAAGAGAGTAAGAACATCAATGTTTTGGATAAATTAAGCTCTTTCATGTTCTTCAAGATTGAAAAAAGTTTGAATTGGGAAGAAACTATATCCAAACTTTACAATAATATGAACCACCGGCCAAAACATTATAGTTCCATTAAAGGTATTGGAACTCTCAAAAAATATTCATTATGCTTTATAATTTCTGAATTAATTAGTTGTCCCCTAAAAATAACTCTCAGACATATGCATATTACATTATGGACAGGACAAAGAAGATACACACCCCATATTTGAATTGAGCTCCAGCTTGTAAATCAGTTTGAACTGCAAGACACATTGTACAGAAAAGAAAAGGTTAAAAACATAGGTAAAATATGCAATCAGTAAATCCAACTTCATTATTAAGACTTACAATTTCCGGGATCAATATAGGCAATACAAACAAGGAAACCAGGACCAATATATGAAAATATATTCTTCCAGCTTTTCTTCTGTAAATATAAGAAGATTCATTAATCGAATAACACCACTGATAAGATACATACAAACATATGAAGCAACTAATTGCAGCTATAACTAGTAGACATCAGTAGACATAATATGTTAAGAAACAAACTCACTGATGTGATTACTTACAAGTAGGGAAAGTCAGAAAGAAAACATTAAACACAAGCCCGAATTCGTGGAATTCAGTAAGAACAAGAAGAACTCAGTAAAATAGTATCTTGTCACAGTATTGAACTAGAATTAAAGAGATATGTTACATGGCAAGATATCAAGCAAAGAACATCTTTTTAAAATAAATAACCTCCAATTAATTTCCTCATGTCTTCTTTTTATCAGGGGGTGCAGAAGTAACAGGGAAATTTGACCTGCTCATAGCTCCAGTTGACAATTTGAAGTAATTATAGTACTCCTAATTGTAGGATTTACATATGTATTGTTTCAAAAAATCCAAGAAAAATGAATGTATCTTATTTTAGTCTCGTGTTTCAGATCGTCACACATTTTGTTGATACAGGAGTAAAATAATTCGAGGACCTATCGAAAATAGTCTCTCTATCTTTTGGCAAAGTACGGGTAAGGTCAGCACGCAGCACATCTAGGCATGTTGTTTTTGTTGTTGTTGAGGGAGAAAGAATAAGTTAAGAGAAGACAAAAAACAGAAAAAGACAGAAAAAACACACGGATAAAAAAGATGTAGGGAAAACTGACATCGGGTACAACAATCTGATCATATTCGATATCATCAATCAGTGGCTCATTCGAAACGTTCTTATTTCCACTTGTAGTACTTGTCATAAACTGCGGCTGTGGGGACGATGAAGCCGCCATCTTCAATCACACCTAAAAAATAAAAATGCTCTGTTCATACAACAAAAATGAAACGTAAATAATCTAAACAAGTTGGCTGTAAACCAGGGATACCAAGATCCAAGAAAACGAATAAAATACACTAATGGCATGAATGTAAATATACCTTTAACAAGAGAAGTGGTGAAGAAGAAGAAATGGAGTTGTGAAATGTGAAGAGAGCAATGAAGACAAGGAAACACTTTCAAGTTTGTCAACTTTTTAGAGCCACTTTACTAGTAATATGTGTACTCCCAAATTCTCCGCCATCTTTATAAAGAGAGAGTGAGACTCTTTTTTTAATGTTTTTTTTGTTGATTTTTTAGTGTATCTTTTTTCATGGGAGACTGGTTGAAGTAGGATTCCCGAAACATGTCAGTTCCCCACTGACACTTGACGCCTTTTTTATTGGGTAATTTGCGCTATTTTAGTAATTTCTTATTTTATGGACTGCAACCTTTTTTGGATCTATTAGAGAAAAGGAAAAGATCTACCAATTGATATAGCGTACACACTAGAAATTGGGTGATACTCCCCCCGTTCCAAAATGGTTGTCATAGTTTGACTTGGAGCGGAGTTTAAGAAATATGGTAAGACTTTTGGAACTTGTGGTCCAAAATAAGCCATAGATAAATATGTGGCTATAAAGCATTTCATTAAAGGTAAAGTAGTAGTTTCAACTCAAAAATGTTTCCTAATTTAGAATTGTGCCATTCTTTTTGGAACGGACTAATAAGGAAATAGTGACAACCATTTTGAAACAGAGTGAGTATAATTTAATGTAAATATTGCATGTGAATAAACGTTACTCAATTTGGTATATGTGATGTAAGTTAGTTCAATTATTTGATATTTTCTAGAGTTTGATTATTATATACAAATTGGTAAATTTTGTAAGCTATAAAGAGTAGTGATTTGGTTTGAGTTTTTGGTCTTAATATTTATTTTATTAATTAGGATATTATTATCATTTAGTAATAGAGGTTATACGTATTCTTATTTTGTTAGGTTAGATTAATTTATCATTATTTTTTATTTTATCTTTATCTCTTAATTAGAGATAAATTTTATCTTTTAGGATTTTACTAAGGTGTCTTGCTATAAATAGAACATTCTTGGTTTGTTCTAGTATTTAGTTGATGAATAACAATATTTGAGTTCTCCTGCTTCTTCTCCCTTATCTATATTTTTCTTCCAATTCTCCATTTTTCTTATGGTGCTGCATCAGGTCTACACAAAGATGTTTTTGACACAGACCATAGGGAGCTATAAACGGATAAAAACTTGAAAAAATATACTTCTCCGTTCCAAAATGGTTGTCATAGTTCGGATTTCGAGAGTCAAACGAGTTTATTTTGACCGTGAATTTAAACATATAATCTTTAAGTTTTTTGTAACGATGTTTATATATTTAGAAACTACATAAAAAGTACTATAAGTCACAATAATTAATAATTCAAAATATTTAAAATACATATAAAAATATTACGGTCAAAATTAAACTCGTTTGACTCTCGAAATCCGAACTATGCCAACCATTTTGGAACGGAGGGAGTAGTAAGCAATAAAATAATTCCAAAAGGCTAGTGATGTTTGTACATGGAAGACATCTAATAGTCGAGCAAACCATTCATTAGTATACGCTTTTAGGATACTCCTATTAAGCATTTTGTGTTTGTACCACGAAAGGTGGAAATACTGTTGATGAACATTGGGAATGTTGACGGACGATGCATTAGTGGGCACGCAAAGCATCTCCACATTTTCAAATCATGAGAGCCTATGATTCCACGTCATCACAAAGGATGGGACCCACTTTGTCTTATGTGGCATTTTGTCCATGCCCAAAACATAAAGCCCAGTGGAGCGTACTGTTTCAGAATGGATTCTGTTTTTCTGCAGCGTTCATTTTCTCCAAGCAGTGACAGGATTACTGATTCCGAGCCCACCTTGAATGGTCCCTCTTCTTCTCTAGGGCCCCATCAGCTTGACTTATTAGAGGGCCTGAGTTTTCCACTTTTACTCAAAATGTTCCCTAAAAATTTAGTGTGGGCCCTGTTTGGCGCGCGTTGATTAATCCATAGCCATCAAAAATAAATTTGCTGAAAAATAGCTACTTCCGAACATTTATACTGGAACTTTGAACATGTGTCGTTCAGAGTCCCAGTGTGTCGTTCAGAGTCCCAGTATAAAAACTTGGGAATAAGACTTTATATATATAAAGCACCAGGGGACTATCTTATTATAAAATAATGGGACTTTGAACATATGTAGTTCAAAGTCCCAGCATAAAAACCTAGGACTTTATATATATATATATATAAAGCACTAGGGGACTATCCAATAGTTCAAATTCCCAGCATAAAAATCTGGAACTTTATATATATAAAGCACCAGGGGTCTATCCCATTATAAAATAATGGAACTTTGAACATGTGTAGTTCAAAGTCCCAGCATAAAAACCTGGAACTTTATATATATAAAGCACGAGGGGACTATCTCATTATAAAATAATGGGACTTTGAACATCTGTAGTTCAAAGTCCCAGCATAAAAACCTGAGACTTTATATATATATAGCACCAGGGGACTATCCCATTATAAAATAATGGGACTTGGAACATGTGTAGTTCAAAGTCCCAGCATAAAAAAATCTAGGACTAGTCCGGGCTGTTTGCCAATGCTAATGAAGTGTATGTGCGCGTGGTGGATATTCATCAATTAATTCTGAAACGGTAGATAATTCTCATTTAATTCGTCCAAAAATGGCTACGCATCAAAATCACACTGTTACTTGAAAAATTTTCAAAATAGGCAGCCCACTATCTAGAATTACAAACAGGAGGCCATATTTTTTTTTTATGCACAGCACCCATCCATAAAATTATAAATTATACATGAATATACACAGATAAATATGTAGCAATGAGAGAAATACAAAAATACATTAAAAAAAAGTAAAAATTCATATAAACATCCTTAATATACAGATTTATTCACTCGCATATACACACTTATACAATTTTATACATGTGTATAAATTTATATAAAATTGTATAAACTTGTATAAATTTGCGGCAGACTGCTATCTCGTGAAAAGGGTGACAGATCGAGTAAGATTTGAAAATATGGGCCATTTTTTATAATTTTCGTCTTTTGCTTGTCTTTTAGCGTAATTATCCCATGTTCGTTTTAAGATAAAAGCCCAAATCAGGTTGAACATCATGAAGCCCAGTAAAAGTCATTAAGTATGAAAAATGAAATGAACGCATACCTTTATTGGAGGTTCAAATTGTGTCATTTAGCTAGCGTTTGGACATAGATTTGGTTGAAACTTGAGAATTTGAGTTTTTGGAGTTGAGTTGAAAAATAATTTTTGGAACTTGAAGTTGTGCTTGGACATAGAATTTACTTGAAAAAATAGTTGAAGTTTTGTGAGTAGTTTTTCAAATTTCCAAAAAACTACCCAAAAACGGCCTTTGAGCACTTTTTGAGTTTTTGGGACTTTTTGGGAGAAGTTTTGATGAAATAGCATAAACATACAGTTTTTCTCCCAAAAGCTCCCAAAAAATGTCCCCAAAAACTATAAACAAACGGGGGCTTAATTTCGATAGCTGAGCTCTCTCTTTAGACATTTAGGTTTGCAACATGTAGTATACCTCGAACTTTTTTTCTTTGAAGTGCTAAACTTTTTGGTATAGTTATGCCCAGTGGCGAATCCAGCATTTTTGTCAAGGGGTATCAAAATATTAACAAGTTAACATATGAAAAAAATTAAGGAGACTCAACATATAGTATATACACATACAAATTTTTTTTTACCAATCTACACAATGTATTTTTTTTGGGAAGGGGTATCAATAGGTCCGCCCATGGTTACGCCGTCTAGATATACAAATTGTTAGATACGAGAAGAATTTACATGCTACGAAATATATATTTGAAAATAAAATGGTATGTGAGTATAAAATACTTAATTAACTTGAAAGAGCAGTATTCAATAATGAAAAGAATATGATGAACAACTTAGTGTTGAAAGAGATATATACTAAAACCTTAATGGTTAAGCACATCAGTCTCTAGCAGTCAAAAGCAAAGGTGATTGGCATTTTAAGTTTTTTTTTTTGGTTCAATTTTAAGTCGATATGTGTTAGATGATTATAATTAGATGAGGGATCGAATCAAATTCTCAGCTACTTACTGTAAAGAGCTACTTACAACAAATTTTAAAGAATTTTCTAAACTTTATATAAAGCTTGCGTGGTGTGACATCTGAAAGGTATGTTGAGAAAAGGAGAGCCATGTACTATAGGGAAGAAGGCGTAATCTCAATTTAATTAGACGATATGTAATAAAGGGGCCATGGAAAAATCTTACCTTTTGTTTTAGTATTTGAAAAATAAAACCAAAGATTTAGTGGAGTGACTCCAACTTAGTTGATATTAACAACATACTAAAATAATCTATAGTGGAGGTATAGGAACTAGACAAGAACCTTTGCAATATAAAGTTTGAGAAAAAGGAGAAGTGCCCCTAATTAATTTTCTATCCAAAGAATATATAACGCAAATCAATTCTACTATGAAGACAGATATGAACCATCATCAGTACGCATGCATGCCTTAGTACGCATCCAAAGTTAAATGTGACTTTTTCCATGGTCCCTTTAAATATATGTAAAACCTTAGCTTTCAGCAAGACAAATCTAATAGTCAGAAGGTTCTTAAAAATGAAAAAAATCAACTAAAATAAATTACTGTACCTATAACCAAGTCTTGTTTACGAGTCGAGGGGCTTGGCAAGTACAGGCTCAAAAAGCGTCTTTTCTTGCGAGCCATCTTTCAATCTTTTAATTGCAAACCCTCATTAAAAAAATATTAAATTTGTTGAATGAATCACACATCCGTGTGGGAGGGGATAATTTGTTTCTTTGTAAGGCTTGAGCAATATTCTTCTAGCTATTTGAGTTAGTTTTTGAGGTGGAGTTAAATTCAAGCCTAAAAATGCCCAATTGAAAATTTTATTTAATTTACACTTGTATCTCAGTAGTTGTGTTTAACTCTATAATGAAATTCATATTATAAATTCATACAAATAATAAAGTGATAGTTACATAAAATACCGTCTTCTCCAAAGAATCGGCAGATGTTAAACCAACATTTCAAGGCAAGACAACCATTCTTTGATGTGATTATAATTGCAGTGATGCTTTTGCTCTATATCTGTCACATTTAACTTTAACAAAGTTTCTAGCTAGTAATCAATCAAGAATACGCTTGATTATGTTGGCTCACCAGTTTCCTGTTTCCTCGTCTCCTATTTGGTTGTCGGCATAGCTATTAGTACTAAGTTTTTATCGGAGTTAATTATATAAAAATTCATTAGAAATAATCTCCTATGTTTACTTACAATTTATACTACTAATATTTAATGATAATCTTCTAAAAATTAGATCTTATAACTAAAACTAATATTTACAAAAAACTACAAACTCAAATCTCTAGCATGCATCGCAGCCATTACCTATTTTCCAAGTTAACCGAACATAATCATCAACCAGACAAATGGAGAAGAAAGCAGCCAAGATGTAATACATCCAGAAGAACATGAATTGGGGACTAGAAGATTCTCGGAGCAGCCATGCGACTGAAGGATACAGAGATGTGGACTATGAATCAAATTTGATACTTGTTATTCTTTATGTAATTCTTATTACTTAATTAATTAATACTATATAACAACAACAACATATCGAGTGTATTCCACAAGTGGGAATGACAGGCAGATGACGCTAAGTATAAATTGGATTCAGTAATTAAGCTAAAGAAATTCCCTTCCAAGATAGTCCCTCTAGCGATCGTCCAAGAGCCATGGCCTTTTGGACCAATAGTAGAAGATTTTGTTTCGTTATGTGGTCCTTGTGCTGTATATAGCGCCAGAAAATAAAAGGAATAGTACTTTAAAATATACACTGCATCACAAAGTGAGGTTGACTCATAGATGTGGTGCACTACCATAGATGGAGTAGCTTTTTCTAAACTGTCATTTGTCCATAATCAACAGTTTCAACACCACATATTCTCAGAGATAAGATTTTGTTATACTTTAAACAAACCCAAATAATGCACCAACAGTATCAACAGGGTCCCATGGTTCCATTATGTACTACTTACAAAATAAAGATTGCACTGGAGATGTACCTAAACCCTCAATTCAACTATTGAACCAATTAAAAAAAAAAAAAAACCAACTCCTGCTTCCACATAGTGCAGTGAGAGATAACACCCAAGTAGCTAATGCAGTATGTACAATACAACAAGCACCTCAATCCCAAATAAAATGGGGTAGGCTCTATGGATTTACATTGATATGTGCAAACAAAAAAAAATGCTTCAACCATACTTATCCAAAATCGGCTAAAAACTGGGACATTATATATTGGCATGATTAGGGACATATACAACTCCAATATGGACATATAATATACATGGCATAACATTGCAATTAATCTTGACAATTACTCTCACCTTGCCATATCCAAACAATGTCTTTAAGGGCAGGTCTCACATCTTCTTCGCAAAATTTCCTATACTCCAAGGTATCGCCTGAAGATTTTGAAAATTCAACAATGGCTAGTTCAGGAGCAACCTCGAAAATCTCCGTGCTTACCATTAACTTTCCTTTTCGCCCCTCAAAGGTTGATTGCATCTTAACTTTATAATCCTTGGAAAAAATAATTCGAAAATTCAGTTTCTTAGCTAAGAATTCCAGCTTTGACATGATGGTCGATGCTGAACATTTAGACGTGAAAAGTGAGCCTGATTTCCTCTTACTCTCGAAAAGATTTGACAAATCAAAACCCGAAGACATTGCTGATATGAATTCAAATGCATTGTAAAAGCGCGGCGATGATGAGGTTGATCTAGTTCCCAACTTTAGCTCTGTTATTTCTTGTTTCTGATCACTATTTTCTTCAATTGAAAAGGCAATTGGACTAGTAAAATTTTTAAGAAACCAAGGGACCCTCATTATTGCTGGAATTGTTATTCTTTTCTCTGGATCAGTCACTAGGATTTTTGAAATCAATCTCTTAGTTTCAATTGAGAACCATGGTGGAAATTTAAACTCTGCTTTGAAAATTTTCCTATACATTATAGTCAAATTCTCATGCTGAAATGGAAGATACCCTGCTAATAAAACATACAAAATCACCCCACAAGACCAAATATCAGCTTTTGATCCATCATACCCTTTTTTCCTAAGTACTTCAGGGGCAACATAAGCTGGAGTTCCACAACGTGTGTGAAGCAAACCATCATTCCTCAATTGTTCACGTAAAGCTGATAATCCAAAATCCGAAACTTTCAAATTTTCATTCTCATCAACAAGCAAATTTTCAGGTTTTAAATCCCGATGAAATACACCACGACTATGACAAAAATCCACAGCACTAATTAACTGCTGAAAATATTTTCTAGCGACATCTTCTTTAATTTTACCTTTAACAACCTTAGCGAAAAGTTCACCACCTTTGACATACTCCATGACAAAGAATATCTTTTGTTTAGTAGCCATAACTTCTTTGAGTTCAACAATATTGGGATGTCGTACTAAACGCATAACAGAAATCTCACGCTGGATTTGCTCCATCATGCCTTGTTTCTTTACCATGTCCTTGTTGATTACTTTAATAGCGACACTTTCAGAAGTTTTGAGGTTTCTGCCATAATAAACCTTAGCAAATGTCCCTTGGCCTAATAGCCTCCCCATTTCATACTTGCCAAAAATGTTTCGGACTCCATTATTCAGATGGTTGGTTTCTTGTTTTGATATATCAGTTATTGGGTCTTCCATGAAAAAAAAGAGAAGGTTACAGAAAGAATGTTTGAAGTTATTATCAGAAGATTTAACAATAAGCAAGACAAAATGCAGGGGAATTAGAATAAGGGAGTGGGACAGTAGTGAAAGCTGTGGACTGTCAACACGCTTAGAAATATCTATACCAAACAAATACGTTATTATTGAAATAAACGCTCAATATAGTGCGACAAATGTGATATAAGCATTTTAGACCAAAGCGTTCAATTATTGTCATTTAATTATAAACTAATGAGTCCATCATATAGAAGATTGAAAAAAAACAAACAAGTGCCGGCTATATTTGAGACTCCTGGGAAGATTTTTACGAGTAACGTCTTTATGATGTATCATCACCATCTTGTTCCAATTACAAGGAGACATTTATCTGTCTGTAAACAAAATCGATTCCAAAGGCATACCATATTTTGTAATACTTGACGTTAAAGTAAAGGAACTAATCATAGAGTATAATAATCTGATTAAAGGAGATTATTTAAAGCAGGTTCACGGTTTTAAAATAGAGAAATAAATAGTGAAGTCTATGTAGAAATCTAGTACTCCCTAACTATGTTCCAAAATGGTTGTCATAGTTCGGATTTCGAGAGTCAAACGAGTTTAACTTTGACCGTAATATTTTCATATGTCTTTTAAATATATTGAATTATTAATTATTGTGACTTATTGTACTTTTTTATGTACTGTAGTTTCTAAATATATAAACATCATTACAAAAAACTTAAAGATTATATGTTTAAATTCACAGTCAAAATGAATTCGTTTGACTCTAGAAATCCGAACTATGATAACCATTTTGGAACGGAGAGAGTACTTCTGAAGAGTTATAGGTTCTGATAAAAATAGCTAATAATGTATGAAGGGTACTAACTAGGAGTACTTCCTTTTAAGATATGGCGAATTGGCAATGATGAAAAGAAAAATCCCAGAGTTATAACATAACAACAACAATAACATTTCTGTCATCCACAAGTGAAATTTGGGGAGGATGAGGTATATGCAAACATTACTCCTACCATGTGCGAACTAAAGAGATTGTTTCCAATAGACTCTCGGCCAAAGATAGAGTTCTTACATATACTAGTATTTGTTTAAAACTAACCTTTGTTAACCGTTTTAAAAATGAGTTAATATCGTCGTGCACAACTTGCTGATCATTTGAACGTTTTAAGCTCATTAGCTCATTTAATCAAAAAAATTGAACTGATATTTTTTCCCTATATGTTGAAAATGCTCATAGTCATAAGACTCATAACAGATCCGAGAAGGGTTAATCTTATAGCTTTAAGTACGATTAAGTTAAATCAACTTGTGGGATAATTAACATTGGGTATGATCAATTTAAGCTAAATCAACTAAAGGTTTGACTTAATTAACTTATTATTAATCTTGAAATCGAGCGGTGTTACCTATTACTTGCCTAATTAGTGAGAACTAACAGACTAAGAAATACTCTACTAAACTTTAAAAGTAAGATGAACAACGACGGAAATAAATACATGAGCAATAAATGGACCGAAAACTTAAAGGAAATCTCAAAGATGGCCTAAAGCCTTACATCGGTTGTACATAGGAAAACCTAATGCATAGACTCCATGGGGTAATAGCGTCGGGTCCAGTGTATTCATGCAAAACATAGAAAGAAAGAATAGAATTAGTAGAGAAACAAGCATAATAATTCTTAGAGGCCGATGAACACGATGTCGCTCGTTAACTCAACTTAAGCTTCATATATGTTCTTAAAGGCATGGCATCTTAAATTGAAATAAAGTATGCAGCATTATTCTAATCAACCCAGGTTTATCTATAAGGTGACACCAAAGCAAAACCAAACATATATATCACATACATGATTTTATGTTATCAAATATCAAAATCCTATATTAAAGTAGAACGCTTCGTTATATTCGGTAACTATTCTTAAGTAAGTCCGTAACATTAGAATACTAATATATAAGTTAAATCCAGACTTCCATACAAAGCTAGCTTAAGAACATAAATTAAAGAATGACATGCTAAAGGTTATATTACAGCTTCTTAAATGTACACAAGATACTTCAAACATATTGAAATAAAAGTGTTCTCCAGGACTATCTTTATTTGGTCATTTGAACGAACAGAAGATTAATTAAGTTCAATTTAGGCATGGTTTCTTAACATAATAGCAATGCACATTTCCTGGAAACAGAATACACCTCACCAGTTACCACCACAGACTCCGGCGAAAAATCCATTTAAAACTGTATGGGCCTAAATCAGTTTTAGGACGACAAATCGAATTTGCATTCGAATATAAGCAGTTCTTCGTATCAAAGTTGAATAAATATGCGAAAGAGATGTAAACGCGAATAAACAATTGTATTTCAATATATGATTTGAGTACAGATTTTGGCAGAGTTTCAGTACAAATTTCTGGATGCCTATGATACAAAATGAACTTCTATTTATAGGCCTAAGAGTCTTGCCCACGTTCTCCACCATCAGCTAGTGCACTTCCCACGATCCGGATGTGAAATGGAAAAGTTAGTGGGGCAAAGTAGTGGGCTGCAAAGCCGTTGGAACCGAGGTGGTTACCGAAGCTTGGTCGCAAGGCTTCGGTTATCTGACCTAACTGTTCGGATAAGGGGACGTATCACCGAAGCTCAGCCCTCAACTTGCCTTCGGTGACGGCGTTGGAGCTCGACTTCGGTGACTTGGTCACGAGTTCAACCCTCTCTCTTCGGAGCATCGGCTCGTATTCTCTTCGGTCCATCACTTCGAGGTGACGACCGAACACGTCAATTTTTACCCAATACAAAGACAATAATTATCTTAATTATATCGTCAAGTCGGCATGAACATTCTTTACTTCATCATGGAGCTGCATTACTGTGGTCACTATGAAAAGAATATCCATGCCAGAACTTCACGACAATAATAAGTTCATTGGCATAGTATTTTTGAAACAAAAGGGGAATGAAGGATAGGAAACACAGAGGGAGATATGGCTGATTTTTTTAGAAGAGAAAGAGTTTTTCTCCAATAATTAAAACCTCATATCTTTTGCCTCCACCAAGAAAAATTTCCGGCGATTACCAAATGTTATCGGGGGAAACTTCTGGTGATCATCTGTCCTGCTAATAGTAAGATATGGCGATCATTAGAAGCTTTTCTTACGAGTGCAATTCATAAAACTTTCCTTATGGAGGCCAAACTTTTGACGAGGTACGAGAAATGCTCTCATATGTAAATCACCCGTTTTAATGTGGGTTGAATCTGGTTAAATGATAGTGTCGAAATTGTTTTTTTAGTGGGTAAGTTTTGGTGATATTTTGACAAAAAGCCAGTTGAAGTAGTTGAAAGAGAAGTAGCCAACAGTAAAAATTATTTACCAAAAAGTAGCCATTACTTAAGAAAATACGGGGATTTTTTTTTTTTGAAGAATAGCAGCAAACCTTATTAAATTTCTAAAAATTTTGAACTAATTTCCTGGAAATTTTTCTTTCAAAAATTTTTTCTAGGGCTTCATATTTTGCGGTCCCAGAAAATTTCCTATGACTTTGAACTAGATCCAGAAACTTTCCAGGGATTAGCTCAAAGGGTTGATTTGCAGAAATATGACACCATAAGGTAAAAATTTGCACAAAAGCCAATTTTTCTAGTAATTTTTGGTTTGAAGCCACTTTTTTTTATTAGTTTTGTATTAGAGGCTATTTTTTGAAACTTCAATCCTTATGGGCTGAACTTCATACAACAAGGGTTGAAATTCAACTTTAGCCCACAAGGATTGAAGTTTACGCATGCTATGCCAAAAATTTCAGCCCTGGCGGGCTGAAGTTGAACTTCATCCCTTAGGCATGAAGTTCAGCCACAAGGTTTAAACTTCAGCCCACAAGGATTGAAGTTCCAAGAAGTTGCCTCTCATGCAAACCCAACAAAAAAGTGACCTCAAACTAAAGATCACTGGTAAAAGCGGCTATTCGTGCACTTTAGTATGTGTGTGCCTTTTTTGCCCGTGGTAAAAAAAAATACCTCCGTTAAGTCTAATGAAAAATATCTGGACGAAAGCACCATTGTCAAACTCTTGGACGGGGGCCAAGACTCGCCATTAACCTGTCTATATTTTTCAACACTTGTCCCTTCAAGTGTTGGCAAAAGGCAACGCTTTTCAGCACTTGATCGAAAGTGTTGGCAAAAGGCCAAGACTTGCCTTTGATCTTCTTTGGCCTTTTCTATCTTCTCTTTGAGCTTCCATGTAGTAATCACTATAAAAAATGTAGAAAAAGGAAAACAATAAGGGGTGGTTTGAACTTTTAGCTCCGCTTAAAAAAAAGAACTTTTATTACCATAGGTCATAAGTTGTAGTTTGACGTTTCAAAAGTTACAGACGATGAAGATAGCTAAATTGTTGTTTATTGGGAAGGGTTCCAATTAATTAATTATGCTTAATGGGCAAAAAATGTCATTAAAACTAAGTAAAATTTATACCCACGGTATCATTTTCTAAAGACTTTGTTAAGCGGGATCAATAGTTCAAACCGGCATCTAATATGTCTTGTATCTGTAAATCACCCCTAACTTAGTGGTTTTTACAACAAATGACCAAGCACATCAGTTTCATTCTTAATTTTTGTTAGTATGACTTCTAAAAGAAGATAAAGATCATAAGGAATCATAAATGGCCATACCAGGAGTACTCCATAGTCCACATGAATATATGAGTCCGACTTTTTCCCGAATCTTGAAAAAGGTCTTTAATGGTAAAGATCTCATTGAGGAAACTTCTATTTGCACAATATATATCAAAGGGATTTTTACATTTTCAAGCAGTGGCTAGGTCGTCTAAAATAAAATTTGATCATTTAATTTATTTTACGTGTATTTTGTGCAATATAATAAGTGTATAACAAGTATATATAATAATATAATTTATGCATCATGACTATTTTAGGACAACTTTTCGTGAAAATCCCTGCATAATCTCATGCCATCAGGTAAATTATGTAGATATAATTATATCGTGCTGTTTGGATCGATTGTCATACAAACTTATTAATCGTTTGAATAACTTTTGGAAAACACTAACTTTGTACCAAAAGAGAGTAGATAGTTGTAATTTGAAAATTCGCGAGTGTTTTGAGTGAGAGGAGGAAATCTTCTTTAGAAACATTGTGCAATTTATTTTCGGAAAGACATTAAACTAATTTGTGCATTTATAAATTATAGTTTATGATCATCGAAATTGACAACGTGCTACCCACAGCATGCTGATTAAGTTAAGTGGTCAACAAAAATTCCAAATCACGTGGTATTGAGTCTATTGACCTTTCTTTTTGGACCATATCTTTTCTATTTTGTTCTACATCTTTTTATAACAAAAATGTCACGTGGGGGTAAAATATCATGGGATCCACGCAAACAAATTCTATTTTATGGCCTTGGCCGTGAATCTATTAATCTGATGACGATACTAGCAATTACCACAATACTTACTGTTAAGTACTTAATTTTATCATGGAAGTTGAATCCATTAACCTTCTTCTTTAATCTAGACTACAATAATATAGAGGGGAACATAAAGACAAGCTACTTCACTCTAACTAAACCACTAGTAAATAAAAAGCACATCAATTAAAGTAACAAAAGTAACCGAAACTGCATTAAATCCTCAAAAGTGAGCTACATACAAACACTAAAATGTGCTTTAATAAGCTTTCACAACCAGGCATGTCAAGTACTTTTTCCCCACCAACATCATTTTCCATCTTATGTCTTGACAAACAGAAGAAATGTCCTAAGAACTCCTTCACTAAAACGTGCTACCAAAACACATGTATCCTAGTATTATTTTGTCTAGATTGGTACTAACTCTAAATCAAGATTCTTCAAAAAAAGGAGGTGAGGTGGGTATAGATATTCTTTATAGAAGTCTATAGCTAAAAGACCTATTTTTCCACATGTCTGAATGAAAAATTATTTTATCTATGTTCACTTGGGAGTAATTGACTTAGTCCAGTAGACTACAGATGAAGTGAGAACGTGGGCATACCGACGTGCTTCCACGGTGACAAAAAATTGGAAGGGTTGCTTTCTTCCTTTCGTCAACTCTATCAGTGTATATTTCGTGTCTTTATGTCAATTCTTTGAACAACCAACAAACCGTGGGTTACTGTTCCGATTTCGGCTCTATTATTCATTTGTTTTCCATATGCCACATTTCGCACGTTATAATAATAACTTAATAAGCAATTCAATGTATGAAGGAAAAGAATATCACTAGCTACAACAGCTTGGAAAAAATTTCGAAGGCTAAATGTTTTTAAGAAAAAAAGAGACATTCCTAGACATAGAAAATGTGATGCATATATTGTCGTGCAATATGGATTTTAGTTAATGAAAAAGTACATAAAGATTGTGGAGATCCACCATTGTAATGTCAAAATTGTAGAAAAACTAGAGAGTTCATCTCAAAACTTTGATAAAATGAATGAAGTAGTACTTCAGTATTTTTTTAAAATCTCTTTGATCTGTATATATGAATTGGGATATTTTATAGTTCAACCTGACAGCACATTTTAATATGATTTATAAGTTCAAACATGAGCTTAATGTAAATTTTACTAGTGAATTTCAACAAAAATTAGCTCTAATCACACAACAATCCGCCAAATGTATAAGCTTAAATTTTGGCGTTATACTAGAGCAAGAACATATTTACAAACACTACTAAAAACAGAGATTTTCGACTACCAGTGTTCGACCGAAAATCGGTCGAACAACTATTTCGACCGATTTTCGGTCGAACAGATCACTTGGTCAAAAACAAAAATTTTTTTTGTACCTTCGGTCGATAGGTCGGTCGACCAGCCCGTTAATATTTTCAGCAGAACCCTTTCTTCTTCATTTCTATCTTCTTTCCCCAAATCAAAAAAACTCTCTAAACACTCCCCCAAACGTGCCCACCCGAAAACCACCATAACCCACCCCCAAAATTAAAAAACAAACACATTCTACCCTCCTAAACACTACCTATTACAAGAAATTCAAGGTAAATTCTTAATTTTAGGGTTATTTTAATTACTTTGTAAAACTTAAACCCTAACTTTTTAACTCAATGTTTTTGTAGTTTTGAAGCATATAACTAGTGGGGAATCATTAGTAGGTGCTATTGGAGCATAAATCAACCTCGAGGTAAGGTTTTTTTTTTTGTTTTTATTAAATCCGAATTTAATTATGTATTTAATTATTTTTTAACTTTGGCCTATAATGTTGCATAGGTAGTTAATTATTAGTTAGCAAATTTTGTAGTTATTGTTGATGTTGAAGAACTTGTTTGGTGTTGTTAGCTATTATAAAGTTAGGATTGTGTTGTTTGGAATTATTCACGGACACACCAGAGTTGTATGTTTTCTTACCCTCCGACTGCTGTTTTGTATGAAACTTGTACCCATTTACAAAGTACGTATTCATCCTTTTGTATTTATAATATGGGCCATGGCATATATGTCGCAGAAAATCAAAGGTGATGCCATTCACCGGATTGTTCACCTATATAAAAATTTAATGAAGTTGTGTAAATAAATATTTTTATCTAAATATAAGGAAAATTTAAGAGTTTGTTAAACACTTACAAATTCTGTAAACCAATTTGTAAAATTTTCATAAACTTCCGCATCACCGAACTCAGCGACGAAGTGACTGCATTATGAGCCGAGGAAATACACGTTAGTCCGAATATACTTATGAACGGCGAATATTAGGCAATATTGTTAAAATACAACATACTTGTAATAAGGCGTGACCTCGGGACAGTTCAACAGCACATGTGTTGTAGCTACCTTCCTGTCCAGTTCATTGAACTGACATACTTCGGAAGATGTATTTCCCCTGCCTGGTTGATTGAATACAGAGAACGTTGGGTAATTGGGATCATTATTATCTCCCACATCATGCCGATCCGGCCTAGTGCGCAAACATGGAACATCCTTGTCGAAGTAGTAAGAGCAAAAATGAGAAGTTTCTCTAGCCAGATATGCCTCGCATATTGACCCCTCGATTTGGTTCCTATTTTTCACGTCCCTTTTACACTTACCAATAATTCTGCAATAATTATTGTGTTAGTGGAATTAAGTTGGATTTATTAAAAAAATAAAAGTTACTAAGATATGGAAGCTTACCTCTCGAAAGGGTACATCCACCTGCAGTGCACCGGGCCTCCTAGCCGAGCCTCTTCAGCGAGGTGAATCGGAAGATGCTCCATCACATTAAAGAACCCGGGGGGAAAGATCTTAGTCAGCTTAGTGGCAACCAAAGGAAAGTTCTGTTCCAACAAGTTAAGATTCTCTTCCTTCAATATCTTACTGCAAAGCTCTTTAAAAAATAGGTTCGTCTCTGTTAGCGGTTTCAAAACTTTATCAGGCAAGCCATTGAATGCAATTGGGAGCAAGTTTTCCATGAAAATGTGACAGTCATGGCTTTTCATGTGATGCAGTTTCCCATCAGTGATATCAACACACCTTTCTAAGTTTGAAGCATAACCATCAGGCATCCTCAAATTAGTCACCCATTCACAAATCATCCTTCTCTTATCCTCATCGAATGTATAACAAGCCTTTGGCATGAAAATGTTGTTGCCTTCTTGGATTACCTGCAACTCAGGTCGCCTACAAAGTAGCTGTAGGTCCAACCGTGCCTTCAAGTTGTCCTTTGTCTTGTTCCGGACATCCATCACAGTATTAAGGATGGCCTCGAAAAAATTCTTCTCAATATGCATTGGATCCAGATTATGGCGAAGAAGATTATCCTTCCAGTAAGGCAACTCCCAGAAAATGCTCTGTTTAGTCCAATTATGTTCAACCCCATAACCAGGTGCTTTAGATGGCAGTTGTTCAGTTACCTTAGGAAGCTCCTTGACCCTGTCCTATATCTCTATGCCTGATAACCTTCGCGGAGGCTCCTCAAAATCAACCTGATTCTTCATAAATGCACTAGTGTTATTCCTGAAAGGATGGTCCATTGGCAAGAATCGACCGCAACAGTCGAACCATGTGCATTTACCTCCATATTTCAAAGTGAAGGCTTTTGTATCTTCCATACAGTAAGGGCAAGAAAGCTTACCTGCTGTGGACCACCCAGACAACATCCCATAAGCTGGAAAGTCATTTATAGTCCACATCAAAGAAGCACGCATTTGGAAGTTCTGTTTCGTTGATATATCATAAGTCTCAACTCCTTTATGCCAAAGTATCTGCAACTCATCAAGCAAAGGCTGCAAATATACATCAATAGAGGCTTTCAAGTTATGTGGACCCGGTATTATACAGTTCAAAAACAGATAAGGACTGGTCATGCACATTCCAGGAGGCAGGTTGTAAGGAGTGACAAATACAGGCTAACAAGAATAGGGCGTAGAGGAGACATCAAAAGGGGTGAACCCATCAGAACATAGACCCAACCTTACATTCCTTGGCTCACTAGCAAATGCCGGATACACTTGATCAAAGTGTTTCCATGCCTCCCCATCAGATGGATGGGATAGAATACCCGGCTGCTTGGTACGGTCATGATGCCATCTCATGTGTGGAGCAGAACTCATCGAAGCATACAACCTCTTTAATCGTGGTATAAGGGGCAAGTAATGCATCCACTTAACAGGCTTCGGCTTCTTTTTAGGATCTGGCTCAGGCTTGTACCGAGGCTCCTCACAAAATCTACATGTCTGCAGGTCTGCATCATCCTTATAATACAACATGCAACCATTAACACAACAATGAATCTTCTCGGCAGAAAGCCCCAACGAGGAAACCAACTTCTTAGTGTAGTAATAAGTAGTTGGTAAGGCCATATTTGTCGGATTTAGTTCATTCATAAGGGCAATGATGGAATCCATGGCAGCTTGAGAAATACTAAAATCTGATTTGATACTCATCAATCTAACAACAACCGACAACTGGGAATGCACCGAGCCCTCATAAAATGGACGACTTGTTTCCTCCAACCGTTCATAGAATTGATTTGCCTCGGCATTGGGAATGTGCTCAATGTTTGGCTGTGATGTTTCCGGCTGAAGGGGATCATTAGCCGGGTACATCCCAAAAGCATCATTCACCATATCTTCCATTCTATACCCGGCTGCTTGGTCTGGTTCCACAACCGGAGAACTCCTAGCGCCATGAATATTTTTAAGATTTTGAAGCTGCTGCTGCAAGTCCCAAGGCTCTCCATGATTATACCAAACGTAATAATTTGGCATAAACCCCTTCTTATACAAATGTACCTCGACATTCTCCAAATCTTGTATCTTTACACATTTGCATTTTTCACATGGACACCTAATTTTGCCATGCCTTAAATAATCGTCTGTGTTGCGGGCTATATCAAGAAATTCCATAACACCCGCTACAAACGAAGGCCTCAACCCCCGCCGCTCGGGAAAGTTTCTATTATCCATCCACAGACGACGTCGATTAATGTCCATATCTACACAAACATTGCAAGATTGAGAAACAATATGTATGATTTTTTATAATAGTTTGCCATTTTTTTGTAATCACTATAGCAAGATTAATGTCGTCGGGTTTGTTAATGCACGCAACTTGTTTGATGAAATGCCCCAAACAAACAATATTTTCTAATAACACCCTATTAATTACTATTATCAAAGCAATTCAAACCAACAAAAGCTTATTCGTTTTAGGCATAACATGTTCATCTTCTCAACAATACCAAGGCAACACACTATGATTCTTTCATCATTGCCCAGAAAGTAAAGCAAGTGTGGTTTGTTCCTTACCCTCGGACAAAGAACCCAGCAAGATCAAAGGCCAAAGCCCATTGGTGGGCAGTTATAAAAGGAAAACCGGTGGGATTAGTTGAAGTACCTGATCTGTTAGATGTTGCATACTAGAACGAGGTCTCAACCGTTCCATTGATAGCGGACAATGAACTAGCTGACCAGTTGCAACATATTGATGGCATATATGAGCAGTTAGATGCATCTGTAGCTAGTCGAGGAAAAAATCCAGTTAATTTTGGAGAAGGAGCTTCAAGGGCAAATGATGATGATGAATATACAGATGAAGAAGAATTTAACGATGAGGAAGAAGAATCGGCTGATGATGATGATTGACCTTATCTGTACTTTAATGTTTTGTTTTTTTAATAGGCTAGTTTAATGTACTTATATAATTATAAACATAAGAAGATATTTGTATTCTTATTTTTATGCAATGAATGAGTTTATTTAATCTATTTAACCCGCCTAATTTTTGTGCAAGGAATGTGCTAGTATGTTACATATTTACTTGTTCCTTAAGTAATGTGAATGTGTCAACAGGTATGAAGAAAGTGTTTACAAGAAGGAGGGGGCCTAAAAAGGCAGGTGGGCCGGCACAGGACACTCCTACCTCTCAGGTGCCGCATCACCTTCCTACAGGAGCACCTGCAGGATACAGTCCAGATTTTTTCAGGCCGCCCCGCATGTCTCAGGTGCCGCATTCGCTTCCTACAGGATCATCTGCCGGATACAGTCCAGATTTTTTCAGGCCACCAGGCATGTCTCAGGGCCATCCTGGTTGGCGGCATAACTTCAGTAGTTATGACATGACTGAGACCCAAGCCGGTCCATCCCAGGACGTTCCCAGACTAGGCGATCCCACACAGTCCACTAGTCCGTCTAGGTCGACTCAGCCGCCTTCCGACCCATCTAGCCCTACCTGCCATTCGGTACAGCAGGAGATTCCTTACTATGATCGAAGATCGCCCTATTACATCGGTGAGCCTGGCACATGAGAAGACGGGCGGTTGATTATTTATCCCGAGGGGGATAACAGGTAAGTATATTATTTTTGAAGTTCTTATCGGTCTAGTAGTAAGTTTTTAAATGTTAGTATTTCTATTAACCCTTCTGTTTTTTTATGTTGCTTTTGCCCCAACACTGATGCTACTCCTGTGGTGACGAAATGCATGAAATCTCAATGGAAAGAATCGTGGCCATCCTGGGGCGTTGTACCCCCTCAAGTAAAGCAACGGATAATGCAGGCTTTTGAGGTGATAAATATGCATACGGTTTATCACTAATTGCAGGTTTTTTTAATGATTATGTTTAAATAAAATATTTTGATGAATATTGCAGGTTCAGTGTAAGTGGCATCCGGCTCTGGACTATAAAGTCCGTTCTAACTTCCCCAAGAAATGCGGGGAGTTATTCAAGAACGCAATGTATAATGCGCGCAAAAAAGAGAAAATGCCCGGCTTCCTCTATGATCATCAATGGAGAGAGCTGCAGCAATATTGGGATAGTCCCGAATTTCAGAAGAAGAGCGAACAAGGGAAGAAAGTGCGGGCATCAAGTAAGGGTGGATCGCTGCATACCGGTGGCTCAGTTAGCGCTGCGACGCAGAAGATGCGCTTGGTAAAGTAATTTAATTTATAAGAATTACTATAATAGTTTATTTTTTATCTAACTTGTTCTCTTCTTTAATTTGTAGGAAAAGCAAGAAAATCGGACTATTCCACTCTCTGAAATGCACAAGATCCGCCATATCAAGAAAGATAAAAAAGGCGGAGAAGCCTGGGTCGAGCCTCGCGCAAAAGAGACCTGGGTAAGTTATTTAATTCAAACTTTTTTCGCGTCATTCCTTCAACGTTTATACTTCATATTTGTACCGTTGATATATTTCTGTTTTTCAGGAAAGAGCTACAAAGGCCGTTGAGGACTGGACCTCGACTCAACAATCTGAATGCGGAAGCAGTACCCCAGCACCGCTAACGCTCGAGCAAGAAACCAATTTATGGTTGGAAGCGGTCGGAGGGGTGAAGAAGGGGTCCGCGTATGGCCTTGCAACTCTGTATTCATCTGGCAAGCATAAATCGAACTATTTGGGCTCGTGTTCTACTTCGCCTTCAAGCTATGTAACTCCTGAAAAAATGACTCGGATGGAACAGGAGATTGAAGAGCTGAAAAGACAAAATGAAGCTATGCGCTTAGCATAGGAGGCTTATCAAAGAGAAATGCATGAAATGATGCAACAGCTCCTCAGGAACGAAAAAAAAAGGCAAAGGAAAGCGTGATAGCTCGGGAAAGGGAAAGAGCAAGAGCAGACGTCGCCACCATTCGCCGTCTGAGTCTGATGCCGAGTCTAGTTCGGCTTCTAGCCAGTAGTAGTGATTGTTGAACTTTAAACTGTTTGTTAAGTTTGTTTGATTATTGTAACACTTGAATTAATGTTGAAAGACTCATTTCTATTGTTTGGCTTTGTTAGCCTTGTTCGAATATCGTTTATGAATGTGTTTTGTCTGGTTTTTCTGCGTGTTGCTGAATTTACAGGTGGTGTAGGGCTAATTTCAGATTTTATGTTGCAGGTTTTTACAGGTTTAAATTACCAGCCTTTCAACCGAATTTCGGTCGAAGGGAGATTTTCGACCATAATTGGATCGACCACCACAATCGGTCGAAATGCGGTCGACGTGTCGACCGTATTTCAACCGATTGGGCGGTCGAAAAAGGCAGTTTTTTTAGTAGTTGGGCGGTCGAAAAATTACAAGTGTAAGAAAGCAGAGCACTTGAAATGATACTATACGCAAATAAAATGAACATCTAACAACACAAAGGTTAAGAACGATGGATGGTAGATTTGTTCTCTTCTCCTTTTCTTTTTCGTTGTCGTCTCCATTTTTTGTCTATGGGTTTTGTCTCATTTGTTCCAAATAAAACCCAAGATCTTGTAGTCATAAAAATATAAAAGTGGATGACTTTTGAGGAAAAACAAAAACACAAGACGGCGTTGTTGATTGACCAAAATGGAATTAAGACGTATGATATCATGCATGGCATCACAACCAACCTTTCACTTCAAGTGGCTTTTCCCAGACCCCGTTGGCTACCATGCATATCGTTTACAGTAGTGTAGAACTAGACAAATTAGTAATAGACCCTTTGTAAATTCCTAGACAAAAGTAAGTCACGTAAGTTCATGCTCATTTCTCTTTGAGGGATCAGCAACGTAACGGTAAAAGCGCAATGTGAGTTAAAAAAAAACGAGACGATAGACGATAATCTAAAAGAGACAAGCAATTCATTTATATATATATATAGTCATGCAACTTGCTAACATACAAATAAATTAAGAAAAGAAGATGTCACACTTAGCTAGTATATTTAATATTTTCTGCGTAAGTATTCATACCTAATAGGAGTAGTTTTTAGCAAAAATGCACTAGTCTTAGATGATCCTTTATCAAAAAGGTAATAATGCTAATAATTAGTACTTTAGGTTGTTTAGTGGCAATTGTAAGTCCTTGGGTGGGGCAATATCCGAAATTCCGAATTTTCTCTACAATTCTAGGGAACCAATCAACCATGGACCCGACAGTTGAATGCGTGCTCGGAGAAATCTGTGATTCTATTCAAGACTAGCCTACTTTTCCATCTAGTCAATCGATCACAGTTTTGGAAATTTAGTAAAATTTCTTACATAGTTATTGACTTATTTCTTCGTTGTATTTAGAAAATTAGTAGCTCTCTGTAAATAAGACATCTATTTTTCTGTCTAGTATATGCCAAACCATATGCCTATTTCCTAAAAGAACTCTTTAATTATAATATTCTCATTACAACATTTTATTTATGAGTACAAGTGTTAGAATATCTAATTTTTGTGCTTCATAAGGTACTTGGGCCATATTTAATTTTATTGATATTGAGAAATAGGTCAAGAAACTACACTATAAATATATGAGTACAATTTTAGTTTAAGAAAATTTAAAAATGTTTTGAGACTTCAATCAAAGCAAACCTATTTAATGAGATAATGTAGTACCGAGTAGTTACTTTTGTATCTTATGTTGGACGATAAAAAAACTCACTTTGGACTCTTTGGCAACATATGTTTCCTCACGTATGCTAACTGCTATAAGCAGCTCAAAGTTTTAACTCCTCTTATTTCGTCCAAAATCAAGCTAAAACATTAATTTGTCTGGTTTTGTTACTATAATAATTAACCTATGGCGACCCCATCAACTTGGAAAAAGTATAACATGCTTTGAGATGAAAAAGGAAAAGAGGAAAAGTAAGGTAGAATGTTCGGATATATATAGCCGGAGAAGAAGAAGACGGTGACCCTTAAAATTAATTGAGCCAAGAGAAGGTCCTGCAGGACCTTGAACTTCTTTTTAATTATAGTTATTATTTGGTTTATATATATATACAACAACATACCCAGTTAATTCCACAAGTGGGGTCTGGGGAGGGTGAGATGTACGCAGACCTTACGCCCACCGAGGTGCAGAGGCTGTTTCCAATAGACACTTGGCTAGGAAAAATAACGATATTTTAGACAATTTTGAAAATCAAAACAACAATACCGTAATAGACAACAATACAATGCTAGGGAGGAAGGTAAAACTAACGGTTATCCAAAATAAACATACACATCAGTATATAAAACGGTACAAACTAAGATGAAAATCGGATATATACATATAATACTACCTCCAAGAAGAGAACAAACAATCGACTAATACCTAACCCTCTACCCTAATCTTCGACCTCCAAGATCCCCCTATCTAAGGTTTTGTCCTTGGTGATCTGGATCTGGGCAATATCTTGTAGGATCACATCGGCCCAATTCTTCTTCGGTCTACCTCTACCTCTCGGTAGACCCAGCACTGCCAACCTCTCACACCTCCTTACCGGAGCATCAACACTTCTCCTCCTTACGTGGTCGAACTATCGCAGCCTTGCTTATCACATCTTTTCGGCTATTGGGGCCACTCCGACCTTGTCGTGAATGACTTCATTCTTAATCCTATCCATCATTGTGTAACCACACATCCACCTAAGCATTCTCATTTCTGCCACACTCATCTTATGAATGTGTGAGTTCTTGACTGGCCAGCACTCTGCCCCATACAACATAGCTGGTCTAACGACCACCATATAGAATTTGCCTTTAAGCCTAGGTGGCACTCTCTTATCACACAGGACAACGGATGCGAGCCTCCACTTTATCCATCCTGCTCCAATATGATGGGTGACATCGTCATCAATTTCTCCATTATCTTGTAGGATTGTTCCAAGATACCGGAAGCTTCCTTTCTTAGGAATGGCTTGAGAATCAAGCCTCTCTTCCACATCTAACTCATCAGGAGCATCTCTAAACTTGCATTCCATGTACTCGGTCTTTGTCCTGCTTAGGCTGAAGTCTTTAGACTCTAAAGTCTGTCTCCACACCTCCAGCTTCTCATTGACACCACTGCGTGTCTCATCTACCAACACTATATCATCCGCAAATAGCATACACCACGACACCTCTCCTTGGATACTCCGCGTCAATTCATCCATCACTACCGCAAATAAAAATAGGCTAAGCGCTGACCCCTGATGTAGCCCCATCTCGACCGGAAAGTGTTCTGAGTATCCTCCTAGTGTTCTTACTCGGGTCTTAGCCCCTTCGTACATATCCTTAACTGCTCTGATGTACGCCTCTGGGACCCCTTTAGATTTCTGGCATCTCCACAACACCTCCCTAGGGACCTCGTCATAAGCTTTTTCTAGGTCAATGAACCAGTCTCCTCAATAGATGAATGACATCCGTGGTCGATCTCCCGTGCATGAATCCAAACTGCTTCTCGAAAATAGACACAACCCTCCTCATCCTCATCTCCACTACCCTTTCCCAAACTTTCATGGTATGGCTGAGAAGTTTGATGCCCCTATAGTTGTTGCAGTTTCTAACATCACCCTTGTTCTTGTACAATGGAACCATACTACTCCATCTCCATTCCTCGGGCATTTCTGTCGACCTTATGATGATATTAAACAACCTGGTCAGCCACTCCACACCTTCTCTGCCCGCACTCTTCTAAAACTCTACTGGAATCTCATCTGGTCCAGTCACTCTTCCTCCTCGCATTCTACGGACTGCCTCATTAACCTCCTCTACTTTTATACACCTACAATACCCAAAATCTCTGTGACCCTCTGAGTGAGCTAACTCACCCAACACAATTTGCCTGTCGCCTTCTGAGTTCAACAGTCTGTGGAAGTATGTCTGCCATCTCCGTCTAATTTGGGCTTCATCCACCAATACCGAACCATCCTCATCCTTAATGCATCTCACTTGATCTAGATCCCGTGATCTCCTCTCCCTTGCCTTTGCGAGCCTATACAACTTTCGATCTCCCCCTTTTTCAGCTAACTCTTTATATAGGCGCTCGAAAGCCGCCGTCTTAGCTGTCGAAACCTCTAGCTTCGCCTCTTTCTTAGCAGTCTTATATTCTTCCTTGTTTTTTCTCTTTTCCTCCTCATCACCGCTCTGAACTAACTTCAAGTATGCGGCCTTCTTGGCGTCCACTTTCTCTTGGACACCCTCACTCCACTGTCCTAGCCCACATACTACTCGCGACCCTGCAATTCTCCAAGACCATGCAATTAATTTATATATATATATATATATATATATATATATATATATATATATATATATAAATTAATTGATTAATTTAAATGTATTAAGGGAAAGGAGATGCGTATCAAAGTTGTGCTTTCGGTGCATGCCCATTTCCAGGTTTCAAATTCTTGTAGACCATACACATACATCATTGACAAATGACAATGATTTGTCACTATTTGACCATCATTCGCTGTACAACTAATTAATAAGATAATCAGGTTTTTCTAACCTAATATTTGAAAGTTAGTTGTGGATCTTATAGGCCAGTTCTAAATAGGATAAAGTTAAGATTAGCTAGTTTAAGACATTTTCTTTATACTGAATTTTATTACTCTATGGTAAATGCATCATTTGAGGTGTCACTCTAAATTAATAAGAGTTCGGCTTTTTCAAATGTATTTTTATTATTTTTTGGAGAAGAACATTTGGTAAAATTTCAACCTTCCATTAAATGACACGTATTAATAGTGAAGATATATCGACAGAATATGAAAAACATTGGGCAAGAAATTACAGTTTAACAAAATAAAAAACGAAGGATATCATATAGGACAAGAAGTAATAAAAGGTGAAAATTGAAGTCGTAATTCAACAACCCATTTCTAAGATTAAAGCAGAATCTAATATAGTACTTAATAATAGTCTGAGACCTATGTTTTGGAAGTATAAGCAAAAGACCGCACGCTTGGTTGAATTGAATTTGAATCCAATTCTAATGCATACAACAGTATTTGTTTTTCTTTTCTCTTATTATTCCACCTTTCAGCAGTTGAAATATATATGTGCAAAGTCTTGTACTGCTATTGCTACTTTCTTCCACTGAAAAATGGATGTGGACGACATAATAATTTTGTTAAACCAGTTCATGAATGTTGAATCTAATGTGGAAACACGTAGAAAATTAGAATAATTCCATGTACGTAACCAAAGTACGTCCTATATGAAACCATAGGGATGAGGTTCAATGAACGCTCACCAACTAGCTAGTCATGGGACAACGGGGTTCTGTTCCTGGTCCATGCTAAAACCAATATATAAAGTCTTCGCCTGGACCAAGCTTTAGTTAATTTTTCACTTTTTTATTTCACCGTCATTTGTATATGACCTCAGACTATGACGCATTAATTATTACCAAGCCCTTCAATTTGAATTTTATCATTTACTTTTGATACATATAGTGATCGTCTATTGATACGACTAATTTGAATTCAAGTAGAGTAGAAATTTCTTATTTTAGAGAATCAAATATTTTAAAACGAACCCTGATAAAAATCCGTTCACACATTTTGCTGCTATGATAGGAGTAAGAGCCGCCAAGTTTCTGAGGAGCCAAAAGTGTTTTGGATCAAAAGTACCAAAAGTCTTCATTCTTTTAAGCATCATGTTTGTTCAAACTTTGCTATATAAAGTGAAACGGAGGGAGTATATACAAGAAGTCAAACTAGAAAATTTTTAGGTCGTTAGTTTCCTACAATCTTAAAATAGAGTTAATTCCTGAAATGGTCACTAAACTATTGATAAGTATCTTAAAAAGTCATTTTCCAGATTTTGGACAAAAATATCACTCAACTATCCAAAATACCTTAAAAAATTATTCTCCTAAATTGTGGGTTAAAGGTCACCGGAAAATACTGACATGGAATTTTATTTTAGTTTTTTCTTTTCTTTTTTCAGCATATTTTAGTTCTTTTTATTAAAAGTTAATCTAAGAAACATTTTTTTTAAAATACCAAATTATTTATTTATGAAATACCCACATACTACTTGACCCAAAATGGGTCTTATTAAGGCTCCTTTATTTTGGTTCTTTTTATTAAAAGTGAATCCAATAAATATTTTTTTTTTAAAAAAATCAAATTATTTATTTATGAACTACTCACATGCTACTTGACCCAAAACGGGTCTTCTCAAGAAATGCAAAAAAAGACGCAGTATGTTTCTCTTATTGAGATTATGTAAAAAAAATTATTTTAGCATAGTATGTTACTCTTTTTTGTTGACAATGACGCTCCCAAGGTTTGGTGGGACATTTAGACAAACTTTTGTTTGTTAAAAAGTTTTAATATTAACCTTTTATGGAATGGTATGTAAAAGAGAGTTGTCTCTTGGGAGGATTTTGAATTTATCTTGTATTTTACATGTATCATGACTTGAGAACACAAATAACATACATCAATAAAACTTGTTCAAATAATCTTAAGAAGACCCGTTTTGGGTAAAGTAGGATGTGGGTATTTCATAAATAAATAATTTGATATTTAAAAAAAATTAAAATATTTGTTGGATTCACTTTTAATAAAAAGAACTAAAATAAAGTAGTCTTAAGAAGACCTATTTTGGGTCAAGTAGTATGTGGGTATTTCATAAGTAAATAATTTGGTATTTTAAGGAAAAAAATTAAAATATTTATTGGATTAACTTTTAATAAAAAAAAAATCAAAATATGCTGAAAAAGAAAAAAAAAACAAAATAAAATTTATGTCAGCATTTTTCGGTGATCTTTAACCTACAATTTAGGAGAATGACTTTTTAAGGTATTTTGGAAAAGTTGGGTGATATTTTTGTCCCAAACCAAAAAAAGTGATTTTTTTAGATACTTATCAATAGTATTTTAGGAATTAACTCTCTTAAAATACTATTGTGAGACGTACCAGCTCAGAAAATAACACCAGTGAAGTAACTTGCTGAACAAATTTCGTGTTGCTATTTATTTCAATTTATAAAGAGCATCAGATCATGTGGTATATTATGAATTTATGTATGAGATAAGATCGATGTCCCCTTCTTAATTTATCCTATAAGATATAGAAAGGGAAATGTTATTGTGAGGTTCGAATTTGCCACCACGTCTCTGATAAATCTATATTATGTCCATTAGACTTCCCTATATATATATATTTTGTAGTAATAATTCATGGTCGAAATTTGTATTTTCCATGACATGATGATTTTCTTCGTCTACGCCAACTGCATTGATGTTGTTCAAAGATAAGGAAAAGAGAAAGAGAAAAATAAAATACGGTTAAAATCACTTTAGAGGTTACGGGACAAATCCCACAGGTTCTGAAAACAGTCATTGTAATAATCTTTGTTAGAAAGTGAGCAAGATGGAAAACCAAAATGAATGAAAACAAAACAAATGTGAAACAAATGGAAGCCACGTCAATGTCAAGTCAATTTTTGAGTTGAAAAAAATAATTAAGCTCCTTAATCTGGCACAAATCCAATGTCTAGAACTGAATAACTCATGGAACACGTCAAACAGTGAATTTGTTTAAGCATAATAACACTAATTGAATGTACTTTAACTACTACTAACCAACCACATATATAGTTGTTGGAATGTGGGAAGAGTCCCACATCGGTGAGAGAAAGGGGGCAAGATGCCCATATAAGCTTTGGACAATCCTCCATCCTTTGAGCTAGCTTTTGGGGTGTGAGTTAGGTCCAAGCTTATGTGCGCGCCCGTGTGTGTGTGGGTGTTCGTGTGATGGGCGTCCGAGTTTGTTGGGCCCGGGTGTGTGGGTCTGGGGCCCGATTTTATCATGGTATCAGAGCCAGGGAAAGACCCTGGCCCCCCTTTGAGCACGTGGTCCACGGGCCACCCATGTGGGTATGGCTGGCCGTGCGGGGGGGTGTTGGAATGTGGGAAGAGTCCCACATCGGTGAGAGAAAGGGGGCAAGATGCCCATATAAGCTTTGGACAATCCTCCATCCTTTGAGCTAGCTTTTGGGGTGTGAGTTAGGTCCAAGCTTATGTGCGCGCCCGTGTGTGTGTGGGTGTTCGTGTGATGGGCGTCCGAGTTTGTTGGGCCCGGGTGTGTGGGTCTGGGGCCCGATTTTATCAATAGTTAATAGAGGTAATTTGCACTTATCTTTGTTTCTCTAAGTTCATTCCCAGCTAAGGTTTGGAACCAAACTTTGACACGCTGTTTACCGTTCAGTGCATCTGATCTCATTTTAGATTTTCAATTTCTTCATGTTTCTCTGCATACCGTAGAAATCAAATTAATCCATGTGAATCCATCGATTTATTTTTTTACTGTATTTTCTAACGCTTTTGCTTCTAAAAGAAAAATTACTTACTACTTAATACTCCCTCCGTCTTACTTTGTTTGTCGTAGTTCGAATTTCGAGGGTCAAACGAGTTTATCTTTGCCGTAATCTTTATATATATCTTTTAAATATTTTGAGTTGTAATTTATTGTGACTTATAGTACTTTTCATATAGTTTTCAAATATGTAAATTTTATTTAAGAAAAGTTAAAGATTTTATATCCTAATCTACGGTCCAATTTAAGAAGTTTGAATCTCGAAACAGTAACTATATATGACAAATAAAATGGGACAGAAGGAGTACATATAAATTCTAATACACATGCTGATTATTGATATCGAAGGTAGTATTACATCTTATGGAAATACACTTATCACATTGCAGTTGCAGGTCCTTGTTGAGCAACTTATTGACCATATGTAAACCAAGAAGCAAATCAATTGACAGCTACCTTGCAAAATACAGGCTCACCTACTAATGACATTCCATTGGAATTTCTTTGTTTTGATGATGGCTTACAATTTATTTTAAAAAAGAAAAGTACAAAGAAGAGATCCATAAGAATAAGACCAATCAACGAAGTATGTTGTACTCAATTTTCCATCTTATTTTGGAAAAATTCGTATGAAGTGCATTGACAACATATAGGAGGTAGGATGGGCAGTTGTTCGGATCTAATATGGATCATACATGGATGGTAGTTGGAATTGACGGCTCTCCCATGTTTCTTTTATCTGAGATCTCTGGAGAACCCCTCATTCTGATTGGTATATCATGAAAAAAGAAAGCCACATGCACCAGGCGCACTGCGCTTTCGCTTACCCAAATGTTGGAGACCAAAAAATTTTGACTTACCGCCGCACCTTGCTTTTCCTTTATTACTATTACGTTCTGCCCTTACATCATAAAATTCAGGGTTAAGCTATAGAACTAGATACGAAAGAGAAAGAGAGGAGAGCAAAAGACTGGACCGTCAACTCCAATGTGATGGGGTAATGCCTTCAAGATCTCCTATACTTAGAGGGGATACTGCCTTATTCCTACTCAATGTAAGGCAGTCTTTCTGGTGTTCGTTTCTCTTTGAATGTAAATAAAAGTCTATCTACAAGCAACGGCATAGCCAGAAATTTATTAAAGGGTATTCAAGATTCAATATATATACTCTATCTCAATTGTATTAAAGGTGTTCAATATTCAATATATGTACGTAAAAAGTAATATTTAACCAACATACACGATATAATTTTTCAGTCAAGGATGTTCAACTGACCACCCTTGGCCCTTACTAGCTACGCCACTATCTGCAAGGCTGCTCTTAAAAGTCTGTTAGGATAAATTCATAAAGGTTGCACTTAAAAGTTCATTAGGGTAAACTAATTAATTAAGGATTTACTGTGATCCTAAAATGAAACTTACACAAAACAAATACAAAACTTTGTTTTTCTCCACGCTTTCTCTTTCTCAAACAACTAAGATTAAAATTAATAATAGGGTTTATGATATGAGTTTATAATATGGTATTTGAGGTTGAACCAATGAAGTATTTTAGCGGCAGTTCAAGATCTATTGCTTCCGCTATAAGAAAATAACAAGTAAGTTCTCAACAACAATATACTCAGTGATATTCCATAAGCGGTCTGAAGAAGGTGAGATGTACCCGATCTTATCCTACCAAGGTGGAGAGCCTATTTCTGATAGACCCCGACTAAAAAAAATTTAGCAAAATGTTTGAACACATGATGGAAATAACATGATAAAAGAGAATAAGCTCTCAAATTTATATTTAAAACATATCTATTTCATAGATCCTGTACATGCTTTCCTTCACGCCCAATATATAATTCTTAGTGAATGATAGTCTATCAATTATCATACAGTGCTATACATGCATTTTGAATTTTGTTTATCTAGAAAATTAAGTGCATTTAAAATTTTCATTTTCTCCAATAGACCCATAAGTCTAATGTTTTGTTGATTGACATAATAGTTTGATGAGCGCGAATACGATCAACTAATGGTCAAAATGAAACAAATAATTCGTCTAACTTTCAAATTTCAAATCGAGAAGATTTTCATTTTCTTCCCGGTATAAAAGGATATTGAATCAATTTTCGTCAAATATGTTTAACTGTATCGAGAATTTATTAAATTATTCATCTTTGTTTATTCTGAAGAATTAAGTGGTAAATTTTTTACTCCTATGGTTTATTTCATACAGAAAACTAAAATAATCTCCGCCTCTCATTGTCATCAAATACTCACACATAAACACGTATCGTACAGATTAATCGGTAGGTTAGTGTATTTAAGATGTAATAATTCCATTAAAAAAAAGATGAAAAGTCTGAATGTTCAGACCTTGCCAGAGGGGAGGGTGTTATAATTAATTATGTCGATAACGTGGAAATTGTTTGGAAACGTGACAGGAAAGTAAAGCCCATAATATCCCAAAAAATAGCTATAAACAGTAGAATACTATGGTATTTAATCATGTACAAGTTAGCCGGCTGACGTGACAAAATTAGATAGGAAGATTGAATCAAAATTATACCTATTTATTATCCAGTATATTTTGGCATATTTTATGAAGACTATTATCCCATCCTCCATCCTCTTGCCCATATGGCTGACTGAAACAATAATGATGAATTAAGTCACTGTTTTTTAAGAAAAAGAAAAAACTTCTTTTCTTCTGTTTTGTCTTATTCAATATGTTTCTTTCTCATTTCCTTGAGGTAGGCTTGACTTTGACTAATAGAAAGAAAGAAATTCAACATATGTTATATGGGCCGACAAAAGCAACTCACTTACTTTAATATTTCTTTGATTGTTATTAAACATTTCACAACTATAAATAAGCTGTGAACAAGGCCAAGGATCCTTCCAACTCTCAAATTGCATAATAATTTTATTCTATTTTTCTCTTGACTTTCTCCTTACCTTCCTACAACTTGGTCTGCTAGACTTCTTCACAAGTGCAGTATTTAACTCTTCTAAATTCATTTAGTGGATATCAGTTGAACAAAAGAGGATATCATCATCATCAATTAAAAGCAATGGAATTCACAAGTTTAGTTGATACTTCCTTGGATCTGAATTGTAGACCTCTTCGACTTCTTGATGAAGTACCGGTATGTGCAGACTCATTTAATTTACAATATTTATCATGCATCAGAATTTGCCAAAGTATATATGTATTGAGATTAATTCCTTGGTTTAATTGAGTTTATTAATCAACTTTCTTTTGCTTTCAGAAACAACAAGTTCCGAGTAATTTTATTGGGCTTGGAAGAGACATGCCATCAGTCAAGGATGAGGTTTGTGAATTCCTTCTCTTTGTTGCTACAAATCATTTACTAATGTCAAGTGCGATCTGATTCTTTTTTATAAGTCAAACACGTGTAAATAGAAAAACTGAACTTTTATAAATAGATACTCCCTCCGTCCCAAATTAGTTGTCGCCTTTAGCTTCTTCACGCCCATTAAGAAAATCATTAAATAGAGTGTGTATTTTACTATGTTACCCATATTTAATGTTTGACTATTAAATTTTGTTGAGAATTTTTTTAATTATTAAGGGTATAGTTGGAAAAGACTAACAATTTTTGTCTTGAAATCCTAAAGTGTCAACTAATTTGGGACACACCATTTTTTCTAAAACGACAACTAATTTGGGACGGAGGGAGTATATCTTTAACACAACTCTTTCCGTTAGAGTAAATGTGAATATATATGGTCGATAGGGTTTACTGAATTTTTGTTTGTGTTGTCTGATCCAGGCAGGTGATTTATTAGAGGAACTAAATCGAGTAAGTGCTGAAAACAAGAAGCTGACAGAGATGCTGACAGTCATGTGCCAAAATTACAATACATTGAGAAATCAACTAATGGAGTGTTTGAGCAAGCAAAATAATGATGATAGTGCTGGATCATCAAGGAAAAGAAAAGCTGAAAGTACCTCAGTACCTAACAATAACAATGAAATCGTGAAACCTGTTCAAGGTCAACAACAATCAGAGAGCAGTTCAAGTGATGAAGACTCTTCTTTAAAGAAACCAAGAGAAGAGCATATTAAAACTAAGACCTCTAGGGTTTATGTGAAAACTGAAGCATCTGATACTACTCTTGTAAGTATGGAAAGTTATTGATCATACGTTTATTTATTTCAGTTGTTTTCAATTGCTAATGAGATAAAGTGACGTTATTGTTTTTCAGATTGTGAAGGATGGATATCAATGGAGGAAATATGGTCAGAAAGTTACAAGAGATAATCCCTCTCCAAGAGCTTACTTCAAGTGTTCTTTTGCTCCTAGCTGCCCCGTCAAAAAGAAGGTAAATAAGAACTCATAGCCTCTACAATTTATTAAGAAAGTGGACGTTGAGTTCAATTCAAACCCAAAAAATCTAGCTCACAAGTGATGTCAGTAATTTTTTGTATGTACATGACTGTTTTTCAATTCTCTCGTGATGCAACTTAAATGTAACTAAGTTACCCCTTCTAGAAGATGGTGGTAAGAAATATCCCAAGTCTTTTTCGGCTGGGAAACAACTAGACAAGTAGGAGTAATTAATTAATTAGCTCGCCAAAAAACCTTCCTTGAAGTTTCTTAATTTGTACAAGTGTATATATATAGAAGCTTATCTACATATTATATGAATTGCAAAAAGTTGGTGGTCCAAAACGTATAAGCGGATTTAAGACGAGTTTTCTGATTTCCCATTATTTTCGAATTCGACTTACGTATACATATATGAAAAAACGAAAATTACAATACAGCTATTTTGAGTCCACTAACTATAGATTTGTCTATGTCCAACTCTAATCTTCTTCTAACAATTACCTATGTGGTGTATTGACAGGTGCAAAGAAGTGTTGATGATCAATCTATTCTAGTAGCAACATATGAAGGAGAACACAACCATCCACATCCTTCTAAAATGGATACTACTACTTCTCCTTCTAGCCGTTTAAACATGAAGAGCACACTTGGTAGTACTACTACTTCAGTGCCATGTTCCACTACTCTTAATAGTCTTACAGAAACCAAAACAGAAGAAAAGAAGGTGAATAGCAGTACAAGTACTAGTACAAATCATAAGCGCAGCAAATTATCATCAGGTGGAGGAGGAAGTGATAATCATCATCAAAATAGACCAGAGTTTCAACAGTTGTTCATAGAACAAATGGCTTCTTCATTGACTAAAGATCCAAGTTTTCAAGCAGCCTTAGCTGCCGCCATTTCGGGAAAATTCTTACTACAAGATAATAATCACACGGCTAAACAATGATGTGTGTGTAGTCATGTCCACGTAGAAATTAAACATATCATTATTATTGATGATAGGTGGATACTTGTTGTTCAATTTTTCTCAAGTTGACTCATTGAAAGGGTCCAGAAAAGACAACCCCCACTACAAGTTGTTTAAAATGTAAATACTGTTATTGTCTTTATGGTGGAAAAGTTACAAGAAATGTTGGGAACACGTGGGAATGGGATCTTGATGGGCTAATTTTCCATGGCAGCCTAAATTGGATAGGTCTCAATTTGCTTTTTGGTCTGGCAAAATCGAGACTTCGGAAGCCTTGATTAGATTTGTTGTTGAATTCAGTGATTTCTGCAATATACTGAGATAAGATTCAAAATTAGATATCTGTTCATTGCTTTTTGCAGAGTATTATTTCCAAGTTGTAATACATCAATAATTACTATAGTTGTGGATATTTTGCAAAAAAGCAAAATAACCACAAGCAGACAAAAATGATTATTCTTATGATCTTGGTATTTTGTTGGATACTACTTGTCCAAATTAATGTTCAGTTGTAATGTAAATGTATGAATCAAACTTTTACTTACACTTATTCTATATTTGTTCGGCTTTACAATCATGCTTGGTTACATTATTCGAAGTCGGCTGTTAAATACTCTCTCTGTCCCAATTTATGTGTCACACTTTCCTTTTTGGTCTGTCCCAAAAAGAATGTCACGTTTCCTTATTTGTCAACTATTTAATGCACTATCTTCATTTTACCCATATTGGGTCCTATTTACTTTAAAAGCCACAAACAACTTTTTGTTTACTACAATCTTTCTCTCTCTTACTTTTTTAAGGGTAAATTTGAACATTCACAAAGTCTAACTTCTATTTCTTAAACTCCGTGTCAAGTCAAACACCGCCACATAAATTGGAAAATAGGGAATAATTGGATTGTGTCGATACGATATTGTTATAACTACCATTGGACAATGACATCTAAACTCAACTTCAATTTGTCTTTTGTCGTTTTCTGGTAATCTCGACAAAAGTCAAAAACTTCAGGCGACGATTGAATTCAATGAGAAGAAAAGACCAGAGGTGAAAGTGAAAGTTCAGAGAAGGGAGGGATAAGTGAGTTAAGAAAGGGTGTTGGGATGATAATTAGGTATGGATCCTCATGATTAAGGGTCACAGTGAGTGAGTAATAATAAATTAAAACAGCCTATTCTATCCCCCTAGTTTCTAAATGTTACCATATTAAAACAGCCTTTCAATATGTTAAACTTGGTAATTACTTCTGGTCGCCTAACGAGAAAGGTAGTATGTAATACAATGTAAGCTGGAGACCATACATACATAACATAAGGGAGGCAAAGGCATTTACCAACCACCAGTCCCTAAGCCAGTCTTTAGTAATCCATGTAATTTGATTTTTCTTTTAAAAAATGTATTTTCTTCACCTGGAAAGCTTGATTTGCATGCAACCGACAGGCTGTAGCTTAAACATGTTCATTTTCCTTATATTTTCTCTACACACACACCATCTCACACATTCTTGTAAAATTATTTTCATTCAACTTTTTCCAAGTAATACCATCTTTTCATTCAGTTTAACTCCAGTTGTTTAAACCCCAGTAGCTTAAAACCGGCCTGCACCGCTCCATTGCCACTCCTAGTAGCTGCAGATAGATTTTAGACTGAGATGTACACAGCAAAGGCAAAATATTCATAGCACAAGTCATTTGTACACAAGCACTTGCCGCCCCTTTCAACTGTATCGCAAGCAAGGGCGCAAAGCCACCGAATCTACATTGTATTAACTACACAGACCTAATGTGACACAACTCATCACTACGTGGATAAGTTGAAGTCATCAATAGCACTTATAAGACCTATTTCAGTCTCATCCTCGAGTTGTGTCACTTCTGTCTTGGCTAGGCCATCATCTTTGCCTTTTTCATCACTTGCAGCTACACAATCATGAAATCTGAAGCAGCTGATGAGGTGGTCATTTGTAATTCCAGCTACTTGCATGAACGAGTACACAACAGTAGGTCCAACTCCTCTGAATCCTCTTTTAACTAGGTCTTTACTTATCCCTTCAGCTTTTGATGTCTTCATTGGCACCTGCCGTGCATATCGGAACTGACTAATTATAGGTTTGTTATTCACAAAACCCCATATGTATTTGTCGAAAGATCCAAGTTCATCGATTATCTGAAAGGATAACAAGCATGACATTAAAGATCATTTTCAGTAACAACTCTCAAAGTAACACTGGTACTAGGCAATCAGGATTTTTATTTTTACTTTTTAGTAGGAGGGATAAGGGATTATAATCCCAAGATTAAATTTGGGATTATATTATCTCATGTTTGGTAGGAAGTACTAGTTAGTTTTAGTCCCAACTTTACACTAAAAAGGTAGGATTAACAATCCCACATGGATGGTGGGATTCTTAATCCCTGGATTATAATCCCGGGATTGTTAATCCGGGGATTAGTCACATTGCTACCAAACGACCCCGTACGTGTGTAAATCTTGTTTCAGAAGAACTAAAAACATCACTATCCAAATTTATACAAAAAAAAAAAATTCATGATTTGACCCTAATACTCTGGACTCCTAAATATTTTGTATTTTGGAAGGTGTATTTTGAGTAAATTTTCGTTTCTCTTTCTCCTTCCAGAAGCTCTTTGTTAATTAATACACTCAACGTATTAAAAACACAACTAATGCCTTATATTGCACAATCACATCATATCTGTAGTTTCTGACTTTAACAGCATATCACATGCAGCTGCCAACTATTTTGGAAATTTTGCACTAGGTTCAGAAACCATCAGTTTCCAGGGAGACAGAATTAGCAACAGTATGACTTTCTGGTCAAGACAGCTGATACAATAAATGCTAACCTATCAACTCAATAACATTGAGTTCTAAACAATTTGTGGCTAAGAAGCACTTTCCCATTGCAATCTTCTTTTATTCCTAATGAAGGTCCAAGAGCCTCGTTTTTATTTTTTGAAAAGTTGAGAACTATCTTGTGAATAATCTAGAACCGACCTTTTGTTTTATGAAGAAAATGACGTTCCAAGAGCCTAAGCACTAGTAAACATCTGAAGTATATATCCTAACCAGTACAACGCTCCCATCTTTACAATTCTCTTCTTCAAAACAGGAAAACTAAAAGAGAGAAAATTAGCACATACCTTAGTGGTTTGGCGTGCATTTTCAATAATTGCCCGCAGCTTTACCTCTGATAAAAGAGTGCTAGCAGGACTTCCTGGTGGTGCTATCTTCTTCTCGTTTAGTTTTGAGACTGCAACTGGGTCGAAATTTTGAAAGACTTCTCTGCATAACAAATAGTACCAGCTTTTGTAAGGCAACCCGATATGAAATATAACCCATGTTCTGGTACTCCAAAGAACTGGTGCAGAGCTTAATGTACCTAAACATATGTCTTTTACTGAGAATTGCTGGCCACGAGAGTTCAGCTAATGCAGTGCATAGACTGAGAAGTTCAAAAAGTTTCCTGCAAATAGCGGTAACGCATACTGAGAAGACCATCACAAGAAATTGCCCTGACATTACAAGCCACAAAAGAATACAAAAATACAATGTGGGAGTACGCACTTGTCATCATGGGCTGGAACTCCCCATTCTTCGTCATGAAAAGCAGCATAGGATGGATCTTTTGGCAAAACAAAAGCAATTAGCTGAGAGAACTTACAAAAAACGTAACATCTACATTATAACAGTAAATCCTGCAGAAGGGATGATGTGAACAAATATGGAAAATATCAAAGCTGTATTAAAAACATAATCCATTAAAAATAATGAACTACCCCAGTCCCAGACTAACTATGAGTAGCAATACGAGTCTCTTATATCCGTTCCGCTCTGTTCAACCCTCAATATGAATAATTTGTATTTTAGGGTAAAATTAGGAGTTTAATAAAAATAAAGATTTTATAAATCTTACACTTACCCATACATGGACATATACTACCAGGATAGGAGTCAACAAAAAAATGAACGCAAGTTGTTTCATGATATATCATTAGATAAAGCAAATTCCAACTCGAGAGCAAGATGGCACAGATTTCTACATGTTTGCCAAAATGGAATATCTCTTTAGACAGACTTAAGTTTTGCACGCACTATGTATTTATTCATCATGAGGTATGGCGCCTAACACTTTGGCTGTTCTGAATCTTATTTGTTTGTCTTCACACCCCAAAAAGGAAAAGATAATCCTCTTAATAGAAAAAGGAAAAATAATCCTACATCATTTTCCCCTCATCAGGTCACAGTTGATAGTGGATTTAAATTCCCTGATTCTGACATGGTTCTTCCTTCTTTTTCTCAATTTTTTTGAGGACGCCATCATATTTCTGCCATCTTTAACCCCAAAAATCTCATCATTAGGAGACAAAGTTACAGAAATTACGCATATTACATTTCATACTAGACTGTAGACTCTAGAACCACTAGAGGAGAAGTGCCAAATCAGAAGACAAAGATACAGCAGGGAGAGCTTCTCCAATGATGGTTTAATAACACTTTGAAATAATTCTGTTGGAGAGCAGGACAGACAAAAGCTACTAAAAGTCATTCAATTCATGGTCAGTCACTTTAATCTCTTGACCTCAAGGACTTGAATCCATCAGTCCTCCAATCATGTTTGGTTTCATATCTATTTTGAGAAGAGAGAGAGCGAGAGAGAGAGAGAGAGAGAGAGAGAGCGAGAGAGAGAGAGAGAGAGAGAGAGAGAGAGAGAGAGAGAAGGGCACAGACTGTTATATGAGATGCTACAGATGTGTTTAGAATGATGCTAATGTAAACATTATACAACCATGCTACAAACATTTAAGCATCCTAAACACACTATACACATATTAACAGGTTAAATAAGAGGAATAAAATAACACACAAACAACATAATTTCACTGTGTCCTCATCACATCATGTCTTCTTTTTTTAGAGTATTACTTGTTCTTTTGTTTTCCTTTTTTTGATAAGTCACCTTCTGTGTTGATATCTCCCAAGAAAATGATCCTTGCCATGCCCCCTTTCACCAAGGTATTGCATTAGTAAAATTACACAGAAATTCAGCAGCAAAAGGAACAATTAAAATGACGAGTTTTACACTGACCATCAACCTGGTGCAGCCTTATTCCATCTAATCAGGGTTGAGATTAGCAATCTAAGCAAATTTTCGTAGAAATTTTCCATGCAGAGATTATGAAACCTAAAACCAAATGGCCAAAAAGAAGAGCTCATAGTGCATGGACCTATTTCAATGCCAGTTCACAAACTAGTTGAAAGTCTTTCCTAATATTTGACACTTCCCCTTGAATTCATTCACAAAAGAGGTGCAATCTCCTTGAACATCTACATAGAATCTCAGCAAACCAGCATGTGTTCATACATGTACTCCAGCCGACATCAGACCTACCAACACACCACTAGCCAGCATCACAGAATGAGCCAAGTGGGGGCACTTAGAGAAGCAGGCATGTCTAGCAAATCATGGCTACAAGATTGCTCGACCTTTACAAGACGATCCTCTTATAATGCCCAAGGAAGTCAAGCTTACAGCTCGAACACTCCATTAGGAGTATGTGACATCTTGAAAAATGCAATGTATTGATAACTTTCCAGTTGATGATGGAGAAGGAAAACATGAACCTTAAGTGATTTCCTTAACAGGCGTATGCTACTAGTTTAGAGTTGGTTTCACCTTCTTCCCATATTAGATCAAGCAGATCTCTATCTCACACTCCTCCCCCCCCCCCCCCCCCTTCTTCCTTTTTCTCCTCCCTTCCAAGCAACACCGAAGACTCAAGAGAAAAGGAAAGTCAGAAAAGGGTATCGAATTAAATTCCAACTTCAGGAACACAAGAAAAGGAGAGTTGGAAAAGTCTCAGTACAACTATCAATTGTGAGTGTATTTGCTCACATTTATTTGAGGGATTATATATATAGTAATTAACTATCAATTAATAACCAGATTGCCGTAACTTAGGGCAACCATTACAGAAATGGCCTCAGTATGCAACTTATCTATTATAGGAAATAGGATTAGGATATAACTAGGGATTCAACTCTCATAAAAGATCAGCTTAGCGTAACATATGTCTAACGTTATCCAATTAATAACCATAACGATATTCAAATTCCATAGAAGGATTAGCAATACAAGATTAAGTGAGGGTACAATAGATGTATGTCTACAACAATCAACAATGAACATCAATCTAGAAGGACAAGCGATCGAGCTGGCATCCAACAACCTAGCCGCATATTACTCTAAAATGTGGTGACTGTTCGAGCCAGCTTGTGCGCACTTCAACGGACAAACTTGACGTTACAATATACCTTCTTAAAAACACAGTTAACTACACAAATTCAGCAACCAAAATGCAACATTAAATAAGGAAACATACCAGTATTTGGTGTTACCCAAGCACACCTTTTCTTAACCACTGAAGCATCACCGGGTGTCGGACTCGGGCTCTCAACTAGACCAACAGGTTTTCCAACTTTCTCAGACTTATCTACTTTAGGGCTACATTGTTTCCTTCGTCCAGGAGTCAATTTCCCCGTAGATGCTCGACTATGAGACGAATCCGAAGAAGCATCCGATGAACACGAGGCGTTAAGTGACAAATTAGGCCTCATTAATAAACTCCTATGGTCCTGTTTTTGTCTCAAAATAGAAGGCACAGTTCCACATTTTTTCGAACCAGCTACCGGTGACTTTACTTGTGGTAATGGATCAGGTCCTTGAAATTTTTTGCCCTTAGACTCATCAGTTTCAGCTAGCTTATTGTTGTTAGTTTTATTAACGGGCTTTTCAATGGGCTTTCGTAATTCAATGGATCTGGTTTTGTTACCTGCCGGGCCGAGTACTGGTCTGACTTCAGAATCAACATTGTTCATCGATTTGACACGTGGACCTCCTGACATTTGAAGCAATTTTACAATTTTGATTTCAACTATGCTAGGGTTGGACTACTGTGAAGGTGCATTGTAATTGTGTGGATTGGGAGGTAGAGAAAAAAAACCCTAGTACAATAGACGAGCTGAAGAAGTAGATTGGGGTGGGGGTTTTGGGGGGGGGGTGGGGGTAAGAGGGGTATTAATGAAAAAATGGTGACTGTCGGATCTAGGAACCAACGGCGACTTGTTTAAGGATGTTTCTAGAAAAAGAGAGATGATATTACACTACGGCTCTTTCTTCATTTCCATTTCAGCCTGATCATCAATAGCAACCACTAATCTTTCGCCACGTAATATACAATTTGTACACTTTTTTCCTTTTTTTTTTCTTTTTCTTTTCTCCTTTTGATTAATTTCTCAATTTACTTTGTTTTTGAACAAAAGTGGGTGTTGTCATTCAAGGAGAAAATGTTTTTTTGGTCACATAATGAACACAAAATTAATGAAGTTTCTAAATATTAGTACTACCTTTTGTTGTAACTTTCAACATAAATGTTAAGTAACTTTTTTATAATACGAGAAATTATGAGACTCCCGACACAGTATAAAATTACTTTAAATACAAGATATTGAAAAAATTTACATCACATTTTCCGTTCTTACCATAGAACCCAAGCTAGGGGCTGGAGATGGGAACTAATAAATGAGTGAAGTATTATGTTCGAGTACTTCTTCATAATAAGATCATAAGAAAGAAAACATAATTAAAAAAAAAGGACTTTGAGCCTTTGATTCATAAAAGAGGCTACTTTAAAGTCAAAAAGGTGAGATAGTACTGTCAAGCTAGTCAGTTAATAAAATAAAAGAAGGCCTAAGACTTATTACTTTTTTCCATTTAAGATCTCTGTCTCTCCCCCTCTATGTAATCTTTTTTCCTTTTGATATCATCACTTTTTTGACTTAGTAGACAATTTAGTGGAGTTCTTTCCTTTTCATGCTCTTATTTTCCTTGATTGTAGCTTAAGCAATCTTTTATAGGAAAACTATTGCTGATTCTCCCTAAGCTAGTACAAAAATAGTATAAATTTGCTAGCACTTGTATTTACTACCAGAAGTAGAAGTCAAGGCAAGAACAAAGCAAAAACATTGGGACCTACTTATCCAACACCATTCACACATTCAAATCCAACGTTGTCTTTTCCTATAGTTTTTTCTGTTAACTGTTTAACAAAATCACTTCATATCCCATAAAAAGTGGCAGAATTTTATGATACACTCAAAATGGCTACTACTAGTCTACTACCTAAGTCCATTTCTCATTTCCTAACTAATCCACCTTCATTTCCAATATCCCATGTCACAAATGTACCTTTCTTGATTAACAATCCATTAAAATCAGCCATAATTCGCGCTAATGCAAAAAAGAAAAATTCATGGATTGACCCTTTTGACTATGGTGATGACCCTGAAATGGAATATGGTTCACTATTTGCTGATGGTAAACAAGATGAAGATCCAAGGCCACCTGATAATCCTGATAACCCTTATGGATTCCTTAAATTTCCAATGGGATACTCTGTGGAAATTGCTTCATTGGGATTGAAAATTAGAGGTGATGTTAGGAGATGTTGTTGTGTGATTGATGGTGGTGTTTATGAGAATTTGCTGTTCTTTCCAACTATTCAGATGATTAAAGATAGGTACCCTGGTGTTCAAGTGGACATTATTGCAACTCCTAGGGGAAAACAGACTTTTGAGCTGAATAAAAATGTGAGGTGGGCTAATGCTTATGATTTGGATGATGATTTTCCTGAACCTGCAGAATACACAGATATGGTTGGAATTCTTAAGGTTTGCCGCCATTCACAATCTGATTTTTTTATGTTTTTTACGATTGAGCTAATTGTAGAAATATATTTTGGTTAGTCGGTGCGTAGAACTTAAACTCATCTCTTGATTATGTTGCTAAGTGACCTCGGTCGTCCTAGTTTAACTGCCTTGTTTATTATATAGAGTTCCCTGGAAAATGCTAGTGCTACGCTCTACATTGAGTGCTCAAAATGTCTATACTGTGGTGAAATTTTGTTATAATTTTTATTATAGGTTTGCAGATAAGTCCACATTTGAGCTTCAAGATTCCTGTGTTATAAATAGAGAATTCACAATCATATCTTTGGCTAAGTAATTTGCTCTAATGCATGATTTATTGCAGAGTAGGTATTATGATATGATCTTATCAACCAAATTGGCAGGGATTGGACATGCAGTATTCTTGTTTATGTCAACTGCACGTGAAAGAGTTAGCTACATTTACCCAAATGTGAATGCTGCAGGAGCAGGATTGTTTCTGTCTGAATGTTTTACAGCAGAGAGCATGAATCTATCTGAAGGCGGATACCATATGTAAGTAGACGTTTTAACAGAAATTTTAATTTTTTGACACATATGAGAGATCATTTCAAAATAAAGAGTTTGAGAATTGAGAAGAAAAACAGTTTAATTGGTGAAGTTTTACTTATGGCATGTTTACAGACAGACTTTTCTAAAATAGGTACCGCCAGATGGTTGATTGGTTGGGCAGACCAGCTCGTAAAGTACCACGACAACCTCTACCCCCACTTAAAGTTTCAATATCAAGAAGGATTAGGGAGGTTGTAGAGACAAAATATAAGAATGCCGGTGTACAGAAAGGAAAATATATTGTGATTCATGGGATAAAATCAGATTCAAAAGCAAATATGCAGTCGAGGGGCGATGCTGATAGCTTGCTTCCAATTGAGATATGGGCTCAGATAGCAGAGGAGATTAGGTATGATGTCAGTGTTTTATCCTAGGACCTAACTGCATGATATTTTACTTCATGCTTAAAAACTGAAGCTGTTCTGCATAATTTGAAACTGCAAAAAGATCAAAAACACATCGCTAGCTTATATGCGTCATGTGCTAAGGTAAGGACTTTTTCATGGACTGGTTAATTGATTTTCATCTTATACCTTGTAGCATTTATGTGCATATATCATGTACCAAGACTTCAATGGAATGGTTATCTCTTGAGTTCTCAAATTAATTATATAATCTTTCATCATATGCTAATGGATCATAAAACTAATCATTTGATCAGGGGAATCAAGCCAGTTTTTGTCATTCCGCATGAAAAAGAAAGAGAAAATGTTGAAGATGCAGTTGGCTATGATGCTAGTATAGTTTTCATAACCACGCCTGGACAGGTTTGTTTTCTCATCCAGTCATGATATCAGTTTATAGTTCAAGAACTATAAACTGAGAAATTGGTGGAACCAGAGTTGTAATGGTCACAATTACTTCATGTTCTAGCAGAGAGTCTAGTCAAATGAAATAGTCTGCTTCTGTTGCATGTCTTGGGACAACTTTAACTATATGCTACTTTCTTTACAAGAAAACAATGCAATATAATAAACTTTAGAAGGAAATGGCAAAGATGAGTAATAGAAACTAATTGTATTCTAAACTTTCTGTCTTAGCTTGCTGCTCTTGTTGATGATTCTGCTGGAGTGATAGCTACAAACACAGCTGCCATACAACTTGCTCATGCGCGTGGAAAGCCAAGGTAACTTCTTTTATTACAAGCTGTAAGCCTGTAACTGAGTGAAACTGGAACTTCAGGTTGGGCAAATTTTTTCATCTTTTGCTGTCTAGTCTTTTATTTTACTATACTACTGTTGAATCTATATTTTGGGGTTCACAACTATGTTTATTTTTGTTTTCGGTGTGCAGTATTGGGCTATTCTGTTCTGAGGATAAAGCCAGAAGTTTTGTTCCCAATGCAGAAGAAAAGAAATGTGCAACTATTTCATCAAAGACTGGAAAATTGGTAGATATCGATGTTGAAGCCGTAAAGAGTGCTGTCCAAATTTTCACCATGCCCCTAGCAATCTCTTCTAAATATTAGTAGTACCTCTTCCCCCCCTCCTCTTCTCTTACATATACGTTCTTCTCATTGTAATTAATAAAAGTGGAAAGATAATTTTTGTTCTTTATTCTCAATCGTGAACCGTTTTATCTATCGATTGATCGAAGTGCTGTCTTGCTAAATTTGGTATAACCTGGAGTTGTTTAAATTACTACAACACCGCGATGTCAAGAACGAGAATTAGTAGTATATGTTTTTCCACACAGTGAACATCATTAGCACTGAGGTCTAACTTAACAGGTAATGATGTGGATAAATAAGATTAAGACATTAAATTTCATGTTTTTGATAAGCCAAACAATTAGCAAGACATTTTTTATATATTCAATATTCTAGGTCCAGATTGTTATGTTCAAAACTATGAATAATAAATGTGTTAAAAAAATTGCTGCTGGCTGGTTTAGATCTCTTCTAAGCTGGTATTTGAAAAACCATAATTAAACAGTACTAGTTCATTTGTCCCTAAGTTGAATGTTACACCATAACCAAGTGAATAATTCTTATGTGTATTGTTTTTAGCTTGATAGTTTGGCTCTTAGAAAATTTCATGCTTTTTTTCCATGTTAAAGTAATAGCACGTTAATATACCACGATAGGATGTACAATTTGGACTACTGTAGTTGTAAAACGAATAATTCCAAAATTCATAATCCTTGTTAAAATAACATGAGAGCAACCCAAATGTTGTTTGCAAATTTTCCATCAACAAAAAGACTGACCTGAAATTGAGGAACTGGACGAATATGAAGAGGGCACAGAAATAAAGGGAAATGAAGTGTAACAACTTGAACAAGTGAGCAGACATTCGAGTACTAACTGACCTCACTAGAACCAATATACTCACCAACTCAGTTAATTCTAATTGCACCGAATATAGTTGAGTAAATTATCAGCAAAGTGGGAGATATATTCAAATAGGACATTGCCAGCACTCCGACACAATTTTAGGCCCTGAAAAAAACATCTTATATTTTTTGTCCCCGTGAAAAAAGTTTCTGGTGATCGCCAGATTTTACTAGCTGTAGAACCTGCCAATCACCAGGAATTTTCAGATAAAAAATGTAATAGTTTCGTTATGGTAGATAAAATTGTAACAGCTTACCTATGGTTAAGGTATAATTTGCACCCCATAGCCACTTTTAAGAGCAGCGATTAAGTTACATCCAGCATTTAGATTGTTTTACATCAATAGCTATAGTTTTTAAATGCAGAAGGTAAACAGAGAATGCCCACTCCAAACTTATTATAAAATACTGAGATATATAGTTATACTCACCATATGAATAACTAGTGTCATATTATCCTGATTTCTGCTTTATAGGTAGCGAGTGAGGATATTTTGTAATTACAACTTTATTAAATGTAAAAGTGCTAATTATTTTATGTGTTCAATCTACCGAGGCCAAGTACAAATGTTCTTCTCTACGTAAAGCTGCCTAGTGTGATGGAGAACATATCATACAAAAAATTTTCACTCGGTGCCCTCCTTAACAACTGGTTGTGGAGATTTGTCCCCGTTTTTAATGTTTTAACAAAATACCTTCCACGTCATTATTTAATTTGTAAAATGATTATTTTGCCCTTACCTAACCTAGGTCACATTGTGCATTTTTTTCCTTTTTTCTTTCCTCATTCCTTTCTTTCTTTCCTCTTTGTGTTCTGCAAATTTAGGGTTCTGGGAAGTGAATGATGGGTAAACTCTTGCCCTTGTTGTTGAACCAGAGCTTAAAGTCTTGGCTATAACCAAGATTTGGAGAGATTTTTTCTGCAAGTTGCCCATTGCACCAGAGCTTAAAATCTTGGCTATAACCAAGACTTGCAAACACTTTCTATGCAAGTTGCCCATTGCACCAGAGCTTAAAATTTAGGCTATGCCAAAAGTTGCAAATACTTTCTCTACAAGTTGCCTATTGCACCACAACATAGAGTCTTAGTTATAGCCAAGACTTATTGAGACTTTCTTTGCAAGTTGCCTATTGCATCAGAGCTTAAAGTTTTGACTATAGCCAAGACTTGCAAAGACTTTCTCTTCAAATTGTCCATTGCACTAAAGCTTAAATTCTTGGACATCGCCAAGACTTGCAGAGACTTCAAAAGATTTTCTACAATTTAATCCAAATGAATGTAAGGCAAAATATTGCAAATAAAATTATATAGAATTTAATGCAAAATTTTAATAAAACCCAATAGGTATTTGAAGGAATCTAACTTTGAATCTTCGTTTCAATAGAGAAATCTATAAAAGTTCCAAGTTTTTAGGGTTAGAGATCGTTTGAATGGAGAAAAGTGAAGGGAGGACAGTGCAGGTCTTTTCATAAGTTCTGAGAAGCATTTCAATCAAGAAAATATTTCATTAAATTAAAGGAAGGTATTTATGTTGAACCATTGTTATTGAGGGCGAATATGAAAACCATCGGTTATGATGTCATAATGCAATTCAACCCATATCATATGGCTGGTTGCTCGCCCGCTTTCCCATCTTTTTTAGGCCTTTTTGCAGAAATATGACACCATAGGCAATAGTTTTCCTTTTTGCCCGCGCTTAATAGGATTTTGCAAAAATGCCTCCATTAAGTTTAATGAAAAAATTCTGGACAGAAACACCACTGTCAATTGCTTGGCATGGGACCAAGACTTGCCCCCTTGAAGTGTTGGAAAAATGCAACACTTGCCAGCACTTGGTTGTAAGTGTTGGTTGTAAAGGCAACAATTGCCCCTTCCAATCTCTTCCTGCATTCTCTCCTTATAACTTGAAGTATTCGCAAGACAACACTTGCCCTTGACCTCTTGCCTAAAACCCAACACTTACAAATTTGTGCCTTGAAGTCTTGGCCCTATGCCAACATAAGAGTATTTTGTAAAACATCGTTAAACGGGGCAACTAGCAAAACAACTCCTTATAAAGGCACCCAATGAAAATTTTTGGCATTTCTCGGGTGAATTATATTATAGAACTATGATATCATAGACAGTGGTTTTCTTATTTGACCGTCGTAACAATGGTTTAGCAAAAATGACTTCTGTTTGGTTTAATATTTCAAATGAAAATACCTTTATGAATTTTATAAAGACGCGTGTATCCCCATCTTCCCTTTCTCTATAAGTACTGCCAGCACTTGCCTTTGCCCCCACTTTTTTAAACAACACTTGTCCTTGAATCTCACATTCTCCTAGATAAGGTGTTGTCTGGGCATCAGTTGCCCTTTCAATCTCTTCCCGTATTCTCCCTAGATAACTTGAAGTGTTGCCTAAGCTTGACCTCTACTTAAGAGGCAGCACTTGTCGATTGGAAAAAAATCGAGGTCATTTTGCTAAAATCATATTAAATGTGGATAAATTTTCAGAACCAGTCAATTTTGGAGGTACCAGCTGAATTTTGTTGTATTTTTTCTTCTTTTTTTGTTTATTTTATTATTATTTTTTTTTTGGTTGTTAGTTTGGTTTTCTTTTTGTCCAACTTCTTTGAAGATCGGAGTGAGAATAAAGAAAAGGAGAGTGCACGGTGAAAATGGAATTTCGCACCCCTAAGATGCCATCTAGGAACTTTACTCATAAGAACCAACTAAATCCTCTTAAAAGTGACAAATATCTTTATTTTGATTACTAATTAACATAAAATATAGAGTTTTTATTTTCCATGGATGAATTTGGGAGTAATCTTACAAAGTTTGGTGTCAGCAGTCACTACTATCATGTATCATCAAGCTAAATATTCTAGTGGAATCAACTTTTAAAAGAAAAGCAGATATGCAGGAAATAAAAGATGAATAAACATCATGAAACACATACCATCAATCAGTATCATCCGTTGGGGCTAAGTAAACCAAAGTAGATTAAAAATAAGACATCATTGAACACGACACATCAATCATTATATATCATCCGTTGGGACTAAGTAAGTAACTATACAATTTTAGGATTAAAAAAAACAAAAATCTTAATTAAAGTGGTTGCAAAAGAAAATAATGGAAAGGTAAGACCATGATTGGGACTCAAATAGGTCAAGTGGCTAACTAAAAGCTTCTTGACCTTTAATTAGTACTCCACTTTTTTAGTGTTCTAGTAGCATTACTGAATGAAAACTCGATTCATTAAGCAAGATACGACAAGGCCAAACGGGAAACATAATTAATTAGTTTCATCCACTTTAGAAAATGAAATCACTCAAAAGTTAATTGAGCCCGACAATTGTTTTATCCAATTAACCACGTATTCTATTTTCCTGCCAAATTGGTGTCACTAGAGCAAATTGATAAATACAAAGAAGGGACGATGGGTTTTAGGTATAGTCACTCAACTTTATCAATTATAGGAGTAAGAACTTCGAAAAATTTCCATATTCATCTACACAACTTCTATATATACTGTAATAACTTCTTTTTTTCATTCAAAGTTAAATACTGTATTTCATTTAAAATATTAGTAGTCGAAATCTTTATGTGGTAAGCTTTTATTTTCTGATGTGGAATTTACAGAATGACAAAATGTTGAAAATTGAAATGGCGGTTAACGTGTCATAATCTGAGATAAAAAACTTAATCTTTCTGCCATTTGCATTTTCCGATCAATTTAATTACACCAGTTTATGTATAAACTTTTCTTCAAAAATTCAACCAAATCATGTATTCCAAAAGCCTTTTAGCCATGGTTATTATCAGTGAGCGATTAGTATTACCATAAAGATGACAATGAGGTCATGGTCCTGGTATCCACACTAAAAAAAACACATAAGTTAAAGCTACAAGTTGCACACTTGCACCTATGACCTAATTAACTCGAACTTTCAGAAAAGAATAAATTAGAAGAAATCGAGATTAAACAAGATCACAATCATATACCACAAGGGCTTTCCAACATATATTCTCCTTGAACATAACAAACTGCGTTGAAAAAGAATATGCTTTGCCGATGAATATCGTTTATTTTACCTTATCATACCACTTCTTTAATTCTTCCTTCAAGTTCTCTTCATTACGTCATGTGTTTCTTCACGTTGTTTAGATTAATGGAGAATCAACATATTATAGACAAATGGTTATTAATTATGAGATACATTCAACTCAGAACATGCTTTTTAGATAAGGTAGAAGCAACTGCATGCATCCTAAAGAAAAGGTGAAATATATGGAACATTGTGTTATATATTAATTATCCTCACATGCATAATGCTCAGGGACGAAGAGTACATTAAGTTATGAGTTTATTGGAATTCAGTAGGTTTTGTTCAAATTTTGTGTAAGCGCTAAAGTATCTTCTATTTATAAAATTGATTTTGAGTCTACTAAATCAAATGGGTTATAAAACTGGAAACTCAACCTCACAAATTAAAGTTCAAATTATCTATCTACCTATATGCATAGTAATTTTTTTTAGAGTCACATTTTGCTTTACTCTAATTCAAATCAAAACCTTAAAATAGTTCCTCATATATACATCTATCCTTGTAACTTAGTTCCCATCCTGGCTACTTTTATTATTACCATTAATTAAAGAGATTTCTTTCCCCTTTTTTCAGCTTATTTTTCATCTTCTGTGAAGGGGTTTAATTAGATGAATCCTTCCACTGAAAAATTACAAGGTTAATTTCACCTGTGGTCACTGAACTATTGTTTCATTACCACAAAGTCACTTTTGTTTCATTTGTTACCCAAAAGTCACTCAACTTTGTTCCGGTCTACAACAAAGTCACTCAAGCTGGATTTTGTTTAAAACTTGCCAGAAAAATGATGTGCCGTCATTAATTAAAAATAATTTTCTCAATTAATTTTTCATCTATTAATCTAATTCTTTAACCCATTATTCTTATTCTACCCAACCCAAACATATTTCACTGCGTCATCGTCGTTCATTAATATTTCATACCGATGTCATTTCTCTTTGCTTCTGTTTCGTATTGACTTAATTAATTAATCAAATTGGGTAATGTTAGGCAAATTGGTTATGCAAAAAGGGAAAATGAGGAACGGGGAATGAATAAAAATGAACGAGCTTAGATCGGTTTGGTTCGATTTTTCATTTACGAAATCAAACTAGTTATGTCGATTTTTTTTAAATTTTAAAACCAAAATAACAGCTCGTTTGGACTGTTGTTATGTATATGGTTTCATAATGTATATATTGTATTGTACTTTATGTTTTGTTGAGTTCAACGTTTTGATAGGTTATATTGTTTGCAGTCGTTTCATGATATAACATACTAGTAAATGAAGAATAAATTTACAATATTGCCAAGAAAATAATAAGATACGGGATAGAGTTACTATAAAAAAGATACTCCATCCGTCCCAATTTATATGGCACCATTTGACCGGGCACGAAATTTAAGAAAATAGAGGTTGACCTTGTTAAGTGTCAATTTTATCCTTGAAAAAAAGTAAGAGAGAGAAGATTTGAGTAATAAAAAAGTTGTTGGTAGGTTTAAAAGTATGTAGGGCCCAACAAGGGTAAAATAGAGATAATGCATTAAATAGTTGTCAAATAAGGAAAGGTGCCACTTATTTTGGGACAAACAAAAATGCAAATGGTGCCACATAAATTGGGACGGAGGGAGTAAGATAAATGGTAATATATTAAGGGGAACAAGAGAGAAAAAGACACGGTAACGATGCGATCACACAAAATCGGTCGTTACATAAAATGGGCTCTTCATCGTTATGTAACGACGGACTAACGATATAATACGATACAATAAAATTTTAAAGTAACAATTAATACAAATATTATTTTATAGTAACAGTACAGTAACAGTACGATACGGTACAGCTGATAACAACCATCCAAACAAGCTGATACCAAACAAAGTCGAATTTTTATTTTTGGTTTTTCTCAGTTTTTTTCTTTCGATTTTTCTGAGTTATTCGATTTTTGCTTGGTACCCCAACGATTATATGGCAGATAATATTTATCAAATTTCAAAATTTTTACTGATAAAATAGTTACTCCCTCCGTCCCAAAAAAACTGTCTGGGTTTGACTGGGCACAGAGTTTAAGAAAAAAATGAAGACTTTTAAATCCTGTGGTGTAAAATGAAAGGTGTGTGTAATGTGGGCCAGTGTCTTTAAATCCTGTGGACCAAAACAAATCTTAGATTTAAAGAGTTGCGATAAAAGGAAAGTGGCACTCATTTTGGGACAAACAAAAAAGGAAAAGTAGACAGTCTTTTTGGGACGGAGGGAGTATTTGTATATCTTCATGTAAGATATGACACTTTAATTTATAAGTCTGTCCTTGCTTTTGATTACTGCCTTAAAAAATAATTGACACACAGATATAAAACCTTAAAAAAATAACGTGTCTGACGATAATACAATAACAATAACAACTCAGTAGGTCTCAGTTGGAAACTAACTGAAGATTACTTCTTTGAAATGTCCTGTTAAACTAGATTGTCCTGTTAATCTTCAGTTAGTTAAAATATATTTCTAATGTGGCTCCCTAGCATAATGTGGCAAAAAAGAAGTAGTGAAGTCCCTGGCATAATGTGGCAGAAAAGTAGTGAAATAATGGGTTAAGGAATTAGATTAATAGATGAAAAATTAATTAAGAAAATAATTTTTAATTAATGATGCCACATCATTTTTCCGGCAAGTTTTAAACAAAATCCGGCTTGAGTGACTTTGTTGTAGACCGAAGCAAAGTTGAGTGACTTTTGGGTAACAAATGAAACAAAAGTGACTTTGTGGTAATGAAACAATAGTTCAGTGACTACCGATGAAATTAACCCAAAAATTACATTATGCAAAAGGGAGTTTTTTTTTTTTTTTTTGCATGGCCTGTTCCTTCGCGTGCTTGAACGTGAATTAAAGATCTAAACTAGATATGGGTATAGCCTTCTATTTCTAGGCTACTTGCCTCACATCACATATGTTTTATCTTGGATATCTAGTGATTAGGGTTACAATTATTATCCAATTAAAAGGAAAGATATCGGTAAACTACCCTAGCTACTAACCCATATTGCTAGGTTCAGCTTTTATTTCATGAGCATGATATCAGATAAATCTTTGTTCCTAAGCTAGGCGGCGGGTTATCATCAATCCGAAGGTTAAGATCAGGCCACATGAAGAAAAAGAATTTTAAATCATAAATGCTAGTGTATGATATTTGGAAAAAGAAAAAGTTGTGCGTTCTTAGCCATCCAACACTTGTCCCCTTTTTCCTCATGTCATCAGCCATTAATATAATTTTTAGCAAAGGGCAAAGCGCAGAATGCAAATGGATTAATTGTATATTGAATATTATGTGATTTTATAGTTACCTAATAATACCCCCTCCACATGTTAGCCAATAAACACCTCTGTTTGGCCACGATTCTCACCAACCCCATCCCCCCCAATTATTGATCCAAGAAACTACTTTATGATCTCCTCAACCAATGGGAAGGTACAACCTCGAGCTAACAAAAACTTTTCATTATTAAGTTAATCATAATTAGTGGTGCCCTTTCCTTTTTCCCGTTGCTTTCTTTCAATTTGGTGTTCCCTTTATTTACCTTTCTTTAATTCCTTTAATATATTTTTCAATGAGACTATGAGAACTTGAAAAATAGAGTTTTAGTTATGTTAGCACTTTTACTTTAGATCTCATGCTTTTTAAGAGTTGTTAAGCCTTTGAAGGGTTATTTGGTTATTGGGATAGGGATTATAATCCCCGAATAAAAATTAAAATTAGATTTATTCCGTGTTTGATTGTAGTATTAGATAAAATGGGATAAAATTTATTCCACGATTATGGACTATCTTATCCATACAGAGAGTGGATAAGTTATCCCAAATTTTAATCCAAAGTTAAAATTTATCTCAAAATCATATTGAATCAAACGACCCCTAAAAGATTCATATCATTGTTTAAGAAAGAAAGAAAATCTGTAGTATATTTTACTTTAGTTTTATATTATCATATTGGTTTGAGATGAGTTATAATAGAGTAAACATATACCTAATACTTACTATTTAATACTCCCTCCGTTCCAAAAAGGTTGTCACTATTTTCTTATTAGTCCGTTCCAAAAAGAATGGCACAATTCTAAATTTGGAAATATTTTTTAGTTGAAACTACTACTTTACCCTTAATGAAATGCTTTATAGCCACATATTTATGTATGACTTATTTTGGACCACAAGTTCCAAAAGTCTTACCACATTTCTTAAACTCCGCTCCAAGTCAAACTATGACAACCATTTTGGAACGGAGGGAGTATATTACAGAAAAGCTTGGTTATTATTGTCGTAGTACTTGAAAAATGGGGGGGACATACTATCAAAGATATGAATAAGAATTTCTTCATAACTACGAATCTTCCTTCCAAAACTTAAGAACTTTTTCGGAAGAAACAGTTCCTCTACTTTCTAATCTTTTTGACTGAATCCATCAGAAGCACGATTAACGACGCAAACAAAATTTTCAGCAGTCTACCGACCAATGCAAATGGTTGTTCTATAATTTCTTTGGTCTAGATGAAAATTTGACTTTAGTATATGGGTGATATTCGCAGCATGCAGACTTCCAGGAAGTGGAACAACATTTATTCGAAAAAGACATACTAAGCTAGTATATATAAAAGTAGGGTACCATATTCATTGCCACCATCATCAAAATACAAGATGACAATCTCATATGGAGCAACAATTATTGGCACACCATCCTCTTAACATTAACAATCACCATCAATTGGATAATCAAATATGGAGTATTAATAGATACATGCACCTCTTTACCTTTAGCCATAGAATATTGCTCCTAAATATAAACTTACAAGAAAATAATTAGGAATTTAGGAATGACTTAATTCAAAAATAAAGTAAGAAGATAGATTTTAAATACAACCGTGAATGTATCTAAACGAGCACTCGTCTCGGTTCAAAAGAAATTTTAAAATAAAAAACTATTTTGAAATTTAAATAATAATTATATGAATTATGAGAATATCTAAACTAAAACTAAATAATTGGAGGAAAATAACAATCGATTCCTAACTGAATAGACGTACCTAGACAGACTATCGTCTAGGTTCGTAGGAACGTTTTCAAGATAAACGCTTTAAAAGGAAGACTTGCACATACTTAAATTCTAAAAGAACTCAAATATGACAAATTAAGAAGTTGAAATGAATTGATTATGTATTTGGCTATTATTTTACTTAAAGGTGCCAAATAAAAAAAAATATATATATATATATATATATATATTAAATGAGTGAACACATAGTAAAATGCACACGTAAAAGCAAATCGAAATGCAAATTAAAGTAATTAAGCATAAATAGCCATAAATAATGCGCAAATAACTATATTTTGACAAATAGCTTAAACGATGCAAAATTATGTAATATAACCACATTTAAGTATTAAATATATAAGTAGATGATACCACACGTACAAATTTACTTATTGTAGTAGATCTATTTTACATTATAAGTGCACACAACATATAACCTATATATGTATAATCAGCCGTTAACGCACGATACTACTCAAGAATTTATTAATAGCAATAAAGAAGAAAAGGTCCTCTAAAACCGGTGATGGTGCCATGTCATCAATTAGCAGGTCCACTTTCTTTATTAGTAACATGAAAGCAGAGTGGTATATATATGAGATGATGGACGATCAAGTTTTAGCTCAACTGAGATATTAGTTTTAACTTATCCACTCTATATATTAATTAAGCTTTTATTATTAATTAGCCGTAGATTAGGCTACGTACCCAAGTAGCTGAATCAATGCCTGATAAGAAAATAGTAGTGGTTATAAGGCAATACGATGAAGAGAGAGACAAGTTGGCTGTCGAAGAATTGGAGGAACAATGCGATTTCGGACAACAAGGGCAACCATCGTTGTTCACTGACCTTATGGGTGACCCTGTTGCCCGTGTTCGCAATCTTCCCTTACATATCATGCTGGTAATTAACTTCTTGATCAGTCTTTGATACTTTTAGTAACTGGACAACTTTCTTTCCTTTGATCAACTCATGACCATTATGTTATAAACTTGTAATGATGATGAACAGGTAGCTGAATACTGTGGAAAAGAAAGAGAAATTGTTGGGATAATTAGAGGTTGTATAAAGACTGTGACAAGAGGAAACAAAGTTTCCAGTATTACTCCATGTCCAGTTTATGTAAAGGTTGCTTATATTCTTGGGCTGCGGGTGTCATCTCAACACAGGTACCATATATATATCGTGCACTAACTAGTACTTCAATTCATTACCATCATTATGTATTTTTCAGAAACCATAGACTTGGAGTTTTTGCAAATGTACCATTTTTTTTTTTCTTCACTCAGACTTCGACAAAAATATTGTTAGATAATTAGAATCAATACTCTAAATCTCGTAACTTAAGAATCCACGCACAATTGCGAAAAGACAAGGCAAAGGATATGCTTTCCAACTATCCAAATTCATCTACGTAAATGATGCTTGTAACAGTATTTTATGAGAAAATTATGTCGTTATCGGAACATATTCTTTAATTTACTCTGTGTGTGTGAATAAGTTCATAATAATAGTATAATTTATATATGGGACAAAGCACCTTTAATTAACTTTACAAATATCTATGGGACGAAGCACCCTTTAATTAACTTTACAAACATCAATAGGAGGCTCCCGAAATGACTAGAACAATGGAAAATTGTCTCCTACTTTTTACCATTTTTAAAACTTTTTAGACTTTATCTATACAAAGTCTTCTAACATGTTTTGCTCATTATTACACCTTTCTAACTTCCCAAATTCAAATGTATATTTATCTTTATCGTCGATTTTTTGTACTTCAGGAGGCTAGGCATTGGAACGAAACTTGTTGAAGAATTAGAACAATGGAGCAAAAAGAATGGAGCAAAATATGCTTATATGGCCACGGACTGCAATAATCAAGCTTCTATCAAGTTATTCACTTCCAAATGCAATTATGTCAAATTTCGTACTCCTTCAGTTTTAGTACAACCCGTTCATGCTCATTACAAGCAACTAGCATCCGACATTGCCATTGTCCGAGTTTCCCCACAACTCTCCGAGTCATATTATCGTCAAATATTTTCAAACTCAGAGTTCTTTCCAAATGATATAAATCTTGTCCTAAACAACAAGCTTAATTTTGGAACTTTCATGGCCGTACCAAAGAAAACCCTTCTAAATTGGGACACCAAAAGTGGACTTTTACCACCTACCTTTGCTATGCTAAGTGTTTGGAATGCCAAAGATGTTTACAAGTTACAAGTGAGAGGCATCTCCCCGTTAATATATGCGTGCTGCCTAGGGACGAGGGTTTTGGACACTTGGATGCCATGGCTAAAGGTGCCTTCTATACCTAATATATTTAAGAGTTTTGGGTTTTATTTGTTGTATGGAATTCACATGGAAGGAAAAGAAGGTCCTGAGCTCATGAAATCACTTTGTGCCTTTGCACATAACATGGGTAGAAATGATAGAGATTGTAGCTTGTTGGTGGCTGAAGTTGGAGTTGATGACCCTGTTAGAGATGCAATCCCACGTTGGAACAAATTTTCATGGGGAGATTTATGGTGCATGAAGAAACTTGAATTGATCAACAATGAATCTTCGGATAATTGGGTGGAACCTCGAGTGTCTTCTTCATCAGTCATTTTCGTTGATCCGCGTGACTTCTAACATTTGCAATATTTGTTGCATGGACTTTCAGATAAGCTCTCCAATTGTATATTCCAAACCCCACCCCCCTTCCCCCCACCCCCAAAAAAAAAAACATGAGAGAGAGACAGGTAATGATTCTATCGAATTTTAACTAACTAAAATGAAGCTTTATTTTCAATTTTCGTCTTATGGTTTTTATAAGTTCTTGATTCACTGTTAATGGGAATATAATCTGGGTTTAAACTTTTGCTGAGAAAAAAATATCATTGCTAAGTTGAGTTACTCAATATCTATACCGCTAAGTTAACAAATACGAGTATCTGAAAGTCGAGGTACACGCAAATCATTCACTATTGTTATTAAAATGAGAATATATATGTACAGTTGATTTAAAGAAATATATGGAATCACTAATGTGTCGCATCCAGGAAAGGTGTGCATGGTCCCCTCCATTTGCATTGTATAAATAATAGTGTGAGGGAGAAAAAGAGACGAGCATTTATAAACCTTTCGGCTGAATGACCTAAACCCAACGGCGCTGGGATTAAAGAACAAAATTATACTCATGTTTATTGAGTGAAAGTGTGAACGAACACCAATTTTTGCGTAACTAAATGAGAGCAAGAATCTAGCCACGCGTTAGCTTTAGAGCTTTGATCACACATATATAATCATGAAAATTCAAAAGCTTAATTAACTCGCAGCTTAATAACTATTGAAGCTAAGCCTTAATTAAAGTTTAGCACTAATTGAGAATCATGAGGACCACGTTGAACTAGCGAATTACATTTAAGTAAACATCCCATTTTGTGGTCCTCGGATGAAATATGTAAGTCTTTTTTTATACTTCCTTTAGTAATTCCAAGTCGTACTTAATTCCTTTAGTAATACGTCTTCATATTTTTAGAATTAGATAAATATTTCATTAATACTGAAACATGCAATTTCGGTCAATGCGATAATTCCCATGACGACTAATTTACTTGTACTTTTTCTTTGAAGATTGTGTTACAATATTACTCCCTCCGTTCCAAAATGGTTGTCATAGTTCGGATTTCGAGAGTCAAACGAGTTCATTTTGACCGTGAATTTAAACATATAATCTTTAAGTTTTTTGTAACGATGTTTATATATTTAGAAACTACATAAAAGATACTATAAGTCACAATAGTTAATAATTCAAAATATGTAAAAGACATATGATAATATTACGGTCAAAGTTAAACTCGTTTGACTCTCGAAATCCGAACTATGACAACCATTTTGGAACGGAGGGAGTATTATTCTCTTGAAGTTTCGAATTTAGTTTTTTATTTTTAGTTGGATTAAATCTTGTCCTCCTAATTAATAAGATCATATATAGCCATTTGATCCTCTCAAAATTATTCGCATTGCCCTAATGTATCTACTGTAGTACAAAAAGAAATTAAAGCTTGTTGCTGAACGAATTAACATCTTGCTTGCAAAATTGAAACTTGACAATATCAGATAAGACAGTAATTTTTTACATGATTCAGACAATTAAAACTTACTTCCACGGCAAAGATGATCCATAATCACCATTCCACATAACATAAAATTCGTACAAAACTATAATAACGTCAACAAATTTACTCTTAGTTAATTAAAATAGCTACAGATCACTACCCGAGAGCTAATAATTGTGGCTCACAAACTCTCTTCCTAAAATTGAACTATATAAGACTACATTGTAAATGCTACTAACTGAGAAAGAGTCAATTTATAAGAATTTATTGTCTTCAGTACAACTGTAACTATGGTAAGTTTCTTGATTGCTTCTAAAATAAGGAAAACAAAGTATAGTAAATGTGTTAGTAAAGAAAAAAGAAAAATCCAAACATAGTAAGAAATGAAGACAGACAACAACGGCATCATATGTGTCAATTAATTAATATCATATGAGGTTGACCATGTGTAATGTTTAGTAAGTACGTGGTGGTATCTTAGGATTTGTATTACACAAACTAAATCAAATCAGATTCGGATAAACATCTTTAACCTAGTGCCTAAAACAAATTATTCCTGATCAATACTCCTTTTCACAGAATCCCAAAAAAAAAAAAAAAAAAAAAAAAAGGGTTCATCTTGGTTGCCTGAGTGCATGCTAAAATGTCTACCCAATTAGCTAGTACTTAGAAGTTACTGTTCGGATTGTGTTGGTATTTGTAGGTGGTTAGATATATTGAAGTTGGAATTGTGTTTGAACATGCATTTTATTTAAATAAAAGTTTGAATTTTACAAACAGTTTTCTTTAAATAATAAATACATAATAAAATTCTAATAAAAAATAAGATAGATAACATGTTATTATAACGTGTAAAGCTAATCTGAGAATATAAAAGAATAGTGCTTATGACTCTTATTTTTATAATAAATGTTATATCCAAGCTTTTTCTTCTTTTCAACCATTCCTATTTTCACGTTAATAACTACGTGGAAAAACAGGTAAAATGAAACCACCGAACGTTGTAGCAACTGTTGTCCAAAAATTCGTTATAACGAATTCTTCAAAAGTTTCATCCCTACTACTTTGGTACACCGGCAAAGTAATTTGTTCCCTTTGTTTCCTCTTCCTTCTCCTAATTTTCACTTTCCTAGTCCCTCCCAAAAAAAGCTATTCTTTGCTAATTGAATCTCAAGCATTTTTTATTCAGTTTGTAATTGAGTTTCTTGAAGATTCAAGTAAGTCCCACTATTAAATTAAGGTTCTTTTTATTTTTTTTCTTATGCCTCTACTTTTTCATGCACAAATCAAGATTATTGTACCATTTGTGTTAACAACATAAACTTTCCATGTAATGGCATTTCATTGAATTTTTAAATATGTTTTGTCATGCATGCATGCATGCATAATTAATTATGGAACTACTTTCTCGTTGTCATTATCTTGCTCTGTGTTTTTTCCTCCTAATATTTCTATTTAAATTATTATATGGTGGAGCAATTGTATTTAATTTACCTCAATTGAAATGCAGTAAGGGTGGTCAATATATACATAAGTATTTGATGTGGCCATATGCCTGATCTTTTGATGAACTCCGCCACGCTCTATGCAAGCGATTTAATACAATGTTTGGTAATTATAAGTCGCAGCTTATTGGAGGACATAGAGAAAAGTTTGTAAGGTATGCCTTTAATTGAAGCTTTTCTTTGTGTATTCGCATATTTCTTCTCTATTCGTTCTTTCTCCGTGGTGTCCTTTTGCAAAGTCAAAATAATTTTTGTTAATAAATTGCCCCCATAATCTTTGTTTGTATCCTGGTTTCATGTATCATTTCATAAATGTTGCAAGTAAGTTTCTGTATTAGGCATATAGTGGATTCTTTATGGCTATTATTGTATATAAACGCATTTTGCAAACTAATACTTTAATTGCTAAGTAGAATGTCGAGCAATGAGCAAGCATAATATTTTTGTGGTCATATACTGATGCATATGCCTGTAAAATGTTGTGGCAAAGCTGGCCTCGACCTATCAAATTCCTGGAATGAACTCTGTCTGCTATATGTTACAAAATGTTCTTGTTGTTTCTTGCAGGTTGGAGGACACTAACTCTGAGTCATCATTTAATTCCGATATGGCTGGAAGGACAAAGTATGGCTTCAATATAGAGGGAATGGCTACTGGTGGGCGTTCAAACAACCCATCTAAGTCATTGAAACTGGGAGTAAAAAGAGGTTCTGAGGGACTAAGGACATTTGGCCGAACGCTGAAATCTGGTGTTACCCGAGCAGTTTTTCCAGAGGATCTCAACGCTGATGGGAAAAAGATATTTGATCCTCAAGACAAGTCTCTGTTGTTCTGGAATAAGCTATTGGTCATATCATGCATTTTGGGAGTATCTATTGATCCTCTATTTCTCTACCTTCCTGTCTTTAAGAGTGAAGGGATGTGTCTCCATATAGATGAAAGTTTAGCAAATGTAGTACTTTTTCTGCGGTCTGCAATTGATTGCTTTTACATTATCCGCATGGTTCTCCAATTTAAAACAGCTTACATCGCTCCCTCTTCCCGTGTTTTTGGGCGAGGGGAGCTTGTAATAGATCACAAAGAAATAGCAAGAAGATATATCCAGCGTTATTTTATCGTGGATCTTCTTTCTGTTCTTCCTTTACCCCAGGTTCATACTATGCCTCTGATTACTCTACAAATCATGAGCACATTCAGCATTCAGCTACATTATGGATCTACTGTTTTCTATTTGGAACTCTCTCTCTCAGAGTTTCACAAACATGTGCAGATAGATAGGCCAATATGCGTATAACCTATTTTAGTGACTGCACCAGCAATATAGTAGGCAAGAAATTGCATATAGCCTAGTTTAGTACTTGCAGCCACAGACCACAGTAGATATATAATATCTATTCTTTTCCATGCACTTTTTGTTTCGTAGTTTGAATGCTAATACCATGTTACTAAATGCATCAAACCAGACCAGCACTCATTGTTTTGTTTACTTATCCAAATCAAGAACAGAAACATCTATGTTTCCTTAAAAGGAAGCTTCAGCTATAGTGTTATCTTTGTTTCTTTCTCCATAAGGTGGTATTTGCTTGATTCATCTTCTAGTGCCTTTTTCTTCTTCAGATTGTGGTATGGAGATATCAAACTGGATCAAAAGGTTCGGATGTATTGGGTACAAAGGAAGCATTAGTCATCATCATCCTCCTTCAATATATTCCTAGATTTTTGCGATTTATACCATTAACTTCGGATTTGAAAAAGACGGCGGGGGTGTTTGCAGAAACTGCTTGGGCTGGTGCTGCATATTATTTGTTGTGGTTTGTGCTGGCTAGTCACGTAAGTAACTTTTCAAGTCTGGTCATTAGTGCATTTCACACTACTTTTTAAGTGCTTTTGCAACATTTTCTCTTCATATTTCCTTCTAGGACAGGAATTACTAGATGTTGCCACTGTTTATTGTGTATTCTTTCGCCTGATAAGGTTCTAAAATCTAAAAGAACTGATCAGTCATTACATACATTAAGTATCTGGTGTCAAGATAAAATGTCACCGTACACCTAAGTTGCTTGGAGACGGCACTTTTGGTGCCGCACCCGTGTCGACACGACACTAGTGTGGGTGTGGGATCTATACCGGATCTGGTCAAATGTTTACTTTGACCATGAGAAACAGTAAAATTCGAGACGAAATACAATTTGATTCCCGAAACCAGAACCAAAGCTAGGATAAATTTTCTCAAATAATGTCTTCCTCCATTACCTCAACAAGTAATCAAAAGGGGAAAGGTTTCTTAAGACCAACAAAAAATATAGGAGAAGATTATACCTATGTTTATTTTTTTATATTTTTAGCCTAATCGCCACACCCGTATCCGTATCAGGATCCATATCCCCGAACCTGTGTTCGAGCCACTTAGCCGTACACATTCTAAAGGAATTATTTTAGTATTTAGTGAAGCTTAGGTTTTTGGTTAGAATGCTTATTAAAAGACCCTTTATAAGTAGTTGATTTTCCACTCTGGTCTTGTCTGGCTCTTGCTCTAGAAAATGAAAATTCTATAATAGCTCTTGGTCCTTTCTAGCTCATTCACCATATGCTCCTCCTTTTCCAGATTTCATAAAACAAATTGCTTCAAGTCTCGGACTGCTTCTCTAGTGTGAATCTTAAGTCTTAGCAGACACTCGGGCCGTCATTTGCGACACTGCATTACATTCTTTGCATCCCTCTTACTCAACACAAGTTTTAGATCACTCCTACCTCTTCCATCTCCACCTCAATTGGATAGACTGGATCCTTGTATTTCATTTTTCTTAGAGTGTTCCTTCGCTATCATTCTAAGCTGAGCTGTTAACCAGAATTTCATCAGTTACTAATACTCCTATTTGCTTATTTGTGGTACTAGGAGAAGGTAAGTTATTTTCAGTTAAATAACCAATACAGAGTCTCAAACATGATGAGAAGGCCATCTTTCAAGAGCCCATAAATATTTAGTCTGCGTTGTTTATGATATGCAGATATTTGCGGCCTTCTGGTATCTGTTAGCTGTCGAACGCAAAGATACATGTTGGACTGAAGCATGTAGCGACAATGAGCAGTGCAATGAAAAATTATCTTTTTTGTATTGTTCACGCGGAGGAGACTTTAATGTTACAGAATGGACAGAACTAAGTACTAGTATTTTTGACGAAAAATGTGCTGACGAGGAAAGCTTTGCGTACGGAATATATGCAAGAGCTGTTACATCTGGCATCCTTGACACTGAGGATTTCGTTGTTAAATATTGTTTTTGTTTGTGGTGGGGCTTACAGAATTTGAGGTAAAACTTAGCCATATGATGTCTCTTATTTTGTTGTTTATTTTCCCTCCTTTCACATTTTGTCTTTGGTTAACATATGCCTGCCTCAAAGATGTTTCGCAATTTCCATGTGAAATTTTTTGTTGCTCCACATTGAAACCCAAATAAACATTCTACTCCTAGTTCAACAGAAGGTAAAATATTTGAAAGTTCTTAAGGTGTCATCAAAGTTTGTTTTCCTAGTCTACTATTCCCATAAGTGGCATAGTATTATGTGCTTCAATTTCAGTTCATGATGATAAATGATTGAATGGCAAGAGGCTTCTGCGATTATGTGCTTTATTGCAGTAGATTTTAATTTGTCTTAGGACGGGGTTTCATCACTGTTATTGAATTCATGACATGCCCGGTAAGTGTGGTGTTCATTAGAGTTAGAAGGTCACCCTTCTAGATAATGCAGATTTATAAGACCTTATGATCTTAACTAGTTTGATATTTCATTTTTTACAGCACGCTTGGCCAGGGGCTTGAAACCAGTACCTATACTCTAGAAAATCTCTTTTCAATAATATTGGCCATTTCCGGACTACTGCTATTTGCTCTTCTTATAGGAAACATGCAGGTACATATTTTACAGAGCCCTTAATGTTTTGTTTCTTTTGGTAACTGTTTTCTTAAGGAGCTTGAACTCTTCTGATTCTTTAGAAGATTTAGAATTGTACCAAGGTTTTTAAATTGTTACTTCTTATATTTTCTTATTTCCTTTTGAGGGTCAAGCTGGCAATATTTTGAACGGGTTTGACAACCACTCTTGCCTAGAAACATCGCATTGAAGGTCAAACACAAATGCATGATTTTCTTGACAGCCTAGTATTGAGAAAAATGACCAAGGAATTCAAAATCGCATAAGCATAATAGGGAATTTATCACACCTTTATCTGAGGTGCTTTTCTTTTAGTTTTGAGTTGGCCTTCAAAAGGACTCGCGGCTTCTGGTTAATATTAGTTCAACAATGATAAAACTTTCTAATATTGCTAAAATTTTAAATGGATATGGCTCTCTCAGTTCTTATTGCTTCATCATTTATACTTATGGCCTATGGGAATACGTGAAGTACCAAAAATATATATACATGTAGTTGTTTTAAACTTAGAAGTGCTGTAGTAAATATGATTAGTATTGTGCTATGCTCATTTGAGATTGCTTACACTATGTTTAGATGAAGAGAGGGAAAGTAAAGAGGGGAAAGAAGAGGACTTACCTTCTCTGATGTTGTTTTATCAGAAGTGGAGGAAATAGTAAAGAAGTTGGTCTTTTCCCCTTTAATATCATTCCTAACTCAGATTGGTTCAAACAATAAAAATGGAGGGACTGCATAACCACCTCGTTACGTCCTAAACAAATGGGAGAATGGCTTCTAACGACCGGTTAACAATATGATTAAGGAGAATGCTTGATTATATCATATATTAAACTTTAGGAACATATAAATTCCTTAAGAAGTACATGCAGTACTTGTAGGGTTAGGAAAATTGTTTTTAAGTTATACATTGTATTTAGTGTTTGAAACTTGTGACAATTTCGTGTGCCCTGCAGACATATCTTCAGTCTCTGACTGTACGGCTTGAGGAGATGAGAGTCAAAAGGCGTGACTCAGAGCAGTGGATGCATCACAGAGTGCTTCCTCCGGAGCTGCGGGAGAGAGTTCGACGTTACGATCAGTACAAATGGGTGGAAACTAGAGGAGTAGATGAAGAGAGTTTGGTGCAAAATCTTCCAAAAGATCTTAGGCGGGATATTAAGCGGCATCTCTGTTTGAATTTGGTCAGAAGGGTAAGTAGTCTTATCTTAACCATCTTTATTTACCACACTATACATTTACAGTTTTGGGCATGATAAACGGAGTAACTATGTGTTGAAACCTTTATGAGAAACTTGCTGTAATTTTGTCAATAACTGATTTGCAGGTGCCCCTGTTTGAGAACATGGACGAGAGGTTGCTTGATGCAATCTGTGAGCGATTGAAACCAAGTTTATGCACAGAAAATACGTACATAGTTAGGGAAGGAGATCCAGTTGGTGAAATGTTGTTTATAATTCGTGGTCGCCTTGAGAGTGTAACAACTGATGGTGGGAGAAGTGGGTTCTTCAATAGAGGTATTCTGAAAGAAAATGACTTCTGTGGAGAGGAGCTGCTAACATGGGCACTGGATCCGAAGTCCGGTTCAAACTTGCCACCATCCACAAGGACTGTCAAGGCTCTAACGGAGGTAGAGGCATTTGCTTTAGAGGCAGAAGAAGTGAAGTACATTACATCTCAGTTCAGGCGATTGCAGAGTAGACAGGTACAGCACACTTTTAGATTTTACTCGCAGCAATGGAGAACTTGGGCTGCTAGCTTTATACAAGCTGCATGGCGTCGCCATATGAGGAGGAAAATTGCAGAACTTCGTCATAATGAAGAATTGGAAGACGATAACTTTAATGAGAACGATGATGGCGAAACAGAGTTGACTCCAATGTTACATAAAGCTCCGGAGCGACCACATTAGCCTCTTGACATTTTTGCTGCTAATTCTATGTCATAGGCTTCAGGAACCGAGTTCTAGATGGTTTATTCCCATGAGGCTTCCTGAACCTAGCTTTAGTGTTCATAATCCAGACAAATACTTGACCAAGGAAACGTTTTGTTTCTTTTTTTCTTTGTGTTTGATCTGATGAGAGAATTAGTTTATGTATTAAATTTTGTCTCCAAAACGGATGATTATAGATATAAAACGTACAGTACTAATTCACAGTAACATCTTTTCTACCATAGCTTCTATGTTGTTGCTAGCCAAAACAACAGAAAGATTTATCTTTTTTAGGAAAGGACAAAAGCAACAGGGTTCAGATTGGATTTTCTAGGACTGAAAAAATTTAAATTCAAATTAGCTCATGATTTACTTTTCTAGTTGCAGAACAATATTCTCCCTGAAGTTGGAAGTTAAAGAAAAAGAAAAGAACACTTTTTTAAAGATCAAATGGAATGTCATCTTTTAGTCAGCCATAAGAAGGAAAAGGCTTGAATTTCAAGTTTATCTTTGTAGCCCATGCATTCAGCATCATTTAGATTAGAGGAATATATCACAAGGTATACAGAAGGGATACAGGTTACCGGACTTCAATAACTTGTCAAGACGACCTTCCAATTGAGGATAACACAAAAAATTATACTTGTAAATAAATAGAATTGGAAAACAGGAACATTACCGGAATTTTTTCTCTTTAGGAGGTGGGGTTTGGGGAGCTCATTCGTTCTCCTCCTAGGGTCTTGAATTATAAGGCTCCATCGCCGTGCTCTTCTTTATAACCACTGTTTTCTTTATACTCGGTTTGCTGCTCAACTATGCCATGCAGAAGATACTTCTAAATCAACATCTTCTTCTTACCATTTGCGGTCTGCAGCAAGCCACAAGACAAATCAGCAGTCGATTTGAATCTCAGTTCCGCTGTTTAGTAGTCTTTTATGAACAAGCAATCAGAAGTGAGTGCTTAAGGAAACTGTAACCTATTATATTAGAATAATGGGGCTTAACATAGATATACACGCAGACTGTTAAAGTAGGAGTAGTAAACTGCCAAGGAGGTGACCTTAAAGCCTCTTCTGAGAAACTCTAAGTGAACTTCTTTTCTCTTTCTGAAGTCCTAGGACTCTCAATACCTCTTCTTTGGTCTGACATAGTGAGTAAGAGCTGCTTCACAACCATATAAGGTTTAAGAAGCTCGAAGCACAAGGAGCATGTGACATAGGCGTATTTACTTGTCCAAGAGTGAAGCGAGTGGCACTCTCTACTACACAAGAAAAAGAACCATCTGTTTGTCTCAGCATCACCTGCCAAGGTCCTGCAAATTTCATTGAAAGCTGTTGTCTGTTGGAGTTCAAAATCAGTATACTTACTCAACATCATAAACACACACTTCTCATGTGACCTGAAATGGAAATGGTGGTGTTATTTCTATTTTATATGCTGCATAATTTACCTAGCGAAACTGGAGTATCTGAATTCCACTGAATGAAGAGTACTTAGCAGCTATAAGCAAGACTAGCAGAGACAATAGTCTCCACTAGGCTTTTACGCTATCAAGTAATACTTGACCAAGTCTTCATCCGATATAGAAAGTGGTAGGGTCAATTCTCACCCTTTTCCTCGGCTAGGAGCTGGTGAACTGTCGGATGCAACCAAGAACCATGCCCAACGCCTCTGAAAATTTTCAAGCCCTTCTTCCGTGCCAAGAAAATACTTTAACATGTATCAGCAGTTTGAACTAGAAAACAGAAATATGAGCCATGAACACTTCAACTCCTGTAAAACGGTTCTAAGTTTCTCTCTGTCTCTGGTCATATAGTAAACAGAGGAAAAAGAATGTTGAACTGGATAGCAGCAGAAACCATTGAGATTCAAACTCATTGCTCTACCATTTGAATTGTGATTTGACCACTAAATTATCTCATGAAGGACGCATTGTGGAAAAGAAAAGGTCACTCAACACATATTTGATGAATCTTAGAGTGAATGCAGAGATGTAAGATAAAAAAGAGAACTTTCTCTATTCCACAATCTTTGTCATGTTTCCCTTTTGGATTGCCAAAATACATTTTCCTCAAAGTAAAAGTTATAATACAACTTAAACACCACACGAAAGTTTGTCAAATAGTTACTTATCCTTGTGGGAGAGGTTCACCAATAATCTTTACAAGAACATGAACCTTGTACAAAATGGTGAAACCTGGTTCTGTCTCTAACAATTAGTTTTCTATTGTAAAGTTTCGATATTAACTTTGCTACATGGTGGCAATCTGCACATATTCTAAGGTTTTTCACTATCCTAATAGTGGATCCAGGTTCAGAATTAATAAGAGCAAATGAGATAGCCAACTTCTCACTGTGCCGATAAAGGGAGTTCTCTTTCTCCTCCTCCCCTATGTCAAGAGAAACCTCTGAAGTATCAGGAACATAGCCTGCAAATTTCAATTGATCAATCACCTCAGCCAACTTTGAATAGATGCTTTTAGATTGAGGATGTGACAGATCCCCAGCGACAAATTCATGGACAATTCCATGCATCTCTATCAGACTACAACCTGGCGTTTTCTTGATTCCTTGATCCGTCATTAATCTTCTTATTTCACGCAAGTTTTCCCATTTTTTGCAAGCTGCATATATATTACACAAGAGGACATAGACAGCCCCATTTCTAGGCTCTAGCTGAAGAAGTTGTTGAGCTGCAATCTCAGCCATTTGAGCATCCTTGTGAATTCTGCAAGCACCAAGAAGAGCTCCCCAAACAATTGAATTTGGTTTCACTGGCATATTCTCTATAACCTCATAAGCTTCCCCCAAGCACCCTGCTCGACCAAGAAGATCGACCAAACAGCCATAATGTGTAACATTGGGTTGAATTCCGTGCTGGGAGGTCATGCTAGCAAAAAACCTTTTCCCTTCCTCTACCATACCCATATGAGTACAAGCACTAAGAACTCCAATATAAGTTACATCATCAGGTGTTTCTGAAGCTCCTAACATCTCAGAAAACATATTTAGAGCTTCTCTCTCATGTCCATTAGTTGCAAGACCTATGATCATAGCCGTCCATGTGAACTTGTCCCTACAAGGCATTTGAGAAAACATTGTCAATGCCTTCTCCACATTCCCACACTTAAAATACATGTCTATGACAGCATTACTCAGATGTATATCAACCTTAATTTTGTGCTTGTCAATGTAAGCTTTGATCCATTCTCCTAGTTCAAGAGCCCCAAGATGTGCACAGGTGGTAAGGATGCTAACCATAGTGAACTCATCTGGCCGTACCTTTGCTGCTTGCATTTCACGGAAGAGCATTAGCACATCTTTGAATCGATTTTCTTTCACATATCCATCGATCATTGCTGTCCAAGAAATGGAATCCCTCTCTGGCATCTGATCAAAATATTTCCGAGCTACATCAACTTGTCCAATGTTCAAGAAACCTTTCACAATGGTGGTCCACGATATAACATCTTTATGCTTCATGCTCTGAAATAGGTCAAGTGCACAATTCATCTTTCCAGATCCCGCATACAGGTCAATTAAAGCATTGTCCAACGCCAAATTAGACTGTACCTTACAGTCCTTGACATATTGATGAACACAGTTGCCAGTATCTAAATCCTTAAGCTGCGATAGAGCTGATGTTACTGAAACAAGAGTCACCACAGTGGGCTGCAATTGTTTCTCCTCCATCGCATAAAAGAGTTTCCTTGACTCCTCGAATTGCCTGGACCTATTGTACCCAGAGATCATAACATTCCAAACAAGTATATCACTTTTAGCACTCAAATCAAATACGCCACGAGCCATATCAACTTGCCCACACAAACAGTACATATGAATCAATGCATGCTGAACAAACTCATTTAACTCAAACCCGAATTTACATATATGAGCATGCATACTTTTCGCCAACGTAGCTGATAATACAGGAGTAAAACCCTTTAACAAGAAGGGGAACGTGTAATTGTCCGGTCGGACATTGCTATTTAACATCTCTCTAAAAATAGACACAGCATTCTTGGGATTATTTCCATTTGAATAGCCCTTGATCATTGTATTCCAAACGAATACTCCTGGCTCATGCATTATGTCAAACACACAACGAGCATATTTCATATCACCCGATTCACAAGTACAACAAAAGGATATAATGTTGGAGCAGAGTATGGGATCAAAAATAAGTCCTTTTTGGATAATTACTGAGTGAATCTGCCTAAGTTGGTTCACAGATTTGCAGTTTTTTACGAGCTCTTGTAGGGATAAATGGACTTCTGAAGACAAGTGAAGATGAGCAAATTGGGAAGCTCGGTTTAAACATAGTGAAGCTATCAAGAAAACTTTTTTGCAGAAAGCCTTATTGGAAGTATAAGATAAGTTTAAGAGTCTGTTAAGTGGGGTCGAGATCAGCATGTGATGCTAATTTTAAGGTTTCATCCACACTATACCATCTAAATTTTGAAGTTGAGTTAGAAAATAAATGAGACCGACTTTTATGTTAACACGAATATAACTTATGTTTGAGAATGAATTGCCTCATTCTGCCATGCCTAACACAACAACTCTTACTCGAGTGTTCGTCAGAATCACCAAATAACTTCCTTCATTGATCTAGTTGAAATTAATTTATTAAGAGCTTACAAGTTATAGAGTACTGATTCGAGAACAATCAGAACAGCAGATTTTTATCAATCACTAGCTTCAGACATATTCCTACTCTTTTCTAAAAAGACTGATGGAAACATTAGTGAAAGAGAGAAATTTTATTAAAAAAAAGTTGGTGAAAGAATATATGAATTTCATTGACCTATAAGCCTTTTTGTGTGCACAAAAATGTTACTATAATCGGTGACCAAAAAGAAAACAAAGAAGAAACTACACGAAAAGATAATACTATCAAATCTAATAATCCATTTTAAACAATCCTGTTGGGATTCCACCAGCCCAAGATTCAGCATTGAGCCAATCCTTTGCGCAACTGATAGCCTCGACAGTAATAGGTCTCAAAGAACTTCGATGAATATCCAACTCTCGCGGTGCAGTGTCAAACACAGAATCTGGAGGAGCAGTGCAGACTGGGATGGATAAAATATCAGATGCCATTTTAGATAGTGTAGGGTACTTGGATTTGTTTAATCTCCACCAACCCAAAACATCAAAATCTTGACAACGAGGCATGAGTTCTTCTTCAAGATACTGATCTAACTCTGTTTTCATATGCTGATTGCTCATAATGTCATGGAGATAGACATCAAAATCTGCAAAGGTATCACCATTAGGAAGGAAGATGTCTTCCTGAGCGAATTCTGATTTTACTATGATATTCTCATTTGCTTCATCCACAAAAGTAGGTGGAGGAAGTGATTGCACGATGTAATCACAAAAGACTTCATGCACTCCCTCATCGACAATCTTGATCCAAGTTTCAGCTTCTTCACCGTAGATCTTATTGAAGGCGAACTCAACTAACTTCATCTTGAACCTAGGATCCATGACAACAGCAACTGCTAAAACCAGGTTGCAATCATTCCAGTACTTGTCAAACTTATCATGCAATGGTTTAGTCAAATTACGTACGAATTGATCCCCGCTTTGGGCTGCTAGTATCAGGTCATAGTGAAGTTTCCACACATCATGAAATAAAACGTTTGCCATTGCGTATGTTGGTGAAGTTAAAATGTTGGCTGCATCAAAGAAACGCTTCAGGTATGAACAGAGAGTTTGAACCTCTTTCCACTCATCCATTGTAGGAGGCACCGTATAATCAGGGTCAGAAGTATCCAAGCAATAAAACACTTCTTTCAGCTCAGAAGCAATCATCAGCATTTGATATGTCGTATCCCATTTTGTTAAGTCATCCACAATCAGCTCCTTGGCACTGGGAACTTGAAGTCGTCTCTTGACCTCAAGAAACTTTTGTTCATGGGAATCTGATGTTTTAACAAACTTAACACTTTGGCGGACCTTCTCAACAATTGCTCTCATGGAATCTAATGCATCCTGTGCAAGATGGCTCAAAACAGAAGCACAACAACTACCAATTATTAGCTGACCATTGAGAATATTTTCGCCCTTGATCGACAAAAGATGTCTCAGGTTTTTTCTGACATTGTCATTTGCAAAGGATTGATTAAGAGTGAGAGTGAATAGCTTCGTCTCTAAACACCAATCTGTCAAACATGCGGCAACAGCATGATTAAAGGCAACATCTGAATCAGGAAAAGGTACCATGATAACATTGAGAAGCCGCCGCCGCAATTTCCAATCACAGTCAACAAAGTATCCTGTTAGGAAGACATAACCTGAGTTCTGATCTGAAGTTCTCAAATCCAATGTCAGGCTAACACGTCCAGGAATTGCACCAATAATGTTTGAAAGGCTTTCTTTTTCTCTCAGGTATATGTTAAAAATGTGCTCTTGAATAGTACTGACACTCACTGAACTAAACAAAGGCTGAATGCTTCGTACAAAATTATTAAATCCCGAGTGTTCAACCATCTCAAGTGGGTAGTCATGCTGAATTATCATTTTTGCGATATCATGGCAGCAACAAGCCTGGTCAAACTGGATACTTGTTGGTCCTGGAGTAGCTCTGTAGCGCCTCTTTGTTTTACCAGTAGCACTAGCAGAACCATTAGTTTGTGCAGCACAGTTATGTGGGGTTAGGTTATTCTTCCCCTGGTTGGTCTGATTCACTGGGCAAATACCCAAGGTAATATGCCGTTTGAGGTGGCTAGTCCCTGATAACTTCTTGCCACTCATATAGGAGAATGTCCTTTTGCACTGCTTACAACAGGCTTTGGTACAGTCTGCATTAACAGGTTGAATTGTGAAATGATCCCAGACTATGGACTTCTTCCGCCTGCGCTTATTCGGTTGTGCCTCTGAATCAGCTAAATCATTATGACTAGTTAGTGCATCCATTCTAAAACTCCCTGCTAGCAAAGCAAACAAAAAATCTATTAAGATACTTTTTCATCAATTCAAATAAGTTCATCAATCAACAAACATATTATTGTATGTTCGAAAATGTATAGATTTGTCAGTGATCCCAAAATACAGATCTCACACAACAAATTAGCTGGCTGATGCATTCTTCATTCAACTAAAACCACCAGTCTGTATATAAAAAAACATATTAGACGCTTCTTGCTTCAGTTTTGTTTTCCATTATTGCTGACATTTACTCTACAATGATACAAGGATAACATATAAACAAAGTAGAAAGTTCACAACCTAATACAGGCATACAAATGTTTTAGCATACATGAATAAATGAAGCAATACTGCTATACAAGCAGGTCTTTCAGGCATGAAAGAGGCAACAGCCTTTCTCAGGCATAAACAAGGCGACAGTTTTTCTCAAGCACAAAGAATAGAACATTACTAAAAATTGATTTCAAGGTGGTGCACTTCAAATTTATCGAACAAGGGTTCCCGACAACACTAACATACTAAAGCTGTTAATCACCATGCATACTCAACGAGGTGCCCAATGATGATCGACAAGATAAAAAGAAAAGCTGAAGCAGGCACATAGGATCTAAAAGCTCTCCAGTCTCCTCCCATCAAATCATACCTCATATTGCCCCTCACCCTATCTAGATTAAACCAGAAAATAGGTAAAAAGAGCCCAGGGATGGGGGTTGGAGGTTCTTTTTGACACTAATCATAAATGGTACAAGGAATTTCACTTTTGGGAATAGAAGCATTAAGGATTATTCCAACGGAAATGCTGGCAATGCAACTAGCGCAGAAGTCAGAACTATAAGTTATCACCAGGTGCATTAAGATTCTTGACAGACTTCTTTTTATTTTTTTTAAGGGAATAGACAGTATTACATTTTATATTGATTTGGTGGTCATTGACTTACTTCCCAGGAATTTGTATGGCGACATCGTACTCCCTAGCGAATAAACTACAAAGTGGGAAAACCAAAAACTGAGACAGAAACCTTTTGCTGACAACAGACTTTCTTAATTCCCAGCCTAGAACCTGCAATCACACGCAAAACACAAGTGAAAAATAAAGGACCTTTTTTTCAGGGTGACACACAGTTCAAAAATGGGTGGACAATGGTCCCACACCTCTACCCTTCTCCTCTTAAACACCTAGTAAGCATACTTCCTTCTTCCTTTTTGCATTCTTTCTACTTCACTCGCTGCTACATACTCTTCTACAACCAATGTCAAACCCCAACGGGATACTTCCCTACAGATTAAAGTAAGCCGCACGTGCCGGGGCTAACCATTCCCCAAATCACATCATGGATACAACAACAACATACCCAGTAATATCCCACAAGTGAGGTCTGGGGAGAGGTGAGATATACGCAGACCTTATCCCCACCAAGGTGGAGAGGCTCTTCCCGAAAATATTTTCAAAAACAAACCAAAATAACATGTTTGAAAACAAACAAGGTAATAAACACCATGATAGCTCAAGTACTCACATAAAACTACAACAACCAGAGCAAACAACTATGTATAAGAGAACCAAACTATGTTAGCTACTGTATCGTCTCTTTCATTTGAAGTTGGACTACATGCACACAGAAAATTCATAAATGCTCTTAACAAGAAATCCAACATAAATGCTCTTAACAAGAAATCCAAAATAAATACAAAAGAGACACCGAAAAGCAATTGTCAAAATCAAACTTTTCCCAATAACATTAACAAGAAATCCAAAACAAAAACAAAAGATGAATTCTAAAACGATCCAAATGTAAAGAAAAATATAAATTTCAATGAACATATAAATAAAGACAGGTAAAGATTACAACTTGTCAAATTCTATAAAACCTAAAAATCGAATAAACAACAAACGCATAAGCAACAACATACCCAATGTAATCCGATGACCGGGGTCTGGGGAGAGTGTGATTACGCAGAACTTACCCCTGCCTTGAGAAAGGTAGAGAGACTGTTTCCGATAAACCCTCGACTCAATGAAAGAACAGACAAACAAAAGTATTAATACCGCAAAACACAAAAAGAAAAACACTTACTTTAGAACAATAACTGATGCTTGCAAAAACCCAATGGTGAAACGAAAAACCCTAGTCCGTACAGCAAGGGTTTAGGGTTTATCGTTAATTATTTTTTTAATGGTAAATTCAAGAAAGTATAGTTGGAGGGAGAAAGGAGAAGAAGATGGGCTCAAAACCCTAATATGGACTTTTTAGGGCTGGCCGCTATTGAGGCCTAATAATGTGTAATGGACTTTTGAGGTTTTAAGGTCCATTATATATACTGTGTCTTTTTATGTAACTTCCCCTTAAAATTCTACGCCGCCTTGTTTCATCCAATCACAACCGTCTAATATTTTTTCCTATTTAGCTATTTTTTTTTTTTGCTTCCTTTTTTTTTATTATTATTATTTTATTGTTTATCTTTGTCATTCCATTTTAAAACATTGCTATTTGAAGACCGTGTATAGTTGCAATTAATTCAATTTTATTAATAAGGCGGGTGTAGTAAAATATATATAAAATTTAATAATTTTTTAGTGGACGTAAAAAGAGTAATATGAATATTTATAATGAGCCGAATAGAGTAATTGAAATTGCACATTGCAAGGGCTATTTAGAAAATGTACTACGTGTTTTCGAGTTCAATAAGAGTTGCAACCATTTGTTTTGCCCTTCCTCACAATTTAGTTCCCCCTATTCCCAAAAAGTAGTAATACTATAAGAGGTTTTAAAAAGGAAAAAAAAAAATTGAGTCAAACTATATGACAAAAACTTTTCAAAAAAGGAAAATATCAAGTAATGAATCTTTGAATTTTTAAACATAATTACTTGTCTAATTTTTAGTGTCTAATTTAATGTAAAATATTCAAGAATGTATGGTCCTGTATAAGAGAAATTATTCAACCAAATCCCATTTTGATATTATGATTAATTATATAGTAAATTCTATTTAACCTCCTAAGGTTAAGGGAAAAATACCCCTTCACTTTTTGGCGATTTAACAAGAGATAATACATGTATAATGAAGATAACACGAACTCATTCCAATATGGTAAGACTTGTAAACAAAGTTGAGAATATCATCATGCAATGTTGTTTCAATATTATTTGATATTGTATGTTTTATCTACAGTTATCGTTTATCTTAAAATTTGTACTTTTACCACCAATCTATATACAATGGAGTTGTGAAAATAATCTCAAACAACATTTGTACACCGGAAGTGATTATTGATAATCTTATGATGTCTCAAAATATTTTTGCAAGTTTAGACATTCATCCATCAATATCTAAACTATAAGGGTTGGCAATAGCATTTTTTTTTTTTATGATGGAGCAATTGAGACATCAAAAAATGAGAAGGTGATGATATCATTGGAGGATATATTTTTGTAAAAGTTCTTATTTTAGACTATACGTCTCCATTAAACTATAAACGGTCATGTTCCACCAACTTTCAAAAGCATAAACAAATTTTAAGTTTTTGCGACCAATGCAAAAGTATCATATTCATGCAATCACATCGTACGGATTTAGTCCAAGCCACCTCTCATAGACATGACAACAGTAGGATGATTTGATCCATATGTTATATACACATGGATTATAGCAGAGATTATTTATTTACTGATTAATAATGAAAATTTATTAATACATGTACTATATGCTTTAGAAGGATACTTTTGTCCTTCAATAGTATATAATCTCTAGTAACACATATTTTCTTGTTTCATATTCTATTCCATATGGAATATTTTCTATGTTATTGCATAATTAACCTGTTCATGTACAAACATATTAGTGTGATTTTTCTTTCATTGCTTGAGTATGTGGATTTTTTTTTGAAAATGAATGGCGATAAGACTCGGATTTAATGGTATAAAGACCACCTCATTAAGCTGTTAGATCACATGTTTAAATGATGATATTGTTATTTGAAGTAGAAATGAAGTAATCAAGAGCCGTTTTGCATCATATCTAAGGGATTCCTCGGTTCGGGCCGAAGAAGCAATGTCACTCCATCATTATCAAACTGACTGCAATTTTTTTCTGTCCGTTAAGATCCCACCAGAGCGCCTTCTACTTCTAATAGGCCATGAACTAGATCAGAATCATTTTCAACGAGTCCATAAGAAGTGATCCCATTTTTTTCATTGGGTCCGGATAAAGACCAAAGGTCTTGAGCGACCGATCCGGCAGAACAACTCAAAAGATAAAAAAGTATCGTTAATCTCTTCATGCTCGTTCCAAGCTCGAAGTACCATTTGTACAAATAAGAATCCCCTTGGTTACATGATTTCTTCTTCATATAGATGGAACATTATTTTTAATCGCTATGACTTCACCTTATCAACTACTACTACATGTCTCAGCTGCTAACCTCTAGATCAAACATTTGATTCGTTCATTTGCTGATTACAAATACCAACCTATATATGTAAGTTTGGAGCAAAAGAAAGAGAATAAACAAATATAGTTACCCAAACCAAAAGAAGAAAATAAAAATAGAAAGAGGACCGTTAGTTGAGCTGAAACAAAAGCTAAATTGGGCAGTTGAACTCCGAAATTGAACCCAATTGCGATGAACATGTACGGTGGTAACTACTCATTTTTGGATTTGGGATTCAATGATTCCTCTTTCATCGAATCCCTATCGCTTTCATCGATCGTTGACGATGACGATGAATTGGTTTCTTCATTGGTTGAAAAAGCTAACAAACTTTTAAGGGGTCCACCTAAGCACCGCCACGACGGTACCTCGCCTCTTCCTTTAGGGATGGATTGGAGTCCTCCACCTCGCCTTTGGGTAAATAATAATAAAATATTTTCGAATTCTTATTTCATTATGACTAGAATCATTATCTATGTTATATTTGATGAGTATTGATGATCAAGTTGCACCTAGTTAGTGTGTTGTGAGTGGGACCGAGTAATTAGTTGAGTATCTTAGAGGTTCCTTGCTATATATGATTATGTTTCCTATGAATGTAATATTAACAGCTTGTTTGGATGGTTGTTACATATCGTTTCATAATGTATTTTGTATCATACTGTATGGTTCTTGTTGTTTCATACTACCACATAATGGCAATATGAAGATTAAGCTATAACATTGCGAAAAAAGTAGGGTATGTGGTACAGTTAGTAGAGTAAGGAGTAATAAGTAAGGGCAAGATGAGAAAAAAAGGTAACGACACCACTGCCCAAAGTTGTATGTTACATAAATTGGCATTTTTTGTCATTTTATAACGACAAATTTAATAATACAATACAATAAAGTTTTAGTAACAATGAAGACAAATATAGTATTTAAAATAACAAAACGATACAATACAATAGGTAAGAACCATCCAAACAAGCTATAAACGAGCTCCTGACTTGGTTCCTTGTAAGTTTCTTGCTACATATGAATATATTATCTGGGAACTAATATTTGTTGTTAAATGAAAAGTTTGCTTGTAGTATCAATATATTTTTGTAGTCTCTTATTGAAAGTTAAACAGTTAGTTGGCACACGTGTGAAAATTGTGATACCCTTGAATTGCATAACCATAGAAGCAGCAAAACTCACCCAAATTTATATTCTATGGAGTGTGATTGACCAGAGACAAAAGGAGCTAATGCTTATTTCTAAAGGGAAGTCGGTTGCCAGGATTTTTGATAAAGATTCCGAGTTATCAAAAAGGAGTAAACAAATAGCTAAAGACACTGTTTCAGCCTAATTGAGGAGTATGTATGTGTGTTATTTCTCTTTGGTTAAGTTTTTGGGCATTGAGACAAAAGTGTGATCCACAAGGTTTTGCAAGAGAAGTGTATGTTAGAATTAAGAAAGGCTTGCTCTTATTGCCAAGAGAAAAGTGAACCAATGTCCATGAATGTAACTTATAGTAATAATGTTTTACTGTTTGTAATCATAAATTACGGTTGTGTTTGTACAAGGGCTTATTCTTGCATTAGATTTTAGTTGACAGTTATTTGACTGAAAAACATGAACATGACACTTAATCTTGATCAATGAAGTGGGTCGAGAACCCTGAGGTCTGAAGTTCAAATCCCAATGGAGGCAGAAATTCTAGGGGCGTTGGTGGACAGTTGTACCCGGTACCTATGTTGGCGGGAGGTAGTAGGTACCCTATGAAATTAGTCGAGGTGCATGCAAGCTGTTATCAAAAAAAAAAAAAAAAAAAAAAAAAATCCTGATTGTCTTTAAAGAATAGTTCAACCTTAAAGTCTTTCGAAAATCATGAACTCCTCGAAATCTGTCAACCTTAAAGTCTTTCAAAAATCATGAACTCCTCGAAATCTGGATAAACCTTTACTAACTTGCTCTGTCGTATTTGAAGATTCCATTGTCAATTTGGCAGTTAATCTGATCAGCAGTTAGTCAAATCTGTTGCTATATTTATGATCCGTGATTAGTTGTGAAGAAAAAAAATCTTGAAAAGATCATCCTAGACATTTAGTTTTGTTACAAGAACTTTCACTGCATGGTCGAATGAAGGCTCCCTTGTTTTACGCAGGATGGACATGATACCATTTGGCCACTTGATTCTCATACAGGATGGAGTTACTGTGCCACTATTCCCTCTTGGACAATCTTGTCACACCCCAGAGGTTCATCTACTGTAGTGGTATTTCCCTATGAACCTTTTGAGTCAGGGTCCTTTTATGCATTGAGCACTGTTAAAGGAATAAGCTATTTTTGCATCCAATAGATTGTTACTTCTGCCGAGGATTGGAGTTTATCTTGAGGATCCTTAGGTGTTTTCTTTTTCTTTTTAATGGTAAAGTCGTACCTGGCCCAATGGGGATTACCTTAGTCTATATCCTATTAGAATGAAAAGAAACTGTCGGATAACTTTAACGACTTATTATTCCTTGCTTGAGATACTGACATTCGCACTGGAACAGTTTTACAGGGTTCAAATTGGTATACAATCACCTGATGGGTTCACAACTACGCGAGAAATATTACGAAGATTTAGTGATTTCTTAAAGCTATCTGCAGAGGTCAGCTAGTTTCTTCCAGTCCTGCATAGTGTAACTTGTAGGATAATATTTCTATCCTCCGAATTTTTTCACATATAGATGACATCTATGGCTTCAGTAAGAACTGGTTGGTTCTTGGATTATATCTCCATACTTTCTAAATGTGGTGTTAGTTGACCCAGACGATCCCTTCATGCTGCAGCTTCACACTCTTATTTTTGCAGCTGAAGAAAGAATTTTCAAAGAAAAAATTGCCCCCCGCTCCTTCGAAGGGGCTTCTGAGGATGCAAAGCAATGAACTTCTCGAAGAAGTTAGTAATATTCCACTTCTCTCGTTCTCCTCTATTACATATAATCACATGAAGGCATCATAAACCTGAAATTATTCTTGAGGAATGTAGTAGTTTGATGGGTCAGTGATGGCTCTTTAGTATGGACTAGAGAACAATGGTCTCTTCTTTCTTCACTACCTTAAATGTCGTCGTAGCCTGCATATATTTTACTCACCTGTATATGTGTTTTTTTTCCTTGTAATGGTTCAGATTTGTTACCTAGCATTAATACGTATTATCTCAGAATGGTTTTGATATGCGTTAAAGTTGGTTTCATCTCAGCATAATATCTCATATAGATGTTGGTAAAGTTAGTTTTATCTCAGTATAATATCTCATATGGATGTTGGTATGTGCATATTTCCCCCAACGTGTTTTCTTAATACTTTCACTAGCCGAGGATCTATCGGAAACAGCCTCTCCACCTTGGTAGGAGTAAGGTCTGCGTACATCTCACCCTCCCCAGACCCCACTTGTGGGATTATATAGGGTACGTTGTTATTGTTGTTGTAGATGTTGGTATGTGCTCAAGTTGGTTTCATCTCAGCGTAGGTGTTTATTGGAGGATTGGATGACGAAAGTATTGTCTGACATTGAGATATCTAGAAGTGCTCCTATAGGGATCTTTCTTGAGCTTGAAGCAGCTGCAAGGTCATGTAGGTGTCTCCTTGCTGCTTGTTGAAAACTTGTGCTTTTTTCCTTGTACTTTCACCAAACACTTGAAAGTTGTGCACAACCAGTTCCTATGATTTATCAAGCAAATCTATGTTGAACTGATGTCATCCTTTTTTTCCCCTTTTATGAACTTTTCAGCATTCTATGAATTGAATCAGAACGTTGTAGATGTGAATTCATCCGCCAGTGCAGTTCCATCTATTCAATTCTCAAATAGTTCAGATGTTTCTTTGATTGCTGGTCCATCATCATTTGCTTCTGATTGCGGCAATGATTCTGCTTATGGGACCCCTGAGCTGGGATCACCAACGGAGGGGGGCAGGTCTGGTGAACCTGATAATGCAGCATTTTACCAGCGTTTCACCCATTTAGGAGATGCAAATTCAGAGGATGCTAGGTTAAAACATGGTGAGTGTAAGCCAGGGAGGGATTCTGAACAAGGGAACCCGCAAAATCATTCAAATGTGCCTTCTACAGGAGATGACAGTGATGTTTCCACCAAGACAGTCATAGATAGTGCTCAAGTAGTATGTAAGGATGATATGAAGGTCTCCAGGAGAGATAATCGTACGGCTATTGGCCACGTTAAACAGACTCATGAAACTGACATTTTTTCAGAAAGAATTTCTGACAGTTCAAATTTCTGGAAGGTTGAATCATTGCGGAACACGTCGCATGACCCTGCAGAAGGTGCTGAACTTTTAAAAGGACTGAATGCACCAGCAAATTCCGATTTACAGTTCCCTGACCACTTACAAGTTGTTATTCAATCGGATGAGCAAAATAAAATGAATAGGATCCTCAGAACTATGCAGCTGAGGCTGGCCACAGCAAAAACTGACATGGAAGATCTCCTGATGAGATTGAATCAAGAGCTTGCTGTACGACAGTACCTTGCCACAAAGGTGCGGTTCTTCGTACAAAATTTGCAATTTAAACATGCAATATTACATTCATCTCTCTGATCCTGTTATCCGAGTTGTCCAAATCATGTAGTAGTATGTAAAATTGTGATCACATTGGATGCTGGAAAGCTCCGAGTACATTGTCATACACCTTAGCAAAATTCTCTTTTGCTTACTGCAGTAATTCATCATGTGATGTCCTTTTGTTTGCCCTTTTCTTATATCGACATTGGAACATGTTGCCCTTATTTTTAGTTAATTCTCGTGAATTTCCAGAAGAATTGGTTCCAACAATGACCCAAAAAAACCAGTCTTCCCAACTCTCGTCTTCAGCCATCCCTCTCTTGTAACATCCTGCCCCCAGCTAAGCTCTTTGATGACAAGCTCCTTTCTGATGCTCATAAATTGTCAGCCCTTACATACACATGTACTTTTTCCTCCTTTCCAGCAATCTTTTCTCATGGTATAGAAAGCTTCATTCAGATATTTCTCAAATAATGTCTGTCTCCCCTCTGCCTCCTCATTCCACCCTAATTATAGGTGGAGAATGGGAAATAGGGTTATGAAGGACTAGGTAATTTTACAGGTATATATTTTAGAAACTATTTTATCACTTAGAAGATTATCGCTCAACTTGTAGATCCAGAATTCTTTTACCAAAGCTTTTTTGTACCCTGAGTGGGAGTTGATATTACGGCTGGACTTTTCTATTTATGATTGGGAGTTATGTTTTTGCTGGACTTCTCTATATTTCGTTATGATAATGATGCTATACTATCTGGGTGGTCTTTGACAGGTCAAAGATTTGGAAATTGAACTTGAATCTCTGAAACAGAGTGGCAAAGAGAACCTGCAGCAGGCAGTTCTAACTGAGAGGGAAAATCTTACTCAAATGCTGTGGGATATGGAGGAACTGAGAAGAAAGTGTGTGGAGATGGAATTGAAGCTGACATCTGAACAGGTCTGCTGTTACTCTCTTCTATTACAGAATGGAATCTTTCTTCTATATATCGGTCAATGAGCAAGTTGTTCTTGAAAATTGTAAAGGCTGACAAGGTTCAAATGGAATCAACTCAAAGATTCATAATACAAGAGAATGAAAGACTGTACAAAGAGATGGATGCTGCTCAACAGCAGATCAATAGCTTGCAGAAACAGTACTTGGAGTCGGAGTCAAAGTCCAAAGCAGATGTCAAACTTTTAGTCAAGGAGATTAAATCTCTAAGAAGTTCCGACACAGAACTCAAGCAAGAGCTCAGCAAATTAGAAAGAGAGAAGGAACAAGTAGAAGTAATCATTTAGTTCTTTATTAACGTATAGTCATTTAAACGCTAGTTCCTTAATAAGCTGGTTGAGTAGAAGTGTAGTTGATATGGGCTTATTCCTGTGTAACGGTGGGGTTGTAAATTTTTCTTCAAACAACTTATCCCTTACTTTAACTTGGACTATGATTCCTTTTTTTCAGATAATTCTACGGGAGGAAAGGCAAAGCAGGGAACATGCTAATGCTGCTAATATTAAGCTGCTGCATGAGTGCGAAATTCTTCGCAGTAGACTTAAGGAATGCAGCGTCAGTTTCCTCCTCGAGGAAGAAAGTAAACTGGTCCTGGATGCATCTTGCCCTTCTGATGCCATCGATATACTGTTAACATCGGATAATCGGATAGGTCTACTTCTTGCTGAGGTGTGTCTCTTTCCTTTGATTGTTTACCTTTTGGGTTATCTTTGGTGGCATTTCCTAAATGCTCTGAATTGTATATAATTTTCTCTCAGAGATACTCTACATCCAATTTATGTTTTACTCAGATGCTTGCAATCCTTCAGGTCTTCACTCTTCAGTAACTTCCAAAAGGAGATAATTAGATATATCACATTTCTCAGCGAAGGAAGCATGAGAAGAATATAAAAAAGAATAAGATCTACCCTAAACAGTATTGGTTTAACAATTGTGTAGGTTATAAACATTTCTTTTGGAGCTTGTGTGGAGTCTGATTATCAATGGAGAATTCTTTGATTGTTTTGAGTTGTTATAGTCCTTATGATTGTGCAAGTGTCTGGGAATCAAGGAACTGCATTAGATAAAGCCGAAAGAAAATAGAGAGCACTACCATGTCCTACGGAAACCAAGAAGTAATCATAGAATATAGATAAGAGTCTTAAAATAAATAATGCAATCATCTCTGACTCGCAAAATTATCTCATGTTACTCTTCTCGAATTATCATCTGTTGCTAGCAGATACAGGAATGACGAGCAGTGGAGTATTTTGATAACTGGTTTATGAGGACAAGATAATTTAATGGTACTATATAATGTGCTAATATTGCCTTTTTGAACTTGACTTACCAAACTTGCAATATGATTGTCTGATATCCAGCCGTATGTGGATGTCCATCAGAAGTGACGACCTATAGTTTCCTAGTATAATGTTATATGTGGGACTTAATCTTGTTATGTTTTGCACTTGTAACTTGCCAATTCATTATGATAATGAAGGGAAGCTACAAGAACATGTTCATTCTCACTTCTTTTTTTTCCAACTTAAACAGGCCCAGCTGCTAGCAGAAGATGTTGAAACTACTATTGCTAATAGAAATCTTGATGGAGGCTATTCAAGGACAGCAGTGGATGAATTGAGGAAACTGCTAGCTGATGTTTATGTTGACAACGCCAAACTGAGAAAACAGATGAACGCCGTCATTCGCTATGCACTCCAAACAGCTAATAGATCCGAGGACAATGAAGAAGAGAGCCCTCCAACAAAGACAGACCTTACCAAGTTTTTAGATGGATAATTTGCAAAATGCAAGACTCTTATAACATGGGCTTGTATATAAGTCGTTCCTTTTTCTTGTACTTATATCAAATGCGCTTGTAAAGTATAAGTGGTCATTGCAATGTTTTGCCCTGCAATAGGAATTTTCTGCTACCCTCGTCAGCTAATACAAGTACGCCCAAGTAAAGGTGAAAGAGCAGCTGGGCTGCACATTATCAATCAATGACGATTGTCATTCAGCTTTTACTGATAACTTACAAGCACAGCCCTAAGCTTTAATAGTAACTAAAAGAGTTGAAACTGCTCGAAAGGATACCTTCATGAGAAAGTATATTTGAAAGATCGCAACTATAAAAGTGGAGCATCAAAATCAAGCAGGTATGGCAAAAGTATACCACATCTCATTCTAAATCAACCAAATACATCTGATTCCAAAAATTCCAAAGATAGCGTCGACCAACAATTGATTATGTAACTTGTCTATGTATTTAATTCAGCAAAATGTACTAGATTGTCATGACATTACTCTGCTCCACCACCAAACATACCCATCATGTCCTTGGCAGAACCCATTTGCTTCATCAAGTTCTGTAAACCACCCATGCCACCTATTTGCTTCAACATCTGAGGAGGAAGGACTTTGCTCATGTTTTGTGCATTCATGTTTCTGGACAAGGCACTCATCTCTCCCTTCTTTGGTATCTTCAGCCCCTTCATCTTGCTGCATATCTTGGCAAGTCGTTTGTATTCTTCTAACATCTCCATCACCTCATGCACTAGGCGGCCAGATCCTCTAGCTATACGCATGATTCGAGATTCAGTCATAAGCTTAGGGTTGGAACTGTCCAATTCTGCATTTATATTACAATTCAAATCAAAAGGTTACACAAACTTGTAAAGGTAAATAAGTAGCTTAAACTGAACACCATTAAAAGTAGCCGCTTGCCTTCATCGGTCATGGAATCCATCATTGTCATATACCGTTTAATTTTTGCCTGACCTTCCTTTTCACTACCTTTTGGCATCATCTCTGAACTAAATCCTGGAAGCATTGAGAAGACCTATACCAAGAAGTAAAAGAAACATCAATTATGTGCAACAAGTCAGGCACATGACTTTGTGAAAAAGAAGAATGAGCCAAAGAGGGAAAACTGGAAAGTGGGGTGGCGGTGGGGGAGGGTATACGAATAGCTGATGAGTTCCAATCCAATTAAACCAATGTTTCATGTGTTATGTTACCTACTTCCAAAAAATAAAATAAAAATAAAAAATTGTAAATTATGAAAAAGAGGTTTTAAGATGCTTGAAAGTCTATATATCGATGTTTCACGAGTAGCATAAAAGTGGTTAAGTAGAAAGTTTCGGTTCAGAATTGTCGTGACCTAAATGAACAAAAGGGAGCTGAAATCAAATCTTTAGAACTCAGAAAACAAGACTGAAATGACTGATTTGCAAAACCAATAAAAATATTCAAGTTGGTTTTGGAAACAAATATCACAATGGTTTTGTTACAAAAGCCAAACCTATTAGTTCTTAGTCTGGCCGTGAATGGTATAACATTCAGAAAACGGTATCCAAATTTCAAAAAAAAAAAAAAAAAAAACGAATAGAGTGAGGGAGAAGGAGAGAGAGTAAGGGAGAAGAAGAGTTGGGGAGATCAGATTAATGTATGAGAGCGGCAAACCTGACCAAGGGGGCCCATTTTAAGCATGTTCTGAAATTGCTCGTACATAATTCTCAAAGTAAAAGTTCCTTCTGATAACTTCTGAAGAAGCTCAGGCTGTTGATCCATTGGCACCACTTCTTGTATCTTGTTCACCAATCCAGACAAGTCACCCATGCCTGGTAGATAGTTCAGGAGAACAAAGTCAATGGCAATGGAAAGAGGAACGTAGGTCCAAGCAAACTTGACAATTTCAACAGAAGAGACACAAACCTAAAAGACGGCTGACAAATGGTTTAACATCAAAAACTTCAAACTCGTCCATGTGTTCCCCAGTCCCAATGAATATGATTGGACTTTTAGTTGCAGCGACACTGTACATGAAAGAGCGAAAGAAAAAATATATCTTTTCTTATCCAAAGAAACAGGTGATAAATTTCATTCACCAAAATGTCTGGAATAAATTTGCCAACTTATAATTTGAGAACATCAATAACAAAATCCTAGTAAAGCCGCCAAGGGGATGACCTTGTGGTTGTGGCATAGGGGAATCTGACTGTTTAAAGTACATAAAGCATTCTGATGATCCCTACGGACGTTCACGCAATGTGATTTTTTCCCAGTGCACCCAGCAAAAAATTTTAGTAGTCTTTTTGAGCAAGAACGCAAAGCATTTTAATTTGTATAGTTACACAACAAAAAAGAAGTAACAAACCGGTGATCCCAAGGTCCAAATCTTAGTTACAACCAGCAAATGTAAAAACCAAATAGTAATGTTGATATTTCACGGCATATGCTTAACATATGTCTTGTAGTTAAATCAGAGTACCCATAACTATCAGAAGAAATTTTTTAAGACAACATACAATACATTAAAAACTTACGCGCTAAGGGCGCCACCTCCTTTTGCATGGCCATCCATCTTAGTAATAATCACGGCTCCAACCGCAACACTTTGTCTAAATGCTTGAGCTTGATCAAAGGCAGCTTGTCCAATGCTACTATCCATAACAAATATCACGAGATCTGGTTTCTGGGGAAAACAATACGATGAGCATCTAATGAAAAGGAAAAATATAGAGCTAAGTAATATATACCGTTGCTTCAGAAACTTGTCGCATCTCTTCAAAAAGAGCTGCTTCTTGCTTGTGGCGCCCACTGGTATCAACAATTATTAAATCGCAATTTTCCTTCTTAAATGTTTCTACACCGTCCACAGCTATTTTCACTGGGTCCGATTCTGTATAGCTGTTGCAGAAACATCGGTTAATTAAAATAAAATGGCCCGAAGTGTAGATTAGAACAGTGATGCAGTTCAAAATGACCTGGTTGCTAATTACAAGCGAGACACACAGCAGTATTCCACTCAAAGCAGGTAAACGGTAAATATTCTTACCTAATAGCAAGATAAGAATGACAGTTCTTTTTCTTTTCCTCCTTTTTGCCCGTTCGGTAGCAAATTTGATTTTAAAGAAAAAGTAGAAAAAGCTTGATATAAAAAGTAGACAATCCTTTGCAAAATTAGGCAAGGCAATCTGATGATCAGAAAATCACAGTGAATTATGAATTTTTGTTGTTCCCTTCTACCATTTAAGCTACCATAGTATAATAGCTAATGGGGCAAAGTCAAACACATTTGCAGATTTTCATAATATTTTAATCAATTTGGATATAAACAGCTAAACGTTTAGAATTAATGTATTTTATAGATTCCTTTCAATGTAATGGAAAAGAATCTACATATGAGAGATGGTGGACTAAGAAGTAGGATGCTGAAGTGTAGTGGATAAACTAATTAGGCAAGACCGAGGCAAGCTGTCAGCTAATCAAATTTAATTTTGTGACATTTCTTAGAAAGGTATCATTCACTTCTCTCCATGCATCAGGCGACGCTTCTCAGACTTCCACTTTCCTTATCTAAATGAACTTTAAAATTAGGAACGGTTATGGCCTATGAGGTTGTTTATTGATTGAATTAACCAACAAAAATGATGAGTTTCAGCTTCTTCTGCCAGGAAGAAGAAAGAAGGAATATTGATCGCCATTAGGTAGTATTATGAGCATCAAACTTATAATGGTGTAGAGATAAGTTAAAAGTTATAGACTCAGAAGAGGACATACCTTCCATAAAAAGGAATTTTAGCTTTTGTAGCATTCTGCTTCAATTGATCGAAAGCGCCGGCTCTGAATGTATCTGCACATACTAGAGCCGGTTTAAAACCCTTCTTCTGGTGGTAATAAGCATATTTTGTACATGTTGTAGTTTTTCCAGACCCTGCATGAAAACACAAAAGAAATAAGGATACTTCTTGTAATTGAAAAAGGAAAAGGCTGTGTGATTTTGCATATAATTATTGCAAACCAAATTATGATTACTAATCACCAAGTTAATGCTACCTCACGTATTAGCTCGCTACAATAACATAAACCTAAACAAATTAAGTCAACTCACCTTGCAAACCAACAAACATTACAACACTAGGTTTCCCTTTTTTTGGTGTAAATGAAGTCTTCCCAGGGTCCAATATCTTGCAGAGCTCATTAAACACAGCCTATACAAATGAAAGAAAATATCTTAACTTAATAGAAGAAGAAGGCGAGCGCAAATAGATGTAAAATGATAAGAAAATGGCAAATCAAGCAAACTCCAACTGGACACAACAAGCAAACTAATTAAGCATCACAAAAATGAACAAAAGAAAGAAAAGAGATATCATGACAGACTGCCTACAAGTTCATTTGCTTATGTTCCTCTCATGTTCGTCAGAAGCAGAATTTAAAAGTGATCGGCACTAGGGGAAGCACAAAGTTAAGATACATATTAATATAAGAAATGCGAGAAGGGTCTATCTGAAGAGAGAAGATACCACTTCAGTCAGTAAGAACCGAAAAAGAAAAAGAAAACAAATCTTCTATAGCTTCTCTATAGACTTCACTTGTTGGATGCAAATAAAGTTTCGATCAGCATCGAAAGATCTTCTAAAACTAATGTCCTGAGAAACAGCAGTGTCTCCGCTTAAGAGACTTGTTTGGTGATAAAATGCAGCCTTTTGAAATTTGTGTTCTAAAGAAAAAAAGCAGCTCGGTGCACAAAGCATCTCGCGTTCACGTAGGGCTCGGAGAACACACGCAGGGTTGGGGAAACAAGCCATAGAAATTTGTTACTCCCTCCGTCCCAAATTAGTTGTCGCCTTTAGCTTTTTCACGCCCATTAAGAAAATCATTAAATAGAGTGTGTGCTTTACTATGTTACCCCTATTTAATATTTGACTATTAAATTTTGTTGAGAATTTTTTTAATTATTAAGGGTATAGTTGGAAAAGACTAACAATTTTTGTCTTGAAATCTTAAAGTGTCAACTAATTTGGGACACGCCATTTTTCATAAAACGACAACTAATTTGGGACGGAGGGAGTATTTTACAAATGTAACATGCTTTTACTTATAGAAAAATGACACTCTTTTTGGGACAGACTAAAAAGGAAATAGTGTCACATAAATTGGTACCGAGGGAGTACTAGATATAAAGTCAAACGTCTCTATAACAATTATTCTCTATAACAACACCTCACTGTAACAACCTAGTAATTTTCTATGGAAGCTATTCCTCTACTATTTGTCGTCAATACTTTTCTTTTCATTTTCATATTAGCTTTTGTTTTAAATGTTTTTCTTGAGCATAGGGTCTATCAGAAACAGCCCGGTAAGTTCTACGTACACCTCTCGGACCCTACTTGTGGGATAACACTGGGTTTATTGTTGTTGTTGTTATGTTACAATAACAGCACCTCGCTATAGCAGCTAAAATCAACGTATAACAAATAGGGCTACGAATATAAACCTGTTGGATGATTCTACGCTTGTTGTGACCGGCAGCTAGATCATCCAGATTAACAATCTTTTTAATATTATTTGACATATCGCGGACCAATTTAAATTGAACATCAGCTTGGAGAAGAGCCCGGGTGATCTCATTGAGGCACTCGTTAAGAACCTTCTCATCAATAATTGTAGCATTGCTCATCTGCTGGAGAGCACGTGAAATGCTCCCGCCTAATTGTGCTAACACCATCTTGAAATTCGATTCAACACAAGCTTCCTAATTGATTTAGGGTTACGGATTTGGGAATGGAAATTTTTTCCGATGATTCAAAAGCTGTTTCGAGATTATCGATTCACCGGCGACGAAGTGTTCGACGGTTTTCTTATAAAGAGATATTCTTTTGGCGAGAAAGAGGACAAAGTGATCTTTTGTTGCTGGGCTCGGGTTTGGAATGCCAACCCAATCCTCTCGTTTTGCGTGGGCCGGTACCTTAAATTACAGAAGAAATGGGTTATTTACAAGAATAGATCTAATAGTCAGTGCTCTTGAAGTTTTAGCCCACTTAAGAAAAGTGCTTGTTATAAGTTGTGTGCAAAATTAGTTTTGTATGTCACACCGACATTTCAATAAGTTAGAGACAGTGCATAAACTTCTGCCTTATATGCAAAAGTTATATGTGTTATTCAATTGTTCACAAGTTATGATGGACATAATTGTTCATACCTCGTTTGATTATACGCGATAACTGCTACCACCAGTATATGTATCGAGTAATTCTATCCATCAATATTTGGACAGATAGAAAGAAATCACCTAGTCTCAACTAGAATTTGAATTTGAAGCTCATATTTCTTGCCCCATTTTATGGACCACTAGGCCACAGTCCACATACGAGTATGCACAAGATAAAATTATACACCTTAAGTGAAAATACATGTTATATCGAAAAATACAATTTAATTTGATCAATAATTAACTAATCGGTATTTTTTATAAAAAAAGTAAGTCAGTCAATACAACAGAATTTCAACCAATAGGTAAAGCATTACAATTTATTGAACTGTCATGAACTCATAGCAAAACTAAAGTTACGAACTTATTACAGCTAGAAATTATGTTCTACGGCAAAAACAATTTTTTTAAACCTGAAATTAGTTTTTAAAGATTTTGTTAAGCGGGTTTAAAGTTCGAGCTAGCCACTCAACCCCGCCCAATTATACACAGGAAAAGGCCATCTGACATCCCCTCTTACCTTGTAATAGTTGCTCCATTTTATGCAGATTTCAGTATTTTCAGAGATGAACACATCATATTTTCCATCATTGAAGTGAGATTATACACTCCCAACACCAACGTGTGTCAACAACTTAGAAACCAAAATATGGATTCTATGAAACTTTTGTCTCTCTTGAAATCACGCGTTAATGTTAATCAATGCAAGCTACTGCACCAAAAAATTGTAATTTTAGGCTTACAAAGCAACATTCTTTTTTGCAAGAATCTAATTAACCTATACATCTCTGTCCAACATTTCCATTCTGCAAAGCAAGTTTTTCAAAATCTTGATAACCCTCTTGATATTACTTTATGGAATGGTCTCATGGCTGCTTATACCAAGAACCATATGTTTAATGAAGCTCTTGAGCTTTTTGAAAATCTGCTTTTGCAATTCCCATATCTTAAACCTGATAGTTACACATTTCCTAGTGTTCTTAAAGCTTGTAGTGGTTTAGGGAGAGTTAAATGTGGTCAAATGGTTCATGCTTATTTGATAAAAAATGGATCTTTATCAGATGTCGTGGTGACAAGTTCACTGATTGGTATGTATGGGAAAGGAAACTTGTTTAGTTCAGTTATGCAGCTGTTTGATGAAATGCCTGAACGAGACGTTGCGTGTTGGAATACGGTGATCTCGTGTTACTATCAAAGTGGGCAGTTTGTTCAAGCGCTTGAGTTTTTTGAGAAGATGAAGGGTTTGGGACATATGCCTAATTCGGTTACCTATACTGCTGCGATCTCATCGTGTGCGAGGCTTTTGGATTTGGAAAGAGGGGAGAGAATTCATCGGGAATTGGTGGATGATTCGTTTCTGTTAGATGGTTTTGTAAGTGCAGCTCTTGTGGACATGTATGGGAAATGTGGCTGCTTAGATAAGGCTAGAGAGATCTTTGAGCAAATCCCTATCAAGAGTTTGGTTTCTTGGAATTCCATGATATCTGGATATAGTTTGAGAGGTGATAGCAAATCATGCATTGAGCTTTTACAAAGGATGAAAGAAGAAAACATGAAACCATCCTCTGTGACTTTAAGCAGCTTATTAATGGCGTGCTCTAAATCTGCTCAGTTGCAGCATGGGAAATTTCTTCATGCATATATAATTCGAAATAACATAGGATCTGATATCTTTCTTAATACTACACTTGTTGACTTATATTTCAAATGTGGCAGAGTTGACATTGCCGAAATAGTCTTTAGTAAGATCGCGAAGAGCAATGTGGAAGCATGGAATGTAATGATCTCTGGATATGTGTCAGCTGGCTGCTACTTGGAGGCTCTAGGCATCTACAATGACATGAAGTTGGCCGGAATAAGACCTGATGCCATTACCTTAACTAGTGCCTTGGTATCTTGTTCACAATTAGCAGCCTTAGAACAGGGCAAGGAGATGCACAAGTTTATTATTGATAATAGGTTCGAATCCAATGGAATTGTTATGAGTTCACTGCTTGATATGTATGCTAAATGTGGTGCAGTGACTGAAGCTTTTGAAGTCATCAATAAGTTTCCTGAGAGAGATCTGGTATCATGGACTACAATGATTGTGGCATATGGGTCTCATGGGCAAGCTTTTGAAGCTTTGAAACTCTTTAATGAAATGCTGAATTCTAATGTAAAACCTGACAGAGTTGCATTCCTTGCAGTAATTTCTGCATGTGCTCATGCAGGATTAGTGGATGAAGGTTGTAATTATTTTAATCTAATGGTCAGTGGCTGTGGCATCCAACCATCAGCTGAAGACTATTCATGTATTATTGACCTTCTTGGACGTGCTGGAAGGTGTCGTGAAGCTTATGCAATTCTACAGAGCAATCCATTTACCAGGGAGGATGTTGAGTTGTTAAGCACATTATTTTCTGCATGCCAGCTGCATGGGGAACTGGATATTGGGGAAGAAATAGCAGAGTTGCTTACTCAAAAGGATGCGAATGATCCATCCACTTGCGTCGTTTTGGCAAAAATGTACGCTTCGCAGAACAAATGGGATGAAGTACGCAAGTTGAGACTGAAGATGAAGGAGCTTGGGCTGAGAAAGAAACCTGGATGTAGTTGGATTGAAGTAGACAAGAGGATTCAAACTTTCTTGGCAGACGATAAATCATTCCCATTAGTGGACAATGTTTATCAATGTCTATCCTTAATAAATAGTGACATGGAAAATTATGAAACTCTATAGTTTTTATAGTGAGGGAGATGAATACTACTCACAGCCAGCTACTTGACCGAACAAAACAAATTATTCAATCGGCTGTTTGTTGCTGGCGGTTAGAGAGAAATTGGGTATTTTTCGCTATAGGAGAAGAAAGTAATACTAGTAATTACTGTTACAATGGCTTCTACAGTTCCAACCAAGTCATTGATTTGCCCACTTGAAATGGGACAAGAATCATCATCAGTACACCAACCACCACCATCGCTGCCTCTCCTCTGGAGAAAGATCTGGAATTGAGCTTGAATCTGTACACAGACTGGCGAAGAGAACCTGCAGCGAGCAGTTCTAACTGAGAGGGGAAATTTTACTCAAATGCTGTGGGATATGGAGAACCTGAGAACAAAGTATGTGGAAATGGATTTGAAGCTGACATCTGAACAGGTCTACTGTCGGTCTCTTTTATTACAACATGGATTCTTTCTTCTACATTCAGACAGTGAGCAAGTTGTTCTTGAAAATTGTAAATGCGGACAAAGTTCAAATGGAATCAACTCAAAGATTCATAATACAAGAGAATGAAAGACTATACGAAGAGTTGGGCGCTGCTCAACAGCAGATAAATAGCTAGCAGAAACACCCTTTGAACTCGGAGGCAAAGTCCAATCAGATGACAAGTATCCTTTCGAAAATGAAAATGTGATTACAATTCATCTTGCTGCATATCTTGACAAGTCGTTTCTATTCTTCCAACATCTCCAACACCTCATGCACTAGACAGCCAGATCGTTTAAACGCATGACCCAAGATTCATTTGTAAGCTTTGGATTTGAACTGGCCAATTCTGCAATGATGTGATCATTTTGAAATCAAAAGGTTACGCTAAATTCTCAATTGGGCAACCTCAAGGATACCTATGAAAGCTGGACCTTATAGAGAGTTGACAAAGCCATCAAAACCATCTGGATTATAATCTCAGCATGCTATGGTATTGGTACTTATGGACGGAGAGGAAGAGGAGGTGTTTTGATGGGATTTCAACTCCTAATCACTCATTAAAGGCTAGGTGTTTAGTCATTTATATAGCTGGTCAAAATTGATTCCAGTAAATAGCCCTGATCAATTTCTGGATTTTGTTAGCTTTTCTCAAAGCTACATCCCGTGCTTTTTGCATCTTATAAAATCTACTCCACCTTTTAAAAAAAAAAATGTTTAGGCAAAACTTTAAAATTAGGTGTCTAAATAGCTTAAATTGAACTGAACTCCATAAAAATGCTCAAATTAGAGTCAAGTGATTAGAAATCCATAAATTGTTGAAAAAGTGGTATTAAGATGCTTGAACATTACTAATACTTGATATATTTAGTACTATATATGATTATTTTCTGTTGAAGAGTTGTAATTGCTTATCAGCATATTTAAATAATCTAATTATCTCCGTTAATAAAGTTGTAAAGAAAAAGAAGAATATGTATTCTCTCTTAGTTTTTTTTTTTTTTTTTAAAAAAATTTAATTTCATAAATATTAATATATAGTAATTCTTAATTTGTCTTATTTCATTTTAATTTTTAATTTTAAATATAGATGAGGCTTATTAGTTGTGCAATTAGCATAAATTGAAAGGTAAAAGAGAAAGAACTTCATTGGATATATGTGGCTGTTGTGTGACAAACTGCCACGTACTTCCTCCCTAATCCACTTTCACTGGAGCTTCATTTGACATTTGTAGAAAATGGAAGCTCCCCCTTTCCCAACAAAATTTCCGACAACATGTTCTACTTCATCCTTAATGTCGTCTCTTCCGCCACCAACAGTTAGCTTCCTCGTTCGAAAATCTGTCCGTTTGACTGCCCGAGCTTCCAATCCCAAAACTGACCAATCAAATCCTAGCACCAACGAACCTGGCCTTCCTTTCCTTCCCCAGGTTTTATGGAAGATTATTTTACATTTACAGCTTGTCTGAATGATTGTTGCATATGTTTCGTATTGTATTGTATTGTACTGTTATTTTCATAACTGCATTTTGGACAATTTTTTCTGACTTTACACGAGTAATGTATTGTATTGTATTTGTGATGAGCAGGAGGATTTGAACTTCTTGGTGAAACTAGGAGCTGGTTCATTCGCGGGAGGAGCTGCGATAAAGTATGCAAGTGTCATTTTCCCAGAGATAACGACCCCAAATATTTCATTAGCTCTGTTTATGATTTCAGCTCCGGTGGTTGTTGCAGTTGTGCTCTTATTTAAGCAAAGCCGTGCAGTTTCAGAAGAGTGACAATGATGATGGTCATTTCTTGGTGAAAATGATCTATTTTAGCTCTAGTAAAAATGTCAAGTGCAGAGTGTACCTTTTTGTAAAAGATTTATCCAAGGGAGTACTGGGATTGTTTTGCTCCATGATATGTAACACCGATAAGTTTATACTCTATAATCATGATTCATATAACACCGATAAGTTTCCATAATGAACTATTAATCATATTATCCTCAAATAGTTAACAAAAACTAGAAGTTCATGCCTTGTGCCAGTGAAAGAACTCTTGTTAAAACTTAACGATGACTTATTTGGGCTTGGACGCCAACTCTTGTACTCTGCACTTGCAACACTCTGTTGATATACTAGAGATGAATGCCTGAGCTTCGTAATACAAAAGCAGTGTACTTGTGACAAATCTGCAAGATTGCAAAGCATTGCGAAGAAAATATAATTCAGTTTCAACATTTGGGAGACCACCAAACGAATTTCAAGTTGCCCTTTCCTGTATTGATGAATGACCCACGACAAATCATTTTTCCATTAAGTGCACAAATATGGAAACAATCCTGAATGCCTTTTCTCAGTTTCTAGTAAATGCTTGTAACATACAAAATTTCATACATAAATTTTAGCTCTTAGAATACAGCTCATGGACTTGCTTGAGGGTGGATAAGAGGTATTGTCAGAATTTACAAGGGCAAGGGACTAGGTTTCCTAAAAGAATACCCACCTAGGGTGGCTGGATTCGATTTCTCGGGCTGAATCAACAAAAAAATTATTCTACGGAATGAAGGGCCACAAGATCCTATAATGGCTGTTCTGAGGCACATAAATTTCAATGCCAATGTTGTATAAGAGAGGACTGTTGAGGTAGTATCCCATTACTGAGGATTACAGATTGTCTCTTAACCATTTTAATGCACCATTCACGACAGACCTGCGATCACAGAACCTTTACTTAGAAGCAAGAAATATTGGCAACAGAAAAAAATTTAATTAAATAACTTAGATTTTCAAAAATACTAAACAAAATGTAGTGAAGATCAATTATTCCAGAATTATGGCGAGCTAATTAGAAGTGTTAGGGTGAAACCAATGGTGCATATTTAATTGGTAAACCAAAGTCCAACATCGACCTAAAATATATACACCTACACAAGTGCAATTGTCTTTCTACCATGGCTCTGTGGATGTATTTCTATTTTCTGGCAAGTTTTGGCACTCTCATACAGTGAAAGCTGCGAAACCACTTAAATGGTTTATGATCATGGAGGCCATCCATGATTTTAGACCGAAAATAGGCAAATTTCTTGGTTTTAAGCATCTTTCAAATGAAGACTAAATTACCAAGAAACAAAAACACTTTCCAAGGAAATTCCTAATTAAAGAGTAAACAGATCAAGAAATTTACCCAGCAAAATCTGTTAACTTCTTCAACGGATCATTTTGATCTTCTGATGACTCATCAGTTTGTGCTGTTGTAGAATCTGATTTTACTGGAGTTTCTGTAGTTTTAGCTGCAAAACAAAGATAGTCAATTTTTATGCCAAAGGACTGGACCGACTGTTAATGAGATATTCATTTTCAACACCCAAGTACCATGGCTTTTGGTTTATTTAATCTAATAACAATTTTCCTACAATCAGACCAACAGGTGTTTCCCTTTTTGGCGAGGAGAAATTCTAACATTTGACACAGCAGTAGACTCAGAACATGTTTTCCCTATTTTCAGAGTGAAAGATATTTACCCTTTCGAGCAGTTGTATAGAGGTTTCTATTTTAAGACCCGAGACCATAGTTCCCAGTCATGAGCTCTAATCCTCGGAGCTACATGTCCCACCCAAACTGCATTGGATCTATTTCTGAGAGCACTCTTACAAAAGGATTTGCTCCCTGAATATTTCTTGGTAAGAAAATGTGAAGGAGCATTTATAGAGTATGGGGTAGAATCAATTGTTTCATTTCTTAATGCCCAAGTAATAATATGTTCTTTTTGTTCTCTGTGTGTTGCATCAGTTTTAACTTCTGGAAGCATCCTACAAATTTCCAGGTCAAAAGGAGATCTTGTGGTTTTTAAGTAACTATCTAAATACCCACATTTCCTGCTGTTGACATTAAAGTAGTCAAAACCTACCACTAAACTCGCAAATGGTTCATTTTCATATTTACCAATCACTTGCACGACAGATGAGCCCAGGTCTAGTTCTGAACAAGATAAGAGGCACTGCCTCTGTCCCAACGTGACGTACTTAATTTCTGAATGACACCTTTCTAAATTAAGAAACAATTTACCTTCAATGTTCCTACTTTACCCTAATGAGATGATTTATAGCCACGAATATTTATGACATACTTTAGCACAAGTTTCAAAAGTCTATCTTTCTTAAACCATGTGCCTAGAAACACCATCACATAAAATGGGATGAAGGGAGTAGCATTTTATTTGGAAGGGTACATGCAATACCATCAGCCGAACAAGTGGCAGATCATTCCCTTCTACTCTCTGGACCTCATCGTGTTTCGTTAAAATCACAACCCAGTATTCATGATCCCTACCATTCATCATTCATGTATACAGAAATGAAAATATGATGAATCAGAACGTAACCATATACCAGTTTGCTGAACCATTGGGCGAGTTTTTGTACGAGGGCTTGATCCCTTATTTAGAGAAGCAAGTTCTTCAAGCAATTCACGCTCCTTCACGCTGCAAAATAAAGAACCATAAATGAAGTTTCAATTTGCATAGACAGAAGCAATTACGAGAGCACTTGCTTACAAGCCCTAAATTCTTGTGTAACAAGATCAATCTGTATTATATGTGAAAAGCCTTATTACCTATTAGAATTTTCAAGAAACTTTTTCTGTAGACCACAGGAAATAGTTTGTTCTATAGGCATTTGTATGCAGAGGATACAAAGCAAAATTAGATGGTGATACTGATGAGTTTAGGTACATTGCTTTGTCACCAGTAGCCTTAGTAGCAATTCCCTTTTCTTTTAAAAAGGAAAAAAAAACAATTCCCTGTCTTTTTCCTTTTTAACTTCAGGAACCAGGACATATGACCACTATACTGGCTGACAACCAATCAATAAGAGTGACTCACATGCATAATTAATTCATCATCTACAACTTAATACTTGCGCACCTGATGCGTTTTGGTATGCTAACTTTAATCGTGAACAAGTGATCACCACGTATTGATGGCTTATTCAGCTTAGGAGCACCTTTCCTTGCCAAGACAAGCACATCCCCAGGTTGAGTGCCTGGAGGAATCTGGAGATCCATAATCCCTTCCACAGTTTTAACCTGATGAAAATATCAGAGAGAAGCAAAAGCACTCAGAAATATGATACAAATAAAGGCAATTGAAGGAAGAAAAATGGGGTCGCCTTGTACAGATGCCAGGTCTTTTGGTTAAATCTCAAAACTCACAAGAATTCTTTCTCTCACACCTTTTTCCCCCTCTTTCACCGAGGAAGAAAGACTAATCTTCCAAGTGGACAGACATAGAATGCAGAAGATTCTCGTCATATGGCACAAGCAATGGAATATATTACTATCACGCATTTGTTGCGTGAAGAAGTTTAAAAGGTTGGGGAGCTTCCGGAGTCTAACATTCATTTTAGTCTCATTTTCAGCTAGATGTATATAGCTCTTATAGGGATCCCCTGGTTTTTTTTTAAACTATTACAATGTATGACCATCTCATCTAAAAGTTTAAGTTGCTAGAGAGAACAAACTTTTATTTACTTAGACTATGCCTTCAATACACTCCCTCACGGGCGGATCCGATTCTTTTTATGGGCCAAGCGCGTGAAAATTCTTTTTTATAAAGTGTCGTGGTGAGATTTGAACCTAGAAGAGTAGTTGTCCTGCTCCAATATTATGTTAAAGTGTGTGACCATATCATCTAAAAGCTTTAAGTATTAGAGAGATCACACTTTAATTTACTTAATTATACCTTATCCCGAAAAAAAAAAAAAAAAAACTTAATTATATTTCAACAATGATGATAATGACCGGATGTTGTATAAGGTATACCATCTTGGTACATTTTTAATAAGCTACTTTACCTTATTACAGAAAAACTATGTTACTCAGACTCTTTCACTTTTGGCGCCGCACCCGTGTCGGATCCGTACCCGTGTGGGTGTGGGATCCGTACCCGATGGTCAACTGATTTTGGGTATTTTGACCAAAATCAACGGAGAAATTCTGGACAGATTCAATGATTTTTTTAATTCTACCCGTGTCGGATCCGTACCCGTGTAGGGAGAAATTGAAGGAAATAGAATACCTTGTATTATTGTATATAGAAATTTCTATGTCCTGATCAATATTTTTTCCTCAAGTTTTCCACATAATATCTCATAATTTAGGTTTTATAACTCTACTTTTAGATTATTGAATTTTTTAGATGTATCCCCACACCCGTATCCATAACTGGATCTGTATCCCCGAATCTTAAAATATAGATCATGAAGGATCCGCACCCATATCGGACACCCGCACCCGAGTCCGAGTAACTTAGGAAAAAATCATATCATCAACAATACCCGAGAAGTCCCGGGTCAGTAGAGGTCAATTCAAAACTTGACCGATAGTGAACACGCCCTCCACTTAAATAGCAAGCTTTTGTTTGTGGCAACTGGCATAGTTCGTGCCCGTGACATGCACCTAACCCACACGTCACAAGATGGCTCTTACCATAAAGCAAAACCCTTTGGCATAGGAACCCCCTGATCTAATAGGGGGAATTTCTTGGAAGATGCTCTTTTAATAGGACCAAGCACCAATTTCTATGAGAACCAACTTTCTATTTTCCTGACTAAAAACATATAAAACTAGGCCTTAAAAGATACTTCCACACGTGCTTTATCTTGAGAGCGGCATAACCCTATATTTTTGAGATACCTCTAATAATGCTATAACTTAGGGGCACACGGACTACACGGCATCACTGCCTTTTTCTTTTTCCTACTTTGAATGGCACGGGCATGACTATCTTATGTTACGTCTTTATCCAAATATGACAAGAGTCGAGAAAAAGGTCAGGGTAAATTACCTTAACAACAGCCCCAAGTATAGCATCTAGATAACCAACTGAAACTGTTGAAATCAGATTTATGCCATCTCTTTGGATCTCTGGTATCTCTTCAATGTCAAGATAGACATAAAGATCTCCAGGTGGGGCCCTGAAAAACATAGACAAAGATCAACTAACAACCTGAGCTTTATGTTCTTAATCTCAATATGCATATGTAAGGTTAGGTAAAGGCAAATTTTTGTAAAGGAGTCAAGGTTCTTTTCCTTTTACCCTTTGTATTTACAGAGAGAGTAAAGCATATTTGGAAGACAGCACTCAAAGGTGACTCAGTTAATAAGCTACAACCGGCTGAAAGATTATCACGCTGGAGGTGTGTGCACATAGGTTCTCCCTGTATATACCATCACTAGGGAGAATTCTGCAGACGATTATATGATCCCAAAAGACTTAAGAGGAACATTTTATGCAGATGATTATTAAAATGTTTTAATTTCCAGAGATGTTCCACTGAACCATAACCCTAGATAATATGCAGACTATTTTCATTTCTGTGGATATATGAAACTGTATAACTTGAATACATACCCCTTAGGACCTGCATCACCCTCACCAACAACTCTGAGGATACTGCCCTTGCTCACTCCAGGAGGTATCTTGACTTTTATATCTTTCTTCACTCGTATCCGCCCCTCGCCGGAGCATTTACGACAATATTCAGAGATCATTTCACCATCCCCACCACAGTTTGGGCAGACAGAAACCTACTTAGTCCAAATAGATGGAAAATGTACTAATGAGTATGTACAAAGATAAGAAAGGCGAGAAATGTTAGAATCTAGAGAGCAAACAACCAATCAGCAGAAGGATAATAACAAAATAAGTGTATGATATCTATTGCGAAAGTGGACCTTAGGTCTAACTCAACCCCAAAAACCAACTCATTAGGTGAGGATTGCTCAAGACTGCCCATTCCTTCAACCAATATAGAAACTTAACACCCCCTTGCATGCCGGTACTAGACATCTGGAGTGTGGATAATAAATATAGAGGTCCAACATTGGTTAACCAGAATGGCGATGGATCTGGCTCTGATACAGGACATAGGACCTGACTCAGCCCAAAAGCTAGCTTATAAAGTGAGAATTGCCCAAAAACATACGAGGAGAAAACAACCCATTCCCACATTCAAGGTGAAACACTTAATAATGTAAAAGCAAACAAGCAATCCTTGTACATGGAAGGACATGTACAGCAAATACATTTGACTATTTACTTTGCAATGAACTAAAAATGCAAATTAAAGCCTTAGATTTCTTCAATAATGAGAACTATCACCATATTCTAGATATTAACTCCTCAAATGCAATGAAAAGAAAGCTAAAGGATTTTAGTCCATGTCAGCTACAATTATTATTTTTTATGTATGACGTGTTTATTACTTTATTTTAATTACTTACCCATAGGAAAGATATACGAATTTTAAATCACAGATTTAGTGCCATCAATTCGGAAGTGCTATGTGCTCCCTAGAGCTAATTATTCCATAGGAGTTGGAAAAACATTACCATTTCAAAACTGCTAAAGGAATCCAAACCTCATTGAATCATCCCTTCATTGTAAGTCTTTCAACGAACTTTCTGAAACTCTACAAAGGTGTCTACCCCCTGAATAAAACCATGAACAATACCCAGAAACCAGCTAATCCTAAAACAGAATAGACAGCCTAAGAGATATTACTAGGCCATATCAGGGGACACGGGTTAACAGTATTTAGGTAAACCCCAGTGTTCCAAAAATGACTCAGTTAGTAGTAGCGAAAGAAAAGATACAGCCATAGGGGTGTCATATTGGCAAGTTTGGACAAAATTGTGGGGATTAAAACAGGTTAAGTTAATATTTGGCTCATACATAAACCACCCAAAATTCACTTCTGCCATGATGAGTGGGTCAATTGGACCAAACATTTGGTCATAACCCAAGCAGCCTAAAACGAAGTCATCTTTCTGATACCAATCAACTTAAAACAAATTTGTCCTTTCTTTATAGAAAGACAAAGAAGATGGACTCAAACACTCAACACAACAGAATCTTTTAGCAAAAAAAAGAATAATGGTTTAATTTGGGTTGTGCCCAAATTGCCTTGTCCAATCTAGACAGGTTGGGAAGGTTGTACTCATATGAGCAAGTTTGATACCCCTAGTTAGCAACTAGTAATTCTCTTTACATGCAATAGCAAATAAATTGGACGTTTCTTACAATGACTCAGGACTCTTGAAAGCAGGCTCATTATGTATCAAATAAGGATTCTCTAGAGATTATGAATCCAGTAACTTATTTCTGGACAAAGTATACTTAATTCTTTCATCAACTGAAAGTGAAAAATAAAAATAAAAATTAAAAAAAAATGAAATCGGAACAAAATTCATATTAGAAAGCAAAATATGTAATCTAACTATTGAAACCACCCAAGAACAGATTTCTAGCCTTTTTTTTTTTACCTGAGAAAACATGCCAAAAGGTGTTTGTTCAGTCCTCATAACTTGACCTCGGCCACCACAGGTTGAACATATCCTCATTTTGGAGCCTACTTTTGCTCCACTTCCCGCACAAACTTCACAAGTTTCAAGATGTGAAAGCTCGAATTCTTTTTCTGCTCCAAAGATAGCCGCTGAAAATTCTAATGTCATGTCGTAACTGAAAGGCATTGAAGTGTAAATAAACTCTATTAGGATTGCATTATATTATTTGGTCTGCAAACTCATACTGTATACCATTCAGTATTTATTTCTACTTTTATGCTTCTAAAGTATATGTTGTTCCTAAAAAAATATTGTATGCTTCAATTGTGCAAGTATACACAATTAACCAATTCAGTTTGAACTACGCATACTTCTTTATGTTAGGGGTTGATATGTTAGAGATACGCATACCTACAATTCATGGAAAGACCATTTCAAGCACAAAAGTATGCTGATAACATACTCAGCTTTTTCTTCAGGTTGTAAGTAAAGATCAATAGCATGAGATTCCCGCACAACTTTGCAACAGGTTAGAAACTTCTCTGTTTTTAAGATTTACCAATCATACTATGAAAGACTATTAATTGTCAGTTTGCGCCTATTAATTGTCAGGTTGAGCTTTCCCCGCATGGTTAACAAGTGCAACTGTGAGTCTGTGACCATGATTTTGTAGAAGTTCCAGTTGATACTACAAATTATCATTTCTAAGGGAGCTACATTCCACCACTGCTACGAAATAGGTTAGAGGCTATACTCTTCCTATGGTTTACCTGTCATACTATCAAAGCATACAAGTTATCAGAAACAGCTTTCTGCTCATGGTTAACGAGGTACATCCACAACCAAAACCCTTTTTTTTAATTAGTACCATGACCACAACTTAGTATAAGCTATTGCTTGATGATCAAAGATGATTCTAAGGAAGCTGTTAACCATCGTTATTCCAATCAGCTCCTGACTCACCGTAGATCTTCACCCTTGGTAACAGTACTACGACGCCGCGTGCCAAATCCAGATCCAGATCCGTCCATTCCAAAACCACTCATAGAAGGCCCAAAGAATGTCTCAAATAGATCAAAAGGATTTGTCTGCAGTAGAATTCACAAAAAAAAAGAAATCAGGGTGGAGAAAATTCCCATAAAACAAAGCAGCTATTAACTTATCTATCAACACACTTTCTTCTGCAACCTACTCATTTTTCTTTTTTCTGCTGAAGTAAATAATTTAGAATAATAGCATATGTGCGACCTGTACACATCGATACGTTTACTTGGACTATAGTCCAACTTCTATTCCAACATAATACAAAACCCAATCTATTGCCAGCATGCAAAAAACAGAAATTAAAGAGAAACCATCATCGCAATTCAACTTCTTCAACGAGGCATTCTGTTTGCAAACTGATAATACATATATCTTCACAGGCATGAACAATTCTATTCTCTTTTGATAATCGTGCTTGAACTAATACCTTTTCTCCATTTTAAGTGGTGGGAGAAGGAATGGCAGAGTTTGTTGATATTAACAGTGCCACGCCATCCAACATACGGCAAAAGCACTGTTTTTCATTACAATTGAAAGAAAACAAAGAATCTAGGAACCTTCTCTTTTTTCATTTTTCCCCCTTTTGTTTAACCATTCAGTATATGATACCGTGTAGGGCCCTTTAAAGGGAATATGCTCCCTAACTAGAATCTTTTCATTCCCGGGGCTCGAACACAAGACCTAAGTTAAGGGTGGAGGATCTGATCCATCCTCTAGTCCTCTACGAATCTTCTCAACTCATAATGTAATACATTTTCCTCTTCAAGTGGGGTGGGAGGAGGAAAATGCAAAAATTAGCACCTACAGTTGCGGGAAGGACAAACATTGGCAATCGCCAATAGTTGCAGATATTGCATAGGTAATGTTATTTCACCACAATTAAGAGAAGCATTCTTTTCCCATTTTCCTTTCAGATAAAAGCAATAGCACAAGAACAGATTAGAGGACACACCTAAAAGTCACCAAAAAAAACTACCTCCAGACCCTTGCATACTTGCAGAAACGCATGACGTAAACATACGATATTGAGCAAAGAAAACGTCAACACTCCCATCAGCTAAGCAAAGTTACCATGTGACAACATTTATCGCCATAATATTTGGTACTTTTTTTATAAGCCATGATATTTGGTAATTTCTCAGTCCCGTTTCATATTCCTACAAGGAGTTAGCTAGAAAACTAGGAAAAAAGTTGAAAACAAGTTGTTTGAGGGTAACATGCTGGCCATAAAAGTTGTTAACAAACAGAATATAAGTTGCATCAAGAAGAGTAAAAGTTGGTCATGCAAATTGCGTGTTCAATAACATGACTTAGAACTTCCAATTCAGAAGGTGGATACCGATTTGGGAAGGAGTAACAAGAAATTAAGATTATCCTATAGCAACATTGGCAGTAATATCACACTGAAAACAAAAGAGAAGAATTTATGGTGTACCGTGTAAGCACCGGCTTGTGCCCCTACAGTACTTTTCACCCCGGCTTCACCATATTGATCATATAATGCTCTCTTTTTATCATCTGACAATACCTGGAAAGTTAAACCTCAGAGCTGATTGAAAAGGTTAGCAAAAGGAAAAAATTTCAAGATACTAACAGCAGGATTCTAAACCTTTGAAATATTAAATATGGCAGTTCTACATTAGTTAAGAAGCAGATCATTTGCAAAATACATGAGGAAATGATCATTTCGGATTTAGCAGTCAGACAACCAATGCAGTTCGCAAGGTAGATATATGAAAAAACAAATCGAATAAGTGGATAAACATAAAATCCACCAAGGAAAAGTGAGTGCGGGGAACATGAAGATGGAAACACCAGAAACTGTACAAAAGCCACATATTCCTGAAAATCAATATTTTCAATAGGGAAAAAGAGAAAATGCCTGGAAGCAAATGTTAAAAATACTAAACTTCCATATTTACCTCATAAGCATCTTTAATCTCCTTAAACTTCTCTGGTGCATTAGGTTCCTTGTTGACATCAGGGTGATACTATAAAACATTATCAAAGTTAGAAACAGATTATTGGCGGACAAAATAATGTGTTGCAATGGAACTATCTTAATCGGGAAGTCCAAAGAGCAGGGGCATAAACATAGCTGTATTTGTCAGATAAGCATTAGGTTCCTCGTCCTACTGGAGCTAGAGTATGTATGTTATGAACTTGCACAGGAAGTAAAGAATCAAAGTAGAAAGAAAAAGAAAATATATCGAGACCAACAATACATAACGCATTATCAGGCATCTTTTCAGTCTAAGCTCGTTCACGATTAGAGGCAGGTAGAACAAAATAATTGAAATAAAACTGGAAATTGATAATTAGAAACTCATGCTATTTAAGGAAAATGCATATATCATTTGGTCACCTACAAGGTTAATTTTCACATATAATTAGAAACCACGTGCCATCCAAGTAGCTGGACCACGTACCCAATGTAACAGCCCAATCCTCTAGTGATATTGTAAATTTTAGGACTAAGTACCTCCTTGTATATCCAGCATCTCTCTCGTGTTTTGGTAATGTATAATTTGACTAGGGTGTCACACCAAAAGAATGAATTAAGTTAAAATTCAGTACCTGACGAGCTAACCTTCGATAAGCAGCTTTAATTTCTTTAGTGTTAGCAGATTTTGGAACCCCAAGTGTGGAGTAATAATCAGCTGCAGCAGTAACCACCAATCTTCCAAAACGTCTTGCTGCTATCTTCTTATTGTACTGTGAAGAAAATGAAAAAGATATGAACTTTTTGTGGGTCCACAAGAGGGTCCCACCAGAGAAGAAAGTAGAAGAGGAAGAAGATTGAGGAAGTGAGGGGGAACAATGGGAGCGGAGAGGTAGAGAAGTAGTGGTGGCCATTGCTGTTGTACAGTTCATCATGGTTAGAATGTAGTTTAAGTGTTTGAAGGTTGTTTTACAAGAAGATGATGAAGAAGAGAGAGAATTGTTTGATTTTGGTCTTTTCTGGGGAATTGGGGGAAATTGAAACAAATATATGTGGTGCCATTTTGTGACGCGATTCAATTGCCATACTGGAGTATGACTTTTACTTTAACACGTTTTTATTTTTCACTGTGAAAAACACTATGAATACTCACTTTTATCAACTCACCCTTTAACATAACTCTAGGCTAAATTAAGTTAATATGTTACCAAGAAAGTTTGTTTCTAATTATAAAAAAATTTGTCCATGTAAATCGTCACATAATTAGAACAATAAATAGTAGTTAACAACAAGCAAATTCAATTACCAACTGTACTTTATTACTGTGAATTCATGGTATATACACAGACATTTAAATGTACTTTTTTGCATTATTAACGAAGCTCAACTTGTGCAATGTGTAATGAGATAGTTTCCACTGTCAATCTGAATGGGGGTAATATTTCTGATCTCACTTTGATCACCATACATAGGTAAAAACACTTTCCCTTCAGCTAGCACAGCTAGAATGAAATTCATCCATTGGACAAAATTAAATAAACAAGATTGTATAACAATTACCTGAGTGGTGATTTTGCATATGAAATATATAAAGGCATCGGAAAATGAATAGCCGAATGCAATATTAGACATTTTTATCTCCTGTTTCTTAATGTAATAACTTGGACAATAGCACATTTGTGGCCTCACCATTTGGATGATGCCCATTCCAACACTACTTAATCAGGATCATCAACCAAAGGGGCCTCAAACTCAACACACACCTTTTCTCAATCTAACAAAAAAAAAAAAAAAAAACAGAACTCGCATAATACATCCTATATCAGGGCTGACAGTATGCCAACAGGCTTGAGCTTTCTATGTTCTGTAGATTTATCTGAACATGTCCCAACACCTAGAAGATGTCTGGATGGAAGCGTCCAGGAATAGAGTTGCTTTGCTGAGCCTGGCGCAAATGCATTGTCAAAGCATAATTATTCACCTGTAATGATGACCCATTGAATTAGGAATTCAGAGTGGACAAATTGCATTCGTTCCATAGATAAAAGAGAGGGAGTGGCTCAGTGGTTCAGAAAAATTCTGAAGTATAATGAGTCTAAAACGTGGAGTAATGTATACTACATGTGCACTACAAGTATCAGTAATGTAAGATCCTTCAGTCATTATTTTGGAAATTGTTTTACCTAAAAATACAGGTGCTACTAGCTTGAAGTAATGACCATAATATGTATATTCTACAAAGTTCCAATTATTTTTCGAGTAAAATCTTCTACTCCTCTTGATTATTCCTTCTGCTTCCTAAATAAATAACTCTAGCAGAGATCTCAAAAGCAGAATTATTACTTTGAGCGTATATTATGCTCCCTCTATCACTGATTATAAGACTCTGCATTTGAGAAACCAGAAATATTTGTCCTATACAGCTAATAGTAATATTATTTCATACAACTTTCACAAAATTCAAAAAAAAATCAAACTCATTTACTTGTCAAAATTAAACCTCATATTTTCTCTATCAACAACTTTTCAACAGTAATTAAATACTTTAACCACAACTAGCTTAATACAAAATTTGTTTTAACTTAAAGACTCTGTTCCGGTTTCAGGATGGAATGGAGGAAGTCTATTACCACAACGCATACTATGCAATCTAACCAACTCAAAGTAACAGAATAAGTGTTAAATATGGAACCAAAATTCAAAATATACACCATCAAGGTAAGAACGGTCAGATGAAAAGGTGAGCCACATTTAAAAAAGTTAGTCTCCAGAAGTCCAGTTTTTACCTCAAGAGTTTTTAATTGTTCCTGATATTGAGTGATCAACTGCTTCAATTGCTGAACTTCCAGGTTCCTATCATCATACTCCTTTTGCCGTTCATGTTGGATACCCACAGCACGTTTGAGAATGGCATTTTCTCTAAGAAGCGCTTCAATTTGCTCCTTCAGCATCATACTTTCCTGAAGAATCAAAAAAAAAGACATGCAAAAGAATTGTAGGTGAATGTCAGTAAATTAGAAGGTCGAAATGGTAAATCAGCGAACACGAGTAGCATTGTTGTACTCAGACCCATGAAGCAAAACAGTACGACAGTAAAGCAAAGACAGCTGAAAAGGTGGCAGCATAGATATACTCAGGATATCTTTCTTGTCTTAAGCTTAGCAAATTTAGCAGAAAAGAGAAGTATGAGGAAGTCAGCAATTTCTCCTCCCACAATGACATCAAAATGTTAACCTAGCTAAGACCTTCATATCTAATGGTCACACACAAACCCACACCAACCTTGTGAACATTTTGAGCTGCTTCTACACCAGCATGCGCACTAATGGATTGTTCCAGGCTCTCCAACACTTTTGTGGCACGAGCCCTGGCATCATCTATGCTTGTAGCACTCATCATTTCCCTGACTAACAACTCCACCCATTCTGCACCATCAGCTGGAAGATTATTCTGGCGAGTAGGACCTTCAGATTGAACATCTGGCCCATTAGTTGGTTTTCCTCCTGCATGAGACTTGATTGTTAAGGTTTCTTTTCATGAGAAACGTCAAGGTATATTTATAAGGACCACAAAGTGGAGGGGAAAGACAAGTAGTGTTAACAAATGAATAACAGCAGAAGGCTACTTATTTAAAACCCTGAACGCGCATAAATAATTTCATACAAACTCCACAGAAACACATACAGGTATAGACACACAGCAATCAACTGGCTTTCTCATGTAAGTTTATTGCTACCTTCTTGCTAGTGTACCTGAATGAAATGGGCTCATAGCGAAATGGATAAGAATTATTCATATAACCGACCCCAACTAATTTAGGACTGAGGCTTCTTTTATTGATTGACTGATAAGGCTAGAAACTCCAAAAAAGTAAGTATATCGAGTGACCATAAAGCACCACAAAACCCAAATGTGACATCCATATGAAGCAGGCACAATATACATTTGCACGAATCATGATGGTGATCAAATGCCAAACATCAGTTACCAACAAATAGTTGATGAGACAATCGATGACTTATATCCCTATCCAACCTCATACATACGACATATCAAACTAAACACTCTTGACCATAAACGAATCAGCTGAATAAGGGAAACATTACACATACCATTATCCATCTCTCCATCAGTAACTGTCTTTCCATCGGCATACACGAGATGAAGCTCATGTAGCCTCTTAATAGCAGCATCCAAGTCATTTCCATACTCTTCCACAGCTTTCTCAATAAGCTGAACGGATAATATAACTCGGTAAATTTGAATTATTAATCAACAAGGAAAAAAAATCAATTGGGTCTCTGCACCCAGCAATAATCATAATCAATTGCATCTTTACCATTGTTTATATTAAACATAACTAACCAATTACTATTAAGCCTTTAAAGATTCAATTTTTTAATAACTGGAAATGAACAAATTTAATTTAACAAAATTCAAAAGCAAGATTAAGAAAAAGGGGGAAACCTGATTATCCATATCAGGAAACAAAGCTCTGAGCTGATCGATAAAACTCGACGGAGCCGCCGGAGAGAATCTGACCGGAGATGCGGGGGAAAAACAACGAAGCTTCTTAGAAACAGGCGGCGATGCTGACGTGGGCGATGGGGATTGTAAATCTTCAAAGAAAGATCTCTTACTGCCGCAAACAATTGCAGACATTTTTTATTAAATCAAAACAAAACAAATGGAAATCAACACAATCTGTTAATCAATTTATGAAATTCAATTAGGATTAAAGATTAGGGTTTTTGTGAATTTTGTTGTAAGGTTTTGAGATTCGAAGATTTTTGTTGAGGTATACGGCTACTCTAATTTTGGTTTTGCATTATGAGGTGGTGCTATATATATATAGTGGGGGAGATGGGGAAGCTTGTCCCTTCAGAAAAAGGAAAGAAGGGAAATGTTGGTGTGTTGTGGGGGTGTACCGTAAGGAAGAGGTTTTCAAAACACGCGCGGAGGAGAGCGTTTGCATGTGTTTCCGGATATTCATGGTGGAAGTTGTGGAAATACCACGTCATCTTGCCGCAACTAATTTTTGTCTGGAATATGACTACTTTTTCTTTTATTAATGACAAAAAGTACTAGTAATTCAATTTCAATTGTTAATATATTACTCCTATTACTTTTTTGAACCAACTAATAGGTAAATGCTTTAATAAAGTGTTTGTAATGGTTGAAGAAAAATAATAAAGGATATTTATTTTACGAGGTCTATCAATCTTAGGTATAGAGATGCATAATAAATCGATACCAGCACTATGAGCTAGCATGTTCTAATAGTACTTAAATAAGTACAGTAATTCATATTATAAGTATTTCACACATTGATTAGCTTATTTGCATGCATCTTTCTTTTCTAGCACCCAACAATTAAAAATTATAGTGACATAGACCGCACAAGAAAAGGAAAAACTTTTGTCCAAATGTTGGTTACATTCTCAAAGACATAAACAAAGAAGTAACGATATTAGTAAAGTATGTGATTTTCCAATACAATGAGATTCAAGTGTTAGGATTGACGCATTAGAAACATATCCGCATTACACAATGGTGTTTAGCATAAAGCTCAACAGTTTCTATTCATAAAACTAAAGTCAGATCTCTAGTGCTAAGCACAGTTCCAAAGGAAACTAAGGAAATTTCAAACTTATACAACACCTCAAAGTGCTAAAGAGTAAAAAGTACTGAATTGCAAATTTGAACATCATACAATTCTCCTTACTCAAAATGGCCAACTTTAAGAGAAAAAAATGGCCAGCTTTTGTGAGACTTCTCTAAGTTGGATCATGGCCATTTTATTGCTTCATTGGGCTACCAGACTTCAGTGCTTTAGTAGGTAAAGAAACTGGACTTTTACGCAATTTGTACTGAGTAGCCCATTGATGAACCAAGTCTTGAATTCCAGCAAAAGCAACCAAAAACTCTGCTGCATCAGTCCTGCTTAACACCTTCTTCACAACCATTTCCATTGCCTTTAGCCTCAGATTTTGGGCCTTAGTTATAACCTTGTGAATCTTCTTAAACTCAGATTGAATACAAGCCATTGCAGCCTCACCCTTTTGGGCCTTCTTTGGGCCAAATGGTAAATGAAATATACAAGTAGCCTGGATTTCAGCCATTTCCTCATCAATCACTGCCTCCTCAATCCTCAACTCTTTGATCATTTGGGCTAAGCCCACTTCAATGCTAGCTGAATCAGGCAAAGATTTTGAAAATGCAGATGAGTGGGCCAAGTACCCAAGAAGGTCCAAGATTGTAGAAGGCCTCCAATCACCTAACCAAGTCAATGTGGCTAGTTCTGGTGAAGGTGTACATTTAGGCATGATCAATTGGGCTACATCCTTGAGCTTTGTTGGAACCAAAGCCCTGTTGTAATGGGCTCGAAAGCGATTGAGTTCTTCTTCAATGAGTCCATCAAAGGTCCATCTTGCTTTTAGCTGTTTCTCTAATCTAGCCGCTCTGTTTATCTGTGCACGCCTCCATAGCCCATGTTTTCCCCAAGAAAACTCTTCTCCTGTTCAAAGAATTGAACAACTCAAAAAATAGAGAATCTTGAAATATAACCAAAATTAACATTCTATTTTACTGTATAACCAAGAATATCAAACCTTTTAATGAGCTTTCTTGAAAATATTCAAGAAAACAGAAAATACCTCTCATTTTGTCCAACAGTTTATATAATTCAACATATCCTTAAAGAAACCACTTTCTTGATTCCATGCAAAAAATAGGAGGAAGAAAAAAGATACAAAATTAAAGGAGAAGCAAGGAAGTAGAAATGTAGTATATATACCTCGTGATGTAGTGGGTTCCCATTTTTGTATAGTTTTGCGTATGATAGGTTCGCTAATTTTCTCAATGTCAGTCTCGTAGTCATCAACTTCATCTTCAACTTCAAGTATTTCATTCTCTTTGTTTTTGAAATTAACGTGATGAGTTCCTTCAAAATGTTTCCTGCCGTACGTAGTAACAAAATGGTAGGAAAAAGAAAGATTATTAGTGTATAAGCAAAAGAACTTGACAGGAAATTAAAGGGGAAGAAGAACAGGAACGTACAATATGGGCTGAGAAGAAGCACGCTTCATTCTTTATTCTGTTTGCTCTGTATTTTACTCTGTTTCTTGGTTCTTTGCTCTGATCAGGAGTCAAAATTGTGAAATTTTAATTGCACGAAACTGTGAATAGAAGAGAATATAAGTACTAGCCCTTAATTATCCCCTTCTAGCCGACTTATTGGAAGTAGAGAGTACGTAATTTCTAAATATAGTACTCCATCAGTTCCAATTTATTTATGTGTCACTTTTTTTTTTGTCTGTTCCAAAAAAAAATGTCACATTTACTTATTTGTCAATTATTCAATGCACTATCTCTATTTTATCCATATTGGGTCCTACTCACTTTAAAAGCCACCAACAACTTTTTGATTACTTCAATCTTCTCTATCTTACTTTTTCAAGGGTAAATTTGAACATTTTTAAAGACAACTTCTATTTTTTAAACTCCGTACCAAGTCAAACACCGCCACATAAATTGAAACGAAAGGAGTAGTTTATTAGTAATATTCTTATGACTGTAGTAGTTTGGGAAGTAATGCCTATTTCTAGTTTCTAGCTACTACTACTAGTTGATATTGTTAACACTACGCTTATACCTGGCATGTGAGTCCTAATTAGACTATTGGGCAATATATTTGTCCTCCTGAATGAACGAATTTGCTTGTTTTTACAAGATTATGCATGTCTCTACATAATTCAGCCCATGGTCTTTTGTCACCTTCGAACCAAAGCAATTAATTAGCAAATGACAAATCCTACCTCATATGAAATATGAACAAAATTGAGGTGCCTGTTAAAATCTAGCATTCTAGCTGATTGATATTGATAAAAATAACTAGGAAAGATTTTGGATAACATCAATGTCCTACGACTTCTTACATAAGTATACAAATATAAGTTTTGCTTTTCGCAACAATGGCAACATTAAATCATTTTCAAAATATAGCAATATTTTTTTTAAAAAGATAACAATATACATAAAATATTGAAAAAAAACCTAGATCTCCCTCCTACACTATCATGGCACCCCTAGCCAACGCCCCTATAGATTTGGGCAAATTACACTCTATATCAATTTAGGGTACTTTTTTTAAAAACATAGCAACATTTTGCCACTTTACCAAACGTAGCAACATTTTTAAAAATGCTACCAAACATGTCATAAAAAATTCTAGGTTCATTCTCTCTTCCTTCTCTCTTCCTTCTCTCTTCCCTCCCTTCTCTCCAAACCCACACCCCACTGTGACCCCGCCAGCTGCCCCTCCCCCTTCCCCGTCGCGCCGCTTCCCCTACTACCACCGTCGCCGGCATCCCCTCCCCATGCCCCGTCGTCGTGCTGCTGCTGGTTTTGACTCGCCTGAGCTCCAGCGGCGCCGGATCTGCTAGTGCAAAACAGATCCGGTGTTTTCCGGTGAAGATCCAGCTGCTTTGGTACTTTTTTTTTGTTTTTTGAATTTTTCGGTGAGACACGGCGGGATTACGGTGGTAGTGGTGTATGTTTGGTGTTTTTGACGGCAAAGAGATTGTATGTAATGCGTATACCCCATGTATGTCCGGCGTATGTCACCGGACATACATTGGGTATACACTTTACATACAAAACGAAAAATGTATGTTTGTTTGTTGGTTCTCAGGCGGTGCACGGTGGTTGTTGGTGGTGGCGGTGGAAACAAAAAAACTGTTTTTCATGTGTATATCCAATGTATGTCACCGGACACACACTAGATATACACCTCACATACAATAAGTATAAGTGTATATTTGTGTTTCTTCTTTTGTATATATTGTGTATGGCTTGTGTATGTATATTCACACAGTAGCCATACACAAAATATACATGTTTATACACTGAAAATACACAAGACATACAAAAAAAATACAAAAAAAATAAAAAATGAATTTTTCGGCGACCTGGTGGCGGAGGCAGCCGGTGGCCGCCGGCTGAGAGGCGGCAGCAGTGATGTGGGTGGTGGCTGGGCGGTAGAAGCAAGATCTAGGGTTTTTAGCACCCTTTTATGCATTTTTGTTATGTTTTGAAAAAAAATATTGCTATGTTTTAAAAATGAGAAAATGTTGACATTTTAGTGTAAGAAAAAATGTTAGTTTGTATAGTTTTGTGAATTGCCCTAGATTTCACCTTGATTAATGTTTTTTTTTTAATCATTTCTGTATTTGTGGTGTATTTTCATTGTATGTACAGTAATATACTGTGCACACAATGAAAATACATTAGACATACACCAATATATTTATTGTGTGTTGTTTGTACATTCTTTGCGTGTACGTACATACATACGACATACACAATACATACAATCGATAAATTAACATACAAATTTTACATTTATTGTATGTAAAATGTATACTCATTCTATGTTTGTTGTATAATCCATTTTATATACAGTTATCAATGACATACACCAAACATATAATAGGTATACCATAACATACACTTTCTTTACCACTCCAACCACCATAACTATAGGAAAAAAAATAAGCAGATATGCTAGCAGACGCGAGATCTGTCAACAGCGTTGTAATGCTGCTTCCTCCGCGTATCCGATAGCGACATACAACCAAGGCGACGTTGTGGGGAAGGGTGGCACCGGAGACAAAAAGGGACAAAAGGGGGAGACGAAAAACAGCGGGAATGGTGGGGATCCCTCGAAGCAACCTTGTTGGAGAGGCTAAGGATGTCAGAGCACATCAGGAAAGGGGTGTCGGAGTAAGCTAGCCAGTGCGCGGGAGAGACGAGAGAAGGGGAATTAGGATTTTTGTTATTTTACTATATTTGGCAGCATTTATAAGATGTTACACGTTTTGAAAAGTAGAAAATTTCACTATATTTTAAAAATAAAATCATTAAGTTGACACTTAGTGTAATTTATTTGTAATAAATATGTGATGGTTCTACAATTGTAGTCTTCAAGACTTAAACCACCTTTATGCACAGCTCCATCTTTATTGAGTTTAAAGAATTGATGCTTAGGTGGATGCCATGATACCTTTATATATTTTGAATTATTTAATCTAGGATTCTTTGATGTAAGAAGTTTAAATTCAACCGTCCTAGCATGCACGTGGTCGTAAGATATGCTATGGGAAAGATTATGGACATTATTCTGATTGCGATTTAGCCACAGATTCCAAGTTACGAAGGAGAGAAATTCAAGTCAGTTATAATAATTATGGGGCATATTAGGAGTGAGGTCCTTCAACCCGGTTAACCAGTCATCAATAGCGACAGACTGAATAACCAAACCCATAAGGCTAGCATTGGGGGAATCTTTAGAGATTATAGGGGTAATTGGATCCTAGGATTCCACAAAGTTATAAACGGCTTAAACCCTACTCACGTTGAACTTATGGCTCTTCACTATGGTCTATCACTAGCTGTTCAACAAGCCTATTTTCCTTTGGAGATTGAAACCGACTCCAGAGATGCTATACATCTTTTGGAGAAACCTACTTCTACTTATTATCCTATTGTTTCTGATTGCAGGTTAATAATGATCAAACTGGAAATGCCAACATTGAGGCATAACTTCTGTCAAGGAAATAAAGTGGCGCATCTCCTAGCCAAGGGAGCCCCTGAGTTGTCCAAAAGAAGCTCATTATATCATTTTGTAGTGCCACATGATTTTGTTAAAAAAGCAGTAATAGAAGACAGCGCTGGCATGTCTTTTGCTACGAATGTGTCGGATAATATCTGTATTAACTTATCATCTTTAGAAAATTTAAACGCGCTACATGTCGTTTCTATTCCTAGTACTAGTATGTGTAATATTCAGGGTACAGAGTACCTTAATAGCCGTACGAACTCGTTATGTAATCTCCCGTAACTATTTTATTAATGCAAATCATGTTTTAATAAATAAATAAAAAAAGCTAAACTAAAATCCGAACACAAGAATTATTGGCCAATGACAAATGCTCTAATTAAGAGGACACACAATATCTTAAATGAAGTTTCGAACGTTTATATTTGCTGATTATGATAAAATGTTGGTGAGTACGACACAATTGACTGCGGTTTATACCAGTGGCGTACGCATGATTTTTTGCCAGCGGTGTCACTTCTATATAGAGACAACAAATCTAGAAATTTTTTCCAAGATCCCAATTAGCTTTCAAAGTCAAGAGTTTTATTTTAAGCACAATGCTCTTATTTTATACTTGGACATTTTACTGTTAAATTTTGTAAAAGATTGCACCTAGCAAAAGTGGTTTTACACCTCTTAAATTTGTTGAAGATCTAAGGATCGATCCTCTCACTTCATCAAGGAGGATAGCAACACTCCCAACCACTGCATCATCAAGACCCTTTAATTCAAACAGTGTCACACTTCATTTTTGTAGCAATATACTGTAGTTTTTTCATTTATGTATATATACACTCGATAAAAATTTTGATGAAGCAGTGTTCAGTGACCCCCTACCTCCAAGGTAGTTTCGCCCTTGGTTTATACGCATGTCATTTGAATGAGTAGTATTTGGTTATTTAGTTATTTATAATTGTGATTTTAATTTTATGATATTTTTACAAGAGAGTTTTTCCTTTTGAAAAAAAAAAAAGAAAACTCGCAAAAATAAAACGAAAGAGCATTTTAGAGTCGTCTTCTTATATTCAAATTGTAAAAGAGCACATGAGATCATTTTATATGCATCTTACCACAATCAACGGTCGAGCCATCCTTTCGCACAGGTTGTATGCTAAAAACTACAATGTGTAAATAAGTAACTTTTTTATGTGTGTGGTAAAATATACTCCTATATTATTTTGTTGAACCCCCTTAATTTTGTTGTGTGTTTATTTTTTTATATTTGAGACCTCCTTGTAAAGATTGGCTTTGTCACTGTCATTAATATATTTAATTTGAATATGGTCACTTGAGCTGGTTGCGTAATTCTCCTTTCGGCATGCCTGGATGTATTTCCTTGAGTGTGCGTGCAGGGTGCAGCCTTTATAAGACAGAGAACCTGAAATTTAGGCCTACAAATCCTAAATGTTCATGTTGAGGAGTAACTTAACTATCATGAGTGAAGTAACATATCACCATCATGCATAACAAGTTGTACTATATTTTCAACAAGTAGCTAGCACTTGATTTAATTGCTGAGAATGACAGGTGTTGAATTAATGCATGTTGCCCTGGAGAAAATAATTCAAACTGAACATTTGTAAATAGAGTGTAATTACTATTATACTAGTTAGGTAAAAACTTATTTGCATAAGAGGATTACACTGTCGTTTGGTACGAAAGTAGTTATGCATGGATTATAATATATGTATTAGTAATATTGGGATTAGCAATACAGGGATCAGTAATATAAGGATTATTTTTAGTCAAGTGTTTGGTGCATTGCATTAAAAATTTGATATACAATGTACTATTTAAATTTGTGTTTGGTTTGACATTGTATAAAAATTTGTTTACAATTATACCCTTGCACATTTGTTGAATTTCTTATCATCTAAGCTAAATAAACGGTGTAAATTTACTGAAAACTTTTGATTTGTCTCCTTATGGTTATTTGGTTCGACTTCTGTTATGTTCATTTCACCTCATTATTTTATTAGTACTATTTCTTATACAACTTCTTAACTTAAAAGAAAATATTTTTTTATACCAAATATAGTTCTGACTTTGCGGATGCACCAAGTAAATCTACCATATCTCCCAAAAAAACCGACAACTAACTATGGCAAACCTCATGGATAAGTGATAGAGCAATAGTCTAGGTAGAGTTTCTGCTTTCTTTCTTATTTTATTTTTGAGTGAAATTTATGGCTTTGGTTCTGTGGAATGTCCTTTTTACAGGGTAGTAGCTTCCACATAACAGTGAAAAAAGTAATTTTTTTGACAGATCGACTTTTGAGCAAGCTTTTCTGAAGTCTTTCATGGTTGAAGGAACCAGAAAGAACGAGATAGAAAATATACAATTTTTTTGAAGGATAATGATTAACCTTAAGGGCAGTTTTGTATTTTCAAGTGTTTAATCCAGGTACTGCTTATACCAAAATTATTATCCCACATAGAACTAGAAATAAAATTGTACACCATTTCCGGTATAAGTAATACAAGGATTACTTGTACAGGAATTGATAATTGTTACCAAACACTGGATAAAGAATGGATATTTTTTATACCGAGATTACTTATGCTTATACATCATACCAAATGTCCCCTAACTATATTAATTGGTTATAGTAGTAAACATTCGATACAAGTATTAAGCACTCAGTATTCAGCCACTATATCAATAGATTGCAGGAGAGGATGAAAAGTTATAAAAAGGGGCATTGTTGTAGTATTTCGTAATTAATTTCGTCGCAGTAGTGTCTAATTTATTGCCTGAATTTAATAAACTAAGGACGAGGGGGTCAGTGTCAGGAGAGAATAAAATTTGTGTTGTATAACAGTTCGTGGGTGCAGGTAATTGGTATTTCAATTCTGACATCAATGATTAGTAGGCATACCAACTAAAGAGGATGCTCATGAAATGAATGAACCCATATTACTATTTGAGTAGCTGTATTTTGCCTATACTGTCGGCTAATCATATATATTTTGGTATCTCATCTTATTGGGTATAGGACCCACTACGTTAACATTTGAACATAATAAAACTATCAAATTTAAGTAGGTTATCTCTAAATTAAGTTTATATTGTACTCAGATTTCAAATGTTGATGTACAAAACCTGCCAAATCGGGAACAAAACTGTAATTTTTTAATTACGAACTTACAATACATTATCTCATCGCATAGGTCCTAATCCCCCACTTTGGTGCAGTCACGTGACTCTGGCCAATTTACAGACTCTGCTTTCCAATTGTTTGATTAGCAAACCAAAACGCATTAATATTCTTTTCTACTTTCAAAATCCTTTTTTGTATATTTTCTTTTCTTGGTACTAGAGTAACTAGAATGTTGACTACCAAAGAGGACATATAATAGTGATAGTGACAAGAAGTTGCAATTCAAATCGTTGTATCACGATTCACTCATACTTTGCTCCCGTTTGGACATAATTTTTGAGAGAATTTTTTGGGGTTTTTTCAGCAAAAAAGTGTTTATTTATGTTTTTTGAGCAAAATTTGTCCCAAAAACTCAAAAACTGGTCTTGAGCCGTTTTTGAGCCAAAAACTAACATTTACACATCAAATTTCATCAAATTTCATTTTCATAAAAGCTCAAAGGCTCTTTTGAGCAAAAAAATTTGTTCTAAAAAACTAAAAAAGTATGTCCAAACACTTTTTTATTTTCATATCCAATTTCATCAAAAAAATATTTTCCAAAAAATTATTTGGGAATCTAGGTCAAAACGCTAGCTTAGTAGTTCTATTTCAGTAGAGTTTTTTTGCCCACTCTAGTATTGACTGTTGGGAAAAGAAGGCAGGTATTTTTTGTTTTATACAGCAAATTTTGTGGAATTTTAGTTGCCCAATCTTGTAAGTTGTAAGTATTTCACTTATTAGAATTACGTAAAAATGTTTCGTTTTCTTGTTTAAGAAACTTTTAAGCTTCTAATTATGAATAGACCATTGCGAATTTGCGATCCACAACTAACAGAACAGGGTACCGACTTTTTTGAAAAGGTCAAGTTGTATCATTTTATAGTATAAAATTATTTGAAAGTTGCCACTTTTATCAATCAAATAGAAGATGCCATCCAATTAATTATCTTTGATTAATGGAGACACGATGGCTGGATTCAACTAATAAATCAACCCTGCCGAGAGCGATGCCATTAATTTGTCAAATAGTAAATCGAAATGTTTGATGTAATAAAGCAAATTGACCGTTCAACCAATCTTAACCAAAGGTAAACTTTCCCTATAAGCTACCTCTTCGTCCCAAAATGAATGTCTGTATTTTACTGGACACAAAATTTAAGAAAATAAAGAATATTTTTAAATTGTGTAGTTTAAAATGAAAAGTGTGCGTAATGTGGGCCGGCGTCTTTAAATCTTGTGGTCCAGAACAAATTTTAAATTTAAAAAGTTGTTATAAATGAAAAGAGGCACTCATTTTGGAACAAACAAAAAATGAAAGATAGACACTTATTTTGGGATGGAGGAAATAATATATTTTCTCTTCTAGGAGAGACAATTTCTTTTCTTGAAATTTTTACGCCAAAATGTAAACTTGCCCTATAAGTATTAATGTTAGACCGAATCTTTGAAGTTAATGAGATAGTACTAGTATTATTCTGTCCAAATACTTACATTTGAAAGTGTAAGAAACAAGTGTGGCAAAGTACGATGATATGGTGGTACACTGCCTAAAAGGATGGAACGCAATTATTATTTACAAGAAGACCCATTCTTCCAAGTAGAAAAGTTTGAAAAATAAAGAGCGGAAAACAGTGACCAATGACAAAACAAACATAAGTCCAAGGTAAAAACAGTGACTTAACCCTGCCATCATAGAGCCCGTTTGGGTGAGCTTAAAAGTGACTTATAAGCTTATAAGCCCATTAAAATATGTTTGGTAACCTCAAAATTTTTGAACTTAAAAGCCATAAGTTGCTTAAAAGCCACTTTTTGAGAAGTTAGGAAATCCTAACTTCTCAAAAAGTAGCTTTTAAGTCACTTTTTGACTTATAAGCCACTTAAAATAAGCAGCTTTTAAGCCCACCCAAACATGCTCATAATCTACTTTTGCACGACATTCGCCCAATCTCTCCCCCACCCCCACCCCCCACAACACCCCTTCAGTTTCAAGTTTCAACTAAAAGGGAAAATGGAGTTAAATTAGCAAAAAGCATTCCCATTTAGAATCTTCTTCTTTCTTATCAGTCCTTAACTAATAAACCTCAAATCTTTTTGCTTTCTTTCGGTTCTGAAATTTGGTTTGAGTTTACTTGCTGTAACGGAAATAGAGAAACTTTATGATTGCTGAGTGAAAGTTCACTACTTTCTACTTTTGAGTTATTTGGGGTTTCAAGATTGCTTCTTCTGATTGACAAGCTTATTTTTTATATTTGGTGGTTGTTTGAATAAGAGAAAGTTTGAGTTTTGGTGCTTTGAAGATATGGCCTTTTCTTCCATATTTTGCTGCGTTAAGGGTTCAGATCGGTATGTGCTTTAAATTTGTCTTAATCTCTTAATTCTACTGTTTCTGCTTCTATTTAAGCTAGCTGATTTTACAAATTTTCTACTAGACTGGTCTACGTCTTACCATCACCAGACCCCACTTGTGGGATATCGCTGTGTATGTTGTTGTACATTTGTTGAAAAAGATATATTGAATTGAAAGACACAACTTGTACTCGATTCATTTCTTGTTGTGTAGCCTGCGTGTATGTTGTTGTACATTTGTTGAAAAAGATATATTGAATTGAAAGACACAACTTGTACTCGATTCATTTCTTGTTGTGTAGCCTGCGTGTATGTTGTTGTACATTTGTTGAAAAAGATATATTGAATTGAAAGACACAACTTGTACTCGATTCATTTCTTGTTGTGTAGCCTGCTAGTTGTGTTAACTTGGGAATGCAGCCAATCAAAGTGCAAGAACCCTTTGTTCATTTTGTTTTTCTTGAATTGATTTTTCTATTTGAATTAATATAGAAAGGAGAAAGAGAAGAAGCGGCCAACATGGAGGGTGTTTTCTTTAAAGGAGTTGCACTCTGCTACTAATAATTTTAATTATGACAATAAGCTTGGAGAAGGTGGATTTGGAAGTGTTTATTGGGGCCAACTATGGGATGGATCTCAGGTAATTAATGTGGTTTTCTTGTTCCTCTAAAGTTAGCTCATCAAATTTTCATCTGCTATAATTGTGATTCTGTGAATGTCTTCTCACTTATTGATTAATAAGGAAAGAACAGCCTATGTCTTCTCTTCGTTAACTGATTGGGGAAATTATATGAAACATTGTGTAGAGTTGTTGGACTACTCGTACACGTGAGTCTATTCCGTTAGGATTGATTTAAAAGCCACAAATTAATTACCCATACGAGGAGTTGGATAATGGCCAAATCAGTAGGATATATGAATCTCAGAGGAAGCTTTCTGTTTAAGTGAATTGGTCGTGAGTTTGTGATTTTAATTTTGAATGTTAATGATAGTAATAAGTTCCAAGTGGTAGCGGGGTAAAATGATGAATCTTGAAGATCATTCGGAGGACGTTGCTTGAGTTGCTTAAGTCTTTGATTCCATGGTGCAGATTTTAAAAGGAGGTGTTTGAAGAATAACACATTCAATAGTATTTCGGTGGACACCTCTATAATTTTGGCATAATTAGGTCGAATTCAGCAACATGTGCTTTAGAAATGGCATCCAGTCTGAGCCTTAATGGACGAGCATCTTCAGAGTTGCTGAAAGTTCTTTGTCAAAACTTGCTCTTTGTGTTTCGGTATGTGTGGTAGGGTAGAGGGTAAATAAAGTAGAAGAGATAACCATAAGTAGCATATTTTCTTAGGAAAGGCTGAACTTTGTGCTCCCCTTCTCAAAAGAAAAAGCTCCAATTTTTCAAAGCATCCCAAATTGCCAGTTAAAAGAGAATAGGCAGGATTACATTCTTCACTCGGCGAAAGCTGGATAATAAGTGAGTAAATTTTCCCTCTCCCTATCAGAAAACCAAGCATAAGGTAACTCTTCTTTGTTTGATTCCTGGCCATCTCTCATCAGATAGGGAAAGCTAATATCTAGGTGCCTAAAGAAATAATAAATACATCTCCGCGTCTTTGAAATCATGAAATGTGGATCCTTTTTAGTTTTTACTGACCTAACTCATTTGGGATTTGAGCGGTTTATTGATTGATAGATTGGTCTGAATTGAATCAATTTGGAACTAAATGTACATTTCAACCGAAGGTAGGTTTTGTTTCTGTGATGTGAGCAATACCAAGTTCTGCATCCCAATAGAGACGGCAGTAGGTGAATTTTCTCCCACTTTTCTAATTCAAGGTGGGATGAGTTACTCGATATCTAAGTTGGTTGGATTTAGCAGGTACCATGTGGATTAGTCAAGGTTCTAGCCCCGATACTAACTTTATTTTAAAAAAAAGGAGGCTTCGAGTTCCCAAGTTTTCTTCCTTATATTAGTTTATTGTACGAAATTCATTATCTGGAACATTCTTAAAAACTAGTATTACAGGATAACAGTCTAAGCTGCTGATTCTTTCTTTCTGGATACCTTATCGTCGATGATGTGTGTTAGGTTCAGGACTTTTTTGATTAATATGTTTGGAATTTATTATGGTTATTTTTTCATGCTTAATTTGATGATAACTTGCAATTCCGTATGGGTATTCATATATTATTTTGCCTTATCATAATTTCCTCATTATTTCAATGTACTTGATTCTTCAGATTTCTCACTGTTTCACCTTTTTCCTATCTCACTACTTCTCTAATCTCATTGACCGGGTTACTTGTTAGTACTGCTTTTGTAGCTTCCAGCGACCAGTAATTTGTTCTCAAATTAAGTCAAGTGCCTCGAAATTACAACCTGATGGTTGGTGGTGGAGGACCTCTACCACTAGGCAATTCCTCCATGTCTATTAGTTCGAATTAAAATGTACTAGTACTTGTTTAGCAGTCTCATTTCCGAAAATTTATCTCAAAAGTGAAAAGTTTCTGAATGTTCCATGGTCGATTGTTCTATGTCTTCTGGAAACAACTAAATTTTTGACTCATCTTCACTTGCTTGCTTTCAAGCCTTTGCTAGAACTGTTTATATATTGATCATTGGGGGTTGTCACGGAAGGGTGAAAGAGGTAGGTAGACTGACTGGTCTAAGCTCTTTTTAGCTCATTTGTGTGTTTGACAAAGTTAAAGGGTGCTTAAAAGCACTTGGCTTTTAAAGCCAAAACAATGCAAAAGCCATAAGTTGGGCAACCCCAACTTATGGCTTTTTGGCTTAAAAGATGTTTTTGTTTGACCAATGATTTTACCTTATTATTACTTTAATTTTTTCTAATTCCAATAGTACCTTCACTAACAAAAGCCCAAGATTACCAATTCATTTTCCTTTCTTCATTTTAAGTAATATATCAGTCATTTTTACAAATGAAACATCTTAACAACTTTTTTCAGTTTCAACACTTCTATCCAACTGTAACTGCTTATCTATAAAACCAGCTCCCTCACTTTTTTAAGCACTTGTGCGTAAAAGTTACCTTTTTTCCAGCTGATCTAAACGGACTCTAAGAATGTGTTCCATTTATACGTCTGGGTGCGTGGATGTTAGAAGATCTATTTCTTGTATAAACATATTTCCTGAAACAATAATGAGAAAGGACTTGTGGGAGAGGGAGACTGGTAATATATCTAAATTGAAAAGACATCACATGCCATTGAAGTTTGAGAGCTTCCAAATGATATATGCAAATTATATATACAATAAGCTGTAGAACTTCACCTTCTGATCATGAGGGTTGAATTTTTCTTGATGGATGCACATTTTCAGATAGCTGTTAAAAGGCTAAAGGTGTGGAGCAACAAAGCCGATCTGGAATTTTCTGTTGAAGTTGAAATTCTGGCTCGAGTACGACACAAAAATCTGCTAAGTTTACGTGGTTACTGTGCTGAAGGCCAGGAACGCCTGATTGTATATGATTACATGTCCAATTTGAGCTTGCTTTCTCATCTTCACGGGCAGCATTCTGCTGAATGCCTTCTTGATTGGAAGCGACGAATGAACATTGCTATTGGGTCTGCTGATGGGATTGCGTGAGTATATTCACATCCTTGATCTTTATTTCTCACTCCCCCCACCCCCTCCCTGTCCTCCCTCCTTGGGTTTTATGTTTCCTTTTTCAGTTAATTAACTGTGATGTGTATGACAGCTATCTACACCACCATGCAACCCCACATATCATCCACAGAGACATCAAAGCAAGCAATCTACTGCTCGATTCTGATTTCCAAGCCCAAGTTGCTGATTTTGGATTTGCAAAGTTAATCCCAGATGGTGCAACACATGTAACTACAAGAGTAAAAGGCACACTAGGCTATCTTGCACCAGAATATGCAATGTTAGGGAAAGCAACAGAGAGCTGTGATGTCTACAGCTTTGGTATTCTTTTGCTAGAGCTTGCTAGTGGCAAGAAACCGATTGAGAAGGTCAATGCAACTGTAAAACGCAGAATCACTGATTGGGCTCTACCGCTTGCATGTGAAGGGAAATTCAGTGAAATTGCAGACCCACGGTTGAACAAAAATTATGTGGAGGAAGAATTGAAAAGAGTGGTTCTTGTTGCACTCATTTGTGCCCATAATAAACCTGAGAAGAGACCAACAATGCTGGAAGTTGTTGAGCTACTGAATGGAGAATCAAAAGAGAAGTTTGCAGAGCTGGAAAATGACGAAATGTTCAAGATTCCTCTTGCTGTGGATGATGATATGTTGTCAGGAGCAGAAGGCAATGCAAACACTGCCGTGTCAGACGAAAAAGAACCAAAAACAGAAATTGAAAAGGTAGAGGTATAGGCCACGAGAATACAGGTACTTGATTGTGGCTTGTGGATATTGAATTTGTGTAGGACTTGAATGTGTTTTTCTGGAAGACAAACAGACATCCATTACATGGAAAAGCAGGTTCTTTGTTTGAATTGGAAGTATCACTTCACTGGGTTTGTGCAGGTGTGGATGTTACTGCTGAGCTCGTCTTTCGTGTGTTTCTAATGTAATATTTTGAACACAAGAAATGAAAACTGTTTATATACTCAATGGTGTTCTTACGTCTCCAGATCAGGTCGAAATCAATGAAGGGTATTGATTTGAGCAAATTTTTGTTCCTCTTCCAGGCTTCCACCAGTTTAAAAAGAATAATAAAATCAGCAATAGTTCTGGTATAATAATGGAAATGTTCACTATACCGTGTCTAAAATTTATGTATTTCATACTAAATACAAACTTTACATAAATAGATATATAGTATATATTTATAATATTCATAAACAAAATTCTCTAACCTTAAACTGGTATTAAAATAGACGAGAGACTTCGGGTTCGAACCTAACTATCACCACAAGAAAAAAAATCATGTGTTTGACTCATGAAAATGTGATAAAGCGTGTAAAGACATAATATATTTAATTGATTAAAAGTCTGAATTGAATCTGTATGTGGAAGGACATGTTGATATATAATTAAGTAACTTAACTTGTATTCTCTCTGACATTTTAAAAGATATTCACCCCATTCAACATTAGAGAATAGGAAGAAAGTCGAGCAATAAATGATATAAATGGAACAGAACCGTAAATATAAATTTTAAAGTCGAACTAATTCGGCTCTGGACTTTCTAATTTTACTTTATTTTATTTTTGTATAAGCGACAACAGCCTGTGTGGTAGTGTTATAAATTTGACTTATTGGTACACATCAATTTTGAGTAGGACAAGGTCTTTTTATTTTTTTATTAGTTTTGATATTGAAAGCATGAATGGTGTATAAATTGGTTTCTAAATTAACAGATGGACCTAAAAGTCAAATATTTCTTTGACCACATCTTCTATTTGGTGCTAAGTTGCTATTAGTATTGCTTAATTAAAATTATATCTTTGAACAGGGTGTCCTTTAAAATTTAAAAAGGAAAAAAAAGGTGGCCCTTGTGAAGAATCACATTGCATTGATGCATTCACTTTTCTTAATTTCACACGCTCAAATCAAATGCAAACACTAGATTTCTAAACATAAAAGAGCTTTACTGATGTCCCCCCTTTCTGCTTTAAATAAAAATCAAATTGCTTCTAAAAAGGAGATACTTGAATTCAATCTTAAACTAAATATATGTACTATAACATACTGTAAATTCTCCTTTGATCTTGCTGTATCAAGGAATCTATGTCATTTTTATAAAGGAGTTAAATGAAAGTATTGGAATTAAAACATTTTGATATAAAATATATGATATCTTATTGGAAAAGTAAGACACATATATGGAAAGATCACTCGAGCTCCAATTCCAAATTTATCTCCTGTAGTGTTTAAATTCCAAATTGTGACACAAATAATTTAAAATTTATTTGAAAAACACAAATATATAAGTCAAATCTCATAATATTAACATTTAATATTTCCTCTAGTCCATTCTATTTGATTTTGTTAGATTTTTTTATGGGACACTTACAAAAATACCCACAAAATTTAAAATAATTACAGCCACTACCCACTATTTTTAAATATTAGACGACCTACCCACTAAATTATTTAGTTACTCTACCCATCCAGACTTGTATACCATAGTTTATGCAGTATACCATAAAGTTATACACCTATAAGGCATAACAAAGGTATACAATAATAAATGGGTAGGTTGGGTAAATACTTTTAGTTTTATGGGTAGTATAATTTTTAATGGGTATGACTTGTAAATACTTTAAATTTTATGGGTATAGAGTGTAAAAATCTCATTTTTTATTTGGTCCAAATAATTTTTCATAAACAGATTCTTTCTTGCCCATATGTAATAGATACTCTAAATAAATTGTTATAAATCCTTTCAATACCAGTAAATAGTAAAATGATAAAGTAAATTTTTAATCAACTTTCAAAACTAAGCTTTTTTAATATACGTGAAAAAGCCGAAAAAGTAGAATGCACTATAGGAAGTATTAGAATTAGCTTAGAAAAGTTAAATTGAGACATTTTGCTGATTTTGTGATTAAATCCGTAACACGTTACACAAAAGAGGAAGCAATCGGTATTTGACCACATTTACATTTTGGCTTACCATTTATAGAAACAAAACGTCCTTCAATTCTCTTACATTTATGCTGAAAAACATTCAATTTGTACAAAATTTTTCAGATTCTCATAATAAAGAGTAATAAGCTAATAATTGAATGAAAGTGGGGACCACAAATTTAATCAGATCAAATTATTAAATGCACATTCAAGAATGGTCCTTCCTCGCTGTACTCAATACCTACCTCTAATAAGTCATACTACTTATCATATACTAAATGGAATCCAATTATGATCTGCTGTGTTACTTATCACCTTTCATTTGAAAATGACTTAAGTACTTATCACCACTTTCATTACTGCGACGTGGCGAGCTGTAGTATTGTTTAAAAGTCGACGCGTTTGGTGGACCAAAATTTCTTTATACTCTTTTCATCCTTATTTATGCGGATTAGTCTGACTTGACACAGAGTTTAAAAAATAAATAATATTTTTAAAATTTGGTAGAGAATCATCTAATAAAATTGAATCGTTATTAAATTTAGAAATGCGATATCATTTTTGAAACTGACGAAAAACAAAGTGTGATACATAAATTGAGACGGACCGATTATTAGTGTTTACTTCACGCATTTAAAGCGCGTGGGGAACATTCATGTCACACTTTCTCCATTTTTTTCCAAAATAAAAAGCAGTACCAGAGAGAGTGAAAGAAGCAAGCATAAAACTAGATTACAAAGAAGAACAGGGAAAAGGCCCACTATAAAAAGCCCAAAAAGCCCGCACCTACTCATTCTTCTTCTTCCCGATCTATACGCAATTTATTAAAAGGTACACTTTCATATTTAATTTTGTTTATTTTTTTGTATAATTATTCTGCTTTAATTGTGTTTAATTAAAACCCTAAATTGTTGTGATTATGTGATAGATCAGTCAACGGTGATGACTTCGTTAAGTAGAGAGCTCGTGTTTCTTATACTTCAGTTTTTAGATGAAGAGAAGTTTAAGGAAACTGTACACAAGTAAGTATAGCTTTAATTTTTAGCCTTTTTTAGTTTTTGTGATGATAATTTTTCTATGATTAATTTTAAAATACTTTGATTAGGTTGGAGAAGGAATCAGGATTTTACTTTAACATGAGATATTTTGAGGAATCAGTTACTAATGGAGAATGGGAAGAAGTAGAAAAGTATTTAGCTGGATTTACTAAAGTAGATGATAACCGTTACTCGATGAAAATATTTTTCGAGATCCGAAAACAGAAGTATCTTGAAGCACTTGACAGGTACTACATAGCGCCTTTTACATTTTCACGTGTCCGGATATTTAGCTGTTTTAGGTAGTTGATTTGATTTCGTTACTTTTTTTTTTTTTTTTTTTGTTGTAGGAATGATCAAGCAAAGGCTGTGGAAATTCTAGTGAAAGATCTGAAAGTGTTTTCGACGTTTAATGAGGATTTGTTTAAGGAAATAACGCTCCTCTTGACGTTGCAGAATTTTAGGTATATAGTAGAATTTTTTATGCTTGTGCAATTTAGAAGGTACTGGTTGTTACAAAGTGCATTCGTGATTAATTGTGTACTATTATTTTCTTGAATTGAAAAGTTTAGAAGTATTATTGAGCAACATTGCTTATTCGGGTATAAATTCTGTTTGTTTGGTATAAATGGCTAAGAAACAAGTTTGTTGTGAAGTGGACAATATTAGGCACCTCTGGTTTTTCACTGGTGGCTGAAAATTATACCTGTATTGTTGATATTGCCTTTTCTTGTTTTTGGATTTTGGTCCATGTTACGACAATACGTGCGTGATTACCTGATAAGGTGCAGATCTAGAAATCCGATTCGTCATTGCCTAAATTTGAGGATTCGGGGATACGGATAAGAAGTACGAGTATGGGTGTTGAGATACGTCTAATAAATGTACAGTACGACATAGAGAAGTCTATGTATCGATAATTAACTGCACTTATTTAAATAAAACTAGTACAATAACACTCCTCTTGACGTTGCAGAATTCTAGGTATATATAATTCTTATGTTTGTGTAATTTAGAGGGTAGTGACTGTTATAGTGAAGATGATAGCATTCATGATTTAGTGTATTATTATCTTGATTTGAGAAATTTAGAAGTATTGTTGAGCAAAATTGCTTATTCGGCATAAGTGCCGAATGACACAGTTCTGGGCAGAGTCTGCTGTTTGTTTGGTTTCACCTTTTCTTCTTTTTGGGTCCATGTTACATCAATATGGGCATGGGTATCAGATATGGGTGCAGATCTGGAAATTGGATTCGTCATCACCTAGAATTTAGGAGTTGGGGATACAGATAGGAATTACGAGTACTGGTGCTGAGATACGGCTAAAAAATTTGTAGTACGACATAGAGAAGTCTATATATAGATTATTAACTGTACTCATTGAACCAACACTAGTACAATTAGATTCCCATTTAATACCTAGTATTCTGCTGCACACGATATCTCATGTAATAGCAAAGTTTTTTGATACTTCATTTGAATATAGATACACAAAAGCGAGCACACATATGTTAACATATATCAAAAAAACTCAAAAATTGAAACTAATTAGCTAACCAACCTATACGTCTTTGGAATAGTTTAGTTGTAGCACCCAAGATAAGTGGACCAATCCCACACCCACACACACATCGTACCAAGTCAACACGGTGCTGTAGGAGTATTTGAAGGATCATTGTAATATAGATTTCGATAGAAGATCTTGATGATCTGGATTTGATTTCCTTCATCTGGTTCCTGTTTTATTTGCATTAAAGCCAAAAGTTGGCCCATTTCCTTTTGAATTTGGAAAGAGATCTGTAACAATTTAATTAATAATCTGATTGCTTCTGTGCAATTACCTTCAAAGATTACTCAAGTAGATTCTTTCTTGTTTCGCGGGGAGGGTTGATTTTTACACTGATTACGACCTACTCAAGATGAAAGGTTCCTAGGTTCATTCTATGAAGTTTCTTATCTGTGTTGTCTGGATGGGTTGACAAAATTACATTGTTTACTTGTGCCATATCTGATGAATTTCTCGGGGTTGCACTTTTGCTCGGCAAAATTGTAGAAAAACAAATGACGGCTTTCTCATAATTGTAAGACTCTACATTAATTGCTGGTAAATCTCTGTGTTTAGTTTTGTTAACTGCAGTATAGGTGAGACAATTATTGCTCATATAGTGATTAAAAAAAGAATTATGGTGGAAAATCTTTGATGCCAGGGAGAATGAACAGCTCTCTAAGTATGGAGATACCAAGTCCGCTAGGGCCATAATGCTTGTTGAGCTTAAAAAATTAATCGAGGCGAATCCTCTTTTCCGCGACAAGCTTCAGTTTCCTAGCTTAAAGAACTCGAGGCTGCGGACATTGATAAACCAGAGGTGAGCAAGGAAAAAGTTGTTAATCCTCTCAAATTGTGTTTCTTGACAACAAAAGTGTATGTTTTTCTTTCTGGCCAAGGTTAAGCGTTCATCATTGTTCATCATTGTTATTCCTTTCTATCATCCTGTAGTTTAAACTGGCAGCACCAGCTCTGCAAGAATCCGAAGCCCAATCCTGATATAAAAACTCTCTTTGTTGACCATGCCTGTGGCCAACCAAATGGTGCTCGAGCTCCTTCTCCAGTTGCTAATCCCATTGTTGGTGCTATGCTTAAAGTAGGTGGTTTTCCACCAATAGGCGCCCATGGAGTATGTGTTCCTTGAAACAACTACCTCCTTTCATTAATTCTTTCTTTTTAATATTAATGTAAGTTTCACTGAGAATGTTATTTGGTTAGTTGTTACTGATTTACTTTTTCTTCATTTCAACCAGCCATTCCAGCCAGCACCAGCACCCATTGCTTCACTTGGAGGATGGATGACCAATCCACCCTCTCTGCCACACCAAGCTGTTCCTGGAGGACCACTAGGCTTAAGCCCTCCTGCTAATGCTGGTAATTGTGTTTTTCCTATTATGAATGTCATTTGGTTGTTTATATCTTTTCCTATTGTCATAGCAGTATTAACATATAATTCTACTGTTCTACCTTATTTCCTCCAGTTTTTTCTCTCTGGCTAATTTGTTGACTTCTTCTATGTGTGTGCACAATACAATAGCATCCATGCTAAAGCGTCCTAGGACTCCTACTAATAATCCGGCATTGGACTACCAAACTGCAGATTCTGAGCATGTGCTGAAAAGGTCAAGACCCTTTGGGATGTCAGAGGAGGCACGTTATATTCCATTTATACTCTTTTCTCTTTTCTTTTTGGGTGTGGGTGTGGGTGGATGGTGGTTGGAGAACTGTCATTCTATTTGTTGGGTTTGTTTGGTAGATCTGCAGTTCTTTAGATACTTTTTGTTGGGGTTAAGGTTATTATTGATTCCTGCTAGCTTTGATTCTCCTTTTTATGTCATCTTATCTTAAAGTGTCAAACCGTAAGATTTGTCATTGGACTTCTGTTAATCATTTCTTGGTCTACATTGATTTCTGCAGGTCAATAATCTCCCTGTCAACATCTTTCCTGTCACATATCCTGGACAGAGCCATGCTCATAGTTTGTATTCTTCTGATGACTTACCCAAGACGGTCGTGGCGAACTTGAATCAAGGGTCTGCTGTTAAGAGCATGGATTTCCATCCCGTGCAACAAACCCTTCTTCTTGGTCAGCTTTCCATGTTTCTGAATTAGTTAGATACACATGGCTTCTCACTGGAAGCATGTGATGTTTTTATCTTTCTGAATCTCGTGCTTGTCTACCTTTCAGTTGGAACAAACATTGGCGACATTGCTATATGGGAGGTTGGTAGCAGGGAGAGGCTTGCATTTAAAAATTTCAAAGTTTGGGAGATAGGTAATTGTTCGATGACTCTGCAGGTGAGTGTATCTCTAAAAAGAGTATCTGAATAACCTTTTGTGGCCCTCCTTCCAGTTTAGGTAGATTTTAATTTCCTCATTTTACTTGTAGGCTTCTTTGGCAAATGAATACACTGCTACAGTCAACCGTGTGATGTGGAGTCCAGATGGGAACCTTCTTGGTGCGTATTCCCTCTTGTCATTCTAAATGGGGATTTTTTTGGGATGGAGGTATTATGAATTTATGTAAGGGTTCTGCTATGGAGAGACAGTAATAGGAGAACTTTTGATGGACTGAAAAGCTTATTGTTTAATATTACAAGTTCTGTATCATTTCATTTGGTTTTCAGGTGCTAATAGGAAATTATAGATGGATGATTTTGGAGTGTTAAGCATATTTGTGTGAAGAAGATTTTTTTTTTCCCCAAAACCATCTTGGTGTGCATTACCAGATCAACTTTGTTATTGTCTTTCTGTGAATAAAATGGACTAGAATGGAAAACTCAAGCCATTGACATGTCGAAAAATGCTGTTTAAGTAGGATTCTAGCATGACAAGTTTTGTTCCCAATTAGTAGGATTCTAGCATGACAAGTTTGTTTCCTCTTCGTAAAATTTTGTGGAAGTCAATTTTATTTGTTGAGGAAAGATTTGTGAAAGTGAGCTGAGCCACTCTTTTCTGTTTTAATATGTTATATAATAAATGAAATTTAGTAGGTCAGTGGTTCATGTTATTTAATCATGCTATTTTCTTGATTCATCCAGGTGTTGCATATTCTAAGCACATAGTTCATCTATACTCCTACCATGGTGGTGATGATTTGAGGAACCACCTTGAGGTGCGTGTTTTAACCTTCAGATTACAGTTATATTAAACTGTATGTGTCGAATATCTTGTCACTATGTTAGAAGACACTATGACCTGATCTTTTATTTGTTCTAGATTGATGCCCATGTCGGCAATGTTAGTGATCTTGCTTTCTCTCATCCAAATAAACAATTATGCATCATAACTTGTGGAGAAGACAAGGCTATCAGGGTATGCATTGTTGTTGGTTGTCATTTTTTTTCCTAAAGCTGAATTTAAATTATCTGAGGGTCTCAATTTGGAGTTGTTTCTGTTTACTCAGGTGTGGGATGCTGCCACTGGCTCTAAGCAGTATACTTTTGAGGGCCACGAGGCGCCTGTCTATTCTGTGTGTCCTCACTATAAGGAAAATATTCAGGTACCATGTAATTTCTGTGCATCTATAGAATCAGAATTACGAGTACATATGGGTTGTTGGTTGCAGTTCATGTCTATGTAGATTTTTGTGGACACCATTATTAATAAAAAGGCAATGTCACTAACTTTTTTCTGGTTGGCGGTTGCTAAGATATTCTTTTTGACCATAACTACCTTTTCCGGGCACAGCATATTTTAATGCCTCAATTTTGATGTGTTTTTTTTTATTCTAGTCGCATTTTTCTGCTTATTGTCTAGGCATCCTTGGACTTATCTTTTGAGAGCATGTATTGGACAAACATTTGTCTAGTTTCAACTATTCGATATGCAATATTGATGATCATATCGGACAGAAAAACAGCAAAATTAAGCAAACTTTTCTGTTTATTTTCGTTTCAGAGAGCTCCCCTGTTGATTATGCTTGTTATAGTCTTGAGTTTTTTTCTTTCTAATCGAGGTTTTCTTTTCTATATTAGTTCATTTTTGCAACTGCTGTTGATGGGAAGATCAAGGCTTGGCTGTATGACAACATGGGATCCAGGGTCGATTACGATGCTCCAGGTCACTCATGTACTGCTATGGCTTATAGTGCTGATGGAGCAAGGTAGGAATCGTTAGCCGGTTGTGTTCATGATAATGGCGAAAGGTTAAAAGTGTCTAAGTATATTTTATTTTTCAAAACACTGTAGGCTCTTCTCTTGTGGCACCAGTAAAGATGGTGAATCACACCTTGTGGAGTGGAATGAAAGTGAAGGTGCTGTTAAGCGGACTTATACTGGTCTTGGAAAGAGATCTGTTGGGGTGGTGCAATTTGATACTACAAAAAACAGATTCTTGGCTGCTGGTGATGAGTTCGTAATCAAATATTGGGACATGGATAATGTAAACCTCTTGGCAACCGCAGATGCTGAGGGCGGATTACCAGTATGTAGTTGAAATCTAGATAGCGCTTTGAAAGTTTTTGGTGTAAAATGTCCAGCATTTAAAAAATTACAAATTCATTTTCAGGCATCTCCTTGCATCCGGTTTAGTAAAGAAGGGACATTTTTGGCTGTATCAACCAGTGAGAATGGGGTTAAAATACTGGGAAATTCTGATGGTGTCCGGCTGATCCGTGCTATTGAAAGCCGTACACTTGATTCCTCCAGAGTTCCGCTTGGTGCTGTTGCAAAGGTATATCTGCTAGGAGGTTTTCATTATTATTCAAAGACTAGTATTTCATTTTATTGTTTACTCTTGTCAGGTTCCCATGATCAGCGCATATGGTGCTTCTAGTTCAACTGCTGGAACTAGTCTTACTATTGCAGATAGAAGTGCGTCAGCAACAGCTGCTGTTCAACTGGTTGGTTTTTCTGCTTATCTCATGTTAGATGAGTCGGTATTAGAGCTGCCTGGTTTTCACTGACTAAAATTCTTTTATGCTTCTACTAATTAAATGGTATCAGCTCTTGTTATGCTGTTGTTTACGCATGCAAGATATCATATGGTCGTCTTTTTGAAGTCTTGAATATTTTGTTTAACTATTTCTATGACAACTTTTTAGAATGGAGATAACCGCAGCCTGCAAGATGTCAAGCCTCGGATCTCTGATGAGCTGGAGAAGTCCAAAATTTGGAAATTGACTGAAATTAGTGAACCTGCTCAAGTTCGTTCCTTGAGGCTTCCAGATAGCCTACTGTCCGTGAGGGTAAGCATGTGGGCCTTTCTGTTGCTTAATCGTTTTTCTTCTTCTGCTTCTTTTTTGGGGGGAGGTGTGTGTAGCAGCTTTCCGTTAGCTATGTGTTCCCCAGCGAGTTATTGTCTAGTCAATTCATTTTTGGACGAGAAAATAGGTTATGTCACTGGGGTTTAGTTTATATTGCACTTATCTAAAATGATTCAGACTTATTCTGAATAATTATATTTTCTAAATTCAGATTATTAGATTAATGTATACAAATTCTGGAGGGGCAATTCTGGCTTTGGCATACAATGCTGTACACAAACTTTGGAAATGGCCTCGGAATGAGAGGAATGTGACAGGAAAGGTACTGGGATCTTTGTCGGAGGTTCTTTCTCACTTCCCATATACCATATTGAAGTATCTCCCTGTTTTTCCTTTACCTGGATCTTTGATATTTCTTTTCTGATGTCCTTTTCCAATATCTCTCTCCAGGCATCTACTGCTGTCCCACCTCAACTATGGCAACCTTCCAGTGGAATACTGATGACTAATGATATAAGTGAGACAAACCCTGAAGAAGCCGTTCCATGCTTTGCACTTTCCAAGAATGACTCATATGTTATGTCGGCATCTGGTGGAAAAATCTCCTTGTTTAACATGATGACTTTCAAGGTATTAACATACCAATATTTCTGGCTTTGGTTGGATAGCTTGTGTATTGGTGTGCTTGGTGGTGTTTAATATGAGGCTTAACATACACATAATGCTTTGCAGACAATGACAACTTTCATGCCCCCTCCACCTGCAGCAACTTTTCTTGCCTTCCATCCACAGGATAATAACATCATTGCCATTGGGATGGAGGACTCTTCAATACAGATATACAATGTTCGCGTTGATGAGGTCCTGAAACAGATTAAGACTTGAATACTAATATGTGATATAATGCGACGATTTCATTTTAATTTTTGCGTGATGATTTAGTTATTTGTCTGAATAAAATCTACAGGTGAAAAGCAAACTCAAAGGTCATCAGAAGAGAGTAACGGGCTTGGCCTTCTCTAATGTTTTGAATGTTCTGGTATCATGTGGAGCTGATGCTCAGGTAATCCCAGGTTACATTTTGAAAATCTGCTGGACCCAAACTTGGGACTATTCAGTAATGTTTCTTGTTTGACGCTAAAGAAAATTTAGTGGGTGATAGAGTGTAGAAATTCTTACTAATAGCAAATAAACTTTCTACCTCGTCATTGGGTTCTTTTTTTGTACTTATTTATCTCTCTAGGGTGGTTAAGCTAAAAAATGATCAATTTCCTTCAGAAATTGTTTCTCTTGATTTCTCCAGATAATCTACATACAGTAATTTTATTCTAGCGCAACATCTGTAGTTTGTCGAGTCTCTATATCTTTGTTTCTGCATTGTTCAGCTTTGTGTTTGGAGCATGGATGGATGGGAGAAGAAAGCCAGCAAGTTTTTGCAGATTCCTTCTGGTAGAGCAATAAACCCTCTTGCTCAGACACGGGTTCAGTTCCATCAAGATCAGACGCACTTGTTAGTCGCTCATGAAACACAGATAGCTATATATGAGGCATCAAAGCTTGAATGCGTAAAGCAGGTTTGTAAGCATACATCTGGGTTACTTAATGATTTACTCTTGGTGGGTTACATAAATGCCATGTCATATATTGCTGCATGCCAGGTACTATGGTTTTTCAGATAAACTGACCTCAAATTACGTTAACTTGGAATTATTCTTAATACTATTGCTGTTAGTCGTCTTGTGTTTGTCTGATAAACTCAAGGAAAGGAGGCTGCTGAGCTCACAAAAAGTTTGGTTCCTTGCAGTGGGTTTCACCAAATGTTGCAATTACTGATGCAACGTACTCGTGTGATAGCCAGTCAATTTATGCAAGTTTTGAAGACGGTAGTGTGAGTGTCTTTACAGCTGCAGCACTCAAATTGAGATGTCGGGTGAATCCTGCCGCCTATTTGCCTTCTAACCCAAGGTATGAATAGGGTCAACAGGCTAAAATTCAATTTAGTTTCATATTCTTTCATGTTTGTCCGTGTCCGCTAGTAGTCTGACGATGTTCTTGACAGCTCCAGAGTGTATCCACTTGTCATTGCTGCTCATCCATCTGAAGCAAACCAGTGCGCAGTAGGACTTACTGATGGCGGAGTTTATGTGCTTGAGCCTCTGGAGTCGGAAGGTAAATGGGGTACGCCGCCTCCAAATGAAAATGGTGTTGCCCCTGGCACAAGCTCTGCTGCCAATGGTCTTGATCAAGCATCAAGGTAGTAAGTAGTCTTCAGTTGCCTGTCCGATGCAACTCTTTTCCCATCAAATGTTCTTGTACAATATTTTCGGGGAGCTGCAGATTTGCAGATCTAGGCTACACCTGACACCAGTGACGAAAATATTGGCGGTGTCTCCTGTTGGTAGCTGAGGCAGAGAAGCAAATCGGTATTCACTTATAGAAGGGTTCAAAGAAATTCAAAATGTTCATAATCATAGGTAAAGGAATAGGGATTCAGTTCAAAATCTGAGAAATTTTGCCTGTAAGTTGATTCTGTTCAGAGTACTAAACTATGGCAGTGTAATTATCAAGAACTCTAGAACATCTCTCTCTCTCTCTCTCTCTCTCTCACACACACAAAACACACATGCATTGAGATAGAATTTCCTGCTAAGTGAAGGAGATGAGAGAATTTTGTGGGAAAAGAAAAAGGAAGAGAGAGGACGCGTCATGAAAACTAATGCAACAATGAGCCCTTTTTTTGGGTACAAAATGCAATAAGCTGATCAAAGTTAATGGGAAAAAATTTATGCACCATGCCGTATTTTACTCATTCGAACAATCAACAGTTTACATTGCTTATGAATCTTAAAAGCTACACATACATGCTTCAGTTACTACAGAATTGCAGTGTGGAATTGAAGAATTGAAGATGCATATGTAAAAGTTGAGTTATATCAGAGTATTTTTCTCTTGATGCTCGTGTACTTAAATATCAAAACATATCAGCTAGTAGTTTCCTAGAGGAGAAAAGTTTTTGAAAGTGCGGATGTGTTGTAAAATTACATTTACATGTTAACGAATAACGACCCTATATATTATAGGCTAAATTATACAAATATACAAACATAATAGCAGGTTTACAATAAAATAGCAACATTATGTCACTTTTCAAGAATAACAATACTTTCTTAACATTATATATACAAGTTATTACAAAAAAAGATTTATTCAATAAAATTGAAGATACACCATGCACCAAAATCGCCCATAATTATAGGCATGTATTTTCATCTGTTCCTACTTTTTTGGGATTACAACTACCCAATTATTAATACTAATTCTATTGTATGTCATTTGTATGTCTATCGTATAGTGTATGCGTATAGTATGGCTATTATATGTGTACTGTATGGCTATTGTTAGCTTTTTGTATGTCTATCGTATGGCTATTGTATGTCTATTGTATGACTATTATATGTGTATTGTATGACTATTGTTTTTTACGTATGCATATTGTCAATTTTTAATAGATGGTTTTGAGGAGAGAGAGAGAGAAAATGGATTTTAAAATGTAAAAAGATTTAAACCTATCTAAACATGATTTGGGTGCATAAATATAAGATTAGATTTATCTTTTTTTTTAATTATATTTCTTTTCTTTTTAAATACATTCTGCTATTTTTTGTAGCAAACAACAAAAATGTTGCTATTTTTTGTAAGTTTTGAAAATATTTATATATTTTGTAACAAAAATAGATAAAATTATACTCTGTGTAATTTATCCTATATTATATTAGCAAAACGATATTTTTCGAACGTTCGTTGAACTTACGCAGTTCTCCTTATTAAGCAACGTGATTAGACGTATAATTCTACGCTCAAATTAGTAGAACTTATTTGTCGAGGGAAAAAAGAACTTACTGTATTTTAACAGCATTAGTTACAACATCTTTCAATTATTTACGATTTCTTATGAAAGTTAGTAAAATTAAAACGATTAATAAATGACTTCTCAACCGGGGCAGGTTCTTTTCTTGCACAAAAGATCTGTCTACTTCCTGTCTTTTGCTTAGTAATTATCAACAGATATGATCTGATTCCTCAAATTTCTGATTTGGGAAAGTTTGTTCGTTCACTTTCAAAGAGTGCTACAACAAAAGAAAAAAGACAAGTAGACAATACATGAGAGAAAGAGCTAAATGCAAATATAAGATCTTAGTGACAAAGGCCATTGGAATAGACTCGAGACAAAAATGAAGAAACAAATAATAGCATCTACTAAAGGACGTGTGTATTTAATTGATATCTACTGTTTTGTGCTAATAATAGTAGCAGTCCTCCTCACTGGTAATTTTAACAATCTAAATTTGATCTCTCCTACCAAAGTTCAATTTTCTCTTTTCTTTTTTGTGTTTCGATCATAAGTTGGTTGGTCCATGTTTTGATTTGTGTATTGGGTGAAAATTTAACTGAGCCCGGGCGCTAGAGCTCGAGGCTTGATTTGGTTGAGTCTTCCGAAGACAGCCCCTCAAAGAAGTTCGTTTTGCTCCCGAGGCCAAGAATTGATATTGGCTAAGAAGTTATTGCTCGAGGTGACTGAAGGATAACCATCGCAGAACAAGCAGTTTACCCTTCGGGGAAGTTTTATCGTTGGGGGAATATGCTTTGTCTCCTATAACTTTCGACCGTTACATGGATATTTAAGAGGAAGATCGTAGATTGACTATGATTGAACGTGAAATAATGGCCATTAAGTGTATTTATTGCTCTTTTATTTTTATAGACTATAAATAGTCACTAGGAAACTATGTAAACACATTCAGAAATATATCTAAAATAATTTATATTCTTCTTTGGTTATTGTTATTCGGTATTGTTCATCTTATCTTTGTTAGTTTACGACTTTGATACAAACAATTGTTAATTAACCAAAACAAATTCGATTTATTGTCCTAATCGAGTTATTTTCTCTTTTCTTTTTTGGGTTTCGATCATAAGGTGGTTGGTCCATCTTTTGGATTTGACTAATCTAAATATACGTTGTGAAATTCTACTTTTTTAAATTTTCAGGTTCTAACTCGAATCCTAATCTAAGGATGAATAGGTACTTACTACCGTGCCCTATATAATTTGAATTTTGTAATTGGAAAGGGAAGTACGTGGTGTCACACCACCTTTTAGCTTAAATTCGATGCAAAAGCACTTTACAGTACGCGTCAAGAGCGCGTGTGTTGAATCTACATCTTCCTTTATTTAGCACAAGTCGACAAGTAGGTAACCCCATTCTCCTGCATTTCAAACACTTGTTATGAAAACCCAATCCTTTATTCCTCTGTATCCTGTGAACACCACAAAGTCTAATTAATAACATCTACAAAAATATCCACACGACACTTATCTTTGAAATCTCCGTCACTTGATCCCCACACATATATATATACACATCCTCAAACACCACATCTCACAATGTTTTTCTCCGTCTCCGTTAACAGCAACAACAATGAACGGAGACAACACTCGTAACAGAAAACATATTAACGGAACGGAGAAAACCAAAGACAACCTTAACATTAGTGAAATGAAAAAGAAAACATCTACGGAGTGTGGAACTTATGGGTGGCTACGTAATGCGTATTTCTTGAAGTGGAAAGTGGAGGATGTATTCAGTGTAGTGAAGTACCATCCAATACCATGTGTATTAGCTGCATCGCTATTGTTTTTCATGGGAGTGGAGTATACTTTACGTATGGTCCCATCTACTTCTCCACCGTTCGATCTGGGATTCATTGTTACTGTTCCTCTTAATCGTTTGCTTGCTGCTAAACCTGCTCTTAACACTCTTTTTGCTGGATTAAATACGGTACTTACATGATCAAATCTTTGCATGTCTATGTTATTTTCTAGATCTATAATGGCTGCATTTTTAATTGATTTTTTTTTTTTTTATGGATGCGTTAGGTGTTTGTGGCGATGCAATCGGCGTATATTTTGGGGACTTTTGTAATTGAAGGGCGGCCTCGAGCGACAATTTCGGCGCTGTTCATGTTTACTTTTAGAGGAATTCTTGGATATGCGACTCAGTTGCCATTGCCTGAGGTAAATTTTCTTTTCTACCAATGTAAATGGGTAAGTACTTAATTTGCGCCAAATCAAACAATTTAACTTTAACACTTACAAAATAATAAGTGTGCATATATTATTATTAAGTGAAAATGTGTGTACAAAATTTGCATGTGACTTTTGTAGACACATTTCATGATTAAATGATATGTATTTACAATTTTTTTCTTTACTGTTAAGGTTAAATTATTTGATTTTGTGCAAAACATGCGTAAGTTTTTACCACTATGGCTATATGTTTTACTAAATGTTCTTTAATTTGGTTTTAAACCTTTGAAAGAAGACTTTCTTTTCACTTTAACTTGAGTTTGTTTTAGTTCACCGTCTAGAGTAGTTGATTAAATTCTGGATAGGTTATCTTCGTGCAATCTCGTGCTCCAGGTATCTTTACTTCATGTTCCTAACAATATTTTTTTCCTCAATAAAAGTAGTAATGTTGAAGATGTTGCTGCATTTAGTAGTACTAATAAGTAATAGTGGGACCATATGGCCCAAGTGCACACAATGTTGACATATCCAACTGTCATTTATGGCTTTGCCTTAATCGGGTATATGTAGCTGTCTAACAAATAGCTTGGACTTGTCCTAGATAAACCATAGTACTATATTCATTTACTCGTTTTGAATGGACAGGTGTTCTCTCTCTTACCATTTATTTAATCATGCCATGTGATGCCACTATTTTAATCTATGAATAATAAAGTATAGTAATGGACTGATAGATCGCTTTCTAATTTTCCAATTGTAGGATTTCTTGGGGTCGGGGGCCGATTTCCCAGTAGGGAATGTGTCGTTTTTCTTGTTTTATTCAGGGCATGTTGCGGCCTCCGTGATTGCTTCGCTGGATATGAAACGCATGCAAAGATGGGAATTGGCTCGAGTATTTGACATCTTGAATGTATTGCAAGTGGTTAGGCTGTTGAGCACTAGGGGTCATTACACAATTGACTTGGCAGTTGGCATTGGAGCTGGGATGTTGTTCGATTCTATGGCAGGGAAGTATGTGGAGACTAGGACAAAAGAGTGTGTTTTAAATGCTACTAATGGCACTACTTATGGTGCCTTTAACACCTCCTCTCCTAAGCATGAAAATGGTGTCAAACACCAAGGTGTTTCTTCAAATTGAAATGTATTCGCTTTAATGTGAAGTGGATTTTATCTTGGAATGTAAAGAGAACTCTGGCTTAGTCAAATTGTAGGTCTTAATGCACTTCTGTCCCAGTTAGGTTCTTTGAGACTGTGACTGCAGCTTCCTACCCATTCACAAAAGAAAAAGAAAAAAAAAAAAGACTCGCCATGTTATTTTGATTGTATTGATCAATTGTTAGCAGCCTGTATAAAATTAAGTGGATGAAAAGCACCTTGGGTCTTCAGCGTCTCTTTGGGGTTTTCTCAGAAGGTGATTGTCAACATCTTGCTGCACTTGTTCTTGATGTGTGAAGGTTTTATTTAACAACCAACTTGGGAAAATAGACTCCCAAGTAACTTTTTGTAACATATTTAAAATTGGGAAATTTTCAAAATTAGGCAGCCTACCACACAAAATTACAAATGAGGCCCGGGGCCGCATTTCATCCATAGCACTATTTTATTTTTACATTACACAACATAGCACCCTTTATTTTCAAAATTACATAACCGACGTGACACCGCTGCCGGCCGGTGGCCGGAAAACAAAAATTCACCGGATTTGTTTATATTATTTGTGGATTTGTTTAAATAATTATTTTTTGATAATTTTATACACCTAAATCTATGAAAATAATAAATTATACATGTAAATACATATAAAATTGTGTATGCAAGAAGGAAAATACAAAAATATACACAAAAAAATATAAATTTTATACAAAACATCCATAAAAAGTGCACAAATCTGAAATTTATACGATTTTATTCATTGTTCATACACGCATATACATCTTTATACAAAATTTACATTGCATAGAATGTGTTTTAAACACTGTTAATGCGTACATATACAGATTTATACACGTTTATAGAATTGTATAAACTTTTATAAATATGTATAAAAGTGTATAAACTCACAAAAATAATGTTAAACAGTGCCTCAGGCAGATTTTGCACAAAATCTTAACAAATATCCAAGATCTATACAGTTTTATACAAGAAAAATACTAGATCTAAACATTAAACAAAAGTTTTAATAAAAAACTAGTAGATCTCAATGAATTTTTATGATAAAAGTGAAGAAAAAGAAAAAAACTTGATAAATAAACTCCTCACCGGAGTTTTGATCGAAATATACAACGAATATCAAAATTGCTATTGAAAAAGCAAAAAAAAAAAAAAAAAAAACGAAAATAAGAAGAAGCGGCGGCGGCGGCGGTGGTGACCTCGGCGGCCACGGCATCAGTGGCTTGGAGGAGAGGAGATGAGGGTTGGGCATAGTGGAAGGGTTGGGGGTGGTGGCGACGGGGTTAGGTGTAATGGGGAAGAGAAGAGAGAAAAATGGGAAGGGGGGAATGAGGAGAGGAAAAATGGGGGCCAGGGTTTTTTTTTTCTTTAAAAAGGGGTGCTATGGAGTGAAAGAAAAAATAAAAAAAGGGAGGGGGTGCTATGTCATGTAAAGTAGCAAAATAGAAATCTTTTTTGATAATTCATGAGTTGGGTGTCTTTAAATGTAATTGACCCTTTAAAATTCCAGAGATATATACTATTGACAACTCAAGGACCTCATATTTCTGAAGTATTCTCACATATAATAGCATTAATCTTAGATGAGATTTCCACCTATTTTTGAATCATGTACAAGACATTTTTAGTAGCGGCTTTCCACCTATTTTAGAACTATGTCCATAACATTTTTGGCATCGGCTTTACATCCCTTTTTCTTTAAATCATGTCCACAATATTTTAGCATCCGATAATTTATGAATAAATTTTTTAATCTGATAGTGATTAATATCTTTTTGGTCTTGTAAACTACCAAAAAGCCAAATTAAAAGAAGTAAAGAAAAAGGTCTAAAGGTTGAATGTATGTGGGACGGTGGCACACAATGTATAAACACCACATTATTAGCATGGGTTCGGGTTTTTCCGTCCATTTCCATTTGCAATACCTTTGCACTTCAAAGCCCTCTTTCGACTTGATTTTCACTAAATGACTCTTGACTACTGTTTAAAATAAACCAGACCAGAAGGCAATAGACTTGCATAAACTCAAAAAAGGGGAAAAAGTATTACACATTGCATGAGAATTAGGAAATAAGAGTTGCATGGCAAAAGAAAAAATAAAATAAAATGCAAGTGGGAAATTAAAGTGCAAATGCATCCTAGAAAATTAGGCTAAATCAAGAAAACGTGCAAGAATTGAAAGGGGAAGTAGTTCATTCTTCATATGATAGAGGTGCCTTGTTATTTTGACAATCTTATTCATCTGACATTTGGCAATTGTGGTAGGGGTACTTCTTTATTCTTTCTCTCCTTCTATACGTCAGTATATAGTTTCCACAATTGCCGACTCATACGTCAATATATAGTTTCCACCATAACAAGTTCCCACCTACTTTACTTTCCTAAGAAAGACTTGCCAAATTCCAACCTACTAATACTATTATTGGAATGTACCCACTAAACGCAACCTGCTGATGCAAGGGAGATGGAGGTTATGTTGGCTCTAGTGGTTTTGGATTTTGGAAAAAATGCAGTGGATTTGGGCCAGAATTAAAGGAAATAGAGGATTCTCAGGCTAGACGCAAGAACTACACTATTTTACTTTTGAGTTCTATTTATTCACTCAATCCGTAAGAATTTTATACACAATTGAGAATGGTGGAGTAACTTAGCAAAGCATGTAGATAACTTTTGATACATGTAAAAGTCCCTTGTACTGTCAATTCTTGAAGATTAATAGTAGTAAAATATTATGTGATCTGGAAATTCCTACACCTGAGTGCTGAAATACTGCAGCACAATATAATATTGCCTCCCTTTTCAAGCATTGGAAAAAATTGTAAGATGAACTAAAGTTCATGACTTCAAAACTAAGGAAGAAAAGGAATCACTGATATTCATGAAATGGTTTTAGTGCAAGTTTTATAGTCACATTGATAAGCAATAGCCAATAGTAAGTATCTCATTAGGAAGTAAATTAGCAATCTCCTAATTCTATTATAGTCACCTCGAAGAATTTAAACAACATGGGTAATCTCTACGTCCTCAAGGTTGAAACAACAATTACAATTACTCTGTAAACTGATTATCCAAATTACATTACAATGTGAAAGTGCATTGAGTCCTATACACATTAAGAAAGTGCTATGACAGTTACGATAACTAAGCTGCAGCTTATCTCCAAATTTACTCAAAAATGGAAAACAAAAAGGATGCAGCATGAGACGAACCATATGTAAATGCAGCAGACTGTAGCTGTTGCTGCCATTGCAGAAGAGAGAGTAGAGTAACACTTTGAGAATAGGATAAGGTAGTGTGATGAGAAGTATAAAACCCTGCCACACAAAAACGCAAGACTAAATTTGCATTTGCAGAAATATCTCCAACCATAAAAAAGCCCTGCCACACGTAGGTGTCAAGTTCCTGGTCCCATAAAATCTTATGTAAAATCCGCAGCCTTTCACTTAACTCAAAGTACAAATGATCTAAATTCATAAAAGCCCCACCGCCTTTTCAGTTATCAACTTCTTTGCCAAGTTGGCTCTCCCCCTCTTTTTCTCCATTAAAACGTAAAATCTCCACCATAAACCTCTCCAACTCAAAGTTTCCTTGTCCACATTATAAACCAAACTACTCCAACCAAAAATACTCAGAGCCCAACAATGAGCCTCTTAGCTCCACCACCCGCAAAGTCTAAGCCTTACCCTTTTTCACCACTTCCTCAAGCAATTCATAGGCCTACTCAAGCAACAAAGAATGTGAATTCTATATGTTACACACCAACAAGAACCGTGGTTAAAAAATGGAATTGTAATAGACTTGAAGCAAAAGATAGAATTGGTAAAAGAGTTAAGCCAATTATGAATGCAGCATCGATGCCGGTATCAGAAAATGGAGAAGAATCAAGATTTAATAAAATCTTGCTTTCTGATGTTGTAGTGAAGCGGCCTAGGAATGTACTTTGGGGTAGGAAATGGAATTCTTTAGATGTGGGCACAGCTGCAGTTGTTGTAGCAATGCATTTGCTCTGTTTATTTGCACCCTTTACTTTCAATTGGGCTGCTCTTGGAATCGCATTTGGCTTGTATGTGATCACTGGACTTTTGGGTATTACTCTTTCTTTTCACAGAAACTTATCTCACAGAAGTTTCAAACTTCCCAAATGGCTAGAATATTTTTTTGCCTATTGTGGTGTCCAAGCACTTCAGGTAATTCAATAAATATAGAGAATTGCTTATAATTAGTTTCAGCACTTACATCCAAGCACGTTATTGCGTATTTATAAAATCAGTTTCAGCACGTGTGCTTTTCAGTACTTGATGCTTAACAACCACTTTAAATCAGCTAACACAAGTGGGCTCTTAGTACACTTTCATGTATACTTATTAGCGGATGAGTTTAAATGGAGCAACGTGATCAATATCATGTTCAGGCTTGTTGTTATTGTCGTCCTAACAAGAACTTATATGTGACTGTAGGGTAATCCAATTGATTGGGTGAGTACTCATAGGTATCATCATCAGTTTTGTGATTCTGATAAAGACCCGCATAGTCCTCTTGAAGGATTTTGGTTCAGTCACATGAGTTGGCTTTTTGATACCAGCAGCATTGCTGAGAGGGTAATCGCTACATCCTACGTTTTTTTCGTTACATGTAGAACAGAGAAATTTGTTGTGTATTGATGTGTTTGTGTTCTTTCTGTGTAGTGTGGGAAGCCAAACAATGTGGGGGATTTGGAGAAACAACCTTTCTATCAGTTTGTTCGTAATACTTATGTTATCCATCCTGTTGCGCTTGTAGCTTTGCTATATGCTATGGGAGGATTTCCTTACATTGTTTGGGGCATGGTAAGTGCCAAGTGGAGTTAACTTTTTTCCTCTGTACAACTGCAATTATGGAGAAACCTTTCATTGCATCTGTTAATATGGATCTTTCTGTTCGCCGAGCTCAAGTTGTGAGCCAATTTTGTGGAGAAAATTGCTGATGTATCTGTTGTTAGAGTCATGTAGTTTCTTCATCAATGAACTAGAGGATAAGCTTATTCAAGCGGGAAATTGATACATAGGCAAAAGGCTATGATTTAGTGCTAACAAATTCTGAAAGTTCTTGCTAAATTTGCTGTGCATGCAGGGGGTGAGAGTTGTTTGGGTATACCACATAACTTGGCTGGTGAATTCAGCATGCCATGTATGGGGAAAGCAAGCGTGGAATACTGGTGACTTATCAAGGAACAACTGGTGCACACATCTTTACCCATGAGTCTAACTTCTATACGTCCTTTACACTACAATATTACCTAAAGATAATTAGAAATAATGAAGCTCGTACTAAGTGGAACTTGTATTTTAAAAATAAGACAGACATTCTGTTTCAGTAGGTTAAATTACTTTGATAGTATAAAAACATTGATTTTATGCTATCAGCCATCATAGTTATATCCTTTTCCATTATTTGTCATCTTTCTCGTTCTTTCCCTTTTACGGGACTCCCTTACTTAATTGAGTGATCCTATGTAGGTGGGTTGCATTGCTTGCATTTGGAGAGGGTTGGCACAACAACCACCATGCCTTTGAGTATTCAGCTAGGCATGGCTTAGAATGGTGGCAAATTGACATGACCTGGTATGCGGTAAGGTTTCTTGAAGCTATTGGATTGGCCACTGATGTCAAGTTGCCAGCTGAAGCCCATAAACGAAAGCTGGCTTTCGCTGACAGTTAGTTAAACACAATGTGGTTTTGAGGTTCAACTTCCTCCAAGTGTATCACAAGGAATTGAGATTTTTGAGTGACTTGTTGCCTACTAATGTAACTAGGGTGACTATACATTTAGTATACGATGAAGATTATTTCTTCTGCTCCTCCCTTAAGATTATACTTGAAATAAAAACTGATGGATAATGCCAACATCCTTCCTATGGAAAAGGTCCAGATGGCAAGTTGGGAAGTCGGAGTCATGATCAAACATAACGCTTGCTTGATGGGCTTGGTTAAGAAATAAAGTTGTAGGTCATGGGTTTGAGAGCAACATGCTGAAACAAATCCGCCCTTAAAGCAACTGAACGGGAAGTGGTTTAAGAATAAGAAAGGACTGACGAATCGGATGCGAAAAACCGATGGAATGCGATTGTCAGCTATACAACGAGATATAAATGAAAAATGGGATTAAATGGTAAAGGGACACGAAACCATAAGGAAATTGTAAGTTAGATGGGACTTAAAACTTAAAAGCCTTGTTAGTATGATTTAAGAAGCTGAGGTATATCGGATGGCGGCTCATAGGCCATAGCATTTGTAAATGGAAATTAGGTAGTATACACTCATATCTAGATCTGTATACTATTATTTATGCAGTATATCTTAAAGGCATACACTATAACAAAAATATACAGTAATAAATTGGTAGGTTATGTAAATACTTTTAATTTAATAGGTAGTGTAATCTTTAATGAGTATGATTTGTAAATGCTTTGAATTTTATAGGTATATAGTGTAAAAAAACCTATTGATTGAAGTAGGCCCATAATGAAGATGAGCAACTGAAACAAAAAAATTGTACAAATTGGACACCATTAGGGGTGGTTTTGAACTTTTCTCCCCCTTTACAGAATCTTTAAAAATGACCACGATTGACCATCAGACATAAGTTCTAGTGGTAATGTTTGTTCAAATTATATTTTCTTACGATGCAGGAGTTTTGGACATTTAGAAGTATGAGCAACGCATGCAATTATTGCCTATGAGACGGAACTTGTGGGCAATTAATAGGTTCATTATCTCTGGCTTATTAAAATGTCCAAAACTCATGTCTCATAGGAAACGCAAATTTATACCCACAATTTATCCTGATGGGCAGCAAACGTCATCCTTTAAAGATATTTCATGGGGTTGAAGTTAAAGATTGCCCTTAATGAAGGTCGTTCTTGCAAATCATCCACTTTGAAGATGGGTCTAATAAAGACCAAAAAACATTCAGTACATGTACCCCTTAACCTTGGTTATGGTTTTTTGTCCCCATTAAAGAATGGTTTAGCAAAATGGCCTCCGTAGGCAACACTTCACGTTAAAATTTTTTAAGTGATCCCTACGGAGAAACACTTCAAGAGTAAATTGTAAATGTTGCCTGCAAGGCAGCACTTCAAGTTATCTGGAGATAATGTTGACAGTGATAAAAGGTCAAGTACTGCCACGTGGGCAACACTTGCAGCACTTGTCATTCTATACTTGAAGTGTTGCCCCCGTGGGTGCACTTTATACTTGAAGTGCTGCCCCCGTGAGTGCACTTATCAAGTTAGAACTTGAAGTGTTGCCCCCGAGGGAGCACTTACTTAAAATTAGTGAAGTCATTCTTGTAAAACCACTTTAAGCGAGGTCAATAAGGCAAACCATTGCCTAAGGTGTCATAGTTTTGTAAATTAGACCTAATAAAATCATTTGCAGAAAGGCCCTCATGATCGTATAATTGCGCATTACCCAATCTTCTAAATTTTGTCCCCTGTTTTAAAAAGCTTTATCGGGACTCGCTCTAGTGTAGGGCACCTGCAAAACACCATAAAACTCTAGTGTAGGGCACTTGCAAAACACCATAAAGCTCATGGACGTGACTTATTTCCATGGGGCGTAATGCTCAACGTTTGGGGCTCGCTCAATAGAACTCAGACAAATCAACTATCAATTTCTTAATTAAAAATATTCAACGACACAATTATTCAAAGTATGAACAATACAACTTATATTCATTTATAGAAATTGTGAAATCAAGTGTACCTCAAATAATGAGATATAATATTTGATATAGTATAACTGAGAACATAGGAATAGTAAATATCATTTGTATATTTAATCTAAAAATGCATAATCGAGATTTATAGAATCACTTATTATTGGTATTCATATCTTATTATAACTCTAAAAATTATTAAACTTCAATTATTTTTACAATTTGGAAGCAATTTTATATTTTTGCATGAAGAATTTATGTTTTAAATTGTGATATTTTTTTTAAAAAAAGTTAAGGACTTATAATTTATTTGTATTTCATAAAAACTTTAATATTATTTAATTTCTTAGACTTTTTACGTATTTGAGATATTATTTTCGGTCATCATGCAATTTTATTAATTTAAAATTTAAAAAAATTGGGGCTTACCTCTCGTCCCATAGTAAGTAAAATGACTTAACTTACGCTTACGCCTTTCAAAACATTGGTTTTGTCTATCCCTCATCTCTTATATAACTAAAGATTTAATCACAAAGACTAACATATCAAAACCATAAATTATTATTTGAGTCAAATTGTCTAATCAATAATTTTACATTTGAGTTAGTGACAAACAAGATTTGCCATGTGGGCAACAATCATGAATCAAGTAGCAGAGGTATGGACGGAAGACTGCAACAATATTGAGGAGGCCTGTTGAGAATATAATTAAGTAATAAAAGTATACCATTTTTTATAGCTTAAATTTTTAGATGAGAAGATCACACAACTTTCACAGTTAATTGTGCGGCGCATAAGCTGAACCACACTTATCTCGTTTTGCTCTATTTTACATTTCAAACCAATATATCGGTAGTTTTAACAAACTTTTAGGTCACTTTATAGTGTAATATATAAATCTAATTTAAACCTTTGATATTTGATGAGAGTAGGAGAAATGGAGGGAAACGGAGTTTTGACATTGTATTATACATGACAAGTCTTAATGTCACGATCCATTGAGATTCAATCATTATAGCTCTACTTAGTTTCCAAAAAGAAAATTATAATTTTGTGCCCGCATTCTCACAAAGGAAATAATGATATAGTAGGTGACAAATACTAGTAATTCCACTCGCTATTGAATTCTGCATTTTCCACTCATTAAGAGGTAATCAGACAATAAAAAGGCAAAATAATGGTGATCTCGAGCAATGTATCAATGCCACTATTAGTGTCAAACGTGACATGAAGAGGTCGCCATTGTGTCCTAATTAACAGTACCTTTTCTCAAGCACACGGATTATTAGATTATTGATTAGTTAACACAAGTTTTGAAGCCTACAATTATAAGCCAAAAGACAGATGAAGTTGGGTATTACTATAAAATAATATTAGTAAACAGTTAGAAAGTTGTAATTTGAACGAAGTAACACCTACAGTCAATAAGCACGGGAGCATAAAGCATGATTATGAAGTCTATGCATATTAAAAAATGTCGACAAGCATTTTGGACATGGGCGTCCTTAAAAGTGCCTTGTTTTATTTTAAATTAAAATAATCAATAGTTTAAGGGTTCATCTCCCGAGTTCTGAAAGTTTGATAATGTAATTTCAAGCGTGCAGTACTTTTTAGACTTTACCTAAAGATAAGACAATTTCAAAAGTTGCTAGAACTTGGCTACAAACTTGAAGTGGGTTAATTAAAAGTTCACCATGGGATTAAAGTTTGATGAAGAATAAAGAATGTTTTTCGGTTATCTATACTTTTGTACGGTTTTAAATTTTTTTTATTAATCCTATTCATCACATTCTGATTAGTTCTTCGAATAGAGAAGTAGCTTAGAGTTTCCATGTAGGAAAACATATAATGAGAACCCAAAATTAGAAAAAGAATAACTCCACCAAAAATTTATTATACTCCTTCTGTTGAATCTATGAATCTCACTTCCTTGTCTAGTTTATTAAATAATTTATCTATAATTACTAGTAAGTTTTTAACATGTCATGTTTAGAAAATGATTGGAAGGTGCATACTTTTAGAAGTTACTTACAAATTTAAGTTAATACTATTACAATTGTGTTAGCATTTTTCATTTAAAAGCTTAAGCTGTTAGTATATTTAATTACTTTTTCAACACGATCCTCATGTGCGGGTTTGATTCTTTTTGATGAGCCAATCACGTGAAAATTGATTTTAATATTATGTGACGCTGAGATTCGATCTCAGAACCTCTGTCTACTCTGATACCATGTTGAATTGTGTGGTCATCCATCTAAAAGCTTATCTTTATAATTACTTAAATTTTTAACATGTCTTGTTTAGAAAATGATTCGAAAGTGCTTTTAGAAGTTACGCATAAATTTAAATTAGTACTAACAGATTCAAAAATCCTCATTATACCTTAAGAATTCCTCATTATACCTTAAGAATTTGCGGACGATCCAACTAAAACACATACAATGAAACATACGAGCATAAGATACACGGTTGAACATGGGGTACCAAGTACCAACTATATGGCATATGTAGGTCAATTCGTCTCTTAAACATTCGACAAACTGTTGAATCTGGCAGGGAGCTACAAAAGCATTGTTCACCCAATTCTTTCCTTGTTATTTCACTTGCTCAATACCCACCCTCTCCAACAAGGAAAAAACTTGGCCTCTGATTCACACTAGCAGGGAGCTGGACCCAGTGTGCCAGGTGTTCATTAGAGCTGTTACATTGCAAACATGCTCCAACCTGTGACTGTACCATGTTTACCGGGGGACTAAGTAGTGACAACAAATGCTTAGCCCAAACTCCAAGGCATGGGCATGGGATGATGGCCTTTGTACGGGAGGTGGCAAAAACAAACAATTCTTTTTGCACTCGTTAAAACCAAAAAGCCAAATAAGGACGGAATTGGGAGTCAGATGAAAAGTGAAACCACAGTCGTATGCAGTAGAGTGTGGTGTGGATTTGGCAGTATGTAGAGTAAAAAGGTCTGCTTGTGTTGTTGCAAATTGCTGCACTATATTGTTTTACTGGACACTTAAATTTCTTGGCTTTAGTTTATAGTTGCATATTGTCCTTTTAGACTGTTTTAATAAAAAGACAATTTTATTCTAACATCAAAACAATATAGGTAGTAATTAAGCACTTGGACAAAAATTTGATTGAAACTTTAATTTTCTTTTAAAGTGAAGTTGAACAATGGTAAATTTTAAAAACAAAGCTGCATTCTAACTTGCATTGCTCTTGACCAAAAAAATGAGCTTATGAGTGAAGGAAAAACTTTCAATAAGAATCTGGTCTTGCATTTTGAAAACCCATCTTCCAGAAAAGCCCGAGAACTCACCAAATTTTATAACCAAAAACTTTTTCCGAAATTATATTTCAAACAGTGTTTATGGCCAATTGGCTTTGTAAACTTCAAATTTATCCTCAATAGAAAACTAGCAACACAAATACTATGATAAGTTTATTACTTATAACAAGTTTCAAACAAATATAACTACACCAACAATATATCTTGTTTATACCATAAATGATCGAAAGTTTATTTTTTTTCTTAATTATCATACTGGTAGGATATTACTAAATATGTCATTGGTGTAATTATTTTCATTCGGAATCAAATACTTATAAATTTATAGTATAAATTAAATCGGATAGAGTATTTTATACTGGTTATATTGTTGCTGTCGTTGTAGAGTATTTTATACTAGTAGCTGGTAAAAAGGGGTGGGAGATGACAGTCACAGGATAACAGAGAGTTGTCGGATGAAAGGGTGATAGATGAAACTTAAGAACGCCGCATTTGACAGCAAAAGCGAACAGCACGCGACTGACTCAGTACGGTTCCAGCATGCAAGTTCACCACCACTCAACCAGCCCTTAGTACACTCCAAAAACGCCTGCGCCACCCTTAAACCTGCAGTTTCATCAGACCCTCTCTATATATAGACCATCCTGAGTAGGGTCCTCCTCCGGTCTGCTTGATTCCCCACATTACTTTCGATTTTCCCCCTTTCCCCCACCCAATCACAAGTCTTGTTGAAAAAATTAGCTTAAATAGTTTGAGTTTCTAAGTACTCCATTAGAGAATGAACCGCTAGCTGGTTGAAATCTAATGCAACTTGAAACTAGGTGAGGAAATACGTACTACCTCAGTTTTGTGACTCTTTATCTGTGAAATAAGTTTTGTGTCATGAAATTGATGTACCAATAAAAAAAGGTTCTATTTAGGTTAAAAACAAAGTCGAAGTTAAGTGATAATTAGAGAATTAAAACCACGTAAGTTGAAATGATAGAAGTAACAAGTAAAAAGAAGTTAAACAAGTTTTTTAATTTTGAGTGAAAAGGACAAGTTATCTCGACTTATTAATGGTTAAAGCGATTTACATAATGTTAAAGAACTTTTAGAATATCTGTGGTAACATACTCGTTGCTGACTTAGAACATAATGAGTTTGAGATATTTTAATAACTATACAAGAAATCTTTATGAACATACAAATATTATGTTATATTTAGACTATAAGTTTCAACTCTTATATCTATATATACAAATGTAACAAGTTGTAAATTTCAAAACTTTTCAATGTTTTACCAAGGAATATTTAGACTATAATTTTTCTGCTACATATATCATCCTAATTGTAACTTGGATGAATACAAAATTCTTTAGGCCAATTAAGGGGGAAAAAATTAAAAAGTGAGAGTAGAATTCACGCAGCATGATTACTGGTACCAGGTTGGAATATAGGAGTACAATTTGTGAAGTGGGGTCAATTCACCGCCAGATGGCTAATTCCCTTTTTATATAAGTCTTCCTTCAGAGTCTCACCTGACTGACTACACTGCCACTTCCATATTTATTCACTTCCCCTGAATAGGTAACGACACACACTCTCTTCTTCAAAACAACTCTTTTTCGTCCCTACATTTAGTAAAAAGTCACTCAGAATTTAATATCTCCTCTCTATTCTTTTGGTCTCTTTGACTAATTTGTTTCACTTAAAAAGTAGCCAAAACGGGTCTACCTTTGTGGATGCTTGGTCTTGGCATGGAACGCTTGCGAGCTGATATGAATCGCTTGCTCGCGTTACTCTTCCACCAGGTACTTTCTTTTTTTATATTTTTCATAAATATACTAGTGCTACTTTCATTGTTTTGTTTTTAACATTGAATGTGATTTTGTTTGTACGTAAATAGGGAGTATTGGACGAGCAATACTTGCAGCTACAACAGCTTCAAGATGAATCTTCTCCTAATTTCGTATCTGAAGTTGTCAACATTTACTTTCAAGAGTCCGAGAAGCTTTTACGAAATCTCAGATCATTGTTGTGAGTTTTAGTACTACGCTTTCCTTTTCTTGTGAGTTTCAGATACACACACACAGAGAGACAACGATAGAGGTCAATTAAAAAAGTGATTTTTCTGCAACTTTTACTGTGGCCATGTTTTTGTCTAGCGTGGGAAAAGGGAGGAAAAAGTTCTAGTCTTTTTGTTGTGCCCACATTGCATTTTTCTGATGTTTTGAGTTTGTATATTCTTTACTTTTTCGTTTATAAAATAATCTTTTCCTAATACAACAATTTTTAATGTTTGAAAACATAGAATGGACAGAGAATTCTCGGACTACAACAAAATGGGAGTCCATTTGAATCAGTTTATAGGAAGTAGCTCAAGCATTGGTGCCAAACGTGTCAGAAATGTTTGCGTCGCCTTTCGCGTTGCTTCTGAGCAGAACAATCGACTTGGGTAATTAACTAATCTTATGTTTTATTAAATAGTTTCAACCATAAGTTCGAATGCTCAAAATATAATTTGTGTTTCTCAGATGTTTGAGAGCTTTAGAGTTGCTAGAGCATGAATACTGTTATCTCAAAAACAAGCTTCACGAACTTTTCCAGGTAATCAAAACATATAAGACAACAACTTCAAGCGTACAAATTTATTGATCTTACTTTACACTACTCTATTTTATTAGATGAAAGTACGCCATGCATTAAATAGCTATTCCTCAGACCGTATCAACTTTTGTTGTAATGAATCTTTTGCAATTAATACTATAGTTCTGATGATCTGTGTTTTACTCTACAGATTGAGCAGCAAAGACTGCTGGCAGCTTCAGTAAGGTACCCAGTCCAGCATTAAAACAAAGTAGCAGTCGTCACTATGTTGTTTCTTGCATGCCAATTTTGGGTTTTGTTCCTGACCTATTGGACGACCAGTTAAAATGTGCTTTATCGGCATTATTCCTTGAATAGATTAACGAAAATAAGAATTTCTTTTTTCTTTTGTGTCATTTTAAACCCCTTTGAGACATGGAGGGGAATAGAATTAGGCACTAGCTAGGACTAATGTTTTTGTAGTTGGAACGAAGTCTGCAAATTGTGATTCTAAAATTTAATTTTAGTGATTCGGCTTTAATGATTATGTATTGCCCTTTATGGAAAAGCATCCAATCAATATATTGCTTTTACCAAACATCTAAACAAGTCATGCTTATCAAAACATCAGTCAAATGTAAAGCATTTATCTGATCAATGAAGCCGCCAACTAGCTTAATTGCCTGTAAAAACTTTACTGTTAAGAGGGCCATTTGAAGATTCTATTTCGGTTTCTACAACTAATGTGAAGGTTCCTGTCACATAACTAAACTATAGGCTGCTCACAGTGCATTTGCACCTTGTTAACTTGGAGGGAGAGAAATGTTAACTTATGTTTCTTTACCTTTGGGATGCCAATTGATCCTAATGAAGGTAATTCATTCATTTGATTATATGATTGGCCAGTGGAAGGATTACTCAAGCTACATAAAAAATGACTTAGAATTGTCTGAAAACATATACTACACTAGTAGTCCGCCTAACGGTAAACCTACGAATTATGCCACTATATTTATCCTTTCATTCACTTTAGGTATGTGTAATTTTGTTATATTCCAGTCGTTTTAGTTTATGTGACATATTTTGCTTTTTCAAAAATTTTGACTAATTATAAAGTTAAATTGAATTAGATTGTTATACTCCAGGAGATTTGTTGGGAGAGATGATATATTTTTCAAGTAGATCGTTGATCTCACTTTGACAAAGAATTATTAGCTCGTGATTCATTTGGATAGGACGAGTTTTGGTGGAAATGGTTTTCTCATCAAAGTCGGATTCATAAGGAAGTCTGACTATGTGTTTCTTGCGGTTCCAAAAGGCTGTTTGTAAATCAGCACAAAGATCTCTTTTGATTTTGGCTTCAAAGGTTTTAGCTTTAGACTGAAGAGAACAGTATTTAAGCTGCCGTTGTCGTCTTTGAAACGCTACTTTTTCTTTGAGAAAATTTATCTGCGTACGTTTTAAGGAAGACAAGACCTTCTTGATGGGAGGTTTATCAAAGAGGAGGAGAATCTTATTTCCTATGCACTCTATTTGAATGCCTTGGTTAGTGACCATAAAATGCATGATTTATTGGATGAAAGAGGTGTCTAATATGACTGAATTAATAATGTCTTTTACTAATAAGAAAGAATTTGAAATTGACAAGGAAGAATTTTCTAAGGAAGTTCTGACTTCAACGTCAAGAGCTTGAAGCTAATTCCTAAATTTTTTGCCATTGGCAGCTCTAAGGGCCTTTTTAGTTTTTTCAAAGTATTTAGCTGGGAAGAGTCCTTTTTGTATACAATTAAGATATCCACATGTGTCAAATAAGGCAACAATATCTAAAGTGAAGGACTTATTGATAACTACCGTAACCCTAAGGAGTACTATCTCAGTTTGGAGATCCTTGACAGTTATAGCCTTCGATTTTTGTGAAGAAAATATATTGAGAATATCAGTAATATTGTAGGTATTAGCTACTTAAGGATGATTTGGAAAAATACTTGAAGAGGTGGATGTGGAAGTCATATATATGGTTCGTTTGAACGTGGAAGTCATATATATATGGTTCGTTTGAACGTGGAAGTCATATATATATGGTTCGTTTGAACGTGGAAGTCATATATATATGGTTCGTTTGAAATGCTCTAGATAATATTTCTTTTGATCCGGATTCTCAAGATTACTTCTGAGTTCGAGAAGAAGATCTTGTTCTTTGAAGAGAACATTAATTTTGGGTTGACTATGTAATATATATATATATATATACACACATACAGAAAATTAGAAATTTATACAAATATCTGTAATAAAATATAAAGTATAACTTTACATACACACGTATACATATTTATATAAGTTTATATATATATATATACAAGTGTGTATAAACTTGTATAGAAGTGTATAAACACGTACAAAAAAGTATCAAATGTTTGTTTGAAAATAAACATATATCCTTAAAAAAATATTTATACAAAATTCAAAAAAAAAAAAATAAATCTAAACATGAAAAAAAGTACAACAAGTAATAGTAGATCTCACCGGAGTTTCTGAAAGAAAAAAAGAAGAGAACAAAAAATGCTAACATCTCTGTAGGTCTATGGTTGAATCTTTCGCTAAAGTTTAACTGGGAAAATCGTCTCTATTCTTCGAAACTGAAAAAAAAAAAAATGAGGATAGCTACATCGATGGCTAGGAGGAGAAATGGAGGCATTGGAGTAGATATGATGGAAGGGGGAGGCGACAGATGCTAAAAGTTTTTCTTTGAAAGGACAGGAGTATGGAGGGTTATGTTGGAGCTATAATTTTTATAAGGGTTTCTAATGTTATAATTTTTCTTCAAAATATAGCATAAATAAGTCGTTCAAGATAAGATTGAAAATATAGGCTCATATTGGTGTAAATTTTTTCTTCAAAATATAGCATAAATAAGTCGTTCAAGATAAGATTGAAAATATAGGCTCATATTGGTGTAAATTTTCAACTATCTAATGATAACTGTTGTGAATACATAGTTTCCCTTAATGTTAACATCTAGGAGTAGTAGTTATTATAGTAAGCAGTAAATATATGACCAAAACCGCACAAGTAAAGCTGTAACCATGTAACATTCATTTTTTTAGCGAATTGAGCACTTTTGAACATGGTCTTAATTTGGTGAGCAGTTTTTTCATGATCTTGAGTTTTTTAGCACTTTTAAAATTTATTTCCACTTCTACCCATAAGTATTTTTCTACAGTTATTTGACACTTTCCCTCTATAGAAAATTCATTCACACTTTTCTTGTTTTTCTTATTATGGCTCCGTCGCCGGGCCACCACCGAAATATTATAAAAATTATATTCCCAGATTCATGTTAGCCTTCTCTTCCCGTTTCTATCATTGATTTACCAAAAATCATAGTACTAAATAAGTGTAGATCTGATTTTAAAAATTATTAATGGAGTTAAGTCAAATAATACTGGGCTTGCCATTTCTATACAAATACAAACTAGTCGAGCCGGTATATAATTCCACTATATACACTCCGTTGTCAAAAAGGAAATACCAATATCAAGATTTGGTGTAAAAACTGATGCAACAGCTAATTAATTAATGAAAAGCATCTTCTGATGTACATAATATTTTGACTTTATATTATGAATAAATAATGACAGATTTAGTGTAATTATGTTTACGTTTGATTTTTTGTTTTGTTTTGTATTTTCAAACTTAATTTTATAGATGAGCGAAATAAAGACGGTTTGGACTCATTTGTTTACAGAAATGGACATAATTTTTTGGTTCAATATATACATAAACACATACAGATCGTTGTTATTTCTAACCATATAAGCACTTGAAAGTTTTTTTTTTGTTAATGTTTGAAGTAAGGCCGATTTGGCATAATTTCTTCTCCCATCATTCCTCAATCCGCTTGTAAATTCTTGGTGTAATACTCATTCGTAAATGATTGGTGTCAGAATTTCTCACTAATCAGGTGTGATCAGTATCATCCGTGTAAGAATTAGGAATTCCTCTTCCAACTCGTCCCAAAATGGGCGTTATAATAAAGAACAAGAAGAAAACTAAAGGAGAAATTTGTCCATTGGACACAATTATATGTATAAACACAGACTGAATGTCGTTATTTCAAAATATATAAGTACTTGAAGCTTCTTTTTTTTTTTTTTTTTTTAAGTGAACTGAGATCGATTTGGCCTCATTTATTCTCAAAACATATGCATTTATATGCATAAATCTAGCCGAATTGTCATTATTTTTAAATATATAAGCACTTGAAGGTATATTTTGTGAATCAATGAAATAATACCGATTTGACATCTTTTATTTACAAAATGAACAAAATTGTTTGCTTATTGTACGAATAAATGATGTCAGATTGGTCTTATTATATGTTTTGCTTTGATTTTTGTATATGAGCGAAACGATAACGATTTGACTCTATTTACTCATAAATTAGACGTGAAACACAAACAGATTGACTGTCTTGTATATGAGCAAAATGATGACGATTTGACGTTATTTATTCATAAAATGGACGTGAAACAAAATCGGGTAGGCATTGTTTTCTGCTTTTTAGGAAGCAGTGACATTTTTTATAATTTCGGTTTAGTGCAGTTGTAATTACAACTTCAAAAAGGTGCGGTGACATTTTTATAATTACGGGAAGTGCTCTATTATCAAGGATATTTTTGTACATTCAGTTTCATTTAATGTAAAGTGCTCAATTATCTAAGATCACAAAAAATAGCTTAATTTATTAAGATCATAGGCAAAAGTGATTAATTGTGTAATTCACCCTGTAACATTTGTATGTTCATAAGTTCATAGCTCATAAGCACCTAAACTTTGCACTAATGATACTACGACAGGTGTTCTTTTTTCTTCAAATAATCTGGAAGCAATTCTCTCATGTTTCCGAAGTGAAATTTAGGTTGGATAGTCACGTTTTAGATTATTGGTCAATAAGTAGCCACTGATTATCAAGTTTTAGATGAATAGTTACTCCACTCAATCTTTAGGATTGTTTACTTTAAGTGCTATTTTTCCAGAAAAATATCATGGAATTACCAAACTCCTCGATTTTTCTAGAAATTCAATTTTTTCACTTCAAGCTCCATGATTTTTTTTCTGAGATTTTGAAGTAAAATTCCATGAATTTTTTTGAAGTTTGAGCGGCTGTAGCGGTACTTCTAAAATTTTCCAAATGCCGGTCGTTTTTGTTCGTCACTCAAAAAAGCGGCTACTCGTCAAAATATTCCTATCTCTGGGTCTTTCTTGGGTAATTTACAAAACTATGACATCTTAGAGAATAGTTTACCTTATTGACCTCGCTTAAAGTGGTTTTACAAGAATGGCGTCACTAATTTTAAGTAAGTGCTCCCTCGGGGGCAAAACTTCAAGTTATAACTTGACAAGTGCACCCACGGGGGCAACACTTCAAGTATAGAATGACAAGTGCTGCAAGTGTTGCCCCCGTGGCAGCACTTGACCTTTTATTACTGTCAATATTATATCCAGATAACTTGAAGTGCTGTCTTGCAGACAACATTTACAATTTATTCTTGAAGTAATTCTCACGAAGGAACACTTAAAAATTTTTAACGTGAAGTGTTGCCTACAGAGGTCATTTAACTAAACCATTCTTTATTGGGGATAAGAAACCATAACCAAGGTTAAAGGGGTACATGTAGTGAAATTTTTTGGTCTTTCTTTGCTTCTTGTGTTACTTGGCTATGGAGCCTGAGCTGAATCGAGTTTTTCGTTCAGGAGAATTACACAGCTATGACACATTTAGGCAATAATTTGCCTAACTGATCTCGTTTAAAATGATTTTCTAGAATAGCCTCTACTAATTTTAAGTAAGTACTAATACGGGAGCAACACTTCAAGTTATAAAATTGACAAGTACTCCCGTGGTAGCACTTGACCTATTATCTATGTCAAAGATAAAAAATTGATAACTAGACAGTTTTGGCTGTCGTTAGTGTGTTTTATCTATTGTTTCAAAATGAATTGAGAAATAGCCAAATTACATCCCACACACTTAAAGCCTCTTGGTATTAAACAACACCCACTAGACACAGTACAAACATATGAAAATTTAACTAAATTCCAGTAAAAAATATGGACTTTTGTTCAAAGTTTCAGAAAAAATGGTAGTTTCATATTTATTGTCCCAATATTTTATATTGGATTTTGAACATGCTAAATATTGAAATTTGAACTAGCATGTTCAAAATCCAATATTTTTCATTGATATTTATATTTAAGATAAAATATAATTTTTTTCGAATCTGACTAATTTTTAAGGAACTTTGCAGCAGTGGCTAGTTTTAATTTATCATGGTGCAAACAGATTGCGGGGTCAAGTTTTTACACAGTTCCACGGCTCAACGTATGGGAAGAGGACCACTTGAAGATCTGAGTAGTATCACATCATTGACAAATGATAAACTTATTGACAAATTATAATTATATGGAGTTTGATGCAAAAATGATAGAAAATCTGGAGTTTGATCAACTCTTATGAGTCAGGTAATCTGGAGTAAGAATATGTTGATTTGGCCACTTGCTGAATTGATCAATGTATATCAATGATTCAATTCCTCCTTTATTTTTATTTTTCTAATATAGACAATTATAGTTCTTTTAAACTCTTGTTTGTGACAATTACTATCCACGAAAACAATACAAATATCTCGTGGCGTATTTGTCAATGTAAGCTCCCGTTTGAACATAGTTTTTGGAAGAATTTTTTGGGAGTTTTCGGGCCAAAAAATAGTTTTTTATGTTTTTTGAGCAAAACTTGTCCAAAAAACTCAAAAACTGGTCTTGAACTGTTTTTGCGCCCAAAACTAACATTTACTCACCAAATTTTATTTTTATAAGAGCTCAAAGACTCTTTTGAGCAAAAAAATTTGTTCCCAAAAAGAATATCCAAATACCTTTTTATATTCATATCAAACTTCAACCAAAAAGTATTTCTCAAAAAATATTCGAGAATTTATGTCCGTACGCTAGCTAATAGAAGTGACGAGTAAGCCATGTGCATACGCTGCTTGAACATGTAAACAATATGTCCCCATTTTCTTATGAACTTCAAAAAGTATGCAATATGATTGATTCTCATAATCTAGAGGAACCCACCCATTACTTTTGACGTGGAACCTGAAGTTCATATGTACATTATATTTAAATACAGAGCATAAGCACCCACCGACTAAAATAGCTTCTTGGTGCTGTGGTCACTTGGGCAAAGGTTCGATACCCTCATGCTCCATTTACCTCATATCAAAGCTTAATTAAAGTTCAAGAAATTATGACAATTGTAGTTCAAAAGTAGGTATTTAAAAGCGATTAAGATAATAATTTGAAACTTTTGAAACTTAGAGATATGTAAATACAGATGTATAGTCGACTACTTGTTTAAATGTCAACGTCCAGCCAAGAATAACTCAACCATACTATTTACAAACCAAAAAAAAAAAACAAAAAACAAAATAAAATCTGAGTTGATTACCTCCATGATTACTTATATTGTGATGAGTGGCTATCATGTACATTTAGGGGTCGTTTGGTTGGGTGTATAAAGGCCTAATACATGTACTAAAATCCACACTAAATTATTACCATGTTTGATTGTTTTGGGTGGAATTTTAATAGTACTTGCATAAAAATAGTACAATGTTTGGTTAGACTTTAAGATATAATACCCGCATAACTTAATAAGCAAATCTATGTATTATTTTATGCGGAGTAGAAGGTGAAATTAATAATGTGAGTATTAACAATGTAGGTATTAAAACTTAAAATGACAATATTAACCCTCATAATAATAAAGATAATTTTAAATTACATTTAAGGAGTAACTAAATATTTTAAATTATAACATTGTACATTAATTTGTAATATATTAGTGATTCAAGAAATAATTCCTATAACTAATATCTACATTACTAATACACACATTATTAATACCCGCATTACTAATACCCGTATTATTAATACCCACATTGCTAATACCCGCGTAAACTCTATCTCAACCAAATGACCCGTTAATTTTTATTTTGTATATCAAATGTCACTTTACTTTGCTCAGCTAACTCTTATGATCATCCTAAATTATACCACAAACTTCTGTTAATATTTTTTTAATGACATAGCAGCTATAATTTTTTGTAAAATACAAAAAGGAAAAATATTAAAGTCCTATAGATACCAACTCACTTTAATATAAGTAGTACTTTTGTTTGTAAGTCATGTCACAGTGATTCGCTTAACTGCTTTTTTTTCTTTAGCCAAGTGTTTATCAGAAGCAGTATCTTCATTTTGATGAGGATAATGTATGCCTACATCTCACACTCTTCATACTTTATCTGTGGGATAATACGAAGTACGTTATGTTGTGTTATCGCTTTAATTACTTCTATATGTTAATCTGAGTGTATTAATTTAACAAGCATGATAATAGCTTTATGTTGATGTTTTGATTGACAATAGTGGAACTACACAATATAACATAATCTTCATAAACGGCAAAAATGCTAACATATACATAAGGAAGAGTAGCACTAGTTAGGTTCTGTAAGTTGTTACATGTCATAAGAAGGGGTGTGATCAGTACAACATGACATGAGTGGTAAAATAGCAGATGAACACATTGTCGTTTTCTGGTGAGTTAAAAAAAAAAATCAATATCTACTGCTAGACTCAACTTTTGCATTTTTACTCCTTCGATTCATAAATAAATACGATTCTTATATACTTGGTCCACATACGTAAGTCGAGTTTAAAATTAAATGGGTAAGATCCTATAATAACTTTATAATCTCTTTTTTGTATTTTTCTAGAAAACTATTCTTACCCTGTCTGATTTTGTTTAAGATTAGCATAAGAATTAACTGAGTAAAGTTGAGTAATTATTGAGAAACGAAACAAAAATAAATGACCATGATGTTTAATTACCATAAGTTATACAAACAATCAACTCTCCAAAATCCAGGTCAACATGCAACGCGCATAATGGCTCTTCACACTTCTTAACTTGGATTCTCAACTACAAATCTACAACCAGATATTCTTGGCTTCAGATTTATTGAACTTGTATGTAATTATCGGTTACCTTAGATTTCTAGTAACATTTTTTCAAAGTCAAGATAGAATAACATTACATTAATGTCATAATTGTTGAATCAAGCATGCGTCTGTGATCTGTCAACTGTTGTCTATCGTAGAAGTTTTACACTACATAAATATTCATAATTGCTTTAAACTCTTTTTAAACATATTCTCTTTTTCCTTTCATTAAGGAGCCACTGATTGTAATTATATACAATATAATTTTATTATATTAAAACATTAAGTCAATACAAATATAGAGGCAAGTTTTAGAGATTAGTAGTTATTACATCTAATTCCTAATTTATCGACTCCTAAATTGGTAGTGGCGGACATTTTTAAAAAACTAATTTCTAGGTACGCGCAAAGCGCGTGTAACCCATTGATGCACCCATAATTTTAAAAGACTATACAAATATTATTATATTCTATGTTTATCCTATTCTTCTAACTCAACCAATACAAATTAAAAATCACGTCTCACACGAATAACGTTAAATGTATATGTTAAGTGTTTGCACCTGTACTTTGGCCTTTGCTCACTTAACTATGATTAATAGTTGATATATATTCAAGGTCCTTTATAAACTAAGTTATGAAATAATTTTTTTGAAGAATGTTATAGTCCGTCCTTATTACAAACTTCTATCTCTAAAAATAATTGTTAAAATAAATACTACTCTAATTGTTAAAAAATTCTTCCACACAAAGTGCCAAAATTTGAAGTCAATGTTTTGAATTTACATTGATTGATCTCTGAGGAATTGATAGGGACTTTTGGGAAAAACTTAAGAGAGTTGAAAATAATAGTACAAACTATAATATTTAAAATAGTAAAAATAAAATATCATGCATAGTTTAATCTCTATAGTGTTTATTCTAGAGAAATATACAAGATATGAAGTTAAAATTAGCCAATAAAGTCAAACTTTAGGAATTTTCAGAGATTACTGTTCAAACTAATTAAATTAGATTTGAGAAACACAAATACTATCAGAAACTTTTGAAGATTAACAGTGTGCTAGCTGGGCACAAAGGAAAAAAAAGCACAAGCAAAGTCTAGTGAGGGTGAGATATACTCATCAGGGTTAAGAAGGTGATTTCGATAGACTCTCGGCTATACAAAAATATATTTGAAAACATGTTCCGAAAAATTAAAACAAGAAGAAAATATCATGGTACATAAAACATGAAAGTTCTACTTATAACCACCTTATCTATTGTTATTTTGTCTTATCAAACCCGGAGCTTTTTATTAGAAAATCTCAAGATAAATACCTTTTATGATGCAGTGACCCATTAAATTTATGAGATAAATTTTGCTATAACCTGCTATAAAAGAAAAGATATAACGTAGAAACTAAGTGAATTTAAAAATAACTTGCAAAAGGAAGACATAACGTAAAAACTACTAGTATTAGTAAATTCAGCATACAATCACCATATAATTATTAAGTATAAAAAGGTATCACAATCCAAAACACTGAAGAAATTACGTATAGAGAGTATCACAATCAAGAGAAATAAAGAAAACTACAAAAAATTATGATACGGTAATTAGTAATAAGGATGACAATGTACTCGTCAATATCTTTCCAAGATTGGCATTAATATTGACCCAATCTAAACAATTTGTAAGTGCGAGGTCGAATTCTTCTACCATATCTTTTTATAGGGTGTTTGATTGCTAAAAAATTTTGGCATACTTGCTCTATTCACCTTAATATCCTAGGCTCTCCTGATTGGTTACATGAATTGAAGGATTCTTCTCATAATATTACCTCAAGATATTATAATTGGTTAGAATTCCTATCTTTTTCTCTTTGAAATCTTTGGCTAAATTGTAATAGTAAAATATTAACAATCTCGATAGGAGCCTAACTCATGCTACTGCTAACTCTAGTCTCATGGAATTCAAGTTCCTTACATCTAAGGAGCCTAGGAAAATGCCTAATAAAACTATCAATATTGCTTGGTATCTCCCAAAAGAGATATTATTAAAGTAAATATTGATGGCGCTTATACAGCCCATGATTCTATGGCTAGTATTGGGGGTGTGTTCCGTAATAATAAAGAAAATTAAGTGCTAGGCTTTCACAAAAAAGTATGTGGTTTGAACCCTACGTATGTCGAGCTTCTAGCTCTACACTATGGCCTAACCCTAGCAATTGACCAACAATTCTTAAATCTAGAAGTAGAAACAAATTCCTCAGATGTAATTCAACTTCTGAATAAGCCTATCCCTACTTACTTCTCAATTGTTTCAAAATGCAGGTTAATGATGCACCACCTGCGATTGCCAACCATTAGGCATACCTTCTGCTAGGGTAACAAGGTTTCGCACCTTTTGGCGCATGGAGCTCCTGATATGTCCAAAGCTATATCTACTTAATTATGTAGTGCCACCAAATTTTGTCCAACAAGCCTTGTTGGAAGACAGAGTGGGCACATCTTTTATCGCTAAAATATCGGCTAGTAGTTTTAATTGTTTATCTAAATTAGGAAACTTTAATGTGTTGAATGCTATGTCTAATTTTAATCCTTATAATATTCAAATTGCGGAACTTCCTAATAGCCGCATGAACTCCTTATGTAATCCTTCGTAATTTATATCTATGAAAGTCTTGATCTATCAAAAAAAAAATAATAATAAGGAAGACAGTGAAGGTGTTTAATAATAATTTGATGCCTTATCACCTTGTAGAGTTGTCTCAGTTATAAAAGGCGTTTATTATTATTATAATTATTATTATTATTATTATTATTATTATTATTATTATTATTATTATTATTATTATTATTATTATTATTATTATTATGAGTCTTTAGCTAAAGTTTTCTATATATAATTTAGGGGTTAATAAGTTACTATTGCACTCTGTATACATAATTCCCTACTGCTTTGAGCCTCGCCTCTTGATCTTTAAAGTAAATGAAGTTCTTGAACTACTTGTGATGACTGATAGCATACAATAATTATAAACTAAAAGAGACTTCTGTGACGAAATATACAAGAGAGCAGTAGCTTTCTTTTGATGGACAGGGGCCTACATTACCCGAATCATAGTTCTACTATTAATGTGTCTATTAGCTATTGACAACCACCACCGAGAATTCGCACATAACTTCGATTGTACAAGTAGTACGTATCGATTACCAAACCAATAAACTGATAGCTTATTGGTACTCTTAATTTTGCATAATGACATATTATTAATCGATATACCGCTATCAATAGGTTAAAACTTGAACTGCACCGACTTATGAACACCCCATTAAAAAACATACGTATGATGCATGGTTCTTCGGGTACACCACTGTTGTATGGGAGTCGCAGAAGCCGACCTACAAGTTAAATACAGTAAAAAACCAACCACTATGTATTAGATATACATATTTGATACCAATAGATCCACACTCAAACCGCATACTTTAGGAATATAATTTGATGTCAATATTACTCGTTGACTTAACATTATTATATCAGTACAACACACAGTCAGACAATATATAATTTATGCAAATCGCATACGTACAACTAACAAACCCAATATTAGATTATTATTACTAAATAATAGAGATATTCTTAGTGCATTTTACATAATTTATGTCTATCTTTTTTGGAGTGAAGAGAGTAGTAATTTACATAACTACTTTGATTCCTGGTCAGACTTTGAGAACAACTTCAATTTGTCATGCCCCGTAGCGCAAGCTGCACCACCCCTAGCACTTGAGACTTATTTTACACTCTTCCTTGTCCTCTATATGTCGGTAGCCTATGAAGCAATTAGTAAAAAGAATATAACTTATAAATTAAAAATATAGTGTAAAAAACTGATACTATCAGATCATATTAGGAAAATTAAATGTAATCGTTCATAAAATTTGAATCAATAACTTAAATAATAATGCAGATTAGGTGCTACAAAGAATAAAACAACACATTAATTAACATGGTAAAAATTCTTTACACAACATATGTTTAATTCATTCTGTGGCAATTTTGCAGTAACTTTTTTCAAAGATAAAATGTCATTTCACAAGCAATTAATGTAAAATTGAATTAACTAGAATCATGTCGCAAGACATGTTACTGTTGGTAAATTTCATAAAAGTAATTTTGTTTCTTAACTTGTATATTTTATATTCTCCGATCCCTTCTACCGTCAGCTAAAGGAAATCATTATCGCAAAAAAAAAAAAATTACAGGTGCATGCTCCAAATCGTATTAATTAAAGTATAGTTGACTGACATTTTGATGTAAAATTACATATTAATTGCTTAAATTTATTCAATTGATTACTGCTATACTTCTTAATTCCATAATTCTCTTTTAGATTGTACAAGGTTTGAATATTATTTCTCCAAATAGTCAATGCAGGCTTTGATGTCATGGTAGGTGGGACTACTTGATATATTAAGAACAGAATGGTAATATGTGGGACTTCTCCTCTTATGAAGATATTTGTAATCTTCTTCTGATTGGATGAATTTACCATTCTTAACTGTCTTATGATTATATTAGGTTCCCAATGGCTATATAATTGCGTGTTGTACAAACCTTAATAGACTGAACATAAATATTCACACTTGTACTAATTAAACCTGGTAGTTAGAGGCATCCCTATCAGATTATTTCATTTTCATTTATTCTTAAATTACCTATATTTGCTAAATACTACTCCCTCCGTTCCAATTTATATGGCAGCATTTCCTTATTTATCTGTTCCAAAAAGAATGGCAACATTATATATTTGGTAACAATTTAACTTTAAAATTACAGTTTTGCCATTACTGAAATGATTCACAACCACACAAATATCTCTCTCTTATTTTATACCACAAGTTTCAAAAGTCTTTCTCTATTTCTTAAACTTTGTGTCAAGTCAAATTATGACACATAAAATGAAACGGAGGGAATACATATCATAGTATCATAGACAGAGTCCCCTACTATAATAAATACACATCACATGTCTCTTGAGAGTTTTGTACCTCTTCTCATAAGTCATAACTTTGGGTTCTTCCGTTCATAAATATCTCTTGTTCTTTTCATAAAGGTTAACCTTTTATTGCTACGAATAGTCACTGTTCTAATTCTTATCATCCAAATCAATTTGTTTTTTTTTCAAAATCAGATTGAAGTTAAAGAACAAGTGAACAAGAAAATGAAGGGTAAAGCTGTTGTTGAAGATGCATTTGTTTACAGTGAAGAGATAAATCTCACTGTTCTCAAGACTTCTCTTTTCTTCACTGGCGATGGCTTCACTGCTTATGACTGCAAAGGACAAGTTGTTTTCCGAGTGGATAGTTATGGACCTGACTATCGTGACCTGGGTGAACTAGTTCTCATGGACGCCCTTGGTAGATGCCTTCTCACAGTTCGCCGCAAGGTACTGAATATATATTCTCTAATTTCCATACTTTGAACTTGTCAAATTGCTAATCTTTTTGCTGTTTTGTTAGTTTACGCGGTATTGTCAATTTCTTGAAAATTCTTTGAATCTTTAAAAAAAGCTAAATTTTTCACTTTTAACTCTAACGTATCCACTCTCACGGCAGCTGGGCTGGGGAAATTATGAGTAAATGTATGGCCAGATTCTGGTTACCCCTTGTCCCTTCATCTTGAGGATTTCCAAATGCAATGGACAAAAACTTCTACTCCTTCCATTTCATTCATATAATTTGACTTGACATAAAATTTATTAAAACTTGAAAAACTCTTGAAATTTGTATTGGGAATAAGTTATATAATTTGTACGATTACCAGAATTTTGAAACTTATCAGCTTAATCATATAGGTTTTGTGATTAGAAGTTTCTCATTTACATAAGGAAAAAAACATTATGCAACCCAAACTTTGGCCTTTTTTTTTTAGTTAGCTAGCTTTTGGACATATTTTTGGTTGAAACTTGAACAAAAAAGGGTTTGAAGTTAAGTTAGAAAAATATCTTTTGAAAGCTAAAGCTTTGTTTAGACATGTATTTTATTTGAAAAAAAAAAAAAGTTGTGAGTGCAAAACCAAAATTTTCCCAAAAGTTGATCAAATCACTTTTTTAAATTTGGAAAAATATCTTCAAAACTTGTCCAAATATATCACATTCTGTGGACGAACAATGGTGTTTTTCTTTCTTTAGTTGAAGGCTACCTGTTTAGGGTCAAACACGGGAGCTAAACACTTTTTAATGTTTGGACATGCTCCCGTATGTTTATTAAATTTGGAATCATTTTTCCAAATACTTTCTGAAAAAAGAATGTTTGCCCATGACTTCTCTTTAACATTTTTGAAAAAAATATTTTCAAAAATCAAAAACTGGTTAAGACCACCTTTTGGAGTATTTTAAAAAACCAAACTTATTCACTCACAAAACTTTGATTACTTTTCAAGTAATATTTATGTCCAAATAAAACTTCAAATACTAAAAATTATTTTACAACTCCATTTCAAAAACTCATTTTTTCAAGTTTCGATCAAATCTATATCCAAACGCTAGCTAAGTTTCAGTGACTAGGACCCCGTCATTTTTAAGTGTGTAACTGATTATTTTGTTTAGAAATTATAATTAAAACTTTTTATAAATATATAAATATACTTGGGAAGGATATGACTTGAATATATGAGTTTACTCAGAAAATTATTGATGTTTTGAGACAGTGGCCGAGTCTACATAACAGGTGGGAAGGATACTTGGGAGAAGGAGTAGAAGGACAAAATCCAATATTCAGTGTGCGTAGATCCTCAATAATGGGAAGATCTAGCGTGACTGTCGACGTTTTCACTGATCCAATGGAAGAGTATCTAATTGAAGGGTCATTTGCGCAAAGTAGCTGCACATTTTATAACGCTGACAGAGTATCGGTGGCTGAGATTAAAAGCAAAGTGGATGCTTATGCAAATGTGGCACTTGGGAAAGACGTTTTCTCTTTATCAATTAAGCCTGGTTTTGATGGTGCATTTGCAATGGGCTTGGTCCTTGTGCTTGATCAAATCCAAGGAGATGATTCTGTTAATCTTGATGATACTCAAGTTGATGTGGACCCCATATCCGATGATCCCAATTTATAAAATTTCATCTCTTGGCACTGTTATCTAAATAATCAAAATTTTCTTTGTTCCTTCTTTTCTTTATGTATAAATAAACAAATCCACTTGAAGCTAGTAAAAAGATGGATTGATAAGTTTTATTTCAAGGATTCAGCTGAAATAGTTCTTCATGAACAGTAGGAGCAGTCTAACCGTTTAAGTGTTATATTCGTTGAGATCGAAATTGTTGTTGGTATTCTGATTTCCATGGTATATCTGAACGTGTTCTTTTTAGCGTCGACATCGTGTTTCTATTGCAAAGTACAATAATGTCAAGGCACTATTAAAGACTATTGATGAACAATATGTGACTTCATATAAGACACTTGCTAACACCTTAATAATGAAATTCTCGTCAATGAAGTTTACCAATGTAAAAGGTGTGCACGGCTCAATTATAGACTCTTGAGGTTGAAAAATCTGATATTTTCCTTGTGCAATTTATATTGAACTCTCTTCCACAATAATACGGTTTTTTTAAAAGTTGTTTGATGGGTGTTACCGCTCGTACCGTATTGTTGTGCTATCATAAAACTATGCTTGTTTTGATTGCTACTTTAAAATTTTATTATATCGTATTGTTTACTTGTCGTCGCATAACGATGAGAAAATTAATTTTATGTAATGGCCGATTTGATGTAATCACGTCGTTACCGTATCTTCTATCTCTCTTCTTCCTCTTAATATGCTCGTTTTACCATTTGCTCTACCTTTTATATACTAACTCTAGCTCGTTCCCCAATTTTTACTTGGCAAACGACAAAAAATACAATCTATTCAAACGTTGAAGATCGCCAAAATAATACAGAACAATATAGCATGATACATTATGAAACGATATATAACAACCATCCAAACAAGTTGTTAAGATCTCTCATAACACACGTAAGAAAAAAGGATCTATTAATGAGCTTATCACCATGTATGTTCGAGAAAAGGGCCGAATGCTGACGAAAACATGGGAAAGTGCATGCAGAGTTCCCCAAGGAAAGAAGACTTGCCAAGCAAAAAAGAAATGAAAAGTATAGGCACCTACGTAAAAAGAAGGGGCACATAAAGAAGTATCGTGTCAAGTTTTAGAAATGGCTTGAAAAAAAAGGTAATTCAATATCTCTTATAAATTGTGAAGCTAATATGACTTATGGTAATAAAAACACATGCATGGTAGATTGATTCTGATTATTCTACATTCTATATTATATATTTCTGGCAGAAATTAAGAAACCTGCAAAATCCAGTGTGAGTTGAGCAAAATATTTATTCAGAAAACAAGATGCAGTCGGGTACAATCTTAATATCCATCTCTTCTTTCTGCATTGTTTTACAAAGAAAAAGTCCACATTAGCGTGATTTGTTGTTGTCAATTTTTCAACTAGGGGTGTGCACTATTTGGATTAAACCGAAAAACCAAATCAAATTGAATTATTTTTTAAATTTGGTTTGGTTTTTCCAATAATTGGTTTGGTTTGGTTTGGATTGGATTGAGAATTTAAAATTTTTGATTTTTTGGTTTGGTTTCAGATTTCAAAAAACTGTAGCCAAAAAATCGAAATAACCGAATTATATATATATATATATATATATATATATATATATATATATATATATATATATATATATATATATATATATATATATATTTTAAATTCGTATTTCTTAACTTATACCTGTATAAGAGGCCAACCGAACCAAAAGACTTATTTTGGTTTGGATTGGATTGCAATTTTTCAAAATTGAAAACCAAAAAATAGAAACCGAATAATTAAAAAACCAAACCGAAAAACTGAATGCACACCCTAAATTCGATTGTACACCGGTGTTTGAGGTAACGCTACACCGGTGATGGTAAATCCATTCTACCTTAGGAGAAAATATTTCGCAACCTCATATATTGGGCCTAATTAAGTTCCTTAATGAGACGTTGTGAAGTGAACTGGCTCGAATTTTATTCATCGTTCTTTTCTTCTCCTTTCTTTCTGTTCAAATTATTATTTATTTATTGGTTTTCTAACAAATGTAACATAAATGATTAATTAGTGTAATGATTCATACAAAATTTCATACGAATTTTTTTTTACTGACCCAAAAATCATGCTGATCAATTGAGAAGAATTTAGTGGCAGTTAAGTACTTCAATATTTCGACTGTTATTTTGCTTACTACTCCAAGTGTAACCCTATTTTTTCCTTCTTATTTCACTTGCTAAATACCCAACCTCTCAGTAAGTTAAAAAAGAATGGCCCCTGGTTCACACTTGCAGGGAGCAGGACCCAGTATGCCCACGTGTACGTTAGAGCTGTTACATTCCTAACCAGTGATTGTACCATCTACCATGTTTACCGGAAGACTAAAGTAGTGACGACAAATGCTTAGCCCAAACTCCAAGGCTTGGCATGAGATGATGGCCTTTGTAGGGAAGGTGGCAAAAGCAAACAATTCTTTTTGTACTCGTTAAAACGAAAAAGCCAAATAAGGACGTAATTGGGAGTATGAAAAGTGAAATCAACAGTCGTATGCAGTAGATTCTGGTGTGGGTTTGGCAGTATGTAGAGTAAAAAGGTCTGCTTATGTTTTTGCTATTAGTGCTCATTTGGTTAGCGGTACTAGAGAAGTTAATCCCTATATAAAAATTTTATACAGTATTTGGTTGTAAATTTTTAATCTGGTACAAATAAAATCTGTATAACTTATTCACTAATCTATGTATTATTTCATACCGGATATATTGCAGAATAACTAACACACATTTTGGCTTTACCTGAATTAACAACACAAAAGACCAAAATAATCTTGTCGTCATTTCATTTCGGCTAGGTCTATTATTATACCTTTGTTACCGCTAACCAACATCAACCTTTGATGAAATTCAGTGTAGTCGGAACAGAGTCCAAGATTGGGTTGTCAATGAACCCACAATTGTACGGTTTTATCCATCTACGTAATTATCTTCTTGGTTCACCATCTTTTGCAGTTTTGTTGTACTAAATGATTAAAAAGTTCATTGTTATCTTGGTGACCAAGTTTTTTATTCTTGTTTTAGTTGGTTTAGAGTTGATAATTGGCATAGCCTTGGCATTACTCAAGTATCTTGATGTTTAATTATATCTTTGATTATTCGAGTATTGGTTGGCCTCCGGTCTCTTGCTATGTCTGTTCCCCATTGAGGAGAGCAGCAAAGGAATGAGGATATTTTTTTTGTTAAATATGGGGCAAGAATAATATTTTTGCATAAGAAAGGAGGAACAACAAATCTAAAGAAAACTTTTCATTCAACAAAATAAGGTGCTTCAAGGCTACATGAAGCTGTTAACAGAGCCGAGAATAAACTTGTACATGTTTCTGTTTCTCAGTATGATCTCTATCATCATCTCTATTCCCCTTATCAATTCTCCTATTCTATTTAGGTCTATGTACAATGAGTTAGGGATCGGGTCGGGTGAATTCAATAATAGACGTCTGTTGGCATTCCAGCCTTCCTATCTGAAAGAGAATCTTGTGAGATGTGTCTTCACTGGTTATCCGACATCACAAAATGCTTTGATCCCATTACAAAAAGAAAGTAGAGAAGATTTGGGGGAAGGTACCCTTCAAGTCTTCATTTAAAAAAAGGTGCCTTTGACTGGGTCAAACATAACTAGTAGCTAATTAAGTAATTTTAGGGTTCAATTAGAATTATTAAAACTTTAGGGTAATATGAAAAATCTGAAAATTTTAAAATTTAAAGATCACTCCCTTCCCAAATCTCATATTTTCAAATTTCAAATTTCAAATCTTATCTTCCATTTTCTTCTTTTTCATTTCTCTTGTTCCTTGTTCCTTTTTTCTTTCTCTTCCGTATTTTCTTCTTTTTCCTTACTCCTCCTCCTCTTCTTCTATATCATCATCTTCTTTTGAATTTACAGTCATTGTCGTCTTCTTCTTCTCCTCCTTCTTAATGTAAAGTATGTTTTTAGTTTGATCATGAAGATTTGCGGAGAAGATCTGAGAAATAATAAATTTTTAACCATTGGAGGAAATTCTGACATCGATCCAACAAATTCTAAAATTGTTGCACAAATTCTAATTTTTTGCAGCAAATTTTCAAAGTTGTTGCAACAAATTCAAAGTTGTTGCACAAGTTCTTATTTGTGCAACAACTTTGAAAAGTTGTTGCAACAATTTACTGTATTTGTTGGAACAATTTATCGAATTTGTTGCAACAACTTCTGTAATTGTTGCAACAATCATCAAAGTTGTTGAACAACTGTCGTAGTTGTTGAAACAACTGAATCTGTTGTTGTTTCTTGTTTGATTTTAAGAGGAATTTTTGTAGTTGAGTAGGAGGAGAAGGTGAAGGGGGCAAAGAAAGAGGCGGAGATGGGTGAGGAGGAGGTGGGGAAGGTGGAGGATAGAGAGAGGTAGATGAGGAGGCGGAGATGAGGCAAAGAAATGGAGATGGAGGAGGTGAAGATGAAAAAGGAGGAGAAGGGTGGTAGAGGAAGAGGAGGGGGATGAGAGAGAAGGGGGAGGTGATGAGGTAGGGGGTTATGTGTAAATATGAAAACATTGGGGTTTTAATATATTTGTTATTAGCACTAATCTTAAAAAAGGCACCTATAGCTAATATTTAAAACTTGAGTCACCTAGCCTACAATAGAAGACTCAAAAGGTACTAATAATAAAAAATCCCGAGAAACTTCCTGAAGCTTGAAGTTATAGTCTTGATTTTTAGGAAAAAATCATGGAATCATGAATTCAATGACCTTTTCTTTAAAAACATGACTTTTCACTCTTCGGAATAAAACCCTGAAAATTGAAGGGAGTGGCTTTTCTTCTAAACTTTCCAGACAAGGATTAATTGTCGATCAGCACTCTAAAATAATGACTATCCGGCCTAGTATCACCTCAGATTAGGTGCAAATTAGGTGCTTATGTGGTACGACCATGTAAATATTTCAGGGTTACAGGCAGCTTTAATTGTTGTGTGATCTTGGTTATATATGTACTGCTTACATTAGTAGTATTAGTTTCTCTCAATATTCATATTATTCTTCAAGAATATTTATACTTTTTTTTGGAAAATTATCTAAGCATTTAGAGCAATAGAAGTACTAATAACATATTATGAAAACGGTGCCAAGATTTATTATGTTTAATAAAAGATGAAAAAAGCAACATCGTAAATGATGACAAACTGAATAAATTATTCAATTTCTTCATAATTATATAATAGTTAGAACGGTAAGGTATTACACCCAGTAAAATTTCACAATAACAATATGACTTAGTTAGATCATTCTTTCCTATAAGCATACTCATTTGTACCATTTCATTGGTCATGCTTCCACTTATATTTGACAATGGCCTTTTTCATATGACCGGTGGTTATTGCATGAAAAGAAGGCTATCAAATTAGCAACAATTATAATCAATGGGCAGTGCATCTGAAATTGAAGACACAAAAATAAAAGCAGTAGTGAAAATTAACAAGACTAAAAAGATTGACGAAGACAACGACAACGCGATAATTTATTTTTAAAAAAATTAAAATACACGTGTTACAAGTTCCTTAAAACTATTCTTTAAAATATAATGCAGTAAGGGGTCGTTTGGTACGAAGTGAGTTATACATAGATTAATAATGTAGAGATTAGTAATGCAAGAATTATTAATACAAGAATTATTTTTTATACATTGTTTGGTTCATTGTATTAAAAATTGGATATACATGATATAATTTAAGTTGCACCTACTTTCATTTTGAATTGATGATTTCTCACCTTCAGCCTCTTTCTTACCAGTCAATCAAGTAGTACAAGAACTGTATCTTATCTTATAGCCTGGCGCGGCGGGGACTTTGAGCTGCCTCCCATAGAACCTATTGCTCAGCAGATCCTTTTTACCCAAAAAGCATTGCAATAGAGACCTTCCTTCTCGCAGTCAGCTATATAACTCAGGCAGCAAAGGTTCGAGCAGGATGGCGGTTAGTCTTCAAATAAGAACTTGTGCAACAACTTTGAATTTGTTGCAACAACTTTGAAAATTTGCTGCAACAAATTAGAATTTGTGCAACAATTTTAGAATTTGTTGGATCGATGTCAGAATTTCCTCCAATGGTTAAAAATTTATTATTTCTCAGATCTTCTCCGCAAATCTTCATGATCAAACTAAAAACATACTTTACATTAAGAAGGAGGAGAAGAAGAAGACGACAATGACTGTAAATTCAAAAGAAGATGATGATATAGAAGAAGAGGAGGAGGAGTAAGGAAAAAGAAGAAAATACGGAAGAGAAAGAAAAAAGGAACAAGGAACAAGAGAAATGAAAAAGAAGAAAATGGAAGATAAGATTTGAAATTTGAAATTTGAAAATATGAGATTTGGGAAGGGAGTGATCTTTAAATTTTAAAATTTTCAGATTTTTCATATTACCCTAAAGTTTTAATAATTCTAATTGAACCCTAAAATTACTTAATTAGCTACTAGTTATGTTTGACCCAGTCAAAGGCACCTTTTTTTAAATGAAGACTTGAAGGGTACCTTCCCCCAAATCTTCTCAAGTTTCTCTTGCAGACAATGAATGGAGACTGTTACAATGCTTTTAAAAGTTGTAAATATTGGTTATTCCTCGTTTAGCATACTAAAAATGATTATTTGTTAAAATTTTCAGTCATCCTTGTAAAAATTTGGCCCGTAACTTGTTTGTGCCGCGCTAAATGTAAACTAACCAGCATTTTAAAACTTTTAAAAGATTAGCCAGTTTAAGAAACACGAAAAAATCCTGTATATTTTTTTCAGATTTTAAAACTAAAATTTTTAAATCCCAATATTTTTTACTGGGACTAGCTAAATATGAAGTCTCAGTAAAAAATATTGAAATTTGAAAATTAAGTTCAAAAATATTAGTATAAAATACTGAGACTTAAAATATGAAGTTCCGAGGAATTTTTTTGGAACTTTGAACTAAACTCCAAAATTTTTTTAGTGGAGTTTTATTCAAAATTTCAAATATTTGTATTATGGCTAGTCTTAAAAATACGTATTTTTAAAATCTGGCTACTTTTAAAAAAGTTCATAATTGACTGTTTCTTTCTAAGTTGTGCGAAAACTGATTAGTCATCAAAATTACCTGTCTCCATTTTGCTCTGGGTTGTGTTACTGGGCCTTGTAGTCTGGCTGATTGGGATTTGGTTATTTACGCAAGAAGGCCTACAGCTCCATTCCTCGGACCAAGCAAAGAGGGCTATTTGAAAATCTAAGCAGTATTATCTCATTGACAAATGAGAATCTATTGCCTAACCTAGACTTTAAAGACCTGAGGTTTCACATGATCCTAGATATAGTATTTGGATTAGAAGCCTAAAATAGATCAGTAAATGCTTATTTGGTCAAACAGGATATTATTAAAAATAGGAAATAAAAATAAGGATTTTGATGCAAAATGATGGAAACTCTAGAGTTTGAACAATATTTGGTGATTTGAGTCTAATTGGATCTACTCTTAGTCAGGTAAATCTGGAGTAAGAATCTGTTGATTTGGCCATATGCTGAGTTGATCAATGTAAATCAATGATTCAGTTCCTCCTTTTTTCCCTTTGTTTTTAATTTTTTATTATACAGCTAATTATAGTTCTTTTTAACTTCTCTCAGTGGCAATTATTATCCATGAAAGCATTACAAAATATCTCACGGCATACTTTCATTATAATAAAAGTGACAAATATGACATGTGCGTGTTTCCCTTTTTTAAATTCCTTTCCGCTGTCAGGCAGCTTGAACATGTAACATGTCCCCATTTTCGTAGGCACTTAAAAAAGTAGGGGGTTCTTAATTTATTTCTTAGAGGAACTAATAAACATCATTATATTGATTCCGATATATCTAGGGGTGTTCATGGTACGGTACGGTACGGTTTTAAACTTATCGGTAACGGTATATCGGTTAACGGTATGTAATTATGTAAAACCAATACCGTACCTATAAGCTATCGATTATCGGTAGTTAACGGTTCAGTAAGCAGTATACCGAAGCCACAATAACCCAAATTTACGAAAGGAAGTAATCAAAGAAAGCTTGCTGGATTAATAAGAAATCTCACAAAAACACATAGAAAGGTTAGTTTTACTCTTAAATGTACAACTTATAAACTTTTGTTACCAGGAGCAGCACAACATATAGAAAAGAAAATTAGCCAAAAGAATGTAAATTTCATTCATATCTTCCATAAACAGACAACTATTAATATTACTTATCAACATTAGCAACCTCAATCAAGGGATTATCATTTTACAGTAATGTTTCCTCCGCCAACATCTATGCACCTTCTGCAATATTTTCTCCCCAATATTTTCCATCTTAGAATGTTGTAATGACAAATTCAAAATGGGCCAGGCGTCATATATTTGTAACGAAAAATAGCCACTAGTAGCAATAATATTTATACTTTAACATATAAATTAATATACTAATAATAAATAAAATACATAAAAATTATAAAAAAAAAAAATCTTATCGGTTATCGGTACGGTAACGGTAATGATATATAGAAACCGTTACCATACCGATATCTTATCGGTATTAGAAATTTATACCATTACCGAACCAATAACCGTTATACCAATACCGTTATGCTTATCAGTAGCGGTAACGGTTCGGATATCGGTACCGGTTCGGTTTTGCACACCCCTAGATATATCAAAGGGATTTGAAAGCTTAATTAAAGTTCAAGAAATCAAGACAATAATAGTTCAAAAGTTGGTATCTAAAAGCTATTAAGATAATGATACGGAACTTAGGGGTCGTTCGGTTTGGGGTTTTTTTTACGCGGGTATTAACTATTAATGTGGGTATTAATAATGTGGGTATTAATAATATGTGTATTAATAATATAGGTATTGATAATGCGGGTATTAGTTATGTGGGGTTTAATAATGTGGGTATTATATTATAACGTATGGATTATTTGTTGAATCAATGATATATTACAAATTAACAAAAAATATTATTATTTAAAATATTTATTTACTCCTTAAATAAAATTTAGAAATATCCTTATTATTATGAGGGTTAATTTTGTCATTTTAAATTTTAATACCTGCATTATTAATACCCACATTATTAATACCACCTTCTACCCCGCATAAAATAATACATAGATTCTCGCATTAATAATGCGGGTATTAATAACGCGGAATATACGAAAACGCAACCAAACGTTGCACTAATTTTATGCGGGTATTAAAATTCCACAAAAACCAACCGAACGCTGCGCTTAATTAACGCTGAGTTTTATGCGGGTATTAATCTTTAATGCGCCAAACCGAACGACCCCTTAATGATATGTAATTACAGATACATAGTCGTGTATTCGTTAACATATCAACGTCTCCAACCAAGAATAACTCTTGTATTTTCAAAGCGAAATGAGAAACACACCTAAAATTCCAACACGCAGAATCCACACATTTGAACTACAACCATATATTCTAGTCCTCGGATTTTTTGAACCTATAAGTCGGTTGACCCCAAAAAAGAAAAAAGTACCACAATTGAACTCCAAAGAAATTAAAAAGTCTACCAACTTTTAACGGAGCAATCTAGAAATTATTATCGTTGAATTAACATAGTAGTAAGATTTATAGGCTATAGTAACATGTATTCAAAGTAAAGTTAGGAATATCACTAATGTCATAATTGTTGAATCTACTAGCATGCGTTTGTCAACTGTTGCCAATCGTAGAATCATCTAGTTGTTTGAAACTTACCCCATTTAAATTTATATAATTGCATTTCCTTTTCTTTCTTTAATTTTAATGAATTTTTTTATAGTCATTATCTAAAATCATAGTTTTAAATATCATATAAATATACAGTTAGAATAATGACATATTAAACACCACAAGTTTTTAAAATTGTTATTTTTTTTATAAACTCCTTATATAATCAAATAACTTTGGGACACTTACAAAAATACCCACAAAACCTAAAATAATTACAGTTAATATTCATTACTTTCAAATATTACCCAACCTACCCACTAAATTATTTATCAACTCTACCCACACAAACTTGTATACCATAGTTTATGCAGTATACCATAAAGGTATATACCTATAAGGCATAACAAATGTATAAAGTAATAAATGTACCTCCAGAATTGTATACCACAGTTTATACAGTATACTTTAAAGGTATACACCTATAAGGCATAACAAAGGTATACAATAATAAATGGGTAGATTGGGTAAATACTTTTAGTTTTATGGGTAGTAAAATTTGTAATGGGTATGGCTTGTAAATACTTTAAATTTTATGGGTATAGAGTGTAAAAATCCCAATAACTTTACATAAACTAGGTTCAAAAAGTTCAGTAAAGTCTAGTATAGCATATAAGAGTCATGGTTACCTCTGCATGAGGTTTCGATAAAACTCAATCTGGATTAAATTAATTTTGAAAAGAATAAAGGCATAGAAAATTCGAAAAAGCATGGAACACCATCCTTAAACCGAAAGAGAAAAGAACAAATATTAGACGACTCTTTCTTGAATAGCATGAAAGAGTCATGAGCCAACTAGTGAATCCAGCACTTTGCGTCGCTCTCTGGTAAACCAGTTCTGTCAAGAAAGCTCTCTCTGAATGTTAGAAAAACTGGTGAGTATGTCCTTTTTAAATTTGGTGTGTTTAATTAAAAATTCCCATCAATCTCAACATAGTTACTACCGTACAAGTAGGGGCGGATCTAGAATTTCAAAAGAATGGGTTCACCACTAATATGGCAGAGTTACTGTATCTAAAATATTGTTCCCGAACCTCCTTTCTCAACAAATTTTATTTTATATATAGATCAACTATTATTTTATATGATGATATATTAAGAAAAGAATATTAAAAGGCATTTAAATTGGGATTGATCCCTATTCGTAACGGTAAGTGAACCAGTATTTGGTCAAGTGAACCATTTAAATTTTTAGAGCATGGATTCTCGAACATCAAATTAGACATATTTTTAAAAAATAGTACATAATATATCTAATTTCGGAGCAGGACCATGAGTTCACGTGAACCGAAATTTAAAGGCAAGATACGCCTCTGCGTACAAGATCTTATCCATTTAGATTTTGACTGCGTTGGTCGTATGATTCTATTTTCTTAAGATGAGTTTAGAACTAAATTATGGAGAAAAACTTTTTATAGGTACTCTAGTCTAAAATTACGTTATTCGTGGCAAATTCTTTTCTTAATATACTAAATTTAGGGTAGATAAGAATGTGTAAATAGACTATCTGTGCATGGACATTCTCCAGCAAACTCCATTTTTTCCTTAAGTAGGTGTAATAGTTAATTTTTATAACGTCTTCGATTTACGCTCCTTGTCTGATTTTGAGAGCGACTTCAATTTGCCATGCCCCGTAGCCCAAGCTGCACCACCCCTAGCATTTAGACTTTTTCCACACTCCTCCCTGTCCTCTCTTTGTAGGTAGCCTAATAAGTAGTACACTAGTAATTAGTAAAACAGATACTATAATTTACAATTTAATAATTATAGTATAAAAAACTTATACTATCAGCCTAATTAATAAGCCATTATTAAAGCAGATACTAAAATTTATGTAGTACAAAAAATTTCTACTAAGAGTGTGAGCTAAAAGAAATCAGCATCGCAAAAAAATTACACGTGCATGCATGATGCATCTCATCATATTAATTAAGTATAACTAGCTACGTTTTGATGTGAAAACACATATTAAATACTTAAATTTATTAAATAATTTACTACTTCATAATTTGCCAAACTTCTGTTTCTGATTGTACAATTTTTGATATTTTACCTCTATATAGTCAATGCATGGGATATTTGCCTCGATGTTATTGTAGGTGGGACTTCTTCACATAATAAGAAAACAATTGTAATATGTGGGACTTCTCCTCTTATGCAGATCTTTGTAATCTCTTCTGATTGTATTAATTTAATTAGTAGGAACTATCTTCTGATTATATTAGATTTGAATATTATGTCAGTTGAGTTGTGATATCCACAATATTTGGTTCCCTAATTATTATACCTGCCAAAAAATATAATTAAAAATGAAGTTGTTATATTTGCTTATTACTAGAAAATTAAATGAGACTGCTAACATTAATAGACTGAATATATATATATATACACACACATGTCCCAGTCAGATTATTTCATTTTCCATCATTCTTAAATTGCCTATATTTGCTAATTATAGACAGAGTCCCCTACTAATAAATACACACCACATGTCTCTTGCGAGTTTTGTACCTCTTCTTAGACCTTCCCTTGGCTTCTTCAGTTCATAAATATCTCATTTCTTTTCATACAGTTTACTTTCATTGCTACGAAATAGTAAAGGGGTGTTGTTATTCCTATTCAGAAATTATTTTCCAATATCAACAACAAGTGAACAAGAAAATGAAGGGTAAAGTTGTTGAAGATGCATTTGTTTACAGTGAAGAGACCAATCTCACTGTTCTCAAGACTTCTCTTTTCTTCACTGGTGATGGCTTCACTGCATATGATTGCAACGGCCAGCTTGTTTTTCGAGTAGATTCCTATGGACCTGACTCTCGTGACTTGGGTGAACTCGTTCTCATGGATGCCACTGGTAGATGCCTTCTCACAGTTCGCCGTAAGGTATTGACTTTAGTCTCTGTTTTCCTCCTCCTCAACATGTCACAACTCCTGAACATTTTGTTTGGTGTTTTAAGTTATACTCCTATATACTATCAAAAAATAAATTTACATTAGATCATTGGAATGTCAAATTCGATGACATGAATCGAGCTTAAGAACCATGGTCTGGTCGATGAGAATTTATATAGTCGAGCTCTAACTTGTTTGAGATTGAGGCATAACTATTACTCATTCCGTACCAAAATGAGTGTCTACTTTTTTTTTTTAAGTTTGTCCAAAAAATAGTGTCTCTTTCCATATTTGGTAATTCTTTAATTCCAAGTTTTGTTTTGGACCACAACATTTAAAGTCATTGGCCCATATTACACACAATTTTAATTTTAAAAACCATAGGATTCAAAAGTCTTTCTATTTTTTTAATCTCCGCACCAAGTCAAACCCAGACTATTTTTATTGTAGATCACTCAAATGATTTTTATAGGTGAGCATACATAAGTATACAGAGTTGTAATTTTTTTAAAATAAGGTAGATTACATATTAGACAACTGTTTAAAATTTTGCTTACACAGTGTATATATTTTAAACGAGTTTGTTCTTTATCAATTCTCAATTTGCCCTTGGAGTTATCTCCTAATTGTAAAATTCGTTACGCGTTAGTGCACATCAATGGGGTTGGGAAATTTTAACATCGTATAAAATGCATCACTAAAATCTAAAACTTGTGTTCTTGTAACTAATATGAGTATTTCTTTTGTGTTTTGCCATAGTGTGATTTGCCTAAATATTACTCCAAGAAATTAGGAGTGATTTGATGGCAAGAATCTTATGTGATTAGACTAGTTGGCTAAGTTATAATTTCTTTTGATGTTTTGGAACAGAGGCCGAGTTTGCATAACAGGTGGGAAGGCTACTTAGGAGAAAGAGTAGAAGGAAAAAAGCCAATATTCAGTGTACGTAGATCCTCAATAATCGGAAGATCTAACGTGACAGTGGAGGTATACAGCAATCCAATAGAAGAGTATCAAATTGAAGGGTCATTTGCACATAGGAACTGTACATTTTTTAACAATGATAAAGTATCAGTGGCTGAGATTAGACGCAAAGTGGATGCTTGTGCAAATGTGGTACTTGGGAAAGACGTTTTCTCTTTATCAATTAAGCCTGGTTTTGATGGTGCATTTGCAATGGGCTTGGTTCTTGTGCTTGATCAAATCCAAGGTGATGATTCTGTTGATCTCTTTGATAATCGGGTTGATGTTCACCCCATCTCCGATGATCCCAATCTTTCTTCTTAATATTTCATCTCTTGTAACTGTTATCTATATAATTAATCTTTTCTTTGTTTCTCCTTTTCTTTATGTATAAAATAAGAAATCTTACTAACTGAAGCTAGTAAAGTAATCTTATTTCCCTGAATCAAAGAAAAGATTCTGGATTAATATTTATTTTAAGAATTCAGCAGTACATTAGGGGAATTTGTTATCCCATATACAATTAAGATATGGAAAAGAAGTACTAGAAGAGATAACAGAAAGTGACAGATATTGGCGTCGAAATTATTTGTTCATAGTGTAGACCGCTAAACGCGACGGATGCTTAAGCAATAAGAATGGTCCTTAATACATACTAATTTGTTTACATGCGGTTCTTCCACTATTTAATTTGTTGCGACCTTATGGTGTCCAATGTAATCCTCCAGTTCTTGGTTACTATCTCAGCTCAGGGTACAACACAACAATGGTTTCTATTCCCGTATTGGATTAAGTTTTATACACTGATATTGTATACGTAATATTTTTTTTTTAGTACTAGTACCAGTATTTGGTATTGTTAAGATCATGACATATGATATGAGCATATCCAGAGCCGATCAATCGCACATGTCCAAATCAACGTTTAAATTGCTTCTGCATTGCGCCACTGCTAGTGCGGGATAATAGTTTCTGGCTTTCCTTATCGAGGTGGACCTTTTTATGGGATTGCTATCATGTTTCTTTCCACTCGAGTCTACAAAAACAAACAAAGCCTTAGAATAAATGCAGATCAGATTTAATTTGAGGGATGCTCTACTTCCAGAGTTTCAGCTCCGTCCACCTCTCCATCTTTTACTGCAGTCTTTACGCTTTTGTATGTGTATTATTGGCAACAAGATCCTGTTTTTATACAAGTGGACTGTTATATAATCAAAAGGAAACAAAGATTAAAAGAATTCAATACTCTATTAAGTTTCGAACTTGTGACCTAGAATAATTTTTGAAGTATTTTACACCATTATTTTTGAAGTTTCTCGTCAAGCATTTTGCAACAAAAGTTGCTTTCACCTATTTACCTACAAAAAGAATTGCTTTTACCTTCATTGAACTCAACTTCAGACTTTTCTTTCGCTCTAAGTGGAGAGAAAAGTTGCAGGAGGATTATGCATTCCATCTTGTTTGATACTTTTTCCTTTTACACCTATCATTCAGCTGATGTCCCCGTGTAGATTTGGGGATCATATGGATCGATCCGTTGTCTGAATAGTTGCCAGGTGTCACATGGCCCACCAACATAGTCAAATTGAGTTGTATCACCTACAATATGCTATAAACAATCACATTATCTTTGCCAATCCTCTTGGAAGTTTGTGCCCCCGCCCCTCCCTCCTTTTATATATATATAGCTATTGCATATGTAATATTCATACATATTTCAAACTATTTTCTTTAGCCGAGTGTATCAAGAATAGCTTCACCACTTTAATGGAAGAAAAATCCGCTTACATCTGATCACTCTCCCAATTCCACTTGCGAATATTACTGAGCATATTATTATACTAAGAATTTGTTTTCATTTCAAGGTCTCAAACCAAAACCTTTTGACAAAGAAATAATATCACTTATCCCACCACTTCCCATCATCTTTTCGTTATTTTATAAAAAGGAGACTCAAAGTAGCTGGAATACGTGTTTCATTGTATGCATGGCCTGATTGAATGGTAGGGATCGTACAGATAAAGTGACTGATAAAATATTTCCATGTGGTACACATTTGTGAATGTCAGCATGAATTTACCATCTAAAATAAATCGGCCACCCACATGCTTTCTAACACTAGAAACTTTTAAATGAGGACAGTGAGTCTTATCCGAATTACAAAAATATTGAAATTAATTTAAAAAGATTTATTTATATTGGATTAACGGAAAATGGTAAAACTATCAATTTGCATGCTCGGTAGGAACATACACCATGGTCCATAATTATGTAATTTGCTCAAGTATATTGGCGATACTACAGGGACATATAAACAGAAGACATGCCAATCAAAATTATCCGCGCAGATGATTGCAAATATCACTACTATAATTTTATTGAAATTCGTAAAATATCACTAGTACAATCACCGATTAAAACAAAACTGAATCCAATAAAATCTGGTAAACCCAAAAAAGAAAAAATTCATCAAAAATTTATTTTCATTGTAGTATATATAAGCTCTTCCGTATAATAAATGGGAAGTTCAAGAACCTCCTTAAGTTGCTCGATTTAAAGAAAAGAGGCCAAAGCAATTGAAGATAGGCTGAGCAGAACACTAGCCAATGTAGTTGTTGAGGATGAAGGAGGAGGAGGAGCACTGCCACCAGGAATGGAACTTGAAGGTCCCATAGCAGCTGCAGGTGTAGGTGCACAAGCTTCTGGTTGAGTGGAAGAAGATGGTGAAGGCACAACAGGGGTTGCTGGATTGCTCGGGGTGGGTGGGTTGGCTCCTGGAGTACCAGTGCTGGAAACTGTAATTGCCAATTTCTGTCCATTTTGGCAATGCCTGCCAAAAGTGCAAATGTAGTAGTGATCTCCAGCAGAGTCAAGAGTCACATTCGCTGGTCCGGACATTATAGAATTGCCTATGGCATTTTGCGAACTGCACCCATCGAATGATGCCTTTGGTACTTGTTGCACGTCATGTTGGTCGGTCACAAAATTGAAGACTATCAAATAGAAATAAAAGTAACATGATAAGTCACTAAATATAGTCGGTAACTTTACAGAATAGTTGTTTTTAGCCAGGATACATAAGTATAATTTAAGCTGAAAGATATGTGAAGGAAAATGGATATTGAGAAAGAAATCATACCTAGTGTGTCGCCAACCCTGAATGTTTTGCCAGCAGCCCAATTTGTATAAGCTGCTGCGCCATTGTTTGGTACGGTCCAACCTATATTATCCCCTACCACATGAACAGTTTGGGCTGTAGTGACTTGCACCAAAGTTGTGACGGCTAAAGCACCAAACACAATCTGGAACAGAATTTTTTCCATGTCTTTGCTTTTCTGTTTTGAAAGAAGATTTTTGGAAGATATTCAATCAGAACTGAGGAAGTAGTTGCTGATTGCTAGTTCGCTAGGGGATAATGAGATGCCTACAGCCAAATGACTTAATATAAGTGAAGGGATTTTGAATTGGTCTAGTTCTTAACTTGACTGTGGTGCTTGGTCTTGAATTTCAATTATAGCAGCAAGAGTTGTATCGGAAATCAAAGTGAGATTTTAATGCTGAATGGACCATTGGGACATCAACAAGAAGAGAGCTAGAAGGAAGCACCCGTAACTCGTAAGACAAAGGCAGAAGGCGGGCTAATTCAACGCCCAAAATAATCAAATACAGCAATTCAATGGACACTTGACTTGGACCTTTCATTTTAGGTACGATGGACATTACTATTTTTTCCATATGATTTACGAAGTTGATTTGCACCTGTTGTGCGTATGTTCTTCGGGTCATTTGGTTTTGTGGCACGTTAAATTTTTTCAGCTCATTGTCAAATTTCTTAAAAGATCTTATTCTTGTACGAGAAATCTTTGCTTGGTCATTTCTTCGATTCAGATTGTAGAAGATTTATATGATGAACCATTTTTATGTTTGGACACATTATCAATACAAACAATTGTGATAATTGACCAAGCACACTCCAATCAATTAAAGTTCTCCAAACACGTTCAACGCGCGACGTGGGCTGTCTCAACCTGATCCAATTCAGACGCTAAGTTTCTTTCAAAAATAAACCAAATAAGTTTTTTTTTTAATAATATTATATATACAATGAATACTAACTAAACTTATGAAATTATAAAGATTCAGGCTTCCATTCTAGGTCAAATACTTGAATGATAAGACGAATATACGAAATTAAATTCTAATGGAGGAGAGAAAATATTGTTCCTTTCACTATGGGTTAATGAACCTAATTTTTCAAAAAGCAAAAGCTTCACGATGTTTGGAAAATTGTAACCCCGTTCACTTTAGCTATGCCAGGTTTTCAAATATGACTGAATTGTGTGAAGTTGTGGTGAACCTTATAGTCTTATATCAAGACTGACGACTTCTATATTTGCTGTTATAGTCTATTAGAAAACGGAAAAACTACAGCAACTTTCCCTATTAACATGCAAAAGTGGTACGGCAAACACTATGCATGATGCTAGAGGGACGAAATTTTACTAGGACAAGTAGTGGCGGATACATTTTTGGTGTTTGCCTGTTCAATTAAACTCAATATTTTCAGTACAAAATTTAAATGTATGTGAAAAATTAATGATAAATTCAACAATTACAATTAAATTTGAGGTGTAAACTTATAGACATGAATATAATGTTAAAAACTTTAATGGTTAGACTCATTATATATAAATATTGAATCGGTCTTTTGACAAGTCTATAACGCATCTACTTTTGGCAAGTCTTCCCAGAAGCAAGTCGTAATCATTGTCATTAATTAATTGATAAGGTGGTGGAGTCAAATTACGCTATATTTTGTACGGAATGGCATGCATATAAGTAAATTTTCCACTGCCTTAATTCATTTCCACATTATGGGACCTTCACCCCACACCGATTCCCACGTCTACTCTTGCAAAGTCTATGTGTTCCATTATTACGGAGAGGAAAAATTTGCAAATTAAAGTATAGGTTCCGTAAGACCGTAACAACATGCCGTTTTCAGTCGTAATATAGATACAAATACTAGTGTAGTACTACTCCCTCCGTTCCAATTTATGTGTCATAGTTTGACTCGGCACGGAGTTTAAGAAATAAAGGAACACTTTTGAAACTTGTGGTCTAAAAGAAGACATAGATGTTTGTGTGGTTGTAAATCATTTCAGTACTAGCAAAACTTTAATTTTGAAGTTAAATTGTTACCAAATTTAGAATGTTGATATTCTTTTTGGAACAGACTAATAAGGAAATGCTGCCACATAAATTGAAACGAAGGGAGTAGTATACTACTAATCGCGTTACCCTGAGTTGTTTATAGTGTAACAAAAGGATATTAAGGCATCTCAAATATGTAACCGATTATTTCTCGTGTTATCAGAGGAAAGGATTTATGATTTTAAGGATATATACTGACGATAATTAGGAAAAAGATTTGGATGAAAGCAGAGGCGGGTCTATGTAGAAATGTTGGGTGCACCGGCACCCGTTGACATGATAAAAATTCTATATATTAGTACTACTATATAAGCGCGGAAGAGAGGTGCTTCGTCCAGCCTATGGATTCGTGCCAAAATTGCCAAAACAGCCACTTTTTATCATTCAGTTGACTACGTAGCCAGTTAATAAAATATACTATTTTCTAAAACAGCCACTTTTTTGTATTTCAATTGATTAGGTAGCCAGTTTTTGTATATTTTATATTAAACTGATTAGCCACTTTTACGTTACTGATTGAAACTATAGGTAAAACACTGTCAGCTTTTGAAATTAAAGCACTGCTCGCTTTTGCAAAACAAGTGGTCACTTTAAATTCAATAAATGAATATAAAGTCATTTTTGCATAACTTGTCAACTAAATACTCACTTTTGATGATATAATCAACTTTTTTTTTTACTGAAATTTATGAATTTTTAAGTTGTTGATCATGAACTTCGAAAATATTTTTAGAAATTTACAATGGTATAGGTAAAACTTTGAGTTAGTATTTGAAAGCTTGCCAACTAAAGAACCACATTTGCACATTACTTGAGCATGGGGCGTAGGACTCATTGGAAAAGATTCTTATATTTAAGTAACAAATGTGTACTACATTTGCACATTACTTGAGCATGGGGCGTAGGACTCATTGGAAAAGATTCTTATATTTAAGTAACAAATGTGTATGTATATACTATATACTAATAGTTTAAATATTTGTCACGGTTAATATAAAAAATATCCTACTCTTAAAATTTATAATCATTCTAGATGTAGCACGGAGAATTGAGTTTAATTCTTTGAAATCTGTCAGAAAGTGCAGTTAAACTGTTATTAAGGAGACTAAAAAATTAAACACTACGGCTAAAATATTTTATTTGTATAATTCAACATTTATATTACGCTTGGGCCCGGGCTGGCCCGGGCTGTCAGCCACTAGTATATATATATATATATATATATATATATATATATATATGTGTGTGTGTGTGTGTGTGTGTGTGTGTGTGTGTTTAAATACCTTAAAAACGTATAAATACATTACTTGGCACCTCAGTCATAAAATACTCAATGGGTGTACTGGTCAGCTGATCTAGTGGTGCTATTACCGTATTCAAATCCTCGGTCCGCCTCTGGATCAAAGAAAATTTACCTAATATTTTTTTTACTAAACAATATCTTGACATATTGTTGAGTAGCAAGAAATGGTCCTGCATAGTTTTAATTACACCGATGACTCAATTTGTTTAGCATCTATACACGAATTTTGTTAAGCTGTAACATTTTTTTGTTACATTTAGATGTACTTGATAGTGCTACTGAACTATTCCTTGTATATATATGCATCACTTCGAATTTTAAACAATTATATTGCATTTTCTTAAGAAATGAGTCTAAATTGCGAATAGTTAAATCAGGAAGCAGGCTAAAATGTTCCCTGATGAAGGCTACATAAATTATAAACTTCGTGGACCTTAGAGGTCACTATCAATTTACATGCTCGGCAGGAACACATATTATAATTACTTAATTTGCGCGATACTACAGAGACATAAACAGAAGGCATGCCAATCGAAATTATCCGCACAGATGATTGCAAATACTGCTGCTTTTATTTTACTGAAACTCGTAAAATATCACTAGTACAATCAGCGAATAAAACAAAACTGAATCCTATACAATCTGGTAAACCTCAAAAAATTCCATCAAAGATTTATTTTCATCGTAGTATATATAAGCTCTCTAGTATAATAAATGGGAAGCTCAAGAACCTCCTTGTCCAACTTAAAGAAAAATGGCCAAGGCAATCGAGGATAGGACGAGCGGAAAACTGGTAAATATAGTTGTTGAGGATGAAGGAGGAGGAGGAGCACTACCACCAGGAATGGAACTTGAAGGTCCACTTACAGCGGCTGGTGTAGGTGCACAAGCTTCTGGTTGAGTGGAAGAGGATGGTGAAGGCACAACAGGAGTTGCTGGATTGCTCGGGATGGGTGGGTTGGCTCCTGGAGTACCAGTGCTGGAAACTGTAATTGCTAATTTCTGTCCATTTTGGCAATGCCTGCCAAATGTGCAAATGTAGTAGTGATCTCCAGCAGAGTCAAGAGTCACATTCGCTGGTCCTGTCATTTTAGGATTGCCTATGGCATTTTGAGAGCTGCACCCGTCAAATGAAGCTTTTGGTACTTCTTGGACGTCATGTTCGTTGGTCACAAAATTGAAGACTATAGAAAAGAAAGAAAAGTAACATGATAAGTCATTAAGTTTTGTTTAAGCGGAAAGATATGCCAAAGGGAAGTGGAATTTGAGAAAGAAATCATACCTAGAGTGTCACCAACCCTGAATGTTTTCCCGGCAGCCCAATTTGTGTAAGCTGCTGCACCATTGTTTGGTATGGTCCAACCTATGTTGTCCCCTACAACATGCACCGTTTGGGCTGTAGTGACTTGCATCAATGCTGTGACTGCTAAAGCACCAAACACAATCAGGAACAGAATTTTGTCCATGTCTCTGCTTTTTGGTTATTATTCCTTTTGAAAGAAGATATTTGTCAGCTGAAATCCTATTAGAACTGATGAAGTTGCTGATTGGTAGTTTGCTAGAAGATGATGAGATGCATACTTCCATATGGCTTTATATAAGGGAATGGATTTTGAATTGGTCTAAACTCTTAACTTGCATGGTGCTGCAAGGTCTTGCATTTCAACTATAGCAAGAATGGTGGGAAATCAAAGTAGTAATAAGAATTTAATGATGTATGGACCACTGGGGACATCAACAAGAAATGAGCTAGAAAGAAGCACCCGAAAGAGAAAAGTAGAACGCGGGCTAATTCAACTCCCAAAATAATCAAATGAATTAAGTCAATAGACACAGCTATAACCTTTCTTTTACGGTATGTGGGATTTCACAGTTTGTCTATACGATTTACAACATTGATTTGCAGCTGCGTACGTAAGTTCCTCCTAGATGATTTACCTGAGAAATTTTTGCTTTTATTAGCGCACGATTACTCCCGTGTTGAATAAAGGTTTATAATTTTATCCATTATTTCAATTTCTAACTTAAAACTAAGAGTTTGATGGGATTTGGCATGGAACGCTACCATTAAATTAGTAACCGAAAGGAGAATACATGAAAGAGAGGGACATAGGACCTTACCTCCATAGGCGGACCTACGGCCTGTGAAGGGTATCAATTTGATACCCCTTCGCAGGAAAATTACACTGTATAGATAGGTAATTTTTTTTATGTATGTATACTATATATTGAGCCCCCTAATTTCAACTTGTTTATATTTTGATACCCCTTAACAAAAATCCTGGATCCGCCACTGCTTACCTCTTCTCAGCAAAAGTATGAATTGACTAGAACCAATTATGTACAACAATATGTCCAACAAACTTTATCAACTAACTTAGAGAATAACTAAGATGGTAACTTAGAAAATAAAGTGTTAGTCTTCCATCTTAATCATCCTTCTATGTCCTTCCCAGAATCAAAAATATTACTAGGATTACCTAAAAAAGAAACTATCGAAGGATTTTTCCATCCAGCTTTAGGTTAAATACATGAATGCTTACAAAAAATTATATACTTCCTTATCCTTTACTTGCCTTATTCTGAAATTTGGCATTTGCAATTTTCCCATTCTGAAAAGTTCTTTTGCTTCTCTAGGCAACACCAAAAAGAGCAGCCTTAGCCTATGCAAGATTCTATCAATTCTCCTTTTTTTTTTCCTCACCAAACCTCCAATGCCTGCAGTTTTTTTAATCTGAGTTGGTGCTACTATCAGTGTAGAATTTTAGCCAGCATTGCTGGGGGTGCTTCCAAACTACTGGCACACTCATTATCTTTGGTCTATAAGATTCATTTTGATGACAATTTTGCACATTTCCCATTCCCTCTCCATGCTGATGCCTTGACTTCTCAAAAATATCTTGACATGAAAGTGCATTTCTTGTTTGACCTTAGCGGTGGCGGAAGGGCGGTAGGCGACCACCCTTCGCTAGAAAATTATACCACTATATATTATACATTTTGAACACTATTGACACAACTAATAGTGCTATCTTAGGGATGTAGGGTGGTCAAATTTTGCTAAACAACCTGTGATCGAATCCCAACTTATATATTTTGAAAGAAAGTTTTTTTTTTTTTTTAAAGCTTGAAAATACTTGAAAAAAATTCCTGGCTATGCCACTAGACCTTAGCTAATTGAGCTTTTACTTTTCCCTTATCGGGCAGAACATCTTGACTTCCAGATTTAAAAGCAAATAAACTTGGAGCAGCCTGACATAAAGCTTTGTGTTCCAGTTAGTGTAGTTAAGATCTCATCAATATTGCAGTATCCCATTCAAGGATCTAGAACTGATGTCAATGCCCAATGGTCGTGAAACTACCTTAGAGGCTTTAAACATGGAATTCTTAGCGTACTATATATGGACGACAATTGAAAGTTATCCTAAATTTACCATTCGAAACCACCACCTTTAGAGGCTCTAAAACATGGAAATTTTAAATCGAGATCGTGTGTTTTCTTGTATCCAAACAGGCAGAACTTAAACTTTACATGCTTGGTAGGAATTATAGCAGAATTAAGCACCTTCATAATGTGTTTTAGATGAATTAGGTGATAGTCGCGAAACAACAGGGATATATAAAAAGAACATATGGACCAAAATTATCTGCCGAGATATGATTGCCAAAAAACGACAAGAATTTTACTACACCGAATCCAATACAAGCTAGTAAACAAAAAAATAGTTCCCTCACATATGGTTATTTATTAGTAGTACAGTCTCACGTATAATAAATGGGAAGCTCAATGACCTCCTTTGTCTAACTTAAAGAAAAATGGCCAAGGCAATCGCGGATACACTGAGCACAACACTAGCCAACACGGTCGTTGAGGATGAAGGAGGAGGTGGAGCACTACCACCAGGAATGGAACTTGAAGGTCCACCAGCAGCCGGTGTAGGTGGGTTGGCTCCTGGAGTAGTACTAGTGCTAGAAACTGTAACAGCCAACTTCTGTCCATTTTGGCAATGTCTGCCAAAAGTGCAAATATAGTAGTGTTCTCCTTCAGACTCGAGAGTCACATTTGTTGGTCCAGTCATTATAGGATCGCCCATGGCATTCTGTGAACTGCACCCATCGAACGATGCCTTTGGTACTTTCAGCACGTCATGTTGGTTTGTCCCAAAGTTGAAAACTGTTAAAAAAGAGTTCATTAAAAAAGTAACATGATAAGATAGTGAATATAATTGATATCTCAAAGGAAAAAGGAAATTGAGAGATTAACTGTACCTAGAGTGTCACCAACTCTGAAGGTTTTCCCTGCAGCCCAGTTTGAGTAAGCTACTGCACCATTGCTTGGCACGGTCCAACCTATGTTATCCCCTACCACATGAACCGTTTGGGCTGTTGTGACTTGCACCAAAGCTGCGACAGCTAATGCACCAAACACAATCATGCCCAGAATTTTGTCCATAATTCTACTTTTTGGTTAAATTTTCCTTTGAAAGAAGATTTTTGAAAAAAGATCCTGTCAGAACTGAGGAAGTAGTTGTTTGCTAGTTAACTAGAGGACAATGAGATGCCTATGGCGAAATAGCTTTATATAAGGGAAGGGGTGTTGAATTGGTCTAAACTCTTAACGTGCATGGTGTTAGGTCCTGAATTTCAACCATAGAAAGATAGGTGGGAAATCAAATTAGGATTTTAAAAATGTTTAATTGACCATTGGGACATCAACAGGAAATGAGCACACACTCGAAAGAGAAAGTTGTAACGCGGGCTAATTCAACTCCCCAAATAATCAAATTTTGCAAGTCAATAGACACTTGACTTGAACATTTCCTTTTACGGTACGTGGACGGTGGAACTCCACTATTTCTCTATAAATTTTACGAAATTGATTTCTATCTGGTAGGTAAGTTCCTCCTTAGTTGTCTAAGACATTAGTGCTTCTAATTTCATAACGCTAAGTTGTCACTCAGACAATTGTATAGTACTCCTAAAAAGTCACATATTTATTTGTTCATGAACAACAACAAAAAATAAATGAATATATCGGTCACATTATCGGTGGGAGTCCACAATAAATCATAATGTTCTTTTTAATTTCCGAAAGATCTGATTCACTGAAACTAAGTTTCATCGAGTAGTATTATTCAAGCTGACGAATGAATCTTTGAAATCCTTGCGTTTCTCCGTCCTGTTTTTCATTCAAATAAGAGAGAACGCCGTTTTGTTTGGTTATGCAAAGATGGTGATACGTAACAGTAATTGACCAAGCACATTTTAAGCAATAAAAGTCAACCATATAACGTTCCCTAAGTCGATTTTCTAAATACGGCTTCCAGAATAGTGAGAACTTCTCCTTATATTTGGGCCACTTGCAGAAATGCTGGAATTGCATATTCTCCGAGTTTACACTTCTTACTCACACTTGAAGAAAAATAGAACTACTACAGCATTGACGCTTGACCTGTTTAACAAATTAAAAATACGTACTTTAGACTTCAACTTTTCGTGTATTTGTAGAGATTGATTTCATTTTGCAACACTCCCTCCGCTCCAAAATAATTGATCACTTTTTTTATAAAAAAATCAAACAATATAAACTTTAACCAACATTTTGAGATATATTTTTCACCATATTAATATGACAAAAATTACAACTTGCAGTATTTTTCGTGTAGTTTTTTAATATCTAAATTATAATTTTAAAATATTGACTAAATCTAATTCAATTTAACTCCGAAAACTGGTCAACTTGACTTTCGAAAAGTGAAATCTATCAAATAAAATGGACCGGAGGGAGTAACATTTTGTGCAATCATGTCAAATATATAGTTATATACTGTGCACTCATCCGGATGAAAATCAATGGCACCTCATAGATCATGCCTCCATAACAGCACATGCCTCCATAATTGAACTTCCTGGTGGGATCTCCGGATTAATACCACCTAGCAGTACAGAGTTCTATTGATAGATGAAGCATCAAGAACAAATGAATGAACAGTTTTTCAAATACCTTAATACTGGTGAATATATGGAAAGAGAATAAGATGATTCACCATCAGTATGTTACCGCTTAAACTAGAGGAACAAAGCAAGATGAGAAGAACCTATGTCCACATACAAAACAATAATCCGACTTAACCTTGAGGAACCGCGCTCAAGATGAAAGAACAGATTGCCATATTCAGAAGGCAATATGTTGATAATCCAGCAGCTGGGAGTTGCCTTAACTTCAGCTGCCCAGTGTCCTCCAACATAAATTTGTTGATAATCCAGCAGCTGGGAGTTGGGACAATATGTTGCACAACAATTGAATAAGCAAAACAGTGTGTGTGTACTTTCTTGATAATCTAACATATGAGTTCCACAATAAACAAGACCCTACTCATGTCACTAAGAGATTAGCTAACCACGATACATAACCAACCTACAGATAACAGATGCAATGTTACAGCAGATTAGGAGTTGATACCCCAAAAAAGAAACTAGTTTCTAAACATACTAATACAATTATCCAGGCAAATCCCAATGCAACGGATGAAACATGCACTGGAGAAGGACCCAAGTTATTTTAGATATGCCACATTCAACAACTAATGGGAGCAGCAGACTGATGTTGTGGGGTATGTGCCGGCTCTGGCTGGTTAATCTTGCCATTATCCATCATCAAACTTTCCCTGCTATTCTTATCTTTCTCCTCTTCCAGCGACTTATGCTCTCCAAGGTTCTCATGGAAGTCATTGGTTTCCCCAATAAATGCAGGTTTCTGAATGTTGTTAATATCCTCCACTGCAACAATAGTTTCTGGTGTGACATTATCTGGAATGTCATGATTCACATCATCAGCACTACTTCCCTTATCAATCTGTTGCTCCTTGACTTCTGCTCCTGCTTCAGCAGCATTTGTTTTTTCAAGTGCAGCATCCGCAACCAGTCCGTTGAAAAAATCCTTGAAGGTGGAATCATTCTGGACTTTGGTATCAATTGCCATGGTCTCATGTGCACCATTTTCTGCAATTTTACCTCCAACTTGAGTGTAATCACTGATCTCATTCATCCTCCCTGAAACCTCTCTATCAGACACCTCCATTTCTTTTTTGTGCTCTGTGTCTTCTTTCTGATCCCCTAGCTCATCCTTTCCCTCATCCTGCATTACATTTTTTCCAACATTCTCCTTCTTCCCTGAGCCTTCACTTTCTTCTTTGCCAGATTCCATCTCTCTCTTGTCTAAGCTTTCCTTCTCTCCCTCATCAAAATCCATTTCCTTATCTTTCTTTGTAGCAGAGGATGTTCGACGTCGTTTTTTTGTCTGCTCAAGCACTGCAGGAGGCGGCATAAACTTAATCTTCTCAGTGATCCGTGCTGATCTCCTCAGACTCTCACCAGTACTCCAATCAAATTCTGATATACCAGGATTCCCATCGTGCGCTTTCAGGTACTTCTCCAGCTCTTTGCGTTTCCTGATCTCCTCTCCTGTGGGAGCAACAAATACAACCTCATTCTTCTTTATTTTACCCCCTTTCTTTGGCATCAGCTGCAAAGCAACACAGAAAGAAACACTGTTAGTATTCAAGTACACTTGGCAGGACCATGATCAAGAGTAGGAATTGATAGAGAAAGACCCCACTCATCAATAATGATACCACAAGCATAAAGGAATTATCTAGCTTGGGCTTATAGAATATAGACAAACAGATACTCTAAATCTGGTAGGTATCGACTTGAGGGCTTCCCTAACTTTAACATAGAATTTATTGCCCAGTTTTGGAGCATAGCTTGCTAATATTTTGGCATGTTAGTGACAGAAGTACTGTTATTCAAAGTGTAACTTTGTTTTGCTGGTTTATCTTGTCACTTAGCAAGTTGTGAATAGCATTGGGATCTTCCTTTCTCTTGTCCAAATAATAAATAGAAAACTGAGAATTTAACAAAAGAAACAACATAATTCTTGAATGTTCCATTGATAGTAGGATTAAACACACATCTGCCTCTGTAACAACTTTATTTAGAACTACTATGCATTGTCCAGCAGCAATTGAAGGATAAGGCAACAACTCGCTTATCAATGATAAGAAAGAAGGGGTTAGCGTCCAACATCCTCTTCATAACTCTACTTAGACTCGACAATATTTTCTTTCCCAATTCATTGTCTAATGTTTGAGTCAAATGCTCAAAGGAATCGCCGGCTTTAATAAAAATTGACTTGGCCGCTCCTACAACATTACAATCTGTTTCTAGCAGAAGTTTTGTTTTCTGTAAATTTCAAGTTTTCAGTAAATTAATCCTTTTTTTAAATAATCAAGGCATCCAAGCCACCTAGCTCGCGCCTCGACTATTTCCATGGGGTACCTTCTAACTCCATGAACACGGATAGTAGGTAATTTATTCCATGTAAGGCTTTGACAAATGGGAACAAATCACCTGGTGTTTTCTGTCTCTCGCATTGATCAATAACTACATAATACTCACAAGAATAAATGAAAGGAAACTCTCACTTAAAATAGTATTCTAGTTTCCTCCTACTAAATCAAGTTAAGGCTCAGAAATTACTCTACAAGTAGCAACTGTAAAGAAATAATACATACCAGTTTCTTCCAAGATGGAGGGGCAGGAAGCTCCAAAGGCAAAACTTCAGTCTTCTCCATTATCTTTTTTCAAGAAACTCAAAAACCAACAATTTTTTTCAGCTATAGCTGTGTTTGTGCATCAGTAAACTATGAAAACTGAGCTGCTTTAATACACAATAAAGCTGCAAAGAAACCGCCTCAACACGCGACATATTGACCACATCACACGTGCCAATTTTCTAGGAGCCTTATCACCTATGTACCCACCCTACTACTACCACGACAACTTATTTTATTACTACTAGTTACAACTTTTTCAGACGAGTGTTCAATGCAAATCTTCCAAGTGTCAAAATTTACGGATAAGATTCGTCTTTAAAAAGTTGTTCTTGGATAACGTATTTAATCTAGTATACTAGTCTGTGTCATTAAAAACAGTGAAAAATATCTATATAGTATAGTCCATCATCATGATTTATGATTTTTATCAGAAGGTCGGTGCTATAGAAGTAACGACACGTGGTATCAACACTTCAAAAACAGAGCTGTACGTGGAATATCGTTCCCCAAAACGCTATTAACTGAATTTAAACATGAGATTTTGGGTCCGGACTTCAACTCCTTTGATTTTTTCTCCTTACCCAGTCTCGTTTTAAACTGTACTCTCCATCTTTCTAAATGATTGTCATAATTTGATTTGGAGCGGAGTTTAAAAAATATGGTAAGATTTTTAAAATTTGTGGTTCAAAATAAGTCATACATAAATATGTGGTTATAAAACATTTCATTAAAGATAAAATAGTAGTTTCAATTAAATATATTTTCAAATTTAAAATTATGTCATTCTTTTTTGACCGACTAATATGAAAATAGTATCAACCATTTTGAAACAGAGAAGTATTTATTTACAACATAATTGTGCGTAAAATATTTTAAAAAGATATTGAGAGAAAGCACATTCACGATCAATGGCCTTATTAGTAAAGGTGCACATCTACAAGATTTATGCACATCAATTTCCGGACTTGCTGTAATACACCAAATAGTTAACTTGATTAACAAAATGATCAAATTTCCATCTAAGTTTAGTGCAGAATTTCTTTTTTCAAAATCTTTTGGGGTTTGTTTAATGCGGTAGCTTGTATAAGTAAGCTCTCAAGATGTTATTATGTTAAGGCTAAATATTGATTAATCATAAGTGAAAACATAACGACGGATTTTTCTCAGGATTCAGCTGCATTGAGTACATTTGAGTCCAGTAAAAACACATTTGAGAATCAGGCCAGCCCATCCGGGAAATTTTGATCAGTAGTCATTTTTGGACGCGCTTATTGGGGACTATCCACCATTTCAAAATTCATTGAAGAATAGCAAAAAATTCGCACGCACACTTAAGCTCCATTAGCGTTGGAAAAACACCTCAGACTAATCTCACAACCAAATAATGGGACCTTGAATTAACATGTTCAAAAGTCTCATTATCCCATAATAAAATAATGGGATTTATTCTCATAAAAAAAGTCTCACCAAAGGGATAAATCTCATTATTTTGTTATGGGACTGGTATAAAGCTTCAATCAAAGCCAATACTGGGATTAGTTTACTGAAGCTTCCCAGTATAAGTACTAGGACTTTGAACAAATTATACTGGGATTTGGTCCGGAGATAGCTATTTCTCAGCAAATTTATTTTTGACGGCTACAAATCAATTAGCGCGCCAAACAGACCCTTATGCGAAATTTTTACAGCACATCCCGGAATATGAAGTCACCCCATAATCCAAAGTGGCCCAGTTTAGTACGGTATCCAAAAAGGGAGATTTACACAACTAGGGCAAGGGAGGCAATGGCTTGCCTCTTTTATCCCGTTTAACATGATATAGCAAAAATGACTCATAATATTTGGACAGAAATACCTCTAATACCTAATTAATAACACGGGTTCTCCCTCCCTCCTTCTCCAAATTGCTGAAGTTCGACAACTTCCATCCTAGCTAAATTGCCTTGAAGTCGTGAGTCGTGACATGTAACACCGACCAAGCTGGAGATAAACCATGGAAAAAGAGGACAAGCCATCAAAAGAAGTAAAATTTATGGATAATGGATGAAATTTCTGGTCCAAAAAAATCGATGGGCCTCGATAATAGTTCAGAAACTAGAGAAAACCCAAGAAAAATTGTTTCCTCTCAGTTTATCAAATTTGTTTGGTTAACAAAGTGCTGGTGCTTCTAATTCTTCTGATAGAGACAAAATGCTGGTGCTTCTAATTTCTAATTCTTCTTCTAATAGTTTTTCACCGTTTTGGATGAAAGAGATAAGCCAGGATTTTGCCTCTTAGGTCAAACAAAACAAAATTTGATCATTTTGCCTCTTAGGTTAAACATTGAAAAGATATTCTAGATAATAGTAGCGGGAATCCATGAGAAGCACCACAATTATTCAAACAGACAGCTACTTATATCAACAGAATTATCGACCAATCCAGCAACACCTTAGACTTGAGAAGGCTCAAAACTGAACATTATGTTTAGTGGAAAATATAAGGAACACTTCTGATACTTTAATACGTAGTAATAGTTTATACTTTATTTGAGAGAAGCAAAGTACAGTAACACAAATGATATCACTGGTCACCAGACATTACAAAACTATTATTAGTCAGCACTGTAGTTTTGTCAATACTGCAGTAAACGAAACTAACCAGAAAGAGAAATCTTTCTAGTCAAAACTAATCTATTTCTTCGACACCTATTCGTTACCTAAACTATTTGCTCAGGAGCTTAGATTATTAACATTAGAAGAGAGTAGAGACAGTGAAACTAAGAAGCTGCAGTCAAGGGAGGTCGATGAGATGATGCGCCAAAGTAGTCCTGGTTCGGTGCTGATTTCCCAATCCGAATACCAAACTGCCTAGTATCCTCTTCTAGTTGTTCTTCCTCCCCTTCGTTTTCGTCCTCATCTTCAGCATCCCACAGGAATCGAGCATATGAAGCCAGTACGTAGCTGCAATAACATTATAGCACCCATTTGTTCATGTTAAATGAAAAACAAAACATGCCACTGTAAATCTATATTCAGCAGAAGCAAGTGAACCATTGACAATATCATGTGATGCTGCCAAGAAATGGACCACCAAGATTTTTCTTCAAGAGAATGTAGTCATAAGATCAATATGTGGTCCATCCACAGTAGCCCACTTCCAATTCGAGCAGACAAGTAGAGCCAATTCAGGCTAGATTTTATTCAAATATCCAAGAATCATTACCAACGATCAGGGGAAAATGCAGAATTCAAGCACGGGTTCATCCCAATCCAACAGCTTTGGCTTAGGCATTACTTGACTTTATGGGTTCAAGATTCTAGTCCTTTTAAGTTACTAGATTCCAAATAAATAATTTGTACCTATATGAGATGATTTTTTAAGACAAACACAGGGTTTGGATGCTTCTCACACTATAGCACCATATGGTGGTGGAACCAACTCGAATTCATAAAGTTCAAATCCATATTCTGCTTTTGTCCGTGATAACAACACTAAATGAAAAGGCAGAATATACAGAGCATGTGCATACCAGTCATCAGGGTCAGATTTCACGGCTTGATCAAAATAATTATGTGCCCGAGCTGCATCTTTCTGGGTTTGCCATATTAGATCAGCATAAAGTGACAACACATTACCATCATTTGGGTTTGCTAATATTGCTCTTCCACAGTATTCCTCAGCTTTTCCTAAATCCCCCTTAACCTGTTTTGGTCCAACAATTAGCATACCTAACGAATCGACATATTCACAAATTTATAAGATGGAACTTAAAATATCATCTAAAAAACTGTTACCTCTTTCAAGAATTTGGCATAATTAGCCAAAAGCAGACCATTTCCGGGGTTAGCCTCGATCATTTTCTGGTAATAAGCATCAGTACTCTCATGCCCATGCCAACTATTCGAATCATGAGAATCCGATCCAGAACCCGGCCCATCACCACCATAAGACCCACCACTACCTCCACCACCGCAAACTTTACCACCACCCCCACCACCAACACCCCCAGCAACCAATGCCTGCAACCCCCTACCCCTTTTCTCCTCCACAGCAGCAGCACAAGCCGTATCCTCTGCTTCTCCCAATCCCGAATTCGACAACAATCTCCTAACCCGATTCGCCCCCAATTCCTTCTGTTTCAATTTACCTAGCTTCTTCGCCACTCTCTTAGACCCGTTTTTGTTCGGATCGACCCGGAAATCAGACAGGGTGGATCCATGTTTGGTCGGGGATTCACCCGGACCAAACGACGACGCTGCAGTTGATACAGATCGAGTTCTGATCAACTGCGGCGCCGTGTGTAATTGTATTATGTCGGATTCGGGTGATGACCCGCATGAATTTGGGGGTATCCATGAATTAAGTAAAGGACTTGATGAACTTCTCAATAGCATTGTTGTTTTAGGATTAGATTGATGAATTGTAGATTAGGTTTTGTAAATGAGGCCCCTCCTTTAGAGGAGAGTGTGAGAAGTGGTTGGTTTAATTGAGAGGTTTTATAGAACAATAACAAAACATCTGTGATCAATGTTAATTAATCGAAGCCATTGATTGGCCAATTACTTCGGAAATCGACACAAGTCACTCTGATTTAAACATGCTCGTTGAATATTATATTTATGGTGCTCACGACGTCGTTTAAGAGTGAGCTCCCTAGGCGCGAACCCTTAGGTATACGAGAAGATTTGGGGGAAGGTACCCTTCAAGTGTTCATTTAAAAAAAGGTGTCTTTGACTGGGTCAAACATAACTAGTAGCTAATTAAGTAATTTTAGGGTTCAATTAGAATTATTAAAACTTTAGGGTAATATGAAAAATCTGAAAATTTTAAAATTTAAAGATCACTCCCTTCCCAAATCTCATATGGGTGAGGAGGAGGTGGGGAAGGTGGAGGATAGAGAGAGGTAGATGAGGAGGCGGAGATGAGGCAAAGAAATGGAGATGGAGGAGGTGAAGATGAAAAAGGAGGAGAAGGGTGGTAGAGGAAGAGGAGGGGATGAGAGAGAAGGGGGAGGTGAGGAGGTAGGGGGTTATGTGTAAATATGAAAATATTGGGGTTTTAATATATTTGTTATTAGCACTAATCTTAAAAAAGGCACCTATAGCTAATATTTAAAACTTGAGTCACCTAACTTACAATAGAAGACTCAAAAGGTACTAATAATAAAAAATCCCTAGGTATACCATCCTACCGTGGGCCCAATTCTACTCGATGTGCTAGGGGTGACAAAATTAGCTCATGAAAATACGACTCAACAAATCTAAAAGTCGATTGCCTAATTAGTCCAAATCTTAGCATTTAAAAAAATACGTTTTCTTGAGCTGAAGACCTATCGAAAATAATTTATCTACCTCACACAAAGTAGGAGTAAGATTCGTGCACATTTCATTCTCCTCAAACCGCATCTATGAAATCACACTGGGTTTGTTGTTGTTGTTGCCCACAGATAGCCAAAAGTAATGCTAAAAAAATTATCAAAATATTCTTTTAAAAACAAATTAAGTTATTTTGATATCTTATCATTTATATAGTTTGATTTTACAAATCTTTTTTCGTTTGTACAAATAAAATTTGATCTTGATATAACAGCTCATACTTAGGTCACCTGACTCAAATCATATCAAATCAAGTAGTTTAACCTATGTTAGCATGCGAAAATTCAATTGTACCCGTTCATTTCAAATCTAAAAATAGGTTTGGGGCCTCTATGTGGTCCCTCCATGACTTGATTAAAGGAAAGATGGTGTGCGCCATCACTATGAGATTTTACGCAGAAAGGACGATGATAGAATTGCACATGGGTTTGCTCTACTTTTATATTACATACTCAAGCCGAATTCTTTGTACTAGCTTCTTTAAGAGGGGCAAACTCGCGACCAAGGAAAGTAGAGTTAAAATTGGAGAGGTCTACCCTGGTATAAGAAATTGTAACCAATAGATTGCAATTTAAGTTTCTAAATAATAATGTCACATGAAGAAACTTCCCTAAAAGCTAAGTTACGAGTTACAAATGAAAAGGGCTCATAATGTTAATAACACCAACAAAAGGTTGGAAGATAAGATGATATTTTGGGACAGGGTGGCTCCACCTTCCCAAAATGATCGAACCCTTGAAGGGAAATGAAGTTACGCTAGCTCCACCTTCACATAACAAATTGACACAGATTTTTGCAGGTTGAAAATGACTATAACAAGCAGTTCCTCCTCATTTCCATTCTTTTACATTTCCATTGACTGACGACAAAGCACTAAAATCTATGGAAATTTGTAGAAGTGGAAAGGTTCAAAGACTCCAGAGTCCCTCAATTATTCTACCCCAGATTCCCTCTGAATATAACTGTGATTCTTTTGGGGGGTTTTCCCCTTTGATGGCTCATCTATTGCACGAATGACACGAATACTAAAGTGCAATTAAAGGAGGTCCCCGTTGCCAATGTAGAATATAACCAAAAACACGTTATTATTGAGACATCCATGATTGATTCAGTGTAAATTAATAAGACTAGATCACATCAGTAGTACACTATTAGTTGGTTGCTTTGGATGTTCGGTAGCAATCATCAATCTCACAAAGGAATGCCAATTAAGAACGAGAAAGGGGACCGTTGCCCTGTCTTGTACAGCAACAACCCATCTTCTTTCCTCAATGATTCTGGTACCAGAGGAAGATGGTCCTGCTTTTAGTTTATTGAAACATGACAAATGCGTATAGAGATATTTTTACTTTTTTATTTATCATCATAGATGCATATAGAGATATTTAACAGCCAGAATGAGAAGTATGCAAACAACTCTAGAACGGGTTACATCCCCAGCTGCGTTTATCAGTAGTCGAATTAAGTAGCAACATCTAGAACTAGTCATTTATGATTTTCTTCGCAAGACTTGAATAAGTGTACTAAACCACCTTACTCAGGAACCAGGGTAATGGGCAAGGCCTTTTACATTCAATCGCCAATATTGGGTAGAGGAGAAATAGCACTGGTGAGAGAAGAAAAAACACATCACATTCACCAAATACAATGGGAAAGACACTAATCTTGTTTCACAAATAAAAACCATTTCTCCTCACACGGATGAAAGTCATTACCACATGTTTCTCCATCTCGTACACCGTGGTACTAATTTTTACTTCCCAGAAACAGGATTAAAGAAGGTAAGAAAAGAACACTACAAGACGAAAAATAGAGAAGAAAACGTTGCTTTGCTCTGCAACAAAAGCAAATCTCATAAATTCTTGAACAAACCAGAAAAAGGTATACTTCCATTAGAGATGGAAGAGTAGAGGGAGCAGCTCATCAATTATTGAACAAAACGGGGGCAAGTATTTTTATGTCCAAGATGGAAGAATATAGGGAGCAGTGATCCCCGACCACTATAACAGACTCTAATACTATAATCCAACAGGAAATATCACTCTTAAAGCCCTAATGCAGAAGCTCAAAAATCAGAGCATGAATGAACAAATGCGCAGGGCAATAGAAAGCTCTACACTACCTTTAAGTGAAAAACACAGAAAATCTCTATGCTTTAGAAACTCTAAACTACTTGGACACTACATTTCTCTTTTTCTTTCTTTTCCCTTTGCATGCTTTACACTATCATATAAGACAAGGAGTTAATTGTACAAGACACCGTAAAGAAACTTCTTACAATTTTATTTTCTAAACCATGATCCCTTGTTTGGTCTGCCATTATTCTTCCCATCCCACACAGAATACCAGAAGAAAAGCGACATCCAGAACAACACAGCAAAAAAGATCCGTGTGGTGTCTTTCACTTTGGAGAAAGATGCCATGATACCTAGTTCAGAAATGTAAACAATAGTAAGGGACCCTTAACAGTTGAACAATATGAGTACTGTCACAGAATATGCTCGAGGAAAGGCAGAGTTCCATTAGTTTGAGAAGAAAAGTAACATAAACAGTGCCGAAACTACTGACATCTTCAATCTCAAAACCTTTTTTTCAAAACAAAGGCAAAGTAATTTTATTTACTTTGCAGCACCAAGTGAGAGCTAAATTAGAAAAGTTATGTTCACCATAACAAAAAGCATCCGTGTTTGGCTATGCAGGAAACAATTGAAGTCTAACATCTGATTTACATCATTTACCGTATCTGTTTAAGACCATGCTCAATCGTCAAACCTTCCAGGATTATAACTTCTAAAGTCTGAATGATCTTGAGAACCAGTATATAATATGTTAAAAAATAATTTTATCAACTAATAATTTACAAGATGATACATTTAGTAAGAAATCAGAACAAACCAGCTCCAACATGGGACTCAAAAACAATAGCGCAACAGAACATTATGCTAAACGCCATTACTTAACAAGAGATTAAAACTTCAGGCAGAGTATGATTGTTAACTATCTTTGGAAATGTATCACTAACAATGTATAAAACAGTTTCCTGATATCACTACCTAGATTTTGTCGCACTCGCACCCATCACTCTTCAACCCCCAAAAGAAAGGGGGGGGGGGGGGAGAAGAAAGACAAAAGGATATCAAAAAATTGGTTTCAGGTTACTGAGCAGGTAATGCAAATCATTTAATGGATAAATAATCAACTTGAAATAATTGTAAGTTCACCGTAGGGGCTGTTTGGCCTCACAATGCCTTTTCTATTTTACATGAAGCCAACTGATCATTTTGTGCAGGTCATTAAGAAAATTGTTTAAAATACTATGAAAATAAAAGTGCACTGGTCAAAAGTTATTAGTGATGATAGTGTTCAGCCCATTCCCACCACCTCCACATTATGACGTCTTATGTACCTTCGTCATCTATATTTGTCACTTATATTGATGATTACCATCCAAATATCCATGAACCTTGCAGAATAAACATTTCGTTATCCGCTTAGCAGTCATTCGCCACACTGTATCAAGGAATACTCTAGAGCTATGTTACGGACACGATTCGTATTATCTGATACGGGTTGAATTCTATATCACATAATGTCTGGGATTTGGGGTACGGAAAGGAGTATATGTCTAAGATACGGCTTAAATGTACATTGAACCAAAAAAAGAACAAGTGAATCATTTAAATACCGATGATAAATACGCCTCCATTCTTAACCAAAAGTCTCGGGCCCAAGCCTCGGGAATTGAGTCGCCTCTAACACTATACCTCCCAAAGTGAGACTTCCCACACAAATCCGGATAATTCGTGGCCTAAAGACCGGTGCAAAACTAAAAGAAAGAAAAAGCATATTTCATACAATAGAAAAACTTCTAATACTAATGTGATTTTATATGTATATGAAGGTATGGTTTTTTGTATGTGTATACCGGAATGAAACCAAAGCCCAGCTAATCTAAGCTTCTTAGTTCCTGGCCAGCCAACGCACCCTAGATGAATTGATCAAATCTGGTATCACATACCTTACATTTAAATTGTGCCAGTGCAGCAGGGGGTATTGAAGGATTCGTAAAAGATAGCTCCAACAGTTTCAACTTTATATTTTCTATACTATAATGAGGCAATATAATATATAGAAGCCCACATAATTCAAGATAGTTTCATGAAGACAATAAGACATAATTGCTTCCTACGATATGTCGACTTTTAGATAGACTGCGACCAAAAAAAAAAAAAAAAGCATCTTGAAAAGGATAGCTCCACAATATCAAGTAAGAAGCATACTCTCTTTTCGTTGTTTCATTAGTGATTTAGAGTTCAGTTATTTCAAATTCTTTTGCCAGAAATGAGTGATAAATGAGTCCAATTAGCAACATAGATAAAACGAAGACTTTTGAAACTTGAGTGGCAGTGAATCATTCTATAAAGTTAAGTCGTTACTAAATGTAGAAAAGTGTAAAAAGAAATAGTGTCACATAAACTGGGACGCACTTAAAAGTCTGAATTTAGCTCTACCTTGATAACGTTTAATAGTTGAAGCAAATAAATTCAAAATACAAAAATAAAATAAAAAATGAGCAATGAATACCTGGAGGGGATGAAGAGTCATCTTCATTATTGGGCGGGTCGGTTTGTGGAGGCGAAGGTGGGCCTGAACTGGCTGCCCGGCAGGGCCCCAATGACGTATTAGGATAAGAAGAAGAATGGGTAATTGAGCTTTGTAATTGTAGCATAGAAGAGAACCGAAGGTTTGAGGTGGTGGTGCACGGCGAACAACGGCGCGGTGGCGTTAGAGAATTAGCGGCGGAGGTGGAAGCAGTTGGTGGTGAAGGGTGAATGTTCTTGAGAGAGAGCCACGATTTCATTTTTGGAGTTTAGTTAGAGGAATTTTGTTTTGGAATGTGTTTCGTTGGTTTCCATTCAAAACGAGCACACTGGGACTCATTTGGGACACGTCTTCTTTTCATTTTCCCGACTGCGACATTTTTTCCCTTTCTTGTTTCTCTTTTTCTCTTAAAAGTTTTTGGAAGATGCCAACACTGGGTTCCCGTGTTTAACTTTTAGCCCTCCTTTAAAATTATCTTAACTTTTAGTCCATAACACCAATTCGGAACGCTTAGGAATCTAAATATTAAGATATCGTATTAATATCTGAAACTTGAATGATTGACACTGTTTGTTTTTTCAACATCAAAAGAATTAATTTGTCATTATCAAATAAATTGTAATCATTATAAAATTTAAATAAAATTGTTTAAATACCATATCCACATAATATTAAGTAATTAGGTGGTGGTACTCTTTTATGATGGTTGGTGGTAGTATTTGGTTGTAGTTGTGCCATGATGGTGGTTGTAATATTGGAGGTGGTAGTATTTCGAGGTGGTGGTTGGTGATGATGGTTACACATACGATAGAAAGATAATTGTGTGACGGTACAGGGATTTGTGGTAGCTACCATGCAGGGGTTGGGGGTTGGATGATGGTGGTTGATTGCAGGCGGTGGTAGTGTTGGTTGTTACTTACGACAGTTATGATGATGTAAATAGTCAGTAGTATGGTTGGCGATCTAGTGGTGGTAGCTTATAGTGGTGACTAGTAGTAAGGGTTTTTTACACAAATATATAAATTTTCACCTTTAATTACAAAAAAAAGTAGCAATATTTTTCTAATTATAATGCATAACATTATTTTTCTAACACATTTAACAATAATCTAACACATTTCACTTTCACTTCCCATTTTCCCCAAATTAAAAATTCTCTCACTTACTCTCTCTTTCTCCCATCACCCACACCCACCCCCACCCCCACTACCCCAACACCATAACCCCCACCCTAATGCCATGACCACCCCACCGCCATTAGCCTCCACCACCCCAGCGCCATCACCTCCATCCCTCGTTTCTATTACATAGAGCTTGAATATTTTTGAGACTGGGAACGAGATTTCTCCGTAATAAGCAAAGTCAACACATGATAATCAAACACCTAATTCTTTATGAAACTTATGCCACATTCATGAGTTTAAACATGGGCCAAGGCATCTGTAAGAGAACCACATAACTGAGGAATATTCAGGAACTACTTGAAATGCAGAAATCATAAAGAAAGAAAAAAAAGCTGAGTATTGACCAAATATATTGCTCCTTACGGTCTGAAGTTTCCCTGTTAACTAATACTAGTAGTATTCAGAATTCTGCTTTCTGGTTTTAGTTTGTTTCTATGAAGTCAAGCCAATTCTAATGGCCCATTTGGAGACTCGACTTTCATTGTTTGATCAGCTGGCTCCTCCTTTATATGTCTCAATGTTGTTCTCCTACTTGCCAAGCAGTGAACAGAACAGGGCAGGAGGTGCCGAAAAATGTGATAAGTTGCAAAAATCTTTAGCTGAGACCTTAGCCTTCGTGGAGGATCTATTACATGCACGAGAAATTCTCCCGTTTCTTTAACATTGTTAAGCCAATTTCTTCCTTTTTTAAAATTTTTGCGTTGATACAATCCTGAATACAACCTGAAAGGGTGCAGAAACAGTTAGATACAGTACTACAAAAACGTTGAAATGGTGCAGAAACAATTAGATACGGTGCAGAAATAGTTGATACGGTGCAGAAATAGTGAGATTCAACGAGATACATTGAAGATGGATGAGGAAAAGTGAAATTGAGGGGAAATTGTGGGAGAAAAAGTGAAATATGGGGGAAATGGGATGAGCAAAAGTGATAGTGGAGAAAATATAAAGAAGAATGTAAGGGCTTGTATGTTATCGGAAAATATTGCTATATTTTTGCTATGTTTATAATTATCTTGTGTTTTATTATATATAGGGTAAATTTACTAAAATGCTGCTATGTTTGGTAATTAACTCTAAAATGTGTACTTTTATGTAAAAATCTCTAGTAATAATGGGGATTAGGGGCGTCAAAATTGACCCATGAAAGTTTGGCTCACCCGATCTGTTTAAGTATGGACAGGTTAGTGACCCGCCCATTATCAGTTAGCCGATCCTGACCTGCACAATTTAGCCAATCTAAAACTTGGACTAATTTAAGCTAAAAATTAACTTATTATAAACATTATCAAAATATCTATAAAATAAAATTTTTATATATTTGATATTATAAATATAGTCATAACAAAGAGAAAAAAGCGTTTACTAATTTTGTTTGATAATTAAACAAATTTTAGGAACAAAAATAAAGAAATTAAAGCTTAAGCAATTTTGGGCAGGTTAGGTCATGACATATTGTTTAGCTCATACACAAAACATCTTAACTCAATTACTCTTTGGGCGGGTCAATAGCTCATTCAATTATTTGCTCAACCTATTTTGACCCGCTCAAATCCAACCCAATACATAATTTAACACCTTTAATAGTGACAATTGACATTGTTGTTGGTGGAGGTGATGATTCTTTAGTACGATGGAGGTTGTTGATGATATAATTGGCCGCAACCGTAGGGGTGTTTAATGATATTAGTTATTAGCATCGGGGTTGGTTGGTGGCGGCGGCAATTGTGATTGTGAAGTTGGAGGTGCATGGTTTGTTGTTTGGCAGTGATAGTGGGTTTCAATGAAATCTCACTTATCAAAAGTCTTTAATTGAGTAGATTTTTAATGAGCTGAAGTCTGAATCATTCACTTAATATCTTTAAGTGAAAAAAAATAAGGCCTTATTGTAGGATTGCTATATATTCACTTCAAACTATATCTGGTGTGTCTTGAAATTTTTTTCATAAAGGGCTAGAAATTTAATACTTATTAAATCGAGATAAAAAACAAAACATGGGCAATCCCTAAACCAACTCAACAAAAAAAATTTTAATTTGTTATTTTAAGGGAGATTTACGAAAATAACAATTAAAATCAAAATATTTACTCGCTCCTACCCATAAGTTTCATGCCTACCCGCCTTATCCATATAGTATTTACCCGCCCTACCCAGCCAGACTTGTATACTATAATTTATGCAGTATACTATAAAGATATAAGTTATAACAAAGGTATACCGTAATAAATAGGTAGGTCGTATAATACTTTTAATTTTATGGGGTAATGTAATTTTTGATGGATAGGGTGGATAACTACTTTAAATTTTAAAGTTATATAGTATAAAAATAAACCCCTTATTTTAACCGACTAGTTCAATGAAGTTGGGTTATCCCCATGTAAACCAGGTGATTACAGAAATAGGTCACTTCTGGCATCTTTCCATGAGTTGCGATTCTCAGTAGTTTTCCCTTTAGCAGTCGCCAACAACTTTTCTAATTGGGGTTATTTTTGTAAACTTAGATCACAACTGTAATACTAGTGCCCAATTTGTCATTTCGCGTAAAGGTTTCATGTAAAACTGAGAATTCTGCAAAATTTGCTTCATATGACTCTTTGGCGAGGCTCTATTTAAGTTTTATCTCCATTTTTAAAATTTGTGCAATAACAACCATTTTTTCAAGTTTTGACATAGCATGTGTTGCTGAATTGAGTGAGTGGTTCTTTTCTTTCCTACTACTAAACCCGGATATGACTGTGACATGAGGTACTGTTGTACACCTACCTCATTTGGCTCACGCGCAGTGCCGGCCTTACCCCAAGGCAAGTAAGGTAAGGGGTTTAGGCCCCACTTTTTCTAGGGCCACATTTTCATTAATTAATTATATAAATTAATTTTTAAAAATAAAAAATTTGAGTAGAAGAAATAAATATTTGAGTAGAAGAAATAAATATTTGAGTTATCACTTTGATCGTTCAGGCATACATTAGAAATGTGAGTAGCCTTTCGAATTTTAAAAAGTACTTCGGACGTCTAATACATGTGAAGGTGTTTGAGTGTCCATAAAGTTTAAGAAATAAAGAACTTCAAAACTTCTGAAAGTTGTATAGAATAAGTCGTAAAAATTTATGTGGCTAGCAATAACTCCCTAAGGTAAAATGAGAAATTTAAAATTGAATTATTATTAATTAATGTATAAAGGTGTCATTCTTTTTGCAACTAAATAAAAAAGAAGGAGCATCACATAAATTTTATTGTGGCAGAAAGACTATCTATCTATCTGTGAATCATTCCCCTAGAAATTATATATATGCTTATAGTAAACTTATTTTTCTTAGTGTATTTTGGACAAGTGACAAATGAAGTAAAACCTGCTTTATTTTACTTGTTTCATTCCTATTCAGAAGATCTAAGTATCACAATATAGGCGTTTTCACATAAATTTTGCTAGAATTTGAAAAGTGAGTTTTAAAAATTGTTATTTTTTATATTTATATTATGTCTTTACTTAAATAACTTTAGATCTAATAAAAAGAAAGAAACACATAAAGTTTCAATTAAAACTATATATAGCAACAATCTTTTTCAAAAGTGAAAATTAAGGTTTTCCATCAAAAGGCCACCAAATTTGTTAGGCTGTCCTGCTCACGCACAAGCCCACCCCCGATGGGGTTTTGTTCTGGAGGCGCACCTTGCGCAGCTCTTGCATGACGGCTGCAGGACGCTCAATCAATCTGGCCGTATCCCACACACCTTTCTGAGGCTTTGACTATTTGTACTGCATATATGTATATATAGTCCCTTGCTTATTATTGATCATGGGGAAAAGATTGAACTTATTGGCACGTCTACTGTACCTTCCTTGCACATTCCCTATCTACATTTGTATTTGATCATCAGTTTTTAAATATTCAAGAAATTAAACTTGCTCTCTTCAAAAACCTAAAAATAAAAGAAGTGCTAATAGTAAGAAAAAGAAAATAACGCATAAACGAAGAGAAGATAGCAAAGATACATCAAAGAAAAGAGATACTCTACATAGAAGCAAATTTCCAACACTCTTGGCCGTAAGCTGCATATGCAGTACTCCTAAATAGCTAGCATATAATACAAAATCAGCGTTTAGTTTTTATACTAAAACACCGGCGCTCAGTCCTCTCATTAATTAACTCAAGCATTCTAATATGTTTCTCATCAAGTTATATAGACTATATTGTCGACAATACTAATTTCTGATCTTCTTAGGCAAGGTTACAGGAGTTGGGAGGGCGTAAGGTATCAAGGTTGAAAGAGCTGATCTCTGCATCTACATTTCCAAGAAAGAAGATAATAGGTATCATGATCAGTTTGTCTTTTAGACGATGGATCTGTGGTGGCTCCGCCCTTGTTCTTTAGGGTCGGCGAAATGACTAGTGTTGCCTTGCATGGTTGGCAACTCATGCACTTGTTTTCACAACCTGGTGGCCTTGACCCTATCACCATTTTCCTAGCCATTCCCACTGCACGAACACAAGTCCAAATAAAAATGAAAATATATAAAGCAATTTTCATCATCTCTGATCTGCATGTATCAAGCCCTATATAGAAACAGGATAAAAGTTTCACAACAGATATATGAGAAAAAGATAAGTGTACTTCACCTGATTCAGAAGGATGAAATGCTAATGACAATAAAAGAACAAGTGTAAGTCCAAGTTTTAGACAAAGTGAGCAGTTCCTTGATAGAGCCATAAAGTTTTCTTCTGATTTGGAAGATGGGACTTTCTTTCTATTTTAGACTAATATGGTAACATACTCTATATGGGATGATGAACAAAACAAGTAAGTGGAGGGATGGTATTTATGGCGAGACAAGGTGGAGAACTGTTTCTGGAGGAAGGGACAGTACTCTGATGCCAAAAGCATCTTCACCAATTGAATGACATTTCACTTTGAAATTATACGCATCTTTTTCTGCATCCTTCTGGGAAATGACGCACATGGCTTAATTAAAGGTACGACTATTTGACAATCCTGCTTACATCAAACTAATTGTTCCATTACCTAACTGTAAAGATTGATCAGCTGGATAACAACTCTTGCTGCTTTAATTTTGCACTTGTTTTAGTTACTATGTCTAGTTCATGTTGTTTTTCTTTTGAGATTTTTGTACGCCTCTAATAGGAGCAGCATTCATCAAAAGAGTAATTATTTAAACTATACTAACATAATTATTAATTTCTCTTAAATATCTTATTTAATAACACTACTGTATTTCCCAAAAAAATATATCAGGTTTTACAATTAGATTTATATTTAGTTGAGTCTTAGGCGACCGTTTTATATCTCAATTTGATCGTTTGATAGATAGTTTACGTGAACGAATTAATCGACCTCAAGAGTTTGATGCAGAAGCAATTCTAAAATCGATGTCAAGTAGATTCGGTATCAGGTAAATTCGATGTCAATTAAATCCGATGTCAGGCAAGGATATAAATGCTGTCTAACAAGTTCGAACTAAATGAAAGGACAGTGATATACGATGAGATGACCTCGTTTTATCAAGATGCGCAATTATCCGAACACGATTATGGTACTCGAATCAATGAAAATAACAGCAATACGATGACAACCAAGTGAAATGAATAAACGTAAAGCAATAGCGAATGAACAAATGTAATCGACAACAGATCCGATGAACAAATCAAGTAGTTGCCAAATGAGTGACGATAACAGATTGTCCAAATTAAACACAGGTTAATAGGCAAAAGATGTTACGCTCAAGATAGATGCAGATATAAACGAAGCAAGCAACAATTAAATAATCAAAGCAGTAAAGGCTTATTGTATTTGATGGATCGATGGATGTTGCTTCAATGGAAAGAACAGATCTCCCTCCACGTTTGAACCAAATCACGATCGAAGCTTTAAATACAATGATGATCTTTGACGTAACAAATTGACAAAGGTAAATGACACTATTGAATATTTTCTTAACAAGAGAATAGTGGTTTGAAGAATAGAGTAATATTTTGCTCAGATGAACGTGCCCTCAAATGAAAATATAAGGCCCTATTTATAGGTTGAAATGGAGGAGAATCCCCAAACCCTAGCAGACTTCCACTCCCCCACGTTTCTCATCCCACTGTTGCACGTCGTCATCTGCTCCACTAAATTCGCCTTATATGTTCCGATATTTTAGAGATGAGGGTCAGTTAATCTGATCTACAATAATGTTGTCTCCGATTTTATCCGATCAACATCGCATAACCGAACGAAACCAAACCGAAGCAGATTCTTTCCGATCTCATAACTTTCGAAGTGAGTCCGCATGTTGCATACGATCGAGTTTGCTTCTTTCGTGATCGGACAGAAAACCGACCAATACAGATAGTCCCTCCACTTGCCAAGTGTGTTCGTAAAGCTTTTGGCAAGTGGATTTGAGTTTTTAGCGGGAAAACACGTGGCACGTTCGTGTCCCTCCAATTTGAAATGTCAAAACGTCGCCTCAACTTCCCATCGCTACACGTGTCAGAAATCGTGCGGGCAGCGATTTTTGACGGTTCCCGAGGCAATGATGAATTTCTCTCTATAAATATTCGCTTCACTTCCAGCTTTACAACTTCTGAAACTTTGTAAAAGGAACCGTTTTGCAAAAATTTCTTCAAATCCTAAAAAATCTTCCATTTTAATCCGCTGATTCTTGCTGTTTCTGCCTTAAATCTTCCTATAAATTTCAAACCTTCTTACAAACTTCGCTTTACAACGAATTCTAACAATGTCTACCTCATCACAGAACATAATGGAGGTTGACACCACTTCTACTACGGCAGTTACCGCCACGGCTCCGCCGCAGTCTGCTGCGGTGGTGGAGCGAACTTCCGCCATTGCTGACCCTTCAGTAGACAAGAAGGGGAAGAAGCGGAAAGAGAGGAAAGTGAAAGATTACGGTCCAAAAAAGTCATGGTCGGAGATCCTTCCGAAAAAATTTACATATGAGAACGATTGTAAAATCAGTGAAGCGGAGCAGGGGAAGAAGAAAAATATCCCGATCGACTCCGTTTACTGTACGATCACGCCGGAGGCGATTCCTCGGGTTCGAGAGGAGTGTGGTTGGAGAGTGGGTGACATCGACGTGATGTGCCCTCCGAGGAAGTCGACGTTGGCGACCCACGTTGAAGGTCATTCCGTGGTGCTGACTTACCCATTTACGATCGGATTCTCCCTTCCGGTCGATAACATCATCGAGGAATTTTGCAGGATGTACAAAGTTTGCCTCGGTCAAATTTCTCCGATGATATGGAGAACGATCATAATTATGCGATACATCGCACAGGTGGCGGAAGTGGAGTTGACACTTCGTCACATTCTCAACATATACTCTCCTCGAGTTTATAAAGGAGGATGGGATCAGCGCTTCGTTTTTATTCCCACGGAGCAACTGACCGCCCCCGGAAGTGAGCCGCTGCCGAATGTCTGGAATCGGACTCGTAAATATTTTGTTTTACCTTCCTTTTACCTTCCTTTTGAATTGCTTTTTAGCAACACAATCTAAGTTCCTCTGAAAATCTTCAGCTGAGGCAGTTGAATTCGATCAAGTTGCCGACATCATACCCTGGCTGATAAGGGTGCTTGAGAAGACGACCAATGACAAGCGAGCCTGGAAGCCGGTCGCAGCTTTGAAAACACTCAAAGCCAAAAATCATGGTAACTTCAGACTCTTTGTTTTTACGACTTTCGTCTTCGTTGGTGTTTTTCGATACTTAAGAAAATTTTTCTTCAGGTATCACCGGTGCTGGGGGCGAGCCAAGAGACGAGGAAGTTGAGCCCGAAGGTGGAGAAAAACCCGATGACGCTCCTCCCCCAAAGAAAAAGAAGAAATCATTCCAAGACTTGAGGAACAAGTATTTGCCCAGGGTAGTGGTTGAAAAAGGGCAAGGGGGTAGCTCATCAGCTGCGCCCCCAACCATAGAAGATGTGATTGCTGGCACGAGTTCAGCGATCGCGGCGGCGAAAGCTGCCGAAAAAGTGGCTCCGGTTATCGACATCGAGGAAGAAGGTCATGGGGAGGAGTCAACGTCTGATCAGTTGGTGCAGCGTCCCAAAAGGACAGCTAAGGAAAGACTCCAAGAAACGGCCATTCAGCTTAAAGTGGCCGAACAGGGGGATATTTCCGTGGACGACTACCATCTCTCCCCCAACGCTGAAGATGCTAACTCGGGTTCGGGAGGCTTGCCTAGCAGGGAAGGTGTTCTTGTTCCTTCAATCGCCGTCCCTGAAAATCAAGAGGAGATGATTGAGGCCCTCGATCGTGAACTTGAAGGGAGGGATCCTGCAAAGGGGAAAGCGCCGGCTTTGGACCGGTCAATTGAGACGATGAAATCTAAATACGATGAGGAGACGGGGTCATCGTTTTTCAATACAGATCATGCCGATCCAATTGTTCCCCTTCCTCGAAGTGAAGAAGCCGCTGCTTTTGCTGCCTTAGGCGAGTCCGAGAAGAGGGGCGTTAGATCGCTCAAGATCGAAGTGCCAGCCAACGTTGATCTGCTTAGATGCCCAAGGAAATTGGCGAACTACTTTTTCGACGTCATAGGTCCGATGGAACAAGCTCGGCTGAATACACACGAGGATTTGAGTCTGCCTTCCCAGATTTCCTACGGCGCTTTTAGGGTAAGTTCTATTTTTGGAGCTTTTTTGCTTTAGAAATTCTTTGCTTTGGATAGATTTCATGACTTTGAAATTGACCTTCAGAACTGCATAATGGCGATCGAGACTGCTGATCGGATCCGCCAACTTCAAGATGGGGCCAAAGTCTTGAATGAACAGATCGTTCATCTAACTTCGGCGGGAGAAGAGTTACATCGGAAACTCAAGGCATCGGAGGCCAAGAATGCTGAACTTTCAGCCAAATTTGACGAAAGCGCGAACGAACATGCTCTTCGTCAATCAGAGTTGGAATCTCAGATCCGAGCTTTGAATGCGCAACTGAGTGATCATGAAGCCAACTTTGATCTGAAATTGGCCGAACTCAACTCTATTTTGGAGAGTAAAGACAAAGAGCTAGCTGATCAATCTGAGGAATTGACTGCTCTTCGAAGAAGCAATGACGGAATAAAGGCTGAAGCTGCCAGTCTAACGGAGAGGAACTTGCTACTTCAGAAGGAGTCTAACATCCTAAGGCGTGACCTTGAAGAGGAATTTGATAAGAGAAAGGATTTGATCCTTGCCGAATCAAGGCGCGACGTCCTAAGGGAGATGTTAGACCGGACTGTCGATGTTCCTACCGAGCTGAGCGAAGCCATTGCAATCGTAAGATTGACTCGTGAAGAACTTGGTCTTCCAGCGAGTTCCTCCGATGAAGGTTCTGACGGGGACGCTGATGAATGATTTTCTTGCTTTTGTACTTGGTCGATTTTGAAATCCATGTATATATGACTCATGAAATCATCCATGTATATATGACTTATGAATGAAATCACTTCTGTTATTGCTGTGTTGTTTTTTGCTTTTCGAAGATAATTTAATCGTTCGAAGTATTCTTACGACAATCGTTGAAAGAAATGATTGGGGCCCAATGTCTTAGTGCGTAGCAAAGAATGACGTCTCATTTTCACGTAATGCACTCTTCGAACATTTTCATGAGTTCGGAATGAAGAGTTTAACACTTGGTGAACAACTTAGATGTAAAATCTGATTAAAATTTGGAACGATCGCGGAAATCGAACAAATGTAAAGAATGAGTATAACCAGTGTTGTATTATTGAAGAAGACCGCTAATGGGTCTTCGATACATTCGGGATCGTATGATTCGATCGATTACAAGATGCAGCCGTAAGGCACAGACATTGATCACTATTGGATCGTTTACATGAGACTGATGACGCTTGATTTCAAACGAGCCGCCAATTCGGATGACTATTGGAGCTTTTGCCGAAGTTTGAACGAGTCCCCAGTTCGAGTGAGCGCTTGAACTTGTGCCAAATTTCGAACAAGTCCCCAGTGAACAAGTCCCCAGTTCGAGTGAACGTTGGAACTTCTGTCGAATTTTGAACGAGTCCCCAGTATCTGCCGATGACCCTCATGCTACCTTCATCCCCCCCAGTGTTTGGGTGCGAAAAATGAGTAGGCGAACACTGGTCCTTCGACTTCGTTACCTGAAACAGAATCATTGGGAGACCAAAAACCAGAACTCGTTATAGATGAAGACCACGTTAGAGTGTTCGTCAGATTTATCGACCCTGATCGGAGCGTTTTGAGCTCAAGTGTTCGCGGGTGATGTTTGTCATCATTCGACTCCAACTATGCCTATCATCTAAAAATGTTAGTACCAAATAATAAAAGCATCTTCCGATGGAGGAATAATAAAAATTGCGAAGTAGAAGTAAAGGGTGAAGATTGATACCGCAGAACCTCAAAAATAGTATTTCTTCAGTTGTGTGACATTCCAATTGAAGTCCACCGGTTTGGAGTCCATTGTTTCGAGTTGGTATGAACCTTTTTCGATCACTGCCTTGACGCGGAAAGGTCCCTCCCAATTTGCTCCTAGCTTCCCTTCGTTGGGTTTATCCTTCTTTGGTCTTTTGATTTTTAGCACATAATCACCTACATTAAAAGATCGATACCTGAGTTTTTTGTTGACGTAGTTTTCTGCCCTTTGCTTTTGTGCTTGTATCCGAACAAATGCCATATCCCTTTTTGCTTCGACCAGGTTCAGATCTACCAGCATGGTCTCTTTGTTAGCTTCTTCGGTGGAGTGGGCGAACCGAAGGCTGGGCTCCCCCACTTCCACCGGTATCAGCGCCTCTGTTCCGTAGACAAGTGAGAACGGTGTCTCCCCGGTACTGTGTTTTACCGTTGTCCGATGAGCCCACAGTGCTCCGGGGAGTTCGTTCGGCCAGTTGCCCTTTGAATCATCCATCCTTTTCTTCAAGTACTCGAGTATTGTTTTGTTGGAAGATTCAGCCTGTCCATTTGCGCTGGGGTGATAAGGTGTTGATGTAATTCGCTTGATCCCCCACTTTTCGAAGAAGGCTGTGATTCGTCTCCCCACGAACTGCTTACCATTGTCGCATGTGATCTCTTTCGGGATCCCAAAACGACAAATGATATTCTGATGAATGAATTTGATAATTTCCTATTCACGAATTTTAGCCAAGGCAATAGCTTCCACCCATTTAGAGAAATAATCTGTGAGAATTAAAATAAACTTTACCCCACCGGGCGCTGTTGGAAGCGGCCCGACCAAGTCCATTCCCCACTTCATGAATGGCCATGGTGACGTGACCGAATGAAGTGGTTCTGCCTGTTGATGTATGAGATTTCCAAATCGTTGGCACTTGTCACATTTGCGGACGAATTCTTTGGCATCATCTGCGATCGTTGGCCAATAGTACCCAGCTCTTATGATCTTTCGAACCAATGACTTGCTGCCGGAATGATTGCCGCATTCGCCTTCGTGAACCTCTTTCAGCACATAATTTGTTCCATCTGGCCCAACACATTTCGCCAAAGGGCCGCCAAACATTCTCCTGTAGAGTTGATTTTCAAGGAGGCAATATCTTGCTGCTTTGGCTTTAAGTGATCGGGCAGACTTCTTGTCATCGGGAACAGTACCTGCCTGCAAGTAGGACAAATATTTGCTTCTCCAATCCCAAGTTCGATTAACATTGTTTACCTCTTTAATGCTTCGACATAATGGAGATTCGAACAAGTGAACCACAGTCTCATCGAGTTTTTCATCGATGGCTGCTGCCGATGCAAGGTTTGCTAAAGCGTCTGCTTCGATGTTCTCTTCCCTTGGTATCTGGGCTATTTTCCACTCCTGAAAAGAAGTTAGAAAATTTTGTACCTTTTCGAGCAGTTGTTGCATCCTTGGATCTCGAACACAGAAATCGCCTTGGATTTGATTTACCACCAGTTGGGAATCACTTTTGATATCTATTCGTTCGATTTTCAAATCCTTTGCGATTTTTAAGCCTGCAGCGAGGGCCTCATATTCGGCCTCGTTGTTAGTTTTTGCGTGTAATTTGATCGTGTACCTGAGCTTTTCACCCGAAGGCGCAATCAATAGAATTCCGAGGCCAGTTCCTTTGACGTTGGAAGCTCCATCGGTGTACATTACCCAGATCCCGGGGTCTGGATCTCTCATCATCAACTCTTCCTTCTTTGCCTCCGGTAAAATATTAGCGCTGAAGTCCGCTACAAAATCAGCTAAAACTTGAGATTTTATGGCGGTACGAGGCTGGTAAGTGATATCATACTCACTCAGCTCGACCGCCCATTTCATTAATCGACCAGAGAGATCTGGCCGATGTAAAATATTTCGCAATGGGAACGTAGTTATCACAGATATTGAATGACATTGGAAATAAGGCCTTAATTTGCGTGCAGCAGTGACTAGTGCAAGTGCTAGTTTTTCTAGATGTGGGTACCTTGTTTCGGCATCTAACAGTGTTTTACTAACATAGTAGATAGGAAATTGGTTACCTCCATCTTCGCGAACGAGGACAGCACTTACAGCGACATCGGAAACAGCCAAATAGACCAGCAGCATTTCTCCTTCAATTGGTTTTGACAGAAGCGGTGGATTGGAAAGGTACTGCTTCAGTTCCCGAAGAGCTCTTTTGCATTCTGGTGTCCATTCGAAACCTTTGCTCTTTCTCAATACTGAAAAGAACTTGTGACACCGTTCAGATGACCTCGAGATGAACCTGCTGAGATAGGCTACTCGACCGGTCAGCTGTTGAACTTCTTTCTCCGTTGTCAGGTTCTCAGGGATATTTTCGATCGCCTTGATCTTGTCTGGATTTGCTTCGATTCCTCTTTGCGATACGATGAACCCCAAGAACTTACCGGATCCAACCCCGAACGCACATTTCTCTGGATTCAATCTCATGTTGAATTGTCTTAGTATTGTAAAAGTTTCTTCCAAATGACTCAGATGATTTCCCTTCTTAAGAGATTTGACCAACATGTCATCGATATAGACTTCCATGGTTTTCCCGATCAAATTTTTGAACATAGTAGTGACCAGACGCTGATAAGTAGCGCCGGCATTCTTTAGGCCAAAAGGCATGACCGTGTAGCAATAAGTCCCCATGTCTGTAATAAACGATGTCTTCTCCTGATCTGATGGGTCCATCGATATTTGATTATAACCTGAATAGGCATCCAAAAAACTCAGCATCTCGTGACCTGCCGTCGAATCGATCAATCTATCGATGTGAGGCAGTGGGAACGAATCTTTTGGGCAAGCTTTGTTGAGATCGGTATAGTCGACGCATACCCTCCATTTGCCATTTTTCTTAGGTACTACGACCGTGTTCGCAAGCCATTCTGGATATTTTACTTCTTTAATGAACCCATTTGCTAACAGCCTTTCCACCTCATCATTGATCACCTTCCTTCGGAATCCTCCATTTGGTCGTTTCTTTTGCTTCACCGGTCGATGTTTCGGGTCGACATTTAACTTGCGCGTGGCGACTTTTGGATCGATTCCCACCATATCTGCATGGGACCAGGCAAAACAATCAGAGTTATCCTTGAGGAAGGATATGATTTTTGCTTTTACGTCGATGTCCAGTTCAGCTCCAACATAAACTTTCCGATCAGGATTATCATCGAACAATGTTACTTCCTCAAGTTCTTCTATCGTAGAGTCTCCAGCTTCTTTTCTATGCGGTTCTCTCACACATAGTGGAACCTGTGCGAAGTCGCCTTCGACTTCGGATTCCGGTAGCTGCGTTTGATCGCACAACAGAACCGAAGTGAAGCTTTCGTTCACGGGTCCCACTAGCTTACATGGTGAAACCTGTGCGAAGTCGCCTTCGACTTCGGATTCCGGTAGCTGCGTTTGATCGCACGACGGAACCGAAGTGAAGCTTCCGACCACAGGTTCCACTAGCTGTGATTGCTACAATCGGAAGCCTTCCTTGACAGCTACTGAGTAACAGTCTCGTGAAGCCTATTGCTCGCCTCTGATTTCGCGAATTCCCCATGGGGTAGGGAACTTCACAACTTGATGTAAAGTCGATGGAACTGCTCCCATAGCATGGATCCATGGTCGACCCAAAATCACGTTATATGCCATTTCGCCCTTCATCACCTGAAACGACGTCTCACTCTCCACTCCTTCTGCATAGGTTTTGATTGTAATCTCCCCAACGGTCACCTCACTTGAATTGTTGAAACCTGACAGGACCGTTGAGCGAGGCACAATCTTATCGCTCAACTGCAATTGTTCAACCACCCTTGCATGTATGATGTTAACCGAACTGCCAGCATCGATTAGCACCCTTTTCACATCGGCGTCATCGATCCTTGTTGTTACTACAAGTGCATCATGATGGGGATGAATCCTTCCATCGAAATCGGAATCCCCGAACACGATCTCATCGGTCATGTCGTCGCGTGTTCGTTTGTCTCGTGTGAAAGAGACTTTTGCATATTTCTTCGTTGTGTAGGTTACCCCACAAACACCATCTCCTCCGGTAATGACATTCACCGTTTTCCTGGGAGCAGGAGGTTTCGGTGGTTCATCATCTTTCTTCCTATTGAAATTGTTTCGTCCTCTCTCAGTCAAAAATTCGACCAAGTGACCCTTTTCCAGCAGGCTGGCCACTTCATACCTCAGCGCCTTACATTCTTCCGTTGTATGGCCGAAATCATGGTGAAATGCACACCACAGAGCTTCGTCCCTAGTATTTGGATTTGACTTTATGCGACCTGGGAATTTTACAACTTTGTCACCCATCCCTTTCAAGTGATTCACCAGATTTGGTGTCGATATGCAAAAATTGTATTCCGTTACTTTTGGAGGCAGTGGTCGATCTTTTGGAGCCGAGGATGTGTTTGGCTGGGCTTTCTTTGATTGATTTTTGGAGCTACCAGCTTCGTGGTTGTTGCTCCCCATCTGATGGAAACTGTAGGGCCCCCATCGTTGGTCCCTGTAGTCTCTTCTGTCATTATCAACTCTTCTTGCCGGCCGATCATAATGATAATTATTTCGGGCTAGCTGCAATTCTTCCTCTTCGGCCCTGATCCTTGTCTCGCACTCGAGGCACAATACATCGAAAGTCCATGCATCAATCTCCCTAAGACGATCTTTCAGTTTCCATGCCTCAATTGAATCAGTGCGCAAGTTGTTAGCAAAGGTCAAACATGCCCACCTTTCTTCGAGATTTGGTATATGAATTTTCTCATCGTTAAATCTTTTTAGAAACTGCTTGATAGTTTCCCCGGGTCGCTGCCTTACGTTCAAGATGTCTTCGACCCTTGGTGCTATCTTTTTTGCTCCCGTATGTGAACGAATGAATTTCGCCGACATGTCATCGAAACTCAGTATTTCGTTTTCGGGCAGCTGTAAATACCATTTCAGCGCTGCCCCCTTCAATGTCTCACAAAACTTCTTAAGGCTGACCGAATTGATCTCCTCCGAGGTCAAGTCGTTTGCCTGAACCGCAACCGAAAACATATCAATGTGATCCCTTGGATCTGTGGTTCCATCGTATCTCAAGCTTTCCGGTAATTTGAAAGTCTTTGGTATAGGTAGTGGGGCTGCACTTGCTGGAAAAGGACGTTTTGAGATCGATTTTGTAATGCCTTTGTCAGCCAATTTCGGAACGCCTGGCAATTTCTCCATAAATGACTTGATTTCGTTGAACTTCTTATCGATATTATCATTCAACATGGTCTGCATCGTTGCCATCATTCTTACTTCTGCTGTGACCGAGGCCGGAGCTCCCATGGCTTCGGCGGCTGTACCTGATCCCCCTGATCCGACCCCCGCTGCAAGTCCCCCTGTTACGGCGCCCTGAGGAACCGAAGTCGGAATGCTTGCTGGGGGTGTGATCGGAGAGGTAGGTGCTTTACTTCCGATAGAATTAGATAATGCCTTTAACTGCTCTTGTATCATTTCGAACTGAGCATCATGCCGCTTCAGGTACGCAAACAGTGCCGCGTTTGCGCTTCCTGAATCAGTTTCGACTGCGGGCTCTTCGCCTGAACGCCGCGCTTGGCGTGCGTTCAACTGTGAACCAGTGGGAATGTTGTCGTGAGTTGGATCCTGCTCGTTGTTGGTAGATTCATCGACCGCTTCAGCACGGGCCGGAACATGAACCCCGTCATTGGGATTGAGCTGCTGTTGACCGTTCAAAGCGTCAATGTTACGTTCATCTGCCATTTCAAGACAAGAAAGCAAACGTAAGTAGTATCAAGCGGTTCAAATTTCGGAATAAATCGATTGCCTAGACCCCACGGTGGGCGCCAAACTGTATTTCCCAAAAAAATATATCAGGTTTTACAATTAGATTTATATTTAGTTGAGTCTTAGGCGACCGTTTTATATCTCAATTTGATCGTTTGATAGATAGTTTACGTGAACGAATTAATCGACCTCAAGAGTTTGATGCAGAAGCAATTCTAAAATCGATGTCAAGTAGATTCGGTATCAGGTAAATTCGATGTCAATTAAATCCGATGTCAGGCAAGGATATAAATGCTGTCTAACAAGTTCGAACTAAATGAAAGGACAGTGATATACGATGAGATGACCTCGTTTTATCAAGATGCGCAATTATCCGAACACGATTATGGTACTCGAATCAATGAAAATAACAGCAATACGATGACAACCAAGTGAAATGAATAAACGTAAAGCAATAGCGAATGAACAAATGTAATCGACAACAGATCCGATGAACAAATCAAGTAGTTGCCAAATGAGTGACGATAACAGATTGTCCAAATTAAACACAGGTTAATAGGCAAAAGATGTTACGCTCAAGATAGATGCAGATCTAAACGAAGCAAGCAACAATTAAATAATCAAAGCAGTAAAGGCTTATTGTATTTGATGGATCGATGGATGTTGCTTCAATGGAAAGAACAGATCTCCCTCCACGTTTGAACCAAATCACGATCGAAGCTTTAAATACAATGATGATCTTTGACGTAACAAATTGACAAAGGTAAATGACACTATTGAATATTTTCTTAACAAGAGAATAGTGGTTTGAAGAATAGAGTAATATTTTGCTCAGATGAACGTGCCCTCAAATGAAAATATAAGGCCCTATTTATAGGTTGAAATGGAGGAGAATCCCCAAACCCTAGCAGACTTCCACTCCCCCACGTTTCTCATCCCACTGTTGCACGTCGTCATCTGCTCCACTAAATTCGCCTTATATGTTCCGATATTTTAGAGATGAGGGTCAGTTAATCTGATCTACAATAATGTTGTCTCCGATTTTATCCGATCAACATCGCATAACCGAACGAAACCAAACCGAAGCAGATTCTTTCCGATCTCATAACTTTCGAAGTGAGTCCGCATGTTGCATACGATCGAGTTTGCTTCTTTCGTGATCGGACAGAAAACCGACCAATACAACTACCTACTTAATTGGAGTAATAGGGGGTAGACAAATTGGATAAAAATAAAAAAACTTAACTGTGAAACTGATGCTAAATTTTTGTGCAGCAGGAGTAGATAGATACGTTTTCCCAGACCTCATAAATTAGCATACTTTAATTTTGACTCGAAGGGTAAATTAACAACTTCCTAGGATTATGAAGGGAGGGCGCCTTCTTTTTCTACACGTCAAATTTTGAGTTACCTACACAAAATGGCATGTCGTTGTTATGATGTGTCGTAAACCAGTCTTTTACTGTTTAGTCCTGATGATAGTAGTTACACTTTGAAATCATGGAATTATAGGGAATGTTGTTGCTGCTGCCTTGTTGACTTGAATTTTGCTACCGTTGTTTTTACAATCTTATACTAGCAATTATAACTAAAAATTCATTTTTAAAGTCTAAACGAGTAGTGCTCGCATCTGTATTTGTTTACCAGAAAATTTTACAATGAATAGAAAATGCCTCATTTGTCTTGAATACTTGAGGCGTAACTAATTTCATATTTTGATGTTGAATTCACCCAAAAAAAAAAAAAGAAGATATGAAATGTGAAAAGTATACAATGTTTTATTAAGAGCTGTTGATACCGTTCTCACTGTTTCACATACAAGACTTTACGGGCAGACCAAAGGAAGCTGATACTCACTCACAGCAAAAGAAACATCCTTTCAGCTTGACGTGCTGAAAGAGATTGTAAATATGTTTGTTGACCTCTGGATGTGCCAAGGGCCAAAACTATGTTTGTTTAGTGTATACTCACGTTTCTAAGAGTGAATACTTATATTTGTAGTATTCTACTTAGAGAGTAAGCTAATTCCTCCGTTATAGTACAATGTTTTCCCCAACATTTAAACTAGCTAATCCTTCAAATTTTGGGTCATATTGCTTTATCCCTAGAAACTGGAACTTCATTTTCAACAATTTAAATAAAAGAATTTACCCCCCTTCCCAATCTATGAGGCATTGTCTGACCTGTCACTGAGTTTAAGCTAGCGTTTGGACATAGATTTGGTCTAAACTTGAAAAAAAATGAATTCTTGAAGTTGAACCGAAAAATATTTTTGGAAATTGAAATTGCATTTGGACATACAATTACTAGAAAAAAAATTAAAGTTATATGAGTGAGAATTTATTTTTGAAAAGACTTGAAAAAGTATGTCCAAGCAAGTTTTTCCAAGAAAAATTTGAAAAGTTGCTTCCAAATTTTACGTCCAAACGGTTAATTAAAAAAAGAAGATTTTTGAAAGACGCAATCTAAACAAGCCATATAAATTTATATGCCGATAAATCATTTCACTAAGCATAAAGTGAGAATTTTAAAGATATTTTATTTTAATATAAAAAAATATTATTATTTTTTAGACAAATTAAAAAAAAAACACTTAGGGGTTGTTTGATTTGTGGAATAGAGATAATAATCCTAGTATTAACACTTATCCCACGTTTGGTTAGTGGTATTAACTAGTCCGGCATAGATTTGATACCACAAATGTGGTAATATCTTATTTCATGGAGAATGTGGGATTATTAATCTCGGGATTAGATTATATTCCCGAGATAAATTTAATACCAAATTTATGAAATATCCTGATTTTTAGTCCCGCCGACATAACGACCCCTTAGAGGAGTAACATAAAAACCAGAAATACTAAAACCGTCACTCTTAGTATGCAGATGTTGTTGCTTCAACTGAGAAAACAATAGTATGACCAAAGAGAGGAGCAGAATATCTTCAGTTGCAGTTTGAGAAAGCTATGTGATGTCTAATCCACCTAAGCAGTCCAGCTACTACAACCTACATCCCATAAACGTAAGTTCCTCCCCCTTCTCCTTTTTTGGGTTCACAGTGTAGTTCACCACCAATTTGAAGTCCAGAATGTAGTTTAGTTGCATTTTCATACTTTAGGGTGATTGATAGTTAATTACAATCACAAAATGCATGCTGCTTACAATTATATTTATAAGTTAATCCTTCTTTATGGATTTCACTTGAGTTACAAACTAGTCTTGGTTTCTTAAAAGAATATAGTGCCATTAATCCCCTTGATGAAGGTTCGGAATGTACAGAATCACGTAGCAGTCTTAATTTTATTCGAAAAGCAAAAGCAAGACCATAACACAGAGCTCCATAGTTACAACTTACAAGGCTATTTTTATATGGAGTGGAAAACCAAAAACACATCGTCTTAAAGTTATTACTCTACCAACAGTGGCTAACATTTTGAGACTCACATGACTTGAATTTCTTTGACGTCTTTCTTAGGCCTCTCAGTTCTAGGAATAGTAAGGGTCAAGACACCATCTTTTATCTCAGCTTTGATCTCATCAACTTTGGCATCTTCAGGAAGTACAACGCTGCTATTGTAATAACCATAACTTCTTGAAGACCAGAATTCATCATCTGAACCTTCCTCCTTCTCTTCCTTGTGCTCTCCCTTTATCATCAAAATCCCATCTTCAACCGTGATCTTCACGTCCTCCTTCCCAAGCCCTGGCACATCATATTTGATTTTGTAGCTCTTGTCATCCTCCTTGTATCTACCCATAAGTTGTGAAGGACTCACGTTCAGGTTCTCAAACAGCCTGTTGATGTTCTCCGTGGCTTGAAGCAATGCATTTCCAAGTCCTGAAGGAATCATATCTGTACCAAAATGTAAATGGATAAGATCATCATCAATTTCATGGAAGAGAATGCAAGGTGGATAAATGGCGAGGCTGCCTAGTCTAGCCAGACTCGGTAAACATAGCAAATTCATGATATAGGATCAAGAATCAGTGAGCTCAGAATGAGTAGTGTGATTTTATTATACGTAAGGTTTCTTTTCAAATAAGCAAAAAATAATGAGTTCAATGAATAAGTCAGCTAGAACTGCCTATAACAATTAAGGATGGCATACCCCAAAGAGCAGGTGTAAAGTCGGGCTCATTGCGTCTCCAGAGACTGCCGCGGCGTCGTCTCCTAGGAAAGAGCTTGGATTTCTTTCCACCTTCAGAGACTGCTACATCACGCTTCGCTTCTTTTTCATCAACCCCACTTGCTGTGGAGAGATGTTGTACTAGTTGAGAACTCCATCTCTGTTTCTGAACAGTATCAAGAGTCCTTGAGGAAAGCAAAGAGGAGGTGGCCGAGGGGCTTGAGGCCTTCAGGTTCTTGAAAGCTAAGCGAGCCAAAGCCATCTTTCTAACTGTCACTAGTTGCAACTTATGCAGAAGACAGATCAGATTACAGTTGAGTCTGTTTTTTCTCAAGCTATGAAGCAAGCAGCAGCGCTAGGAAAGTATTTAAAGGGGGACTTAATAATGCTGTAGAGACACATGATACATCTAACAGCTTCTAGCAGGAACTGGACACGTCACCCATAAAGTAACATACTGATCTTGAGAAGCTTCTTGCTGCTTCTGTTTAGGAATGTGCTTTTATCAAACTCAGGAGTGTTCGAGAGTGTAAGGCATCCCCTTAATACTAATCTTTTAGCTTTAGGCCATGCTTTCTCTCTCTTCGCATTACGTGAGTGTTCCAAATGAATAACTCTTCCTTATTGACGAGAATTGTTCTGGACTCTTTAACTGTGTAAAATTGAAAGATGACTCTTGATGGTTCTTGATTAAACTAAATTAGCTGGATACAATATAGAGACTAGTAAACAACAACATGCTCAATGCAATCCCATTAGTAAGGTGTGGGGAAGGTAAATGTGAAATGTACGCAAACCTTACCCCCACCAAGATGGAGAGGCTGTTTCCGATGGACCCTCGGCTACACAACAAAAATTTAAAACATGCTTGAATTTTGCAACTTCATTTCTACTCAGTTTTCATCATCTACCTTTTTCTTTTTAGAGACTAGTGAGGACTAACAATTCTAGTAGATCGTTTCAATATTGCGACTTCATTTCTACTCAGTTTTCATCCTCTATCTTTTTCTTTTTATAAAAATCTACTAAGGGAGTGGGGGTGAGGGAAATGACAACAAAGATGAACGACTTTTTCAAATAAAAAGGTGATGCATCAATTAGTCCTTCAGTTAAAAATGGGTATGCGCCAAGAAAAAAATGTTTCAATTTACAGAAGCTCCATAAGTAACATCCCGGTAACCAAAGCAACAAATTTACACCAATCTATCTATCTATTGATCACTTGACAACAATGTCAATCGTACAGTCCTTCCAGCTCCCAAAAATCCATAAGGAAATCTACCATTTCCTGCCAGTTTTACATGAGCATTCTCAGTGTCATTCAAACATAAATATATGGAGCAATGACTTCTTTAAGCTCTATCATGCATACTTACAGCAAGCGGAGTAGGCACAGGCAATGGCTTGTTGCTGCCAAACAAACTATCATACGTAGCATTCCAACTGCAAGGAATTAATAACCGACTGAAGTGAAAATGGGGAATGATTGATCTCAAAAATTAACTGGCGATGACATTATATTAAGCAAGACCGATGGTAAAACACAAGATGGCACCAGAAAGATGATCACAACACAGAATTACTTAAGAGAACATATCGCAACATGCTCTATAATTTAGTGATACATAGTTGTTCTATGCCATCAAAAGGAATAAAGTCAGAGTAGGATATGGCCCATAGCAAAATGTGAAGCATTACTTACTCTCTGGATCAGTGACTGATCCTTGAATATTTCCGCAAAGGGCAACTTAAATGACGAGCTAGTTACACCATAAAAAAGGGACTTAGTTGTGCATCCTATAAACAAAAACTCTTATTTGCAGACAAGCCAGCAGATTTTAACACCAAACAACAACAACATACCCAGTATGTTCCCTAATATTAAAATCGGAAACTTCAGATAATCATTGCCACATAGTCCAAAAAGTAAAACATCTTTCAGTTACCAACCTAAGCATGTATGCCCATCACCTATCTGTCAGGCTTCTATACCAAAAAGTAGGACTGATACACAATAATATAATACCCCTCTTATTCAAACAAGCAAAGGCACGCTATTGCTAGGTCAGTAGGTCCATCTAAGCCATTCTCGTAAGACAGTGCAGGGATCTGAGACATCAGACTAATCCCTAAAAAGATGAAAACATCACCTTAGTTTAGGTTCACGAAGATGTTGTGGTTGGTCGTGAGGCTTCATGTGTCCCGTCCACTGCTGTCTCATTTGGTTCCAGCGGAGAAGTCCTGACAGAAATGCGTTGAAAAAATAAATGTTAAAATAGACATTTAAAAAGAAGAGGATGACAGGAAGGCTATCAGGTATGACAAAAGTCTAAAACAATGTATCTGAGTCTTTTACTTATTTTTTAACAATTTGTATTGAACTACCAAGTAGATTTTCCAACAAGCACCAAGATATGTCTAACAACAGAATAGACAAAAGAAAAAACATGGATGGAACGGAGAGCCAAATTTACCATGATTTACAAATTCAGCAGGGTTGTTTGGATTTGAGGTCACTTGACCATCAGGTGTCGGCATACATGTACTAATTGATGAGCTGCTTACTTCCGACTGACCTACACTTTTGTCCATGCCACACGTGCTGGCTGTCCACAAGTCCAATAGTTAAAGCTTTATGAATCACCTGATCTTGATGTTTCCTGATCCTTCAGTGGCTCGATATGTAACCAACTTACGGCGGGCTTATTATAGCATTCCAAACAACCACTGCTCTGTTACACATAATATTTGTTTCTAATTAAAATCAACTAAAACACGAAAAATAAAAGAATGGGGAAAACAATGTCTTTAACCAGACAAAAGAAAAAATATATTTTTAAGAGAAACAACTCGCCACCAAATCAAGATTGCCTTTATAGTTGTTCATCACATTTACATCACATAATTAGCTTAAAAGTATGACTCTCTCACATTTACATCACATAATTAGCTTAAAAGTATGACACTCTCACATTTACATCACCTGCTACACTGGGAAACCATGGAGTCAATTTTCCAGTATTCTTGTAATCGGAAAATATTTTCAGAAAAAGGCGCTAGACTAGGTGATTTTTAAAACATGATGAAGAGGCCAAGAATAGATATCAGTGTTCAGTTCACCGGAGTTGAGACTCCAAAAAATTAAGTTTACTCAAATTTGCTATGTGCCTCAAATCGCAAGGTCTATAATTCATTTCTGTGAAACAGAACATAAATACAAAACATCTACTTGGAATATACATCAGAATTAAGTCTCATCGAAAGCGGTACTATCTAAAGGGGAGCCTTGGAGTAACAGACGAAGTTGTCTCCGTGTCATCTATAAGTCACAGGTTCGAGCGAAATAATCACTGATGCTTACATCACACCCTTTGGGTGCGACCCTTTCCAGACCCAGCCTGAATGTTTTGTGCACCATGTTGCCTAAAAGAGGTACTAACAACACAGTAACTGTTCCAGTGACTATGAGTTTTACCATAAATTCTACAATCCTTTAAATAATAACTTTGGCAACAAATGCCTCTTAGTAATTCAGGGCTCTATTCGGGAAAAGTTGTAAGAAATCGGCACACATAGATAAACCCTAATTGAGTGTAAAAAGTAAAAACCTAAAACACGAAGTATACCTGATACATGCAATGAATTGGACGACAAAAACAGTGTTACCAAAATCAATCGCTCTCTTTAAAATTATGAAAGTGCCTTTTCTTCACACTCTTAACGGGTTTTTCACGCTTTACCTACTGCTAATTATTTTTTTTTCTGTTTTTATTTTGTTTAATTTTATTTTAACTTCCTTTTCACGTGAAGTGCCTTTCTTATTTTCTTTTTTCTTTAAATTTGAGTTTTTTAAAAGACAGCTTACAAGTAGCTCTTAATTCTGTACATCAGTTTGCAGTGAAATACCATATCAATATCTCTCCATACAGTTTCTCTGTTTTATTTACTTTACAGTTTTTATTTCATAACACGTTATCACCACGAGACTCTGCTATCTGAAGAAAGTATAAGGTAAGAATTTTACTTTCTAAAGCCATATTATTTCACTTCAAACTGATGTACAAAATAAATTGAATTAGCTTCCTATTTATAGAAGAAAGAAGCAGCTGCAAAGCTTTTCAGGAAGCTGCTGCAAGGCTTTTCAGAAGCTGCTGGCAAGCTGTCTGCTTGAGCTACTTGTAAGCTGTCTGCTTGAGTGCAGGCCTCTTCAAGTTGCTGCAAGGCTTTCTAAAAGCTGATGCGAGGCTTTTCATAGAGCTGCTTGTTAGCTGTTTGCTTGTGAGCTACTTGTAAGCTACTAGTAGATCAAGCTTCTTCAAGAAGCTATAAGAGTAATGAACATCTACAATACAACGTATTCATAACAAGTACTCCTAACAAATTGTTATTCCCTTCCTTTCGTGTAATTCTTTATTAGTAAATTAACCGAAATAACCATACACCCAACCAATTAAATAAAAATAGTAGCTACGTAATAACCTACCTGTATATCAGGTAGTAAATGTAAATAATAAGTACGACCAGCCAATAATGTAAAGACTTTTTATCCTATAGTTAAAAGAGCATGATTTGATGTTTGTAATGTTAATAAGTTATAAACATTTGATGTAGGTAAATATTTATTGAAAGTTCATTTGCTCCACCGGCTTTTATTAAAGTTTAATTTAAATTTAAACAGATAAAAGTGAATACATTTTGGGTTATCAGATAATGAAATATATTAAATTCTAATGTTAAGATTCTAGTGGACATATTGTTTGCAACCGAAACGGAAATTATTATTATTTTTCTTCCAAAAGCAAGCAAAAGGTAGTTGAACAAAGACCAAAATATGTCAATACAACTACTAACCATTAACTAAAGAATCCAGAAAATCTAATACTCCTAATTTCATGTACAAGAAAACCATTAATTGAAGATTTCAGAGAGAAATTCACACACCATTTACAAGTTACAGCAAGGCTAAAACTCTCTTCCCCCTAATTTCTGTGTTTTGCATTGCAAGAACACGAACCTAAAACGAAAATACAAATGATCAATAGGAAAATTCCATGCGGTGCACTCGATCCTTGAGAATCCCAGTATACAAAGCCACTCTATTACCTGGCATACCCACAATCTCATTCCCACAGGAACTAATACGACTACTCTCTGTATATTTCCTGTAGTGTTCTCTTCTGTATTCCTCGCTATTGCCACTTGAACCTTTCACATCAGCTGCAAAATGAACTCTCTTGTTTTTCTTCTTTGTTCTGTCCTTGGTTTTTCCAGCTGCAACATGAGAACATTAATAAGATTAAACGAAAGCTTATACCATCTTAATTAATTTTTCAAGAAAAGTGATGAGTACTACCTGAAGATAAACAAGACTTGAGAATCTGCTTTTGTTTACTGGAAAGATGGGTGGTTGGGTACTTTACACGGTACAGCTGATCAAGTAGAATCACGGTGCCTGCAGATACAGCCATGGCTGTTGCTAAGACTAAGCCTTGTGAACCCAACATACTTGACATGTTGGTGTTAATTTGGTGGAGTTGAATATAGAAATTTAAAAGAAATAGGATTTTTGACTGGTCTAATCAGTTAACAAGAAATGTTTGACTTGAACTAAAAGAAAGGATTCTCAAGATTATATAACAAATTTAAGAGTAAGAACAAATTAGTGGGTGGTTAGGGAGTAGTTGAAGTAGGAACTCAAATGTGCTTCTATATGATGCACACAAGAATTGGAGTTGGTGCGGATTTTTCTATGTAACAACTTTAGGTATAAAATAATATATTTCGTGAGAATATGTATTTCTTTTACTTTTCTTTCTCTTTTTCTACACCTTTGTAAAGAAGGAATAGTAGATAGAAAGTAAAGATGAAATGAGGGAGTATTTTTTCTCCAAGTGTTTGGTTTTAAAATACAGCTTTTGCTTTCAGTAATGCACCGCACGGCAGGGGAAACAGAGACGAAAGGCTGAGAAGGAATGATGGTCAAAGTTGTTTTAATGGAATTGGTTTATTGTAATAGTCCCCACGAAAGTAATAAGAATGTGCAAGTGTTGAATGAATAGAGAATCAAGCCAGAAAAGAAACCTGTACTTGTCATGAGAACTACTAACCACTTGTGTCACGGAAAAAGATTTTACTATTGAATTTCACCAGCAAATTCTAGATTTTATTTAGCTGAAGTATTAGCAGATAATATAATAAAACTCATTAATCTATGATGTGAAAGAAAACAAGTGTGATTTAACATAAAAGCAAATCCATCAACACCTATGCTGCTAAAGGCATCTTATGAATTATGATCGACACTATGGTCAGTGGTGTTAAATAATAAAAATTCATTTCATCCTACTAGAATGTAAAAGATATTCAAAGAAAGGAAAAAAGAAATTTGGAAAATTTTGGTTCATTTGAAGGTTATATCGGACAAAATTGATACTTAAACTTGTGTGCACCTATCGTTGCATGTGATTTGATATTTTGGGGAAAAAAACGAACTTCAAAATTTTATTTCTCATTTGTGTGGATAATATTTGGAGCTTTCAAATCAAATCTTCCTAGTCATCCTTCTAAGCCACTAATTGCCATCCCTTCAAGGTTCAATTGTACTTATGCAATTTGAAAGTAACGGTGCACACAATGGTAGGCCCGTCCGTGATAAGAGAAGGAGAACACGAAAACAATACTAACACAGTAACACTAGTTCAGAGACATTGCTATTCCACTAGACACGTATAATTGAAGTTAAATGCCACGAATTGTAGGATTAAACAAACACTGGCCTTAACTGATGATAAAAACTAACGTCCAATAGACACGTATCAGTCTAAATGCTTCCTAGCAATAATGAAAATGAGACGCATCCAATAATTAGCCAAGTGGGCAAATTTTAAACAATTGTTTGAAAGATGCCACTTGGCTGAAATGCTTGCAATCTCATATATCTTCATCTCATAGATGTCCATGGTCACATTACAACCTTAAATATACAAGACACTTGTGCAGAGAAACCCCAAAAGTCACGGGATTTAATTAGTGCCTTTGCTTGACCATACTTTTTTATTTCGCCCAGTAGTTTAGGTTGATGATTGATCAAACGCAATCCATATAGTCAACATTTTCATGAAAAATTCCACAAAATAAGAAAAATTTATGCAATGTAGTACATACTGTATCAATTAACGAGACAATTGTCTCAACAAGAAATATCAATGTGGTGAATTTCCAAAGGATGCAAATTCAATACTAGGATAGAATCTGAAAAGGCTTCTGAAACAACAAGGAAGATCATCTAATCTCACATGGACATCCCCCAATAGGAAATTTTAAGGACTAAACTGCGGATTTCCAAGGGATATATGACTTTTATTTCTTAATGTGACAAGCAAATATGTTTTTCCACTTATGTAGTGAGGATTGGTGGTAGATAATCAGATTTAGTACCAATAACTTTGGCCTTGGTGTCAGGGAAGAACTCATTGCCAGCTCCAGGCAGCTCCGTGACATCCCCATTGTTGGTAAGTCCAACGGGGTATCGAAGCAAGTGACCAGGCAGATCACTTTCTAGACTCTCACTTACATACAGGTCCCAGTATTTATCAGCAATTTGATTCACCTTCCTCACACATTCCTCACTTTCTGGATGTTGGAAGGTGTCGTCAAGCATACCCATGTGCTCGTACCACAATGCCATTCTGAAACCATGAACTTGCCCTCTTGCTGGTTGCCTTGTCGTTAAATGATGAGGCTGGTATGCTCCAATTGCTATCTCGGAATCTCTTGCACCATCCATTGACCTCTGGTTTATGTTGGCTGATCCGACTATGATGTACTCATCATCAACTGTTGAGAAATAAATTTTAGTGCCACGCTATGCTACAATAACTTAGTAAGTCTAGATGTTGGTGTTTGATCTTACAACCAACTTAAAAACTTGAATGGTAATCATGCTAACCTTCAAGTATTTCAAGAAACCTGTAACAATCTGAAAGTTTTCCTTGCTATATTTAGGACATCTAATTTCATATTCCAGAGAGTACAATGTAAGATAAAATGGGAAAATGCAAGCAATAACTCACCAATCATCATCTTGGAGTGGACATAGATCATGAAGCGACGAGCCTCCTGAGCTCGTTCATAATCAGTATCAGATTCTGGTTTTTCTGAAGGTTCATATTCTCCACTCTTCTTCACCTCCCTATTGCCAATGCAGAAAAATGTCAAGTAATTCCTGGGGTGATCGTCAATACCTTTATCTCTGATAGCCTGAAAAATATGTTTATACATCATCTCCATTGTCCTCTTTTGCCAATCTAATATTGCTTGTACTGATGCACTCTCAGGAATTCCTTCTGGCCACATTGGAACCAGAACATATACAGTAAACCTTTCCCCAGCTTCAATCTTACTCACAATCTTCAATGTAAGTTCTTTTGGAATGAGATGCAAAGCACCTATCTCCTCCACCTTCACATCATCACATTGCCAATCGTAACAGCTTCCAAGAAAATACTGATTTTCAATGTAAATGAAGTTCTTTGCCCGACGAATAGCAGTGATATAAGCATCTTGGATACTTCTATCGACTATGTTATTCTTCCCACTCACTAGGCCAGACTTTGCTGCATCTTCGGGTGTGTCAGGAAAGCCAAAGGCTGCCCCACCATCGATGGATCTGAATAACTGAACATTCCATGTTTCAGGATCATCGGGGTACATAACTGGAGATGGTGGAATGATAATGTTGTCAAGCTCTCTCAAGTTGACAAGAATATCTTTTCCACCCTGCTTTCTCCACCTCTGCTCAAAATTAAACAGAACATCCCAAGCAATTGGTCCTTCAACCCGAGAGTGAATGTCATGCCAGGGCTCCCTAGGCCCACCTTTGCTAATCGAAGCTTCAGCAAAATTAGGCTGGTGGAAATCATCATGGTGTGCCGTGTCCAATGTTCTAAAAAGTGAATGGAAAGGTGTATCATATCTCCCATCACAAAGATCAAGGCCACCAACAAAGCTCACAATCCTTCTCATATCTGACTCTCCACTGGGCATCTTTTTGTCTACTATTACTAATTTCTGGTGATGAGTAAACATGGCAGAGATTTGTATATCCTTAACTATGCTTCCACCATCATCAGGATCCCGCGGACAAAGGACACAGTGCACATCAGTATCCTTAAAGTACTCTTCAGTTTCTTCGTCATGAGTTGCCATGAGACCATCTTTTTTCAGCACACGTACAGATGTTCTGTCATCCCATACAAGCATAAGGACTTTAACACCTTCACTGGCCTTCTTCTTGAGCAGCTCGCCAAGTGTGGTGTCTCCTCCAGGCTTTTCCCTCCTGGAATCTCTCAACAAGGTTATTTCAGTATATACAGACCAGCCAGTAATGTAAATCAAGTGCTTTGCATTACTAATCGCGTCAAAGACATCTTCCCAACATCTATGTGGTTCATAATATTTTCCCCCTGAGAGAGGGATTTTAGGAATAAATTTGTCAGGGACATGTGCATCTTGATACAACGAAACACGACATCCTGATCTCTGTGGGAAGAAAGTGTAAGGGACACCAGGATACTTAGGACTACCAATTCCACGTCCCCAGTTGCGATCACGACTAATGTCAAAAAACTGTAAAGTTACATGGATCTTAGAACCTTCTTTTATGGGATTCTTGTCTTCATCCAATATCTCAATCCACTGATCAACCTCATCCCCTTCCAAGAGTTCATTAACTGGTAAATAAGCTCTTCCAATTAAGGTTGCACCAATGGAATTATGATCTTTGACAGTAAATATAACATTTGAAGCCATATGGGCACAGTAGATATGAAAAGACTCATTCCACCTAGGATTACTTGGTTCATTTTCAATGACTCTAGTTCTTCCTACCCTTGCCTTTTCCAAATCAACAGTTGCATAAACTTGGCCTGCTCCTTTGCCTATACCTACCTTCTCCTCGACAGTCTCTTTAATCTGCAATCATGAGATTTTAGCCAATCAGATATTACTTCATAAGAGAGAGAATCATTGTTTGAACAAGTCTATTTGCTTGTTTGGACCGTTAGCTATTGTATTGTGTCGTAATGCAATGTTTGTTTTTATTATTACATTAATTTTTTATTGAATTATATCGTTAATCTGCCGCAGCTAACGATGAAAAATATCATTTTATGTAACGATCGATTTGATGTGATCACTTTGTTGACTTATTTTTTTTTCTCTATTTTTCTCCTTAATAATCTCTACTTTGTTCCATACATTTTCTATAGCAGCTCCACCTTGTGTCCTGCTTTTTCTTAGCAATTTATGTAAGTTCATTCTTAAGTTTTATCGAAATGGTCAGTTTTATCGAAACAGACCATTTCAATGTCCCTATTTAACTTTTGTCCATTTATATGGTTTGCAGGTAAAAGAAGCAACAATTTGAGTGATTTTCAGAAATAGGCCATTCCAGTGTCATTATTTAACTTCTAAGTTGTAACCCCTCAAAATTTTGTATATAGTTCGCTTATAAAAGAAGGGAACTACAATCAGGGTGATTTACAGAGTAACAGAGATAGGTCATTTAAGTGCCACTATGTAACTTCTCTATATCAGGAAATGTACTCACTCATGTTTCATAAAACTACACTAGCAGTAGTTGGTGATGCAGTTGTTTTTTGCAGAGTTATATGTTGAAAGCTTGATAGAGAATGGGAGGAACAACAATATTAATAGGCATATATCGATCATGGGGTTACGAGGCACATACAAAACTACTACTACTCCATCAGTCTCGTTTTATTTGTCCTCCTTACTATAAATAATCGTCTCAAATTATTTGTCCATTTAGCAGTTCAAGATAAAATTAGTTTTCTTTTTCTCACTTTGCCCATAATATTAATTGATCTTGAAAGTAGAAACAAGAATTACTCCATATTTATTGAAGAGAGATTAATACGGCGGGTAAAATAGTCAAAACTACTCCTTCATTAATATATTTTTAAGAGACGTGTAAAAATAAAAGGGACAAATAAATCGAGACGAATGGAGTTCAATTCATCACCCTATTTAACCTCACTATGTCCCCAAACCCCAAAAATCAAATGAATTGTAAGTATTATTTAAACACCGAATTATTAGCATAATCAAACAGAGTACTTTACTCATGTACTAGCATATCGAAAGGGAAATGACATAGACGTAATGGCTGTGATCCAATTAATTCAAATTCAAATGGAGCTCAAATGTATACCTTGCTGAAGATATTACCACGTTCTCTCTCGCGCAGCCTATCAACCTCGTGGATTGTGACATGCAGAGTTCCATGTAGCAAAATAGGAGCCATCTTTTCACCTACTAGTCAAAAGATTAAAACACACATTAGTTTACACATCCTCAATGTAATATATTGACACCAAGTAAAAAATACAAAAGGGGTATTATAAACACATAGTAATTGTAGTTGAAACTCACGTCACAAGGGAAAATGTAACTTATCAGTGCCTGCAAAAAATATTAGTGCACTCTAGAAGATCAATAAAAGAGCAGTATGCTACTATTATTATTAGTAAAAAGAGACCTTTATTTCACTCCAACAAAGTGTTGCTGAAAAATAGTATTAAGAAAATATGATCCGATGTTTGCTGTAAAAGAAGTGAAAAAGGTAAAAGGAGGTGGCGATCCGATAAAGCAGTGTTGTTAAAGAAATTGCCCGTACGCATAGAGGAATGCAAAAAGGTTGACTGGGTAAACACAACCGTAATGTCATTTTTTTAGCTTTGAGGACCGGAACTTTTATGACATTTGCAAAAATATTTATTACTACTAATTAATATGATATATAAACGAATTGAATAAGAGTCTGTTCATTGAGTGATGTGTGTAATTGCATTGTGGTGACTCACGGTCGTAATTCAAGTTTTTGGGTGAAGTGCATGATTAGTCATTCCTTAGCGAAAGAATTTAGGTTTAGCCCGTAGTTATTTGTTCTGAAATTTAGAACTAAAATTTTTAATTTCGAGATATGATGTGCTGAAATTTTGAACTGAAAAATTGAATTTCAGGACACAATGATTAAAAATGTAAAGTGCAACCCTTAGAATGACTAATTTGTGCCATTGAAACGAGCGAATAGCACTAGATTGGCCTGCAATATTTATGAACGTTTGGTCTCATATATATAAATGACCCTTGACAACTGATAAAGAAATTTGACACTTTGATATTATGATAAGAAATGAGTTATTTTAACCCAGCTGTTAGCTTAAGAGGTGACTTTGGCTTATAGTCTTTTTTTTTTTTTTTTAATAAGGTATCACAGTCAAGTCCATCTACTTTATTGTTTACCAATGTGGACCTTAATTTATGTTGTCTACATTTCAGTTACCAAGCCTCGGCGTGCAAGGAGTGTTGATGTGCCACATCGGTGGGTGTTGGGTTTATTAGTATATATGACTTTCGCAATCCTCCATATTAGAGCTAATTTTTGGGGTTAAGTTTTATGTCCAATGTTTACTTTTTTATCAACAACTGATGCTTGTAAGTTGTAACCAGCATTGATACGATACAGATATTTGCATATCGGCAGCAGTATATCAATTAACGCTATGTAATTATGCAAAACTAATACCATACCGATAAGCTATCGGTTTATCGGTTCTTAATGGTTCGGTAGTCAGTAATACTTGTACTACCGACGTAATGGATAAATTCTCGGTGGTTGGTTGTCAATAGCTAACAGACACGTTTTAGTAGAACCAGGACTCGGGTAATGTAGACTTCGTCAATCAAAAGAAAGCTATTGTTCTCTTACATATTTATTCACAAAAGTCTATTTTAGTTTATAATTATTGTATGCTATCAACCATCACAAGCAGTTTAAGAACATCTTTTACTTCTTTCACTTTAAAAGTCATGAGACGAGGCTCAAAGCAATGTGGAATTCTTTGTATACAAGTGCAATAGTAACTTACTAACCTTAAAGTATGGAGAACAATAAAGACCCATGTCGAAATAATAAACCAAAAAAAAAAAAAAAAAAAAAAGACTAAAGAGTCAGATGATCCGAAAGTGGAAGCCTGGAAGCAGAATTAAACGTATAGAATGGGTCATGCCTCATAAAGAATAATGAGTACTAATGACCACCAATAGCAATAAGAGTTGAAGTTTAACCTATAAACTAAAGTTGTACTAAATTAAAATTTAATACAGTTATTATACTAATAATAAATAAAATAAAATTTATAAATAAAATTTATAAAAAATATCTTATTGATTATCGGTACGTTAATGGTAAAGATATACAGATACAGTTATCGTACCGTTATCTCACCGATATTAGAAATCAATACTATTGCCGAACCGATATACTATTATTCCAATACTGTTATGCTTATCGGTAGCAGTTCGGCTATTGGTACCGGTTCGATTTTGCATAACCCTATTTGCAACTCTTTCACACTGAAAAATCTCATGGAGAAAGAATTGCTTAAGATATGATACTTGGTGATTGACCCAACACTAAGTTCAAGAAAGAAATAAAAACTTTTGAAATATATGACTTAAAATGAGGTATAAATATGTTTGTGGATGTAAATTATTAGTTTGAAATTAATTAATTTTTATATTTAGAAATATGTCATTATTGTTTAAACGAATTAATAAAAAAATTGACTTTTTTTTTTTTAAACAAGAGAATTCTGCATTTAATATTTAGTCCAACTTAAGTATATACAACAAGATGAGAAAGGGATATACCTGTCAATTGGGCCAGGACCGGCCCGTTAAGAGTCGGCTCACTGGTCCCGGTACCGGTCTGGTCCGGTCCGGGCCATTACCGGTCTGGTCCGAACCGGTCTTTTTTTCAAAAAATTGAAGCCCGGCTCGGCCCTTAACCCATTAAGCCGGTCCGGACCAGTCCGGTCCGTTTTTTTTTTTTTTTTTTTTTTTTTTCATATTTTAGCTAAACCTATCACTTTGTACTTGCAATTGGAAGGACATATAATCCTATATAAAAAGAGAAGGAAGGTGAAAAGAATCAAACATTTTGAGAATCATATACTTTGATTCATTGATGGAAACCAAGTTTAATTACTATGTTAATTTGATGCGCTACTCATGAAGTAAAAAATCTTTGTTATTATTTTAAGTAAGTACTATCTCATCATTACTATAGTACGCTTAGTCAAATAGATACAACTTTAATACTACAACTCAAGGGTGAGAAATTGAGACTATCAAATTCTCTTACAACGTAACCAAGAAGATAAGTTGTATAAAATACTTAATTAATATATATTCTTGATTAGCAATGAAAAAATAGTAAATGAATATGTTCATTCGTTGTACTTAATGAAGCTAAAAATATCTTTGTACTATTGCATATTGAGGGATTCTAAAAGGGACTAAATACTACATTATATTTTGTATGATTCTTGGCAAAAACATGCCTCAATTTCCCTCGATATATAGTATTATTTTTCTATGAAAAAACCGGTCCGGTCCGGTCCACCGTGGGCCAAAGACCGGTCTTTTACCGGTCCGGGCTAATCGGTCTTTTTTCTTAAGCCCGGCTCGGCCCGCAACCCGCTTCCTCCTTGACCCGGACCGCTTATAATGAACCGGTCCGGTCCGGTCCGGTACCGGGCTAGCCCGGCCCGATTGACAGGTATAGAAAGGGATGATTTCCTCGCTTAACATAATAAACCTCTTTCTTGGGTGAATTCATTCTTTTTAACAAATTTTACATTCCTAATAATGGATCATGTGCTTCAATCAATCATTAGACTTTGCTGCTAATCTTTATGATTCATGAATATCTTCAAAAAATATTTTCATACTTTACTAAACTGGACAACTATCATATTTATTTAAGTTATATTATCCTATATATTTCCTCTGGTTCAAGCGTACTAATTTGCGATGTAATTAATTAAATATTCCACATGATCAGTAAAAAGATGGGAGCATGGTCATTTTGTCCTCACCGCTTAAGCTAATTTATGAGATTGGTAATGGGATAGGAACATGGTCTCATTATTGGTTTTTAGTGATCCTCATTTTTTAAGCCTAACATTTAAGGTTGAGTTAGGTCTAAGGTTAATTTTCTTTAACATAATTGGCATGCTATAGAAGAAAAAACGTATGCACAACAAACAAATCGTTCGTGTTAAAATATGTAACTTTTTCATCCAAAAATTCAAAGTTTTTAGAGAATTAAGATTTTATTTATTTAATTGCCGCATCAACAAGCGGAAAGGACACTAGCTCACGACTTTACTCAATGGGCCATCTTCTGTAAATATTCCATTATTCCTAACTTTCGATGTAAAATAAATTTCATTTTTAAGAAGTAGTTTCAGTAATCCACACAAAGTAAACAAACTACAGAACTATTATAAATTAATTATGAATTTTATTTTAATATCAGACACATCCTTGGTTTTTTTCAAATATAATATTAACATAAATTGAAGAATTATCTAGAGGAGAATTCAGATTTTGAGTTTAATAATTCAATTTTTAAAGTTCTTACCACTTAACTCATTATATTTATAAATTTATGAGTTCTAGTCTATTTTTGAATTTGTAGTTAGACTTTGAATTCTCCTTAGTCCATATTTCAAAAGAAGTTCAACATTTTACGTACGAAGGAGTAACATCATTAATTTCATACAATAATTGTCTGTTGTTATAGAGATGAAGGAAAACGTGAAATATCATTGCATCGTCAACTACTGAATGAGGTAAGTGCTACAGATTTCTTTTGACATATTCAGGCAGTCCAGTTTGATTTATCTTTTTAATCTGTTATTGGCAAATGAAATCTACAAATCCATCTATACCAATTCCCTTAAGGGCCTTTTTCGGTAAATATTAATTCCCGTACTTGACTCATTTATAACTCAATAGTACTACTCCTATGAAACCTACTATTTACTCATTCATTTTGTTACAAATATTCAATAACCCCACGCAGCGTGTTTAAAGTCTCAGCATTTATTGGAGATTTCTTTTCGAGGATATGCATGTTTTATCCAGATTTATTATTTATCCAAAAAATAAATAAAAAATAGTCTACAGATCATATATCTCTCTAATGGAATATAAAGTTCAAGGATTTGTTTAACAAATCGAGGTTGTAATGTAACGATTTCTTTTTTATGTCTTTTAGTATCGATCGAGTTGTGACATGAATGTTAGAATGTACTATTACTACATTATAGTAAGAATTAAATTCTTCAAAGTACAATTTAAATTTCATAAACTAGAATCCAGTCTAAGAAAATTCTGTTCAAATTAGGGAGCTGATATTCTGAGAAGCGTAAAACTTATCCATACTGGTTGTTTACACCCAACCATAACTACATGCTATTTATTTATAAATACATTATTATCACTCAACTATAGTTAATTAATACACATTCTATATTCATTAAATTATTTTACTATGATTAGTTACTATGATTGAGTGTTAACATACACCTAGTATGAATAAGTTTTTACCTCTAAAGTGAGAATCTAAATAGGATTTTCTATGAGTCTCAACTACAAACATTGTTACCTAATTACTTTTCTTTCTTTTGTAATTATAGCTTTCATTAATGTTACTATATTGTTTATATTGATTCGACTAGGACGGCTATTGTATAAAATGGCATTCGCTCAACTTTTTATTCATAATTAAAAGCTAATTTGGCTAAAAGCAGTACTTTGAGAAAGAACTGCAGTAGACTTTAAAGTGATGTAACAATAGCCCAATAATTACTGTGAAAATAACATTTATGCATTTATAGAGTGGACATGTAAAACAGGACCACGCGGAGGTCCATTTCTGATTGAGGTTACGAAACTGAACTAAACATGGAATTTTCAGCAGTGTTAAAGGGTTTCTCTTTCCCTGTTATAGAGCCAGTCCAAATAATTTCCTGATGGACTTAACTTATAATAATGAAGCCTCCACTCCGTTAAACCTTCTATTTAATAGTATATTAATCGCAAAAATAAAATAATAAGTACTACTAATTAATTATAACCATCTAAATTACACGATAATTACAGAATCAAGTCATACAAAGAATATTTTTTAAGTAAGACTCCATAGAAACATAATTTGTAAGAAAATATGTGGTGCATTAATTACCTGCTATAACGTGTAAATATTTTTTAATAGTGTAACAATTATTTGCACTAATGGTGTAAGTAGACTATATAAAATTTAGATTCTTACTAAAATATTCGCTTTGTCTCACTTTCTTTATCGTATTTTCTTTATTAATTCGTTCCAAAAAAATCATCATATCGAAAAAAAAATTAACTCCCATATTTTTATTTTACTCATCTATAATCATAGGTATTATAACTTATTTTAAACCACAAATTTTACGGTCCGTCTTTCTTTCTTTCTTTATAGTCTTTTCTTTCCTTATTGGAACTGCTAGGTGAAATTATTTGCTCGACCAGCTGGGCGGCATAGCAACTTGGAGTTATCTTTTAACATTTCGCTTTCATTTTGACCATAAAAAAGTACACTAATCTACTCTGCACATGCAGCCATTCCAAAAGGGTACCTTCATAGATGGTACTATAAGAGAACTCAAGAAGAGATATTACTACTATTGAGTGACTATCTATGGTGGTGGGCTAGTGATCAGGTCCACGGGCCTGTCAAGTCCTGCATTATTATTTACTAATCTCAGCAACAACTCATCCCCTTTCTCTTTGAATGCTCCTAATAATAATCAAGCACAACCTTCGTACAAAGCTTAACTAAATACATGTCTTATGTCACTATGCCAGATTGCCAGTACTGTCCTTATTTCTGATCTTTATATGTGTCCATGTTTCTAAACTACTTCCACATCTTCAGCTGTAACATTTTGGCGTTTCTGTCGGTCTCTCTCTCTTCTCTCTATCACTATCTCTCTGACAGTTGTTTCACTAGAACACAAGCATGGTACAGGCAAAGAAGTTCAGAGGTGTCAGGCAACGCCATTGGGGATCTTGGGTTGCTGAGATTCGTCATCCTTTACTGTATATATTATACTACTTACCATATTGCACACCCCACTCTTATTCTTTCTTTCTTTATATAAACATTTCCTGGATAAATAATTGATATGCACATAAATTTCACTATGCAAATGCATGTACCAAGTGATTAGTTATTATTCCATCGCGCAATTATTAATGCTCAATAATAATTGATTTTATTTGATTTGGTTGATTTATTATTGTAGGAAGAGGAGAGTGTGGCTTGGAACTTTTGAAACTGCAGAGGAGGCTGCCCGAGCATATGATGAAGCAGCTGTTCTAATGAGCGGACGTAATGCCAAAACAAACTTCCCTGTGAACGACAATAGTAGTACTAGTGCTAATAATACTAATTCGTCTTTCTCCGGATCATTGTCTGCTATTCTTAACGCCAAGCTTCGCAAGTGTTGTAAAGCACCTTCTCCATCTCTCACTTGCCTAAAGCTCGACACTGAGAGTTCTAACATTGGGGTCTGGCAGAAACGAGCTGGCGCTCGTCCTGATTCTAGCAGCTGGGTCATGACTGTCCAACTAGGGAATACAAAGATAAATGACTGTGAGAAAACTCTAGAGGAGGAGCAAGACGATGGAAAGATAACTGCTTCAAATACTACTCCGGAGACTTCACATGAGAAATTAAAAGGCAAAGATCAAGGTGGCATAGAAGAAGAAGAGCGGGTGGCATTGCAAATGATTGAGGAACTCCTCAACAGGAACTAATCACAGTCTACCTGTGAGACAATTGGGCTTTAATTTGCATTTAGGTAAATGTTTGCTCTATAATTTCACGAAGGTGATAATTTTTCCAACGTATAAAAATTAAGTATGGAGTGTCTAAGGTATTTTTCGCAAGTCATTGTCTGTTTGTCCAAGATTGTGAAACCATGGTATTATATTTGATAAGGAAGTTATAAATGTTACCTGGAATTGAACAAGTACTGATATGGACTTCCATAGAAGTAGGGATGAGCTTATAAGTATACACATGGATATCGACTTTTTTCTATTTCAGTGTAGAATTATGGCGCTATGCAACGAGATTTCTTTAAGATATGCATTTGCATCACTGCGGGGCTCAGAAAATAAATGAAAATGTGTTCCAGTATTTACGTATAGACTCTCTTTACAACCAAGGGTACGACTCTAATACGACTGTTCTGACACGAAACATATATATTTTTTTAAAATAATCTTTTAGACGAATATTCAAGTTATGCAAAATTAAGTCCAATTGCCCTTAATTCCGGGCAAAGTGCACGCATAGCCACTTTTGCCAGTGGTGGTTTGAGGCCACTTTTTTTATTGGTTTTGTATGGGAGACCACTTTTTTAAATTTCAATCCTTGTGGGCTAAAAATCCTTGTGGGCTGAACTTGTGTCAAGTTCAGCCCAAAGGATTGAAGTTGATTTTCAGTCCACCACAAGGGTTGAAGTTCAACTTCAGCCAATAAGAGTTGAACGCATCTATGCCTAAAAGTTCAGTCCTTACGGATTGGTTGAACTTCATAACTTAGGCATGAAGTTAAACCCACAAAGATTGAAGTTCCAAAAAGCGACCTCTCATGTAAAACTCATAAAAAAGTGACTTCAAACCAAATACTAATGGCAAAAGTGACCTATGGGCGAAATTTTTACCTTAATTCTTGTTGCTTATTATTCGTGGAAAAGTCTAAGCTCTTTCGACAATTTGGTAGGGTGTATTGGGCAAAATAAGCATGGTATTAGGAATAGTACCCACTTTATTCATTGTTTGGTACAATTTTGAATCATGTATTAACTAATACCATTTGGATATTATTTTATCCGACATCTTATGTGAGATAAACTAATCCATGTAATAGTTATACCTGGATAAAGGAGCAAAATGACAAAACTATCCTTCTCTTTTCCTTAGAAGCCAATTAAAGTCAAGCATCAAAGGGCATAATTGTAAACTCATTTCTTTTTAACGTCAAATCAAATTAATATTGTAAATGATAACTTACATCTCCAACTTTGTGCAATGTACCAAACACCAAACAAAAAATAATTCTTGTATTATTAATCCATTTATTACTAATCCCTGCATTATTAATCCGTGTATTATTAATCTATGTATAACTTGTTTCTCTACCAAACTATCCTATTTGGTAGCCCACATATAGGTACCTAATACCCTCATTCAAAATCCTTATAAGTAATACCATGTTTGGTTACCCATAAGTGATACATAATATCCTCATTGAAATCCTCATAAATAAAGTACCATGTTTGGTTGCAATTAGTTCCATTTTAATCCCACCATAAGTCTAGTACATTGTTTGATTGCAATTTTTCTATCTTCGCATAACTAATACATGCATAAGTTATGCGGGAATCTATGTATTATTTTATGTAGGGTAGAAGGTGAAATTAGTATTGTGGGTATTAGCAATATAGGTATTAGAAAAAAATGACAAAACTAACCCTCATAATAATAATTTTTTTTAAAAAAAAAAAATTCGTTTAAAGAGCAAAATCTTTTAAATTGTATGTTATACATTAGTTTGTGTGATGTATCAATTATTAAACAAGAAATAATTCATTCATTACAATTCATGCATTACATATTCCTATATTATAATCCGCGCATAGCTAATACATGCATTACTAATACCTGCATTACTAATACACACATTGCTAGTACCCGTATTACTAATACACACATTGCTAATACCCGTATTATTAATATAGACATTGGTAATACCCGCATTACTAATACCTGCCTTGCTAGTACCTTCATAACTTGACTTCCTACAAAACTACCCCTTCCTAGTATAATAGTACTATTACTCATTGTGAGGTACTCCCATGTCTCAATGCTCAACTCGACCGTGGATGAATAAAGGTAAAACAAATTGATTCAGACTAGATAATATGTTCCTTCGCACGCAAAAACAAAAAAAAAAAAAAAAAAAAAAAAAAAGAGAGAGAGAGAGAAAGGAGGGGGTGAGGAAAAAAGGAAATAAACGAGACGATATTCTCCTCTATAAAGAACAAAAGAATCATATATATAAGATTTGACTCTCCAAATTCAAATTATGACAAACAAAATGGAATGTAGAATATATAATATGATGGTGGAGAGAAGCAACCATACGTACATAGCTTTGGGTGAAATAATCATGGAAAAAATAATTTTCACCTGCAAGTAAATTATTATATAGTTCAAGTTGATGAATTTATGCACTCCTCTTCAATTTTTTGTAGTACTCTGTCCTGATTAGGCTGTTTATAAATAATAATAAGTACTCTTTTTTGAAAATAATTCAATTTGAACTTCATGTCTTATGATCCTCACATGCATATTTTCATAGCCACATATATAAATGTTCGGTAGGTTTAAGACTACATGTTTGCAGAACTACCCAATCAAACATCGCTTATATAAATCAAAGAGGGAGTACTATTATTAATATTGTCAAGCTGAATTCATCATATATAGAGGGCAGAAAGAACAACAAATCTATGCTTGCACTCTTGGAGTGAAGTACATTATACTACACTCATTCGTAAGTGGCTCGTGTTTGGACAAATAAATTGTTTCATACCATCTCCATTCAAGTCTTCTTTGCATAAGTGATTTTAGTATTTCGTAAAAGAGCTCTGAAACAATATATACTGGTAGTAAAAACAAGATAATTAAAAATGCAAAAATGAAGTAATACCATGAATTGCCACATATATAACTGATAAAAAACAAGTGAAGGTATAAACATTAAACAGGATGACGTATCCTAATCATTAAGCAATTAATTATATAGTTGAGAAATGATTGTCAATCAGTTCATATAAGTTGCGTTTATGACGTCGAATCGTGTATCAATGTATGAGATATCAATTTGAGTCGTTGGGAACACAACTTATCTACCAAATTTGGAACTAAACGATGCTGTGCCACTGATTGGCACCAAGTATAGATGATGATATGGTCACATTATTAGTAGTTACTTAGTTGTGAGCAAACCCTAAAACAGTTCTTGGATAAATTAAATATATATATGCATGTGTTATGTCAATGCTAGTTTATAGCTTTTTGAGTTGGTTGTTTCTGATGTGAAACTGCATGGATTATTTGTATGGGCCTAAATCGTTTTTAGGTACACAAATCGAATTTGGATTCGAATATAAGCAAATTTCTGTATCAAAGCGGTAAATAATGTGCGAAACAGATGAAAAATACGTAAAATAACTTGGTTTCAATATATGAATGTTCAGTACAAATTTGGGCAGAGTTTCGGTATTAATTTCCGGATCCCTATTACATGAAATGATCTACTATTTATAGGCGTAAGCCTCTGCCCATGATCTCCACTATCTATCGCCATGTTGTCCCACGACCTTGAGGTGTAGTGGCTGTGCTAGTGGGGTGAAGTAGTGGGCTGCAAAGCCGGACGAACCGAGAGGGGTCCACCGAGGTGAGAGTTTACGACCTCGGTGACTTGGCCCTGTTGCTTGACCGAGGTGATGGTTACCGAAGCTCAGCTCACGGCTCGCCTTCGGTAACGCACCTTCGGTTCCAAGGCTTCGGCGACTCGCTCAGCCGCCTCGGCGATTGCTTAGTCGCGACGTGTTCGGTCGTTGAGACTTGCGTGACCGGGGCAAATCGCCGTGGGTCGATTTTTACCCAATACAGATAGTCCCCCCACTCCTCGGTTGTCTACCGAGGAGCGAGGAGTGGAATGAAGTTTGGCGGGAGAGAGACGTGGCCAGATCTTACCCAAGCGTTTTGAAAAGTTGTCAACGGTCCGTGTCCCATCAAGTCACTTCTCGTGGACACGTGGCATTCGCCCGTTGGACCTTTGAACTTCCACGCCGAAGTCCTCGCTTCTCCCAACGTTATAATGATGACAGTGATGTCATCGTCTCTTAATCTTCCATACCTATAAAATGGGCGTTTCGTTGAACATTTTCTTCACTCTTTCTTGAGCGATCAACAGTGCGAACACAGAAAACTCCATAGCTCTTCCAAAATTTTTCCAAATTTCCGATCAACAGTGAAAAATTTAGCTTTTATTTCCACCACCATGTCTACAACCATTTCTAGACAAGATTCTAGCGATTCTGGCGAAAGAGCCAGAGCCGACCAGCTTGCCGCCATCACCGCCAGTGGTGAATTTGTTGCCACCGTGCCGCCGCTTCAAATGGTGGAAGCGGAGGGCGGTGAGGAGGTGACCTCCGACATCGGCGCCTCCGGGCGGCGGAGGCACAGGGTTAGGCATGAAATTGCCGTCGGGGACGACGATGTCAGTTTAGAAGAAGAGGAAACTGTACACGGAGAAGAAGGCGCCGAGGGCGACGACGCCGCGGGCGGTGGAGAGAAGGGGACCGCCACCGAGGGGGGATCTTCGGGTCCTGTGATTCCCCTCGAGCAGGAGCTTGAACCACATCAGATAATCCCCTCCCATTTCGACAATTCCAAGGATTTAAAATTGCAAACTCAGACGGCTGAGCAGGAGGGGAAGCACAGGAACGTTCCCGTGAACACTACCCCAACCCTCATTACACAGGCTCACACTGAGCGGGTTCGGGGGGAGTGCCGATTTAAGCCCGAGGTCAAAGTCGTTATCCCCGATCCGACAAGCAGGGTATGCCACAATATCGAGGGTATGTCTTTCGCTTACACCTACCCGTTCACCATCGGTTTCACTCTTCCTGTCCACAAAGTCATCGATGACTTTTGCCGGGCTTACAATTTGTGTCTGGCCCAACTTGGCCCCGGTGTCTGGAGGGTCGTCCAATGCATGGACTGGCTCAGCAAAAAGGCGAAGGTGGACTTCACTTTTCAACACCTCATCTCCCTTTACTACCCTTATTCCCATAAAGCCGGGGTGGTGGCGCTCAACAACCGGGGCAAGTTTGCTCTCCTTCACAAGAGTGAGGACCACGGGGACCGAGGCTGGAGCGAGCGGTTCATCTTGCTGGAGACTAAGGTCTTATCCACCGAGCCTGATTTCCCCGAACGGTGGAATAACACACGTAAGCACATCGCCTTTATCATTTTACTTCCTTAGTGATTTGCCAGTGTTAACTGATTTCTTTTCTCTGTTGTTTCTTGCAGCCAACAAGGTTGACATCGTGCCCCCGGCAGGTTTAACAGCGTGGGTTAAGGCGATGACAGGGGCTCGCGTCCGCCCCGAGAGGACATGGATGAATATGGCTGCTGAATTTGGTTGGCAGTGCAAGAGACATGGTGGGTTTTGATAGTATTTTGATAGCAGGTAACCTTGGGATTTTTCTGACTCTCTTTCCCTCGGTGATAGGTTTTCCAAACCGCGCCGCCAACACCAAGAAGAGTAAGAAGAAGAAGGAAGAAAAGAAGAAAAACGATGAAGAGACCGAGTCTGACGATGATCTGGCTGCGGTAGCCGGGGAGTATAAAGGATTGAAGGCTTCCAAGTCTTCAAAAATCTCCAAGGGAGCCTCCGATCAAGGGACTTCCAAAGGTAAACGTTTATCCTCATCGCGCGTTGTTAAGCGTCGTTTTCTTTCTGTCCCAATGTTAAAATTTTTCCTTCGCTTGTAGGCGTGAAGCGGAAGAGGGCTACGTCGAAGAAGTCGTCCCGCTCGGTAGCTCCTCGTACCGTAGCGGAGACACTTCGCCAGCCCGAAGCGGTGGCTGAAAAACGCCGAGGACTGGTGGATGAGCCTGAGGATAAGGCTGCCGACGAGGCTTGGTCTCGAGGAGATATTGCTGTTGTAGATCTTGAGGGTCAAGAGCCCGAGCTTGATGCGGCGGCGGAAAGAGCCAAAGGTAAGGCTAAAGTTACCGAAGCTGGAGCTGCTGCATTCACCGGAGAAGCTGGCTCCGGGTCGATGAGAGCGCATTCCGAACCCGCGAGGATTTCTTCCTCGGTGGGATCTTATCGGAAACTCGAGGTGCCGATGTCTTCAAATCTTCTTGGGTGTAACCCCGAGGATCTCCTCAGACTTACGCCCTTGCTAGGGCCAACCGAGGATAGGCTCATGCAGGAGTTTACCCCGGGTCAGCTATACAGTACCTTGGCCTCCAACGCAGTAAGGGTAAGTTTTGCCATATTGAAAAATTTTTAAGAGACCAAAAGAATTTGATCTTTACCTTCGGGTTATATCTGACTTCGGTTTCTTTGGCCTTTGTTCAGACCTTCATCCTTTCTTTGAAAGCCGTCGAGGTCGAGTCTTCGAGGACCGCTGAGGTTCGGCGTGTGTCTCGCCTATGGGATCAGCAAAAGGATAAATTCAATGCTCAGATAGCTTTGCTGAAGGCTGATTTAGCCAAGTCCCAGGCCGATTTACGCGAAGCTGAGGCGAACTCCGAAGCCAAGATTAAGATCCTCGGTGATGATTTTGAAGCCGAACGCTCGAGGCTGGGAGAGGAAGTCGCGAGGCTGAGCGATGCGCTGTCACGAACCAAAACCGAGGCGGTTAACATGGCCAAAAAGCACCAAGACCAGCTGAGAGACCATCTGCTTCACATTAAGAAGCTAGAGGGCGAAACTTCCAAGCTTTCAGCCAAGGATGATCAAATCGCTGCCCTGAAAGATGAAATTGCGGCCCGAAAGGATAAAGCTGCACTTAAGGTGAAAAGGGCCGAGCTTGACAAGCGGTGGGCCATCATCAAGTCTCGGTTGAGGTTACTCAAGCGGTGTCGCGCCGGGGAGCTTAACCTTGATGAAGAAATTGAGAAGGCTGAAGCTAAAGCGGCCGAAGCCCAAGCTATCATAGAGGATCTTCCTTCAAGTGAGGCCTCGAGTGGCGATGATGAAGATGAAGAAGACGAAGAGGCCGAAGAGGGCTCCGGGGATGGAGGTTGTTCTCCTGAAGCTTGAGTTACTTTTAGTGCTGTTTTTGTAAGCCTTCGGGCTTTTGAGTTTGTAGTTTCGACCTTCGGGTCGTTTTGAAAATGTATATATTCAGCCTTCGGGCTTTTGAGTTTGAAATACTTGCATCCTTATTTTGTGTAATGGCTTTTGGAGCGTATCGAACACTTTGATGCAAATTTTTCTTTAATCTTGCAAGATTTAGATAGAGTTTGACCGATGCGAACCTAGGACGACGTCTCGTCCTCGGGTCGATGCATTACGCGGCCTTCAAATGTAAGATTTAAACAGATAAAAATGGGTGCAACCGAAGTGATTCTTATTGATATCGACGAGCCAAAAGGCTGCGTACATAAAACCAAGCCGGAACGGACCTTGGGTAAAATTTCGAAATAAAAGCAAACTGACAAAAAACGCCGCTACCGGGCTAATTTACAATGTACTAAATCTAGTCCTCGGGCATTAGTCCCCGGTTGTCGGATAGATAAGCTTGGGTTGGGAGGCTCGATGCGGACCTCGATATCAACCCCTTCTCACTCCCCCCCAGTGTTCGGTTGTGAATCTTGATGAAGATCCGAGCACTGGAATCGGTTCGGTTCGCTTCCTGAAAAGGTCAAGCAAAAAGGCGGAACGAGGGGTAAGTTAGTACATTTTCTCTTAATGCCATGGGAGCGGGGTTCGGCTCGGGGCTGTTTGATTTAAAGGGGTTTGAAGATATTTACCTCGACTAGAAGTAGTACCGCTTCAAGTTGGAAACATTCCAATTTAACGGTTCAGGCTCTCCTTGCAAATTTTCGATTTGATAAGAACCTTTCCCAATAATTGCTTTAACCCTGTAGGGTCCTTCCCAATTTGCAACGAGCTTTCCTCCGTTTTCTTCTTTGGTTGATTGCTTCACGGTTTTCAGCACATAATCCCCGACCTTGAAGTCCCTGAATTTAGCCTTTCTGTTGAGATATGCTTCAATCTGTCTCTTTTGAGCAACCAGCCGAACCAAAGCCAACTCCCTCTTCTCCTCGAGCAGATCCAACTCAATGCGCATTGCTTCCTGATTTGCGTCCTCGGTCGTATGGGCATATCGAAGGCTTGGTTCGCCCACCTCTACGGGAATAAGAGAGTCCATGCCATACGCCAAAGAGAAAGGAGTCTCCCCGGTGCTGCTCTTTTCAGTCGTTCGCATGGCCCATAGAACCCCGTGCAACTCCTCGGGCCAAGGACCCTTTTTCTCATCGAGCCTTTTCTTGAGATTCTCAATTATAATCCTGTTTGAAGACTCGGCTTGGCCATTGGCGCTTGGATGATAGGGAGTCGAAGCTATTCTCTTAATACCCCACTGCTCGAAGAAGTTGGTGATAGCAGTCCCCATGAATTGTTTGCCATTGTCGCATGCAATTTCTCTTGGGACCCCGAACCTGTAGATGATGTTCTTTCTGATGAAGTCGATTACTTGCTTTTGCTTAACTTCGGTGAGAGCCGCTGCTTCCACCCATTTGGTGAAGTAATCAGTCAATACCAGGATGAAACGAACACCACCCTTTCCCTTGGGCAATGGTCCAACAACGTCCATTCCCCACTTCATGAAGGGCCATGGCGACACCACCGAATGGAGAGGCTCGGCCTGTTGGTGGATTAGCCGCCCATGGCGTTGGCACTTGTCACATTTTTGCACAAAATCCCTCACATCGGTACTGATAGTGGGCCAGTAATACCCAGCTCTTAATAGTTTTCGTACCAAGGACTTTGCCCCCGAGTGGTTGCCACACTCGCCTTCATGCACTTCTGCCATCACGTACCTTGCTTCATCGGGACCTAAACATTTGGCCATCGGGCCGCAATACAACCTCTTGTATAGATTGCCTTCGATCATGTGATATGAGGCAGCTTGGGTTCTCAGCTTCTTCGCCTCTTTCTTATCTTGGGGGACAGTCCCCGAGTCGAAATAGGAGATGAACTTACTTCGCCAATCCCACCGGTTGTCCACCGAATTGACCTGCAGCTTCATCTCTCTCACCTGTGCAGATAGTAGTCGAACCATTGAGTCAGTCCCCGAGTGATCTTCATCAATAGCCGAACCCAGATTCGCTAGGGCATCAGCCTCGGTGTTCTCCTCCCGAGGTATTTGTTTAACTTGCCATTCTTTGAATTGGCTCAAGGTCCTTTGCGCCCAATCTAGGTATAACTGCATTCTGGGCTCGCGAGCCGTGTAATCACCGAGGATTTGGTTCACCACTAACTGAGAATCACATCTCAATTCGATTCTTTCAACCCCCATTTCTTTGGCTAACTCTAAACCTGCTAAAGCCGCCTCATATTCTGCCTCGTTGTTGGTTACTTTTTTGAATCGAACCGAGTGTCTGATTTTCTCCCCGGTGGGTGCTCTCAAGACTATGCCCAGCCCCGAACCTTTGGAGTTAGTTGCTCCATCGGTATAGAGTACCCATAAGCCCGGGGTTGTTCCTTTAGCTTCGGCGTTTTCTCTTCCAGCCTCGGGTAAAATACCAACGCTAAAATCTGCCACGAAGTCCGCCAAGACTTGGGACTTAATGGCGTTCCGAGGCTGATAGGTGATGTCATATTCACTTAACTCTACCGCCCATTTTGATAATCTTCCCGACAACTCTGGCTTATGCAAAATATTTCTCAAGGGGAAGGTTGAAACTACGGCTATTGGATGGCATTGAAAATAGGGCCGCAATTTTCGAGCGGTAACAAGTAAAGCAAGAGCTAGTTTTTCCAGATGTGGATACCTGGTCTCAGCGCCGAGGAGTGTCTTGCTAACATAGTAAATGGGCTGCTGCTTGCCATCTTCTTCTCGAACCAGCACAACACTTACTGATACCTCGGAGACTGCTAAGTAGACTAGCAATGTTTCACCTTCTTTTGGCTTGGCAAGCAACGGTGCGTTAGTCAAATACTGTTTCAAGTCTTTCAACGCTTGTTCGCACTCCGGTGTCCATTCGAAGTGAGTGTTTTTTCTCAAAACGGAGAAGAATTTGTGGCATCGCTCCGAGGACCTTGAGATGAAACGACTCAAGGCAGCGACTCGGCCAGTCAAGCGTTGGACCTCTTTCACCCCGGTGAGCTTTTCGGGGATTTCTTCGATAGCTCTGATTTTGTCAGGATTAGCTTCGATGCCCCGTTCAGAGACAATGAATCCCAAGAATTTGCCAGACCCAACGCCGAAGGCGCACTTTTCAGGATTCAATTTCATGCCATATTGTCTCAACACGGCGAAGGCCTCCCTCAGATGATTCAAGTGATCCTCCATTTGGATCGACTTGATGAGCATGTCGTCTATGTAAACTTCCATAGATTTTCCAATATAATCCTTGAACATGCGACATACTAGCCTTTGGTAAGTTGCCCCGGCGTTTTTGAGACCGAAGGGCATGACCTTGTAACAGAATGTACCTCGGTCAGTGATGAACGAGGTTTTTTCTTCGTCCTCAGGGTCCATGAGGATTTGATTGTAGCCCGAATACGCATCCAAGAAAGTTAATAGTTTGTGTCCAGCCGTGGAGTCTATTAACCTGTCAATTTGTGGCAACGGGTAAGAATCTTTGGGGCAAGCTTTATTCAGGTCGGTGTAGTCTACACACATTCTCCACTTGCCATTTTTCTTCGGCACAACTACCACATTTGCCAGCCATTCGGGGTATTTCACTTCCCTGATGAAACCATTTTCTTGCAGCTTCGTGGTCTCTTCTTCAATCGCCTCCTTTTTCACCCCGGCGTGAGGTCTCTTCTTTTGTTTCACCGGGGTGAATCTTGGATCTACATTCAGCTTGTGAGTCATGATCTCCGGATCGATACCCGTCATGTCTGAATGAGCCCACGCGAAACAGTCATAGTTGGACTTTAAAACTTCCATAATTGCGTCTTTCGACTTCGGGTCCAATTCCGAGCCGATGTGCACTTTCCTTTCTGGGAATTCTTTCAGTAGAGTGAAAGAGTTCAGCTCTTCAACGGTGGAATCCTCGGCTTTTTTCTTCCGAGGCTCTTGCACGCATGCCGGGATCTTTTCAATTTCATCTTGGAGGCTCGCCTCGCTTGACCCCGGTTGCGTTGGTTGCTATTTTTTGGGCCCGCTCGGGGCGACTCCACTCTTCAGTGCAACCGAGTAGCATTCCCTCGCTACTCGCTGCTTCCCCTTAATTGACCGAACCCCCCAAGGCGTTGGGAATTTGATCACTTGGTGTAAGGTGGAAGGAACAGCTTCCATGGAGTGGATCCATGGCCGCCCGAGGATTACATTGTAGGCCAGGTCCTCGGGCATCACTTGAAACAGTGTATCCTTGGTGACACCCTCAGCGAATGTCTTCAGCGTGATTTCACCCAACGTCTTCTCCGTTGAGTTGTTAAAACCAGCCAACACTGTTGATTTGGGAACGATTTCCCCTTTTAGCCACATCTGCTTCACCGCCCCGTAGCTGATGATGTTTACCGAGCTACCGGGGTCAATCAGCACTCTCTTGATGTCGGCGTTGTTAATTCTTAACATGATGACTAAAGCATCGTGATGGGGGAACATCATCCCATCACAATCATCCTCATCGAACACGATATCCTTGCCCGAGCCTCCAACTCGGGTCCTTTTCTCCATGGTGATGGAGAGCTTAGCAAATTTTTTAGCTGCGGCGAAGTTCACGCCGTTTACTTCGGACCCCCCAGTGATGACGTTAACAACTCTCTCCGGGGGTGGAAGCCGAGGTGGTTGCCCATCCCCCCGGTTCTTTGAAAAATTGTCTTTCCCCTTATCAGTGAGAAATTGGGCCAAGACTCCTTTTTTCAGTAGGTGAGCTACCTCGAGGCGCAAGGCTTTGCAGTCCTCGGTTCTGTGACCATAATCTGCATGAAACTCGCAATGCAGATTCTGATCCCTTTTGTCTGCCGGGGTTCTCATGTCTTTGGGAACTCTAACCCCGGCTGTCCCCTTAACGACGTCGACCAGCTTCGAGGTCGATATGTTGAAATTATAATCTTGGATCCGGGGAGGATCCTTTCTTGGGACCGAAGCGGAGCTCGAGGGATTCCTTTGGTTCATATTGGTTTGAACCTTTCCTCCAAGCCTTTGGCTTACGTGAGACGCCGGGTATGAGCTACCGGGGTTGTTTCCCAACCTTTGAGTAACATGTTGCCTCGGCGAAGTATAAGGTTCATACCTCCCTTTAAAATTATTTCGTGGCGCCTCGGCGCGGTTTGACATATCACCTCGGTTTTGATAACCTCGGTTTTTGAACTCCGCCTCCTCCAATCTGATTTTGGAGTAAGCTCTTCTATGCAGGTCCTCCCACGTCAGGACCTGATATTGTTGCAACTCTTTCCGCAATTCGGCAGCGGCATTTGAATTGCGACCGTTGATACCTTTTTCAAAGGCCATGATAGCCAAGGTATCATCCATTCGAGGCAATTCCATACGTTCAGCATGGAATCGCTCGAGGAACTCTTTAAGTGGCTCACCGGGCCACTGTTTCACTTCACATATATCCTCCTTCCTCTGGAGGATCTTTTGCGCGCCGGTATGAGCTTTGACAAAGGCGCGGGATAATTCTTTGAACGAGGAGATTGACCCCGGTGGCAAGCATAAATACCACCGAAGTGCACCCTTTTCCAACGAACTACCGAACTTCTTTAAAAACATAGATTCAAGCTGCATGGACGTCAAGTCGTTGCTCTTCACCATGGACATGTACTCCCTAACATGCTCCTTGGGATCAGTTGTCCCATCGTACTTTTTGAGGAATGTGAGTTTGAAACCCACAGGAGTTGGAGCTGGTGCTGCCTCGGGCTTATAAGGCTGTTCCCTATATTGCTCGATGTCGAGGTCGTCATCTTCCTCCTTGCCTATCCCCGGTACGCGTTCGAGGCGCTTTTCGACACGCGCCTCGATGCGAGCCTCGATTTCTCTACTCATTTTTTCAACGTCAACCGATGACGTTGTTTCTGCCATGGAGGGAACCGTCCCGAAGTGTGGCATGGAGGATGGACCACTCCCCGACCCCCCAGACGCGGTTCCGTTGTGAGGTCCCCCTGTTGTCGCGCCCTGAGGAACGAAAGGCGGGGTGCCTCCACCAGGAGCCGAGGGCTGGGTGCCGTTTGGGGCGGCACTGTTTCGCCCTTCTAGTGAGGCGCGAAACTCGGCATTGATACTAGCCTGCTCATCCTGTTTGTTTTGGAGAGCTCTTAGCGTGGTGACAACGTACATTTGAAATTCTTCGGTTGTCATTGGGGTGAAGGATTGTTGGTTCGTCGGAACGTCAACCCGATCACCATTACCACCATTGTTGTTATCAGCCATAGCGTAAAATTACAAATTCCTTGACGAAGAACGGATTTCAAACTTTGGAACAAAGCGTTATTGCTTATATCCCCACAGACGGCGCCAATTTGTATGGGCCTAAATCGTTTTTAGGTACACAAATCGAATTTGGATTCGAATATAAGCAAATCTCTGTATCAAAGCGGTAAATAATGTGCGAAACAGATGAAAAATACGTAAAATAACTTGGTTTCAATATATGAATGTTCAGTACAAATTTGGGCAGAGTTTCGGTATTAATTTCCGGATCCCTATTACATGAAATGATCTACTATTTATAGGCGTAAGCCTCTGCCCATGATCTCCACTATCTATCGCCATGTTGTCCCACGACCTTGAGGTGTAGTGGCTGTGCTAGTGGGGTGAAGTAGTGGGCTGCAAAGCCGGACGAACCGAGGGGGGTCCACCGAGGTGAGAGTTTACGACCTCGGTGACTTGGCCCTGTTGCTTGACCGAGGTGATGGTTACCGAAGCTCAGCTCACGGCTCGCCTTCGGTAACGCACCTTCGGTTCCAAGGCTTCGGCGACTCGCTCAGCCGCCTCGGCGATTGCTTAGTCGCGACGTGTTCGGTCGTTGAGACTTGCGTGACCGGGGCAAATCGCCGTGGGTCGATTTTTACCCAATACATTATTCTCCAAAATCAGATCCCTAATCTCCGTAACATGCATGATGTGAATTGATTGTTTGGGAAAATGAAACAACGGAGCAGACACTTAAACTATTTCGCACGGTTAGTATCTTTGAGAAGTGATTAGAATTGTTCCATCTATTTCATTTTTTGTGATCATAATATTATTTGACGAGTCAAAGAAGTTTTACTTGATCATAAAAAAGGTACTGGAGGGGCTAGGTTGAAGTTTGAGGGCATAGACTTAACTTGCTGGAAGTCGGTAAACGTAGGAATTGGTATAAGGAGCTTTCAAAGTTTGTTAAGAGTTTCTTGAATGGGGAATAACAAGCATGTGGTACCTATGCATCAATCAAGGCTTTTGTTTTAACATACATATACTTTCATAATGACTTAAAGACTACTAGTGGGTATAGTGAGAATTGTAGGTGGATCATTAATTTGTCAATTTTATACTCTCATGACCTTCACTTTATATGTGATGGTAATTAAGGGGGCAAAGAAATGATTTTCATAAAAGTGTACTAGTATTTGACGTTTCATATGGATCGTAGTTAATTGCTTTAAATTTGAGTAACAGGAGTTTGGTAGCTCTAATATCATTCTATTTTATTAGGGTGCTGGGGGTGTTGAAATTATAGGATATTAAGAAGACAAAACTGTTTATTCTTTTCATTAGCCTATAATTTATTTATTTTTCATGCATAGCACACATCCTAAAAATTACAAATTTAAGTACTCCTTCAAAATAAAAAATCCTAGCTACCAAGCAAATCTCACCCTTCCCCTGCCACTGAGCCCCCGACAGACACCGTCTCTCACTGGTGGTTTCGTTACTTTTTTGTATTTCACTGAAGTTATGTTGTTAGATTTTGTCTATATATTATTGCTTTGGACAAGTTTATACACACAAATATTCCCCCAAAAAATAAATTATACATGAATATACATAGATAAATGCGTACGCAGTGAGAGAAATTATACACACAAAAAAGTAAAAAATCATATAGACATCCTTAATACTATAGAAATAAAAACTTATACAAATTTATTCACTCGCTTATACACGCTTATACAAATTTATACAATATTATACATGTGTATTTGTATAAGCCTGTATAAACTTGCGGCAAGGTGCTATTTCGAGAAAATGGTGATATTTCTGGTAAGATTCGCAAACAGGGACTATTTTTGATAATTTTCGTGTGTTGCTTGTCTTTTAGTGTAAAAATTCCTAATTTTTTTTGTATAGTAACTGACTCCTCGGAACACTCTTAGAATAATGTACTTCAATAACTTTTAAAAAGATTCCTGAAACAAACATAACCTGATTGGAACTGCTATTTCTTGATTGCTGGTTGCATTTTTAGCAAGATCGGCATTGATTTAAATTCTTTAGATTATATGTATATATAATAATAAAATTAATTTTGTTGAAATGTCAACTGGCCATTATTATGCGGAAAAGGAGGGACCAAAATTTGAAAAGTATATCTGGGTAGATAAAAGGTCCAAGAATTATTATACGTCACATCAAGAGACAACTTACTATTTGCTCCAAGTACTTTTAGTGAGTAAAAATTTAGTCTAGCAGCCACTTTTGCCACCCCCATTTAGATTTTAGTAAATTTTTTTAACTATTTAACTTTTAGCCACTAGCGTGAACTTCAATCCTTTAACAAGCTACTTCAGACCTTCAGGGTTGAAGTTAAGTACTCAAGGTATGAAGTTAAACTTCAAATCTGAGCAACCTGAATATACCTAACTTCAAACCTTCATGTCTTGAAGTTGTTATGCCTAGATTTGAGGGAAGCTTTGAATTTAGAATTTGCTATGATTTGAAGTTGGAAGTTGCTATGGTTTGAAGTTGGAAGTTGCTATGGTTTGAAGTTGGAAATTTCTCTCAACCTGAAAGTTTGAACTTCAACCCTGAAGGTTTGAAGTTAAAGTTGCATATGTCTCAACTTCAATCCTGAATGTTTGAAGTAGGAAGTTACTATGCCCATCTTCAAACCTTTAGAGTTGAAATTGAAGTTGAACTTCAGAAGATCTAAAGTTAATCACTAAAAGATTGATGTTCACACAGTGACTAAAAATTAAATAGTTTAAAATTTTTGCTAAAGTCTAAATTGCGCGTCCGAGTAGGCTATTTGTACACTTCCCTCTACAATGGGCAAAGTGCACGAATAACCACTTTTTCCAGAAGTTTTGGGTTTAAGACCACTTTTTCTTTTAGAGATTTTACATGAAATGCCACTTTTTGGAACTTCAAATTCTTGTGCGTTGAACTTAAAACCTTGTTGGCTAAAGTTCCATACATGTGGGCTGAGCATCATGCCTAAGGTATAAAGTTCAATTTCAACCCCCAAAGGCTGAACTTTTAGGTATAGATGCGTAAACTTCAACCCTTATGGGCTAAAGTTAAACTTCAATGCAAAATCAATAAAAAAAAATGGTCTCAAAACAAATACCAGTGACAAAGCTTGCCTCTGAGCAAAATTTTCACTCTTCAGGGGACCGAAAGCCCATAAGTGATCTGATCGGCTACTAATTTTTCCTGATAGCCACTTTTTAGGACGCTGAATGAGGGACAACTAACGCCGTTAAAATTTAAAAATAGACCTTAACTTTAAAACAGTGACAAGGTTTTGACGAATAGCCACGGAGAGTGTAGGAAAATTTCTTCCAGAGTTTAATAAGTCCCAGAAAGTTGGGAAATTTTGATCACTAGCCATTTTTGGACGCGCTCAATGGGGACTATCCACCGTTTCAAAATTCATTGAAGAATAGCCAAAAATTCGCACGCACACTTGAGCTCCATTAGCGTTGGAAAAACACCCCAGACTAGCCCCATAACAAAAAATCAAGTATTTTGTTATGGGACTTTATATATAAAGCTGAGTCCCATAACAAAATGATGGGGCTTTGAACAAGTTTTGTTTACAGCCCCAGCATTTTGTTATGGGTTATGAGACTTTATATATAAAGCTTCAGTCCCATAATAATGCTGGGGCTTTGAACAAGTTTTGTTCACAGCCCCAGCATTTTGTTATGGGACTGAAGCTTTATACATAGTCCCATAACAAAATGCTGGAGCCTTGAACAAAATTTGTTCAAAGCCCCAGTATTTATACTGGGGTTAGTTTACTGAAGCTTCCCCAGTACAAATACTGGGGCCTTGAACAAGTTTTGTTCAAAGTCCCAGTATTTATACTGGGATTTCTCCGAAGGTGGCTATTTCTCAGCGAATTTGTTTTTGACGGCTACAAGGCCCCTACACTAAATTTTTACCAGAAAGTTTGGCAAAATGTTAGCTGTAAGGAAGATATTACCCAATCAAATACTAAGCTAGCCTTTGGACATAGATTTGGTTGAACGCGAAAAAAAATGAGTTTTTGAAGTTAATTGAAAAATAATTTCTCAAATTTGAATTTGTATTTGGACATATAAGTTATTTAATTTTTTTTTTATAAATATATAAAACTTGAAAACTACTAGTAACCATTTTTTGAAACTTTAAAAATTCATCTTCAAAATCTTTAGTATAAACAAACATTGTTTCAAACGGGAGCTAAATTCCCAAAAAAATACTATGTCCAAAGGGAGTTAAATTCTTCCTCAACGTAAATAAAAATATAAAATAAAAAGAAAAGAAAAAGAAAGGACAAGAAATATTGGGGAAAAAAAGGGGTCAAAATACAATTAGGAGTCAAACTAATTCTTCAACGACCAAAATAGGAAGATTTATGATATTCGCGGTCAAAATACAATTACGAGTGTAAGAAAATGCTTTTGGCAGTCTTATTTGCCAACTCCGAGGGCAACGTCCTCGTTGAACGGTAACGACCCCCTGCTTTCTCTTTGTGCAAATGAATGTACTCACCTATTTTTATCGCAATTGAATCATTTACCTTCATTGTCATCTATTTTTCCCTTCCCTTCCTTTTTTATATGTAACATGTGTATTTTTTATCGTTGAGTTTAAGTTACATGCACCGTTAGTGTAATGAAAATTTTATACTATCAAGTCACCTATCATTTTGAGTTTAAGTTATATGCATCGTCAATTTTTATAGTCACATCTCATTTTGAGTTTAAGTTATATGCGTAGTGTAAAGAATAGTTTACACTGTCAGGTCAGCCTTAATATATTTAAAGGTAGACATGACATGACGCATCTCTAGATTACTGAGGACTTGATGCTAAATAGAAAAATGTGGAGGCGAAGATTAGGATAGAAGGTTAGATAGTAGCCGGAGATTACTGAGGACTTGACGCTAAATAGGAAAATGTGGAGGCGAAGATTAAATAGTAGCCGAGTGATTTTTGTCATATTATATTATATTATATAAGTTATTTCTATCTTATTGTTCGTTGTTAGTGTAGGTGTCCTTTTATTTAGTTTGAAGTTTATGCCATCACTTTATTCATCATGATATTTGCATCTTAATTTTTTTTAAAGATGTTCTCAAAGTATTTGTCTCTAGCCGAGGGTCTATCGGAAATAGCCTTTCCACCTCAGTGGAGGTAAGGTCTGCATACATCTCACCCTCCCCGGATCCCACTTGTGGGATATCATTGGGAATGTTGTTGTTGTTGTCATCTATTTTTCGTCAGGCCTGTGTGAATCTTATAAAATTGTAGGTCTTCACTTCTTTTTGTTTAATCTTAGGTATATCTCGTCCTCTTTTAACATCTTGAAGACATGGCGACAAAGGTTTATGTAGGACTTGATTGAACCATTCTGGCAACGTTCTATCATTCTGAAATTATCTAGTCTTGTATGACTGTATTTGCATGTTAGCAAACACATTTGACACTCGGCTTAGCAGTGTATATGTTGGGCCTTAGCAGTCCAGCATTCACCTCCATATAAGTTCTTGGTTCAACAATCATTTTATAGAATTAGACTTCACTTCGATAGGTATTCTCTTATTGCATAAGATTGCAACAGTTGCCCATTTCAAGTGGCCATTTGGCCATAGATTCGAAAAAATATTTGAAAAAGAGTTTTTGAAGTTGAGTTGAAAAATGGCATTTGGAAGTTGAAGTAGTGTTTGGACATACAATTCACTTGAAAAAAAGTTGAAGTTTTGTGAGTAGAGAAAAAGTAGTTTTTGGAAAAACTTGAAAAAGTGGTCAAAAGCACTTTTTGGTTTTTAAAAACTGTTTTTGAAAAAATCTCCAAAAACTAACAGTTTTTCATGGACAAACATGTTTTTCAAAAACTTTTTGAAAAAAAGTGAAAATTATTCACGGACAAACGGGTCCCAAGTATCCTATATTAACCCTATGTTTTGATCCTCACCTATTGTACTATATTCCAGGAACATTGAGCCTACATACTTGGCACATTTGATGATAGACTAAACTTCTAAGACTCTTTTATCTTTTTACAAGTTATATCACACTAGGATTTATTGTCATCAATGTCGATACTGTACAGTTAAGGGGAAGTCTTGGAGCGATCGGTAAAGTTGTCTCTGTTTGACCTATAGGTCACGGGTTTGAGCCGTGAAAACAATCACTAATGCTTGCATTAGGATAGTCTGCGTACATCACACGCCTTGGGGTGCGGCCCTTTCCCGAACACTACGTAAATGCAGGATGCTTTTTACACCGGGCTGCCCTTTAATGTATATACTGTATAGTAAATTCTCTTCTTTGTCGTTAATGAATGGATGTTTTCTGCCAATAAACAAAGATGCTATATTTTCTTCAAGTGACGTCTATTCAGAAGGAAAGAAGCTTTTATTTTCCATTCAGGTACAACTACTTTAGTGTTTTTCTTATCGGGGCAAGAATCACCACTTTTATCCATTTTCATTTGCAGTTTTAATGGAGTACCAGCAGAGGAGCGTCTGCATTGGAGGTCCTTCTTAGTCAAGCTGGGTGCGGAGAATCTTAAAGGGGTCAAGAATGAAGAACTCCTAGTGGCTTGCCACAAGTATGTAAATTTGTTTTTCTGGTTACTTGGTCGTCCACATACCTGGCCAATGTTAATAACATATAGCTGGAAACTTTGTTGGTTGGAGAGGTGGGAGGGAGGGTGACACAGAGAGGACTATTTGTTGATGGGCAAGATTGCTTGCTTCTCAAGTTCCCCCTTTATGGCTGTAGTGTTTGGAATAGAATTCAGCTTGCTTCTGGGAATCACTCCCTTTCTGCTGAATCTTCTAGTATAGGGTAGTTTGCTAACTGTTTTCATTCTTTTATCTGTATCTTTTCACATATTTTCCTCTGCAGGTCTGTTTACATTGTATACACAGTACTTGGAGATGTCAGCATCTACGTTGTAGGAAAGGATGAGTATGATGAGCTAGCGTGTAAGTGTATCACGTATACTTTTGAGTCATTACCTTTTATGTTTTAGTAAAAGAAATATAGATTTACTGATACATGGTACAGTGTTTTAAGGCCGAATCAGCACTTCTTTTATGTTGAAAACAAACTGCAAATTGTGTTGTCTTCGTCTCATTTATGTCCAAGCTTAATTTTTTATGCTGTTTATGCTATCTCCACTAGTTTAAAGCATGGGTCTGGTGACTGATTTAGGTGGTTGAGTTGAAGGAACGCAAGCAAGTTCTGACCTTAATTATGTGGATGCGGATCCCTTTGCAAAATTTGAGGTAGTTGTCAGTTAATGTTCCAAACAATGATAACTTCATTATTTCAGATGTTGAGATTTAGTGTTTGAATATATCATCCTTTCTTTAGTTGTGCATTAAAACAAAAATATGTAAATAACTCCAACTTACTAAGGACTCAACGGAGTGGTTAGCGGTCAATGAACTGGGATGAAAAGCACAGAAGACCGTGGTTCAAATTCAAGTAGAGACAAACAGTAGCCAGTTTCTTCCTTTGCCTAAGCCTTGGTCGCAAAGTTATCTTATACCTGTGCTGGGAGGAATGGGGTACACGATGGAATAGTCGAGGTGTGCAACCAAGCTAGTCCGGACATTACCATTATCTAAATAGAAATAAAATAACAGATAAACTTAATTTAATGATTAGTTTCATCCCAATAGTTTTTTCTACCATTGTTTGCCTCTATCAAATATCGATGTTACTCTTCAAGATCTACTCTAGAGAGCATGTATTGTGTATAACTAAAGATACATCATTGAGTTTTCTTAAGATTAAGTATTATTTGATGTCCTTTGGTAAATCAGTGTAGATCCAATAATTTTTCTTATACTTGGGATGTTATAAACTCTAGAGGAGGAAGCCAGGTAGTAATGCTACCACTTTAGGATAGGTTGTAAATCCCATTGTAGCTTCCATTTTGCGGACCGCAAAAATCTATATGTTAGGCGATGTTACGGAAAATTGCCATTAGTGAGAGATTTTCGTTCTTTCAGCTGTATGGCCTCTTGTCCTGCAGGGATTATTTTCATGTGTTAGGATGTTTATTCTACACTTCTAGCATCATCAAATTTGTTTTTACATTATTTTTCATTGAATCTCGTTGGCTTCATTTGCAGTGCCTGAAGTAATTTTTGTTATAACATCTGCTGTCAAGGATGTTTGTGGAAAACCTCCAACGGAGAGGCTATGCTTGTGCCTGGATGAAATTGTCTGGACGGTAAGCCAAATTGTCTCTCTGTTAGAACATAATTAATTTCATATGCTTTAAACTCTCATATTCTCAAGTACTGTGGTGTGATTCTAGTTGGAGAAGCATAGAGTGGTTATGGAAACTCTTAAGCATGTGGAAAATAGTATCTATTTTGTAAAACACAGCCTTCCTTTTTTCAATGTCAGATGGCTTGCATGTTACTGCATCCATCAATTAACAGTTTTTGTACCATCCTAGCATGTTGCTAAATCATGCCTTTAGTTTTATTCAAACGGATGCTCTCAATTGATGACCCTTTTCAATGCAATAGGATGCAAAGAGAATCAAGTCTTGGATTTTTGCTGTTAACTCGCTGTATGTTTCTGTCTTCAGTTTGGCTATCTGACAAATGCTCTTATGATAAGACCCAAACCCCCTCAAGACCATTCACTCGGAGTCAAGCCAAGTTGATCCAAGATACCCATCTTCACTTGATATGGAAGAGTATGGAAGAAGGCCCCAAGAGCGACTTGAAGAGCATGCTTTGGTGTGCCATGGATGGAGGACTACTTGGGCTCCAAGGTGATCCACCTCAAGCTCATTTTGAGCCTCTTGCACAAGTTCCAGAAGGAGGCGGAGCGCCTCAAAGCTGAGGCGGAGCGCCTACCAAAAAGCAGAGAGCTGAGCAGAAGGAGGTGGAGCGCCTCAACCTGGAGGCGGAGCGCCTACCCCTGTGACCCACATGCGGGATTTTTAATGACTTTTGCTTGAACTTCCAACTTTAGCCCTGCGTGGCCTTATTTATTTTAACCCACTTTGGGGGGGTATTTTAGACCTTTTATTTAGACCTAAGTGAAGCCTATAAATACTTCACTTAGCCTCTTTAAATCATTAGCTAACTTTGATGATTGAACAAACACTTGTGTTGAGAGTTGAACTCTTTGATTGAATGAATGAAACCTTGATGGGACTTGTTCTTCCTCTAGCGGATCTAGATGAATTCCAATCCCCCCCGATCATTCTACTTGCGTGTTCACGTTAGCTCGAGGGTAGTTGCCTAGTGTAGGTGTTCTTGTCATTCTCTCGGGTGTAACGGAACAAGTTCTCCGTTGCTACTTGAGATTATCGTACGAGTTACGTCTCGCTTTTATCTTTTACTTTTCCGCATTTTGATTCTTATCATCTTATTTCGCTGTTTCTTTTGAAGGGGTTGCTGGAAAATGTTGACAAAGATAGAATCAAGAGACTTGTTAGGTTGAAACCGCCAACAGAATTCTGATGAAGATTTTTTGTCGTCTCCTGTTAAGGCGAAATCCCTGGAGCTCAAGCGGCATTGTGTATGTTGAGTATAATTTAATGTATGTTTTGTATCTTGTGACTTTTGGATAGTCTGTTTAACTTAAATAGCAGGTTTTAAAGCTTTAATGTTTCACTTGACCAGAAAAGAAACATCATTCCACATACTGCTTTCTTTTTGTGGACTATTTTCGTTTGACCAGTTGAGCAATGATAGATTTCTTTTCCTTCTTTGCATTCTTGATATGTTCGGGTTGGTTCTGTTGGGTATTGTATCTTAATACTGGTATTTCAATTGTATGAAATAGTAGTAGTTGGAGCTCTGAAGTGGGTGTCTGTCACGGAGCTTAATAGCAGTAAGATGAACTACGAACATAATAGAAATGTTTATAATCCAGCTCTCGATTGTAGCACGTACTTGAAACAAGAATAATTCTCTTTCAACACTCTTGTAGATTTTTGCCTGGGCTTGACCATGTACAGTGATGGATCAATGTGAGATGCTTACCACCGACCTCTCTCGCCAGCCACCCCTAAGGCCCTAATGAAATTTAATTCCACACAGAAACTCTTTCCTGGAAAGACTGCAATTAGATGGAATGCAACCTACTACAGTACCTTAGCCTGTTTTAAATTATTTGATATATAATCGAACAGTGACTCTGTCTCTTCTAAACCTTAGGTTCCACTTTAATGATCTAAACATGAAGCTACTTGCCTGGATACTCTTGTGACCTGATGGTATGGCAACTTATTCAAGCTTATACGTTCAGAGACTATATTTTTGTCGGATCCCTATACCATCAAATAATTTTTGTTGCGTCCAATCAGAGATTACTCGAAAACGATTGAAACAGAAGTATATCAGCTCATGCTGCCTTGGTGAATTCCAAACCAGGAGGCAAAGTCAAGAAAGGGACAATTGCGTATTCCATTCTACTATAATAGAAAAGATTGACATAAGGAACCGTAGCTCCAGCCACCAAACAAACCATCCTTATCAGATATTGAAAGCACATCCAACAATTTTATTGGATATCTTGCTCACTAAGATATATCGACTCCTCTACCCAGGGGCGGAGCCAAAATTTAATACAAGGGATTTCAAAATATCACACCTAAGCTTTGATTATGTAATCTAAAGCTATTTTTGAACTCCTTTGGACACTTTACTAGACTCTTTCATCATTTTAAGGAGATTCAATAGCTTATATATTTATCAAAAATATTAAATTTTATCTTATATACCGTGTAAATTTTCAACCAATGAGGTTCAATTGAAACCTTGTTTGAAGGTGGCTCCGCCCCTGCCTATACCCTGGCTATGCATGCCCACCGCGTTTTTCTTTTACACTATTTCTAATCCTTGCCATCTGTTTAACCTAACCTCTGAATTCTGGTCCCTTTATTTTACCCTCACTAGACACGAAAGGACGAATATACCCTTTTTTAAATAACTCCCAATAGTACTCGCGTACCATTCCAAAGTTGGCCACAAAATTAGTCTTTAACTTGAGCAAAATAGAAGTCTAAAAGAAGGTTCTTGATGTCACCAGTTATGATGAGACAACCGGTGCTGCTCTTTCTTCTTGTTATCACCGTCGGTTCCTTCATTTCAGGGGCTCAAGCATCAAGATCCATCGTGTTCTTGCCCGAGCCTATATCATCCCTCGACATAATCAACACCACTGTGAACCAGGTAACATTTCTCATATGTTTTTGTAATGAAATATCAACAACAACACATCCAGTATTATTCCACAAAGTTGGTCTGAGGAAGGTAATATATATGCAGACCTTACCACCAAGGTGGTGAAGCTGTTTTCGATAAAGGTTCGGCTAAACTGCAATAAAATACTCCATCCGTCCCAATTTATGTGTCACCATTTGACCGGGCACGCAGTTTAAAAAAATTAGAGGTTGAACTTGTTAAGTATTAGAAGATTTGAATAAGAAAAAAGTTGGTAGATTTAATAGTATGTAGGACCCAACAAGGATAAAATAGAGATGATACATTAAATAGTTGTCAAATAAGTAAAGGTGTCACTTATCTTGGGACAAACAAAAAAGGAAATGGTGTCACATAAATTGGGACGGGGAGTATATGTATTCTATAAATACCCTTTATCCCAACGGTTCTTAATTATTACTCCCTCTGTCCCAATTTATGTGGCACCATTTGACCGGGCACGGAGTTTAAGAAAATAGAGGTTGACCTTGTTAAGTATCAATTTTACCCTTGAAAAAGTAAGAGAGAGAATATTTGAGTAATAAAAAAGTTGTTGGTAGGTTTAAAAGTATGTAGGGTCCAACAAGGGTAAAATAGAGATGATGCATTAAATAGTTGTCAAATAAGGAAAAGTGCCACTTATTTTGGGACAAACAAAAAAGGAAATGGTGCCACATAAATTGGGACGGAGGGAGTACATTTTTTTTTTTTTGGTAAATAGGAGTATAGTCTGGGTTTCCTTTTTTTGAATGTCATATTATCCTAATTCCAGGCGCATCGTTGTTCATTTACGGTGAGCATAAGGACAAGCTGCTCTTCACCCACACTCACCAGAGACCAAATTAGTCTATCCTTTGGTGATGCTTATGGAAATCAGGTACACCCATTCTTGCACTGCTTTAAGCTCCAATTTGTTTGATTTTACTATTCAATTGTCAAAGAGTTAAGCTAACTGTTATATGCACCCCCAATAAATTTTACCTGCACAGGGTGCACCAGAAGTCCAGACTACGCAATTTGACCATAACACTAAAAAATTAAAGTTAAAATACATATCATGTGACAATGTAATTGTATTCATTGTTTTTGGTATAAACATTGGGTGCTGGTAAGTTCTAAGCCCGTCGACGTTATATGCCAAATGTCCTCCGTCAAACGAATATTAACGAGTTTATGGGCTAAATGGAATCTCCCACTTTATTAGACTAGTCTTTTGGTTTATAACATTGATGCTCTCATTAAAAGAGTCGATCAAAGCTTGGTGCCACGACTCGGAGTGGTGGCCTGAACCTAAGAAGGTTGCTAGCCGTGACCAATGAGGAACTTGGGGTGGTGGCCTTGACTCAAGAAGGTGCCAACCGTGGCCAACTGGCTGTGACCAATGACATCGTTGGTCTTCAAGTGAGGGCGATTGTTCCATGTCAATTGTCCCTTATCAAGCAATAAGAGAAATATTAATAGGTTTATTGCTAAATGAGTTCTCCTACTTATTATAGTAGCCTTTTGGATATGGCTCTCCTGTTTGATCTATACCATCGTCATTCGTCATCATGGTAAATGTTGTTTATACTAGCCGATCATTTTTACCCTGGTAATAATTAACCTGCCGTGTTTATGATCTCATTTTAGGAGACTTTTATATCTTTGGCGAGTTAAAAATGTCAGATTTTCCTTAGACAATCTGTATAATTTAAATGTAAACTGGGTAAGTTAACATTTATTTTCTCCAGGTTTATGCGCCAAGGCTAGATGATCCAACAACCAGGACTTTTGAGAGGTGTTCAAGGGATACATTTACTGTATACGGTCCATGTACGTATCAGATCTGTTATGTATACCTCTACAGGAGTGGATACGATGGGTGGATACCGTATGATGTTACCATATATGCTTATAATTCCAAAGCTGTCACGTTCACCTACAATGTTGGCGTACCTAGAGACACTTGGTACGGCCACAATTACTGTCGTTCACGCGGTGCAAAATCTGTAAGGAACTTGGGTTGGAGCTTGCTTTCTTTCGGGTCCACTATGCTGTATACAATTGCTGGCCTGTTTCGTGGTTAGTTTATGGGATCTATGGTTTGTATCTGTTTTGGGCCTTTTGGCCCCAGATGATCCTTGCCGTACAACCTGTAGTCCAGGAATTTGTGGATTGACCCGAACGCTTGATTTGGCTAATTCGCGTCTTGTTGTAATAAATAATTAGACGTTGTACTTTGTTCTAATAAGTTGTAGAAAGCAAGAGAAATTTTCAATATCGAGATGAGAGTAGGTTTAGCAAGATATGCTTACTCTTTTGGAAGCATTGGAAGTTGTTGGCATATCTCAGTAATGGCAGTTAATTTCCTTTTAAATTAGGAGTGCATTATTAAGGTGTCAAATGGAATGGTTAATTACATTTGGGCAAGTTAAAACTGGTCGAATCAATAAATGAGTGGATATGTGGAAACCAGTTCTACTTCACATATTTTCTGAAAATTTCTTTTTAAGATGCCTTAAATATGGGAATGCGTTCTTCTACGATGAACTGGGAAACGTGAGGTTTTCGTAAATTTAAGTACAAGGGACTAGGCACAGTATAGGTAACATATTCAAAGGATAAAGTGGATACTCCAACATAACGTTATTCTTAGATAAATAGGTACTTAATACAAGGATATATGACTTTACAAAGGGCAGAGGAATGGATCATTAAAAAGAAAAAGGATTGCAGAAGATTCACGCTGAAACCAACTTCCATTTGTGATAATCAAGTCATCAGTTCTTTGTTGTGACGATACCGAATCAATGATTTAATTTTAATCTTACTCAAACATGAAAAGCAGCAATGATGAGATATACTTTTTCATCAGAAATATATCATTTCCGTGAGATTGAAGTCGTAGTTAAGCAGCACTAAGACGTCAAAAGTCAAAGATTGGCAAAGGATATAGTGTACGAAGTGTACCTATTGGGAGGAACGACCAGGATTAAGGGACGTATTAAACTAATCGATAATTTGTTCAAGAGATAATTAATCTTTGTTAGTTTAATTCTTTTAAAGCAGTCTTTTCTAGGTGAAATTATATTGAAGTCAATTTTCTTGTTTTCCATCAATTTAAAGCGATTTATGTAATAATTATAAATATGTGCTCCAAATTGTATCAATAGTTTATGATAGAAATTAACGTTGATTACGAGGAAATGTAAATATACTTGAAAACTCTTTACACTTTTTCTATTTCTTGATATTAAATGAGTTACATTAATTTATCTATATATTGTTTTATTTTCGCGCCTGATGCAGAGTAATGGTATAGCAATGTTATGCATTTTTTATGCAAGATACTTTGCTAGCTTGTGATGTTAAAAAATCAAATCAATATCTCAAAAGGTTAACAAACCTTCATCCATTATTTTTAGTATATTAAATATAAAATTTGATGTCAAGTTTTGATACGGTTGTGCTTTTGCTTTTGCTTTTGCTAACGTTATATCTAAATTATTTCTCTTGAGACGTATAGAAAGAAGAATGAAAGCATTACCAGAGCTGATCTTGAGTAACGATTGAATTTATTTTTGGTAAAGAATGATAGGAGAATTGAATGCAGTTGCATTAAGGGGAGCATAATTGCTAAAGAGGTACATAATACTGGAGCTAGACGTACCATTAAAAATGAGGAAGAGGAGATACAAATGGAGAAAAAATTAAACAAGGAGGAAAAGGATTGACGAAGACAAAAGACCCTCAGTCAATTATAGCATCTCTTTTAATTTCTACCAAAAAAAAAAAAAAAATGGTGGGGCAGTTGAACGGAACAATAAGCTAGGTTGCAATTTAGATCTAATACTAAGATAAGTTCAATCACTTGACATAATCATTATGTTGGTAGCTAGTTTATCTTTTGGTTAATTGCCTAAATATCCTGGTAGATCGAACTTGGAGGTAAAGCTACTGTATAGGAAAGTCATCAAGCATGCATCTCAATTAATCTTCAGCATTATTCAAATAATCAGTTCTCGATTGAAGTAAAAGGATAGGCTCCATCGTGCTTTGTGTTCTACATATGCCATCTAATTACCCATATTTACAATCAAATTTTCTCGACTTTATACAGTACGATATACTATACTTTTCTTTTGTGGAAGTCTAAAGCAACTAAAAAGTCCAAACATACTACTTGCGTAATTCGTAAATCAGGCAATTATGCGTTAAGTCAGCTATTATATCTATTCTTTGCTTCGTTATGAGAGAAAAGTGAGAGATCCAAGAGGATTAATTGACTTGATCTAACAGAAAAAGATGTAGTCAAGTTTATTGATTTTAATTAAATGAGACGCTGGAAGATTTTACTCCAGTCTAATATTAATTGGTAAAAGGTGAACTTTGTAGACTTCAATCTGAAGTGGTGGAGGGAATCGTGGCTTTTTAATTTTACTAAGCTTATTTATACAAGTAGAAGATTTACACATTCTGATTATGCATGGTTCTTATTAGAACTATCTGGTATAATGGTGAGTTAACCGAAAGGCCTTCGTAAAACGTTTTCTACCTATCATTTTTCTTCTTTTAGTTTGTTTACTGAAAATTTTATCTAATTAAGTACAGTAATATCAAAGTACCTTATAGGCTTATACTCCAATTGTGTATGCCCATATATTAATTTGATCACGTACTAGTTCTTTTCTGTTAAGTTGCGTCAGTTTTTGACACAAATGATCATTTATAAAATCACATGCTGCATTAAAGATATTCAAGTACATTATAATTGCGTATATATATTCAAAGTTCTAAAACTTTTGGGTCATGACAATTATGTGGTCCAATTTGCAGGTTTACTTGGGCATTTTCTTGGTTTTGTTGTGCATATTGGTTTCTTCTGCATATAGTGCCGATGTTACAACTTTCAATGTCGTCGACTTTGGAGCTGCCGGAGACGGAAAAACCGATGATTCCCCAGTACGTAACCACCATTAAATTTTCTCAACTTTTCTCGTGTATGTGAAAATTTCTAAAAATATTTAAATGTAAGTTTCTGGATATATGTAGGCTTTTCTCAAAGCATGGGAAGCTGTGTGCCAAGCAGAATCTAGTGCGGTGATTCTCGTAATACCAAAAAGAAAGAAATTCTTACTGACTCCTTCAACATTTGATGGTCCATGCAAACCTTCCCAAATTCATATTCAGGTCAGCATTTTTTCCTCAGCACTAAGAAACAACACAATCATATATAACTAGCATTCACTTATATATACGTACAGATGATGCATGGAATTTTTAAAAGGTGTAATTATTTAACCAGTTGTGATCGGTTGTCTGTCTTATGTTCCAAGTTAGAAGTAGTTCTATTTTAGGTGACTAGATAGCAGATTTTTATTTTCATTGTCAAATGGCAGTGTAGCCGACTCCTACTTGTTTTGAATTGAGGTGTAGTTATTTTTGTTATTGCTGTCAAGTGGCAGCTGTGTATAGTGTGTCAAAGTTACGGTCATATGACTAAAAGCAAGATCAGAACAATCCTAGAGATTTGACAACTGATTTTTTTTTTCTAATGCAGGTATCAGGAAATGTTGTTGCACCTAACTCAAAATCAGGATGGCATGGACATGCATCCAATGTATGGCTAACTTTCTCCTACATTAACCATCTTACTGTTAATGGCGAAGGAGTTTTTGATGGACAAGGCCATGTATGGTGGCCGAATCCTTGCTTGGATGATAACCAAGTAAGCCTTAAAGCTATTTCAAAGTCATTTATTACGAAAACTGAAAAGAAGCTTTTTAAATTTGTAGCAAAGTTGTCAGTCTTACGTATTTTATCTTTATTTTTTTGCCAGGGTGCACAATGTAAAGGACCAACTGTAAGTACACATTTCATCATTTTTCAAATTTCCTGTATGTGCTCCAATCCTATTTGGTAGACTAATTGCTATTGTACACTAGTACATATATGCACTATAATCATTGGATATGCACTTAATGTGATGATCATTGGATATATAGGCATTGATATTCAGAAGATGTAACAAGCTGCGAGTTTGGGGAGTCACCCTAATTAGAAGTGCTGGAAGTCATATAATATTGACTGCTTGCAATGAAGTTAGCATCGCCAATATTCGTATTCAGGCCCCTGGTGATAGTCCCAACACTGATGGGATTGACATTTCCGGTAGCACAAACGTAGTGGTATACAACTCTATCATTGCAACAGGTACATTTCACTGTGAGTTAAACTTCTAAATACATACTGGAAATCGAACACACACAGCACTAGACTATAAGCAATTATTATATATTTGCCTTACTTGATAGTGTAATGGATTTTCTCTTACATATGATAGGAGACGACTGTATTGCAATAGGAGGAGGATCGTCCAACGTTAGCATCAGCCGTATAACATGCGGACCAGGCCACGGCATTAGGTAATTGCTGGGTTTTCAGATTCTACTTTACTAGAATGTTGTAAATTTGTACCCAAAAAAAAAAAAAAAAAAAAAACTCATGAAATTTAATTAATGGCTGTAGTATTGGAGCCTTGGGACATGGAGGAGTTGACATAGTGGAAGATGTGCTCGTTCGAAATTGCACCATAAAAAACACCTTAACAGGAGTAAGGATTAAGAGCTGGCAGGTAATGTACACTTTAGTTTTTGATCATTTGAAAAATACTCTAATAATGTTCATCAAATATTACTAACAGTTAATTTTTACAGCCATAAGTAGCTAACATGCTAGTTTTCGAAAATGTAAATGAAACAGGGTGGCGAAGGATATGCAAGGAGGATCACTTTTGAAGGGATTATATTGGTTGCAGTTAAGAATCCCATCATCATCGACCAGTATTACTGTCCCAGTCGAGTCAATTGCAAAAATGATGTGAGAACCACATGAATATTCTACTTTATGAAGTCATTTTACACCATTAGGTTCAAGTAAACTGCTACAACATAGTAAGTATAATATGATAGTTTAAACAGAATCAAGTATCCTGCTATATCAAGTGAAGATACACCGATAATATTAAAACTCTTTACATGTTCTATAAGTTAAATCATTTTCTCTAGAAATTAAGTTTCATTATTAAGTGGATGTATTGACTAATTTAATGCAGACATCTGCAATTGCATTGAGCGACATAACATACAGAGGAATAGCGGGGACATCCCTGATGGATGAGGTGATAAATCTGAGCTGCAGCGAGACTGTTGCCTGCAAAAACATACTTCTTGATCGTGTGTATATATCATCTGTTAAAGGTAAACCTGCTTATGCCCATTGCATCAATGCTCATGGAAGATACACTCATACAATGCCTGCTGTAAACTGTCTGCAGCCATAGTTATATAATGTTATAATCCTTTATTGTTCAACAATTAGAGAAAAGGTAAATCGGGAAAAGGGTGACACGTTGTACCATTGTTGTAAACTGTTATAGGCTTATATCTATGTTCGTTACTTCAGGTAATAATTACATTCAAGGCTTATGCCTTATGGATACAGTTTCTGTAGCAAGTAACTGGACAAAAGCCTCAATTACTTTCACTTTTCTTGATATGTTCAATAGCCACAATAATAATCGGGTTTAGTTGCTAATATGCAAACAGTAGCAAGTATGTCATCAAATTCTGTTCTATACAGGAGTATTTTACTTGCAAGATAAAAAGAGTACCAGTTTCTGTATAGTCTACAATCAAATGATATTGCACCAAAATCTCCAACTATATCTCACACGAATCAGAACGGCCAAAGAGTGCATAACGGTTTCTGGCAACATTATCATATGCGAAGTCTCGAACGAATCTGCTAAATTGAAGGAAGAATTAGAACCAATAGATGAAGTAAATTCTTCATATACTCCACTAAGTTATAACTGAGATTAGAGGTGTGAAACTTACAGAGGCATAAACTGCAAGAAGAATGCCAGCTGAGGGAAGGGCAAGTTAATGTACTCCATAATCTTCAGAACAGCTTCGGATTTCACATAAGACCTGAAAGTGAAGACAGTCTTTACAAGTTAACCACTGCCCTCTCAAGTTTCCTAGTTCTTTTGGTTTATCCTTTAGGCTTCTTAAATTGTAGAAGTAAAACCCAGAACACTTCCTTAAAATGCTCGGCAAATTTAGAGCTCAATGTTAGAAGTAACCAATATGATCATGAAAAGTTAGTTTGGTTTTTAAACTGGAGAAGGGAGTGCCCTGCACTTTACTTTTTTCATTTTGCTACCAAGCATAAGAGAAGAAAAGAAAAATGTTACGATAGCTGTTTAGCAAATTTGTGTTGAAGTTAAAAAGAAACAAATAAGTTCATTTGAGATTGAAAAAGATATTTAGTTCAACTGAAAAAACTTTGAGCTGAAGTTAAAAGAATAGTTCATTTGTGGAAGCATTCTTTGGTTCAGCATTAGAGCCATGTCAGATAGCATACCAATCTTTTTCTTTTTTAAGGAATAGCATACCTGTCTTTCTCAACAAGTACAACACTTGAAATATCATCAGGAGCTCTTCCAGATCTCCTCAGCAGATCTCTCCCTGCTTCACTTTGTAAAGCTTCATACCTAATTTTCCTGGATATCAATGGAATGTGGAATTAAAGCAGAAATAGCCTTGAAGAAGAACGAAAAATTCGCAGAGTAGCAAATGGTGACATAGCGAAAACAGTAGAAGTCCGACAAGTAAGAGTCAATATCATTTCCTTAACTAGATGGCCTTACATAATTTATTTATTTTTTTTAAAAAAAAAAATTGAGAATGGTAACATAATGACCTCACATAATTTTTTCTACCAAACTCTTCTTATAAAGTAATGTGAGCTGTTATTTGCATCAAATAGTTAAGAGACGGTCTTTTCACCTAGGCTAACCATTTCAACATTTCATTTTTATCACTCCACCCTCCATACTATAGATGGAGGAATTGTCTAGGCTTCAACTGAATTGGTGCAAAGTGGATATTGCCAGACAAATTTTGAGAGAGTAACTGCAGCAAACAAGCTTTACAGAGCTCTCAGACACAAATTCACACCAAGAAGTCCCACTTTGAGAGGTAAAGTTGTGGTTAAGTGTCCCTCCATCTTTAACTTGAGGTCTCGGGTTGAGCCTAACGGGTGGGAAGCCAGAAATAGACAAAAATAATAAAGAGTACAATAAAATCAATGTTAAGACTGAAAAAAGGTCAATTTCTGAGAGCACATATTCTGGTCACAACATGTATCTTGGAAAACCAGGTAAAAAACTGATCAAGAGCCATTAGATACTGCTTCTCTACAAAAGATGACCACCTATTACATTCTAGACCGACTTTACATATATGGAAATTAATTTAAATCCATATATCCTTTAAGTCAAAAAAAAAAAAAAAAAAAAAAGAATAGAGGGAAGACACAAACCTTTTACTATCATTGTCACGGACAAACTTGACACCTCCATTACACAGGTTACACACACCTATCAAATATGCAAAAACCATTTCTCAGTTTCACACACAATATTATCCTAAAACACCAAAACAGTAAGCTAGCTAACTTACTGAGATCAATTATTATATATCTTTTTTATGCGAACTTTACAGAAATAGTCGCCCTAATCAGGATACATAAACTATACACTTTTTTATACACATCCTAAACATGGAATATACAAAAAAAATGGATTTTCAATAATCAAGAATGTAAACAATTTGAAAGGAAATACCATCGAATAACATAATGGGTCGATTATCAGTCTCAAAGAAACTGGAAGTTGCCTCCACCCAATCCACCGCTTCACGGCTGCTGCTACTGTTGGTGGCCGGCGGAGTAGATAGAGTTGCAAATGGAGTGAATCGCCGGGGAAACTTAGCATGAACCGGCGGCGTTACAGTTAAACCGGCGAACCTAGCGGGTATAGTGAGCGCCATGTTCATCGGAACTAAACTTCAAAAATCAGTTTCCCGGATACAAAAGGTAGTTATAATTAGCCCTTGCCTGTGCAAAAAAATTTCAGACACCCATTCCAGTTTCAATTAATAGTGTGACTCAGAATGTTTGTAAAAGTGCCACGTGGAATTACCAATACCGCCAGCTTTATAGAGTATTAAAATAAAACAAGCCAATCAGGTTTAAGTACGATTTTATAGTGTAGATTTGATATTTATTTTTTCCTTAATGCATTTGGATAAAAATATATATTTTCCTGACAAATTAAACTCTCAACCCCTATAAAATAGAAGAGAAATTTAGGTTTGCAAAACTTAGATAAATATAACGCAGAAAAAAGGGTTCAGTTTCGTTGACAAATTATTTTGTCGCATAAATTTATATTTCAATCACAAAAAGACTTTATAAAAAAGAGTTACCTACATTTGTCCATGTACCACATGTTACTAGAAATTATGTGACTCATGCGCATAGGTTGAAAATGTAAATTTTCTTTTTCATACAAAGTAAATAATTTTAAGTGAATTTTCTTATCGCAGCTAAAAATTTCGTGATAAAAAATAACATTAGTTGTGGTGAAGTCACAAAATTATAATAATATTTATGTGTGACATACAATTTTGTACTTACTAAAATAATGTTTATATTATAAGTTCAACATTTAACATTTGATATAATAATTTGGATAACTATTATGATAGTTGAATTTTTATTTAACGCTCCATTTCTTATATCAACTAATGTAGAGTGTTTGTATTACCCGTTCATACATTATATATCAATGTATAATTAGGCCAAGAACAAAATAACAAGCAACAAGTATATAAAGTGATATCTCATAAGTAGAATTTGAAAAGGTAAGACGATGCAAATCTTGCCCTCATAAAAGTGTAGAAATTGTTTCAAATAGATTCTCGGCTAAAGGCCAAAAGAGTAAGCGGGCTCTTTGAGTTTGAGGTTTTAGACAGTAGCAGTCTCTTTGATTGGGAGCTGCAGAGGTTTCAAATAGTAGCCAAAAGCCGCTTAAACATTCTCATTTTCTCCTGGACTGAGTTTTTTCATCCAGGAGATGACTCCAAGCTTACCATTTTATAACTCATTCATATGTCTAAAACCCTGCTCTCCCGCATTAAACCCCTCCACAACTCAAAACCCAAAACCCCTTCTTCTCCACCCTTAACACGCCACATTAAGCAACTCGTTAACCAAATCTGTGAAATCCTCCAAACCCAACAACACCAATGGGAACAAACTGTCGAAACCCGTCTTTCGGAGCAAGAAATTGTCCCTTCAGACATTGCATACCATGTGTTCGACAAATTGAAAGACCCTCATTTGGGTCTTAAGTTCTTTGATTGGGTCACTCAAAGACCCTATGGTTGTCCCCTTGATCGTTTTGCTTATTCTTCACTTTTGAAATTGTTAGCTAAGTTTAGAGTTTTCCCTGAAATCGAAAATTTGTTAGTTAATTTGACAGCTTGTGAAGATAAGTTGCCTACGCTCGAGGCGTTGGATGTCGTGATTAAAGCGTACTCGGATTCGGGCTTGGTTGATAAAGCACTTGACTTGTATTACTTTGTATTGAAAACTTATGATTTGGTTCCACATGTAGTTACTGTTAATTCTTTGCTTCATAATCTTGTAAAGAATGGGAAGGTTGAAATCGCGAGGCGAGTGTATGATGAGCTCGTTGAGAGAAGCGACGTTTTGGATAATTTTAGCACTTGTATTATTGTTACAGGGTTGTGTAAAGAGGGTAAGGTTGAGGAAGGTAGGAAATTGATTGAGGATAGGTGGGGCAAAGGTTGTGTTCCGAATGTTGTTTTCTATAATACATTGATTGATGGCTATTGCAAGAAGGGTGACGTTAGAAGTGCGTATGGGCTTTTCAATCAGTTGAAATTGAGGAGCTTTTTACCCACAGTGGAGACTTATGGAGCATTGATAAATGGGTTTTGTAAATATGGAAATTTTGAGAAAGTCGATATGCTTGTGCAGGAGATGGTTGCTAGGGGTGTGATTGTTAGTGTTCAAGTATATAACACTATTATTGATGCTAGATGTAGGCATGGTTTTACTGTGGAAGCAAGAGACACTGTACGGAAAATGATCGAAGCTGGCAGTAAGCCAGACATTGTGACATACAACACGTTGATCTCTTATTCATGCAAGGAGGAGAAAATTCAGGAAGCTGAAAAGCTTCTAGAGCAGGTTAAGAATCTGAGGTTGGTGCCGACCAAGTTTAGTTATACTCCTATGATACACGCCTACTGCAAATTGGGTGGTTTTGAAAGGGCATTAAGTTTGCTTGCAGAGATGACGGAGTATGGTGATAAACCTGACGTATCAACTTACGGAGCTCTTATTCATGGATTCGTGGTCTCTGGTGAAGTTGACGTTGCATTAGTCATTCGAGACAAGATGATGGAAAGGGGAGTATTACCAGATGCTGGCATCTATAATTGTTTGATGAATGGTCTCTGTAAAAAACTGAAGCTTCCTGCTGCCAGGCGGCTCCTTGATGAGATGCTTGGGCATGGTATATTACCTGATGTGTATGTTTATGCCACTTTAGTAGATGGGTGTGTAAGAAATGGGGAGTTTCATGAAGCGAAGAAGCTCTTTGAGCAGACATCTGAAATGGGTATGGATCCTGGACTTGTAGGATACAATGCCATGATCAAGGGTTACTGTAAATTTGGACTGGTGAAAGACGCAGTTTCTTGCGTCAATAGAATGATAAAGTCTAAAATATTTCCAGATGCATTTACTTATTCCACCGTAATTGATGGGTATGTAAAGCAGCATGACTTGCGCCGAGCATTAAGCATACTTGCTCATATGGTAAAGCGAAACTGTATGCCAAATGTGGTAACATATAGCTCTCTGATTTATGGCTTTTGCCAGAATGGAGATCTTGTGGGAGCTGAAAATGTATTCAATGGAATGCAATCAAATGGTATGATGCCTAATGTGATTACATATAGTATACTGATTGGCAGTTTTTGTAAAGTTGGAAAACTTGCAAAAGCAGCTTATATTTTTGAACAAATGCTCATGTACAGGTGCTATCCAACTGATGTCACTTTCAATTATTTGGTTAATGGGTTTTCCCATTGCACGCCAACTATTTTCTCCAAGGAGAAAACTGATCCTCAGGATGAGAAGAACTCTATATTTATAAGTACCTTTAAAAGAATGATATCCGATGGATGGCTCCCGAGAACTGCTGCATACGATTCCATTATCACCTGTCTCTGTTTACGTAAAATGCTCAAAGCTGCATTGCAACTGCGTGATAAGATGATTAGTAAAGGGTACACTACAGACTCTGTTATGTTTGCCGCCTTGTTGCATGGCATTTGCTTAGATGGAAAATCGATGGAATGGAAAAGTATTATTTCCTGCAGCTTAAGTGCGACTGAGCTGAGTGTTGCTCTCAAGTATTCTTTGATATTTGATCAGTACTTAAGTCATGGACTCGACTCTGAGTCTTCATTGATTTTGCATACCTTGGTCAAAGACATGTCTCATAATCAGGATGAAACCGATGTTATGATTTCGTAAGCTTGGACTAGCAGAAGGGTGAAGGTCTTCCGAACTGCTGTTTTATGCTAGAGAGCATTGTGTCTGAGAGAATTACTCGGGATCTTCTACAAGATGGATGGAGCTGTCTCATTGTAGCTTTCTTTGGGCTTCTGTGCAGATCAGATTGATGTTTTGCGATCAACTGTACAGTTTTGGCTTCATTTGCTACACCTTATCTAGGTGTTCCCGCTTTTGGTGGCAGTGCAGCCTAAATCAGGGTGGGCAAACTTGCAGTTTCCAAGTGAAGACTTTTTGTCTATGTAGCAAGACTATATGGAAAATGTCAGTAACAGCAATTGATATGGTTTCATGCAGGCTATTTCATTGGAAAATGCATATATCAGATGCTAAATATGGTTGATCTCTTTTATCTGGCCGACATAATGAACTATTTCTCCTTTCTGGTATGTTATCTCTGTTTCTTGTTCGATGATTTTCTGTTTTATGTTCTCTTTGATGCTGCTGGCAAATGCATGATTTGCTTGCTTTTGTGACTCTTTCCTGGCTAAGACTTAAGTTATGGTAGCTCCCCCTCCCCACAAAAAAAAAATAAATTAAATCGTGGTAATTTGCATGCAGGAGCAAGGACTTTGGAGGAGGCGCATCCTTGTAAGAGGACATCATTGCTCTTATGCAACTAGCTTGTGGAGGGGAGTTACAAAGGATTGAAAGATTCTATTGTCTCAAGGTGCATTGGTTTTGTGGTTGATTAAATGGCAATTGTATGATTGTATCTGTCTTTGGCTTGATGTGTGGTGTGGGGATTTAGCACTGAAAGAAGAATTTCCAACCTATTCTCTACCACGGCTGATAAAGAGGCCACTGTAGGTGAGTGGTTAGGGAGGTCAAGTGTTCTAAGATCTTTCTTTCAGGAGGCCCATCCAGATTTTGAATGGAATGAGATGGGCAATGTGCTCTAGAAAGTACACAATTGTACACAATTCAGAGAGGAGGGAGGATAAGTTTCGGCAGGTTGAACCTCAGAAACTTTTTGCGGTGAAATTGTGTTTTAATAGCTTATCTAGGAGAGGCGACTTCAGGCCCATATGGAAGACTAAGGCAACAAAGGAACTCATGTTTGTACTCGCGAGTTATATCTTCAGTGCATCAACATTGCAATTTCACTGTGGAGTTATGGACCCTTGTTTACCCCATGTTAAAATTGTCATGGGAAATACCTTGGGACAGTGTTGGTTGATTCTGCGAGAGAGAAGTAATGGAGGTTTTGAGGAGGTTTAAAGCCCAATGAGGAACATTAAAAGACTTGTCGCGCAAACAGATATCTCATGTTGTATAAATGGTCAAATCTTGTGGAATTTTTTATCTACCCTTTACATACATTTGTAAGGTAACACCAACTTGATGTGCTATTAGTGAATTGCTACGATTTATGAAAAGAAACAGGAAATTCTAGTGAAAGTGGAAATTTGGTTGGTCCAGAAAGGACCATCAGAGAAGATTTAGCTCGAGTTTGTTGTAGTGGGAGAGAGATCATTTGAAGTGCTCGTGCACTCTACCCCAGAAAGAATAGTAGAGGAAGTCATCCTTCCAAACAGAGATGGAACAAAACCCTGAAGTGTAACATTAAACAAAACAGACGGTCTTCTTGTATTCACTGTCATCCCTGCAGACCAAGGAAATTGGAGGGGCGACTGTTCAGCTTACTGTTTGGCGGCATTTGTTGCAAAATGTATTTTCAACAAGATACATTTTACCTACTTTACTGCAATAATTAGGTTCTTTTTCCAACACAACATTCAGGTGAACTCCTCACTCTAATAAACTAAATACACCATTTTCGCGAGGATCAAAGTTCTGTGCAGCACCAAGTTAAAGGATCAACAAAATAAGGATAGAACCCAATGTAGACAACCAGCACATTACCATATTTGCACATTCATCCCATGCTATAAGAACAACCATTATCTGTGCCAAAAAGAAATTAAAGCAGAAAAAGAGGCCAAAGGAAAAGGCACCACTTAAAAGGAATGGAAGTAAATAATCGCTAAATGTTACATTCCAATACTACATACATTAAGTATACATGAATTAAATGGTATTACATAGATTTGTGACTGTCACCTACATCAAGCTCAAGACAAATCTTCTCAAGTGAACTAGTAGGCACAAATAAATTGCTGTGGGTGTATCACCAAATATTGAAACCAAAAACTTAACTTGAAGAGGAAAAACATAAAAACAGAGTTCATAGATTGAATTCGCAAAAACAGTCTGGTAAAGCAGATCCTCTACCCATTATGAAATCATCTCTATGTACCTTCCACATAGCTTCTGTTAGTTCATTCCCTTTAAGCCCCTGAGAGGTTAACACTGCGAAAGCCCTCCTATTTAAGAAAAGTGTCTTATACAACCCCTTGAAAGCTCGCATTGCTGCAACCATCTTATCCATGTTCCCAAAATAAGTAGCCATGTAAGAATCACTGCTAATAGAGACATAATAATCCAGTGCAGCTTTTGTATTTCCATGCATGGTTGTGAAGTCCTCTCCACTAAGAAGACTAGATTTGGTAACAACATTGGTGTACACAGAAATTAGTCCCTCAAGTTCCATCAGGCCATCACCGGCTGCCAAATAAATCGTCATATTTGTGGGGATGGATAAAGCTTTTAGGATGAATGCAGTTTCCTTGGGTGTGAGAGGACACTTCCCACGGTTTCTCCAAATACGCGCCATTTCTCCAGTCCAAGGTTTCCTATAATCCCTTGCAGCTTCTACAGCTTTGGCAGAAGCAAGAGAAAGACCAGAATACTCACACTGACTATATGCTACCATGTCAGGTTCAAATCGAAGGTGAAGTGATAAGAAGGGCTTTGGAATAGCTTGTAGAAGCTCAATCGCTTTCTTCTCCAAAGTGCTTGTAAGGCGCAATGCACTATAACAAGCCTGACAAAGTGCAGCTTTTGCATAAAGAGGGTACCTAAGAGATTATAAAGAATATAGAAAAGCACCACATGAGTAATTTTGTTTTTAAGGATGGATAAACTGCTGAATTCGTAGAAAGCAGCCTGCAGAAGTGATTGGTTAAAGTACAACAAAATAGTACTACTAGTACCTATCTCTTCTTTGACTCATTGCAGGGGTAATTGAGATATAACCATGCTTCAGCAGGGAAGGAAGAACACTCTCAACATAGTCAAATTGGCCTTTGCGTTTGCTGCAATCAACTCTTACAGGATCTTTTGATGCAATCTCAGTTGGAAGCTCCTTTACCACTTCAACAAAGCCCTTCATTTGTTGGATGAAGTAGTCTACATCAAAGACATCTTCAAAACCGCTGAAACATAATGCCAAAGGTCATTCAGAGGAATGATCAACAAGTAACAAATGAAAGACTAGAGAAGATCGAGATCCTAAAGCACTAATCAAGTACCTAAGTCATAAAAAAAGCATACCTTGACTCATTCCAATATGCAGCCACTTCAAACTTTGGCAAAACAAGGGTAGCATTCAGCAGACGAGCTACTCCAACACCATCACACAACTGCAGATCACATGCGATGAGGGAAAAAATCCATTATGAATTTCATCATCACATTTGTATCGGTAGTATATACCCAGTAGGTGAAGCAAATAGCAGGACTTACATCTCTCCTCATCTGATTGAGGCCACCATAGCAATCCACTCGAATATAACCATTAGTCTGAGCAGGAAAAGCTGCAGCATTTTAACAACAAAAACCAAATGCAAATGTCTGCATTGGAAACCATTCAAATGCTCGACTTAGAAAAATTAGAATCCCTATAGAAGAAGCTGCTTATATGCACAACTAGAGCTAGCGCTATATCCTAATTCTTGTTTTTACCCCATCAAGAAATTCTCAAGTGGCTATTGTCCAAATTAAACTATCAAGCAATATCAATAGGATCTATGTTATAGTAGCATAGAATATAGGGGTTTATTATTGGGGTGGTGGGGAGGGAGTATAAGATAAAAACAAACCATTAAGTTGAGGTTGAAGCCACCAATTGCAAGGTCGCCATTCGGCTAATCTTCGAATGCTCCATATTTCAGGTCTTTCAAGCCTGCAATTGAATTATAAAATTAATTAATGGGGTTTGTAGAAAGAATTAAATATAAGAAAAGATCGGATCTTGAAGTTTACTCCAATTAAAATAAAATGGTCGTGGAGTTTTAACACAGAAATCAAAGCAATTAATTAGAAATAACTTACAGGGAAGAATTAAAGGTGGGGTTGGAGAAGAAAGGAAAAGGAGGGAACAAGAAGAGAGCGAGGAATAGAGAAAACGCCAATACTGTAACGCCAAACAGTGGCTTTCGCACTGTTGAGGCAATCATTCTATAACAACACCAATAGGTTTCTTGATGGAGATATGGAGGGAGTGAAGTAGATCTCTTCTCCTTCACAAAAGGCCGCCAATTAGATCTACCTTTCCCTTTTTCTGTTTTTTCTCTTTCTTTCTTTTTAATTTTAACTACTGCTAGTTTTTTTTGCTTCTCTCAAAAATATTTTCCAACTATATTTTTATTCAGAGTGTCCACTTTAGTATATGTGAAAAGAACTACATCCTTTAATCTATTTCCACTTTAGTATATGTTCTTTTAATTTTTTTTTTTTTTCCTGCTTTTGTTATTCTTTAAGAAACCAACACAAGACCGTTATCTGTCTATTAATTTTAATTGGACAACAAACAAGACAGTCAGTAGTACAAGTCAAAAGAAAAGGAGAGCAAAACAAATGTTTACAGTAGAATAAAAATGCAATCCAGATTCATGGTCCAAGTAAGAGACAACCAGCTCCTGTAACATCGAACAGCATTTAAGCAAACTTTGCGGTGAAACAACCCCTATATTTCTCTGCATGAATGTTCGATAGATTTTCAGAAACTCAACTCTCATTCCAACCTGTCCCAACTCCCAACTAATTAACAGGAATAAGAAAATTAAAAATGGCAGTAAAGCAAGTCCCTCAAGAAACTATTACAAGTTTTGTGATGACAATAATCACAACTAGGTGAACTCTTCACAGAGCAGAAGAAAGGTGGCTGGCCGATGAGCCTCCGTCCTCTAGAGCTATTCCTTGATAACACTTCACCAGCTATCAGTTCCCTACCACATGCAGTAGCAACACCAAATTCAACAATCAAATCAATCATCCTGAAGCTTCCCTAAAATGACATCGTTTCCAATACCTCCTCTAATATGGATTTTCTGGTTTCTCAAAAATATTGGGAACACAGTTATGGTGAGACCTGGCAGAAGATGATCTAGCATCCAATTTGCTGCATACTTGTCCATTTTGAACCTTGTATTACCTGTTAGTAGTAGTGCCGGATAACATGGTACACAATCAAGATAAATGAAAATAAATATCCAATCAGCTTGTGACATTCCCACGCAAAAGATCCAGTATAGACTTTGGGCTCCAAGTGATAACTAGATGTATTTCATTCCTTTACCTTGAGAAAAGCTGGAAGTCTAAATCTACAGATCCATATGCACAACCCTAAATTAGCTTGTTTCATTCTTCCGGTTGCACCTCATCTAGACCTTTACAAGCAAGTGATGTCATTTATACAGATGGTAAAGAGAAACTGGACCCACAGGGCAATTCCACAAAAATATAGTGCAGGTTTTGCTAAGGAAGATGCAGAACAAGAAACTCAGCTAGGCCAAGGTTTCATCTCGTTTTGCACAGTTTTCCATCACAAGATAATCGGTCAGGCCAAGGTTTTGCTTCTCTGGCACAGTTTCCTATCTGAGCGAGAAGTTTCCACGGAGATCTCCGAGTCAATATCACTCACTGCCATCAGAAAAAGATGAAACGCCAAGCATAGCATCACCAATAAACAACAGGTGGTATAAGCTTGACCAAGGAAAATAGACAATTCTACAACATTAGAGTCTATAACTTTCATCTGAGTATTCTTCATCATGTTTCAATTTCTCGCAGGCCTTATTACCTCTCATTACGTCTGCTAGTTCTTGAATTAAACTAGATGTACTTCTTTCCATCTTATCTGCAAGTATCTCAATTTGCTCTGCAAATCCATAACCTATTAGTCTATTTCTCAATATTTCACAGGTCGTTGTGTAAGGCGGAATGCCTTCATCTATCATTATTTCAAAATATTTACATGCTTCCTCAAGTTTCCCTTTCTTCTGACAGAGACCATGAACCATGACAGCGTACGTCGAGACTGAAGGATAAAAGATCCTCTCTTCCATGCTCTCCCAAACTTTGTCAACTTTATCAAACCTTCCCACCCTAATAAGCATCTTAAGCAACATATTATACGTATGCCTATCCGGTAAGCAGTTGTTTCCTTCCATTCTTGAAATCAACCTTAGTGCCAAGTTAACTTCATTATGCTCACAATGAAAAGCTAGGATTGTATTGTAACTCCAACAATCAGGTCTTACCCCTCCGCTAATCATCTCATCGATCATTCCATAAGCCTCGTCAACCTTGTTACTCTTACAAAGTTTTTTTATAACACAATTATACGTAAACACATTAGGCACAAGTTTATAACTCCTCATCTGGTCAAGTACCCTGAAAGCCGAATGTACATCATCTAAGGCACAATAACCATGAACAAAAGTCGAATAAGTAAAAGCATCAGGTACCAAACCAATAGACCTCATCTTCGTTAAAAGCTCGAAAGCCTCATCCATCTTACCAGCCTTACATAATGATTCCAATATACTATTATAAGCTAACAAATCAATCGAACATCCTCTTTCAAGCATTTCATCAAACATCTTCCGCGCCTCCCCAACTTCACCCAATTCTCCCCACCCCCTAATCAAAATGCTATAACTTTTCACACTAACATCAAAATCACTCTTCACTCTATCGAAAAATTCTTGAGCTTGTTTCGTATGTTTTCGTTTACATAACGATAATAAAAGCTTATCGAGATCGATTACACTAGGTTTAATCCCAAAATCTAACATTTTATCAAATGCCCTAATTGCATCAGCTGGTAAATTAGCTTTACTATAACCCCTAAAAATAATCCAAAAAATTTCAGGACTAATTTCACATGATTTATTAGTTCTCATTTCTACAAGAAAATCCCATATTAATGGGAACTGTTTGCTATTTCCTAATATGTCAACAAGAATATGATAACTTTGTTGACTATGGTTAAAACTTGGTAAGTTTTGTGCCCATATAAAGAACCTGTGTGCGGAGAATCCGAGGTTTTTACAACGTTTGAGGACTTGTTCAACTATGTCTGTTGAAATTTTGTTGGAAAATTGATTTAGGGCTGATTCAATGTCGTGGTGTGGGCTTCTGTTATCGCTAAGAATTCGAGAAAGCTCGTTTACTAAGTGTGGCGAATGTGGGTCTGAGTTTTCAGGTTGTTGTGTTGTGTTTGGAATATTTTGCCTATGGTGTATCCGAAACAGTCTCTCTACCTCACTCGAGGCAGGAGTTGTGGGTATATTGTTATTAGTGGTTGGAATAGTAAAAGAGGATATAAAGAGATAGTTGTGAGCAGTGATTCCGAGTGTTTGGGAGAAATAATGTACACTTCTGAAACGAAGAAGTGTCCTAAAAGCCATTGTTTGTTTTCAGAAGTTCAAAAGTCTGCATATGTATATTGTGAGCCAAATTCGTTTCCTCTTTGAATTAAACTGGATTCGTTCCTTCAGGTAAAATTTGAAGATTCCATTGGGCTTAGTAGATTTGAACAGGCAATTTACAAAACTATGACACCATAGGCAACCATTTGACTTATTTATCATGTTTAAAGTGGTTTTTGCAAAAATGACATTCGTTAATTTTAATGAATAAATTTCAGATAAAATTACGGAATCTTATATTGATGCCCACATTCCGCTCCCTTCCTTTCTAGTAAGTGCTGACTCTTTCTAGTGAGTGCTACCCCTTAGGTAGCATTTGACCTTTTATGTCTTTCCACATTCTTACAGATAACTTGAAATATTGCCTAACCCTCTCTTTCTCGTAAGTGTTGCCTCTTAGATAGTACTTGAGACTTGACAATACTTGACTTTGGCCCCTCTTGCAAAAGTAACACTTGTCGTTTTATCTATTCCCACATTTTTTCAGATAACTTGAAGTATTGACTCAACAGCACTTGCTCCTTTAATCTCTCCGCAGGCAGCACTTGCCCTTTATATTTTTCGAAGAGGCAACACTTGTCAATTATAATTTAAAGTGCTGCCTTTGTGGCTATTTTGGTAAATTAAAGTACTTATAAGTGGGATAAAAGACATAACCAGTGATATGCGGGTACATACATTGAAATTTATTTGGTTTCTTAGGAGAAGGGACGCAGCCCCATGGCAAATCCAGGATCCCAACCACAATAACATTCCTTTCACCATCTACTCCGAGTATCTCCGCCATCAGATGGAAATCAAAACCAGATCAACTATGCGCTTGAGTGCTAAGTACTTCAGAAAATGGTCATCTGTTTTGACCGATGCCATAAGGTATTGTCCGATATTTAGTTACCTAAAGCGTGAAGCAAAACTTCTCATCATATGCTTGGAAATTGGAATTTCACTATTTATATATATGTCATAACAAGTCCTAGCTTGCCTGGCTTCGGAAGCTTCCTTTTCGTATAACTTAACGTGTACATAGATTTATAATATCGATAGTTTGTTACGTATATTTTTCGGCAATCATTTTCTCCAGCAGACCTATTCATGGCTAAATGTGATGTTTTTAAGCGAACGGCGCAGAAGCTTGCTGGACAGGTAGCTAATATTTTGGTAACGTGTTTTACAAATATATGATCATATTATATCATATACTAACATGCAAGTCCAGCTAAATACAGTACACATTTAACTTGAGATCATGACCACCATATAATTGATTTAAGATTGAACTCAATCTTCATTGCAGTAAACATTCAGAAAATGCTATTTTTGGCTGATTCATTTTGTAATGCAAGAGTGCGTGGTTCTATTGGCAAGAAAAAATTACACCGTAGTAAATAAGAGTACCAGTTATAAGAACATAAAGAGAAAGGAAAAGGGAAAAGCTAGCTGGATTGCATTACAACATGTGTTGTGATACATAGCAACTGACCAATTTGTGTCACTTTCAACATTTTCATGCTAAAATTAAGTTAGTGCAGAGTCGAGTAGGATATAGCACTATAGCAGAAATACTGACGCAAAGCTCTGTCTTTTTCCCAACCTTCTTTTTCAAAAGCATATAGTAGCATGAAACATGAGTATGATTGTAATCATAAAGCAAGGGAGATTTCAGTACTCAAAATTTATTTGGCACCATTTGACCGGGCACGGAATTTAAGAAAATAGAAGTTAACCTTGTTAAATATCAATTTTACCCCTGAAAAAGTAAGAGAGAGAAGATTTGAGTAATAAAAAAATTGTTGGTAGGTTTAAAAGTATGTAGGGCCCAACAAGGGTAAATTAGAGATGATGCATTAAATAGTTGTCAAATAAAGAAAGGTGCCACTTATTTTGGGACAAACAAAAAAGAAAATGGTGTCACATAAATTGAGACGGAGGAAGTAGATATGAAACATACTTGCATACATGGCGAAAGGCTCCCTACCACTTAGTTAAATGGGTCTTTTTAATAGTTCACTATATGGATAAAATAATAAATAAAAAATGGAGATCATTGTTTATTGCAGCGGTCATTTGCTCTACAAGAGATTTTAAAATGAGCTACTTAGAATAGACAAAAAGGCCAATCTGTTTGTCTGCAGTGCACTATAACTATCTTAATCTAGTAGTAATTTTCTATTTTAAACCATCAATCAATCTTAGTCGGGAATATGCAAAGTCTAATTTCCACATTTGTTGGTAGCTTTAATTAGTGAAGCGGGCCAACTATGTTTCCATGACGTTACATCAAACTTTTTCAAAACATGTTACTCCTGCTACCGGGCGGACCTACACCCACTCAAGAGGTATCTGTAGATTGATACCATTTCGTCGAAAAAATTATACCATACATATAGTAAAAAATTATTTTTATACGAATATAAATTAATTTTAAGTCTCTCTAGCGACAAAGATTCTCTAGGGCACGTAGTGGTCAAATAGCATCAAACTTTTGACTTAAGTCCTTGATTCGAATCTCATTTGCAACAACTATACTTTTTTAAAGAATTTTTACACTCTATACACATGATTTAAAGTATTTATAAGTTATACCCATTAAAAATTACACTACCTATAAAACTAAAAATATTTACCCAACCTACCCATGTATTATTGTATACCTTTGTTATGCCTTATAGGTGTATATCTTTAAGGTATACTGTATAATTTATGGTATAAAAATCTAGAGGGCCATTTACTACTGTATACCTTTGTTATACATTATATGTGTATACCTTTATGGTATACTGCATAAACTATGGTATACAAGTTTGGATGAGTAGAGTGAATAAATCGTTTAGTGGGTAAGTTGGGTAATATCTGAAAGTAGTGAGTAATAGCTGTAATTATTTTTTATTTTATGGATATTTTTGTAAGTGTCTATTTCTTAAATTTTCTTGATAAAAATTCAGCATCGGCCACTACCATCATTGCTTTTTCAGCGCATTGAATAAAAACAGCCTTATTGAAAAGGTTGGAAAAACAAGGTTGAATTTAAAGATGCATGCATTTGATTGTACGGTTAGTTAAATGACCTTTCCAATTTATCTTAGCTAGCGTTCGGACATAGATTTGATTGAAATTTGAAAATTTTAATTTTTGAAGTAGAGTTAAAAAATAAGTTTTAAAACTTGAAGTTCTGTTTTGGACATAAATTTCACTTGAAAAAATATTTAAAGTTTTATGATTAGAAAAAAGTTTTTTTCCACAAATCTCCCAAAAATAATTTTTTGGAATTTGACGTTTTTGATTTTCAAATCTTACACAATTCCTATAAGCAAATAAAAATTTGAGATATGAGAATTTGAAATAGTACAATTTTCAGTTTTACAAACGGACCTTCTCGTTAACATATCTACTACAAGTACTTCGGTGCTTTGGATATATGTAAACTAGAGTTCATTACATATGCAATGTCTTAAAAATCTACAGATAGGAAATACTAAAATGATAACTAGAAACTTCTAGGCCTTACACGTGCTTCCATGTAAATAAGGGAAGTGGTTCCTGAGTCTTCAAAGATAGCTACGGACACAATTGCTTGGAGTTGGGGCACGACAAGACGGGAAAGGATTCGGTCCAGTGAAACTTGGACCAGTATTGTTCAATAGGGTTCTTAATTCGTGACAAGTGTCTTAGAGCAAAAATGTAATAAGAAAATTCAACCTCTAACGGTATAAAATCACCTTGGCTGCCATTTTTTTCTCTCATTAAATTTTAAAATGAATAAGACAGCACGTAGGGCCGGAAAAAAATAATAAAAGAAGAACCTTTTCTTTTAAAAAGTTCGTTTTTCTAGTACTGCTATAAACTGGATCGCAACAATAATGTAATTTTTGTTTATTGAACAATTTTGGTATAAATATTGCAATTTCTAATTAGCTGGAAGGATAAATCCACTTCATACTTTTCTTAAGATAGTCGAAATCTTTACCGAAAGGAATGATGTCGAATCATTTATTGAAATATTTTATGAGAATAAAAATAGCACACTCAGTAATTATATAAACAGCTATTGTTAGGGGTTGAATTTTCTTATTATTTTTTAGACAAAATTATATTGCCATTTTTAGTTGCTAACTAGTAAAATTAATCTCATCCTTTAAATAGTTTGGTGGACAATTTGAACAAATCAAGAACCCTATTGAACAATATTGGTCCAAGTTTCACCGGACTGAATCCTTTCCCCGACAAGACGGCCAAATTGGTAGGAATCCAATTGCATTTTTCCATGTTAGAATTCATGATGCATTGAATAAGTACGAATCCTAGTGACATTATTTACTTGGATCTTTGTTTACTTTTTTGCTAACTATGTACTTGTATTTCCCAAAAAATATATCAGGTCTTACAATTAAATTTGTATTTAGTTGAGTCTAAGGCGACCGTTTTATATCTCAATTTGATCGCTTAATAGATAGTTTACGTGAACGAGTTAATCGACCTCAAGGGTTTGATGCAGAAATAATTCCCAAATCGATGTCTAGCAGATTCGATATCAAACAAATTCGATGTCAGCTAAATCCGATGTCAAATGAAGGCGTTAAACGCTATCAAACAAATTCAAACTAAATGAGTGGATAGTGATGTACGATGAGATGACTTCGTTTTATCAAGATGCGCAATTATCCGAACACGATTATGATGAAAATAATAGCAATACGATGACAAGTAAGTGAAATGAATGAACGTAAAACAAATAACGAATAAACAAACGTAATCGATAACAAATCCGATGAGCAAACCAAATAGCTGCCAAATGAGTTACGATAACAGATTGTCCCAATTAAACACAGATTAGAAGATGTTACGATCAAGATAGATGCAGATCTAAACGAAGCAAGCAACAATTAAATAATCAAAGCAGTAAAGGCTTATTGTATTTGATGGATCGATGGATGTTGCTTCAATGGAAAGAACAGATCTCCCTCCACGTTTGAACCAAATCACGATCGAAGCTTTAAATACAATGATGGTTTCTGACGTAACAAATTGATAAAGGTAAATGACACTGTTGAATATTTTCTTAACAAGGGAATAGTGGTTTGAAGAATAGAGTAATATTTTGCTCAGATGAACGTGTGCCAAAATAGAAGATGAAGGCAATATTTATAGGCTGACAATGAGCCTTTTCCAACCCTAGAAGGATTCTTCCTTTTCCACGTCTCTTCCTCCACAACTGCCCACGTCCCTTCAATTACGCTAAGTTGGTTCCGATAAAAGTGGGATAAGTTCATTAAAGTTTATCCGCTCAAGCCAGCGCCTTCGTGGTTATCTGATCAAGTTGTTGAGGCGATTCAATCGGCAAATGTCTTCGGAAACAATAACCAAACCCGACCACATCTTCTCGTTTGAATAACGAAAATCGACCAATACAGATAGTCCCCCCACTTGCGAAGTCCTGTGATCGTAACACTTCGCAAGTGGCTTGAAAGTTAAAGCGGGAAAACACGTGGCTTGCTCGTGTCCCTTCATTTTGAAACGCCAACTGTCGCTTCAACTTCAAATCACTGCGCGTGTCAGAAATCGTGCGGACGGCGGTTTTCACCAATTCCCAAGACCATGATGATTTCTTCTCTATAAATACCAGCTCCATTTTGATTTCACGATTTTTACGTCTCTTGCAACTCTCAATCTTCTCACTTTCTTCAAACCCTTCAAAACATCTTTAGTAATTTGCGTTGATCAATCTTGGTTACCCGTTTCACTTTGTTCACTTATTTTTTAACTTATCAATGTCTTCTCACAATATGACCGACGTTGAAAATGTTCCCTCCGCCGCCGTCGCCGCCACGGCACCCGCCATGGCGCCACCGCAGGCCATGGCAGTTACAGACAAAAGAGGGAAGAAAAGGGAGAGGAAGCCCAAAGATTTTGGGCCAGAAAAACTCTACACCGATATTCTCCCGAAGAAGTTCACTTACGACGACGACTGCAAGGTTAGCACCCAAAACGACGTTCAACTGGCCAAGAAGAAAAATATTCCAGTAGACTCAGTTTTTTGCGCCGTTACCGAGGAGTCAATACCACGGATTAGGGAAGATTGTGGTTGGAAAGAGGGTGAGGTCGACGTAGTGTGCCCTCCAAGGAGATCGACTCTGACCACTTTTTACGGGGGCCACTCTGCCGTTTTGACATACCCCTTTACGATCGGGTTTACTTTGCCGATCGACCCAATGATCGAGGAATTCTGCCGCATGTACAAGGTGTGTTTGGCGCAGATTTCTCCGATGGTATGGCGCTTGGTCGCCATGTATCGATGGATTGGAAAGAAGGTGGGGGTGGAGGTGACACTTAGGCATATCCTTCACCTGTATTCCCCTCGAGTTTATAAGGCGGGCATCATTACCGTGCAAAAGCGAGGTAGTCGAGCCTTAATTTCCGATAACGATGACGACCTTAGGGCGTGGGATCAACGCTTCGTTTACATCCCCACGGAGCAGCTTGTGGCCCCAGGGGCTGAACGCCTTCCGGTTGGGTGGAACCGAACACGTAAGTTTGTAATTTCGATTGGTTTTATGTTCTCCCACGTTCTAACTCTCTTGCATGTGCAGCCAGCAAGGTTTTGTTCGAACTGGTTCCCGACATCGTTGATTGGCTGAAGAAGGTTTTGAAGGAGACCACCAACGATCAAAGGGCATGGAAGCCGATCGCGGCTCTTTTGCAAGTGAAGGCAAAAAATCATGGTAAGTTTAGTTTTGCCTTTGATCATACCGTGCCTTTTGTTATATTTTAACGGATCGCCATCGACAGGTATCACCGGTGCTGGTGCTGGGCTGGTTGAAGATGTGGCTATCGAGGAGGAGGAGGAGGTTAGGGAGGAGAATGTAAGTGGAACTCCTCCAAAAAAGAAAAAGAAAATTTCTTATCAAGACCTTAGGGCAAGGTTACTTGTTAAGAGCGGTCCGCAGGGAGCTGGCTCGTCGGCTGATCCCAAGCCGATCGAGCAGATCGTTAAGGGGGCCGTTTCCTCGGTCGAAGCGGTAAAAGCCTCCGAAGGGGGAACCCTCGTTCGGATTCCCTCCGGGGAAGATGAGGAATCTGGGTCTGAGCAACCGTTGGAGCGGCCGAAAAGGCCAATGAAGGAGAGAATGCTCGAAGTGGCTGAGCAGCTCAAGGCAGCCGAGGAATACGACCGGATTAATGCTGGCGATTTTAGTGGTGATGGGCGGCCCATCCTTCCTCCGATAGCGGAGGAGGACTTGATCGATGTCACTTCTGGTTCGGGGGGGAAAGAGGTGATCACTGCTCCAACCCTTGGGATGTTGTCCGCCGGGGGCGCCGATGGTGCCCCTTCGAGCGATACACCGAGGGAAAGGGATCCCAGTAAGGGCAAGCTCCCCCTTGATCGTCCTACGACAACGACGAGGTCGAGGCACACGGAAAGCTCTGGTTCGTCTTTCTACGCGTCGGATCATGAAGAGCCTATTGTTCGCCTTCCTCGATACGAGGAAGCTGCTGCGTTTGCAGCTTACAAAAGAGCCAAGGCTGCTGGGGAGGCGAACACCCGATCACTGACTATAACCGTCCCCGGAGAAGTTGATCTGCTCAGATGCCCAAAGCATCTTGCCAACTACTTTTTCGATGTGATGGGGCCGATGGAAAAGGCTCGATTGAATTGTTACAGCGATGTGAGCTTGTCCTCCCAAATCGCTTTTAGTGCTTTTCGGGTAACGTTTCCTTCCAATTTCTGTTAGTTTGAACCTTTCCTGCTTTTTACCTTATGGGATCGTTTTGCTTCTTATTTTCAGAACACAATCATGGCCATCGAGTCAGCCGATCGGATTCGCCAGCTTGAAGCCGAAATAGCTCATCTGAACGAGAGAGTTGCTCTCCTTGCATCTGCTGGTGATGGGTGGCATAACAACTTGAAGGTCTTGAAAGTAAAGTATTCTGAGCTTGAAGCTGAATTGGCTAAAAAGGCCACCGCCCATGCTCTTCGAGAATCGGAGCTAGAGTTTCAAGTTCGAGCTTTGAACGACCAGCTCGGTCAACTTGAGAGTAGTATGGGTGACAAGTGTGCCAAACTGGAAGCTGAGTCGAAGACCAAAGAGTCGGAAATAATTCGTTTGAACGAAGAGCTTCGTACTCTAAGAGGTTCTTACGACAATCTGACGGCTCAGAACAATGCTTGGTCGGAGAGAAACTCGCTTCTTCAGAAGGAGTTGGTTACTCAAAGGCATTCGATGGAGAGTGACTTCGAAAACAGGAGGGAGCTCATTTTAGCGGAGTCGAGGCGGGACTTGTTGAGGGAGATGATTGAGCGTGAAGTCGATGTGGCTAAAGAGCTTGAAGAGGCGATACAAGTTGTGAGAATGACTCGTGAGGCACTTGGCCTCTCTCCAGATTCTTCCGATGAGGGATCGGATGGAGATGAGTGAACTCGTTTTCAACTTTTCGTTTTCAACTTTTTGTTTGACATATTGTAATGAAGTCATGTACATATTTCTTATCAATGGAAAGTTCGTTGTTTTTATCGCTGTATTGCTTTCCGAAGATAGTTTGATGTATCTGTTCGAAAATTTTGAAGTTTATGACGATGTTCGTCAAATGAAATGATTGGGGCCCAATGTTTTAGTGCGTAGCAAAGAATGACGTCTCATTTTCACGTAATGCACTCTTCGAACATTTTCATGAGTTCGGAATGAAGAATTTAACACTTTGGTGAACTTAGATGTAAAATCTGATTAAAATTTGGAACGATCTCTGAAATCGAACAAATGTAAAGAATAAGTATAACCAGTGTTGTATTATCGAAGTAGACCGCTAATGGGTCTTTGATACATTTGGGATCGTATGATTCGATCGATTACAAGATGTAGCCGTAAGGCACAGACATTGATCACTTTGGATCGTTTACATGAAACTGATGACGCTTGACTTCAAACGAGCCGCCAATTCGGATGACTTGGAACTTTTGCCGAAGTTTGAGCGAGTCCCCAGTTCGTTCAACTTCTGTCGAATTTTGAACGAGTCCCCAGTTCGAGTGAACGTTGGAACTTCTGTCGAATTTTGAACGAGTCCCCAGTTCGAGTGAACGTTGGAACTTCTGTCGAATTTTGAACGAGTCCCCAGTTCGAGTGAACGTTGGGACTTCTGTCGAATTCGGACGAGTCCCCAGTATCTGCCGATGACCCTTATGCTACCTTCATCCCCCCCAGTGTTTGGGTGCGAAAAATGAGTAGGCGAACACTGGTCCTTCGACTTCGTTACCTGAAACAGAATCATTGGGAGACCAAAACCGAGAAACTCGTTATAGATGAAGACCACGTTAGAGTGTTCGTCAGATTTATCGACCCCGATCAGAGCGTTTTGAGCTCGAGTGTTCGCGGGTGATGTTTGTCATCATTCGACTCCAACTATGCCTATCATCTAAAAATGTTAATACCAAATAATAAAAGTATCTTCCGATGGAGGAATAATAAAATTTGCGAAGTGGAAATAGAGGGTGAAGATTGATACCGCAGAACCTCAAAAATAGTATTTCTTCAGTTGTGTGACGTTCCAATTGAAGTCTACCGGTTTGGAGTCCATTGTTTCGAGTTGGTATGAACCTTTTCCGATTACTGCCTTGATGCGGAAGGGTCCCTCCCAATTTGCTCCTAGCTTCCCTTCGTTGGGTTCATCCTTCTTTGGTCTTTTGATTTTTAGCACATAATCACCTACATTAAAAGATCGATACCTGAGTTTTTTGTTGACGTAGTTTTCTGCCCTTTGCTTTTGTGCTTGTATCCGAACAAATGCCATATCCCTTTTTGCTTCGACCAGGTTCAGATCTACCAGCATGGTTTCTTTGTTAGCTTCATCGGTGGAGTGGGCGAACCGAAGGCTGGGCTCCCCCACTTCCACCGGTATCAGCGCTTCTGTTCCGTAGACAAGTGAGAACGGTGTCTCCCCGGTACTGTGTTTTACCGTTGTCCGATGAGCCCACAGTGCTCCGGGGAGTTCGTTCGGCCAGTTGCCCTTTGAAACATCCATCCTTTTCTTCAAGTACTCGAGTATTGTTTTGTTGGAAGATTCAGCCTGTCCATTTGCGCTGGGGTGATAAGGTGTTGATGCAATTCGCTTGATCCCCCACTTTTCGAAGAAGGCTGTGATTCGTCTTCCCACGAACTGCTTACCATTGTCGCATGTGATCTCTTTCGGGATCCCAAAACGACAAATGATATTCTGATGAATGAATTTGATAATTTCCTGTTCACGAATTTTAGCCAAGGCAATAGCTTCCACCCATTTAGAGAAATAATCTGTGAGAATTAAAATAAACTTTACCCCACCGGGCGCTGTTGGAAGCGGCCCGACCAAATCCATTCCCCACTTCATAAATGGCCACGGTGACGTGACCGAATGAAGTGGTTCTGCCTGTTGGTGTATGAGATTTCCAAATCGTTGGCACTTGTCACATTTGCGGACGAATTCCTTGGCATCATCTGCGATCGTTGGCCAGTAGTAACCAGCTCTTATGATCTTTCGAACCAATGACTTGCTGCCGGAATGATTGCCGCATTCGCCTTCGTGAACTTCTTTCAGCACATAATTTGTTCTATCTGGCCCAACACACTTTGCCAAAGGGCCGCCAAACATTTTCCTGTAGAGTTGATTTTCAAGGATGCAATATCTTGCTGCTTTGGCTTTAAGTGATCGGGCAGATTTCTTGTCATCGGGAACAGTACCTGCCTGCAAGTAGGACAAATATTTGCTTCTCCAATCCCAAGTTCGATTAACATTGTTTACCTCTTTAATGCTCCGACATAATGGAGATTCGAACAAGTGGACCACGGTCTCATCGAGTTTTTCATCGATGGCTGCTGCCGATGCAAGGTTTGCTAAAGCGTCTGCTTCGATGTTTTCTTCCCTTGGTATCTGGGCTATTTTCCACTCCTGAAAAGAAGTTAGAAAATTTTGTACCTTTTCGAGCAGCTGTTGCATCCTTGGATCTCGAACACAGAAATCGCCTTGGATTTGATTTACCACCAGTTGGGAATCACTTTTGATATCTATTCGTTCGATTTTCAAATCCTTCGCGATCTTTAAGCCTGCAGCGAGGGCCTCATATTCGGCCTCGTTATTAGTTTTTGCATGTAATTTGATCGCGTACCTGAGCTTTTCACCCGAAGGCGCAATCAATAGAATTCCGAGGCCAGTTCCTTTGACGTTGGAAGCTCCATCGGTGTACATTACCCAGATTCCGGGGTCTGGATCTCTCATCATCAACTCTTCCTTCTTTGCCTCCGGTAAAATATTGGCGCTAAAGTCCGCTACAAAATCAGCTAAAACTTGAGATTTTATGGCGGTACGAGGCTGGTAAGTGATATCGTACTCACTCACCTCGACCGCCCATTTCATTAATCGACCAGAGAGATCTGGCCGATGTAAAATATTTCGCAATGGAAACGTAGTTATCACAGATATTGAATGACATTGGAAATAAGGCCTTAATTTGCGTGCAGCAGTGACTAGTGCAAGTGCTAGTTTTTCTAGATGTGGGTACCTTGTTTCGGCATCTAACAGTGTTTTACTAACATAGTAGATAGGAAATTGGTTACCTCCATCTTCGCGAACGAGGACAGCACTTACAGCGACATCGGAAACAGCCAAATAGACCAGCAGCATTTCTCCTTCAACTGGTTTTGATAGAAGTGGTGGATTTGAAAGGTACTGCTTCAGTTCCCGAAGAGCTCTTTTGCATTCTGGTGTCCATTCGAAACCTTTGCTCTTTCTCAATACTGAAAAGAACTTGTGACACCGTTCAGATGACCTCGAGATGAACCTGCTGAGATAGGCTACTCGACCGGTCAGTTGTTGAACTTCTTTCTCCGTTGTCAGGTTCTCAGGGATATTTTCGATCGCTTTGATCTTGTCTGGATTTGCTTCGATTCCTCTTTGCGATACGATGAATCCCAAGAACTTACCGGATCCAACCCCGAACGCACACTTCTCTGGATTCAATCTCATGTTGAATTGTCTTAGTATTGTAAAAGTTTCTTCCAAATGAGTCAGATGATTTCCCTTCTCAAGAGATTTGACCAACATGTCATCGATATAGACTTCCATGGTTTTCCCAATCAAATTTTTGAACATAGTAGTGACCAGACGCTGATAAGTAGCGCCGGCATTCTTTAGGCCAAAAGGCATGACCGTGTAACAATAAGTTCCCATGTCTGTAATAAACGATGTCTTCTCCTGATCTGATGGGTCCATCGATATTTGATTATAGCCTGAATAGGCATCCAAAAAACTCAGCATCCCGTGGCCCGCCGTCGAATCGATCAATCTATCGATGTGAGGCAGTGGGAACGAATCTTTTGGGCAAGCTTTGTTGAGATCGGTATAGTCGACGCATACCCTCCATTTGCCATTTTTCTTAGGTACTACGACCGTGTTCGCAAGCCATTCTGGATATTTTACTTCTTTAATGAACCCATTTGCTAACAGCCTTTCCACCTCATCATTGATTACCTTCCTTCGAAAACCTCCATTTGGTCGTTTCTTTTGCTTCACCGGTCGATGTTTCGGGTCGACATTTAACTTGTGCGTGGCGACTTTTGGATCGATTCCCACCATATCTGCATGGGACCAAGCAAAACAATCAGAGTTGTCCTTGAGGAAGGATATGATTTTTGCTTTTATGTCGATGTCCAATTCAGCTCCAACATAAACTTTCCGATCAGGATTATCATCGAACAATGTTACTTCCTCAAGTTCTTCTAACGTAGAGTCTCCAGCTTCTTGTCTATGCGGTTCTCTCACACATGGTGGAACCTGTGCGAAGTCGCCTTCGACTTCGGATTCCGGTAGCTGCGTTTGATCGCACAACAGAGCCGAAGTGAAGCTTTCGTTCACGGGTCCCACTAGCTTACATGGTGAAACCTGTGCGAAGTCGCCTTCGACTTCGGATTCCGGTAGCTGCGTTTGATCGCACGACGGAACCGAAGTGAAGCTTCCGACCACAGGTTCCACTAGCTGTGATTGCTACAATCGGAAGCCTTCCTTGACAGCTACTGAGTAACAGTCTCGTGAAGCCTGTTGCTCGCCTCTGATTTCGCGAATTCCCCATGGGGTAGGGAACTTTACAACTTGATGCAAAGTCGATGGAACTGCTCCCATAGCATGGATCCATGGTCGACCCAAAATCACGTTATATGCCATTTCGCCCTTCATCACCTGAAACGACGTCTCACTCTCCACTCCTTCTGCATAGGTTTTGATTGTAATTTCCCCAACGGTCACCTCACTTGAATTGTTGAAACCAGACAGGACCGTTGAGCGAGGCACAATCTTATCGCTCAACTGCAATTGTTCAACCACCCTTGCATGTATGATGTTAACCGAACTGCCAGCATCGATTAACACTCTTTTCACATCGGCGTCATCGATCCTTGTTGTTACTACAAGTGCATCATGATGGGGATGAATCCTTCCATCGAAATCGGAATCCCCGAACACGATTTCATCGGTCATATCATCGCGTGTTCGTTTGTCTCGTGTGAAAGAGACCTTTGCATATTTCTTCGTAGTGTAGGTTACCCCACAAACACCATCTCCTCCGGTAATAACATTCACCGTTTTCCTGGGAGCAGGAGGTTTTGGTGGTTCATCGTCTTTCTTCCTATTGAAATTGTTTCGTCCTCTCTCAGTCAAAAATTCGACCAAGTGACCCTTTTCCAGCAAGCTGGCCACTTCATACCTCAGCGCCTTACATTCTTCCGTTGTATGGCCGAAATCATGGTGAAATGCACACCACAGAGTTTCGTCCCTAGTATTTGGACTTGACTTTATGCGACCTGGGAATTTCACAACTTTGTCACCCATCCCTTTCAAATGATTCACCAGATTTGGTGTCGATATGCAAAAGTTGTATTCCGTTACTTTTGGAGGCAGTGGTCGATCTTTTGGAACCGAGGATGTGTTTGGCTGGGTTTTCTTTGATTGATTTCTGGAGCTACCAGCTTCGTGGTTGTTGCTCCCCATTCGATTGAAACTGTAGGGCCCCCATCGTTGGTCCCTGTAGTCTCTTCTGTCATTATCAACCCTCCTTGCCGGCCGGTCATAATGATAATTATTTCGGGCTAGCTGCAATTCTTCCTCTTCAGCCCTGATCCTTGTCTCGCACTCGAGGTACAATACATCGAAAGTCCATGCATCAATTTCCCTAAGACGATCTTTCAGTTTCCATGCCTCAATTGAATCAGTGCGCAAGTTGTTAGCAAAGGTCAAACATGCCCACCTTTCTTCGAGATTTGGTATAAGAATTTTCTCATCGTTAAATCTTTTTAGAAACTGCTTGATGGTTTCCCCGGGTCGCTGCCTTACGTTCAAGATGTCTTCGACCCTTGGTGCTATCTTTTTTGCTCCCGTATGTGAACGAATGAATTTCGCTGACATGTCATCGAAACTTAGTATTTCGTTTTCGGGCAACTGTAGATACCATTTCAGCGCTGCCCCCTTCAATGTCTCACAAAACTTTTTAAGGCTGACCGAATTGATCTCCTCCGAGGTCAAGTCATTTGCCTGAACCGCAACCGAAAACATATCAATGTGATCCCTTGGATCTGTGGTTCCATCGTATCTCAAGCTTTCTGGTAATTTGAAAGTCTTTGGTATAGGTAGTGGGGCTGCACTTGCTGGAAAAGGACGTTTTGAGATTGACTTTGTAATGCCTTTGTCAGCCAATTTCGGAACGCCTGGCAATTTCTCCATAAATGACTTGATTTCATTGAACTTCTTATCGATGTTATCGTTCATCATGGTCTGCATCGTTGCCATCATTCTTACTTCTGCTGTGACCGATGCCGGAGCTCCCATGGCTTCGGCGGCTGTACCCGATCCCCCTGATCCGACCCCTGCTGCAAGTCCCCCTGTTACGGCGCCCTGAGGAACCGAAGTCGGAATGCTTGCTGGAGGTGTGATCGGAGGGGTAGGTACCTTACTTCCGATAGAATTAGATAGTGCCTTCAACTGCTCTTGTATCATTTCGAACTGAGCATCATGCCGCTTCAGGTACGCAAACAATGCCGCGTTTACGCTTCCTGAATCAGTTTCGACTGCGGGCTCTTCGCCTGAACGCCGCGCTTGGCGTGCGTTCAGCTGTGAACCAGTAGGAATGTTGTCGTGAGTTGGATCCTGCTCGTTGTTGGTAGATTCATCGACCGCTTCAGCATGGGCCGAAGCATGAACCCCGTCATTGGGATTGAACTGCTGCTGACCGTTCAAAGCGTCAATGTTGCGTTCATCTGCCATTTTAAGACAAGGAGGCAAACGTAAGTAGTATCAAGCGGTTCAAATTTCGGAATAAATCGATTGCCTAGACCCCACGGTGGGCGCCAAACTGTATTTCCCAAAAAATATATCAGGTCTTACAATTAAATTTGTATTTAGTTGAGTCTAAGGCGACCGTTTTATATCTCAATTTGATCGCTTAATAGATAGTTTACGTGAACGAGTTAATCGACCTCAAGGGTTTGATGCAGAAATAATTCCCAAATCGATGTCTAGCAGATTCGATATCAAACAAATTCGATGTCAGCTAAATCCGATGTCAAATGAAGGCGTTAAACGCTATCAAACAAATTCAAACTAAATGAGTGGATAGTGATGTACGATGAGATGACTTCGTTTTATCAAGATGCGCAATTATCCGAACACGATTATGATGAAAATAATAGCAATACGATGACAAGTAAGTGAAATGAATGAACGTAAAACAAATAACGAATAAACAAACGTAATCGATAACAAATCCGATGAGCAAACCAAATAGCTGCCAAATGAGTTACGATAACAGATTGTCCCAATTAAACACAGATTAGAAGATGTTACGATCAAGATAGATGCAGATCTAAACGAAGCAAGCAACAATTAAATAATCAAAGCAGTAAAGGCTTATTGTATTTGATGGATCGATGGATGTTGCTTCAATGGAAAGAACAGATCTCCCTCCACGTTTGAACCAAATCACGATCGAAGCTTTAAATACAATGATGGTTTCTGACGTAACAAATTGATAAAGGTAAATGACACTGTTGAATATTTTCTTAACAAGGGAATAGTGGTTTGAAGAATAGAGTAATATTTTGCTCAGATGAACGTGTGCCAAAATAGAAGATGAAGGCAATATTTATAGGCTGACAATGAGCCTTTTCCAACCCTAGAAGGATTCTTCCTTTTCCACGTCTCTTCCTCCACAACTGCCCACGTCCCTTCAATTACGCTAAGTTGGTTCCGATAAAAGTGGGATAAGTTCATTAAAGTTTATCCGCTCAAGCCAGCGCCTTCGTGGTTATCTGATCAAGTTGTTGAGGCGATTCAATCGGCAAATGTCTTCGGAAACAATAACCAAACCCGACCACATCTTCTCGTTTGAATAACGAAAATCGACCAATACAGTACTATCAAAATATGTCCAGCAAAAAATATGAAACTCTAGTTCAATTTTAATCCACCCATATATCCAGATCTGAATTGTCGCTAATATTTATCGCCATATGAATAGGCAATATACATATACATACGCAGCAACTCGCTCGAGTATATCTTTTGTCAATACAACTTTTTTTTCTTTAACAAAACACGTGTCTTTTAGACAACGTGGATTTTGACCTTGTCTAATTTTAAAATTTTTGGTAACTTAAATCACCCGTTAATATTTTTAATTTCAAAAGAACAATTCTTTGCTAAGGAAATTCGAAAGAATCAGAGTAAGCAATTATTAAAGATAAAGAGTAAGAGAGCAAAGGAAATAGCTTACGTGTAAGGGGCCAATAAAAGGAAGATTCATAAATTTTACCAAGTCAGCATGTGGATCCTACGTGTCGATCAGATCCCATATCAAATAGTGGGCCAGATATATCACAGCTGGCAAACAAAACAGAGGCCAGGTCCTCAAAACTTCTATAAATAAGCTGCACAATTCTCTGAAACTTCCGTGACCAACAGCTTCTCTTTCTCCAAATCTCTCTTTGACATCCACATATACATCTTTGCGTGCTTATCCAATTGATAATTCATTGATTTGTTCATTGTTCTTACTAAATTGTTTCTTTTTAAGTTTCCTAAACGATCGATAAATAATCTTGTAATCTTGAAAAAATAGGACAATTAAGATGAAGGGAAATACAGGAAACCCATTGGCTTTGACATCTTTGAATCACATCTCAATTGTTTGTAGATCAGTTGAACAATCCATTGAATTTTACAAAAATGTTCTTGGTTTTGTACCTGTTAGAAGGCCTGGATCATTCAATTTTAATGGCGCTTGGTAAGTTCAATTTTGTTACTACATGATATTTCCTTGTAACATGATTTTATTACGATCTTTTTTGAATCTTTAATTAGTATACCGATTCTTGTCATTCTTCTGTTACTAATATTCTATGTATATCTTGTATTGCAGGTTGTTTAGTTACGGAATAGGGATTCATCTACTTCAATCGGAGGATCCTGAGAAACTGCCAAAGAAAAGTGAAATTAATCCCAAAGATAACCATATTTCTTTCCAGGTAATTGTTGTATTCTCATTCTCCATTCGTTGTTACATTTGAAGATACATGATCATTTTCTTGAATCCTACATGGACAATTTACTTAATTTTAACCAACTTTTTGGTTAATGAGCAGTGTGAGAGCATAGATGCAGTGGAAAAGAAGCTGACAGAAATGGAAATAAAGTACGTGAGACAACTAGTGGAAGAAGGTGGCATATACGTTGATCAGTTATTTTTCCATGATCCAGATGGTTTCATGGTTGAGATTTGCAACTGTGACAATTTGCCAGTGATACCCTTGGCTGGTGAAATGGCTCGTTCTTGTTCCAGGGCTAATCTTCAGTTGCTTCAACCTCAGCAATCTCAGCAGCAGTCCATTGCACAAGTTCCAGTAATCAAACCTTAAAGGGGGCCTATGATTCAGTGTCCCTGTCTTTGAATCTTCTTCATGTGCAGGATCATGACTGATTTAATTTGTACCTGAAGATGTTTGTCTGTAGTAGTATTTGTTTTTAACGAGTATTCTATGTGTTTGCGTCATTTCTTGAAGTTGTTAGTAATAAAACAATTTAGCACTTGTCCATGATTTGGAGTTTTGTATGAGCTGGTCTCATTGATTCCTTAGTTCTGTTTTCGTATATAATGCAAAGACTCCAATTGTTTTCTCAATCTCTTTTGGTTGTCTTGTTTCTCAGTTCTCACAGTTTTTTAGAAAGAAAACAGACGTTTAACATTGAATCTTATCGTCTTAGTGACATTTTTATGATTGTATAAGGATATCATTATAGCTAAATGAGAAATATAAGGTTGAACAAGAATAACAGCCTGAAATGAAACTTACATTATGAAAGGGGGTGTCATATACAAAGCTTGCTAACTCTCCTAAACTAATTGCAGTTAGGACAACTACCAAGTCTAGACGGGAACAAAAGAGAACATGACAAATAATTAAGAAATACTCCCTCCGTCCCAAATTAGTTGTCGCTTTTAATTTTTTCACGTCCATTAAGATTCACGTCCATTAAGAAAACCATTAAATAGAGTGTGTAGTTTACTATGTTACCCCTATTTAATGTTTTGACTACTATATTTTGTTGAGAATTTTTTTAATTATTGAGAATATAATTGGAAAAGACTAACAATTTTAGTCTTGAAATTTTAAAGTGTCAATTAATTTGGGATAAATAATTATTGCTAAAGTGACAATTAATTTGGGACATCAATATGTAGTTACTTATGATACGGTATACATGTCGCACTTCTGAATCAGACTCATAAAAGAAGAATAAAACACGTAGGACTGCTTGTCTCATGCAAGTGATCCAGGGGCCAAGTTAAATTATTAAAGAACGGGAGAACTACTTATTTATTAATTCAGACAAATCCAAACAAGCAGGTTGATCATGTCCCTCCTATCACTGTGTCTGTTTTAGCCGATAAGGACAAATCACCAATAGCAACTCATGACTATTACGTAACTAAACTAAGTTTAATCATGGGTTCTTTACCTAATAATGCAGGCAATAAATTAATCAGAGCCACAAAAACAAGGTGTAGTGTTTCAACTAGGGTATATGTTTATGCCGAGGCTCGTAGAATTTGCCATATGGCAAGGTAGGTCCGCTTCCTAACTCTGCTCAACTTAAAAAAACTTTGTGGTTCAACTTCGTTATAGTATAGTGGGTAAAAATACATTCTCTCTCTAATTGTTGATCGCATTATTTCTAATGTACCGGATCCGTAGATTGTAAAGAGAAGTAGGATGCTATGTTTCCAGGATTGACTTTGATGTTTTCACCTTAAGCGAATGCCAGATTCATGATTTTCATAGCCCGAATCTTAAATTAGGGATCGAAATAAAAGGTCACTTATTCGTTATTATACCGACTAATTATCATATACAGTAATTTATTACATTGGATGAGTATGGATGGATAGCAAAATTCACATGTGGAAGGTCTTCTTGCTTAAATTGAACTGGGGCATAATGGATTCCCAGTCCAACAATCCATTGTAAGCTTAAAGCCTTTTTTGTTTCAATTTTCAGCATAGCAATGTTTCACCCCAATACATCAATATTGAAACTTTGAAGAGTAAATGCTGTGTTATTCATTCCTGTGTAAGTTTTGATAAACAAAAGTTGCAGTGTAATTCTGTTAATTCCAACACTGGTAAATTCTTGGAAGAAGTTGATAGTACCAGTCAGACCTTTGAGTCCACATCTAGCTGATGCTTCAGCTGGATTTCCCTTTTCAAGGATAAGAAGTTAACTCAACTAGTGCATATGTTCCAAGAGAGTGGAGCTTGCCTAACTATAACTATAAGCACTCTGTTTCTGTTAGATTAGGATTATTGTTGTCATATTTTAGAAGATTCATGACAAGTGGCAAAGATCATTAGAAGTGTTTTGATATATATGACGATTGTCTTGGCCTAAGACAAGTGTATTGCCAATCATGACTATGTCATAGTCAACTATGACAAATGTCATGGTGCATGACACACCTCCATACCTATAAAAACTAGCTTCATTTCATCTGAAAACAATCAACCAAGAAAAGTTTTTCTTTCTTATGCGATCATTTGCTAATCATTGACCTCTCTTTTAGTGCCATCATTGTCTAATCTACAACCTTAATCATTTGCTCTATAAAACGTAAACCTTCTTTCCAGCACTAAAAGTTGTTCATTATCCTACGTTTACTGCCTTTGATTTGCTGGTTTATGATATTCAATTTTGTTGATTCCTGATCACTCTATTATTGTAGAGGAAAGACTTATTTTATCATAATTTTGTTGATTCCTGATCACTCTATTATTATAGAGGAAAGATTTATTTTATCATGAGAAAATATTTCAGGCTGCTGAAATAGTTTCTTAAGACAATGTCCAGCGTGATTCAAGTATCGTACATCTACTCAGAGACAATATAACTATATCATTTTACTTGTATTGTATTTATCAATATTTTCGTTATATATTATTATTATTATTATTATTATTATTATTATTATTATTGTTGTTGTTTTCCCATTGTACCTGTAGTTTCTATCCAGCAAATTTTGTCTTTCTATCATATCTGTTCAATTTGACGTGTCGGTACCCTGTAATGTTCTTGCTGGAGTACTAGATTAACTATACCCTCAAATACTATGATAAATTTGACTCTCTTCTTTATCTGCCTTGAACGAGACACTTAAAAGTCTTAGGGTAGTGAAATTTGTGTTATCACTAGGGTAAGTCAGAAAACAACTGATAGACAGCTAATCTGAGCTTGCCCTTGGATCAAGTTTAGCTAGTAAAACATGTAGTACTCCATTTTAATTGAAATAAGAATGTTACTGGTATAAAATATGAAGCCACTTGAAATTGCAGCAGTAGCCCAAATGTATGTTGCTTTTGTAATAGTGAATGGATCCTCCTCTTAAGAACACCACATGTACTTGGCTACCTAAAGGATACTTCTCCTTTCATTTGCCTATCAGGAGATATATGATCATCATTTTGCAAATTAAATAGGATCATTCAACAAAGATCAAAGGATTTCCAGTGATTATTTTTTAGTATGGAATGGGTCAATCATCCACTTTGGTACCTTATTAAACAAAAATGGTGATATCTTCCTTCATTGATCAAGAATATATCCTGTGCTAGTACATAATTCTACATCTATTATTTATTTTATAGTACCATTGCAAATAAAATGGGCTCTCATGCAGCAATAACAAGCAATATAAAATTTAAAACACGCATTACACAAGGCAAGAAGGCAGTTTTCAAGTGAGGACCCAATAAAAAAATTTGCATATATTACAACTTAGTTATAATTATAACATAGGCACGCATGACATAGATGAACATGGACACATAGTAATACAATGAAACAATTCTTACACACGCGAAAAAATGAGAAAAAACAGAAACAGAGCTATACTTGCTATGTTCCCCTCTTAAGCATTTGCTCATAGTTCTCAATAGACTCGAGCCTCTGAAGAAGCAACTGGTTCTTAAACTTTCTTATGAAAGCCTCCGCACTTGCATCAATATCTTCTGATGGTTTGCTTTCCAGTTTCTTCGGTGGAGCCTTCTCCGACGTCGCCGGTTTCCTCATTGTAATAGAGCTTGGATATTCCGATCTCTTCACTGATGAAACAGGTCTCTTATTCTCTCTGAAATTATTCATGGGTGGCCTTTCTGATTTTTTATCTTCATCGACTTTCGGTGTTTTGTAGTATTGAGGCCTCAAGGAGCTACTCATATCTTTGAGCTTCGTGATGTGCTGTGAAAAGCTAAGTTGATAATTCTGTGCTTCTATCAACTTTGTGGATATCTATATTTATAGTAGAAGCCAATAGAGATATATCACCTTTACTTCTCAATGATACGTAGTTATGAGTTGAAAATGGGGAATAAGATTCTCATTTACTTTTTTGCATGGTGGGTCCCTTTTCCAACGCCGGAAAACGCTACCTAGTTGAATTACTAGTTTTTTAACAAAAAATCCAACTAGTTCAATCAGCCTTTGAGAGAAAAAGTATCATGGATAGTTTAGTTTTCTGCAATCAAATTATTTGAGTAGACAAGTGTTTTACGCGCTTAATTGTCATTTAATACATTGTTGAATCTTATAAAAAGAAACCCCTATAAAGATAACTAGGGAATTATAGGAGAGTTCTTTTTCCATATAGGGGTAGTTAACAGGAAATAATAGAAGATCCAGCTAAATGTATGATGTTAAATAGTCATTAGGATGTGAACGCGAAATAGAGTTTAAGCTAAAATCTACTGTTTATCTTGTCATCACAGCTCTAAATAGAGTTTAATATCCATCATAATCAGATTACGTTGCGGAGAAAAAAGAAAATCGAAGTATGTATAGTACGTAATAAACATGAAATTGGTGAGCTTAACTGGATTGTGCCGCCTACAAGGACTATTGAAATTGTCAAACAAGTTGATATTCCCCACACGAATGCGCTTTCTAAGCCGGCAAGCTTGAAAGAATTGCGGCTTAAGCAATGGATTAACACCGAAAGGTCCCATGTTTAGTCCCAATATTTTGCGATTTAAGGGTGTCACTCCCACGTGCTATCCTAATCATGCTGATTATTCTATTTAAAATAACTGATTATCAGTCCCATTCACGATTTATACAGTAATCCAGAATGTAAGCATACAATTATTTACTTTATTCAATTCGAAAACAAAATGTGTCCATTTTACTGGAGCTTTAACCAATAAAACTCTAAACTCATAAGAATATTTATGTGTCTGCAACTTCCTATAATTGATCATTTCATTAATAATACTAACGAGTGGGCGGATCAATTAGGTACATTGATTCCAGACGCTTAATGGATCTCAAAGAAAGTATAATATGAATGAGGAGATAGATGTCCATTGAATAGCGGCATGGCATCTCTGCATACCTAAATAAATGCCTGGTTGTTGCTTTGTTAGGTAGCACATTATGCCATCCATCTTGAAAGTATGTAGCATACTAGTAGAGGTCTCCTATTTCTATTTTGAAGAACTTACTCGTCACGAATTTGAATTAACTAGTAGTAAATTATGAATAATAAATAACAAAATTTTAAAGAAATACATTGTAGAAGAAGGAAAGCATGTGACATACTGACATGGCTTGATTCCAAATCCAAACACAGGCAAGGTAGAAGCCAAGTAACGTGTAGGTACATGTGATTTTGACTTTGACATTCAATAGCCTGTATGGGCGGTGTGCCGGTGCCTCTCTCATCTTTCAACCTAATAGAAATTGAATTGGCCTAATTTGGGATTCCATCTCATCAGTTGTGGTGATCTAGACTACAAAACCAGCAATTTTCTTTTGACATTTACAAACTTAAGAAGTGTAAGTTTGGCCAAATACCCCTATAGGCTCCTTAGCAAAGGAAGTTTCTCTCCCCAATTTAAGACTCATCGTGTACAATATATAGTAATTCTCATATTTTATAATCCTTAATTAGTAATCTACACGGAATGACAATGATAATCAAGGAACTAAAATCTACAAATGTATTTGGCAAATCACAGTTATACACAATGGGATATAACAAAATAATCTTGCTTTCTGGAAAACCGAACAATTAGAGCTCGGAGTGCTATGTACGCAGTTGTGCTATACATTTTAGATCTTATATGGACCAATTATAAATTTCATTTTCTTCCAAGTACAGGATGCTCTTTTTCCTATTACGAGATCATTAAAATTGTTTCTGCATGCAGGCCAGAGCTGCACTTCATAAGCCTCACATAGTTTCGTAATCCTTTCAAGGACATGTTACTAGCATCAGTCATCTCATCAAGCATTAGTACATATACAATAGAAGATCCAACTCTACTGTACACAGAAATAGAAGCTTTTCCTGTTTTGTCATCTAATATTTAGATAATTAAAAGAAATGATGAAGGACTGACTACAAGACCATGTATACCAATTTAGAGAAAACCTGCTTGGCTTTGGCTTGGGCTTAAGTAGCCTTTGAGGAGTCCCTTTATTCTCTCCATATGAGGCTTTCAACTTATAATAGAAGGGTGACCACTTTATTTACAGGGTGAGGAGTACATAACAGAAGTAATTAAGATCCATGAATTAACACTCATATTTTCTATAAATACCATGTACAGTACTTGGACAAGCTACTGATCAGTAAGGGATTCCAGCTGTCCACTTGCATAGCTTGTTTTCCCAGGAGAATGAATACCTGTGATAATTCATTTAGCAGCTTTTAACTGATATTGGTCTAGGCCTTTGTAGCTTTGGCGTCGAAGACATCAAATCGATTGACTCAAGTTAGACAAAACTGTTGGCTGAAGAATGCTATCACCACAGGCAAAACAAGAAGGGGGATAATTTAAGCCTGAGGATGAGCCATATGCCTCCCAGCAAAACGATGTTGTAGCATCCCCAGAGTATGAAGAAAGTTGAACATCTTCCAAATACAACTCTTTACAAGGGTAGCTATCGCTGCAGGCAATTGTTATTGCCTTTTCTGTAGCTGATGTTCCTTTAATACCCACAAAGGATATGTCTTTGATGCGAAGGTTCGAAGTCTGCCCAATAGATTTACACATTTAGAAGCAGCTCACAATCACACTTAGTTGAGGTTCTTAGCAAATTAAACTTAAGTAAAGAAAAACACACGAACATGGAACGCTTGAAGGATGAATACTCGAGGGACATATCGATGGTCTATTTATTTTGATTAGATGCTGAGTAGTGAATTAAACTTTCATATATTGCAGAATTAACAAGTAAATATTAAAAATAAAATAATAAAGAGCTAACTAGCATGTGGTGTACATGATAATCTACTAAACATTCACCTGGTTAAGCAGTAACTCCATAGATGTCACTACCATCACTAGCTAGTTCACTATAGTAGGCCAAAAAATAATTATGTCAAAAGAGACTTGTCCTATACTGCCTCATAATTAGCTAAACAGCAAAAGAGACATACACGATTGAACTCCTTTCCTGAGGAAATAACATATAGAAGACAGCCAAGACTAGGAAAACAAACTGAATTTTGACTTTGAATCAAGAAGCGGAGCACAAAACACACCTTGTTTGGACAGGGCAGCTGTGAATCGCAATAATATTGGTCTATTATGATAGGATTTGAGACATTTTCCATCCATACGTTCTCGAAAGTAATCTTTTTGACAAATCCAGAACCTCCCTGATGAAGCATTTATGGGAAACCAAACATGGGATTGGGAAATGAAAGCGTAGGTCAGCAAATTTAACTCTTGGAGGTGAAAAATACTGCAGTATATGCCCAAAAATTATGTCAAGGTTTTGAAGATTCATTGAATGCACATATCGGACAGAGAGAAACAGGATTACCTGCCAAGTCTTTATCCTAACCCCGTTCTCTGTGTTGTTAATAGATGCTCCATCAACATGAACATTGTGAACTTGAGACCATGAATTTGACTTGCCCAAGCTTCCAATGCTAAAAGAATAGGGTTTCAGTTACAAACTTCATCCTACACATAACTTCAACAAAACAGAAAATTGATCTACCTTATACCATGGCCTGGACCACACACAATGTTGTTGACCTTGATCTGTGATGAATTGCTGACAATAGATATGCAGTCATCTCCTAAATTCAGTATCAGAGTTTGTCAAAAGATAAATATTCAATAGGGGCTTGGTATGAACGATATGCTGATCATAAGAAATCACAGACATCGTTGATTATAAATTTATGGCAAGGATCAGCAACAGTGAGAAAAAACTTAACAAGAAGAAACTAATTGACTCTCAATCTATCAGGTGTAAAGAAGCGCTAGCTTCATATGATTAACCTGCTTATTATATCCAACAGAAGACTTCACATTTCACTAACCATACAGAGCTACAAGTTTTGTCCAGAATTTCAGAGTCATTAGACAATGCCTTATATCTTGACCTCATCAAACACACAGCTACCTCCCCTAAAATGTATTATTAGAACCATATATTATGTATCTTATCATCTCAAACATTCACTGTACCCGTAGATAATAATCTAAGCCATGTTGAGCACAGTTACAGACAGAAACAACAGTCATACCAAAATAGTTTGCCTCTGTAATAGCAATGACTAAAGTTCAACTAACCTGTGCCAATTGTGCAATCCTTGATATTAACATTTGTAGATGCACTTATGTGGATCCCGTCGGTGTTAGGGCTATCAGCTGGGGCTAAGATAACGAGATGTGATACTGCAACATGTTTGGAATCCGTAAGTGCTAAATGCATTTGTTGACTATTAAAGATCTTTATGTTCCTGACTTTCAGGTTGTTGCATCTGTGGAAAGTTATAGCCTGCACTCTCATTAATTAATGAATCAAGACCAAACTCATTATCAAAATAAAATCCTTTTTTTCTCCTGAAAGAGAGTCTATGTCTACTATTTAAGTCAATAAATCACATAGAGGGCAAGGCTGCACTGACCGTTGGAGCATGTCGACACCGCTAGCAAAATAAAAGAATGCAAAACATCAAACTCACGGTGTGAAAGAATACCATAAAGGAGGACACAAGTAATGGCAAAGAGAATTACATTTGTTTTGTTGACCTTGCATGATTGAGCCCACCACTCCTGACCCATACCATCTATAGTTCCTCCTCCTTCTATTGTCAGGTCTTTCACTCTAACGAAATAGAGCCATTTTTGTGGATTCAAACCTTTCCAGACTTCAGGATCTTTTGGCGCTACAATAGTACCTGCAATCTTGTGTCATCGAAAAAGATAACTGAATACTTCTTAGCTAAATAGAGAGTTGAACATAATACAACTGCTCAATTTGGCACTCACCCTTAGAGACACCTTTGACTTGCAAGAACCAGCAAATTCTATTGGTCTAATTAAGAAAGAATATCCACCAGGTATGACAATTTTTGATCGCGATGACGAAGTGCAGGCCTTGTCCCAAACATCCTTAAAAGACTGAAATCACAGAAAAACTTCTTAACTGAAGCTAAATACTTCAAATTTTCAAAAACTTTTAACCCACCAAACAATAAGGACAAAAGATTCTTAGCAATAGGAGACAAAGCAAGCAGTTTTTTCTTAGTTCTGGTTACTATAGTAGATATGTACCTGTCTTCTTGTAAAGCTATTTAACTTTATTTTGTTAAGTAATGTTACTATACATCCATTTGTAGCAGAAAGGATAAACGAGTAAATTATTCTACCATAGAAAATATTGAGGGTACGAACACAGTCCCACATTGAAAGCTGAAAGAAAAATAAGCTACATTAAGGTGTGTCGTGATACTGTTATGATAATATCGCACCATGTTAAGAGTATTCTTGTGCGGACTTAGCCCAACAGAAAATTTAACAATTTTGACCAGTAGGTGATCATCCACAATAACAGAATCATGAATAGCACAATGCAAAAATTCAACATTACAAAATATGAAGCACATAATCATAGTGATCGCATAAAAAAGAAAACTTATTTAAAAAAAAAAAAACGGATCTTTAACAGAAAGAGTGGACTTACATTAGTATCATCGGTGATCCCATCTCCAATAGCTCCAAAATCATGGACATAAAGAAGAGTTTCTGATTTGTTGGTATTGTTCCTCAAAGAAGTAGATGTAGGGAGCTGTATTACAGGATCAAATCCATTCACATTTGCAGAAATTAAGGAAAAATAGTATATTGATGCAAAGACAGCAACAGAGAAATTAAAGCAAGAGATGGAAAAAGATGGCATCTTCCCCATCTAGCGGTAAACAAAGACATAATAGAAGTGGGAATCTGTAACTTAATAAACTAGTTCCACTTCTTGACAATTTCAAAGTGGCTGTCGGCAAGTTAAGGATAGAGGTCCCACAATCTACTTATGTCGTGCGACGATTAGAAAAAGAATGTTTTGGAAATTCTACTACAACAACAACAATTTTACGAGTGTGATCTGGTGGGGATGAGAGTAAATTAAGAATTATTTTTTATTGATTCAAGAAAGTATTTATTAAAAATGAAATGAAAAATACCAAGGTTTATAACACAGCAAATTTACATAATGAGACATATAGTTACTACACCCCTGTCCCATTTTGTTTGTCGTAGTTACTGTTTTGAAAGTCAAAACTTGTTAAATTTGACCGTAGATTATGATTTAAAATCTTTAATTTTTCTTAAATAAAATTTACATATTTGAAAACTACATGAAAAGTACTATAATTCACAATAAATTACAACTCAAAATATTTAAAAGATATATATAAAGATTACGGTCAAAAATAAACTCGTTTGACCCTCGATATCCGAACTACGACAAACAAAGTGGGACGGAGGGAGTATAAGATTTGATTTTGTGTCGATATACTATGCATTTACTTTTCAATTCAAAGAAATAATTTGAAAATGATAGATTTGGATGAAAGTGTATGTATAATGTCAACTGAGTGTACAAGTTACAAGCACACGATAAAGACTGTAAACAGACTTCTAGATATTACTTGTAAGAAGTAAGACAATAACCTAGTGATATTTGCTTCCTATGAACTAAAGAAAATATAAACATAAGCTTTGAAATAAAGGTATGTCATACTATATTACTAACACTTTGATCTTCCATAAAACTATTTGACCAATATTTGACTGTTAACAAGTGTTTTAGCCTAAAATTTGCGTGATAAGAAGATCAATTAAATTTATATTTAAAGCACCAAGCAATAATGAAATATGAAGAAACAAAAGTAGGATAGAAGTTGAAGTTGTATTGATTGAAACAGTGGCGGACCCAGAATTTTTGTTAAGGGGTATCAAAATATAAACAAATTAACATAAGAAAAATTAAGGGACTCGACATATAGTATATATATATACAAATTTTTTACCTATATACACAGTGTAATTTTTCCGCGAAGGGATATCAAATTAATACCCCTTCACTAAGCCTAGGTCTGCCTATGGCTTGAATGAATATTACAATTAGGTAATTCTGGTATTTATAGGCTACATCTTACTCGAATCTCAATTCTAACATAACTCGATTAGCCAACTCCTAACTTACATAGGAGAATTATAGGGTTGAAGGCAGCCTAATCAGTTGCGCCTGTGCAGCTGTAACGGTAGTTGTTTGCGAAGCTGACGTGTACTTTAAAGTCCGCTATGTTTGTTATCTTCGGACCCATTTCATGTGGATCAACGGGTCTTCGGTTCCACTAATTAAGGATGCCGTGTTTTATACCCATACAACAAGTCCATCTTAATAGTCTATCAAATAAAATGTAGTGGCTAAAAACGTCAAGGTTATCCTTTAGAGTGGCTAACTGATCAACTGCTATCCCGTGTGTGCACTTGTCAAGTTAGTGAAGCCAATTTTGTAAAATGACTTTAAACAAGGTCAATAAAACAAACTATTGCCTAAGGTGACATAGTTTTGTAAATTTCCCTGATCTGTTGCTATTTAAATCTGGCCCAGATCATAATAATACCGTCTTTCCAAGCTGAGAACACTCTCCCATTGCATTATTCTTTTTGATACCAAAGTCAGAGCCCTTGCTAGGAACTGCTTCTGATACTATGGATCAGAGAAATATGCTAGAGATGGTCTATAGCTATTATGTATAAGCTTCCTGGTAGAATCTGTAACTCGTTTCAACTGTTAAATGCAGGTTTGCACCAATAGCCATTCTGATGGCTCCTGTTTAGTGATTAGCCAGTGATTTCTATATGTTTAATATTTAGCCATAATTTGCAACAGGGGAGAACTTTAGGACTTGGTGCTGTGAAGTTTAGAACAGAAAAAATAAGCTCTTGGACAGTCTTGAAACAATACCAAGCAATACATTATTACCAAAGCCAAACACAACTCGTAATAGATTGTCTTACTCTTTGCTTTCACGACTTGGGAACAAGTCTTATTAGTCTTATTTGATAATTTTAAAGTTGCAATGTGAAAGCATATGGAAGAAGACTAGGTGGTGGACTGACCAATAAACACATTATAAAACCAAAGTAACGAGGAGAAAACGTAGGAATAGAATTAGCACGTGGGGCCCAATGGATTTGGAATCGTGATGGGCTCAAAAAGTACTTTGAAGATGCCAGTTTTAATCTCGGTAGTTTGAATTCCATGTCCATCTCCATGCAGATAAACGCATTGTGCTGTTATTACAGCATCCTTTATCATTTTAACGAATGTTTCAGAAAATTGGGAGTTTTCCATCACAGCTCTGTTTATTAGTTCCCATTTCTCCTTTATCAAAAATCTTATATGTTCTCTTGCCTCGTCTTCGGAAGCACCCGTTTCGTTCATGTAACACTGAATTGATTTTGGAACATCACCCCTTTTCAATTCATCCTGGATTAATTAATAGTATAAAAATAAGTTAATTAAATAAGACATTTCAAAAAAATATATGTCCAAACAAAATTTTATTTGAATTACTATAATGTTGGATATTCCATAATTAGTACCATTGTCATTTTTAAAGTTTCTATAGCGTTATACTATTTTAAATTTAAAATCTCTTTCATTAATCAGAAAAGTCGATCAATCTGCATTCAAATGGATCATGCTTGCATAAAGTAACGTAAATGAATTAGAATTAAGAAAGGTATAATAAAGAATAGAAAATACGAACCAATGATGTCCCCAAATCATCCGCTAAACGAACAATTGTTGAAGACAAGCAAATTACATCAGGATTCTTGCATAAGGATTCCAATGCCTCTTTCGTAACTGGTTTGGTGATAAAACAGAATGCGTGGAGCGCTATCATTGGACTTCCAACTGATATCCATGCGTTATTCATGAACTCTTGCAGAGTTGGCGTATATCCATCGTAGTACCATTTTGCTTCTCTTAAGTAAGCTTTGCACAAATCTGCCCACTAGTATAACAATAACATGTTTCAAATAGTAGTAAACTAGTAATAATATATTAAGCAGAATATATACTAATTAGATAAATAGGTGGGCATGTTCTAATAGGACGATTCTTACTGCTTTTGTAAGGTAGGGCAGGACGTAGATGTCTTGCTCTATGAGAATGTCATATGCCATTTCATTAATAGAGTTGAAGAGCACAAGGTACATTATTTTCATATATTCCGGAAGCTGCTCCATTACTTTTATATCCCATCTGAATTTGTTAAAACTAGAAGAATTGTAATATATTTTCACATTCTAAACACAAGAGAAAGACGACAAAGAAAACCAGAAAACTAATAAAGGGTTAAATTAGAGGAAGCACATCTTTTCAAGAACGGAAATAAGTAGTTGTCGAGATATAATTTTACTGTATTGGATAAAAGATACCAAGCAGCTTTGAAGAACTCCGCGTTGCATGCCAAGACTATGCATACCTTTTAGATCAATAGGGAGTTTTCTTCTTTATTTGATTAGCATTAAGACCTTTACTTTTTAATGGTTAAAACAAAGAACTTTATTATAATATTATGCTGGTATCTTATACCAAAAGATGAGATTAGTAATATAAAATTGTATTACTCCATTCGTTTCACTTTTGAATCGGCACGAAATTTAAAAAAAATTAACTATTAGATATTTATGTGGTTATAAATCATTTCATTAATAATAAAATAAATATTTTGGAGTTAAATTATTTCAAGATTTAGAAAGTTGTCATTCTTTTTAAAATGAATAATAATAAAATAGTGTCATCATGGGTGGAGGCAGAATTTTCAACAAGAATGTTCAAATTTAAAAAGTAAAGCTTAAATTTGTGTCAAGAAGATTCAATATATGGTTTGTATAAAAAAAATTGATTTTACTCTGTTTTGATGTAGCACGCACCGGGTGGATAGGGGATCCAATAGCAAAGAAAACCACTTCCCTATATTATTAGGAAATTATTTTTTCTCCTAAGGAAAATTTTTATTTACTCATCAACTAAATATAGAAAAATAAGTACATAGTACTTCTAAATCTGAAAAATATTTTCTACCAAACATACCCGTAGTTCATCACTAAACTAAATTTGGTACCAACCTTTCTACAGCATTAGTGAAGAGTTCTAACTCATGATAACTCCCATAAATATCATAAATATCATCAATGGTTGAAACCATAGCAGTGAGCTTTGCCACCATTCTTCGGCAGTAGCCGTGTTGAGGATCAACTGCCATCCCTACTGCCCAAAAGAAAGCCTCCGCTAGCCTGTCCCTTGAAAATGGCAACTTTTCTGCTAGGCACGCGCTTTCCCACCACCTTTAATCAATTAAATAGTACTCCACATCAAAGGAAATATTATATTACTGTTATTGCCGCATGATCTGATACGTATATACTTACATATACTATCTCACCTTGATATATTTCTTAATTCTTCTTGGTGTGTTGCTTGAACAATGTTGAAGTCCAACTTAGCTAGTTCGAGCAGAAGAGGACTAGCGTTTGGCATTCTCTCATAAATGTCAATGTACCACCTTGTCTCTAATCTCAACATCATCCAATGCCGAGGGTGTTCCAACGCATGGTGAACTAATGTGGCTGTTAGACTGTCCGCACTATAATATTGATCATTGTCATGAGCAAGATAGCTCTTCAGCTGTGACTTGGTGAGTCTTGTGGCGATTTTCAGAGTGTTTTCAGTTTCTGTAGAGAGAAATGAGGCTTCGTACAATTGTAACAATCCTTTTATATCTTTACGAACACTTTCCTTGAGATTACCGTCTTCATCCGTGAAATTGTTCAACATTGCATCTAAAAAACATGAGAACCAAATGAAGGCTGATCAGAGTTGGATATTCTTTTCCATATTTATAATTATGATGAGTGAGCTAGTGGCTCTTGAATTATATATATGAGTCAGATATTCTTTCCCACACTGGTAGCTCTTGAATTATGTTAAATTAAATCACTTTAATTTAAGTCAGTGCATGCACGTGTGCTAATGGCAGGTGGATTCATGTGATTAATTTTAGAACCCATTTATAATTTCAAAATCACAATATTACGTAGTGCTAAGGACCTTGAACGTTAAATTTATCATGTTTAAATATTTCCAGATGTGCCCGCCTATAAACATTGCAAATTTTTGCTGCTAGTTTAATCCTGGTCGGCTAATAATAAGCTGGCCGGAAAATTTTAGTTGTAAAAAAGAAGTACCAATGTAAGAAGTTGAAAAAGAACTCGATTAATGGTTATCAAGTTTTTTAGTTGAAAAAAAAAAGGTTATCGAGGAGCAATATATACCTGGAGAGATATCAAAACCATGTTCTCTCAAGAGTTTAAATTTCAAAGCTGTGGCATATAATGAATATTCTCCTACGACAACTTGGCTACTTTCTTGTATCTCTTGGTATATGCTCCTCAAAATTTCCAGGATTTCTTCCTAAGTGGTAAGTCAGTCCAAGCCTTTGTAAGTTGTCAATCAGCTCCAGCTTCTCTAGTTCTTCTCCCTCAACAATCATCTTCTTTGGTATTTCTATCTTCAGTTTGTTAAATCGCTTTCTGTAGTTTTCTCCCTATATATATGCAAATGTTCAAAAAATAGTAAGATTACATCAAATAGTATAAATGCAAAACAAATTTAGTTCTGATATATGCATATATAACAAATTTAATTACCGCATAGTGATTGTCAATGGATTGGATATAATCAAAATGCCACGTAGGAGGTTTGTAATTCCCTGAACGCCTATCGGGATTAGATGAAAGAATATTTGTAATGAACCAGACAGGTAATGTGAAGGAATCCAGCCAAGTTGTTCAGCAGAGTAAAGCCCAAGAGAATGAGAAGGAAATAGATGTTGGGCTGAAGGAACCTAGACGTGGCTTAAGAGACAAAAGGCCCAACAGGTTGTTAGATGGATACTTGTGGAGCAAGAAGTAATGTGGGGACCAAGGATATTCAGAGTTAGTTACAAATAGGAGCAGTAAACCATTAGCTAGGCAGGCATGAAGTTGATTGAATAGTCTGTATTTCTCATCCCCTTTCTCTGTTCCTCTCACCCCCCTTCCCTTTATCATAGTATCCCTTTTAGTTCCTGCACTTGTTTGTATTATTTCCCATTCCAGTAATGAAATCTATCCTATTTTACTAGCTAAGATCAATAGAAAACTAGTTCATTCCATTTGGTGCTTTCATTGAGAGTCGAACTCCATGGATGAGTACAAACAAAAGGGTGTGAATGAAGATTCGAGTTCTTCATCGGACTATTCTAAGTTAAATTCTCGTATGGATGCTTTAACTGAACTGGTCCATCAATTTATGGCTTCCATGGCTGATAAGAACACTGCAGCATCAGTCGAACTTGGGCGCTTTAATGGTCAAAATCCAGAATCCTGGTTATTCCAAGCGGAGCGATACTTCGAGTTCTATTCCATTGGTCCGAATCATCAATTGTCGTTGGCATCGTTCTCTTTGGAAGGTGAAGCTCTTGAATGGTATCGTTGGTTATTCCGTAACAAACAACTTAGTGACTGGCCACATTTCGCTGAAAAGGTACGAATTCGATTCAGGGATAAATCCTTACGTTCACCGGAAAGTCGTCTCTCCAAGCTTCAACAAACTTCCACAGTTGCGGACTATAGGGCTCGATTTGAGAGCATCTCAAATGATACAGTCTGGTTGCCCAATGTATTTCTGTTGGAATGCTTTATTTCAGGGCTACGTAAGGAAATTCATGATGAAGTAGCTGTGCGTGAGCCCAGTACCTTGGATGAGGCCATTCGTTTGGCTCACATGTATGAGGAGAAACTGGATCTGGCCAATAAACCTATACGACCCGCTTTCGCCCGAACCCAACCCCTTCTTCCTAACCCATCAATTAATTCCCCCTACCCATTCACTAAACCGATTCAATATCTTTCCCCCAACCCAAAAATTTCAATTCCCAACACCACAAACTCATCCAAAATTCCCTTCCGTCGATTGTCTTCTTCAGAATTTCAAAGCCGCAAGGAAAAGGGCCTCTGTTATAATTGTGATGAACCTTACTCTTCTAACCATAAGTGCAAAGCTCTACCCCAACTCCTTCTCCTTGAAGACTCGTCTGAAACTCCGATTGATTTACCAGAAAATTTCTCTCCGGATGATTTTCTCGCTGAAGAATTACAGTGTTTGGAGGTTCAAAACCACTCAGCCATTTCCTATCATGCCTTATCTGGAGGACATTCTACTACAACTCTTCGATTTATTGGCCACGTCCGCGGCTCACCAGTCCAAATCCTTGTTGATGGAGGAAGCACACATAATTTTATACAAGATAGGAAAGCTAAGTTTTTGAATCTGGACATTGAGTCTTCTGCTTCATTTTCGGTTGTAGTTGGCAGTGGCCAACGATTACGCTGCGGGGGTGTCGCCCCAAAGGTGCCACTCACCATTCAGGGGTGTGACCTTGAGGTGGATTTGCACGTGTTACCTATGCACGGTGCTGATATTGTTCTTGGTGTTGCTTGGCTAAGTACCTTGGGTCCAATTCTCAGTGACTACTCAACACGCGTTTTTGAATTTAATATTCAGGGTACTAAATTCAAATGGATTGGAGAACCACCGATTGATGCTCAACCAGTTCAGCTGCAGACTTTGCGCCGTTTGACTGAAACTGAAGCTGTTTCGTCTTATTTTTGCTTGTTCCTCATTAGTGAGGAGAGTCCTGGTCCTCCTCCTCAACCACCGGAGCTCTGCAACCTTTTGGACTCTTTTTCAGATGTGTTTAACAAGCCACAAGGGCTGCCTCCACAGCGTGCTCAAGATCATTCAATTCATTTATCCCCAGGTGCGGCGCCCGTGAATGTAAAGCCTTACAGGTATCCTTACTTTCAAAAACAAATAATGGAACAATTGGTGTCTGATATGCTCCATGAAGGTGTTATCCGTCCAAGTACCAGTCCCTTTTCTTCACCTGTTCTTTTAGTTCGCAAAAAAGATGGCACTTGGCGTTTTTGTGTTGATTATCGCGCCCTTAATGCCATCACTGTCCGGGACAGATTTCCAATTCCAACAATCGATGAGCTCTTTGATGAGTTACATGGGGCTCACTTTTTCTCTAAATTGGATCTGCTATCCGGTTATCACCAGATTAGAGTCCGAGCTGAAGATGTAGCTAAAACAGCCTTTCGTACTCACGAGGGACATTACGAGTTTTTGGTAATGCCATTCGGTCTCTCGAATGCCCCCTCGACTTTTCAGGCTACTATGAATTCAGTTTTTCGGCCTTATTTGCGTCGCTTTGTATTGGTTTTCTTTGACGATATCCTTGTCTATATTCGTACGTGGGACTTCCATATGGAGCATTTGGCTATTATATTGCAGTTGCTTCGCTCCCATCAGTTGGTAGCAAAGAGGTCGAAATGCCTGTTTGGGCAGTCTCGAATTGATTACCTTGGACATGTGATTTCTAACCAAGGATTAGCCGTTGATCCTTCAAAGATCCATTCTATTCAACAATGGCCAAAACCTTCTAGCGTTAAAGCAGTCCGTAGCTTCTTAGGGCTGGCTGGATATTACCGACGATTTATCAAGAATTATGCTAATATTGCAAGCCCGCTGACTGATTTGCTAAAAAAGGAACCATTTTTATGGAACCCTGCTGCTCAAGAAGCTTTTGACACTTTGAAAACTAAATTGAGTTGTGCCCCGGTCTTAGCCTTGCCTGATTTTACGCAACCATTCCAGCTAGAGACAGATGCTTCAGGGCTTGGTATAGGGGCTGTCTTATCTCAAAATGGGCACCCTATTGCTTTTTATAGTCAGAAACTTTGCCCACGAATGCAACGAGCCTCAACTTATCACAGGGAAATGTTTGCTATTACCCAAGCAGTTGGTAAATGGCGTCAGTATCTTCTAGGACGTCGCTTTACTATATACACTGACCAGCAGTCTTTGAAAAATCTAACAGAGCAAATCATTCAAACTCCAGAGCAGCAGAAGTGGTTGGGGAAGTTGCTGGGATTCGATTTTACCATTGTGTATAGGCCGGGAAAAACCAACAAGGTGGCAGATGCTTTATCTCGCCCACCTGATGGATCGTTTCAAGCCTTCTCGACTCGAACCTTTGACTGGCTGGCTGAAATTAAAGTGGCTGTTCAACAACATCCTGAGCTAGTAGCTATCCGTCAGGGGTTAGACAATGACCCTCCTAACTACACTGACTTTGTGTTGAGAGATGGACTGTTATTTTTTAGAGGTCGCTTGGTTTTACCTTCTGATTCACCATTGCGATTGCAGTTGTTGGATGAATTCCATTCTTCCACAATTGGCGGTCATGCAGGAGTAGCACGGACCTTTCATAGACTGTCCTCAAACTTTTACTGGCATCACATGAGGAAGGATGTTCGTGCGTACATTGCAGCCTGTCAAATATGTCAACAGATGAAGGATGTCAATAAGGCTCCAGCTGGTTTGTTACAGCCTCTTCCAATTCCTTCTATGGTTTTTGAAGAGATCTCTATGGACTTCATCACATGTCTTCCAAGTTCCAAAGGCAAGACTACTATTATGACTGTGGTTGATCGATTATCCAAGTACGGCCACTTTATTCCATTACCAGCAACCTTTACTGCCCAAACAGTGGCTTTGGCATTTGTTTCAGAGATTATCCGACTTCATGGGCCTCCTCGAGTAATTATCACAGACCGGGATCCTCGTTTCCTTCATTCTTTTTGGCAAGAAATTAATCGGCTGCAAGGCACGACTTTAGCCATGAGTACTGCTTACCACCCACAAACCGATGGGCAAACGGAAGCCTTGAACAAATGTGTGGAACAATACTTGAGGTGTTTTGTCGCGGACAGTCCGCACGAGTGGGTTCCAGTTCTTCCTTGGGCAGAATTTTGGTATAACACCGCTTACCAAACTTCAGCAGGGTTTACTCCATTTCAAGTTCTTTATGGGCGGGAACCTCCATCCATTATTCGTTATGTGTTGGGTTCTGCATCTGATGATTTGGTGGAAAAATATATGCTTAAACGTGATGAGGTCATGGACTTATTACAGTTCAATTTGCTTAAGGCCCAGGCTCGTATGAAGACCAATGCCGATGCTAAAAGAACTGACTTACAACTGGAAGTAGGTGATTGGGTCTACATCAAGTTAAAACCATACAGGCAGCATTCTTTGAGGCTTCACAAACACTCCAAGTTGGGCAGAAAATACTTTGGACCGTATCGCATTCTCAAACGCATTGGACCAGTTGCTTACAAAGTTGAACTACCAGAGGATGCACGCATTCATCCAGTCTTCCATGTTTCTTTACTTAAGAAGTGCATTGGTACTCCAGGAGAACAAATCACCCCACTCTTTGTTGACTCACCTCCCTCCTCGCCACAGAACCTTGAGGACAAGGTTCTAAATTGGGAGGGGAGTAATGTAATGAACCAGACAGGTAATGTGAAGGAATCCAGCCAAGTTGTTCAGCAGAGTAAAGCCCAAGAGAATGAGAAGGAAATAGATGTTGGGCTGAAGGAACCTAGACGTGGCTTAAGAGACAAAAGGCCCAACAGGTTGTTAGATGGATACTTGTGGAGCAAGAAGTAATGTGGGGACCAAGGATATTCAGAGTTAGTTACAAATAGGAGCAGTAAACCATTAGCTAGGCAGGCATGAAGTTGATTGAATAGTCTGTATTTCTCATCCCCTTTCTCTGTTCCTCTCACCCCCCTTCCCTTTATCATAGTATCCCTTTTAGTTCCTGCACTTGTTTGTATTATTTCCCATTCCAGTAATGAAATCTATCCTATTTTACTAGCTAAGATCAATAGAAAACTAGTTCATTCCAATATTTGTGGGAATAGTTGTATTGGAAGCTGTAGGGAGACATGCTTTTGGTATAAGTGCTGATGCCTTTCTACCGCTAGAAAAGGGAAAGCAATTAACAGTTGCACATATGGAGGTGGCCATGGATACCATCCCTAGTTTGGCGAAACCCTCAGTCTGATCAAATTTTATGTATGGAATGATTTTGACCTTTAGTTGTACTACTTGGCATATATAGAGTAGTTTTCATGTAAGCCGTCACCTTACCTGTATAGCTGCCTATATAGTAGAATGAATATCCTGCACTCCATGCAACCCAATTAATAAATTGTATTTGGAAAATTTACGCGTGTAAGTTGCGTCGGATCAACATCGAAATTAAAATAAACTGCAAAAGCAACTAAGTCAACACCTATTTGTTGTGGACCCTACAGATACACTCTTTTTCCTATTCAAAGATCACAATCCTAGCGGATAAATTATAAAAAATAAAGATACTATTACAACATTTACAAAACATATCTATAATTTTCACTTAATTACCCTATATACCATTTTTTATTTTAACTCTCCCAACTACTCTCTAATTTCTTCTCCTCTCCCCCCCCCCCCACTCCACCCACCCACCGTCCTTCAACCCAATTTCTGTCGAAAGATTTGTTGTCTTCCCTGCTCCGATTGGGGCTACTGCTGCAGTGCAGCGATGCTACTCTGATCTGCCTCTTTCCGGCGGACTACTGCAGAGCTTCTTCGGCGGTGTTCCGATCTGCTCCTCTTTTTTTCCCCTTCTATGTGTATGTATGTGTATGTTTTATATATAAATTTATATTTATTTTGTATGTAAGTGTATTTTTTTATATAAATGTCCATCTCCATTTTTTGTATGTGAATATCTGTTGTATGTATGTGTGTGTGTTTGTGTGTGTGTGTGTGTGTGTGTATATATATATATATATGTCTATAGAAGAAATTCTTTTGTATGTTATTTTGGATATCTTTGTATATTTTTTGTATATTTTTGTATATATGTGTATTTTTTTTTTGTATATTTTCGATTGCGGCCGGCATGGGCGGCTTTCTTTTTGGCGGAGGGTAGTGGGTGGCTGGCGGCGGTGAGTGGTGGACAACAGTCCCCAGGGTAGCGATGGGTGCAGAAGGTAGGAAGAAGGAGATAAAATCCTAATTTTTAGGTGTTTATTGAAACTTAATTGTATATGTTATGTAAAAAAAACTATTGGTGTATTTTATAAAGTAGTATAATATCAGTATTTTTTTATAATTTTAGTGTTAGACCCCTATTCTACTTGGCTAAACATGTCCTCTCTTGAAAAATTGTTCTCACGAATTAACAGTATCTTAAATTAATGATGCAAATTATGTGCGAACATATGAGCTTGTAACAGAATAACATTTGTTCCTTGTATATTTTATTCTATGTGACTTTTTTAGTCTATTTAAAAGATTGGCATCTTTCTATATATTTACGAAATTTTATCAACTTATTAAACTTTTTATTTTACTCTTAATTATTAATATATTATTATGGCCATAGAATATCATGACATATAATGTTTAAAAACCGCCGAAGATTTATCAATTTTTGATATTTGTTATGCACCGCCATATAAAATATAATGAATTTATTAACACAGAATAAAAGAAAAGGCAATGATCTGAAAACGTACAAAGGTTTGGTAAACGTGGAGATAATTAAACAAGTGATATTATAAGTAGAAGAGATCGACTGAGACAAAGCTTTTAGCTAAGGGCAAATGGACATGCCTAATACTTAAATGTATTACTATAAAACACATGTGCAAGTTTAAATACATGTGGAAGTTTAAATTGTTTGTTCTTTTTATCACTAATTACATTAATGGTTCTAACTGAAAGTTCTTACGTGAGACTCAAATTCTTAAATTGATTAAGTATTGATAAAGAATTCGCACCATCATACCACATCCTTTAATAATATGTCCACCCTAATATTAAATATAACCTACATATATTCACCCTAAAATTAAATACAAGCTTGTAGCTAGCTAGTTTAAGAGGAAAATGTAAATGTTAGTTACGCATGCTTATACAAGTTTCATTTATATGGTACTGTGGGCAAGTACCATGCACTTCCTATATATCGTGGGCAAGGACAATGCACTAGTTCTACTTGAGTACTTATTGCTACTAACGTTGGCCTATGTGTGGTTTTGGGGGGGGGGGGGGGGAGTATTAATTAGTCTAGCTTAGCAAGGTTCTTGGGAGTTGGAACTTGAAAGTGGTACATGCAAAGCTTTTACCTAAAGTCATACGTCGAATAAATTTTGGATAATTTACATAAAACATCATATGTAAAAGTTATTTACACTGCATACCACATATATATCAATAGAAAATTTATCATGTCCCACTTTTCATTATTGATGATTCTACTCTATTACAACTTTCTCACAATTTATTTGAAATTCGTTTTTAATTAACTGGTGTAGAAGAAGATTTATACCGTCGGTGCATATTAATTAAACTACTAATAATTTTCCTATAAAAATGTGGCCTCCAAAATTTACTGCATAAATAATAGTATACAAGTCTAGATGGATAGGGCATGTAAATAGTTTGTGGGTAGGGCTTGTAAACATGAAACTTATGAGTAGAGGTGGATAAATATTTTAATTTTGATGGGTATTTTCGTAAACCTCCCTTGAAATTTTTACACTAGGAAACAAGCAACACACAAAATTTATTGAAAATGGTCTCTATTTGCGATTCTTACCCGAGCTAGCAATAATAACATAATATAGCAACCCACCGTTGGTTTACAATGTGGGGGGGGGGGGGGGGGAGAGGGGGTGACAGTTAGAACTTTTTATTTTGAAGGAGTGTCTAAATTTAAAATATAACAAATGTGTTGTGCATGTAAGAATAAAATATGACCCTTATTTGTAATTTTCTTTGTTTAAAGCACTACTTGTGAGAAATTCCTTGTTCTCTTTAGACACATGGACTCCAAATTGGGGCGAAGTGCATCAAAGACTATTTTTGGCAGTGGTATTTGGTTTAAGGTCACTTTTTTTATTGGTTTTATAGGAGATGTCTCTTTTTGGAACTTTAATTCTTTTGGGTTGAACTTCACACAAGTTCAGCCCACAAGGATTGAAGTTCAACTTCAGTCCAGCACAAGGATTGAAGTTCAACTTCAGCCCACAAGGGTTGAAGTTTACGCATCTATACCTAAAAGTTCAGCCCTTACAGATTGAAGTTGAAACTTTATAATTTAGGCATGAAGTTCAACCCACAAGATTTGAACTTCAGCCCACAAAGATTGAAGTTCCAAAAAGTGGCCTTTTATATAAGACCATTAAAAAAAGTGGCTTCAAAGTAAATACCATTGAAAAAAAGTGGCCTGTAGGTAAAAATTTTACTCCAAATTGTTGATCGTTTGCATTTTATATCTGGCCCATATCATAATAATGCCGTCTTTTCAATCTGAGAACACTCTCCCATTGCGTTATTCCTTTTGATACCTGGGAACTGCTTCTGATACTATATGTATCAAAGAAATATTCTAGAGATGGTCTGTAGCTATAATGAATGAACTTCTTGGTACTGGAACTCGTTTCAACTGTTTAATGCAGGTTAATGCACCAATAGCCAATCGTATGGCTCCTATTTAGTGATTAGCCCATGTTTACTGCATATTTAATATTTAACCACAATTTGCAATAGGGGCGAACTTTAGAACTTGGTGTCTTAGAACTGAAAAATTAAACTCTAGGACATTGGGTCTTGAAAAGGGTTCACCCAAATTTTAATAATGGCTAAAGATTAACTACATTATAACTACAAGCTACTGCCTAAATAGCAATCAGATTTAAGTGGCTACTGTGTCGTTTTTCGGTAAAATACCGCTTACTGTATCCGGTGATTTATAGAAATAGGCGCTTTTGCCGTCTTGTAACAGATTTATCCTCCATAAGAATAGTCCTAACTTTGGACCCAATTAGGAAAACTCATGGTGATCATCAGATTTTACTAGCACATGACCTGGTATTTGTTGGAGTACACTCTAGTGGTTGCAAATAAAATTTCCTGACTGGGGCTAGAAATGTAAGAATTGTCTAATAGGATCTAAAACTGTAATAGCATCGCTAGATCTGTCTATCTTGTTCAAAAACTTGTATTGTATGAAAGATTAATCATCTTTCTATACTTCTATTATAAATTGGTGAAAATCATTGTCCTTTTCTAACTTTATTTTAAAAATCAAACTCGTCCCCCAATTTTGAACAATATACGTATTCATCCTCATATTTTATGCAATATCTATTAGGTGTCATTTTCAATCGCATTCACTATTTTATATTCCGTAAAATTTCACACAATATTACCCATGTCAAATATATTTGCATTATATGTGAGATGTTTACTTTTTTCTTACACAACTCCTTTAGCTATAATTATAGTTAAGTTACATCTTGTTATGAATGGTAAACATATATTTGAAGTCTTCGTGTTGTGCATTCGTACATTTTATCTTCCCCATGCCTACTTATGAAATCATACTGACATTAATGTTGTTTTTAGTATTAATCATCCAATACAATACAATCAAATCAAACAAAAACTGTTACTAAATAACAACAAATAATATAACCTATATCCATTTACTTTGCTTTTACTATGTAATAGTACAATACAACATCAAACGATACATTACCAAAGCTAAACACAAATCGTAATATGTTCTCTTACTCTTTGCCTTCACGACTTGGGAACAAGTCTTATTAGTCTTATTTGATAATTTTAAAGTTACAATGTGTAAGCGTATGGAAGAAGACTAGGTGGTGGACTGACCAATAAACACATTATAAAACCAAAGCAATGAGGAGAAAACGTAGGTATAGAATTAGCACGTGGGGCCCAATGGATTTGAAATCGTGATGGGCTCAAAAAGTACTTTGAAGATGCCAGTTTTAATCTCAGTAGTTTGAATTCCATGGCCATCTCCATGCAGATACATGCATTGTGCTGTTCTTACAAAATCTTTTATCATTTCAACGAATGCTTCAGAAAATTGAGAGTTTTCCATCAGAGCTCTGTTCATTAGTTCCCAATTCTCCTTTATCAAAGATTTTATGTGTTCTCTTGCCTCGTCTTCGGAAGCACCCTTTTCGTTCATGTAACACTGAATTGACTTGAGAACATCTCCCCTTTCCAATTCATCCTGGATTAATTAATATAGGAATAAGTTGATTAAATAAGACATTTCCGATCTGCATTCAAATGGACCATGCTTGCATAAAGTAATGTAAATCAAAATTAAAAAAGGTATAAAAAGAATACTCCTAGCTAGTACTATATAGTACTATATACGTACCGATGATGTCGCTAGATCATCTGCGAAACGAAAAATTGTTGAAGACAAGCGAATTACATCAGGATACTTGCGTAAGGATTCCAATGCCTCTTTCGTTATTGATTTGGTGATAAAACAGAATGCATGGATTAATATCATAGGCATTGTAATTGACATCCACGCGTTACCCATGTATTCTTGCAGAGTTGGCTTATATCCTTCATAGTACCATTTTGCTTCTCGTAAGTAAGCTTTGCACAGATCTGCCCACTAGTATGGTAACAACATGTTTCAAATAGTAGTAATAATACTACTTAATTAGATAGAAAGGTAGGCAGGTTTCCGGGGTTGAAAGATTCTAATAGGACGATGCTTACTGCTTTTGTAAGGTAGGGCAGAACGTTGATGCCTTGCTCTTTGAGAGTTTCATATGCCATTTCATTGATAGAGTTGAAGAGCGCAAGGTACATTACTTTCATATATTCCGGAAGTTGCTCCATGGCTTTTATATCCCATCTGAATTCTTACCAGAATTAAAATATGTTTTCACATTCTAAACACAAGAGAAAGACGACAAATAAAACTATTAAAGGGGTAATTACTAATTAGAGGAAACAGATCTTTTCAAGAGTGGAAATAATTGTAGTTCCCAGAAATTTGAACATATTTATGCGAATATTAGAAGAAGGAACATAGTAAAAGACACATAGCAGCTTTGAAGAATCCCGCGTTGCCAAGATTATGCAATTTTAGATCAATATAGGGAGTTTTATTCTTGATTTGATTAGCATTAATTAGTACCAAGAACTTTATCTTTTTCTGGTTAAAACAAAGAACTTTATATTATACTGGTATTAATTATTTTGTCAACTCAATATGATAAAATAAGTAAGAAAATGGAGTACTTATATTTCTGGAAAGCATTCTCTTTGAAAATATTTTTCATCATACCAAACATAGCCGCAGTTCTTCACTAAATTAGAGTTGGGTACTCGGTCAATGCGAGGAATCCCTTTATATGTGGTTCTTTGTATGGCACTTTAAACTCTTACTTACCGTTCTACAGCATCAGTGAAGAGTTCTAACTCATCATAACTCCCATAAATATCATAAATATCATCAATTGCTGAAACCATAGCCATGAGCTTTGCCACCATTCTTCGGCAGTAGCCGTGTCGAGGATCAACTGCCATCCCTACTCCCCAAAAGAAAGACTCCGGCAGTCTGTCCCTTGAAAATGGCAACTTTTCTGCTAGGCACGTGCTTTTCCACCACCTTCAATTAATTAAATAGTATATTAATGGAAATACTATATTACTGCTAGTGCCCGCCGCATGATCAGATAATTATAAATATACTATCTCACCTTGATACATTTCTTAATTCTTCTTGGTGCGTTGCTTGAACAATGTTGAAGTCCAACTTAGCAAGTTCGAGCAGAAGAGGACTAGCGTTAGGCATTCTCTCATAAATGTCAATGTACCACCTTGTCTCTAATCTCACCATCATCCAATGCCGAGGGTGTTCCAACGCATGGTGAACTAATGTGGCTGTTAGACTGTCCGCACTATAATATTGATCATTGTCATGAGCAAGATAACTCTTCAGCTGTGACTCGGTGAGTCTTGTGGCGATTTTCAGAGTGTTTTCAGTTTCTGTAGAGAGAAATGAGGCTTCGTACAATTGTAACAATCCTTTTATATCTTTACAAACACTTTCCTTGAGATTACCGTCTTCATCCGTGAAATTGTTCAACATTGCATCTATAAAATATGAGAACCAAATGAAGGCTGATCAGAGTTATATATTCTTTTCCATATTTATAATTATGATGAGTGAGCTAGTGGCTCTTGAATTATGAGTAGTCAGATATTCTTTCCCACACTGATAGCTCTTGAATTATGTTAAACTAATACTATCAATTTGATTTTATGTTAGTCCATGCGCGTCCTAATAGGAGGCGGATGCATCTAATTAATTTTTGAACCCATATAATTTCAAAATCACAATATTAGGTCTGCACCTTGTCTATGTGTAATGTATATATCAACATTTAAACATGCAAATTTTGCTGCAAGTCTAATCCTGGTCGGCTTATAATAAAGCTGGCCGGCAAGTTTTAGTAGTAAAAAAGAAGTAATTTAAGAATATGAAAAAGGACCCGATTAATGGTTATCAAGAAGCAATATATACCTGGAGAGATATCAAAACCATGTTCTCTCAAGAGTTTAAATTTCAAAGCTGTGGCGTATAATGAATATTCTCCTACAACAACTTTGCTACTTTCTTGTATCTCTTGGTGTATGCTCCTCAAAATTTCCAAGATTTCTTCCTTGAAGTGATAACTCAGTCCAAGCCTTTGTAAGTTGTCAGTCAGCTCCAGCTTCTCTAATTCTTCTCCCTCAGCAATCATCTTCTTTCGCATTTCTTTCTTCAGTTTGTTAAATCGCTTTGTATAGTTATCTCCCTATATATTCAAATGTTCAAAAAATTAGTATAAGATTACATCAAACAATGTAAATGCAAAACAAATTTAACCTGATAATTGCATATATAACAAATTTAATTACCGCATAGTGATTGTCAATGGATTGGATATAATCAAAATGCCACGTGGGAGGTTTGTAATTCCCTGAACGCCTATCGGGATTAGATGAAAGAATATTTGTGGGAATAGTAGTATTGGAAGCTGTAGGGAGACATGCTTTTGGTATAAGTAGTGATGCCTTTCTACCGCTAGAAAAGGAAAAACAATTAACAGTTGCACATATGGAGGTGGCCATGGATACCATCCCTAGTTTGGCGAAACCCTCAGTTTGATCAAATTTTATGTATGGAAAGATTTTGACCTTTGGTTGTACTACTTGGATCTCCATGCAGTGTTGGCATATATATAGCAGTTTTCATGTAAGCCGTCACCTTCCCTGTACAGCTGCCTATGTAGTAGTAGAACTTAATATAGTACTACTTAATAAAATGAATATCTTGCACTCCATGCAACCCAATTAATAAATTGTATTAGGAAATTTACGGCAGCTGACAATTCTAACGGCTAAATTATAAAAAATAAAGATACTTTTACAATATTTACAAAACATATCAATAATTTCCACTTAATTATCCTACATAACATTTTTCATTTCCACTCTCTCAAATACAAAATCCTAATTTTTTCCCCTCTCTCTCCCCCTCCTCCACCCACCCGTCATCCTTCTACCCCATTTTCATCGAAAGATCCGCTGTCTTCCCTGCTCTGATTGGGGCTACTGCTGCAGTGCAATAGTGCTCTTTCCGGCGGACTACTGCAGGACTTTTCCGGTGGCGCTCCGATCTGCTCCTCTCTTTTTTTCTTTTCTATGTGTATGTATGTGTATGTTTTATGTATAAATTTATATTTATTTTGTATGTAAGTGTATTTTTTGTTTATAAATGTCCATCTCTGTTTTTTGTATGTGAATATGTATTGTATATATATATGTATGTTGTTGTATGCTTGTGTATTTGTATGTCTATAGTAGAAAATTCTTTTGTATGTTATTTTGTATATGTTTGTATATTTTTGTATGTTTGTGTATGTTTGTTTATATAGTTTCAAAATATTAATTTTTAAAAATTTCAATATATATATATGTGTGTGTGTGTGTGTGTATTTTTTGTATGTTCGGATTTGAATATCAAAACTTTATTTAAAAAAAATTCAGGGTTGCGGCTGACGGTGGCGGCTTTCTGGCGGAGGGTAGTGGCTGGTCGGCATCGGTGAGTGGCGGACAACAGTCCTCAGGGTAGTGATGAGTGGAGAAGATAGGAAAAAGGAGATAAAACCTTAATTTTTATGTATTTATTGAAACTTGTATATGGTATATATATGTAAAAAAAACTATTGGCGTATTTTATAAAGTGGTATAATATCGATATTTTTTTATAAGTTTAGTGTTAGTCCCCTATTCTACTTGGCTAAACATGCCCTCCCTTGAAAAATTGTTCTCATGAATTAAAAGTATCTTAAATTAATGATGTAAATTATGTGCGAGCATATGAGGTTGTAACAGAATAACATTTGTTCCATGTATATTTTATTCTATGTGACACTTTTTTAGTCTATTTAAAAGATTGGTATCTTAGGCGGCAAGAGACTTTAGGGCTTGTTGGAGCTTCTGAGCGTAACGAATCGAAGCCGAAGACGGATCAAGGTAGCTTGCCTGCCAAGCCGATAGGCGAAGGGCTGAAGGATGGAACGAAAGTTTATCAACTTATTAAACTTTTTATTTTACTCTTATTAACATATTATTATGGCCATAGAATATCATGACATGTTTAAGTACGGCCCAAAATTTATCGACTTTTGATATTTGTTAAGCACCGCCATATAAAATGTGATGAATTTATTAACACAGAATTAAAAAAAAAGCAAAGATCTGAAAAAGTATAAAGGTTTGGTAAACAGAATTGGAAGATGTGAAGATAATTAAACAAGTGATATTATAAGTAGAAGAGATCGACTGAGACAGTTTTTAGCTAAGGGCAAATGGACATGCCTAATACCTAAATGTATTACTATAAAATACATGTGCAAGTTTAAAGGGTATATTACATAAATATACAAATTTGCACCCCAAATTACAAAAAAATGGCAATATTTTTCAAATTACACCACATAGCAATATTTTCCCTATCACATTTCATTTTTCATTGACTTTGTTCAACTAATATTTTATTTCATTTTCCCTTACTGCCTAAACTCCCATACCCGACCCGACCCCAATCTACTCCTTCCTCGATCGCCGCTGCATCCGACACGACCCGAATCTGTTCCGTCCTCGATCTCCGTCACTTCTGCTCCGTCCTCGATCATCGTCGTTTCAACTTCCTGGTGTCGCTGCCTTGATCTGTTTTTCTCCGTTGCCTTCGTCTTTCTCAATCCCTTTTTATCACTAATTTTCCGGCAGTGGTGGGTCTCCCTACCACCACCGTTTCTGTATTGCACCGCAATCCCCGATCTGTTTTCGTATCCACCGGTAGTAGTAGCACTTTCTGATTACCGTAAAGAAACCGTTACAACAGACGATACTTGTAAAATCATCCACGTCAGATCTTGAAGAGTCAACGTCATCAGCGGTGTTAGTATCATATCTCGACGAATTCGTTTGAAGTAGCAACTTTGGTGTTACTATATCTGATAGACTGATACATTCTCAATTCAATTCTTTTGATTTGCGATTGACATTTCTCACCATCGTTGATGAGTCAACACCAAGACTTAGTGAAGCAATATGTTGTGTCCAGAAGAAATTTCATTTTTTGGAAACGAAGTTCACTGCCTATTTTATTACACATGTGCCTTTTTATTTTTTGAGTTTTATATATTTACGACTTTAAATTTGTACAGTCTGAAATAGCGTGAAACACTCTGAAATAGTTGTTGAAGCATCCTTATACAGTCCGAAAACGACATTGAAACAGCCTGATACAGTTTGAAAATAGCGTTGAAACAGTATGATACAGTCTAGAAATAGTTAGATACGGTGAAAAACGGTTTGAAACGGTGTTGAAACATTCTGAAATGACGCTGAAACAGTTTGAAACGGTGTTGAAACTGTCTGAAACGACGCAGATACACCGAGATGCAGTGTTGAACACAACCTGAAACAGTGCAGAAATAATTAGATAAAGTGCTGAAATGAACCGAAACAATGCAGAAACAGTTAGATACAGTACTGAAATGAACCGAAACGGTGCAGAAACAGTTGATACGGTGCAGAACCAATTAGATTAGTGCTTAAATCAACCGAAATATTGCAAAAATAGTTAGATACAGTGCTGCAAGAACAGTTGGATTGAGAAACAGCTAGATACGGTTCGATACGGAGCAAAAATAGTACAAACATAGTGACGAAACAGTCTAAAACAGCTAGGGCAATGTCCGGAAAAAAATGTAAAATATAATATGAAACAATGCAAAAAATGTAAAAATAGTTTAGAAACAATGAGAAACAACGCACAAATTTAGAAGAATGTAAATAGGAGAAAAAGTGAAATAGGGAGAAATAGGATTAGCAAAAGTGATAGTGGGGGGAATAGTAGGAAGAATATAAGGGTTTGGTATGTTATGGAAAAATATTGCTATATTTTTGCTGTGTTTGTAATTAACTTGTGTTTTCCTCTATATAGGGTTATTTTGCTAAAATGTTGCTATGTTTGGTAATTAAGTTCTAAAACTTGTACTTTTGTATAAAAAATACAAGTGAAAGTTTAAATTGTTGTTCTTTTTATCACTAATTACACTAATGGTTCTAACTTAAAGTTCTTTATTCGTGAGACTCAAATTCTTAACTTGATTAAGTATTAATAAAGAATTCGTACCATCATACCACATCCTTTAATAATATGTCCACCCTAATATTAAATATAACCTACATATATCTACCCTAATATTAAATACAAGCTTGTAGGTTAAGAGGAAAATGTAAATGTTAGTTACGCATGCTTATAAACTTAAGAAACAAAAGTAGTTAGTTCAAATTTGTTATGAGAATTTTATTTTGAATTAATTTTGACTATTACAAATGTATGTCCTTAAAAATACTTCGGGATACATGAGACTTCTTGTGCAACGTAACGTCTTGATTATTCAGTATTCCTTCTATGGATATATTGTTAAACTTTAATTTTATCTAAAATTACTTACTCCTATTCCATTTTATGTGACAACATTTCATATTTAGTCAGTTTCAAAATAAATGGAAAGCTTTTTTAGTCGCACACATACTATGTAATATTTTATGGCCACAAAATTTAAATGTTTTATCTTTTTTTCTTAGGATTGGTGCCTATTCAAACTTTACCATATAAAGTGGAGTTGAGCCAGCACTTCATTAGCTAATGATTTTGCAACTCAAGTCATTTAAGCCTCGCCAAACCTGAACTTTAATATATCCATGCCTAAATTCTTGTGTTATGAATATCAACAAAATTGCTATGTTAACTTATATCTTAAAGAGAGTCGACTAATACAATTGAATTTGAAATAAAGAGAAGATAGTGAGAAGATATAATTAACCGCAAAAAATTACACATACATTGAATTTGATTCTATTAACCCAACGTTTTAGTCATATGCCATTAAATCTTTATATGTTTCGTCCATAAAAGCTGCATAGAAACTCTAATGTTATATATGCTGTAATGACAGCTATCCATGAAATAATAGACAAGTTCTCCAAAAAAAAAGAAAAAAGACGGAATCTTACCTTATGTTAATTATAAGATCGACCTACATCCATAAATAGCTCAAAGAGACGACGTTAAGTTGGAGCAATCAAGAAAGAAGCTTGAGGCAGTGTTCCTGCATTCAAATACTAAACAGACATTTACCTGATTCTCTTGAAAGTTTCAATATTAGAACTTAACTTAAACTCTAAAATTACTTTGTAATCATATAAACTAAATCGAAATAAACAATAAAATACATTGTAAAGTTCGGCCATGAGATAAAGTCTTAATTTTTAGTTTTGTCAAAAGTAATTATTTAATTATAGTTAGAATTACAAGTTTGTTCAAGATTGAATAATATGATATCTTAGCATTAGTGTAATAAATTGCATGTATGAACAAATTGGATAAGGAAAACACAATTAATTATTATAAGAAGACTTCACAGGTTGAACCCTAAAGAACATGGCAGAATGTCACCTTATAAGATAACTATTTTTAACACATTAATGAACTAACTAATTCGATGCGTAAGTAAATAAGTCACTAAATTTTCTATATATGTCCACCCTAATATTAAATATAACCTGCATATATCTACCCTAATATTAAATACAAGCTTGTAGGTTACGAGGAAAATGTAAATGTTAGTTACGCTTGCTTATAAACTTCTCATTTATATGGTGAGCAAGTACCATGCACTTCATGTATATGGTGGGCAAGTACAATGCACTAGCTCTACTTAGAGCACATAATAATAATAATAATAATAATAATAATAATAATAATAATAATAATAATAATAATAATAATAATACAGTGGGCTTCTAAAGTGGGATCATTGGCCCACATTAATAAAATAAAAGAAAAGAAAAAATAAAAGAAAGAGAATAGAGCAACTAAATAAAAGAAAACAAAAGAAACTAGAAGAAAAACAAAAGAAAGAAACGAAAACCTAAGGAGAAGCTAGGCAAGGAAAGCGGCAGTAAGCCACCATTGTTGACGGAGAGCAAAGTTTCTGGCAAGGATTTGGCAGGGCAACAGAAAAGAATTCTCCTTTGTCAATTTCGGTAAGCTAATCATTCATGATTCTTGGAATTTATCAACTCCTTTGGCATGATTCATATTAATATATAAATTCCAAGAATCATGAATGATTAGCTTATAAGAATCATGAATGATTAGCTTACACGAATTGACAAAGGAGATTTTTTTTTTGTTGCCCTGCCAAATCATTACCAGAAACCTTGCTCTTCGTCAACAATGGTGGCTTACTGCGGCTTTCCTTGCCTAGCTTCTCCTTAGGGTTTCAATTCTTTTGTTTTCATTTCTTTCTTTTGTTTTTCTTTTAATTTCTTTTGTTTTATTTTTTTAGTTACTTTATTATCTTTCTTTCTTTCCTTTATTTTTTTAATGTGGGCCAATCCCACTTTGGAAGTCCATTATTATTATTATTATTATTATTATTATTATTATTATTATTATTATTATTATTATTATTACAAATAAATAAAGAAATTTAGAAAAGACATACCCTCTACTTACTTGTTCAATCCATTAATTAAACATGTTATCAAAATTTCCTAGTAACCTCCATAATAGATCCATAGTAGAATAGTTAGTAAGAAATTTTCGACAAATGAAATTACATAGACAAGTGATGTTAAAGAAAAGGTTAAAAAAAGAAGGATAAACCGTTGACGTGTTTTTTGAATTTGCTACAGAATCGGGTAGCATACTTTGGGGGAATCAAAAGTGAGCTATGAGCATTGTTCTACATTTTTCACAAAAACATAAATTTTCTACCTGTTTTTACCCATTCCCAATCCATTTTTAACCCATTTTATTGCGGGTAAAAAATGGGTTGGCCCATATAACCCTTATTTTAAAATGAGCGGGGTTGGGTATGAATTATTCATGTAAGATTTAGTTATTACATTTGTCTTTTATGTTCTGATTGTGAAAAGAATAATTAATATACATATAATGCTACAATATGACTTATGAGTTGCATACAATATGATGCTAAATTTGGATTGATACGATAAGAATTTTCATACCACATATCCAGATTTCTATGTTCATCGCTAAGTAATTAGCAACAAGCAGTGAAATTATGATATATAACAGAATGACAATTGTAATATAATTAGATAGTTTGAGTTGCCTGGAATTGGGTGAGGAAAAAATAAGTGAAAGTAGTAGAGAGTAAGGAATAATTCTAGGGTTTTTTACACAAATATACACATTTTCACCTTGTAATCACCTAATTTTGGCACCAAAATTCATAAAATGCTCAAAATAGTCGTATTAGATTTTTAGGACGTGTCGTCAATTTTTCTGGCCTTCTAGTGTTTCTTGTTAACTAAATTTGTTTCTAATTAGGACGTTAAAATTTGAAAATTAACAAAAATCACTTGTTACGTGCTTAATTTTTTGATTCTATAGTTTAATTGTGATAGTGTTGTAAAATATGTGGTTTAATTTTAGTTAGTTGTGTGTGTATAAATTATATTTGTGGCTATATGTAAAAAATGTGTAGCCCAATGCTTTGGCCCGTTAGCCCATTTGCTCTATGGCCCGTCTAATGTGCTTTTGATCTCAACCATTGGATCAAATTTGATCTAATGGTTCCCATTCCTCCCCTTATTTCCCTTATAAGCTCACAAAAACCCCTCATTTTTCACTCACACCCACAAGTCTATTAAGACTTAGTGAAACTATGCTGAAATTTCCACTCTCCCACCGGAAATCCCCTCCGCCACTGCTCCACCAGACAGCCACCTCCACGCCGCCGTCCGCCGCCACCGGACCACCACCTCCGGTGGCCGGAAAAATACAAATTATATATGTCCGGACTCCTTTCGGCCTCCTCATTCCATTTCTCAACTTGGTTTCTTTAAAATCACAACAGATTTTCGTAGATCGGGTTTCAAATTTCGGCAAAAACTTTAAATCCGGTAAGTTTTGCTTGTTTTGTTAGAATCTTTTGTCTATTTCTTCCTCTCCACTTTCCCCCACACCCCATTTCCCAAAACCCATATGTTTTTCCTTTCTCGTTTCTGTTTCCCATTTGCTTTCTTCTTCTTATTTTTTTTATTTTCTGTTTTGGTGCGTGGCTGCTCTGTATCTTGCATTTGTAATTGATGTTGAGGCGGGATGTGATGATGATTGTTGGGGTGGAAGGGGCTGTTTTCATACGAGGGAGGCAGTGGTGCGAGTTTGTTTAGGCCGTGGGGTGGGTTTTTGTTCGAATTTGGGGCTGCGATGGTGGTGGTGGCGTAGCGGCTGATTCAGGGCTGTTCTGATTACTGAAGGCTTGAGGGGCTGTGATTAGGCAGTGTACGGGTGTGTTGTTTGGCTTTGAGGCAGTAGCGGGGTTCGCTTTTGGTGTAGTAGCAACATCGAGACAACAGTGACGTTGGTTGATGCCGTTTTGACGCAGCTGTAGCAATGGCGAGACACCGGGAACGAGACTGTTATAGACAAGGCGGAAGCTGTTACGGCTCGTGATGATGGCTGAGTTTGGTTCGATTCGGTTAGATTAATCTTAATCCATTTTCTTTTCATTCCTTGTTTAAGTTCCAGGACATGTCTAGTGTAAATTGTAGTATTTAGTTTATAGAAATGTGAGTTGATGGTACGGGTCATCCTCTTCTTGTTGTTGATAAATTCTGATTAGTGTGTTAAACTCATTTACTAGTTGAGTGATTTGAAGATGATGTTATCCTGACTGCCTACTATTGTTTGGAGCTTGATCTGTGTAATTAAGCAAGGTTTTTCTTAGTTTTGTTTTAACGTCATTGGTTCAATGTAAGATGTCTATTTTTGTTTAAATAAGTTAGATATGATAAGAGTGGTAATCTGTTGGCTTTGGCTTTTGTTCAAAGTTCGAGTACTTGCTTAAACTAGTCGTAGTAATTAGATTGTTAATGTGTTTACAATAAGTTTCTTATGGTTAGAGCTATTGTGTAGTAAATCTATTAGTTTGTTTAGTTTAGTTGTGTCATTTTTGTAATCAATTGGGGTTTTTGATTAGAGTTGTAGCTTAGTTTTGGTTTATTGGTTTGCATTGAATTGATATTTTGACTTTATGAGGTCCAAAATGAATTTGTTCTAATTTAGTTAGACTTTGGTTAGTTTTAGTTTAGTTTTAAGTTAGTTCGATTCATTTAGTTAGCTTGGGGCTGATTTAGTCTACTTAGTTGGTCCTAGTTACCTTCTAGTTAGTATAATGAGTAATGGGTGTCCTTTTAGAGGACCCTACTTGTACAATTTCAGCTTTTGGACAGCCTTTAGTTGCTGAAATAGTGTCCTTTATAGCTGTTGTATTTGCTGAAAAATGGGATTAAAACAACACTCAAGTGTAGGGGTGTGGGCTTGTACTTTTGTACAAGTCCATACCCCACCATTTGGTCTCAATTTCAGCCATAAATAGGGCCATTTATTGCCCTCTTTCAACAGATCTACCAGCTGAAAATACACAAGGCAACCAGCTGAAATTGCACTCAATTGAGAGCAAAAACACTTGAGAAAAATAGTGAGTTTAAAGTTTGAGATTTAGAACCAAAAAGCCTTTACTTCATAGGTCTTTTGGAGCGTAAATCTTCAAGTTTAAGGGTTTAAATAGGAGTTTTAAAGGCTGTCCTCGCTGCTGTTGCTGTGTTATGTTGCTTGAGGTTGACGGATCTCTGAGAGTGGAATGCGAGCAACTTGAATTATTTAAGGCAGGTATGTCAGCATTCCCTTTTATTAAGTGGTGTAGCAGTGTAAAAGCATGTGATAGTTTAAGCTGTACCTTCACTACTTAGTTTAAGATCGTGGGAAGTAGTAGTAGAGAGATGGATTATGTTAAAATTCATTTCATCTTATATTTTAATGTTTGTTCTTATTTCTAAGAAAGAATTTCAATCTTTCTTCTATCTGGTGTAAAAAGAATTTCCGCTTCGTTAAATCAGATTTTATGAGCAATGGTCATATATGGTACAGGAGCCCTATTTTGGAAAAACTCACATTATTATTGTAGTCTCTTGCACACGGGATGAAACATAGGCAATTCCAAAGGAACATGTCTCGAGACGATCACTGTGCGGTTCCTTCTGTTGAGTTACCTGTTACACTATGATATTCACTATTCAGATATGAGTATGAAATTTTGAGTCAACAGGGATCGTAAAATCTTTTGAGTTAACAGGGATCGTAAAATCAATGAATTTCAACATTGTGATGATTTAGTATGGTATTTTGTCATTATGTTGGTTTCAACAAAGTTGGAAATTTTATTGGGTTTTTGTGAGAAAAGAACCGAAATAACAAGATGTTTTCTATTGTATATCCCATCCATTATTGTACTTCTATGCATTTAAAAGGAGCTGCTCCGTCGTGGAAAGATGATCACTCCAAGAAGTTGACGAGACTCTATAAACTGTTAAAAATCAAATTTAATTGAACTATGAGTTTGTCTTTAAAAAGTGTGCAGCTTAGATATGAACGAATAGATAGCAGTTCAGTGAGCATTGTAAGCGAGAACCTTGATACAACTTCCTTTACTCAAGTGATGGCACTAAATGCTAATGCTACACTTACCTTTATTATTAGTACATCACTTGCATGTCACCCGTATGAACATATGTAATATATTGCCAAGCAATCATTATCATTATATAATTATATGATTGCCGCTAATTCTCCTTAACTTATCACGAATAGCTTGCCTTGATTTTCAAGCACTAATAGAACAAATTATTGTTGGGCTCGTGCTGTACACAGGTAAACACTCATCTAGTATATCTTAAACTAGTCAAATGCATTCTACTTTGACATAATTAAATTATCCACCTGAAAATGTAACGATTAGGCAAATTAATAGGACTAAGAAAACTTGCATAATTAGGCAATATTATAAGTATGATTTGTGATCTACTTATTAGGTTAAAAGGAAAAATTAAATTGATTTAAATTAATTATTATTTTTGAAGTTAACTAAATTCTCTTAAAAAAATAGACCAGTCCTTTGTAAGGTTGGAAATACGCAATACATTTTATTTTATTTTGAATCAAAGTATAAATTCTTCCAGTCCTCTGTGAGGTTGGATAAGAATAACATTTTTTTTTTTTAATTTTCTTAAATCAAAGTACAAATTCAAATTAACGGCATTAATATAACAATCATATTTAATAAATTAAAATTGCGACAATAAAGCAACTGTGCTTGGCACAGGACTCGAGGGTGCCTAATACCTTCCCGAGAGTCAACTGAGAACCGTACCCAAATCTCTGACGCAGACTATTAGACGAGTCAAGGGTGTTCCAGGTACACCACTTTGGTGACTTGGCACACCTTTAACTTGTCAAGTGGCGACTCCGATTTTCTCTTGAATAATTGTGTACCTTTAACACTCGTCATAATCTTTTAAATACACGATTCTATTTATTTTAGTTTTTGTGTGTTAAAAAAGGGTCGTGACAGCTTGGCGACTCCGCTGGGGAAAATAGTGAAAACTAGAATCTCCGGCTTTGATAAAATTGTCGCATGTTTTAATTTATTAAATATCTGGTTGTTATATGTTTGCCGTTATTACATGGAAAGTTGAATGTTACCGCTTTGATTTTGTTTAATTGTATATAAACTGTCTTCTCCACGTACACCTCTGAGTCTCTGGAACACTTGCACACGTACACTTACCAGATTGCTTGTGGCATCTGGGCCTTCTTACTAAAATTACCCATGATTTAGGAGGAAGGCGTGATAGGGTTTTAGGCCGGACACACTGTTTTCGGACGGCCCTGATGCGCTTTCCGCCCGGTTTGTCCACCGGGTTATGAGCCAGTCTAGACACCGAGTCAGTTGTGTCACCTAGAGTCAAACTTTTAGGCTCAATTATCTGCATCATATTTGACTTAATGAGGTGCGGTACACCGGTATTGCATTTGTCTAGGCTAACCCCTTTTTGTCAAGACGGGCACGTGTTCCGAAAAGAGACATTATTGGCATCTTATGTGTTGCATTTTTTGTAGAAAGAGGGTTGTTATGCTGACCGATCACTGGGGAGTGGGTGTCAAATTTTGAAAAAAAAAAGGGAAAAATTAAAAGAAAAAAAAAGGAGGGATTTAGTCCTGTTTCTCAAAATAACTTTAGTTGTCATTTTTACGCCATTATCATGGCGAATTTTTTTTTAAAGAATTTTTGAGTCTCATCTTGCATCCGGGTTTGATCCCAAGTGTCAGAAAATAATTTGTCATAGTTTTGCGCCGGTATAATGGCGAAATTTTGGGACCCTTTTGTCTTTGAGTCTGTGTCCAAGTCAAGTCCTTATTTTTGGAAAATAATTTATCGGGGTTTTACGCCGTCATAATGGCCAATTTTTGTAAAACAATTTTGCATCTAATTCGTGTAATATTTTGTGCCTTTGTATCGTTATAATGACCAAATTTTGTAAATACTTTAAGAGTCATTTTCAAATCAAATCGAAGAGTTTTGTTTCAAAAATCAAGTTTTTATGCTCATCTTTGCATTGTCGTGATGTCCGATCTTGGAGTCACTTTTCGAATAAAAAATGGTTTGATTCATAATCCGTTCTTAAGTTATGTTCGAATCTTCGGTTAAGTCTTGGTTTTTCTTTAAAAAATTTTTTTGTTATTGTTTAGAGTCCGCTTTATTTTGTTTTGTCTAAGGTCAAGTGATGGTACAGGCGATAAATTATAATTACTTGAGTATTATTTTGCGTCGATCCTCGTGGAGTAATCTGACTCCGCTCAGATGTCGAGTCTCATTATTATCACCGTCCGGGTATACCCGCCCAATGTCGTGTCAGTTTGTATATATATTTTGACTCGTGCATCACGGCAAGCAGTTTATTGTTAGTCTGTCTCGTGTCGTTTGTCTAAATTATGTTTTGAGTCGGAAAAAGAGATAAAAAAAAAAATCATCATCCAAGTTTGTTCTTGTTCTAATTACGTGCCAGTTACAATTTTGATTTTTATCAAGGCACATAAGCAATCTTTTGGGGATACGGTCGGTACACGCGGCCTGCGCCGTGAACTATTTTGGGATGACGCATAACAACTCTAGGCTTGCAATTTGTGTCTCTTTTGTGCTAATCTGATTTGTTTGTCATTAGCTTTGGAGTTTGGAAGTTGCTACGGAATTTCGGCATTATCTCGCGCCCGTACGCAATAGGATCAAAGGGACCTGTTACCATGTCGTTTGATAAGGGAAGTTCTGAGATCAGCGCCCATGAACTTCTGGTGCTGGAAAATAAGAGGTTGTCTGAAGAGGTCAAAAATTTGAAACAATTGGTGGCTGACTTGTATATTGCCATTGCCACGGGAAAAGCATCTCCTCCTATGCCAACCAATCTTTTAGGGGCTGCTTCATTCTCTGCACATCAGGCACGTGGCTCACCTGCTAAATTTGAGGACCCACAGTATTCTTCCGACTACCAGAACGATGCAAGTGATGGGGGATCGTCTAAAATGCATCCTTGGGCACCACATCCATCTCAAATGGGGCATACTTCGCCCCAAGCCTCTGTTCCACCATTCACGGGTCCTATTAGGAGGGAGAATCTTGGAAGGAAAGATGAAAGGGAGCGAGGTCCGGGAAGAAGGGATGAGGAATGGTGTAAACAACCCCACTCATACCCTCGAGCCTCACAGAAACATCATTTGCAACACTACCCTTTGCAAAATTCAAAATATTGCGTTCCTCCACTCCAAAAAGCGCGACCATATGCTCCAAAAACTGCCTATCCGCAATGGCACGCACCAGCCCCACAACCCACATACCACACTCACCAAGCTCAACATAATCAATACCAGACTCCACATAAATTGCCATATCGGCCAAAGAGACCTTCTACTTTCGTCCCAGGACCCAAATACAAGAGGGCGCGAGAGGAAGAAAAGAAGAAGCTCACGCCAATCGGGGAATCTTACACTAATGTCTTCGAGAAGTTGCAGGCTTTGGATATGTTGAGGCCGGTCAAAGGAGGAATGCATCCAAGGGACAAAGTGGATGACTCTCGTCAATGCGCTTACCATTCAGGCGCACGTGGTCATGACACAGAAGATTGTCACTATCTCAAGAGGGCGATCCAAGCTTTGATAGATAATGGTCAGATTCAAGTCGAGGGCTTAGATACAACAAATATTAACCAGAACTCATTGCCTGTCTGTGATGATGTGCACATGGCGGGTGTGGTATGTGGAGAAGATTTGAGAGCTGAATCTGCAATGCCAATAGTACCTGTTGGTGATGTGTCAATTGGGGCTAACCAAATGCTTGTGACAGTGAACTGTGTTCCTGAAATAGTGTTTGGGGTAGTAGACAGAGTAAAAGGTGAAGAAATGAAGAAGACGAACATGTCTCTCGAGAAGCCAATTCCATATCTTACCCAGTCATTCATCAATCCCAAATAGGTGAAGTCTACGCTGATGGGAGTTGGAGAAAATGAGGAAAAGCAGAAGATGTTTCCAGACTCAGAGAATTTCTTTGGTATCAATATGGTACATATTGGTGAAAGGCTCAACAATGCCTAACACATGAAAATTAGCCCTGACTTGCAATTGAGTGGCTATGAAATGTTGTAGCTTGTTTTGCTAATCTTTCTGTGAACTTGGTTATTTAAGGGTTGTAATCCAAGTACATTATTTTGGTTGTTTTGATGTTCAAACCCTTCTATCTTTAATTCAATAACAAGCGGGATCCTTTTCTCGTCTCAACATTATGTCTCTTATTTTTCTTCTTGGTCTTGTTTCCTTAGTATTCTGTTTTTATGTTTTGTCGGCCTTAATAACGTGACATGCATACGGGATTTACTTCTAGATTTAAACACGCGGTCCGTCATTTTGTCTCAATGAACCATCAGAATTGTGAGGAAAATAGAGTTAAATAAATTGGGAATTAATCAATAATCATTCGATAAGGGAGATCGGTGAGAAGTTCAAAATCGTGCCCGGTCGCTTCGATCGAATTTGAAATACCAGTTTTGAAAACCATCGTTGAAGTAGAAGTCGAGGAAAACGTGTGGATTAATCCAGGTCAATTGATTGAATCATCATTTGTGCGAGGCATTCTCGAGTCGGGATGACGAACGGCTTTCGTTTCTTCTACCCAAACACTATATCCTTTTGTCAGTCTTTTTTTAGCCTTATTTTGGTTTTTCTTTGGCCTACCCTCCCTTGGAATCAATTTTATGTGATTAATGAAAAGAAAAGAGAAAAAAAAAAAAACACCAAAAGAAAACAAACAAAATCTACCTCAGGCTAGAGCTACGTCTGACCTGATTCCTCTCAAAAGGATACGTAGGCAACCATCTGGGTGCGGTCATAACAGGGAAAAGCTTTTCCCTGTTCCTCGTTGACGCAAAAGCTTGCCTCCAAGTTTGCGGCCAATGTCAAAAAATCAAATCCGCAATGTATGGCTAAACTGGGGCAGAAGTTTGTTTTTATTTTATTTTAATAAAATAAAATAAAAACAAACTTCTATTTTTTGTACCATCTATTCACATGTTTCATGAGATATCAGTCTCGAAATCGGGGACGAAACTTAAAGTGCCCCAGTTTATCCTAAACTGGGGGCAGAAGTTGGTTCTGGAAAAAAAAACAAAAAAAAAAACAAAAAAGAAGAGAGAAATTCAACGTCCCTTTTATGGTTGTGTTCATCTCGGGGAATAATCTCGATATCCCCTTTGTTTTCATATCAGAAAATTCAAAAGATAATTCCTCGATTTTTCAATAATTGGGGCCTCATTTAGTTATTATTTTTAAAGAATTGATTCCAAGGGTTGTAATATTTTACCAAGTCGTTTCATGAGATGCTTTCATACCGCTCTTCGAACCAAAAAAAAAAAAAAAAGAGAAAAAGAAAAAAAAGGAATCCCCAATTTGCCTAAACTGAGAAAAGTTTGGTTTATTTTTCAAAAGCAGTGATATCAAATCTTGTAATGCTCATTCTAGTCGTCTCATGAGATGTTTTTGAGCTTTTATGCCGAATCCTTTTCTTTATAGCCTAACCCAATCCAATGTTACAGTCCAAATAAAGACCCTTCTGACCGATCATTGAGAATGTCAAGCCGAGTGGGGTATCAAGGGACAATTTTCACACTGAAAAGTTGCATTTCTTATGAGTCGACAATCGCATTTAGGAGCTGGGAGCACCAAGGTCATTAAAGGAGAAATTCTCTGAAGAATAAAGATAAAGGGCGAAAATTGAAGAAAGAAAGAAAAGATGGGGTCGATCAGCTAGGAAGGATAGGAGATCGATGAAAAAAAGAAGAAGAAGAAAAATGAAGTCATGTCGGTGAAAACCTGAAAAGGCGCTGCAAGACAATAGTGAGTTAAAAGAACAAAGAGAGAGGCTAGTCGGTGAAAACCCGAAAGGGCACTACTAGTCGAATGAGGGTCGTTAGATTTTCCATCATGCAAGATTGGAAGAATGGGAGCAAAATCAGGGATAGATCGTGTGAACGGATGAAGAGTTGATTCCAAAATGCATGTCATGCTTAATAAGGTCGTCATTTCACCTCCGGATAACTCCTTCTTTTTCTGGAGACATCTTTCATTCAATGTCTCCTCTTGAAATTCTTTCATTTTATTTTTCTTCTCATTTCCTTTCGAGCAATAGAAAGCTTCGCAAAGCTCGTTTATAAGTTTCATAGTCGTACTAGAGCAAGTCAGGACCAAACTTAGATAATTGGAGTCCAATGTTGCACAGTGGTATAAGAATGATGGTCCAAAGAATGTACCATGAAAGAGATCGTCCAAGAATCAGCAGATTCAAGATGCAGTTTGCAGTCTTAAAGTCAAAATCCGCACAACTATAAGCGAACATTTCATTTTCAAGTCAAAGCCAGCCTGAGCGGCAATTTCATGCTTCAGAAGTTTCAAATTTCAAGTCAAAGCCAGCCCAAGCGGCAATTTCAAGAGCAACAGTTTCAACTTTCATGTCAGAAGCAACCTTTACAAGGAAATTCATTTCAAAAAATCGAGGCACCCACCTGGAGAATGAGGGAGTAGTTTAGAGAAAGTCGAGGCACCCACCTGGAGAATGAAGGAGTAGTTTAGAGAAAGTCGAGGCACCCACCTGGAGAATGAGGGAGTAGTTTAGAGATAGTCGAGGCACCCACCTGGAGAATGAGGGAGTATTTTAGAAGAAGTCGAGGCACCCACCTGGAGAATGAGGGAGTAGTTTAGAGGAAGTCGAGGCACCCACCTGGAGAATGAGGGAGTAGTTTAGAGGAAGGCGAGGCACCCACCTGGAGAATGAGGGAGTAGTTTAGAGAAAGTCGAGGAACCCACCTGGAGAATGAGGGAGTAGTTTAGAGATAGTCGAGGCACCCACCTGGAGAATGAGGGAGTAGTTCGGAGAAGTCGAAGCAACCCCCTGAAGAATGAGGGAATACATTTGAAGAAGGCTAGGCGCCCACCTGAAGAACGATGGAATACATTTCTGTAAAGAGGGAAGACCCACCTGAACCAAAATCGGTGGTTTTCATTTTCTACAAAGAGCAAGACCCACCTAAACCAAGAGCGGTGGTTTTATTTTCAACAAGTGAGGGGAGCAAGAACCAAGAAGCTCATCTCGGGAAGCATGAAGACTTAGAATAGGAATTGTAACTTTACATTTTCAATGTTGTACTTTCATTTTCTTTGTAAAGCAATGACCGCCAACCAGCAAGCAACCAGTGACCAGCAACGACAGCCCTTGTATGCCTAAGAGTGTCTAATATCAGCCCCAAGTGTGTCTAGAAGAGTCTCTTGTTTGTCGTAGTAGTCTAGAGTGTCTAGTATCAGCCCCAAGTGTGTCTAGAAGAGTCTCTTGTTTGTCGTAGTAGTCTAGAGTGTCTAGTGTCATCTTAGTGGTCTAGAGTGTCTAGGTTTGTCTTAGTGAGTCTAGAAGAGTCTAGTGTCTGTTTGAATGCGGTAGTCCCAGCTACCGCACGTAAGGAACTACACTGACCTGATTCCTTAGTCCAGGGATATGTAGGTAGCCTTGTTCTTGGTTGGAACCGAAGAATCAGGGTACGGTCACCATTTTGAAAAGCATGCTCCCGGCTAGAACCGAAAAGCCAAAATTAGTTGTCGATTACTTCTTTGTCCGAAAACTCTTCGTGTTCCCGAACAAAGAGGGGCAGCTGTAATCACCTAATTTTGGCACCAAAATTCATAAAATGCTCAAAATAGTCGTATTAGATTTTTAGGACGTGTCGTCAATTTTTCTGGCCTTCTAGTGTTTCTTGTTAACTAAATTTGTTTCTAATTAGGACGTTAAAATTTGAAAATTAACAAAAATCACTTGTTACGTGCTTAATTTTTTGATTCTATAGTTTAATTGTGATAGTGTTGTAAAATATGTGGTTTAATTTTAGTTAGTTGTGTGTGTATAAATTATATTTGTGGCTATATGTAAAAAATGTGTAGCCCAATGCTTTGGCCCGTTAGCCCATTTGCTCTATGGCCCGTCTAATGTGCTTTGGATCTCAACCATTCAAATTTGATCTAATGGTTCCCATTCCTCCCCTTATTTCCCTTATAAGCTCACAAAAACCCCTCATTTTTCACTCACACCCACAAGTCTATTAAGACTTAGTGAAACTATGCTGAAATTTCCACTCTCCCACCGGAAATCCCCTCCGCCACTGCTCCACCAGAAAGCCACCTCCACGCCGCCGTCCGCCGCCACCGGACCACCACCTCCGGTGGCCGGAAAAATACAAATTATATATGTCCGGACTCCTTTCGGCCTCCTCATTCCATTTCTCAACTTGGTTTCTTTAAAATCACAACAGATTTTCGTAGATCGGGTTTCAAATTTCGGCAAAAACTTTAAATCCGGTAAGTTTTGCTTGTTTTGTTAGAATCTTTTGTCTATTTCTTCCTCTCCACTTTCCCCCACACCCCATTTCCCAAAACCCATATGTTTTTCCTTTCTCGTTTCTGTTTCCCATTTGCTTTCTTCTTCTTATTTTTTTTTATTTTCTGTTTTGGTGCGTGGCTGCTCTGTATCTTGCATTTGTAATTGATGTTGAGGCGGGATGTGATGATGATTGTTGGGGTGGAAGGGGCTGTTTTCATACGAGGGAGGCAGTGGTGCGAGTTTGTTTAGGCCGTGGGGTGGGTTTTTGTTCGAATTTGGGGCTGCGATGGTGGTGGTGGCGTAGCGGCTGATTCAGGGCTGTTCTGATTACTGAAGGCTTGAGGGGCTGTGATTAGGCAGTGTACGGGTGTGTTGTTTGGCTTTGAGGCAGTAGCGGGGTTCGCTTTTGGTGTAGTAGCAACATCGAGACAACAGTGACGTTGGTTGATGCCGTTTTGACGCAGCTGTAGCAATGGCGAGACACTGGGAACGAGACTGTTATAGACAAGGCGGAAGCTGTTACGGCTCGTGATGATGGCTGAGTTTGGTTCGATTCGGTTAGATTAATCTTAATCCATTTTCTTTTCATTCCTTGTTTAAGTTCCAGGACATGTCTAGTGTAAATTGTAGTATTTAGTTTATAGAAATGTGAGTTGATGGTACGGGTCATCCTCTTCTTGTTGTTGATAAATTCTGATTAGTGTGTTAAACTCATTTACTAGTTGAGTGATTTGAAGATGATGTTATCCTGACTGCCTACTATTGTTTGGAGCTTGATCTGTGTAATTAAGCAAGGTTTTTCTTAGTTTTGTTTTAACGTCATTGGTTCAATGTAAGATGTCTATTTTTTTTTAAATAAGTTAGATATGATAAGAGTGGTAATCTGTTGGCTTTGGCTTTTGTTCAAAGTTCGAGTACTTGCTTAAACTAGTCGTAGTAATTAGATTGTTAATGTGTTTACAATAAGTTTCTTATGGTTAGAGCTATTGTGTAGTAAATCTATTAGTTTGTTTAGTTTAGTTGTGTCATTTTTGTAATCAATTGGGGTTTTTGATTAGAGTTGTAGCTTAGTTTTGGTTTATTGGTTTGCATTGAATTGATATTTTGACTTTATGAGGTCCAAAATGAATTTGTTCTAATTTAGTTAGACTTTGGTTAGTTTTAGTTTAGTTTTAAGTTAGTTCGATTCATTTAGTTAGCTTGGGGCTGATTTAGTCTACTTAGTTGGTCCTAGTTACCTTCTAGTTAGTATAATGAGTAATGGGTGTCCTTTTAGAGGACCCTACTTGTACAATTTCAGCTTTTGGACAGCCTTTAGTTGCTGAAATAGTGTCCTTTATAGCTGTTGTATTTGCTGAAAAATGGGACTAAAACAACACTCAAGTGTAGGGGTGTGGGCTTGTACTTTTGTACAAGTCCATACCCCACCATTTGGTCTCAATTTCAGCCATAAATAGGGCCATTTATTGCCCTCTTTCAACAGATCTACCAGCTGAAAATACACAAGGCAACCAGCTGAAATTGCACTCAATTGAGAGCAAAAACACTTGAGAAAAATAGTGAGTTTAAAGTTTGAGATTTAGAACCAAAAAGCCTTTACTTCATAGGTCTTTTGGAGCGTAAATCTTCAAGTTTAAGGGTTTAAATAGGAGTTTTAAAGGCTGTCCTCGCTGCTGTTGCTGTGTTATGTTGCTTGAGGTTGACGGATCTCTGAGAGTGGAATGCGAGCAACTTGAATTATTTAAGGCAGGTATGTCAGCATTCCCTTTTATTAAGTGGTGTAGCAGTGTAAAAGCATGTGATAGTTTAAGCTGTACCTTCACTACTTAGTTTAAGATCGTGGGAAGTAGTAGTAGAGAGATGGATTATGTTAAAATTTATTTCATCTTATATTTTAATATTTGTTCTTATTTCTAAGAAAGAATTTCAATCTTTCTTCTATCTGGTGTAAAAAAAATTTCCGCTTCGTTAAATCAGATTTTATGAGCAATGGTCATATATGGTACAGGAGCCCTATTTTGGAAAAACTCACATTATTATTGTAGTCTCTTGCACACGGGATGAAACATAGGCAATTCCAAAGGAACATGTCTCGAGGCGATCACTGTGCGGTTCCTTCTGTTGAGTTACCTGTTACACTATGATATTCACTATTCAGATATGAGTATGAAATTTTGAGTCAACAGGGATCGTAAAATCTTTTGAGTTAACAGGGATCGTAAAATCAATGAATTTCAACATTGTGATGATTTAGTATGGTATTTTGTTATTATGTTGGTTTCAACAAAGTTGGAAATTTTATTGGGTTTTTGTGAGAAAAGAACCGAAATAACAAGATGTTTTCTATTGTATATCCCATCCATTATTGTACTTCTATGCATTTAAAAGGAGCTGCTCCGTCGTGGAAAGATGATCACTCCAAGAAGTTGACGAGACTCTATAAACTGTTAAAAATCAAATTTAATTGAACTATGAGTTTGTCTTTAAAAAGTGTGCAGCTTAGATATGAACGAATAGATAGCAGTTCAGTGAGCATTGTAAGCGAGAACCTTGATACAACTTCCTTTACTCAAGTGATGGCACTAAATGCTAATGCTACACTTACCTTTATTATTAGTACATCACTTGCATGTCACCCGTATGAACATATGTAATATATTGCCAAGCAATCATTATCATTATATAATTATATGATTGCCGCTAATTCTCCTTAACTTATCACGAATAGCTTGCCTTGATTTTCAAGCACTAATAGAACAAATTATTGTTGGGCTCGTGCTGTACACAGGTAAACACTCATCTAGTATATCTTAAACTAGTCAAATGCATTCTACTTTGACATAATTAAATTATCCACCTGAAAATGTAACGATTAGGCAAATTAATAGGACTAAGAAAACTTGCATAATTAGGCAATATTATAAGTATGATTTGTGATCTACTTATTAGGTTAAAAGGAAAAATTAAATTGATTTAAATTAATTATTATTTTTGAAGTTAACTAAATTCTCTTAAAAAAATAGACCAGTCCTTTGTAAGGTTGGAAATACGCAATACATTTTATTTTATTTTGAATCAAAGTATAAATTCTTCCAGTCCTCTGTGAGGTTGGATAAGAATAACATTTTTTTTTTTTTTTAATTTTCTTAAATCAAAGTACAAATTCAAATTAACGGCATTAATATAACAATCATATTTAATAAATTAAAATTGCGACAATAAAGCAACTGTGCTTGGCACAGGACTCGAGGGTGCCTAATACCTTCCCGAGAGTCAACTGAGAACCGTACCCAAATCTCTGACGCAGACTATTAGACGAGTCAAGGGTGTTCCAGGTACACCACTTTGGTGACTTGGCACACCTTTAACTTGTCAAGTGGCGACTCCGATTTTCTCTTGAATAATTGTGTACCTTTAACACTCGTCATAATCTTTTAAATACACGATTCTATTTATTTTAGTTTTTGTGTGTTAAAAAAGGGTCGTGACACACCTTTAATTACAAAATAAAAAAATAGCAATATTTTTCTAATTACAATGCATAGCATTATTTTTCTAACACATTTAACAATAATCTAACACATTTCACTTTCACTTCCCATTTTTCCCAAATTAAGTGGCCGTTTGGCCATAAATTCCAAAAAATATTTGGAAAATAGTTTTTGGAGTTGAGTTGAAAAATGGTATTTGGAAGTTGAAGTTTTGTTTGGACATACATTTCATTTGGAAAAAAATAAAATTTTGTGAGAGAAGTAATAGCTTTTTTTGAAAAACTTGAAAAAGTGCTTTAAACCACTTTTTGGTTTTTCAAAAACAGTTTTTCAAAAAAAGTTGAAAAAGTCATAGGATTTCATAGACAAACACTTTTTCAAAAAATTTTTGAAAAAAAGGAAAAAAAATTTGCATGGGTCCTAAAAATTCTCTCACTTACTCCCTCTTTCTCCCATCACTCCACATCCACCCCCACCACCCCGATCCCGATCCCTTCATCACTGCCAATCGCGACCTACACCAGAACTTCCCCCCTCCCCTTCCCCTCCCCCAAATACCATTTTCCGGACTAAAGGCTTCACAGCTGCAGAGACATAATATCAAGCAAGAGGCGCATGAATAGGCAGCAAAAATAATTCCTTTTTGCTATAATTACTCATCAAGAATACTGTCAGATGGCACCTAACTGACAACATGAATGTCAAAGTACTTCTGCCTGCAGTAATTCAAGATACACGAAAGATACCATTTGTTTTAAGGAGTTCACAGATTCTTTCAAAAATGCATGCCCTTCTGTTGCTGCAAGCACCAAAGAGTAACAGATTAATTTCATGAAAGATAGCAAATTACAGAGTAACAGAAGCCATCGTCACTGGTGTTTTTACTCCAGAAGGACTTTTCGATTTTTTTTTTCTTTTGATTTTTTGACATGGGCAAAAACCTATTTTGTCACATCTTCATTTTACTTAAAAAATATTATAATTTGTTATAATTAAAGTCTTTTGACTACTACTCATTCTGCTTTATTTATCATTAAAAATTATCTTTGAAGTTGGGATTTCTTTATGGTTTTCGGGTCAATTTTGTTACAAATTAGTAAAATTGTATGTTGTTCTTTTTCTTCAAAAATAGTTAAATAGTTCAGAACCAGTAAAAACAACATATGAGTAGAATGAAATAATGCAGAAACAGCAGAGATACAGTTGAAATGGTGCAGAAATAGTTAGAAACAGTTGAAACAGTGCAGAAACAGTTAGCTACGGTGCTGCAGAAACAGTTTAAACGGTACAGAAACAGTTAGATACGGTGTTGCAGAAATAGTTGAAACGCTGCAGAAACAGTTAGAAACAGTTAGACATGGTGCTGCAGAAACAGTTGAAACGGTGCAGAAACAGTTAGATACGGTGCTGCAGAAACAGTTGAAACGGTACAGAAACAGTTAGATACGGTGAGATACAACGAGATACATCGAGGATGGGATGAGGAAAAACTAAATTGAGGGAAATGATAGGAATAAAGGTGAAATTGGGGGAAATGGTGAGATGAAAAGTAAAATAGAGAGAAATGGGAGGAGCAAAAGTGATTGTGGGGAAATAGGAGGAAGAATGTAAGTGTTTGGTATGTTATGGAAAAATATTGTTATATTTTTGCTATATTTGTAATTAACTTGTGTTTTCTTCTATATAGGGTTATTTTGCTAAAATATTGCTATGTTTGATAATTAAGTTCTAAAACTTGTACTTTTATGTAAAAAAAATCCATAATTCTAACGCGCAACAATGATGGGATACATTCAACAGATTTTTTCCTTTTTGTTAAAACAAAATTCCTACTTTTTATTGTGTCCCCCAAGCCTTCTTTTTTTAAAAAGAAAAAAATTAAGGTTTAGCTTTTATTTATTTAATAAATGGAAAAATACACCTAGATTGTTTATGAAATTCATTATCTTTTAGTTTTCGGCTTTTCTTCCTCAAATTCAATTATGTCGACTTCAATTGGTTGTTTCATAATTAACAATATGCATGTTTCTCAAAATTTTTGCCAGATAATTTTATTAGACTGTTAGAAGATATAAAAGGATAGATAACTAAATAAATACTTTTTAATAAGAATCACTACACTTTTCAACTGTATTTCAATTTTTTTTTATAACTGCACGCCGGGAAAGTAAACTAGGATTTTATAATCCTTAATTAGTGATATACTACTGACAGAAACACAATCTATACGGAATGATAATGATAATCAAGAAATTAAAATCAACTATATATAATTTTTTTCCAGCAAATCTACAAATATATTTGGCAAACAAATCACAACTATACATAATGGGATATAACAAAATAATACTGCTTTCAGGAAAATTGGAAAAAGAACTTGGAGTGTTATGTCCACAGTTCTGCTATACATTTTAGATCGCTAGTTTCTCGACATGTGTGTTGCACGTAAAAACTAAAGCAACCAAAGCCTTCAAGGACTTTTATCCTCAAAAGAACTTGAGGGTAAGCCGTAATAGCACTTCTATTAAGTCAAGACAATATATTTTTTAAGCAGAATCATCTGTTATTATCTATATATATTGATGTAATTTAATAGGTGATGAATTCGAGAGCCAGTTTTCGTGTTACATAAACATGTTGAATCATACATTTTTTCCCAAGACTAGCTGAAATGATATGCCTCCATTTAGAGCACCGCTTGCTAACCCTATACATAACCACTATCTCCCAAGATCATTAAACCCATGAATTACTCCGCATACCTATATAAAACTATAACGGGTCGTTCGGTTACTCACTTAGTTAATGTGGGTATTAGTAATGTAGGTATTAGTAATGTGTGTATTAATAATGTGGGTATTAATAATGCGGGTATTAGTTAGCGCGGGGTTTAATAATGTGGTTATTATCCATGCATATATTATAACGTAGGTATTATTTTTTGAATCACTGATATATTACAAATTAACAAAAAATATTATTATTTAAAATATTTATTTACTCCTTAAATAAAATTTAAAAATATCCTTATTATTATGAGGTTTAATTTTGTCATTTTAAATTTTAATACCTGCATTATTAATACCACATTATTAATACCACCTTCCACCCAGCATAAAATAATACATAGATTCCCGCATTAATAATGCGGGTATTAATAATGCGGAATATACAAAAACGCAACCAAATGTTGCACTAATTTTATGCGGGTATTAAAATTTTACAAAAACCAATCGAACGCTGCGCTAAGTTAACGCTGAGTTTTGTACCTGTATTAAATTATAATACAGTGAACCGAACGACCCCTAACTGTGTTGGCATTAATCCCTATATATAGTACAATGTAATATGTACGCTAGTGAACATGATATTCCTCTTCAAGGAAAAAAACAATACACCAGGGTAAACAACATAGTATTCCAACCCTCACTCCACCAGATTAACAAATACACTGTGTGATGCCAAGTAATCCATCTAAATCACTTAATATATAATTACATGTACACTGTCAATAAACCTAAATGTATCATTCAAGGGACTGAAGCCATGAAGTCATTACATTCCAAAGACAAGTTTAATGGTCGATGTAAGTACCAAAGATTAGCTTATTAAGAAAAATATAGGTCCAGAACAATCAATTTCTCAATTCAAATGGAAAAAAGGTGATAGCTTACAAAAATTAAGACGACTTATAAGAATAAAGTTATCCTAATTAATATCTTCCATGGGAAGTGTTTTAGTTCTAAAACAAAATTAAAGGGATAAAAAATTCTTAAAATTATGAATGTAATCTAATTATGTAGTAGTAAATCACACACAAGATGATGTACATACCAACCTTAGGTAACGATATAATGCATTTTGGATTAGCTTCATTGCATCTCTTTCCAGACTGCCATTTATCGTGGATTCTACCTTTGTTGACAAATAATAAAAAAAGAACAGTGAATTTAAAGGGAGAAATAGAGAGAAAAACGAACCAAAGGAGGTTGAACGTGAAGTGCTCGAAAGGGTCTTCAATGGTAGCTACAGTTTTCAAAATGGAGCATTGATAGTATGGTGGGTGTATATAGCATATTAAAATTCTTTCATTCCACATATATGGAGAACTGATTGATGTCTTGCCACAATGCAGAGCAAAAGTCTTTAAAAAAGAAAAACTAATAGTGTTTCACAATTATTCACGATAATAGATATGCCTTCAAAAAATTAGGGAACAAAATATATTGCAAAGTGTACATAAATCTACCCTCCAATTGCTTATCCAGTTCCCATAAAAATCTTGAACGCGCCAATCGCTAAATATAAATGCATCCGCTATATCAGCTTGGAAGAACCCAATTCACTCTCAAAACACCAACTTACCCAAACAAATTAGAAGAAACTATGTTTTAGATAGATTGTATGTATGTAACAATTTACAAAATATATGTATGTGTAGAAGAGATTCAATTATTAACATGAAACTAACAAATTGGCAGAACTATTCAAACAAGAGGAAAACTAACGTATAACCTATTTGCTGAGATACCTGCTTGAAGATTGAACCAATATCCTTAAATTAAGGCGTGCCATTATAAAACTCCACAATGATATGATATGATATATGGACCAATTATAAATTGAGATAATTACATAATTGGCCGGTCAAAGAGTGAGGCTTACTTTTTGCTGGCCCTTTCTTTTCATACCCGGCTATCAGTATTTTCGTCTCCTTAATATTAACACTAACCCGCACCTGACACATCGCTTCCCCTCTCACTCTTCTTGCTTCCTCCTCCCCTAAAACACCTCACCCTTTCAACTCATAGCCGCATTCTTCCTACCACCATTTTACCACTACACACCCCAAAATTAAACTACAATATGATAAAACAGAACAAAAGTTTTAGAATGAAAAGTTCATGGAAGAATTGGACGAAATTTTCAGAACACCAACACATAGATTTCTTCCCCAAAGTTCTTTTTTGGATACACAAAAAATAATTCAGAATACAAATCTGCTACTCCATCGAAACTCACTGTATTATCTATTTAATCATGGTATACAACATCAGAACAATAACATATACAGTGAATATACATTAATTTAGTCGTGGCAATACGACATTTGAACAATGACCCATAACGTGTATACTCACTGTATACTTTGGATATACTTGGCGTATACACAGAATACACTGAGGATACCCGGAGTATACACTAAGTATGCACTACGGATCTCGATGTATACTTTCATTTTTAATGGTATACACACAACAAATACTTAATGTACATGATGTTGTGTAATCACCTAATTTTGGCACTAGATAAGGAAAATCGCTCAGAATAGTCGTATTAGATTCTTAGGACGTGTCGTCAAAATTTTCTGGATTTCTAGTGTTTGTTCTTAGCTAAAATTATCATTAATTAGGATGTAAACTATGAAAATCGCCAAAATTACTTGTTGTGCGTTTAATTTTTGATTCTATAATTTAATTGTGTTAGTATTGTAAAATATGCGGTTTAATTTCAGTCAGTTGGTGTGTATAAATCATTTTTATGGTCATTTGTAAAACAATAATAGCCCAAAACTCTGGCCCATCAGCCCACTCACTTACCCGGCCCACCTCCCCAATATATAAACCCATTTTTCCCATTTTGCTCATTTTACACACAAGTATCAGAAAATAGGGGAACCCTTGCCAATTTTTTCCGAGGCTGCCGGAAATCGCCTCTCACGGCGGAGCCGCCGCTGCTCCGCCGCCGGCCACCACCTCCGGTGGCCGGAAAAATACAATATATATACCATTAGAAAGATCTTGAACCCCTCTTTCCATTTCCATGATTGGTTTCGTCAAAATCCAAGCCGTTTCGAGTAGATCGGGTTCTAAAGTTTGGCCAACTCCGGCAACCTTTGATTTTTTTTTGGGGTAAGTTCTTTGTTTCCCTCTTCCTTTCCACTCTCCGCATCCCCATATCCCAATACCCGTTACCCGTTTCCGTTTCTGCTCCATTTTTGTTTTTTTTTTTCCTTCGTTTCTTTGCTTCTTCTAATTTTTTTTCTTTTTTTATGTTTCTTTGTTGTTTGTTATGGTGTCGATGCTGCTACTGTTTATCATGATGCCGGGGAAGGGGGGGGGCTGTTTTGGTCTTTTGAACGGAGGGGGGCTGCTTTGGTCTTTTGAACGGAGGGGGCTGTTACGAGCAGTTTTGGGGGGTTGTAAAGAAGGCTATGAGACGAGGCAGTGAGGGCTGAGTATGTTGGTTCTATTTTTGATTCAGCAGCTAGGCGAGGGTGTCAGTGTTACCGTGCTCGCTGTGGTGGTGATGCTCGTTGATTGAGGACGATGGAGAGGGCGATTTTTGAATTTGGTGAGGCTGTGACATTGCTGTGATGGTATCAGTGGTACGAGACAGGCATCGATACAGCTGCGTTGATGCAATCTGATTCCGGGCAGGTATCGCAGCGATGACGCTGCCAAAACAAGTTCCCTTAGGGGTAATGCAGTTTCAGTCGGGTTAGAAGGAAGTTCCTTTTTCCCTCATTTTGTTCCTTCATTAGATTGCTTCATTGTTTTAGTGTTGATATTAGCATGAAAACAAAGTATCTTATACGTTTTTTTTTTTTATCAAGTGAATTTATGGTTTAGAATAAGATGCCTAGTTGTTTGATTGTTTGCTTAAAGAATCAGTGTGCCGAGTTAAGTTCGCCTTCATTAGCTGATTGTAGCTTTAGTAATAATTGAAATGAAACCATCATGTTCATGTTTGAATTTGTTAACGGATACCAGTTCATATGCTTGAAGTTTATCCATGCTAATTAGAAGAACAGAATTACATATCTTATATGTGGGTGATCTCAGCCGTTTTTGGTTATTAAAGCTTGAGGTTGTACAAGTTCCCAACTTTGTTTAGCTCTGTTTCAGTGAACTTGTTCAGTGGTGTATATTTAGGAGCATATGCGATTGTCTAGCACTCAAGCAGTCTTAATTAGCTCATATGACAGTTTGTTGTTGTAGCTTTAGATCAAGTGGTCGTCTTTTATCATATTGGACTCAGAAGGGATTTAAATGGACTCATGTGATGAGTATTGAGTAATATAATGTTTCTTAGATTTAGCACAACTCTAAGTATTTCTGTTAAAGTTTATGTGCTATGGACTTGTGTCCTTTTGTGCTTTGGATCAAGTTTGTTAGCTGGGAACTAACTTTATGGTCTAATGGGTAGTCAAGTTAGTTTGGGGCTGATTTAGGGTGGCTAGTTTGGTCCTAGTTACTTTCTAGTAATGCAATGAGTAATGGGGGTCCTTTTAGAGGACCCTACTTGTGCATTTTCAGCTTTTTTTTGAACTGTTTTGGCTGCTGAAATAGTATATTTCAGCAGCTCTACTATGCTGAAAATGTCCAAAAAATACTCAAGTATAGGGGTGTGGGCTTGTACTTTTGTACAAGTCCACACTCCACCTTTTAGCCCCACCTTTTTGGCCTTGAATTTCAGCTATAAAGAGGGCCATTTATTGCCCTCTTTCAACAAGAACAAGCTGAAAACAGAACCAACTCTCAGCTGAAAAAACAACACAAGAAGAGCTGAAAAACACAGACAACAGCTGCTGAAAAATTGACAAAAAAAGAGAGCAAAAGACTTTTTTTTAAAAAAATAGTAAGTTTGAGAGTTAGGATTTAGAACCAAAAGCCATTACTTCAAGGGTCTTTCGGGGTATAAATCTTAAAGTTTCAAGGGTTAACTAGAGGTATTTGGGGCTGTCCAGTTGCTGGTTTTGGTGGTTCGTTACGGTGTACGTGTCTTATATTTAGCTTGTGGATCGACTCATTCATAGGTAAATGCTACAACCTTTGTGCGTAATTAAGTTTTTTTTTATGAAAGTGGCATGCATCAGTTTGTTTTTGAGAGGTAAACAGAATCTGCTCTATGTTTTAACTGGCTGCTACCATTAAAAGTGTTTGGTGCCATTTTATGTATGTATGTCTAGTTCTATATGTGATCTTGTTGCTTTCTTTATAAATTTAAGTTTCCTTTTCTGTCAAAAGAATTAACTAAGTAAAATTGGATAGATTTGGAATAGTAACATAAAGGTAGGACTTGAATGCAAAGTAAATATGAAATTGCACAATCTGTACAACTAGGCAAACTTAGGATTTAATGTGAAGACTTGCAAACAATGTTGGCTTTCCATAAAAATCTGAAAAAAGAAACGAACTGCATATGGTGAATTGCAGAAACAGCCTCATTTTCTCTTTTCTTTACAAGATAGTCACTACAGGTTATGATTGTTCCTTTTGCAAATGACCTCTAATACCATTTATTAATATAAATGGCCAACCCAATGGATTAAATGTGAGATAAAAATGCAAAATGTGGCTGCATGTGCAAACACAGTCAACGGGCAAGAAATGGGCCAGATTGCAAGGCAGTCCAATTTAAGTTTTGGCCCTTAGATTAAATTTGAAGAAATTCAAAAGAAAGTTAGCCATCCCATGAAAGAAAAAACTGAAAAGATGGCTATTTGTTCTATTTTGTAAATAGTAGGCTTGTCATTAACATTACTTTTTTTTTAAAAAAAGGTTTAGAATAGATATTAATTTTGTTTATATCAATCTTCTTTAAATAATCTCAAATCAAGAGTAACGTGGTAAGGCAAAATATACAACAAATATTTTAAACGTCCAATAGCTTAGCCACTACTGTTTAAACTTTTAAACTGAAACTCATAAGAGAGAGAAAATATAATCGATTAGGCAATTAGATAAGTATGGTTTGTGATCTACTTATTAGGCTAAAAGAAAAAGAAAAAAAAACTAAATTGAGTTAAATTGATTTAAATTAATTATTATTTTTTGAAGTTAACTAAATTCTCTTTAAGAAAATAGACCAGTCCTTTGTAAAGTTGGAAATACGCAATACATTTTATTTTATTTTGAATCAAGTGTAAATTCTTCCAGTCTTCTGTGAGGTTGGATAAGAATCAACACTTTAAAATTTTCCTGAATCAAAGTTCAAATTCAAACTAACGGCATTAATATAACAACCATATTTAATAAATTAAAATTGCGACAATAAAGCAACTGTGCATTGGCACAGGACTCGAGGGTGCCTAATACCTTCCCGAGAGTCAACTGAGAACCTTACCCGAATCTCTGACGCAGACTATTAGACGAGTCAAGGGTGTTCCAGGTACACCACTTTGGTGACTTGGCACACCTTTAACTTGTCAAGTGGCGACTCCGATTTTCTCTTAAATAACTGTGTACCTTTAACACTCGTCATAACCTTTTAAATACACAATTTCTATTTATTTTAGTTTTTGCGCGTTGAAAAGGGGTCGTGACAGCTTGGCGACTCCGCTGGGGACAATTGGTGAAAACTAGAATCTCCGGCTTTGATAAAATTGTCGCATTTTTAATTTATTAAATATTTGGTTGTTATATTCTTGCCGTTATCACATGAAAGTTGAATGTTACCGCTTTGATTTTATTGAATTGTATATAAACTGTCTTCTCCACGTACACCTCTGAGTCTCTGGAACACTTGCACACGTACACTTACCAGATTGCTTGTGGCATCTGGGCCTTCTTACTAAAATTACCCATGATTTAGGAGGAAGGCGTGACAGGGTTTTAGGCCGGACACACTGTTTCCGGACGGCCCTGATGCGCTTTCCGCCCGGTTTGTCCACCGGGTTATGAGCCAGTCTAGACACCGAGTCAGTTGTGTCACCTAGAGTTAGACCTTTAGGCCCAATTATCTGCATCATATTTGACTTAGTGAGGTGCGGCACACCGGTACCGCACTTGTCTAGGATGACTCCCTGACGTCGAGATACGTCCGAAGCATTTTCTGTGTTGCATTTAGAAGGAAGGGTCGTCATGCTGACCGAATCGGGAAAGAGCGGATTTCAAAAGAAAAGAAGGAAAAAAAAAAAATGAAAGAAAGAGAGGAAGTAGGGTGAATTTCAGTTTGTAGATTTTGTTGTTTTAATACATTTTTTTTGTTTGGGGTCATGCTGTCGAAAAAGAAATTTTGCAAAGATTTATGTGTCGGAAAATTTTGAGTATATTTTTACGTTGTCATAATGGCGAAATTTTTCAAAAAAAAAAAAAGAAAAGAAAAGTGAAAGAAAAAGGAAAAGAATTTTCATACTGAAGTTGTCAACTTTTGGAGATAGTCTTGATACCGTTATAATGGCAAAATATTTTAAAGTTTCCAAGTGCCCTGGATGGTCGAAGGATTCTTTGGGTTCAATTTTATGCCGTTATAATAGTAAATTTTTGAGTTCCATTGCGGCGACCGCCATATGCCCAATTTTATGGAAAGTCCAAGAGTATGTTTGGTGTTGGCGACAGTATTTTGAGTCAATTTATTCGCGTCTCTAAAATGGCAATTTTTCCAACAGTTAGCAAGTGCCTCGGTCGGCCGAAAGTATTTTTTGGGTCAATTTTATGCCGTTGTAATGGCCAAACTTTGTTAAAAATCTGAGTCTCAAATGTTAAACACGTGTTAGATTTTGAGGAGGTTTCAAACATCAGTTTGCTTTGTCTGTCAATGTTTCGAGGTACTTTTTGTTTTGTCTAAATTAAGTGACATATGTTTTAGGTACCATGGCTTCATCGTCTTCTAGGTCTAGCAAGAGAAAGTACCGTATTGATGCCACCCCACCATCTATCATGATGACTGACGGCCCGCCCGAATTGTTAAGGTCTTGGTGGAAGAGTATGAGCGAGATGCAGCAAGGTTCTGTCCAAAAGAAGATTGGCTTTCTGACTGACCTTGTGACTAAAGATATTGTGCCACACCGAGATCTGGTTAGTGCACTGGTCGGACTCTGGAATCCAAACAGTAATACCTTCTGTTTCAAAGGCTTTGAGATGATGCCTACACTCGAGGAAATAGCCGGGCTCATTAAGCTAGATTTGCATGAAAAGAGAATGATTGCCCCAAAAAATGTCAGTGCCCATGATTTCTTTCAAAACATCCGGATGCGAGTAGATACCTCTATTGCTAGTACCAGTCATGGTTGGGTCTCATTTGACTACCTCTATGCTCGATTCGGATGTGATAGTGGTTTCAAACGGTATAGCTTCGAGTTTCATGACAAGCTAACATATAATGAATGGGTGCAACTTTGTCCGAGGGTTTTTGTGTTTGCTCTTCTAGGGTTATTGGTATTTCCATTGCCGCACAAAAGGATATCCATTAGAGTTAGTTGGATTATGGTGGCCCTGTTTGAAAAAGCACCAAATCCCACGATCGTTCAGACAATTCTGGGAAGTATCTTTCATGCCTTGACTCGATGTTGCAAAGGCGAAAGTGAGTTCTTCGAGGGGTGTAACTTCCTATTGCAAGTGTGGTTTTTGGAACACATACGCCCCCGCCCTTCTCATCCCATTGCTGGTTGCTTTGACTTTGGCTATCTGGGTTATCACTTCGAACATATTGAGAAGTTTAAGTTTCCAGATGGCGAGCGTGCTTGGAGGTCGTGCTTGGACTCCCTTACAGCAGATAAGATATTGTGGCAGTATAACTGGCTTTCTATGGAGAAGGTTGTGCACCGATGCATCGAGCGCCCCTTTTTAGTTCTGATGGGTCTTGAAGCAGCCCAGCCTTATGCCCCTCTGCGGGTACTCAGGCAGTTGGGGCGACGACAGGTGGTTCCGATAGTTGAGGATATGAGTGCTTATGTCTTAGTCTATCCTCCAGGACTGTTTACCCACAGGGGAAAGCTCTTGAACTTGTGGGACACTAGGCGTCACCTCACGAAAGAGACTCAGGTTCAGAATGGACTCGTAGGGGAGGTCACTCAAGAGTACGAGTCATGGTATCGCCACCAGCCCATACCTAGGGAGATGCCAGCTAGGTCGAGTATAGGTGTGGTTGACCTTGAGGCTCGATTGGAGATGCAGGTTCGGATGGCCAGGCGTGAGATTGAACAAGAGTACCGTGCTACCATACATGGTTTAGTTGCAGAGAGGGATGCTGCTAGAGCCGCTCAGGCTGAAAGCGAGGACTTGACACATCAATACTCGGATACTATCAGGCGATTGCATGACTTGCATCGTAAAGCTTTGACTGAGAAGGACACCGCTCTAGCCGCCCAGGCTGAGAGCGACAGATTTGCAGATAAGTGCCTGGGAAACATTGATCGGCTTCACAAACGACTTGATGAGACAGTGATTTTAAAAAATGATGCATTAAGGTTAGCCACGAGCCAGCTTCAGCAGATAGCCGTGTCAAAGAGAGTCATTAGTCAAGGTCAGGAACACGTGCGGCAACTGGCCGACTATGTTGCTAGGATGTGCCAAGATCATAGGAACTCGTCCAACAGGACTATCCTCATTGAGGCTCCTGATTATGCCAGGAATATATCTCAGCGAGTGCACGTATTGCATGATGTTTTGAGCCAGCCTTTGCCACCAACAGAAGAAGATCCCGAGGAGCCGCATGAGTCTGACCTAGAGGAGCCAGTTGACGCTGAGCCAGGGTTGCCTTAGCAGATATATTAGTCCGAGATGATGCAGCTTATTGTTTTGTTTCGTCACTCATTTAGCATCTCGGCATATTGTATTTTATGTTGCTCTTGGTAGTAGTTATGTATTTCTATTTTTCAGTCATTTGTACGTTTCTAAGGTTGTGTCATAGAGCACTGTATGTCTTGCATTATCTTAGTAATGGAAATTTTTTGTTTATTTTTATGTGTCAATTTGTTTCATCCTCTGGCTTCTCTTTGAAAAAAAAAAAAAAGAAAAAAAGATGGGAAAAGAAAAAGAAGGGAAAAGAAAAAAAAAAGACTCAAACAATACACTTGGGAATCTAATCTAAACCGTTTCGGGATGACGCATGACGACCTTAGGCTTGTAGGCACGATTGACTTGTAAAAATTGTGTTTCCTAACCTGTTTTGTTTGTAGACAAGTATAGATTACCCGTGATTCGGTGCAGCACTCTGCCATTACCCTACTCTCAAAAAGATCTGAAATTCCATTTGGTAACATGGCCACTGAAGGAGACAAATCTGATGCCGGTTCCGAAGAAAATGATAGGACGACAGAAGAGGCCCTGACTCTGAAGCAATTCCTGGTAGACATGCATCATGCGATAACCACGGGACGGGCACCTCCTCCCATGCCAAACCTCCTGGAGGGGCTTGTGCCGACAGCTAGCCAGCGAGCACCTGGCACATCTACGGCGGTCGAGGATCCGACCTATCCCCCTGGTTTTGGCCCTAGCCATGGTGCAACGAAAGAAGCTGAAGTGCGCCCTCATGCGCCACAACCACCACCTCCACCACAAGGGCAGTATGGACAACATCCACCACAAGGACAGTATGGGCCACCTCACCCACAGGGACAGTATGGACCACCTCCCCCACAGGTTCCAATTTTTCGGGGCCCAGCTAAGCCTGTCATGGCCAGATCCAACAGTGAACCACATCTCCAGGCTGGGGATCATCATTATGATCAACACCATGAACCCAATTTCCGACACAGTGACTCATATGATCAGGGGTTCCATCGTGAGTCTCAGGTTGAGGTTGATCGATCGGGGAAGCTGGATGAGAGCGAGGTTCTGAGAAAAATGAAGGGCCTAGAACAAGCAGTAAGGACCATTCAAGGATATGGAGATCATACTAACATCTCTTTCAGGGATCTTTGTCCATACCCTGAATTGCAATTGCCAGATGGGTTCATAGTGCCGAAGTTTGATCTATACACCGGGCAAGGAGATCCGAGGGTTCATATGAAGACCTACTGCAACAAAATGAGAGGGGTCAAGAAAGACAAACTGTTGATAGCCTACTTTTCTGAAAGCTTGGGGGGCGCAGCTGCCGAATGGTTCATGAGGCAGGATTTGACTAAATGGTTGTCATTCGAGGATATGGCACAGGCATTCTATGACCAGTACAAGTACCACATTGAAGTTTTGCCAGATCGATCCTCCTTGGATGCGATAAAAAAGAAGCCGAGTGAAAGCTTTAGGGAGTACGCCCTCAGATGGCGTGAGCAGGCCGCTCGAGTGAGCCCCGCTATACCAGACGATGACATGGTTCGTTTGTTTATCGAGGCGCAGGATGAGGCGTTCTATGGTTCATTGATCGCCGCATTTGGGAAACCGTTCAGTGAAGTCGTCAAGATGGGAGAAATGATTGAGAGAGAAGTCAAAGCTGGTAAGATTGTGAGCCAGAGTGCGCTAAAGGCGACTACACAGGCTGTGCAGACCGGGGCAGCAGGGTTTGGTAAGAAGAAGAAAGAGGAGGTATCCATGGTAGGGTCAGGTCCGCGAAAGTGGAACGAGGAGCGATACAATCAACATAATTCATACCAAGCTCCGCAAACACCCCCTTTACAACACTATTACCCGCCACAAAATGCACAATACTCCATGCCTCCACCCCAATACTCTGTGCATGCAGCGAAACCTTACGCTCCAACATCCTATCCGCAATGGCGTGCCCCAGCCCCACAGCCTGCATATCACATTCACCAAGCTCCGCCTAATAATTATCAGGCTCCTCCAAACCCTACCTACCGACCAAGAGGTCCTGCAGGCTTCCGTCCAAGAGCTGAATTCAGGAAAGCCCGAGAGGAGAAAAAGAGAGAATTTACACCAATCGGAGAATCTTACACCAGTATCTTCGAGAAGTTGAGAGCCTTGGATATGATAAAGCCAATTCAAGGAAACATGCAGCCTATTGGGAAAGTGGATCACTCTCGGCATTGTGAATACCATTCGGGCGCACCAGGACATGATACAGAAGATTGCTATTACCTCAAGAAGGCGGTGCAAGATTTGATTGACAATAACCGAATTGTGATCGAAGATGCAGAAACGCCAAACATTAATCACAATCCTTTGCCTGTCCATGATGTACACATGGTGGGTGTATGTGAAGGGGGATTCGAAGACGAATCAGCAAGGCCAATAGTGTCGGTCGATGCTATAACAATTGGAGTGGAAAGGATGCAACCAATTCTTTCGGTTGTGCCGGGGAAAGTGGGGCATCCTATCCAGCCAAACAAGCCAGTATTGACATTGAGAAGAGCCGTTGAGCTAAAGGAAGATGTGGCTGAAAAACCAAAATTGGTGATCCAAAGGATCAGCAAAAATGGAGAGGAGGCGGATTGTGTGGCCAAACCAAAGTTGGTTATAAGAAGAGCACCCTGTGAGGATGATCAAAACAAGTTGTGTGAGCCTGTTATCATAAAGAGTGCACCTCAGATTCCTGTGAGAAACACTAATGCTGTCCCATGGAATTATGACAAGGCATTGGTAACATACAAGGGAAAAGAGGTTGTAGCGGAAACAACACAAGTTGGCGGTCTTACTCGTTCTGGGCGGTGCTTTACCCCGGAAGAGTTAAGAAAAGCAAAGCAGGCTAGAGAAAATCAGGGCCCCATCAAGGAACCTGTCACCGAGAAAGAGGCAGAGGAATTCCTGAAGAAGATGAGAGTGCAAGATTACTCCATTGTGGAGCAGCTGAGAAAGACCCCTGCTCAAATTTCTTTGTTGTCCTTGTTGATGCATTCTGAGGCACACCGTCATGCTCTGTTGAAAGTACTAAATGAGGCTCATGTCTCCGAGAAGATGACCGTCAGCAATCTGGAAGAAGTCGCAAGTCGTATCTTTGAGGTAAACAGGATCACTTTCACTGACGAGGAACTGCCAATGGAAGGCACTGGTCACAACAAAGCACTACATCTGACTGTCAAGTGTGACAATTCTTATGTCACAAGGGTACTGGTTGATGGTGGGTCCGGTTTGAACATCTGTCCATTGTCTACATTAAAGAGATTGAAAGTCAACATGGACAAGATTCGGACAAACACTATGAGTATCCGCGCTTTTGATGGAGAGAAACGACAATCGATTGGTGAGATAGAACTGATACTGATAATCGGGCCTGTGGATTTTGCTATCGATTTCCAAGTTCTTGATATGGATTCGTCTTACAACCTGTTGTTGGGAAGACCCTGGATCCATATGGCAGGCGCAGTACCGTCGACTTTACACCAGACTATCAAGTTTGAATGGAATCGTGAGATGATCATGGTACACGGAGAGGGAGATTTGTCAATCTACAAGGATCCGTCTATTCCCGTTATTGAGGTCACTAATGATAGCCCAACTCTGATGTATCAAGCATTTGAAGCGGTCCATGTGGAGGAGGTTCCTGAAGGCAAGCCTTTATCCCAAGAAAGGTTGTCAGAAGCAGCAGTCATGATGGCTACAGAAATGTTGAAGCACGGTTTCCAGCCCGGGAAAGGTCTCGGGGCAGCGCTACAAGGAATGTCGCGTCCAATTAGTCCACTTGGCATTCGAGGTACCTGGGGTCTGGGATACAAGCCCACAGCTGCAGACAGAGCAAGAGCTAGGAAGATGAAGAAACAAGAATGGTCTCTAGAGAAGCCTGTCCCTTGCCTCGCTCAATCTTTCACGAGGTCCAACGGGGGCAAGTCTATTTCCAAGAATACTGAGGAGACTGAAGAACAAAAGAAGCTATTGTCAGACCTGAGGCACGTCTTTGGCATCAACATGGTGCAAACTGGTGAAGGACCTAGCAATGCAGAAATCCAGAACATTGGCCCTGATGTGAAGCTGAACAACTGGGAATCTACGCCTCTCCCCACTAGGAGGGGCTATTGGTAGCAAGTTTTGTTATCCTTTCTGTATACTTGGTTATTCTAAGGGTTGTAATCCAAGTATATTTATTTTGCTCGTTATGATGTCAAACCCTTTTATCTTTCAAATTCAATGAAAAGCAAGACATTGCTTCTTGTCTCCTTATTCTATCTCTTTACTTTCCTGATTTTGTTCTTATTTCTTTCTGTAGCTATGTTTCTGATGGCCTTAATAACATGACATGCATGCTGAAATCACGCCCTGCTCTAAACACACAGTTTAACTTGGTCTCATTGAACCAACCTGAACTAAAGGAAATTAATGATGGGAAGTGGAGTGAGTATGAAATGACAGTTGAGGAGGTAGACGACATGGAAGAGGCCGATACAGAAGAAATCTTTGAGGAAGAATATGATGAGGAGAGAGCTGAGAGTGAAATAAATGGGGAGTTAGAACAATTTGAAAGTAAGCCTAAGCCCAATCTGGATGACACAGAAAATATAAATCTGGGAAGTGCAGATGATGTTAAGGAAACCAAGATAAGCATGCACGCTGAACCAAGAGTGAAAGACGACATAGTCCAAGTCTTGTTTGACTATAGAGACGTGTTTGCCTGGTCGTATGATGACATGCCCGGTTTGAGCACAGATTTAGTGGTTCACAAGTTACCAATTAATCCTGGTTTCCCTCCGGTCAAGCAGTTTCGGAGGAAATTCAAGACAGAAATGAGCAAGAAAATCCATGAGGAAATCATGAAGCAGCTATCTGCGAAGGTGATACAATCTCTTCAGTATTCCACTTGGTTGGCCAATGTTGTGCCAGTGCCGAAGAAAGATGGGAAGACAAGAATTTGTGTCGACTATCGAGATTTGAACAAGGCAAGTCCCAAGGATAATTTTCCTTTGCCTAATATTCACATTCTCATAGACAACTGTGCTAAACATGAGATCCAGTCTTTTGTGGATTGCTATGCCGGATATCACCAGATCCTGATGGATGAAGATGATGCAGAAAAGACGGCATTCACCACACCTTGGGGAACATTTTGTTACAGGGTCATGCCATTTGGATTAAAGAATGCTGGGGCAACATACATGAGAGCCATGACAACCGTTTTTCACGATATGATACACAAAGAAATTGAGGTGTATGTGGATGATGTGATAATCAAATCAAGGACAACAGAGGATCATGTTAAAGACCTCAGGAAATTCTTTGAAAGACTCAGAAGGTACAATTTGAAGTTGAACCCGGCTAAATGTGCATTCGGTGTTCCAGCTGGAAAGTTGTTGGGTTTTATTGTCAGCAGGCGAGGCATTGAATTGGATCCTTCAAAGATCAAAGCTATACAAGAGTTGCCTCCGCCAAAGAACAAGAAAGAAGTCATGAGCTTCCTCGGAAGATTGAACTACATCAGTAGGTTCATCGCTCAACTCACTACAACTTGCGAACCAATCTTCAAGCTGCTGAAGAAAGACGCTGCAGTCAAGTGGACCGAGGAATGTCAAGCAGCTTTTGACCAAATCAAGCAATACTTATCAAATCCACCTGTGTTGGTCCCACCGGAGCCAGGCCGACCTTTGTTCCTCTATTTGTCGGTGATGGATAATTCATTTGGTTGTGTACTGGGACAACATGATGCCACAGGCAAGAAAGAGCAGGCTATTTACTACATGAGCAAGAAGTTCACGGATTATGAGGTCAAGTACACTTTGTTGGAAAGAACGTGTTGTGCCCTCACTTGGGTGGCACAGAAGTTGAGGCACTATTTGTTGTCATACACTACTTACCTCATATCCCGGATGGACCCACTGAAATATATCTTCCAGAAGCCTATGCCAACAGGAAGGCTTGCCAAATGGCAAATGTTACTCACAGAGTTTGACATAGTCTATGTCACTCGGACTGCAATGAAAGCCCAGGCTTTGGCCGATCATTTGGCCGAGAATCCAGTGGATGATAAGTATGAACCTCTCAAGACATACTTTCCTGATGAAGAGGTTGACATAATTGAAGAGTTGTCCTCTGAAGATGATCATTATTGGAAGCTTTATTTTGATGGGGCCTCTAACTCTAAAGGTGATGGTATCGGGGCTGTTCTCATATCTCCAACAGGACATTACTATCCGGCGGCTGCGCAACTTCGCTTCTGGTGTACCAATAACACGACAGAATATGAAGCTTGCATCATGGGTCTACGCATGGCGATAGACATGGACATCAAAGAACTACTAGTGCTTGGAGATTCTGACCTACTAGTACATCAAATCAAGGGTGAATGGGAAACTCGAGATGTGAAACTCATCATGTATAAGCAGTATTTGGAAGATCTTTGCCAAAGATTTGATTCTATTGAATTTAGGCACATCCCAAGAATGCACAATGAGTTGGCTGACGCTTTGGCTACATTAGCATCCATGCTTAGTCATCCTGACCAAACTCACATTGATCCTCTCGAGATTCAAGTTCGGGACCAACATGCTTATTGCAACATGGTTGAAGAAGAACTTGATGGCGAGCCATGGTACCTGGACATCAAGAACTACATCAAGAATGGAGAGTATCCAGCGCTGGCAGAGAGCAATCAGAAAAGAACCCTCCGCCGTCTTGCCAATGGTTTCTTTCTAAGTGGAGGGGTTTTGTATAAGAGGACCCCAGATCTGGGACTATTGAGATGTGTAGACGCACAAGAAGCCTCGAGAATTCTTAATGAGGTACATTCAGGAATTTGTGGGCCACACATGAATGGCTATGTGCTAGCCAAGAAGATCTTAAGAGCAGGTTATTTCTGGCTCACCATGGAGCGAGATTGCATAGGTTTCGTGCGGAAATGCCACCAATGTCAAGTGCACGGCGATCTGATACATTCGCCTCCCTTGGAGCTTCACACAATGTCGGCTCCTTGGCCTTTTACTGCATGGGGAATGGATGTCATTGGCCCAATAGAACCAAAGGCATCGAACGGGCATAGATTCATCTTGGTCGCCATTGATTATTTTACCAAGTGGGTGGAAGCATCGACATTCAAGTCAGTAACCAAGAAAGTTGTGGTCGACTTTGTTCATTCGAATATTATCTGTCGATTTGGTATCCCTAATACCATTATCACCGATAATGGGGCCAACCTCAATAGTCATTTGATGAGAGAGGTATGTGAAAGATTCAAAATTGTGCATAGGCACTCCACACCTTACCGTCCAAAAGCAAATGGGGCGGTCGAAGCAGCAAACAAGAATATTAAGAAGATCCTTCGAAAAATGGTGCAAGGATCACGAGATTGGCATGAGGAGTTGCCATTCGCTCTTCTGGGTTATCGTACAACTGTGCGCACCTCAATAGGCACAACTCCATATGAATTGGTGTATGGGACTGAAGCAGTCATTCCGGCAGAAGTCGAAATACCATCCTTGAGAATCATTGTTGAAGCTGAGATCGAGGATACTGAATGGGTCAAATCCCGCTTGGAACAATTGGCTTTGATTGACGAAAAGAGGCTAAATGCAGTATGTTATGGTCAACTATATCAGAAGAGAATGGCCAAAGCATACAACAAGAAGGTGCGCCAACGCAAGTTCAGTGAAGGCCAGTTAGTCTTGAAGCGCATCTTTCCACATCAGGAAGAAGCAAAGGGCAAGTTTGCTCCAAATTGGCAAGGACCGTATGTGGTAAAGAAGGTGTTGCCCAATGGTGCTCTATTCCTGACAGACATCGAGGGCACGATGGCTGAGATGATTGTTAATGCTGATGCAGTGAAGAGGTACTACATTTGATGTTCTTGGGTGGGATAACGAAAGTCTTTGTTTCCCTTACCCAGATAATGTACCCCTCTTATTAGCCTTAGTCTTTGTATTGCTTTTGTAAACCCTTATTGGGAATCTTTGTAATTGCAATGAAATGAAGAAAGAAAGATCCAAAACAAATTTGGCATTAAGTTGCTAGAGCTACGTCTGACATGATTCCTCTCAAAAGGATACGTAGGCAACCATTCAGGTGCGGTCACATCAAAGAAAGTTCTAAAAAGTTCCCTAGTTTCATATCTGAGGAAGTTTTAAAGTTTCCTAGTTTCATATCAGGAGATATTTCATCCTTTTCTCTATCTCACATCGACGCAAAGCCTGCCTCTAAGTTTGCGGCCAAAGTCAAAGAAAATCCAAAATCCGCGGTTTCTGCTAAACTGGGGCAGAAGTTTGTTTTTATTTTATTTTTATTTTATCAATAAAATAAAATAAAAACAAACTTCTATTTTATTGTGCCATTCATTCATTCTTGAAAGGGGGAAGATGCTCAAGGCACCCTATTACAGGCCAAACATTGCTTCCAAACTCAGATAAATGTCTAATAGACCATTTTGGCCAATCTGGAGAATGTCAATCGAGCAAGAGTTAGCTCAAAAATCATCATCAATGGGTGGAACTAAAGAGGTCCACAGGAGAAAGTAGAAAGAAGAAAAAAAAATAATAAAAAAAAAAAGAATGAAGTCTTGTTGGTGAAAACCTGAAAGGGCGCCACATGACAAACAGTTAGGCAAAAGAACAAAGAGAGAGGTTAGTTGGTGAAAACCCTGAAAGGGGCACCGCTAACCGAATGAGGGCTTTGGTAACTGTCATCAAGCGGGCTTTGACGAGTATTGCTTTGAATGTTTCTATTGGGGAAAGAGTCAAGGGACAACTGTTGTGAATGGATCAGGGTTCGAGGCCAAGATGCATGTCATGTTATTGAGGTCATCGCTTTCACCTCCAGATAAGTCCTTTTACTTCCCTAAAGGGCATCTCTCATTCAGAGTCCTTTATCCGAAATTTCTTCCACTTCTGCTTTTCATTCACAATAACATCGAAACGAGCAAAAGAAAGTTTCGCAAAAATTGTTCACCTGTTTTGCAGTTGTAGCAGAGCTACAGTCAGGACCTGCCTGGATAATGGAATGCCTATGAGGCAGTTTGACATCTGGAGTGACATGCCAAGGTTAGCACCGCAGAAGAGACTATCAAGGAAAATATACCGTTCCTAACAAAGTTTGACTAATGACTAGTTGGAACACTCGGCCGCATGATGTTCTGTGTCGAAGGCCGTTTGAAATACAAGAAAGCAAAAGAATGAAGCATGAGGGAGTAGTTTAAAGAAAGTCAGGGAACCCGCCTGGAGAATGAGGGATTTTATTTTAAAAGTCAGGGAACCCGCCTGGAGAATGAGGGATTTTATTTTAAAAGTCAGGGAGCCCGCCTGGAGAATGAGGGAGTAGTTTTAAAGAAGTCAGGGCACCCACCTGGAGAATGAGGGAGTAGATTAGAGAAAGTCAGGGAACCCGCCTGGAGAATGAGGGATTTTATTTTAAAAGTCAGGGAGCCCGCCTGGAGAATGAGGGAGTAGTTTAGAGAAAGTCAGGGAGCCCGCCTGGAGAATGAGGGAGTAGTTTAAAGAAAGTCAGGGCACCCGCCTGGAGAATGAGGGATGTTGTTTAGAGAAAGTCAGGGAGCCCGCCTGGAGAATGAGGGAGTAGTTTTAAAAGTCAGGGAGCCCGCCTGGAGAATGAGGGAGTAGTTTAGAGAAAGTCAGGGAGCCCGCCTGGAGAATGAGGGAGTAGTTTAAAGAAAGTCAAGGAGCCCGCCTGGAGAATGAAGGATGTTATTTTAGAAGTCAGTGAGTAGATTAGAGAAAGTAAGGGCACCCGCCTGGAGAACGAGGGATGTTATTTTAGAAGTCAGGGAGCCCGCCTGGAGAATGAGGGAGTAGTTTAGAGAAAGTCCAGGCGCCCACCTGAAGAACGAGGGAATCCATTCTGTAAAGAGGGAAGACCCACCTGAACCAAGATCGGGGGTTTTTCTTTTCTACAAAATCAAGACCCACATGAACCAAGAGCGGTGGTTTCATTTTCAACAAGCGAGGGGAGCAAGAACCAAGAAGCTCATCTCTGGAAGCATGAAGACTTAGAGTAGGAATTGTAACTTTACATTTCAATGCTGTACTTTCATTTTCTCTGTAAAGCAATGACCGCCAATCAGCAAGCAACCAGTGACCAGCAGCGACAGCCCTTGTGTGCCTAAGAGTGTCTAGTATCAGCCCCAAGCGTGTCTAGAAGAGTCTATAGTTTGTCGTTGTAGTCTAGAGTGTCTAGTATCATCTTAGTAGTCTAGAGTGTCTAGTGTTGCCTTAGTGAGTCTAGAGGAGTCTAGTGTCTGTCTGAATGCGGTAGTCCCAGCTATCGCACGTAAGGAACTACACTGACCTGATTCCTTAGTCCAGGGATATGTAGGTAACTTTGTTCTCGGTTAGAACCGAAATTCAAGGTACGGTCACCATTTTGAAAAGCATGCTCTCGGCTAGAACCGAAAAGCCAAAATTAGTTTTCGATTACTTCTTTGTCTGAAAACTCTTCGTGTTCCCAAACAAAGAGGGGCAGCTGTAATCACCTAATTTTGGCACTAGATAAGGAAAATCGCTCAGAATAGTCGTATTAGATTCTTAGGACGTGTCGTCAAAATTTTCTGGATTTCTAGTGTTTGTTCTTAGCTAAAATTATCATTAATTAGGATGTAAACTATGAAAATCGCCAAAATTACTTGTTGTGCGTTTAATTTTTGATTCTATAATTTAATTGTGTTAGTATTGTAAAATATGCGGTTTAATTTCAGTCAGTTGGTGTGTATAAATCATTTTTATGGCCATTTGTAAAACAATAATAGCCCAAAACTCTGGCCCATCAGCCCACTCACTTACCCGGCCCACCTCCCCAATATATAAACCCATTTTTCCCATTTTGCTCATTTTATACACAAGTATCAGAAAATAGGGGAACCCTTGCCAATTTTTTCCGAGGCTGCCGGAAATCGCCTCTCACGGCGGAGCCGCCGCTGCTCCGCCGCCGGCCACCACCTCCGGTGGCCGGAAAAATACAATATATATACCATTAGAAAGATCTTGAACCCCTCTTTCCATTTCCATGATTGGTTTCGTCAAAATCCAAGCCGTTTTGAGTAGATCGGGTTCTAAAGTTTGGCCAAAATTCAACTCCGGCAACCTTTGATTTTTTTTTGGGGTAAGTTCTTTGTTTCCCTCTTCCTTTCCACTCTCCGCATCCCCATATCCCAATACCCGTTACCCGTTTCCGTTTCTGCTCCATTTTTGTTTTTTTTTTCCTTCGTTTCTTTTCTTCTTCTAATTTTTTTTCTTTTTTTCTGTTTCTTTGTTGTTTGTTATGGTGTCGATGCTGCTACTGTTTATCATGATGCCGGGGAAGGGGGGGCTGTTTTGGTCTTTTGAACGGAGGGGGGCTGCTTTGGTCTTTTGAACGGAAGGGGCTGTTACGAGCAGTTTTGGGGGGTTGTAAAGAAGGCTATGAGATGAGGCAGTGAGGGCTGAGTATGTTGGTTCTATTTTTGATTCAGCAGCTAGGCGAGGGTGTCAGTGTTACCGTGCTCGCTGTGGTGGTGATGCTCGTTGATTGAGGACGATGGAGAGGGCGATTTTTGAATTTGGTGAGGCTGTGACATTGCTGTGATGGTATCAGTGGTACGAGACAGGCATCGATACAGCTGCGTTGATGCAATCTGATTCCGGGCAGGCATCGCAGCGATGACGCTGCCAAAACAAGTTCCCTTAGGGGTAATGCAGTTTAAGTCGGGTTAGAAGGAAGTTCCTTTTTCCCTCATTTTGTTCCTTCATTAGATTGCTTCATTGGTTTAGTGTTGATATTAGCATGAAAACAAAGTATCTTATACGTTTTTTTTTTATCAAGTGAATTTATGGTTTAGAATAAGATGCCTAGTTGTTTGACTGTTTGCTTAAAGAATCAGTGTGCCGAGTTAAGTTCGTCTTCATTAGCTGATTGTAGCTTTAGTAATAATTGAAATGAAACCATCATGTTCATGTTTGAATTTGTTAACGGATACCAGTTCATATGCTTGAAGTTTATCCATGCTAATTAGAAGAACAGAATTACATATCTTATATGTGGGTGATCTCAGCCGTTTTTGGTTATTAAAGCTTGAGGTTGTACAAGTTCCCAACTTTGTTTAGCTCTGTTTCAGTGAACTTGTTCAGTGGTGTATATTTAGGAGCATATGCGATTGTCTAGCACTCAAGCAGTCTTAATTAGCTCATATGACAGTTTGTTGTTGTAGCTTTAGATCAAGTGGTCGTCTTTTATCATATTGGACTCAGAAGGGATTTAAATGGACTCATGTGATGAGTATTGAGTAATATAATGTTTCTTAGATTTAGCACAACTCTAAGTATTTCTGTTAAAGTTTATGTGCTATGGACTTGTGTCCTTTTGTGCTTTGGATCAAGTTTGTTAGCTGGGAACTAACTTTATGGTCTAATGGGTAGTCAAGTTAGTTTGGGGCTGATTTAGGGTGGCTAGTTTGGTCCTAGCTACTTTCTAGTAATGCAATGAGTAATGGGGGTCCTTTTAGAGGACCCTACTTGTGCATTTTCAGCTTTTTTTTGAACTGTTTTGGCTGCTGAAATAGTTCAGCAGCTCTACTATGCTGAAAATGTCCAAAAAATACTCAAGTATAGGGGTGTGGGCTTGTTCTTTTGTACAAGTCCACACTCCACCTTTTAGCCCCACCTTTTTGGCCTTGAATTTCAGCTATAAAGAGGGCCATTTATTGCCCTCTTTCAACAAGAACAAGCTGAAAACAGAACCAACTCTCAGCTGAAAAAACAACACAAGAAGAGCTGAAAAACACAGACAACAGCTGCTGAAAAATTGACAAAAAAAGAGAGCAAAAGACTTTTTTTTAAAAAAATAGTAAGTTTGAGAGTTAGGATTTAGAACCAAAAGCCATTACTTCAAGGGTCTTTCGGGGTATAAATCTTAAAGTTTCAAGGGTTAACTAGAGGTATTTGGGGCTGTCCAGTTGCTGGTTTTGGTGGTTCGTTACGGTGTACGTGTCTTATATTTAGCTTGTGGATCGACTCATTCATAGGTAAATGCTACAACCTTTGTGCGTAATTAAGTTTTTTTTTATGAAAGTGGCATGCATCAGTTTGTTTTTGAGAGGTAAACAGAATCTGCTCTATGTTTTAACTGGCTGCTACCATTAAAAGTGTTTGGTGCCATTTTATGTATGTATGTCTAGTTCTATATGTGATCTTGTTGCTTTCTTTATAAATTTAAGTTTCCTTTTCTGTCAAAAGAATTAACTAAGTAAAATTGGATAGATTTGGAATAGTAACATAAAGGTAGGACTTGAATGCAAAGTAAATATGAAATTGCACAATCTGTACAACTAGGCAAACTTAGGATTTAATGTGAAGACTTGCAAACAATGTTGGCTTTCCATAAAAATCTGAAAAAAGAAACGAACTGCATATGGTGAATTGCAGAAACAGCCTCGTTTTCTCTTTTTTTTACAAGATAGTCACTACAGGTTATGATTGTTCCTTTTGCAAATGACCTCTAATACCATTTATTAATATAAATGGCCAACCCAATGGATTAAATGTGAGATAAAAATGCAAAATGTGGCTGCATGTGCAAACACAGTCAACGGGCAAGAAATGGGCCAAATTGCAAGGCAGTCCAATTTAAGTTTTGGCCCTTAGATTAAATTTGAAGAAATTCAAAAGAAAGTTAGCCATCCCATAAAAGAAAAAACTGAAAAGATGGCTATTTGTTCTATTTTGTAAATAGTAGGCTTGTCATTAACATTACTTTTTTTTAAAAAAAAGGTTTAGAATAGATATTAATTTTGTTTATATCAATCTTCTTTAAATAATCTCAAATCAAGAGTAACGTGGTAAGGCAAAATATACAACAAATATTTTAAACGTCCAATAGCTTAGCCACTACTGTTTAAACTTTTAAACTGAAACTCATAAGAGAGAGAAAATATAATCGATTAGGCAATTAGATAAGTATGGTTTGTGATCTACTTATTAGGCTAAAAGAAAAAGAAAAAAAAAAACTAAATTGAGTTAAATTGATTTAAATTAATTATTATTTTTTGAAGTTAACTAAATTCTCTTTAAAAAAATAGACCAGTCCTTTGTAAAGTTGGAAATACGCAATACATTTTATTTTATTTTGAATCAAGTGTAAATTCTTCCAGTCCTCTGTGAGGTTGGATAAGAATCAACACTTTAAAATTTTCCTGAATCAAAGTTCAAATTCAAACTAACGGCATTAATATAACAACCATATTTAATAAATTAAAATTGCGACAATAAAGCAACTGTGCATTGGCACAGGACTCGAGGGTGCCTAATACCTTCCCGAGAGTCAACTGAGAACCTTACCCGAATCTCTGACGCAGACTATTAGACGAGTCAAGGGTGTTCCAGGTACACCACTTTGGTGACTTGGCACACCTTTAACTTGTCAAGTGGCGACTCCGATTTTCTCTTAAATAACTGTGTACCTTTAACACTCGTCATAACCTTTTAAATACGCAATTTCTATTTATTTTAGTTTTTGCGCGTTGAAAAGGGGTCGTGACATGTTGTTGTTGTTGTTGTTTGTTGTTGTTGTTGTTGTTGTTATTGTTCTTATTATTAGTATTAGCCATGCAATACAATACAATCAAATCAAACAAAAATTGTTAATTAAATGACAACAAATAATATGACCTACACCCATTTATTTTGCTTTTACAATATAACACAATATAATACAACATCAAACGATATATATATTATTACCAAAGCGAAACACAACTCGTCATAGATTGTCTTACTCTTTGCTTTCACGACTTGGGAACAAGTTTAGTTAGTCTTATTTGATAATTTTAAAGTTACAATGTGTAAGCATATGGAAGAAGACTAGGTGGTGGACTGACCAATATACACATTATAAAACCAAACTAATGAAGAGAAAACGTAGGTATAGAATTAGCACGTGCAGCCCAATGGAGGTGGAATCGTGATAGGCTCAAAAAGAACATTGAAGATGCCAGTTTTAATCTCGGTAGTTTGAATTCCATGTCCATCTCCATGCAGATAAACGCATTGTGCTGTTCTTGCAGCATCCTTTATCATTTCAACGAATGTTTCAGAAAATTGGGAGTTTTCCATCACAGCTCTATTTATTAGTTCCCATTTCTCCTTTATCAAAAATCTAATGTGTTCTCTTGCCTCGTCTTCGGAAGCACCCGTTTCATTCATGTAACACTGAATTGATTTGGGAACATCACCCCTTTTCAATTCATCCTGGATTAATTAATATAAGAATAAGTTTAGTAAATAAGACACTTCAAAAAAAATATGTCTTAACAAAATTTAATTTGAATTACTTATCATGTTGGATATTCCATAATTATGTCATTTTGAAAATTTTTACACCGTTATACTGTTATAAATTTGAAATCTCTTTCATTATTCACAAAAGTCGATCAATCTGCATTCAAATGGACCATGCTTGCATAAAGTAATGTAAACGAATTGGAACTAAGAAAGGTATAAAAAAAAATACAAGTAAATACGAACCGATGATGTCCCTAAATCATCTGCGAAACGAACAATTGTTGAAGACAAGCGAATTACATCAGGATAATTGCGTAAGGATTCCAATGCCTCTATCGTAATTGGTTTGGTGATAAAACATAATTCATGGAGCAATATCATTGGAATTGAAACTGACATCCATGCGTTATCCATGAACTCTTGCAGAGTTGGTGTATATCCATCGTAGTACCATTTTGCTTCTCGTAAGAAAGCTTTGCACAGATCTGCCCACTAGTACAGTATAGTAGTAACATGTTTCAAATAGTAATAATAATAATAATAATAATAATAATAATATATATATATATATATATATATATATATATATATATATATATATATATATATATATTGATTAGATAGAAAGGAGGGCATGTTTCCGGGACTGAAAGATTCTAATAGGACGATTCTTACTGGTTTTGTAAGGTAGGGTAGGACGTTGATGCCTTGCTCTTTGAGAATATCATATGCCATTTTATTAATAGAGTTGAATAGCGCAAGGTACATTACTTTCATATATTCCGGAAGCTGCTCCATCACTTTTATATCCCATCTGAATTTATTAAAATTAGCAAAATTAAAATGTGTTTTCACATTCTAAACACAAAGAGAAAGACGACAAAGAAAACTACTAATAAAGAGGTAATTAGAGGAAGCACATCTTTTCAAGAGATGAAATAAGTAGTTTACAGAAATTTCAAAATATTTATGCGAATATAAGAAGAAGCAATATAGTTGTCCTGATATAATTTTAATGCATTGGATAAAATATAGCTGACCGTCCGCACAGCTTTGTATACACCAAAAATACCTGTAATTCTATATAAAAGTTCTTTGGATATAATTTTATGATATTTTCTTTTTAACAGATCAATAACAAAATGGTGCTACATAAAATTGAACAGAAGTAGTAATAATCTAGAACTAGAAAGTACTCCTACTTGATTTGCTGTAGCAACGGGACCGGGTGGATGGAGGATCCAATATCAATATCAAAGAAAACCACCTCCCTATATTACTAGGAATTTTTTTCTCCTTAAATTTAAATAATAGTAATAATTACTATTTACTCATTAACTAAATATGGAAAAATATAAGTAGTACATAGTACTTCTATTTCTAAATGAAAAATATTCGCTACCAATCATACCCGTAGTTCATCACTAATGTTGGGTACCAACCTTTCCACAGCATCAGTGAAGAGTTCTAACTCATGATAACTCCCATAGATATCATAAATATCATCAATGGTTGAAACCATAGCAATGAGCTTTGTCACCATTCTTCGGCAGTAGCTGTGTTGAGGATCGACTGCCATCCCTACTGCCCAAAAGAAAGACTCCGCTAGCCTGTCCCTTGAAAATGGAAACTTTTCTGCTAGGCACGTGCTTTCCCACCACCTTTAATCAATTAAATAGTACATCAAAGGAAATATTATATTACTGTTAATGCTGCTTGATCAGATAATTATAAGTATACTTACATATACTATCTCACCTTGATACATTTCTTATTTCTTCTTGGTGCGTTGCTTGAACAATGTTGAAGTCCAGCTTAGCAAGTTCCAGCAGAAGAGGACTAGCGCCTGGCATTCTCTCATAAATGTCAATATACCACCTTGTCTCTAATCTCAATATCATCCAATGCCGAGGGAGTTCCAAGGCATGGTGAACTAATGTGGCTGTTAGACTGTCCGCACTATAATATTGATCATTGTCATGAGCAAGATAACTCTTCAGCTGTGACTTTGTGAGTCCTGTGGCGATTTTCAAAGTATTTTCAGTTTCTGTAGAGAAAAATGAGGCTTCGTACAATTGCAACAATCCTTTTATATCCTTACGAACACTTTCCTTGAGATTACCGTCTTCATCCGTGAAATTGTCCAACATTGCATCTATAAAACATGAGAACAAAATGAAGGCTGATCAGAGTTAGATATTCTTTTCCATATTTATAATTATGATGAGTGAGCTAGTGGATCTTGAATTATATATGATTAGTTAGCTAGATGTTCTTTACCACACTGTTAGCGCTCTTGAAATATGTTAAACATATTATCAATTTAATTTTAAAGTAGTGCATGTGCGTCCTTATCAGAGGTGGATGCATCTGATTAATTTTGGCCCCATATATAATTTCAAAATCACAATATTATGTAGTGCTAAACCTTAGCTTAAAGGTTGAACTGTTCATGTTTAAATATTTCTGAAATAAGCTGGCCGGAAAATTTTAGTATAGTAAAAAAGAAGTACTAATGTAAGAAGATGAAAAAGAACCCGATTAATGGTTATCAAGGAGCAATAATACCTGGAGAGATATCAAAACCATGTTCTCTCAAGAGTTTAAATTTCAAAGCTGTGGCATATAATGAATATTCTCCTACAACAACTTTCCTACTTTCTTGTATCTCTTGGTGTATGCTCCTCAAAATTTCCAAGATTTCTTCCTTGAAGTGATAACTCAGTCCAAGCCTTTGTAAGTTGTCAATCAGCTCCAGCTTCTCTAATTCTTCTCCCTCAGCAATCATCTTTTTTCGCATTTCTTTCTTCAGTTTGTTAAATCGCTTTGTATAGTTATCTCCCTATATATGCAAATGTTCAAATATTAATAAGATTACATCAAATAATATAAATGCATAACAAATTTAATCTGATAATTACATATATAACAAATTTAATTACAGCATAGTGATTGTCAATGGATTGGATATAATCAAAATGCCACGTAGGAGGTTTGTAATTCCCTGAACGCCTATCGGGATTAGATGAAAGAATATTTGTGGGAATAGTTGTACTGGAAACTGTAGAGAGACATGCTTTTGGTATAAGTACTGATGCCTTTCTACCGCTAGAAAAGGGAAAACAATTAACATTTGCACATATGGAGGTGGCCATGGATACCATCCCTAGCTAGTTTGGCGAAACCCTCAGTTTGATCAAATTTTATGTGTGAAAAGATTTGGACCTATAGTTGTACTACTTGGATCTCCATGCAGCTGTTGGCATATCTATATATAGTAATTTCATGTAAGCCATCACCTTCCCTGGATAGCTGAGTAGTTAATACGAATAAAATGAATATCCTGCAACGTGGATTCCTTTTTAGCAAATTAATTTCATGTTCTATACTTCCTAATTTCTCATAAAATATACTAGTATATATATATAACCCAATTAATGAATTGTATGAAGGCATAAAGAAAGCTTTTTTTCTCGAGACCCCTGTTCTACTTGGCTATATTTATCCTCTCTTGTAAACATATATTGTTCTCACAAATTAAAAGTATCTTAAATTAAAAGTTAATTTTACTTGGTCACTCAACTATTGTTTCATTACCACAAAGTCACTTTTGTTTTTTTGTTACCCAAAAGTCACTTTGTGGATAACAAAAGAAACAAAAAGGGAGAAAAACATAAATAAACATTGATAAATAGGAAATTACTTTCTACTAGCCAGAACATTACATAGCCATATCTATTTTTTATTAATGGAATTAATAATACTATTGAAAGGATAAATATCAGATGAATATATGCTGCTAAAATTATGGAAAGAGGAATGTGGGCATTTTGGGAGGATAAATATCAGATGGATACATGCTGCTAAAATTTAGGATAATGGATTGTAGGCGTTTTTTGAGGATGCATAACAAACAAAATCCCTCAATTCAAGTTATTATTGTATATCCAGCCATTATAAAACAAGAGTTTCATATCAGAATTTTAAGCGTTCCCAAACAAATACTACTGACGATTGCAATATTTTCTCTTCTGTTTTGCAAATATGCAGGTTGTATCATCTTCAACAATGGCTGACGTTCATGTTCTGTTACAGTACAATGGTGTGTGGGACGCTAACTTCAAATACCAGAATTTCAGTATCTACGGAATTTTAATCCGGCCAGATTGTTCATTTATCACCTTGGTAGATGAAATCAAAAAGCAAGTTGGATGTGGTAGATCTGATAGTTCAATGGAAATTAAGTTCAGTATGAAAGAAGGATATCAACCCATGGAAATATTCAATGACATGAGTACTCGATTTTACTTTGATCTAAGAAAATCATGTGCTGATGTTACGCGTTATCCGCTCTGTATAACATTAAAAAATTACTCAAGAGCAATTGTTTGTGCAAATGATGGGCCTGCGTTACTTTCACAGTCATCGGGGGCACGTATTTTAGATATACAGGACTTGTATATGGCGCCTGATGATGATTTGATGACATACGATGTTGTTGAAGTACCTGATGAAATTTGTGTGATAACTAACCCCATGAATGATGAAGTTGTTGTGGGTCAAGTGTATGCAGACAAGGAGACTTTAGTAAGTGTGATGAAGAACCTTTCATTACGACAAAAATTTCAAGTTAAGGTTTATAGATCGTCCTCGACTAGGTAAGTTAGTATCTAATTTATGTTCGTGGTATCTTACTATTTATTAATTTGTTAAATAGATTACCTTAATGCAGGTATTCTTTGATATGTGCGGGCAAGGAGTGTGATTGGTGTATGAGGTCTTCAAGTTTAAACACAGCAAAGTTGTTTAAAATAAGAGAGTTTCATAACATACATACGTGCGCGCTAGAGGAGAGGCTTCTTTCGCAGAGGCATGCAAGTTATGCAGTGGTTGGGGATCTTATCAAGCAAAAATTCACTGATCCAAAGAGAACATACACGCCTAAAGACATAATTCGTGACATCAAAAATGATTATGGTTTTGATTTAAATTACATGAAGGCGTGGAGGTCGAAGGAAAAGGCACTTGAGATATTAAGAGGTAATCCAGCTAAGTCATATGCGATGATACCAAGCTATTTATATATGGTGAGAAAAACAAACCCGGGTTCTGTAACAAAACTGCATAAAACATGGGACAATCGCTTCATGTACGTATATGTGGCATTGTTTTCATCAATTAAAGGTTGGAATCACTGCAGACCAGTTGTGGTTGTTGATGGAAGTTTTATCTCTTCGATGTATGGTGGAACGCTTATTACAGCATCGACACAAGATGGGGAAGGTAAATTCTTTACACTGGTGTTTCATATTTTTGTAGTATATGTCAATATATTTCTTTTGGGGTATTTGCTGATATATAATCTGTATCGTCAAAGTATGTTAAAAATTTAACTTATTTGTTCAGGAAGCATCTTGCCACTCGCCTATGCTGTGGTTGATTCTGAAAATGATGCTTCATGGGAGTGGTTTTTCCATAGCTTCAGGGAGACTTATGGGCTACGAGATGGTATGTGCATTATATCCGACAGACATCAAAGTATAGCACATGCGTGTGCAATTGTTTATCCAGAGGTGCCTCACTGTATTTGCATATACCATTTATGGAACAACATAAAAGTAAAATTCAGGTCTTGTCATGAGCAGATAGGAGAAGTATTTTTTTCGTTGGCAAAGGCTTACACAGTCCAGGAGTTTGATCATTTCATGGGAGATGTGCAGAATATCGACAAAAGAGTTTCAAAATATCTGTTTGATATTGGGTATCACAAGTGGTCCAGAGCATATGCAATAGCTAATAGATCAGACATTATGACTTCTAATATAGCAGAGTCGATCAACGGTAGAAACAAGTATGCAAGGAGCCTTCCTATTGTATCATTGTTGCACGCTATGTTTAGTATGGTTAGAACGTGGAATTGTGATAATGGAAAGGCAGCAATGGGGACGTTTAAAGTGTTGACCAACAAATATGAGAATATTATGGAGGCCAATCTCAATGCTTCTCTGAAAATGATGGTATGATCGTGTACAATTTATGTTCTGGTTATATTATTATTGAGTTATATTATTCGCATATTGTCAGTAACGTTGCTTTCTATATAGGTAATTCCGTCATCTGATTACTTATTTGAGGTACAAGATGGTGTTAAAACACATGTGGTCTGCCTGCGCAATAGAACTTGCTCTTGTAGAAGATTCCAGATGGATGAGATGTCGTGTTCACACGCGCACGCTGTGCTAGCATATAATAATATGTCATCGTATGGCTTTTTCTCGCCTTTCTACACAAAGAAGAACCTTGTTAGCACTTATGAAGTGCCCGTTTCTCCTATTCAAGATCCAAGTGCCTGGAAAATTCCAGAAGATATTTCTCAAGAGGTTGTCCTACCACCTAATGTACGAATGAGGCCAGGGAGGCCAAAAAAGAGAAGGTGTAAGTCAGCTTGGGAAAATTTTGGGAAGAAGGTTAGGATTACATGTGCACGTTGTGGTAAACAAGGTCACAATCGCAAAACTTGCAGAAATCCGCCGATTATTTCGTGAAGTCTTGGTCTGATGGTGTTTTTTTTTTTTAATTGAATGAAGCAATAATAGTTTATTGGTAGTTTTTTAGTGATATGAAGCAATAATGTTTTACTGTTAGGTTTTTAAGATCTTGACCTTGTCAAGAATTGATGTCTTTTATAATGTGGTTAATCAATAGAAATTTGAGTATTTATGAAATATTTTATGTATGTGCCAAGTATTCTATTATGAAGCTGTTATGAAGTTCATATGGACGATCTAATAAAATTTTGATTGAACTTCTTCTCCACCTGTGCGCCATAGGAATACCAAAAGATAATCAATGATGAGGCTTTCATCCTGAGAACTCTATTAAAACTTGTATTTTGCAATGGTACAATAGGAAGGCTCATAAAAACTTTGAAATGGAGGGTGTACTGATTGTACTTGCAGCTTCGGGAGCTTCTCCTACCATAAGGAATTTAGATGGAAAGGTTAGCAGCTTTTGTGGCATTTACATAAATGGAGATGCTCGTTTTAGTGATTCTTTTTAGTCTTGTTAATCCAATATACGACTTCCTCTTCGACATGTGATTGGTGCAGAACCCTGCAGAGCTTGTTAAACCTGAAAGTGAAGCTTTTATAATTTTAGATGAAGCTACAATTTATGAACTTCACAATGACGAAGAGGAAGATGAAGAGGATTGAGGTGATAGGCTATTGCCGATATGTTTGATCAATTTTACTTTGAGTATTTATATTATGTTTGATGTATGTGACAAGTATTCTATTATGATGCTGTTATGTAGTTCATATGGACAAGCTAATAAAATTCTGGTTGAAATTCTTCTCCACCTGTGCGCCATAGTAATACCAAAACATAATGAATGATGAGGCTTTGAGCGTGAGAACTCTGAACTTAGAAACAAATTTCTTAGACTTGGAATTTTGGAGCACAATTCACGAGCGCAAAGTAATGTGAATAAACACTTCAAGTAAATATGTATATCTCCAAAAAAAACTAATTCGCCTAGATTACAAGTAATCTTTTATTGAGCATCCGAAAACATTAAATGTTTGTTGCAAGGTTAAAAAACAAAATAATATCCAAAAATGAGCTAATGATAAAAACACCAGTTGTATGAAAAAACCTGCATCTAAAAAGATGCATTATTATCCTATTCTAGAAAAGTAAAAAAGTGCCAATCAATCACTTCTTCCATCGATACGCCATTTAGTTGTATTCATCATCACTGCTTGCATTTTGTCTATATTTCTTCAATGCATAGTCCCACAATAAAGCCCCATATCTCCTTCGATGTCGACGAAGATCGCATCTCGAACTAGGCATAGTACGTCCATGGATAAAATACTCAGCAAGTACAGCAGCTAACACACCATAGTTCCTGGTTGCAACCAATAAGAAAGTAATTTATTACCAAGAGTGTTGATGAATAATAGAAGACAGGTTTTATTAGGAAATTGTTTAAGCTTACTTGGTATGTACTCCACGCATATCTCTGCACATATAGACTTCAAAGGGGTCATTCAATGGTTCCTCTCCAAACTCAGTATCTGCTGTTTTTAGGTCAACAATATTACTGTAATAACCATTTGCAGAAAGGAAAAAGGGATGATGATCTTGTATGGTTCCATTGCTTGTAAGACTTGCCCATCGTAAGTCTCATTGTCAAGCTTAGAGTCATACACATAAAAGGCCTTATCCTTGAGAGACAGCCTCCCCAAACTCCAATGCCAGTCATCAACAATCTTTATAGGGAATAAAACATCATCGACCAATCGCCAATCCATATTGCAATGCATGAAACGACCATTCATGTAGTCTGATATAACGTGAGAAACAGAGGCAGAATCTAGAATATTTTTGTCTGTTAAGTATGTATTGTGTAGCTCCCGGATCATTGTGTCAAAGTAGCAATCAGTGGTGGTAAAACGGGCAGTAATTCCGGGGTCATACTTGCCCTTTTTCCTCAGATAATAGAATATAACGTCAAGGTGCTGTAATTCAAGGCAGGTAAATATTACTCACATATTTTTATATATATAACCAAATATTTTATATATTGTATTCGTATGTAGTATCCGTATTACTCTGATATTAGAGGAAATATATATATTACATATATATTTTTATCATATTATATTAACCATAAATATATGTTAAATAAAAAGCGCCTATCAAAGTTAAAATAAGTACATACCGTTTCAGTTAAGGGCTTGTCGTCGTAATTGAGAGTATGAAACCATTCTTTTTTCTCAGCCACATATACTCCTAGATCAAATGGATTCTCTAGCACATTGACGCTATTGGTATAAGGCTCATCCCTGCACATTGTAAGTGTAATGTTAGAAGAAGCTAATCTTAGATTTGGAACTTGTTAAATTATCAAAGTGGAATCTGATTGCTGAATCACTTACCTGCTCCTCCGCCTTAATTTTTGGTCAATCCAATAGTTGAACTTTCCATCCAATTCCTTATTAATTGGGCGCCAGATATTTGTAAGAAATGGATGTTTCAATGAAAAAATCATTTTCTTTTCCAACTGGGAGCTACCACCTGAATCCCCGAAAGAATTGATGAATGGAGACCTCTTGAACTTAGCAGGTCTTGTTGTTCGGACAGATTTTTTAAGAGTCTGTTCTTGCAGATGTCCACTTGTGTGTTGTTGGTGAAATTTACTCATGTCAACATATTCACCCTCTTTTTCATCTTGTAAACCTTCTGATCCTACAATATAACACAATTCATTTTGTTTGTCGACAATGTGCATTTCAGAATCCCTTTTCGGTTCGTCAAATAGTTGTGTGATTCCCAAACTAAAATTTGGAATATTATCTGTCTGATTGTCATTTGCAATATGAAAATCTTCAAAAGTAGCAGCTGATATAAGTAATATTAAATTAGTAAAATGATATTTGAGTGATATCGTGTGAATAAAAATGTAAAAAAAAAAAACACTATAAGTGGGTTACAGCAACTCACCAACTCCTGTGTTGTTATTTTTGCCTCTGCTTGCAATCTCTTCGCGCGCTGCACATGTTAATTGATGGATTTGAGACTCGGTCATGACGTCAAGTGGGGATTGAGAATCTGAATTTATGCCCTTTTCACAGTCTCGTTCAGTAGCTGCTTTGCTCAAAAAAATAAAACAACAATATAAGGACTACCAATATGCTAGTGGAAATTTTGTAGCAATATACTGGGTGTATTTGGACAAATTGAGTTATTAAAATAGCAACAACAAAAGTGGATCTTACCGTGTCTTGCTTGATCATCATTTTCATTAATGGGCGTTGGTATCTCTTTGCGGGCTTCACTTAATAAGTTATGGATTTGGAAGTCATTTTCAGGACTGAGAATAGGATCGCCATCTTGTTGGGAAAAAATAGAAGCAACTTTTAAATAAATGTCATCTCTAAATAATCTTTTAAACATACAGGTGCTATTTAATTTAGTTCTATTCTCGAATATGTTAGAATATAGAACAGAGTATGAACTGTAAACCTCAAATAAATTAATGTTCAACATCAAGTTGTGGTTGAGATAAAAAACTTTAAGTTATTCTTTTCAACATACAAACAACATATAGCTTTAATATTTGGACTATATCAGTGTATGCTAGTACAATTGACATATTAGGTATATATTATATATATATATATATAATATTACCTGCCTGGAAAGTGTGTAATACTATATAATATTTATATAAAAAGTACATACATCTTTAATATTTGGACTATATAATCGTATGTAAGTGTACAATTGACATATTAGATATATATTTATATTATATATCTATAATTTTACCTACCTGGCAAGAGTGTAAAATTATATAATATTAGCTGCACTACAAACTTACTGCTACTTGCTGGAGCGTTTTTAGAATTGCTAGACTCCGGCACCTCTTTCGGAACACTAACAGCAATGTCGATATCGGACCCGAACCCTTCAAAACTAAAATGATCCAAACCATCCCTCTGGCGCTGATCACTAGACTGTTCAATATAAACAAAAAGTAAGAATTTATAGAAGCCATCCCATGTGTTTGTATTATCAACCAAGAAATTTGAACAAACCTTGAAAAAATCATAGTCTGCAAACTTCTTCTCCATTGCGTGCATCCCTTTTAAAATGCGCTCAAATGATACAACCATGTATTTGTTCATAGAACCGACATTCTTGTTGATGCTTGCAATGTCACTCTTGAGCTCACACTGACGGCTATAAAGAATTTTGATGTCATCGCTACTGTTAACACTTGCCTTGGATTGATCAGCAATTATTCTAGGCTGCCTAGGTAATTCAACAACTGGACTTAATGGAACTTCTGGAGAGTTTTTTACAGGGCCATGCTCTCGATCATACTCGAGACATTTTGGCAAATGATATCTCTCCCTCTCTATGTCGGTCGGGGCAATGTTATTGAGCAAAACCTGTGAGGTATACAATAAAAATATTTCAGCAATATATCTGTGTTATATATAAAACTTAGCATTAAAGATTACATACATATTATTACAGTCTATAAAATGAAAATAGTTGTTACCAGAATGAATATACGAATACCTTATCTCTAGGCAATCTGAAAATACCAGACTGGACATCCTGAAATTGAAGGATCTTTGTGACTTTCCAGTTAAGAATACGAGGAGTCGTATTTGCAACCCGAGTAGCTATTTTCCCACAAACCGTGGGACAACACTCGTAAAACCAAAGAAGCAAAGCATACGGGAAACCGGCAAAACGATAACTTTTTTTGATGAAGCGCACCTTGTCGTGCATTGAATCGATCGTCAGGAAAAATAGTCTGGTCCCCCATGGGAAAGTTTCCCATTCACCAGATTCAACAAGGTTAAATTCTTCAACTGGTATGATGTGCGGAGTGACTTTATCATTCTTAGTCGATAACAAGAAAGTATGTATGAAATACAAGGCAGCTAATTTGATAGCGTCCTCCGCACTATCCCATCTTTTTTGCAAAAAACAGTCCACCAATGCAGTCTTAGAAACCTTTTCTGTTCCATTAAAATATTTCATTACAAGACGATTGGGTTGATCAGAACTATAATCTTTTAGATGGTCACCTTCACACAGTAACCCAGTTACTAATCCAAAGTCCTGGAGACCAAACCTGAGTTTTTTACCGTTAATTATAAACCACAATGCATCATCGGATGGTGGTTCAACCTCTCTCAAAAGCAAACCTACTAACAATTGGTTCTGAACAGTAAAGACTGGCATGTTGAGAAAGTGACCAAAACAAGTTTTGCTAAACTTCTCGATCAACTCGGCATTTAAACACTGCTTCAAAACATTCGACACACTTTCATTTGTATGAACATTTATAGGGCGAGTTGAGTGTAGCTCCTTTGGAACATAGAAATCCCATGTCTGCATAATAAATATAATATAGACAAGTATTATCTACTAAAAAATGGAGTATACAAAAATTAAAAATACATGTTAAATATTGGACACATATGATTAATTTTACATGTATAAAAATCAGATAATGACGACAGTCGAAAGAGTAGAAGACACACTACTATTAACTGGGAACTCTAGCATGATACACGCAATCTCATGCTTCCATATTCTTTTGCCTGGAGAACGTTTATCATGGCATTAGACATGGCAGAATATTTACTAAGCAGCTCCCTCTGTACTCTTTGGCAGAACTCATATATCAGGCAATTACAATATGAGACTTCACAAGTCAACAGGTGTATCACTGATAGATCCATATACTCATAATGTACAGCAAGCACATATAAGTGATGTAAATGTAGCAATACATGAATGTTTGCTCAAACAGACAAGGAGTAGCGCACGTACACATTAACATAAAATTACCTTAAAAACGCGAGGGGCAACATAACAATGATCCGCTTCAGTAGATGTCAAAGTTGATATCGCCTTCGCTTTAACATCCCTTCTCTTCTTGATAAAGAGGCCACCGTCTGGTTTGCCAGCCATTTTGACATCATCTTCTTGTTTGATGGTGGGCGCATCCTGATAAACTTTGTCATCGACGTACTTCACTGATTTTCCTTTCCCATTAACATTCTTTTTCTTTTTAAGAGGAGGGAAACCATCCGACTCGACACATATCACAATATTTTCTTTCCCTTTACCCAAATGTTTACTATTCTCCGAAGCCTTGCCACAATCGTGATTAATACCATAATTTCCAGTATCAATTTCTACGCCCCTCCTCTTTTTTGCAATTGCATCGACTCTATTTTCCTTAAGAATATTTGATTTCATATCTCTTTTTTCTCCTAATTGGGAAATATGTGATAGATTGGGAACCAAATCTTCAAAATCGTCATCATCAATAATATGAAAATTAGACATGTAAACTTTGACAGATAAGAAATACTCACTAATAAGATTCGAATGAGTGAAGTAATGGTGGAATGATAATGATGGTGGAGGATATGATATTGAGCTGATAAGTTTTTAAGTTGAACTGAAGAGGACGAATTTTTGAATTCCATATCCATCGGTCGAAAAACACGCACCTGATCATATCCATCAGCCGTTCCAGGGATTCAAAAATGTAATTAGTAGTAATCCCTAATCCCTACACTTAAGGCTTGGGGCCACTTTGTTTATAGATATTATGAATATTAAATATATTAAAAAAATAGAAAAGAAATACACAAAATATATTAGACGGCTATGGAAAGAAAAAAAAATTAAAATGGGTGTAGAAAAAGTATTTAAGGATTATGGATGTTTATATGGGGTAAAAATCCCTAAATATGACTTTGTGGTAATGAATAATAGTTGAGTGATTTTTGGGTAAAAAAGAAATAAAAATGACTTTGTGGTAATGAAGCAATAGTTGAGTGACCTCGATAAAATTAACTCTTTAAATTAATCGTGCAAATTACGTGCGAGCATATGAGCTTGTAACAGAGAAAAAATTGTTGCTTCTATATTCAATTAGTCTATCTAAAAGATTGGTATCTTTCTGTATATTTATGAAAATTTATTAACTTACTAAACTTTTTATTTTACTCTTATTGACATACTGTTATGGCCATATATAGCATAGCATATCATGACATGTCTAAGAACCGCCAAACCTTTACCGACTTATGACATGTCTAAGAACGACTTTTGATATTTGTTAAGCACCTCCATGTAAAATATAATGAACATATTAACACAGAATAAAAGGAAGAGCAAAGATCTGAAAACGTAAAAAACTTTGGTAAACAGAATTGAAAGCCGTGGAGATAATTAAACAAGTACTATTATTAGTAGAGATCGATTGAGACAAATGGACATGCCTAGTACTACTAATTAAGGAAGGTTTAGCAGGCTGCTTTGACCTTTGTTTTTATATTTGGTATACGAAACTCATTAATCGGGCTAATTTGAATCCGTATATAGTAGACCCATTAAAATGGTTCAGCGCTCCTTGTTGATAGAGTAATTTTTGTCATTGAAAATATTTAAATTAATTAATACCCCCAATATTTGTTGTTGCATGGTTTGTGGAAGAACTCCGGAAAACACATATTTATCATACCTTATCCAGAAAAACTTATTCCCTCGAGAACACGTTTTGAGATTTTCAAAATCTTGATAGGAGAAAACAATACTTCCTTCGTCCCATTTTAAGTGTCTCTTTAGCTAAAAATATCTGTTCCAAAATAGTTATAATTCCAGACTAATTTTGTCATTTATTTCTGAAGGAAATTGGATCGGGTCACCCATGTGGATCACCCCGGATCCATTCTAAAATAATAAGTTATTAAATATATAATTATTTATATATATTTATTAATTATTATTCTTGATAAATAAAGAAAAAGAGGGAAGAGAAACAACGTTTCCCTAAACGTTGTTTTATCAGAATAAAGGGAAGCATCCCTTTTCAAAAAGAAACGTGACTTCTCTGAAGAAAAAAACTTTTTTCTTCTTCCTTCTTCCCTTAATTCCAAAAAGTTCCTGAGTGATTTTAGTGGAGATACTTCACCAGAAATAGCAGGAACAAAAGTCTCTAAAAGGTACGACCCTAGACTGTGGCAATTTGATACAATTCGTGTTAATTCACATATGATTGTGTTATTGATTAGTGAAACGAATGCGGTTGTCCTGTCAACTTTGTGTTCTAGAATTTCTCTTCATTGGTATGAGAGCCAGGTTATTCGTTTCCTAGTTGTTTTGTGGAAATTGACGAATTTATGTGTTCTTTCCTCCGTTTATTTCTTGTTACTGTGTTTTTTGTACAAGTTTTCATTGGTGGTGGAAAGTCTTTTATAACACTGTTGATCATAGAATTAAATCTCAATTCTGGGTAGTATCTGGTTGCATGTTTTGTTTTTTGGTCAAAAATTTGTTTTCAGAATTTGTCCAATTATAGGCAGTGTTGGAATTTGTTTTGACAAGAATTCAATACATTCTATATATTTTATGAAATAAAACTGTACTATAAGATTCTTCTGATCCATAGAGCAAAAGAGAATAAAAGATGATGTAAGCTTTTTTTTCCTTGGTTTTAAAAGAACCACGTCAATGATCTGATCAATTTTTGGTCCAAACTCAAAAGTACAAGTTGTTCCTTGTTCACTTTACTTGAAAGAATGGCTGAAAGTTGGCAGCAACTATATAATATATATATATATATATATATATATATATATATTCCTTTTACTTCTTTTTGGACTATGGTACAAGGTTGCAGAGATTGACACATATGAGTTGGTGTGTCCTATAATCTCAAGCCATGTGATGGAATAAGATGAAAAGTAAAGGCAATTGATTTTACACAGTTCTGCCGTAATTTTTTTTTTTTAAAAAAAGTAAAAGGTACTTTTGTCCTTTATTTCTTGATACTTGGCAGAAGATTCCATTTTTGAAAGATACATTAGTTTTCTTTCTATACTTTGTAAGAGAGACTGTTTATTCTGAGCCTAAAGCAATAAATTTTTTTTGTACTGCTATCATGTAGTTTGTGATAAAGTCAAAAGTTGTTTTTTGTTTTTCCTTCCTTAACTCACTCAATATATAGTTTTCCTTTAAAGTGAACAAGTTTTGTAATCTTGTTTTAAAGTGAATTTTTTTTTGTGAAGTACGAAAGTCTATGTCACAAAAGTTTTCTTGTTTTTTGCTGGCTGTGTTTCCTTTACAACAAAGTTTTTTTTATTCTCTGTTTTTTTTTTCAAAGTACATGGAACCTGTGGTGTCCGTTTATCTGTTTTGAAAAATGGGAATAGTGCAGTACAGTTAGAATTTGTTTCACTCTTGTTTGAAATTGAAAAACTATTCTTGTCCGAAAATATCATCGTCTTATATTTCTTGTCAGACCAAGTATATACTACTAAGTACTAAGGTAGACCTTCTAATTCCATGGCAAAAAGATTTTTAATTAAAAGTGAATAGACACATTTTTCCTCAAAAACTACCATATAAAGTTTTTTGTAAAACTTTATTGTGCGTCCTTCTTTAATATACATGTGTATGTTTGATGGCAACTCTTAATTTTTCTGTATGTGTTACAGAAAATCATGGGATGCCTAAGAAGGACGCCTATAAGAGTTCGCACTGAGAGTCAGAGGAGATATGATTGATATTTTGGCCAAATTCCCTCTAGCACCTAATACTAGAAAAGAAGATCTAGTATGTTTTGTGGAACATCTTATATTGGTTAACAAGTTAATCCAACAGACCGTGTGGTTTGGTGGTTTGTTAATAGATGAGGAAAAATATAAGGCATTACGATCAACCCTGTCATCTAATGAGTTCCATAGAGACATGCTTGATAAAACTTGGAAAGAGATTCAAAACAAATTGGTTGGATCTTTCGTGTTGGTCGGACTTTATAGAATGTTAGTTCAGGATATTGTGCAGAAATTGTATAACGATATTGCTATAAATATCCAGAAGACTGTGTGTCGTTCTATTGGACTACCTATGAGAGATAGAAATAGGTTGAATTTAGTTCGACCAGTGGTTCCGAGAGCCGGTTTTCTATTGCCAGATTTTCTATTGCCCCCTAATTTGTACAGGGCTCTTATTAAATCTATTCCAGTCCATGTGAAAGAATTTAAGTATAGGTCTGCTTAGTATTAGTAATTGTCTATGTGATGTAGTATTTGCATAAGTATGTAAATTTTTTTTTTTTTTTTTTACTTTAGTGTCTATGTTGATTGTTATTGTGTAAGTTGAATATTTCTATATTTGTTATAGAATTTGTTCCTTGTTTATTTTGTCTTGATTTTAAGTTATTTTAAGACAATGTATTCCTTGCATAATTAATTATATTGAATTTACTACATGTTAGTTCTTTAGATGATGATTGGGAACTTAGTGAACTTTCGATTCTAAATCTAATATGGAATAAATATTTATATAGTCAATTATTTTGAGGAAAAAAAATGTATATGAATTTAGGCTTAAATTATGTACTTAGTTGTCTCATTTTAGTTTTATACTTGTTTTGAATATCAGTATGTCAACTGCTACTAAGAACATTGTCGCCGAGCTTAATAAAGGCGATAAGTTAAATGGCGACAATTATGAAATATGGAGTATGAAAATCCAGTATGTCTTGGAAGAGCAAGAAGCTCTTAATGTGTTTGTGACGCCTCCTGAAGATGGTGACACCGAACAACATGTGAGAGACCTTCAGGCTTATCAGGCTTGGAGAAAGAAGAACTCTCTCGCTCGTATTACTTTGCTGAGTAGTATGGATAATGATATAATGAGAGAGTTCCGTGAGTATGACAATGTTAAGGACATGTGGTCCGCATTGAAAGAAAAATTTGGTCATACTTCAGTTGCTAAGTTGATGGCACTTACTATTAAGTTTGATACTTATAAGAAACGCCCTGATCATACTATGCGTAAGCATCTTCGTCATATGTCGAATATGGTGAATGAGCTAAAGGATGCTGGGCATGTATTGACTGAGGAGCAACAAGTCCAGGCGGTAATTCGTTCCTTACCTCAAAACTGAGAAAACATGAAAATGCACCTGACCCACAATGTTAGCATCAAAACAATGGAAGATGCTAAGCGTCATTTGGAACTCGAGGAAGAGCGCCTCGGGGTGGACAAAGCTACTACAAGTGCGTATGTGGCAAGTTCTGGTCCAAAACGTGGACAAGGCAAAAAACGCAAGTATGGCGGGTTTTCTCAAAAGAAGGGGAAAGGACAAGCCTCTAAGAAACCTAAGACTAATCATCAAGGAAAGAAAGATGGTTCTTTTCAAAAGAAGAAAGTGGACATGGCTAAGCAGAAGTGCTACAACTGTGAGAACAAAGGACATTATGCTCGTGATTGCCCCGAGCCTAAAAAGGTATATGACCTTATTCCAAATTTACATAGTGATGTAAATGTTTCTTGTTCTGCTTATCTAACTGAATCTCATCCTATGTGGATTGTAGACTCGGGAACCACCGACCATATAGCGAAGGATAGAGACGCCTTCGTGGAATTTCGACGAATTTCACATGGAGCAAGATGGATTTATGTAGGAAATAACTCCAAAGTAGAAGTTAAAGGGATTGGTACCTGCAAGCTTGATATGCGTGGTGGCCGAACTCTATTTCTACATGATGTACTATTTGCCCCGTCAATTCGCCGAAATTTGGTCTCAGTTACTATGTTGGTTAGTTTAGGATTTCATTTAGTCTTTCATGAACAAGGTCTTGATTTGTATTTGGCCAAGACAAAATATGGCACTGGTTATTTCTATGATGGTTTTATTGTATTGGATATTGTTCCTACTTTTAATAATAATAATAATATTAGTTTTTCCTTATTTACGTCTACTTCCAACTATGAAAATGATGTAAATACGTGGCATGCTAGGCTTGGCCATATTGGTCAACAAAGAATGAATCGCTTAGCCAAAGAAGGTCTTCTTGGCACTTTAGACAAAATTGATATGTCTACTTGTGAATTTTGCCTAGCTGGAAAAACTGCTAGAAAACCATTTGGAAAAGGTACTAGAGCCGATACTCCATTGCAGTTAATCCATTCTGATATCTGTGGTCCAATGAATGTAAGGGCAAGACATGGTGCTATTTACTTCATCACGTTTATCGATGATTTTACTCGATTTGGTTTTGTCTATTTGATTTCTCATAAATTTGAGGCTTTAAGTTACTTCATCAAGTTTATGAACTTAGTTGAGAATCAACTAGACAGAAAAATCAAGGCTTTAAGAACCGATCGAGGAAGAGAATATTTGTCTGATGAGTTCAAACAATTATGTGATGAAAAGGGAATTCAAAGACAGTTGACTATTCCCTACACTCCACAACAAAATGGTGTTGCGGAACGACGAAATAGAACCTTGTTGGAAATGGTTAGGTCAATGATGGCACAAGCAAAATTGCCTATCACCTATTGGGTTGATGCATTGCTTACTGCTGCATATGTACTTAACCGTGTCCCTTCTAAATTAGTTACATCTACTCCATACGAGTTATGGACTAATCGAAAACCCGATTTGAGTTTTTTAAAGCCTTGGGGTTGTGCTGCATTTATCCATAATTCTTCTTCCCGATACGGAAAATTAGGTCCAAAGGGAAGAAAGTGTATCTTCATTCGATACTCCGAACAATCTAAGGGTTATGTGTTCATAGGTGAACAAGATAATGGCACTGTAACTGAAATTGAATCACGCGATGTTACATTCTTAGAGAATGATTTTCCTAAGCAGGGAGAGATAGGTCATGACTTGTCTCTCTTCGAAACTGCGGACCAGACCGCTTCCGCCATAGATACACAAATGGATTTGGATGGTATTCACAATGGTGATAATGAATCTGTTCCAACTGCCACTGATACACCATTCGAAGAAAATCCATTTAATGTTGCTGGTCCCAGTGGCTCACCAATTGATAAATCAATTTGTCAATCTCAAGCTCGACGAACAAGTCGTCCGCACGTTCCCCGTCGTCGATTTGAGATCGAAGGGGAAGCATTTATGGTTACTCCACAAGACGAAGAAAAGCCAAGGAACGTAAATTAGGCTCTTACTTGCCCCGCTAAGGATAAATGGTTAAAAGCAATGGAGGAGGAGATGGAGTCTATGAAATCAAACCAAGTATGGGAGTTGGTTGATCCACCTATGGGCCGAAAAGCTATCGGGAACAAGTGGGTTCTCAAGATCAAGCGTAAGGCCGATGGTAGTATTGAGAGATATAAAGCTCGCTTAGTAGTTAAGGGGTATACACAACAGGAAGGAATTGATTATGAGGAAACTTTTTCGCATGTTGTCCGTTTTACTTCAATAAAGCTAATTTTGTCAATAGTGGCTAATTTGGATCTTGAATTGCATCAAATGGATGTTAAAACTGCATTTCTCAATGGAGATCTAGAAGAAGAAATCTACATGGCACAACCTGTAGGTTTCGTGAAAAAAGGCCAAGAGCATAAAGTATGCCGACTACGTAGGTCAATTTATGGTCTTAAACAATCTTCTAGACAATGGTATTTACGTTTCCATAATGCAATCATATCATACGATTTCACTATGATTCATGAAGACCATTGTGTGTACATCAAAAGGTCCAAAGATAAGTTTGTGATCTTATCATTGTATGTAGACGACATACTTATAGCTGCAAGTGACTTTGAGTATGTGAAAGAAGTGAAAGAGTGGTTATCATCAACATTTGAGATGAAAGATATGGGTGAAGCGTCGTACATTCTTGGAGTTAAGATTTCAAGAGATCGTTCAAAGAGATTGTTATCTCTTTCACAAGAGCCTTACATCAAGAAGGTTCTTGAACGATTTAATATGCAGGACTGCAGACCCATAATCACTCCTGTTTCTAAGGCTGAGGCTTTAAGTCGAAGGATGTGTCCTCAGACTCCAAAAGAGATGGAACAAATGAGAAGGGTTCCTTATGCCAATGCAATCGGTTGTCTTATGTACGCTATGATGTGTACTAGACCTGATATCTGTTATGCTGTTGGGTTAGTTAGCAGATATCAGTCTAACCCGGACAACAACACTGGAAAGCAGTTTAAAAGTATACTACGGTATCTTAAAAGCACAGTTGACTACTCCTTGTGTTACCAAGGTGATGATCTGCAACTAAGAGGCTACACTGATGCTGATTGGGGAGGAGATTTAGATGAGAGAAAATCAACCTCTGGATATGTATTCTTGTTAAACAATGGCGCCATATCATGGAGCAGCAAGAAACAATCATGCATAGCTTTATCTACAATGGAAGCTGAATTTGTAGCACTTTCAGCCGCTGTGCAAGAATCTGTTTGGCTTAAACGTTTTCTGGTACACTTGGGTGTGTATGACAATGCCGTTGAACCAGTAACCATCAATTGCGATAGTCAAGCTGCAATAGCCTACACAAAGGATCCCAAGTACCATGGCATGACTAAACATATTGATATTAAGTATAATTTTGTTAGAGACTTGGTAGTACATAAAGAAGTGAATGTGAAATACATATCTACGCATCATATGGTAGCAGATCCCTTAACGAAACCCATAGCATGTGATGCTTATGAGAAACATGTGAAGTCGTTGGGATTGCGTAGGTGCTAATGTATTTTTTTTATTTATTTTACTTTTTCCCAATTCATGTTCATGTAAAAACTACACCATTTTTTTTGAAGTTAATGATAGTTGAAGCCTAATTATTCATATTTGTTGGTTCATATACATATAAATTTTATGTTTGGAACATAAAATTCGAGTATAAGAAGTATGTCGGACAGATAAAAGATTGGCCTATTCACACAGGCAATCGCCTCTATTATCTAAGTAATTAATAGGGATAAGACAATTATAAACTTATTATTATCGGAAGTGATAATAATAGAGAGCGAAAAGTTTATAATATAAATGTCGTTTCTTTTAAATATTTAATCAAGTGTGATTAAAGGTGATAGTCTGTTTTGATTGCCAGATGCGAGTTCTATTGTTAGAAAGTTGAATGAGTAGATTTGTGAACTCAAAGTTAGACATAGGTTGTCTGAACTATCATCTGCACAGTATTATTGAACAGACATACGCTCCATGGGAAAGGAGTTAACACTGTGATACGTGAATCATACCACGTATGCATAAGATGACCTTATGGCGGTACAAGTTAAAATCTCTACTTGCTACTGTGTGAAGCCTTGAAAATTACAAGTAATTTTCCCTATCATACCCTCATGACTTTGATCAGTTTCTCGAGATTCAATTTGGTGTTTGCTATCTTAGGGTGTTGCCAAGAGATCATGAATGATTCGGTCTGGCGGGACATTTCTAGAAAAGCAAATCGAGTTGAGATTAAGAGATTCTTGAGATGAGCAAGATCATTACGTATTGTCACATTAGTTGTGTTCATTGACCGGTCCTTTATGTTTGCCTTTGAGACAAGAACATAATGATGAACTCAAATTAATACAAAGAGATTGTGAGAGAGATGAATGTGATAAATGATCTAGGGTATTGCATGCTTTAATCTACTCCAAGACGCCGTTGATCGAGATGCTATATATTCCAAACAGATGTATAGCAATGCGCTCTTGAAGTATGCACTGGTCACACGGTCTAGTCGTAATGTATGAAAGTTACAGACTTGGAATAAGAGTTGACCCACTATGTGTGAGTGGGAGATGAAGGAAATTGGATCGGGTCACCCATGTGGGTCAACCCGGATCCATTCTAAAATAATAAGTTATTAAATATATAATTATTTATATATACTTTATTAATTATTATTCTTGATAAATAAAGAAAAAGAGGGAAGAGAAACAACGTTTCCCTAAACGTTTCCCTAAACGTTGTTTTATCAGAATAAAGGGAAGCATCCCTTTTCAAAAAGAAACGTGACTTCTCTGAAGAAAAAAACCAATTTTCTTCTTCCTCTTTCTTCTTCCTTCTTCCTTTAATTCCAAAAAGTTCCTGAGTGATTTTAGTGGAGATTCTTCACCAGAAATAGCAGGAACAAAAGTCTCTAAAAGGTACGACCCTAGACTGTGGCAATTTGATACAATTCGTGTTAATTCACATGTGATTGTGTTATTGATTAGTGAAACGAATGCGGTTGTCCTGTGAACTTTGTGTTCTAGAATTTCTCTTCAGTTTCTAATTATATTCTTTACCATTAAATAAGTATTAGTTCTTTTAAAGACTACTTAAGTCTCGAAAAATATTTAATAGGGATAATTTTATAAAAAAGATATTATATTTAATGATTTTTTTAATAAGAGTGACCTCATGGAAAAAGCTTAAAGGAACAATTAAAATGGGATGGAGGGAGTACAACAGTAAATTTTTTGAAGGTGTAAAACATATATTTATAATTTTTTTTTCGATCACTAATTACACTAGTGCTTCTGACCAAAAGTTCTTAGACATGTCATGATATGCTATGTGTCCACTCTAATATTACATATACAAGCTTGTAGGTTAGGAGGAAAATATAAATGTTAGTTACACATGCTTATACACTCTTCATACATATGGTGGGCAAGGACCATGCACTTCATATATATGGTAGGCAAGGACCATACGCAAGTTCTACTTATTGCTCCTAACCAAGCAGCTGTATGTCTTTCAAACGTCCGTAAGGCAAACAGTAGAGGGGGCGGTGTTGTTTGTTGAGGTGGTGGGGAGAAGTATTAATTAGCATAGCCACAAAGTTCTAGAGAGATTTGGAATTTGAAAGTGGTACATGCAAAGTTTTACCTAAAATTTTGGAAAATCTACATAAAGCCATCTGTAAAAGTTATTCTCACCGCATCCTACGTACTGATAGAAAATTTATCGTGTCCCACTTTTCAACATTTTGAAGATTTTACTCTCATTATCACTGTTACTCTTATTCTTACTTGTAATTTATTTTAAATTATCTGACGGTATAAAAAAAAATTATATTATCGATACATATTAGTTAAACTCTTAATAATTTTCCTCCAAAAACTTGGCTGCCTAAATTTATTCCCCAAATTTTCTACACATTCACCAACTATTTTTTATTAAATAGGCTAATGAGTGTTTATTTCAAATATTTGTATCATTCTGCTTCTTCCCTAGAAAGGAATTATATACCATATATATCAATATATTTTATATATATGTTATGTCAGATAAAAATATAATCTTAACTAAATAAATATGCTAAATTATAGGAGTAGAAAATAATTATAAATAATTTACAAATCTTGAGGGATTGTATTAAAGAAACTCCAGATATCTTCACCAAGTCGGCAGTGGGTGAACAGGTGATCAATTGTTTCAAGGTGATCTGGCAGGACTCGCAGGTATTATTTGGAATAATGTTGCGACTATATAAACTTTCCGCTGTGGGGAGCTTTTGCAAGACCAGCAACCAAAGGAAGGGTCTTTACATAGTTGCACCATTAGGAAGAAATGATTACACCCGTTACCACTTTCAATTCTACCCAAAATTCAATTACACAAAGCCACCCCTCCGTAAAGCCACCTCACACGAAAATCATATTCATAATTAATTGATATAGTTTGGCCAAAAAAAAAATTAGGAGTTAACTCATATAATTAAGGAATCTTTTATTATGCTTGGAAAAAGTTTGTTAGGAGATGGATAGGATAAGAAAATATCAAGTATATTTAAATTTTAGTTTTGGTACCCTATCTAAATGGTAATAAATGTAAGTATCTTTTACAAATTAGGTACTTACGAAAAAATTCCTAAAATTTTCCGTTAATGCATGCTGTTTGAGCTGTTTCCCGTTTCATAAGAATCAAAGATTTATGAGTAAAAATTTTGCGTAAGGGCCTGTTGGCGCGCCTTAATTGATTTGTAGCTGTTAAAAACAAATTTGCTGAGAAATAGCCATTTTCGGACAAGTACCAGTATTTACACTGGGAAGCTTCAGTAAACTAACCCCAGTATAAAATACTGGGCTTTCATTTTTTTTTTGTTATGAGATTTGTATAAAGTTTCAGTCCCATAACAAAAAACTGAGGCTTTGAAAAAAACTTGTTCACAACCCAGCATTTTGTTATGGGACTGAAGCTTTATATATAAAATCCCATAACAAAATAATGGGACCTTTGAACATGTTAGTTCAAGGTCCCATTATTTTGTTATGGATTATTTTGTTATGTGACTTTGTATAAAGCTTCAGTCCCATAACAAAAACAAAGCCCCAGTATTTTGTTATGGACTAGTCTGGGGTGTTTTTCCAAGCTAATGGAGCGTAAGTGTGCACGCGAATTTTTAGATATTTCTCAATGAATTTTGAAACGGTGGATAAAACTCTTTGAGTGCGTCCAAAAATGGCTACGCATCAAAATTTTCCGATTTTATGCGGAAGGGGGTGATTTACAGAAATAGAACAATTCTGGCGTGCAGTCACAGATTTGACCTCATGAGAAAAGTCTTACTAATGTGGCCCCGTAAGAGGGTTCTTGGCGATCGTCAAATATTTCCATTAGCAAGCCCTGGTGATTTTCAAGAATTTCCCTCTGACGGAGTTTCTCATCTGGCGGTTTCTATGACTTTTCCGAATAGACGGTGGCCTAAAATTGTAAGATTTTTCTAATGAAAGTTAAAACTGTAACAGCAGAGCTAGATTTGTCTATTTTGTGCAAAAACTTGCACAACATGTTATAGACTTATGGTGATCCGTTTGGATTGGATCTCCGGAATATCAACCACAAATCTTTAAAAATCTTGAATATTCACATAAGAATTTTGGCCTCGAATCACCATAAATCATTTGTAAATTTTATAATTGAAATCCCAATACTTTTTACTGGGACTTTTGAAATAAAATGTTCAAAGTCCCGGTATATTATATTGGGACTTTATATTTAGCAAAATTTCAATAATTTACTGAGATTTTTGAACTAAATTTTTTAAAGTCCAACAAAAATACACATAAATCTCATCTTATTTGCAAGAAATTTCTTATTAAATTAATACTAATTAGTTTTCTATTTTGAGGCATAAAACAAGGAACTTAAGCCCGTCTCTATCCCCATATCTTTTATTATTTCTTTTTGTCATTTTTTTTTGTCATTCTTTATTATTGTTCTCCTCCGATTTCACTCTTTCTTTCTTTTTTGTCCTCCTCTCCCCCCTCCCTCCCTTTTACCTTTGAATGGGCCTAAATCAGTTTTAGGATTACAAATCGAATTTGGATTCGAATATAAGCAGATCTTCGTATCAAAGTTGAATAAATGCACGAAATAGATGTAAATGCAGAAAAATAACTTGATTTCAAAATATGATTGTGAGTACAAATTTGGGCAGAGTTTCAGTATCAATTTCTGAATCCGTACAATGTAAAATGAAGTGTTATTTATAGATACAAGGTGTTATCCCACGTTCTCCACTACTTGTTCATGGCCAACCTACGTCTGGAGCACTTATGAGTGGAGTTAATGAGCAAGGTAGTGGGCTGAAGAAGTGGGCTGCAAAGCCGCTTGAGCCGAGAGGATTCAGCAAGGCTCGAAATAATGACCCGGTGGCAACGCCCTGCTGCTTGACCGAGGTGGCTGTCAACCGAAGCTCAGCTTACGGCTTGCCTTCGGTGGCGACCTCGGTGCCTGGCTTCGGCGATCCATTCATTTGCTTCGGTTTCCGGCTTGCTGATATGTGTTCGGTCGATATTGATTTGCATGACCGGGGCGAATCATCGCGGGTCGATTTTTACCCAATACAATTTTTTTTTCTTTTTGCCTTTCGAATAATATTCATGTCTCCCCAAATTTTTGTGTTTTTTTTTTTTTTTTTTTTTTTTTTTTGCTTTCTCTATTTTCTTTCTCTGTAATCTTACAATAACCATTTTTTTTTTCATACCGGTGAAAAACATAATTGATACAGTATTTCCTTACATAGTACGACTATATTTAACATCTGAATGATGAGAAGTTGAAACTTTCATTGCACTTTCATGTTCATGAATTAGTCATCTCCATGACCTCCATTCCGAATTTCCGACAGAGGAATGTATCTATGTTGAACGCGATGAGCAAAAATTTATTAAAGAGATAAGGTGTCCCATGCTTAAGTTTGAGGTATGCTCTTCTTTTGGCAAGCAGGGCATATTTCTTGCTATGATACGTTCACATCACTGGATCTTCTGAAGATTGACATGCAAAAATATGACTCATTCGATTGAGGTAATTTTAGTCAATTCATCTACAAGTCGGGCTGATTGAGTTAAATATCTTTTTAGTCTTTCTTATTTGATATGTTAGATATAGACATAGTAACGAATTTTTTTACACTAGGTTTGTTTGATTCTAATTCATAATAGTACTAAGAAAACAGATAGTACTATAATAAACTTGATAGAAATTGTATATATCAGGCTAAGACCACTTATTTATAACTTATCTACTCTTTGACTGAATGCATTTCTAACTGAAGTAACCTTTAGATAAGTTAATTAATGACCAATCTATTTGTTGATGCAATCCTTTTTGACCAGCCAAGACAAAAAGCAACTGCGGCTTTATACGGGATTAAGAAGAATAGTTAGGTGACTGGTGAATACGCGTAACAGATTTGCATGTCAAACAAGTGGAGAATAAATGATGAGGAGACCAAGTAGGACTTCAAGGATTGTGGAAGTAGTACTGCAAGACCAAGAAATCTCCTCGCGGGCCACTTAAAATTAATAATGTGTGCACCAAATTCATGCAATATGTAAAGCCATCTACCTTGTGGGCGGCTGTATTAAAACCTGAATGATGAAAAGTTGTGACTTTTGCTGCACTTGTTCATGAATTGGTCATGTCCATGACCTCCATTCCGAGTTTCCGACAAAGGGAAATGTATCTGTGTTGAAGAGAATGAGCAAAAATTTATTGAAGTGATAAGGTGTCCCATGCTCAAGTTCGAAGATGCTATTCTTTGGCAAGCAGTGCATATTCCTTGCTATGATATGCTCACATAACTGGATCTTCTGAAGATAGACACTCTTAATAATTGAAAATTAATAATGACATGCTAGGTATTTTTTTGTTTGTGTAACAGTTGTATGCTTAGAAATTGTTTGAGGTGGGAATTGTGTAATCAAAGACAAAAAGCACACCTGGATCAGAACTAAGTTTTGCTCGAACCATACTATATCATTATTCACGGTTCTACTGGAACTATCTGTTGGGCCAGGTGGTTGATGGAACTGACAAGAAATAATGCGCGCTAAAATAGTAATTAAATGCAACTATAGGTGGACCTAATAATAATAGATTGATTAGTGAATCATCAAATATAACAAGGTAACGAGAGGCATCATTGTGCAGTACATTGTTTGTTCTAAGCGATTAAAGCATCAAACCAAGTCAATTTACGATAAATATATGATGATTGATGTAGTTAATTAATCAAATACTCCTATCAACATTATTGCTTTGGTATATCGGGTACAAGTATTTTCTTTCATAGTTGCTCCACTCATTGGGTTTCCAAGTCTTTTACAATCCAAAACAGAGACAACTCTGGTTTTTTGTTACCTTTCTTCTCCCCAAAGGTCCAGTCAATTTCTCAATTTGTTTTTATGTTACAATTCATCCAGAACTTGGTACTGAAATTGAACCAGAAGTAGCAACAGTTGCAATTTTTCCTTTCTTATTAGTCTTGACTACTTAATGATACCTTCACATCAACTTCCACCTATGCGCCTACAGATTTGGTTAAATTCGGTCTACCTAACGATAACTCCAAAGTACACATAATAAAAGCTTCCCCTAATTTCGTTACCAACGCTTCAAAGACTAAGCTAGCGTTTGGACATAGATTTGGTTGAAACTTGAGAATTTGAGTTTTTGGATTTGAGTTGAAAAATAATTTTTGGAACTTGAAGTTGTGTTTGGACATAGAATTTACTTGAAAAAATAGTTGAAGTTTTGTGAGTAGTTTTTCAAATTTCCCAAAAACTGCCCAAAAACAGCCTTTGAGCACTTTTTGAGTTTTTGGACTTTTTGGGAGAAGTTTTGATGAAATAGCATAAACAAACAGTTTTTCTCCCAAAAAGTCCCAAAAAATGTCCCCAAAAACTATAAACAAACGGGGGCTAAGGAAACGTTGAATCCTATTTTCAACGAGACACCCAAATGAAAATCATAACTCAGTATTACCAACAAATTGAAAGGATGGATGGAATATATACCAAGGGAAAAGAGATACTCCCTCCTATACTTTTTAATTGTAAGGTTTCCAGATAGTTCAAAATATTTATTTCTTTCCTGTAATACCTCTAATATTAATTGTTCTTAAAAAAATATATGTCATCAAAATGAAAATCATAACCCAATTTACCATGAAAACAAATTGAAAAGGTGGAGGGAGAAAGAATATATACATAGGAAGAGTATACAACAAACTAACTATATGGTACTCGTATACAAGAAGATAAAGCATGAAATATTCTCAAATCATACAAAGCAAGATGGTCCCAATTTCATATTCAACCTTTGTACATCCAGAAATGACTCAAATCAGCTCAAGAAGAAGTAAAAACAGGATTAAAAAAAAAAACTAAAGCTTATGCACATCAATAACCAAGAAAAGCAAGATACCTAAGAATTGCCCAATCCCCTGCAGAACCTAAACAACAAATCTGACACATAACAGAAGACAAGGCATAAAACAAAGTACAATTGTAATCTAACTCCAAAATTCTTACACCTCATCTTTATTGAGATGAACATATCCCAACACCCAACCATTAACCTACTCCCCCCCCTCCCCCTCCTTTTACATCTTGCGCTTACCTGACTTTGGTCGTTTAGCTGATTTTTCATTATTTTTTCCAAAAGCACTACAGAATCCACATGCAGAAACTTTAGGAGAAGGTGGCTCTATTGCTGGTGAAACTTTACCAGTTCTGTAACCACGAGTAGATCGACTCCTCTCTATAGATCCACCTGTTCTTGATGAACTTTCCAATTTGAGCTTATCACCTTCTAAATCTTTTTCAACTTTTAGTACCACTTTCCTCTTTTGGATGGCGGCTCAGTTGAATCAATTCACCTGAAGCTGTTATTAACTTGTCATCCCATACAAGTCCTGATGAACCTTGTCTTCTAAACGATGTTACAGATCTCTGTAATCCAGCCATCAAATAATAAAGTGAATATATACCAACCTCAAATTTATTTTTTTGCAGAAAAGGTTCTTGTTCTTGTTTGTGGATTTATAGTGGGACTCTAGATCTTTCTTGGGATGAGCACTGTGAAAACAAGTATGGAACCCCTTGCGGTTGTGGTTGGACTTTTTCTCACATGTTTCTGTACGACTGCAAGTATTTATAGTAAGGAAATAGGTAGGTATAGGAATAAGACAACGTATAGTAAAAGGACTTTGATTTATGAAGTGTAAAATTATGATCCATTGGTCCTAATTATGTAAGGTAAGTTAATTGGACAGTGAACTAAAAAAGGAAAAGAGACAAGTACTCTCGCCGTCCCACAATAGATGACATATTTTAGATATCGAGAATTAAATAAATTTTTTTTACCGTAATACTTTTATATATATTTTAAATATTTTGAATTATTAATTGTTGTGACTTATAGAATTTTTGATGTAGTTTTCAAATATATAAATCATTCGTAAAAACTTAAAAATTATATGTTCAATTTACGGTCAAAATGAACTCGTTTAACTCTCGAAATCCGAAACATGTCATCGTTTTTTAAACAGAGGAAGTATTTGAAATTCACCAATATTAAATATAGTATTATTTTATGATGACGATAAAAATGTTAAAACTAGATATTTGTGTGGTTATAATCTTTTTATTAAGCTTGATACTTTATAGTTAAATTGTAGCATACAATATTTTTTTTTTAATTTTTGGTTCTTGAAACTAACACACCCAAGAAAATATAACATCATATGAAATGAAGAGAAGTATGTATTCATACATAAAAGCTAGAAATATAGCTTATGGTTTGGTTAAAGGTAGTCAGGTGTTTAGCATCTTCCTCATAGTATATCATTAATTTAGGTGAGTTGTTAACTTGTTTCTACTCACTATTTATTTGATTAACTATATAATTGTTTGATACTTATTTAATTAGCCATGCGCTGAGTAATTTTTGACATTATTATTAATTCACGCTTTGTTTAATACTTCGATTCACGTATTCTAGCTATCATTCTCTGCTGGCCTAATGGGAATCTAAAATGCTAAGTTCCGTGATTATGCTCAATTGTTTGTTGTAGTTTTTTAAAACTTATGATTTTCTTCGTGTTCCTTTTCTTTTTTCTTCTACTCCTAAGTGTTGGTCAATTGTACATTTTAATACCACCGTTTCTTTCAATCGTCATTATAGTTTATGTTTCCTAGTCATTACATTTGTGGATTGTGGTTACTCATTACTGTTTTTTAGCTTCTAATAATTAGATTTACGAGTATTCTTTAAATCAAAATAAGCCACTTTAAAATTGTACCCACGGAATTAATTTCAACCTTTTGGATTTGTTTTGAACAATTAACGAAAAAATCTATAGTTTTAGCAATCCTTTTTTTGGACGTTTCGAATCCGTTAACAAATTGTGATCATAGTGCATGCATTTGCTTATTTACAAATATCTTTAAAACTAAAGCAGTATCACTACTAGAAACGGCTCATTTTCTGGGGGAGAGGTAGCGAGGGACAGCCCTCGCTGGACCCTCAGTGCATTTTAGGAAAATAAATAATAATTATTTTGCTTAAAGTCAACGAGGGACATCCCTCAGTAAAATTAGTGAAAAAGTTAATTAAAAAAACAATGTATATCAAATGAGAAAAAAAGATTGTTGCCAAATTTAGTTTAATTAACCAATCAATAAGTAAGCTATCACAAACTAATTTGATGAAGGAAGGAAGTAATAAACAATATGTTCTTTGTTAATAACCAACCAAAAGGGCAATTTAATAAATTTAATTGGAAACCGAACAACACCATAGGGTTCGGTAAATAGATAGGGAAGGCTCGAGACATCAAATATCTGTCTGTCCCACCAATGATTTTAGACAAATTCTTCGAATCAACTATATACACTTTGGTGCCATTTACTGTGCATTGTTTTTTATATCAACTATAAATTATCTTTGCTAGAAATAATCACATAGTACAAGAATGTTAAGGTAAAATATCAAACAGACAAAAGAAATAACCTTTTAGTATTAATTAAAGATGTCATTTACTAAATTAACCTTCATCTGTTTCAAAATTTACTCATGGAAAATTGTGAGAGCTTTATGTGTAATTCCTAAGAAAAAAAAATCATATAAAGTGGACTGAAGGGAGTAATAATTTATTATAAAATATTTAAAAAGCAAATGCACAGCTTGTACTAGCTATGACTAATTACTTCTTTCGTCCCACTTTGTTTGTAATAGTTTGACTTGACATAAAATTTAATAAAGAAATGAAATTTTTTTAAAGTTATGGTTGAAATAACCCATAGATATTTGTCAATAATTAAAAATAATGTTTGAAGTTAAATTGTTTTTAAAATTAAAAAAATAGAATAAAATAATTTTAGAAAAAACACAATAAATAAAGTACGACGAATGAATTACTAAGGTTTGCCTAAAACTGGTCGAAGATGCTAGCTCCGCCACGAAACATACTTTCCATTTAAGCGATAACTCTATCCTATATTAGTCGAGTATAGGGTTCATTTATACCACAAAACCATCCCATCTTTTATTCTTCTTCTTCTCGATTATTCGCAGGTCCACATCAATACTTAAAAACAATTGGGGAAAAGAAAACGCCAATTAAGAGTTGGCCTACAGGGATCCAATTGCGTTTGTTGGGAGGAAGTATTCAAGTGCATGTGAACTTTTTATTTAATCAAAGGTCACTTAGGCCATAGCCAATTGGGCTTTGTCACCAATCACCATCTTATTATGTGTTTTTATCAAACATGGCAACTTATTATTTCTTTCTCATGTTCATGATATGAAGTCAATAGCTTGACAATTCATGCGCCCACCTCTTAGCTCAATTATTAGCATATCAAAAATGTTTTTTTTTTTCTATTTTTCAATTCATAGATTGATTAATCTTTTGAACTCTTGTGAGAGATTTCAAAGTTATAGACACACTCAAAGCAACCCACATATCAATGTCAAACATTATCATCATCACATCATCAGCATTATAATTAGTCATCTGTTATTAAGATTTGAATTGCTTTTTGGCATATTGCATTTTAGCTTAGCTAAAATTGTTGCCCCTATCATTCAGCTGGGAAAAGAAAAACCCCTCAAAGATGATCACGTATTTTCGGTCAAGTTGCGACATTTAATAGCCGTTTGGTCATAAATATCATTTTTTTTTAAGAAAAAGAGTTTTTGAAATTGAGTTGAAAAATTATATTTGGTATTTGAAGTTGTTCTTGGACATAAATTTTACTTAAAAAAAATTAAAATTTTGTGAGTGGAGAGATTGATTTTTTGAAAAGACTTGAAAAAGTAGTCAAAAACACTTTTTGATTTTTGAAAAACTTTTTTTGAAAAAATCTGCAAAACTTATTGTTTTTCATGGGCAAACATATTTTTCAAAAAAAAAAAAAAACAAATAATTTTCGACGGACAAACGGGTCCTTAATTACTCAACTTTTATCATTATCTTCTTCAACAGTGAAATGAAGGTGTAATGAGCTAGTAAGACATAACGAGGCTAGTAGGGTTAGACCTATTTTTTAATCTGCTATTAGGAACATCAACGTCTACGAGTAAATTACTAATTAACATATCTTATACTATACAAAAGGTTCTCTTTCTTGTTCATTTTATTTTTTGCCGACAGAACGGTTCTGACATTTTTTTTTTTTTTTTTCCCTTCTGTTGGGGATGGGTGCTTGGTCATTTTGGGGATTAAAGGAGAGCTGCGGCTAGGGTGTGCAGAAGGAATTCACTGGATTTCCCTGCTGTTTGAGTCTTTGTCCCTATTTTTAAACTTTGTCGAGGACTAATCCAAATTTTCTAAGTTTTTATGGGCGAGTAAAAAATTTCACAAGTTTTAACGGATTCTTCAAAAGCACATGTTTTCATAAATTTTTATGAATCTATTAAAATAGTTTTTAAAATCTACAAAATTTAATAAAACAACAAAATCTTCGAATAAATTTTCGACAAATCCACCAGAAATTTCGGTGAGATTGTTCATAATTTTTTATGACTCCACCTGAACTTGAGAACTGGGGCTAATTTTGCACAAAATTTCGAAATGCTTCTAAGGGAAACAGGGTGTGGAAAAGAGTCTTTATCTGCAAATCATCTGTAGGGTACGTGGACTGGGCAGGATTGGGTCTACGTGTTATTCTTGAATTGTTCTTTAGGTCCGTTCAACGAGGGAATTGGACTAAAGCCTTTGTATTTCTTAAGAAGGACGGGTGAAGAACAGGATTAGCCACTAGTTATTTCTTCCTGAATTTTGAACAAAACAATTTAATTTCCTAGAGCTTCGAACTAAAAATTGAGCTTCAGGACATAGTGGCTAAAAACGTAAATCACATGCCTTACGGTGGCTAACTGGTATCATTTAATATAACATGGATTAATGATCATGGGCCATTAGCAGAACTAGGATTGGCCTATCTTTTCTTTCTTTACTTTTTGGGTTTTTTACACATATATACAAAAATACACCCCTAATTACACAAAATAGCAATATTTTTAAAATTACCATACATAGCAATATTTTTTTAGCACATTTCTTCAATAATTAATACATTTCATTTTTAATAACTTACACCCACTCTCCTAAAAACCCTAAAACTACTTTCTCCCCTTCCCCAAAGCAAATCAGCCGCCACCCTCTCCCATATCCAAACCACAACCACCAGACCAAATAGATACAGAGCTACCACCAGAGTTCCACGACGGAAATACCAACACTAACCACAACAACGATACCAATACTATCAACTCCGGCAGTAGCGATGGTGGAGGATTCACTCGATCCGTCACAAAAACCGGCCCGTTACCGTCATCATCTTCACCGGATCTTCACCGGAAACCAGCTACAACACGACGGAGAGCCGATTACCCTTTCCCCTTTACGATCTGTCTCCTCTGTTTCTGTTACGAAGCCTCTGTGGATCTAGCGCAGGATACAATTACTCCCGTTGAGATCCTCGATGCGAATAGTGATGTTGTTGATGCTGTTGATGCTGGAATGGAGGAACCTTAAGGCTACGACAAACAGTCTGGCGAGGAGTAACTGTTACAGTCACCGGCGATGGTCTGGTTGTTCAAGGTCAATAGCTAATCTTAAAGATGCAATTCATGAAAGCAAAAGACACAATGATATAGTTTGAAATGGATTTGAAACGGTCTGGATCCGATTTGAATCAGATTTGGGGATGGAGCTTGATTTAAAGTTTTGATTTTTTGAAACAGTATCATTTTCTGTTATTTAGATTTGTTTCATTTTGGTTCCGTTTCTATTTCTTCAAAATTGTTCATATTTCATTTCTGTTTCTGTTCCTGTTTGTACTGATTTGTCAGATTAATAAATTTAACTCTTGTTTTCTGTTGCTCACGACTGATGGCATTGAAACAATATGATACGGTTGAAACAGTTGTTGCAACATTTTGATACATCTGAAACAGTATGATACTGTCTGAAACGACATTGAAACAATTGTGATACAGTTTGAAAATAGAGTTGAAATAGTCTGAAACGGTGATGAAACGATATGATACAGTCTGAAACCGTTTCTGAAAAATTCCGAAATAAAATATAAAAAATAATATGAAATAATGTTAAAAAGGTGAAAATAGCTTAGAAACAGTGAGAAACAATACACAAACGGGATGAAACAATGCTGAAACAGTCAAGAAACAGCTTGATACAGTCAAGAAATAGTTAGATACGGTGTTGAAATAATCTGAACAGTGCTGAAACAGTGTAGATACAGTGAGATACAGTCAGATACGGTGCAAAACTGTTAGATACGGTGCTGCAGAAACAGTAGAAACGGTGCAGACACAGTTAGATACGGTGCTGCAGAAACAGTTGAAAAGGTGCAGAAACAGTTAGATACGGTGCTGCAGAAACAGTTGAAACGGTGCAGAAACAGTTGAGATACGGTGCAGAAATAGTTGATACGGTGCAGAATAGTGAGATTCAACGAGATACATTGAGTATGGATGAAGGAAAATGAATTAGGGAAAATGAGAGGAGTAAAAGTGAATTGGGGGAAAATGGTGGAGGAAAAGTGAAATAAGGGAAAATAGGATGAGGAAAGTGATAGTGGGGGAAATATAAGGAAGAATGTAAGGGTTTGGTATGTTATGAGAAAATATTGCTATGTTTTTGCTATATTTGTAATTAACTTGTGTTTTCCTCTATATAGGGTAATTTTACTAAAATGTTGCTATGTTTGGTAATTAAGCTCTAAAACTTGTACTTTTATGTAAAAATCCTTACTTTTTAGCTTCCATTTTTTCTTCAAAGATAAAACGTTATTGATACAATCAGCTAACAAAAATATGTTAAACCATACGAGTGATATACAATGATGAATATTAACTAACTAATTTCAATTAAATGGAAAACAAGAGTAGCTACAATACTTGAGAGTTAAGATGCTCTAAAAACATCTATCCCATTGTTTTACCGAATTCTTTTTTAAAGTCTATAAAGAAGAAAAGATGTAAAATAGTCTCATAAGGTAAAAGGGAAATTATGTTGTATGTACGATGAAACATCACTTAAACAAAAAAATAGCCTTTTTTTTTTTATAGTTTATGCATATTTCATGCGTCTTATTATATAATATGTGCATAATCTATGCATATCGACTAGAACAACTACTCAGGTAAAGTTCTCGTAGTAAAAAGATAAAACTATTTATAATACTCAAACATAGTGAAAAATGTTTAATATTCTTCTCAACATAGGTTATTTATATAAGATTATAAATGTGCCTAAGCACCACATGTCAACATCTAGGAAATTCCTAGAATAAGCATTCAGCTTAAGAGTGATCAAGAAATGGAGTTTCGTTAATCATCATTAAAAGTTCCTTTACTCCTTTATCCACTTTACAAGCAAACCACAATATTCTTTTGACATAGGTAATAGTGATGTTCAAAGAAGTTGCTATAGCTCACTCGTTAAGAACACTGGGAGATGCAAGACAGGGATGTAGCAACAGTCCTTTAATAGGGAAATTCTGCAATTTCATCCCTTTTATTGAACAACACCCTTCAATCCAATGCCATTCCCACTCACCATTTCTTGCACATTCTCTCCATACTACCATTCCTGATCCAATATCTCTGTACAAACACATAGCCCCATCAATGCCCACACATCTTGTATTAATCACACCCCATCTACCTTTACCTCCTAACAATCTTGCCCCTAGTTGATGCGGCACATACTCAATTATTTTCCAATGATCACTTTCACCAAGTTCCCATATACGTGCCCCTATACTACTATTTCCACCAACAAGACTCAACTTCCCATTTCTTGGCACTAATGCTGCAAATTCAAGTTTGTCAGCCATTGGCACACTTAATTCTCTCCAATTATTCGTCTCAATTTCGTATCCCATTATGGTATAAGCCCGGGCAGATGTGATCCAATACAGGACACCATTGCAGTAAACGCTCTCGTTTGGTGTCCAAACTGTTAGCCTCACAGCAAACTCAATTGGCATTGATCCAATCATTTTCCAATTATCGTAAACAGAATCGTACATTTCTAACGTTGGCTCGTACGACGCACCTCCTCCAATGCTGCTAGCCTCTGACATTCCTCCAGCCACATAGACATTGAAGTTGTCTGAATTCAGTTCTATTACTCCAACAGCTGGATTAGTCCTTCTGACATTTAGCTTGGGGAGTTGCCTAAATTCCCTAGTGAAGAGGTTGCATATAGCTAATTGAAGTGCAGTAGTTGTAGTCTCTCTTAGTAGTATTAGGCTACCAATTGCAGCAACGGGGCGAATTGGATTGGGAATGAATTCAAGTGGCAGTAGATGCCAAGAACCATGAATTGGATTGTGAGCATAGCAAAAATGGCCATGATTGCGCGTTGGCAACGCTATGAACCACGGGGGATGCTGCCTCTGATGAGGCAGCGTCGTTCCCCGTGAAGCTGAATTCTTGGCACATGAATGCCAACTCTTGCACACTGATTTGGCCCTGGCCAAGGAATCTGGTGAAAGGTAAGAAAAAATGTTTGCCAAGAGATCAAATGGAAGATTAGTCCACATAGCTTAGCTTTGGACAGTCCAAGGTTCTTGATACAAGGGGAATATGGAAGAATATATATGGCACAAAGTGCAAGTGATTGTTGGTTGAATAATGATTGAAGAAGAGATAAATTATTACAGGAAGGGATGATTTAGCATAGGAATGCGTGACGCTGACACACATGTGAGTGACCCTTCTTTAAAGATCTGTTTTTATGTACTACTCCTAGTTTTGTTGTTCTCTGGATATTAAATGCTTTTAGAATTTGGTTCTTGGATGTGCGCAAGAGCCATGAACGTATTATAATAACGAACATTTCTCAGGCAATTTGCAGCCATCCTTTTAAATTGCTCAGGCAGATGCTAAAGTGATCTCATCATAACGTACCAAAAAAGACATGAGGAGAAACCACCCCCCCCCCCCTCAGAATTATATAGAAGTGATTTTAGAGTACGTAAAGCTCCCATAAGTACCTAAAGAGAAAAGAAAAAAAAGGCAGGGGTCCCATTATACATTTTGGAATAGTTTGATTATGGGGATAAAAAAATCTCAGCATATTATTTTTTTTTTCTTTTAATATTGCATCTTACAATAACAACATACCCAGTGTAATTCTATGAGTGGAGTCTGAAGAGTGTGTGAGATGTACGCAGACCTTATCCCAACAAGGTGGGGGCTTTACAAGAATAAAATACCGAAAACACTAAGGGGTCGTTCGATTGTACAGTGTGTTATCCCGGGATTGGATTATAATCCCGGGATTGTTAATATGTGGGATAGAATTATCCCATGAATGAGGTATCAAATTTATCCCATGTTAGGTAATACTATGGGTGTCAAACGGGTATACGGGTCCGGGTTCGGGTTTTAAAATTGTAACCCCACAGGTTCCGGGTACGGGTCGGGTACGGGTTTAAATTACGGGTTTTTAACGGATACGGGTTTCGGCTAGAAAAAAAAAAACCCGTGCGGGTTCGGGTCTTAGCGGGTAGGGGTACGGGTCGGGTCTTAACAAATCGGGTTTGGCTACGGGTTATAATTTTATTTTTTAATAATATTATTTTAAATACTTAAAATAAATTTAAAAAAAGATCAATAGGAAAAACTCAAAGAGTTACTTTATTTAAGATACTTGAACTATTAAAGTCTTAAATATTAAACTTCCAAATTTAAAAAGTGCAACATCAAAACTTAATGAAAATTCAAATACCAAATTTAAATATGCCTAATTCTTTGTGTAATTTCTTCTATGTCATTTCCATCATGCTCCGGTGTAGGTGCCATTGATGGTGCTTGATCACTTAACAAAATTTCTTCAAGGTTATCATCTTGTTCTAGTGAGTCTTCAATTCCTTGATTTCTGAGGTATATATCGAAATTAATAGTTGAAGTTCTATACCATATTAGAGTAATATATATTCAAACTTCAAAGTGTTGATTTATTAAGGAATATAAAGTATTTTTTTAATTAAATAAATAATTTGTTTCTCTTGAACATATTTCACTACTAACAATATGGACACAAAACAAATTAAACCATGAGTGGAAAACTTGTGTATACATTTCTCTCCACGTACAAGTTTTATTACTCAGTTTATTTTAACGGGTATGGGTACGGGTATATCCATTAATACCCCATAATTTTGACGGGTCTTAACGGATACGGGTATTTGTTAAGAAAAAAAAAAACCCGTTCGGGTAGGGGTATTTTAGGGGGTCTACGGGTTCGGGTCCGGGTTTTTGCGGGTCCGGGTGGGGTCGGGTTTTAATGAGTCCGGGTCCGGGTTTTGACGGGTAGACCCCTACCCGTTTGACACCCATAGGTAATACGACCAACCAAACATGGGATAATTATAATCCCAAATTTAATTTCGGAATAAGTAATCCAATCTCTCGTACCGAACGATCTCTAAAATTACGTTAATTTCATCTTTCCGGCTCCCGCGCCTGCAGCAACAGCTGTCTTTAACGTGGCGTTAACTATAGTCTATGTGACAAAACATATTGATTATCCACCTTCACATGTCTGACATGATTATACATAATTTAGGTCCCAGTCCTTTATCTACGAGCTTATCCATAATTAGCTTAATCGGGTCTGACTTGCAAGGACATTATACATTTGGATCTTGATAATTGATGGTAAGGATTGATGGAGAACTTCTAAAAATTTCTGTTGGTCCATCAGTTTAGAATATTAGTTACGTATTCAAATTTTAAAACCTCCTGGGACTATATATAAGACTTATCCTAACTTATAGTAAGAAGAATAATTAAAAGTCTTAGTCCCTTGAAATATACGTAATTTGTTAGAAAAAAATTCCGTGCACGCCTAGTTTTATTCAGGGTTCCGTTGTCATTAGAAGCTCGAATTCCTTTTTTTGAAAAAAGAAGAAGCTATATTCCCTTAAAAAATGGAAGCAACGAAAGTGATGGAAACCTTTCAGGGATTTAGTGGCCCACAAAAAGTAAAGGTGTTTTAATTTCATTACCAATAGGGTAATAGTTTTTCCTTAATCGAATAAAAGGTTATGGCCCTTTCAGGTACACTTTCTGGCAATTGACAAATTAAAGGCATGGCGTCTGCGTCAAAGAAATGGGCAAAGGACGTTTATTTAGTCGCATCCAGATTATACTTTCTTCTAATACTGTTCCAAGTCCCACTTTTCAGGTTCTTATTAATTAATGCCCTTCTAATTTGCTGCTGCACCTAACATTTCATGTGATAGGGTTCACCATATTTTACATTGTTCAATCAACTTTCAATGCAAGCAAATATTACTACGTTTTACGATAGTACTTATATGTAACGCTTTTTCCCTTTACATTATAGTCGAATCTTAAATTGATCAAGATTGAATTAAAATTCTTGAATTATGTATATCTCTTAAATTAGGGAAAGGTTTAACAGAAAGCTCCTGCAATTAATGTACGTTAATCCTTCAATTCAAGACATTGCCTACCACTGTGCCTCTTGTATTATGAAATTTCCTGGTCTAAAACTTAGAGAAAAATGTTAGCATGGTTACTCAAGTTCAAGAATATTGTATTGCAGATTTCCATGTAGAATTGGTACATGTAGCACACCTATTGAGGTGTCACTCTCTCTACTATATGCAAATGGAATTGTTCCTGCTGGTATGGTTAAGGCATTGCTTTACCCAGGAGCTGTAGCAAAGGCCATTTATAAGAACCACCCCATCCCAAGTTATGACAAGCTTTTGAAATTCTACAAATTCACCAATATGAAGGAAGTTCCTTTTACACATGATCTCAAGAACTTAGAGGTTGGTTATCAATTTTTTATTCTGCTTTTGAGTATCTTTTTTTACCAATTTTTTAGCTTTATAATTACTAGTACTACTAATTCTTTTGTGTTTTTGATGTCACAGGTTATAGTAGGAAGTTATTTGTCAGTGGCAGGAGCACTTTTGGGTCTCATGAAATCTGGAAGATTTAGTCTAGTTGGGATCCTTCTCATTACATGGGGTCTTGACAAACAAGTCCTTTTTAGGAATTCCAATAGTGTTGTCATTTACCCTACCATGCTAATTGCTTTGCTTTCTGCATTCTTTTCTATTAGAGCGGATGTCACAAAGCTTATTCGCTTCTCCAAACCTAAGGCCTCTCTCAGAAATGTACAAAAACCAAAATATAACTAGAGTTAGATATGTTAATTGATTGCTACAGTTTCTTATCAAGGTTGTCATATATTTTAGTTGCAGTACATTCTTATCAACATTTTTGTTCACAAGCTCTTTCTCTTTTATTTTTGGTATAACTATCTAGTATCCGGTACTCATTAACGACTAACTTGAATTCGTGTCATGTAAAACCGATAAGGGGATGTTCTCCCTACTATTAAAGTTTCTAATCTCCAAGCTCGTACTCAAAGAGTGGAAGGATCCTACCGCGTCCCTGGACCCCTCTCTTGGCTTACAAGAAATGAGATGTTGGTGTCAACATTATTGTAGAAGCATACACTGGTACACACTTATTTGAGGAAACTATACACCATGTGTAGATGTGATATCCTCTCAAATTTCGAACGTTGCAGTCATGTCAACCAATGTTGATACAACTACCCTTTACAGTGCTTTTCTTTATAAAATAACACCATCCACGTATGATTTTGGAACATTTATGATGCACCATCCCAGCTTCATAAATTTCCTCATTAAAATGATTATACGCCATCAATGATAATGACAAGTACCAAACATTGAGCCAGCTACACTTGTAACAGTCACTGATTTCATACCTCAATCATGGTAATTAATTAGTATGTTTCTGTTAAAATTTATATGTTTCTATAATGTTATCATTGATCATTTTGAAGTCTTATTTAGTCTTCTTTTTCCTTTTCCTTTTTTGTGGTGTCATTAGTCATTACTTATATAGAGCTGTGTGTTCTTTCAGAAAAAAAAGTTGCTTTGGATATAATCTTTATTTAATTACGAAATATCAAGAATCCCTGCAACTTATGCAAAGGAGAGATATCTCCAAAGAAATTAGAGAATAGTGGGCCTAGCCCACACTGTGTGATGAATCATATGGAGGGACCCAGCAGCAAGCACATCATGCAATATCTTACACTAGGTAACAAGGATTTCTGTCTGTTTGTTTTTGGTTCCATGGAATAATTATTTGTTTCAGCAAATAGGAAAATGTTAAAAACCATAAAAGATTCCTAAACTCAGTGATTGATTGGTGAAACAGTGGAGCAAGCCCACTTGCAATTAATAAATTTATTTTCTTGCTTCTAAGGATTCTTCTCAATTGCAAAAAAAAAAAAAAAATGTGGCTTTTCGCTTCATACCAGGTTTTGCTTTTATAAATATCTTTTTGGGAAAAGCTTAACAGTGACTTGGAAAAGTAACTGCCTTTTAGCAAAGATTCTTCTCTAGTACATAGAATCTTGTACTTAGAGAGTTCAACTAGAGTGAAGTGTGCTGTATCTATGGAAGCTGATACTCTCAGAATCATCAGAAAATTAGTGCTTCTAATGGCTCATCAGTGTAAATCTAGCTGATGTTGGAGGATTCTTTGTCAGGTCAAGAATTGGTAGTTTTTATTGAAATTAGATCTAAGTGGACTACCCCTTTTGCAGTTTTGTGATTTTGAAATACATTTTGATCAAAAAAGAAAGATTCATTCCCTCAGGTTTAGGAGAGTTGGCCTAAACTTTGTAGAGAAGAATGATGATGGCTTTGAACTCATTGAATTATTCAACATGTACATTGGCTCGTATGAGTAGCTACCGTAGCCATAGCAGAACAAGGAAATTTCCAGTTTTAGCAACACCACCTTCATCCATAATCTCACAAACTGAAGAAAGCAGGAATCTTGCCAACTCAAGGGAGAATTCTCCTTTAGATGTGTCTTCAAAAGCTCCTGATGCTGCTGTTTTAGTCACTCAAGAAAATGCAGTAGGAATCATTGGGGGGCTATCCATTGGAACTACTCTCAATTTTGTTAGTAAACTTGTCACATTGAGTTCCAAATATGGAGGAAATGGCCTTCCTTTTGTTCTTTGTTCTGATCCAGTTCTTAACAAAGAGCTCTCATACCATGAAAGGGGTCCCAGTTATTTGTTCCCTGGTAAAAATAATAACTTTCCAAAAGATAATGCTTTGATTGTTGAAAATCTAAGGCAAAAGAGGATCTTTCTTGAGAAATCCGGAGCTCGATGCATTGTAATGCCTTGTCACATATCACATTCTTGGCATGATGAGGTTGCACAAGGGTCTTCAGTTCCCATTCTTCATATGGGAGAGTGTGTGGCCAAAGAGCTAAAAGCAGCAAATTTGCGACCACTAGAAGCTGGAAGTACTCTGCGGATTGGGGTTCTAGCTTCTGATGCAACTTTGACGGCTGGATTTTATCAGGAGAAACTTCAAAATGAGGTATTGAAAGTGGATCCTTAAACTCTGTATCTCATACCGTTATGTGATTATTTCAACCATCTGATATGTGTCTCTAGTTTCAGCAAGTGACTATCCAATAATTGGAGTTGCCAATCACAGTTCATCTTCTTTTAACAACTTTGTGACATGTGAATTCATAATGTGCCAAGAACTTATATTGAATATTTTGGATTGCGCAGGTTGGAATGTTATAGAATAAGTTGTCCGTCTTGTCCTGCTCTTTGAGTGCCACGAGATAGGATATATATACCATCCCCTCTATCTATCTGGTTGTTATGGGATGATATTTATCCCAATTGTCGAGATGAGATTCCTGTGATCCTTATAAAAAAACTAGTTGTAGTTTACATAAGGAAACTATTCAGCTCAGCATCTTTTACCTTTCTGGCTAGGGGCGGAGCCACCTTGCTAATTGAACCCCCTTGGTTGAAAACTTACACTGTAATTAGAGTAAAAATTTGTACTTTTATTGTATATAAAAGCTATTGAACCCCCTTGAAATGATGAAAAATTCTAATAATGTGGTAAAGGGGGTTCAACAATAGCTTTAGATCACAGGGTCAAATTCAAAGTGTGATATTTTTGAACCCCCTTACATAAAATCCTGGCTCCGCAATTCTGGCATATGGGCTTATGCGCCTCTTCATCTGATAGTTTATAGGAAACCAAACTCTTCAGTGCTGTTTTCTCACTTATATTCCTTCAGTGCTATATTGATCATTGATTTTGCAAGATTATAGGTCTGCAGATTCTCATAATTTTCTAGTCTCTCAGTTTCTCTTCTCAAGGTTGCTAATCTTGTAGACAGTCGTCCCTGCATAATTCCAAGAATGTTTAGTGCCATTCAAAGAACAGAACAGTGTAAAGTTAGTTTTCAGTACGGAAGCTTTCCCTGACGTCTTGTATTGTCACTTATAATGCTGATTTTTCAGTTTCAAACTTTTTTCCACGGGGTTGTGTAGGAGGACCTTGCTAGTTTGCAATTTAGATATGCCAACATTACTAGAAGTATTTTTATTTGGGAATAGCTTTAAGAACAAACAGATCACTGATGTTTCGTCTTTTCCATCCAAGGTGTCATGGTAATTGCTGAGGGATGTCTTTTTCATAGCCAGATTTGATATGTATTGTCAGGCAAAACAATTAGAAATGATAGGGAGTTGAGCATTAGAGTCGAGGGAAAGTATTGTATAGATCTGTCTAATGTAGACAGGTAGGTTAAGCAATTTTGAGTATAGTTGCTATTGACTGAATGCTTTCTGGGGGCATGCCCCAGAGACAAACAGGAAAGCACGCTGTTTTAAGCATCACAATGAAAGATGCTGGGTTGGATTCTTGAAAGACTGGTTCAATCTTCTCAGTAGTTATCTAATTACAAATGCCTGTCATGTCTCAAATGAAGTTAAATATATTCTCCGTGTGAATGCCTGTAACTGTTTAAGACCTTACCAACCAGCAGGCGCATGAAGCTTTTAAGTTTTTGATGTGTGAACTTGCACAGATAATCCTGTAGTTAGACGATCTTATTCCTCATGAATTGAAGTTATCATTAATTGTTAATTGCCACTCTTACTGAATGTAGGGTTTTGAAGTTGTTCTGCCAGATAAGGCGACCATGGAACACACAGTAATCCCTGCAGTGGAAGCCTTAAGCAGGAATGACATTGAAGGAGCTCAGAATTTGTTCAGAATAGCACTACAAGTTCTTCTAGTGAGGGCAGTTAACACTATCATAATTGCCTCAGATGACATGCGTGGCCTGTTACCTCCAGACGATCCTCTTCTGAAGAAATGTATCGATCCAATGGATGCCTTGGCTAGGTCCACTGTGGAATTTGCTCAATCAGTTGAAAGAGATGCATAAAGATGCCCAAAAACATATTTAGGATTAAATTTTATTGGGGTGCAATTATAGTATGTAATGATTAAATCTTGATAGTATTTGTGATTCTTTAGTAATTGGGTTATCTGGAAGAATATGGGATCTACCCTTCCCTCAATATTGTAAAGAACCAAGGAAAGGGATATCTGGGTGGAAAAGCATTTGATGATATAAAAGAAACATTGAAAGAGCTTATGATAGTAATCTTGCATTCTTTCAGTCCAGTCAACATAAATCATGAATACACAGAGCAATTTACATTTTTGCTAAATCTATAAGTACCAGATTTGATAATTCAGTTTGTACTTGTAATATGCTAACAAATTAAAATTTTCTGCAGCTCTCACACAAGAAAATTGCTGGTACCTCCTCATGATCATCAATTCAGTGCACATTGTGTGGAACCAAACTTGGCAAGCACCACAATGAACCCCCTTGAAATGATGAAAAATTCTAATAAAGTGGTAAAGGAGGTTCAACAATAGCTTTAGATCACAGGGTCAAATTCAAAGTGTGATATTTTTGAACCCCCTTACATAAAATCCTAGCTCCGCAATTCTGGCATATGGGCTTATGCGCCTCTTCATCTGATAGTTTATAGGAAACCAAACTCTTCAGAGCTGTTTTCTCACTTATATTCCTTCAGTGCTATATTGATCATTGATTTTGCAAGATTATAGGTCTGCATATTCTCATAATTTTCTAGTCTCTCAGTTTCTCTTCTCAAGGTTGCTAATCTTGTAAACAGTCGTCCCTGCATAGTTCCAAGTATGTTTAGTGCCATTCAAAGAACAGAACGGAGTAAGGTTACTTTTCCAACGCGCTCCCCCCTTTTCCCCTTGAAGTAATCAAAAGTAATTGCAGTATGGAAGCTTTCCCTATCTTCTTGTATTGTCACTTTGCCGCTGTTTATCCATTTTCAAACTTTTTTCCATGGGGTTGTATAGGAGGACCTTACTAGTTTGCAATTTAGATGTACCAACATAACTAGAAGTATTTTTATTTGGAAACAGCTTTAAGAACAAACAGATCACTGATGTTTCGTCTGTTCCATCTAAGGTGTCATGGTAATTGCTAAGGGATGTCTTTTTCTTGGCCAGATTTGATACGCATTGTCAGCCAATACAACTAGCATATATAGGGAATGAAGCATTGAGTCATGGAAAAGTATTCTATAGATCTGTCCAATGTAGACAAGTAGGTTAAGCAATTTTGAGTAATGTTGCTATTGAGTGCGTGCTTTTTGGGGGCATGTCCCAATGACAAACAAGAACACAGTGTTTAAGCATCACAATGAAAGATGCTGGGTGGGTTCTTGGAAGACAGTGGTTCAATCTTCTCAGTATTTTCCTAATTACAGTAGGCTGTCATGTCTCAAATGAAATAATAAATATAATGCCCGTTTGAATGCCAATAATTGTGTAAGCCTTTAGGATTTACCAGCCAGCAGACGCATGATGCACGGTCAATCCTGTAGTTAGACAATTATATTCCTTGTTAATTGAAGGTTGATCAATTGTTAATTTGCCTCTCTTGCTGAATGTAGGGCTTTGAAGTTGTGCTGCCAGATAAGGCGACCATGGAACACACAGTAATCCCTGCAGTGGAAGCCTTAAGCAGGAATGACATTGAAGGGGCACAGAATTTGTTCAGAATAGCACTACAAGTTCTTCTAGTGAGGGCAGTTAACACTATCATAATTGCCTCAGATGACATGCGTGACCTGTTACCTCCAGACGATCCTCTTCTGAAGAAATGTATCGATCCAATGGATGCCTTGGCTAGGTCCACTGTGGAATTTGCTCAATCAGTTGAAAGAGATGCATAAAGATGCCCAAAAACATATTTAGGATTAAATTTTATTGGGGTGCAATTATAGTGTGTAATGATTAAATCTTGGTAGTATTTGTGATTCTTTAGTAATTGGTTCATCCTGAAAGAATATGGGATTTACCCGTTCCTGAAATATTGTAAAGAACCAAAGGAAGGGATCTGGATTCTGGGTGAAAAGCATTTGATGATATAATACAAGAATTGAAACAGCTAATGATTGTAATCTTGCAACCTTTCAATCCAGTCACTACAAATCATGAACACACACAGCAATTTACATTTTTGCTAAATCTATAAGTACCAGATTTGATAATTCAGTTTGTACTTGTAATATGCTAACAAATTAAAAATTTCTGCAGCTCTCTGATGTTTCGCATTTTATGCCTATAATTCCTTAATATTTCCTCACGTTTGAGTATTTTATTCGCTCGTTTTCTAGTTAATGAATGTGATTTTGCACTGATATTGTGTCATATGTGTGTAGGTCGTTATGAAGTTCAATTGGAGCTTTAAAGAGCATGATCGAGCAAGAAAAGATTAGATTTTGATTGAAGATTGGATCGAGCACACGAAGGCATGACACGACGCGAGCTGTGGAGCAAGGAAAGCAGAAATATGCCTGGCGCCCAGCCTTCTGGCGCATTTCCCAGCGCGGGGCGCCAGCTACAGCGCCCCTGGAGCGTTTTTGGACTTCCTATTTCGTCTAGGCTTAAGTGTAACTTATTACTAGGCCTTTGTAAACACTATAAATACTCTTTTACTTAGTTTTTGATAGGAGTTCAGACTTTGGAGCAAGTTTTGGAGGAGAGTGGAGGAGCCCTAGATGTCTTCTACACAAGTTATTTCTCTCTTTCTCTTATTCTTCTCTTTAATTCTATAGTTTGCTCGTTCTAGCGTTAGAGTAAATACATGAAGGTTAATGTTTAAAAGTTGATTTCTATATATTGATTTACCATTACGGATTGTTTATTCTTTCTTGAGCCTAATTGTTTGGTTATTGAGGCTTGATAATTGAACACTATCTACGGTTTACAAGTTGAACTCGACAGAGGGAACTTGTAAACGCAAACAAGAAAGAATAGGGCTTGATTGTGAACCTGGGCATCGGGGAACCAATTTGTGAGTATGATAGACATATACTTGCTCGCCTAGCTTAACTAATCTCAGAATTCGTTAATGCGTGCACGTGATTCAACCCATAGTGCATAGGCCGTGAAGAATCGAAAGATTTCACGGGTATAATTAACCTGTTAGTTAGCAATCTAGGAAATCAAGAAGTGGAATCAACTAGAAAACTCAACTGGATTGTTTGTAGCTCTGACCCTGGACCGTTTCTCTATTACTTGACTTCAGTTACTTGCTCTTAATTATTGCATTTAGTTTGTAAAATCTCAATCATTAGAAAAAAGATCCCTGAATATTTCTTAGGAAATTGTTTGCTAGAATTCAGTCTGAATAGTCCTCGTAGGAACTATACTCTACTTATCACTTTATTACTTGTCGACCACATATACTTGCGTGTGCGTGGGGAGCAACACTTCCACACAAGAAAATTGCTGGTACCTCCTCATGATCATCAATTCAGTGCACATTGTGTGGAACCAAACTTGGCAAGCACCACAATTTACCATTCTCTCACCATCATCATCTCTGGCCCCACAAATGCAATCCACCTTTTAACTTTATGGGCCCACCTTTATACCACATTTGAGCTAGATCTTATTTAGTTATTATGAACAAAAAGGTTCGCAAAAAGTTATTGTATTTACTTATAAAAATACAAAATACTAGTAGTAGTTAACTTAAAATCTCAATAGGTATTTATTAAATTTGTAAAACCAAATTCATTGTTAGTTGTACTTTACCTACAAAGAATTAAAACTCAAGGCATATATGTAATAAAATCTAATTGGAAATCTAAAATTTTCAAGTTTGACCTAAAAATCTACCATTGTAGGAGGTTTATGTAAATTTTAGTATCTTAGTGACTATATAACGATTGAATTGGCGAAAATTTTTATCGAGACTATCAACGTGCATTCAGGTCAATATTTTTATTTGAAAGGCCGTTGAAGAGCTTAACATTGACTATTCTATCTTATGCTAAGTAGCAAAAGCTAATAATTTTTTTAAATATAAAAATAAATGACTAGCATTGAAAGCTGAAAAATTAGTAAAATCGATTAGCTAGCATCATTAGGGTGAAACACTAATCATATCAATATTTGAGTAGGCTGCTGTAGAGATGCAATTTTACAAAAAGTATACCATTATAATAAATGTCATTGCTATTATAGGTAGAATGTTGTTATAGAGAGCTAAAATATAACATGAAAACTCGATTCCAGAAAATATTTGACCGTTATAATAAAATGATGCTATAAGGATCGGCTGTTATATAAAGGTTTGATTGTAATTAAAATTTTTAAAAGATTAATCCGTAGGATTCCTTATCTAGCCTAGTATTAACTTATTACTTTCTATATTGTTATTGTGGCTGTTTCTCCTACTTTCTTTTATTTGTTGCTTATGTTTCTTATTTCTTTCTTTCATATTTTTCACCTAGCTTTTACTTCAAGTCAGCTTTTTAAAAGCTTTTCATTAGTCGAGGGTCTTCCGAAAATACTCTCACAAGGTACGGAAAAGATATGCTTACATCTCACTCTCCTCATACCCCACCAAATGAGATTTCGCTGAATTTGTTACCACTAGTATTAGTTAAGTAGTATTTTGTTTTAATATGTACTCCATTATTAATTAATTAATTGAAGTTGAAGACCAAAAGGAGGTCCTGATTCTGGCTTCTCACCCGTCAACCTCTAGTTCAAAAGTGGTGAATCCTCTTGGTAATTGCCTTTGACCTGAAAAGTGCTTTCAACGTTTGAAAGAGTTTTCAGTAAATCATAAAAAGCATTTCTCACTCAAGTCGTTGGAGTTATGGCTTATCCTGCAGTGAACTCTCTAATTCAAACTTTAGAGTTATTTCGAACCACTTACCCTGTTTTGATCCATGGTCAAACTGCAGAGATAATTGACTCTCTCCGTGCTAGTGCTGAATATTTTCAAAATATTCTTGAAAACAGTAGCCAGCTGAAACATGAACATGAAATGATAAAAAATATGGAGGGAGATATGAGAGCTGCGGTGCAACAAGCTGAAGATGTGCTTGAATCAAATGTTGCTATCATTATGAGAGAACAGTGGACTATTCAAGATGAAGCAGGGGTTCTAATCCGTGACTTATCTCAAGCTAAAGACAAGATTGATGTGGTTAGCAAAGACTTGGCACAGGTTAGTAAAGACTTGGCACAGGGTTTCAATGCCTATGGCACTGCTGATGGAGATTCTTTTCGAAAGCGTGCTTCTACTGCCCTTTTACAGGATGTTATTGTTGGTATGGATGATGCCTTGATGAAAATCACTGATCGAATACTGGGGCCAGCTTCTGAGCGGGAAGTCATTCCTATCTTAGGAATGGGTGGATGTGGGAAGACGACACTTGCTAGGAAAGTTATGGATGATCCTTCTATCATATCTCGCTTTGCCATCCACGCATGGGTTACAATATCTCAAGAATATCACTTGAGACAAGTGTTGTTAAATCTTGTATGTTGCATTACAGGGAAGGAGTTTCAAGAATTCAGTGATGACCAGTTGATGGATAAGGCATATAAAGCACTCAAGGGTCGAAAGTATCTTATTGTCATTGATGATATCTGGTGTACAAAGATCTGGGATTTGATAGCAAGAACTCTTCCAGATGACAAAAATGGGAGTCGAATCATTTTGACTACGAGGCTTAAAGATGTGGCTGAGTATGTTAACCCTGAGATTCCTTCTCATGAGATGATGGCTTTGAGTATAGATGAGAGCTTAAAGTTACTTTGCATTAAGTTATTTGGGCAGAACATAATTGTCCTTCAGAATTGGAGGAAATCGGGAAGAAAATAGTGGTAAAATGCCGAGGACTACCACTAGCTATTTTGGTGGTTGCTGGACATCTCTCCAAAATTCCCATGACAGAAGAAAGGTGGGCAACAGTAGCTCAAGATGTAAGTAAAGTTGTCAATAGTAATCCAGATGAATGCTTAGCAATACTTGCTATGAGTTACCATCACCTTCCTATTCACCTCAAACCTTGTTTCCTCCATTTGGGAACATTCCCGGAGGATTCCAAGATTGACATGCGGAGATTGATTCGGTATTGGGTTGCGGAAGGATTTCTGAAGAGTGATAAGCTAAAAAGTCCTGAACATGTGGCAGAAGATTGTTTGGAGGATTTGGTTAGTAGAAATTTAATAATGGCCAGGAGGACGAAGCTCAGTGGTCGGATCAAAAGCTGTGCTATGCATGATCTCTTGCGGGATTTGAGTGTGATGGAAGCTGCAAAAGAAAAATTTCACATGTGATAAGGATTGATCCAGCTCCTAATGTTCCAGTAAAGAATCATGAGACTACTCGCTTTAGTCTGCATTCTTGCATCTCTTTGAGAAAAATTTCAAACTCCTCCCAAGATGTGCGCTCCTTGTACCTTTTCAAGGAACCTCAAGAACCAACAGGAAAAACTTTAGAATTCAAAACTTTGAGAGTGTTGGCTGCCAATCCTTGGTCTCATTTCACCTTCCGCCATCACATGACATTAAATTCAGCCATCCTGAGGTACCTCGAGGTAATAACCGACAATCATTTTACTGAATTCCTTCCATATATGTATAACCTTCAAACATTTGTTAGCCATAGAGTAGGATACCACGTAAATTCAACTTTACCCATCCATATCTGGGATATGAAGCAGTTGAGGCATTTCCATATGAGTGATTGCTTTTATTTGCCGAATCCTCAAAGTATTTCAAGAATTGATGTGGACGACAGAAACTCTGTATTGGGTCTGCAACATCTACAAGAGCTCTTCGGTCTATTCATTGCTAGTTGTACAAAGGAAGTATTTTCGTACCTTCCTAATCTAAAGAAATTGAGTATTCATGAAACCAGAACAAACATGGACGTTTTTGAGGAAACATCCGGGAGCCTACTCAATCTTGTCTATTTAAATAAACTGGAATCTTTGAAGTGTCACTTTTCACAAAAGAGGCCACTCTCGTGCCCCCTCGCAGACTGGTGTTCATTTCCAATGTCTTTAAGGAGGTTAACCTTAAACGGAAGTTGTCTTCCCTGGGAAGACATGGCAACTCTTGCGAAGTTGCCCAAACTGGAAGTTCTCAAACTAATAAACAATGCATTCAGAGGTAAAGTATGGAAACTAAATGATGCAGAGCAGTTCAATCAGTTACAGTTTCTCCTAGTTGGTGAAGCAGATCTAGTGCAGTGGGAGGTTGGCAGTGTCAACTTCCCTAATCTTCGACGCTTGCTGTTGACTGGGTGCCTGCACCTGGAGAAAATTCCTCCAGGCATTGGGGAGATATGCAGTTTGGAGTCGATTGAGTTGTATGAATGCAGCTCTACTGCTGAGCAATCAGCTAGAGAAATTCAACAGGAAGTAGCTGAGATTGCGGGAAGTGATTGCCTTGATGTTCAATGCTATAGATGTAAGTTTCAATCTGTGTCAAAAGAACTTTTACCATGTTTTTGTCTTACTTTGCTTTGCTCATCAAATGTCTATTATGTTTCTTCAAATTAATTATATCTTGGGTCCCCACTTCCCTTGTCAACACTATGTATCCTATGCTGCTTTGATATACTTTAATTAGATTCTCTACAGAAACTATTTAAATCCTTTGCTAATTACCGTCCAATAAAGGAAAAGAGTTACCGATTTATGTTTCTCTTTGCAGTTGATCATGATGTTGCATCATGGGGACTTGACCTCCTGGACTTTAAATTTGGATAAAAGGATTGACGACCTTTTGTTTCAGTCGGTTAAGGAGCAGCTTTATTCCAAAGAAGCAATAGCATGCAATGTTTCAGAAGATGAATCATGCTAAAATGTTAGTAGCTTCTTTCTATGCATATCGTTATTTACTGATTAGATGCTAATTTAGTAGGAGAATGAAAAGATTCTATTATAGTTTGTACTACATTCTTGTCTTGAGTCGGACTTTCCATTGTTTCTGGACATGGAAGCTTTTAACTCCTTCCATCTAAATTCTGTGTTTGATATGGATCAATTTTCGCTAATCCCCGAAGCATGTATTTTCTTCCATGATAGTTGTTCTTGCACAGAGAATGTGCAACCTTGCTAATGACATGCATGCACGAGTTTGTTGCTCTCAAATATTTACTTCTTTGTGCTTTAAAGCTCTACCAGCATAGTTTTCTGTAAATAACTCGTACCACTGGTGTCTAGATGTCATTGTAGCAACTGATAAGCTTCTCGTTGTGAAATTAATCCCTAATTAATTCTTGTTGGTAATGCAAAGCCAAAGAATCCTGTATAATTGGAGGAGCATTTTAGCGCTAGCGCTTGACAAAAAGGCTTCAGCAATTTGGAGCTTTCACCTTGGGCTAGCGCTTGACAAATAGTTCAAAATGATTTAGAGCTTTTACCTTTGTGCTAGCACTTGGATAAAGTCCCAAACTTTCATGAGGGTTTCTCAACGGTCTGAGTAATTAGAAAATAAATTTTGTAACAGTTACAGAATTAATTCTTGCTTTGTGTAACAGCTCTTTGGCTCAACCTGTATAAACCACCCTTCTCCTTTGGGTATAATACGCAGAAAACCATTCTCTTCTCTATCTTTTATCACTCTCCAGTTTTCTATTCCAAAGTTCTGGGCAATTGTTTCAGCAAGTTCTAAACTTCCGGCTGTGAGTGCACATGTTTGGGAAATCCTTGGGGAGCTACAGACGATTTGCACCAGTACTGAGCCGAAATCTCTTTCAAGGAGAGGCTTGCCACTTCACAGTTTGATTCAATGAGTTGATTCAACTTTAATTTGTACTATTTCGTTCTCTGTTTATTTTCCTACTCTTCTGTCATGGAAAAAATTCTGATATCATTAGATGAAAAGATGAGTTGTACGAAATGATTGTGCAGTGAATCAAGTTGAGATTAATATGAGATTACTATGTCAATATGAGATTCCTGTGATCCTTACTTACCGTGTAACAACTAGTTCACATAATGAAACTATTCAGCTCAGCATCTTTTACCTTTCTGGCATGTGGTCTTATGCACCTCTTCATGTGATAGTTTATAGGAAACCAAATTCTTCAGAGCTGTTTTTTCCGTTTAATTTCCTTCTGTGCTATATTGATCATTGGTTTTGCAAGATTATAGGTATGCGTATTCTCACAGTTTTCTAGTCTCTCAGTTTCTGTTCTCAAGGTTGCTAATCTTGTAAACAGTCGTCCCGCAAAATTCCAAGTATGTTTAATGCCATTCAAAGAACAGAACGGAGTAAGGTTACTTTTCCAACCCGCTCCCCAAAATTCCAAGTATGGAAGCTTTCCCTATCTTCTTGTATTGTCACTTTGCCGCTGTTTATCCATTTTCAAATTTATTTCCATGGGGTTGTATAGGAGGACCTTGCTAGTTTGCAATTTAGATGTACATAGAAGTATTTTTATTTGGAAACCGCTTTAAGAACAAACAGATCACTGATGTTTCGTCTGTTCCATCCAAGGTGTCATGGTAAGTGCTGAGGGATTTCTTAGCCAGATCTGATACGCATTGTCAGCCAATACAAGTAGCAATAGATAGGGAATGAAACATTGAGTCATGGAAAAGTATTCTGTAGATCTGTCTAATGTAGACAAGTAGGTTAAGCAATTTTGAGTAATGTTGCTATTGAGGGAATGCTTTTTGGGTCATGTCCCAATGAGAAACAGGAGCACAGTGTTTAAGCATCACTATGAAAGATGCTGGGTGGGTTCTTGGAAGAGAGTGGTTCAATCTTCTCAGTATTCCCTAATTACAGAAGGCTGTCATGTCTCAAAGGAAACTATTAATACTTTCTCCGTGTGTTCGAAGTTTAGGATATCCGCACTTGCTCAGATAATTGTTCCTCAATAATTGAAGCTCTCACTAATTGCTAATTTGCCTTTCTTACTGAGTGTAGGGTTTTGAAGTTGTGCTGCCAGATAAGGCAACCATGGAACACACAGTAATCCCTGCAGTGGAAGCCTTGAGCAGGAATGACATTGAAGGGGCACAGAATTTGTTCAGAATAGCACTGCAAGTTCTTCTAGTGAGGGCAGTTAACACTATCATAATTGCCTCAGATGACATGCGTGACCTGTTACCTCCAGATGATCCTCTTGTGAAGAAATGTATCGATCCAATGGATGCCTTGGCTAGGTCCACTGTGGAATTTTCTCAATCAGTTGAAAGAGATTCATAAAGATGCCCAAAAACATACTGGGGTGCAGTTATAGTGTGTAATGATCAAATCTTGGTAGTACTTGTAATTCTTTAGTACTCCAATTGGTTTATCCTGAAAGAATATGGGATCTACCCGTCCCTCAAATATTGTAAAGAACCAAGGGAAGGAATATCTGGGTCGAAAAGCATTTGATGATATAAAACATAACATTGAAAGAGCTTGTTATTGCAATCTTGCACCCTTTCAGTCCAGTCAGCATAAATCATGAATTTGCAGAGCAATTACATTTTTGCTAAATTTATAAGTACTAGATATGATAATTCAGTTTGTTCTAGTAATATCTTAACAAATTAAAAATTTCTGCAGCTCTCACACAAGAAAATTGCTGGTACCTCCTCATGATCATCAATGCCAGTGCACACTGTGTGGAACCAAACTTGGCAAGCATCACAATTTACCATTCTCTCACCATCATCATCCCTGGCCCCACAAATGCAATCCACCTTTAACTTTATGGGCCCACCTTCATACCTCAGTTCAGTATCAAAGTCCAGCCCACACCCTCTCACCCAAACGTGTGCATCTTTTCCCACTGCAGAAGACAGCATCCTCTGATCCTCTATTCCCTTCAAACCACCAATTTGTTTTACTACAAAGTTCTTCATAATGCAATAAGTATCCCTTAGTGCAAATTGGGCCACCCCCTTAAGCTCACGTATGGTAATACAAGGGGGAACAAAAACAACCACACCAGGTGACAATGGCCGAGTCAATTCACTCTCTAACTCGTCGAAACTCGGCAAGACTTGACATGTTAATGCCATTATTTGGTTATCTTGAGCCTCAAACTTCCACTCTTTAACAAATTTCTTGCTGTCCAAGACAGCCCGAGTAGCCAAACTTACTGTTTCTGACCCTGGGTAACTCAAAAGCACTGTATTATACAAGTACTCAAGATCTTGATCAATATTCAAGTGTAACTCAATGTCATCAACTCTGCTTGCATCAACAATATCTTCAAAGGCAAATTCAATCCTTTTGGTAGATGGATTTTTTGATCGATAAATGATCTTGTTTCCCATCATGGATTTGTTTATGGATTTCAGCACATAATCAACCAGCCCCGTGTCACGGATGGTTGCCCTAGCCTTGTCACGCAGGTCCTGCATAGACATAGCACCATCACCACTGTGTGCTCTCAAGATTTTCACAATAAACTCTGCAGCTTGTTTCACCTTTCTCTCAGTCCACCTGCAATCACTAGAATCCTTGTCCAAAAATGGAAACCTTATTGATTCTGCTTCCTTATTAGCAGCAACTTCATGGATAGTGAATTCTACTAACTTAGTACTCGGGTTAATGGTTCGACGAACAACTTGATTGCCTAAAGCAAAACACCTGATAGATTTCAACACAAAATCAATCAAACCAGTATCACCAATGCATTTTCTTGCCCCATCTCTCAAATCCTGCCTTGTCATCCCATATTTTTTTCTGCCTTGATTTTCTTTCAGCAAATTCACAATCACTATTACCACAAATTCTAACCTTCTAGCAGGCCACCTATTACTATTAGCCATCAAATTCACAAATGTATCCATTCTCATTGGCCTATTTTTTGCGCCTATATCACGATCACTCCAATAATCATCACCATTTTGAACCTTCAACTCGCAACGAAACAGAGCTTTAGACTTAAATGCAAGCATGAACTGCAACAATTCACTGATTGTGATCAAAGGGACTTCACTCAATTCTCTATAGGTACCGACAATCTGCTTGATTTTCTCTTTCCTCGATATATCCTTCCTAAAATCATTCAAAATCTTGTCAAGACCTAATGAACTTAGAAATTGAACAGCAATTTCATATTTCTCCTCTGTCACCCCATAACTTCCATGCCCAAATTTATAACCCCATTTTCCAAACCAACATTGTCCATATGCAACTCCATGAAGCAACCTCAATTCCATTCCTCCCTTCTTTGACTCATCATTCACTGATATTTTCCTGCCCAAATAACAACAATTTAGCATTGTTAACACAGATTACGAGACTTTAAAATCGGATCGTTACACTGTCAGTGTACATAACTTAAAATAACATATAAACTTTCAAACTAGATTAAGATAAGCGAGTTTAAGTTCCGTACACTGTAGGTGCAAAAAATATGTGAACAGTACACAACCCAAATGATATTTACAAATAAGCCTCATTAATAAGTCGGACTTTTACACTGTCAGTGTATAGAACTTAAACTCGACGACTAATGACTGTTAAATTCATTATACCTGGTTTTGAAGATAGTACAAAGACGATCCCAGAAATCCATGAAATCAGTTCCAGAAAGCAAATTAGAATCTCCATTAACACCATTAATGGAAACTAAATGGCCATAACCATTACAATGAATCAAACCATGCAAAACATGATTCCCAATTTCAAATGCATCGTTTCCTAATGGCTTTTCCCAGTTCTCAGTTCCCGGTATTATCAAATGGTACCGCCTTTTCGACACAAAATTGTGTCCCCATCCTTCAAACAAAACACAAACAACAATTAGTAAGTAGTAAATAATAATAAACAAACACAAGTGCTAAAAAAAAAAAGCAGCCCGATACACAAAGTATGTCGCGTTCATGTTTACCAGAGAATTTGCAGTGATTACAAAAAGGGTGATATGAAAGTTGAGTGGTTTCTTCAATAGTATAAAGTGGGAAAATGGAACCAGTTGAATTGGAAATTAACCAAGTAGACCAAATTGGGAAACCAGAAAGTGTGTAATTTTCAATGTTAGCAAATTCTTGTAAAAACATTTTAATGTTGTCCTTAAATGGTGCTGAGAAACCGTCAATAATAGAGTCACAATTTGCAAATGTTTCAAAAACAAATGGTTTTTTGTTTTTGTGTCTATTGTTACATGCTGAAATAATTAAAGAAGATGAAGAAGCCATGCTTAAATTAAATTGTTGAAGAAATCAGTTTGGATTTTTTGGGAGTGTTGAGAGATTATGGTTACATGTTGTTTTTACGTTTTGGCGCTCTTATAATGATGATGATAGTATTGAACTTACGTATTTAGCCTTCATGAAAATGTAAATTTGAAACTTTTAAGAAGGGTACTTTTGGTAAATTAGATTCAACAGGTTTTGAATTTTTGAGTTAGTTTAAATTCTTTTTTGGTTCACGTGGTATGGAACAATGTTAGTTTCGTGAGTGAGAGTTACCCACCCTCCCAACCAGGGGGGTGGGTGAATTATTTGCATTGGTTTTTTATGTGCATGCTTGTAACTTGGAGGAGAAGTTGTAGTTTTATATATGTTTTTTCTTTTTATGAAGTTAGTTTTATATATGTGAAATGAAATAAATTTGTTCACTTAGTTTGATGATTTAAAACATCAAAAAGAAAGTGAAAAGAATTGATTAATTGCTCGAGTTTGTTATATTTCCATCTTGATGGCCTGTTAACTCCTTGAATGCAATTGAAATTCTTATATGGCTCTTAGAAAAATAAATTTATTAGTTAAGCTTTTAGAATCCAAATTGGCTATGAGAAATAGGGATAGTAATCTAATAAGACCAATGGGACTACCAACAATGAACAAATTAAAGGATGAAAGCTGAAAACCATATGGACATGGTTGAATAACAAGACACCAACATTCACAAATCTTTGATAAACTTTCTGTTTCAGAGAATGTACTTTCAACTTGCATCATCAGATATGAGCCTAATCTGATTTTGTAACACTATACATTTAGTTAATGATAACACGGAAGATCTTTTCGAACTGTAAATGAAGTGCTATACTAATACAACAAGTAAGCATCATTTAAACTAAAGAGCTACTGAAACTGTCTCCTCTGCATATGTAAATTGTCACCCAATTAATCACTTCAAAAATTGATCAACGTGCCCAAAAAAAATGTTCAGGTTCTTCAATCCTCCACTGTGTTTGATGATAACGGTACAAGCTGCACCTTTTCAATCCAGTCACCATATATCTCGCTGTTCTTCTGAATGTTAGTCCACTTTATCGGCTTCTGCCCTCTTGGCTGGAGCGGAAATGCCACCGCTGCTCAACGACTTCAGTGGATTGGAGGAACCAGGACTCTGCAGTTCTGCCAATAATGAGAAGCATCACAAATTAGAAATGGTACAAATAACAAAACTACAATTAAACAAAAACCAAGGAGAAAGAAAGATTATTGAAAAGTTTGTACAGAAAGGAAAAATCAAATGTTTATTGATAAACCATCTTAAGTTGAAGTGCTTAATTTTATACAATAGCATCTCCAAGAATCCTGAGATATACACACAGGGCATCACATAATTAACTAACATAAAAACTTGTATTACAAACACCATTCTGATCCTCTACACTTAAAACCAAAATAAAAAGACTCCATCTCCTAATCAGACATAGCACTTTACCATATCAGCATTCTATAAATCTGGTAGCAAATCTCACCAGGTACTTTTAGAAATACCCGAGATAATTAAAATGCAACAATTCCATCTTCCCCTGCTATACAGAATTATCAGCAGCAAGTCACCAGATGAGACCAGAAACTCTAGACAATTGAGTGTGGTGGTCTCAAATATGGCCATCTTTTCAGATAAATAGGGACCAGGGCTATATCATACAGACAGGACTGTCCATGACTTATATGAAAATAGATTCGTAATATATGTCCAATCTTTATAGTTAATACGCATTTAAACGTATTACTGCTGACGTTAAGCAGGAGGTAATAATAGCACTTTGATCAAGCTACGGAAACATGACTAACATAAACGAGACGGTGAAAATGGTCTGGTAAAAATCAGAAGATGGAATTTAACAAATAGGCAATTGTACATTGTCCCACTGTCCATGTTTATAGTTTTAGGCAAAGACTCTATTCTTTATGCATTAACTTGTGACAATGCCAATGCCAAAGGTTCAACATCCCAAATTCCCAATGCCTAATAAACATAATAAAAGAACTATCACAGGTGCGCATAATTACATTAACTAATAACTAGACTGTGAGTGTCCGGTCAGCTTGTGCGACTAATAAAAAGTAATTTCACCTAAAAAGACCATGAATAAACTAATCAACATGGAAATCAACTCAGGAAACTAAGCAAGTAATGAACGTTCGAACGGGGCATAAACATTCAAAAATTGAACTAATGACAGCGAAAATACCTGCTTTACCATGAGCAAAATGACAATATGAACCATATTTACAGCTACCAGACCTTTCCCACTGAATACAAAACCTGGTCTTCACAAACTTTTTACTTAAATCCACACACCTCTTAGGTTCAATACTAGTCATACTTCTCAGATGTTTCCCACTAATCCCAACACTTATCGCAGAACTTTCCCTGCAGATACCTGTAGTACCACCCTCAACTTTTTTATCATATTCATGAAGATAAATACACTTATTTCCATATGGACACCCTGTACCATTTAAGTAAAAATAACATGGTTTCATTTTACAAACATTTCTTTGATCCTCCTCAAACCCCCCATGGCCTTTCCAATTAGGCCCAGTATTAGTAACATGAGCGTAACGACAGTTATCACCATAACTACAATTACCCCATCTTTTAAATTGTATACATAATGGTTGTGGGCTATGGTTCATGATGGACGTATTTGACCTTTTATCTTCTTCTAAGCCCATTCTTGAACCCATCATTCTGGGTCTTTTTGCAGGATTACTCATTTTCTTAGTGTTTAGGGTTCTGAAAAAAAAAAATCAGTAAAGTTGTTTTAACATTTTTGGAGAATGCTCACATAATCTTTGAAAATGTTGAAACATCAGATTTTAAGTGTGATGAAAATATTTTTTAGATTACCAAAATCAGTGTGTAGTGGGACAAAAGCAAAGAACAAGTGTAATGAGACATTTTGTTTTTTTAAGGATGACCAGAACGACGTCGCAGAGGTCCTGTGTAACAACAAGCACACTCACCAAAGGGTCCTTTTCATCTACCAATCCTCCCTAAATTGATTACTTACTTGTTAGTATGTAAAGTTAATTAATACTCATATTTAGTAGGCTTTCTGTCTAATTAAGTACAGTGACTAACTTCGGACTAATGCACTGTTTATTATGCTACTTTTTGATCCACCAATCACGACAAAAGTGTTGGAGGATGCACACAAACACACCTTGTTGAATTCTTAAGGATTTAGAGGAGTAAATAACATTTTGTAGACCTATCTAAACGAACTTAGCTAGTGTAACTTAAGGCTAAGTATTATTGAATATCACTACTATTATAAGTGTAAACATATGGATTAGCATTTGAATCCGCAAGTCTAGCATATGGCTTTGCATCCATATGGCACGTTGAGTTGTCATTTTTGCTGGAGTATACCCTTATCGTTACAATTGCTACTAGTGTTATTTTGTCAAAGGCCCTCCCCGCTAGTTTAAAATTGAGCTTCGTTCTATATTATTTGTCGTAGTAGTTTGATTTGGTACAAAATTTAATTAAAAAATAAAAAGTTTTGAAATTTGTGATTTAAAATAAGTTATAGATACTTATATGATTGTAAATGAATAAAATGGGAAGACTGAATTTAAATTATTTTTCAAATGTAGAAATATGATAATCTTTTTTGGACGGATTAATAAATAAAGTATGACAAATAAAATGAATGGGATGAAGTATGATACTTGAACAGCATTCAACCCAAAAAATCAGAATCAAAACAGCTTATATTATTACTCCAAAAACTAAAGATGGAACATATTTTCCGCAACAATAACGACATAAAAATGGTAAAAGATGACCAAAACAATTACTAGCCTAAAAGGCTATTTCCAAAAAGGAACAGAAACAAACAAAACAGAGCATTATTAATCAAAGTGGTGACATGATTAATTCTGGAAGAACACTTTTAAATGGTGCGAGTGTTGGGGTTGCTTGGGTTGGTAGGATAGTTCAAGCTGCCAGGGTAGTTGGTATCGCCTGGGACACTGGTGTTAATATGTGGCAGTGAATCATTGATGTTGCCTGGATGGTTCAAATAGTCGCCACTTGTATCATTGGTGTCGTGGGGAGGATTCATTCCAAGAGTATTCTTGACAGCTTCAGCTGCGCCGTGTGCCATGTTTGCAGCACCAGTTGCAGCTCCTCGAGCCATGTTCACTGCACTTTCGGCAGCTCCTTGAGCCATATGTGATGCTCCGTGTGCCATGTTCTTCACTTGTGACCCAGTCTGTATATTAATAACACCAAACCAACTTATTCTTGTCCAACTATAGTGTACATATTAAATGAACTCTTTTTTAGATGAAATATTACATTATTCAAATTGATAACAATGGACAATGGTTTCAATTGGAATCGTGAGTTCATGAAGAAGCAGGCCACAATTTTGTGAAAGAAACAGGCCACACGAAAAAGCATGTCCATACGTAATACTATAGTATAATTAAGTGAAATTAATAAAAAGTGTGTTTTTCTATACGTTAAAACTTATAAATGAGATGCTTATATAATTCAATAATTCATCCAATTCCATTTAATCATCTAATCAATATCAGCAAGGAAATTAAAAAATGTTACCTCTTGAAGCAAGTTGGTTGATTGACCTTGGCTTTGGTTATGGATGTCAGATGGTTGGTTCACCAAGTCTTCCCTTCTCATCTACAATTTTGTATTAAAGAAAAGAATATTATTAGTACAAACAAAAAGCATAATAAAGGAAGGTGAAGGTTTAAGAGAAGCGTATAATGATGAACCTGAGCTTGCCCGGGGATTTGGCTACTGATTGGAATTAGGTTGTCACGTTGGCTATCCATGTTGATCTTGTTTGTGTTGAAAAGTAGCACTAATTAATAGTAGTTGGAAGATCAAATGCGAATGTGGGATGGAATTTTGAAATGGTTGGAGTGGTGAATTTATAAGCTTCAGAATGCACAATTGGTGATCTCAATGAATGCATATTCTAACACATGGCATAATGCAAGAACTTGATTACTCCTAAAGTGGCGGATGGTTTTAATCGGACAAGAATGTCTCTGAAGGAAAATAATGATCCGTTTATTTTGGAGAAATTTTTAACAAGAAATAGCATATTCTCTAGTTAATGACCAAACCCTTCCGTTAATAGTCTAAAGACTAACAAGCCAATGAATATTTCTTAGTATTTTTTTACACTATATTGTGACGTCCCGCCACATCATGAGCCAAATAATGCAACAGAAGTTTCTATAGAGGTCAAGAGTGGTCTAGAGTATGGAAGACTCTAGAACCTTAAAGGCCCTTGACTTAGGGCTTCATTGAAATGTGTAGAAGTATCTAGATCATGGGAGAACATTGGTTGGAGTTGGAAGGAATCAACAACTTATGGAACACTCTAGATGAGCCAAGAAAGAACATGTTAACTTCCACCTAATTAATGTAGTCTAGAACCTTCCCTAGAGTAGTATAAATAGGAGTAGGTATTTCATTTGCACTTGTCCAACATCCAAGTCTTCTAAATAGTGTCTAGCATTGTAACCTAGCATCCAACCAAGTTCCTTAGCTTTCCTTTCTTTGTACAAAATATTTGATCTTAATACAAGTCCTTTTGACAACAATTTGTATCTCAACCGTGTGCAATACTTGGCTACTTTGCTTGCTTGACTTAAAGGTCATCCAAGGATCTTAGCTTGACACTTTAGGTGTCCTATATAGGTTCAAGGCTGAACTTGGGCGTTGCTTTTGGGTAGCAATTGTCTAAGTACCGACACGCCGCCTAGAGCGAGTCTAGGGTCGTGACAATATACCCATAAAATTCAAAGTATTTACAAGTCATACCCAATAAAATTACACTACCCATAAAATTAAAAGTATTTATCAACATACTCATTTATTACTATATACCTTTTGTTATACTCTATGGGTGTATACCTTTAAGATATACTGCATAAATAATAGTATACAAGTCTAGATATGAGTATACAAGTCTAGATGGGTAGGACATGTAAATAGTTTATGGGTAGAGCTTGTAGATATGAAACTTATGGATAGATGTGAGTAATATTTTAATTTTGATGGATATTTTCGTAACCTCCCTTAGTTTTAGGCAGCATGCCCGGAGAACGCGACTTCCGATTAAAGAAGTTGTAAGATAATAGCAAGTTGATAAACAAAAAAAAAAAAAGTAAGAGAATGAGAATGAGAAAATATTCTTATCGCTGTGAGTAATATAAGTGAGTGTCTTCTAATTATGTGCATGAGAGAGAAAAGGGAGTTTATATAGTGATCATAGGATTTAATGACGTGCATTCAATAAGACTAATCCTTTAATTGTAACAATTAGAGCAAATGATCATATGAATAAATTGGCAAGTGGCAACGGTCAACCCTTGATATTCCGCCTCTTTTTATTTGTTTGTGTTCAGCCAAATTTGATTCTTCCTGTTTTGAGACACCATCGTAATCGGAATGATCCCCCTCCAAATTTGCTATGGTTGTTGTCTTTAGATCTCCCCATCATAAGAAATCTCTGTCTCCTAATCCCATGTCATTAAGAATTGCAGAATTTTTATGCCAGTATCGTGTTCTGAAGTGATGTAAGAACTTAATTTACCCAATACAAGAATGTCCATTATATCCTACATCCTCTTTGCTTTTCGATTATGAAGTTTTGCTTTTTATATGTGACATGTTCCTTTTTCTTATAACAGAGATAAATAAAATTGACTCCCTATTACATAGTTTTAGTCGTAACAAATTGAACTAGCAAGTCAAGTTAACAACAGATAATTGTTAAATTAACTGAAACTAGCAAGTCAAAACATCCTCATAATTAATCATTACTATTAAACTCAAAAACTACTTTCTTGAGGAATCAGCTAATGTAAAAGGTCGCCGACAACCTTCTAATAATAGTAATGGAGTAGCTAACTGGCAGGAAGTTTTCAGTAACCATTTTAGTCGTCGGTATGATCCTTTTGCCGAATGAACCGATGGAAGGAGCTAACTACAGCAAGGCACGTGCCCACTACACGTGTTGGATAACAGTATACGTGTCAGCAGTGTAACATACTACAAAGTCTTTATAAACCATGCACAACCATTTCTTCAATCTCATTCGAAACATTCACCAACATTCTATTAGTATTGTATTCCTATTTCCTCTCTATACTATCTCCCTTTGTGAACATACCATCTACTTTTTTCTTCAACTTCAAGAATGGCTTCCCAGGAGCAAACCTACAGAGCTGGTGAAACTAAGGGCCGAACTCAGGTACACAAACAGAATTTAGATAAAATTTAACTTCAAATTATTTTTAACATATACGACCACTTTTACAAATTTCTGATGTCTTTTTTTAATACTTGTGTGAATTTATGCTATGTGCACTAAGAGTGTAATGGACTTTCTTTTTGTTTTTGGATTCAGGAAAAGGTTGGTCAAACAATGGAAAACATGAAAGACAAGGCCCAAGCAGCAAAGGACAAGAGTTCTGAAACAGCACAACATGCCAAAGGAACAACTTATGACAAGTCAGGCACCGCAAAACAAAAGGCTTCAGATGCTGCTCAGGCAACTAAGGAGAAGGCTAGTGGAGCAGCTCAAGCTACCAAAGAGAAGGCCTCAGAAATGATGGAGTCAGCCAAAGAAACTGCTCAAGCTGGGCAAGAGAAAACTGGTGGGATCTTGCAAAAGACTGGTGAACAAGTGAAGAGCATGGCTCAAGGTGCTGCTGATGCTGTGAAGCATACCTTTGGTATGGCTGAAACTGGTGAAGATCCTCATGCCACTCATACCACCACTACTCATACCACTACTAAGAGAGATCCTTAAACTAGCTAGTGTACTAGCTTTTAGTCTACACTTGGATCTCTTTGTTTCTAATATGGGTCCAAGTACTATCTTTGTGTTCAGTTTGTTTTTCCTTTGAAGTTTGCCTCCTCTCTTTTAGGAGGTAAAGGTTTCTGTAATAATAAGAGGTTTTTACTTTGTAATCTGAAATGTGACCCTTATATGACATGCTCCATATAATGAGTGCAATGTAAATTCCAGCAAAATCTGTATGTCTTGATAGCACCTCCTAGTTTTATTTGTTCGGCAACGCAACAGTCCCTAGTGTGCGCAGTAGACGATGCAGAGCAATGAGCAGACTAACAAGTTCAGAAGTATATATGTCAAAGCTGCTTATAATTTTGATGTTTTATGGAGTCGAGTTAATTTGAACCAACCAATCGAACAGAGTCATTGGCATGTACAAACTGCCTACAAATTTGATTTTTCTTAGAGTAGGAATCAGATTACTGACGATTGATAAATCGGTTAGCAAGTCATTTAAAAAACTAATATATATAAGGGCAAGATCAGGTTTCTTAGTGATCAAACTTTAAATTCAGTAGGTTAAATATAATACATAATTAACAACTTTGAATCTTTTACTTCCTGGTGTGGTGCAACGTTAATTTTTAATCACATTGTTACTACTTATTAAATACATGTAAGTAATGGCTGACGATGTGTATAAAGACAAATGTTGTACATTTCTACTAGTATTAATTTTTACCTCACAACGTCACGTACTGATTAAATTTCATCTAGTTGCATTGTAATTTGGACATATTTATGATGTGCTATGTTATGAAAATTAAATTGAAACATTGGAATTTCTAACGTTTAGTTCAGCACTATCTCTGCATTCTATTTTTAAGTCCTTTTTCGAGTTTGAGAATTTCATTCACGTTGTATGTCTTAGATAACCACGTGTGAATTTATTTGGAACGGGACTATTTTTACAAACCCAATCGTATTTCCAATTTCAATTTCGTCTACAGTTTCATTTATTTTTTCTTAATCCACCAACTTAGTATGAATCGATCTTTTAAGGCATTGCATGTACAAAAACAAAGAACTGAAAAAGATTAAGTAGAACTTAATTGCCGAGTTGAAGTATTACAAAGCATGGTTGAACTTAAACCCGGGCGCGGAACTTTTCTCTAGGACTAAACTCTATTTGATACATCGATAAATTCAATTAATACCCAGACGCAAGGACAAATAAACAAAAAGGAAAACGTAACCAGAGTCTAATTTAGTACCAAAATCTGTACCAATTTTCTATCTCTATGAAAACAAAATACAAGCAGCTTACAGAAGAGGGAACAGAGAATGACAACGTTAATTTCATCTTTGAACGCAGGCATATGCCACTACATGGTGGGGAGATAATAATAATAGCCCTCTCTGAAGCATCAAAACCAGTTGATACGCTCACAAAATCGTCAGGTTAAGAAACATCTTCTCCCGTCTGCATCCCCCATCACCTTGACATCGTCCTGCTAGCTGAGTCATGACGTTCATTTGGATCTGTAATCCATTTTCCCATATTGTACACTCATGCGAAAGATGTATGCGTTCTCATAATGATTTCTTGGTCAGAACTCACTCGCTCATGCCGTCACTTATTTCCTGATCACTAATGTCACTAAAAGCCTCAGGTTCGTCAACTTCTGGGTTGCTTTCTGTTTCCATAGCAACTTCAGAACCCTCCTCATCACTTTCGCTGTTATCTTCATAAATGACAGGCTCTATGGCACCATCATCATCATCATCATCACCATCATCAATAGTCTGCAGAAACATAAATAAGATTGTTAAGATCCCGCTGGAAAGAAGCTTTAAGAGGGAGGCTGGCTGTAATGGGGGGATTCCCATTCTGCATTGCCCTTACCCCTGCATAAAGCAATTCTAAGGAGCTTGATAGCTGAAGAGCTTGGTGGAAAGTTGAAAGTCTCGCATCAATAAGCTGCACAAAGACCAACAAAGTTTGAATACATTCAACCAGTCGCCAGTAGTTTCTAACACACTGAAGAGTTACTCCCTGACCTGATATAAAGCGTTGAGTGCAATTAAAGAGGACTCTTGAGACATTATTCCACTAGCGTGCTGAAGAAGCAAACTTCGCAGCCAGGGAAGGGCACAAGCCAATACAGCACCCCTGTCAGCAAAAAGTACCATTAACAAAAATTAACTAGACAAATCTTTGACAATGCAGACTCAAGAGAAGGCAATTGCACTAGCAAATGCTAATGGCCGAAAGGTTTCATAATATTTGATTGAATTGGAACAATCTGTTGACATGTTGACAGATGTGACAATTTCAAGCAGGTAATTCGTATCATGATTAGCATTTATTCCTTTGGTGCAAACGAACTTGATTTTCCAAAGAGTGGTGAAATGCACATTTTAGATTGAACGCTGTATAAAGGATCGTCCAGAATTATTATATTTGCAATCTCTACCTTGACTGAATAATTGACAAGAGAGACTGTAAAAGCTTGAGAACATCTGATGGATTTAGAAGAGATACTGAATTTGCAATGACCTGCATAGTCAAGACACATACCACTGATTAGGAAATAACATATCAATTCAGATGACAGAAACCTAGAAATAATTCAGTAGAAACGTAACCTTCTCATCTTGTCTGTATAAGCAATCTATCAAAAGTGCCCGATCATCCGCATGCAGTGCTTGCTTCAGCAGGACATGAACTGAATCAGCACTTGGAGGCTTTGTTAGAGGAGCTTCTGGATTCTCATTGCTTTTATCCTCATTGTTGGCTGTCAAATGGAGCCTTGCTAGTTTCTCACCCATTGTTGGCTCGTTTATATCATCAATCTGAACTCCATCTATAGGTTCACCATTACCTATACATCATCAGACAAAAAGGTTATCCTCCTATAGAAGGTGTCGAAACACTGTTCCACTAACTTCCTGGACAAGCCCGTTTGGAGAAAAACCAAACAGGAATAGCAGCCAGACCATTGGTTGCAGAGCTACCAAGTCTCAAGTATCAAATGCCCCCATGTCCTAATGCTAAATACACAGAAACAGCAGAAAGATGACGAAAAATAGCACCACACTGAAGAACATATAAAAGATCCCTTTCAGAGGAGATGGACAGGTTGTCTACTGACCAGTAAAAGGACTGACCAAGTTTCAAACAACTCCCGATGTCTATTCAACATTTCTACTGGAAGCATGCATAATATCCTCCTGCATAACACAGCGTCCATCTAGGAAGACTAAATTATTACAACACTTCTACATAGTGTCAATCATATCCAATTGCAACTTTGAAGAACAGAAATTACTACATGTGTTTGATTTAATCAGCAAATATCAGGGTCAAATGCATTGACCACCCCAAGATATTCACAGAGTAACAGTCATTTACTTTTGCATTGTAAATTTACCGAGGCTTTGTGGCATCTTTTTTGTCTCTGGCTGGAGTTGGTAGGATCATGCCACAAAGTACATGTGAACTGCTCAAATGTTGGAAGAATACATCAGGGAGAATTAGAGAAAAGAAACGGTGGAGTATGGTCCCTGCATGTGTTTGGTGGACTGTGCGGAAAGAACGAAACTCCAGGTGTTTTGAAGATAGGGCAGCTCAATTCAACAGATAAAGCTGAATTGTATTCTATCTTTTTATTTTTGGTGCAAGGAAAATTGTATAGAAGATGCTGAAAGTCTGTTAGATTTTCTTGACTCGCTGTAGTTCACAAAAGGTCCTGTTCTTGATCTCTTGTGAATATAAATACCAACACCATCTTGGTGTTTGATGAATAAAAACTGTTACCATTGTCATTCTCCTTGTGCTAGTAACCACTTTGGCTTGACTATTAGATCAGAAGATCTGAAGCAATATCGAGTAAATGGCTGGTACAGATTCTGTTTCTTTTAAAGACCGGTAGAGATTCTCTATATACTGAATTTTCCTTTGATATTCTTATTCATTCTCCAAGATATAAAGTTTAGTTAATGTTACCATCTTCAAAAAAAAAGATATAAAGTTTAGTTATCAGTAGTGGAGATTACTAGGAAGAGAGTGCCTCAGAGAGTAATATGGGTCTGGAGAGCATCTAAAATATGTTGAATTTGAATGTGATCAAATGGAAATCATGCAAGATGTAATACCATTATCCGTAATGGTTAATCCATTAGTGACTTCCAGATCAGATGCTGGCCGTTTATTCGTCACTTTGCTTTTCTGGATTAAGTTAGCACCTTCCATTTCGATACCTGCATCTGAAAATAAGGGAAGGGCATAAGAAAGACAGAAAGCAAAGGTAATTCCATTCTGGAAACTGTTCTCAGTAAATAAAAAGATGTTGAATTATCATATACATAATGTATCAGTGTGTGTAATGCAAGAAATTTTAAAATATTTGTTAAATCCGGCTATCAGAGTGAAGACCTCTTTTGCAATCGAATTGGCCATTTTACAAACTATTTAACATCTCTCACAGTTACTGTATAAAATCATCTAAAACATCAAGCAAAGATTACGAGTTAAAGAGAATATAGCTCAGCATTGCTTGACTGCCAGGAGTACAAATGGGAGAGGGGAAGGGGGATGACAATTCAACAGACTTCCGTAATGCAACCTTAAATTTTCACAAGGAAACAGATAACACAAACCATTATTAACAACACCTTTTCTGGCATGACCATTTTCTTGAACTGCATCAGCCATTTTTTGGGTCTTCCCACCTGCTGCTATGACGATATCCTCCCCTGGACTTGAAATGTCTATTGATGTAAACCCTGGGGATTCAACAGAGCCATATGCAATCACAGCTCTCAAATTTGCGTCTCTGTCCATAGCATATAATTTGGCAGCAATTACGGGTGCAAGATTCTTTTTAGATCTTGCAGCTGTTTGTTCTGTTTCCCCATTGCTTGCTTTAACTGTGATCTTGACTGGCTTGGCAACTTCATCAGTGACAGAATCAAAGTTCCAAACATAACAAACACCCTTCTCTGATATGGCAAGGAGAACCATACCATCTTCTCCCTTGTAATTATTCCTGCACTCAACTATAATAGGAGCATGTTTCATGGAAACAGCATGCCCATAATCTGCAGCCTTTCCCCCAAAATCAAGTTTCCAAATTTGAAGTTGTTTCTCGCCAAATCCGGAGGTAACAGCAAACCGGGCATCATCAGATAGCCAAATGTGTTGAGCAGCAGCCTGTTGTAGCAGCTTTTGATGTTTATGGATCTTTGTAGACAACAAAAGAACATTACATGATGAAAATAAATTTTAAGACAGTTTACCGAGTCAGGAGAAAATTTTAGCAGCTCTTTCCCACTTTCTGAACTTAGAAATCGCAACTTATCACTGGCTGCAGCTATAATTTTCTCATCTTCACAATGAGAAGAAAGATGTCAAATAAAAGTATGTAAAGAAAAACAGAAAATTTAGACATGGGTTGGGTACTAACCATTCGAATGAGCTACTGTAGAAATAGGCTTCCTTGACACTTTGAACTCTTTCATGACTTCACCAGTATCAGAGTTTATCTCAAATCCTAAACCATTCGCAGCAACAGCATGAATTTTACGGCCTTTGTCCACAAAAGACAGACCAGCAGCTCCGCTGCATTTCAAAAGAAAAATATTTCTTATTTACACTCTTTTAACTTTTTTTGTGATAACTAAGACAGCCATCATTATTAATTCGCTTTATCAGGAAAAAAAAAAAAAAAAAAAAAAGCTAAGACAGCCATCATTCACAGTAGTCACTTCAACAGTTCGCACGCTTCTACTATTTGTGATAACAAAAACCCTGCTAGGTAGTATAAGAACAATATCCAAATCTACTAAAGTTGACTGGCCCAAGATTTAACAAATGGCATGCTTTGCTTAGGGGATTCATGAAGATGTCTTAAGGAAAATAATTATTATACGTTAAATGGTGCAACTGCAAAACCAAGTGATTGGGATTACGTGCTTAAACTTGTACGGATTGACATATGAATGGAAACTTCCCAACACTTCTGATCAGCAAGATCACTTGATGAACAGAATACAATACACAAAAGACATTTCTCTAAGAAACAGATGGTTTTAATGAAAACCGTCATGGTCAGTTTCCCGGGTAAAATACCATACAATATACATGACGGTTTCCAAGATTTACGAGTTATCAGATATACTACCAACCAGTTTCATAATTGACAAGTCATGCCATTAGTTAAAGATAAAAGGAGGCCCTATGGATCTATGTTTTGATAAGGAAGGGGCTTTACAGATCTACTCATAGGGGAAAAGAAATGTGGAGTAGATAACGCATCCCTAATATTTGCATGTAATGGAAAAATGAGCTTTTAAACTTGAAAACGTCCCACATCTTAAATGATGTGCTTTAAGTATGCCTTAAATTTAATCAGCATAGCTGACATCCAAAGCAAGGGTATTCATCGTGTCTAAGTGTTTCCTGACAAGTATTTCTCCATCGTATGCAAGAAGCCAAGAACAAATGTATCTCCCGTCAAGAGAATAACATACCTAGGAAGAGCTCCAGCTTTTCTCCACCTTACTAGTTCAGTGGCAACGTCAATTGCTAAAACACTTCCGTCATCTGCACCAAGGGCTACTAAAATACGCTGTTCTTTTCTGCGCTAAAAATTCAAACAAACACATACGACATAGCAATAAGATTAAAAAAAACAATCTAACGAAGTTGTCACAATTAAAAGTGTTAAAAGACGTAAAGCGTGCATTAGCTTAGTATGAAGATCTTAAATTTTTCAGAAATGGTGGAGAGATTAGATCTGTTGATAACTTCGGCTGATCTTTCTACCACTCCATCATCAAAACAATCAGAAGCATTTTTTGTGTCATACCTTCTTTCCAACAAGACAGCAAGCCATGCAAGAAAAACTGTCTCCAGAATTTTCCGGTCTCCATTGAGCAAATAGGCTTCCACTACTTGTGTTCCAAACCTGAAGAAAGGCGACAATTGTTCATCAAGTATGTAATAAGAAAAAAAAATGTGAGCACTGAGTACCAGAGTGGTCATAATTATGGAAAATTGCAAATGCTGGCATGTCAACTAACTCGTCACCGGCACTTTCATTAACTTGACTAAGCCTTGAATCGGTGTATGACACAAATTTAAAAAATGAATACACACACTTGAATAATCCTGATAATTGTTGAACTTCTTTATTAACAACTTTCTGAAGCTAAGGTACACTTATAGACTGTCCCGCTTCTAGAAGAACTTGCAATATGCAGTCGCTTTTAGTATAAAAGGTGTATCCGTAGAGAACTCCAATGAGAGGAAACATTGTTTCTCTCATTTTCTTCTTTTTTCAATAAATAATGATATTAAACATGTTGACGTGGTAGAAGTACCTGATCTGACATGTTGCCACAATAAAATGATGCATCTAATGCTTTACAAACATACTCACACATTATAGCTATAATGACCAATGCACACAACTATATAATGATATATCCACACATGAAGGAGTAGTAACTTTTTTTGTGTGGATAGGAATGGTGTTTGGGCTAACTTGTACACACCACTGACTATTCTACCAGATATGGGGTACCTCATACCAACAAATATACCAGGCCACTTTGTCCGCCGAGGTTTAGGCGGATGGGAAGGAACACCCAGTTTAGACACTTCATTGACCACTAGACCATACCTTTGGGTGCTAACGTTAAAGGAGTACTAGCTTGTGCAACTAATATTAGGAAATGCTTATTTCATAAATTCTTCAAAATATGGTGCTATGGAACTTTAAACTCAAGCACAGTAAAGCAAAAAGTCTTTTTATTGTGAAATTAGGTTTAAGTAATAGCAAAAAGGGCTTACTCTAACAGTTCCATCGGGAGACAAAATGGCGAGATATTGACCGTCCGCAGTGAATGAGGTAACTATCGACTTTAGCTTCTCCTTCCCCATCACAAATATACTGTTGAGAAAATAACAATACAAATAAAAATATTGATTTTGGCGGAGAAGAAATTAACGAGTGTGCTGCAGAAAGAAAACAGAGAGAGAGAGAGAGGGTTTTAGGCGAAGAGATTTAAGGCAGGAACTGGATTTCATATTTTGGGCCGCACTTTTCCTTTCTCATGCAGGCCGGACCTCTATTTCAAACTGGCCCAATTACTTTTTTTACTTGGGGAAGGCGCGAAGAGCCTATTTTAACGGCACCATTTAAATAACAACAACAATAATATATCCAGTATATCTCACAAGTGGGGTTTGGGGAGGGCGAGATGTATGCAAACCTTACTCCCACCAAAGTGGAGAGGTTGTTTTCGATAGACCCTCGGCTTGGAAAGACATATTAAAAAACAGTTTTGATAATCAAGTCAATAATATCATGCCGAAGAGAATGTTAAAACTAAACCATATCCAAAACAATTAAATAAAACAATAAGATATAAAGGTGAAGACTAAAATGGAAATCGTCTATAAATGTATAATACTACATCTACTAGGGGAAAAAACACTCGACTATTACCTAACCTTCTACCCTAATCATCGACCTCCACATTCTCCTATCTAGGGTCGTGTCCTTGGTGATCTGGGTCATGTTTTGTCTAATCACCTCGCCTCAGTTCTTCTTCGGTCTACATCTACCCCTCTTTAGACCCAACACTGCCAACCTTTCACACCTCCTTGCCGAAACATCTACATTTTTCCTTCTCACGCGTCCAAACCGCCGCAGCCTTGCTTCTCGCATCTTCTCAGCCACTAGGTCCACACCGAATGACTTCATTCCTAATCTTATCCATCCTAGTGCGCCCACATATCCATCTAAACATTCTCATTTCTGCTGCATTCATCTTCTGAATGTGAGATTTCTTGATTGGCCAACACTCTGTCCCATATAACATTGCTGATCTAACGACCACTCTAAAGAAGCGCGCCATTTAATTTTTAGTTAATTTTAAAATTTATTTAGTTTTAGCCGATAGGTTGAATTTCACACCTTCCGTTCTCGACTTCAAACCTTTGGGTGTTGACTTCAAAATTTGAGGTTTTTTACTTCAAACCTGAGTGTTTGAAATTCAACTTTGTATCTCATGTTAATTAGAATAAAAGGGATATTATGAACCGGATAAGACGTATAAATTGCAAAACTACGACACTATAGGCAGTGGTTTGCCTTATTGACCTCATTTAAAGTAGTTTTGTAAGAATGACCTCCGCTAACTTCAATGAATAAATTCTGAACGAAAATACACCTACAAAATCTTATAATGACGCCCGTATCCCGTCCTCCAACAGTTGACTTTGGTCCCCTCTTGCATAGGCAACACTCTTGCCCTTTAATGTCTTCCCACATTCTCCCAAATAACTTGAAGTGTTGCCTGTGCGACATTTGCCCCGACAATCTCTTCCCACATTCTCGAAGGCAACACTTGCCCTTTGATATTTCTCAAAGAGGCAGCACTTTTCGATTCATAACTTGAAGAGTTGCCTCCGAGGTCATTTTGCTAATATATTCTTAGGTGGGAACTAACATGACAAAGGATAAAAGGGTACACGTGGTGAAATTTTTTGTGGTTAAATATGTTAGTTCTAATATTTTCTATTTTTGGCTTAAAATTTAGGTGTGGATAATAAAAAAGTGATCAGATTTGTCAAAATTTGCAACTGAGTGACTTTTTGTGTGAAATAATCAAAGATAAATGACTTTTTTGATACAGAAGAAAGTAAAATGACCTTTTGATTGAAATAACAAAAGATAAGTGACTTTTCCGTGAGGAGTGATTTTTTGCTCATCTATTTTCATTAAAAAATAACCTCACATGAACACATCTTTAAAATGATGAGTAACACGAGAATAGCTCAATTATAACAATATCTGCGAGTCAAAGGACATAAATATACATTAATTTAATCTTCCTATGAACATTAACAGAAATCAATTGAGTTATCTCGTCAGAAATTACCATCCCAAACATCTAAGAGATACATCATGCAATCAATGTACCTCTAACTTCGTTTTTACAATTTGGAAAGACAAAACTAAACATTGCCTACATTTCATCCTTACCTAATTGAAATTTATGATATGGCCCTTGCCCCCTTGTACTACTACTTAAGAGTATTTATTTATTTTCAGTTTGAAAAGGGAAGTTTAACATAATCTCCCTGGCTGAATATGCATATATGTGTTTTCTATCATGGACGGTGAGAGTAGGAATTTGCATGTGACAAAGTCAATTGAGACCCCATTTTAAGAAATGGCCAATTGGCAATGCCAGAAAACCAAACTCTGAAGTGACAAAAAGCTTCCCTCTTGCAGTCCGCTCTCGTGGGTCTTTCTATTTTATCAAAAAAAGCAAACGATACCTTCCCCAATTCAAGTATAGAAAGATTAGAAGCTACAACAATCCATTCTTTTCCTTAAATAATCCATTAATCCTAATAAAAGAATTACTTTACTACACAACTAGACAAGTACTATAAAATATTGTTTCCTCGAAGAAAGAATTGAAATCCCACGCTTGCTTGTATCTTAAGGAGCTGTTTGGCAATAGATATTTGTATTTAGAAAAGAAATTCATACTCCCTCCGTTCCAATTTATGTGGCAGCATTTCCTTATTCGTCTGTTCCAAAAAGAATGGCAGCATTCTAAATTTGGTAACAATTTAACTTCAAAATTACAGTCATGCCATCACTGAAATGATTTACAACCACACAAACATCTTGGTTTTATTTTACACCACAAGTTTCAAAAGTCTTCCTTTATTTCTTAAACTTTGTGCCGAGTCAAACTATGACACATAAAGTGGAACGGAGGGAGTAACATTATTTGCTCATGCTATGAATGTATTTTTAGACATTCTTCTTCTTAACTATGGAATCCCCGCTAATCTTTGGGTGCATTTTATATAAACCCCGTTTGTAATAGCCTGCAAATCATACAGAAAATGTAAATCCCACGTGCGACGAATGAATGCATATCTAATTGCTACGAGTTCAACTTTCAAATGTTGTTTTTCACATTGACCGCGACTGTTATATTTTTTAATTTCAACAAAATATACGTCCAAACACCTACTTTATTTATAATAATTAAATAATTACAATATCTTAATATGGGTTAGGCTAACAAATTCGAAATGAATAAAAAGGAACGGCTATAAACAAACAAAGTCTAAATTTGAAATACAAAATCCCTTGTTTTACGCTCCCTCCCTTCTTTTACACTACTCCATATAAATTGGTATTCTATATAGTAACTTTCATTATTTTTCTTTCTTGTTATCTGCTTTATTAGGAGTTCTTGGATTAGCCCCAAATTGAAAGAATAATAAGATGGCAAATATAGGAATAATGGATAGTGCATATTTTGTAGGGAGAAATGAATTGTTGTCTTGGATTAATGCCAGGTTACACCTTAATCTTACTCGTATTGAAGAGGTACACCCCCATCTTTTCTTTTCTTGTTTTTGCATTTTCTTGAATTTCAATTGTATCAAATTGCTAGAAATTTTGGTGATTCTTGAAATTTTTTAATAAATCTTCATGCTTGAAATAGAGACATGAAATTTAGCAATGATTATCTTTGTTCCCATGTGGCATATTTCAAGATAAACGCCTGTTAATGCTATATTACATCGTTAGAAATGCTGTTTATTGGTGTAAATGCTTTTGATTGGTTCATCGATTTAGAGCCTGAGACAATCGATAGTTGGGATTAATTACTAAACTAAAGGGATTAATACAGCTGCCTGGGAAGAGAGATCTGGGGAGGGTAAGATGTACGCGGACTTTACCCCACCAAGATGGAGAGCCTGTTTCCGATAGACCCTCGACTAAAAGAAAACTTTTCTTCTGATTGTGTTGATGAAATGAGACCGTGAAGACAACCTACCGGTGGATAAGGAATGAGTGGAAAAATTGTTGATAATTTCTAAACTAGGAAAGATTAGATAGGTTCCTATATTGGTGTTTAATGATCCTATTGGTTTATGTAAAGGTCCGGTTCAAGTAGAATATTTCAGATGTTGAGGAAAAGCACGAGAATAACATACTGCTGAATAGGGTGGAATTACATTACGTCTAGTTTGATTAAAATAGGTTGATACAAAATGTAAATGGGCTATATTATCTTGCTACTGTTTTATCCTGTAAAACTTATGGAAATGCTTATTTCTCGTCTCTTGCTGAGAAATTAGCTTTCAGTATGGTCATGTGGTATCATGGACAAGATGAAATGGACAAGGAAATTTTGCTTTGAAATTGTGGACACTGTGGACTGTAAGATCAAAATGGCTAGTCAAACAAAAGATAGATTGGATTTTTCTTGTAGGAAGATATGGATCATTACAACAGATTAAATAGCTAAGTGGTTGTTGTCATTCTCTTTCAAATGTATGTTACTAGATAAACAAATGCACATCTGATTTATTTGTGATGTGGGGCTGAGCTAGTATTACAGTTTGCTTTAAGGTTCTACTACTCTAGCTTGTATCTTCTGTAATGAGTGGGGAAAGATCAACCTACATTTAACAAACCTTCATAATATCCAGTTACTTAACGTGTTAGCAGTACATGTTATATGGTAGTAAGCACAATTTCAGATAATCACATTTTGAGACGTGATTTTGTTTCTCTTCCAATGCTTCATTGCATATTTGAACTACAAATTTGTTATGTTAGGCTGCATCTGGGGCTGTCCAGTGTCAGATGATGGACATGACCTATCCCGGAGCTGTTCCAATGCACAAGGTAATTATTGCCATGTCATGATTTAATGGTCCTATTGTGAACATGTTTGATTTGTTGTGGCATCTCTAATCAAGCATATATTGTTATAGGTCAACTTTGATGCGAAGACTGAATATGACATGATCCAAAATTACAAAGTGTTGCAAGATGTTTTTAACAAGCTCAAAATTGACAAGGTGACTTCTTACTAGACACAATTCTAAAATTATGTGGACTTTTCCATTGAGAAAGTCTGGATCCCTTCTTTCCATTTACAAACCTCTCAGTGCAGATGGGAATATCTTCTTTTGGCTTTTCTCTTTTCATATGTAACTGCAGTTTAAATCTTTCAACATACTTGTCTCACCTAGTTTTTACTTTTCTGGGTTTAGCACTTTGGATATGTGCTCTTATCTCCGAATTACAAAAAACTAAGGATTATGAAATGAACAATTTTTTAAAAATATTCAGACATAGCAATATGATGCTGTTATTGAGAACATGAGTTTTTCAAGATTTTCCTTTATGTTGTTACCTGCTCGGTTTCCTTTCTAATGTAGTATTCAGTAAACAAGGATAAGCCTTGGTGAAACAAAATATGCTGTGGGGAGGAACTAGATGCTTTCTCGTTGGTCATATTTACAGTTGATTTCCGTTCTGCTTACAGCATATTGAAGTTAACAGGCTTGTTAAAGGCCGTCCTTTGGATAATTTGGAGTTTCTGCAATGGCTGAAGCGTTATTGTGAGTCTGTAAATGGTGGTCTTATGAATGAGTATGTGCTTCTTCTCACATACTTGAGTGTTTTGTTACTTCTAAAACTTAGATGCCAAATTCTCATTAGTTATCTCTCCTTTCTTGTAAGTACGCAGGAATTATAATCCTTTGGAACGCAGAAGTAAGGGTGGGAGGGAACGAAACGTGAAGGGTTCTCAGAGAGGTGCAAAGTCACTGCAAACCAATAACTTTCACAATCCTGGATCAGGTGAAGCTGGCATTACTAAGATTACAGGTTAGCAACAGTGATAATTCCGTGTTGTATTCTTGGTTGGTGTTAGTTTTCATAAACTATGTCTTTTATTAGGAATAAAGCAAGGAAGATCAAGTCCAGTAACTAGTGGAGTTAATTCTTCAGCAGAGGTTCAGGCTTTGACAAAGGAGGTAATAGTCTTAGATCTATGTGCAGTTGGATCTTTTAATACCTATTGCTTATGGTAGTTGGTTGAGAGAATGATAAATTATCTCTTCTAATTTTAAAACCTATTAAGCTTGCTGAAGCTGGCTCAATTTTTTAATTGTCCAGGTTAAGGATCTCAAGTTCTCTGTTGACATCTTGGAAAAAGAAAGAGATTTTTATTTTGCAAAGTTACGAGATATTGAGATTCTCTGTCAGGCTCCAGAATTGGAAAATGTCTCGGTAAGCTTTTCTCTCCCATCTCCACCAAAAGAGAATTCTTCTGATGTAGCTGCCTAGCTACTCTTCATGTTGATCCACCGATAGCTTCACTTTCTTGCGCGTGTCTAACTGATTTACCACAAAAAAAGCATCTCTGTGCAGGATCAGCATATGTGTAATTATACATGTGCTTATTGGGCTAGAAGAGCTTAGTCCTCCCTTTAGTACATACCACTGATAGTTTTTGAACACCTAACACCAGCTCCTACCTTTAGCTCACAAATACTAATAGGGTAGTTGCTTGTGTTGGACTTTCTTTGTTAAAGTTTTTTATTTGTCACATGTATAACATGGTAAAGAGAGTATTTTAGGGACTAGACAAATTATCTGACCCATCTCTTCTCCTTTTGCCCATTATTCACACATTTTCAACCACTTCGCAAACATTTATGATACTCTGTGTAAATGGTTGTGCAGTGATTGGTATCTTAATATAATGCGAAGTGCACGGCTCGTTATGTATCTCACAGTTAGCGCAGAGTTTTATACATTTTGTAACATGTATTACAGAGTTTTCCCGAAATAAGCCAGCTAATCAATGCATTCGGCTTATTGCATTTCGCAGGTGGCTGTGGCAGTTAAAAAGATATTATATGCTGCTGATGCAAAAGAACCAGCATTGTCAGAAGCTCAAGAATTTCTTAGTCAATCTGTGGATGGAAGTGAAGATGATAAGTAAGAATTGGTTGCAGTAGTTTCCTAAGTGTAGTGGTTTGCCATCTTTTGGTGTAAGTCGCCAAGCTTCTGGCTTGTACTGGTACTTCATCCTTTTATTTTTAAGTTTTTGGCCATAAAAACAACCTCTAATGTTTACTGATGGAGATAATCTCCAGTGAAGCAAAAATTGTATCTCAATGTCTAGTGGCCATAAAATACCATGAAGATACGTATTTTTCACAAATTAAATACTAGTACTAGCAATTAATAAACCGCCAGCATTTTGAAAGGGGAGAGGATGAAAAAAAAGGAAAAAAAAGTTTTCCTTTTCCCCCTTCTAGTTTGCCTCTTTGTATTTCTATTTTCTGTCCATTCTTTCCTCAGTTTTCAAGCATTGTTTTTTCTACTTGGTTTCCCCTTTTTGGGGAAGATTGGGGAGGTCAAGGGGAAAGAAAGCTCGTTAGCTCTAATACTGGACTGCAATTGACATCATGGTGATATCTTTCTTTTTGTTTCTATTTTCCTTTGCTTTGTACTGTCTAGGATATCATCCATATTTATATTTTTAACAATCTAAAATCAGATATCATTATCATTTTATCCTTTTATTTCGTTACATTAATTTCCCTTTCTACGTCTCAGTCTAAAGAAAAATATAAACAAGACAGAGATCACCACAAGGCCCTTTCCGAGAACTAGAAGAATATGCCTCCATAATCATAGGCACTTGTAGTCTTGTAGATGCATACGTCCCTAATTAAACATCTCGAGAAAGCAGCTTTCCGTATTGACAAGTTGATTTACGCGTGATGCATCAGATTTTTTATAATAACCATCCAATTGTCAGTATATAATAACCCAACGCAAATTCAAAGACACATTAAAGGAAAAACTGCTAGAAATTACTCCATTTCCAAGACTCGGACCTCAAACCTCTGTTTGAGGGTAGAAAGGTTTCATCATCCCATCACATTCCTCGGTGGTGCAGCATACAAAACTATCAGCATGGCTAGTTGAAGCTCTAACGAAAAGGCACTCATTGTATTAGAATGATGCTTGTACCATGTGATTCCACATGAAATTCTGATAGCTCCGTTGGATAAAAATATTCCAAAGGGAAAAGTATACGTATTAGCACAATTAAACATTAATTGAGGAAGACTTCACCTCACCATTATAACAGATCCAGTATAAATGAGATGCACAGCTAAACATAGACCACGGATAAAGAAACTGAGATTCTGCTGGAACAACTTGTTTTCATGCATTTGATCTGTTAAAACTAGCTTTCTTAGAAGTACTTGTTATTTGTGAGTGTAATGATGGAATGATTTTCTATATAACCGCATCATGACAATAATATGATACATGGTAATGTACACGCAATTGGGAAACATTCCTAGGAGATACTCTGGTAAAAAGTCACATCATCGATCACAATACTTGTAGTGTCAAATCATTTCTTTTAAAGTAAAATCATAAAACAGCAAGATCTAGATCCTCAGAGCGACATCAAAAAACAAGAGATTTCTCCTAACTTTTTTACACAATTGGGTGATATTGAAACGGTATGAGCGCAGAAGTGGGAAACAAGGAGTATTTAAAAAGGTGAACAACTCATACGAAGAAGTATCAGTCTGTTGATTACTGTCACTATTTTCATTTTCCTTTCTCCTATTCCTAGGAACAGCAGCCTTTCTGTTCATCCTACCGTGTACTAAGGTCATATTAACTCCACTGTATATGCAAAATTGAATGTACAGTTTCTGATAGAGAGACAGCTTCTTTAGTATCAAATAGTTGTACCAGCAATAATTCTCCTCTTGCCCTTAATCACTGACGTGCATATCATATTCTCAGATTTCCGCAACTGATGCCCTTTTTGAGACATTGATGACACTTACAACTGCACATACACAGAGATGCATATAATTTCCATTAGAATGAAATTGGACTGACAAGGTTTTCATCAAATAGCTCTCAACAACGGATGACTGGAACTACAAATAACAATATTAGCAAACACAAACAATCAAGCAACAAGCTACAAATTAGACAAAAACCAGGCCAGTGGAGAACTGCTCATCTGGGATGGACATAATTAACTGAACAAAACATACTGAAAACTATTACTGTTAACAATATTTAGAGTAAGATTTTATGGTATACAAAAGTTACTGAAATGCAGTCACGTATTAATATCGAAACGTACCATAAGTCTTCAGTGTCCTACAGATGTACAATAAGATCCTAGCTGGTTGACTCCTTCCAGAAAACAAGGTTCAAGGTACTGTAGGTGTCATCAGTGAATGGATCATATATTCTGCAGAAGCATCCTGAGGTTCTATTGCAGCAGTGCCCTTTAACTAGCACAGGATCCAGAAAAACACATTAATGAGAATGCTTCAATGAATAGTAGTTACGAGTTGCGACAAAGAATAAATGAGAAGTTGTCCCAAGTGTAAACTAAGTTCTCTCTGGATTGAGTAAAAGCAGAAGCAATCCGCAATCTGCTCCTGAGTTTGGAATGGACAATTCCACATACAGGGTTTAAGAGGACGTTTTCTGAAGTCAACGAACACTCGGGCATTTAAATCATCAGTAAAGTGTCTTGCCAGTATAATTTGATGTTCCTCTAACAGACCATTATCTGCAATTTGTAACCACTACCTATTACATGGAAGTATCTTGAGATCAAAATCGTAATGGGGCTAAGTTGCAATGACTATCTTTCGACTCTAAAAACAAAATATTATAAAAAAGAACAATATAAACTTCGCTCGAACTAACTGAACTGGAATATGATCTAAGACCTTTGTTACCGGTTCCAATAGTTGTGATTATTATTTCAGTTACACATTTCACATTTCATCGCTATCAATTCCACATATCTCTTAGATCTTTCTATTTCTCCTTTCTTCTCTCTCCCTACCAAGTTAATTCTCTAAAAGCCTAAAACTATTTATCAGGTATCTAATTTGACTTATTTTTCTCACAAGGTTTTTGTGTAAAAGAAGCAGCTGGATGTGTCGATAAAGAATTAAAAATTTGATCAAATTTGATTTCTTTATAAACAGAGAATTTTAACAGGAAATTTTTCAAATCTGGTACGAAAGTACACTTTGATTGATTATATCAGCATTTTGGAATTAACAGCAGAAATTAACTAAGGATGTAATGAAATGTATACGAAGTAATATCTACCTGCATCATTAAAGATTTGATGACTTCCTTTGCAGCATTATTTTTCTCTATTTCCATTCTAGCTTGTTCAGTTTTCTCTTGTAATTGCCTTGATCTGTTCTCAAGCTCAGTCTCTAATAATAGAGATTTCTGGGTGAGAGACTCTACCTGCATGGGGTACATTGCCTCAGGTGCAATGGAGCACGAATTGATTAACTTATACTACAAATTTCTTTGTTTGAAAGGAGAAGCAACACTACAAAAGAATTAAGTAGTTTACTATAATTTTTAAGCTGTCTGCTATCATTATTCAGTTGGTCCTTGGACTATTTTCAAGAAAACCTTTTGCAAGACAAATACCAGCATCTACTACAATAGGTAGCTATGCTATATTAGAAAACCACACAACACAATCTTCCTCAATAGATTGTAAGATACTGTGCATGAAAATAATAATTTTTGAGCAATCAGGACAACTAAAACAAGAATTTTTTTTCTTGAGACTAGAAATAGTATTCATCTTGTTCAGACCATTGCAAAATTGTCTCCACAAATAGAAGTTTCGTTAGATAAAGAATTTCAGTTTGTAGTCAATTATTAAATAGATTTTTAAGCACCTATTTTAACTTCTCCTAGGAGTTAATAATGTATACCTGCAGTTTGAGAATAATAATAAAGGATTAAATCACAAACCTATTAATGACCTATCTGAAGTGACTTTTTCCAAAAGATGATTCTTTTGAAACAATCTAGGTATGACAGTATGCAGCAAGAAACAGGCTTGACAGAGAAAATTATGGCAATTTACCTGCTCCTTCAGTAGTGAAATTTCTTTGGCCAGACTATCACGTGTTTGTTTTGAATCATCACGATCCGCTTCTTGATATGCTTGTGCAGAAAAAGCAGATCTAAGTGACACAGAATGAGATGAACTTGATTCCAAAGAAGCAGGAGAATCAGCTTGAGAATGACTTGTCGATCCAACAAAACAAACAGACAATTTCTCAGGACAATCAGGCGTGGACATCAATGGACTTGATAATTGAGATACTCCGTACTGACTATTGCCAGTGGAAATTGGAGAGACATGGTCAGAGTTTGAATCTTGCTTCTGGTTCTTTTTAGAATGTTCATTGTCAGACCGTTTGAATGAATTGAACGAGGACAGCCTAGACAGAAGGCCTTTTTGTTTGGAAGGCAAGGTATCTTTCACCTTCTCTCCAGTACTCTTCTGTAAGCTTCCAATAGTAGCCTTCGGTGGTAGACAAGTCAATCCAGTATCCAAGTCCTTGTTCAATTTAGTAAAACAATCTTCACACACACGATAAGGTTTGTTTGGTTTTGGAGCCAAAGAAGCTTTTGCAGATCTTTTACTGGTGCACACCTTGCAAAATACAAGCCCACAGTTGTAGCAATTGTGACGTTTTCGCCTGAGATTAAAGGGACTCTGGCATCCAGCACAAATGGTATTATCAGCAACAGACACTTCTCTGTGTAGACAAATGGCAGCAGTAAAATTATTTCCGCAGACCACATGTTTTACTCGTTTATCTTTCAGCACTTCAACCAATGTAGGAGTATTCCTGTCATTATTGTCCCCATGTCCTAGCTGACCATTTCCTCCCTTTCCCCACGTGTAAAGCTCAGAGTTTGAGCTCAAGGCCACAACATGAAAAGAGCCACAAGCTATGTCTTCAATGAAACAATTTGTAATTTTTCCTTGAACACGAGAAGGAAACTTCCCAGTATTTCCTGGAATTCCTAGTTGTCCATAACTAGCTTTCCCCATTGTATATACTTGTCCTGATGTTGTCAGAGCAACTGTAATACTATGGCCACAGGCTACTCTACAGAAGCTAGTGTCATCCAACTGTACAATGTTGCATGGAGTGAGTCTAGAAGCATCATCTCCATGTCCAAGTTGTCCGCCATCCCCATTTCCCCAGGTGAAAAGTTTCCTAGGTGGGGAGTTATTTGAACCAGAATCGTCAAAAGAGAACTCTACCACAGCTGCAGTGTGCCAATGCCCACACGAAACCCTAACTGTTCTTCGTCCTCGTAGAGTTTCAACTTCCCTAGGAATGCTAGTGCTAATACGATCCCCATGACCTAGAGCACCAAATGTTCCATCGCCAAAAGTAAACAGTTGGCCAACTGATGTTATAGCAGCTGAATGCCAAGGACCACAAGAGACATAAGAGACATGCTTACCAACCAAAGGACCTCTTACTTTTTTGGGGGTCCAGTGACTGATTCCAGTATCATGCCCAAGGAGGCCAAAGTTCAAGGTACCCTCACCCCATGTATAGAGATCTCCACTGGTTGTTGTGGCACAAGTATGATAATCTCCGCAAGCCGCTGATGTAACATTCAACCCACAGAGAGTGTCGATAAGTTTTGGGGTACAAACATCAGCTTCTACTCCATGCCCTAGTTTGCCACTTGACCCCTCTCCCCAACTAAATGTCTCCCCTTGCTTTGTGATTAGTACAGCATGTGTGCTCCCGCAAGCAATATATTGAGTATCAAGTAGTAATGCAGAATCCAAGATTTTTGGCAAAGTTGCATCCCTTCTTGCAGCTTCAAATTTTCCAAGTCCGCTCACCCCACAACCTAGCAGGCCATCACCAATTCCTTCTCCCCATATTAAAATGTCACAAAGTGTGTCAATGTTTGGCGAAGAAGATCCCTGGCTAGATGAACTAATAGCACTGGAGAAACTAAATCGGCTAGTATCTGCAGAGGTCCGTCCATTCTCAAGATCTAAGTTACCGTATGATCTTGAGTTAAGGGAACTGGTGACAAACTCTCTCTGGAGAGAACATTTTGACACTGCATTATACAGGAAAAAGTCAGAGAATGCTCTTTCTAATCTCCTTTGCGGGGGACTCTGAGATGGAAATGAAGCCAATTGAGTTTTCTTTGAGTCCTGTCATGGAAACACAAATAGAGTCAAGACCATAAATCAGTCAACTTAATGGGAAAATCATAATAAGTAACCTCATAAGGTGTACTGCTGCCACTACTACTTGACAAAGCGGACTGAGAACTTCGTTGTGTCACAACAGTTGAACCATCAGAGGATGCGGCCTCATTTCCTATTTCACTTTTCCACTTCTGACAGTTAGCCCGAGAAATCAAGGCCCTGAGAGCAACAAACCAGACTTCTGCCTCTTCCTTATCTTTGCAGATCTGCCAAGGGGTTCAGTTTGATGCTGCTATCATATAAAGATATAATTCTTCTAAAGATCTTTATTTTTGTATTAATAAAACTGAGTCTACTACAATCAGGGTAATCTGGGTGTGCCTATTTTCTTAACTCTGAGAGTACTAGTCCATATACTTCGGAAGTAACTAACACATGCTTAATATGGTGATTTTTGTGGCAACCATAGTAATGAGCATTAAATTTTTGCTGGAACAATGAATACAGCATTATGGCCATCCATCAGAGGTTTAGTCACTGAAATTTAAACAATGTGAATTATCACTCCACTGGAACGACACTTGCATTAGAATCTCTATAATATCAGTGGAGCACAATATGCAATTTGAAAGATATCCGCTTGTTTAAATGTTGTATTTTGACTAACGAAATACGCAGTAACCAAAATCCACAACATATTATTCCTAAAGCAAGCATACAGCACAAAGTTCACATATCATGAAAATTAGAAATAACTGAATACTGAGCTACAACTATTCGGTGTCTATGGCGAGGCAAGTTAAAGCAAAGATAGCCACTGTTCTGAAGAATTTTATACGGCTGATATGGACCAACATAGAAAGTGTCTCCTATCTCCAATTACACATAAAGAAACAATTTCCAGTGTTCTACCATCTCCTTATACTACTTGCACAGGTTAAATACAGATTTACTTGTACAAAATGACGACTAGGCTAAGAATAAAACTGCATAGCTGGCATCTTATTACTTAAAAGAGCAACACATTTAAATACTCACAAACTTGTGAAAGGCATTCAAAAAGCTATCTATCAATCATTCAATTCACTATGACTCAAACCCTCTGGCCTATTTCATTCCAATACTAAATTGTTTTCCTTTCAAGGAAAAAGTTTACGGGTTCGCTAGATCTCTCACCTATGGGCAAATAGTTTAATCTCAAATGGTTGGTAACTATTTGCTTCTCAAAAGAAGTATGCGAGTGATAATTCAATTTTATGCAAGTGCTGGAACTTGGAAGAGAAAGTGACATGCTCATAAGATTGTAAGTATTACTTACCAAATCCAAGGAACTTTTTCCATATAAAAGTGAAAATGACTGGTATTCTTTCTCAGGTCTAGGAAACCGCTCAAAAATTGCCTACAATTTCATTTGAAATAGAAAATGCAATCAATTGAACAATGCCGCTTTGTATGAAGTCTGGTGTGAATGAAATTGATAGTGTAAACTCTTACAGTTCGTTGACCGGGAATTATCCTTGAAACCTGACTCAGCTGAAGCTGTTTCTCCTCCTTGTCGACCAACCATATCAGTCTTGTTTCATCCTGAAATTTAACCATGAGAAGCAGTGGGGGATGATAATTTCATGATGCATTACAAAACCTTCTTTGAAGAAGAGAGTAGTTCAGTATGTTCTTTGACTGTCAAAGTGTGCGTGTATATATATATATAGAGAGAGAGAGAGAGAAGAAGAAGCAGAAAAAAGAAAGAAGCTCCTCTCTAGGCACGGGAAAGAATATCACAGGAAAGGGCAAGCAATTACACCGAGCAACCATGTAACTAAAACAATAGAAACATCAGCTTGGAAGTCTAGAACTTTACCTAACCTGTGGTTTAAGGCGTAAAAATCCAACCACATGTAAGTTAAAGAGAAGGACATGATTTGATCATATTAAGTTATCAGCTATTCTCACCCGAATTGTGAAAAATCCAAAAGTTTCTTATACCAAGTTTCCTGAGAAGTGAAGTAGATAACATCATTAAACTCCTTTTTTTTTTTTGTGCATTCTTGCATGAACAGTGATATTCGGCGTTTGGGAGCAACAAACAGAGTTAAATTCAGTCCATTTCTAGCAGGTTAAATTCAGTTATTCGAAGCTTGATATTTTGTTGAGGTAATATGAACATTATGTCAGCATACTTTTGAGTGCTTCAGAGACTTGGGGAATCAGCTAATTCTAAAGTACGTTTGCCTGATATATGGCAACTAGAGTTGTCAAATGAAGATGATTGGATGTTCACAGAGAGCATGGTCTTATGAGGAGAAGCAAACCAGAGAAAATGAATTGCAAAAACTTGGGAAGTAATGCACAATTTAATGCAAAGATCATACAGTAGAAAGACGAAAAGGGCAGAACTTTGGCTTTCCTCTGCGTCCATACTTAAGTAGATATGATCCTCTCTTTAAGGCTGTAATGGCCTGCAGGTAGCAGAAACAATGATCACTAGGTTGAAGATAACAAACAGCTCAACAACAACAACAACTAAGCCTCAATCCTAAACAAGTCAGGGTCGGCTATATGAATCCTCATTGACCTTATCAGCAATAGATACACTCCCTCAATCCTCAATCCAATCTTGATTCATTACAGTTATTAAGAGAATATATGAAATATTCAACTCTATGGAAACTAAGTCATAATTTAGTTTGGAATTTTTAGAACAGAATAGGAAAAGAAATCTATGAATTGCTGCTTTTCTGGGGTACAATTTAACTGAAAATTTTCCGCGAAAGATTATTTTGTAATTGAATTGAAAAGGAAAGGTCTATATTCAGCTTGGAGCAACCAGAAAAGGAAATACCTAAGGTTCCTTTAAGATATTTCAAGTTTGAGTTCCAATAAAAAAAAATTACGGTTAAATACTCAGAATGGATGTATTGCTGCTTAATGCAGGTATAAAGAGCCATTAGTCAACATATGAATTTGCAAGGAATGAAAATTTATTAGTATAAGATACTTAACCTTCTCTCTTATTGCATCCTTCTTCTTCTTGATAAACAGACATAATGCAAAGGTTTGACAAACAAAAAAGTTAGGTCTTAATGTAATTATGGTCAAAATTACTATTCGTTGCATGATTAGGTGAACCAAAAGGATTCGCTCACTTCATAACAAATCAGTATTTTTTTTCCCTTTATTGACTAAATGATACAAACATTTCTAGTTTTATTCCGGAATAATAAGCTAGCTTTCTCAATTCGGTTGTGATGAGTTTTAGATTCTAACAAATGACCTACTTCTGGAGGAAAATGAAATCAACCAAGTACAACATGGAATTGTTGCTATAAAACTAATCGTTCGCCCTTTTTAGTATTTGTTCTTAAGCAGAAGCAACAGAAACTTTAGCAAAATACATCACCTGTTCCACATTCCTCTCTCCAAGACTGTTCCTCCGTAGGTTGTTCATTAAGCTGTTATATGAACTCGAGCTCTTTGATCATGACACGACCAAACATCTGGTAGATGACAAATGAGCCTCCATGGTTCCTCCATAAGAAGACTTCTTAGTACAAAGAGTAAGAGTATTAATATCATACATCAGAAGAGCCACTAAACATGAATAACCAAAAAGATTAAGGAAAACAATTTCTGGAAAAACCTCAACACGAATTATTGAGAGATGGCAATATAGCACCACTTTTGACTACAAAATAGAGACTGGAAAAAATTGCAGTTGACGACAAGCAGGCTTCTCTTATCATTGTAGACTAAAAGGTAATCTAAGATTACTTTCCACTAGCAGTGTCATCTTATCAAACAAAATCAATTGCATCCAGTACAATTACACAAAGCATCGTAGCATGTCGCGACTAAATAAACTTAAAATTTAAGCAAAACTTCTTCGAATATCCAGAACTACTGTTCATGACAACATCTTCATTCTATTTAGTAATGCTCAACAACCACAACACCCTAAGCTATAGTCACGAATACATCTCAATATCACGTACAACTGCAACAACAACAACTACTACTACTACTACTACTACTACTAAGCGTAATAATTCTAAAAACACAGGTTCTATTTAGTACTAATACTCAACAACCGCAGCTACTATAGTCATGAGTACATCAATATCACGTACAACAACAACAACTACTACGCCTCAATAAATATCACGTAAAGATTCTAAAATCACATGTTCATATATTTTCCTAGCTCCTACTTCAAAATTCAACAGGCAAACAGCAATAGAACCATAAAGGAGCTAGGGTTTAGGTCAATGCAAACAAAATTATACATGTTTGACCAATGTAGGCAACAGAGAACACCGCCAAGCACATGCAATTCAATGAAAATGATAACAATACCGATAATTATTGCTTAACTAAGATTAGTACAGGTAAAAAAACACTCACTATTACCGAGTTGAGGTCAATTAGGCTCCGTAATCAAATGAACACGTGAAATACGAACGGGAATTTAGGATTTTATAAGCGTAAATTTTCGATTTAATAGAAATTGCAAAGCGTTTGTTGAATATTTTTTGATAAAGTAATGGGATCGAAACTTCTGTAAGGTAAATGAGAATTTTGGTGAGGAAATTAGTGTGTGAATGACTTTTGTATTTTCAATTTCCTCTCTCTTTTTTCTATCTGAGCTAAGTACGTATATATTGTGTGTATGAAATACGTAGCCTGCTAGCTCTTCTATATTTCCCTCGCGGAATAATATTTTTGTTGTTTTAATAGTATGTACTTAGTTATTATTAGTATTGAATTATGAAATTGTACATTGTTGATGCCACGTAGTCAACGCAATCTGAATCTGTTGCTACTTTTCAGCGGCAAGAAAGTTGGGTACTACTGTTGTTAGCAGGGGGTGCTTTTTTCTGTTTTACGCGGACTTTTCTCCAATCATCTTAGTTCCCGCCAGTTTCTTCCTAGCTGGGGTTGTTATGTACACTTTCCTATTTCCCTTTCTTTTTCTTGTAGAGTAGTACTCCCCTGTCCCATTTAATTTGGCATCATTTGACCGGGTACGAAATTTAAAAAAATAGATATTGACTACGTAAAATTTTAATTTTATCTTTGAAAAAGTAAGTAAGAGAATATGAGTAATAAAAAAGTTGTCGGTAGCTTTAAAAGTATATAGGATCAACAAGATAAAAAAGAGATGATCCATTAAATAGTTGTCAAATAAGAAAGATTTCATTCTTTTTGGGACAAATAAAAAAAATGGCGCCACATAAATTGGGACAGAGAGAGTAATAGCTAGCTCGGCTACAGTAGTACGATGTTTACTACCTAATATTTCTCAATCAATTTTAACTTTGTTCTCTTTTTCTTTTTTTAATTGTAATTTTATTTTCCAAACACAGAATCTTGATGCTTTTATTTGATTAGTTTTAGTATACTATAGACTATAGTAAATTAGTAATGATAGTGGAAGAAAATATTACAGTTATAATAGTTGAAAATTTTTTGTGATGACGCACACGTCATATTAGTATTTACTATTTAAAATGGTTTAATGAATTTGAATTATCACTAAGAAAATACTACAAAATAGAATTGTCATAATGAGATTCAAAATTTAAAAGACTGTCATACAATAGATACGAAGAACTACATGTTTAATGAATGAGTACAAAACATAACAAATCAAACAGTCTATATCTCAAATTATTTTCATAAATTTCTTTATCCATTTAGCTTTCCATGATATTCCAACTGTTAAACCGAACAATTTGTAAAATTAAACACAATTCTTTCTAGAGATCCGAAAGTTTTAAGAAATCCTTTGTTTTTTAGTCAAAAGAAGAAATATAATTGGTTAACTAGTTAAAAGATAGCTACTACAACAACAAGGGCATTTGGTCTAGTGGTATGATTCTCGCTTAGGGTGCGAGAGGTCCCGAGTTCAATTCTCGGAATGCCCCTCTAGTTTTTTATCCTTTGCCTTTTCTCCCCTCTTTGGTAAAAGGCATCTAAAAGTCTTGACAAAAAAATCTCTAAATGAATTATTTTTTCCCAGCTCCAGGCCGTATTTGTAGTCTTTGAACTCTTTAAATCAGATATTTCTGACATATATTTCCAACTTCCAAATCATTGGAGATCCATTTGCAAAATTTATACTAAAATAATTATGCTGTGATATGAGATTGCTCCCCTATTTGTCAAAAGCTCTAGACGAAAGCACATCGACACAGCATACAGCAGCAAGCATCAAAAACATCTTCAGTGAAGCTAACACCTGACTGACCTTTTGCAAAACAATCATAGACTACTACTCCAGCGGCTGGGAGCCTGGGATCTCCGCAAAAGGTACACACTTCTGTTATCCTTTGCACCTTAACAAAGCAGCCAAGCTCTCCACTGACAACCACAGCCCCTTAACATATGAACATTCCCCCTCAGTAGTTACCCTTGTAGATAGATTAAGCACCCAAATCCAATCCCACGATTCCCTTCCCTGGCTAAAGTACTTGCATTCCCCCATTCTATGTACCTATACCTAAAAAAAGATGAGTTACAGTGCAGTGGCAGGCAGCATTTCAAGGTTCCTGTGTCGAGTGAGATAAAAGACTCATGATCAGTATTTTAAGCCTCTCAGACGAGCAAGTGATTAAAAAAAAAAAAAAACCAAAAGTTCTGATTGTGACATCAATCCTAATTAGATGGAAAGAGAAATAGAGAGACAATTTTCATTATCATATTAACAAACTGCTTGAGATTAACTGCAGAGATAAAAATATATAGGAGAAAGGCTCAGTGAAGAAGCCAAACAGTAGAAGTTTATAATGTAGGTTACAGGGCTGGAAAAAGTCTCAAACAAAATATAGTAGTCCAAATGTAGAAAGACCAAACATCAGTTCCAGGACACCTCTTTACAACAGCAGAAAGATCTCTTCCTTTCCTAAAGTACTGGAGCAGAGAAACCAAACTAAAAAAAACTGTAGTGTACAAGGCTCAGTATCTGTAGTCATCATCATAAAGCGCGTAATTGCTGCTTTGGGGCCTTCGATCTCCTTCAGCCTGCATGAAAGAAACTGAAATGAGCCAATCCCTAAACACAACTACTTTGTGATGTCAGCCTATCCCCAAGTCACTAGGGGATATTTCTCCTGACATTTCTACAAACTACAAATTAACACAGCAAACCGATTATCATACCTTGTGAATCATCTCCTCAAATGCTTGGGTTCCGTGCTCTTGAATATATTTCTCTGCAGCTGTTAGGATGTCATCAGGCTTACTAAAGACATCCTTCTTTCGTGGCACATACCAGATGTTAACTGCTTTTCGTTGAACGATATAAGGCCTAACATAATGCTCATACACATATGCTGCACCATTGAAGTAAGGTATGACCAACCAGCAGGTTGTGATCAGTTTTGCATATGACCAGAAAGGAAGCCTGACATAAAGTGGACAGAACATATAATGGAAAAAGGGACATCTGGTATTCGCAAAGGATAAATAATACAAATTGCAAAAAGTGAACCGATATGAAAGAAATTCATGCAGACATGCACTAAAATCTTGCTTTTATCAGTTCAGTCGGTAACAGCCAAAACCACTCTAAGTGTAGCCTAATGCTGGAACCAAATATGCTCTCTTTTCCCTCAGAGTTGTGAGGTTTTCAGACAAATATGATGAGAAACTCTACGCAAAGTTAAAAGCAGGGGGTGGGGTCCCAAACCTTATACCTCAATATGACAGTGACTTGCGCTCAATCATTTCATTTTCAACCAAGGTAAGGTCAACTATATCACCAGCACTTATTCTTTGAATTTATCTAAGATGATTTTAGAGGTACATTCACTTGTAATCAAATTGTTTTTCGCACCACCCAACCAAGTATATAAAGCATCTATAACTTCCCGAACCTCATTCTTCAACTACTATGGATTAGTAAAGGGCTGTTGACGATTCTTATTCCATCCAACAGCTGACTGCAGTCAGAGATCATCTTTCTGTGTCTTAGGTAACGCATTATACTTGTTCAACCATCTACAACACCAATGCCCAAAGTTAAGCCTCTATGTACCATGATAGTAAAACTTAAAACCATGTCATGTTATCACATATATAGTAGATTAGTAATTCAAAGTCTAACTTCATTCTTCTATATTGATGACGTAGAAAAAACCAATCTTGGATGGAACAGATAATGATTTGGAGGACAAACACAATGCTCAAACGCTTCATGATTGAGAAAGTAATTGTTTCATTACTTTTCTTCTAATTCCATCCTGACTTAAAGTGATATGATATGTATTAATTGAAGGACCATGGAGAACATCAACACGAAAGCTACCAATACTGTGGCATTCCATTTACAAGCTAAGTGATAAAAAAACAGTTATCTTTATTTGTCATAGAATTCGACAAAGGAAAATTACCATTCAATAAGCTTGGCAAATGTGAGTTCAAAAAGTGTAATCATAGAGTACAAAATCCAATATGTAAGCCATTGTTGATCATCCACTGGCGATTTGGACTCTATAGCCCTTATTGACGCATACCTGCCATATAACCCAAATCACAGTAAAAAAACATCACATATGAGGCCGTACGGGAAAAAATAAATGAGTTTAAGTATTGTGCACGTGTCGTGTACATAATTTTTTGCACTATCAGGTCACCCGAGATATTTACAAGTAACCCTCCATAATAAGTGGGATTATAAGACAAGTGACCCGCTATAACAGTTAAAGGTGACCTGATAGTGCAAAAATAAAATAAAATAAAATCACTAAGCGAAAACCCACTTACAGAGGATAAACAAGACTAACCACAGGCCTGCAAAGTTCAATCATACAAGAAAATGAAATAAGTAACTTAACATGAATAAATTGATCTGAATAATCTATAAATTAATAAGGAAGAGAGAATACCCAGCAAGAATGTCAAAGTTGTTGAGTATGACCTTGAGGAAAGTACCTATACCACTAGATCCTCCCATTTTGGTAAACTACAAAATTAATTTTATATTTTTGAGTTCTAAAGAGATGTATAGGTTGTGACAGTGCAGAAGAAGATGGGTCTAGATTTGGGTAAGTGGCAAATGAGGAGTTGTATTTGTTGGTTTGTTCATAAAAGAGTAAAGTTATTAAGAGAGTTCCCGTGTCAGTTTGTGTGGTAAAACACTGCACCTGCCACCTAGTGTGTGTGTGTGTGTGTGTGTCTTTTTTTCCTATTTTTTTTATAAATACTTGTTCTGCTTCTGTGCCGACCTCACTGCTTTTTGGAAAGATAAGTTTAGGAACAATAATTTGAGGATAATAAATGCAAATAATAAAAAGCCAACGTTTAAAAGAAGCAAAATTTTTTTGTTTTTTTTTCTTAATAAAAATATTGCCTAAATAATAGTATTAGCTATTTCACATGAAATGTGAAATTAACAATTTTAGGATTATTATCACGGAATATTTTAATACTTGAATAACTTATTTTGCTACCAAACGACCCATAAACTAGATTATAAGCTTTATGGCCTGACCTTTCAGTTGAATTTCAAAAACAACCTATATTTTATTTATAGGGCACCATTTGATCGAACATCAAAAATCAATCTAGTGAATGTAACAATCTTTTTCAGTTTAAATAATGATTGTTATACCACCCGAGATAATTTTTTGTAAAAAGAAAGAAAAAATATCTCCACAGGACCACAAGAACATAAAGTTGATGCTATGAAAGTTAAAAAGTATTATTGGGCATTACTTTGGCCTTTTCCGTGGTACACTTATGTCGCCTTATGCTTGCTTCCTACGTTTCCTTCTTATCTTTTGATCTGGAATTAAGTCAAATTAAAATAACAAAGATGACAACAAAATAACGAAAAACAGAAATAAAGTGTAACTAGTATTGGAAAACTGGAAAAAGTATTCAGTTGAAACTTGAAACTCTTCTTCAAATAAGCAAACAATCGTAAGAAATTAAACGAGATCAGGCTGCAAGATAAGTTACAATCAATAGCGCAAAATAATGGATTCGGTGCGAGCGTCCAACAACTCAACCCAACTTCCGGACTTTGTAACATTCGTCTCTTCCCTTCCCCCTTTTGTGCCATTGTTCTTGTTACTACCATCTTCTGGTAGGTTCTAGTGGAATCCTCACTTAAAAAAGTGAATGCGACATTCCTTTTAACATTTGAACTAAGTCAATTATTTCTATCCCTAGGACCCTACCATGTCAACATAGAATGGATTTTAACAAATTTTCCACCTTAGGAACCAAAATCTTTTGAAAATGACTTCAACGAACAGCAAGAAATTGTACCAATAGTTAAATACCTAGATCCGTAGATGTCACGTTTGACGCCTACTTACAGCTCTTGTTCCCAACATATTTCTGTATCTACTTCTGCTATGGTTGCTCCCAACTGATACTACACTGAACACACACTTTACATACACAACTAGATTATTGTTGAACAAAAATTCAACGAACGGGTTATATACCATGGAGAGCTGCAAAGTCAAAAGTATTGCTGAATCTGCCGCTTATAGTCTAAATCTACATTACCAAATTATGAATATCATTCCCTACGAAGGCCTCATTTCTTCTAGACTAGTATAATTAAGCACTATCTTGAATCTCCTGTCCTAATAACCGAGGCCGCTTTTCAAATATTTGAGAGGGCCATACATCAGCTGGAGTGGGATATCTGGCCCGTGGTTTCTTCACGGTAGATGTGGGCATAGCCATTGCAGCGTCAGGCGCTGGATAACTCTGGGGATTAGAATTCAAGGGAAGGACATAAACAGGGTTCATTATTTGCGACTGCTGAAATGCATGCTCTGAGGCCGTCATGAAATTGTTTTGTGAGGCGAACTCTCGCAGCTGACTTTCAGGAGGAGCTAGATTAAGGTCAAGAATAGTCTCAGCTTCCCTTGCTTTGACCTCACTCTGCAGTTTGAAAATTTCAGCCTCCAGAGCTGACTTTTCATCCTGAAGCTCCTTCTTCTCCACACTTAGCTGTGAACACAAGAGGAAAGATTTAGTTAGTCGACCAAAAAACATAAATAGTATAAATATATTTGAGAAAAAATGAAGAGCAAAAGCAAAAATTAATTAAAAGAATTACAAAGAAAAGAAAGCCGCTGGCAAAATACCTACAGTTTACGACACTTACATATTGAGATTCAGACAGCAAAGTTGTATTTTCTGTCCTCAGATGCTTGATCTGAGAAAGCATGTCCTTAACGAATCGAGCAGCTTCACCCAATATGGAGGCTTTTCCATTCGTCTGCTGATTCTGCTCAGATAGTTCTGCAACAATAAGGCGTCCATGTCAAATAAATTAGCTATTTCTGAACTGAAAATTTATCAAGCCGCTTTTGAGATTTGTCAAAAATGAAAATGGAAAAGTTAATAACAATCAAGAAATTACCAAGAGCATCAGCCAAACTAAGAAAAAGCTCATTCAGATGTTCCCTCTTCAGTTTCTCTCTCTCAGCTTTGTGAATTCTTTTTGGAACTTTCCTCGGATTCTTCTTGCCGTGATGAGAGCTGTACCAAGAGAGTTACAAACAATCAGGACTTACTACAGATTTGCAGCTGGTAGTGATTGCAGAGAGCACTCGAAATATAGAGTGCACAAATCATTATTGTACTTATCATGAGATTAGAGGATTCAAGAGAAGAGATTAAAGCTATGAAAAGGCGGAAATACATACTCTAAATTTTGGAAGGAACTTTGCTAATTAGTCAATACAATAAAAAGGGCAGCCCCAGTGCATAAAGCCTCCCGCTCACGCGAGGTTCGGAGAAGGGCCACACCCCTTGTACGTAGCCTATTCAGCATCAGTGGCTGTTTCCACGGCTTGAACCCGTGACCTCTAGGTCACACGAAGACAACTTTACAAGTTGCTCCAAGGCTCCCCTTCTACTTAGTCAATAAAATCATTCGATAATTCAGATCTCCATCCTTTTTGAAGAAGCAATTCCAGATCTCCATATTTATTGCATCAGAGAAAAATTTGACCAAGAGAAGTGGCTCTTACAGTTCAAAATCTAGCAGACAGCACGTCAGTTTAATACGGGTGCAGGCAATTTGGAGCTTTCATATAGTAGAACAAAATGCAGGACTTAGGCATGCCCTAGTTATGTGACTAGGACAAGGTATGATTACATCCAACATTTAGCAATTTGGTTAGAGTCCATGTCATATAGCATCTGTCTGATAGGATCGAGATGTGTAACTTGGTCTTGGTCAAACTATGGTTTAGCTATGACTAACACTGCAGAACGCCACAGCAACTTCAAAGGAGACTCATATAGAAAGAAGCTACGCCAGCCTCATGTATTTCTGGCATCAGTGAAGATAGGCACTCAAACTCGACAAAAATCATCAGATTTCACCAGTTTGAAAAAGAAACTGCTGTCTTACTCAAAAGATTCAATTGCTTAGTTAAAACTTGCACAAAAGGATCTCATTTCTGAAAATCACAAAATTTGGAAATAATCTAAATCTACTAAGCAAACTGGTAACAAAGCCTATAGTATCTGCCAACTTATGGTGAGCCATTGTCTTGGAATGGAACCATTCAGTAAGGTGATTTCGAACTTTTACATATTGTGTTTGTCTCAATTGGGCCAATGCCAACTAACTCGCATGAGATTTCTCTACAACAACATACCAAGTGTTATCCCACAGGTGGGGTACGGGAAGGGTGAGATTTCTCTAGTTATCGGGGGGAAAAAAAAGGAACCACCAATCCGAACACAAAATTTCACTCTATCAATGTGTGATATGTCTATTGGGGTCTATGCCCTTAACAAAAATCAGAGCCCTAGCTTAAATAAGATTCTATGTGGCATCAACTTGGCATAAAAAACACATTATAAGTTTAGAAAAGGAGGCAACAGGGTTATTGTACCCGTAGTTGAAAAGTAAATAAACGAAATTCATGTTACGAAAATAACTGACCCATCTAGTGAGGTCTCCACATCTGTTGCACCCTTGTCAAATACTGGGGCAGGACTTTCTGAATCCATATTTGGTTCCACTATGTAGCCTTTGACAAGAGACGCTGCTCGCTGTCTAGTGAAATGGACAAAAGTGAATAAAATCAATAATGATTTAAAAAAGCAATAAACATAAAAAAAGAGACGCAAAAATTGGATAAGAAAGAAGAAAGAATTTTAGAGATATGAAGGTACCTCTTTTTTTGGTCTAGTGAAATTGAATGATTTTGAAGTTGGAAAATGGAATTAGGGAAATTGGAGTTGAAAGGGGATGTTATGTTTGTTGGAGAAGAGAGGGAGGTGAGTGGGGGTTGGGGTTGAGGGGGTGGAGGGGGGCGTGTGGCGAGCACCTGCTGGTGGAAAGCATCAAATGGGATGCGTGTGCCACGGGAACTACTATCTTTTTTTGTCAATTAGCAAACCCACACACGTTCCATGCTTGCATTTTCCACTTGCTTCCCCGCTTTTGTCCATATATGTCTTCTTTATTTTCGTTCACACACGTCCCTCCTTTCTCCTCTTCCTCTTTTCTTTCTTTTTTTTTTTCTTTTTTTTTTCAATCCGAAATAGATACTTTTCTATTATTAAACTAATAACGGGTGCACTCACCATAAGATTTACAAGAATTACAAGCACCTTAAACTAAAGGGCTAACTAAACATACAACATTATGAGAAAATCACTTCCTTCTGAAGAAAGGAAATACAACACAACCTAAAGCCATTTGTAGGCATAACATGTGTACATCAATGAATCGACCATCTCGTCGGATAAGGATCAGCTGCAATGCTTCTAAGAGAATTTGCCTTGAGGTCCAATCTTTACAGGTAATGTATTGGTCGGATTTTGTCCGATCATGCAAGTGGCACGTAATCAACTACGTGGCAGGATAAGAATAGCTTTCGAAGACATTGTAAGACGAGCTTGAGATGAAGTGACTGTAATCGAAAGAGTGAGACCGATTATGATGTGATCGAAATATTTCGAAGACAACTGTTGTGGCAGATAACGTTGGTTGATCTTATCCCGCTTTTGTCGGAGCAGATTCAGTGGAAGTTGTTGAACGTGGTTGTTGAACGTGGGCAACTGCTGTTGCAGGACTAGAGAGAAACGTGGGGGAGTGGAGTTCTTCTAGGGTCGGGAACTCCACATTTAGACTGATCTATAAATAGATCCCTATTTCCTCCATTTGGGACTTACGTTTATCAAAAAAGAATATCTCCCTTTACTCTTTAGCTACACTATCATCAATTGCATTATTGTTACACTAAAGAAAACCTGCCATTATCACTATTCCGAAATATTGTACCAAATATCAGTCAAGGCTTGATTCAAGCTTGGAGGAGGATTCATCTCTTTCAGCAAAAGCATCGACCTTTGATCGACTCTTCAATACAATAAGCTTTATTGCTTTCATTCATTTAATTTATCATTCATTTGTCTATTATCGTTATTTTACTATTTACTTGTCATCTTAATTGTTTAGCATACTCGCTTATTTCCTTCGATTTCGTTAAACCCATTGTTGTTACGTCGATCGTATAAGTGATTCATTGTTCGTTAAACTTATTAAGTAATACCAATCCTGCTAAATAGTTGTCATTTCGATCATAACATTAATTCGACAAAGCTCATTTCATCGATTGTGCTTCTATCATTTTGTTCAGAGCTATCATCGGTTGCCACTTAGTATTGCATGTTTGCCATCGATAATCTTGCTCATCGAATCCTGTTGAAATCGCTTATTTGATATCGAGTAAAACTAATATCGTCAGTTGTGATCGGGATCATATAAATTCGACCGCCTGTGCTCGTTTGGTTTTTCATCGTATTTCGTGAATCTGTCTTTAGATTTCATACTCGATCGTATCAATATCCGATCTGAACTTGCATCCAAACTGTCTTCGAATTGAATTTGCTGCATAACTTAACCGAACTCGTTAATCTGTTCCTTCGAATTTGCTACTTGTACTGCTTTCGAATCAGGATCCATAAAACCGACCACTTATCGACGTAAACTGATCATCAATCGATCAAATTGATATATAAAATGATCGCCTAAGACTCGACTAAATATAAATTTAATTGTAATACCGGAAATACTTTTTTAGGAAATACAGGTAGTAAACTTCAAAGATTTGGTGAAAGTAATAGCTTCAGCAATCAGAGGCATTCGAAAAGATTGTAATTGAGATACATAGGCACGAAGCAATGAACAACATGCATCCAATGCCATAATTATGATGCTTATTCCATGACAGCCCACAACAAATCCTAATCCAACTGGAATAAGTAATTCAATGTACCAGCATTTCCTCTTTGTCTTATTAATACACATCACAATAGAATAAACAACACCGTGAAGCGATTGAGAACTTTCTTGATGCAATCCAGCAATTTGAGAGACCACAGAGACATTTTTAAGAGCAAATTGGTTTCAAAAGAAGCCATTGAAACAATTTTAAACAAAATCAAAGATATCCTGCGCAAGCATTCCATTTGCTGGAACAAAGGCCTGACAACTTCAACCCAAGAATTATATAACAAATGCCCAACAAACAAGATATCTCCATTATCTCTACTGGATAGACCATCACGGTTCAACCCAACTTGTAACCATGGTAACCATTGAGTTCTCGCCAGTGAAAATCCTTTAGTACTGATAAGCTCCCTTCCCGTCTATAGAGATCGCGGAACCAAATGGCTTCTCCACTTACAAGTTTGACAATCCCAACATAGTAAACCAAGGGTGGTGGTCCGTGAAAGGAAGAAGCCCAAATGATGTTTACTTCGCCATTGTCTGACTTGATCTTGAAATAGTTCGCTTTTTCGACCGTAGATTTGAAAGTCTCCCTTCACATAGTAACCAATCTTAAGTCTGGAGTTTTGGTCATATGCGAGAATGGACTTAGTTTGTGAAATCCTAATGGAAAGATGTTGAACTCTCCACACATAAGAACACTTACATTAGTGCTTTTGAACCTTTGCTCTGCCATGAATAATGCATATTTGAGGCAGTTACTCTTCTTATGTGAAGAATTAACCGGACAAAGCAAGATTATAAGTAGGAAATCACAGTGTCTGACCATCATTGTTTGGAAAAATAGAGAACAAATTGCAAAGAAAATAGAAAAAACCTTCACTGAAATGAGATCATTAGTCTATAATATACCACATTTGTTCTAATTTGTATTGCATTATTGTTTTTTTTTTAAAAATTACTTCTATATGAGCAAAAACAATTTATAAAATAATTTCCAGCTACATAAATTTTTATGACTCAAAAATTTCAAAAGTATTATTTTTTTCCTTAAATTTCATTCCAAGTAACACTACCACATAAATTGAGATAGAGTGAGTCAGTACTAAGTAGTAATAAATTAAATTTGATGTTTTGTGAGGATAGATGAAAGCTTGACACAGAATGTTCCCTCGTTAATGAGTTTTTACACATCCTAATCTAGATTAGACGAGCTAATGACTTTTAGTTAAGAAATGATTAAAATAAAACATTAATAAACCAATCTCTGTCTTTATTTTCATGTTTTTCCTTCTCTTTTCTTCCTTTCCCCTCCATTTTTGCTTGGTGTTTTCTACCTTTACCCCTCGTTTTCGCTTGGCGCACTGTATATTGGCGCCTCGCCATTACGATATGATATCCATACATAAGCAATTGAAATTAGAAATAGATAAAACTAGTACTTAATTAAAAATTAAATAAAGCTTATCACAGTCGTGGATCAGCATAGACTAATAGCTACAACAATTCAAATTCAGAATTTTTTTTTGGAGTTCACGCTAAGACTTCACTATTCTTTCCTGGAGTTCAGATTGAACAATCACGCTCAAACTTCAGGATTGTTAATTGACGCTAATAAGGCCTAATCATGCTGTTTCTCCTTACTTCTACACCTGATACTGTTACTTTTTAAACGTTTACCACATACTTTAACAAATTTATATTTATAATTTTCAAGTATCATTCAGCAGCACCCAGTATTAATAAATCGCCTTTGTTCGCACTCAAAAAGAGCAACTTATAAGTGCGTTACTGAGTACAACTTCCATATGTTATCCTGTCCTTTGTATATATGGAAAGCCCGAGTAAAGCTGTACATCAGAATTCCTATGATCCCGTTAAATTCAATAGGTGAACACCGACGCCTTGCTATATCACGATCAGTGAGAAGTTGAATCTCTATTCTCATAAGATAGACTGATTCACACTTTCGAACAGCCAAGCTGGAACTTGCGGACTTTCATTCTCCCATCCAATGCAAGCGCTAATATGTCATATTCCTCGACATACCAGAGCTCACTGAGTGTTGCCTACAACATTTAAAGTTGACACTATAAATGCAAAATGAAAATTTATCACAGAAAATCACCACCAAATTCTTAAGCAGAACAAACTTTAAGTAAGAAGAGATTGTTTTTTATTGTAGTCGTATTTAAAAACGATGAAAACAAGTTATAATTAAAAATAAATTACTACTTCTGTCACCGGGGAAAAGAACAAGCAATTAAGTCAGCAGAAAACTAAAAGCTGGAGTACAGATACTCTAGGACTCGGGCACTGACAAAATATAACCATGTTAAGTAGGTCAAACAGTGTTCCTAAAAAACTCACACGGTTCGAAAGATACGTTAACCAAAACCCAATTAGAACTTAGTTTCCATCTCTTCTATCTTTTACGGAATACTGTAGTTATGGATATTTGCTGTTGTTGCACGACAAATATCAGAAACCAATATATCAAGACATAGATTCTTGTTAGAATTGTCTCAGGTTTTTCTCTTGCAATATCTAGTAGACTGCAAATAAAAGGGTTAACTTCACCAACCACGGTGTGCTTTCTTATGGTGACTTGATTAAGCCAAACAAGTTCCCCATACCAAGAATACGGGCCACTATAAGTAAGATACTGCTGTAGCATTCCGCGCTAAATTCTTTGTCAAGTAACAAGCAAAGAGAGATGCAGAATTGCCCTTCATGAGCATTGCAGAGGCTACACAGAGTGTTGGGCCACAGTCCCTAACTCCCCACTGTGCTTAGTCTATTTAAAAGGGCCAATCAAAGAAGCTCTATAATAATCCCCAAGCCATTGAGCTCCATCACTTTCTGAAAAAGCTTGAACGACCTTGTTATCTCTTTGGGGGATTTTGTTAGGTAAAATAATGGAGAGCAAAGATTGGCTTCTATATGAAAGTGCGAAGTCAACAAAATCACACATACTCAAAGATGCTGAAGGTTCTACAAAGGCTTTCTCTAGCGGGCTACTACAATCGTGTCATCACATTTTCAGATGTGACTGTCAAACTGTTTCCCTCCCTTAAAACGCATGTGGAAGTGTATCAGAAAGAAATCGTTCACAATTGTTTTCCAAAAGCACAATCATAAGCTCCTCAGACATGGGCAACACGGGCACATCATGCCGAGGGGGGAGGCCAATGCATTAATTATTAGCCAATAAGGGTTAATTTGATAAAACCAAAGAATTTACCTTAGTGCCACGGATTTTGTTGTTTAATCTAGTTACCAGCTCATGGAGAAATTGGAGTTCTGAAACCTCATTTGCTTCCTGTGAAAGATAAGGAAAGTAAAGAACAAGAAAAACATAGAATTAACCAAGTGATCTTTTTTTTGGGAGAAGAAAAAAAGGAGCTCATGATGAAATGATGTCTATGTCTTATAGTAGTTCATATGGACCTCAGACTGAGGGCAATTTCCAAAAAAAAAATGGTTACATCTCTTTAATTGAGTCGCCCTCAGTCATGTTCTTAACTAGCATGTAAGATTCCAAATGTCCTTCTTCACAAGCACCATTCATCTCAAGAAACCTAATTCTGCAAGTTAAAGTTAAATGTTTTTATATTCCTAATCGCCTCGCAAAAAGAAATCTCCCTCAATAGCAAGATGCTCAACACTAGGTGGTAAACTGGAAATGGAGGAGGGATCTCTATTAAGATTTCATTATTTTCTCCCCGTCCCTTCTGTTGTGAAAAACACATCCTGACTTTTTGTAACTGCTAGTAGTTGATATTAGCGCCATTTCCTTCCAGTACAAAAAAAAACTTGTATAAAGGACTAATAAGAGATTTCACGATTAAAACGTCAATGAAATAATGGAAGATTAGAAATGCACTGCAATAACTCAAAGATGCTAGTGTTAAACTACCTCAGGCCGACTGTTAGGGTGTCCCAGAAGCCTGGCAAATGATGTATGAAGCATTACAGGATCATACTGCAGCACCAAAAATGTGAATTAGCAAATGCTTGACGTAGTATATTAACAGCTCTATCTTGAGATAGCAAGAGTTATAAATCAATGCAAATAGTTCTTAATCTTAGAGAGGTGAGCCATTGAGGAGAAGAATCATGCAGAAGCAATAGCTGCTTTTTCATTTAAGTTTATAATGATTTTACTGCCACATAACATTAACAGGTTCGAGAATGTATATTACTTTACTAGCAAATAGTGTTTGAAGTGCAAAAACATTAGCATCTTCACCAAGATGTAAAGCAGACAAGGTTGGTAGCTCTCACAAGTTGCTTTGCCGGAGCACGTGGAAGAACATTTCTCAATTTTTGTCGGATAGTTACAGGATCCGTTCCAGAGTCCACCTACAAATGAAAACATAAATGACTGGAAAAAAGAAGCATAATGCAAAATCAACAACTCATAACTCCGTGGTTTTATTTAACTTAATGATTTCAGCATATGTTGACCACTGCAAGGTGGCGCACCGTTTGTACAACAACATTTGAGCTAACATAGCCATTCATTAGGGAAGACAAACAACATAAAAAGAAGAAGACAATATATTGCTATGGCCATTGAGATAAAGATGTTCAAGTACAAGGAAAGAGTCTTCTGCTCATTTATGTCCCAGTATACACCTAGGTAACTTCACATCCTATATACTGAACATCATTAGAGTGAGGCATGTCTTGCAGACATAACTATGAATCTCTAGATAAAGGAATAATAGGTACGGACGTACGGTACTGCTTTTACAAATAAGACCAAACAATCATTTGGAAGAAGTCCCTCATTAAGACTACATGGACTCGTTTACTGTGTACCCAATAAGGGTATATGGGTAGGATCCATACGGGAATGCACAATTTTTTTTTTTTTTTGGGGCTAAATTTAGTGTATTTGATTAAACAAAATACAAAGGGCCAACATATATATCAACGCCGATGAAGGATCCATGTAACTTAGGTCCCTAATCGTCTCTTTGTTAGTGTATTTAATAAGACATAGAACGAAATTGTTATATCCAAGAGCAAAGACGAGTCACTTGTGCAACTGCCTAATAAGAAAGTCTGAAACATCAATGTATCTTAAAAGGATTTGAGAAAGTCCTACAATCTGAATAGAGGAAAGATAAAACTGTAGTGGTGGGTACTAGCAGTATGTCTATCTTAAATATTTGCTTTTTGGAGGACTTTCTGAAATACTGAAGAGAGATAGATAAACAGAAAGAGGGGGAGAGACCAGGGTTTATTGAAAGACCTGCCAACAACCTACTAGCACCCCAGTTGATGTCAGAACCACTCTGTCTAGGGCAATTTTTAGTGGGCAGATCGTCTCAGAAACAGCTTTAACAGCATTTGCTTCAGCTTCAATCTGAGGAAACATTGAACACGGTCATAACCATCTACATAACATTTAGCGAGGAGAAAGGATGTAAACTAAGGTTTCATCCAAAAGCATTTTTACCTCGGCTACAGAGGCAGGGACAGCTGTAATGTGATGCGAAGCATGAAACATGCTAAAGTGATATAAACTAGAGTTCTGAAACCAAATTGCTAAATGACACACATATAAGCATCCGCATTGATAGAATGAGAGTTGCATAATAATAGTTCAATTTATTCTTCCAAATTGAAATCAATAAAAAAGAGACTATACCTTTATCAAACAGCGGAGAGAATATAGCTCTCACAGCTTCCCTTTAAAAAACAAAGGAGGCCGTGAATATAGGAATTCTAATTTCAATGTTGAAAAATAGAATCATGCATAAATGAAAAAAATTGTAAGAGTGGCCAACATTCTCCTTCTAGAAAGGCCAACTTAGACTTTTTAAGATTAACTAAAGCCACTGGTTTTGCTTCAGTGAGGGAGAGGAACTTTTATGGCAGATTTTGTCCGGAGAAATCAACATGCAATACTTACGCAATAGGGACGGAGTACTCAGGGTCGAGATACAAAACATTTGCTCGCACAGGGGGATTTGCAGCCTATACACAGATGAAAAGTAACCACATTCTCAATTAAGCCAGGACAAATAAGTTCATGGCTGAATGCTGATTGAAATGTGAAATTAACCTTGAGTACAGGAGTGACCACTCCATCTTTGAGAGCAAACAGATCTGACAGAGAAAGTGATTGAGTAGCTTCCCCCCGTTTGAGGAAAGCAGCTCCGTGCTCCTCCAAATCTTTCTCCATCTTATGATACAACCTAGACCTCTGCTCTGAATTTGAGATAGACCATTCTGCTCCAACCATCTAATCACTTGTCAATTCAAGTAACAGAAATAGCTTTTTTTTCGTATCTAGCACAAAGCTCGCTATGATATTCAAAGTGGTTTCCCCAGATATTAGTTCCCAAGATGTTTAATTTCTTTTAGATTGCAGTAAAAGAGCCAGATTTCAATGTTACATCATCACGTAAGGAACATAACCCTTCTTTGTGGAGTTGGATTCATTGCGAAACAGGAAAGTTAATAGCTTTATTTAGTAAATGAGACTCCAAATGACACAGCATTTAAATGTATCATCAATGATGTATCGAAAGGGGTGTTCCTACACTAAAACCGCTTATCAAAATACACATACACGCGCACACACTCCACTAAAACCACAAAGAATACAATGAACGACTTAGGGAGGCCCCGTAGAATCAACTTGCCCTAAGATTATCCACCAAGTTCCGAACTGTGGACATAGCACTCGGGGTTTTCTCGATTATCAAAAGAAAACAACTTTCACCTAGATTACATGTTTTACGAGACTGCATCCTCGATTTTCATCTAGATTAACAGTTTGACCATCTTTTTTTATTAACAAGCCAGAGTAATTAACTTCCCAAAAATCAGAATCTACCAGCTTATTACTTACAATTAATTCATTTCCTAATTTCATTACAACAACATACCCAGTATAATCCCACAAATGGGGTCTAGGAAGGGTGAAATATAAGCTGACCTTACCCCTATCTCGAGTAAGGTAGAGAGGCCGTTCCCGATAGACCCTCGGCTCAAGAAGCATTTTCTAATTAAAAATATTTCAGTTACCAAAATCCAGCATTTTGAAATATATTTCTATACCGTCTTTCGATTACAGTGTCTGTCTCCTTCACTTATCTCAATATATATAAATTAGGGAATGAGGATGCAAATTTATATAATATGGAAAGTCAATCAAAGCTAATTAATTAAAGGACAACAAGCTAAATTATCGGCGAAGCATCAGATAAAGAATAATAATTAATGACTTTCCATAATATAAGCATTGGGAAATCTGATTTTTCACAATAATCAAAGCACATATTTACAAACAAATATATAAAAGGAAAGAAATTGATGAATAATAGTAAATATTATTACCTGTAGAATTGCGAGTAGCCATAAGGAAAAGAGCATAAAAGGTAACGCCAGAAATTAACCAGATCCAAATTACTGGTTTCGAACAATTTCTAACCCTAGCCATTACTTTCCAATTTCAGTCCAATAAATTATGTTGTTTCATTATTTTTCCAATTTCACTTTAATTTTAGTTCATCACTTTCTATTTTCAGCACTTGTGTATTTAAGGTCAGCTCACCAACTTCACTTCACTACCCCCACTGTTTAGTTCGGTAACACATGTCAACTTTATTGAAGTCGATAATTTACACTCTCACTAGTTTTAAATTTCTTAATAAAGATTTTTTACGCGAAATTAACAAAAAATTACTTCTGATTTTACATTAAACTTCCTCTAATATTTTAGGGTGATTTACAGAAATATTACGCTTTCTGATGTCTCTCAGAGATTTAACTCCCGTAAAAATAGTTTTACAAAAGTAACTTCTATTAGAAAGTTCCTTGCGTCGCCGGAAACTTTTCTTGACACTAGCCAAATTTGAATTTTTTTTTACGTGGGTCACAATTGTAGCAGTAGTGCCTAAAATATCTATTTCGCGCAAAACTTCTATATTTGACCTCATTTTCATGACTTTAGCAAGGAACTCACTTATTTTTAACATTTTGGTTTTGTCTCCAACGCATGGAGACTTCCGAAGTTTCCGTCCGTTGGACCGGCTAGAATCTAAGGCACATCCTTTATTGGCAAAGCATGCTTCATGAATACTGCTTTGTCAAGACTTCAAGATAATTAGTTGGGAGAATGTGGTAAGAGGTCGATGGCAAATGCCGTCTAAAAAGATTGGGATCGAGGGGCAGTACTGCTTAGGCTAGACTTCAAGGCATTTAGCTGGAAGATAGGGGGAAAGGGTCAAGCACAAGTGTTACCTACACTAGACTTCAAGACACTTATATGGGTGATAGGCAACACTTGCTCGCAACCCTTCACATGTTATTTATAAAATTTATAAGAGTACTTTTGTCCAAAATTTGTTCATTAAACTAAACAGAAGTCAGTTTTACTAAACTACCGTAGTGGAGATCAAAAAGGCAAATGATTGCCAATGTTCTCATAGTTCTGCAATTGTCCCCCAAGTACTCCGAACAACAATTTAGGATGAGCCCAACCAGCAAGAGTGGGCCTTGAGCTAACCCACCAACGCTTTGATTACATTACAACAGAAGAACAACACTGCCAACACATGTAAATATGTTGACAATAGGAACCTTGCAACCAAAACAATTTGAAGGTCCACACATATAACAAGGAACATATGAATACTGGTTATATGATGTCTATGTGAAAGGCGCTGTAACAATTTCTATAATACTGGTTATAAAAGGAGATTCAGGCATGCAAGAACTCTAAAATTTAAGCTAACAATAGACAAAAAATCACTACTGTGTTTACTAGTATTGGGAGGCCACGATGTTCCTCTATGATCTGACGTTAAATATAAATGAGTTTAAAGTTATATGCACCAGCAAAATAAAAGTTACTCAAAATTCAGGTCACTTAAAAACTAGGTGATTCTTATTTCTTTATATGCTCTAATCAGTATTGATTGGTAATAATTTGAAAAGCAGATTATAAATTATCTGCTGTAACATCTATTAGCCTTTATAAATTTGAATCCGACTGTAGATTGACTTGCTCATCTAAGCGACCTCTCTTTGCTGCATTTGCTGCAAATGTGACATTGGAATTAAAGCCGTTGGCCGTAGCAGATTTATACAACAGCTCAAACATTACCATTTTGTTACATTGGAAATTTTTTTCTTAAATAGTTCAACTTGAATAGCAGCTCAAACATTACCATTTTGTTACATTCAGTTAATTATGACATTCAAACTTTAGTCTTAAATGCATAAGAATGGTTATATGTACACAAAAATTAGTTTGACACTGTCCATATGGTTATAAATTTCTCAGTACTGGGCAATATATATTTTCTTTAATGCTTTGGACAAGAGTCTGAACGATATAATAATTGAAAGAAGCATTGAATGTATGGTTTCTGAAAATATGCCCACATAAAGCATAATAGGGGAAGAAGAATCTGAGGTAAAAACTTTCTGTGGCAGACACCTTAATTGAAACAGAAGTAGAGAGATTAATGTGCACAATATGCTGGTTGCTAGCTGGTATGACATCTTCTACTGTCTTGTACCTTTTATAATCATGGATTCTCAACTGCCATTCTTACACTATTCAGTTAATAAGTTAATGGTTTTATTATTTCCTACTTGAATAAATTCTACCGACATTTTTTGTTTTTTCTTCTCTGTTTTAGTTCTAGTTGTGTATCTCTCTGAAGGTTTGGGGGTTGAAAAGGTAAATCATAACAAAAAGTGGAGGATGCAACTCTTCGACAATAATTTTACGAGGTTTAATGCTTCATAAAAGTTGAATCCGTCAAATTCAAATTTTAGTTTCGCCTACATAAAACCAAGAAAGAAAGAACCAAACTACTATACTCTTGTAGTAGCCAAGAAGAATCATAATGAAAAGTAAGTGAGCTATCAACATCATTTATAATGAAAAAGTAGCAACACATCATAGAAGGAGGGAGATTACAAGGCCATATTTAGCAAAATTGATGAGCATTAGGAACTCATTATGAATCTCCCCAATTTGGTTACCAAACTTGCTGGATTATCTTCCAAAAAGAAGATAATTGTTTGATCAATGGTTTGGATGGTCTAATCATACTATTCTAGGGTTACAAGATTTTCTTTAGGGGCCACTATGTTGTACCTTATGGTTTCAAACCATGTGCCATTTTTCGTACTACCATGGCAAAGTTTCTATATTAATATAATGGAGGCCTTGACAGACAGTTACCCCTCCAGACATATTTCACCCAAGTGAAACTTTCCCATCCCTTGCCCACTTTCCCGGGTAAAATATTACAGTACTAGTACTTCCTTTGGTCCATTACATCTAACCTATGTTGCTCGGATCCTCCAAAATACCGCCGCACCCGTGTTGGATCCTCCAAAAATGCACTACTTTTGGAGGATCCGACACGCACCCAACAATATTTTCGAAGGATCCGAGCAACATAGCATATAACACACTTTTCTTTTTAGATGGTTTAGTTTCAGCATTTCTTTCTTTAATATTTAAGTAGTTGAATTTAAACTTTCTTTTTTGCATTTAATTAACATAATTTTATGGTCACAAAACGTCATGACAAGCCTAAAGTTTCATTAATCCTTTTAAACTTGGTTTCTAGTCAAGTATCTTCACATAAATTGAAACGAAACAAGTACTCTTTAATTGCTACTCTTATTTACTACTGAACAGTATGTTCCAACACAATGCAAAAGCATTTTACCATTATTAGACCATCCAACATGTAATTGTTCATAATAAGTGGATTATAGTGTCTCTGTATATAAATTAAATATACTATTATCAAATATCTGAAATTCTAATCCATCTCTAACTAGGTTTGTTTGACATGCAGCAGCTGTTCGGACTACTGATTGTTGCCTGTGTTTGGTAAGAGAAAAGACTGTTAAATTGACACTTTGCTCCAAACAAGCCTTCCCATGACGTGCTTCATGAATGGCCACGACATGGCAGATAAGTTTACCCTAAACAGTTTAGATTGAAAATGCCAACTGTTACAGTTCAGATAGTACTCTCTTTACTGCTTCAAGGTCCACCACTTACTTTTGGATTCATTCAATTCCTCAAGAATCCATCTCCTATTATTTTCTTATTTTTTTCTTCTGACACTTTCAATGTGTTAAAATTTAGAAAAAAAGCCACTTTGGCTTTTCTCATTTATTTCACATTTGAAAAGGCACTGATTTATGCAGAGACTTTGACAAACAAAAGAACATGCACGAGAGGAAATACGTATAATTAGTCGTAGTGGAAACTTTTTCCAGTTATAATATCTTTTTCTTAATTATAAGCTTTTCTTCACATACAGTCTCAAATTAAATTGCAATAAAAACTGTGGGTTTTTATTTTCCACAGTTTTATTTGCTCCTATTTAAGTAAACGGCATCTTTATTCTCAATTAACTCGGATATGCTTAATTTGATGTACTAGTAAAATAACTGTTACCTTCATATTGATGGAATGGGATGTGATATTGTATTCCTTTGGAGATCAACCTTTTCATGACTTCCTTTTAGAGCTTAACTTTCTTGATAGTAACTGAATATACTTTGTCAGTCCTAATAGGTTTATGAAGTATACAATTTATATTCTTATCCTAATTCCTATATCGCTAAAAGGAGGGTAGTTTTTGCACTATTGTGCATTGACAAAGATTTTGACACTATCATTACATGTTAGCATGTTACATGGTTATAAGTCACCATCCGTAATCAGAGGCTTAGCTCGTAAAGCCTATTCCCTCTCGACAGCGGTCTTATCCCGCCCGAAATTTACTTGTAATTACCTTATAGACCTGATTGTGTAAAATATTTTTACTCCATATATATATATATACACATAAAGCTTAAAAAAAAGCACTCGTGTATCTATTTACTTTTTTGCTTTGGAGATGAAGGGATTGGTGTTATGATGGGAGACATTGATACAGCATGGGAATGCAAGGAACTCATCTTAAATTTCTCTCAACTGAAATGAGAACTAATCATTCAGCGAGCCCATTAAAGGAATGGCCCACTGAAAAAGCATGAGCGGTCCAGATCAGTGATGCAGTGGGTCAAGTCCAGTAGGGTCATTTAAACCCACCACCGATCTTTATGGTGCCAGCAATGCAATGGAGAGGAGGAATGATCCACCTGTTTGTCAGTGATACCAATCGTACATTGGTTTACAAGATGACCAACATGTGGGCCTCACCACCTGAGCCAACATTTGGAGCTGATAAGGTATGGGCCCCCACCAATTCCTATTACTCAGCCCATCTCTGTTTAACTACTTTTTCTTATACTTTTTCTAAGGAGAAAAATTTTCAAACATACATATATATATAAAGAGCTAGTTTTTATATATTGGCAATGTAAAAGTTTCTTAAAATATTTGTTAGCTAGCGTTTGTTCATAGTTTTTGGGGGTGTTTTTGGGGTATTTTTTGGGAATTTTTTGGGATTTTCCAAAAAATCCCAAAAACTGGTGAACCCACTTTTTGGGATTTTTTGGGAAATTCCCTCACAAACTTCAAATTTTGTTCCAAATAAAATGCATGTCCAAACAAAATTTCAATTTTCCAAATTCCAAATCCCAAATCCCAAATCATGTCCAAACGGGAGCTTAGAAAAGGATCCGGAATTTGAGCACTACAAGTTATATATTCTAAGACAATTATTTCAATTGCCAGTAATTGAGTATTGAATTTAATTTTGTATTTATTTAGTGAATTTCTTAATCGGCCTAGGTTAAAATTTAGAAAACTTATTGGTTCTATCAAACCTATAAGGGAACCTTATATCTAACCTGGCTATAGGTCTTTTAAAGGTTAATTGCATTAAATTACCAGAATTAGTAACTTCAAAAGTAAGGCAAATAAATCTGATAATGATTTAACTGCTCGGTTGAATTCAAAATAAATATCTATCAATCATACTTTTGCTAGTTGATATGAAAACATAGTGATGAGTGATACTTTATTTCATAGCAGTCATGATCAGAATCCCAAAATTTCTTGCCACATACTTCTCCAACATTAAAGGGCTAGCAAGATTGTTCTATCCCTAGCTAGCTAGCTACATTACAGGTCTGAAGTCATAAGGTCTTGTTGAAATTAGGGTAAAATGTTTTGCTTTTCATGAGAAGGTGTTTGAACTCGATAGGTGAAAAACTTATATAAGTAGTTTGCAATTCAGTAAACAGTGAATATTCTTATGACATGAAATATTCTGTCCAAGCAAATAAGTCAATAGGAGTAATATTTTTACATGCAACTTTTAAAGAAAGATAAAAAGGAACAATCAATGATGAGGATGAATTACACTCTATCGTATAAACGAAAAACAAATCAAGAAATTTGACAAAACCAGCCAAATTCCTCTCCCTTTGTTAAAAATGTTGCCCTCATCAATCTCTAAAAACCGGCAGGCAAATTAATCACACGAAAATAAGAGGACCAAAAAAATAGAAAAAAGAAGAAGAGAAAAATAAGAATTTTAGAGCAATTAATCAAACCTCACGTGTGTAGTTTAAAACATCCAAACTTACAATCACACAAGTTGGGAAAGAATGGATGAATTAATTTGATGAGATCAATCAAAATCAGTCTTAATTATGAATGGTGGCTAGTTGTATCATGCCGATCATCATTGCCACCGCCGCCACCATGATGCGAATGTGAACCACTCGCTTGCGATTCCGATACACCACCACTAGGCCTATACATATTTAGACCAGCAAACATGCTTAATTGGCCTTGTTCCAGCCCATTGCTGCCACCACCGCCACCGCCACCACTGCCACCGAGTTGCTGACTTGGCAAAAGCGCCATAGGAGTAGGAAAATTCATAAATTGCAAACCACTAGGCATTGCACCTCTATACAAAGCTGCAGCTGCAGCAGCCGCACCAGAATTACTTACTGATGGAAATGGCCATATTGGATCACCCCCCATGACTTGGTTACTAGGAATAGGATTTGTTACCATCCAAAAATTAGCTGGAATTGAAGAATGACTTGTTGGCATAGTTCCAGTACTTGATTGTAACAAATAATTTCCCATTTGTTGTTGTTGTTGATGTTGTTGCTCCAAGTCTATTTCTGACCTTCGTTTCCTACTTAAATTATCTTCTGCACTTGTCTCCGTTAAATCAATTGAACCGTCACGTAATTCTTGCTTTGTTTGTAACTGCATACTAGGATTATTTAAATTTGTCGATTGAAAATTCAACAACGTTGTTGCTGAAGTCTCTGAAGTCAATCCAGGAAATAAACCTCGTCGTTGTGACAACGAAAAATTCGGATTGAAATATGAAGATCGTAGTTGTGATGGTACGGACATGCTGGAACCTGAGCTACGTAATGAAATATTAAGCGACGTAAAATTTGCGGGAATTGTACCGGTTCCCGTAGCTGCTATAACTGCTGGTTCTGCTTGTTGTAGTAACCATTCTATGGTTTCACCATCGGATTTGTGACCTAGCTCCCGTGTGAGCTGAAAAACCCTAGCGGCACAAAGTGCTGGCATCCGGATACGTCTTCCACGACCATCGACCTGTTGAAACATAATATAATTTAGTACTCCTAACTAATTAAACTTTTAGATGAGATGATCAGATAAAATTCAGCAAACCTTAGTGTGGCGGTCTTTAGTGGAAGTTCGTTTCGGAGGCGGCTTCTTAGATGATTCGGGGGAAGCGGAGATTTGGAGTGTGGAAGCTGATGATGTTGATCGAGGTGTATCATTAGGGTTTGTATTATGAGTAGATAAATCTTGGTTTGATATGGCAAGTGAAGTATAGGCTGCAGCGTTGGATGAGCTAGAGCAAGCTTCATTATCTTCTTTTTTCTCAAGTAATTGAAAAGGGAAAGTAGCTATAGGCCGATGGTTGTGGTGGTGGTGGTGTTGCTGGTGTTGGTGGAGATGATCATCACCTCTTCCATCCATGATCTAAACAAGTACTTATGACTAAAAACTTAGGCTCTAAAAAACCTTTCTCTTCCTTCTTTTCTCTCTGGCCAAGTTCTTTTTATGAGAAAATAGTGACATACACTATATTTAATTCTTTGTGGGTCTATTTATGTTTCTTTCATTCTCTCTCTTAGCTATAGAAATGAATGAAATGAAACAAAATGTTCCCTTTTATCTTTTTTTCTTTTTCTAACTTTGTATAGCTGGGATGAGTATGTCTCTTTCTCTCTAGATTGTTGTATGGGATTTTCTTGTCATTCGATGTGTAACATGTGTTGATTCGGATTAGAGAAGAGGGAAAGCTTTAAAGCATCAACGATAATGAGTGGAAATTATAAGGGATGAGCTTTAAACAGCGAAAAAAAGGAAAGGAAAATTGTGAACAAAGGAGAAAAAGAAATTATTTGCTTTTGTTGAGGGCTCCTTTTTTAATTTTCTTTTTGACAAATATTGATTGAAATGTGTCGCAAAAAGAAAAGGAAGGAAATTTTGCTGATTTTGAGTTTGATTTTCTGTTTTCTTCTTTTCAGAAATCCCTTTTAATTGTGGTTGGACAGAGCCTTTGGTTCAGACTCCACGTGAGGTGCTCTTTTTATCATTCAATCCATAAAGACAATGGTGGCCATAAGTGGGGCCTAATCCCAAGTCAAATAAATTGAGAGACTTATGGAATATTTACTTACTACTTAAAGTTTATATCCATAAGTGCACAGAATTTTTACAATTTCATGTAAGCTTCATTTATCTGTTGTAATAAAATGATTTATCTTTTAAAAATCTCATAATTTAATTCAATTTTACATGTAAATATCTTTTGGAGTTTGCAAACAATTATTATCACACTAACGTTATTGTACATGCCATCTTAATTTGTTCATTTAGCCTTTGAAAGATCATCTACATTAAGTGTTCATTTATAAAGTCTACAAAATATTACTATAAACTTCTTTATAATTTAGATTCGTTTATTAAAAGTGAGTGGGGTCATTTTCTTCATTCATGTAATCATTTCCTTTCGCCTTTGGCTCTTTGCCTTTGTTCTGAACCTTTGCCGGTGGCTTTGCGTTTCTTTGGGATTCCTCCAATTATTTTCCCTCCATTCACCATACAAGGCTAGTGCTCTTTGGGCCTAATGATCCATGGTCGCTACTTACTGAATATCTAGGGAATGATTCAAGATTTTAAAATATTGTGAATACGAAATATCATTGTACATATATCATTCGTACTATTTTGCAACAGTAAATTTGTAAGTTTTAAGAAATTATTTAATTAAACATACTAGTGGATCAAATGCTACATCTCTCTCTGCATAAATCTATATAATTGAAATTCTTTTGCTTGGACTTTTTCTTTCCTCCATTATTTAATACTCATGTTGTATTCTGTGTTTGGTTTAAGGCAAGTAACTAGCCAGTAGCTATTAGCTAGCTAGTTAGTTAGCTTCATTAACAGCACTCTCTTTGACAATTTGATGATGAAGAATGAAATAACAAGAGAAAAGAAGAAGACAATGCATCGTTTCTTGATTATTATGTTAGTGTAACTGATTTACCTTTGTCTTTCACATTACTTTCATTTGAACAAAAAAAACATTTTGGAACGCATAACTTCATTTGCACTCTATTCTAATAAATGACGGACCTATGTAGTGATTTTGGGTGCTTGAACTTCCATTGATTTGATCCAAACATTGCATTATATTTTTATATGAAAAAATTAGCAACACCACATAAGTTCATTGGATGAGCACCTAATATGGTACTAGCAACTATAGACCAGGACTAAGGGCCATTTATTTTTATTAAGATTAAAAGATCTGAATCTGAAGATACATCTAAATATTAAGATGTGGTATTAAGTTCTGAACACTGATTGATTAAGGCCGTTTGTTTTTCCAACATCTGAATATTTATAATTTATATTTATTCTTTATTAAAGTCTATACATAATTACATACTATAAAATAATTTAACTATTATATCCACGAGATATTAGATTGTAAAGTGGTGGTTGTGGTGGTATGACGGTGGTGTCCGGTAATAGTGAATGTTAGCAGTTGTAGTGTTGGTGATGGTTGTGTGATGTGGTAGTTTGATGGTAGATGTGGTTGGTGGTAGTGTCTAGCAGTATGGGCGGTGGTAGGTAATGGTGATGGTGGTGCTTGGTAGTGAAGGCAGTTGTATTTTTGGAGGTGGTTAGTATTGGTTGGCGGTGATGGTGGTGATCATTGTGCTAATGACAATGATAACTGTAGTGATAGGTAGTGATGGTGGTTATTATGATGGTGGAGGTAGTCGGTAGTAGAGTGGTGGTTGTCAATTGTCGTTAGTGAAAAGTGATGGTGGTGGTTAAGGAGTTGTAATGGTAGAGGTAGCGGTGGTTAATAGAGATAATGGTGGTTGTGATGGTGGAGGTGATTGGTGTGGTAGTGAAAGTGGTTTGTGGTTGTAGCAATAGGTTATGATGGTAGAGGTAGTTAGTGGTTGTTGGTGATGGCTAGTGGTGGCTAGTGGTAGTAGACAATGGTGGTGGTGGACTGGTGGTGGCGGGTGGTAGTTGGCAGCGGTGGTGGCGGTGGTGGTTACTGATTGCGGTAGTGCAGTGGTAGTTAGTTGTGTAATATATGAAGGGATGATGAAACTCTTAATGGTATTAAGACTCTACTCAAGATCTTAATTATACAGATCCATTAAGAGCCATCAAGTGGTTAAATCTTAATAAAAACAAACACACTTAATGGCTTGAGGTCTGAACCATTCAGATTCAGACCTCCATTAAGTACAAACAAATGAGGCCTAAATAATTCTGACTGTCACTCATTCTAATGAATGTATAGTTGTTGATTTAAGTTATATTTATACATGCAATCATCAATAAAAGCAGCAAATTTGTAGGTCTAGATCCAATTTTCTGTTGGAGTTTATAGTTTTGTATGTGCAAGAACAAAGCTTGTTTAAGTTTTCTCATTGGTCCTACAACTTTATTCGGGAAAAAATAAGCAATAAAAAAAAAGAGGGAAAAGGATGTTTGTGAAAAAACAAAAAAAATAAAAAATAGAGAAGAAACAAAGGGAATGATAGCTGCAGGTGGTGTGGATAAATTTGTGTAGTGTAGTATCAAAATATGCATTGCCTGTGCATTAGCATGGTGACACCAAGCTAGTTCATGTATTTTATATTGTTTACAATACACACCTTTTCGGGTGGTTATATATGGATGAGGAATGGCATTCTGCAAGACTGGCAGCTATGGACGGATGCACCTCAAATGCTTGTTTAACAATACCTAGGTAAACGGTAAACCCCTTATCCCCACTCCACCTTGACATCAAAATCTTCTGGCATACAACCCCTCTATATTATATATATATATTGATCACTAAAATATCTTTTTAGGATATAAATTTAATATCAGGCTGAAGTTGACGTACGTATGTATTTGGTTTGTTGATTCTACTTTTACTCGGGACCTTTTTACAAGTCAATAGGTTTTTGCAACAACGTATGTAATCAATTGGTTGTTTTCATTCAAACTCAATCTAGTCTTCTCTAGTGGAAATTCTGATCCTAAATAATCTCTACAATCATAAACCTTATCATTTAATTTGGTAAGGGAGATATCAACTCATAGATAACAATGTTTTGTGGAGTTAAAAAGTCAGCTAGCTAGATCCTAAAAGGAGTACACCATAGCTGATCTTGCAGAATAATTAAAGGCTCATTTACAGCATTGCGACATGGAAGTTAAAAAAATTAAACTTGCAGAGTACACCTTGGCTATTTATGTGTACACAAGATTTACATTTTACAATCACCTAGTGTTTTTGTCATTTTTGATTAACTCCCGAACATCACGAGAACCCTTGTACTTGTTATGGTTAGACAAAATGTGGCATGTTCCTCATTTAGATTTAGATCTATGCAGAATCAATGATACTGTCACAAAAGAGAAGGTAAGGAGGTATGGCTTCATGTCCTTGTCCTATACTCCTTCCGTTCCACTTTATCCGGCATCATTTCTTTATTGGTCTGTTCCAAAAAAAATGACAGTCTTAAAAGTCTAAATGAGTCCAATAATAAATGAGTCCTAAAGTTCAATATACAACCACACAAACATCTTTGACTTATTTTACACCACAAATTTCAAAAGTCTTCATTTATTTCTTAAATTTTGTGCCAAGTCATACTATGACACATATAAAGTGGAACGGAGGGAGTATATCATTTCTTATTAGTTATCAATTTGTAGCCTAACCCCTAGCTAACTATATATTTACCCCCAATAATATTGTGAGTAAGCAGCTCTCAAACCATCCAAGCATAGTTATCGTACAACATAACTTAACTCCTTTGAAATTCAGAAAGAAAATACTACTCCTATTGGACTACTCATTTATTATTGGATCAATTCCTAGTTTTGAACGGCAGACCATTTCAAGTTTTTTTCTTCGTTCCCACTGCCATGTTACTTATAAATGAATAACCAGCGGGTTTTAAATTCTTTGATTTGTTTCTTCTGATTAAAGAAGAATTGTCCGTTGTTTGACTTGTACTAGTATTTATTAGTAGGAGTAATATTTCAACCGCGGGCGTCTAGATTGAACTGAAGGAGTCAAAGTATGAATAGGTGGACTTTTTTGTTTCCTTTATTTGACCAGGTAAGCTTTAATTAAGTGCCCATATTTCAAAAGCAGATTGAGATATGCTCGATCGCTTTTATTTGTTGTCCATGAGAATGACAATGTCTTTTTCACTTAGAAAAGCAAGAAATATTAGTTCTTATATTACAAATTACTAGGAGTAGTTCTTACAGTGAAAGGTTTATATTTATAAATTATTATTATTATTATTTTTAAATAAGTAAAAAAGAACCCATGAAAACAACAAGACTAAAGCATATAATCCTATAAAGTCATGAAACAACCGGTAGCTAGCCTAAGCCATCAAGGAATTGTACACCAGGCCGAAAAGTCGGCAGAAAAACTTGCTTCTATTGCAGAAAGTCGAGTGGCCTCACATCCATAAAAAGGACAAGGAGAAATTTTGTCATTCTATGCATTAGGCGTCATACTCGCAAAAAGATAAATGCCTAATTAGTCTTGATAGTACTACGTACTCATTTCCTAAAAAAATTTACCTATACATAATCAATGTCAACAAAAGATCTCAATTTTATAAGCAGCTAGCTCAAGTCAAATATGAAATTAGTGGCTTTTCAGCACAAAGATAATTTGTTCTCTTTTATATAGTGCAAAGAAGTTACGTCTGTGAAATACAAAGAACAAATTATTTTACTGATTCTAGTATAGGAAGGATCGTTTCTATCTATAACAAGAGTTGGGATAGTTGTCAACAATTGTATCAGAAAATGACAGATGCTAGCTTAGAAGGGAAAAATAATAGAGTAATCAAGTTGATCTCATGACATGTTTCAGTGGGGAGGGCAACATCAGCTTGTGTTTTAGCTGAAATAAACAAGCCAGCACACCAAATAAAGTTGGAGATTTAAGGGAAAATGTATGTAGGGGAAGGAGGGGAGGGTGACGAGTGACGGGTGAAGGAACTACTAGAAAACATAGTTGAAGAAAAGGGTCCAAAAATATAATGGAGAAGAGAATGCAGAGAAAATAGAAGGAGTACTGTTTATGAGAACATGTTATCACGTGAAGGCAATTTGGACCTGTTGTCAATGTTGCTTTTCCTCAGACCATAATCTTTATGTGCTTCCCCTTCCTCTTTTGCAATTTCAACACTGTTACAGCCTACTTACAGCTACTATGAAGACGACACCACTCTCTTCCTTTACTTTGAGCTAGAAATTTGAACAAGGTGATTCAGAAAATAACGTAAAAATGTCAAGCACCTACGTTTATGATAACAATTTAACAAGAAAAATTATTTTATCCGTTTTGCACTTTGATAAATTTGAACCCCTTTGACACGAGGTGGGTAAGATGCTGTTTGTGAATCATTTTAGGACTAGAAGTACTTGTAGTTTCACCGTATATTTGATAAAAGAATTACACACGATATTTCACCTCAATGGAAACATATATATAAAAGCTTATGGAAGTACAGGAAATCATCTTTATGTGGGGGAGCTGGAAATTGACGTCATGAAAGTGTAGATAAGCAGACTGGGAATTTGTGACATCAACTTTCCCCAAAACTCAGGTATAGTTTGGCCGTGTCTGTGAAAGCAGCAGTATGGTATTACTATTCCAGTGGTGACAACTGTTCATTAATTAGAGTTCGTGTATACTTCACTTTTATGTATTCCTTGTCACAGTGGACGACTTCAGTATCCACCAAACTAATCTCAATATGGTACTAAGTACTACTCCTACTTTCGACCCTGACCATTAGTTTTAATATAAAAATATAAAATTTCCATAAATATTAAACGTTAAATGCATTAATTAAACGTATTGCGTTGAAAAACTTAATTAAAGATCTAAATATTAAGTTTAAATCTTATCTATGCCATTGTAATAAAGGATGCAGGATGCTGGCGGATTGTCATGGAAGAAGGCCCCTCTTGTTGGAAGTCGCCAATCATTGAAATGTTCAAGTAAGAGGTGAATATTTATATGATAACTATTGGCTTACCTCAGTAGTAATATTCAAAACTCTATGTGGGGTTAACTCTATGTTCACCTAAAATTATTTATTACAAACTGATCAATAGTTTATGGATGTCTCTTTTATCATCAAATTGAAAGACAGAAAAAGAGTAGCTCAGTGTATAAGCAGAAATGGAATAACAATTTTAAGTTTGTAGATTGTGATGCATAATTCTTCCAATTTGTTGGGTTTTGAATCAATCGAAGTCTAGGCCAAAAACAATTGGTTCTACCGAATCCGTAGCCAAACTTGTAGATCCGCTCATTTGTATAGGGTCCATAATGTAGTGTTAAATTTGGTATGGCGAAGACAGTTAGGGTGTTTGGGTTGACTTAAAAGCTACTCCCTCCGTCCCAATTTATGTGGCACCATTTGACCGGGCACGGAGTTTAAGAAAATAGAGGTTGACCTTGTTAAGTATCAATTTTACCCTTGAAAAAGTAAGAGAGAGAAGATTTGAGTAATAAAAAAGTTGTTGGTAGGTTTAAAAGTATGTAGGGCCCAACAAGGGTAAAATAGAGATGATACATTTGTCAAATAAGGAAATGTGCCACTTATTTTGGGACAAACAAAAAAGGAAATGGTGCCACATAAATTGGGACGGAGGGAGTAGTAGCTTTTAAGCCACCTTTGGGTTGTAGAACTGTTTGGTTATGCCAAAGTGGCTTAAAAATACTTGGTTTTTAAGTAAAAAATAAGTCAAAAGCAATAAGCTGGGAATCCGAAAATGTTGTAACTTATGTTGTAACTTAGCATTTAGCACTTTAACATTAACCAAAAAAAAAAAAACACTTCCTTTGATGATCATAGACTGTAACATGGCATGAAAAGTTTATCAAATTTAATTAGGAAAAGAAAATAAGTACTTATATTTTAGCAACTTTCTTAAAGACAATAAAGCTGTGTTGGTGGATTTATCAACTGTGAAGCTTAGGACTGTTTGTTTGCTTTGTCTACGTTTTAAAGATTTTCATCAAATTTTTAAAAATCAAAAGTTTAACATGTAAAAAGTTAGATATTGAGGCATTTTTTTCTTCGTAAAACTTGTCTCGATCTGTAGTATACTATCAATTGAGCTTTCCACGAAATCCTACGTATCAATTTCCCAATAAGAAGACAAAATAATGAATGAAGAAAAAATGCACAGTAGACTTGGAATTAAACTAGAACGATAGAAGAAGAATGAAAAAAAAAACATAAACAAAGTGGTGCTAAGAGCAAAAAGAAACCCTTACGTTAATAGGAGTTCAATCCTTTTTTTTTTTTTAATTTGTTATTTATTAGAAATAGAATTCCAAATATAACTTAATTAGTTTGTATTTGATGGTTAACTTAACTACACTTGGTGTAAACACCCGGTACAGGTAAATTTTTACCCTTATCATAGATTTCAGGTTCAATTCTAAAAAAGAAAAAAACGCTTCTTTCATAAATGAACGTTATGAGGCGTTAATTTGGATTAATCGAAGCTCTTATACATATAGTGGACATGCAAGACACAACAACTAAAATCAAATTAAAGGTGCACAGCGGAACAAATCTGTCCTTTACAAATAAAAAGCACAATCTGCATATTCCACCCTATTCCTTGTCCCACTCACCCCATTTAGTTTTGTTTAAAGCAGACCAAACTGATCTTGCATATTTATACATCATCATTAATCATCTTTTCTTTCTGTGTGGGTTTTGCTTTATATAAGCTGTTTAAAGATCTTACCGGCCACTACATCAACTATATTAAAGTCATAAAGTGTCCGAATATGATGAGCATCATATAAAAACATTAACCGTACAAACAAGTATCGTGATTCTTCTTTTGGCAATTTTACTAAGAAGAAAAATAAACCAAGATTTCTCACCAAGGCTTTGATATTCTTGGTACTTTAATTTCTGAGGTTGAAGCTAATGGCACCAAGTTAATTACGTAGAGTTTACAACTTACAAGGAGGGAAGAAGAAAGTCTTCAAAATCTTGGCTGCGATCATGTGGTAATTAACAAATCTGGAACAGTGATAAGATATTCTAAAATAAGATATTCTAAAAGGATATGTAACCATGAAAGGTTAATTGACACAAGTCATTTTCCATTGCCTTTTAGTATGTTGTCCCTACCCAAAATTGCCAAAAACCACCACGTAAGAGTATCTTATCCAAACAATCACCATAGAAACCAATCAAATTACAGCAAATAAGCAAACCACGACAAACAGAAATTTGAAGAAAAGGACTTGCACATATCTTCAGGAGTTGGATAAGTTACACTTGTCATGATATCTGCTTTCCATATATTTTATTCATGACAAGCACCCATGGAGTTTGTTTATTAATTTATTTAACCATTCAAATCTTTCTATTAATCGAGATTTGGATCATGGTTTATTACGAGAGAAACCGCTCTGTGTCGATAATTTTCAATTTTTCATATTTAAATATTTAAACTCGGACTTATAGTTAAGAATGAACATATTTCATTCATCCCACAACCAATGTTGGTGGTGCAGGCATTGAGAAATTTATTTGTGTCTCCAAGTTGTTGAGCTCAGCCCTGTTGGTTCATTAATAGTTGGTTCTGTTTGTCAATAGAATAATTATTCGAACATAATTAATGTCTTTGTTAAAATATCAATCAATCTTAGAACTTTTTATTGATTAATTCACATTATGAATGTTACTAGACTGAAAATGACTAAACTTCTGATTTTTATTTTTACCGACCGTGTATTCGAGTAAATTCATCCTTTAGGTTCATTAGATTTCTTATTATAGTTGGAAAGTTTGAACTTATATGCTGGTTAAATCTGATAACCTTTGTACTGTGAGAATTTATGGACTTACACATACATATGTATCTATAATAATTGTATATTAACTACTATCATTAAATGTTGGCCTAATTAAAGTGATCTAGTGAGGTTTAAAATTGGATGGGCCTAATTAGATACTTCGTAAAATATGGGGCTAATGTGTAGATACCCGGATGTAATTCTAGTTTAATGATGGGCTGAACTAGAATTATATAAACTATATTCTACTATAAAAGGGTTATGGTCCCCAAATTAGGTTTTATTTTTACTGAAATCTCATCATCAGTGAAAGAGGCAAGGCCACGTCAAGATTTGGAAGACCAAAACCACGGGATTCAAGAATCACACCAGTTGTTATGGATTCATGTACGCTTCCGCATTCAGTTTATTATTCTTGGTGATTTGACATAATAGGTCCTGAGGTAATTGTAGTATAATCTACAATTTAATTTTGTCAAGTGGTATCATGAGCCTACATTATGTTGAATCATTAAGATTAATTTTGTCAAGAATAAAATAAAATTGGACAAGGGAGTAAAGGGTTTGAATGCCACATCGGGCGTTAGTACTGCCTAAAGCCATCTTTGTTCAGATTGAATTGAATTTGTTAAAGCTTGTTTCTACTGGAAACAAAATTAAAGGATTGGTTATGAATCTTCAATCAAAGCCATCATTGTAGCGGCATTTTTGAAACTGTCGTGGTTCTCTTTAAAGTTAGGCTTTTTGTTAGATGCCTCAATCCATGGGTATTTAAGTGCATTTTTTTCCTGGGTTACCTAATCTTTAAAAAAAAAAAAAAAAAAAAAAAAAGGTGGTTGCTGGACGACAGACATCGTAAGCATATTAGTGTCACGATGTTTGAAGGTATTTACTTCCTTTAATGCTTAGCTGCCAGAAAAGAATTGCGATATCTTTGATTTAGTTTATTTATTCCATTTAATTGAATTGTGATCGAATGATAACTGCTGGAAGAAAAAGATTGTATACTGGCAGACTTTAAGTTTTATGATTCATCCAGATTGGGCCCACCATTCAGTAAATTTTGGGTATTGAAAATTTATATTGCGATTTGGTGAATTTAAATTTGGATATTGGTATGGTTGTATATATTTTGAGATGACTAAATTGAAGCTCGATGTCGCCAAAGTGACCTCTCTTGTGGAGATTTATTTGTCTTAAAGTATAAAAGGTTGTGCACATGTAACTATGTGAATATTGATCGGTCCAAAGGAAGGTCAATGTTTAACAGAATTGCACGTGCATCTTTGTGGTACTAAACACGTGATGATTATTTGGATTTACGTGTGAATGGTAAATCGGCCCAAAGGAAGACTTACTATTTGACATGTTCTTTATTATCAGTGTTTGATTACTACGTCAAGATATCACTTACAAGTTAATATTTTGTCCAAAGATAAATATTAATGGAGTGCCGGTATCTTGAGATGGGGTCTACCTTTATTCAAATTTATTTTTAATTCAGTTTAAGTCTTATGTGAGCTTATTTTGTTATTGGTTGTTCTCTGATTTAGCTACAGTTACTTCTAAAAAAAAAAATTATTGCCAACATATCAATCTTTAAGTTAAATGGCTTTAACCGTAAATTATGACTAGAGAACTTACATAAACCTCGAAGTCATGGATATTGACATGACATTAAAGATGAATTCTCCACCATTTTTTACAGATAAGAGTACCTCTGATCAAAAGAGGAAGACTGAAAGGTGGGAGAGATCAAAATGCATGTCTATAATTATCATGAAGAAAACCATTTTAGGAACATTCAGGGGCATTATGTCTAACAAGATTATGACAATTAAGAAATTAATGACCGAAATTGAAAAGATAAATTTGTCAAGAATGAAAAGATAAAAATTATACACTCTCGACAAACTAAATTTCAATAAGGTTCATAAAGTATGAAAATTGTGGTTACGATAATAATATAAAGATTCAACTAAGGGGAGTTGTTTCTTCAGTGGAGTTGCACTTATTAGGATGTTCTTATGAACTTTATTTGTTATGGGGTTAGTCTGGTTTCGTTACCAAAACATATATGGTGGATAGATTCTAGTACAATATCTCACACCAGTACGTTTATGCAAGGATGTATGAATTGTCGAAAGCCTAATGATGGTGAAAGACACATCTATGGTTGTGACGACAAGTTAGTTAAGGTTGGAGCTATTGGAACTCTTAGATTATTGTTAAGAACTATAATATATTTGAATTTGACTGAGACTTATGTTGTTTTGTTTCTTTAAACGGAATTTGATTTTCATTTCAAGGTTGGACAAGTTTGGTTATAGTTGTTCATTTGATATGAAAATCAATGTCTCTTTCATAATTCAAAATTGGTTGATTCGGGTTCTTTGTGAGGTTACAATAATCTAATTGTCTTATATAATCACTTCAATTAAAGAATCCTTCCATGTTTACTATAGCTGGTGAGATTTTGCTTCATTATGACACAACATATTAGGTCCTATTTCCAAAAGGAGAATAAGAGATTTGTGTTCAATAGCATTCTCGAACCTGTGAAATATCCTTAACTAGAATTTAATTTATGTGCAAATCACATAAAAGAAAACAAACAAATGTTAAGAAATTTGGAGCCAACAGTAAATAAGGCATCTTAGGACTTTTACAATCTAGTATTTGTGGACTATTCTCGACGGTTTCTTCGAATGGTCAACTAAATCTCATAACGTTCATATAAATCTTTTAAAGATATGGCTACCTTTGTTTAATTCATTAGAAAAACCTCAACCTATTACTTTACAGAGTTCCCACTAAAGGCAACTGAAAAGACCCTTTATGTGTTTTGGATAAGCATTGGTCTTGTTTAAAGTATTTACACATTTAGGGGTCGTTCGGTTTGGCTTGTATTTTACGCGGGTATTAACTATTAATGCGGGTATTAGTAATGTGGGTATTAATAATGTGTGTATTAATAATGTGGGTATTGATAATGCGGGTATTAGTTATGTGGGGTTTAATAATGTGGGTATTAGCCACGCATATATTATAACGTAGGGATTATTTGTTGAATCACTGATATATTACAAATTAACAAAAAATATTATTATTTAAAATATTTATTTACTCCTTAAATAAAATTTTAAAATATCCTTATTATTATGAGGGTTAATTTTGTCATTTCAAATTTTAATACCTGCATTATTAATACCCACATTATTAATACCACCTTTCACCCCGCATAAAATAATACATAGATTCCCGCATTAATAATGCGGAATATACAAAAATGCAACCAAACGTTGCACTAATTTTATGCGGGTATTAAAATTTCACAAAAACCAACCGAACGCTGCACTAAATTAACGCTGAGTTTTGTGCGGGTATTAAATATTAATACCCCACACCGAACGACCCCTTAGGGATATCCAGCTGAGACAAGGCCTTCCAGGCCAAAAGAAATGAAAATTGGACAAAGAAACTTTCAGTAGCTATGTTATTGGATACTCTGAAAAGTTTAGGGGTTACAAATTTTAGGATCCCACAGATAAAGCTATTACGAGACGAATAATGTACGGTTCTTTGAGGATATTGAGTTTGGGCGAAGAAAGAATAAAAGACATTGTCTTGGAAAAAGAATATGTTGATATTCCTCAGATTAATATTAGCTATGCTCAGGAACAGTTTTCTATACCTGAGATAGTTCAACAAGCAACTCTGGATCAAGACAATATCATTGAACTTCACGTTCAAAAGGTTATTCCCGAAAAACAAACTCTACAACCTCAAGAACCAATGCCATTAAAAAGAAATAGAGAGAGAGGAGAAGTGCAATTTCAGATAATTATATTGTGTTTCTCTAAGAATATAAAGTTGGCATTGGAATGATGGAAGATGATTCAATCAACTTCTGTCAAGCCATGAAAAGTTCTGACTCTCAGCGGTATATTGATACCATGAATAAAGAGATGAAGCACATAAAGGACAATGATGTGCAAGACCTTGTCCAGTTGGCTGAAAGTGCGAAGCTCATTGGTTGAAAATGGATATTAACAACCAAAAGGGATTCGAAAGGCAACGTGGATAGGTATAAGACACGTCTTATCACTAAAAGCTTCACTAAGAAATTAGAAGGCATCAATATAAAGAGATTTTCTTTTCGGCTTCATTGAAAGACTCTTTCAAGACTATAATGGCATTAATCAAATATTTTGATATTAAGCTACATAGATGGATACAGTATTGTTGTTCTCAATGGTTATTTTGATGAACAAAGGTGCAATTAGAAAACCTTGTATTTTATAATGCAAAGTCAATGATTTGCAAATTAAAGAAACTCATCCATGGGCTTAAACAAGCGTCTTATCAATGGTATCACAAATTTCATTATATTATTGTCTCATTTGGTTTCGAGATAAATCTTGATGATTATTTTGTATACCATAAGGCCAGTGGGAGCAAGCATATTTCTCTGGTTTTGTATGTCTATGATATATTTCTTGGTTCATACGATATAGGCTTGTTGCGCAAGATCAAGATACTTTTGATAAAGAATTTTGAGATAAAATATCTTGGTGATGTAAGTTTTGAATAAGGATTCAGATACATCGATATTACTCTCGAGGTACTTTTGGATTATCACAAAGGCCTATATTGAAAAGGTATTAAAGATTTGACATGCAAGATTTCAAATTAGGCGATACACCTATGCTAAAGGAGACTGGTTTAGACTAAAACAGTGTCCTAAGAATGATTTTGTAATTAAGAAAATGCAAAATATTTATTGTGCTTTAGTTACAGGTGTCTAATGCATACTTAGGTTTGTACGCATTCAAATATTGCGTGCATTATTGAGATGATAGGCATATATTTGAGTAATTCTGAAATTAATACTTAAGGAGTAGCCAAAGATTTATGTTGTAATTACAGAGAACAAAGATTTTAAGCTCACATACGGGAAGTCGGAAAAGTTAAAGATAATAAAGTATTCAGATACCGACTTCACTAGATGCCAAGATAGTGCAAAGGCTCTATTTGTATACTTGGTGGATGAGTTATATCAGGAAGAGTGTTATATGGACACTCGTAGCTCATTTCGCCATGACAGTTTAAGTTTATAGCACGTTATAAGGCATCGTATTATGGAATATGACTGCAAAATCTTGTCACTGGGCTACAGTTAAGGATGAAGTTGAAAGACACTAAAGTTAATTTATGACAATAAATTAGCAGTCTGATATTCCAATAACAACAGGATTTCAGTAAAGTCAAAGCACAGTGACATAAAGTTCTTGGTTGTCAAAGTTAGAATTCAGAGTGGTCAGGCGTCTATAGAACATAATGTAACAAACTCCATATTGTGGATCCACATACTAAAGGACTACTGTCACGACCCTTTTTCAACTTTAAAAGAAAAACTATTTATTGTTTTAAAAAAGGTTGTGTCGAGGTGTTTTAAGGTACACAATTATTTAAGAGATTTTCGGAGTCGCCACTTGACAAGTTAAAGGTGTGCCAAGTCACCAAAGTGGTGTACCTAGAACACCTTTGACTCGTAAATGGTCTGCGTCAGAGTTCCGGGTAAGGATCTCGGTTGACTCTCGGGAAGGTGTTAGGCACCCTCGAGTCCTGTGCCAAGCACAGTTGCTTATTTGACGCATTTCGACTCGTTGAAAATTATTTTGTTATATTTTGCCTTGATTTGTTATGCTTTTGATGTGATTATAAATTTGTCCGTTCAAATGGAAACTCAAAATCGAGATATGATCGCGCGAGCACTTCACCCGTTCGAAATCTTCCGACTTAAATCAATTAAATCGCGCAGGCACTTCACCCGTTCGAAATCTTTTGACTTAAATGAGCTCCATATAAACAATTCATAATTGTTTCGGCCTAAAGCTTTGCTTAACCGTTTTTCTCATACCTCTCTATTATCCAAAATTAAACCATTCCTTATTTAGCTATGACAAACCCTTGCCATTCATTTTTTACAACTTGATAACAAAACAGGTTCTAAAGTTTAGCAATTTTATTGTGTTTTAAAGTCTCAAATATAGCTAACTATTGCGAGAAGAACGTATCAAGTTTGTGATTTGAAATTTGCATTTAAGCCTATTTTGCCTAACCTTTCCTTTCTGTCCTATTTACGAATTATTCACATTTTTCCTTGGATCTGATTTTAAACCTTTAACATGGCCACTACATATAGGTAGCTAGTATTGCCGCATTATTATTGGCTTACGGGCCCCCTCTTTCTCATATTTGAATATCTGTCCCATATTGTTATCTATATAGACAATAATGAGGTGGTCACATTATACAAAATATTTTATAGCATATATACTTCAGTCCTCATCAAAACGGTTTGCAGCGAAAGATAATTAATACATATAACATGCTATTGGTCCAGACTTACCATTGATCGATTTGAATAAGTTTTGAAACAAGCAAATATCTAATCCTCCAAGGTGTTGTAGCTATATTCTAAAGATAAACATGTTTAACCTTCTGATTTTTTTTAAAAAAAAAGTGACAGACGCATACAATTCAAACATAAAAATGAAGCTGAACATAAACTCTTTTGGGCTTTGAGGTACATCTCATGCATATTTAAGCTTAAACAGTGCTGAAATTAATATACAAGAGGCATAAAGTTAGAAAATGTACCTAAAGTTGATTTCCTTACATCAAGAAAGCAATAAGATCCTAGCAACCAACAACGTGACCTCCAAAACGCAGCAAGAACAAACAACTTCCACCCCTTAAAACAATCTTCTTTGTGACCTACAAACTCACTACCAACCTTGGTTTCTCCTTGCTTTCCCTCTATTTTTTTTTTCTGCTTTTTTACTCTATTTTTCTCTCTCAGATCTGAATTTTCCTAAGAGAAAGGAAGTATTTCAGATGTGTGTGTCTTTCTGTTTTTCGTATGCCCAGCAGTGAGAGTGTTTTTTCAGCTGTTTTGTTTTCCAGATCTGAAGGTGTTTCTAAGAGTGTGTTTTTTCTGATTTTTTTTTGTGAAGTGTTCTGGAGGAGTGTTCTCTGTTGGAGTTCTCTCCCCAGATCTGTTTTTTTTTCCAAAGAAGAAAGGAAAAAGAACTAAATAGGCTAAGGGATGGGGGTAAAAAGTTGGGTGAAAACAACCCCATGTGCCTATGTTTTTTACCCTTAGAAAATTTACTATAGTCATGCTAAAGCTGGCAGCAAAACAACAAAAGAAAGGACACAAAATCTTTCTTTAAAGCTGTCCCAACTTGTCCTATTATTTGACTTTGGCTTCCCTATCTTTATACCTTTCTGATTTTTTTTTTAAACAAATCCCAATTATTTTACCTAAACACAACTCCCATACTAATTCAGAACTTCAGCTAATGGATTAAAAATCCACAACCAGACTTACCAGATCAAAGTGTAACCACATGGGGCCTCTTGGCTCTCAGCCAAGGCCCTTTTAATTACCCCAAAACCATCCCAGGTTGAGCTCAAAACTCAATTGAAGCCAGGAAGGGTCACACTGACCCCTACGGACTCCAATTTCTAGCTAACAAAATGCCAGCTTCAATTCCAGTTTTCTAAACACCAAACTGAAATAGAACTCAATCAGACATGTTCACATACATTTATTCTTCAAGCAGAAATGAACAATTTCATGTCACCTAATAGCCCATACAACTTACTTGCAACTATCCCGTGCCCCTGGTACTCCCTCATTAATTCAAGGTGAGATAATTCATGACTTTGAAGGAAACTTACCAAAAAAAACTAGTGTATTCATAGGCAGTTAGACAACATTAGACAAAATTCTATGCTTTGAACAAACAAAGATCAGCCAGCTTCTACCATTCAAGCATAAACTAAATGGATAATGCAAGACAAAATGAATGATTCAAGAGACTAATCATAAGACAAACAATATATAAAACGAACAGGCATACAACATGTCTAGCACTCTACATTTTACTCATTTGAATCATTTTCTATGATTAGCAAGTTGAAACTTAACAAGACAGTGAAAACAAAAGTCATAGGGGAAAGGACAGGGTTCCATCTAACTCATCATAGCAAAACAAACAACGCTCACCTGTAATCAAGTCATAAATCAAACCCAATCCAGCAACATCGTCAACTTCACCACAGTTTTGCCCTTACTGCCTCGTTGCATAGCCCCACTGACTGCAGCGTTGTCGCCAACACTGTTACAGCTTCAAATCGCCACCACCAGGTTTCACTGCTGCCCTCGCACATCGCATCATGAACCACCAGCCTCATGGGACCACTGTTACGTTGCCTTTGGTGCATTAATTTCAACTCCGCTGCCTCATCATTGCTCTGTATCGCCTCACTGTCTCGACATCGTGTCATCACCACTGTCCTAGCTGCTATACCCGTCCACTACAAAATCACCATGTTCGAATCAACATTCAACACCATCGACAATTGCTTCGTCACTACCTCGGATCAGCTCTACACCGTTGTCAAAGCAAACCCACCACTGCCTTACACAGCGTCGCTGCAAAACCACCATGACTTCGCCTCGCCACGAGCTTAAACATTATCCGCCAACGGAACATCAAGCCAACACCTCGTCACTGCCCAAACAGCCTCTTCGCAGCCCTGGCGACGCTTATACCTCATCGGATCAACTTCAAACATCATTGAAACAGCCCGGAACCACTGGTTTACCATCGAAGCATCGTTACACCATTGCATCAGCCTCGCTCACCATTGAATCAGCCTCGCTATACCATTGCACACACACAACGGCATCTCCGTAACAGCCCCACCCCCAATGAGTAAATGAAAAAATGGAAAAATACCTTCAATAGTTAGTAGAGGACAGTGAGACAAGGCCGTAGATGTATAGTACAACCGGAAAAATTGAGCCGTCGGAGTTAGGGTTCCACCGCATTTTTAAAAGCTCGATCTACGTCTTTCCATTCAAAATTTGGGAAATTGATGATGGATATGGAAAGAGAGGGTCAAGGCGAGCCTGAAAGTGTAAAATTTTGGCCGGAAGGATGGTGTTTCCGTCGTCGACGGTGGTGGAGATCCGGCAGAGGCGGAGAAATCGCCTGACCTTCTATGTATTTTGTGGATTGGAAAAATGAATGGGGTTGGGAAATTGGAGCTTAACCCCTTTGACTGGGCCGGGTTAGTCAAGTTGGGCTTTTACTCAAGTAGCCTATTTGAACACAAACTTACATATTTAGCACAATCAATTAATTAAGCTACACAATTAGAAGAAATACACAACAAATATTCTTGCTAACACAAAAGGGAAATCAACTAAATATTACTCACAAATACAATCATTTGTTCTCTAGTAATTTTAGCATTTTTTCTGTCCGAAAGTAACTAAATAAAACTAGATAAAATTGGAAAACCCTAAGAGAATTTGCACAGACAATTCAAGTAATTATCAATTTGGTGCCAAAATTAGGTGATTACAGCTGCCCCTCTTTGTTCGAGAACATGAAGAGTTTTCGGACAAAGACGTAATCAACAACTAATTTTGGCTTTTCCGGTTCTAGGCGAGAGCATGATTTTCAAAATTGTGACCGTACCTTGAACTTTTGGTTCTAACCAAGAACAAGGCTACCTACATATCCCCGGACTAAGGAATCAGATCAGTGTAGTTCCTCACGTGCGATAGCTGAGACTATCGCATGCAAACAAACACTAGACTCTCCTGGACTAACACTAAGCATTTTCTAGACATACACGGACTAACTCTAGACACTTTCAGAACTAACTGGGATTGACTCGACGCTCCTAGACTTACCCGGGCTGACACAAGACACTTTTGACGCACTAGAGTTGTTGCTGCTGGTCACTGTCGCTGGTTGCTGGCTAGCTGGCTGGTGGTCATTGCTTTACAAAGAAAAATGAAATGACAACATTGAAATGTAAAATTACAATTTCTAAGCTAACTCTTCATGCTTCCCAAGCTGATGAACTGGTCCGAAACTCCCACTACCCAAGTGGGTCTTGGAAACTTGAAATTGCCGCTCGGACAGGCTTGACTTGAAAGAAATTGCCGCTTTGACGGACTTTGACTTGAATGAAATTGAAATTGCCGCTTTGACGGGCTTTGACTTGAGAGATAAAACTGGAACCACCACTCTGGTAGGTCTTGCTTTTGCTGAAAATTGAAACCATCTCTCTGATGGGTCTTGCTTTTGCTGAAAATTAAAACCATCTCTCTGATGGGTCTTATTCTTGCTGACTTGAAAACCATCACTCTGATGGGTCTTGCCCTTGCTGAATTGAAAACCATCACTCTGATGGGTCTTGCTCTTGCTGAATTGAAAACCATCACTCTGATGGGTCTTGCTTCTTCTGGAAATTGAAAAATTGTAACCCATTATCCCAATGGGTGTTGACAGAAAGCTGAAATTATAAACCATCACTCTGATGGGTCTTGCTTTTGCTGAATTGAAAACCATCACTCTGATGGGTCTTGCTTCTTCTGAAAATCGAAAACCATCACTCTGATGGGTCTTGCCCTTGCTGAATTGAAAACCATCACTCTGATGGGTCTTGCTCTTGCTGAATTGAAAACCATCACTCTGATGGGTCTTGCTTCTTCTGGAAATTGAAAAATTGTAACCCATTATCCCAATGGGTCTTGACCGAAAGCTGAAATTATAAACCATCACTCTGATGGGTCTTGCTTTTTGCTGAATTGAAAACCATCACTCTGATGGGTCTTACTTCTTCTGAAAATTGAAAACCATCACTCTGATGGGTCTTGTGTTTAGAGTTGAAAGTTCTATCCCATTATCCCAATAGTTCTTGTCTTGAAATTTGAAAACCACGGCTCCCTGCTCAGATGGTCTCTGATTTCTTTCTTTATTTCCCTTTCTGCTCTACAAGTTTTTTCCCCGACGAGCAACTGACTTGATGTAGTCGTGTTCTCACACTTTTCGACCCAAATTCTCATCTCGGTCTTTGGTCACACTTTTGTCGAAATAAAAAACCATTCCCTGGTGATCATTCATGGTACAATCTCGGTGCTGGGCTCCCATTCCCGACTTTTCTAGTACAACTGAAACTTGTAGACAAGTTTTGCAAACCTTTCTGAATGCCCAAAATGATGAGAAAGAAATAAATGAACAGGAAAGTGAAGTAACTCAAAAGGAGAGAATTGAACGAAAGATGTCCCTGATAGATAGAAGAAACTTATTTGGAGGTGAAACGACAAACCTTAGTAAAGCATGACATGCATTTGGAATCAACTCTCGACTAGTTCACTCAGTCTAACCCTGACCTCTCTCCCAGATTGACAACCTCGCTCAACCCGAACTTGACGATGAATTCCATGACCCTCATTCGACTAGTAGTGCCCTTTCGGGTTTTCACCGACTAGCCTCTCTCTTTGTTCTTTTAACTCACAGTTGTCTTGCAGCGCCCTTTCGGGTTTTCACCGACAAGACTTCACTTTTTTTTTCTCTCTTTTTTCTTTTCATTTTTTGTCATTTTTCGCTCTTTCCCAATCGACCTCCGATCTCTCCTTGCTGCTCGACCCCACCTTTCTTTTCTTCCTTCAATTTTGGCCTTTATCTTGATTCCTCGAAGAATTTCTCCTTTAATGACCTTGATGCTCCCAGCTCCTAAATTCGATTGTCGGCTTATAAGGATGCGACTTTACAGCGTGGAACTTATCCCCTGATACCCTACTCGGCTTGACATTCTCAATGATCGGTCAGAAGGGTCTTTATTTGGACTGTAACTTTGGATTTGGTTAGGCTATGAAGAAAGAGGTTCAGCATAAAAGCTCAGAAACATCTCATGAAACGATCAGATGAATATCACAAACTATGAAATCACCGCTTCTTGAAAATGAAACAAACTTACTTCCCCTGTTTAGGCAAATTGGGGATTTTTTTTTCTTTGATTTTTCTTTTCTTTCTTTGTTTTGAAGAGCGGTACGAAAGCATTTCATGAAACGACTTGGTAAAATATTACAACCTTTGGAATCATTTTTTTTTTTTAAATAATAACTAACTGAGACCCCAATTTATTGAAAAACCGAGGAATTATCTTTTGAATTTTCTGATATGCAAACATAGGGGATATTGAGACTTTCTCCCGAGATGAAAACAAAGAAAGCAAAAGGAATTGACTTTCTCCCTTTCTTTTTTTCTTTTTTTTTTAAATAAACTAAACTTCTGCCCCAGTTTAGGATAAACTGGGGCGCCTTGAGTTTCTTCCTCGGTTCCGAGACTGATATCTCATGAAACATATGAACAGATGATACAAAACGTAGAAGTTTGTTTTTATTTTATTTTTATTTTTTTAAAATAAAATAAAAACAAACTTCTGCCCCAGTTTAGCATACATTGGGGATTTGAATTTCTTTTGACATTGGCCGCAAACTTGGAGGCAAGCTTTTGCGTCAACAAGGAATAGGGGAAAAAAATGAACTTTCCTTGTTATGACCGCACCCGAATGGTTGCCTACGTATCCTTTTGAGAGGAATCAGGTCAGACGTAGCTCTACCGCTGAGGTAGATTTTGTTTTGTTTTCTTTTGATTTTTGATTTTTTTTTTCTTTAATCACATCAAATTGATTCCAAGGGAGGGTAGGCCAAAGAAAAACCAAACAGGCTAAAAAAGGACTGACAAAAGGATATAGTGTTTGGGTAGAAGAAACGAAAGCCGTTCGTCATCCCGACCCGAGAATGCCTCGCACAAATAACGATTCAAAGAATTGATCGAGACTTATCCACGCGTGTCATCGACTTCTGCTTCACTGATGGTTCTCAAAACTGGTATTTCAACTTCGGTCGAAGGGACCGTGCACGATCTTGAACTTCTCACCGATCTCCCTTATCGGATGACTACAGATTAATTCCCAACTTATTTCACTCCTTCTTTTATCCCTCTTTACTACTCAAATAGCTCACAATGCCAGAGCGTGTGTTTAGATCAAGACGTAAATTCCGCACGCATGTCATGTTATTAAGGTCGACAAAACATAGTATAGAAAACTAAGGAGGTACGAACAGAAAACATAAAACCGAATATTAGGACGAGATGGATCTCGCTTTCATTGAATGGAAGATAGAAGGGTTTGAACAAACAAAACAAGCAAAATGATGCACTTGGGTTACAACCCTTGAATAACCAAGTACACAGAAAGATTAGCAAAACAAGCTACAACATTTCACAGTCACTCAATTGCAAGTCAAGGCCAGTTTCCTGCTTTTCATGCACTGTTGAGCTCCTCACAAGGATGCACCATGCTGATACCAAAGACGTGTCTCAGATCCAACAACAAATTATGTCATTTCTCATTTCTTCAACCTTTGGACCTTGTGAAACATTCAACAAGGCAATGGACAGGCAATCTGGTGGGACTGTTCCCATAGTAATGCCATGACCTGTGTCCGCCATCAACTATTTCATATTTTGACCTCCCTGGTTGACCTCTCATTCTGCCTCTTCAAGTGTTGATCAGAACCAATCTTAGAGCGCCTGTTAAATAGCACAAACTTCGAAACTTTGGGTAACAACCCTGGTCAGCACAAAGAAATCACATATTGCAAGCCTAAGGTTGTTATGCGTCATCCCGAAACGGTTAACGGCGCAAGCCGAGTGTACCAATCGTATCCCCGAAAGACTGCTTATGCGCCTTGATCAAAACTAGAACAAAATCACAAATGACATGTAATCCCAAACAAAGGCGAGCTTGGATTTTTTTTTTTTAATTTTAATTTTTTTTTTTTCAAAGTAATAGACAAATTTAAACTACGACACTAGACCGGCTCAATAGACAAGCTTTTTTTTTTTTTTTTTTTTTTCCTTTTCCCAATTTCTTTCATTTGTTTGATTTTTTTCAAAAATTCCTTTCTGATTCAACAAACACGATTTAAACAGACTCAAAATAATATTTAACGCGACGCACGAATCAAAAGACATAAGCAGACTGATGATAATGGGTGGGTCCATCCGGACTATGAAAATAACGAGACTCGACATTTGAGTAGAGTCAGACTATTACACGAGGAACAAACAAAATACTCTTCAAGTAATCGTAATTGATTGTCCTTACTCTAGTCTTGCCCTTAACAAACACCTGAACTAAGGCGAGATTTGTTTTTTTTTTTTTATTAATGAAAAACTGTGACCCAACTCGAAATTCGAGCAGAACTTAAGACCAGATTACAAAAAATTATTTTTTATCTGAAAAGTGACTCCAACGTCGGACATTGCGACAACGCAAAGATAGACACGAAAAATTGATTTTTTTTTTTGACATAAACACATCGATCTAACTTGAAAATTAATCTTAGAGTCTTTACAAAACCTGGCCATTATAACGACGTAAAACCCCGATAAATTATTTTCAAAACTTGGTCTTGACTTGGACACAAACTCAAACACAAAAGGGGCCCCAAAATTTCGCCATTATAACGACACAAAACTATGACAAATTATTTTCTAATACTTGAGACCAAACCCGGACACAAAATTAGACTCTAAGGGTTCTTGAAAAAAATTGCCATTATAACGGCGTAAAATGACAACTAAACAAAACATATTTCGAAACACGGGACTAAACCCAATTTCTATCATTTTCCTTTTTCCCTTTTTTTTTTTTTCCAAAATTTGGCTCTCGCCCCTCGGTGATCGGTCAGCATAACAACCTTTCAACTAGAACAATGCAACACGTAATATGCCCATGATATGTCATTTGGGGACGCGGGCGCCATCATGACATGAGGGAGTCAGCCTAGACAAGTTCGGTACCGGTGTACCGCACCTTACTAAGTCTAATGACATGCAAATAAATCGGCCTAGATAGAAGCACAGGTTCAACTCTAGGTGACTCAATGGTTCATGTTCTATAGTTCCTGGCAATTTGAAAGTGCATCGGGGGTACCGCTCGACAACGTCTAACGGCCTAACCCAACGCACCTCCTCCTAAGAAGGGTTAACTTTTTGTGTCCTGAGACACGACAGAAATTCCAGACGCCGAAGCGAAACTGGCGTGCATGTGTGCAGTGTTCCAGAAGACTCAGAGGTATACGAGAGAAGACAGTTGTGTATATACAGTTCAAACAATATCAAAGCAGTAACATTCAAGGCAATATATACAAACAATATTCAAAGCCGAAATCGACAAATTTTAAAGCCTGAGACTCTCAGTTTTCACTTTCTTCCCCAGCGGAGTCGCCAAGCTGTCACGACCCTTTTTCAACTTTAAAAGAAAAACTATTTATTGTTTTAAAAAAGGTTGTGTCGAGGTGTTTTAAGGTACACAATTATTTAAGAGATTTTCGGAGTCGCCACTTGACAAGTTAAAGGTGTGCCAAGTCACCAAAGTGGTGTACCTAGAACACCTTTGACTCGTAAATGGTCTGCGTCAGAGTTCCGGGTAAGGATCTCGGTTGACTCTCGGGAAGGTGTTAGGCACCCTCGAGTCCTGTGCCAAGCACAGTTGCTTATTTGACGCATTTCGACTCGTTGAAAATTATTTTGTTATATTTTGCCTTGATTTGTTATGCTTTTGATGTGATTATAAATTTGTCCGTTCAAATGGAAACTCAAAATCGAGATATGATCGCGCGAGCACTTCACCCGTTCGAAATCTTCCGACTTAAATCAATTAAATCGCGCAGGCACTTCACCCGTTCGAAATCTTTTGACTTAAATGAGCTCCATATAAACAATTCATAATTGTTTCGGCCTAAAGCTTTGCTTAACCGTTTTTCTCATACCTCTCTATTATCCAAAATTAAACCATTCCTTATTTAGCTATGACAAACCCTTGCCATTCATTTTTTACAACTTGATAACAAAACAGGTTCTAAAGTTTAGCAATTTTATTGTGTTTTAAAGCCTCAAATATAGCTAACTATTGCGAGAAGAACGTATCAAGTTTGTGATTTGAAATTTGCATTTAAGCCTATTTTGCCTAACCTTTCCTTTCTGTCCTATTTACGAATTATTCACATTTTTCCTTGGATCTGATTTTAAACCTTTAACATGGCCACTACATATAGGTAGCTAGTATTGCCGCATTATTATTGGCTTACGGGCCCCCTCTTTCTCATATTTGAATATCTGTCCCATATTGTTATCTATATAGACAATAATGAGGTGGTCACATTATACAAAATATTTTATAGCATATATACTTCAGTCCTCATCAAAACGGTTTGCAGCGAAAGATAATTAATACATATAACATGCTATTGGTCCAGACTTACCATTGATCGATTTGAATAAGTTTTGAAACAAGCAAATATCTAATCCTCCAAGGTGTTGTAGCTATATTCTAAAGATAAACATGTTTAACCTTCTGATTTTTTTTTTAAAAAAAAGTGACAGACGCATACAATTCAAACATAAAAATGAAGCTGAACATAAACTCTTTTGGGCTTTGAGGTACATCTCATGCATATTTAAGCTTAAACAGTGCTGAAATTAATATACAAGAGGCATAAAGTTAGAAAATGTACCTAAAGTTGATTTCCTTACATCAAGAAAGCAATAAGATCCTAGCAACCAACAACGGGACCTCCAAAACGCAGCAAGAACAAACAACTTCCACCCCTTAAAACAATCTTCTTTGTGACCTACAAACTCACTACCAACCTTGGTTTCTCCTTGCTTTCCCTCTATTTTTTTTTTCTGCTTTTTTACTCTATTTTTCTCTCTCAGATCTGAATTTTCCTAAGAGAAAGGAAGTATTTCAGATGTGTGTGTCTTTCTGTTTTTCGTATGCCCAGCAGTGAGAGTGTTTTTTCAGCTGTTTTGTTTTCCAGATCTGAAGGTGTTTCTAAGAGTGTGTTTTTTCTGATTTTTTTTTTGTGAAGTGTTCTGGAGGAGTGTTCTCTGTTGGAGTTCTCTCCCCAGATCTGTTTTTTTTCCAAAGAAGAAAGGAAAAAGAACTAAATAGGCTAAGGGATGGGGGTAAAAAGTTGGGTGAAAACAACCCCATGTGCCTATGTTTTTTACCCTTAGAAAATTTACTATAGTCATGCTAAAGCTGGCAGCAAAACAACAAAAGAAAGGACACAAAATCTTTCTTTAAAGTTGTCCCAACTTGTCCTATTATTTGACTTTGGCTTCCCTATCTTTATACCTTTCTGATTTTTTTTTTTAAACAAATCCCAATTATTTTACCTAAACACAACTCCCATACTAATTCAGAACTTCAGCTAATGGATTAAAAATCCACAACCAGACTTACCAGATCAAAGTGTAACCACATGGGGCCTCTTGGCTCTCAGCCAAGGCCCTTTTAATTACCCCAAAACCATCCCAGGTTGAGCTCAAAACTCAATTGAAGCCAGGAAGGGTCACACTGACCCCTACGGACTCCAATTTCTAGCTAACAAAATGCCAGCTTCAATTCCAGTTTTCTAAACACCAAACTGAAATAGAACTCAATCAGACATGTTCACATACATTTATTCTTCAAGCAGAAATGAACAATTTCATGTCACCTAATAGCCCATACAACTTACTTGCAACTATCCCGTGCCCCTGGTACTCCCTCATTAATTCAAGGTGAGATAATTCATGACTTTGAAGGAAACTTACCAAAAAAAACTAGTGTATTCATAGGCAGTTAGACAACATTAGACAAAATTCTATGCTTTGAACAAACAAAGATCAGCCAGCTTCTACCATTCAAGCATAAACTAAATGGATAATGCAAGACAAAATGAATGATTCAAGAGACTAATCATAAGACAAACAATATATAAAACGAACAGGCATACAACATGTCTAGCACTCTACATTTTACTCATTTGAATCATTTTCTATGATTAGCAAGTTGAAACTTAACAAGACAGTGAAAACAAAAGTCATAGGGGAAAGGACAGGGTTCCATCTAACTCATCATAGCAAAACAAACAACGCTCACCTGTAATCAAGTCATAAATCAAACCCAATCCAGCAACATCGTCAACTTCACCACAGTTTTGCCCTTACTGCCTCGTTGCATAGCCCCACTGACTGCAGCGTTGTCGCCAACACTGTTACAGCTTCAAATCGCCACCACCAGGTTTCACTGCTGCCCTCGCACATCGCATCATGAACCACCAGCCTCATGGGACCACTGTTACGTTGCCTTTGGTGCATTAATTTCAACTCCGCTGCCTCATCATTGCTCTGTATCGCCTCACTGTCTCGACATCGTGTCATCACCACTGTCCTAGCTGCTATACCCGTCCACTACAAAATCACCATGTTCGAATCAACATTCAACACCATCGACAATTGCTTCGTCACTACCTCGGATCAGCTCTACACCGTTGTCAAAGCAAACCCACCACTGCCTTACACAGCGTCGCTGCAAAACCACCATGACTTCGCCTCGCCACGAGCTTAAACATTATCCGCCAACGGAACATCAAGCCAACACCTCGTCACTGCCCAAACAGCCTCTTCGCAGCCCTGGCGACGCTTATACCTCATCGGATCAACTTCAAACATCATTGAAACAGCCCGGAACCACTGGTTTACCATCGAAGCATCGTTACACCATTGCATCAGCCTCGCTCACCATTGAATCAGCCTCGCTATACCATTGCACACACACAACGGCATCTCCGTAACAGCCCCACCCCCAATGAGTAAATGAAAAAATGGAAAAATACCTTCAATAGTTAGTAGAGGACAGTGAGACAAGGCCGTAGATGTATAGTACAACCGGAAAAATTGAGCCGTCGGAGTTAGGGTTCCACCGCATTTTTAAAAGCTCGATCTACGTCTTTCCATTCAAAATTTGGGAAATTGATGATGGATATGGAAAGAGAGGGTCAAGGCGAGCCTGAAAGTGTAAAATTTTGGCCGGAAGGATGGTGTTTCCGTCGTCGACGGTGGTGGAGATCCGGCAGAGGCGGAGAAATCGCCTGACCTTCTATGTATTTTGTGGATTGGAAAAAATGAATGGGGTTGGGGAATTGGAGCTTAACCCCTTTGACTGGGCCGGGTTAGTCAAGTTGGGCTTTTACTCAAGTAGCCTATTTGAACACAAACTTACATATTTAGCACAATCAATTAATTAAGCTACACAATTAGAAGAAATACACAACAAATATTCTTGCTAACACAAAAGGGAAATCAACTAAATATTACTCACAAATACAATCATTTGTTCTCTAGTAATTTTAGCATTTTTTCTGTCCGAAAGTAACTAAATAAAACTAGATAAAATTGGAAAACCCTAAGAGAATTTGCACAGACAATTCAAGTAATTATCAATTTGGTGCCAAAATTAGGTGATTACAACTACCACCGAAGGCTTTTCATGAGCACAACGTTCATAGAGGTGGCATGTCGGTTAAGGATATTCAGTTTCAGTGGGAGTTTGTAACCTTTTAATGTTCTTTTATATAGACACACTTCAGTTTTGGTTTATGGTTTCAGGTTTACGGTTTCAGTTTAAGAATATTTTAAGGATATTTCTGCAGAAATAAAGTATTCAGTTGAGTTTCCACTCTGACTTGTTTTTCGGTTGGACCAGTTGGAAATAGGCATGCTTAGATCACATTGCATGTAATTTCCATGCTACGCATCCATACTTGATCTATGTCATTTAGTTATGTTGGTATACGTGATCAAAGAAGGTTTAGTTGCGATATAAATGCAGCGAAAGCCGCTTTGGTTCTATACTGGCATGACTAATGGACGAGATTGTTTAGAGGTAATACAGTATATGATAGCAAATATTTGGAGCTCATAAGGTGACATACAATTATAAGGCCGTGCGTATATATATGTTTAGTCCAAGTGGGAGATTGTGAGAATTTATGGACTTACACATACATATGTATCTATAATAATTGTATGTTAACTGCTATCATTAAAGGTTGACCTAATTAAAGTGATCTACTGAGGTTTAAAATTGGATGGGCCTAATTAGATACTTCGTAAAGTATGGGGCTAATGTGTAGATACCCGGATGTAATTCTAGTTTAATGATGGGCTGAACTAGAATTATATAAACTATATTCTACTATAAAAGGGTTATGGTCCCCAAATCAGACGTAGGTTTTATTTTTACTGAAATCTCATCATCAGTGAAAGAGGCAAGTCCACGTCAAGATTTGGAAGACCAAAACCACGGGATTCAAGAATCACACCAGTTGTTATGGATTCAGGTACGCTTCCGCATTCAATTTATTATTCTTGGTGATTTGACATAATAGGTCCTGAGGTAATTGTAGTATAATCTACAATTTAATTTTGTCATGTACCCCTCATCAAATCATGTTTCTCACAAGGAAATAATTATTCGGAGCTTCTCTAACTTGATGAGCAGACATATTTTTGATTGTCGGTTGCATGATTAAAGAAAAATGATGGTTACTCATAGTCATGGCTGGTGTTAATAAAAGGCAAAATATGATTGAGACGTATTTTAAAGAAAGCACACGTCAGCAGAATAAAAAAAGACGCACAACGATTAGGATACCTCCTATCTTCTTTTAGAGAAAAGTCAAGAGCAAATGCAATTTGCCAATTGAGTGCTTATGACTATGAATTATGATGCAGACATCAAACTTACATAGAAAAGGATATTTACATAAAACTTAGAAGTAATCCTCGTGGCTAATTTAGGGCCACGGATGGAATCCCAGCTTATCACTTGAATATTCTCAAAATTTTCATCATCATTTGTTAACTTCACTATGGAGCCTTGAAAACAAAGGCAATAGTATCACATATCCTCGGACGTAGATTCAGGATTTGAACTATATATGAACGAGACCAAAATTACTAAATTAAGACATACTCACATTTACAAACAAGCTTACATCCGCCCGTCTGTTTGGCGGATGAATCTTTAGTCTAAATTGTAATGTTTTTTTTAGTTCCATGACTCAAAACATTTTGACGGTAGTGGTTAGTATTGACATAATTATTATAAAGAACGTCAAGAATTATAGACGCTCTTCAATTTTAGCTTGTGGCATGCAACTCCATTAACTTTAGAACTGTCTTCATTACCTTTTTTTGTTTCTTTCTATATAACCTAATTTAGCTTGTGATAAGTGAATTCAAATTTGGACGGACAGATAATTCTAACAAAACTTTAAGCTCAAACTCTGAAAACCACAATTGAAAAGGCTGGAATAAGGAGGTTTACAGGTACTGTGGAAAGGGTTTTTTGGAGGAAGTTGACTGCATATATTTAGAGCAATTCTGCAAAATATCAATGTCTGGAGACTTTACGTATGATACACTCAGAGAACCTGAACGGGCCAGCAGCATATGGGCCTACAATGAACATTTTATTGGCCCAATTTTACAAAATAGCCACTCATGGGGGTGCTCAACAAGCACCAGCCAGCACTTGCTATATTTTAGAAAAGTTGCGATTGCCTGGCTATTCACTATAAAATTTCTTTCCCCTAATTCAATTTTTATATTGCTTATATGGTTGAAGGTAAAAACACTACACTCCATGAAAATATGAATTTTGAAAAGGGATAGAATACTGAGCTTCATGAAAAAATCTTAGAGTCTTAAATAAGCTTTCGGAAAATTTATTGGAACTTAGCTCAAAATTTCAAAAAAATTTCCCGGACTTCATATTTTGCTGTCCAAGGAAATATTCATGTAACATTGAATTAAGTTTTAGAAGATCTTTTTGAAATTTTCAGGAGTTTAGTTCGTTTCCTCGACTTTATGTGGCTATTCATATAAACCTAGCATGTTTTTCAAAATGTAGCTATTATTTGTAAGCGTGAGTTGTTTATGTTAGGTTAAATCTCTATAACCATGAAATTTAAAGTATTTACAAGTCAACCCATTAAAAATTATACTACCCATAAAACTAAAAGTATTTATCCAACCTAACAATTTATTATTGTATACCTTTGTTATGCCTTATAGGTGTATACCTTTAAAGTATACTGCATAAATTATGGTATACAAGTCTGGAGGGCCTCTTACTACTGTATACCTTTATTATACCTTCTATGTGTATACCTTTATGGTATACTGCATAAACTATGGTATACAAGTCTGGATGGGTAGAGTGGGTAAATAGTTTAGTGGGTAAGTCTGGTAATATTTGAAAGTAGTGGGTAGTGACTGTAATTATTTTAAGTTTTGTGGGTATTTTTGTAAGTGTCCCTAAAAGTTTTACCCTCTTGTGCTGTCGGCGTTGAACTTGAAATTATTTATAGGTTATTTATACTTGCATACAATTTTGCACATTTTATTACGATAAAATAGTAATATTATTGATATTATAGAATAGAGAAATATTTTGCAAGTTGCTAAAAAAATCCTAGTCTACACCTCACTCCCCCCCCCCCGGTCGTTTGCAAGCCCGCTGCCGTGACCACGGGTCTATAGAAACAGTTTAGAAATTGTGCAAAAAAGATGTATAAATAGTAGAGAAACAGTCAGACAATGATGAAAATAGAACCATATCTGACCAGAAAACATAAAAAGTGACCAAAAATTACCAGATGTAGTCGAAAAATACCAAATTTTAGTTAAAATTATCATATTTTAACAAAAAACATCTAATATGGGGAATCAGGACATGGGAGGTGATGGAGGAGGGTGAGAGGATACAAAATATGTAAAAATTTATCGAAAAAGTGACATGGTGGCTGGAGTTAGGTGTTGGCCGAAACTTTGAAGTGAGATCTACGCCGATTCTACGAGAATTTGGGAAAAGTAGTAGCGAAAATGGAAAGGGGGTGTAGAGAGGAATTCAAAAATGTATTTTTAATGTTTTCCGGCGCGGAGTGGTGGCGAGTAGGAGGTGGTCAGGCGGCAGCAGATTAAGAGTGGAGAAGGAAAGAGGGAAAGAAAATAAAAGAAATGGGAGGAAGATGCTAGGGTTTTGTTATGGCTAGGGTTTATATACTTTTGCTATGTTTTGTAATTAAGTTTCCTTTTCCTCTATATTGTGTAAATGTATCAAAATGTCTCTATACTTTTGCGTAATTTTTTCTTTATTTATCTACTTTGATTCTAGAAAATTTCAGCCGGTGTCTCCAAATTCGACTGGTTTTGAGGGTCCATCCTCTTTTTCCATATTTTTAAGTAAATGACTTTTAGCGTGATAAGTGTTGCTGCTGCTAATACTTCATGGAAATTTAGTTGGGAGGGAAGGGGGTGAAGGAGTCGAGGGCAAGTGTTGCCTATTTGCTAAGATTTTAAGACAATTTAGTTGGAAGAAGGGGTGAAGGGGTTCGAGAGGCAGTTTAATTGGGAGACGGGGTCAAGTGCAAGTTCTGTCTATTTGCCAAGATTTCAAGGCAATTTAGATGAAAAAAGTGGGAGGAAGAATACGCGTCATTAATTAGGTGTTTGGAGGGGGAGGGGGTATTTCAATCCGAATATTATCCATTAACTTGGGGGCGGGGGGTCATTTTTGCTAAACCATGATAAACGTGGCCAAAAAGGCAAACTATTGCCTCCGTGTCATAGTTCGGGAAATATCCCCTCTAATTAGGAATTAGGGTTAACAAATTTGGCCCAGAAATTAACGTTTTGCCTCTTCCTTCTTGACCTGAAGTGTAAGCTTGCAAGGAGCCCGACTAATCCGGATTCAAGCCGTATAGGGCCCCATTTGGAGTAAGCTCTCCCTCCCAAGAATTTTTCATATCTAGGGCTCGAACCCGAGACCTCTGTTTAAGGGAGGAACAGTTTCATTCACTGCACCATATCACTTGGTGGTCTTGCAATTTTTTATATAGTTGATGGTGTTTGTATAATCATGACATTAAAAGATAACTATAAGTATATTTTCACAACAAAAATTACGTAATTAGTAACTGGCAACAATTGTAATTAACATATTGTCACAGATTATACTAGTGCAAATTAAAGATAGTGTTAAAAACTTTACACTCTGTTTATTTTTTATTTTTTTTTTCGTTTTAGGTAGTAACGAGATAAGTATGGATGAGACGAATTTTCTTAAAATGACCGCTTGCATGGTCCATTATAGGAAAAAAAAGAAATCTATTGGAACACTTACAAATGTTTCAGCACGAGACAAGAACATAAATGGAGACTCGAGAAATGTGTGCAAATTTAGAGAAGTTAACGTATGTGCAAATGAAGGAAATAATGATTGATAAGAGACAACACATGTAATGTTCTCTATACAGTGAGTGAAAAATGAGATAAGCAAAGATCATCTTCAAGTCCAGAAGCACGTTTGAGCTGGTTTTCTTTGCGCTTTTGCAAAAAGTCGCTGTAAATAAATCCCATATACTTGGGTTTTTGAGCAATCTGCTTAGTAAAATGGGGAAGGGGTTCAATCCACTTATCCCCTGATACATTATAGAAGAATGAAAATGAATTTCTTGATCTTCCATTTGGTCTCACCACCCTATGATTTGGACTTTTGTATTTGTTATTTGTCAAGACCTTCATGAACAAAATAGAAGTTATACATAAAAGTTTTAATTTATATACACCGACAATATAAATAACTTTTTACCTGAATAACAATACCAATGTTGACGACAAGAGCACCCTCTCTTGGGGTTACTGGAATCCATTTATCTTCTTTTTGAACCTCAAGCCCTCCCACTTCATCTTGTAACACAAATGTTATGCATCCAACATCTCTATGTGAATTTATTCCCATTATTTCCTTTTCTGTTGCTGGTAAGTAATATAACGCTGTCAACACATCTGAATTTCTGTCATTGTTAAATTCTTGGAGAGTGCTTGGAGGCAGACCCAAGGATTCACTAAGGATGTTCTGTAAAATTTCTCCAATCTTCACGAATTCATTAAATAAATCTCCCGTCACTGCTCTGAAACATTGAACAAAAAGGAAAATTATTATGTCAATTGCTATTCGTTCAACTTGAGAGTCGAGTTCCATTATGTTTTTTTTAATTGTTCAGCTTTTCATCCCCTACCGGGGTGGTAGGAATAGATTTGTATTTATTAGTATATTAGACTAATATTGGAATGCAATCATTCACTCAAAATAATGGAAATACGCAGGCGGCAGGACTTTAAAGGTTAAATGACTAATCATATCTTTAACTTTTAACATCATATTACTTGCTCCAACTAATACTTAAACATTGTTATCATTAGTATTACTAGTAAAAAGTTTTCATCAAAACAATTTTCATTATGAATGACTTGCGTTGCATCAAACACTCTAAACAAAAAGTGTAACATATATATTGGCATAACTAACCGGAACTGTGGATGATTGGCAGGAAAAACATTGAAGTTGGATCCAGGCTGAAGCATAACCAAGAATTCTGCAAACTCATAAGATGGATTTGGTTTTCTATTATAACCTACAGGAAAAGGTGATCCTGGCAATGAAGAACAAATCATTTTCTCTTCAACTGGAGACTCAAAAAACAGCTTTGATAGTTTCAGGGCGCGGCTCATTAGGTCCAATGGTACCCCATGATTGACGATTTGGAAGAAGCCATATTGCGAACATGCTTCGTTTATCACTTCTCTCACCTTCTTCTTGCCATCTTCATCTCCAAGATAGAAAGGTGAGAGATCAACAATCGGTAACACTGAATTAGCCATGTTTACTGTCAAAAGACTCGTGCATACAAGATTACAACAAGCTTATTACAAGATTACACCACAACTATATGAATGTCAATGAATTGGTTGATGATTGGTTGGCTCCATTGCTGACTTATCTATTTATAAAAAGATGATAAGTATGGTTACTGATTAATTAAATAAAATAATTTAGCTCCCCTTTAAAAAAAAACAAAGGGAGGGACATGACCACCTCATATGGAGCCTTCAATTAGTTAACCACGTGATTTCATCACATATTAATCTCATATAATGTGCTACGTTAGATCTCATCTAGTACGCTTCCTCATTTGTTTAATAGTAATTTTTGTTTAGCATTTTAAGGATTTGCTCAGCAAAATTATCAGTAGTATTGATTCCTTCTAGCTTTTTAATTGAGGGAGATAAATTTAAAAATAGACGTGCATTGGTATCCAAAACTAGAGTAACAATAATATAAAGAAACAAGATTGCAGTATCTGCAATTTGATGTATTTTAAATTCGGGACAGCAAACAGGGACAGGACACATAGCTATAAATTGAGCATTTTAAATTATTAGTGCTTCAGTATCTATCTCGTTTATCCTAGTCATATATTCTCCTCATGATTGTCCTCCAGATACCATCTTGATAGTGTTTGAAGAAATATGGAGAGATTAAATGATCTCAAAATGGTCAGAATAAAAAAGGGACAAATGATAGATGTCACATATCTTTTGCGAAAGGGTGAATCTGTAACTTAGACCCATAGTTTAGAATGATTTCACATATGGTCAGATAACTTTCAGTTTGTAGTGTCAATGTCGAAAAATCATTTCTTTTTAAAAAAAATTATTCAATTATGCCTATATATTACAATGAAAATACAAGACAAGCAAAAATGCAAAATCCAAAAATTGTGAAAAAGGCAAAGTAGGCTATGCTATAGTAGAAATTTATGTCATTTTTACCCTCTTTTCTCCATCCAAGAAGAAAGACGACAGCCGTCCGTTTTGAGGATAATAGTGTTTGCTATAGTTGATGCTAATTAAGCTAAGCTTTTGTTTGATAGTATCTACTTTATGCATATAGTCAAAGGATTTTCCCTGGACATCTTTGGCTTGTGGCTTACAAATCAGAATTAGTCTTAATAATAACATCTCATATATCGATAATCTGCAGTAGAAGAGGTTAAGTAAAGAAGTGAAATGGAATTAGCTTATTTAAGAATTAGTGAGACTCATCAAATTAATATTCTACATGTATATCAGGAGTAAACCAGACGTATTATTGCCATGTTCCACATAGAGGAAACTCTTAAATCACACCATCACATTCATAGATTCCTCCTCTAGTTAAAAATTTCGTAGTGGCTTATATGGATGAGATCTTCAGGTTTTGTTGGAGGATGAGTCCTGTTTCTAACTCTCAGCTGCACATATTCTTTGAAGAAGAATCCTTTGTACTTGGGAGACTCTCCAACTTCCTTCGTGAATTGTGGGAATGGCTCAACCCACTTGTCTCCTTGCAAGTTATAGAAGTATGTTAACGAGTAACGGCTTTTTCCACTCGGTCTCACCACTCTATGAGTTGCACTCTTGAATTTTTTGTTGCTTAGCACCTTTTAATTTCCATAAATATCACAAAAGAATCAACATTAGTGTCAAACGAAAGTCAAACTTTTTATTTTGATTTTGCAGTGAAGTTTACATGTGATCATTCGACTTGCAATATATCTTATCAAAGTCATAAGACTAAAAACGCAAGTAGAATGTCACTTCAACAACTCAACTTACATAATATCCACGTGACACCACTTAAAAATAATTCCGATTGTCTTTCACATTGTGACATATCATGAGGTTTTCTTGAAAACTTTTAGCCGGTCATAAAATATTTTTTAAGTGGTGCAATGTAGATACTCCTATTACGTAACATATGTTTCTGATACGATCACCTAAAAGTTATCTTTATAGATGTAGACATTACTTGCATTTTCCAGACCAGAATTAACACTTTCAGACGTCTTTAATTTTCCGTGATATACATGCATAGTTCAATTATTTTCAATCACAAAAATAAGTTAAGATGATCATCCCGTAATTACTCCTTTTATGTTAAGGTGCTGGTAACTTTGAGACCAGACGAATTACCTGAATCACATCACCAATGTTAACTATAAGTTTGTCTTTGGAAGGTGCTATGGGGATCCACTGCCCATCTTTATGCACTTGAAGACCTCCAACTTCATCCTGGTAGACAAAGGTGATGCAGTTTCCATCTTCATGTGCTGATTTTCCAGTGTTTTCTGCTTCTGTTGCTGGAAAGTAATGGAGACCCATCAAGAAGTCCAAAGACCGATCATCGTTGAATTTTGCAAGGGTGTTCAGAGGGAGGCACAAACACTCATTTATGATGTTCTCTAATAGCACTCCTAATTTGGTGAAATGGGGAAACGTCTCCTCCAAAACTTGTCTAAAAATTTCAAACATATGACAAATGAGAATACAATTAAAAAGAGTTTAAGTTTTGGTTTAGTAACAAATGATTTGGGATATCTCTCTGGTTGAGTTTTAAATTATGCTCAATGAGTGTTGAATTAGCCAAGCTAGTCAATTTTGAATAATTACAATAATGTGCTAATTTAGATAACTAATGGTTTGAACATTACTACTAAGGTAAGGGCCGTTTTAGTATTTCTGAAAAATAAGAAGCAATAGCATTTGATGAAATCAGATTTTGGTTTGCAGAACTCAAAATTGGATTATATCCTGAAATCAAAAAATAAAATAAATGTAGAATTCCCGAAAAACATAGGTAACACTAAACTTTTGAAGTACCTGAATACTGTTAAAAAAAATGGTAGATCTGAAAACATGTTTCTCATAATTAAATAATTAAAGGATTATTAAATGTAGATAAAAATTAACATTCAAGGAAATTGACACAATTTAGGACGTTTTAACATAGAAAAATCAATTTGAGATGCAGAAACTACTAAATCGAATGAAATTTCAACGTGGATATCAAGTTGTTTCAATTGTTTATCGGATCGGTAGAACCAAATCCATGATATATACCTAATATTTGATACTAAGCAGTTCAAAGGTGGACTAGTGCAGGGTTTTTATCAAGGGGTTCAAACATATGCATAACAAAATTAACCTTGTAAATGTAGTATATCTGTGAGTACATAGTAATCAGTGTATACTCAGAAGTGAATAAGTTGGAAAAATCAGGAAGGAAGTATGAGGACATACTTGAATTGAGGTAGATTTTTGGGGTAGACATTGAGGCCAGAGGATGGAGGAAGAATCAAGAAATGTTCATTCTTCTCGAGTGAATGTTGTGGGCTTTTTAAATAACCAGCTGGTACTGCTCCACCAGGTTTCGGAGACACCAACATTTTATCTTCATCTGAACAATCAAAGAATGTCTTGTACATATCCATGGTTCTTCTCAGCAAATCCAAAGGAATTCCATGATTTTCTATCTGAAAGAAGCCATAGTTAACACAAGCTTCCACAATTTGGTTCAAGGCCTTATTTTTCCTATCTTCATCTAATTCATCACTCAAGAATGGAGAAAAATCAATTGTTGGAATGTCAAAACTAGCCATGCTTTCTCCTTCTCTTGATTCTAAACATTTTTGCAAAAAACCAAAATACAATGTTTTAAACCCATAAGGAGAATTCGACAAAATTTCAAATTTATTATTTCTTGAAAGTCAACTTGCAAGTAAACTACCTACATAATTGTTTATTTCCACCAGCTCCACATATTCATTTATATAAAAGCCATGATGTTTGCCTTCTAACTGACTCTGCTCAAATTTGGTCTAAAGCTTAAGCCCACGAAGAAGAATTCAACTAATTCCTCTGTTATCTTTCAAAGGGCAACTTGTAATATTAAACAAGAGACTTCCCTGGCATTGCAACAAAACGCAGTAAGAAATTTTTGGCAGAGATTATATTTTTTCCTTCCATTCAGACTCAAGCTTTTTTTCTTACTCTTTGATCCGTTTGTTGAGAAAGAGGATAGATCAACTCTGCAAATCATTGAGCTATTTCTGAGTGTGTCGATGGTTTTTTAAGAATAGGAATAGACATCCTAATAAAAGTGCGACTCTTACATGATGTTTTAAATATTATATATTGCAAATTAACTGAATTATACTGATCAAAAGAGCAACTGAAATGACTGAGGTTTCATGAATGTTGGAACTATGAAAAAGAGTGGTATATCAGAAATTACTCCTACCGCAACTATTTGATTCTCAATTTCTCTGCTAAGTATAGTTGAAACAAGATAAAGTACGACATATTTTGTGATGTGTTTTAAATTCCCATGTCCATACGCCTTATGGGGTTTCCAGTTTCTCAAGTACACTTCTTCTATCAAAATTTTCTTCATGTTTAGGCTTTGCAATTTTATCTCCCTACTTTTCAATTTGTAAGAGCGAGCCAAGCCACATAATCTACGGAACTTATGGACCTCTTCGAATAAGTGCAAACTGAATTACTTTCCAGATGAACAATTACTAAAAAATTTGTATCTTTAAGTTATGAATTTTCTTGTCCATAAAACAGATAATCCACGAGCACATTAATTGTGAAAAAACATAAAGAAAAATACTTGACATGTCACATGTCTGGAATTCCATACTATTGCCATCTTTGTGAAAATCTTCGATCACATATAGACTTCTCTTCTAATTAGAAATTTCATAATGGCTTATATGGATTTGGTGGATGAGTCATGTTTCTTATTCTCAGCTGCACATATTCTTTGTATAAGAATTCTCTGTACTTGGGAGACTCCCCAATTTCCTTTGTGAACTGTGGTAATGGCTTAATCCACCTGTCTCCTTACAAATTATGGAAGAATGTTAACGAGTAACGGCTTCTTCCACTTGGTCTCACCACTCTATGAGTTGCGCTCTTGAATTTTTTGTTGCTTAGCACCTTTCCCATGCATGACACAAAAAGTTGAATTTTCAACGATGCTTATATATCACCAAAAAGAGTAATTCAACAATGCTTATATATTACCAAAAAAAAAAAAAACGATTATTAATTTTTCAATCAGGAAGACGCAAGCAAGTTGCCACTTCAACAACTCACTTTTACCATGTAGAACATCAAGAAATATATTAAGTTGGCTAGATAGTGGAAGTTTTATTTTTTAAGGTGAGTTGCTAACATGACTATACTTATTACTGGACAATATCTTTGTACATGTGCACGTGGCACCCTAATTGGGTTTTCGGAACCAAAGTTAACATTTTTTGGCATTTTTTCCCGTGATATAGGCATGATTGAGTTATTTATACATCATAGAAGTTAGTATTATAACTCTGATACTATTAATTGAAAATTAGATGACTATCCATGAAACTACTCCAGATAATAGTAGTAGCTTGGTGGCCAGCAAAATTACCTGAATCACATCACCAATGTTAACAACTAGTTTGTCTTTGGAAGGTACTATGGGAATCCACTGCCCATCTTTATTCACTTGAAGGCCTCCAACTTCATCCTGGTAAACAAAGGTGATGCTGTTGCCATCTTCATGTGCACATTTTCCAGTGTTCTCCGCTTCTGTCGCTGGAAAGTAATGGAGATCATCGTTAAATTTTGCGAGGGTGTTAGGAGGGAGTCCCAGACACTCACTTATGATTCTCTCCAACAGGACGCCTAATTTGGTGAAGTGGGGAAACATTTCCTCTAGAACTTGCCTATAAAGTAACAGCGTTCGATCAAAATCAGAATTTATATACTGTAGTACTATATAATTTTATTAGAGATGGTCCAAAAGTATCGCCAAAGGTTGTGATAACTGCTCCTCAATACTTAACGAGATCGTCTTGGGTTTGTCAAATTTAGTAGGAACCACTACATTTCAAGATATTCACACAATTTTGAGACCATCCAAACTACTAACAGTTAAAATGATTGGTAGTATAAATTGAATGAAATGCCAAAAGGACGCTGTGAGCTTAAAATTTCTAGTTCATTTGAAGATATCAATTGAGCCAAATTCATTTTCTACACTAACTAGTACTATTACTTAGAGGTACTTGAGTTGATGAAGGGAAAAGAAAGGAGGTACTTGAATTGAGGTGGATCGTTGGAGTAGACATTGACGCCGGAAGATGGAGGAAGAATCAAGAAATGTTCATTCTTCGCCTCTGAATGTGGTGGCCTTTTTAAATAACCAGCTGGTACTGTTCCACCTGGTACAGCTTTTCTTCATCTGAATAATCAAAGAATGTCTTGTACATTTCCATGGTATTTCTCAGCAAGTCCAAAGGAACTCCATGTTTTTCAATCTGGAAGAAACCATAGTTAACACATGCTTCCCCTATTTGCTCCATAGCCTTCTCGGGTTAATTTTACCGGTGGTCACTGGACTATGGTTTCATTACCACAAAGTCACTTTTGTTTCATTTGTTACGCAAAAGTCACTCAACTTTGCTCCGGTCTACAACAAAGTCACTCAAGCCGGATTTTGTTTAAAACTTGCCGGAAAAATGATGTGGCATCATTAATTAAAAATAATTTTCTTAATTAATTTTCATCTATTAATCTAATTCATTAATCCATTATTTTTATTCTACCCAACCCAAACACATTTCACTACGTCATCGTCGGGAATAAACATTTCATACTGATGCCATTTCTCTTTGTTTCTATTTTGTATTGAATTAATTAGTTAATCAAATTGAGTAATGTTAGGCAAATTGGTTATGCAAAAAAGGGAAAATGAGGAACGGAGAATGAATAAAAATGAACTAGCTTAGATCGGTTTGGTTCGATTTTTCATTTATGAAATCAAACTAGTTATGTCGATTTTTTAAAATTTTAAAACCAAAATAACAACTCGTTTGGACTGTTGTTATGTATATGGTTTCATAATGTATCTATTGTGTTGTACTTTATGTTTTGTTGAGTTCAACGTTTTGATAGATTATATTGTTTGCAGTCGTTTCATGATATAACATACTAGTAAATGAATAATAAATTTACAATATTGCTAAGAAAATAATAAGATGCGGGATAGAGTCACTATAAAAAAGATAAAGATAAATGGTAATATATGAAAATATTAAGGGGAAGAAGAGAGAAAAAAGATACGGTAACGATACGATCACACCAAATCGGTCGTTATATAAAATGGGCTCTTCATTGTTATGTAACGACGGACTAGCAATACGATACAATAAAATTTGGGTTTGGGTTGGGTAGAAAAAGAATAATAGGTTAAGGAATTAGATTAATAGATAAAAAATTAATTAAGAAAATTAGTTTTAATTAATGATTTTTAATTAACGATGCCACATCATTTTTCCGGCAAATTTTGCGCAAAATCCGGCTTGAGTGACTTTGTTGTAGACCGGAGCAAAGTTGAGTGACTTTTGGGTAACAAATGAAACAAAAGTGACTTTGTGGTAATTAAACAAAGTTCAATGACCACCAGTGAAATTAACCCTCGCCTTCTGTTTCTCATCTTCAACTAATTTCTCTCTCAAGAATGGAGAAACATCGATCGTTGGAATATCAGAACTAGCCATGATGTTTTCTTTCTCTTCACTGATCTCGACGTAGTTTCAAATCTCTTTATCATCCGATAAAAAAAACTTTGTTTTAAGAACATAATAATTGGATAGTTCAACAATTATATTTCTTTGTTAGTTTTCAAAAGTCAACTAGCAAAGTAAACTACCTACCTGCATATTTTTCGTATCACCCCAACTCTACATATTTTACATAGAAGTCATGATGTTTGCCTTCTAACAACTCAGCCTTCGCTTTAAGGCAACTTGCAATTGTTAACTACAGATTCCAGGTAACGTCGACCCAACGTATAGTTACAAAATTTAGGACATCGACTCTAATTAAGGAAGAATAAGTAAGTCTAACTGCGAGTGTATATTTTGTAGGCTAACATATAGGCCCGCAACATTTCTGGCTAGGCAGCTGCTAGCAATACAGGATTGGCTTAATATAGGCTTGGGATTTTTACATGGCATAAACACTTACTAAAGTTATAAACATAAAATGCACATATTATCATTTTATTATACAACATAAACAAAAAATAATGTAGTGGTCATTTTATGTACATTACTTTTTGTAAGATATATATAGAGTTTATCCTACCTAATTTTAAGGATATATATTTTAACTTATCCATAATTATCTTCAATACACCCTAAATACATTTGTTTTAAATAGTATCAGTTATCCTATAGCATATTGTTACCCGATAAAATAGAATACAAACATCCTACTTGGAGCAACGAAAGTTGCATCAGGAAAAGAAGCAGGTATTGAGCTATGATGACAAAGTAGCAATTACGAACTAATATTTTGGATTATTCAAATATTATCTTCTAATTAATTTTGTATCTGACTTTTACAATTGTAATGATTTCAATATCCACTTGCCTGAAGGTCAACAAATGACAGAGGAACATGGAGCAACAAACCATGGAATTGCATCAGAGAAGGAAGCGATATTTATCTACTTATAACCTACTTGTTATTAGTATCCAATTATTATTTACAAAATATACCCCAAATCTATTGGATATAATCTACACAAAGTATTCTAAAAATATATATTGTGCTTCTGTATACTACTCCAAGTCAATATCCTAAATGTATTTATAAAATATACCTCATATCTTTTAGATATTGTCTGCCCTTAATATTTTAAAATTAGTAAATTATGCCTTTGCATATCACTCCAAAATTATTATCCGATTAATATTTAAAAAATATACCCAATCTCTTTTGGATACTATTTTGTATATAATATTTTAAAAATATACTTTGTGCCTTTTGCATACCTTTTCACAGTGAAGACACGAAGGGAGAAAATCACGAGTTGTATACCGTAAATATTCTATAATTCCTAAGAAAAAAGGAAGACATTTGAGTGTGTAAATGCACGTGACGTGCATGCTGGAATGCTCCTGAATTTATGTTCATTCAGTTAGTATGATATATCAGGTTAGTATAATAGGTGAGTATCCACTTCACCTATTATTTTGGAACATTATTACCCAAATATTTAGGAGCCCCCTTATAAAAAAAGCTATACAATGGTTATCACTTGTTGATTTTTTCCAAAGGCCAAATAGATGCAAGTGCCATATAGTTTATGGCTACATACGTTTTTTGCCCTTTTCTTATTACCTTCTTTAATAAATGTTTGTTGTGAAAGAGGAGAGATCATCCTTGAGCTATTTTTCATTTCGATTTCATATATCTATATCCTTAGGGAATTAATCACTTAATAATTGCGTTTTCTTTGTAGGTGTACTAATAAGTCTGATTTCTACTCTTTCTTCGGAGCCTTTATAACGTTGTCATTTGCATTCAGTAATGTTATCAATACTAACTGCTCTTGACGAACATGGTAGGATTTTTTTATCAAATCAGGCCGGAGAGCGTACATGGAAAAACAGAATTAAAACATATCATTGATCCCATTCATGATTAAGTAACACGTACTGATAGTAGATAAAATCCCATTTATTTATTAGATCGCGTCACATGTGCGCCCTTGATTACAAGGATACAGTTCGTGGATTAAAACAAGACCCCTTCTTATTGGAGTATTAAAGGAGTAGCTTAATTATTGGTTCGTCTACATAGAACTGAACAAGAGGCCGTAGCCAAAAGGACTCTGATCACCGCAATCAAGGTTCTCTCCAGGGCTAACACCTAGGATTTTACAGTACCTCAAGTAATAGCCAATACGATCCTTGACCCTGTCGTCATCGCCATGGCCACATTCCAATCCTCCGTTGATGATGTTTGTGGTGACCCCATAACCAGGGAGCCTATTGGCTGTAATGTCTGCTGGGGTTGGTTCCCAGTTCCCGAGGATCACATCGTGGCACGAAGGCTTTGGTGGTTGAGGAGTCATCCAGAACCATAAAGCAGACTTGAATGAGATGACTGTGTCAGCAGCTACCAAATCAGGATTACCTAAGAGGTCTTCCCCTAAGGCCACTCCACAGGGCCCATAGTTGTAGTTGCTGCAAAGTGGTTTCAAAAAAGAAAAATATTTGTAAGTATCCTTTAATATCAGAAAATTACAAGTACCTTGTACCTAGTATAAGTGCTTTTTAGATATGATCAAAATGTTCTCTTCTTACTTTTGGAAGGATTTGAGTAATACTGACCTTGCAAAATTGATACTAGTAGTAATAGTTTAATTGGTTATAACATATGACATTATTACTATGTGTTTTTATCTTACATAATTTGAACTTTGAGAAAATGAAAGAAAGACTTTGAAACTTTTTTATCCTAAACATGTCAATTCCTATAAAATCATGTCACCTTGTAACTCAACTTTAATCTGCGGTGTAAGAATAAGATGAGCACAACGCTTTTAATGGCCGGAGGATATGCGTAAAAGAGAAGGGAACTTACTATGAAATTTGTATGGGGCCTCGTCCATAATATTTCTTCCCGGGAGCGCATGGCCACTCAACATTTGGAACGCAGTAGTCAGCCATGTCAGCTGGGTTGCCTAATTCGCTTTTGTAGCAGTAACCCCATGCATATGGTCCATCAGGTGCATCTTTCCAACCACCTGTTCAAGAATATATCTTTCATGTAAGATTGAAATGTAACACAATTTAAAAGTTCCATTGGAAAAAGATAGCACTAATAAAGAAAGGAGATAAGGACATTTAGATCAGTTCGATCTAGCTACTTGCAGTAATGACTTGAAGATCAAAGTTGCAATGCTTTAAGTTACCTGCTTAGTATTTATAAGTTGGTGAATCCAAGATTTATTAGAGTTAGTGAACTATAAATGACCGCAACCTTGTATACATAATTTAAAACTTTTTCACATGTGCATGCATTAATATAACAGAGCCAAAAAGCAATATTAGCATCATGATGTAGCATTATATAACTGTAGCTGACTATAGTCTACACAAACACATACTTGTACTCAAACAATATTCAGTACATAATTAAATACTGTACTTAGTAGAAGATTACCGGTAGTTTCATGGGAAGTTTGAGCCAAGAACGCAGCAACCTCCCTTTTACGATCACTAATGTCACCGGTGGTGCCAAAACCAGTAAAATTCCTTGCAGCTTGTACAAAGGCATCGTACGTGTAAAAGCCTTTAGCAGGACAAGCGACATCATTCCGATGCAAAAGCAGATCCTCAAATAATTCACTACTTATGATTTCCGTAATGTCCGGGGAAGTAACGGGAGGGGGAGCAGGGGGTGGGGTGAATGGAGGAGGTGGAGGAGGAGGTGAAGGACACTGGCTTTTACAGTTGCCAGGATCACAATAAGCACCTGTGGTTCCACAGAAACCCCATATGCTACAACAATAGCCAGGGGGGCATGGTGCGCCTTCACCGCATTCGGCCAACACCCTTGGGATTAGTATCAAAGCGAGAATGGAAAGAGTTACAATTGCAAAGTGGCTCACCTTCATTTTCGTCATATTGATATTTTGCACTGAGATTAGAGAATGTGGGGATGATCTAACATGGTGAGATGCTAAGCTATTTATACAAGTCTAGAGGAGTATACACTACGCCAGAGTGTAATTTACACGAGCGAATTTATGTGGAAGAGAGTAACTTTGGTCTGTATATACCAAAAGTGGCAGCTAAACACTTCATCTCACCAAGAATTGTTTTTTTGCGAGGAAATTATAATCTCATTTTCTGTTTTTACTACTTCATTGCAAATTAACATGCTTTGCAAGATATATGGTGGTATTTGGCTTTTCTATCTACCTTGTATTTGGTCATAATAAATATACATACTAGTTACGCTTCTTTTAAATTGAATTCTTTAAAAGAGACTATACATACTCCAAATAACCAATTAAAGAGAACTCGTAGACTTGTACAGGGATATAAGTCCGCTTAATCCTCTAATTCAAGCACGAAATTATAGTCTTTTAATTTGCTTTTCACCTCTCCAAATATTAGGTCAAGCCTCCTGAACAATATACTACTCCTCCGTGCGAGAGTTGGTTTCTAAATGATATAATGAAAATTTTTCTTTTGCTTTCTTTACAGTGATCAGTCCTTAATTAGTAGTAACATTGAGCGTTCACGCAATAGTGGTGGCACGTTAATATCAAGCAATCAATCAAATGGTCCCATCGATGTACTGTAAAGAGACAAATTAGAAATGTGTAGATTTTCCACATGAATCACACGAATTTCCTCGTCTCCAAAATTTGTCTGTGATACATGTTATTAAATTATTATTATTATTATATAATATATATATTTTCACTTCTTATTTTTACATGAGTATAGTAGGTTAGTAATGTACTCAATTTTCACTTGATTAAAATATCATTGCCACTTTTTATAAGCTCATCAAAAGTATTTCAAACTAAATTACTCCAATTCTTTTTCTTCTCCCGTGAAACACCTAAAAGAATCCATTCACAGTAGCTTTAGCCTCTGCGTGAAAAAGAGACCAATTAAGCTAGCAGCAAAGGTTCTTCTCTGGAATTCGTAGACAACATTTTTTTCTCATTTTTATTTTTCTCTTCATTAATGAATTGGACTATTGTTTTTTCTTTAAATAATAGTAATTTTCCTCCCAATTTTTTTAAGGATTTGTTTACCAAGTTGTGGTTGGTACTTGTATGGGCCTAAATCGGTTTTAGGATTACAAATCAAATTTGGATTCGAATATAAGCAAATCTCTGTATCAAAGTTTGAGTAAATGCACGAAATAGACGTAAATGCGTAAAAATAACTTGATTTCAATATATGATTGCGAGTACAAATTTGGGCAGAGTTTCGGTATCAATTTCTGGATCCATACAATGTGAAATGAAGTACTATTTATAGATACAAGGTGTTATCCCACGTTTTCCACTACCTCTTCATGGCCAACCCACGTCTGGAGCATTTATGGGTGGAGTTAATGGCCAAGATAGTGGGCTTAGGAGGTGGGCTGCAAAGCCGCTTGAACCGAGGGGATCCACCGAGGCGCGAATAAATGACCTCGGTGGTAACGCCCTGTTGCTTGGTCGAGGCGGCTGTCACCGAAGCTTAGCTTACGACTTGCCTTCGGTGACGACCTCGGTGCCTGGCTTCGGCGATTCATTGATTTGCTTCGGTCTCTGGCTCGCCGATATGTGTTCGGTCGTTGTCAATTTGCATGACCGGGGCGAATCATCGCGGGTCGATTTTTACCCAATACAAATAGTCCCCCCACTCCTCGGTCACCTACCGAGGTCACCGAGGAGTGGAGTGAAGTTTAGCGAGAAAGTGACGTGGCTTGATCTTATCCAAGTATTTCAAAATTTGTCAACGGTTCGCGTCCCATCAGGTCACTTCTCCTGGACACGTGTCATCCACCCGTTGGTTGCCCGAACGGTCACGCCGTAATTTTGGTTTTCCCAACGTTACAATGATGATGATGTCCCACCACCTGACTCCTCCAAACCTATAAATACCCCCTACCAAACTTTCTCCTTCACTTCCATTTTCTGCGATCAACAATTCTCAGAGAGAAAACAACTTTTCTCATTTCCTTTCATCGATTCTTACCTTCAAGTAAATTTCAATCTCAAACCACCACAATGTCTACCACTCAATCCAGGCAAGATTCAAGTGATTCGGGTGAGAGGGTACGAATTCCGCCCTTGGCTGTGGCCACCGCCGGTGGTGACGTCGCCGCTGCTGCGCCGGCGGTCTTCACGACTGCGGCGGAAGGCGGAGAGGTGTCGTCTGGCGTTGGGGGTCTAAAGCGCCGTAAGGCTAGGGCCAGGCGCGACTTGGCAGTGGAGGAGGAAGAGGCTGATATAAGGGAGGAAGGTGACGTCATGCTTGGTGACGTCATGGTAGGTAGTGTCAGTGGCGTCATTCACAGAAGTGATGATGATGGAGGTGATGATGAAGGTGATGACGCCGAGGGCGATGATGCCGTGGGCGAGATCGAGGGCAGGAACGTCGCCGAGGGGGGATCTTCGGCAAGGACCTAAAGCTGCAAGCTCAGATAGCCGACCAGGAAGAAAAGAATAGAAACATTCCTGTGAGCACAACACCGATCCGCATAACTCAAGCTCACATTGAGCAGGTTCAGAGGGAGTGCCAATTTGGACCCGAGGTGAAAGTGATCATACTCGATCCAACAAGCAGAGTTTGCCACCATATCGAGGGGCTCTCTTTCGCTTACACATATCCTTTCACCCTCGGCTTCTCCCTCCCGGTGCAAAGAGTTATTGATGATTTTTGCCGGGCCTATAACTTATGCTTGGCTCAACTTGGCCCCGGCGTCTGTAGGGCTGTCCAGTGCATGGACTGGTTAAGCACAAAGGCAGGGGTAAGCTTCACCTTTCAACATCTCATTTCACTTTATTACCCATACTTCCATAAGGCCGGGGTCGTGGCCTTGAACAACCGAGGCAAATTTGCTCTTCTTCATAAGAGCGAAGACCATGGAGACCGGGGCTGGAGTGATCGTTACATCTTGCTGGAGACAAGTGTTTTGTCCACCGAACCTAATTTCCCCCGAACGGTGGAATAACACACGTATCCCTTTGCATTTCACTCCTCAGTGATTTACTCACGTTAGCTGACATCGGTTTTTTTTTGTTATCTCTTCAGCCAACAAGGTCGACATCGTGCCCCCTGAAGGTTTGACTGAGTGGGTTAGAGCAATGACCGGGGCTCGTTTACGCCCCAATAGGACATGGATAAAGATGACCGCCGATTTTGGTTGGCAATGCAAACGGCACGGTAAGCTTTTGGTGGTGTTTTATTTGGTAGGTCATTTTAGGATTTTGATTTTGTTTTGCTGACTCTTCTTCCTTCGGAACTAGGTTTTCCAAACCGTGCCATTAACACCAAGAAAAGCAAGAAGAAGAAGAAAGAGGAGTAGAAGAAGAAAGATGGGGAGGAGACCGAGTCAGATGATAACCTGGCTTCGGTGGCTGGAGAATTAAAGGGGCTGAAGGCTTCAAAGTCTTCAAAAGCTTCAAAGGAAGCTCCCGGCCAAGGGACCTCCAAAGGTAATATTCCTCCTCGGTTAATTTCATTGAATATCGTTCCTTTTTTACTTCCTCGTTCCAATTTCTTCTACTATTGTAGGCGTGAAGAGGAAGAGGGCAGTCTCAAAGAAGCCCTCCTGCTCGGTGGCTCCTCGCACCGAGGCGAAAATTCCTCCCCAACCCGAGGCGGCAGTTGAGAGGCGTCGAGGACTGATCGATGAGCCCGATGACGCAGCTGCTGAAGCCTTAGCTCGGAGGGAGGTTGAGTTTATTGACCTCGAGGATCAAGAACCTGGATCTGAGGTGGCGGTTGCCAAAGCTAAGGGCAAGGCCAAGGTCGTGGAGGCCGGCACTGCTACGTTTGAAGAAGGAGTTGGCAGCGGCGCGGTTAGGTCGCATTCCGAACCCGCGAGGATTTTATCCTCGGTGGGGTCTTATCAGAGACTTGAAGTGCCGATTTCTTCAAACTTGTTGGCTTGTGACCTGGGCGACATCTTGAGCCTCACGCCTTTGTTGGGGCCGACGGAAGACAAAGTAGTGGAGGAATTTTTCCCTGGCCAACTATACAATACCATGGCTGCCAACGCTATGAGGGTAAATTTCATCGCACTCGAATTATGCTGCAGGAATTTTTGTTAATCTTTACCTTCGGTTCGTAGCTGACTCTGATTCTTTGATTAACCTTTGCTCAGAGCTTCATTCTATCAATGAGGGTCATCGAAGTTGAGGCCTCGCAGACTGAAGAGGTTCGGCGTGTAGCTCGCCTATAGGACAGGCAAAAGGACAATTTCAGCGCATAGATAGCTGCACTGAAGGCTGATTTTTCCAAGTCCCAGTCCGACCTGCATGAGGCCGAGGTAGCTTCTGAGGCCAAAATCAAAGCCCTCGGTGATGGCTTTCAGGTTGAGCGCTCGAGGCTGGAGGCCGAGGCTGCGAGACTAAGCGCCGAGCTGACCCAAGTAGGGCTGCAATCAAGGTCAAGAGAGCCGAGCTGGACAAGCGATGGGCCATTATCAAGTCTCGGCTGAAGCTTCTCAAGCGATGCCGCGCCGGGGAGATCAACTTGGATGAGGAGATTGCAAGAGCCGAGGTCAAATCGGCGGAAGCCCAAGCAATCATTGATGAACTTCCATCAAGTGAGGCCTCGAGCGGCGATGAAGATGAAGAAGATGATGAAGATGCCGAGGGGGGCTCCGAGGATGGAGGTGATTCTCCCGAGGCATAGACTTCTGGTAGCATCGTTTTGTAAGCCTTCGGGCTTTTATGCTTGTATTTTGGACCTTCGGGTCATTTTTGGATGTAAATATTCTCAGCCTTCGGGCTTTTTTAATGAAAGATCATTTGTGCTTTTATTTCAAGTGTTGGCTTTTGTATATACCGAACACCTTGTTAGAAAATAAATAACTTGCTTGCAAGACTTGGATTTAATCGATGCAAACTTAGAACGACGTCTCGTCCTCGAGTCAATGCATTGTGCAGCTTCGGAGTGCAAGATTTACACAGATAAAATAGATATAAAATTAAAGTCATTTCATTGATATCGACGAGCCAGAAATCGGCTATTTACATTAGAACCAAGTCGAAGCGAACCTTGGGTAAAAACAAATTGACAAAAATTGACAATATGCCGCTACCGGGCGAAATTACAATGTACTAAATCTAGTCCCTGGGCGTAAGTCCCCGGTTATCGGATAGATAAGCTTCGGTTGGGAGGCTCGGTGCCGACCTCGGTATCAACCCTTCTCACTCCCCTCCAGTGTTCGGTTGTGAATCTTGATGAAGATCCGAGCACTGGAAATCGTTCGGTTCGCTTCCTGAAAAGGTCAAGCAAAAAATAGAACGAGGGGCAAGTTAGTACATTTCGATCAAGGCCATAGGAGCGTTGTTCGGCTCGGGGATGTGAACGAATTTAAAAAGATTAAAAAGCATTTACCTCAACTAGAAGTAGTACCGCTTCAGATTGGAAATATTCCAATTCAGAGGTTCGGGTTCGCCTTGCAAACTCTCAATTTGATAAGTCCCATTTCCAACGACTCTGTAGGGTCCTTCCCAATTCGCAACAAGCTTTCCCCCGTTGTCTTCCTTTGTTGATTGGTTTGTAGTTTTTAGCACATAGTCTCAAACTTTGAAGTCTCTAAGTTTGGCTTTCCTATTGAGGTACGCCTCGATCTGCCTTTTTTGGGCGACTAGCCGAACCAGAGCTAATTCCCTTTTTTCCTCGAGCAAATCCAATTCTATGTGCATTGCCTGTTGATTTGCATCCTCGGTAGTGTGGGCATACCGAAGGCTTGGTTCGCCCACCTCTACGTGGATGAGGGAATCTATGCCATAAGCAAGTGAGAAAGGAGTCTCACCGGTGCTGTTCTTTTCCGTTGTTCGCATGGCCCATAACACCTCGGGGAGCTCCTCGGGCCAAGGACCTTTTTTCTCATCGAGTCTTTTCTTGAGATTTTCAATTATGATTCTATTTGAAGACTTAGCTTGGCCATTGGCACTTGGGTGATAAGGAGTCGAAGCAATTCTTTTGATTCCCCACTGCTTGAAGAAATCAGTAATGGCTGCCCCCATGAATTGTTTACCGTTGTCACAAGCAATCTCTCTTGGGACGCCGAACCTGTAGATGATGTTCTTCTTGATGAAGTCGATTACTTGTTTTTGCTTTACCTCGGTGAGAGCCGCTGCTTCCACCCATTTTGTGAAGTAATCAGTTAGCACTAAAATGAAGCGAACACCACCCTTTCCCTTGGGCAATGGTCCAACAATGTCCATCCCCCACTGCATGAAGGGCCATGGTGATACCACCGAGTGTAGAGGCTCGGCCTGCTGGTGGATCATCCGCCCATGGCGTTGGCACTTGTCACATTTCTGCACGAAGGCTTTTACATCGGCACTGATTGTGGGCCAATAATACCCAGCTCTTAATAATTTACGCACCAAGGACTTTCCCACCGAGTGGTTGCCACACTCGCCTTCGTGCACTTCGACCATCACGTACCTTGCCTCATCGGGACCCAAACACTTGGCCATCGGGCCGCAATATAACCTTTTATATAGATTATCCTTGATCAGGTGATACGAGGCTGCTTGGGTCCTTAATTTCTTTGCTTCTTTCTTGTCTTGGGGAACAGTCCCCGAGTCGAAGTAAGAGATGAACTTACTCCGCCAATCCCATCTGTTGTCCACTGAGCTGACCTGCAACTTCATTTCTCTCATTTGAGCGGACAACAACCGAACCACTGAGTCAGTCCCCGAGTGAGCTTCGTCGATCGTCGAAGCCAGATTTGCTGAAGCATCAGCCTCGGTATTTTCCTCCCGAGGCACTTTTTTAATTTGCCACTCTTTGAATTGGGCCAAGATTCTTTGTGCTCGATCCAAGTATAATTGCATTCTGGGCTTCCGAGCCGTATAATCACCGAGGACCTGGTTCACTACCAACTGTGAGTCACACCTTTGTTCGATTCTTTCCACCCCATTTCTTTAGCCAGCTCCAAACCCGCTAAAGCTGCCTCGTACTCGGCCTCGTTGTTGGTCACTTTCTTGAACCGAACCGAGTGACTTGACTTTCTCCCCGGTGGGTGCTCTCAAGACTATGCCTAAGCCTGAACCTTTGGAGTTTGTTGCTCCATCGGTGCGAAGTATCCATAGCCCCGAGGAGGTTCCTTTTGTCATGGAGTTTTCCTTTTCCGCCTCGGGCAGAATCCCAACACTAAAGTCGGCCACGAAGTCGACTAGGACTTGAGACTTAATGGCTGTCCGAGGTTGATAGGTGATATCATATTCGCTCAACTCTACCGCCCATTTTGATAATCTTCCCAATAACTCAGGTTTATGCAATATACTCCTTAAAGGGAAGGTTGAAACTACCGCTATTGGGTGACATTGAAAATAAGGTCGTAGTTTCCGAGCAGTAACAAGTAAAGCAAGTGCTAGTTTTTCCAAGTGTGGATACCTGGTTTCACCGTCGAGGAGTGTCTTGCTCACATAGTAAATGGGTTGCTGCTTGCCATCTTCTTCCCGAACCAGCACAGCGCTGACAGACACCTCGGACACGGCCAAGTAGACCAGCAATGTTTCACCTTCTTTTGGCTTGGCAAGCAACGGTGCGTTAGCCAAGTATTGTTTCAAATCTTTCAACGCTTGTTTACACTCCGATGTCCATTCGAAGTGATTGTTTTTTCTCAAAACGGAGAAGAACTTGTGGCATCGCTCTGAGGACCTTGAGATAAATCGACTCAAGGCGGCGACTCGGCCAGTCAAGCATTGAACCTCTTTCACCCCGGTCAGCTCCTCAAGGATTTTTTCGATAGCTTTGATTTTATCAAGATTAGCCTCGATGCCTCGTTCAGAGACAATGAATCCCAAGAATTTGCCTGATCCGACGCCGAAGGCGCACTTCTCTGGATTCAATTTCATGTCGTATTGCCTCAAAACAGCAAAGGCTTCCCTCAAATGATTCAAATGATCCTCTATTCGGATCGATTTGATTAGCATATCATCTATTAGACCTCCATAGACTTTCCAATATACTCCTTGAACATGCGACATACCAACCTTTGGTAGGTCGCCCCCGGCGTTCTTCAGACCGAAGGGCATCACCTTATAACAGAAAGTACCTCGGTCGGTGATGAATGAGGTCTTCTCTTCGTCCTTCGGGTCCATGAGGATCTGATTATAGCCCGAATATGCATCCAAGAAGGTTAATAGTTTGTGTCCAGCCGTGGAGTCTATTAACCTGTCAATTTGTGGCAATGGATATGAGTCTTTGGGGCAAGCTTTGTTCAAGTCAGTATAGTCTACACACATTCTCCACTTGCCATTCTTCTTCGGCACAACCACCACATTGGCTAGCCATTCGGGGTATTTCACCTCTCTTATGAAACCATTTTCTTGTAGCTTGGTGGTTTCATCCTCGATCGCCTTCTTTTTGACCCTGGCATGAGGTCTCTTCTTCTGCTTTACCGAGGTAAATTTTGGGTCCACATTCAGCTTGTGAGTCATGATCTCCGGATCGATACCCGTCATGTCTGAATGGGACCAAGCAAAACAGTCATGGTTGGACTTCAAAACTTCAATAATCGCCTTTTATGACTCCGGCTCAAACTTCGAGCCGACAAACACTTTTCTATCGGGGAATTCTTTCGATAGGGTGAAAGATTCCAATTCCTCAACGGTTGAATCCTCGGCCTTTTGCTTCCGAGGCTCTTGAATACACAGCGGAATTTTTTCAACTTCCCTTCGGGCGTCCTCCCCGCTTGACCCCGGTTGCTGTCGTTGCTATTGCTTTGGCCCGATCGGGGCGACTCCACTTTTTAATGCGACTGAGTAGCACTCCCTCGCTACTCGTAGCTCTCCTTTGATTGATCGAACTCCCCAAGGTGTAGGGAATTTAATCACTTGATGCAAAGTGGAGGGGACAGCTTCCATGGAATGGATCCATGGCCTTCCGAGGATCACATTGTACGCCAAATCCTCGGGCATGACTTGGAACAGTGTTTCCTTAATAACCCCCTCGGCGAATGTCTTGAGCGTGATCCCACCCAACGTTTTCTCCGTGGAGTTGTTGAAGCCGGCTAGCACTGTCGCTTTGGGGACAATCTCCCCTTTCAGCCACATTTTTTTAACAGCCCCGTAGCTGATTATGTTGACTGAGCTACCGGGGTCGATCAAGACTCTTTTGATGTCAGAGTCGTTGATTCTCAGCATGATGACCAAAGCGTCATGATGGGGGAACATCATCCCATCACAGTCATCATCGTCAAACACGATTTCTTTACCCGAGCCGCCAATTCGGGTTCTTTTCTCCATGGTGATGGATAGCTTGGCGAATTTCTTGGCCGCGGCGAAATTCACGCTGTTCACCTCTGATCCCCCAGTAATGACATTTACTACCCTCTCCGGGGGTGGAGCCCGAGGTGGTTGCCCATCACCTCGGTTCTTGGAGAAATTGTCTTTCCCTTTGTCAGTAAGGAAGTCGGCCAAGACTCCCTTCTTTAGCAAGTGAGCTACCTCGAGGCGCAAAGCTTTGCAATCCTCGGTCCTGTGGCCGTAATCTGCATGGAATTCACAGTGCAGATTATGATCTCTTTTATCCGCCGGGGTCCTCATATCCTTGCGAACCCTTACCCTGGCAGTCCCTTTGACTACATTGACCAGCTCCGAGGTCGATATATTGAAGTTGTAGTCTTGGATCCGAGGCAGATCCTTTTTTGTGGCCGAAGCTGGGCTTGAGGGATTTCTTTGGTTCGTATTGGGTTGAACCTTCCCTCCGAGCCGTTGGCTTATGTGTGAATTCGGGTATGAGTTACCGAAGGAGTTCCCCAGCCTCTGGCTGACATGCTGCCTTGTCGAGGTATATGGCTCATACCTCCCCTTCTGGTTACTTTGCGATGCCTCGGCGCGGTGCGAAGATTCACCTCGGTTTCTATGCTAATAGCCTCGGCTTTTGAATTCAGCCTCCTCCAATCTGATTTTGGAGTAAGTTCGCTTGTGCAGATCCTCCCATGTTAGGACCTGATATTGTTGGAGTTCTTTTCGCAATTCAGCGGCAGCGTCAGAATTGCGAATATTGATACCTTTTTCAAATGCCATGATGGCCAAGGTATCGTCCATCCGAGGCAATTCCATGCGCTCGGCATGGAATCGCTCAAGAAATTCTTTGAGTGGCTCACCGGGCTTTTGTTTAACTTCGCATATATCCTCATTCCTTTGGAGGATCTTTTGGGCCCCGGTGTGCGCCTTGACGAAGGCGCTAGACATTTCCTTAAAGGTGGAAATCGACCCCGCTGGCAAGCACATATACCAACGTAGAGCCCCCTTCTCCAAGGACTCGCTAAATTTTTTCAAGAACATCGACTCGAGCTGTATAGCCGTTAGGTCGTTGCTCTTCACCATTGCCATGTATTCTCTCACATGTTCTCTGGGATCGGTAGTCCCATCATATTTCTTCAAGAACATGAGTTTGAAATTCTTGGGGGTTGGGGCTGGAGCCGCTTCGGGCTTGAAGGGCAGCTCCCTGTATTGATCAATATCGAGGTCATCTTCCTCCTTTGTCATCCCCGGCACGCCCTCGAGGCGCTTTTCCACGCGCGCCTCGATGCGAGCCTCAATTTCCCTGGACAATTTTTCAACATCGACCGAGGATGTTGTTTCAGCCACGGTGGGAATCGTCCTGAAGTATGGCGTGGTAGTTGGATTGTTTCCCGAGCCCCCAGACGTGGCCCCGTTGTGAGGTCCCCCTGTTATCACGCCCGTAGGAACGAAGAGCGGGATGCCTCCACCAGAAGCCGAAGGCTGGGTGCTGTTCGGTGCGGCACTGTTCCTCGCGTCCAACGAAGTGCGGAACTCAGCATTAATGTTAGCTTTCTCATCCTGTCTATTTTGGAGAGCTCTTAACGTAGTGACAACATAAATCTGGAACTCTTCAGTTGTCATCGGTGAGACGGGCTGTTGGTTCAACGAAACGCCAGCCCGTTCGCTATTGTTATCGCTATTGTCACCCATAACGTCGTTGAATCGTAAGCTTTGATGAACAAGGACGTGAAACTTTGGAACAAAGCGTTACTGCTTATATCCCCACAGACGGCGCCAATTTGTATGGGTCTAAATTGGTTTTAGGATTACAAATCGAATTTTGATTCGAATATAAGCAAATCTCTGTATCAAAGTTTGAATAAATGCACGAAATAGACGTAAATGCGTAAAAATAACTTGATTTCAATATATGATTGCGGGTACAAATTTGGGCAGAGTTTCGGTATCAATTTCTGGATCCATACAATGTGAAATGAAGTACTATTTATAGATACAAGGTGTTATCCCACGTTCTCCACTACCTCTTCATGGCCAACCCACGTCTGGAGCATTTATGGGTGGAGTTAATGGCCAAGATAATAGGCTGAGGAGGTGGGCTGCAAAGCCGCTTGAACCGAGGGGATCCACCGAGGCGCGAATAAATGACCTCGGTGGTAACGCCTTGTTGCTTGACCGAGGCGGCTGTCACCGAAGCTTAGCTTACGGCTTGCCTTCGGTGACGACCTCGGTGCCTGGCTTCGGCGATTCATTGATTTGCTTCGGTCTCTTGCTCGCCGATATGTGTTTGGTCGTTGTCAATTTGCATGATCGAGGCGAATCATCGCGGGTCGATTTTTACCCAATACAGTACTGATTAATGCATTTATAGATCAAAGTAGGAGTTACAAATAATTCTAGCAGGTTAGCAAAACTCTATAATAAATAAATTGGGGTCCCTCTCTACAAAAAAAACAAGTATTTAACGGAGGTTCATATAGCAATTAGTGGCAGTTATAGCCGCCGCAAAATGACTCTCACGGCACTGCTGTAATATTCTCCGCCGTGAGGTCATTTACGGCGGTTTAATTAGCCGCCGGAATAACCGCCGGTGATAGTCAAGTAGTTCACAGCGGTTTTGGTAATTAAAAAGGTGCGGATCGAGGATAATGTTGACGTGGCTTGGGTATCACCATAGCTTTTGATGAGATCTACTAATGCAGTGGCTTGGGTATCAAGCGTCGATGTGGGACGCTGTTTCACCATCACCTCTGGCATTATTTCTCTCATGTTGCTGCAGTAAATAAACACCAAGAATTTAATCCTGTGAACTACTCATTCTCAAGTATTTAAAAACAAAAATCGGCACATGTAATAGTCAACTTTCTTAACTTTTTCTTTATTAAAATTATTAGTTCGAGTGGATTAAACAGACTTTGTGGTTCGTGCTTTCCCTTTCCGTTTAGTAACATTATTACTACAATTTTTTACTCTTAAAATACTTAGTTTAATTTAAATTAATTCATAGTAATTAGTATTTAATTTATTGTATGTGATGTTGTAATTGTTTTTAGTTTTCCTTTTGTAACTGTTAGAGATAATCTATTATATAATTATATTAGCAAAAATATTATAAAAGGCTTCAAAGCCCAATAATAACTTAAATATAAATAATAATTTACATTTTCCAATAATTCCGATTTATTCTTTTTAAAAAAAATTGCAAAACCGCCGTTAAATACGGAGAACCGCCGCAAAATTCCAGTACCACTCCAAACCGCTGCAAAGTTCTTCTCTTAGCTGCACTTTGTAAAACCTCCGTGGAGTGCGCAAATCGACCGTTTTCTTATAGTGCCTACCATTTGTTGGTCTTAAGCCATGGCTTTTAGTGGCCTTACGGTAGGATCGCCCATATTTTTGTTAGGCGATACATACTCCTTGGCACAAGACCTATTTTAATCTAACAAAATTTAGGGCGAAAACTTTTAACATATTGTATATTTTCTTATCACTCTAAACGTCTTATTTTAATTATCGTATTAATACTTTTTATATTTATTAAGAAAATAATAAATACAAGAAACTCCTTCCGTCCATTTTTACTTGTCATTTTTTTTAAAAAAAAAAAATCTACTCTTACTTGTCATTTTTAGTAAATCAAGAGATATTTAATGATATTCTTCCAAATTTACTCATATTATTAAATAATTATTCAAACCATAATTAAATTTAAATTTTAAAATATAATTAATAAGGATAAGTTCGTAAAGTTATCAAAATTATTTATGATTTGATGTGTAAAGTTAAAAGAAGACAAGTAAAAAAATGGAAGGAGGGAGTATATTTATTTGTTTAAAAGAATTACTTCTCCTGCTTTAAGTATTAAGAGTGAGTATTATTAAGTATTTGATTTGTATAATATCATTTAGAAAAAAGAAAGAAAAAAACTCAAGACGTGCTTAGAGAAATGCTAACACGATAAACCAAATACTACCACTAGAGACAACACACATTTTCCAAACATGAGAAACAAGATGGTTAAAGGTTATTTCTGCAAGCATCAGTAAGGCAATGTGCTGAAGATCCCGTTATAAGTAGTAACTGTTCGTACACAAGAATCAACAACTACAAGTGATTCGCCCGGTAAAATCCTCGAGCTTTTGACAAATGAGCTTAACAGAAAATTTAGAGGGTGTTTGATTAAAAGCTGGTCAATTATTTCCAGTCAGTATAGAATATAATCGTGCAAAGAACTTGCTGCAGCTAGCTAGTTCCATCTCTAGGTTTGAAATTATTTTATACAGGGTTGTGTATTTTTGTTATAAGGACAACAGCCAAGAAAATTGTTGTATTCAACTACTTGTGAAAAGGAAAACAAGGCACGAGTACGACTAGATTTATTTCCACATGCTGCTATTTCTCTCCCCCATCAGCCAGCCATTGCTGCCAGCCTGCCATGGTACGGTGGTACTAAGTCCTCTTCTGTGGCACAAATTTCCCACATTTTACTTGCTTTTGTTTTCTAGCTTCCTTGTTTATACTTTTGTTAATAATTTTATACTAACCGAGCATCATTTTATGCTAACCAAGCAACTGATGCTCATAACACACATTTCTAAGCAAATTGAGAAGACTAGAATATTAGTTTTGAATCATACCAACTTTAGCCAAATAATGAATCAATCTAATTTATTTAAATAGATACTCCAATTTTGTAGCAATCGTAATATTTGTATAACAGCTTTAGAAATTAAAGTGAATTTAGACATAGTTATTTGTATTTAAAATAATTAAGAATACTTATTTTTCTTTTGCAATAATAACATCAAACTCTAGTGTTTATTTATATTGGGGCACTTCAGTCATTTTAACTTATAAGATTGCTTATCAGCACTTTTTTGTCAAACCACTACTAGAAATCACGCGTTTAACGAGGGAGATTGGCGAGGGACTTCCCTCTCCAAACGTGTGATAGAGAGGGAAGTCCCTAGCAACAGGTCCCTCGGAAATCGGAATTCGGCTCATAGCAGAGCATTTTTGGCAAGGGAAAGCCTTAGCTACCTGTAGTGTAGGCCCAATTTTGTATATTGTGTCAGTTTTATTCTGCCAAGATTTTCCCTCGCCAAACGCATGAGAGAGAAAAATTTTGACTGCACTTTAGCTAGGGAATTCTTCTCCAGGTATAAAAAAAAATATTTTTTTACGCACTGTTGGCTAGGGAATTCCCTCTCCAAATATAAAAATTGTCTATTTTTAATTCACATTGGCTAGGGAATTCCATCTCCAAGTACAATAAAATTTCTTTTACCATTGCACTTGGCTAGGGAATTCCCTCGCCAAATCTAGTGTCCCTGAAACACAAAAATCAGTAACAATACAAAGCAACACAGCAACAACAACATCATATATATACCTGCGCAGATCAGAAGCACCAAAACACCAAAACGATTCACATTATAAATACCGCAACATGTCTAACACACTAATAAATCTATATCCGGACAATTAAACTAGTTTACGCACTTGTTTCATACCAACTAACACAAACAAATAAAACACTACAGTACTTATAAACAATCCTAAACACGTCTCACTTTCAAGTTTAATTCGACAGAAAAAAAACAAACTACTGAGAATCATTTTCATTTTCCCTTCCCATAATATATTTCGCCATCAAGGACTCCAATTTTTCCATCTTTTCACGGTCAGCTTGGCGTTCAAAATCTTGTTCAGCTAGCCTTTTCTCTATCTCTTCACGTTCCTTTTCCGGTTCCGCTAGCCTTTTCTCTATCTCTTCATGTTCCTTATCTTGTTCCGCTAGCCTTTTCTCCATGTCATCGAATTTAGCTTGCAAAACTGGATCCATATTTTCTGTAGCAGCGAAAGAAGAAGAAGAAGATGCATAAGCATTAATAATACATATTCTTGACGGCTTCTTGTAACGCGAAAGACCAAGACCATAGGCTCTGTTTTTTTTTTGGTGTAGCCACCAGCGGCCTCCATAAACATTGCAGCCTCTTCGTCCGGGGTGGGTTTAGCTGCACCTTCTTGTACCCCCAATCCTTGGCTTTCAGCCCATCGTTCATAAGCAGCTTTATAGTTTTCCTATAACAAAATATATAATTTACTACAATTACTTTAACACTTGTGATAAATAATTCAAAAAATGTTAGGAATACTTACATCGAGATGTTGGGCACGTGGCTTGACGAGGTCCAAAGTGCATAGGAATTGTCTGCTCGTTCTTGTCAAATTCTAATATAGTTTAAGATATCGTCCCACAGAGATTGGGTATTCTATGCTACGGACTTGTAGTATTTTAATTACTATTTGAGAGAGTCAAATTGATGAAAGGTGAGTTTTTAGTTTAAATTTACTTAAATTAAAATAAAGAACTTCCGGAAGATTTCAAATTTAAAAGGAGTTGGGAATCGTTGAATTCACTTGGTAATACTTATAATAAATATCTCAGTTTTGACATGTATTTCTCTTAAGAATAATTGCTTATTGCTAATTCAATTATATTTTGCTCACTAAGAAAATAATCAATTAATAACACTCCGTGAGGTTATGCATATTAATCAAATTATAACTAGTGACGACTAAACCGAAATATTTTTCTTGCCTGAATTGTGCTAAAATAGTAAAAACTTCGTGAGAATATTTTTACGGAAAATCAATAATCTTACCTACAACAGTTTCTCCGTGAGAATTAAAACTGAGGTAAACAAGATTACAGACTTGGAAAAATAGTTTTTACTCTACTACTTTATTCATCAGTTATTATACATTAATTTTGCTCCGTGAGAATTACAAAATTAATATAACAATAACCTAGATATAAAATAGACTGATGTGAAAATAAAGGTTTAGTAAAAACTATAATTCCAGCACAGTATTAAAATGTGATTAAAAACTTCAGGCTAAGCATGATTAAAACTGAGATAAGTATTATAAATATTACCGAGTTTCATCAACTATCCCAACAAAAGAGATTACTCCATTATGGAGTAAGAAAAACTTTAAAAATATAAAGACTAGGAAGAAGTAGTATTTCTTCTACAAAAGAAAACTACAAAAGCGTAATGTTATAAAAGACAAAGAAAGAAAAAGAGCAAGAGAAAGTAGTTCTTGCAAGATGAAAATTTGATGATCTTCCATACAAAGTTTACTACCTATTTATAGATAAATTCCAAAGCCAAAGTTCTACCTAAGATGGCATATCCTAAGGTGGTAGGAAAATTTTCAAGATGGCCAAGGTGAGTTGGGTTTAGATGACAATTTCAAATATTCATACGTAGCTTCCTTTCATGAACTTTCTTCCGCTTGCACTTTTATTCTTCAGCATAAAACAATTCACGGACATTACTATCAGTGTTATAATCACACTATGAATAATGTAATCATCAATGGTCATCCCTTATTTTTCTTCACCTTGGATAATTTCTTCTTCCTGCAAAATATGTTAGAAAATATGCGAGAGATGGATATATTTATTCACGTTTTATTTAAAATACTTAATATTTAACTATAAAAATATATCAATAAATTATATCCATCAAATTCCCCCATACTTGAATCTTTGCTCGTCCTCGAGGAAAAAGATCTTCTTCTTCTTTTTTTTTTTTTTTTTTTTTAAATAAGAATATTTTCTTCAAACTTATGATCTTTGTAGGATAGAAAATTTATTCAAGATAAACTTCTTTCATCATGCTCAATGCAATTATTCTTTTTACTTCACCAAATTCTTTACCTTATTTCTGAATTTTGACTTGATCAACAAGAACTTGCAGCCTTCTCCCCTTGAATCTTTTAAAATTGATAGAGTTATGATCATGTATTCAGTAAGTATCATTGTCTTGTCCATAGGCTTGCTCGTCATGTTCATCTCCACTAATATAGATACAATACTGACTTTCAAAATCTTTTTAGGACTTTTCATGGCTTGTAATGTTAGGCTTCAGGCTGGTAGGATAAGGATATTTGATAGTGACTGTTCTTTTTCCAGCTTGGAGCTCACATTTCTCAATTCTTTCTCCATTCGGTAATACTTTTTTTTTTTTTCAATTTTTTTCCCTTTTTTTTCTTTTTGCTATATCATATATATTCATATATTCACAACATTGCTTCTTTTGGTAATATTTCTTCCTTTTGGTGATGTTTAATCTTTGCTCATTCAAAGCTGGAAGAAACAATAACTCTTTTTTTTTCTTTATATATATGTAAACAATATATGCATATATCATATATATCATTTTTTTTTTTTTGTAATATATCATGGTGTTGGGAAAAAAAAATAGGATTAAGGCTCAAAGAAGGGTTTGAAAAGATAAAAATATGTATATTTGGATAGAAAATTGAGAGGCTTGAATTGTGTATCAAAGAAGGCCTAATTTCATTTTCAAAAATCAGTATCATCCATTATTTCGCCTCGAAGAACATTCAGAGCAAGTTCTAGCCAAGTTCATTGATTCTACCTTCTTTGTGATCATAATTTTTCTCAATTCCAATGATTTTCTGAGTTGAAGATGTTTGCTCTTGCTTTCACAAAGTCAAAATCATAGACATGAAAAATCATATGGTGAATATAAAAAGAAATAATATTGAACAGAACGAACAAAAATTTATATTGTTAATTAAAAACCTACAATTAAGACCATAAATAAGAGGAAAATAGTATATAATATATAAATAACCTCCCCCATACTTGAACATTTCATTCTCCTGGATGAAAATGCTTTTTAAGATAAGTGAAAGAAAGAAGGGTGAAAAAAAAAAAAGAATGAAGAAGGATCAAGTGGTAGTTGGATTATATAAATATAATATAATTAATATAAAAATACTATTTTATTAGTAAAATAAAAATCTTTTTGGCTTTCAAATATACGATCACAGAAGAAAGCTTGAAAGAAACTGTGACCACACATGTTCTATGTGTAATAGACTGGATTATTTTTAGACCTTATCAGTCATTAGGTCCTAGTTTGAATATAAACTAGAAAATTACCTGTGCCAACATTAGATTTGGACAATGGAATGGTTAACCAACCAGTAACTTAGGCATACTGATCACCATGGAGTTATTCCTGTTTAGGTGACTCTGTTTTTGTAGAGGCCTTCATGAGATGTTCCGGTTGTACAATAATCTGGATATTGACCAGATCAATTGGTTAAGCATTTAATTAGTCAGATCTAAGTTGGACTTATGAGGCTCCATTGCTTCACCCTCAATGGCTACGGGATAAAGAACCATAGTTCTGAGTTTAACGTCGTCAGCTCGACGTAGTAACTGTGGCACTCATCATACTATCATGGTTACTGAAGGGTGTTGTTCAAAATGTCCTCCAAAGTATAATTTTAGCCTGTGACCATTGACCTTAAATTTCTCTCCTCCATTGCTTTGTTGAATTTCAATTGCTCCGTATGGAGTAACATTTGTAACATTGTAAGGACCTGTCCACCTGGATTTCAATTTTCCTGGGAATAGCCTGAGACGGCTATTGTAAAGAAGTACCTGATCTCCAATTTTAAAATTCTTTGGTCGGATCAAATTGTCATGCCATTTTTTTGTTTTTTCTTTATAAATCTTGGCATTTTCATAGGCTTCCATCCTCAGTTCATCCAACTCATTAACCTGCAAAAATCTATTTTTACCAGCAGAGGTTAAGTCAAAGTTCAATGCTTTCAGTGCCCAAAAGGCTTTGTGTTCCAATTCAACAGGCAAATGGCAAGCTTTTCCAAAGACTAATTTATATGGAGATGTTCCAATTGGCGTTTTGAACGCCGTTCGGTATGCCCATAATGCATCATCTAATTTTAAAGCCCAGTCTTTCCTTGAGATTCCAACAGTTTTTTCAAGAATTCTTTTTAGTTCACGGTTGGAAACCTCAACTTGCCCTTGAGTTTGAGCATGATACGGTGTTCCAGTTTTATGAGTCACACCATATTTTGACAATAAAGCAGAAAATTGCTTATTCATGAAATGAGTCCCTTGGTCACTAATGATGACTCGTGGTGTGCCAAATCTGGTAAAAATATTTTTTCTCAGAAAATTGCATACAGTTCGAGCATCATTCTTTCTTGTGGGAATGGCTTCAACCCATCGTGAAACATAGTCAACAGCCACAAGGATATATTCAAATGAATGAGATGAAGGAAAAGGTCCCATAAAATCTATACCCCAGACATCAAATATTTCACATACCTGAATAGATTGCAATGGCATCTCATCTCTCTTTGAGATATTACCTATTCTCTGACACCTGTCACATTGTGCAACATACACACGGGCATCCTTAAAAAGTGTTGGCCAGAAGAATCCAGCTTCCAAAACCTTGAAAGCAGTTCGGTTTGCAGCATAATGTCCTCCAATTGCTCCATCATGACAATGATACAAAATCTTTGACATTTCATCTTCAGGTACACATCTTCTAATGATATTATCTGCACAAATTCTAAACAAGTAAGGGTCATCCCACAGATAATATTTAGCATCAGATATAAGTTTTTTCCTCTGTTGGTAAGAGAGATCTCGAGGTGTCCATTTTCCAACCAAGTAATTTGCAATATCTGCAAACCAGGGTGGTTGAGTCATTACTGAGCTAACAAAAAAGATGTGTTCATCAGGAAACTCTTCTTTTATATCACTAGACTCAAGAGGAGGGTTCTCTAATCTAGACAAATGGTCAGCTACCTGATTTTCTATTCCTTTTTTGTCTTTTATCTCAAGGTCAAACTCTTGGAGAAGTAAAATCCATCTTAACAATCTAGGTCGTGCATCTTTCTTTGCTAAGAGGTATTTTAAAGCTGCATGGTCAGTAAAAACAGTGACCTTGGTTCCTATCAAATAGGAACGAAACTTATCAAAAGCAAATACTACTGCCAGTAGTTCCTTTTCTGTTGTGGCATAGTTGAGTTGAGCTTCATTCAATGTTCTACTGGCATAGTAAATGGGACGGAAAATTTTATCTTTTCTCTGGCCTAAAACAGCTCCAACGGCTGTATCACTAGCATCACACATGACCTCAAAAGGTTGGTTCCAATCAGGGGACACAACTATAGGGGCAGATGATAATTTCTCCTTAAGAGTGTCAAAAGCTTTCATACAATCTCCTGAAAAATCAAACTTAACATCTTTCATCAAAAGGTTAGTCAACGGTTTTGAAATCTTTGAAAAATCTTTTATGAACCGTCTGTAAAAACCTGTATGACCTAGAAAACTTCTAATGCCTTTAACAGTTGTGGGAGGGGGTAATCCTGCTATAAGATCAATTTTTGCCTTATCAACTTCTATCCCTTTAGCAGTGATTTTATGTCCTAAAACAGTTCCCTCGGTAACCATAAAATGACATTTCTCCCAATTAAGAATCAAGTTTGTCTCTTCACATCTCTTAAGAACTAAGGTCAAGTGATTAAGACAATCTTCAAATGTTTTACCAAAAAGGGTGAAATCATCCATAAAAATTTCCAAAATTTTTTCAGTCATGTCTGAGAAAATAGCTGACATGCAACGCTGAAATGTAGCAGGTGCATTACACAAACCAAAAGGCATTCTCCTATAGGCATAGGTTCCATGAGGACATGTGAAAGTTGTCTTATCCTGATCTTCTGGTGCAATTGATATCTGGTTATACCCTGAATATCCATCAAGAAAACAGTAAAAACCATAACCTGCTACCCTTTCCAACATTTGATCAATAAATGGTAAAGAAAAATGGTCTTTTCTTGTGGCATTATTGAGACGTCTGTAATCAATACAGACTCTCCATCCTGTTAGTGTTCTGGTAGGTATGAGTTCATTATTTTCATTTTTGACAACTGTCATACCTCCTTTCTTTGGTACCACCTGAACAGGACTTACCCAAGGGCTGTCAGAAATGGGGTAAATAATACCTGCAGCCAAAAGTTTTATTATTTCATTTTTCACAACTTCCTGCATTGTTGGGTTCAATCTCCTTTGGGGTTGGACTATTGGCTTGTAGGTATCCTCCATGAGGATTCTGTGTGTGCAAATAGCTGGACTAATGCCTTTGATGTCTGCTATAGTCCACCCTAAGGCTCCTTTGTGTGCTGTCAGTACTTTAATCAATTTATGTTCCTGTTCTGCAGTCAGAGAAGATGAAATTATCACAGGAAATAATTCAGGCTCAAGATAAACATACTTCAAATGGGAAGGGAGAATTTTGAGTTCAATTTTTGGTCGAGCATTTTCTGATAGCATTTCTCCCTCTTCTTCAGAATCATTTTCCAATATTTCAGCTTCACTTCTAATTGTCGGATCATCATCCTGCCTTGTGCCAGATTGGGCCAAGCATCTTTCCAATGAGTCTGAAATCAATTGGTCATCTTTGAATTCATCTGCAAGATCACTAATCATGTCAATTGAAAAGCAAGAAGATGATGTCTCATCTCCGGGAAATTTTAGAATCTTGTGCATATCAAAAATGACTCTTTCTTCATCTACTCTCAAAATTAGTTGTCCTTGATGGACATCTATGATTGCTCTACCTGTAGCAAGAAAAGGTCTACCCAAAATTATTGGCTCATCAGGACATTCTTCCATTTCAAGTACTATGAAATCTACAGGGAAAACAAATTTATCTACTCTCACAAGCACATTTTCAATAATTCCCTTAGGTTTCTTAGTACTTTGATCAGCAAATTGAAGAGAGACAACAGTATTTTTTATGTCACCAAGATCCAATTTTCTAAAAATAGAAAATGGCATCAGATTTATTGAAGCTCCAGAATCACAAAGTGCTTTTTCAAAATATACTCCTCCCAAAGTGCATGGAATCGTAAAACTGCCTGGATCGCCAAGCTTTTGTGGTAGCTTATTTTGAAGTATAGCACTGCATTTTTCAGTAAGCATTACCACAGAAACTTCTTCTAATTTCCTTTTGCTTGACAAAATTTCTTTCAAAAATTTAGCATATGAAGGCATTTGCAATAAAGCATCAGTGAAAGGAATATTAATGTGAATCTGTTTCAGAATTTCCAAAAACTTTGCAAATTGACTATCAAGCTTTTCTCTTTTCATCTTTTGTGGAAAAGGGATTGTCACAGGGAGAGGAGTTATTTTTTCAAAATTCTTTTCATCTTTTTTCTTGATTTCATTCTCTTCTGATGGATCAGATGGTATTTCAACATTCTTACCCTTTGCTGCCTGGTGTTCAAAATGGTTCTTTTCCTGTCTGTCAGCATATGGATCATCAAGATTCTTACCTGACCGTAAGGCGATGGCCTTGAGGTGTTCCTTTGGATTTTTCTCTGTATTGCTTGGTAAGGGACCTTGAATCTTTTCTGAAACAAGAGTTGCCAATTGGCTTACCTGAATTTCCAAGTTTTTGAGGGTTGAGTTTTGGCTTTCCATCTTTTCATCAGTGATCTTAATGTACTTGTACAACAAGTCATCAAGACTTGAATGAGCTTGTTGAGGCCTTTGCTGATATGGAGCTGCTTGTTGATATGGCCTGAAATTCGATTGCCCACGATTTTGATTTTGGTATCCAGGTGGACCCTGTGCTGGTTGCTTCTGGAAGCTTTGAGAGTTCTCAGCACCATTTGGATTGCTCCACTGAAATCCTGGATGTTTATGTGCCATTGGGCTTCCGAAAGGGTACGGCTTGTAACCGATGACATTAGCCTGCTCATCATTCTGATTGTTTGCTCGGCATTCATGGTTAAGATGGTTTCCTCCACACATGTCACAAGCCTCAGACTGAATTGGTTGTTGTGCATTCACCTGAAAAGATTCAAACTTTTGTGCCAAGGAGGCAATCTGTTGTGTTAGTGTATTAAATGCATCTGCCTGGTTTACTGTGGCAGCCTTTTTGATGGTTACACGATCAGATGGCCACTGGATTGCATTCTCAGAAATTTCATTCAACAATTGCAATGCTTCTTCTGTGGTCTTTCCCATGATGGAACCTCCTGCAGCTGCATCTATCACATTTCTAGAAGAGCGTGTTAATCCGTGATAGAAAATATACAACTGCATATGTTCAGGAATGTCATGATGTGGACATTTTCTTAACATTGATTTTAATCTTTCTCATGCTTGATAAACTGACTCAGTGTCAGTCTGCAAGAAATTAGAAATATCTTGTCTTAACTTTGTTGTTTTAGCAGGGGAAAAATATTTATTCAAAAACTTCTGTGTCATCTGGTCCCATGTGGTTATAGAACCTCGAGGCAAACTTCGCAACCAAGTCTTGACATCTCCTTTTAAAGAAAAAGGAAATAGCCTTAACTTGATAGCTTCAGCGGGCACTCCATTATATTTGGCAGTTTCAACTAGTTCCAGGAAATCAATTAAATGACTATGTGGATCTTCACTTGGATCACCAGTAAAGGTGCAAGACTGTTGAATTGTTTGAATTAGACCGGTCCTAATTTCAAAATTATTGGCTGCTACTGGTGGGTTCCTGACACTAGATTCACAATTGAAGTGATCTGGACTAGCATAATCCCTTAGAATTCTGTTTGCTGGTCTTGGTGCTACTTCATCAAACTGATCCTCTACTTGTGGTGCGACTCCTAATGGGTTATTGTTATCTCCTAATTGGTGTTCCATTTTGTCACAAATTATGCTTTTAGAAGATGATGGTTGTCCTTTTCTGCACAATCTCAAAGATCTTTCAATTTCAGGATCGTAAATGACTAACTCTTTATTAGAAGAGCGGGTCATAAACTACTTGAAATTGTTAATTTTTTTTTTAAAAAAAAAGGTACTTGTAATAAAAGTATTATAAGAAAATACTAAAATGTAGAAATAATTAGTAATAGAAGTTCTGTAAATAATAATAATAATAATAATAAATACTAGAAATACTTAAAAGTAGTAGAACTTTTAATTCAAAAAAAAGAAAAAGAAAAGTAGTAATAATGGTAGCAGAAGAAGCGAAACTAAAAAAAAAAATTTGCAGAGAAACAAAACGAAATCACAAAAACAGTAAGTAGCAGCACTAAAAATGAAAAAAGAAAAATATAATGCAAATTAAAAGTAGTGGTATTAATAGTAGTGATATTTGAGAAAGTAAATGTGATGATATGAATAGTTAATTATAAAGTAGTGTGATGCTCTAGGTAGAAGTAGTACTAAAAAAAATAGTATAGATAGAAAACGTTGATGACAGAATAATTGGATAGATGTACTGCTAATGTGAAAACACCAAAGTACTTTTGTTATTATTATATTTTTTTATTTTTTATTTTTACCTTTTATTTTCCTTTATGTTGTTAGAAAAAAAAAATAAGAAACACTTAATATAATTAGAAAATAATTTATATATAAATATATTATATATAGTAGTAAGTAGTAGGTGGTAGTAGTAAGATAAGGTAGTTAAAGTGATGGAAGACAAGATGGTGATAGGAAGAATGATGTGGTTTTATAGGTGGAAGTTCATACGGTAAGAGTGAGAGTTATACTATAGGTAGATATACTAATAAGGACAAATGTAGGAAGAAGCAATAGGTAGAAGAAAAAAAAAATTAATATACTACTACTATATGATATAGATAAAACTCTTAGTAGTACTTAAAATTATAGTTATAGTAACAATTACAATAATAAAGAAAATCACAATGGTGATAAAAAGTTAAAGACGGTATACTAGAAGTAAAATATACTTATAAAATATTGTTACTAAATATAATAGTATAATAAATACAATAAAGAAAAGATAAAAATGATGTACTAGTTATAACAAAAGGTAGTAATACTAGTAAATATAACAAAGTGAACGAAAATGATGATTTTAAAAAAAAATAGTGGTACTTCAAAATAGAACGAAAGAGAGGGAAAAAGGAAATAGAAATAAAAATAATACTAAAACAATAGTTATATTAATAGTAGTAGTGATAAGTGACACTAGTAAAGAAACTTATAATTACTATAACAACATTTTGTGATATTACAAAGGAATGAGTCAAATATAATACTTATATGATATAATAGATAAAGTAATAGTATTACTAGTACTGATGGTAAAGAAAAGAAAGAAAAGAGAAAAACTAGAAAGCTGACGGAAATAGCTGAGGAAGAAAACGTACTATAAGTAGAAGTACTAAAAATAAGACTTTTAAGTATAAGATAGATAGAAGAAAGAGAAAGAACAAAAAGTATTAACAATGTTACTTATAATAAAAGAGATGTAATCGATCAAAAACAGTAAATAGAAGGAATAACAATGAAAAGCTAATAAAGTAGGATATATATATATATATATATATATATTAGTAGTGACAGTAAAGAAAATTAATAACAATAATAGATATACTAAAAGAAATAAAAGTGTTAGAAAAGATAAAAATGTTAGAAGCAAATATAATATTATTAGAGGTTAAAGGTTAGTAATCAATAGTTATTGTTATAGTAGTATTAAGTAGATTATGTTAATATTACTTATATTAATATGTCCTCAAATTAGTAATCAAATATTTAGTCCGAAGTAGATGTACGCCAATCCCCGGCAACGGCGCCAAAAATTTGACGAGGTCCAAAGTGCATAGGAATTGTCTGCTCGTTCTTGTCAAATTCTAATATAGTTTAAGATATCGTCCCACAGAGATTGGGTATTCTATGCTACGGACTTGTAGTATTTTAATTACTATTTGAGAGAGTCAAATTGATGAAAGGTGAGTTTTTAGTTTAAATTTACTTAAATTAAAATAAAGAACTTCCGGAAGATTTCAAATTTAAAAGGAGTTGGGAATCGTTGAATTCACTTGGTAATACTTATAATAAATATCTCAGTTTTGACATGTATTTCTCTTAAGAATAATTGCTTATTGCTAATTCAATTATATTTTGCTCACTAAGAAAATAATCAATTAATAACACTCCGTGAGGTTATGCATATTAATCAAATTATAACTAGTGACGACTAAACCGAAATATTTTTCTTGCCTGAATTGTGCTAAAATAGTAAAAACTTCGTGAGAATATTTTTACGGAAAATCAATAATCTTACCTACAACAGTTTCTCCGTGAGAATTAAAACTGAGGTAAATAAGATTACAGACTTGGAAAAATAGTTTTTACTCTACTACTTTATTCATCAGTTATTATACATTAATTTTGCTCCGTGAGAATTACAAAATCAATATAACAATAACCTAGATATAAAATAGACTGATGTGAAAATAAAGGTTTAGTAAAAACTATAATTCCAGCACAGTATTAAAATGTGATTAAAAACTTCAGGCTAAGCATGATTAAAACTGAGATAAGTATTATAAATATTACCGAGTTTCATCAACTATCCCAACAAAAGAGATTACTCCATTATGGAGTAAGAAAAACTTTAAAAATATAAAGACTAGGAAGAAGTAGTATTTCTTCTACAAAAGAAAACTACAAAAGCTTAATGTTATAAAAGACAAAGAAAGAAAAAGAGCAAGAGAAAGTAGTTCTTGCAAGATGAAAATTTGATGATCTTCCATACAAAGTTTACTACCTATTTATAGATAAATTCCAAAGCCAAAGTTCTACCTAAGATGGCATATCCTAAGGTGGTAGGAAAATTTTCAAGATGGCCAAGGTGAGTTGGGTTTAGATGACAATTTCAAATATTCATACGTAGCTTCCTTTCATGAACTTTCTTCCGCTTGCACTTTTATTCTTCAGCATAAAACAATTCACGGACATTACTATCAGTGTTATAATCACACTATGAATAATGTAATCATCAATGGTCATCCCTTATTTTTCTTCACCTTGGATAATTTCTTCTTCCTGCAAAATATGTTAGAAAATATGCGAGAGATGGATATATTTATTCACGTTTTATTTAAAATACTTAATATTTAACTATAAAAATATATCAATAAATTATATCCATCATGGCTCGACCCATTTGACTGGATTTCCACTGTCATCATATACATTATGGAACAACCGGTAAAATTCAATATCACTTATCGGCCCGTGTTCCGCTTCCTACACAATGCAAACGGAATATGAAAACTTAAAACTGGCTTTTAATTAGTTTATAATTGGATTAATTTAGTAAAGACTTACATATCTAGCTCGATGAGTTGCCAAACTAACTGAGCCACAGGTATGCAGCGAGCCACCCTTCGCCGATGCTCGGTTTTTCTTCGCTTGCTCGCTCTGGGCTATGAATTCGGGGAACTGCCAATATGTTTTAAGTCTACCCCAATTTTCGGGTTAAATCCAGGTAGGCACAATTCCTTTAAGTCTAAATTTTGATAGTCCGTCACTCAGCCTTTGCGCTGCTTTCTTCTCAAAATTCTTACGAACATCATAATTATATTCGGCGTCCCACGAACACTTGTACTGAAACACAACATAATATAAATGTAAACTAAAAATAAAGTTTTGTGGAGGCTGACCGCTTTGCCTATCTACAAACCATCCGCTCGAAGTTTAAACCAAATTAATTTAACTTTAATCTTTTTTGGTCTGAAATTAAGATATGTTTTTTAAAAAAAAAAATTAAGTCTTTATGTCAATTTTATTTGAAGTTGAGCCTAACTTTACACTTTTTAGAAGGATTTTGGCCTATTCTCAAACTAGAAATTTGGGAAATTTTGATCACTAGCCATTTTTGGACGCGTTCAATGGGGACTATCCACTGTTTCAAAATTCATTGAAGAATAGCCAAAAATTCGCGCGCACACTTAAGCTCCATTAGCGTTGGAAAAACACCCCCAGACTAGTCTCATAACAAAATACTGGGGCTTTGAACAACCCAAGTATTTTGTTATGGGACTTTATATATAAAACTTCAGTCCCATAACAAAATGATGGGGCTTTGAACAAGTTTTGTTCACAGCCCCAGCATTTTGTTATGGGTTATGGGACTTTATATATAAAGCTTCAGTCCCATAACAATGCTGGGGCTTTGAACAAGTTTTGTTCACAGCCCCAGCATTTTGTTATGGGACTGAAGCTTTATACAAAGTCCCATAACAAAATGCTGGGGCCTTGAACAAAACTTGTTCAAAGCCCCAGTATAAATACTGGGGTTAGTTTGCTGAAGCTTCCCAGTATAAATACTGGGGCTTTGAACAAGGGCTTTGAACAAGTTTTGTTCAAAGCCCCAGTATTTATACTGGGATTTGTCCGGAGGTGGCTATTTCTCAGCGAATTTGTTTTTGACGGCTACAAATCAATTAACGCGCGCCAATCAGGCCGCTGCACTAAATTTTTACTAAAAATTTTAAGTTAGAGTTAATTTCAAGTCGTGGGCTGAAAATGAATACAAAACTTCTAACCCTAATGATTTGAAAATAGGTGGCTATACTTGAAAATAACTTATAGAAATTGGCTAAAAACTAAAGTAGAACAAGGTAAAATGGGTTGCGCAACATTTTATGAAACAAAATTACTCGCTCTGTATCTTTTTTTTTTTTGTCATAGTTTGACTTGGTATAAAATTTGATAAAGGAAAAGAATTTTGAAATATTTGCCTTTATATTTTTCTGCTTTTCAACACTTATCCCTTTAAGTGTTAGCAAAAGGCAACACTTGCCGCACTTGGTCGCAAGTCTTGGCAAAGGCCAAGACTTGCGCCTTTGACCCCTCTCTATTTAAAGTGTTGGCAAAAGGCAACACACTTGCCGCACTTGGTCGTAGCATTCTCGCCATATAACTTGAAGTATTGGCAAAACAGTACTTGCCTTTGAAGTTTCGGCAATTGCTAAGACTTACAAGATTTTTGCCTTGAAGTCTTGGCTCCGGGCGAAAAAAGTATTTTACTAAAACATTTCTTAGCGCGGGCATTTTTGCAAAACCACTCCTTATGGAGCTCACGCGGTGATATATATTTTTTAATTATGATTGGGTTGTCTAGTTCAGTCAAGGCCCAAACCAATTAATCGGCTTTATAACAAGAAAAATTTACACTACATCACCACCCTAATCACTTAATTACAAAAACTAACAATACTTTTACATTATTTACCAAATATAACAATAGTATTCCATATTTACCCCGCATAACATTTTCTCATTTCCCCCTTTCTCCTGCCACAAGCCCTAATTTCTCTCTCTTTTCTTTACCCTCCTCCACCCACCACCCACCCACCCGCCGCCGTTCTTCCATCTCCGGCGACAAGCACCCACCCATCGTCCTTTCTCCATCTCCGACCAAGTAGCTCGAGTTTTTTGGTGTTGCTGCTGCTGTTTCATACCAGATCTGGTGGCTCTCTCCTTTTCTTTTTTTTCTTTTTTGTTTTGCTTTTGAAAGTGTATTAATGTGTATATATGTATATATCTTTTGTATTAATGTGTATGTATATTTTTTGTGCCTAAATACACATTAAAATCTTTTCGAATGGCTATTGATTTTTTTGCATTGTTATTGTATATTTCTGTATTTTTTGCATTTTCAATTGTATGTTCGGAATCTTTTTGGTTGTGTATGTGTATATTTTTGTATATACACGTATTTAAGTGTATGTGCGTTTTAAGTATATGTGAATAAGTATTTTGTATATCCCAAAATTTATTTTGTATAGCTTTGTATGTTGTGGGTGTATATAAATGTATATTTTGTATATTTGAACTTTTATGTATGTTTATGTATTTTTTATTGGTTAAATATACTATTTTTAAAGTATGAATGTGTATTTTTGTATGTTTTATGCTTGTTTTAGATTGTTTTTCAGATTTTAAAAAAAATTAAAAAAAATAATTCTGGCGACCTGCCATCGGTGCCTGAAACTGAAGCAGTGGGTTGGAGGAGAAGAAGAAAGCTTCATTTCCATGGTTTTGTTGAAACTTGTATATGCTTTGTAAAGAAACTATTGGTATATTTTGTAAAATGGAATAGTATGGCTATTTTTTGTAAATTTGTTATTAGGATTGTATATTTGTGTAATTCTTCCTTATAACAACACTTAAATAGGACATCTTTTTTCCTAGGGTCACTTTTTTGCCTTTATTAAAAAATCATTAAATTTTAGCATTTATCGCCCGAATACAGAACAAGTTTTGACGGTCACCAAGACTTTTCCAGGAATACAGTCCCAATGTTTTCCTAAAAAAACATGGCGAATCAACAGGCCCTATGATTAGCCGATGAGGCTAAAACTAAAAACTGTCCAAAATGTTCTGCATAGAAAGTTAATGTAAGCATCCCGCCAGGGCTACTAGGCGCAAAAACCTGATTACGAAATGGATAGGTTAGGTTAAACATTAAGATACGTGTGTAGCCTAGAATAGGCAGGGGTATTTTGATGCGTAGCTATTTTTGGACGCGCTCAATGAATTTTATCTACTGTTTCAAAATTAATTGAGAAATAACCAAAAATTCACGCGCGCGCGCACTTACGCTCCATTAGCGTTGGAAAACACCACAGACTAGTCTCGGTATTTGATACTGAGACTTTGAACTAACATATTCAAAGATCTCATTATTTTATACTGGACTGAAGCTTTATATATAAAGTCTCATAACAAAATAATGGGACCTTGAACTATCATGTTCAAAGGTCACATTATTTTATACTGGATTGAAGCTTTATATATAAAGTCTCATAACAAAATAATGAGACTTTGAACTATCATGTTCAAAGGTCCCATTATTTTATATTGGTGTTAGTTTACTAAAGCTTTATATAAAGTCCCATAATAAAATACTCAAAAATACTGGGACTTGTCCGGAGGTGGCTATTTCTCAGCGAATTTATTTTGACGGCTACGGATCAATTAGCGCGCGCCAAACAGGTCCATACGCAAAATTTTTACGAATAGGCATCGCCTCTGTTAACTAATTGGGACACTTACAAAAATACCCACAAAACCTAAAATAACTACAGCTACTACCCACTACTTTTAAATATTACCCGACCTACCCACTAAATTATTTAACCACTCTACCCATCCAGACTTGTATACTATAGTTCATGCAGTATAGGATAAAGGTATACACATATAAGGTATAACAAAGGTATACAGTAATAAATGGCCCTCCAGACTTTTATACTATAATTTATGCAGTATACCTTAAAGGTATACACCTATAAGGCATAACAAATGTATACAATAATAAATGGGTAGGTTGGGTAAATACTTTTAATTTTATGGATAATGTAATTTTTAATGGATATAACTTGTAAATACTTTAAATTTTATGAGTATAGAGTGTAAAAATCCCTAACTAATTTACTCTCTTTACTAATTTAAGTCCTTTTCTTGACAACAATGCCTATGATAACTGATATGCATAGAGTGCAAAACTCAGTGATAGAAAAGATTAAAAAATATAGGACTGGTCAGCTTATTAAAGAGTGGTCCTAATTAAATATTAATTTTATCCCCATCAAACCTTACTACGACACTGATACGTAACTCCCCCATTGGTCCATATTGGAAAACATTCCCATTCCTAGGCCTACCATTGTAATAAATGTTACCACACACCTTAGTCACCTAAAGAATTTCCACCCTATATTTGGGTGGCAGATATCCAACATTCCTCCGAAGTCCCTCAAATATTCTTCTATCTATTCCGCTATTGATATGTCATTGGCTAAACTTTCAATGTCATACTAGCTGGTTGTCACTCCATAACAGCTACATAATATACAACACTTCTTTTTACAAAATTATTAGCAATATCAACATTAACATTCACATACCTTGATTATTTCATGGAAAATCAAACGTTAGGCAGATAGAAAATTAAAAAGTAACCCGTTATTTTTCAAAGGATTTAAGTCCTGATTCCCACGGTTAGGCCATACTATTTGATGCGAGCTGGAGTATACCACATTTTTTTGATATTGAATGTTTAGGTTGGGTTTAAAACTTTCTTCAAGGCCTAGGTTTTCCACTCTCATATCAACCACGAGACTCCACATGATTACTACTCCTCGATGACGACCTGCAGCTTCTCCTATCTTCACTATTAATCCATATTAAAAGCAGGGGACTTTTTCTATTATGGCACCTTCATAAGAACGTATGTTATCTACCAGTGATTAAGGCCTGGTGCACCTATGAAAAAATAGCTTGGTTTTGGTTCATGCATAAAAAGTGGCCATATTCATTAATTCCTGGTTTGGTTTATTGCTTCCAACCCAGCTGACTGTTTTATGAAAGTGAGAGTAGAGCCGGGTCTTAGACGGCGGAATCAACTAGTTCACGTAAACACATTACTTTCGACTTGAATTATATATACATGTATATTATTCATTTTGAATCCGCTAACTCTAGATTGAGAATGTCCCTCTGGTGCTAAGAGAGCTCATCTTAGCTATAGGATGGCTACAAAAAGTCTATGTATTGCTAACCCACTTGCTCCGAGCACATTCATACATGCATGACTGTCACGTGGTTATGTCATATGTGGATTGACATTTCCATTTGATTCTTCCAATTATTGGAATGTAATTATATACAACTACTATATAATCTTATAATTCTACTCGTAAATTCCCACTCACCACCTCTTGGATCAACACCTATCTGCTTCCACAGTTTGGAGTCGCTAACAAGTTGAACACGTGGTGCCTTCCCACCCTGTCCACAATTTTCAAAAAGGATAGTGCAAGCCATCACTAAAATTATACTTTAATGGCATGTTATGTCTTGTCGATTCTTGTCTTATTGTTCTCATCCAAATGTTGTTTAGTCTGATTACGCTACAAGAAATTGGACCTTTGAGTCGCCAGTGGATGGACAAAGTCGTCACTTTTGGATAAAATAGTTAGATGAACTTGGGAAGTGCAACACCTGCTACATATAAAATAGTTCAATTTGTTTTTACTTGGTTTTGGATTCGCATGTCTTACTTGGTCGGATAGACAAGAAAAGTATTGCAAATGTTTAAATACACTAACACAAACTTTGCTAATGAACAAGGTGGACAGGATCACTTGAGAGCATAAGCTCAGAGACCAGATGTGTGTATCTCACCTTGAAGCAAGATTCTGTTCCAGTAGGGCCTTTTGGGGTCGGACATGGGTGCATGCTAACTTCAATATTTGGATTTGATAACTCTCAAGTGAGGCAAACATGTCTTTTGGAAAGCAGCTTTGTTTCAATGTAGATGCTCAAATGTTGATGAACACCATGGAATCAGGAAAATATAAAGAAATGAGTATACATATATAACTAGCCAAATAATAGTACTATCATTCAGACAAGGGTGGCCAATGGTTACCTTCTTTGTGGTTTAAACTAAGCTTATATTGCCTTGGAGAGAAAAATCTAAGTACTTTTGTATGAAGACTGCTGAAGCTTTTCTCGACATAAAGAGACACAGCTTTATTCATGAGAAGATAAGTAGGAGCTGAATGGCAGTTAAGAGGGAGACAAATTAGCTACAATAATCCAAGTATTCCTTTATTAAATACAGGAAGATAGTGATTATGATAAAGATTGTAATTTGTACCAAGTACAGGTTCAACCAAACCATTAACTTTTACGCTCCTTTTCAACTAGAAAATATTAATACTCTCACGAATTTACTGAACTAAGATGAAAATTATCTTTGCTTTGCTTTCTCACTAGTCTTATGCACAGTTTCAGCCACACTTACTGCTTTGTCGCTTTTGCAACCTAAAAGACTAGTACCGGGACGAGTTTTCAGCCCCTCTTTGCTTACTGAGTTATTGGTTTTGGTGGTTTTGTTGGCAGCGTTTCTTGAACTTATGTCACCACTAATGTCAATGTTCTTGGCATCATAATCAGAGATAATGGACGAGTAATCAGCAGCACTGGCAGTGACAACACTCCACTCAATGCTGACCTCACTTGGTGCATACTGAGTTGTTGGAGACATGCAGCTGCTAGACATATAATCACCTGAGGGTTGTGTATTTACAAGTCCATATCCGTTGCTGGATATATTCTCAATTTCAAATAAATCGGAGCTGGCATCACTAGCCATGTCATCACAGACTGTGCTGCTCCCATTGGTGGTTGTAGGGGGGTTTTGGGCTTTAGGAATAGCGTCCCAAGTTAACATAGAGAGTTTCCTCTCTAAGTTCACTGCTATATCTCCTTTTCCCATTTTGTTAGAGCCAAACACTTCCAGTGATTTCCTTTGCTCTTCAATGCTTTGATTATGATCATTCCAGTGTTTTCGGACCTCTGTTCCACAAGGACCAGAACTCAACGCGACAGGACTTCTTACTCCATGCTTTGATCCTGGCTGGGAGATTCCCGATCCTGTACTTTCATCCACGAAGACTGCTTTCGTGCCCAAACAAGGGCCTTTGCAGCTGAAGGTGGACAAAAATCTCCTTCTTGCCATCTTCTTTTGTTTTGTCCGATATTCATTTCGTTGAAGATTTTGTAACATAGCATTTTGGCTATTCCAGCTACTTGCCTCAGAACAAATGCTAGGAGTTCCTGACTGGAAATCAGGTTTCAGGTGGGGCAGATCCACCGCCATTCCTTCGTTTAGTTTTGCCCTATACTTCACCCCAGCTGGAGATAGAGGGACAATGGCTCCATAATCCAGATCCATGTTGAAGTACTTGTCAGCACCAAATATGCTAATTTCCCCGTCTTTAGACTTGTTTCGTTCTAGTGGCTTTTGTTGAGGAAATACAAAAGAAATAGTAGGATCTTGCACTGGAGCTGCTGAAGTTTTAAACATGAATTTATCTTCGCCAGTTTTGAGATAGGAAGAGAAAGACTCCACACGAAGATTCGCAAGGTTATCTTTGTTAGGAGTACTATTAACGGACGGCTTTGCAATAGCTGCCTTAGCAGCTTTTACTGAAGTTACAGAAAATGGGGTCTCAGGGGGTGATGTAAAAGCAGGCTCAACTGCACCCCCGATTTTGTGTACAAAGCTTTCTTCAGGGTTACTGAGGTAATAAGAAAATGATGCAACACGAAGGCTGGCTGCATTATCATAGCCTGCCATGGAGACAAATTTTTTTTTCTTTCCTTTTCTGATTGTTTTGTTGTATGAAAAGTTATTGAGCTAGCAGAAACAATAGTTGGAGAGGACTTGTTACGTATCAATATCTGGGGATGTATGGGTGTATTTCCATTACAAGCTTGGAGACAGGAAATTAAGGATCAGACCGATTCACAGACAGCAGCGAGCAACATACACAAAGGTGTCAAATTATTTAGGAGGAGGGATAAGCTTACTTTAAGAAGCAGAAGTAAAAAAGAACGATCTCTTTGTTGAAGAGGTTTTGTTTTCTCTTGGTTCAATATGCACTCCTTTATAACATGGTTTTTGGGTTGGGGAAGGTGGCGGTAGCTTAAAGATGGTGGATCCTACATGTTGAAGAAGCCTAATATTGACAGCTTTGCAATCTCTTACCAATTCTAAATTGATAATTTACAGAAATTTTACAGTAGTAGCTGTGATGTTCTTTCAAATAAAGAGATCTTCCATTCTATACCTAACAGTTTGAAGTTTTAGTCAGTCATTACATCCACAGGAAGAATGCATATTAATTACACATAATAAATGCAAGGGGACATATGGTAAGTGGCAGCAGATCAGAAGAGGCTCAAAACAAAACTCAAAGACAAAGACAAAGGTCCACCATTCATCCAAATGAGGTAGGGACTCAGTAGTCCAATGATTCGACTGCCCCTTAAGATTATAGTTTTACAGACTGATAAATGCGTACATGGTTTTGTGTCAACAATTCTGTCAGATACATACCTAGGCACTATTTCTTGTTTCAACAATTCTGTCAGAAATTAATGACTGCCCAGTACAACATCATAAAATGGAGAGATGGTTGTTGCATATCTAGGCGCTATTTCTTGAGTTCCAGATCTTTCATTTTTTTATATACTCATAGAGCCTTGAAAAGCTATTAGATTTAGTAAAATAACTGCAGTTACATATAAAATACCTAAACTAAAACTTATTCACAATCATTTGGCTAAAGTCAAAGATAAAAGTAACCTGCAGAACGAGATTACACTAGATCTCATCTTCTTATAAACCTCTATTTTGTAACCGTATGATTTCAGTGTTATCCTAGAAGTTGTGTTTGGCCAATGTTTAGTTCTCTATTAAACTGTTTCACTTAAGCAAGATCGTAATTAGTGGATTAATCTTGAAGAATAGGACAATAGAAAGTAAATCAATTCCTAACCATAAACAACTCATCTTGCTCAGCTGGAATCTCCGAAGAAATGCTATTATACACGGTATATAGCAAAGTAAATCAATAAAAGAATTAGCAATGATAATAATTACACAGAGACATCGAAATGAAGCCCTTTAATAAATTAACCAACTAGGCATAAGAAATCTATAAACTCTTCCTACCTGCAGCCACTACAAAGCAAAAAGCAAAAAGAAAAAAGAAAAGAAATAAAAAGGTTACCATGGCAAACAGCAGAGGTTTCTTCTTCTTGTTGTCAACTCTAACCTCCCGCAGGGAAAGAATAATACTAACTCTGGCCAAGTTACCATATCGCTAACTATCTGTGATATAAGCTTCCTTGACATGCAATTCATTATAAGACGGTTGAGTTGTTATCTCCAACAACCCAGTATCTTTTCACAGCAAACAATACTTTTTCCGGGATAAGAGGACCGTCCTCATCATCTACCATTTTTGTGTTCCACCTCATACCAGCTGCAATTCTTCTTATTTGGCCAATAATATCTGCATGATCTCGGAATATAACTGCACCTTCTGGTCTAAGAATTCTGTCCATCTCTAGTAGAATGTCTTCAGCAGTACACCTGTATGCAAATATACTTGAAGAAACTCAGATGCGGTAGAAATAGTGGATAATCAGAAAGTTTAACAAGATCTAACTCTATGCATGAGTCGAATAGATGTTCTTTATTACTCTTATTGCTGAAACTTTATTATCAAGATTCTGATTACTGAAACAATTGACAATGCCTGATATATGTGGAATTGTGGATTACGCATCCCAGTCACACATTGATCTAGTTCTTAACAGATATGGAACCCCACCCCACACAAAACCCCAAAAAAATGTTCTCATAAAAAAGTTGCATCATCTACCTACTATATATATGGCAGTGGCGAAGCTATGAGACCACCAACCCCCCCCCCCCCCCCCCCCCCCCCCACAAAAAAAAAAGCTCTCATAAAAAACCTACTATATATATATATACTCCCTCCGTTTCAAAAAGGATGAACCTATTACTATTTAAAGGGTCAAACAAGATTATGTTTGACCACATTTCTTACAAATATTTTCTAACTATTTTGAATTGTTAACGGCTGTGACTTATAGTATTTTTCATGTAGTTTCTAAATATGTAAATTTTATTTAAAAAAGATTAAAAATTCGATGTGCAAATTTAGTCAATTTGACCGTCGTACTCCGCAAAGGTTCATCCTTTTTTAAACGGGGGGAGTATATGGCAGTGGCGAAGCTATGTATGGTGAAGGGGGTTCAATTGAATCCCTTCCCGGAAATTATACAGCATAAAGAGGGAAGTCTTTTTACGTATTCATGCAACTTGTTGAATATCCTTTATATAAAGAAACCTGTAGTGTTTTTTGAATCACCCTGTTATTTCTGGCCTCCTAGAGTTGGCTCCACGACATATTATTGGCACAAGTTATTTTAATGTGTTCTAGTTTCTAAAGAGCATGTGGAGTCTGAAGAACTTACTTGTCCTTGTATAAGCTGAAGACCCCATTTGCATGAATAAGGTCATATGTCCGAGGGTAGGTAGAGAAGGCTTCACACCTGAATTTGAAAGTCGGAAAGAAGATGAAATAAACAATAGGAGACTTAAAAAGCAAGGAAAGGTAAGAAAAATGCAGGATAGCAAATTCACATTATACCAATCCCCTCCATTACCCCACCCTTAAAACTTAGAGAAAGAAAAACATTAATAAAAAAAATCAGCACCACAGAAAAAAGGTTGGCACATACTGTTGCAATTTTAGCATCACAAAGACGAGAAATCAGCAAAATCTCCCTAAGGTCAAACCTAGAGCTTTTAACGAAAACAATCCCTTATGTTTAAGAGTAGATCTATTTTTGTCCTTAATATATTATGCCGAGCACCTATAGTCCTTTAAGTTTGCTAAAACTTGACACATTTAGTCTGACTAACGGATCTTTCATCTTTGAACAGATTCATAAAACTTAACAGTGCCATCATTATATCCCATGTCATCAGCTAGTAAAAGTAAAAGATAAAATAAGAAGAAACTTGGTCGTCTCCTCCGAGGCTCGAGTACGGTACCATTTTGCAATCTCTAAACCGCTTGTCGTCACAATGTAAGAGAGCTTGATTACCGCCATTAGCAAGTCCTCCAGTGCCCAAGTTGTATTTCATATCCCGATTCCCTTGCCAACGGAGCACCTAAAGTTCCTAGAGCCTTGGAGGAGACGACCCCACCAGCTAGCGCCGCCAAGTTTCGGAGCACAAGATTCCAGCGAGCATCGAAATGACGATAATAACAAACTCTCTTTTCAACTATGGGGGGGGGGGGGGGGGTTAAATTGATAGATTTATGGGGCTCGATGGATGGACTATATTAATTTGAAGGCCACAGTTTTTACAGTATCATATTCCTGTACAAATTTGACAAATTAATTAACACCTGCTTACGAAATCCTTTACTTCTCGCAATAGCTGTATGAATCCAAAACCACAACAAAGGTGTGACAATTAAGCAATAGCGAGTGGAAAAGTGAAATTGGCGTTGGGGAAATTCAGAACTAAGAAAAGGAATTTAATCTTGGTTTGTAATAAAGAGCCAGAAGCTATGGTGTAAGATTTGGGCAATTGGCTGCTAATTAGTGATGGCATTAGTTCATGACTAATAAAACTGGAGGAGACCAATTACAGAAGCTTCTTTTCTCGTATCTAATCACGTGCAAATCACATGTACCGTTAGTTTTCAGAATATCTGTCAAGCAGCTGTTAAGCAGACCAAATGTGCCAACTTTTAGCAAACTTAAAGGACTATAGGTGCTCAGCATAATATATTAAGGATAAAAATAGACCTACCCTTAAACATAAAGGATTATTTTCGTTAAAAGCTCGTCAAACCTACCTCTGACGTATATGCAAGCTCAAACAGGAAACACTGAAACACAAGTCCTCTCAGACTATAATACAAACTGGGGAGTGGAATAGTATCCTTGATGTGATATGAACGGAAAATACTAAGAGCCATCATGATTGAAGGTAAAACCAGACTCATACCCTTTGTCATACTCCTGAACGAAAACTACACAGGTATATTCTTCTCATCTCAAAATCACTACAAAGGGAATATACAGACTACTGTCATGCAATAACAGGTTCCAATCATATACTGTGTGAGCCACTTTTTAAGCAACGTTTCGTTATCTTTGTTCTGCTTTTATCAGTGTGACCTGGCCTTAAAATGTAGAGCTCTGTCCATTCTGAGCTCAACAGGTTATGGAAATATCCTATCATAATCCAATTATATGTTTATATGGTACATGCAATGAAGATGCATCCTCCTATTTGTCAAATGAATCATTCGTATACTAGGCGATCAAGAAGCAGCACTACTCAATGGGTAATGATAAAATCAAGAGGAAATGCAATTACACCGCGATTAACTGGAAGATACTAGGCCTTGTTTCAATGAGAAACTGGTGGAACATATAAGACGCGAAAGTAGTCGTGCAACTCCAAGAAAATAAAAAGACAAAGAAAGGAACCAATTATAACGTATTACTGTTCCAGAACATTCTTTTTCTACCTTTTTAAGAACTTATTCTGTCTAGCTTACTTTCCAGAAAATTTAACAAAGAGGAGCAGCTGATGCTAGAGAGCAATGAGAAAAGATGAGAGCGCTTCACATACTTACCAGTCATGGTATATGCCAATCAAGCCTCGTTCATATAGTACACCAAGAGTGTCCCTTTCAGCTATAGTTGGCATAACATTCATAACCCACATCTTAGGAGATTCAAGTGCCGCAGCAAAACTTCCTAGGCCAGCATTCATATCTAGAATATTGCGGTACCTCCTAGTGTCGAGGAGTTTGTTAACTCTCTTATAAGCCTTCACATGCTTTTTCCATGACTTGTTGTCCTCCTGGAATGACTCAATAGAGACTCCAGGAACAGATCCACTTGATATTCTTGGAGGAATAGCATTAAGTCTCTCCGGAAATGGCTTGAGCTCTCCACCAGCAACTTTATCTGAATTGGTTGTTTCTGGATACGGGGTTACACATGCCTCCATCTTCTTATACCTATAGCAATATATTCTTTTAAATGATCAGATGGAAGCCAACATCTTTATCACAAAACTCGTAGATAAAGCATAATATTTTGATTCCCATGATGGTCAAAACGCAATGCAATGTACTGTTTAATGAAGCACTGTTGCATGCATATTTCATAACAGGCCATTTACCAAACACCATTGTGGTATCTCACGATCACTCACTAGAAGAAGAGTATGAAGATAAGGAACACGGCAACACAACACAATGATAAGTATATTATTAGAGGACTCAGCTGTTAGTTAGTATCCCCTTTACCTCTAAACATACCACAATGCAATCAAGCACCAATACCACTCAAAATCTTAAGAGCAGAGATTTGAACTATCGAGACTTACAGAAATCATAAAAGCAGTCCTCCGTAATTTATATTGTTACTTGCCAGTTAAAACTTTGTGAATCCATCATATAACAAGACAAAGGAGATGAAATCCTCATTTATCTGGGCATTTATTAAAATGTTGGAACATATAACGTTATAAGGTTCAAGAATTTACCAGACATTTTCTGAATTCGAGGATTCACATAGAGTTACACGAGAATCTCGTTCAGTGCAGTACTCATTATTTGCTCGTTTTCTCCATATAGCTATCTCACCTTTCTCGTACTTCTTTTCCCAGCAGAGAAGTTCTGCTATCTCTTCAATCTTTCTTTGTTCCTCCTCCAGATCCTCTTTAGTACGCTGCCATGCTTGATAATTAGTCCGCCAGTTGATGGGAGGACCCGAGAGTATCCAGTAACCCCCTGGCCTGAGCACGCGATCCACTTCCATCATATACAATCCACCTAAATAGAGTAGTTCAGAAGTTTATCAGAAAGATAATTAATAATTGAAGAAAGAGTGTAGTTAAAGAATCCCAAATTACAGAAATTGCCAACACAGTAGATTTCTGATCCTCATTGGCGTCCACTGCACTATCTTCTATCTAATTAACACTTTTAGGAAAAAAAAACACGTTTCTTAATCCTAAAATTCTTTCTCTAACACAAGCGGAAAACCACCAAAATGAAAAAGGAAAAACATACTTTGCATGTAGATGCAACACTAAGAGAAGTATTTGACTCGGTACATGTATATGTAGATACACATATAAGTATAAACATGGAAAGCCGATTTGCTAGGACAAAACTTTCATTGGAAAGTTTAAAGTGGACACTATTTTGGCAATCCAAAATGGAAAGGGACAATCAATCTAGGATGATCTTGGGTTGCACCGCTCGGTTGGCAATTGGTGCAAGAGAATGGTTGCTAAATGTATCACAAATACAAAGAAGTACATGCCTAATTAAAGCTTGTTTTAAGCATATCTATTTTTGAGGAATAACTGGTTGATTATTTTTCTTCTATCTCCCACTACCGAAGCTAAGGTAAATTAACCATACCAATCGCTAAATTAATATGACTCAATCACAAAGGAGTTGGGTCAACTATATGAATCCTCTATACCCATTGCTCTCACCAAACAAAAGAACTCCACAAATACCTTAGACCGGATCTAATGAAAGTCTAACAACAATTACTAAGCCCTAGTCCCAACTAGTTGGTATTGCTGTGGTTTGCATAAATGCCCAAAAAAAGATCCTTGAATGATAAACGAAGAATACATGCATACCATTTGCAGCCCATGGAATCAAACAACGTGAACAATGAGCCATATCAAAGGCCCTTGATGGAAATGGTAACTTGATGGTTCCTAGTACACCAATAACTGCCGGTACACCTCTTTCCAAAGCAAATTGGACTTGAGCTTCATGTGAGTCTCTTGGTGCAAATGACATGGCTATAACATTTTTCTTGAAAAGATATGCACCCCAACTTGCAACCTAAGACGCCATATGCCATTGATCAAATATTAAAAACTATTGAACTGAGCTAAAAACATATATCACTATGATGGCAAAGCAACAAAAGTAAAAGCTTAACCTTACAAAAAAGAGGAAACCAATTAATAATGCAAATAAAATTCCAACTCTCCTGGAAATGGTTCTTAACTAATATAGCAAAGGAAAAGCATTTATCCAAAAGGAGAACAACAGCAGTTAAATAATGCAAAGAAAAAGCAGCAGCTAAATCATTTGCAGCAATAATAAATTTGGAAACTCATAGTAAAGAAGGGCAGAAAATGGATAATAACACCTTAACAAGCTTTTACTCACCCCACACCCGGTATCCAATGCAGTCCGAACGGTACCATTGTCCATTGGGATCACAGAAGCGAGTTGGTCAATATAAGCATCTGCCCCACGTGGGAACTGAGTTCCACCACCCGGAAACCTAAATACATCCCCTTCATATTGAACCCAGTTTTGCACTGCCTTCTCCACTGTTAAACTTTTATGTGGTGCATTTGCGAAAGGTACATAGTCGCGACTCTTTGGCCACCGAAAAGGAGTCACATATCCTTTTGGGGCTGGAATAAGACAATGAAGCTTCTCTTCCTCTAGAGGACAATGTCTCTCTCTGTAATTCATATTTTCTCTAGGAAACGTCATTGCTCGGATTTGATCATGACATGGTGTATAATCAACATATTGCTCACCACAAGGTTCAAACTGCTTGATTTCCCGCTTGGCATCATCACTAGCACCTCTTTGATCACCGTGATGGGTTTCATATTCCAGATTGGAGAGGATGCTACAGTCCTCTGCCTTCTTTGCGATCTGGAGAGCTATGCTGTCTCCCTTCCCATAACCACTTCTTTGCCATGCTCCTATAAGATAGAAAAAACAACAAAGTCCAACTACAACAAATATTGATACAGGGCCTCTGTTTCTGTTATCTCCTGGATTCCCTTTTATTGCCATGATTGACCTGTCACTAGAATTCCGGATTTCAGATGACATGGAAACAAGGAAAGAAAATAAAGCTCGATAATAGTCATGGAAAGTATTAATTAAGGATGTAAATGGAGGATCTATCGACTACCTCCATTTCATCAAACATATTTTCGTATGAGAAATATGATCAGGATTCAGTAATTCTCAGAATCTCAGATGCCTGCAGTATTCATCTTGTTTTCTCATTCCTTAATTTAACATTAACGTAATAGAGACGTGCACCTTTAAGTGGACAAGCTTCAAATTCCACACCATTTTAAGGTGAAAAGTGTTATCAGTTATGGTTAAAGATTATTGCTCACTTGCCACTACATAATTATCATACCCCTCTTCCCTCTATTTCTTTTTATATATAGGCACTGCCCCTTTTCTTGTTTACACTAATACGGAATAAAATGCAACTTGCGCATAGCCAACACCTTCTGCCCTATTTCATCTCGCCAATCTCAATACATATCGTGTCATTCAATAGAGGCGTTTATAGAAGATCATTGCCTCATAATTTAACCAAACAACATATCATTACGAGCACCTGTCACGCTTCCTCTAACTCCCTCAACCTTGCTAAGCATTAACCTAATTATGCAAGCACATTCATAATTAATAATACTAGTAAGTAAATATCGAATAATAAACGAGTAGATTCGCTTGATTTGCATTTTAAGTAGTTGCCATTTAGTATATAAATTCAATTCAATTAATACTAGTACTATATCTACTTCACACGTTTTACATCATCCACTAATTTCAATGTAATGGATAAATAAAAAAATTAACAAGTGTAATTAAATGAATAAGCACCCGCTAGAGTTAACAATATATTTTAACCAGCGAGTAGAAAACACACACACACACACACACACAGAGCATGATGAATATAAGTATTTAAATTAGGAAACTTACGGATCTCAGAGAAGAAAAGGAATCTTAAATGATATAGGATCAGAGCATTGCTCGATGTTTTAGAATAAAGTAGTAAGTTGTTGACTTGATGGACGATGTTGTTTCGTTTTTTCAACTTCAGAAGAAACAGAGCAGGAATTGGGACAAGTGTACGGACTGAATCGACAATTTTAGTTTCTGAGAGTCGTATGTTTATGTTTTGTTTTTTTGGAGTATACAACATTTGACCTGACATTAAAAGTACATCCTATGTTTTCAATTAACTGGGGGTTTGTTATTGGGAAATTCACCCAAAGACAACTTCAAAAGACTTAATTTCAACAAATATTACAAAAAAAAAATTTAAATACCACAAATACCATCTATATAAGTTTTTACCACTTTTTAGTATTTTATTTTTTAATATACCAGTTACTCAAATTTCTATTTTTAATCCACTTAAACTTATACCTCCTTTAAAAGTGGCATTTGTATTTACTAAAATTACACACACACTCTCTCTTCTAACTAACCAATCACCCATATCCCCTCCCCACTCTTCTATCTTCCATTTCGTTGCCATTCTCCCTTCCTCAATTGGATTCATCTATTACTTCAAAACTCAAGTCCTTTTCAAAGATATCAAAACTCTTTTATCACTTTTTAAAATCAAACCTCATGTCATGCTTTCGCTCATTTTTTTCGTGCGTTACCATAAAAAAAAATTTACATTAAATATTCAAACACCCGTTTCTCTACCAGTTATCTTCATGGAAGTCTTCCTTACCCCAATCTAGATGTAAATATACCATATATAATAAATAGGCATAAATATACCGTATAGCATAAATAGATATACTACATGGTAGACATAAATATACCCTATATATTAAATAGATATACTACATGATAGACATAAATATACCATATATCATAAATAGATATACTATATATGAGATATATAACCATGTTATATTGATTTATAGATGTATATACATAAATAGAATGAGAATGATAATGACAAATGCATTTCTAGTATATTTGTATTATATGATTCCTTTTGTACTTTTTGATATATCAAAATCATAACTACAATGCAAAAGAAACACAGTATCAAGTTTACGTGTTGTAATTTTTATTTGACTTTATTTTGTATATATTAAATTAATATAGAAGAAAGAAATACTATATCTATATACGATATTTAAATTATTCACATTTTAGAAGTTACCATATATGTTAAGTGAGCAGCTTTGTGATTATATTGCTTATGATTAGGACTAATATTATATCTTCCGTGTATGGTGATAAGGATTAGTAAGAATGGATAAGGATTAGTAGGAATTTGGTATATGTGTAATTTCATTTATGGTACCCAATTAATGTGGTAGGTAGTGTAAATAACTCTTCCATAATAGATAGTTATAAAAAACTCCCTTGGTTATTTACCATCTCTCACCCCGGATGGGATTCATTATGGAGTAGGAGCTAATTCACTAGTCACTACTGTCTCCTCCGATCTACTTTAAATGATTTTTATTAGCTATATTAACCTTTATTTCTCCCCATAGAAAAATAAGATCTTTCATTGAATAAGGTTAAATTTGGAAAAACATCTATTAATACTTTCTTGAATTTTGAATAAATCAAATATTTTGAATCGAATTTCAAATAAAGTGAAGCGAATGGAGTAACAGTGTAGAATCTTTTCTATATATTACAATATAACTGGTGTAAAGACATTTAGGTTTGCAAAATGAAAAAATAACAAAACAAGAAATGTTTTGCTTAAAATTTTCTCTTGGACAAATCTTCCACTATTTGGTTTCTTCAATTGTCGAAGATATTACTTACAAAACACTATGGTTATAACTTATACCGTAACATATGGAGTAACTTTTGTTACCAGATATCACTTCTACACATTAACAAAATATTGAAATGTGATTTAGGACTCTTACCAATAAAGCAAGAAATAAACAAAATTCAAGTCATAAAAAGATGCATCTTCTTTGTACATATTGGGAGCTCCCAAGTATATTTATCCATCCACATAATGACAAAGAAAGGGAAAAAATTCACCCCACGTCAAATCCTCCTCCCGAACAAACATTTGAAGATAATCGTTTCTTGATAAATCAAAAGGACTTAAATTAGAATATCAAGTTCATAGTACTTTCTACACTCTGAATCCCTTCCCCTGAAAAATGGCAAAAAATCTCTTTTCCATCTTGAGTAATTATCTCTAGAGACAGCATATTTGCAGGTATGGAAATGAAGAATCTTTCTTTCCCAGCTATATAATTCTCAATAGTAATCTAAAGAACATTCAGAGTCATCTGAAGTTCCGATTGTCCTATTAACCGACGGCTCATGCCAAGAATTACTACTTGATGACCCATGTACCTTGCCATCTACTAGCAAACGAGAGAATTCATTGGTGTCATGTTGCACTCTACCAGTAATCTCCAGGCACAAGCCATTACTCGGGCCTTTCTTAATATTCTTCTCCTTGGGAGTTTTCCGGGGACCTGGATCCACAAAGATAGGTTGTATCTTCAAGTTTGGGTTAGGTTTAATGCGCGTTGTTTCCTTTTCCTCTTGTGGTTTGAGAAGAATTCTATTCTGCAGTTCTACGGAGTCCTCATCTTTATTTAAAAGAACCTGCAGAGTGTAGATCAAACAGAGTTAAAATATAACAATGCACACCAAGGAACCAGCCAGCTGGTATTCTTCAGGTTATTACAACAGTTACAGGACCATCCACCAAGAAAAAGAAAATAAGTAAAAGGAGAGAGAGCTCAGGGCTCGTGCCTTAGACAAGAACATATTAATGCTGAAAGAATAGACGATACCTCCCCAACTAAAAATTCCAAAGAATCAAAAACGGGAAAAATGATATGTGCACATCGTTGTGGTGCTAGACTATTGAAGAGCACATGGATGGAAATTGCATGAGCAGCAATCCAATTCAAGTAATAATTGATCAATACTCCAATGTCACTTGCGACCGGACTTCAGATATCCAATTTCCTTCAACATGGTAATAAATGCGGAGCTATGTTGCAGCACATTTGCATAACGGGAACACAGGAATCAACAGTCAAAAGCCAAAAGAAGACACAAATTTGACATGATGACAGGCACTGCAAGATTAAAAATATGCACAAAAACCAAGATATGAACACCGTCCCTCCCTCCATGCCTTAAGACAAATAACACAGATAAAAGAAAAGAGGAAGACAAAAGAGATATGAAATAAGATGCGAGCACAGCATATCCTCCATGTTAGCGATAACAACCTTGCGACCAACGAGGTCGAATGTCATTATGACTCTATTTCGTTTGGCACGTTCAGCCTCTTCTATCTCCTCTTTCTTCTTCGTCAGAAGTTCCTTCTCCTGTTAAACAGGGAAAAAAAGACCACAAACAGAAGTCAGTATCATCCTTGATCAAAAGAGAAGTCGGTGTCGTGTAAAAGCCAAGTCTTGCAAAGTGAAATATTCTTAAGACAGTAACTGCATACCTCCTTCGACAACCAGCTATTTCCCTCAATCTCATAGTAGTCACTTTGGTCATCGATAACCGTTGTACGTGCTGCAGAATCCCGATCATATTCAACTAGCCTCTTTGCATAGGCTTCAGCTGCTGCCTCAGCATCGGAAATTGGAACTGGACCTTCTTCTAACCCAGCATAGGAACTTCCTTCCTTCAGCACTAGTGAACCACAAAAGTTGCATGGCCCTTCACCTTCCTGTTCACAGACTATCTTTCCACAAGATAAACAATTGCTTATCAGCCTGTGTCGACGGGCTTGGCATGAGCATGGTTTCCCCTTTTGATACACAATGGACCCTTTTGCAGCCTCAGCAAGCGAAACAACTTTGTCAGATTTTTTCTTTCTAGAGCTTTTTTGACTTGCCTGGGGTTGAGATGTAGTTGCTGCTGCTGTAGAGCTTTTCTGATTTCCTCTTTGTACATTTCGTCCATATGACGTCTCAGCTGTGCTTTGACTTTCCTGCTTACTTGAAGATTTGCTTTCTTTCGGTGCTCGCACTTGCTTTTTAGTTCCAACTGCCAGACTATCACCTGAAGGGGGCTTTACATATGCTTGCAATTGGGAAGCAGAAGTACCTTTGGTAGTCTGGTATATATTTGAATGACCTCTCCGTCTCAAATACTCCTCCGTCACACTTCCTCCAGCTTCCTGACCTATGATGTTCTGTAGAAGTGACAGAAAGAAAAAATGTCAGTAAATGAACCGTTGACAGCCAAATGGCACTTATAAGAATATATAAGGACCAAACACTCTTAATTGAATGGCCATCTGCAGAGAAGATATTATGAAAAACCACAAGCTGATACATGACATTTGATTTAGATACCAATAACAATTTCTTTTTTCTTTTTGATAAGTTAATAACCAACAAGAAGTACCAATGTGTGAGAGGTGTTAGCAAGATCCCGATTAAGATCATTTTGAAATACCACACGAAAATGTAGTCTTTTACTTTCCAACTGGAGGAAGGGAATGCTATGGTAGAAAGACACATCAAAATTCCCTTTCATTGCTCTACAAACTCTCTAAATATCAAAAAAACTTAAATACATATATACAAGAAAGACACACTATCAATGAGCATTAAGCATCAATTAGATCAATGATTAAAATGGTTTAATCACATGTCTATGAAGAAAAATGGACATTATCCGAGTGATTTTTGGCTTTAGCAGCCAAGTAAAGAAATATTCACGGATGTCAAAATGTTGAGAAGAGAGCATAGTTGCTATTACTCAGGCATATTCAATATGCAACAGAAGATAAAGGTATCTTAAGCGAGGAACAAGAATTATATGAGCAAACGAATTGAAAGACTTCAATATACTGAAATATTTAAAGTAAATTGATGTCAATAAAAGGCAACCCAGTGCACTAGCTCTTGCTATTAGCAGATCTTGAAGAAGAGACAGACCACATAATGGATCGACTGTACGCACGTTAGCTTACATTTCCGCAAGAGGTGTTTCCACAGTTTGAAACCATGACCTCCTGGTGACACTGTGGCAAGTCTTACTGTTGCGCAAATGGCCCTTTCTAGTAAAACAATGTCAATCAAGATTATTACATAGTACCACATCTTCAACTCTGAGTCACAAGCCATGGTAATTAACTTAACAAAGCATTAATTCAACGGTCCTTGCTGAGACGAACAGTCAGCACCTTGAACAGTGTACCGGAAATATACTTTTTCTTGGATTAATTTGAATCAGATTGGTGCCAACTCTGAATTCTTCAAACACAAAGCTCATGAGTCCTGAGTCCTGAGTCATGGGCCTCATAAATTTAACCTAATGAAGCAGTTATTTAACTAGTTTTTGTTAAGACGTTACACACAGTCAGTGCATTGATGCCTCCAATAGTCCAATTGTAATACACCATGTTTCTATTCTTTGCAAAAATCGCATTGCACCTACTTTCAGTGTGGATTCGATAACACTGATTAAGTCAGAAACTATTTTTGTTCATATCTTTTAAAACAAATTAAAAGTTCATGACAAAATCAAAACAACATAACAATTTGCACAGGATGCCCAATCAGGTTATCTATGTGTAATATTTGGGATCACAACACGCCACACACACTATGTACCTAAACCTCATTTATGGAATTTCTACTGAATACAAAACCCCAAATAAATATAACACAACAATTTTAGATGGAGTAAGGGATTACATCAAGATACTCTTTAGCATCGAGGGGAGAAGCAAGGTCGCAATAAGAGACAAGCCCAGATATAATTTCAGCATCTAAATCAAGACCATTCTCTATTTTGTTACACAGCTCTAGTAATGCTTTTTCCAGCCATTGCCCTGCCGATTCCATTCTCTCTATTTTCTCTCTTCTTGCCTCGCCACCGCCTTTTATTTTCGGGCCCTAACCAAATTAGACACCTTCGAGTTTGGGTTTTAGGCACTTTATATCCCCAAATTTTAGAGAAAGAGTTAGGGGTCATTTTGGTTGGAGTATTTAATAAAACTAACCCCTAACATAAAATACATAGTGCAAATATTTGATTGGAGAAAATTACCAAAAAAAAAAAAAAAAAAGACTAGGTATAACTATTATAGCATTTTGTTGACAATAACATGTGTTATTTCATACTACTATATAGCGGGATTTGGTTGGTTGTGCTTATCTACTCAACGTCTCTTTGGTGTCTTCGAGTGGCCTGACTTTGAGTGTTATTTCAAAACGGTCACCCTTCGCCTACCGTCATTGGCTCTCCGTGAATCCTTATCTGACATATCTTTGAATATCGCTCTGAACTTGCTACGTTATTGAACACGTATCATTATGTGTTCGAACGGAATCGGGCCAATACAGTTTTCATGGCCCAATTTCGTGAAAGTGAATGACGCATGGCATAAAGTTAGCTTAAATGAGTAATGAGTTGGAAAGCAATCAATTTTCGGTAGATACGATGGGTAAATTTAGCTTTTCCTCATATGAAGCCAGTGCCGACTTGAGGGAGAGGCCACTGAAGCAATTACTTTAGGCCTCTCTCAAAATGAAGCCCCAATTTTTTTAAACATTATTTATATATTATGAAATTATTAAAAAGAGATAAGTAATTAATTTTATATAATTATTTTGAAATATGATAGAGGTTATCATTCAAATAAATGACTCAAATTTTGATACACATAAGCGTTTATGAAAATGAACAATTTAATAACGATTTTAATATTTAACAAACGAAGTCTCTCATAAACGTATCTTTTAAATTTAGATTATTTCTTATAAGATAGGGTTAAGACATTATTTTTTTTGCTTCAAAATAGACTTTCATTATTCCAATTGTATGATATTATTTTAACATCTACTTAGTGAGATTAATAATTATTACTCATTTATGAAAATATTATTTCTATCACCAATGTTCCTTGTAGAGATTTATTTTTTGAGCCTTTAGTGAGTAGAGTACCCAACTATCTTCATAAATAATTTAGACACCTAGATGATTGCCGATACACAATCGTTGTAGAAAAAAAAGGAATTATAAAAAAAAATAAAGGCCACTTATTAAGGTTTGGCTTTAGGCCACCAATTTATTTGGGTCGCCCCGCACATATCAATATTTATATTATGAATGTTATCCTGCAGTTTAGTGCATGAAATTCATAATATTTCACAGCAAAGTTTTATAAACATAAAAGTGTTAATCATTAATAGTAAATTTTGAATAAAGGTGAAAATATCTTAGTGAAAACAATGTACTTCAATTGATGACATAGTAATGTTACCATTTTTTCTTGAAGCAGCATTCTTATATAGTACAAGCTAAATATCTCTATGGTCATACGTCATCCATTGCATTCACCAGCTAAACTTAATTAGTGCAGCACAAAACTAACTTCGACTTAAGAGACTATATATATATAGCTTGTAGTTAGTGAAAATTCTATTTAGAGATGCATGTACATATGTGAAACATAAAAAAGAGAAAGAAGCTAAAGAGAATGGAAGACGAAAACAAAGTTACACTTCATGGAATGTGGATTAGCAGTTATGTTAAGGAAGTGGAGTTGGCTCTCAAAATCAAAGGCATAGCCTTTGACTATGTTGAAGAAGATTTGAGTAACAAAAGTTCTTTGCTTCTTACATATAATCCCATTCATAAGAAGGTGCCGGTATTGCTTCACAATGGAAGACCTGTTTCTGAATCCCTTGTTATTCTTGAATACATCGATGAAATGTGGAAGAACACGCCACGATTCTTTCCAGAAGATCCCTATGAAAGAGCCAGAGTCCGTTTCTGGGCAACTTATTGTCTTCAGGTAATCAAGTTATACAAAAATTTGCCCATCTCATCATGTAGCAAAGGTTGGTTCAGCTTATCTTTGAATGATTGCAGATATCAGACATCATGAAGAAAGCGTTCATTTCAGTACAAGAAGTTGAACCAGGCCAAGCATTTGATGAGTTCTTGGAGAAACTGAAAGTGTTAGAAGAAGGAATGAAAGATTTTTTCCCAGGGGAAAGGTGTAAGATTTGTGCTGAGAACTTGGGGGTACTAGATATCATAATCGTGGGTTCACTTGGTACATATAAAGCAGCAGAAGAAGTACTTGGCATGAAGATTGTGGACCCTGAAAGGAATCCACTTGTATATTCATGGGTGAACACTCTACTTGATCAGCTGCCTCTGGTAAAAGAGACTTTGCCTGCACATGATAAGGTAGTTTCAAGACTCGAGTTCATTAAGCAAAATGGCTTTACGTTTCAATCCAATATTTGAAATGATAATGGAAGTACTTATGATTTGTTCGGTGAATAAGTTCACTCCTATGAGATGCAACCTAAGAGAAACCTCTGCTGTTTCTTGATGATGATGATTATTGTAACTCAATATAGCTTGCAACTTCTCAGTATATTTTATTACCTAAATATTTTGTGTAATGCGTTAGAAGAAATAGACTTATCCTCATGGTTGTGTAAAAGTTTTCATATGGGTTCATAAAGCCCTCAGTAACACCCATACTTAAGTTTTTAGGATTGAATGCTCAGATTCAACCAAAGGTTGAGTGGTTGACACCTCCGCGAAACCTCCGGCCGCCCCTTGGGTTCATATGAGTAAAATATTCAGCATATGCTACAATATTATTTGGTGAAACTCAAGTACTCAACCAACTAGTTTGAGAAATAACATTTCAGCTTATCATCAGCAGATAACCCAAGTCAACTCAATGTATCATGTTCAACAGTGTCCTGTCTACCATGCAAACAATTTTTTAATTTTCATAACAAGTTAATTAGTGTTTGATTAAAGTCATAAACTCGCATCATAAGAGATTAAAGAACTGACTAATACCATACAACAAGCGTTCAATGTGAAGTATGACGTAAAGCCCACTTTGCATCTTGCCACCACCTTATGGAAACCTGATAAATCTTTTTCCTAAGCAGTGTTACATGTCGATTAATATGAAAACAAATTGACCAACCACATAAAACTAATACTTGGGGGGGGGGGGTGAGTGACAGTAATGTGAAGTAGGATAAGATACAAAATATTGATGGAAGCCATTTGCCAATTATGCTGTAAATAATCCAAATTTTGCACTAAACGTACTCATTTAACGAGATAGTTGTCCTACAAAATGTGTAAGAGGAATCTCTAGTTACCAAGTCTGGGATAAGTTAGTACTAGTAAAATGGACTTCATTGATTATGGAAGTATGTCAAACGATGAAATTTACGAGGCCAACACTTCCCCACCAAACCAAGAAGTCAGACAATTCACTTTACTCTGACAGGCACTGGTTCATTGCTCAATAAAATTTGATAGAGTATTAAAATATGCCAAAATTCATTAATTTATTCGATCAAGCCAGTACATGTTCTACTCAAAAGGCTTTCATGTCCATGGTAATTGATAACCAAAGGCATACCCTATGAGTATGTAGAAGAAAATCTATACAGCAAGAGCACCTTACTCCTGCAATACAATCCTGTAAACAAGAAAATACCAGTACTCGTCCACAATGACAAACCAATTGCTGAGTCCCTTGTCGTACTTGAATATATCAATGAAACTTGGAAAAACTCTCCAAAGCTCCTCCCTGAAGATCCTTCCCAACGAGCCAATGTTCGATTCTGGGCAAACTTTCTCCATCAGGAGGTGAGCTATAAATTTTTTTTATACTGTCAGTGTATATAAGTTAAATCGTCCCTAAAAGTCTAATGCAGAAAGTGCTTATACACTTATATAGTTATTTGAGAGCATGCGCCCTATCATCACAACTAATGGCGAGGCACAACAGAAAATAATGAGAAATGTTACTGAAAAGCTGAAGTTAGTGGAAGAGCATCTGCAGGATCTTTTTCCAAGTGGGAAACCATTGGTTGATGAGAAAAATCTTGGATTACTAGACATTGTGGTCTTTTCAGTTCTAGGCTGCTATAAGGCAGCTGAAGAAGTAGCAAAGGTTAAGCTTATAGATCCAGAAGAAACACCATTCATACTCTCATGGGTGACTGCTCTAAATGAACTTCCTCTGGTGAAGGAAGCCATTCAACCTCATTCCAAGATGGTGGAGCTTTTCCGCTACGCACGTCAGAAGGCTCTTCAATTGATTTCCTAGCTCCTGATGTTAAAAATTTTTCCATGAAAGTGGAAGACTAGTCCCTTTAACTTTTTTCCCCTTTGACTTGAGTTTTTTATGACTAGTTCCAGTCTGTTGTAGCCTCCAATGAATGAAGACACATTAGTATTAACAAGTCCAGAGTTGCAATTGGCTTCTTGAAGTATTAACAACATGGTTTTGCCATCTTAAGTGAATGTTCATGGTTCTGAAGTACTCCTTATTCCTCTATAACATTTCCAGAAATAAAAGAAAATTAGCTTACCAGCCTTAACAGACGTATGCTCTAATTTCGACAATACAGATGGTTGAAAAAAAAAGAAGCATAATCTGTCCAAACAATGTTGTATTGGTAAAGAAGTATTGCACTGGAAAATGCCATTCATCCAAATTATTTAACGTGTATTATATACCTTGGACATTCAAAGAGTTCACATCGACAAATTATTTTGAGTTCTTTTTACTTTGCTTGTCGTTCAAGCAAATGATATCAAAGTTAACTCCAATACTTCCATCCTAGTAAGCTTGTTGGACTAACGAAATAAAGTATTCAGTCCAAGGGCTCATTGGGATAAAATTCGGTTGAATTGGTAAAATGAGTATCTTAATGGCCCTTGAATTCAACATTATCCCATAGTATAGGATATCAACAATTTTGATGGGAGGCCAAGGCTCTACTCAGGGTAGTGACAAAGAGAGAGCACTGCCTGCACTTTCTCCCATTTTTCACACTAGTGCAAAGTCAACCATCTTAAGCACCACGAAAAGGGGGTGATCAATGTGCTAAGCTGTACTAACCTAATCTACTCCATATTGACTGATAAAATAGAATACTCCATAACTTGAGAAGAAAGTTTCACAAACTCTTGTTTTTAAACAAACTTTCCCAAGAATATTGTTTGGAGCTCTATTTATAGGTTCCACCTGTAGTATAAAAATTCATAAGCAAAAAATAAAGCACAATACAAAACCGAAATGGGAGAGGAAAACAAAGTGATTCTACATGGAACGTGGATAAGCACTTTCGTGAAGAGAGTTGAACTAGGACTCAAAATCAAAGGCATACCTTATGAGTTTGTCGAAGAAGATTTAAGCAACAAGAGCGAGCTGCTTCTCACTCACAATCCAGTTTACAAGAAGGTTCCTGTGCTTGTCCACAATGGCAAACCCGTTTGTGAGTCGGTCATCATCTTAGAATATATCAATGAGACCTGGAATAGTGAACCTTCACTCTTACCGGATAATCCTTATGAAAGAGCCAGAGTTCGTTTCTGGGCCAATTACATTGATCAGGTTAGGTTTGCCATACATGTTGCAAGTTTCAAGTTAAATCATTGTATTGGAAATTTATGTATAGTAACATTAATTAATTGCTCAACAATTGCAGCTCTTATATTCCACAGTCAAGATCTGGAACTCTTGTGATGCAGAAGAAGAGAAAAAGGCCTTAGAGGAAGTTTGGGAAAAAATGGAAGTGCTGGAAGAGGGGATCAAGGATTACTCGCCAAACACAGGGCGTATAATCCATGGCAAAAATATGGACCTTTTAGATATCATGCTGATTTCAACATTTGGGGTTCACAAAGCACAAGATGAAGTTCTTGGTGTGAAGATTTTGGATCCAGAAAAGACTCCACTGCTTTATTCATGGGTGACAACTTTAACTGAGGTGCCTCTGGTGAAAGAGGTTTCTCCTCCTCATGATAAACTGGTTTCTTTACTCAAGATGTTGAGACAAAGTGGCTTCAAATTTCCCACCAACTGAACCAGTGATGTTCTGAAGTGTGATGGTGTCTGAGTGTACTAATAAAACTGTCACCATACTTTGGTTAATAATCATGTATCCTGGCCAAAGTATGTTAATCTTTCCCGTTTCTGCTTGTAATAAGTCCAATGGAAAATGTTTCTTGAAAATCCTGATGCATGTATCAGAGTTCCGTTATTTCTTCTACAAACATGAACCTGTAGCATCCATTTTAACAACTGCTAATGATCAAATTGGATCCAAGTCTACAAAATGTGCATGAGGCACATTGTGGAATTGTTCTTCTGTTAAGGTTCGCTACAAGATTAAACAGAACATACAAAGATATTCACATCCTAGCTAGTAATCTGACGTTCATGATTTTGCATCTCAACTTTTTACTCATCTATGCTAGTCAAGGAAGACTAAATCCTCAATCTGCAAGAAGCTTATCCCAAACAAATAGACAATTTTAATCCAACACCTCTGTTTTAGCAGCATTAGTAAAGAAGTAGAGACGAATTTGTTTTAAAAGTCGTCGTGTCTTGACAATAATGGCTTGGTCGCCTGAGATGAACTAAACTAGTGATAGGAATCAAATACGCGGAAAGATAAAAGATAGGAACGAGACGTAACTCGATCACTAAACCCAAGTAGCAACGGAGAACTAGTTCCGTTACACCCCGGGAGAAGGCCAAGAACACCTACGCTAGGCAACTACCCTCGAGACGACAACGGACTCGCAAATAGAATGGTCGGGGGTGGTTTGGGGTTCAACTAGAATCCACTAGTAAACTCAAACCGAACTCATAGGGTTTCATTCAAAGAGAATCCTCTCTTGAACATTGTCATTGACAATCAATCAATCATTCATCATAATAGCTAACTTAACTAAGGAATAATGCTAAGCTATGGAGTATTTATAGGCCTCACCTAGACATCAATGAAAGGCCTAAAGTACCCTTAATTAGGTTCTAAATAACAAAGGCCACGCAGGGCTGTAATAGTCAAAACATAGCAACTTAAATAAAATCCCGTAGGGTTCTTCAGCAAAGTAGGCGCCCCGCCTACTCTACCAGGCGCCTCGCCTGTTCTCAGAATAGGCATAGCAGGCGGCCAAGTAGGCGCCCCGCCTAAAAAGAGGCGCCCCAAAATCCTGAGGCTGGATTTCAACTGGGCGGTCCGCCTCTGCAAATGGGCGGTCCGCCCCTTCCTGTCATGTCTTGAAACGCGCCGAAATGTGTCTCTAAGGCTCCTCGTTCCATGGCGCTCCAATGCATGATCTTCAAGACGTCATCCGGAGCCCTTGACTTGCCTTTGCTTGTGCTCTTCAAGCTTGGTTCTTGATGGTTGTCGTTTAGGCCAATTTGGGTCTTATCATCCTCCCCTTCTTGGAAGGATTTCGTTCTCGAAATCAAACCATCAAGCCTACATTCAAAACACGCACAAACAAAGCTTCCCACTACAAGAGTAGGTTAGTAGCAAAAGTGTGGGAAAACACACTCTTGTGATATAACCAAGCGTCAATAACAATCATGAATATCAAGTCTCCAAAGAGAACCATAAGCACTTGGTTAAAGATCAACATGCACTCAACAAGATAATGAGCAAATAGGTCATGTGGGCATGAAAAATGCAAGATCAAGCTATCAAAACCCTCTTGGACCTTAAGCTCAAAATCAACATACCAATCAATCCGCGAGGTGTGGTCAACAAGTGGAGTGGAGTGAGTCAAATAACTCAACCTACAAGTAGGAGCAAGTACTCCACTCCCCTTCTTTAGAGCATACATACTCACACCAAGGGATCCCTCTTCCCCTCCAATTTCATCACCTAAGCAACCCTTCCCAATAGACAAACTCTCAAGAAAGGTATTGATGATGGACTCTTTTTCATCATAACCCAAACAAGCAATAGCCGGGTCACTCAAAGTACCATCTACCTCTCCCAAATTCTCAAACAATGGATTGCCTAGGGAATCAAACCCTTCACACCATGGAGGTTCCATTTGACTACTCACCCTAGTTCGATACAAGTCTTTACCACTAATGAGGATGCCTTCAAACAATGGATTAGTATAAGCATGCATCTCAATATCATGATTAAGCATAGACAAGTTATCAAGACTAGGTTCACTTGAGGAGTCATCATAGACAACATTGTCCAATTCATGCAATTTGGACTCCTCAAGGACGAGATCATCCTCACCACAACACATTGGCCCACCAAATAGAAGCATGTCAATTAGGGAATGGTCAACTACCTCATCTTTCCCTATGTCAAAGGTTGGTGGTGTGTCATAGCAAAGGTCACAATCATGGTCAACTATCAAATCTACACTAGGGAGGGGTTCAATGAACAATGAGCTCACATCATGGTGTGGCATAGTGCTCCTCCCAACTAGTGTTTCACAAACAAACTCAAGTTGACAACTAGACTCTCCACTAGTGGCATATTCACAAGATGCATCAAAAGATCCAACTAGTGTTGAGTCATCACAAGGCAAATAGCTAGTAAGCTCATGAAAGGGTGGAACAACACTTACATTTGTAGTGCTTCCTTGGTCACTCGCAAGGCTTGAAGTGTCATGTACAACTCCTTCTTCATGAGGCTCACATTGGGAACTTTCCTCCTCTTGCCTTTCCTTCCAAGCACATGGTTGAGGATCCAATGGCTTGTCTTCAATTGTACCTACACAAGAACTTTCACAAGAAAAAGTAGAAGATGAAGAATTGTTAGAACAATGGGTACTCTCACTCTCAATTTTTCCTTCCTCACCTCTCATCTCTCTCAATTTTACCTCATGGTCAAGTGTAGTTGGTGGTGACAATCCCCTCACATCACTCCTCAAATCCTCTCCTTTTTCCTCTCTTGGATTGTCACCGGTCACTCCCTCACTTCTCTCTATCTTTTCTCTCTCATTTGAAGTGGAGTGACTCTCATTTTGATCATCCTTTGGCAAGACAACAAGATTGTTTGCCTCGGGTTCAAGTACAATGGGTGACTTGGCTTTAGCCGCTTCCCTCAACTCCCTCATCCGCTTGTAGTCATCACTCACTTGTTTAGGAGTTAGGGGCTTCAACACAAATCTCCTTCCTTCATGTTGGAGCGTGTAAGTGTTGACACGTCCATCATGGACCACTTGTCGATCAAATTGCCAAGGCCTTCCAAAGAGAAGGTGGCAAGCTTGCATTGGCACAACGTCGAACAAGTGTTCGTCCACATAACTACCCATTTTAAACTTGATCATTGCTTGTTCCACTACCTTTAACTCACCACATTCACTAAGCCATTGCAATCGATATGGCTTTGGGTGTTTCATGGTAGGCAACTTCAATTGGGTAATAAGAGATTGACTCACAACATTAGTGCAACTCCCGGAGTCAATGATCATAGAGCATACAACACCTTTGACGCGACACCTAGCATGGAATAGGTTTTCTCTTTGCAAGGTTTCGCCGTCCTCCACAATCATGGCTCCTAAGCTCTTTCTCACAACTAGTGAAACATGAGGATTATCCTCTTCAACCATATCCCCCTCCACATCATCCGTAGATAGGACATTTCGAATGGGTTTTGGATGTGGGGTAGTTCTTTGGGGATTGCCCAAAGGGTGGGGATTGCCCACTTGTTGGGGATTGCCCAACACTTGCTCATTTTCTTCACGGTCTTCCTTTACCCGTTGTTGATTAAGTAATTCAACAACTTGTTCCGGGGTAAAGGTTGAACCACTTGTGCCTCCTCCGGCCTCAACTTGGACACTAGGGGTCCCCTTCTCAACTTTGGCCCTTGAGGCCCGTCTTTCGAGAGTTTCAATCCTTAGGCTCATACTATCCAATTTTGCCAAGATAGTAGCCAAGGTACTCTTCACAAAGTCATCACCTTTATTGGCCATGGTACCTACAAAAAAGCAACAAACGTTAGTAAAATACCTCACCCACTCCCTCACAAGTGTTTCACTCGGCTCGCTCGTGTTTAGTGGGGGTTGGATATTTCACACAAGTTTGAGTCTAAAAGTTTCAAGTAGTTGATCAACGAACCACGACTCAATCACTCAACTTCTCAAGTCCAATGCGCTCCGGGGTGAGTGGAGTTAATGGGACTCGATTGGAACGATAAGCACTTTAAGTGAGGACTTGAATCAAAAGATACTACGGATCTTCTTTGCATTCTAGTCTCCTTTCTAAGGCACGATGACCCTAATAGCTCAAAGTAATTAGCACTAATCGAGTAGGATTATACTCTAATAGCACTAACCGGAAGCAATGCAATCAACAAAATACGAAAACCTAGAAGAAACTACCCAATTCCCAACTTGAAGGAAGTAGGCGCCCCACCTGTTTTGAGTAGGTGGTCCGCCTGGTCCTCTGTAGAGAGGAGTTGGCGGTCAGCCTACTTGAAGTAGGCGGTCAGCCTACTAAAACAGGCGGTCCGCCTCTGCAAAGTCCAGAGAGTGAGCAAAAATCAGGCGGTCCGCCCCTTCTACTAGGCGCCCCGCCTAGTGCAACTTCCAGCACTGTTCAAACTCGTTGTTCTTGCCTTTGGCACCCAAAAATCCAACAATTCACACGTTGTTTTATCAATCCGAAGGTACCCAAACGTTGTTTCAAGCACAGAGATCAAACCCCAATCAATTTTTTCAAACCCCAATCAAAATCCAACAATCTACCATGTTCATCATGTTCATAGCTAGGGTTTCAAGCTTTTCAAATTTTTCAAGGGTTTCAAATCTCAAATCATGGAATACAACTCCAAATCATGTGTATTGGGTACCAAAATAACGGGTTTTCAATAAGGAACAAACCCCAATAACAATCACAACACGAATCAAACAAACGATCAAGATAGGCCAAATTTTTGGTATTTTCAATTTTTCAATTTTTTTGTGTTTTTCTTCCTTCAATATCAAGAACAAGGAAACTAAAGATAGAATCAACCTAAGGCACGAAGAATCAAGGGTCGGGGGTTTGTAGAAACAAAACCCGAGCCTTGCTCTGATACCAAGATGATAGGAATCAAATACGCGGAAAGATAAAAGATAGGAACGAGACGTAACTCGATCACTAAACCCAAGTAGCAACGGAGAACTAGTTCCGTTACACCCCGGGAGAAGGCCAAGAACACCTACGCTAGGCAACTACCCTCGAGACGACAACGGACTCGCAAGTAGAATGGTCGGGGGTGGTTTGGGGTTCAACTAGAATCCACTAGTAAACTCAAACCGAACTCATAGGGTTTCATTCAAAGAGAATCCTCTCTTGAACATTGTCATTGACAATCAATCAATCATTCATCATAATAGCTAACTTAACTAAGGAATAATGCTAAGCTATGGAGTATTTATAGGCCTCACCTAGACATCAATGAAAGGCCTAAAGTACCCTTAATTAGGTTCTAAATAACAAAGGCCACGCAGGGCTGTAATAGTCAAAACATAGCAACTTAAATAAAATCCCGTAGGGTTCTTCAGCAAAGTAGGCGCCCCGCCTACTCTACCAGGCGCCTCGCCTGTTCTCAGAATAGGCATAGCAGGCGGCCAAGTAGGCGCCCCGCCTAAAAAGAGGCGCCCCAAAATCCTGAGGCTGGATTTCAACTGGGCGGTCCGCCTCTGCAAATGGGCGGTCCGCCCCTTCCTGTCATGTCTTGAAACGCGCCGAAATGTGTCTCTAAGGCTCCTCGTTCCATGGCGCTCCAATGCATGATCTTCAAGACGTCATCCGGAGCCCTTGACTTGCCTTTGCTTGTGCTCTTCAAGCTTGGTTCTTGATGGTTGTCGTTTAGGCCAATTTGGGTCTTATCAACTAGCTTATCCTAAGCCCAAGTAATTGGTTTAAACAGTACAGTCGACCATTCTGATCTAAGATTATCTTATAGTAGTATGTCGTAGTTATACGCCGACTTATCAAGTAAACTACTGTATAAATGGATATAGAATTTCTAAAACCTCAAATCTCACATCTCTGCTACTGTAATAAAAGTCTAAGAGGCTTGACTGGAAATTTATAGTTTTATCAGCAGGTGCATCAAAACCAATACTATCAAATTAGAAACAAGAATAAAATGGGTGAAGAAAACAAAGTGATACTGCATAGAAGATAGTAAAACACAAGGCAGAGGCAGATGTAGTATGTCTATAGATGACACTGCATGTCTATACCGGGTTCGACGGAACCCACCATCTTCGACACGAAGTATAGATATATATGCAAAAATCATTAATTCTTTAACAAATATGCTATTAACTTATGAAACCATCATTCCATATGAGCAATAGGTTCAATAGTAAGAATCTTAGAGGTCGAACCATCAAATTTAAATCATGAAAAAAATGCAGATGAATTTGTCTGGGGATGAACAGGAGAAGACCTATGGGGTACACCTATTTCTACTTTTTATATAAAATCTCTTTGAATATATGATTACAAATTAGTAGTAATTACATGTTTTTTGCGATTAAACAAACCCTCTTGCTATCCTACAAGAATGAAAAATAGTTTATTTTGTTTATCTTTCCTTTTGTTTGCTGCCAACCACTTTAGCTAACTTGGGAACAAAGAAATGGGCAGCTGCCATCATTTCTCTAGTCATAAGACCATTGAATCGGCTTACAAGTCAAAAAACAGAGAATTATATAATCACATTCAATTCACATTTTTATATCAATTGATCCTTTTTAAATATTTGCAGTCAAAGTTTGATAAAAAATAATTCTACTTTCGTGGTAACCAAAACCCTTCAAAATGTTAGCCTTTGTCAACTTTGAATGAATCGAAGATTGGTGGAAGTTTTTGAATATTTATATATAGCAGCTTAAATCAAATCCTGTCAACTCAGAAAGAAAATCAGAGAGGAAAAATGGGAGAGGAAAACAAGGTAACTCTACATGGAATGTGGCTTAGCCCTTATGTGAAGAGAGTAGAACTGGCTCTCAATGTCAAAGGCATACCTTTTGAGTATGTAGAAGAAGATCTGAGCAACAAAAGTCCATTGCTTCTCAAATATAATCCAGTTCATAAGAAAGTCCCTGTTCTTATTCACAATGGAAAACCACTAAACGAGTCTCTGGTCATTCTTGAATACATTGAAGAATGGACCTCGACTCTTGCCAGAGGATCCTTATGAAAGATCCAAAGTTCGATTCTGGGCTACTTATATTCAACATGTAAGATCGCAGATTCCATTTTCGTTATTCCATGCCCTTTTCATGTAGTACAAGAATTTTGAGATTAATTAATCTATCGTAATTGCAGGTGATGGAGTGCATGCTCAATATATTCACAGCAGAAGAACAAGAAAAGGCATGTGAAGAATTTTATCAGAAACTGGGCGTGCTTGAAGATGGAATGAAGAATATGTTTCCAGGAGGTAGTCCGAAAATTGAAGGTGGAAACGTGGGGCTCCTAGACATCTTGGTCGTCATAGCATTTGGCGCTTGTAAAGCACAAGATGAAGTATTCGGGGTGAAGTTTTTGGACGGAGAGAAGACTCCCCTGATACACTCATGGGTTAATAGTCTACTTGAACTGCCTGTGGTTAAAGAAAGTGTTCCCCCTCACGACAAGGTGGTTTCATTTCTTCGATCTTTCAAAGAAAGAAGCTCCAATGCTCAGGCATAGTAAGCTCTTGTGTGTTCTGTTTTCTTCCCTCTGCTCCAGCTGGAGTTTGTACTAGTGTCACCTTTGTCTTGGTGTAATGTAATTCTGCTGTGTAATAAGGTTTATGGCCATAAGAATTCAGTAGTTACTTTATTTTGGTTGAAATATTAAGTATTTTGCAGCTAAAGCACTTTTGCAGCCTGATGTTACATTGTTCTGTTATGTAAAACTTAAGTGATCAGCATTATTTAACTCATCAATAAAACACACATAGGCAGACTAATTGAACAGTAGTGCTTTAGCAGCCTGATGTTACCTTGTACTGTTTATGTAAAACTTAATTGATGCGCATCAGCGTTATTTAACTCATCAATAGAACACACATAGACAGACTAATTGAACAGTAACAATAACATTAGTTGGACTACATAGCACATGGCTGAAACTATGTCCAAATCCTTTATCTGGAAATACAGTACAGCATTTGTGGAAAGTGAAACGTGAAAATCAGACGAGACTGAAGCCTTAGCTTCTATATCGAGGTTTAAGATCATTTTCTCCTTAAGTCAAGACGGACTGAAGCCTTAGCTTCCAATAAAATTAGACGAGAGCCAAGATTCACTTAACACATTAAAATGACTTCATTCAACAGCTATAGCAGTTCTGTATATTTTTAATTGTTCCAAGCCTCGTCTTTGTTTGGTTCATGTCAACCTCCATCTTCTAGTTCTACTTAATACTTTTTATTTGTCCATTCAGGGTAACATATCACTGCTAACCAAAATTAGATTTCACAGCCATGCAACAATCTTTACAGACATGGGGTGCATCACAAATTCGGAGATCCTTGTTAGTTGCCCAAATTGCTTTACAAATGCATCCAGTTTAACTAGACTCCCAAGGATTCAAAAACAACCTATTGGAAAATGCTTATCTAGTTGGGCTTCATACATTCTTTTTCTTGCATCACATGAACCGCAGATAATGGTAAATAGTCATCCACCACACATACTTAGAATACAATGTAACAGAAAGACTAGAATGACATAACGATAGGCAAAGATTGATTTCGTCACATAATATTACCACCCTGAAGCTAAAAGAGCTTGTTCAGTGTAGCAATCACCTCAAATATTATAGTGCACACAACTAGTAATATCTTGAATGTCAAAATTGTTTTAAAACTTGAATAAAAAGTTCCTCTAATCCAGCTTAGCTCTTAGCTGCCAGCTTTTCTTTGGCTTTTTGGATCTTCAAAACCTTCTTGACAATTTTCTGCTCTTCCACCAAGAAAGCCCTGACAATCCTGAAAATAAGCATGAACTCAATTGTGACTCAGATGTACATGCTTAGAAAAATACACACATGGCCAAGCGGCCCAAGCCTATAATATCAAGAGAGCAAACCTCTCTCTCACTGCTCCTCCAGACAATACTCCACCATACGCACGGTTCACAGTTCTCCTGTTCCTAGATAATCTAGACCTCTTGTACTCAGCTGGTCTCAAGTGAGGGATCTGCAGGAACAGCAAAGCTCTTGGGTTATTAAATTGGTCTAAATCTTGATATATAAATTATCAATCGACAACAAAAAACTGCTGCCAAGTATGAATTCAAAGTAGAATTCTTTGTAAAGAAAGTAGGAAAAGAATATCTGGATCAGCATGCTATAACAATTTCACAAATAACACTCAAAACATGATACACCTATGACCTACTGAATGAAAGAAGCTAGAAAATCTAAAACTTGCATTTAGCACTGTCCATTTCCAGGAAGGACGATCTTGAACAAGGAAAGAAGATCAAACTCCGAGAATGAACAAAATAAATGACTTCAAATATTAAAGTTTGATCAACCCTCCTTTAATGACAGCAACGCCATTTTTTAACCTCAATATGATTTTGATTCTAGCCTAACTCAAGGTCTACCGAGGGTACATTCTTCAGAATTAATCTTTACAAGGGTATATTCTTTACCGTGATATATTTACATTCAAAATTTATCTTCCTTCAGAATAAAAGAATATGATCACACACATACAGTTGAAAATAGATAATCCTTAAACCTCATCATGAGTTTAACTATTCACCTCTTCTCATCTTCCAGAGTTTAAAACTCTCTAAGACAACTCATTCTACCCTCTATTTGTTTACAAGAACAATGAAAATAAGCGTAAGATATTCTCATTCACCAATATCTACCCTCCATATCTGGGACTAGATTTTGTTATAGGATATCACAGCGTGAACTCAAAAACTTACAGCAAATCTTAACGGGAAATAAAACCGGTTACAAGGTCGACATTGTAAATATCCAATAGAAGCAAAACTACCAAATTGATCATCAGGGACACCGGACTAACCACGAATAAAAGACTACTTCTGAGCCACAATGCATTATTAGAAATGACACAATATTCTAATAGACAACGTTATTACAAGTTTCGATCTCTGAATAAGTAATAACACTGAAATATTAAGTAAGGGAAAGAGACATTACCCCCTGAATCCTCTTTCCAGTGACGGGACACTTGGGCCCACTGGCACGCTTCTTGGTGGTCTGGTATATCAACTTCCCACCTATATTTCAAATCAAATAATTATGCGACATAATGCATACGAAATACACTAAATAAACTCCAAGCAATAGAAACAGCTACGTATCAAAGCTTAAAATATAGAAAACAATTAAAAAGAGCTACCAGGGGTTTTGACGATGCGGTGCTGATTGGATTTGGTTGCATAGCTGTGGCGCTTCCTGTACGTCAGTCGCTGCACCATTTTTGTATCCCCTCCCTCTCTGGGTTCAGGCTCGACACCAAATTTTGATTATTTACCCTAGATCTGACGGCCCCTCATAAATATTGGGACTTCCACAATTTATATTTGGGCTGAATTGCACAACTACGGTACAATACTCAATTGTTTTTGGCTCTTTGACCCCATAACAGTTTTTTTAGTAAAAAAGAAGTCTGCTTGGTTTAATAAATAAATTTTAGACGAAATACTCATATGAATCTTATAATGATGCTTGTATTCTCGTCCTCTCTTTCTCCGTAAATACTGAGTAAGAGGCAACATATGTCTTTGACCCCTATTTCTTAAGCAGTGCTTGCCCTTGAATCTCACATTTTCTCAGATAAAGTGTTGTCTGGGCAGCACTTGTCTCGTCAGTCTCTTCTATTAGATAATTTGAAGTGTTTGTCTACACAACACTTTCCACTTGACATCTTCTTAAGAGACAGCACTTGCTGATTGATAACTTAATAAGTTACATACGGACCAAGCGGGGGCAACACTTGCTCTTTGGCCTCTTCCTAAGAGACACTACTTGTCGATTGATAACTTGAAGTGTTATTTGTGGACGAGGTGGAGGCTATTTTACTAAAAATATCTTAAATGGGATAAAAAGACAGCATTAATCAACTTGGGTAATTTTGATCGGTAGCCATTTTTGGATGCGCTCATTGGGAACTATCCACCTTTTCAAAATTCATTGAAGAATAGCCAAAAAATCACGCGCACACTTAAGCTCCATTAGCGTTGGAAAAACACCCCCTGACTAGTCCCATAACAAAATAATCTCATAACAAAATAATGGGACCTTTGAACTAACATGTTCAAAGGTCCCATTATTTTGTTATTAGTTCAAAGGTCCCATTATTTTGTTATGGGAGGGATTTATTCCCATAACAAAGGTCCCATCAAAGGGATACATTCCATTATTTTGTTATGGAACTTTATATATAAAGCTTCAGTCCCCATAACAAAATGTTGGGGCTGTGAGCAAGTTTTGTTCTCAGCCCCAGCATTTTGTTATGGAACTGAAGCTTTATACCAAGTCTCATAACAAAATAATGGGGCTGTGAATAAAATTTGTTCAAAGTCCCAGTATTTTATACTGGGTTTAGTTTACTAAAGCTTCTAAGTATAAGTACTGGGGCTTTGAACACTAGTCTTCAAACAGTTTTGCATCGCTGGCTAGTATTCATTTAACGCGGTCAAAACAGGCTGCGTGACTAAATTTTTACAATCAACTTTGAGGACGCGGGGTTAAACTTTTTGTATTTAAACTGCCATATTCAGTGGTTAGCCAATTTTAAGTAACCATTTATGAATAGCCAACAATTTCCAAATCATCATGAGCAAAAAGTTTAGATCAAAAGTGTGGAGTTAAGCTCATTGAATTTGAATTTGGTTTGAAGTTGAGCAAAAAAAAAATAGCAAATTTTAACTTCAAACTAAAGGCCTTGAAATTAATTTGGTTTGAACTTGAACTACAATGGTTTGAAGATAAGTAAAATGATCAGCCACTATAAATATGCCCACAAGTAGCTTAAACTATAATGGACATACAAAAGTGATATTGTAAAAATCTTGTTAAATTGTTCATAAGTTTCAACGGGCAACAAAACATTTTTGTTCACAGGTTTTCGAGGATGTCTTCTATTTCCTTCTTGTAGAGAACTTGGTGATAATGTAGGATGTAGAGATTATTAGTTGTTATTTTCATATGGTTATTCCATTCTACAATTTTAATAGTGGTGTTATTTTGATGTCATTGCTTGACCTCGATATTTTATTTGTGTTCTTTATTCAGCTAGTCTTTTCATCTCCCTCTGCTTCCCTCTTCCAAACATGTTTTCAAATCTGTTCTTCTTGAGCCGAGGGTCTTTTAAAAACAACCTTTCTACCTTACTTGAGGTAGGGGTATATACACCTCACCATCCCTAGACCCCACTTATGAAAACATACGGGATTTGTTGGTTGCTCTTCATCTTGCACATCTTGTGAAAATTGTCATAAACTTTGACTTATTGATAAAACTTGACAATATTATTCAATCTATATAATACTCCACTCCCTCCAGAAGTCTGTGGCTGCTTTGACATTTTCATATTCAACAGTTTTATTGAATTGCGTAGCTACTTTCTTCACCTTGTAATATCTTAAAAAAGTTTCTCCAAATACAATTTTAAATACTTATTGGACCATTCACAGTATTTATAAGTTAGAACAGGAAAAAAGAAAAAAATCAACACCGGTGGGCTTCTCTCTTTCACACACACACACACATTGTCAAAGTCCCATAAGCAGAAAAGAAGGAACCATTATTGTGTTGCAGAAAATTAAGTTAAGTAAAGCTTCCATTTTCACTCTCACTAAACCATGGCATCCTCTGCTATTTTCAACTTATCATCATTGAATACTCTTTCCTTCAGAACCAGCAGATCCCATCTTTCTCAATCCCCAAACTTTTACAAACCCCTTTTAATAGTCAAAGCTACTACTTCTGTTAATTTCTCTTCCCCTTCTAAATCACCCACTACATCATTAAAGGTAAGCCTTTAAATCCACCCCTTTCCCCCAAATTATATTAGAACTGTTTATATTTTTAAACAACGACAACGTACTAGTATGATCCAACAAATGGGGTCTGGGGAGTGTGCATTGTAGCAGACTTTATCCTAAGGAAACTGTTTATATTTTTAAAGATAACTTACCTAGTGTGATCCCACAAGTGGGGTCCTGGGAGGGTGCAGTGTAAAACTGTTTATACAGTATTTTTAAAGACAACTTATCCAGTGATCCCACAAGTGGGATCCGGGGAGGGTGAGTTGTAGGCAGACCTAAACTGTTTAGATTTTTATAATAATTTATTTCGTGTTTTTCAACAGAAGAGCACGTGGCAATGGAAATACAAGGACAATTCGATGAATATTTATTACGAGGAACACGATAAGGGAAACGATGAGCCTTGTAAGAACATTTTAATGATTCCTACAATTTCAGATGTTAGTACAGTGGAAGAATGGAGAGAAGTGGCTAAAGACATTGCTGGACGAAGTGGTCAAGTTAATTACAAAACTACCATTGTTGATTGGCCTGGTTTAGGATACTCTGATAGACCTAAACTTGATTACAATGCTGATGTTATGGAACAGTTCTTGGTCGATTTCATTAACGATTACAATTCAGGTGAGCTGAAAAGTGTCTTCTAGCTTCTTAATTTGTTTAATTTCTTAGCACTTGTTTGTTTCGTAATTGGAAATCGCATTCATTTGGGAAACTAACAGAAATAGCCTCCCACCCAACCGCTTGAACAAAGTAGGCGGCGAATGTATAAAATATGTCTAATTCATGTAAAATATGTGTATAACAGTGTATAATCATTGTATAACCTACGGACACCAGCTAGAAATGGAAACAGTGAATCCGACTGGCTATTTTTGATCCCATTATTTTTAATTCTGATGCACCGGTTTTTAGATGAGGAAATATGAAGATTGGCGGTGTCAGAAGAGGAACAAGTAGACCTAAGATCACAACAAGTTATCTCGAAAAAGATTTAGAATGTCTAGGAATCCAGGCAGATCTAGTAAAAGATATAAAAAGATGAAAGTTAAAAATCCATGTAGGTGATACCACTAGAAAGCTAGTGCTTATTAGAAGACTCTTACTATATCAGAGATAATAACTGCTAGAGTATACTAGAGAACCCCTAGTGTTAGATAATCATTAAGTACGGAATATTGAAATATTATGGACCAAGGCAGAGCATTTATGATATTGACGATTCTTACAGCCGACCGCAACTAGCCTGGGATTGAGGAGTAATTGTTGTTGTTGATGATGACAATGTCAACCCATGAAATATGAAATATTCTGCGTACATTTCTCCCTCCCCAGACCCCACCGTAGTGGGGTATCACTGGGTATGTTGGTTTGGTTTGGTTTGTTCAAGTACTGTTTACAGTTACTACGTAAGTAGAAAGTTTCCCTTATGTTTCAACTGTCAACCCCTGAGATATGAACAGACATTTGTCATCGGTATTCTGTTTCAGAGGAACATTTTGGGTGTGTGGAATCCTTTTTTTAATCCTCGTTGGTCCTTTGGAACCAGTATTCTGTTGTCTTACACTGAAAAAAAATATAGAATATTATGTCAGCATAGGCATGCCTTCTTTTAGACTGAAAGAAGGGACTGAAGAACATTTACAAGAAGAAAGAAGAGAAATGAAAGAGAGAACAGACACAGAAGAAGAAAAATATGGGAGGCTGCGGTCACATAGAAAGAAATTTCCCCTCACAAAGCAGACGCATGTGAGGACATAGACAGAGCTACTTTTGCCTTACAAGTATAGATCTAATTATTCCCCATTCTTATCAAGTTAGACATCAAGTATTGAATCGAAGTATTCTTCTAAAAGAATTGGTAGAGAATATTAGAGAATAGATGTGTTGGTTCAAGATGTGTTCTCCTCATGTAAAGATGACACCTGTAATGGTGTAGTCAGTGCTAGTATTTTCTCTATAAATAGAGGTCTCATCTCCCTCATTCTTTTCAGGTTAGACATGAAGTCTTGCATCAAGTTTTGTCTGAGAGAGTACTAGAAAATAGCAGAGGGGTACAGTTGTACAAAATTTATTTTGAGTAAACTTATGAGGTACTCTTGAGATATTTTCTGGATAAGTTAGAGTACCATTTCTAATTGTGTACTCTTGTATATAGTATATACTATACTAATGATACGTGAAATTGTTCCTTCTAACCTGTGGACATATGCATGATTTGCCAAACCATACAAGTTTATTGTATCACTATTTTTTTTGTTGTTGTTGATATCATGTCTGGTGTCGAATATAAATCAAGAGTATAGATTGATCTTGTCCCCGTCGTAACATATTAGGATCATAGCTGGGGCGTTGCTGTTTACTGTTCTCAAGATAACGGAATACTATTCAAGCTGTGTTTACAGTTACTACTTAAGTATTGTTTATGGGTACTATTTTGTACAGTTCTGATTCATGGCAGCGTTTACATTTAATTTACATTTATTTTTGGATTATTGCTCATAAATGGAAAGAACGAGATTTGATGTTGTGAAATTCAGTAAAAAATCAACTTCATGTTATGGCAAAAAAGAATATGAGCCATTCTTGTACATCATAGAAAATATGAGGCCCTGGTAGAAGTTAGCTATCCAACTTAAAAAGATGATGTGTCAAAGGAGATCAACGCACAAGCTAAATTGAAATTCATTTATATTTTGCTTATCAACTTTTGCGTGAAACTATTGTTAAAACGACCACAAAAGAGTTATTAAATAAATTGGAGTCTGCATATTTGGAAAATACTAGTATCAAACAAGTTGCATCAATAAGTTTTGAAGAAAGTACTTCTCTCACATCTCTCGCTGATAAGTTTGTTAACAGTTTTAGATTTGGAGAATTTGGATGTTAATAAGTGATGAAAATGTGGAGCTCATGTGTTCATTACCTCTTCATATAAACACGTAACATATATTGTGATACTGTAAGGATACAACTACTTTGAAGGACGTCTAATCTTCTCTGAAGGCCAAATAGAAGATTAACATTGATATCACTATACGCTAGATGAGATCCATGGAGCGAAAGCTAGCCGAACTTGGATCTAAATCTAGAAATAAAGATGTTATGTGTTGGAATTGAGGAAATCCAGGACATATTACCAGTAATTATAAGAAGATGACTAAAAAATGAATTGGAGAAGAGACCACAACAAATTGATAGGGGATGCGTCTGAGGTTAGTGTTTACCGAAGAGAAGTATAATGCCAATATTCTCTTTTCCATGGATGATTGTACATGACCAAATGATGAATAGATTATGGATTGAGGTTGTTCCTACCATTTGTATCCCCATTGAAGGGTTTACTCCTTATGAATCAGTTAATAGCGGAAAACTTTTTGATGGGAAACAATGTCCAAACCAAAGCTATTACAAATCAATATGGTGTGGATACTGATAAAGTTTGACATTTTCCGGACCGGAGAAGATCTCATCTCTCTGGACACCCTCGATTCCAACAGGTGCAAGTTTCGTAGGAAGGTGGCGTGAAGGTAAGGATTCAGGAAAGAGGACTTGTTCATAATAAAGGTTTCGGAGCTTTGTATGTATTATAATGTACTAATGTTATAGGTTTTGCTACAGACCTAGACCTGTTCCTCTATGTCATGAAATTATAAAGTTGTACCATAAGAGGTTCGACATATGAGCAACAAATGGCCTTATGTTGAGAAAAAATGAACTTCTTTGCAAGCAAAGTACTAAAAGATGGAGCGTTTATGAGCTATGTTATTGGACATCAAGAGAGGCCTAGTTTTGTTATCAAAATCATATTTTCATGGGTTTATTTTGCACCCCTACATGTCAAGAGAGGGTAACTTCCATAAGAGGTTCGACATATGAGCAAGAAATGGCAATATGTTGAGAAAATGTGAACTTTTTTGTAAGCAAAGTACTAAAAGATGGAGCGTTTACGAGCTATGTAATTGGACATCAAGAGAGGCCTAGTTTTGGTATCAGAATCATATTTTCATGGGTTTATTTTGCACCCCTACATGTCAAGAGAGCGTAGCTTAGGTGGAAAGAACTTCCACCTAGAACCTTAAGGTTGTGGTTTCGAGTCACTAGGGGAGCAAATTACTATATCAAAATTGAAGGAAAAACAAAAAAAAAAAAGCCACCCCCTACACATGAATATAACTTTTTTTGAGTGAGAAAGGTGTATGTTCTTAAATGATGGTCTAGGAAGCTTCTGCAATCAAGCTATCTTTCTAGCAAATTTACTTGGTGAACCACTTAGTCTATGAGTTTCGAGTTCAAGACTCTTGTCGAGATATAGTTATGCCAATCTGGCGGTTGTTCAACTTTGAGAATTTTGATTGTCCTGCTTATACGCATGTTAATGGAGGACAACTAACCAAGAGCCAAGAAGCATAGTTTCTTTGGTTGTGATATGCATTTGGGGTGGAAAGGTATAGCTTGTAGTTCTGATCCTAAATCTCAAAAATTTGTTACAAATAAAAATGTTAGTTTGATAAATCTGTTAAGTTGATCTCGAGAGGGGATCCCGTAGTGGCGTTTGAGACATACAAGATAGATTGTTCATATGCAAAACCCCCAGTATGGGTTTCATTTTTTTAAAAAAAAGAAAAAAGAGAGAGAGATAAATTATTTCTCAAACAACAACTTCCATGAAAAGCAAAGGGCATCAGCGTGACTGGAGTCTAGATTGTTTCTCAATCAACATCTTCCAGGAAGAGCAAAGGGCGTCAGCGTGACCGGCGTCAGTGAGGTTGTCCATTGCACTGAGAAACTTGTAAGGTTCCATGGGACCTGTCCAGTTGGTCACGAGCCTTTGGTGAAAAGTAGGCCCCTGTTTTGGAAAGTAGGCCGTCCCATATCTACTGTTTTCATCTCATTGTGATGCCAACTCTGTGTGTGTGTGTGTGTGTGTGTGTGATGCTTCTATTTCGTTTGTTCTGCATAGTAATGCTTTTCCAAATTCCTTAATTGTTTGTTCTGTAGATATTTCATCTTTTATTGCTTAGAGGTTCTCCTATTGATAGTTTCAAATGACTAAATCAGGTAAGGACTTGGTGGTGTTTGGAGGAGGACATGCTGCTACAATAGCAGTTCGTGCTACAAAGAAGGGCTTGGTTAAGCCAGCAGCCATTGCTGCTGTTGCTCCCACCTGGGCTGGTCCACTTCCTATTGTTTTTGGAAGAGATTCCAACATGGAAACAAGGTAGACTTGGATCTTTCCTTGCTTTGCACCTTTCAGGACTTCCGTAATTCTTATTTAACTGAAAGCTCAACAGCTTGCCACATGACACCTATTACAGTGCTAAGCCCAATATAGGTAACGAAAAGACGATAAGGTTGGAATCTTGAGCAGATTGTGTTGTATACTTGTACCATTTCAGTTTTGTAGAAAAGAAGCAGATAATATAGATTCTTGTGCATAAAAATCCATTGGACAACACATTTTCTTTTGATTGCCAGCACTCCCCCTTTCAGAATATGGGAATTTTCATCAGAAAATAAGCAGTAGCATTTACGTTTTTTTAACCACATTAGCAAAAATGATTTTACACTATTTCTTGATTGATATTTACTTCTATCTTCTCACAGGTATGGCCTCCTTAGAGGGACCTTAAGGGCCCCTGCTGTTGGTTGGATGATGTATAATGTACTTGTCAGCAATGAGAAGTCAATACAATCGCAGTATAAGTCCCATGTTTATGCGGATCCTGAGAAGGTGACTCGGGATATCATTGAGAGCCGATATGCACTCACAAAACGGTTAGGTGCCCGCTATGTACCTGCTGCTTTCTTGACTGGTTTACTTGACCCAGTACAGTCCCGGGAGGAATTTGTCCAACTCTTTGCAGAGTTGGAGAGTAGGATACCGGTTCTAGTTCTGGCAACAGCAGGTTCTCCGAAGAGGTCAAAAGCAGAGATGGAAGCACTTAAGGAGGCCAAAGGTGTGAGCAAGTATGTTGAAGTGCCAGGTGCTCTCCTTCCACAGGAAGAATATCCTGAAATAGTTGCAGATCAGCTTTACAGGTTTCTGCAAGAGAACTTTGAGCAATAGAATTTGAAGTGGTTGTCACCTCAAGTAGTCAAAGGTACAAAAATTTTCCAATGTACGACAGTGAGGTTAACTGGTTAAAATTGGAAGTATCAGATGACAGTGCCAGTGGCTTTATACGTGATAGTTCTGCCAATTTGAAGAATGTATAAATTTGTATATCTATTGATAGAGGTCTTCCTCTTGAACCAACCCTAGAATCAAAGAAAGTTGAGTACTAAGCCAATCTAAGACAAAACATGTTCTCATTCATTGTGCTGCTCTAGCAGTTTGTCAGTTTTTTTATTAGAGATATATCGCCTACTCTTGATGGCCTTTGTGAGGAAATACATGTTACGTTTGACCTTTTGGTTCATTATATGATCAAGGTCCGATGTTGATGTTTAGCTAACAAAAGGTGCTTTTAAAAAAAAAGTGATTAGTGAGAGGAGAGAATGTGGTTTTTCTTCCTTTTTAGATTTTCAGATTACTTATAATAATATAATTTTCTGAAGAGATTGTACATGCTTTATATCAGCAGATGAAAGCATGTTTACTTTAACTCTGGCTATCATTCTTTACGTTCGTCTGTTTGGTATCCTTTCATTGCTGAACCTAATAAGATCTATTGCAGAACCTCATGGTAGATCTTAACACACGCATTCCCTTTTAGTTTCATTTTCCTCCAGCTTTGGACTGAAATTTCTGATAGTGGATAGATGTTTTATGTTAAAGTTAAACGTGTACACCATGAAGGAAAAAGAATCATAATGGATGTAAAGCGTTCATACAGGTGAACACCAACTAGTTGAGATTAAACGATTTTAATTTGCTGATGGATGTGGCAGAGTACTATACCATGTTATGTAAACAAGTGCTAATATGATTATAGTATATAAATACCTTTGAGATAATACAATATGCTTACTTATCAGACACCAGAGAAAATAAGTTTGACAATGTTTAAGCACCATATGGCATGATAAAACTTTTAAAATGACCTTTTAATGCTACTCTATCAACTCATCGCCACTTATTAGTAGAATGAAATGCTGAAAGAACTAATTTCAAATGGGGTTTCTTGTCCTATACAGGAGTAGCTATATTTCTTTATGCCATAAATGAAGAACAGAAAAATTTGCCATCCCTGAGTTCCAATAATAATAGTACAACCTTTAATTAATTGACGCCTAATAAGGAGCAACGTGTCCTTGAAATATTTAAAGCTTTAAAGAGATCATTTAAAAAAAAATATATAAATGTCTCGTTCGATTACTACTACGGAGTATTGCTTACTATTACTATCTTTTTCTGATAATAGATAACGAACCAATCATTTAGCGTGGTGCAATGAATTTTCTTTTCTTGTTGGGATTTTCGTGATAGGTGTCATTCCAAGATCAAGCCGTCGATATTACACTTATTTTTTCTGATGAATAGATATAAAAGTGCTCTTTCTAGAGCATCATATAATAATCACATTGATAGTAATATTGTTTACTGCAGTATTAATGCTCGACACTTGCATTCTTTTTAGTTTTCAAGAACACAAAGGAAATCTTAGCTTGCAAACTTACCTAACCTAAGTACTTGTTTTTATTTAGAAATAAACTATTTGGTTGTAGTTGTATCATATTTGATGGTTCAAACACATGACAGAAAGAGAAGTGTATGAGTATCAAGTTCTTCACCCATATATAAATGTGTAGACCGTACTCAAAACTTGGACGACTAGGAGGGATGATGTATTAATAATTTTGTTTAGAGATTAAAATGGATGTAATAATTTTTACCCAAAGCAAAACATAGGGAATCTTTGTTATAAAACAAAAACAAATGTTTTGGATGTAATATATAGTTCTACTTTATTGAGTAATAAGTCAATTATTGACAATTCAGTTGCATATCTTTAAAACAACAGATGAAAAGGTGATTTGAGTTGGATAAATTGATTAATCACCTACACAAAGACTCAGCCTGACCTGATCCATATTGATGCATGTAAAATTAGACAAATTTTGAAGTTTCAGCCCGATTATCGTCTTGTCTCAATAGTCAATCAATTACTAGTACTCCTACTATTTCGCCTTATATCAGGAGAACTGGAAACTCACCATTTTTGGGTTCCATTTTACAGTTTTGTGGTAATTCATAGTATAGTAGTAATAAAAGTGTCTTATAGTGGTTCACATTTTTTTTTTTGAAAATTACATACTATAATACTAACTACTAATATAATCGTCCAGTGTCACCATGCCACGTACCAAACGTATCACCACATCCTCAGACAAAAACTAAATCGAGACAGTGCCTCAAATGAATTAGCTCGCAGAGGTTTGACTTTTGTTAGACACACAGAAATTAAATACTGTGTCTTTCATATGATTAATCAACACAAAAGTCAACACTAGAAACGTTTCAATCCACATTCAATCATTTGTCGGAGGTGTCCCCAAATAAGAGAAGTACGTGGCATCAAAATCACGTGGGCTAAGAGTCCAGGTGTCGAGTTACTAGAAGTGCATAAACTAGACTAAGCCCACTTTAAATTGTTTGGTGATTTGGCTAACCAGGCCCATTCTCATTCTGTTGGTGGGCTCCGCGTGTAACTAACACCCCAATCATGCTTTACGTGTCCCCTCAATTGCCCGGCTTTTATGCTCACAACAAAAGAGAGGTTAATCATCAGAATTTAAATTCGATAAGTTGAACATAAAAGAATTTTAGCATTGCTTTTATTGTGTATAAGTTTTTTTCTTTCAAAAGAAACTAAAATGGCAAAAAGAAGTAGTTTGAGATCAAGCGAGAGAATGCCAAGAAATACTACAAGGTATAAAATCATGCCATTAAAACAAGATTCTTGGTTAAAGCCCATCAGCTACCGAATTAACTTCTTAGTAGATGTAAGTAATAGAGACCATCCAGTTCTTAGCCCATAGACCATATTGTATAGTAGTTAAGATTATGAGTTCAATTCGGATAATTTGTTGAAATTTAAGTAAGCTATGACATATATCTATGTCTTGTGCCAAAATCACTGGATTCAAATGCATAATTAAAAGGCTACGTCGGACTCTAAACGAAACAGCTTAAATGTGTTGCCAATTGCCATACAATTTGTTCACAGCCTCACACGTGTTTCAGTTGCCATGTCGACAACCTGGATCAATAACGTTGATTTGGTCAAAGGCATAAATAGATACAGTACTAAATTTAGAAACAGCTTTTTCTGGGAAAATAGTATGTACATTGTTGGTTTGGTTTAGTGTTAATTGAAATCTCATTACTACTAAGTACTAAATAAAATCTATAATATCGGATTATCACAATTTCATATCAGTTCATACAAAATTGATACTCATAAGTGATCTACAAAAGTCGGTTAGAGTCGATCTATTTATTGGATTGATTTTGTATTCTTCTGATCATACTCCTGTCAATAGAGTTTGTAGGGGAAACAGTGGGCCTAATGGGCTATGTGGGTTCCGTTATAGTTGACATTCGGGGAGATGGTTCTTAATTGCAAACTCAAGGGTCCGTGAGACATCCCTTTCGTCATATAACCACTGCCATTACAAGTATTCTTATTTCAATCAAACAACGTACTATGGGGATATTTGATTACAAGTTACAACATAGATTAACACTATGCTTGTTAGCTCATCTAGTCATTCAGTTTCTATTCTTTTTTGTTTTATTTTGATTTGAATTACTAGTGGGCAGTGGCTAAAGCCATGATTGGGAACTTAGGTACAAATTTGCAGAATCTGAACCTAGCTAATAACTATGTCTCTTTTTGCCTTGTATCGAAACCAAACATTCTTGAAGATTTCCGCAGTTCGAAGTGATTGGAATTGGTACAAGAAGATTTAGGAAAAAGCCCACATAATATACATCTAAAACCAATGATGTGAAAGATGACTTTAGGAATTAATACGGGGCGCATTATTTGACAATGGAGTCGAGCTTGAAATAGACATGAAAGCAAATCTCATACACGCCAAATTTTTGGCTCTATTCGTGGTGTGTTTTCCTACTTAGTCTATAGACCTTTGTAGGTTAAATTCGAAGACCGCTCATGCTGTTCATTTGTAGACAACACAAAAATATATGAATAACAAATGTAGAAGTGCAAGATTATGGTTGATGTTAGTCTCAAAGGATGTAAATTTAACATTAAAAAAGGTGCATTAATGCTTAATGTGTTATGATACAAATTGAAGAATATGAGGTTTGGCATATTCATGAATGGAAAAGAATTGTCGACAGAAGAACCATAAGGTATGTGGGAAATATATGAGTGGTGTGAACATTTGCAGCGGCTATGAGGGGGTGGAAAATTGCTTGAACAAGTAATAAAGCTTGCAACATTATGTTGGCCGCATCTTTTATTTCATTATTCATTGCGATAATGACACTACTGTGGCTTACTCCAATAGCTAAGTGATAGCTACGTTTTTATCAGGGCTTGACAGAAAGACAAAAAATAATAAAGGAAATGGTTTATCCCAAATAGATCGAAGCAAACCTTATAATGTGTTGTTTTCGATCCCAAGAATAATCTATGAATTGAAGATACAATTTATTTTCCAGTATATAGTTAAAACTATTAACATCATTCACAATCGTGTATTGTACTGGACTACTGGTGTTTTACCTATTTCCTAGGACCTCTTAATCAGTGCTTTGCCTCTTGTTCCCTCGCACTGTGTATGTATTATTCTAGACAGTATATATTCAAATCAGTTATTTTCCACATGAAGAGTGGCCGTCTAATACCAAATTATAAGAGACAAAATCGTAGTATATCTGGAGACTTTGTTCATCTGGAAGTATTAAACGTAGGCAGAGACGGATTTAGGAAATTACGAGGATGGGTTCACCATTTTTAGGAGCGAAGTTAGAGTATCCCAAAATAATCATGAGCTACCTTCGCCAAAAAAATTATAGTGTATATTGGTCCAATATCATTTTATTTGATGATATATTGAGGAAAACAAAATTATAGGTCATTTAAATTGGATCAATTTCTATTCCTGAGTGTAAGCAAACCATCATTTGAGCAAGCGAACTATTTCAATTTTTAGATCATGAATTCCTGAACATCATATTAGACATATTTTATAAAATATATACACAATATAATTTGTGTGAAGAATATAGGTTCACGTGAACCACATTCGTAAAGGGTATCCGCCCCCGAACGTAAGAAAAAGTAGTACCAATTAGTACTCATATTCAAAATCTTGCAACACTGATATCTCATCCAAAGGTTACTGGCTTACTGCTATACTTAATCTACTAATTACAGAAAGCTTTTGCCAATTTTGCTTACTCAACTGAGACATGTCTTTTAGTAAATGCTTATTCAATCAGATTTTCCACCAAACCAATGAATTTAACTTTATCATTTAAAAGTGAACAGGGGTAAAAAAATGGATCGTACGTGCACCCATAAAAAGAGACTTCTTAAATCAGTTTTAGTCTCAGTTAGTGAAAGTTTTATTGCCATTACTTTAATTTCAATCACAGTCCCTTCTTTTACAAAGGCGAGAAAACATATTCGTGGCATGCAATGGAAAAACCATTTTGCTTCTTCCTTATTCTATACCTCATTTATTATATTCTGGTCTTTGATCACTTCCAGCTCTTTTACTAGGACCACTTGAGAAAATTTGCGAACATACACGCAAACACCATGTAAGCTATATATCTGAAAAAATAAATTAAGTACACATTACTATTCATCTTGAATACGTGTACCAAGTATATTGTCTTTTATACGTACACAAATAATTATTCATTCATTTAGGAATATATATACTGGAAGAGCAAAATTTTATCGCAATTCTTCCACTCTTGTTTCCTATTGTTTCTTTAGGGTGCAGTGAGATGTAGATTCATGATTTAGTTCATTATACTTTTAAAGTTATTGTTAGTTGAATTATTTGGTCGTCTATCATCTAAATGTTTGAATGGTTAAAGAGCACACTTTATATATTTAATTATCTCTTCAACAAGCGTCCTCACGTGTCAGCTTCATTCTTTTTTGCACGTAAAATTCATTTGTTTTTTCAATAGCTACGGTCAGACATGAACTCGGGACCTCTACCTGTTCAAATATAATGCAGAAGTGTTTGATCATCTCATTCAAAAGTTAAAGCTCTTAATTGATCTAGTCCCTTGATCAGCACGCCCTTCACGTGCGAATCTTGATTCATATTTTTTTTGTTCATAATAGGACATGAAATTCATTTTTTTTTTCAATAGTGGCGGTGGGACTTGAACCCAAGACATTTGTTTGCTCTGTTATTATATTGAATGAAGCCTGCACATGTGGAATCATGTTAACAAGACAATTAAATAAATAAAATATGCATTCTCTAGCGGCTTAAATGTTAATTTAAAAATTTTGTATTTACATGTTAAGTAACTAGGGTAACTAATGGGAGTAATGTTTTGTACCCAAAAAAAAAAATGGTGGGTTAAAAAACGATTAAACTAGTAGTACCGACCGATGGGGAGAGGAGGCCACTTGGACAGGCCAAATTAAATTGAATGGGTGAGGTCAGCAGGGTTGTACGTGGAGGATGAATTCTTGACGCAAGGGTGTACGCAAGTCACATCCATTGCCTGGCCAATTAATCACAGATAATAAGAATAATCGAAGAAATATTCAAACGGAGTTAATTAGTACAGTCCAAAAACCAAAGGACTAGCTAGCTAAGCTTCAGTCTTCTGTTCTGCTAAGCTTAGCACTTAATGGCTAGTAAACAAGTCCATTGTTGATAAACACTGATCAACACGTAGAGGTGAATACAGTAAATTCATTGTACAAATGTGAACACCACCTTATCTCATGTAACGGATGAGTTCTACTTCTTTCACAATCTTCTTATTATTGCACTGTTCAACAATCTCACACACGGCTTGCTTATTTATGAATATGAATCCAATAATTGTTTTTGGACAATTTTCATCTTCTAGGACATACTCCCTCCCTTCTAAAAACGATGACATATTTTAGATTTTGAGAGTCAAAACAAGTTCATTTTGACCGTAAATTTGAACATATAATTTTTAAGTTTTTTGGAACGATATTTATATATTTAGAAACTACATAAAAAGTACTATAAGTCACAATAATTAATAATTCAAAGTATTTAAAAGACACATGAAAAACTCGTTTGACTCTCAAAATCCGAAATATGTCATCCATTATGAAACGGAGGGAGTAGTTTTTTTTTTTTTTTTGGATAACTAGCTTAGCTTGTCCAAATTCGCATTTGGTCGAGTCCATTGAAGTGAGCGCTCTCTCTATATATCAAGGATTTCTTCTATTCTGACTGAGCACGAACTAAGGATAGAGTAGTAAGAAATACATCCACCACACCATACTTCTTGGTGGTAAACTTATTACGTTTTTGTGTTACAACATTTCTTAAATTTTTTGAGAAATGTCACATTTATTCTTGAATTGTCTTTGAGAAAAGAAACAAAGTATGACGTAATTACTTGAACCGTGGGATTATATTGTTTCACACTGCAAAGTGAGTAAGAGCTTGCATGTTTTGAGGGACATGTGATAGGACAATGATGAGAACATGGTTTTCATGGATTCTTTTCGAACTAGCACGACTCACAGCCGAAAGTTTATCCAATATATATAATCCGTTGATGAAGAAATGAAATCATCAGTATGAAAGTGTTGACTTCTATTTTTGGAAGGAATATGGGTTCATCATGTTTTCGGATTTGGCAAGAAACACTCAGAAGAAGACAATTGATATGTTTCCACTATATAAGCTCCAAAATTTTATTTCATACGTATGTCCGATAGTAATAAGTCAAAACTTAAAAAAGGGAAAAACAGAAAGCAACATGCATAGAGTACTGTTTCCTACTACTGCCACATCTGCTATACTTTCTTGCTCTCAACTTACCTCGTCACACAGTTGGTAAAGTATTTTGGCGTCACCCTTGTGTAAGAACTAATTAAGTTAACTAAATAAACTAAGAAAAATTATCTAAAATGAGATAGCATAATTTTACACTCATGGAAATTTGTACGTATTTAACAAAGGGAAAGATAGTATAAAAAGAGTTCCTCACCCGGAATGAGCTCATAATACATTAGAAGGGTTTCTTCTTTAAGGACAAATGGCATAGCATCACTTGCATGCAGGGAGCATGTGTTGGTGTAGTGGCAACGAATATATTTACTACTAATTGACTAATTCATATTCATGACTCATATATGTGGTCTTATCATGCAACCTTAGAACATAAAATGGAATGTTTTAAAGAACAGTTTGCTAAATTAAATTAACTTTTCTAATACTTATCATACGTACAATGCTTGTATTACGATGATATACGACGATAAAACCATTTTATAAACACGAATCTTTTCTGTATCACAAGAAAAGTTAATTTAATTTAGTAAGAGAGTTAGTAGTTAATTAATACAAAATTTTCGATTTAACGGTACAGACTCAAAATGTTTTCAACCTATATTTTGATACTTATGTTTCACTACTACTGTAACTATCATCATTGTCATAACTTAAATGTTTTTCAGGCCACCTAATTAAGCAGCTTGTTATAGCCGACCATAGGACTATAGGAGCTAGCGGGCAAGGGTGAGTTGGGGGCTCCTAATTGATCAATATTCCCATTCAATTTTAATTTGTATATACTATAACTAGTAATTTAAAACAAGTGCCTTTTTTATGAATATACGAGTATTTATTATATACGGAGTAATAATTAAGGTTAAGTGCCAAGTAATTTCATTTAATATTTGACTATTAAAGATAAAATTACTTATTTTGATACATAATAGTACTAATTATTGAGTACAAATAAGTATTAATTTTCAATCCTGAAAAAAAAAATTAATGGAAAGTCTGCCAACCTCAGCATACATATGCCACAACATTCGGGCCTGGATGGTCCGGGCCGGGCCGGGCTGTCACGACCCCACACCACCACCGGAAGTCCAGGCCTTCTCTTCATAGTTTACGCAATCAACTAATAATAGACAAAAAAGGGTTTGCCGGGCTTTTCATCACTACCAATTTGTCGTCTAGCTTAACATGCTGCCAAAATTCCTCTTTGACTCTTTTTAAACATATAAACTAAACTATACGTATATTTTATTTTCCTCTCTTATTTTGTTTTTTTTTTTTGGGGTATAGAGAGGATGGGGGAGGGGGAAGAGGTTGCTTGCACCGATTCACCAATAGTAAAGCAATAGAAGTTATTATGAATAAATATGCAAGAACCATGTGAAAGTCTGCATACACGTAGAAACATATTCCTAAGATTTAGGGTTAAGCAAACAAAGAAAATGTCAATATAATGTCGACAAATCCAAATTGACGAATCTTTTCAAACCTGACCGAATAGTTCTAGAAAATTACACACTGTTGGTAGAGTTAGACTGATGCTTTCTTGCTCCCCTTTTGGGGTTAAGTCAAATTCGCAATCTATGTCAAGGATAACCCCTATATATTATTCGTCTAGATTTACTTTAAACAATAGAATCAATCCCATTAGTGAATTCAAATTTTATACAGATAAATTAAGCTTAATTAAAAATGTTGGCTATAACGTGAGATGTTTAAAATAAAACTAGGTTAAGCTGATCCGATAGGATCCTTTTTAAGAATCGTGCGCATCTAAAAATAATCTGATTTACATTGTTGACAAACATTATTTATCTACTTTTCTTTTTCCTGAATGGGCTGCCACTTGAATCTTGATAAAGTATCACGAATTGTTTTGATGAGTACTAGAAGATTTGACGAAATGGGAAATAGTGAACCGTATTTCCCAACATGTGTGTGATGTGCTCAGTTCATGGAATCTACCCAATGAAAGAAAATAAAATTACTAAATGTCTATTTATATGAAGCTATTGGAACTTGAGATACATAATTCAACACTAGAGCTCCTGTCAAAACAATTAAATTTATCTTCCTCATACACATCTATTTCTCTCTCGAATTAAATGAGAGGTGCAACCGTGCAAGTGGCATTCAATCGAATTGCTTACTAGATTAAAAAACATACCAATGGAGAATCAACTAGCAATTACAAGTGCTTAACATCGTACGAATAATGTTTCCAATTTGAAGAGTGACTAATGACTAAGATGGTTCTTACTTCACTATCATCTTAAATTAACCCAGTCTAGAAGCTCCTTTTAGAAAGTATTGATACTCCCCCATCTCATGTTAGTTGTCCATTTAACAAAAAACTGTGCTTTAATGAACGTGAAAAAACTTAAAAAAACAACTAATATGTGATAGGAGGCGGGAGTAGTTAATTAAACCAATCAGTCTAGTTTCCTGCTTTTTATTTGCCTATGCTCTTGTAATTAGTGCATGGTCCGCCTTTGTCCTAAACATGTATTGTTATGGTATTATTATATCAAGTTTCAGATTCATAGCAGCCAATGCGCGAGGCTGTGATCATGAACCTCTCCTGCGATGCAAGCTTCCAAATTGGGGAAGAACTTGTTAGGCTAGAGAGAGAAATATTTGGTAGTATTGGGTATTGGAAATGAAACTTGTTATTCAATCTTCATCATTACATGTATATATACTACTATCTAAAATATCTAGCTACCAATCCAACTAACTAAATATCTTAGCTCAACTACCAACTATCTTAGCTAACACTTAACTAACCATATAACTAACTGCTAGGTAGTTACTAAGTTCCCATAATTACAAACTGATCCACCAACTTCCTCAGCTGTACACGCGCATCTTGTTCAATACTCCCCCTCAATCTGGAGGGTGAAAAATGTTTTTCACTCCCAGATTGTGCAGCAAGTGCTCATGTTGAGCCTTTCCAAGTCCCTTGGTTAATATGTCTGCAAGCTGCTCCTTAGTGCTGATATGAGCAGTCTGAAGTAGCCCACACTGAATTCTCTCCCTAATGAAGTAACAGTCTATATCTATGTGCTTTGTCCTCTCATGAAAGATGGGATTAGCTGCAATTTGCAAAGCTGCTTTACTATCACAGAACAGTTGCACTGGCACATAGATCTTCACACCCAATTCTCTGTACAGACCCACAAGCCAGATGATCTCAGCTACAGCAGAAGCCATGCTTCTGAATTCTGCTTCAGCTGAGCTTCTTGAGACAGTCTCTTGCTTCTTTGACTTCCAGGAAATGAGGGATCCTCCAAACTTCACAACATATCCAGTTATAGACCTTCTTGTCTCCACACAGGCCCCCCAGTCAGAGTCACAATACACCACTAGCTGAGAACATCTTCCTGCATTCATCAAGATCCCCTGACCTGGTGCCCTTTTGATGTACCTCACCAGTCTGATAGCAGCATCCATATGAGACTGTTTTGGTGTCTGCATGAACTGACTCAGCATTTGCACTGCATAGGCAATGTCTGGTCTGGTCATTGTTAAGTACAAAAGTTTCCCAATCAGCCTTTGATAACTCCCAATGTCTTCAAGCAGCTTGTCACCCTTGATGTACTCTATGCCAGTGAATTTGTCAAACTCCACTGATGTCAGCCTCTGATTAACCTCTAGAGGTGTACTTGCAGGCTTGGCTCCAGTGAGTCCAAGCTCAGATATGAGCTCCAAAGCATATTTTCTTTGGTTAATCAGAATACCTTGCCCAGACCTGGAGAACTCCATGCCAAGAAAGAATTTCAGTTGGCCAAGGTCCTTCATCTTAAATGTGGACTGCAGATCTGTTCTTGCTTTAGACACCAACACTTCATCATTTCCAGTGAGCAACAAATCATCAACATAAATGAGTATGATGACAATACTAGAGCCTCTATGTAATGTGAATAATGAGTAATCATGCAGGCTCTGTCTGAATCCCAGCTGAATGAGAGCTGTAGTGAGCTTGATGTTCCATTGCCTAGATGCCTGTTTCAGGCCATACAGGGACTTTTGGAGTCTGCAGACATACTCCCCCTGTCTACAAAAGCCCTGAGGAACCTCCATATAGACCTCCTCATAGAGGTCACCCTGCAGAAAAGCATTGAAAACATCCATTTGGAAAATAGGCCAGTCTGCAGCTGCAGCAACTGAAATGACACTTCTAACAGTGACCATCTTAGCAACTGGGGAGAAAGTCTCCTGATAGTCCAACCCTTCTCTCTGACTGTACCCCTTGGCAACAAGCCTAGCCTTGTATCTCTCAACTTCACCATTGGCTTTGTACTTGATCTTATATACCATTTGCAGCCTATGGGCTTCTTCCCTGGGGGCAAGGTAACAATAGACCAAGTGTGATTGCTCTCTAATGCAGCAATTTCCTGTTGCATAGCCTCCACCCATTTAGGGTCCTTTGCAGCCTCTGCAAAACTCTTTGGTTCTGTGCAAGAAGACTGAGCAAGCAAGGCAGCCTTGTAGGAAGAGGAGATGGCATCATAACAGACTGAATTAGAAATAGGATGTCTGCAAGATGTCCCAGCTTTGGGCTGAGTAATGAAGTCCTGCAGCCAGCCAGGAGCCTTAGATTCTCTATTAGATTTTCTTAGTGGTATTGGAGGTGTGATCAATGGTGCTGATGGTGTATCAGCAGCTGGGATTGATTCAGGTGAGACAGGAGGCTCAGCAACTTCATCAACTTTGTGAGTGGTCAGGTCCTCATCAAGGAATTGCAATATGGGAAATGTAGGAGAGGTAGAGACCTTCATGTCTTTGAAGGGAAAGACTGATTCCTGAAAGGCAACATCCCTGCTGACAAGAAAAGTCTTGGAATGTAAATCATAAACTCTATAGCCCTTTTGTGTGCTGGAGTAGCCCATGAACACCCCAGAGATTGCTCTTGCAGCAAACTTGTCATGTTCAGCTAAATTCTTGGCATAGCATAGGCATCCCATGACTTTCAGATGAGAAAGTGAGGGAGGATGCTTGTACAACAACTCAAATGGAGACTTCCCTTTGAGTACTCTAGAGGGCAATCTGTTCAGAATGTATACTGCTGTCTGCACACAGTCACCCCAAAATCTGATGGGAATACTACCTTGGAATCTTAGGGCCCTAGCTGTCTCAAGAATGGTCCTATGCCTTCTCTCCACTATGCCATTTTGCTGTGGAGTATAAACACAACTACTCTGATGCATGATCCCAAAGGTAGTTAGCAGGTCAGTCATGTGAGAATTAAAAAATTCTCCTCCATTATCTGACCTCAAGGTCGTAACCATCAACCCAAACTGAGTCTGAATCATCTGCAAGAACTGTCTTAAGACCACTACTGTCTCATCTTTGGTATTTAAGAGTGTTATCCAGATATACCTAGTGTGATCATCTACTAATGTTAAAAAATACCTTTTACCATCATGTGTGGGCACCCTATAGGGCCCCCAGACATCTGCATGCAGTAATTGAAAAGGAAAGCTTGACACAGTTTGACTTAATGGAAAGGGCAGTCTTATTTGCTTGGCCACTGGGCATATAGTACAATGATGAGGCCTATCCTTTATCCCTTTCAGATTAGTCATGTTCTTTATTGTATTCACAGAAACATGACCTAATCTCATGTGCCAAATGCTAATATCATCACTACTCTTATTACTTGAACTAGTAACATTCTCTGCTGCTCCACAAAGGTCTGCACTGCTTGTAGCCTTGTTTACATGCAGCATGTATAGCCCATTCTCCTCCTTACCAATCCCAATCACCTTCCCACTTGAGAGTGCCTGAAAGACACAAAAATCAGGAAAGAAGGTGGCTGAACACTTCAAGTCCTTGGTCAGCTTGGGAACTGAAAGAAGATTATACTTAAATTCTGGAACATAAAGAACATTATGGATGTCCTGGTTGTTGAAAATAGTGGCAGTCCCAATGTGACTTATTTCTGCCAAACTACCTGTAGGCAAGTGCACCTTTCTGGACTGATTTGACCCTAAAACTTTGTGGTTACTCAGCATACTAAGATTAGATGTCATATGACAGGAAGCACCAGTGTCAATTATCCACTGGTCATTACTTTTATATGTCATGAAGGCAGATACAATACCTGCATTGTTTGCCTGCTCACTTACTCCCTTTCCTTTGTCAAGCATGTGAAGTATATCCTGATATTGTTCCTGAGAAAAGGTTGGAGCAGCTTGATAGGCATGATATGGAGATGAACCAGGGCCATATGCCTGAGGATATCCAGATGGATGCATACCAGAATTGAACTCAACACTGTTAGTCTGAGGACATCTTGAAGAGGTAGGTGCATATTGAGAGTGTGCAGGATTATAGACTGGTCTGTAAGAGGCCTGGGTGGGGTTATATGATTGCTGATAGTGAGTCTGAGGTATCTGATTATGACTCAGGTTGTTCATGTGCTGGTGACTTGGCATGATTGGAGTATTATTGATGGGTGATGTGCTACTGGCAGAGTTTGCATACCCTTTTCCCTTTGGTTTGTAGTCAGTGGGGTAACCAATAAGCTGATAACATCTATCCTTGATGTGCCCCTTTATACCACAGTGCTCACATTGCACATTCTGCTTTCTCCTTGACTTAAAATTTGATCCTTCTCTTTTAGTGAAGAAGGCCATGGAGTCTTGATTAGCATCACCAGCAGAGGTCACATGAGAGACATTTGCCAAAGGCCTTTGACTCTCATCCTGCATAATCAAGGCATATGCCTGATTTAAAGTGGGAACAGGGGTTATCATAAGTATCTGACTGCGAGCTTGTGAGTAGGACTCATTGAGCCCCATCAGAAATTGAAGAAGTCGCTGAAACAAAAGGTGTTCTGCAAAGACTTTAGACTTAGGGCATCCACAGTCTGGGGGTGAGACCATGGCATCATATTCATCCCACAAATTTCTCAGCTTGGAAAAATAGGTCGACACTGATGAAACTCCTTGAGTCAAGGTGGCAATCTCCCTGTGCAACTGGAAAACTCTTGAAGTATTGATCTTATCAAACCTTTCTTTAAGATCATCCCATACTCGTTTGGCATTTGATGCAAACACAATACCAGACACCAATTCCTTAGCTACAGTGCTCATTATCCAGGAGAGGACCACTGCATTGCACCTCTCCCACTGTTGATGCAATGCAGCATCAAAATCTGATTTCTCACAGGTTCCATTGATAAAACCTAATTTGTTCTTAGTCAAGAGGCAGATCTGCATACTTTTACACCAAACAGTGTAATTTTCTGTGCCTAACAACTGAACAGGGACATTAATAGATCCTGATGTATCTGAGGGATGCAAATACAGCGGATGTGTGTGATCGATCATCACAGAATCATTCAGACTATGATTTCCAGTATTAGAAGACATTTTCACTAACTACTTAAGCAATCAGCAACACTTTTGCAACTAGGCACAAAAGTATATGAACCCTAATTCAAAACTGATGAAGAAACATATAAGGAAATGAATTGAATTGAACAAAGCTTAAACACGAAAGCTCAAACCAGAATCTCGTGCTCTGATACCATATCAAGTTTCAGATTCATAGCAGCCAATGCGCGAGGCTGTGATCATGAACCTCTCCTGCGATGCAAGCTTCCAAATTGGGGAAGAACTTGTTAGGCTAGAGAGAGAAATATTTGGTAGTATTGGGTATTGGAAATGAAACTTGTTATTCAATCTTCATCATTACATGTATATATACTACTATCTAAAATATCTAGCTACCAATCCAACTAACTAAATATCTTAGCTCAACTACCAACTATCTTAGCTAACACTTAACTAACCATATAACTAACTGCTAGGTAGTTACTAAGTTCCCATAATTACAAACTGATCCACCAACTTCCTCAGCTGTACACGCGCATCTTGTTCAATATATTAAACCATCGACGTAATCGCCTACTTTTCATTTAACACTCTTTTGCTTGTTTCATGTTCACTGTGTACTCGCATATTCACTTTGATCATCTGGTCAATCGGTTGAAATCTAACGATGGAAAACTGATATTACAATCATTGTTTTTATTTAATTACACGGAAATCTGTTTCTCACAGAGAGAAGTGCAAGACATGAATCTAAATTGACCGGTGAGTTGCAAATATATATACATGGTTATAATTAAAAAAAAAAGTGAACGTGAAATTTTGCTAAACTGCAAATATATATACATGCAAATATATTCCTCAAAGCTTTGCCGCTTAAAGTAAATTGCTCTATGGGAAATCCCAAAGGGGATGCAAGAAAAAAGGGAAGGTGAATATTTTTTAAGAGTCTAATATAAAAAAAAAAAAAAAAAAAAAAAAAAAAAAAAAAAAAAAAAGTAGATGTTGTATCATAAATGATGAAAATGGGAAACTGAAGCCACGCGGATTTATGAGGCGGAAAAAGATGAAAAAAGATTACTGCTACTATTACTAAGCATAAGCAAACAGCTGACTTTTGCAAGCAAATGAGTAAATGCTCATTGCTGTCCTCGTTTGACTCTTTGAGGATAACTATTTTACCACTTCACTTCAACAATTGTGTATATATATACACAAGGAACCCCACTGGCTTAAACGCTTGTCTCAACTTTGCTCCATTCTTGATCAAATCCCATAGTCATATATTTCCTATAAAGAGAGCTAGAGTAAATTAAAAACCAATACAAATCAAGAAATAGTCCAATCCTTCTTTTCATCTTTCTCAGTTGTTCATTGAAAGTAGAATGGGAAGACCACCTTGTTGTGATAAAATTGGGGTGAAGAAAGGACCATGGACACCAGAAGAGGATATCATCTTGGTTTCATACATTCAACAACATGGTCCTGGTAACTGGAGAGCTGTTCCCACTAATACTGGTAATCAAACATCTTAATTAATCTGAAATCTTTTCTATCTTCCTTTTTTTTTTTCTGGAGAAGTTTGTTAGAGTCATTAAATGTGGAGTAATTAATATTCTACACCGCTTAGCTTGTTGGTTGAATTACATCCACTAGATCAATGTTATCACCAATTTTTTGGTACTCACAGCCGTTCATCTTTTTACTTCTCAGGTTTGCTTAGATGCAGCAAGAGCTGTAGGCTTAGATGGACTAATTATCTCCGGCCAGGCATCAAACGTGGCAACTTCACAGAACATGAAGAGAAAATGATTATTCACCTCCAAGCTCTTCTTGGCAACAGGTACTAAATCAACCTCTAAAAAACTAAAACCATGCAAAATTTCAATTTTTGACTTGCTTTTGGATTAGATCAGATTTTTATATGTTGCAAATCCCAAAAAAGAATTTTGTAGAGATTATTTTATGTAACTTCTATATTATATAGGGCTAGATCCCCTATTGTATGTTTGGCTAAACTAATCAATGGATTCAGTTACAAAAACATAAAAATCAAACTATCAATTTTAAATTCTGAATAAATGATTGTTTGGCTCTCTAACCTTTCTTGTTTTAATTTTTTGTTGTAGATGGGCAGCGATAGCATCATATCTGCCACAAAGAACAGACAATGATATAAAAAATTACTGGAATACTCATCTAAGAAAGAAGCTGAAGAAACTTCAAGGGATTGGTGATGAGAATTGTAGTAGTACTAGTCAAGAGGGAATAAGTTCTTCAAATATCTCTAAGGGAAAGTGGGAGAGGAGGCTACAAACAGATATTCACATGGCTAAAAAAGCTCTTTGTGAGGCTTTGTCCCTTGACAAACCTACTTCTAATAATCCTACCCAAATTCCTGTCCAAGAATCTGTTCAACCATGTACTACTTATGCATCAAGTGCCGAAAACATTTCTAGGTTGCTTCAAAATTGGATGAAAAATTCTCCCAAATCATCTCAATTAAGCCAATCAAATTCGGAGAGTACTACTACTCAAAGCAGCTCTTACAACAATATATCAATGGGACAAGTTGGTTCCAGCTCTAGTCCTAGTGAAGGAACCATAAGTGTTGCTACACCTGAGGGTTTTGACTCTCTCTTTAGCTTCAATTCATCGTCCGTGGACGAGGGTAATGCTGCGATTTTCCAAGTTGATAGCAAACCAAATTTGCCAAATCTCAATGCTGAAAATGGTTTTTTCCTAGAGGAGAGCAAACCAACTTTGGAGTCGCAAGTACCATTAACTTTGCTGGAGAAGTGGCTTTTTGATGATGCTATTAATGCACCAGCACAAGAAGAACTAATGGGAATTGGAATGGGAATGGCCTTAGGTGAAGCTGCTGACTTGTTTTGAAGAAATAAATGATCATATCCCTAGTAAATATTTCTTCAAAACAATTCAACAGTTTAGGGTTCTTTTATCAGGTTTAATTTTGTGTTGTTACTTGTTAGGCTTGGAGTTAATAGGTTTCAGTTACTTTCTACCTTGAGCAAAGACTCTGATATTTGCAAGAGCAAAAAAGTGTAAATTACAAGTAATCTTAAATCTGCATATGTAGTGAATAGTAGTAATGATACTACCCTCTAAGAGTTTCAACTGTTTGTACTATGTACTCAATTTGTTTTTTAGTATTTTCTATAAAATTATAGTTTGACTTCAGATGTTTCTCATTGATCATATTCATAGACGCACAACAACCTTGAACTCTATTGTTATTGTAATTTCTCATAATAACTTTGTCAAGTCCTGTTACCATTTTCTTCCTTTTAATAGTATATAATATAAGTAGAGTGGCTATTAATTGTTCCCTGCAATACCTTGAATTAAAATGGACAATGAAGTCACATCCGAGCTAGCCCATGGTATGTCCATAAAGAGGCGAGCTCATCTTCATCATCTGATCAAGCGAGTGCACCGAGGAATTAGGTATTGAATTTGACATTCATTTTTTAGTCCTATTATTGAGATGGGACTGAATGCGAAAGTTTTTGGCAAGATTAGAGCCCGATAATTTGTAGGGTGAAGTTGGAATAATTAAAATGCAGCGTATATTCTTCTTACAGCTTATTAAGTTTACCAGAAGAAGAGCACTAAAATTGAGTGTTTGACTAACTTAATCAACAAGTGAATATGTTACCCTCTCAAGAAAAACTCGAAGTACTATGGATTGTGCCTCATTTCACTTTTCAACCTATTTATTACTTTGTGACTATTTTATTTTTCATCCTACTTACGTAAATTCTAGAGGAGAATTTATTAGGTTCTACAAAGGATGAATGGCGCTACGTCTCTACTCTCTACCCATTTAAGACTTCATGAGTGCATTAAAACCTCTCTCTAGTACAGGATCTTCATTCAAGGAAGCTTCCTTCAATACTCTAAGGTATTGGGAATATTCCATAGATTATAATTAAAGATGAGAGAAAAGAGCAATGAGCTTAAAAAAAGAACGGAAAGAGGAAGAAATAAATAAAGTGGATTTTTTGTATCAAAGTCCCACAGCTATGTTTCTTCACTTAAAAATCACTCTAATATTCCCTGATAACATACGAAATATTTTCATCGCTAAACTGCATAATTCTGTCGCTAAATAGGTTTTTCGTCGCTAAATGACTAATTCAGTCATTATTCTGTCAATAATATACCCGTAACTAACACCATTCATTGCAAAAATCCGACGTTAAAACCCAATTTTTTGTTGTTTTTAACTTCTGATGGTCTTGTTGTATTGTTTTTTATTTTTTACCATTTTTCCTTTTGCACAAATAAATGTAGATTCATCGATAAACTCTTAGTTAATATTTTTTTACTTTATGATAAATTTTAGAATTTTAGAGAAGAGATAAGTCTAATTAATGAAATAAAATGTTATTGTAGGAATAGACTAATTTTTTCATTTAATGTGATTTAATTTCAAAAGCCACATAAACATTCTCCTTTAGGCCATTTTATACAAATAAGCATGACAATTGACTCCAAAATATTTTTGTAAGTAAAACAGTTATCTCTTAAATTATTGTGCTTATATACTAATTTTTTTTAAAAAAAAAACAGAAGAAGTAGAAGGATCACGTATATACTTCATTTTTAAGAAAATACATGTATTCAAGAAAATCAATCCTTAAATTAACCAAGTGAAATAATATGACTATAACATTTAATTTGATTCGTTTGAGGACTCACATGTGCCTGTTCTCTGGGAAACATAGTATTTTTCTAATTCTAAACTTTATCCTCATATATAAAGAAGTGTGAGGAGAAAAAAAAATTAATCTAGATAAGAGTGTTGGTGAATCTCCATTTGTTTGTTTTTTTTCAACAGTTATTTATTCAAAAAAGGTGAAAAAGGTAAAAATAAAATATAAAAACCTATCAAAACTAATACTTTCAAGCTATTATGAGCACTTTGTTATTAAAGTGATAGTAGTGTGACTTTTTTTGGAGAAAATAAAATTGTGTGACTTTTATGCAAAAAAATTATAGTAATGTGATCATTTGTGAAATTGCCCGATAAAGAATCTCAGCTGCAAAGGATTAAGGACCAATCTTATTTGTTTACACAAGGATGACAAGACCAAAATTTTACTTTTTTTTTGTTCTGTTAACCCAGTATAAAAGGATATGTAAATGATTCAACGAATCGAGATTGAAGTTGAATCATTTACATATCCTTTTTAAGTTGGTCAAACTGAAACCATCAGAAAGGAGCTATTTAATGGTGATGGCTAGAAGGATTCGGCAATGATGATCATGGTGTGTGTGAGAGAGAGAGGACATGAGGATCACTACTTTAAACATACTTGTTTATAACCATAATAAACATATGCCTGATTGAGAAGCTAACCATATTTAAAATCAGAAACTGCACATATATTTTTTCATTCAATAAACCATAGGAAGTGGATGTTTTTAATAATAAGAGTGCTTAAGAACCAAAATACTCTCTCCGTCCTATTTTAGTTGTCACTTTCAACTTTTACACTCCCATTAAGAAAATCAATAAATAGAATATACATTTTAATATGTTACCCTTATTTAATGGAGTATATGACTATTAAATTTTTTTTGAGAATATCTTTAATAATTAAGGATACACTTGGAAAGAATGAGCAAAAAATATCTTGAAATTCTAAAGCGTCAACTAATTTGGGACAAACAAATCTTGCTAAAACGTCAACTAATTTGGGACGGAGGAAAAGCTACAATAACATATGCCTAATCTAAACAGTTTGAAAGTCTGACACTATGGTTGAATATGTGAACATGGCAACGGTGGTTAGACCTTCTTTCAATTTCAATTTTTGGCAAAATTTGCATCGGGAAAACGCAATTGGGTATTAATTGCAAAATATATGGAGGAGTTGACTTGCTTGAGTTTAATAAAAATCAGACCCTCATGAATAATGACCAGGCAAAATAACACTTGTTTATAATATAATGATACAGTCACTTTTGAATTGTCAATATGCAGACAGAATTTATGGAAGGCACATTTCCTTGATCTTTTACAGGCTAGCTGCATATTGAAGCAGTAATATAATGAAGAAACATTGAGAAAAAGTATGTAAACTTTTCCACAGATGCCAGAACAGAAAAAGGAAAACATAATGAATGAAGAAAAAGATAAGTGCATGATTCCACCTCCAAAGTACAAAAGAAACTTCCCTTACAGACAAACATATATTTAAGGATTTATGCATAGTTGCAGCAGGTGATCATGATACCCATGTTCTTTCCTAAAATGAGAAAAACAGCTAAGCTTTCTATGTAATGTTCATCAAGCTATTTTAATGTTAAAATATTCTCCGTGGTTGCTTTCATATACACCATATGATCTCTCTAAGAGATTGCTCTTTCATTTATAGCTGTTTGACACTCTCATGTGCTTTTGTACAGAAGCCCTTAGCTTGCTTTTTCCACCTAAACATCCCCTCTTTTGTGTCACTATACATTTGTAATTGAGTCATTTTACTACGTATATTTTGGTCCAATGAGGTGCGTTCCACCATTACCCACACAAACAATAATGTTGAGCCCCTCTAATTCAACCCAAAAACTAACTGATCATCATACTGTAATAAGAACTGTTTACAACTATAATATGAAGAAAGAAATAACCACACATTCCCAACTAGATAATTGGATTATAAAAATATTATACAGCGTCCAATATCGGGTGAAACCAAAATTTGGGAGAGGTCTAATTTTGATACCATGATTTAGAACTAGACCTTAGTCCTAAATTACTGTCAAAAGCTATATATATAGAACTTGAGGTGAAAATTGCTTGAGATTATGTAAGGAGACAGAAAACCACGTATGACTCTGATGTGGCATTCTAACATATATAAAAGTTGATTTGCAGAGTGGTCATTAGAACATTGTGAATGGTCTATATTGGATGAGATGGGGTAAGATTTCATTAGCCAGCACCACTCATACAATATTAAAATGCATGGATAAAAAATGATCAAGAGTCCCTCTTGATAGGGCCGCCATCTACTCCTGCTTCCAGTATTTGATTGATAGAATAATCAATAAAAACATCAAAGAAAAGAAAATTGATGAAAGAGGATCATCTCTAAACTTGAGATATTACTATAATATTTGAAAATTAAATGCAGTTTCAATCAACCAGTTTTATCACATTTATTAAATACAAACATAACTATCATGTAAAGAAGTCGTGTATGAGAAGTATTTCCTAGGCCCATCATGATTGATTATTACTAAAGAAATTAAATTCGGCATTTGTTTGTACATATCTCCAGTTACAACAACTCCAGTAAATTTCTGAAAAATACATATAAGACGATTTTTTCCCAACCAATTCGCTCATTTGTGGTAATAAGACAAAAGCAAACCCGAATTGGCTGTGCAATAAGGTCTGCAAAGGTGAAGGCTGATGAATGAGTTTGTTCCTCTAACCGTAATTGGGGGAACTGCTGTATACCAATACTTCTCAATTTATGACACTATATATATCATTTTTCTTTTCTCTCTTCCTAACACAAAACCCTAATTTCTTCCTTTCTCTTTCTCTCTCCTCCACCCTACCACCCGCCGACCGCCGGCCTATCTTATCCGGCGACCTCTCTTCTCCGGCGAACAGGTGCTCTGTCCGGCAAAGAGGTGCTCAGGTGATGTTGCATCGTTGCTAATGTTTCTGGTTGTGCTCCACCGATAGCCAGAATTGTTGCTGTCAATCTGCTTCTCCTCCTTTTTGTTTTGTTTTGTATATGTGTTTGTGTGTATATTCATGTATAAGTTTGTATTGATATGTATGTGTATGTTTTTGGTGTATAATTACATTTAAATTTTTTTTAATGCCCAGCAGTATGTCTTTTTAAATTTATTACTATCTTTGTGTTTGTGTTTGTATATGCGTATTTCAATCTACAAGCTGCACTAGACTTTTAACTTTTTTTTTTTTTGAAGTAAAACAGCGTCAGTATGAGGATCTAGTTCTAGTTGAATACAGACAGATAGCCAGAAGAAAATCGAAATCACCATACAGGGTTACTACTGACGGTGTTCTCATGCATAAAGATAGACTTCGTGTTCCTGATGTTGCAGATTTACGTGGACAGATTATGATTGAGGCACATTATTCCAAATACACTGTTCATCCAGGTTCGACTAAGATGTACCATGATCTTAAACAAATTTATTGGTGGGACGGAATGAAGTGTGACATAGCAGAATTTGTGGCTCGGTGTTCCAATTGCCGGCAAGTTAAAGTCGTGTCATATTTCCAGACTTTATGCTCTACATATTTTTGTATGTCAATTTATTTTTTTTACATATAAACTTGTGTTTGTGTGTATGTGTGTGTTAAATGTATGTCCAAAATCCTTTGTATGTCTATAATTTTTTTTGTATGTGTGGTATATATATATATATGTGTGTGTGTGTGTGTGTGTGTGTGTGTGTGTGTGTGTGTGTGTATTTATATATTTCTAATTTTTATGATATTTATGTATATTTATAGATCAATTCTACTTTTTTTTAAGTATGAAAGTGTATTTTGTATTCATCTACAGCTTTTTCAAATTATTATTTTTTTAAATAAAATTCGGACACCAGCGGCCGGCGACGATCGGCTGCCAGTGGCTGGCGACGAAGCTACAGTGTAGCAGTGGGGAAGGGAGAGGGTAAAACCTTAATTTGTATGGTTTAAATGGATTTTGTATATAATAAGTTTTAAAAAAAAGTATGAAAATTTTCTAAAATAGCCAGCCAGCCAACTACCCAAAATTACAAATAGCATGCCATATTTTTTTCATGCATAGCACCCATTCCTAAAATTACAAATTTAAGCACTCCTTCAAAAAAAAAAAAAAAAAAAAAATTAGCTACCAAATCTTCCCCTCCTATGCCACAAAGCCACCGACGTACACCATCTCACGCCGGTGGTGTTGTAACCTTTTTGTATTTAACTGAAGTTATGTTGTTGATTCTGTCTATATCATTGATTTGGACAAGTTTATACCCACAAATCTTCCCCCAAAAAATAAATTATACATTAATACACATAGATAAATACGTAGGTAATGAGTGAAATACAAAAATATACAGAAAAAAAGAGTAAAAATTCATATAAACATCGTTAATACTAAAGAAATGTGAAAATTTATACAGATTTATTCACTCGCATATACACACTTATACAAATTTATATAATTATACATGTGTATAAACTTGTGGCAAACTGCTATCTCGGGAAAATGGTGATATTTCGGGTAAGATTTGCAAATAGGGGCCTTTTTTTATATATAATTTTCGTGTGTTGCTTGTCTTTTAGTGTAAAAAATTCAAAAAAGTATTGGTATTTTTTGTAAAGTGGTATAGTGCTGGTATTTTGTAATTTTGGTGTTAGGGTTGTAGTGTAATTCTCCCAATAAAATTTTGCACAAAAGAGACACTTCTGGGCCGCTGCTACAATATTAATCCCCATAAGATAAGCTTTAACAAAAAAGGCCTCCACCGGGAAGGTTGCTGGCAACGGCTACAGGGATGCTCCTAGCGGTTGCCATATCTTTGCTAATAGAAAGAATTATTAGAAACTTTCTTTTGGTGCCATATTTGCAATACCTTCAATATGTGCGCCAGAAATTGTCCTATTTTTGTAAATCTCCCTTGAGAAAAACCGTAGTTAAACTTTAAGACCAAATCGAGAGAAATTGCACAAATAGACTATTGTGGGTGCACAATTTAGATTTTTTCAAAATTTTTAAAATTCTTTAATTTTTAGTCACATATGTGAATATCAATCCTTTAATTTTTAACTTCATATATTCAGGGTTGATGTTAAGTACCAAAGGTCTGAAGTTCAACTTTAAATCTGAATGTCTGAAGTTGGGCATAGTATTTCCAACTTTAAACATTCATGTTTGAAGTTAGACATAGGTAACGTACAACATCAAACTTAGTCTAATTAGATTTATTATGTATATAATTTTTAAAATATATCTAATATGGTGTACGAGAACCATACTCTAAAGTCTAATGATTCACTTAGTCAGTTGTCGGTTTCACTTATACTCAAGAGCTATGATCAATTTCCACTTAAATATTACTTTGATATCTTTTTCCTCTTCTATTACTAATTAGAGAAGTCCAACCTGTTTATTCTTTTCCTTTTTCTTAATAAAATAGGCAAATTGCTGCATGGGAGATTCGAACCTACGACACTAAGCAAATTTTTAACATTATGTTGGTGACGTTTAAAACATAATATAGCACCAAATATATACATACATGACCTGTATAGGTGATATAATTTTTCGTTCTAAGGTTGTTCACCTACCATTCTTGAAATAATATAAGTCTGCACTGACATAGATGAACACATCCTCTTGAAATCCTAGATCAACCTCTGTATAGGTAGCTTTCAATTTCAAACCTTCAGGTTTGATGTTTGGCATAACAACTTTCAAGTTCAAACCATAGCAAGTTCCAACTTCAAACCTTCCTTCAAAGTCAGGTATAACAACCTCAAACATGAAGGTTTGAAGTTAGGCATGCAACTTCTTGCTTAAACCTTCAGGTTTGAAGTTGGGCATAACAAGAGCTTGTTTAATAGGAGAAAGACTAGAAATAGTCTATTTCTACAAAAAAATAAAAATAAAAATAATAAATAAATAATTTGCTGGCTAAAACTTAAATGAGAATGGCAAAACTGACAGCTGGACTAAATTTTTACACCAAACCGCTATCAACTGATCACAAAGGCCCGTGATTTTACTTGGTGAATTGCAGAACTATGACACCTTAGGTAATGGTTTGTCTTTTTGACCCTTAAAAGTGGTTTAGTAAAAGTAGCCTCTGCCTGGTTTAATAAATAAATTTTGGAAGAAAATACCCCAATAAATCTTATAATAACGTCTGTATCCCTGCCCTCCTTTCTCCGTAAGCACTGTCTAAGAGACAACACTTACCTTTGACTCCTCTTTCTTAGGCAGCTAATCTCACATTCTCTTGGATCAAGTGTTGTCTCGACATCACTTGCTCCTTCAAATCTCTTTCCGCATTCTCCCAGATAACTTGAGCTGTTGTCTAGGAAAAAACTTATCATTTGACTTCTTTTTAAGAGGCAACATTTGTAAATTGATAACTTGAAGTGTTACTACTGACCTAGTGAGGTCATTTTTCTAAAACTATATTAAACGTGAACAAACTCTTAGAACTTGTCAATTTTGGGGATACCGGCGAAAGTTTTTGTTTACTGGCGGTGAACAAAGTTTCACATACTTGAACCAATGTATGGTTAGTGACTGTAAAATTTAGTCGTGCTAGCTACTTTTCAGAGCGGTAGTTAAAGGATAAGTCTGTGTATGCAAAATTTTGCAGCATATCCAAAACTCAAATGCGGAACAATCTTGAAAAATGATCCGTGAAAACTCCAGGTCAAAATGTTAGAAATCAGAAACTCCTAACCAGGACAAACATATGAGTTTGATCTAATAGTTATCTATCCACATTTCTTATTCTTTTTCGTCCATTTGCATACATTGTTTGTGTTTTTGTTGATTGGGCTAATTTGGACCTCAAGATGTATACGCAATCTTGAGCTGGGCGGGAGTGTGCTAGGACATATGCAAACATAGCCGCTTTAGCTGGTCAATATTTTTGAAACAGACACTTTTTCAAAAAAAATAAAAAAGTTTCAGCTACTCAATCAACTTCAGTCTCAATGGGCTGAAGTTGGCCTTCATTTAAGCCGTCTCCGGGTCTGAGGTTGGCCTCACTGAACTTATGTGACCACATTTCTAATGTTTCATACAAAATAGCTGTAACTTAAATGGCGTGGAACAAGGTATGATGAGCTGAGGTCCATCTATCTCACTTCCGCTCAACATGATTCCCTACATAACTTTTCACTTTGCCCCATGGCAGGCTGCGGACTTTTGTCCCATGCAAGCAAATACAATTACTTAAAAGTGTTTTCTACTGTCCACGTGCCATTTCATTTATGTTATTTAATATTCCCTATCATTTCGGCCATTTTCACTGATCGAGATTGCTTTGCTGTAGATTTTATAGCTTTAACTGAACTCATTGTTTTCAATTCAAATTATTTATACATATACGAAAACTTTAAACATATTATTAATATAAATATATCAGACTCATTCTGAACTCACTGACTTTATATCATATGTTCATGCCGGCCCAGTTGTAAACAAAAGGATTTGAAGGTGGTCACAAGCAAGAGCTCAAGTGCAATTTGACATTCTAAAGAAGATGGTAGATGGTACGAAGTCATGTCGGGGTTGGTGTGTGGTCCTCTCAATATTGTAATCGGGCCTTAACCCAAAAAGAAGAGTTAATTCTCAGCTAAAGGACGGAGAGAAATGTTGGACAGAATTGATGTTTATTTGGGCCATTGAACTTAGCCTCGTACAATTATTATAAGTATTGATGCAATCTGTCTAGTATTTTCTTACCCCGCATAGGCAACTCTAGTCAAGATATGTGGGCCCCTCTTTGTCTTTTACAATAAGGAGGCTTTCTCCTCCTATTTCCTCTCATTTTTATCGTCTCGTCCTCTAAAATTTTTCATATAATTGAAATTCGAGCTTATGATATAATGGTTCGAATTGCGGCCTCTTGACTATTGAAAAATTGTCAATATCAATTAATGTAAATAATATGTTGGAGAGGTGAGTCCAAGGAGTCCATCATGTTAGATTCTCATGGTTAAGAACTGTTATTAGACGCCAAGAGCTACCTTAATGAAGCTCACTGTTTTGATGTGATTCTGAAGTCGTCACTTTTGCAATACTTTATCATTTTTATAATACTCTATGAGATATATACTGAATTGTTAAAAAATATTTATATTGTCGAGGTAGTAGATTAACATGTCATAACATATTAATCACCATTTATCAAGTTGTCGATAAATACACGGGAGAATTTACTTTTTATTACTTTAAAAATAACCAGTTTATGTAGTTTTTATATTGCATAACCATAATACTTCAACTCTTCTTAAAAAATCCTATCATTTCACACTATATATGTTTGCTAAGATCATTCAATTTGATAAGGGGTAACGTGCACATTGTATATTTCCTAAGCCATACTGTCTCATGGTGAAAAGAAAGAAGCCATGTGAAGCCCAACATGGATGAGCTATTGTCCACTTGAATTTTTCTAATTTGTACAATTTACAAGCCTGGATCTCTATTTTGACTTTCATACTTATTTATTATTGCAAGTCAATGAAATTATCTTCTGAGTTGCGACAGGAAATTGTGAAGAAACCCAAATTTTAATGAGAAGATAATTTTTGAGGTCATAAGATATCCTAAGTCATAGGTTATATTTTAGTGTAAGCTATGCGTACCTCATTGATAGGGTACGGTTGGTGAGAAACAAAATGTGTCTAATCTTGCATAATCTCTTGCCAATCACCCATCTCTTCAAAGTCTATATCAATACTTTAACACTTAACCAAATTCACGTTATAATTTCCACCAAATAGTACTCGTTGATGTTAAAGTTTACACGGGTCCTCTCCGTTTGTAAGTTAAACATTTATATTGAAACTTTCTTTACTTTAACTTCAAATTTAAGTTTACGTGAACTCACATTGTCGATCAAACTCCAATAAAAGAAATTGATTGCATTAAATTAATGATCATCATAAAACAAGCAACACATATATATAATGATATAATGTTGAATACACTTTCTTTCCCTTTTACTTGTTGTTTCCTTTAAGTAAACATTAATTTTGATAACTTTACTTGTTTATTCTTTAATCTCAGTTTACTGCCACATTTTTTTTTAAAAAAAAATTATTAGTAGTGTACTATTTTGAAATAAGTTTTTCAGTAAACATGATAAGTAAAAGAGAATGGAAAGAGTAACATTTTTGACAATGTTAGTAAGATATGACCTATATCATGGAAACAAAATCTTGGATTATATGTTACCATCACGTGTAACCCCACCCCACCCTCAATATTAAGATACCAATCATAGTGGCATTATATCAACTGTGGCTTCTGTTGTGGAAGTCCCTTTTTGTATTAGCTTTTATGAAAGTACTCCCTGGTTTTACTCATCCTGCTGGCCTTGTTTATGGTGCTCTCGAGACTTGTTATTTTCAATAGTGATTGTTAATTGTATGACTTACTCAATCGAGATATGGTTTGACTCTTTATAATTTTCATATCATAACTTTAACCTTTTTATGGAAATAACTCTGTCACAAGATTAGAACTGGCCTTCCCCAATGTTTGGATTAATGTCCCATAACTGTTGAGGAAAAATCTCTGAATTGACTAGCCTGGAAAAGGAAAGATGAATATAATAGTACCCAACTTGTATTGTTAAAATTACTACTATCGGTTATTGTTTAGCATCTCTGGAACAATTAAAGGCTGTTGGGTTAGTTTATAAGTAATCTGGCTTATAAGTATCTTTTTGCATATTTAGGCGTTTAGTAAATACAAAAAATGATTATAAGTTAAAACACATAAATTGATCACCTCTAACTTATAGCTTTTTTAATTTATATATAAGCTCTTTTGGTTGAACCAAATAATTTTGCAGATAAAACCAATAATTATCTCCGATCTATTTTCATCATTCATTCCCATTTCATGTAATAAAGAAGACTATTTATTTTTATATAAATACATTTTAAGGATATTCAATACAAGTGTGATTATATTCGGGAGGGACTTGTCCGTATGATTCCTTGATTGATCTTCTCTGGCCCCTTGTTGTGTAAACTATATACTTCGTCCAATTTCTCTTAATCAAGGCACGTGCCTTTGGAAAACGTATGTTTCTCTTTATTTTTGTCAATGTCTGCTCATTTGCACCTAGCTATGATGGAGAGGTTCTTCTTAATGCTACTTGTCTACCATTCATTCATATGCCACTTGAATGTTTCTGCACCTCTCAATATAGCATTCAATGTATAAAATCTGAAAAACAAATCTTTCCTCCTTCGAGGCTCGAGCTCCATCTCTCCAGCTTTTTTGGTTAGTCAATATTTCATAATAGCCATTTAACTTTTACCACCCATAACTACGAGTCAAATTTAGTGTTAGTAGTTACACTTATCATATTCATCTCTAACGTGCCTCACTAGTACAATTTGAAAATCATGTGGAATTTTAGCTCAAACGTTTATGAAAGTGATTAAGTGAAGACGTGTTACAACTTACAACTAGTCTCCTAAGTTGAGAAAGCTTAAAATAAATCACGCTTCTATGAAAATTAATACAACCTACTAGCATCCGATGCATACTTATGCAAAGCAAAACAATTTATATATGTCAATTTGGAAATATTTTGTAAATTAGAGAAGAGTTGTTGACACAGTGCTAAGGGCCATAGTAACCTGGCTTTTAAATGTCATTAAGGACCCACAGATTGTGGAATTAGCACCCATTTAGAGCTAAATCAATCACTTTTTTTCTCTGCCAGTAAAGCACGGTGTTCCCATCAGCTTAAGGACGAACTAATTAACACAAAACTCACCATCTTTCTTTTCAATATATGCTACTCAGGCAGTTGAGCGATCATTTCAAACCCTCATTCCAAGGTTTCGTGAAAAAAGAGTTGGGAGCATTTTTTTCACGAAACGCAAAAGAAGATGTAAACGTTTATAATGGCAACCCTATTCGCTCCTCTCAATGGCGGTGTTATAAGAGGAGGATCCATGATTTAAATTTTATGAGTTGAAATGTCTCTAAACCTATTAACGATATGTTAGACTTACAAAGTTTAAAATTTAATTTGAGCATATTTAGTAGATGTTTGGTATGAGACAATAGTTATTGGTCTAGCGGAGTCCTTGATTATATACAATGTAAAAACTATTCTTGGTGAAGGAAAGTCAGCTTACTTTCCGAGAGAGAGTTATATATAGTGTATATATAAATCAAATAGTATATTATACTTACATATTAAGTTTTGAAACCCCGAAACACTTTCTCCTTCCCATCCCCAACCTAATTTGACAATAAAGGACTTGAAAATAGAAAGGAGACGGGGAGAAAAAATTAAGTCAAAGTGACGAGATGTGGCACTTTTGAACTGGTGAGGTGAAATTTGTAGTAGTATATGCGATCAGAGAATCTTGCCTAATTTTGGACCAAAAGAGTACAATAACAATGATAGAAATGGACTACTGACTATCCCAGCATACTTATGGGGAAAAAAAAAAGTATATCTCAGCACTCTCCTAATTATAACCCCACCCCACCCCACCCCACCCCTTAATATATATTTTTCCATTGTTCCTCCAATTTTTTTTTTTTCTTTCAAAAGTTGAAACTAGCAAGGCTGCTAGTACTATATAATAACACGCTAGGGTTAGGTTTAAATTCAGAAGACCAAGACTTTATTTTCATATTATCCTTCTTTCAAGTAAAGAACCCCCAAGTGTGATCCAAAAATCAGACTTTCCTTTTATAAGTCAAAAGTGTTTTCAAGAATGATGAAAAAAAGGCAAGTGGTGGTGAGAAAAGATGTATCAAGAAGGAACACTAGTGGTTCTTCCACTAGGAACATAAGATATGTTGAATGCCAAAAGAATCATGCGGCGAATATCGGTGGCTACGCCGTCGACGGTTGCCGGGAATTCATGGCAAGTGGAGAAGATGGGACCAGCGCCGCCCTTGCTTGCGCTGCTTGTGGCTGTCACCGGAATTTTCACAGGAGAGAAGTTGATGGTGGTGAGGTTGTATCTGAATGTCCTTAGTGTCTTTAATCCAAGATTATATAAAAAGGAAATTAAAGGTGAGTTTTATGTTATCAGAGTCTATTATAGTTATTTCTTTGTGGTTTGTGTTTGAATTCATGTGTATAATTGTTGTACAAACTTGATGAACTCATCCAGATAAAAGAATCTTTCTTGTAACTCAAAACAAGATATAAAATATATGATCATGATCAGAAGATTTTATTTTTAATTGTTTGATATTCTTTTCTTGTTTTCCTTTTCTTTACTCTGCTAATGATCAAATTATAACTAATTTAACTGAAGGGCAGCTAAGAAAAAATGAACAAACTGCCTGCTTTCCCTTATCCCGATCATGTCCCAACAATTAAGTCCGAAATTATATTGTATAAGAGTATAGGGGAACAAATTAAGTATGGTTTGGACATACATATTATTTGCAAAGTAATGAAATTTGTTTTCAGATTTTGTCTATTAATTTAACTTGAAATAATCTCAATCACAAACCTATAACTTAATCACAATTTCAGGTTTCAAATGTTTTGGTAACTTCAACTACAAATGCTTAAGTTTTCAACCAAAATATTGTCCAAAGGAAGCCTAACTGCACAAACTCACTAAGACCTTTTGCATATACATTTGGGGCAAAGACTTAATTGAAGTCTTACTATTTACTTAGGGAAAAGGAAAGCCTGGGCAATTCAAGAAAATAGCTCTATAATTAACTTTAACATGCTGCTGAAATCTAATGAATAGCTGATAAAGAACTAGTGATAATGTATGGTGCCGAAGCTTCATCTCTATCACTTCCATGGTGTGCAAGACAGATAATGTGTCCCCTTTATCAAGCTGCAACAGATAGTTTCCAGTTCAGCCTGGCATTATAATAGGGTTGAGTGTTTTGGAGCTTTTGGTACTTCAAGGAACCAAAAGACAGATAAGTTAAAGAAAATTCCAATCTTTAATATAGTTCATATTCTATTGCTCCATTAATCTCTTTGGCAGACAATGGGAGGAACACAATTTTTTATCAAGTTGCATCATCAGCATTGCAAGAAGTGATCTTTTTTTTTTAAAATATCAACTCTTGTAGGCCCACATATCTACTCATGTTTTCTATTGCCATAATGCAGTCTTCCTTCTAATTAATTAAAGATGACTGACTAAAGTCTAAGTGCAAATAATATAATGTCGCTCAAGTGATCCTCACATGTTTTTAAATTAAACGTATCAGAATATGAGAAAGCAAAAGCTAATGAAAGAATCTGTAAAGTGATTCTACATAAAATCATGGTGGCCGATATCGGATCCTTATTTTCTTTATTAACTTTATGACCCCAATTAATTGGATTTATTTACACAATTATTGACAAAATGATGAGTAAAAATCAAAGGAGACATTGCTGTAAAGGCAATTATCACGTGTGCATTGTACTGATCGATTTGAACTCTGACAACTAGGAGGAGGAGTTGTAAGGACAGGCAAATTAAGACTATTTCTGTTAGACAAATTTCGAATAGCTAGTGCTATATTTAGAAGGGGGACTATTCCATTTTGCATGGTCAATAAGAAGAAGTCCAAACTAAGCTGTATCTTGTTATGATGCATATGGAGTAGTTAACAACATTACCATCTTTTGCACAAACAAAAGCGAGTTAGGAGGAGTAAGAGAGAAGGGGAGAACTTTCCATTGTCACTAAATCGTTTTCCTTTCTTTAAAAGAAAACGTTGTTCTTTTCCTTTTTTGGTGTCTTGTCTAAGTTTTAAATTCCGGTCATGGACAAGAAACTGTGGTACTGCACAAAAGAATGGTATGGAATAACTCAAGAAAAAGTGACTAGGTGGGAATGACTGCATGTTGCAATGTAACGACAGTGGGTTTTAAGTTTTTTTTCCAGTTATCTTGGCAATAAGTAATAATGACATTCTTAACGTATTATCTAGCTCCCTCTTTAGACCCATAACTCTGAATATAGTGCCCAAATTACGGTTGTATGTGCGATCCTATTGTAGTGTTACAAGAGACGTTGCATGGAGTCATGGACAATATATTGGAGGAAGGGGGGAGGGGGTGGAATTGATCATTCTTCCTCAATAAATTATGAAGTATATTCTGAAACACACACTGTACTATGTACACATGTACACACACACATAAAACACCATTAGTGAACTTTGTTGACTACGTTAATTAATGCATAGGATTAGGTATATATCTATCTCAACCCATGACAATATTGCATGATCTTACTTTCCCTATTGATAAAACTGATGCTTCCTCTTCATCTCTCGAAAAGTTTTAACGTTCAAGATACTTATTTAAAATTTAACATCAATTTTCCGAGTCATGTCTCTGATAGGACTTGAAATTTTAAAAAGTCTACTCTACCAACACAGAGAAATACATAACTCGACTTTTACTGTATGTTGCTAATAATATTGAAAGAGCTGCCTTTTCCTTTTTCTCCTTAAGTTAGAAAGGAAAAGTAAAGTTAAAGACGAAACAGTTATTTGATATGACGCAAAGTTATGTGGACATCAGGCCACTTGTTTGGATGTTTTGTTAGTTTATGTAATTAAACACTACGTGATGAGATGAAAACCACTTCTGCAGTCTGTTAAGTTTCAATGTCAACGTACTTCTTTTAAACAGTTGTTGCCTTGAACTTTGAATATAATGATCAATAGTGCAAAATTCACATAAAGAATCTGCACTCTATTAGGTGATCTTTCTTACAAAATTAAAATTACTCACTTACTACTCCAGTATTAGACTTTGATGAACTGCAGTACGTAATATGAATAGCTTAAATCATAATTACAATAACAAAGACAGCAACAATAATTTCGCCACAATCCAAACAAGTTGGGTGGATAGAATTAAAAGAGAGAAGAGATTGAGAGGATCATTGTTGAATTATTGCAGTCGAGGCATAGGGATTAGGTATCCTTTATGCATAGGCGAATTTAACTCTCACTATCCCCTTTGGACTATACATACTTTATAACATTAATTAAATTATATAATTCAAGTCGAAGATGCTGTATAATGTCGCAGAATATTGTGGTTAATTGAACCGTTGAGTCGTTGTACCAGTGGAAGTGTTTGAGCAAACAGCTTGTGCAAGGCCTCTATATTTAAATTTTAATTGTATATAGGAGGGAACGAGAAGGGAAACAGAACGAGAAATTACAATGCAAGGTGGGGAAAGAAGGTAAACATTTAAGTGATTAACCAACTATATAAAATTCCAACATTCCCGAGCTTGTGCAAGCCCTGTATCTCTATATCGACTGTACACTGATAAGCGACGGCGACCCGTAGACCTAACTAACTTTGAAATTACTTCCAAGGCACTCACGGGTTATATATTTTCCCTTACTATATAAAATATCAGATGTATGTAATACTACTCTTTGTTTAGGTGTTGTTCCTTTACTATTGTTTCCAAACCTTTTGGTTGAGTTGTGACAATCTCACCTACAAGCTTACACCGTTAAAGAGATTACATTTTATATATTTAATTGTCTTTTCAACATGCCCTTTATGCACGTGCGGGCTACTTTTTATATTCCATCGGCCAAATGGGGGGTTGTTGTGGGGTTTATATAGCCTTGGGCTCTCCCACCTTAATAGCTAGCTTTTGGGGTGTGGTTCTCCCAAGGTTGTATCAATGGTATTAGAGCCACCCACCACCCTCCGTACATCGTGCCTTGGATGGTGATGCCGGCATTGCAGTGTTCGCCCGGGGCTAGAAAGTGTCTAGCGCACAGCCGTCGAGGACGACGGATGCGGAGCGTGGTGGTTTGTTATGAACTATTGCAAGGTATGAGACTTGAGTCCTACATCGGCCAAATGGGGGGCTGTTGTGGGGTTTATATAGCATTGGGCTCTCCCACCTTAATAGCTAGCTTTTGGGGTGTGGTTCTCCCAAGGTTGTATCAAAAGGGCCAAACATGTGAAATGCATATTCTTTTAGTGGAGGTGGTGAAACTTGAATTTAGGACCTCTGTCTGCACTATTGAGAATTTTATCATTTATCAGGGAATTTTATCATGTACCAAAAGCAGAATGATTTCAAGTAATTGGCCCCTCCATGCACACAAAAAATTCACTTAACTCGAGTTGAGTCTGACGTGCGTAGGGAAGTCCCTGCACACGATATTGTCTGCACCCCATCCATAATGGGTTTGGGTTGGGTGTAAGGGGGTGTTGAAGTGTGCCACTCCGAATGTGGGAAGGGCAAAAAAGTCATATATTATAAGGCTTAGGCAAATATTACTCTTTGTGCTAGTTTTTAGGGTTGAGTTAGGCCCATCATATAGATTCTCAATACGAAATTTTATCACTTTTAATCGAAGTTCCCAAAATAATTGACAAATTAACTATTTAGTTGCTAAAAGTTATAAAGGAAAGGAAAAGGAAGTAAATCAAAATTGGACGTGGTAGCGGTTTTATCTCACAGGCACAAAGTCTACGTTGCTACCCAAGAAATAAATTTTTAAGGCATTTATACTAAATTAGGGTTCGACTTAAAACCACAATTTGTAGTGTTCAACACAATAACTTTACTCGCAAGTTAATTCTACTGTTCATCAAAGCATCAAAGGCCTATTGGCCACGCGATCCCATAAATTAATGTGTATAGCTCTCAAAAACTCATCGGAGATTTATAAAATGAAAGTATTTAAGTGACATGGAAGGATAGAATTTACGCACACCTTACCCTATTGAGGTGGAGAATTTTCACCCCTAAAAAAGTTCTTAGATTTTTGGTATCAGCACCTGGAGCACTTCTTTGTGGATTGCTATTCGTTAGGACTTTACGGACCTAGCAAATTTAACTTTCTCTGAGCTAAAACTTATAACACTGACAAATATCGGGGCCACTCAACCAAAATTTATGAAAACTCATCGTCACGTTAGTGCTATTAGGATTCCCGTTGTTATTGAGTACGTCTCTAAAGTTGATCATCAGATCCTTTTCAAAAGAAGTGGGCTTGGCACGGGGATAGGCTAAGTGATTTTCCCAAGCCAACTAATTGTGGTCTCGACCAAATCAAAAATGGGCAAAGTGTACAACAGCCATTTATTGAGCTGCTATTTTGAAATTAACCATACTTATATTGTTCGGAAGTTTTTAAAACTTAATTTCAGGAGAAAGTGCCATGAAATTTTTAGCTGAAAAATTGCATTTCAGGACACAGTGATTAGAAATTTAAAGAGCAACCCTTAGAGTGTAAAAATTTCGTCCAGAGGCCAGTTTTAACACTGGTGTTTGGTTTGAGGCCACTATTTTCTTAGGTCTTACACTAGAGGCCACTTTTGGACCTTTACTAAATAAGCATTAACTTAAGTTCTGATCATTGACTGAAGTTCTGTCCATATGGCCCTGAACTAAAGTTCTATCTTTAAGGAACTTCAATCCATATGGTCCTGGACTGAAGTTCTATCTTTAAGGACTGAACTTCAGTCAATATGGCCCTGGATGGACTGAAGTTCTATCTTTAAGTAAAAGTGGCCACAAATTAAATATTTTGATATTAGTAGCCTGTGCCCAAAGACCAGTGGTAAAAGTGGCCTTTCGTGCACTTCCCCCCTTAAAGTGGTTACGAGGCGTCATTTCAACATAAAAGTTGGCGACCACTGCGCACCTAAAAAAGGGGAATTTACCCTCCATGCCCACAAAAATAAATTATTTATGTGTTTGTGCCAAAAAAAAATTAGTTTACATAGAATACCCATGCACCTCATTTTATTTACAAAAATGCTCATCTGGCCTGTTTTATTTACACTATGTGCCCACCCGTCCAATTTTAACTGTATACTATTTGTATTATATTGTATACCTTTTTAGTATACCAAATTAAGTATACTTCTTTTATGGATTTGAGAGTATGTAACAAGTATACCATGGGAGTATACTGTATACTAGATAGGTATACAGAAGGACTTGAGAGTATAGTGTAACAAGTATACCACGGGAGTATACTGTATACTAGATAGGTATACATAAGGACTTGAGAGTATAGTGTAACAAGTATACCATGGGAGTATACTGTATACTAGATAGGTATACAGAAGGATGGGTATACAGTGTAAATAAGTTTGTGGGTAAAAATGAAATGGGTATGGAGATGTAAATAAGTAGGGTTTGATTGGCATTTTTGTAAATCTCCCTCTAAAAAACACATCCGTGGTCCCTTTTTATGGCTGTTGTTTAGGTTTTGTCGTCGTTAGGGAAATTTTGCAACAATAACATCTACACATTACTTCTGCCTTTCTGGCCGGGGCAACACTTCATCACAAACTTTTCCAAATCTGCAAATATTTCAGTTGCTCACAAGTTTTTGCCGAACTAGCAACAGATGCTAGTAAGTTTTGACGAACCTACAAACTTGCATGTAGTGTTTAAATGCTCACAAATTTTAACAAACTGTCGAGACTTGCTAATATTTTTATTTGATCAAAATGTTCACGAGTTTTGAAGGATTATGAAACACTTATTCATTGTGCGTCAATTGTCCTCATTGATTAAAAAGTTATATACTCAAAGGTTTATGCACTAAATGAACTATCCAACCTTATAAACTCACTTTGTGGGTTGATTCTTTTGTTTGGTCTATAACAACTGGTATAGAAACATCAATCATTGCTTGCTTGAGGCCAAGACTCAAAATTCTAACCTGGTACAGAATAGAAGACCAAAGGGGTGTTAGACATGGCCAGTGGCGGAGCCATGCACTACCAGCGAGGTTCCATTGAACCCCATTCATTAAAAAAGTATATTGTGCAAGTTAAGTAAAAATATTCTTTTTGGTTATATACATATTATTGAACCCCTTGACACAAGAGAATATACTAGTGTATTGTTAAAGGGGTTCAAGATTTGATCAAAGTCATAACTTCATATCAAAAGTGTGGTATTTTAATATTTTTTGAACCCCTCCCATTTAATTCTGTCTCCGCCTCTGTCATGGCCAAGTGGTAGGGCAGTAGAAGTGGCTTGTTGATTTTTTTTTTTTTTTTGGGAGGGGGGGGGGGTGCGGGGGCGATTGTTGTATGTCAATTGTTCCTCATTGATTATGGATTAAGTGGACTTTCTCACCTAATATGCTAGCATTTTTTATTGGACTCTCCTATTTGATCTATAATATTGTTATGTTGTAAAAAAAAAAAAAACTTTTGACGATTGTCTGCATCCGTTTGTTTATAAAACTTGGGAGTATGCTCCCGTATGTTCCAACCAAATCTATGTCCAAACGGTAGCTATATGTTTTTTAAGATTTGACTGATACTTATATATGGTATATATATTAAAGAAGAAAAAGAAAAAAAAAAAAAAAAAAAAAAACTTAACCAGTATAATTCTGAAAATTAAAGATGGCCTCTAGTTTGCCGTACTACTGAAACTAAAAGCATTAATGTCATATAGATGGAGACTGGAGAGTGTGCGCCCTTGGATTTAGATTTACTTCACTGGCCTGGGTTGCTCCATGTTCACCCATTTGCAGTAAACAGTGAATCTGTTTAAGAGCACATGCTTCTGTTTTGTTGTCACTATGGTACGGTCTGCAGCAGCTGCCTTTTGAATCTTCCCACCTTTCGAAAAAAAAAATCATCTTGGATTTAATTGTAATATTGTTTACTACTAGCAGAGAGTTGTTAATTAATCGCGAAATAGTTAGCCACATACATAATTCCTACTTAATGCATAAAGAAAGACTTGTATTTGACTGCACATCTACTTAATTAAGCTCCACACTGCAACAGTAAAACACAAGTACCATTACATAAATTTTATTTCCTTTATAAATGCTGCTGCTTTTTCATTTGGTCTACTGCATAGTTGCATCAAAGGTTGTTCTTTGTGTCTGTGTTACCTGCTCTGTTTTAAATGACTCGCCCGGGGACTCGCTCGGGACTCGCTCCGGAGCGGGGCACTAGCAAAACGCCCTAAGACTCTCGGACGGGGCTTAGCTCCGTGAGACTTACGCCTCAAGCGCCCGACGATGCGCCCAGAGCACGCCCAACGCCCAACGCTCGGAACTCGCCTTATTAAACCTATGCAAAAGATCTGTCCAATTCCCTAATTAAGATTGTTCATCCACAATTTTCTTTAAAAATGAAGTTATATTCACCTATAGAAATTCAAAAATTGAGTATAACTCAATTAACGAGACATAATATTACATGTATTATAATTAAGAATATCATAAGGATGAATATCATCTGTATACTTAATCTAAAAAAGCATAGCCGCTGTTTATAGCATCACCACTTGTTGTTGGTCTTCATGTTTTATTTCACTCACTCAAAATGGTTAGACTTCAATTATTTTGCAATTTAGTAGAAATTTTATATTTATCAATGAAGAATTAATGTTTTAAATTATAACAGTAATAAATTTTTATTGTTTATTCACTTTTTATAGTAACAAATTTTTATTTTTAATTGTTTAAAAGTTAAGGCCTTATGATTTATTTGTATCTCATAAAAACTGTAACATTATTCAATTTCTTACAATTGTTAAAAATGTTAGATCTTTTGTTCCTATAATTTTTTTTCTTATTTTTAATTTTTTTGTACTTTTGATATTTTTTTGGCTCATTATGCTATTTTATTAATTTAAAATTAATTAAAAAATAAGATTCATGGGACTTAGGCCCCACGTCTCGGGACTTACGCATCGCCTCAATATAGGTAAAACGCCTCGCATTGCGCCCGGCTTTTAAAACATTGGTTACCTGCCATAATATCCTAGGCTACCTCATTTTTGTAAATGAATTAATCTTTGGAGATTAGATCTGTCCGTTTCTGAAGTTCCACCTGTCCCAAATCAATTCCAAACAAGTTGTAACATGACTAATATTCCGATCTAAGGATTTCTTTTTTTTTTTTACTAAGCTCGTCACCCCTTACCTGCTCATCAAACAACTTCAAACTGCAATATTACCAATGATTTTAACTACCAACTGTATTTCAGAGTTTAAAGACAGGGCACAAAATAGAAAAAAGAATGCTAAGTGATTAACGGCAAGTTAAGTCTATATTGAGGGCATAAGAGTGTTGTATGTATAGTAAGTTTTAAATCACAAGGAAAGAGTTTAATTTCTATATATTATACAAGATCTTCTAAATTTCAAGTCACATAGCATATTATTACACGCAAGCACCTTTTTACAACAAGGGCGATTAGCTTGTAATATGAAAAGTAAAACAAATCACACGCGACAAACCAGCAACTAGTTACAATACATCGATAATATATCTAATTATTTTCACGGTTCATTAAATAGTGTGTATCAGTGAAATCCTATATTACTTTATGTCCAAACCCAATACTTCAAATGAATAGTTAACACAATAGTAATTCATACATCTTGTGGGCTTAAAAAAATTGATAGTGTTTTTTCTTAAAAGTTGGGGGGGAGGGGGATATAATGCAATGGGCAACTGGGGCAAAAGGAAAACAGAGGGTAATGGAGAAGGATCATCAACATTGTCTGCATGTGGACGTAGAAATAATTGATTTACAGCGCACACTGCGGAAATAATGTTTCCTCATGTGTGTATGGGGGCATCTTTTGGTCATGTGATTGCACAAGTGCTCGCACATGCCCCCTTCCCTTTCTCTAAAGACTTTCACATTCAATTATGGACCTCATCTTCTTTTCTTTCTACTACTTGATACTGATCAGTTCCCTCTTTTCACATTTCGCTCTCTGCGTATCGCTTTTTTTGGCAAAATGCTATCAAATCCAAGCTTTCTGAATTCATATCTTCTTGAAAAGGTCACTTCCTTTAATTTAGGGGTATCAAATTTAACTCATGAAAGTATGACATCCAACTCACTCGGGTCATTTTGAACATATTTCAAGTTAGCTAATTTAAAAACTAGGTTTTGTTTGCGTTGCATACTAAATTGATCAACAAGAAAACTTAAATAAATATATATTATAAAATTAGAAGTTCAAAAAAAAAAAATCCATTTCTTTGATATTTTATTACTAGTTTGAATTAGTAATGAAACATATTGTAAAACAACAAATGAATAAAAGCTTTTGAGTTTGGATTGTGTTATAACACATCGTTAGCACCACATTGATTCGTCTATTTTTACCCAATCAAACATTTGGACGGATTTTCGCCCAACCCATTTATTATTTTATCTTAAAATTGGCTCATTTGACACCTCTTACTTTATGATTCAAGACCATGTGAATTCAGTCTGTCCATCCAAAAGCTAAGGGGCTGAGTCTAATATACCACACAAGCATGTACTCTGTTGCTGTAAAAATGAATATACGTTTCATTTCTTTATTTCCCACTTGTATCCATTTTCAATTTTTTATGCTAAGAAAGCTCATCCATTCCCTGATCTCTCTTGCAAGTGTTGGGACTGTTCCCTAGACCTCTGTAACTACCACCTTATTCTGCTTTACTTTTATGCACCGGCAGTTTCGAACTTTGATTATTCCTTAAACACCCCTGCCCCTGATATTTGTATTGTCTACACTTTATCTAATAAAAAATCTGTATCTACAAACAAAACAGAGCTTAAATTACTACATAAAAATTTTGTACCTTCTAATGATCCTTTTTGGTTGCAGTAAATTGCTTCCAGTTGGTTTGAATTGGATTTTTTTCCAACCATTTTTAAATATTTATATCAACATAAAGAAACTGCATGCATGTTTGTTATCGTAACCAAGCACCTAAATTATGGATTAGTAGTCAATAAAGTCGGACGAAATTATCCGAAGTCAAAGTTCAAATCTTAGACGAAGCAAATAACATAAGTGGTTTTTCCCAATTTTAAATCTTTAATGAACAAACTCGATTTGAAATAGTCGAGGTGTGATTTAACTAAATAAATAGCATTGAATCCTCACAATCTCATTGAAATCAAACTTCCTTTAAACAGATCTAGTTGTTGGAGGGACATAATTTCACTAGTGCCAATGCATAAATTGGTGAATCAAGGACAGTTACTAGGGATGACCCACAAGAAGGGACAGAAACCCAATGCTTAAACAATTATAGAAATAAACAAACCAGACTATAACACATAAAGGGAACAATGTCATGTTGAGGGGCATAATAGGAAGATGGCCACAAACTCAGATCAACTTTTTAGATTTTTCACAATAAATTATTTGATCCATCAACCTTAAAGGGGTCTATTTATAGGCCAAGTTCCTCAGCACTTAGCATCAAGCACCCTCATTCACTTCTAAATATAACACTCACAAATAGGCCTCTCTTTGTACTCTTATTTTTGTCCCTAGAAAAACAGCTATGGCAAAGCTTGCTTCATTTTTTCTTTTGGCCCTCATTGCAATGTCCATGGTTGCAACTACTGTTCTGGCTGCAGATGGACAGTACCACCTTGATTCTGTAAGTTGCTATTTCCATTATTATTTTTTTGTTTGTTTTGCATTTTCTGTAGATGGTCTGTTTCTTTATTTTAACAAATTTGCTTGTGATTTCAGGCAAGGTATGGTCCAGGGAGCTTGAAGCCAACACGTAAGTTCTTTTCTCTGATCTCATTACATTTACACTCTTTACAGAACCCACATTATCTCAGAATATGAGTATTTGACAAAAACTAAAATATAGCCAAAGATCATTAAAATATTGAGCTGAACCATGTCTTAAATCTTTGTTTGCGACAAAAAATTGTCACCTTTTTATCTCAGAATACAAAATTCAGCCACTCCTAATGTTAATTAACCAGATGCTTAACAACAGGTTAGTGACTAGCAGCATGTTCTTGTTCATCGTAAACTGTGGATTTCTGCTAATGTAGCTCAGTTTCCTAAAATGTAGCTCAGTTTCCTAGGACAAAAGCAAAAATGTCAAAGTTAATCAATTTCAAGAACCACCGGCCTTTGTTCTGACCTTATTTGACTAGTTAAACATGCTATACTAATTAAATAAAGACAATTTGCAATAAGAAGTTAAATAATTTGACAGTGCATGTATTATTTCACATGTATATAAACCAAAAATAACATATGTGTACATGACTAATTAATCATCATTTTGTACATACGTCTTATTTGTGTACTAATTGGTGTTTAACAGAGTGCCTACCACAATGTATAAGGAGATGTAGTCATACACAGTACCACAACGCATGCATGTTATTCTGCCAAAAGTGCTGCAAGAAATGTCTCTGTGTCCCCCCTGGTTTCTACGGCAACAAGGGTGTTTGCCCCTGCTACAACAACTGGAAGACCAAGGAAGGAGGACCCAAGTGCCCTTAAATTTCATTAATCCTCTAATTAATTTGTCCACTAAGTTGATATTGTTGTTTATCGATCTTTCTTGATCCTATTGTTGTTTTGTCTAATCAAAGAGGTCATAGGTAGTACTACTGTGACTTTTTACATTTCTGTTGAAAGTGTACTTTTACCTGTATTGCTCCTTTGGGCCGAATACTTTTGTGTTGCCCGATATGAGAGCTGTTTGACCAATTTTTGGTCTACTGATGTTATATTTGACTCAAATTTGACCAATTTTCTGTCTATTAATGCTATGCTCGACCAATTTTTGGTCTGTTTTCCAGATTTTGTCTTCATCAGAGATTAGTAAGGCTTAAATATCCTGCCCATTACTAGACCTCCATCAAAGAATTTTCCTTCTATATTGGAAAAACATAAGTCAAATTATCGTAAGTAGATTATACATTTATTATAGATATATAATAAATTGAATATACGTGGAATGTAATACATAAATAGATTTTTTTTTTTTTAAACAACTTATCCACGGTTTCGGCAATGTAAAATATCATGGAAAAAATCAAGATTCAATTAGGCAGTCAGTTTTACGTATGTGATTTAGTTTTTAGTCAAATGCAGACAGAAAGTGTGCAATTGGCTCAACTACTATAGTTAAACATTTTGGTTAGAAGTTGAACAAATAATAGAAAAATGACAAATTTAACTTTGGATCAAAGAGAACTGAAGTTAGCTTAACTTGGAATTAACTTCAATTCCAATAATCTAAAGATAGGTAAGTGGTCAGCCTCTGCAATGGTACACCCATAAATGTCTAAATTTGTAAGAGCACGCACAAAAGTGCCTATTTTGCACTTCGCCCAAGTTTCAGTCTAACTTTACTTGGTGCCGCGGCAGAAAGCCTACTACTTTGGTGTGCTTCTTACATAACTATACAAACTAATATTTCAATTTATACAAAAATATCAAAATTATACAATATTCAAAATATAAATATTTTTTTCAAGAACATAGCAAATACATTTGAAAAGGCGGAAGAAACCCTAGAACTCCCTCCTACAACCCTTTCCAACCTCCTAGTCGCCCCCATAACTTCACTTCCGGCGACGCCGGTCATCGATCACAGTCGGTCGCCCGAATATTTTTTTATTTTCAATTTTTTGTTTATATTCTTGTATGTTATTTGTATATACTTTGCAAGCATGATGTATCTCCATTGTATAAATATTCAATACATCTAACATACACTATGTATACAATGATCATACAAATGTGTGGGTTTTATACATTTGGTGTATGTGAGTGTATATAATTTCTATGCCCATATATATATAGAGCATACAACAGACATACGATGAGTATACACCTGTCATACATTCCCCCTACATTCAACAACCACAAAAAATACACTATAACCGCCGTAGATCTGTCGTATCCACCGGAGAAACTCCAAAAAAAAAAAAGATACAGCAACACCATAAAAGAGCATCACCGGCATGTAAAGCTCCAGCGATCTGATTTTAGCAAGGGACAATTCCACGCGAGCACAACAACTGCTTCGGTCTACGGGCACAACAGTAGCGAGATCGGAGGCATCAACTATAGGGAATGTGAGGAGTCCCGCTGACGACGAGGAAGGGGCAGGGGAGGGACGATGACGACGGGTAAGGGTTTGGGGGAAGGACGTCGACGCCAGTGCAGTTGGGAAGGGGGGTGAGAAGGAGAATTAGGGTTTCAATAGTAATATTTTTATATTTTTGTTATGTTTAAAAGTATAATTACAAAATGTTATTATGTTTGGTAAAGAAAAAAAATATAAATAAATATTCTCTACAATATTACCTAATGTAATTAATCCCAATTTGTTCGGCCACTTTCAAAGTTAACTGGCCCATACTTGACATTATTGACTCCTAATGAACGCTTAAGCCCATAACATCCCCTTGGGTTGTCATTTGCTTTAACAATCGTGTACATCTCATGCTTTCTAGACTCCACTTGTTGAATTTCATTGAGTATGTTTGTATATAATGTATGAAAATAGCTTCTATCCCTGAGGTGATTATAAAAGCCAATTAGGAGGCCATTAGGTCAAAGTACATTAATTACTTTAACTTTAATATATTTTATATAAATACACGTACATTGTACATTTAACTCACACAGAAATACAGAATTCTGTCGTTGCACTGCTACAAAAAGATTACAAGTAAGTTCTCATTTTTAATTTTTACGCATCAAGTTTGTTTTTACTTCTCAAAAAAAAAAAAAAAAAAAAAAAAAAAAAAAGACCTTGTATGGACAACGCTCACTTGATAAATATTACAATTTGAACGGTAACATCACGACTCACGAGTTTCAAGTTAACTAAATGAGTATTTTCATGAGCCACCAAGTCATTTGTTATATTGCTATAGTAGTAATATACTCTTCTTCGTTTGTCTCGATTTGGTGACTTTTGTTGAATCTACCATTATTATATACTAGTACTAGTATTATACACCTGTTTAATATGACCCACCTCCGAAAAAATCTAATCAATTATAGGAAATTTTAGATTTTCAAAGATTACTTTATGTTAATAATAATAAATAGCAATTAAAGAAACTTCGGAAATACTCTAAAAACCTATTATGACGTAATGTTTCATCGAAAGTCTAATTATAGCATAACGTACTTGTACCCGACATAACTTAGAATTGTACCTTTCAACTTAGAAGTGGTTAGTCCACCATGTGTATTAAGTCAGAGCTTTATCAGGTACACACATCTCCTCCACTTTAGCCAGTGATTTTTCTTTCTTCATTTTTTTCACTATCCTGAAAATTAATGAATTTTTTTCCTTGATGTGGGATGTAATTTCTAAATATTGTAAAGGAAAATACACAATTCAAGAACACTGTTCGGCCAATAGTCGATAGTGTAATCATATGCGGTTAGACACAAACTATACTATAAATTCACATGCTATGATATATCCGTTACATAAGTTTGTTTGGCATTCTTCACCAGAACTTTGTAGGAACTTTCCAGGATTTTTGAGAGAAGAAAGGAAAAACGTTATGTGTTTTTCGGATGAAGCAGACGTTCGGTTCTTTCTGCAAAACAATGAATGTTTCTTTTGAAATAATCAAGTTACTCAACTGTTTATACTCTTCCCAACAGTTGTGTCTTTTCATTTGTCTTTATTTATATATAGTAATTAGTAAATATATAGCAAATTACATACTCTAATCATTTTAACATGGATTGGGTTGACCTACATGAGTGTCCGGAATTCAATTTCCAAACATATTGTTTCTTCAGCTGACACATTTGTTTGATACTTGCAGGTAAATGGAGTATTTGTTTTCTCAGCAGTTTGCTGTAAATGAAATAAGCTTTATGGAAGTAGTTAAAAATTCTTGAAAAGGATTAGTCTAGTTTTGTGAATAAATAATTCAAACTTCTTTAGGTTTGATATTTCAATAATGCCTCTTATTCTCGAAAAGAACTTGCTGCCTTCAAGGTTTCTATCCTGTCTAATAGCCATTTCTGTTTTCCTTTTAATAGTTTCTTCATTGTCCCTTCTTCAATTTGCTGGCAATTCTTTCATACCAAAATCGGTTTTTAGTTTAATTATTGTTAACAGTACTTCAGTTTACTTGACCTCAAGTGTCATAAGTGGAGAATCCAATAAAGCTCCTTTCTTGCCTCCTGAAACTTCACATGAACAAATACTGAAATCTTGTGGCAAAGAACAAGCTCTTCTTAAAGTGTATATGTATGATTTACCTCCTGAATTTCACTTCGGGCTATTAGGTTGGAAAGGAAGTAGGGATGAAATATGGCCTAGTGTTGCTAACCCGAGCCAAATACCCCTGTACCCTGGTGGCCTAAATTTACAGCATAGCATTGAATATTGGCTTGCCCTTGATCTACTATCGTCAAACACCCCGAATATTAATAGACCATGCTCTGCTGTGAGGGTGCTGAAGTCAAGTGAAGCGGATGTAATTTTTGTTCCCTTTTTCTCGTCTTTGAGTTACAATAGGCATTCTAAGGCTCAGGGGAAGGGAAATGTCAGTCTCAATGCAGTGCTGCAGGATGAAGTGGTGGAATTTTTAAAAAGTAGAGACGAGTGGAAACGAAGGGGTGGTAAGGATCATCTGATCATAGCTCACCACCCCAATAGCATGGTGCTTGCAAGAGAGAAGCTTGGTTCCGCTATGTTTATACTTGCAGATTTTGGAAGGTATAGAGCGGAAATAGCAAACATTGAAAAGGATGTGATTGCTCCTTACAAACATATGGTCCAGACAATAGAAGCTGGTGACTCGCCCTCTTTCAGACAACGGAATACATTAGTTTACTTTCAAGGGGCAATTTATAGAAAAGATGTAAGTTCCACATCTGTTTTTACCTGCAACTGATGAGTTAACTATTTTATTAATGATACTGCTAATTTCCATGACTTGAAAGTAATGCCTTGATCTAGTTATATGATAGCCTGCGCAATCTAATTATAAGAAAGGATGCATTAGTTTGTGAGGCGCTGTATATTTCGTGGGGATGGCACGTGGAAGCTAACAAAGAGTAGGATGGTTAGGATGATATTGATGGCCCCTTATATAGATTGTGAAATGTCAATGACATTTAGGGCAGTAACATAACTAAAATTTCCTTGTTTATGTCACTTGAAGCTTGAAAAGAGAGTGTTAATTGGTGTGCAATGAACTTGAAGTGATCGATCGCTTTTCTTGCTTATCTAATTTCAGGGTGGAGAGATTCGTCAACAATTATACTACATTCTCAAAGATGAAAAAGATGTTCACTTCACATTTGGAAGCATCAAAGGAAATGGTGTCGAGGAAGCTGGAAAAGGAATGGTCTTGTCCAAATTCTGCCTGAATATTGCTGGAGACACTCCCTCTTCAAATCGTCTCTTTGATGCCATTGTCAGGCACTGTGTACCGGTAATAATTAGTGATGAGATTGAGCTACCATTTGAAGATGTTCTCGATTACTCAGAGTTCTGTGTGTTTGTCCATTCATCTGATGCTGTAAGGAAGGGGTATCTTCTGAACCTTCTTAGAGGAATGAAGGAAGATCAGTGGACCAAAATGTGGGAAAGGATAAAGGTTGTCAGCAAACATTTTGAATATCAATATCCATCCCGAACTGATGATGCAGTGGATATGATTTGGCAGGCTGTTTCAAGAAAGGTGTCATCAATACAGCTGAAGGATCACCGTAAGAACAGATACCGTAGGTCGCAGCTTTTCCTCAAAGAGCAGACATCATGATTATTTATGTGAAATTTCAAAAGATCATCCTGTAGTCAAGGACGGGCTCGATTCTCTACTTCGTGGTATGAGAATATTTTTATCTTGCTTTGGTGCCAATTTTTAAAACAACATATTCTTTTTGAGTTACTACATGTTTTGTTCTACTCTCCTTCCAGATGACTGCTCTTCTTTCTAACCACCAGGATTTACTACTGACATAAGTGGAATTGTATAACTAAAATAAATTGGATGATCCTCTGACTAGCATGTATAGTAAACAAAAACTGGAACGCATGAAATCTTGACAATAAGTAGACGTGCAGTAGAGGCAAAGAATTGGCTAATTGCAGGTAACCGCAAGATCCAGAGAGAATTCTGTTTCATTGTACATGCAAGAAAAACTGATGCTTAAAGAAAACATGCTATCTATATGGTCAGAAAATATAGAACATTCTGTTGTATATGAGCATGAACATTAAAATCCTAATGTCTTTTTCTGTGGTTCTTTACATAACGCATGAAGTTGCTGCTTTCAATAAATACTGCTACTCAAACAAATGCTAGTGATCAGTGTAACGAACCTAAAGCAAACATCTGAGGACGCAGAACTACCTGCCACCCTGAAGTTTCTCTTAGAAAAATGTCAAAAGAAGGCAGCCAGTTTTTCTGTCTAACGAACCTTGAAATTTTCATCCTTGCACACTTGCTTTGAACACATTGTCCATTGAAGACATAATTAAACAAATAGAAAGTATGCTCTCTAACAGCTTAAGCTTTTAGATGAGATGGTAACACAATTCAACACTGTCAACACTTGTTATGGATGGGGTCTGATCCTCTTCTCACTCTTCTTTTGTTTGATTGATTTGGATCAAAGGTCACCGAAGGTGTTGGCGCTATATTCAGATGTGTGTTCAGGTCCTGCATGACAGCAGCCTTTAGAATCCGAGAACTTCTCAGAGAAAATAACTTGCCTTCTCCCCATCTAAGAGCAAGATCTATACTTCTCAAGGCAAAAACTTTCTCTGGTTGAATCGACAAGAATCCAATACAAAGAATTATGACAATCACCCTTTGGGAAGGACACAACATTTTTCTGCACTTGGCCCAACAGAAGGTATAATAAAGTGTTTTATTGGCTGAGGCTATGATGAGAAAATAAGAGATTTGTCTGTGGACACTCTGTATATCCTCCACCAAGTGCCTGTTCATATAAACTTCTGTTTCATCTTTTATGGGATTTGCAAGACTAAAAGTACATAAAGCTGGAAGGTGGGGGGGTCCCAAGACATAACATCTAGGGAAGTTTAAGATTCACTTCAATCATAAGCCTGCTATGCTGCAAGCAATATAAGGCTGTTTTAGAAGACACTGACAGGTTTGAATAAAAGTGAAGTTGGAACATCATTCTTGGGAAGCCAAGAATCTATACATTTGTTCCCTACATCCCTTTCATGCTTTGCCCTTTTGGACCAAACAATGACCAGACCAGTCTTTTGAACTTAATTCCAACTCATCATGCCAAGTCATCTGATTTTGATCACCTGTTCTTGAACCTCTAAGCATTTTAATTTTACTGTTTCACTAACATTCTTGACAAAGCCTAATGGAGTACTATATTTGGGAACTCCTATTTCCTTTGTTTTCGACAATTCTAGAAACTCATGTGTGATCACTGAACTTTATTTATTTTAACGCAACTTTACTCTTCTGTTAGTTAAGGAAAAACATCAAATCGAGCTTAAGGGGGAAATGCCATAATTAAAAGAGGGTTTGGTATTTCATCTTTAAGTTTCTTAATTAGATTTTAAAAAAATGGTTCAAAGCTGAGATAGCAACAGTTGCAAGAAAGCCAGATAAAGTAGAGAATGTTGGGCAATGTGAAGAATAGAAGCCTCTTAAAAATTATAAAATCCAATGACTTTGCTTTATGCCAATTATACTTTAGATTGTAGAATTCCGATCTCTTTAGTTTAGAAAACAAAAATGGCAGTCTTGGTTTCTTGTGCTTAATGAGTTTTCCTTTATGCTTTTCTTTTGTTTGCTCTCATCTTTAATTTAGTTTGTGCAATATCCCTCCATTCAAAATTCTTGGACTCCTCTTTCTTTTACCCATTCTTGGCCTTGTCAAGCACATTACTCTTTCCCTTCTTTATTTGTCCTTCTTGCTTTCCCATGTGGACCATCTCTTCTTTCCTTCACTTTCCCTTTTCCTTTTTATTATTCGCAGTTTCAGAATTTGTTCTTCATATTCTTGTCCCTTGGGATGCGTTGTCTGAGTCCCCTGAAAAACTTTTTTTAGTAACTCTTATCAATTACTGAACAATACTTCAAACCAGTTGTGAAATCCAAGTTACGAAAAACAGGTGAACAAAGTCATGAGTTTGATCTAAATTCAAGAGCAGCAGTTGTGAATAAACGTGACAATTTATTTAAACGTTTAAACAATTAGGAAACAAGAATATCTCAGAGTTTGAATTTCACTTCAAGATAGCTAGTATCTATGGATGCATGCATGCTCCTCTTTTATTCTGCTCAACCAGACTGAATGTGGAATATGAGATTTTACTTTAACTTGTCCGTAAACAAAAAGGTGTTATGTGATGATTGAGAAAAAGCACAACAAAAGGGTGAAATTCACACAGTTAAACCCAGTTGAAATTTTTAAGAAGGTAAAAGTCGTATAAAAACATCATACTAGCAAAATGACATAAAATATCTTTGCAAAATCCAAATATTAATCTAGTATTGGTGCAATTCAGGATGGGAAGACCATTGTCCTTAGGGCATCTCCAACGCTGGAGCCAAATGCCAAAATGGAGGAGAAAAATGGAGTAAAGTTGCTCCAATGCAACTGCATTTTTTGCCTCAAAATGGGGGATGAATAGTGTCACCCCAAATTTGGAGTGACACTATTCATCACCTCCATTACTATTCCTTAATATTTTATTATTATTTTTATTATTTATCTCTTTTAGTTTATTTCTTTATATACATTTAATTATATTTATGTAATAGTTTTGTAATATTTATTTTATATCTTAACTTAGGCGTATAATTTTGATAAATTAATTTTTGTGCATTTCTTATTTTTATGTAAAATTTTAAATAAGTTATAATTGTACGAAAAATATATAATCATCTCAAAAAATGAATGGTGCAAATATAAAATATTAAATATTGCTACCGTAATGTAATTTTACCGTAATGTAATATGTATTTTATTATATTGTATCGCAATGATTTCACTTTTATTTGAATTATTCGTTAATATATTTAATATATAATATTTGCTTACAAATTACTATAATATTTAAAATTTTATGGTATAAAATAATTTTATATTGAATATCAATTATATGTGATGAATATGTAAAAAAGAAAATAAAAGATAGAATTTGTTTAATGGAAATAAGAAAATAAAATTGAGATAAAGATAATAATATAATATAGAAGAGAGAGAAGAATATAAAAGGAATATTCTTTTTGGAGGCAAAAATGGGGGAATGGTTGGAGTAAATTTACCCTCATTTTGGAGGAGAAAATGGGGTTGAGGGTTGGAGATGGCCTTAGAGATATGGAGTATACAGTAAGAAGCAGATAGCCGATCCCACAGACGTCGTTTAGAACATCTTAAGCTGGTTCCCACCTGTTTAACTCTCAGGTATTTGTACTTGGAGCTCATCCCCAGCAATATCTAGGAAATTAGCCAGCAGGTATTGAAAGCTCAAATCAGTAATACCAAATACCAATAAAGTGGGCAAACATGAGAGAATGTAAGTAAAAGGAAAATTCTGGGTACTATCATAAGGGGGAAAGAACAGTTAAATGAAATGATAAGATAAAAACAATGTACAAGATGTGGCAGAAATGGCATCTGCACACTGAAAGCAGCTAGTTGGCTGCTATATTTTTACATGTTCAAGCATTAATGAAATATTGAACAAATGAAAGTTTCAGCCTCTGCATCGCTCCAAATTTGGCTGTGCAAAGATGCAGCTAATAAATCGAAAAAGGAAAAAGAGCTCCTCTATCCTTTTACTCAAACCCATTTTGTGTAATTTACTAAAAGTACAATGCCATCATCGCAACTATGTTTAACAAGCAAACTGAGCAAAGCCACTTAAACTGGCTCTGGATGAGGAGTTGCCACCACCTGGGCGGTTGGTGTTGCAACATGAGTTGTTGGGTTTGCTGGCGTTGCTGAAGGTTCTGCTGCCTGTACAGGTGCTGGTGCTATTGTTACATGCAAGCCCCTATGTTGCCCTGCCTGCACCAAGAAAGCAACTTCTGCTGCAGCTAGTGCTGCTGCCTCCTGCTTTAAAGAAACGATAGAAGAAGAAATTTCAGAACAAATAAAAATTAACGGAAAGACCGAAAATTAATAAACTACTAGTGATATAATTCGCCACAAATATACTTGCGCCACTTCCCTTTACAGACAGTCTCGAAATATTGTCCTCTTAAAAGGTACCAAGTTCTAATATATTTTGAATGCTATAAGAAGCTCATGGGACTTTTCTTGCTATTATTTCTTCGATCCCTAAACTTTGGCCCAGATTAGACTATCAAAGGTCAAGCTCGCCATGAATTTGTACCATAATCCTTGGTGATTTCTCGGTTATCAAAACTACTAATACATGTGCACGGGTACAGCATTAGTCAACCATTACAACAACTAAATAAATAATTATCTGGATTAGCAAGAATGAAGATTGCCATGTTAATAGCCATTTTTAGAAACTGAAAAAAGAAAGAATTATCTAAGGTTCTAACCTGTCTTTGCCTTCGACGCTGCATTATACTGATAGCCCAAGCCATGATGTAGCAAGGTAGAAGGAAACCAGCAGCACGGAGCAAGAAAAGCTGTGCCAAAGGATCAACCAGATCAGTAATCCCACACGATCTGATGTGTCATAGAGACATCATTATAAGCAACAAATAGAAAGATTATTTCAGTGTATGATCCACTTACAGAGAAAAAGGTGGAAACATCATCGTCATCCCCATCATCATTTCCGATGGTCACAGCATGCCTCAATAAAAGAAGGGCCATTAACTGCAGGGGAACGAGTGAGATATTGTTAGTTAATCTCGAAACATAGATACCCACAAATATAATACAGATAGATTGCATGGGAAAAGATAAAAGAAAATATTGAAAGCAAAATTTAGTACCAACGCATCCGAAAGATTCTTCCCTACTCCTAGTTTCTCTATTATTTTTTTCCTGGGTGATGCAAGAGCACAGATAACATTATTTTCCATTATTGAGCACTTTAATTGGCCTCCTATGAAAGGGATATTTTTATTCATTTTCAAGAATGGAGAGGGTCAGAAATCATAGAAAATTTTGCCCAATAAAATTATCACCGCTCTCTTCCAATGAACTGTCAAGTTTCTTCTCAAGTGACCATTAGGTCGCTATGTATCACACGGGCAAGGTTAAAACACCCTAACCACCCCCCCCCCCCCCCCCCCCCAAAAAAAAAAAAAAGAGAGAGAGAGATCATTTTGAATCTGCTGATGTGCATTATCTTCCACAAGAAAATTAATAATGCAAACCATGTTAACGATTTTAATAACGTAAACGAACAGCAGTTCTTACAATCAAAGCAGCAGAACGACAAAATGCAGCACCACTGGCACTTGAATCAGCGTAGTCGTCATAGTCAGCATCCAAGAGTTGGCGCTCTGCAGCTGCCATTGCAAGAAGCCGAGGATCATGTAAGTCAAGCTGAGCACCAGCCACTGTCCAGCCCCCGCTGCAAGGCAATACCAGGTGGACAAATCCATCAATGACAGAAGGCAGAAAAGAAAAGTTTGATGATTAGCATTGCAGTAGACAATCTGATCATGTCAGATTGCACTCAATGAAGACGGTAACAGCTAACTCGCACCAACGAAAAGGTTACATCAGATGATCAAACACCAACAATATGAACCGGGAAATGGAATCATCAAATTGATATTGAATACATTTGGTAATGCAGAGTTCATGGTCACACAACATTGATAAGGAGTTGACTCTTCCTTATTAAGCATACATCCAGTGTACCATTAATTTTTTGGCTGAAATGGATGAAGTACATTTGAGCTTGTAAATGACTCCTTGAATTGCACAATACATTGACCTATTGTCCCGTTCATAAAGAAATACAGCTTCACTTACAAATAAGAAGTTCCAGGAGAATTTTTTCTTAGAGGCCTCTAAATAAGGAGAGCAACTCTTAGAGAATACATGCATAATCAAGTCAAAGGGAAAGCTCTGAAGACAAAAAACAGTAAGATAGTCCATTACACGGTCTATTTCCTCTCTCATCATTTCTTTTTCTTTTTGGGAAGTTGGCGGGGTTGGGGGTGGGGGGGGGGGTGTGTCTCAGAGTGTAGATAAATACAGAAATCAACATACTTGGAAATATAAACACCAAAATCAGAAGATTCCATAGATTGAGAGAAACGCTTGGAAAAAATGAATCAAGACGATAATTATGATTTAAACCAACCTGATGTCAATGGCAATATCTTCAGGTGGTGGTGGAGCAGTATAGCCAGGTTGATAAGGCTGCAGGTTCCCGAGTTTCCAAAGTCAAACATATATTTTTCCACAAAATAAGACAGCCTAACACTAGCTACTCATTTAGCAAGTATTCACAGACATAAAGTTTTGTGATTCTAAAGTCCCAATACTTAATTTCTGAAGGCAAAAATACATGAAATAAGATATTGCATAGCTATCACTTTTTTTTATTCATTAAACTGAACCATGCAAAACCATGCTATCTCTTTACCCCTCCTTCCATTACTCTCTCAAAGCTCATTAGCCCGTAAGTGCTTTTGGGATGGAAAGAGGCAAGTCATGAAGAATCATCACGAAAAATACAACCAGGTATTAGCTTGTAGAATAAAGTACCTGATGGCAAATCTCACAAATTATGTCACCCTTCTCATTGCACCATCGCTGAATGCATTTCCTATGAGCATACTGAGATTTTGTAACAAAGACCAGACAGGAATCAAAAGACAAAATAGAAAGAATAAATAGAATCACATAAACTCCATACACGTATAAAAGATCTTTTGTCACGCAGTTGCAGCATAGAGGGATAACATATAACCATCAATGATCAAAAGACTTCGAAATCTAAGCTAATTATAGAGAAGTGATAAGAACTAATGTAAGTGTGAAAAACAACATCACAGACTGTCAAAGGAAAAACATTTTCAGCTCTCTAGTAGCTAAAGGCAGTAAACCAGACCATCTTTTTTACAAACAAGTCAAACTAGTGAATGTGGCACTTTGCTAGGATGAAAGACGAGAATGATGAGAGGACTATAAATGTCAGAATCACAAGAATCACAATTTCTTGAGAAGACTAACTTGAATAACAACTCCATTGAGGCTTAATAAAGAAGAAGATGGCATTATAAATTTACATTTATTACATGCACAAGCAACACCAAGATCAACATTTGGCAGCTAGTTGAAAGAGCCTGCAAAAATCCAACTTCAAAAAGATACCTTTAAGCTGCCATTGCAGCTACAAGGAATTTCCAAATTCTTTGTGCTATCTTCTTCCTGGCAAATTCGGCATTCCACAGTCTGAAGTAACGGCTCATCTTCACCTCCAGCTTCTGGTTCTTCATCCTCCTTATTAGCAGTACCATAGGTTGATTGACCTACAGCGTGAAAGCAGGAACTTCCTCCTGAGGATCCTGCATCCTCTAAACCTTGTAGAGAGTGCAAAGATTCAGGTGTAAGAAGACGATCAACACACAGAGTCAAGTGTTCTCCCATTACCAGTTCACGCACGTATCCTAAAATGAACAAAAATGATCAGCCATCTTAAGTAACAAGAAAAGAAAGGAAAAGCAATTAGAGCCACAAAACACAAAATATTAATCCAACCATCATAACTCATATATTATAGCGAGTTGCCCTATTCATTTTCTTAATCGTTCGAATAGTTGTAAAGAGATATTTGTTGAACCTTCATATAGCTTAGTACAAAGTTACTTCTCACAAGGTTTAGCCTCTTGTCCTTTAGCATAACAACCCAAAATGCCACATTACTCGAACGAAATTGGTTAATCAAGCTTGAATTTTCAATAAACAGAACTACCAAACCCAACAAAGGCAAAAGTACAATAAAAAGGTACATCCTTTACTATCAAGATCAACTGTGAACTAACTACAAAGTACTAATCAATTCTTCGATTTTCCTTTTTTGGGATAGGGTGACAAATTGTGAATAAAGGAAGGTCAAAATTCAGGATTTTCAAGTCTTGACATTTAGTAGAGTTAAGTTCTACAAAAGTGAAGGCTTGTTGACTTTTTACAAGACAAACCCCAACAACAAGTACACAGTATGATCCGACAAGTGGGGTCTGGAGAGGGTGAGGTGTACGCAGACCTTACCCTTACCTCGAGTGAGGTAAAGATGCTGTTTCCGAAAGACCCTCGGCTACAAGACAAACCCCAAAAAAGTACTATTCTTTAATGGAAGAATTAAAGCAAAATGCATTTAACAAACTTTCTAATACCTGCCTTTCCATTTTCATCTTATCAACAAGAAAGATTCCATTTTTAAAGATCAAAGCATAACCAAAACAACAATTTCCAACATTAATTTCATTAAACCCATAACAAAATCAAAAGAAGCTAGAATTCAAATATCCCAAAACCAATTAACTCACCTAAGGAAAAAAAATAAAAAACTTGACAGGAAAAATAGAATTAAGAGGTACCTTAAAATGAAATTCTTGATGGGGTTTTTGGTTTTTTTCTGAAAGAAGCTAATGAATTTCGTTAAGCGTTTTCAAAGAGAAGAAATAGTCGTAAGATGACTATTTTTAGGTTTGGTCTTTGCTTGGAAAATGGAGGATTAAATTTGATTATGGAATTATAGTACTCCTACTATGTATAAAGTCTTGTCTGGATTATGTCGAGATTTTATAATCAAACTTGAGGGGCCGGTTAAAAGGAAAAGGTTTTTTTTTTTTTTCTTTTTTGGTACTAAAACGATAATATTATAAACTACCACAAACTATTACATAGCAAGGGTTGAGTCAACTCAGTAGTAGCACCTTCAGAGGGCTCATTGTCCAAAAGAGTGGATACAGTCCCCATCGAATGGGATCCAACTACAGGAATCCTATTACAAAAAGAAATAGACATTACAGGAGGCTATATGCCTTAAACTTAGTCTGCCTTCCTTATCAGCATTGTATTGTGGAAGTACAAACGAGGGTGGTTCCACAAAAAGATTTACAGCACGAGCAGGCAGTATAGTATAAGCATAACGAGCAAGCGTATCAGCAACTGCGTTTTGCTCTCTGTACACATGACTTATCAGTGGCTCATGGAGCGAGCGGACCAGGAACCTGGGGTAATATTTTTTGTTTACCACCTTAGATTTAAATTTTACCACCAATATGTGCAATATGATGGTTAGGATTGCTTCACTTTTAACTCTAAGTTTTGGATTCCAACTCTGAATAAATAACTTCTTAATATAGAATTTTGTATCATGTATAATGGACCTACTTGGTGTATATTTGAATTTGTTGAATTAACGAGCTTTGATATTGAAGGTGAAAGAAAAAATAACCACCTTGGCGGTCTCATAATTTGTAGGTTCCAAATATTTTGAGATCCTAGTTCGGCAACTTTTGATCCAAACAGCGTAAATCTCTTTAGGACTACTGCACAAATTTATCTGTATATTATGTGACATTCCAGCTAATAAATATCTCAAATCGGCATAACACAGGAGTGATCCTGGGTATTTAAGTACACATGCCTTAGACCCTAGTGAAGCGTTTTAAAGCCCTGCGGGCCTACATATGGTATCAGAGCCACTATGTGTCAGCCTTGTCGATGCGGGGCAGAGTCAGTGCTGAGTCCCGGTTGTATGTGACATCCCAGCTAATAAATGTCCTACATCGGCATAACACAAGAGTGATCCTGGGTATTTAAGTATACATGCCTTAGACCCTAGTGACGCGTTTTAAAGTCGTGCGGGTCTAGGCCCAAAACGGACAGTATCATTAGCGGGCTTGGGCTGCTAACATAAATAGCCATAAACTCTATTAGCCTTACATCTAATTAGCCATCATAATAAACCAACAAATGCTAGCCATTCAATGGTAATCCAAAATAAAAGATCTCCTGATTATAAGTTGTTCTTTTCCTAAAAAATAGCATAATTTACTTTTAATAATTTATATCTTATAAAATGAGAGAACTAAGGAGTTGAACTCCCACCTCAAAACAAGAGGTAATCTATATAATATTCAATTGATAAAAGTAATGTATGGTATATATCAAATATAAATTAGATATTTGTGTTGTATGCATATAAGTGCAATACATATATGACATAGATTGAATATGCATAATGTATTCATAATAGGCAGTTCTTAATATACAAAGAATATGACAACTTAAAGTACAATTATGCATAGAATATGCATAATTATAGACATATATGCAAAGAATATGCATAAATATATATTGCGCATAAAATATGTATAATTATTAAACAATTTGAAGTATAAATTACGCCCTTGATATACAATGGATATAACTAATATATTCAAGAAAAGTAACTTTAGATTTTTTAAAAAAGAGTGACCCCTCACAAAAGGGGGAAGAGAGAGATATAGAGAAAATCTCGTAGCTGAAACATAGTGGGAGTACTAAATATCCCTAAATCATAGGCAAATATAATTGATCCTTATCTCTAACTTATTAGGCTAAATGTTGTTAGCCACATTTACTAAATGTCTAGATTCTATAATAAAGTGAAAATGAGTTTATTTAATGTTAAACAATTATATGAGTGTTCATGTGGAGTAATTTTCTCTTGAATCAGACCAGCTTTCAAAAACGGTAAAGACAGGAGGGCCTGTTAGCTGGACAGGGTGACTCATTCCCTTGTGCATGGTTGTATTGTATTGTACTGTAGCTAATAAGTTTACTACAACCACCAAATCGGTTGTAACAAAAAGTGGGTCTTTTCATTATTAGGTAACAACGGAACTTAACAATGATCCAAACAAAGTGTAATGGAAAGAGCAAAAAGAAGAAAGAGAAAGAAAGAAATATCAAGTATACCATCTAAGCCGCGAGCATTAGTGTTAAATTTCAAGACAAGCCTATTAGGATTGCTCCAACTCGCACTCGCTCTATGGTTTGGTTATTCCTAAAGACTTGAAACATTTTTTGTGTTTTTACTTAATATTAAATAAGTCTCTTCTTTTTAACAACAACATTTTTAAATTTCTAACAAATAAGATTCGATTTAGGGAGCTTGTGTCTTGAGTTGTAGACTTGTAGAGGTGATTAAGGTGTCGCTAACGTTTTATCGTTCTGTTTGCTATATTAACTGACATGTTGTATACAAATAAATCAGGAATACTAGAAGTTCTCGAAGCCATAGCTTTACTTCGTAATTTCCTATTATTACGAGAACATGAGTTGCCAAATAAAAAAGGGAAAACAAGAGAAAAGATTAAACAGAAGGAAAAAAAAACATAAGGTTGACTAGAGACAAAAATCTAGGAGATGACATATAAGCTTAAGTAAAGAAAATTCATTTGCTCTTAATGTCTGTACCAAATCAACAGATCAACTATGTGCTTAAAAACTTTTATCATTGAATCATAGTTAACAATACGTGGTTTCACTAGCTTTTTTAATCCCGTCCCTTCCTCTTTCAGAACATGTAGGGTTCTCTCACTTCTTATTTTTATAGTGGCTCAACTCCACCACTTCTTGATTGTAGGTGAAAGGTGTTTAGCAGGGGCGGATCTAGGGTTAGTGAAGAGATATCAAATGATATCCCTTCGCGGAAAAGTTACACTATGTAAATAGATAAAAAAAAATATTTATATATGTATATTATATGTTGAGCAACCTTCATTTTTTCGTACCTTAATTTGTTTATATTTTGATACCCTTTACCAAAAATCTTTAAGTTTTTTCACTTGAATTTGTGAAATACTTTTTATCTTCTTTAATTTAATGTACTCCAGATATCTAGTGAAGATTTTATATTTTGCAAGTCTAACCCCGTTAGTAATGACTTCGCTAATCCGCCGCACACCGTTTGGTGGGTTTGTTCCCAGAAGTAGCGCACCACCAAGTATACCAACGTAAGAAGCACCCAAAGAAATTTGGATAGCGTCAACTATTTGACTTTTCAACACAATTTAACTTTTGTACTTGCTTAGACCAAATACGACGACTACACAAAAGAAATTATTCTAATTAATGAACTCCACTATTTCCACGCGTAAAACCAACTATATGTCCACGTTGGTAGGGAGAAAAGTTCTTAGAAACGTTCATCAAAGGGAGAAAGTAAAGATGCAAAAGTGTGATTACTTTTGTCTTTTGAAAATAGAATATGATATGATGATTTGTAAAAGAGAGAGCTTGTGGAAGGGGTAGGTCATGGTTCAAAATTCAAATTAATGTGTTTCGTTGGAAGAGCCAAAGATGATGGACACTCCTCATTTCCTCCCTCATGGTTTCTGGAAACACATTATTGGCATCTACGATAGATTTTTTAGAATAATGAAAGTGATGTACGAAATATTGAACAATCTTTTAAAATTCAAATACGATTGTTCAAAAAGGATCAAAAATACCATCAAAGTATTGAAAATTGAGCAATTTTACCCTCCGTTAACCTATTGACTCAAAAATGCCCTCGACGTTATCTTTCGGCTCAAAAAAGCCCTTTTGTTAACAGACTGATGAGTTGGCATTGTGGGCTTTTTTTTTTTAAAACCAGGTGGCCTTATTCTATTGGTCTGTTTGGATTACTTACCCAACCCAAAAATTATTAATCCTACCCAACAAATTTCCTGACCCGTTTAAAATTACCCTATCTATTTTATCCTATTTGCTCTTCTATATCACGGCTTAGAATCTCCGGCAGTCGATGAAACACATATCCAGTAACTCTTTCTTGTTCTTTCGTCCACAAGAAAGGAAACGGTAGAACAAAATTTTTTGACGTAAAGTTGGAATCATAAATTTTAATTTCAAACTAGAATAAGCCAAAGCAACAAAGTTTTGCCTTTTAGTAAACATATCCACTGGTAGACTATAAGCAAACAATTCTTTTGCATTTTGCAGCACATATCCATGGAAAGCTATGAAAGATAATCTTTAGTTCTTCCCATGAGGAAAAAATCAAAGTAAGAAGAACACGAATTAATAATTGATGATATCTTTTCTTTCTTTCGCAACTAATGTTGCTACTTCAAATTCACTAAAAATAATACCTAGTTGAATTACAATGATGGAGATGATTTTTTAGTAATTGTTGAAATAGTGTTTTGGGGTTAAAACTGATGGGTGATAGTGTTACAACCATAAAGGAAAAAGAAACAAGATGGAAAATAGAAGACTTAGAGGAAGAAAGAAGAGGAGCACCATCGGTAATTAATGTGTTATTAGAGTTGGGTTGAATTTTGTTTGGTGTATGAGTTGGAATTCAAGTGGACCAATGAGAGAATGCCATTTGGATAAAAAAAGTCTCACATGAGCCACATCATTTTTCCGTTTAAAGGAGGGCATTTTTGAGCCAAAAGATAACGTCGAGGGCATTTTTGAGCCAATAGGCTAACGGAGGGCAAAATTGCTCCATTTTTAATACGTTGATGGCATTTTTGACCCTTACTATTTCTAAGAGGTTTTTGCAACGAAAAGAAGGAATAAGTTTTAAAACAGAAAAATTTAACCAACAGCATCATTCGGCTGTGTTAATGAATAGATGGAAAGGGTCTTCACCTTGAATGTCTTTTGGTTAGTAGAGATAAAAAATAGGATTACTCATAAATTATCAATGAAATCGTATATATTTTCATTTATATTTTACTCTTATAATTTTTTAATATACAAAGTCGTAAATTAATTTTTAAAAGTTAATTCCATCAAATATTCTTTTAATGGACAAATAGGTACACTTAATTCAAGAAATTAAGTTCAAATTATAATATATGGCTTTGATATTAGCATTACAATAAATCTTCTTTTCAGGGTTTGAAGCTCATTTTTTTAAAGAAAAAACATAGCACGATTTTGGTTTATGAATTAGTACAATCTTTAAGTAATCGATGTTTCATATTAACTGTTGCTTCATTTGTTATTTTAGCTTTTCATTGTTGTTTAATTTCTCTTTGAATCATATAAAAATATGACAAAGACATAAATATACTTCTTCATTCTCGTTGAATATTCTAATCGGAAAAGGCTCAAAATTGCCCTCGACCTATCAAAAATGGGGCACTTTTGCCCTCCGTTAACCTATTGGCCCATTATTGCCATCGACGTTATTTTTTGGCTTAATTATGCCCTCCCACAGACGGAAAGACATGTAAGCAGCTGACATGGAATTCATTAATTAGTTGGCCTCTCCTCATTCGTCCACGTGGATAACGACCCACTGAGGAAAACCCAAAAACAAACCCGACCCGAACCAACACAAAACACCCAATTAACCCATCTAGTTCCAACTTGATGATCAAGAATTTCATGGTTTTATTGATCTTGGTGTTGAAGGAAAGAAGATATTAAACTGGGACAAAGCTATATTACCCATTTATCGTCCTAAGCTTGTCAAGTATGAAGGATCGACATCATAAGGAGCCTGGGGATATTTTTTTCACTAACAAAGTTTGCTCTTTTTGCAGGTTTTACAATGTTTTAGCATTGCTCGTTGCTAGTCTCAATTTTAGATTTTTGAGACATGGAGATACTGACTCTACAAGGCAGCTTATCTTTTCTTCTTGGAGCAGTAGGTGCGTCACTTGGTGCAGTGTGTGGGATGGGAAATTTCTTCCTTACACGCTATAAGCAAGCGACGCTTGCCCATAGCGCGCCCTTCAAGAAATCGTCGCTTCTGCCACAGCCTTGCACAACCAGTGCGTGATCAAAATAGACACGCGATTGCCCGGCGTCGCCTCCCTCATAGTGTGGCTGAAACAGTGAACTTAAAATCTGTGCACGCGACAGCCAGGCGTCGCATCTCCCACAGCGTTTCCAGGCGAAGGTTGAATACATGTTGGATGATCAATTGCTTTGCTACCTGTGGCGCACCACTGCTTTGGATCGTGTACCATTGCTCATTTTTCACTTCACGGGTGGCTCACCTTTATTCTTACATGGTTTACTTTCGCGTGAGACATTCAGAAGCTTGGATACATGGACTCGCACATGAGATGCAAGAACAATTAAAGGCAGTGTGTCTCTCGCTCATGATTGAGTGGCACTTGTTAGGTTACATTGCTTTAGTTATTTACGAATTACTCCTAGCATCTAGTGTACCAAAGAGAGAGATGTGTTATTTAAAGGAATGAAATTGGAGAATGTAGTAGTAATGAAAAAGATGTGTATGTTAGGGTAAAATTTTACGGTTTCTGATGGGTTAATTGGGTGTTTTGTGTTGGTTCGGGTCGGGTTTGTTTTTGGGTTTTCCTCAGTGGGTCGTTATCCACGTGGACGAATGAGGAGAGGCCAACTAATTAATGAAATCCATGTCAGCTGCTTACATGTCTTTCCGTCTGTGGGAGGGCATAATTAAGCCAAAAAATAACGTCGATGGCAATAATGGGCCAATAGGTTAACGGAGGGCAAAAGTGCCCCATTTTTGATAGGTCGAGGGCAATTTTGAGCCTTTTCCGTATTCTAATTTGTCAAATCTAGTAGTATTGTGCTAGAATTTTTACTTCAGATTTTTTAACAAATAGTTGCCTTTTAAAAAAATGGGTTTTGGACCGGGTAGTATGTGGGTCTCTTATAAATAAATAAATTGGGGATTTTATTTTAATTTAAAATAGTTGTTGGGTCCACTTTTAATAAAAATAACTAAAATAAAATGTCACATCAGCATTTTCATGTGAACTCTAATGCACAACTTGGGAGAATGTATTTTAAAGGTAATTTGGATAAGTTGATTGATAGTTTTGTCCCAAACCAAAGGAAAGTGACTTTTTTAGATCATTTGCATTAGTCCAGTGACCATTTTAGAAATTAACTCTAAATTTTCGCTCATTGATCCTGGTGCAATTCAACAACTTGTCACTCGACCTCCACCGTCTATGCAAAGGAATATTGATGTTTGCTTTTATCTTATTAATCTATTCTTCATTTTTCCCTTAACCCCTCTATCATTGTGTTTGCCTATAAGTATTTGCAAATAGGCAACAGTTGGCCTCCCTCCCTCACCAAATTCCCCAAGCCAATTCCATTAAATTGGCCTCTACCCCGTCACCAAATTTCCCAAGCAAATACTCTTGAAAAGCTGCCTAGGCAACACTTGACCCCCACCACTCACCAAATTCTCCAAGTCAATTTCCTTAAAATGATGCATAGGCAACACTTGACCTCCATCCCTCACCAAATTCCCCAAGCCAATTGCCTAGGCAGCAACTCACGTCATAAGCTTAAAAATTACAAACAATAACATTAAAATAAGCCATGACGCACATGACACTAAATGGAACATGCAAACTCAAGACTATACCAATCAAACCTTATAAATCACAAGCATTCAAATCACAAAAATATTCCAATTCCTAAAGAAGCAGCATTTGTTACTTACAAATGGTTCAGGCAAAGTAGTATACCAAAGAGCTATATAAAAAAGTATAACCACAGTCACATCAACTAATCACAAGCATTCACATTACGAAAACATATCACGCTATAACAAATCACTCATTCTCATTTGTTTTTTTTTACCGCAATAATGGATTTTCAAGTTCTCCTGCACAAAAAAATAGTATTATGCTCGTGGTAATCATCGCATATCTTCTCAGGAGGAGTCGCATAGCCAACATTTGACTTGCACCTTGCATTGCACCTTGCATGACTCCACATATTAGCAGCACAATCAAACCGATAATCTTTTAGCTGCGTAAACTTTATCTGTTAAACATCCCTGTCATTGATTATCAAGTCAACAAACTTAACCATATAAGCACCACAATCATACCTGCACAAAATTTAACGTAAGAATGAATGCGAAAAATAAAACAAAACAAACAAGCAAATAAAAAATATAATCAACAAATGCAATGTCACACCATAATGAACTCAAGGCAACAGATTTCATGTACAATTAATAGATGCAACGTCAACATTACGAAAAGAACAAAGAATTAAAAAAATAATAGCTACAACCAAACGGTAAATAAAAGACTGTCTGACAGTTCCCCGGCAAAAAGAAAACAAAAAGTCAACAGCCAACACATTGCAATAATTACATCAACTACTTAATTCAACAAATTATGACAAAATAATATTGACAATATTAAATAAAAATTATCATTTAACAACACTAATTACCATTTGAAAGACACATAAATTAGATTATTAGTAAAAATCAACAAATAAAAAAAACTAAAAATAGAAGAGAGAGAAACGAACTAAATCGAAAAATCCTAATTCCGACGGGAAGGAAAGGGAGGGAATGGAAGAGAGAAGGGGGTGGCGCAGAATTAGAATGTTATAATGCTCAAGGTCAAAAACCCACAACCAGTCAAAGACAGGTACATGTAGTGAAATTTTTTATTTTATTTAAGCATTAGCTTGCATTTTATCATTCTCACATTGATATAAAATTGTTCTACGTTATATGCACCAAAGAATGGTTTTTGAGTGGCTACCGCCTCATGGATTGCTTAATTTTTGCAATTGCGTTCCAAAAGTTGCCTTTAAGGCTAAAAGGCTTTAACGCCTTGAGTTATTTGATTGTACATCCTAAGTTAGAATGTGTTACTTAATTTGAACTTGTTTGTTACAATCAGGAAATTATTTTTGCTTGATTTGGTTCTACGGGGGGTTACCACATGTTTGTGTGGTAAATTTATTTTTCATTATTCTCTCTCTTTCCATCCTCAACTCTTGTTCCTCATCAGAGCTTGCCTTTTAGGTTCCCAAATTTGAAATTTATTATGCCTTCTTACCTGTTGAATTGTTTGACCTTTTACAGGGGTCAAATTAGTACCTATATGGTAATGATATTTTCTACTAAATCTCATTTTTTAATGGCAAAATATGTCCAACTACTTGTTCGGATAAGTATAAGATTTTTACGTAATCTTAGATTAGTTAATAGTGAAATTACTTTTTCTTTAATCAAGTAATGAATATGTTATATCATAAGAGAGCATTAAAAAGCATCTGTATATAAAAAAATATGAAAAGCTAAGAAAATGAACTGATTTTCATCTAACGATGCTTAAGAACTCATAACTACATCAAAAATATATAATAATAAATAAAATGCCTACTCCTCAAGTGAACAAAATCCTTTGTCTATTCCATTAATTAGATGCTTTCTTATTTCTCTTTCTCCCAAAATGACCCTCTTCAGAGCTAGAGAAGCAATCTGTCATGCCCTGCATGCGTATTCTTCTCCGCCTCGGAAAGGTCTATCTAAGCATAACTTTTTTGATTGTGCATGGCATACCAAGGTAAACTTTTAAGTTCCACGCAATTTTATGGTAGAGAATAGGGAAAATTTAACATTTTCTCATTGAAAAGGTTACAGATGTCATATGAAGACTAAGAGAAACGAGCAAACCTTAATTCCTTTCCACACTAACGGCTAGCATATGCTCGACAAGTAGATTTTATTTAAAAAAAGGATCATCTAGGCAGAGTACAGTAATAAAAGTTCAAAGAGTTGTGAAAATCAAGAGCGTCAAGCTTTACCTTAGCTAAGGGACGCATTATAAAATTTTAAGGCATAAAGTCGAGCTTTAATAAAATGTCATCAATTTTTTATATAATTTATATCTATTTTATTTAAAATTACCCTTGTAAAGTTTGAAATGCAAATTTATAAATTAATATATTTTTAGAGTTGATTTATCAAGTTTTAATGGACAAATAGATGCAAATATGCAATTGATTCACAACAAAAAAAGTTAAAGTTAGTATCATCATGACATTAGTAATGTATTAAATTTTCTGTCCAAATTTTTGAGCTAATTTATTATTAAGAAAATAAAAAATTTCATTGTAGAACTTTCTATAATATCTCGCGATATTGAATTAAACTACTCAAATCTTCACATAAGTCGATACAATTTTTTCACAACAAGAATCAATGTAATTTATTGAATTAAATGACTATCATTTTGTTAACTTTGAAACAACATTCACAAATATAAAAAAATATAACTAATAGCATAAGTTTGACAGCTTTAAGATCATTAATTTGATAAGCAAAGTGCTCATCCAAAATTCGATTAGATATATTTATTTATATTTGTGAATGTTGTTTCACCAATAATTTTCGTGGCTGTATAAAATGAATTGATAAGCAAAGTGTATAAAATTTTCAAATTTTCAGCCACGAATCACGTATTCAAAAATGCACGATAGTATATGATCACAATAGACAATCATTACCAGCAAAAAAATCTCACACATATGCTGACAAGGACAAACTGAAGGAGAAAATTAAATTCACTAACGAATTAACAAAACCAGATAACAAACTCAAACAGAATTAGAAATCACAAAAATAAATGTGAAATCAGTTCATAAAATAAGTTATACTTACGATTGAAGATCAATAATCAGCATATCCTTTGTGTTAATCATGTCATCGAGCATCGCAAGTTCAGCCGTCACCTTTTCATACACGCCAATGATACCAGAAATCCAACCGCAATATCCCCTCCATTATCGTGTACCTCCCTAATGTTATTTTTGAATTTTTCTTCACCAAAGTGATCAACAAGCGTACAAGCTGAGGATACACGCCGGAGGATCGGTGCATTCTACATTTCTAGCGGCACAAGTACGACAAACTACTACTTCAGCCATTGAATTTGTTGTTTATGAAAGAAATGAAAAAGGCGGTATAAAAGTGAAGAAAAGGGGGAGAATGGGTTAAAATTTTAGCTTGAGAAGTACGAAATGAATTGGAGTAGGGTTGTTATTTTTGGAACTGAGAAGAAAATAAAATATAAAAAGGGGAGTAAAACTAGGTCAAATGCGATCTCTTAAAAAAGTTGCCAAATTTTTTTAACCGCCAAATACCTAAAAGAAAAAAAAAATTTAAAAGCACCAAAAAATGGAGAAAAAGAAAAGTAAATTCAGCTGTAAGTCCAAAAATTATCAAATTTATATAGATCATGCAAATCAGAATCTGACACATCTGAGGAGTCCGACAAGTCAGTGGCAACAACCATCAGATCACCAATGGCAACAACCTCCCCGTCAATGGCAACAAACTGCTTCCCACCACCAACAGCGACAGCCTCCCTGCCACCAAAAACGAGCTCCCCACCACCGACAACATGCCACCCGTGACCACCAACAGGCTGACCCACAACACCAATAGCCCCCAACACCATCAATAGCATGCCCATCCCCACCAATAGCAACAAGCTCCCCTACACCAGCAACAAGGTTCGCGCCACAAGAAACAACCCCCGATGAACACCACTGCCCAACAACATCAATAGCCTGCCCAACACCACCAATAGCAACAAGCTCCTCTACACCAGCGACAAGATTTCCGCCACCAGAAACAACCCCCGATGAACACCACCAGACTGCCCAACAGTATTAATAGCCTGCCCAACACCATCATTAGCCAGCCCATCCCCATCAACCTCTAGTCCCTCAACAAAAGCTCCACCATCGTTGTTTAATCCATGAAAACACAAATTCTCAAATTCAATAGAAATTCATTAATCAAACATAGAAATACTCACAAATTCCCGCCACCAGAAACAACCACCCGATGAACACCACCAGACTGCCCAACAACATCAATAGCCTGTCTAACACCACCAATAGCAACAAGCTCCCATACACCAGCAACAAGATTTCCGCCACTAGATGAACACAACCAGACTGCCCAACAGCATCAATAGCCTACCCAACACCATCATGAGCCAGCCCATCCCCATCAACCTCCAGTCCCTCAACAAAAGCTCCACCATCGTTGTTTAGCCCATGAAAACACAAATTCAATAGATCATTAGAACCAGCAAATTCAATAAAAATTCATTAATCAAACATAAGAATACTCACAAATTCCCGCCACAAAAAACAACCCCTCGATAAACACCACCAGATTGCCCAACAACATCAATAGCCTGCCCAACACCATCATTAGCCAGCCCATCCCTATCAACCTCTAGTCCCTCATCAAAAGCTTCACCATCGTTGTTTAACCCACAAAAAACACAAATTCTATAGATCATTAGAACCAGCAAATTCAATAGAAATTCATTAATCAAACATAGGAATACTCACAAATCAGGAATATCAGTAAACAAATCATCAGCACGTAAAGCTCTCAACTGCATATTCTCTTCTTCAAGTTTATCAAGTTTCCTATTTATATACTCAAACACTCAACAACATATCTATAAACACTCAAGTACAATCTAAAGAATTACTCCCTCCGTCCTAAAATGAGTGTTTGGGTTTGACTTGGTGTGGAGATTAAGAAAATAATGAAGACTTTTGAATCTTGTGGTTTAAAATTAAAGCTGTGTGTAATGTGGGCCAGTGCCTTTAAATCTTGTGGTCCAAAATAAATCTTGAAATTAAAGAGTTAACAAATATGGAAAGAGGCACTCTTTTTGGGACAAACTAAAAAGGAAAGGTAGACACTCATTTTGGGACGGAGTGAGTAATCAACACAGATTTCAAATATACAAATGCACAATAAGAACAATGTTAATAAATTCAAAGCATTATAAGCCCTTACAATTGAAGATCAGAAATACGCATATCCTTTGTTAGAATCAAATTATTGAGCCTTGAACGATCCTCTTCGGCCTTCTCATAAACATCAACAATTGCTGCCATCCAAATTCGAACAGTATCAGGACCAAGACTATTGTGAAATCGCTCAATTGTATCTTTGAGGTTTTGAAAACCACAATGCTTTTCAAGAACTTCATACTTCCTTAGATCAGATTCCTCAGGAAAATAAAACGAAAGAAAACAGGCAGGAGGACCATTGCAATCAAAGTTATTATTAAGACATGGCAAACGAACAAAATTCGCCATTGAAATGATTTAAAATTCGAAATTCGAAGACTAATGAAAAGAAATGGGTTTAACTTCCCGAGCAAGTCATGGAGAAATGAAATAGAGAATGTGACACAATTTGGCATGTGTTGGGTTTTATATAGAAAAGCTAGGTTAGTCGGGAACACAATTTTTTTAACCCAAACAACATCTAAAGGTAAATTTTGAATAGCACCAAAAAATGGAGAAAAGAAAAATAAAATGCTGTAATTACCAAAAAAAAAAATAAAAAAAATCAAATATTAGCTGAGAGTAGTAGATCATGCAACAATCCCACAAGATTCGAATCTTAAGCTAGCGTTTGGACATAGATTCCCAAATAGTTTTTGGGAAACACTTTTTGGGTGAAGTTTAATATGAAAATAAAAAAGTGTTTGGACATACTTTTTGGGAACAAAGTTTTTGGCTCAAAAAGAGCCTTTGAGCTCTTGTGAAAAGGAAGATTGATATGTAATGATTACTTTTTGGCTCAAATTTAGAGTTTTTGGGACTTTTTGGGAGAAGTTTTGGTTAAATAGCATAAACAAACAGTTTTTCTCCCAAAAACTTCCAAAAAATATTCCCAAAAACTATAAACAAACGGGGGCTTACTCTCCTCTCACAAAGGATTTATATCTCGTTGCCAGATCGACCAAAATAACCGTATGCTGACGTCGCAGTAATCATGTCACGTGGGGGACCCACTTGCTACACTCTTCCCTTTGTATTTCATGCAAAGGCTTCAAATTGATTTCTAAACGCTCAAAAATAATATGCTTATTTATTTGATCATATGTATTCCTCACATCAAATAAAAAGTAAAGATATAATTAAAATCACTATCGATAACAAAAAGGTCTTTGCTAAATCTAATGGTGGCAAATGGTTAGGTTGGATCAGATTTGGATTGGTTAAAAATGGATTGATAAAAATGGGTTGGGTTGTAACCCACCCATATTATATGGGTAAATAATGAATTGGATAAAAAATGGATTGGATAAAATATGGGTAAAAAATTATATTCTGCTGCAACTAATATTGAAACTCTACTTTGAACCATTACAAGATTAAAAGAAATCATATTCTGTTGAAGGAAAAATTCAAATGTGAAAGAAGAGATTTGATAGGAAAATCGTGTGCTCCCTTTTATTCTAGTTTTCTAACCACATCATCAGATGAATATAGAAATACATTATTATGTCAAGATCAATTCCAGAAACAACACATATGAAAAGAAAATAATACAATTAACTAATTACCAAAAAGAAAATTAACCATAAATTTTATTATTTTATTTTCTCAATTTCAGCCATACACATCTAATAAACACTACATATAAACAATTTATTCTCCAAAAAAACTAAATTTTACAATTGAATGGGGTAGAGTTTGGGTTGTTGGAGAAATATAAAGAAAAAAGAAAAAGAAAAATAAGAATAAGAGAGAAGAAGAGAAAGAAAAAAGTGTGAAATCGAAGTTGTATTCCATAAACCACAAGAACATAAAATAATGGTGTAAGTCATAGAGGAGAAAGAAAATGCATTTGGGCTACCCACATTTTACCTATTTATATCCACAACTTTTATGGGCTAGATAAGGGCTTCAACCCAAACAGGGAAAAAAAATAGGAGCGGAAAAATTTGAGAAACTCAAACTGTTGTTTCAGAAATCTGTACAAACAGAAACAGAAACAGATCGTTGAATTTGCTCAAATACCACACAATACATAATCTTCTCCAACTTAGGGTTCCAACTAAGAAAATGAGCCAAGGTTCAAGCGTGTCATATGGGTCTCGGAGGAACTGCCGTTGTGGTGTTGTTGCGAGATATTTCACAAATAGACTCTATCAAATGCTAGGAGACGTTTCTCTAAATGTGCAAATGTAGGTTTTTTTTACATCTTTATGTACTCATGTTTTTAAGCTTGTCTAAGTGGGATTTAATTGTTAATTGTGGGCAGGGAAATAAATGTATTTTTTTGCAATGAGATGATGATGAGCTGCCTCCTAAAGTTTCAAATCTGATCTACAACTTAAAGAAAGAAAATGATATGTTGAAAAAGAAATTGGCTAACCATGGTAATTCGATGGATGGTGATCATGGAGGGCGTGTGATGGATGGTGGTCATGGAGAGGTTCAAGAGTTGAAAGAGATAGTTTTCAAATAAAAGATGATGATTCTCATGACGTGGTGTTGCTTTGGTGGATTTGTGCTAGCATGGATGATGTCATGGATGATGAAATAATGTGCTTTAAGCTTGTCATTTTGTGTTCATTGTCTATGTTAAGGTTGTCTAAATTAGTGTTGTTAGTTTGTGTTCATTGTTTAGTTATAGGTTGTCTAGATTAGTGTTGTTAGTTTGTGTTCATTGTTTAATTCTAGGTTGTCTAGATTAGTGTTAGTTTGTGTTCACTGTTTAGTTCTAGCACATATTTGTACCAGTTCATTATAACTTCGAAGTTGTTTTTAATGATGAAGGTAATTGTTCAAGCTTTAACCATACATTCTTGGTTCAGTTTCTATTTTTTTTTTTTTTCAGTTTTACACCAGTTCAAATGGTTCATTTATACACATGTACAATGCGGAAGGGGTTATAAATGCCCTTATTTATACACTAACCTGCACTCAAACAAACAAGACAAATGAACTTGGCTCATGTATACAATAACCAGCATTTATAGCAAGCCATATAAACCTGTACAAACTGGTACAAAAGACTAACCAAGAGTTAATTAAGCAAGCCAAAAACATCCATTCATAGCAGTTAAGTTTAAAACCATATCATCTATTACACTTAACCATCGGGTGCTTAACCAACCCAAAATAAGGTTAAAAATATCCATAACCTAGAAACTATATCAACCACCGGATGGTTAAATCAAAATATCAACACAAAAGAAATTACCATCAATCATAATTGTACCAGAATTACACAACATCAAAGTCATTGAAAGTCACTATCACTATCAGTTGTTGCCCTTAAAGCCATCTTTTTCTTCCTAACTTTCTCCAGAACCTGTTTTCTTGTTATAGCAGCTTTGCCCCTCCATGTAGTCTTGGTTGGTGAGTAAGGCAGGTTGGTTGGGATTGAGGCACCAGTGTGATCACCAGTGAACTGAATCTTCCTGGTTCCTGTTGGCTGCCTATTGGGAGGCCTCATCTCCATGGCCTAAGCTCAGGGCCATCAATTGAACCGACATCAGATCCATAAGAAGTAAAGCTGGACTGTTGTGTTCCAGTTTGGGATTCAACCCAACCATCATTCTGAAAAGTGTCATCATCTGTCTCTACTGCCTGGGTTTGTTCAATCCAACTGGGAGATGCCCTTGCATAATTGGTGGATGCACTAGTTTGACTACTGGATGTCCTTGCCCTCTTCCTTGCTTGGTTAGCCTTGATAGAAGAATTGTCCTAAAAATGATAAAAGTATTACTCCCTCCGTCCCAATTTATGTGGCACCATTTCCTTTTTGTTTGTCCTAAAATAAGTGGCACCTTTCCTTATTTGACAACTATTTAATGCATCATCTCTATTTTATCCTTGTTGGGCCCTACATACTTTTAAACCTACCAACAACTTTTTTATTACTCAAATCTTCTCTCTCTTACTTTTTCAAGGGTAAAATTGATACTTAACAAGGTCAACCTCTATTTTCTTAAACTCCGCACCCGGTCAAATGGTGCCACATAAATTGGGACGGAGGGAGTAGTTAATTTAAGTCTATGTACTAGTTTAACAATAAACATAATAGACAAATATACCTTGTAACAGACCCTAGCATTGTGGTTTGCTTCACCACACTTGCTACGTGTAACTTGCCCCCCCTCCCCCTCCTTGAAACACTCCAAGCTCCCTTTCTTAGACTTGCTTCATCAGGTTGTCTGTTTCTTTTCACTTCAGGTCTTCCTGCCTGTTTGAAGCCATTAGGAGGCTCTATGGCATGAACAGCTCCTATCTTCCAGAAAGTCTCACCCCTCACAGGTTGGATCTTGTGCTTATATGTTAGCAAGTAAGCTTCCCTGCTATAATACCAAAGAATTTCATAGGTAGGGTCAACTTTCTTGTGCATCAATGCCTTTATTGCATGAGGGCAAGGAATACCACAGAGATCCCAAATTATGCATGTGCACCTTTTTGTTGCTAGGTTGACTGTGTGTCTATCCTGTCCATCTGTAACCTCATATCTAGCATCCCCATTATAATCAACCCTACAACTTTGAGCTATGATCCTATAGTCCAGCGGCGGCAGTGGTGGAAATAGGCGGCATGAGATGCATCAGTTGAGAGGGATGTGGAGTGGAGGCTAGAATTTTTCTTTTTTAGTTATTTATAGCAACTTGTATATAAAAAATAATGCTATGTTTTGTAATATGAATAATATTGCTATTTTTATTTTTTTGTAAATAAATCTTTAAAATTATATATAAGTGTAATTTACCCTAATTAAAAACTAAATTGAAATAGTATTGTTTAGTACATTGTGATGCCATCTGAGTAAGAAAATACATTTAATAGCAAATCACCTCCACCAGACAGTAGTGCATCTGACCAGGTAGATATAGTCTGAGTTTATTAGGCTTAATCTGCAGTATATTCTTGTTGCCCATTTTTTAAAACAAAAAATTATGTTGAAGAGGTCTTTCATTTCAGGCTATGACTAGTGTTCAAAGGTACTAAATGTACTGAGCTACGAAGTCATAACTTGACAAGTTTAAATATGTGTCCAGTCACTAATTGGTATATCTACAGAACACTGTTGAATTTGACCAAATATATGCTTGAGTAACACTAGTAAATCATATGATAAAATACATTTGTTTCAATTTATGTGAACATGTTTGACTTATAAGCACAAAGTTTAATAAAATAAAGAAAACTTTTGAAACTTCTAATCTAAAATAATTTTGTGACCATAAATTATCATTAATGGCACAACGATAACTTTAGAGTTAAAATATTTTCATATTTAAAAAAAAGTCATTTGGCTTGGACTGAGGAAAAAAATAAATTCCCATAAACAGAATCAGATGGAGTAGTAAACATGCTCCGTGCTTTCATAATTATATTATTGCATAATAACAGTTCATATATAGTGTTTGCATGTGACTATTATTTCCGCCGACAATACGAACGGAAACGAACACTGTTCCCAACACATCACCCAAAGCTAATATTAATTGTGCTTCATCACTCCTGGAGACTCTCACGCCTTGTACCTTCTGAAAACCAGTTACCGGAGCTTCTTCTTTATGTAGTTCGAATGTGCTCCATCTTAGCACGTCATTACTAACTAACGAAAACCCTAAAATAAAAAAAATACTAAACAAATGTAGCGAATAAAAAGCTTTTGCTAACTGTACATCTCTGTCCACGTTGTGAGCTGGGAAAAATAATGTGTGACACTTGAAGAGATATGGTATACCTAAACCTTTCATATGAAGAGTAATATAGACACGAAGACTCATAGTGAGTAGTAGATTGGAACAAATAAAAAATGATAATGAATAAGCGGTGACAAAGTAAAAAGCCTATCTTTAAAAGAACAGTCTTAAATGTATTTGAGAAATTGAACTATACTTTTTAAAGGGAGATTTTTAATACGACACAAAAGAACTTCACGAGTTGCTTGGATAATTTAGCAAAAAAATTAATAATAACTCACTCACATGCTAAAATATTGGAAATAAATCACATATACCGAAGAATTTTGACTTATAAAAGTCATTATATTAGTAAATGTCAAAATATTTTTCACAAACACTATATCAAGAATAAAAGAGCAAAAGCAGAAGAAAAGAAAATTAAAGACAACCCGGGAGCTTCTAACAACAATGTCCACAATTTTCATTTAAAATCACATAAAGCTTTTAATACAGCAGCAGCGACAACAACATAATACACATCAGACCCGACGAAGACGCAAAATATTTTTCACAAACACTATATCAAAAATAAAAGAGCAAAAGCAGAAGAAAAGAAAAAGACAACCCAAGAGCTTCTAACAACAATGTCCACAATTTTCATTCAAAATCACATAAAGCTTCTAATACAGCAGCAGCGACAACAACACAATACACATCAAACCCGACGAAGACGCTTCGATCTATACGGAACAACAACAGGGGCATCGAGATCATTTGAACCAGTAGACTCAGCATCGGATACACCAAATGAGTTTTCCAAGTCACTATCGGGCTCGTAAATAGGGGCATCGAGATCATCAGAACCAGCAGACTCAAGATTTGATATACCAGATGAGTCTGCCAAATCACTACCGGGCTCGTACTCGGAGCCAGACTCAAGTGACTCTATGGACTCGTCAAACTCACTATCAAACCCATCAGAAATATCAATATACACAGCAGGAACCAACCTCTGTTACATACAAAGAAAAACATGAATATGATATGAAAAGACAATAGCATGAGCAACAATCAATACTTTGAATGCTGACACCTTGGAGTAAAATAACATAACAGTCCACAATAAAACTTGGATTCATCAAAAAGATTACTTTTGAGAACGCAAGGTCATAAAATGTCTCAAATCCTTTCATAATATACTAAAATTGTGATTCACGGTTGCGCTGTCCAAACAAGGTATTAATTGTCAAAATTCAGTTTGTTTTCCTTGTGCTGAGTGTGTTCTACATATTGTTTCCTCAGGAAGGTGTTCAATCTTGTTTCTTTTGCAGTTTAGCTAATTATAAAGAAGTCCATTTCTGTATTAAGCTGGACAGGTCCCTATTGACATTATAATTTTTTGGGCCTACTGTAGTGAACTAGTGATGGTTGTGACATTTATGGGATTACTGTTTTTATTCAATACATTACATTGATTCTTGTTGTAAACCATTTTATTGACTTATATGAAGATTGGATTAGTTTAATTCAAAATTCTAATATATTATGCAAAGTTAGTTGAGATAAATGAGGTATAGGTCCTCATAAGTGTGCAAATAAAAAAATCGGATATTGACCAAATCAATATTTAATTAGTTTAAGTGAGAACCAAAATATAACATTTAAAACTTATGGGTAGGAGAATGCCACACAATTCAAAAATATTCAAAGATTTCTTTTCCTTCTTTCCTCCCACTTTTACTCATTTCTCATTTTCAAATCATTTCAAACTTAAACCTCTCTCTCGCTCCTTTTTTTCTTCTTCCTTCTCCTTCTTTCTTCTAGATTTCTTTTCAAATTTCATTTCATCACCATCCACGTTATTTTTCTTTTCCTTTGTTTTCTTCTTCTTCTTCGTATTCATTTTGATTTTTTTCTTCGTTCTCATCATTTTCTTCTTCTTCGTCTATAATTAATTCTCGTCATTTTTTACATCTTAATGATATTTAAACATCCTTTTGGATGTGTAAATATTTTTTTGGAGATGTTTCCACGTATGTAAAATATATTTACACATGTCGACAGATGTTGAAACATCCCCATATTAAAGTGGTGGGGGCAGTGGAGGGGGGAGATGGTAGAGGGTGGTAGAAGGTGGCGGTGAGTGGTGGAGGATGGTGGTGGAATGGTGGATGGGGGGGCCAATGGGGGCTGGGGGAGGGGAGAGGAGAAGAAGGGGGCTCAAGCAAATAAAAAAAACTTAGGGGCTTTTAAAATGTTAGTCATTTGTACTGATCTTAAAAATATTCCTTCTACCTAATTAAAAAAAGGGAGAATTACACAAATATACCACCTTAATACCAAATTTACAAAAAATACCAATACTATACCATTTTACAAAACATACCAATACTTTTTTTACAAATCATATACAACTTCCATTAAAACCATACAAATGAAGGTTTTAAACCCTCCCACACCCACTGCTCCCAGTCACAGTGTTGCCGCCGGTGGCCAGTCGCCGGCCGCAGGTGGTAGCCGGATTTTTTTTTTTTAAAAATCTGAAAAAAATATATAAAAAGGTATAAAAAACATAGAAATTACACATTCATACAAGATATACACTTTTACAAAATAGAATATACAAAATATACACTTCAATACACTCCCAAACATATAAAGACATAAAAATAAATTTGTGGATATGCAAAAAACTTATTCATATACATATGAAACACACATACACATAAATACAAAATATCTACAAAAATGTACAATATACAAAACCACAATTTTGCCAAACATACAATTGAAAATATAAAAATACACAAATATACAACAATATACAAAGATATTCAAAAAAATTTAATGTATTGATGTACCAAAAATATACACATACACATAATACAAACCTTATACATGTTTATACAAATAAAATACACATACAAAACCAAAAAAAAGAAAGATGGAGGAGCAGATCGGAGCACCAGTGACGGAGCAGTGGCTTAGCCGCCGTGAGAATAGCAGCAGCGATGGGGTGGTTGCCGGCGAGGGGGAGGGGGACGGCGGGGTGGGTGGATAGGGGGAGGAGGGAAGAGAAAGAGAGAGAAAGAGGGGGAAGAAATTAGGGTTTTGAGTTTGGGGGAGTGGGAAATGAAAATGGTATGTTTTGTAAAAATGTAGAAAGTATTGTTATATAGGGTAAAATATTTAAAAGTATTGGTATATTATGTAATTAAGCTATTAGGGTAGTTATATACGGTAAATTTTCCTTTATTTATTGGCTAAGTTTTCCCCGTACTAATAATATAAAAGTCATCAAACAAGTGGGACCGCTTTAAAAAAGCCCTTAACGACGTCGTCCCAAACCCCATAGAAATAGGATGATCCGAACAAGCTTTATTTCCTTAATTGTGTCGAAAATGGTGAATATAAACCCTAGCAAAATAAAAAAAATGGAATCTTTAGAATCAAATTCAGGTCAAAAGATGAGAGAAAACAAGAAGAAGAGTTCCATTGCAAATCCAAAGATACAAAAGGCAAAAATTCAACAGAAGAAGAAGAAGTCCATTGCTAATATTTTGGATCAAATTAATAGCAATGAAGAAGCTTTTAATCTTTCCAGATGCCTGCATTGCGAAGGTATCTTTCTTAATTCCTTCTGCTGCTGTTGTCTGTGTGTGTTTTGTTTCTGATTCTTTCTTAATAATAATATAGCTAAAGTACACAAGCCAAGTTCAATGACAACAAGGACAAGTTAAGTTAAAGAAAGCCTCATACCACTCAAGTAAAATTGGTTAATTGTTAACCGTTTTGATTCCTTGAATTTCAAACATGATCCACCACTATTAGACTAAAGGAGCATACCTACAAGCCAGAAAAGATGAGCATTTCATCTCTTGATCGAAAGAGCTCCAAAAAAGCAGCCTTTTCATCTCCATATCGAAGAAGTTCCAAGAAAGATGAGTCTTTTCATCTCCCTATCGGAGAAGCTCGAGTATTTTCATCTCTCGATCGAAGATGCTCCAAGAAAGATGACTCTTTCATCTCCCGATCGAAGCTCATCTCCCTATCGGAGAAGCTCGAGTATTTTCATCTCTCGATCGAAGATGCTCCAAGAAAGATGACTCTTTCATCTCCCGATCGAAGCTCATCTCCCTATCGGAGAAGCTCGAGTATTTTCATCTCTCGATCGAAGATGCTCCAAGAAAGATGACTCTTTCATCTCCCGATCGAAGCTCATCTCCCTATCGGAGAAGCTCGAGTATTTTCATCTCTCGATCGAAGATGCTCCAAGAAAGATGACTCTTTCATCTCCCGATCGAAGCTCATCTCCCTATCGGAGAAGCTCGAGTATTTTCATCTCTCGATCGAAGATGCTCCAAGAAAGATGACTCTTTCATCTCCGGTGCGAAAGATCTCCAAAAAAAGACAGTCTTTCATCTCCTGATCGAAAAAACTCCCAAAAAGACAGTCTTTTCATATCCCGATCAAAGAAGCTACAGAAAAGACGAGTCTTTTCATCTCCAGATCGAATAAGTTACAGAAAAGACGAGTCATTTTCGAAGAAGCTCCAAAATTTATCTCCCAATAAAGAAGCTACAAAAAAAAAAAAGACAGTCTTTTCATCTCCAGATCGAAGAAGCTCCAAGAAAGATGAGTCTTTTTAATCAGAGCTTAGAATAGGAAATGAACAGCAACCCCATCAAGTGTTTCCAAATTGAAGCTCTAAAAACTGACGAGCCTGCTTGTGGTTAATCCTTCTCTATATGAATGTGCTCTAACCCCACTATACTACTGTGTGTATGTGTGTGTCCTTTTTTATCCTTTACAATTCCATGTTGATACTTCCTAACTCGCCAACCAAGGGGACCTCTATTCTGCTTGTGCTTTATCTTCTGTCTATACGAATCGGGGCTTACGCCATAATTTTCTTAATAAAATTTCAGGGAAGAGCGTCTCTACTGATATTACGGAGCAGCAGATGGATATTGATCAGGAGGTGAGTTCAGGATGTTACTTGCAGTCGAATTTATTGCTTCATTGGTTTTTAATTGTTGTTGGTTGGACTTCAATTATTCCAGGTGTATTCCGAGGTTATGAAAGAAAACAGTTTCCAAGGAACATATTATTGCTAGCTAACAATGCAAACGCTTTTTCTCATCCGAGAAATTACTGGAATTTAAAATTCATTAAGTTTACAGGGTCATCCTAGTTTTGACGGTCGTTTGATTATTCATAAGATTGTCAGTTTTGACTAAGGATTCATATATTTTAGTTTCTGTAGCTTTCTTCTTTAATATATTCTCTCCATTTTATATATATATGTTACCCGGAAGATTTAACATCTTCAACTAATGAACTACTAAAGCACTTTCCTTGTCCTATCTAGGCCATTAGAATCCAATTCCAGGAGGAAATCATAATGGAGATCCTGAGCAGGTTACCTGTACGGTCTCTTCTTCGATTCAAATGTATTTCAAAATTATGGAAGGCATTAATCTCTGATTCTTACTTTAAGATGAAGCACCTCAATCATGCCAAGAATTACCAAAATTCCCAAAAATTCCTTGTTACCGAAAGATGCCTTGAAAAGGATGATATGTTCAACTTCTATTGTTCTTCTTTATCACCGGTTCAAGTGGTTGAGGATGAACAAAAACTTGATTGCCCTTCCACCTGCAAACCAGTGAGTTCCAGAATTTGGTGTTCTTGTGATGGATTGTTTCTTCTCTCAGTTACTGATCGTCGCGAGAAACAGCTTTTGTTGTGGAACCCCTCCACAAGAGAATCAATATTACTTCCCCATCCAGAATCACTGCATCATCATGTATGCGGTTTGGGATATGATGCAACTAGTGATGACTATAAGATCCTTGCGATTAACCTGGATCCGAGGAGTGGTGGTGCGGAAATATTCACTGAAATCCTCGCGCTTAAAAGTGGCTCCTGGAGGAAAAATTGTAAATATCCTACTGGCATTCGGCGTGCGATTGGTTATTTTGGTTCTGGTATGGATTGTCTGGCATTTTTACATGGAGCATTTCATTGGCTTGGTTTGTCGCAAAGTTATACTATCGTTTCATTTAATATTTCGAGTGAGTTGTATGGAGAGATACCGTTGCCCGAGCGAATGTGCAATTTATTCTGCGCTAGCAGAATCGAGCATGGTATTTCAGTATTGAGAGGAATGCTTTGCTTTTATTCTACATATAATACTGGGGGGGATGGCACTTTTAAGTTGTGGGCAATGAAAGACTATGGTGTTGAGGAATCCTGGACTGAGTTGCTTACAGTACAAGATACTAATCTTTTCTATTCAGGCATACCAAGATATATGTTTGCAGATGGTGAAGTACTACTACGCTGCAGAACTTTGGGGCGTATTGGTTCTGTATATACGACATCTAGAGGACCCTTTGGATTGGGGCCGCAATATGTTACCCTTAAGCAAGGAATCGCTTATACTGAGAGCCTGGTCGCTCCAAAATTACTTATTTAATATTTGCTTATGTATGATTGAGACACTTTTCTCCTTTATTTTTTCAAAGGTCGTGTAACAACCTCTATTCAGTTTATCTATTGGTCGCCAACTTTTGGTTCCGAAATGTATTCACCAAGGCTGTCAGGTTACTTGTTTCAATTGTATATAGTAATTGCTATGTTGCATTGTTTACTCTTCAGCTGTGGAATAATTCCTAGCTTTATAGATCATTAATAATCTGATTTATTAAGTCAAATTGGCAGGTTAGCTCTTTATAAATCATAAAGGGCTGATCTTTTGAGTTGTGCGTGGGGGTTAAGTGCAATGGTATCTTTAATGCTTTTGTGTGTAAAAGTGGTACTAGCATTAACTAATACCTCAAACCAAACATGGGATAAGGATAGTCCCAAATTCTATCCCGGGATTATAATCCTTATCCCGGGATAGAATTCGGGATTGTCCTTATCCCATGTTTGGTTAGGAATACTAGTTAGTTTTAGTCCCAAGTCCCAACTTGACACTAAAAATAATAATCCCACATGAGTGGTGGGATTATTAATCCCGGGATGAGTCACATTGCTACCAAAGAACGAAATATCTAGTTTTTCCATTTCACTTTGTTTGGTACTACTAATTTTTATTAGTTTATTCCAGGAAAAAGAACGACACATTGCATCAAAAAAACTTGTTTCTTGTCCTCATTTCTGATCTTCTGCTTCCCTCTTAAGTATTTCTTTAGATTGGTAAGGTAACTAATAAGACTGCATGGGAAATGTACGCAAATAGGACATTTATGGCGCTCTATCAGTACTATTGTTATATTTTTGTTTTGATTTGATTATTTGCTTTTATTGATACAGTTGTTTCATCTACCTTTGTTAACTTTAATATTTTAATGTTATTGCTTCTCTTTACTTTGGTATTTCTATCTAAGCATTTTATTGTTGTATTCTTTCCTTGTCTTGCTTCTAAATCAATTCTCAAATTTGTTTTTCTTGAGCCGACAATGTATCCGAATTAGCCTCCCTACCTCGAAGGTCTGCATACGGATCTCACTTGCCATACTAGGTAAGTTGTTGGATAAATTTGGCTTCATGAGAAAAATCTTACAATCTTTGCCCCGTAAAAAGTTCTTGAGGATCGCAAGGAGCTTCCTGCTCTTGCCAGCTCTCCTATTTTGGATTGTACTTTTCCTCTTGAATATTTTTTTTTTGTGCGCGTGTGTGTGTGTGTGTTTTTTTTTTGTTGGATAATAAAGCTTAAACACATGTTATCAGAAAATTTGTATCTTAGGACTTCCAACTTTCTTGTATCATAACTCAGACCTTTTTCAAGAGCATATCACGATGGTTCTCAACTTGGATTTCTCTCTACCTTGTCCTTTTTCAAGTAAGACATCCAGATAGCCCGTTGAATGCCTGCCTAAATATGCCACGTTCAGATACTTCTCTATCTGCCTTACCCGAATATCTTAATCATGGAATATTGAAGAGCTTTGGGCTCTCGATGTCGTATGACTGTAGTAATAAGGATAGTGAAGTTTTTTGATAAGTAATACGCCGCTTCAATTCATTCGAACTTATTGTATTGTTAGTCCATTCCAAAAAAAGATAATTATTTATAAATTTGGGAATAACTTAACTCCAAACTTATCAAAATACCCCTAATGAGATGAATATATCATTATAGCTACGCAAAAATCAATAACTTTAATTTAGACTAGAAGAATTAAACATATTATCTTTCTTTTAAACTTCACGAATCCTCCAAAAATGGAATGAGTTCGCAATTAATACCACAAATCAAATAAGTTTACATAAATAGAAACAGTGGGAGTACCATTAAAAATAACAACACAAAACAAATCCTCTTCATACCGAATTAAAACTACAAAGCCTATAATGAAAGTTCATCGAACTATAATTAGTATTGTATAAAAGCATAATTACAATTAAAAACAAAATCTTAGTGTACTGCCGAGCACATTGTGAAGGAGTTCATAGTAAATCACTTCAGCCAGACCGTAACTACACCTTAACAAACAAATACAGTATGATACGAGGCCTAATCCGCGCTGAATTCTAAACAAGTGAGAACTCCGTTTCCTCTAGAAAAGTCTCGATAAGAATAAGAGGTAATTATATTTAACAACAAGAACGTTACCAACGTTGGTTATTCAATTATATAGTATCGTATAAAAGCAAAATCACAATTAAAAACAAAATCTTAGTAGTACTGCTGAGCACATTGAGGAGGAGTTTGTATATTTACTTTACTACTACTATAGAAATGTGGAAGAGAGCTGCCTCTCGAAAAGAAATGAGTTGCATCCGGTTTATTTGGGGCCCCGAATGACATTTCTGTGATTTCTTGGAAAACGTACACTACTGTTGTACATTACCGAATAGGGAGGTGTACTTTTCTATGGTATGACCCAAAAACCCGTGGCCTTTCATCTTAACGGAATAAACTTACTCACACTAGGTGCATGCATCAATTCAATACATACATGATATGTATTGAAATACATGCTTCTATCTGTTAACCATAGTTAATAAACACATATTTTCACCTTATTAAATCACTTAGCCATGATTAATTAATGTGGTTTGATGCTTGCACTCGGTGTGGATAAGTTTTTACCTCATCTAGCTCTGGCAGCATATTCTATACTACTTTTTCAGGTATAATTTTGTTACTCTTATTTTGGCCTTTTTTTGCTTTGTTACTTGACTGTAGCATAATTTGTATTTATAAGTATTACAATATTTAACTTTATGCAAATCCCAGCTTAACCAACTTTTTATCGTGAAATCAAAATGTTGTCATCTTAGAAGCACAAGATTATATTGAAGGTTTTTTTTGGATTTCTTCATAAGAAAAGGGGTACAAGCAAATTCACAGACTAATTGTGGTCAATGCAATTAGTAAACCAATTGGATGTGCATTTATCTAACCAATGACATTGTACTTGAATACATACTTTAATATATACTAGTATAGTACCCGCGCGATGCGCGGTGATTATGAAAATAAACTAATCATAGCAAATTAAAATTTTTTAGCGCATTATTTGTAATTACCTTAACAAAATTGTGACTGTTGATTCTCCACACATGCATCGCAAGAACAAAAAGTTATAGAAATGAAGAAAACGAATCATGCAATTAGTAAATAGTATTTGAAGAATAATTGAATTATTTAATTAATTTACGTTTTTGTAATTGAAAAGTACAATAACTGATATTAGTTTGTCATATTTATAATTATATATGAAATAGAAATGGGAGATCAATAGAAATTAAAATATTTTCATAAATCCTCCGACCAAAAGAAAAATATTTCATGCCAATAACACTTGCTAAAATTAAAGTATGTATTTTTTATAAATAGATGTCAAATTTTTGTGTAAAAGCATGCTACAACTTGGTAAGATTTTCTTCTATCTTAACCACTCTCTTGACATTGTTGCTTATGTCGTGTGAGATTATCATCAACTTTTACTCCAAAACCTTCAAGTTTTAGAGCAAAAATCAATTAGAATTATGCTCCATCTTCTTCTGAATGAATACTGATGGAGAACTTGTGTTTATCTTTGTTTTATCTTTAAGTTACTTATCATGTATCTGTTTTTCTTTCATGTTCTAAATGAAGATTATCCTCATCGATTTATGACATTCTAACATTCTATAAAACGCTGTACATCTAGGCTAAACATGATTATGAGATATATTTCCATCCTGTAAAAGGGATTAAGCCTTGGATTATCTGGTTAGTTTTTGATCACCATCTGGAATATGTGCCACATTGCACAACATGGATAAACTGTAATGAATATTTCTCCAATTGACAACTTGTTTGTTAATGTAATATAACCAATACTAAAAGATTTATGAGATATGCTATTTGTAATTCAATCTTCACATTGACGTACCTATTTGAGACTAAAATGTATTAAAAATGAAAAAATGTATATAATTATTCCAAGTACTTTAGCATCGTTTATATCGATATTCATTTATATCTTCATCCTGTTCAAACATATTTAATTTCAACTATCCATTCAATCTATTGGTCGAACAACTTACAGAAACTAATAAATACACACGAATCACAATAAGTGAATCTATAATGGTCCTTCCCAGTCTAATGCATTTTAGATTAACAGCTGCTAATACTAAAAGAAAAAAAAAAAAATCGACGCATAGCGTCAAGCCATATAAATTTAAGGCAATTTACATAAAAATTGATATTACTTTTAATTGTATGGTAACCAAACGCGCATTTGAGTTTCTTCAATCAAAAATTAAATAATAATAGAAAATATTTTATTTAAGAAAAAAACTGTCCCTACCTTTTAAATTGTCCAAATGAAGATACTAACCTTAAGATTATAGAATAACGACATTTACAACTTTTATGGACACATGAAAACAGAAAGATGAGAAAAATTGAAACCACCCAGACTTATAATTTTTGGTATATGTGGAAGTCTTCCACATAATGAGCGTGGTTTCAGTTACCATTTCTCTAATTCCTCGTATGTGAAAAAGAAACTGGAAACAGTACTAAAAGAAAAGTAAAGTTTTTTTGGTATAAAATTGCAGAAGCATAGAGTGAAGAAAAACATGATTTGTTGCTTCTTCCAAGAAGTAGAATACAAATTATTAATACGGATGTACCCTTATTATTATTATAGAAAGTTGTTTATTCTCACAATTTGACGCTTAAAGCAATGTATAAAGTCTATAGAGCTAAAAGAACCATATACAAATAATTCTTACTACTGTTTTTACTTTTGGAGGAAGTTTACAAATATCAACTCATACAAACATTCCAGGAATATGATTAAAAAATTAATGTGTTTCTTCATTCATTCCAAGCTAGCTTGCATGACTATTGCATCATAATTTTCTATTCCTTTGAAATTTGATTAAATATATTTAAAGTATTCAATTCTCAGCAAATTATAAGTTCATCTAATACAACAATTTGAAAAAATTATCACAATTTCAAAAGATGAAGTACATGTTTATAATTAAGATAAAAACGTGTGGTATTTAAAATAGTAACAACATAATCTCTATTTTAATTTTGCCTTGTTTTTTCAATGTACCAATCATATACATCGATCCAAACCATCTCTCATTCCTTGGAGTCACTCAAGTCCAAAGCAATGCCAAATTCGTGATGGTTCCTTAATACGATTACTGTACCCCTGTGCATGGAAACAACAAAGTGTTCGAAATCAATTGCCATTCACTCTAAGTCTAATTGTGTACAAAATTATGAAGCAAGAAACTGCATGACACTTCAAATATTTAGTTCTATATTTCAAATATGATAGAGGTACTGGAGAGTCATTCTAAATATTTAAATAATAAAAAGATTTTAAATATTTAAATAATAAAACAAATTTTAAGTAGGGGAATTTAAGTTGTTACAAAACCTATCACCTAATTAAGGAAAACCCTCACACACATACATTTTCCTTGTGTTCCATCCACCTCTTTTTGCTTTCTCTCTTTTTCGATAAACAACTTTTTGTTCCATTTGTTGGAGCTATTTAAAAGAGATGACAATGTATTAGAATGAAGTTAAAAGAAAGAAACAATAAAAAAAGAAAAATAAAGAAAACTCTATGCAAGGTCCATCAATTATTAAAACTGTCATGCTCTATGCTGCTATATGGACCAGCCATTTTGTATTTGTATTATAAACCACTATGGATGGTTCTCTTAAGAAACAGTTAAGACTATCTAAAAAGTCTAGGGAGATGAAATACCTACATAGAACTTTGCTATACACTACACCCAGTACAATATGCACAATTCAAATATTAAAACTTTACTTGATATTATCTAACCTCGACATTTAATTTGAGTAAAGTTGCGGACAAAAGTCATCAAAGTGTTATATTTGATTTGTGCTACAACACTTGAGCAGATTCATCAAAGGGTTATTCCTATTAATCACTATAACACTTGAGTTTAATCATTCTTTAGTACGACCATATCCTGCAGGGAAAAAATAAAACTTATAAATCAATTCTGTAATTTGAATTTCTGTAACACTTACTTTCTTGTAATATTCCAGTTCTTCTACTTCTTTTACGAACAAACCATTACCCGTTATTAGAGACAGTCGAACTAAAAGTAAAATTGCCTTTGATCAACCAAATAAACGTTTGTTGAGAAATCACAAAGAAAAAGATAATCATGAAAAGTTGTACTAATTTTGCTAATAATCATATACGTTTGTTGAGAACTCACAAGATCTTTCGGCATCCTCTTCGCATTTTGTTTGCTCCAATAGACCTTAAAGGCATGGAGCAAGCTTTTCGTCAGACTTCACCTTAATTTAGTCACAAGAGAAGTTTGTAGAAAATGGAGTGTTAAAAATCAGTTATGTGGTTCCTATCTCATCAGATCTATGAAGTAAATTTGATATGTCCTGCACAAAGGAAGACACTGAAAACGTAAGTTAGTGAATTATAATCAATTCAGATTGAGAATCTTACCAGTACAATGACATATACTATGTGCCTCTTCTTCTTATTGTATTGTTAATTGAAGAGAATCTGAGAAAAAGAGAGTTACTGTGTTCTATTATGTGGAGAAGAAGTTTGACGTTTTTGCAAAAAAATAAAGAGAAGTTAATGTGCCACTAAAAACTAATTCATCCCACTACTCAATTAACCGTGTGTAGTGGATAAGTTTTGAGTATTTACCTTTATTCTTATCCTTTATTTAACTTTTTAATATAATTTTATATTTGAATTAAGTGTGGTTAAACGAATATGCAGATTTTAAGGGAACGTGTGTTTGAAATGGGTTTATCAACTTCCACGTTTCCCTCTCTTCTAATGATATCAGTTCTTATCTTTTTATTTCAACTTTTTGTTTTTGTTCTTTAATTTGTATCAGTTCTTATCTTTTTATTTCTACTTTTTGTTTTTGTTCTTTAATTTGTTGTAGTTAAATAAGGATATCACTTAGTAACTAAATCACCTAATTTAACTATATTGTCCTAAAAACTAACACATGGCTTTTTTCTTGACTTGCCACTTGGCTAATTATTATTGGCTACAACACTCCTTTTAATATATATATAGATTATAATCAAACATATAATTTTACAAATATGATATACTTGTTTGATTATAAACATATGGTCTGGGGTTTTTCTAAAAAATTGTAAATTCAGGAATAATAAACTTAAATATGGAATCTATCACATTCAAAATTTTTAGATTTGGGTCTGCTCGAATATTTAAACACCGATTATAATCATAAAGTTCATTCATTTCTCTTGTACTTCAGGGAAGACAAAGGAGAGGAGAAGGGGGTAGAAGAAGAAGAAGAAGAAGATCCTGCCATGTATACTCATACTCCCGTGGTTCCAACACGGCCAGCCGAAATTTCAGTTCTTCGATGGCACAAGTTTTGAAATAGGTATGACTTTCACCAACAAGAAAGAATTGGTCACCTAATTGAAGCTTGCAGCAGTTAAACATCGTTTTAATTACAAAGAATTGAAGAATACGACAAAATTTTTTAATGCTAGATGTATAGATATGAATTGCAGGTGGTGGATAAGCACAATAAGGTACAAAAGTAATGATAGGTTTTATATTACCGTTTACAATAACTCTGATTTGAATAGAGATACGATGGGGAGTGGTATCTACTGATAAAAAAAGGCAAGAGGTATCATTTGTACTCACAAAACTTAGTATGCAACCATAAATTTGATTGAAATTTGAAAGAAAAAATAAAGTAGTTGAAGTTGAAGTTAAAAGTATGCATTTGGAAGTCAAAATTATGTTTAGAGCCCGTTTGGGTGAGCTTATTTTAAGCAGCTTATAAGCATTTGTGCTTAAAAGTACTTTTTAAGTGCTGAGACTTATTTTGTAAATAAGCGGATAAAAGTGCTGAAATTGAAAAGAAGTTGCAGAGTTGTTTGGCAAAAAAGTACTTTAAAATATTGTAGGCTCTTTATTAATAAGGGTATTAGTGAAATTAGAAAAAATAATAAGGGATAAAATGATAAAATCATTGGTCAAACAATAATACTCCTAGCTTTTACGCCAAAAATAATAAGTTGGGATTGTCCCACTTATTGCTTTTGGCTTATTTTTGACTTAAAAGCCAAGTACTTTTAAGCCATTTTTACACTTACCAAACACTTCTACAATCAAAAAGTGACTTAGACCAGGTTTTAAGCTAACCCAAATACCCTTTTAGAGCCTGTTTGGGTGGGTTTATAAGCAACTTATTTTAAGTGGCTTATAAGCCCAAAAATTTTTAAGTTACCAAACATATAGAGCCCGTTTGGGTGAACTTAAAAGTGACTTATAAGCTTATAAGCCCATTAATATATGTTTGATAACCTCAAAATTTTTGGACTTATAAGCCATAAGTTGCTTAAAAGCCACTTTTTGACTTATAAGCCACTTAAAATAAGTTGTTTTTAAGCCCACCCAAACAGGCTCATATTGATGGACTTATAAGCTTATAAGTCACTTCTAAGCTCACCCAAACGGGCTCTTAGATAGCTATTTCACTTGTGTAAGAAGTAAATTTCGCATCAAAAAATAAATAAATATCAAGACAAGACCTTAAGGTAAGTTGAGACATCCTTTCTAGTTGAGATTGCATACTTAGTATGGTGTAAAATATAGCTTTGTATAAATCATTTGTGTCTTACCCAGTTTAGTAATATATGACTTGGTTGATTTTGGTTGCTTGTTTGAACATGTAACTTGTTCCTATGATGTTATTGATAGAGCTGCATTATTCAGACTCAGTTAGTATTGTGATCACATTACTTGTTGGAGAGATATGCCGATATTCTCCCGTGCGTGTTGCAAGATCTCACATACACAGAGCCACAATTTATTTTTTGAGAAATTAGTCGACACTCCCACATATGTGACACTAGTTGCACGTATGCATGACCAATGTTTATTGGGGAGAAGTCTAGAAAAAGAAGAGAATAAGAATAATAAAATATATATATAAAAAAAAGAAGAAGTAAATTGTTGAAAATATAAACTGCAATATTTTTATTTGCTTCTCACTACCACAAGGAGAGTGAATTACACTCTCCAAGCCAACTCATCATCAAGGGGTAAATATTCCGATTCAACATAGTTTAGGGAGATGATAAGACCTTTATAAAGTTCAAGTGTGTAACGACAAATCTGAGACAAGTTAAAAAGGGATTTTATGCATTATATTTATCCCAATAAAGAATGACACATTGTATGAGACTTGATTTCGATTTTTCTAATCAATCTTCCGCTTCCCTCTCACGTATATTTCATTTGATGGGTGTTAAGGAAACTAAAGTCGAGAATAGGAAAGATCAATATCAATTAATTTTTGTTGGAACCAAAACTGCATTGATCAGATTCATTGAAAACTCTAAATTCCTCTAGACATAACTGCTTAAAAGCTCGCCTGCTCTCCTATTTGATCAATACACGATATCAGAAAACTTAGTTTCTTATGACTTCCAACTTCCTTGTATCATAACTATGAGACCTTTTTCAAGAACATGTCACTTTGATTTCTCTCTACCCTTTTCAAGTAAAACATTAGATAACCTGTAGATTTCCTGCCTATATATGCTACTCTATTTGGCTTACTTGAATATCTTCAACGAGGAATATTGAAGAGAAATGGAGGATTAAATCTGTGTTGTATTGAGCTGCAGTAAATTCTAAAAGTGATAACTCGTTCACCTCTATAAAGTCTCAAGTAGAATAGGAATGAATTATGGTTTTTTTTACTGATCTGAATATCCACAATAAGAATGTTACCTAAGTATTAACAATGACCAGTTGCGAAATCCAAGTTACGGAAAACAGGAGAATGAATTCATGAGTTTGATCTAAACTCAAGTGCAGCAGTTGGGAATATCTTAAAATATGGAGTTCTAACTAACATGACACTATATTAAACGTTTAAACAATTAAAAAACAAGAATATCTCAGAGATTGATTTTCACTTCAAGATAGCTAGTATCTATGGATGGATGCATGCATGCTCTTCTATTTTGCTCAATCAGACTGAATATGGAATATAATTTATTAATTTGACTTGTCTAGCATATAGCAGTAATGAAAAAGGGTGTTATGTAAAGATTGAGAAAAAAACACAACAAAAGGTTGAAATTCACACAGTTAAACTGAACTGAAATTATTAAAAAGGTAAAGGTTGTATCGAAAAATCATACTAGCAAAATGACATAAATATCTTTGCAAAGTCGCAAAATTCAACTAGAATTAATGCAATTCTGGATGGGAAGACATCGTCCTTAGAGATATATACAGTAAGAACCAGGTAGCCGATCCCACAGGCATCGTTTAGAACATCTTAAGCTGTTTCCCACACCTGTTTTACTCTCAGTATTTGTACTTGGAGCTTATCCCATCACCTAACATATCTAAATCAGCTAAAGAGCTGAGATATACATCACAGTATCTAGGAAATTAACCAACAGGTATTGAACAGCAGCAAGAAAAGCTCAAATCAGTAGTACCAGTAAAGTGGCCAAACATGACAGAAAAAACTGTAATAAGTAGAAGCAAAATAATGGAGTACTATCTCAAGCGGGAAAGAACAGTTAAACATAATGATAAGATATAAACAATGTACAAGATGTGGCAGATATGGCATCTGCACATTGAGAACAGCTAGTTGGCTGCTATACTTCGGCATGTTCAAGCATTAATGACATATCGAAAAAATGAAAGTTACAGTCTTTGCATCGCTCCAATTTGGCAGTGTAAAGATGCAGCTATAAATCGGAAAAGGAAAAAGAGCTTCTCTACCTTAAACTCAACCCCATTTTGTGCAATTTACTAAATGTACAATGCCATTATCGCAACTATGTTCTAACAAGCAAACTGGGCAAAACCATTTAAACTGGCTCTGGATGAGTAGTTTCCACCACCTGGGCGGTTGGTGTTGCAGCATAAGTTGTTGAGTTTGCTGGCGTTGCTAAAGGCTCTGCTGTTGTACAGGTGTTGGTGCTATTGTAACATGCAAGCCCCTATGTTGCCCTGCCTGCACCAAGAAAGCAACTTCTGCTGCCGCTAGTGCTGCTGCCTCCTGCATTGAAGAAACAATAGAAGAATAAATCTCTGAACAAATAAAAATTAACGCAGAGAAAAAAGAATTATTTAACAAACTTCTAGTGATATAATATGCCACAAATATACTTGTGCCACTTTCCTTTACAGATAGTCTCGAAATATAGTCCTCTTAAAAGGTACTAAGTTCCAATAAATTTGAATGCTATAAGAGCTCATGGGGCTTATTCTTGCTATTATTTCTTTGATCCCAAAACTTTGGCCCAGATTATACTTTCAAAGGTCAAGCTCGCTATGAAATTAAACCATTTTTAGGACTATATTTGGAAGTGCTTACGAACAAATAGAAAGGTCCACATACACGTGTACCGCATTAGTCAGCCATGTTTTTAAGAAATTTCTAAGGTTCTAAGCTGTCTTTCCCTTCGACGCTGCAATATACGGATAGGCATTTGTTAATTTCACTTGTTACGTGGGATTGCTAATCCAAATAAATATGGGAAAAGGTAATCCAAATTCAATAATCCTTATCCCGGTTGATGTTGTCTAAGATTATTTCATTATTATATCTAAGGAAGTCATCAAACATGTGGGACCGAAAAGACTTTAACGACGTCGTTTATGGAGGTCCCAAACCCATTGAAATAACTAATAAGGGGATCCGAAACCGAACAAGGTCGCGCTATCTCCTTAATTGGGTCGAGAATGGTGAATATAAACCCTAGCAAAATAAATAAAGGTGGAATCTTTAGAATCAAATTCAGCTCAAAAGATGAGAGAAAACAAGAAGAAGAGTTCCATTGCAAATCCAAAGATACAAAAGGCAAAAATTCAACAGAAGAAGAAGAAGTCCATTTCAAATCAAATTAATAAAAATGGAGAACTTTTTAATCTTCCCCGATGCCTGCAGAAGAACAAATCAGGACCTCTTATTCAACCTTGCAAAGGTATCTTTGCTTCTTGATTCTTTCTTCTGCTACTGCTGTTGTTTATGTGTGTGTGTGTGTGTTTTGTTTCTGATTATGCTGCTGCAATAATAATAATATATCTAAAGTACACTAGCCAAATCCAAAGACAACTCCTAAGTAATTGTGAATATCACAGTTGGTAAAAATTGGAGTATAAAAAAATGACACCATATAAGATGAGTCTTTTCATCTTTAAATCAAAGAAGCTCCGGAAAAAAAAAAACTGAGTCTTTTCATCTCCAGATCGAAGAAGCTACAACAAAGACTGAGTCTTTTCATCTCCAGACCGAAGAAGCTATAGAAAAGTCTAGTCTTTTCATCTCCAGCCTTAAGAAGCTATAGAAAAGTCTGAGTCTTTTAATCTCCAGATCAAATAAGCTCCAAAAAAGACAAGCCCATAAATTGAAAGCTTAAAAAATGAGTCTACTTGTGGTTTATCCTTTCCTATATGAATGGGGGTTAACCCCACAATGCTACTGTGTGTACAATTCTACTTGGATATCTCCGAACTCTACCCACCAGCGCAGCCTCTATTCTGCTTGTGATTTATCCTCTGTCTATACGAATGGTGGCTAATATCATAATTATCTTAATTAAATTTCAGGGAAGAGCGTCTCAACTAATGATCCGGAGCAGCAGATGGATATTGATCAGGAGGTGAGTTCAGGATGTTACTTGCAACTGAGTTTATTTTCTGTTGGTTGGACTTCTAGGATTCTAGGTGTCTTTGACATTTTCTGAGGTTATGATTAACTTTAACTATTACATTTTTCCAAGGAAAGTATTAACGAAGCCAATTCGATATATTCTTTTTCTTCCTCGTTGACAAAAGAAAAAGACTGCTTCATTGGTTTTTAATTGTTGTTAGTTGGACTTTGATTATTCCAGGTGTGTTCCGAGGTTACGAAAGTAAACAGTTTCAAGCAACATATTTTGGCTAGCTAATAACGCTATACTCTTTCTCATGCGAGAAATTACTGGAATTTAACGTTCATTAAATTTACTGGGTCATGCTAGTTTTGACAATTGCTTGATTATTCAGAAGATTGTAGCTTTCTTCTTTAATATTTGCTCTCCATTTTATATATATGTTACCTGAAAGATTTTACATCTTTAACTATTGAATTACTAAAGTACTTTCCTTGTCCTGTCTAGGCCATTGGAATCGAGTTCCAGGACGAAATCATTATGGAGATCCTGAGCAGGTTACCCGTACGGTCTCTTCTTCGATTCAAATGTATATCAAAACTTTGGAAGGCATTAATCTCTGATTCTTACTTTAAGATGAAGCACCTCAATCGTGCCAAGAATTACCAAAATTCCCAAAAATTCCTTGTTAGCCAAAGATGCCTTGATAAGGATGACATGTTTAACTTCTATTGTTCTTCTTTATCATCGGTTCAAGTGGTTGAGGATGAACTAAAACTTGATTGCCCTTCCACCTGCAAACCAGTGATTTCCTTTATCCTTTGCCGTTGTGATGGATTGGTTCTTCTCTCAGTTACTGATCGACAAGAGAAACATCTTTTGTTGTGGAACCCCTCCATAAGAGAATCAATAGTACTTCCCCATCCAGAATCTCCACTGAATGATCGTGTATGCGGATTGGGATATGATGCAACTAGTGATGACTATAAGATCCTTGCAATTAACCTGGGCACAAGAAGTGATTGTTACGAAATATTCACTGAAATTCTCGCGCTAAAAAGTGGCTCCTGGAGAAAAAATTGTGAATATCCTAGTGGCATTCACCGTGTGTGTGGTTTTAGGAATTCCAGTATGGATTATCTGGCATTTTTACAGGGAGCATTTCACTGGCTTGGTTTGTCGCAATGTTATGCTATCGTTTCATTTAATATTTCAAGTGAGCTATATGGAGAGATACCGTTGCCCGTGCGAATGTGCAATATATTCTCCGCAGAGTTCATCGAGCATGGTGTTTCAGTACTGGGAGGAATGCTCTGCTTTTACTCTACATATAATACTCTGGGGAAGGGCATTTTTAAGTTGTGGGTAATGAAAGACTACGGTGTGGAGGAATCATGGACCAAGTTGCTTACAATACAAGATACTAATCTTTTTTATTCAGCCATACCGAAATATATGTATGCGGATGGTGAAGTGCTACTACGTTGCAGAAGTTTTGGGCATTCTGGTTGTGTATATAGGACATCCAGAGGACCATTTGGATTATGGCCTCAATGTGTTACCTTTAAGCAAGGAATCGTTTATACCGAGAGTCTGATCTCTCCAAAATTACTTATTTAATATTTACTCATCTATTTTGATAAGTTTATCTATTGCTCTCCTACCTTTGGTTTCGAAATGTATTCACCAAGGATGTCAAGTTACATGTTTCAATCATATAACCTATTATTGCTTGTAGACATTCTTCAGCAGTGGGATGATTTCTAGTTTGATTGCTCATTCATAATCTGATTTAATTAATTCACATTGGCAGGATAGTTTTTTACAGTTATCATGGAGGTGTGGTCTTCTAAGTTATGCTTGGGCTCAAGTGCAATGGTATCTTTAATGCGTTGTGATTGGATATGCTAAAACTTTTGAGAGCTTGTGGATGGGGCAAAGGGTCTATTGCTTAGAGATCGTTTGTTACATGGGATAAGAACTATTAATCCTAGGATAAAAATTTGTGATTAAATTATCCTACGTTTGGTAGGACTTTGGAATTTGGGATTAGTAATGCCTGAGTACATTATACCCCAATTGTGGTATATACAGTAATATACACCGGACATATATTGAATATACACTTGCCATACAATAAATATACAATATGTATCGATTTGTTTTTGATGTGTATCTCCGGTGAATGAAAACGTATTCCAAAATATTTAACACACCCGAAAGATAAATTCTTGAACCTGGAAAATAAAATAACAATCTAAATAGAATTATGAGGTACCTTAAAATGCATTTCGGGATGGGTTGGTTTTCTTTTAAAGAGAAGAAATAGTCATAATCACAATAATTATTTTTGGTTTTGGTCTTTGCTCGGAAAATGGAGAATAAATTTGACTATGGAAAATTGGAAATATAGTAAGGAGTCGTTTGGTAGGAAAAGAGTTATCTCAGAATTAACAATTCCGAGATTATAATACTGAAATTGTTAATTTCACTTTTTGTGTGGGATTGTTAATCCTAAATTTTAATCCAAATTCTATCCGGAATTATAATCTTCATCCCGGCTGATGTTGTTTAACATTATTTCATTATTATATCTGAGAAAAGTCATCAAACATGTGGGACCGCAAAAAAAAAGGCTTTAACGACGTCGTTTATGGAGGTCCCAAACCCATTGAAATAACTAATAAGGGGATCCGAAACCGAACAAGGTCGCGCTATCTCCTTAATTGGGTCGAGAACGGTGAATATAAACCCTAGCAAAATAAATAAAGGTGGAATCTTTAGAATCAAATTCAGCTCAAAAGATGAGAGAAAACAAGAAGAAGAGTTCCATTGCAAATCCAAAGATACAAAAGGCAAAAATTCAACAGAAGAAGAAGAAGTCCATTTCAAATCAAATTAATAAAAATGGAGAACTTTTTAATCTTCCCCGATGCCTGCAGAAGAACAAATCAGGACCTCTTATTCAACCTTGCAAAGGTATCTCTGCTTCTTAATTCTTTCTTCTGCTGTTGTTTGTGTGTGTGTGTATGTGTTTTTGTTTCTGATTATGCTGCTGCAATAATGATAATAATATATCTAAAGTGCACTAGCCAAATCCAAAGACAACTCCTAAGTAATTATGAATATCACAGTTGGTAAAAATTGTAGAAAAATTACGCCATGTAAGATGAGTCTTTTCATCTTTAAATCAAAGAAGCTCCGAAAAAAAACTCAGTCTTTTAGTCTCCAGACCGAAGAAGCTATAGAAAAGTCTGAGTCTTTTCATCTCCAGACCGAAGAAGCTATAAGAAAAGTCTCGAGTCATTTCATCATTAGACCGAAGAAGCTACAGAAATTCATCATTAGACCGAAGAAGCTACGGAAAAGACTAGTCTTTTCTTCTCCAGCCTGAAGAAGCTATAGAAAAGTCGAGTCTTTTCATCTTCAGCCCTAAGAAGCTATAGAAAAGTCGAGTCTTTTAATCTCCAGATCAAATAAGCTCCAAAAAAGACAGGCCTTTTAAATCAAAGCTTAAAGAATGAGTCTGCTTGTGGTTTGTCCTTTCCTATATGAATGGGGGCTAACCCCACAATGCTACCGTGTGTGCAACACTCTACTTGGACATCTCCTAACTCTGCCCACCAGCGCAGCCTCTATTCTGCTTGTGCTTTATCCTCTGTCTATATGAATGGTGGCTAACATCATAATTTTCTTAATTAAATTTCAGGGAAGAGCGTCTCAACTAATATTTTGGAGCAGCAGATGGATATTGATCAGGAGGTGAGTTCAGGATGTTACTTGCAATTGAGTTTATTTTTTGTTGGTTGGACTTCTAGGATTCTAGGTTTGTTTGACATCTTCTATGGTTATGATTAACTTTAACTATTACATTTCTCCAAGTAAAGTATTTTCAAAGCCAATTTGATATATTCTTTTTCTTCCTCATTGACAAAAGAAAAGACTGCTTCATTGGGTTTTAATTGTTGTTGGTTTGACTTCGTTCTAGGGTCATCCTAGTTTTGCCAGTAGTTTGATTATTCATAAGAGTGTCAGATTTAAGGATTCATATATTTTAGTTTCTGTAGCTTTCTACTTTACTATTTATTCTCCATTTTATATATATGTTACCAGAAACATCTTCGACTAGTGAACTTCTAAAGCACTTTCCTTGTCCTATCTAGACCATTGGAATCCAATTCCACGAGGAAATCATTATGGAGATCCTGAGCAGGTTACCCGTGCGGTCTCTTCTTCGATTCAAATGTATTTCAAAGTTTTGGAAGGCATTAATCTCTGATTCATACTTTAGGATTGAACACCTCAACCATGCCAAGAATAACCAAGATTCCCAAAAATTTCTTGTTAGCCAAAGGTGCCTTCATAAGGATGATATGTTTAACTTCTATTGTTCTTCTTTATCATCGGTTCAAGTGGTAGAGGATGAACAAAAACTTGAATGCCCTTCCACCTGCAAACCAGTGAGTTCCTTTATCCTATGTTGTTATGATGGATTGGTTCTTCTCTTAGTTACTGATCGACTCGATCGACACCTTTTGTTGTGGAACCCCTCCATAAGAGAATCAATAGTACTTCCCCATCCAGAATCTCCACTGGATGATCGTGTATGCGGATTGGGATATGATGCAACTAATGATGACTATAAGATCATTGCGGTTACCCTGGACCAGAGGAGTGATCGTCACGAAATATTCATTGAAATTCTCGCACTAAAAAGTGGCTGCTGGAGAAAAAATTGTGAATATCCTAGTGGCGTTCGCCGTGTGCGCGGTTTTAGGGATTCCAGTATGGATTCCTTGGCATTTGTACATGGAGCATTTCATTGGCTTGGTTTGTCGCAATGTTATACTATCATTTCATTTAATATTTCAAATGAGCTGTATGGAGAGATACCGTTGCCCAAGCGAATGTGCAATATATTCTCTGCGATGTTCATCGAGCATGGCGTTTCAGTTTTGGGAGGAATGCTCTGCTTTTACTCTACATATAATACTATGGGGAAGGGCATTTATAAGTTATGGGTGATGAAAGACTATGGCGTCGAGGAATCTTGGATTGAGTTGCTTATGATACAAGATACTAATCTTTTTTATTCAGCCATACCGAAATATATGTACGCTGATGGTGAAGTGCTACTACACTGCAGAAGTTTTGGGCAATGTAGTTGTGTATATAGGACATCCAGAGGACCATTTGGATTATGGCCTCAATGTGTTACCCTTAAGCAAGGAATCGTTTATACGGAGAGTCTGATCTCTCCAATATTACTTATTTAATATTTGCTTATGTATGCTTGAGTGTTGAGACTTTTTTTACCTTCTTCTTTTCTCAGATGTCATGTAACAACCTCTATTCTTTTTTTTTTTTTTTTTTAATAAATACTCATGAGAAGATTTAGCTGCTCCTAGTGTTTCTTTACTTGGTGAATTGTGTATAAGGGAAAATATAGTTATCACTTGGGGCAAGTGGCAACCAGGTAGCTTTGTTACCGAAGAAAAAACTACCTTAAAAATACCTTCTAGCTTTGAATGTAATTGCGATATCATCCTAATGTAAAGTTTAAATTACCTCTAAATGCTTATTTCAAATGAATAATTTTGTGAAATCCCGATGCATCTCCATTAGTTTATGCAAATATCAGTTTCTCACTTCAATTAGAATCAGGTACTTTAAGAATAGTTGAAACATAGAAGTAATGGACCAAATAATTGAAGTGGTAACACCTAGAAAATTTGAGATTTTTAACTTGCCTCATAGATTTGTTCCTTTGGAAAACCTGTCATTGGATTTGGATTCAGGAAAATCAGCAGTTTCTTGTGGGATTTATCTCTACAAGGATTTAATTACCTTTATTAGCTAATACATATTAGAGCTTATGACCTGGTATAAATGTGATTCTAGGCTATTACTAAATTACTGTTCACGTAACACATTGATCCAGGTTAGGAGCAGCTGTGACGATGGATGCTTTGGTCTAGAAATATGTCGGCAAGTTTTAATACTTGGGATTGTCGTGCGAAGAAATTGCTATTACTCCAAGTTATGTTGCATCAGCTAAGAGCTAAGCCTAGAAAAGAAAGTTTTGGATTTCCATTAAAGTGAATCTATTTTTTATGTGGCAATGAACATCTATAATATAAAGAGAATCATATAATCTATTGTGATACATGTTTCAGTAATGAATGACAAATAACCATTTTTTCAATATTCAGTCATCAAAAGAATGCAAATTAGGATATAGGATAGGATGTTGTTACTGTTTATCCTGCTTTTTAGTGACTCTCTTTTTTACTGCTGGCATGGCCAATAAACCTGTTTTCCTGGCTAACTGTTACCTATAACTGTTGCCCCAGTCTCGAGGACTTCAGTAAAAGGGCAGAGATGCTGTTACATAGCCGTTCTTGTTTTTACTAGATTTTTACTCTGTGGAGTTCACACTTGGCCTTGAATGGCGTAGGTCCATATAACTGCAGTCAAAGTTTCAGGATCAGGTATGAAGACTATTTGTTTTTTACTACTTTTGCTTTCTAAAGGTACCTATATTCATCCTACGAATCTTTTAATTAAAATTCCCTTTCATTATAGTCTGCTATTTGCTTCATTGAAGTATTTTTTTCACCCTCTTGGTCACAAGAAACCTGTCAAAATATTTTCTTTTTGGAAATTCTTTTCTAGTTTCTGTCTTGTTTTGGTTGGCCTGAGTAGAGAATACGGGATACAACGCGTTAATATCAGCCGACCCTCTCTAATTTAGAGTAAAGGCATTGTTTATACAAATGTTTGTTTGTCAAAATCGTCTTATGTTAAAAGTTTTTTGGGAGGTGTTAGTGGTCTCATTCTCATATTACTTGAAATAGTTCAGACAGAAAGGGAAGCAGCACCACTTAGGCACAGTGAAGTAGGAATGTCAAGCACAATTTTCCTGTCATTAGAAATCTCTTTTTCGTTTATTGAAGATCTTTCCTCATTTTTTGCTAGTAGGATTGGTGGGGAATTGGTCCAAAATTTGAATGAGTGCTGTAGTCTTTCCTCCTCGAGAGCTCTAATGATGAAATTGTCAAGATTCTAATATCGTTCCAATTTCTGAAGCTTTGAATTATACTTGAAGCTAACTTATGGAACTAAAAGGACAACTGAGGAGCTTATTTTGCTTACCCTTCTTCCTTTAGTATTAAGTAACATTTCAGAGTCGGTGTCTCATACTGCATCTCTCTCTGCCATGACAGGGCAGTCTGCAATTTGACAGCCTTGTTTTCCTTTTTGGAGTTTAACTTTTTTCTAACACCATCAGTCATCATTATCATTTCTCATTTATCGTGGGAACTGGAAAGTAGGAATCTGAAGATCCTCCTTTAGTAATAAGTACACCTGTTCCTTTTTTGTTTGTTCTGTTGTATTTGTACAGTTGAGAATCCAGAGTGTCTGAATCCAATTATCAAGGGGCTGTGGATAGATACACTTTCCTCAATGGCTTGTGGAGACTGTAAGTTTCTTTTCTTTAAGATACACTTTCCTCAATGTTTTGTTTTTTTTTTAGTTTTTTTAATTGGCCGTTTTAAATGAAATTTACTCTGATATAAGTTGTGGAAATGAATTTTGAAGATTCTTAAGGTGACTTGTTTTCAAACGTGTTTTCTAAATGTTTTTCTCTAGCCGAGTGTCTATCGGAAACTGCCTCTTGTGGGAGAAAACTGGGTATGTTGTTGTATCAAAGGTCTACAACTGATAATCAATATGCTAACGTTATTATGTTTGTGTTGCAGGATGGGTGCATGGATTATGGGAAAATGGGTGGGTGCTAATGAGAAGGGAAATGTAGGATTGGAAACAGAGAACCTAATTAAATTAGGAATGACCAAAACTGCCATGCTATTTAAACATGTTGGGTTCAATAAGGTACCTGAACAGCTTATTTAGCTAGTATGTATCTCCCTTCGCCATTGCATATCTATTTATTGTAATCGTCGGCTATTCTTTTAGGTAATATGGAGGATTGACAACACCTCTGGCATGTTTCGCTTTGCTGGAGTACATTCTTTTGCATAAATGTTGCATAGCCTCTCAGGAATCTGTAAGCTGCACAAGTACAACCGAGTATGATAGCCTAAATGGTAACTAATTATAAATTCCATGCCTAGAAGTACTTGATGAAATTTTTTCCGCTAAAATGTTGCGTGGCTAATACATGCCATAGATCTGCTTTAGCCCGAGAACACTACACCACTTTTGTGATCTATCTTTATATATCAATTCCCCACACATAACCATGTGGCTTTTATATGTACATATAAATCTCATATTCATATAAATGTTTGTCTTGCTTTTGTCCAAAGCTGTATAGTGTGAACTATAAATCATTACAAGTATTTCACTATTCTTCGCAGTAACAAGTAGTTCTATATGTTTATCTCGCTATGTTGTGACTCGCATTATTAGAACACTTATTAAAAAACAAAACTCCTTGAAATTTGCATATCAGTTTTTTTCTTTGTTTCCATTCTAATTTGATGTATCATGTCCGTGACAGGCTGGGGAGATAAAAAATCAAATCAGGAGACTGCATAATTTGTCTGGGTATGTGTTTAAGGAATACTTTTTAGAAAGAACAAATCTTAGGACCTAAACTCTGAGAATTTCAGCACATTGTATTGTCTGTTCATTGATGAAAGTTTTGCAACTTCACATGTTATTCCCGCAGGTTTTGGAAAGCCCACAGGGGGAGTCATAGAAGAAAAAGAATAATTGGTGCAACGTTGGTTGATGCTATAAAGAGAATTCTTGAAGCATAAAACTCCCTGTTCAAGGCAAATAACTTTAGTAGTTGGTGTGAGTTACTTTAAACTTAACACTATAGGTGTTATTGATACAACTTTCTTGATTACCTCATCTAATTTGTTTGTTCTAAAACCAGCTTTAAACTGTGCTGTACTATATTGAACTTTTATAATTTCTCATACCGGGCACAAGCCCATGCTGTGTACTGGTACAAACTATCTAGTAACTATATAGAATTGTGGGTTCCTTTGGTCGTACGACCAAAGGCTCCCTATGTTGATACGTGTCTTTACACTCTTACAAAAGATTTCTGGAGTCTTCCTTACAATACCCATTCTTTCACTTTGCTCTTCCTCTACTTATTATTGCTTCCTCCGTCTTCTCTCTTCATTCTTAACTTGGTAAGCTGTTCTTCTCCTTACTCTGTTTTTTCCTCAAATTTTTGTTGTAGTCATATGGGGTTTCTTTTATTTATCTGTCGTCTCTTGGATCCATTTCTATATCTGTCTGTGTAGTCTCTTTCGATTTCCGCTGCTTCTCAAACTGGAACTTTTTCGTTGCAGATATCTGAGTGAGTTAAAACTCGATAACATTAAATATTGTTTTTTTGGGTAACTTGAATTTCTCATGGAACTAAAACTTTTGCATAAATTATTTGCTATGGGTGGTGGCCTGGGACACATAGTACTCACCGAGGCTTCACTTGTTGTGAGTTCTTCTTCTTACTTTTGTTTTTGCAGAGCTTTTGCTTTGAATATTCTGGTTTTTTTTTATTCTTTGGTATTTTTTTGGATTTTAATGGATGCGAGTAAGTAAACCAAAGCAATGTACTTCTAATTTCATTGCAAAAAACAGGACATGATATTGAGTGGAAAAACCCTACAGGATATAAAATTTCAGATTCACCTCCTGCAGATATATCATCAAACATCTTGAGTGCATAGTAGACTTAATAGATGTCCCGATTGGCGTAATCTACTGATTCAGCAAGTGCATATGACCGTAAATTAACTCCCACTGTCTATCCGACGCGAGAGCTAACTCATGCAGCACAGAGAACAACTCGATAAGAATCAGAGGCTTATCTGTGTGTTTTTGCCGTGTTTTTTTTTTGTTGCATTATTTTTTGTTCTACGCCAAAAAAGTTTTTTGACAATATGTCTGAGAGAATAGCTTGCTTTTAGGGGCACTGGCTTTCGGTCCATTAAAAAGAAGTCAGTTAAATGATGAGACACCCCACTTGTGGGATACCACTGGGTATGTTGTTGTAGTTAAATGATGAGACAAAGCTCTATCTTATCCCTTCTTAAGAAAGTAGTGAGATGAGATGATGAGAGGATAGAAAAGAGGGACTCCAATTTGTTTAGAGAAAAGCCTGTTAAACGTGGGCAAGAGTTTGAGTTAGCTCGCTAATTAAATGCTAGGTTTATAAATCAGAACTTGAACATATGTTTCAGAAGGTTTCTGACACTAATGAACATCTACACTTGGATGTAGTAAGCAGGTTGTATATCAGAGTTTATACTGTTGTGCCAATCGCTTGCACTCTCTAGAATAGCAGTAACCAGTGGGTTCCAGTTGATAGGAGATACTCATCTTTTGTGGTTAATTGGTCTGAGGGATCCTGCAATTTTGATCCCTTTTGCGATTCTTATCCCAAGATTTTCTCTTAATATGTTAGCCCTTGCAGTAAGTGGAGTATTCAGTGATAACTCTACAATATTACCTCTCAAATGGGACTGAATTGGCACTCTATATTAGTACCTCTCAAGATCACCTTGAGATGAGCATTAGCTATTCTAAACTTTTTGTTTTATTGTGGCTTATATGTTGTCATCCTTGTTTCGAATTAAGATTTCCATTATTAATGGGTTGTGATTGCTTGGTGAGTGAAATGATTATTTGATGATAGGAAAAAATGTTTAAAAGAAGGTGAAACTTATGGATTTGTTAAACGCAACAGAGGATAAGAACAATTTTGCATGAGCTCGTCTATAAATTCTGCTCTGTTAAACTTGAAATTATCTTACTGTAAGCTTTCGCAAGTTTTCCTTCACCACTAGATAGAAGAAAAAGGTTTCACCACTAGATAGAGAAAAACGATTAGAGAATGCTGACTATGCTGCTCTAACATGGAAAAAGGTATGAAATTTCTTTTGCAATTTACTCCCTATAATTGTATTGTAGTATAATTCCTAGCAGTATGTATGACTTATTGTGCTCCGGTCAGCTCTTTACACTGTATGTTTGATTTAGTTCCCACATCCTATCAACATAGTTATCTGCATTTGGAAAGTAGCAGGACATTTATCGTCGAGCTTGTGGTACTTAGTATGTCTCACTGTATGTTGGTCATTCAGAGACCAGAGAATGAAACTAACATAGATTTGGTTGTAATAGGGATCGGAGGACCATTTTGGATTGTACATACATGTTTTTGCCACAACGCCTGCTAGATCACTTTTGAATGCTAATGGATGAAAAAATGCACTGGCTTGCACCTACTCATGTTTTTAGCTTCCGATACGGATTAGAGAAACTTGAGAAATTTGGAGAATCCATGTGATGTCGTGGGGACAGAAATTTATCAGAAAAAAGAACCAAGTGGTTGAGTAGTAGTCAAGAATATGTTTTCCTTGTCAAGTATGCAAGTCACCTGGTACCAGGACATTTTAGTTTTCAGATGTTTAAGCAAGCTAAAATGTCGTTGGATTGTTTTGTACTCTTAGACGAGAAGCTTCATTTTCTCAATTAACGTAGTATTTGTTTTAAAAGATTTAGCAATGTTGCATTTAGCAGGGGAACAGTGGAGAGACTACAACTTGATCATTCATCGTTGTCAGCAGCGGAGACATTGGACTTCTTTGCAGAAATACTATAATTAATTTCAATCTGGCTGAACGTGAATGTCTGTGTTAAACGCTGTAGATGTGTATAGCTTTTGATGCTAATTTGCGTAAAGATACTAAAACAATTGTACGTAAGAGGTATTGAGGTCACTGAGGTCACTTTAACTGCGTAAATACATGATTATAACTTTTACGAAGTGTTGTTCTCCCTTGACTAGAGCGGATGCGACTTTCAACATTAGGCATTACTCATGTTGGGTGCCCCGTCCCCAATAATTACTACATATAATAATTGTCAGTTTTCGGATCTTCCGTCATAGTCCGGGTTTCTTAAGAGAGATTCGGACTTTTTCTTCGTCATCCGGTTTTACAGAAAACACGTCATTGTTTAGGGACTCGTGTCATTGCGCATATAATTCTTTAACTTTTCCCTTTGAAGCAGCTTTCTCTCTGATCATGGGTTTCTCTCTCTGTCTTTCTTCTTCCTCTTCCCTTTTTGCTCGTTTTTTTTTTTGTTGCTTTAATCTTCTGGTTTCTTTTAATTTTTTCTTCTACTTTTTATGTACAGGCTATTTGTTTTTGGCATATTTTGGGATTTTTTTTTTGTGGCTTTACAGTTGTTCACTACTAAGAAGCAGGGAAATGGAGACCTCCTTGCGTTATTCCTGACGATTTGACGAACCCAAGGTGCTTAATCTCTATTATGTTGCTATGCTTCATCTGTTTTTTTCTGCAACCGTATGTCCTCTTTTCCTGGTTGTGCTATATTTTGGTGAGTATCTGTTAATTTTTCGGTTTTTAGTTGTTTCTTGTTGGATTTTATAAGTACATGTTGCTTATTTTGTTTGATTTGCTCATGCATGTTCGGGAGTAGATTCCTCGGCGCTGTAATTCGCCTTTTACCTAATTTTCTGCCACTCTACGCATGTCAACTTTCCTTTCATTCTTCATTTACTCTGATTATTGGTTTGTTGCTGTATTTGGTATTACTCTGATGAGCTTCGCCCTTCTTCGTCAACCTCTCGACGCTGGAGGCTAGGTAGTTTTAAGATGATGAATTAGAGATCCCAAGCAGAAAATTTCCACCACTAAAACCAGTAGCATAAGGATTTCTATCGTTTAATCATAGCATGCCCTCAACCCGATTTTTAAATATAAATTTAATAGCTTATGAGTTTGATGTAATATTTGAATTTCATGCACCTTTTAGCCCTTACCAAAAGGTACTCACTTCTTAGAAAATATCAGCAAAGTCGAAAAATAAGAATAACATATGGATCCTCAATTAAAACATCACTGTGTAGTTCATTGTATATATTCTAATTGCTTTAAGTTCCGATTGTCATGGAGGAGGGAGCAAGTGTTATTATATTTGTGTGAATTGTCCGTGTAGTAAACGAGGCTGCTGTTGATGGTAAATGTAATCTAGCACCAATAATTTGCTTTCACTCTGTTTAAAGTGTTCTTTGTACCTTAATTACAGAGGCTGCCGTTCTTCGAAAGTATGTGCGATTTCCATAGAATCTTTAGATAACTTGTCCTTACTTTTAGAGTTTGTAGTGAACTTTCCTCAATTGCCAAGTCTTGGATTTTCTGGAAGTTGATCTGCATTTAGACCTTAAGAGAATTGGTAAAGATGTTTGCTTAAGTAATATAGTTTAAAGGAAATAAATCAGAATCACAATATAAGACACATACGCATCAGATAACAAGGTATTTTTATTTACATAATACTTCAAAAATACAATATTCGAAATGAAAGTTGGCAGTATAATGAATAGTCATTTGATTATTAGATTGGATATGTTCCACTTAATGATAAATTTCCTAAGATGTTTAATTTTGCAGAAATGGGGGATTTAATATTGCCCAGAGTATCATCATAAACCAAGAACAGTGTTATGATTTGAGGTTCAAAGGGACTGCTGTGTTGATGTTTGAGTTTGTAAATGAGCTGTTAGTAAGATTATACAGGTCTAAAAAGTTCACCTTATCTAGTTTGTTGGAAGGGGGAGCATACTGGGAACTCAATGAGTGGTACAGTGGTGAAAAGTAATACCGATGGAAGACAATTTGAAATAAAAATCCATGTGAAGCTCCCTTTTCTGGATGATAGTGCTTATGAAGCTATATTTTCAATATGTTACATTCCGTAAAGGTAGATATATAGGCAACCAATGCTACATGTCTCTGTGCAGGGCTACTATGTCGCTTTTCTGAAAAACTAAAAATAAAGAACTGATCTTTCTCTGTGTCTTTGTAGGTGCCATGGAGTTGTGAAAAAAGATATTGATTTCTACAATCAACTTCGGGGAAAATCACCAAACTTACATTACCATATCTGGCTAGGCCTCATTCTCTGTCCACAAAAGTTAATGAATCTTCAAGTCATTTCTTTGGCTCTTCATTTTTTCAATTCATCTGTTTCTTGCTTTTATCTAATGATCTGTTCTAAGCAACCATAGATAGTAATTTGTGGTTCACCTGCTATATTTTTTTGGTGAACAACTCAATATAGCAAATATCTTGAATTGCTTTTGGGAACAGCTTATGCTACTTGAAAGTGTATAAACCACTTTCCATTTTACCTAATTACCTATGTGAACAGAATTTGATGGCGAGGTTGACATTATCCGCCCAGACCCTAAATCCACAGATTAATATTGAACCTGTAATGAAGCAAACCCCGGCTTTAATTGTCAGCAGATATAGGTTTTGAGTGTACAATTGGAGCTCATAGTCAAGGGATAAATATTTGTGTTGGATTATCCTTTGTGCGAGCAAGAGTTTCAATTCTATCGGCCAAAACAAGTCTTTATGGGTATACTAGTATTTTGTTTTTTAAATTGATGCTAATGTCCTCTTTGTCTAAAAATATATTGATGCAGCTGTCCTATTTTGTTTGAGATGATTTTACAATCTTTGTATTTCTTCACTCTCCACAATTGACAGGCTGATCTTAAATCAATTGAACTGGCATTGTATCAGATAGTCAGACAATATGGAGAGAAAGAAATGAAAGGTGTTCTGAAGATAGGGTTAGTCCAATTCAGAAGATTAAATCTAGTTGTGTCTTACTTTTATATTTTTGGTGCAAGAAAGATTTTGTACATGAAGCTGATGCACTTTTTAGATGTACTGGAGTCTCTCTAGAAAATCAAGGATTTCATTTCAGTAGCTTTCTTCTTCTCTTTATGGTTGCACGCGGAATCATACATTTTGTTGCCAACAAGGCCTTAATGTTGATGAATATATTGTTACCTTCTTCTTCTTCAAAAAAAAAAAAAAAGTGCCTCTAAACAAACTACCATGTTCTAGAAATGGCCGAACCATTCATTCCACTACTCTACTTATTAAAGTGCCAAGGATTATGTATTTTCTTCCTCAATGAGAAGGTTAAAGGTATCCGAGGCAACTTTTATCCTTGTATAGAAGTTTTATTTTGCTGAAATTCTATTGAGTTTGGCACCCATACTCGAACTTTTAGAAATTTTTGGCAACTTCATGAATAGATGCGTTTTGCAGAAACCATGGTGACTGTTGGTAAAGTATCTTAATGAATTCAAAATTTATCGTCTATAAGTCTTTTTCCCCGTGCAAGTGATAATTTCTAGTAAACCTATAAAATTGCTTCAAATTGCATAGGATTTTCGTAAATAATCAGAATTTTCTTTATTCCAAGGTTCGTCTTTTTCCTCTGGGGTCTAAAATCATAAATAATCTAAGTCTTGCTTTGAATAGATAGCTGTTCCTACGAGTTGGCAACTATCTGCATCACTTCTTTTCTATTACTCTACATAACTCTCCTTTTCATTTTGTACCATGTAGTAGGAAAAGTATCTTCAGATTCTTTGCTGCAGTTTATAGAACCCTTGTATGTTAAACAAGGCCAGGTCTTTGTCTTTCCTTTTAGATTGGGAAATCACCATTGAATATGCTAGAGGTAAACAAAAATCTTGGAACTAACAAATTAAAATAGGAAGGAATATCGAAAATGAGACAAGTTTCATAACCACCAGCACTACATAAAAAGAATAAAAAAAGACTACCACAGAAAGTCATAATCAATAAACTACTAACATGCAACTAATACTCCTATTTAGATTGTTAAACGTGAAATCCCGGCCAATTTATTTGAAATCACCACCACTCTCCTCTATCAATCATCAGCATCATTTTCTGCAAGATCAACAACCCAATTTCCACTCTCCTCCACTCTCATCGCTCTCATCAGCAACATCTTCTTCAAACCTACTAAGGCAAGTATTAAATTTCGAACAAGTAACAAAAACAGAATCAATGAAATACAAATCTTCAAAGCAATACCTAGCACTTTTAGGAGCAGCATTAGAACATCCAACTCCAGAACCAATTGGCCCTTGAGAAGCTTTGAGCTGGGAAATCTCTTTCTTCAATAAGTCAATTTGACCGTTCAAACAAAACAACTATTACCTACCAAATCTGAAACAAAAAATATATACTCCATCCGTTCCATTTTATGTGTCATAGTTTGACTACGGAGTTTAAGAAATAAAGTAAGACTTTTGAAACTTGTGGTCTAAAATGAGACATAGATGTTTATGTGGTTGAAAATCATTCAATTAATGGCAAAACTGTAATTTTAAAGTTAGACTGTTACCAAATTTAGAATGCTATCATTCTTTTTGGAACAGACTAAAAAGAAAATGCTGCCACATAAATTAGAATGGAGGGAGTATATAAAAAGAAAAAGATATACATAAAAAACGTAAAAGGCTGAATTTAATATTTTAAATTTAACGCCAATAAGAATTACGCTTTTTAGTCCTCCAAAAGCCAAAGGCTGCCAAACATTATTTACTTATATTTGTAAGAGTTGTCTCAAAGTTACAAATATATTGACCATTTTATTAAATACATTACATTAATTCTTGTTGTAAACTATTTTATTGACTTATATGAAGATTGAATTAGTCTAATTCAAAATTCTAATATATTATGCAAAGTTAGTTGAGATAAATGAGGTATAGATCCTCATAAGTGTGCAAATAAGAAAATCAGACATTGACCAAATTAATATTTAATTAGTTTAAGTGATGGCCAAAATATAACATTTAAAACTTATGGGTAATAGAATGCCACACAATTAAAAAATATTCAAATATTTATTTCTCTTCTTTCCTCCCACTTTTACTCATTTCTCATTTTCAAATCCTTTCAAACTTAAACTTCTCTCTCTTCTTGCTCCTTTTTTTCTTCTTCCTTCTCCGTCTTTCTTTAGATTTCTTTTCAAATTTTATTTCATCACCATCTACGTTATTTTTCTTTGTCTTTGTTTTCTTCTTCTTCTTCTTCTTCTTCTTCGTCGTATTCATTTTGAATTTTTTCTTCGTTCTCATCATTTTTTTCTTCTTCGTCTATGTTTAATTCTCATCATTTTATGCATCTTAATGATATTTAAACATCCTTTTGGATGTGTAAATATTTTTTTGGAGATGTTTCCACGTATGTAAAATATGTTTACACATCTCGGCAGATGTTGAAACATCCCCATATTAAAGTGGTGGCAGTGGAGGGGGGAGGGGGAGATAGTAGAAGGTGGTAGAAGGTGGCAGTGAGTGGTGGAGGATGATGGTGGAATGGTGGATGGGGGGCGATGGGGGCTGGGGGAGAAGAGAAGAAGGGGGCACAAGCAAATAAAAAGAACTTAGGGGCTTTTAAAATGTTAGTCATTTGTGCTGATCTTAAAAGTATCACTTCTACCTAATTAAAAAAACTTGTGTCCTTTTTACTTATTTAGAAGACTCAGAAAGACTCCTTTACACTTATTGTGAAAGAATTTTCCTTCTCTATTCTTTCACGTAACCACCTATAATTTGATTCATGCCGAGTTTGAATCACTGAGGAAACAAGTTAGAATTTTACCAAGTATAAGTGCCCTCCGTTGTAAGATAGCTTAATGATGAATAAATAAGGAGGAAATGAAATAATGTTGGAGTTGGGTGAAGCCGAGAATGGAGGATTATGTTTCAACTATTTTTCCTAAAAAAAATTTGAGGAAAATTGTAGCGGGACGGATGAAATTAAAATATTCAATCGGGGTTATGTAAAACTCTCTTTAAAAGATTGTACTTTTCCTCTTAAATAATATTTTTCTTAATCGTTGTATCTTCTATGAGATAATTATGCTACATAAGTAGCAACAACATTAATTTAGACCACAAGTATTAAAAGTATTTCTATCTTCATTAAATTTTGTGACAAGTCAAATATGCTCACATAAACTGGAATAGTGGGATTATTATTAAAAATAAAAACACAAAACAAATATTACTGAATAAAACTGCAAAGCATTGAAATGATTGAACTGTACTTAGAAAAGCAAAATTATTAGAAAAACAATACTCCAATCACTTCCGTCAGACGGTGCCTGCCTCACTGTAATTAATAAATTGTCGTAATAGGTACATAATTAGTGTAAAACTTTATCACAACATTGAACGACAACAAACGAATACACCTTCTTCAAGATCAACATCCAAACTTCCACTCTTCTCCACTCTCAGCTTCTTCGTCGCTCTCAGCTTCTTCATCCCTACAAAGGCAAGTATTTAGATTCGACCAAGTAACAAAAACAGAATCAATGAAATCCAAATCTACAAAGCAATACCTAGCACGTTTAGAATTAGCATTAGAAACTCCAACACCAGTTGGTGCTTGAGAAGCTTTGAGCTGGGAAATCTCTTTCTTCAATAAGTCAATTTGACTGTTCCATCAAAAAAACTATTACCAAACAAATCTGAAACAAAAAATTTTATATAAAAAGGAAAAAATATACATAAAAAACGTAAAAAAAAAATACAGAACTTGTAAGGTACCTTACCAACACATCAACCTTTTGGTTAAGTATGCCAATTTCACCAAATCTAATCTCCAAAATAGATAGCACATCTTTGAGCCAAGCCTTTGTGGCACCTTCACCAAAATCAGTATGCCAACGGCTCAACTCGACTTTGAGATGACTTAATCCATAGTGTTTTATAAGGATTTCGGAATTCATATCAGCTTTAGCACCCTTCAAATAGAGTGGGAAGAGACAAGCAGTAATACCAGGGCATACATCATCCTGACCACCATATGAAGAACAAACGACGCAATCAGCCATTGAGAGATTAACAACACTTGAATAAAGAGAGAAGATGTGAAATGATGAAGTGAAATGATGAAGTGAAAGCCTCCACTCTCCCCTATCAATCATCAGCATCATCTTCATCAACATTAACAACCCAATTTCCACTCTCATCGCTCTCATCAGCAACAACTTCTTCAAACCTACAATACACATCAAATCTGATGAAGACGCAAAATATTTTCCACAATCCGACGAAGACGTTCTGATCTACGCGTAACAACAACAGGGGCATCAAGATCATTAGAACCAACAGACTCAACATCAGATACACCAGATGAGGCTGCCAAGTCACTACCGTGCTCGTAAACAGGGGCATCGAGATCATCAGAACCAGCAGACTCAGCATCTGATACGCCAGATGAGTCTGCCAAGTCACAACCGGGTCAATAATTTAGCAACACTTTACTAATATCATGATTATTCAATTTTAACTTTATTTTATGTGAACTATTCTATATATTTGTCAATTATAAGAATGTTTGGAGGAATTAATCCTAAAAAATTTATTAAAAGGTTTGCATTATAAGACTGAATTTAATCTCTTAAATTTAACGATGATAAGAATTATGCTTTTTAGTCCTCTAAAAGCCAAAGGCTGCCAAACATTATTTACTTATATTTGTAAGAGTTGTCTCAAAGTTATAAAATTTTGACCATTTTATTCAATACATTACATTGATTGTTGTTCTAAACTATTTTATTGAGAGATTGAATTAGTTTAATTCAAAATTCTAATATATTATGCAAAGTTAGTTGAGATAAATCATGAGGTGTAGGTCCTCATAAGTGTGCAAATAAGAAAATCAGACATTGATCAAATTAATATTTAATTAGTTTAAGTGAGGACCAAAATTGTAATATTTAAAACTTATGGGTAGGAGAATGCCGCACAATTAAAAAATATTCAAATATTTCTTTCACTTCTTTTCTCCCACTTTTACTCATTTCTCATTTTCAAATCATTTCAAAATTAAACTTCTCTCTCTCTTCTTGCTCCTTTTTTTCTTCTTCCCTCTCCCTCTTTCTTCTAGATTTATTTTCAAATTTCATTACATCACCATCCACATTATTTTTCTTTTTCTTTGTTTTCTTCTTCTTCATTTTGAATTTTTTCTTCGTTCTCATCATTTTTTTCTGCTTCGTCTATGTTTAATTCTCATCATTTTATGCATCTTAATGATATTTAAACATCCTTTTGGATGTGTAAATATTTTTTTAGAGATGTTTCCATGTATGTAAAATAGGTTTTCACATCTCGATAGATGTTGAAACATCGCCATATTAAAGTGGTGGGGGCAGTGGGAGGGATGATAAAGGATGGTAGAAGGTGGCAGTGAGCGGTGGAGGATGGTGGTGGAATGGTGGATGGGGGGCGATGGGGGCTGGGGGAGGGGATAGGAGAACAAGGGGCTCAAGCAAATAAAAAAACTTAGGGACTTTTAAAATGTTAGTCATTTGTGCTGATCTTAAAAGTGTCCCTTCTAACTAATTAAAAAACCTTGTGTCCCCTTTACTTATTTAGAAAACTCAAAAGACTGCTTTACATTTATTGTGAAAGAATTTTCCTTCTCTATTCTTTCACATAACCACCTATAATTTGATCCATGAGAGTTTGAATCACTGAGGAAACAAGATAGACTTTTACCCAAGTATAAGTGTCCTTCGTTGTAAGATAGCTTGATGATGAATAAATAAGGAGGAAATGAAATAATGTTGGAGTTGGGTGAAGCCGGGAATGGATGATTATGTTTCAACTATTTTCCTAAAAAATATTTGAGGAAAATTGTAGCGGGACGGATGAAATTAAAAGATTCAATCGGGGTTATGTAAAACTCTCTTTATTTAATGTGTTATATTTTAGAATGAAAATAAAAAATTAAATAAGGTTCTTCATAAAACTATTTAAATTGTTTTTACATTTAAATAATATTTTGTAGTAAAACAAATTTTAATACTATCTTTTTTTTTTTTTTGTAATTTAAACACTCAGTCTTGTTATAAAAATTATCTAAATACAATTTATTTAGAAAAGTTGTCACCAAATAAGCTGGCCAAACCTGAATTGCCTATTCATCGAAAGTTTTTTTTTAAGATATACTAGAAAAAAGAAATTTTAAAATAAATAATTTTTGGCAGTTGGCCAAACGTGCTTTAAATATCTAAAGTTCTAAACATTGCAAAGGTTTTATTACTCCTTAAATTTTTCTGAATAAATACCACTTATTTTGCTGACATGGCATGATTGGGGCATCAAAAGTTATCCTAGAAAATCTGGTATGTTTTTGCAAGAATAATGGAATCACAACCTCATCTTGCAAACTACATGAAGTTTACACTTCAAAGACTGAGAATCTGGAATGCATTTGACCTTTTTGCTATAAAAAGCTTGAAGATATTGTTTCATGTTGTCATTATTGCGATAGTTGCCATATTAAATCATTCCATCTCCCTGGAGCTATGTATGCTTGAAATATTCGAGCTTGTATGTCTACGTTGTTTCGTCAAAAACATGAAATACTGCTATGAGCAACGTGAGTACTGGCAACACTGTTTGGCCATCTAAGATAAATACTCCCTCCGTTTATGTTTATTTGTCCAAATTTTTCAAAGTTAAATTCTAAGTTTACTTGTACTTTTAGCAATTCAAGATAAAATTGACTATGTTCTTCCTAATTTACCTTTGATATTAAATACCTTGTACTTTTTAAAATCACTTCCCAATTAAATACCTTGTACTTTTTAAGTATAATTAATAAGGATATATTTGTCAAGTTTAAGTTTTCTTATTTTTTCTTGGTGGGAGTGAAAAGCTGAAAGTGGACAAGTAAACATAAATGGAGGGAGTACAAATCTCACATATCAAGATTACTACTCTCTCTGCTTAGTATATTCACTTTTTCAAGTTTCGTCCAAACTCTAGCTTTATTTTGGGCTTCCAATAACAGGGATATATATATATATATATATAATACTTATTTGTTACTATTTGAGAAAAGAACAACCGGATGTCAATTATTCAGCATATTTTACAAAATTAGCCAAATTTAGTTTTATCTAAGGGCATAGTTGAATCGACTTTAAAAAAGTGGGATGTTTTGGATACATAATCAATTCGTTTCGTACTAATATTGGAATGGTTCTTCAACACCTCAAATATTGTAAACCTTGAAGAAGTTAATTTTTAACTCCACAAACATTTGTTGACATTGCTAATTTTTATAAGGAGTGTTAGCAGTCCTTACGAGTATAGGACTCCACATTGAATTTGGAGCGGCAGCCTTCCCGTTGAAGAAGGAGAAGAAAATGAGACCATGAATTAGACCGGGTTTGATGTGAGAGGAAAGACCTGTGTTTGATTAATTATAAGGGCAAAAAAAGGAAATGAAAAAAGATGGTAACTCTTTAGTGAAAGTCTCTATTTCACTTTCAAAAAGCAGTCTACACAAAATTCCCAGCAAATGAACTTAGCTCATGTATATAATAACCAGCATTTATAGCAAGCCATATAAACATGTACAAACTGGTACAAAAGACTAACCAAAAGTTAATTAAGCAAGCCAAAAACATCCATTCATAGCAATTAAGTTTAAAACCATATCATCTATTACACTTAACCATCGAGTGCTTAACCAACCCAAAAAAAGTTAAAAATATCCATAACCTAGAAACTATATCAACCACCGGATGGTTAAATCAAAATATCAACACAAAAGAAACTACCAATAATCATAATTGTAGCAGAATTACACAACATCAAAGTCATTGAAAGTCATTATCACTATTAGTTGTTGCCCTTAAAGCAATCTTTTTCTTCCTAACTTCCTCCAGAATATGTTTTCTTGTCATAGCTGCTTTGCCCCTCCATGTAGCCTTGGTTGGTGAGTAAGGCAGGTTGGTTGGGACTGAGGCACCAGTGAGATCACCACTGAACTGAATCTTCCTTCCTGTTGGCTGCCTATTGGGAGGCCTCATCTCCATGGCCTAAGCTCAGGGTCATCATCTGTACCAACATCAGGTCCATAAGGAATAAAGCTGGACTGTTGTGTTCCAGCTTGGGATTCAACCCAACCATCATTCTGAAAAGTGTCATCATCTGTCTACTGCCTGGGTTTGTTCAATCCAATCTGGGAGATGCCCTTGCATAACTGGTGGATGCACTAGTTTGACTACTGGATGTCCTTGCCCTCTTCCTTGCTTGGTCATCCTTGATAGAAGAATTGTCCTAAAAATGATAAAAGTATCAGTTAATTTTAAGTCTATGTACTAGTTTAACAATAAACATAATAAACAAATATACCTTGTAACAAACTATAGCATTGTGGTTTGCTTCACCACACTTGCTACATGTAACTTGCCCCCTCCTTGAAACACTCCAAGCTCCGTTTCTTAGACTTGCTTCATCAGGTTTTCTGTTTCTTTTCACTTCAGGTCTTCCTACCTTCCATGGCATGAGCAGCTTCTATCTTTCAGAAAGTCTCACCCCTCATAGGTTGGATCTTGTGCTTATATGTTAGCAAGTAAGCTTCCCCACTATAATACCAATGAATTTCAGAGGTAGGATCAACTTTCTTATGCACCGATGCCTTTATTGCATGAGGGGAAGGAATACCACAGAGATCCCAAATTCTGCACGTGCACCTCTTTGTTGCCAGGTTGACAGTGTGTCGATCCTGTTCATCTGTAACCTCATATCCAGCATCCCCATTGTAATCAACACTACAACTTTGAGCTATGATCCTATAGTCCAGCAGCGGCAGTGGTGGAAATAGGCGGCATGAGGGGCATCGGTGGAGAGGGATGTGGAGTGGAGGCTACAATTTTTCTTTTCAAATTATTTATAACAACTTGTATATAAAAAATAATGCTATGTTTTGTAATATGAATAATATTGCCATTTTTTTTGTAAATAAGTCTTTAAAATTGTATATAAGTGTAATTAACCCTAATTAAAAACTAAATTGAAATAGTATTTTTGAGTACATTGTGATGCCATCTGAGTAAGAAAATACATTTAATAGCAAATCACCTCCACCAGACAGTAGTGCATCTGATCAAGTAGATATAGTCTGAGTTTATTAGGCTTAATCTGCAGTATATTCTTGTTGCCCATTTTTTAGAACAAAAAATTATGTTGAAGAGGTCTTTCATTTCAGGCTATGACTAGTGTTCAAAGGTACAAAAATATATGGAGCTACGAAGTCATAACTTGACAAGTTTAAATATGTGTCAAGTCACTAATTGGTATATCTACAGAACACTGTTGACTTTGACCAAATATATGCTTGAGTGACACTCGTAAAATCATATGATAAAGTACATTTGTTTCAATTTATGTGAATATGTTTGACTTATAAGCACAAAGTTTAATAAATAAAAAAAACTTTTGAAACTTCTAATCTAAAATAAGTTATTAGCGTTTGTGTAACCGTAAATCATATCATTAATGGCACAATGATAACTTTAGAGTTAAAATATTTTCATATTTAAAAAAAAGTCATTTGGCTTGGACTGAGAAAAAAATAAATTCCCATAAACAGAATCAGATGGAGTAGTAAACATGCTCCGGGCTTTCATAATTATATTATCGCATAATAGCAGTTCATACACTACTAGAAAAAGAGTGTTTTGCGTCTCAGTTTGGAGACGGGTCTCTAAACGGAGTTTAGCGAGAGAATTTTGTCTCTGCACGACCTACGCTATTTGGCGTGTCGTTGATCAAGCTAGAGAGCGCATTCCGTCGCCAATTCAAAAAGTAACTGCAATTACTGGTTGTGTCAGATTGTGTTTAGAGACAGAATTCTCTCTCTAGCAAAATAATTAATTTACTGCTTGGAGACGGAATTCCATCTCCAGCATTAATTGTAGAAATTATTTTTAGTGTTTAGAGACGGAATTCCTCTCCAAAAAAATAATTTCATACATAATTTTTTCATTTGAGACGGTAGTCCGTATCAAAAACGCGTAAATTATTATTATTATTTTTTGCTTTAGAGACGGAATTCACTCTCTAAATATATTCTAAAAACCAGAACACGCCATTAAAACAGTTATACAACCTATTTAACATAAAAGCAAAGCCACCACCAACAATTAAACAATTCTAAATACATATTTCATCATTAAGCATTCAACACAAATAAAAACTAAAGTGTTTAATTAGTAACATGTTAGTAACTAAGGTGGACCCTCGGTGAACTATCTTTTGGACCAGTAACTAACGTTTCTGATCAGCATTCAAATGGTTTAGTGGAGATCATGTTTTCTTTTTTACTTTAGATTTTAATAAGATCTAACCATCTACTAATATTTCACGGTTCAATAATTAAACTCACAATATATAACCAAACGGGTGAAAGTATTTTGACCTCCCAACTTTGATTTAAAAATCAAATTCCTCCCTCAACTATGAAATATAGTCATTTTCCCCCATTTATCCTATATAATATCTATTTTGTCCCTAGCAATATTAGTTCTCATCTATGTGATGTATTTTAATATAATTTTTAATAATATTTAACTTATAATTTAAATAATATATAGCTTATTATAGTCATTTAAGTTCATTAAAATTATCGATATGTTTAAATATATTTTTTAATAAAGTACATTCACCATCATTCTGTATATCGTATATACAGATTTTTGAGTTTAGGTTATCATCGATGGAATAGAGGTGGACCCAGGAACTGTAAGTTACAGTTGTCATGCACTATTTATAATGTAGGAAAAAATAAACATAAAATAAAATAAAGAAGAGAGCTGAGGAATTCAAAATGTGGGGTAAATGCAAGTATCGCAGGCATACTCAACCAATGCACTCAAATATAATTTTGATTCAATAGGTGTCACCTTAATACATATGTCTACTTTCAAAAAAATTAACACATAAATTTAGAAATTTTGGCCAATCAAGCGAGTGTCAGTTTCGCCCAATATATTATTTTTTGAATTTATATAAAATATATTGCTATGGTCTATAATTTCTTCTAGTACTTCATGCATTAATTTTTTATTTTTTATTGTATAATAGATTAACTTTGAGTTTTGATTTTTATAAGTAAAGTACTAATAAAAGTAAAATTATTTCTATAATTAGTTATTCTTGTTTATTTTATTGATGAAATCATTAACTTATATATATGCTTTGATTATTATTCACTTCTTTTATTTTAATTATTATAATATTATTTTTATTTTATATGTATAACATAGAATAAAATATATCATGATATTAATAAAGAATAAAATAAAAGGCTTGCTAATATAGAGTGTAAAGTAGGAATTTTTGAAATTTCATTGAGATAAAGGAGGGTGAATGATTATTGTTCATAATTGAGAGGGGAGTTTGATTTTTAAACAAAAATTGGGGGTGTAAATAATTTTCACCCATAACCAAACTATCAGAGGTACTAAGTATTTTATTTTTCATAGTAGCCAGTAAAACATAAAAGAGTTTGGAATTTTTACATAGAATAGACATTTATTAGTGTTCCTAACACTAAATAGATACATTGTTCCTTATTTATGTTATCTAGACCTTTAACTATAGGTATTCCACTTTTAATAGCCATTACTACTAATTTCACACTTACCTAGTTAAATGCCTAATTTCGTGGGATTTATGGGTAATGACAGTTTTAATTGTGCATATCCACTTAATAATATTGACTAATATCTAATTATTTTACACAATCAATTATCTCCTAATTTTAAGTTAATCTATCAATTATAGAGGTAATACCAAAAGTTTAAAAAAACATGCGTGAGTAAACAAACAGTATGTATTGTCAAACAGTATGTATTGACTACACATATTGGGTAAACAAACAGTATGTATTGGAGGACATTGTTAAACTTCCTAGTTACGAAAACTCCTAAATCGTTCAAGCTTGAGGAAAGAACCTACTGTACTGTATGTATTGACTACACAAATCAGCGAGAACCTACACCAATATTACATATCAAGTTATCAACTATTTGTAATATGCATTAAGTATCACCAAAATATACAGAATTTAATTAATACAGTTCAACTGTTTGAAATATGTATCACTTGATTATACGATACTTAAGATATGAATAAGATATCACATGAATATGCAAAACTTAACATTAATAATATAGTTAACTGTTAGAAATATGCATCATATATCACCCAAATATTGCATATTAGTGATATTAAACTTTCAACATGCATACATACAGTATATATATTACATACATATTAGTGATATTCACCTTAGCATGATGTGAATACAGGAATATACAGTGTATACAGATATCTTATGCGTTAAAACTGTATGAATATTTCTGCGATATTTTTGGAAAAATATCATCGTATATATATATATATATATATATATATATATATATGAGAAAGATACTTGATTTATGGAATAAGCAGAGGACTCCTGCTTCCTCTTATGGTGAATATCTCCAATATCTCTGAGATATACTTGCCTACAAATCAACGTTAGAATGGATATATATTAGGGACAGTTAGATCATTATGTTTCCTGAATTGTCGTTCAATCTGGAGATATTCCTTAATTGTAGTTTAAACTGAATATTCGTGCCTGTTCAGGTTCCTGAAATTTCGTTTAAACTGGAGATAGTGATACCAAAACTTACGGATATTCTTTTACTGTATTTTAGGAAAAAAGATTCACATAAACCTATTTTATCAAAGTATTTTTGGCTAGCCTTTGTTGTTTGTTACTTGTGTCTATTTAAATGTAAGACCATGGTATTTATTTGGTTAGATATAAAATTTTCCCAAAGAGTTTTAGCAATTCTCACCTCAGATGGTTCTTGTAAAGAATAAGATGCATGTGTCTCTTTTGGAATTTTGGAAACAAGAATGCCAAAACCTTGTCCTCTTTCTCTTAGCACCTAAACCACACATTTAATGTAGATTAGTGACTAAAGAAATAATCAAATCAAAGGGCAACAAATTAAAAATAACTTTAAACAAATAAATAAACTTAATTCCTATCAAAACAACATTAAATATATATGAACATAGGATACCTTGAAAGCATCTTCATCGGTAATTTATCAAAGTTAGCATATCCTGTTGAAGAGAGATTCATTATCAAAGTTAGCATCAAAACAATTGTTTTATCATCAGTAATTTATTTGCCTGTGTGTAATGAAAACAACACTAGTAATATAATATATATTGAGAAATAGATAGAACTTACCAAGGGATTCAAGCAAAAATTCAAGAGCTTTGCCTTTGTCCCATTTAATAGTAGGATGGATCTCTAACACTTTTCTTCCTTGTGTTAATCGAAGCTTTGGGTATTCTTTAAGTACTGACCAAACTTGTTGTGCTAGTTCTCCCCATTTCTGTTACATCAACAACCATAATTGTTGGAATTATCTGTTAAGAGTCCACCCATAAGGGTGCTTTTAAAGCTTATCCTGGTAAATAAATAATTACCTAGTAGAATTCTACAAGAGGACAACTACTTCATATAAGCTATAAATAAGACAGTAATACACAAATGAAAAGAACGAACTTTTCTATACAGCTCTTCTTCCTATCTCTCTCTCAAATAACTAGGTGTTTAGACTGTGGATAAAGGAGTTGATCCGTCAAGCACGTGACAACTACCGACGGCCAGTAATTCTAGCCACGGTTCAAGATCCTACCGCTTCCGCTTACGAGAACAACAAGTAAGTTCTCGGTTTATGTTTAAACAATCTATTTAGTATAGATTTGTGATATATACATGTATGTATCCCTTCACTAATTAAGTCAGATCTTTTATTTAACCTCTTTTATTACTTACCAGATAAGAAATAATGGTGTTGCCGGTGTGGGGATGGGGTGTTGACGCAGCAGTAGGGCGGAGGGAAATTTTTTAGAAGTACCGATAATGTGTATACTGAAGTAAAGATGTAATTGTAATACACTTGTTAGGGTTGGAGAGGGAATTCCGTCTCCAATCAAAAAGTTAAAAAAATAATCAGGTGATTGGTGACGGAATTCCTTTTCCAGCACCTAACATATTTTTTACTTTTTGACTGGAAAAGAAATTCCGTCGCCAGCTATTTCAATTTAATTTATTTTAACCGCAAAACACTGATTGAAGAGGAAAGTCACTCGCTAAGTTGTTGGCGAGTGAGTTCCCTCGCCAACCATTGTGTAGCTTTTTATTCTTTTTCTAATAGTGATATATAGGGTTTGCATGTGACTATTATTTCCGCCTACAATACGAACGGAAACGAACAATGTTCCCAACACATCACCCAAATCTAATATTAGTTGTGCTTCATCACTCCTGGAGACTTTCACGCCTTGTACCTTCTGAAAACCAGTTACCGGAGCTTCTTCTTTATGTAGTTCGAATGTGCTCCATCTTAGCACGTCATTATTAACTAACGAATACCCTAAAATAAAAAAAATACTAAACAAATGTAGCGAATAAAAAGCTTTTGCTAACTGTACATCTCTGTCCACGTTGTGAGCTGGGAAAAATAGTGTGTGACACTTGAAGAGATATGGTATACCTAAACCTTTCATAGGAAGAGTAATATAGACACGAAGACTCATAGTGAGTAATAAATTGGAACAAATCGAAAATGATAATGAATAAGCGGTGACAAAGTAAAAAGCCTAGCTTTAAAAAAACAGTCTTAAATGTATTTGAGAAATTGAACTATACTTTTTGAAGGGAGATTTTTAAAACGACACAAAAGAACTTCACAAGTTGCTTGGATAATTTAGCAAAAAAATTAATATCACTCACATGCTAAAATATTGGAAATAAATCACATATACCGAAGAATTTTGACTTATAAAAGTCATTATATATAATAGTAAATGTCAAAATATTTTTCACAAACACTATAATAAAAGAGCAAAAGCAGAAGAAAAGAAAATTAAAGACAACCCGAGAGCTTCTAACAACAATGTCCACAATTTTCATTTAAAATCACATAAAGCTTCTAATACAGCAGCAACGACGACAACACAATACATATCAAACCCGACGAAGACGCAAAATATTTTCCATAAACACTATATCAAAAATAAAAGGGCAAAAGCAGAAGAAAAGAAAATTAAAAACAACCCGAGAGTTTCTAACAACAATGTCCACAATTTTCATTCAAAATCACATAAAGCTTCTAATACAGCAACAGCGACAACAACACAATACACATCAAACCCGACAAAGACGCTCCAATCTACACGGAACAGCAACAGGGGCATCGAGATCATCGGAACCAGAAGACTTAGCATCGGATACACCAGATGAGTTTGCCAAGTCACTACCGGGCTCGTAAACAGGGGCATCGAGATCATCAGAACCAGCAGACTCAACATCTGATACACCAGATGAGTCTGCCAAGTCACTACCGGGCTCGTACTCAGATCCAGACTAAACTGACTCTGTGGACTCGTCAAACTCACTATCAAACCAATTAGAAATATCAACATACACAGCAGGAACCAACCTGTGTTACATACAAAGAAAAACATGAATATGATATGAAAAGACAATAGCATGAGCAACAATCAATACTTTGAATACTGACACCTCAAAACAAGAAGTAAAATAACATAACAGTCCATAATAAAACTTGGATTCATCAAAAAGATTACTTTTGAGAACGCAAGGACGGAAAATGTCTCAAATCCTATCATAATATACTAATATTGTGATTCACAGCTGCGTTGTTCAAATAAGATGTGTTTTGTGCTCCGCTTCTTGATTAATTGTCAAAATTCAGTTTGTTTTCCATGTGCTGGGTGTGTTCTACATATTGTTTCCTCAGGAAGGTGTTCAATCTTGTTTCTTTTGCAGTTTAGCTAATTATGAAGCAGTCCATTTCTGTATTAAGTTGGACAGGTCCTTATTGACATTATAATTTTTTGGACCTACTGTAGTGAACTAGTGATGGTTGTGACATTTATGGGATTACTGTTTAACCGGGTGAATGCTTAGTAGATTATCATGTACACCACATGCTAGTTACCTCTTTATTATTTTCTTTTCGATATTTACTTGTGTCGAGAAAGAGCTCAGCTATGGTGGAAGAAGCTTCTAGAACAATGTAGACGAAAGCTTAAGGAAGAAGAGAGGAAAACTGAAATGCTTTCACTCCAAGCTAAGATGAATTAGTACAACTTCTATATAGACATGTTGACCGGCAAAGAGAACTTAAAAAAATAACACCAATATTTAACAATAGCCATACCTATTAAAGACAAGTCGTCGTCTATGAAGACTTCGACGACCATGAACTTCCCAAGTAACATTGAACCCACCAGCAGCATCATCTTGCTGCTGCTCATCAACATCAAACTGCTCATGCTCGTTAACAACGACCTGCCCGTCAATGGTAATTAACCTGACCCACCACATCAACAGCCTTCCGATCACCAACAATAGCCAGCCCATCACCAGTACCCTCCAGTCCCTTATCAAGTGCTCCTTCATCACTTTTAACATGACCAGAAAATAAGTGTTAAAACCTCAGGATTCGACAGGAACTGTTTGTTACTCAAGCATATAGAAAATCACTTACTACTCCAGATTATCCTCAAGCACAATCAAATCAGCAGTAGGATTAGCTTTTGTAAGCAAAAGATCCTTCTTCATATTAGATTAGGTAGGCTGACCATGTAGTTATTGGAGGAATTAATCCTTAAAAAAATTATTTAAAGATTTGTATTAAAAGACTGAATTTAATATCTTAAATTTAACGCCGATAAGAATTAAGCTTTAGTCCTCCAAAAGCCAAAGGCTGCCAAACATTATTTACTTATATTTGTAAGAGTTGTTTCAAAGTTACCAAAATATTGACCATTTTATTCAATACATTACATTGATTTCTCGTTGTAAACCATTTTATTGACTTATATGAAGATTGAATTAGTTTAATTCAAAATTCTAATATATTATGCAAAGTTAGTTGAGATAAATGAGGTATAGGTCCTCATAAATGTGCAAATAAGAAAATCGGATATTGACCAAATCAATATTTAATTAGTTTAAGTGAGGGCCAAAATGTAACATTTAAAACTTATGTGGTAGGAGAATGCCACACAATTCAAAAATATTCAAATATTTCTTATCCCTCTTTCCTCCCACACTCATTTCTCATTTTCAAATCATTTCAAACTTAAACTTCTCTTTCTCTCTTCTTGCTCCTTTTTTTCTTCTTCCTTATCCTCTTTCTTTCTTCTAGATTTCTTTTCAAATTTCATTTTATCACCATCCGCGTTATTTTTTCTTGTCTTTGTTTTCTTCTTCTTCTTCTTCGTCTTATTTATTTTGAATTTTTTCTCCGTTCTCATCATTTTTTCTTCTTCGTCTATATTTAATTCTCGTCATTTTTACATCTTAATGATATTTAAACATTCTTTTGGATGTGTAAATATTTTTTTGGAGATATTTCCACGTATGTAAAATATGTTTACACATCTCGACAGATGTTGAAACATCCTCATATTAAAGTGGTGGGGGCAGTGGGGGGGGGGGGGGCGGGGAGATGGTAGAGGGTTGGTAGAAGGTGGCGGTGAGCAGTGGATGATGGTGGAGGGTGGTGGCTGAATGGTGGATGGGGGCCAATGGGGGCTGGGGGAGGGGAGAGGAGAAGAAGGGGGCTCAAGCAAATAAAAAAAACTTAGAGACATTTAAAATATTAGTCATTTTTACTGATTTTAAAAATGTTCCTTCTACCTAATTAAAAAAATTCTTGTCCCCTTTACTTATTTAGAAGACTCGAAAGGCTCCTTTTCACTTATTGTGAAAGAATTTTCCTTCTATATTCTTTCATATAACCACCAATAGAATTTGATTCAAGCCGAGTTTGAATCACGAGGAAACAAGTTAGAATTTTACCAAGTATAAGTGCCCTGCGTTGTATGTTGATATGAAAGAATAGAGAAGGAAAAGTCTTTCATAATCATTTTATGTTTTTTTTCAGATTTTCAAAAAGTACGTTTGTCTCCCTCTTTATGTTCAAGAAGTATGTTTGTCTTGACAATTCCACCAAAAAAAAAAAACATTAACTTTCTTATAGATGTTATCTTCCTTTTTTCTCCTTCTATCTGATTTTCTTTAAGGGGGATTTACAAAAATACATATACATCCTATTTTATTTACATGGCTCTACCCATTACATTTATACCCATAACTTATTTACAATCTATACCTATTAGCTAATTACGTTCTTATTTTGAGGCATAAAACAAGGAACTCAAGTTCATCTCTCTCCTCATATCTTGTATTATTTTTTTCTCCTTTTTTTTTGTTCATTCTTTTATTATTCTTTTCTTCTTCTCCATTTTCACTATTCTTGTTTTTTTTTCGTTTTTAATTCTTTTTTCTTTCTGTTTTCTTTCTCCTGTTTCTAGCACTATTCATGTCTCCCAATGTTTTTATTCTTTAATTTATTTTCTTTCTCCGTAATCTTATTATACTCCTTTTTTATATTTTTTTCTTTCTCCAAAAAGGCATACTTTATTCACAAACACAAAAAATAAAATATTTTATTTGCTCAATAGTATCTCATAATTTTATCCAAACATAACAAAGTATAACGAAAGAGTATACAGTATACGAAAAATGTATATTTTGTTCAAAATAATAATAATTGAAATACTCATTTGTTCGTTAGCATAACACACTTTGATCCGAACACAAAAAGGTATACCAAAAGAGAATACAATATACCAAAAAGGTATACTACTTTAAGAATAATAAAAATTAAAATATATATATTTTTCTGAAACATTTTGCACTTCGAGTCGAACACAAAAGGATATACTAGAAGAGTATACAGTATACCAAAATGGTATACTTCGTTCAAAACAATAAAAACTGAAATATTTATTCGATCGGTAGCATCTCGTATACTTGGATCAAAATACAAAAGGATATATACCATAAGAGTATATAGTAATTTCACCGGCAAAGCGAGTTGCACCAAGGTAGGTCCGCCCCTGCCAAGGCGGGCTCTAATCTGCCCGTGCTTTATCCTCTGTTTCTATGAATGTGGGCTCACACCATGATTTTCTTAATTAAATTTCAGGGAAGAGCGTCTCGACTATCGAATGATAAAATGGAGCAGAAGATGGACATTGATCAGGAGGTGAGTTTATTTATTGTTGGTTTGACAGATTATTCCAGGTGTGCTGCGAGGTTATAAAAGAACTTTTTATGGTTTGCTAACACTGCTATATTCTTTCTTATCCGACAATTTAACATTCATTAAATTTCCAGTGTCATCCTAGTTCTGACTGCTGCTAGTTTAATTATTCAGCAGGCTACCCGTGCAGTCTCTTCTTCGATTCAAATGTATTTCAAAGGCATTAATCTCTGATTCTTACTTTAAGATGAAGCATCTCAATCATGCCAAGAATGACCAAGATTCCCAAAAAATTCTTGTCGATGAAGAGAATGGAGACGCCACGAAACGGCTCGAGAAATTAGAAGGAAGCGAAGCTGTAGGTGATGAAAAGAAATCCAGTTACCGCGTGTCCGTTAAGAGTTTTGGGTTGTCTCGACTCTCCATCATTGCTGGACTCTCAGTGTCAATCTCAACAAGGTATAAACTGTCACATACTGTTAGTTAATATCTGTTTGTTGAAATGTCAATTATTCATCATATTTACAAAATTATCAAAGGTTTTTACCCTGTTCCTGAATACTCTTAGCTTATTTCGTTATATTTTTGGCATAGCTGAATGGACTTTAAAATTTTGGTATGTTTTGGTTAGGTAGTTTAGGGTCCTTGTTGGATGGATGTTACTCATTGTATATATTGTATCGTTATTTTAAATACAACTTTTGTTGTTATCTAAGTTTACTGTATTGTTAAATTCGTTAGGTAACTTGGTTTGATTGCGTCTTATCTTCTCTTTTTCCTCTTATCTTACCAGTACTTAATACTTAATTATCTTATTTTTACTCTTTATCCTGTTTAACTCTACCCGTACTTTACATTCTCTTCGTAATATTGTAAGAACATTCTCCATATTATCGGCTCATGGCATTATGAAACGACCGGAAACAAGACAATCTATCCAGATGTTATATTCATAAAAACAAAAGTACAATACAATCCCATATGTTATGACACGATATGTAACAATCATCCAAACAAACTGTTACATGGAACATTCTGAATGACCATTTTGTTCCAGTATTAAACTTGATTATATCGTTCTTAGATCGACGTCAAATTGCACTGTATTTTTTGCACCAAAGAATAGTGATTTGAGTGGGTACCGCCTCAGGGATTGTTTAGTTTTAGACTTTAAGTTGCCTTCAAAAAGTTGCCTTTAAGGTTAAAGGCTTTATAACAGCTCAAACTAGTTGAGTGTACATACTTGTTGGTTATGTACTTTTTTTATTACAAACATCTATACCTGTACATATTAATATTACTTGGATAATATTGTTGTGGCTGCTTTTGATTATCTCAGTTACCTTTCTGTGGCCTAAATTAGTTGTTTTAATTTGGACTTGTTTGGTACTGCAATCAGGACGATTATCTGTTTTCATTTGGCTTTTGGGCATGTTTGTCCTGTGGATTTATTTTTCAGTATGCTCTCTCTTTCCATCCTCAATTTTTGTTCGTCAGAGCTTGCCTTTTAGGCTCCACATTTGGAATTCATTGTGGTCCCTTGCCTGTTGAGCTATTTTGACCTTTTGCTGGGGTAAAATTTGTATCTTTGTGGTAAACGTATTTTCTACTCAATCTCATTTTTTAGAGCAAAATATGATCAAGTACTTGCTCAGATAAGTATATACTAGATGATTTATAAATAACTTTAAAGATGAGACTGGGAAAAAAAGTTGACTCTATAAGGATTTTCATTTGAGATTCTGATTCCATTTTCGTGGACTTGTATTTTAGAACTAAATCTCGATGGTAGAGGTATTCTTTCATCTATTACATGCATATGACTATATGAGTGTTTGATATGACAATCTTGATCACTTGCCTTTTGTTCGTTCGATGTTGCAGTATGAGCATATGGTGTTGCTTGACTTACTTAAGAAGGGTAATTCAGAACTAGAAAGGAAGATTGTTACAGGAGTTCGTGATTTCCAAATCCATTTCATCCACTGTTCAAGAGTCGTTGCTAATTTCTGCCGATCACTCTTGTTAAGTGCTCTGTAATCCAAATTTTGTTCTTTTATTAGAATCTAATATTCCGCGCTTCAGCAATACTGTTTTCTGCTGGTAAGTTTCACGCTCTAAGTAGCTACTTAGGATTACTTTTTAGTCGTGGGATCACTTAATATTTACTGTACTATATTACTCCTTCCAACACTTCCTCAAAATAAAGGTGATTGGTTAAACAAAGAAGCTAATGCAATGAAGAAAAAAAAGTCGAAAAAGGAACCTCTTCTCCAAAGTTAATACTACAACACTTTTGTGTTGGGCGTGGCCATAAAGAGCTATCAAAATTAAAATTAACAAAGCTCTCTGTTCTTCCAATTATCCAGGGGAATAATTACTGCCAAAAGTCACTAACCTCCGCCATTAACTACAGTTTGTTTTACTAGTATAACTAATAAATGCTACGATAAATACTAGCCCCCCACTACTTATCATTTGCGATAAGTACAATATAGTAGTAATAAATTCGATATTACACTCTATTGTATGTGAAGAACAAATAAATTTAGCTGTAACTTTCTTAAGCGTTATAATATCCTAAATGAAACGAATGATTATTGATTCAACATTAAAGGTTCTTTTATGAGCATGAATGATTTCTATATTATATGATTCCACATTCAGTACTCTGTACTCTGAACGCATGAGCAAAGCTCTATTCCTAAGAAACCAAGATTTCACTGATCATCCATAATTATTAAAAAAAGAAAAGAGAAAGCTAGAGGAAATAACAAAAACAAAATTTGGAACGACAATAATGACGTTCTTCGGGATTTGGCTATGAAGATTTTAAGAAGAATTATATTGTTGTGCCTTTTTCAAGACATACAAGCAGGTCTGAATTAAAACAGCAGGTGCAAAATGTTATGCACTCTAATTAAACATTCTAATTACAAATCAAAATAAGCTCTTGTTCCTTAACACTATTCAATCATCTTGGATATCTAATCTAATCTAGTAAAAGAAATACTATAACTATGCTTACTTTGGTAGTAGTATCTGTTTAAAACAAACTAAATGAGGTATGGAGTATCAAGTACTCCCTCCGTTACATTTTAATTGTCACTTCCAGTTTTTGCACGCCCATTAAAAGAATTAATAAATAAAGTATACATTTTATTATGTTACCCCTATTTAATATATGACTATTAAATTTTTTTTGAGAATATCTTTTTGAAATCCTAAAGCGTCAACTAATTTAGGACAAACGAATCTTGCTAAAGCATCAACTAATTTGGAATGGAGGGAGTATATACTTAGGATTTAGCAATAATGCCAACCCTCCCTTCTAAGTTGGAGTAGCAAATTATTGAGAAGCGTGTTTTTACCTTCATAATACTCTAGGAGAATGGAAAATCCCTGTGGATATATCTAGTGCTCTTGAAATTTGTACTTAATGATAAAATTAACTAAACAAACTTTCGATTATTATATTTTTTCACAACGCTTTTTTATATGATTTCACTTTTCAGGTGTTTATATGTTCTACATAAACCTGATGAGTTTATTTTATTGGAGCAAATTCCAATAGAATTCATGATTATAACTCTTCACATACGTACGTACGTGAGGCACAAAACACACTAATCAATGATGAAATATAATTAATGCTAAACATGCATGCATAGCGACGGCGCACGACTTCTACACTTAATTCTATAATTACTTTCACATTAATCACTTTCTCAGTTTCAATCCGTTCCTTATCTTCACCCCCCCCCCCCCCTCCCTACTTCACAGTAACCTAAGCCAGTGTTACTGAACCCTTATATTGTTCTTTTATCTTCGCGGCTTGATACAAATTATGCAAATTTGGACTCCCTAAGTACTTAAATGTGTAATCTAAATATGGCAAGTCAGTCAAACTTTGAAAAAATGTCTAAGGAAGATGATCATCAAGATGTATTCTCCCTTGCAACCCAACTTCCTTCTCTTGATTTCAGGTGATTATTAGTATATGTATACTACTAGTAGTATTAAGGTTTGCATTTTATAGCAGGTTGATATATATGCTCTCCTTTAATGTTTTGCCCTTTTTTTGTTTTTTGAATAACAGTGGATATTATTCAGGTTACTGTGCTGCGGATTATCAGTATGATTTATCCATTCAAGAGGGAGCTTTTGATACTAATCCATTGGAAATGTTTTTTGACGATTCCTTATATTCATCTTTCTATAGTACACCAATCCAGCGCTTCATTCCAGGTGTGGCCATATATTTCATTCGTATATTAAACTAATTCTTCCAAGCATTAATATTATTACAATAAGCTTAATTTATAGTATACACCAATAGTACGTATATGAAGAATTTTACACTTCCATATCATCTATACCCGTTATACTAGGTAACCCGTTTAATTTTAAGAGTATACGTACAAATTTTACTTTCTATTGAGGGTTTATATTGCAGTGACCTGCTAGTATATATTTTTTTTAATTTTATGTTTTTAAGTGGAATCTGTTATTGATTGAGTATTTGTCAATGTTATGGCCGCATGCAGGAGAGCTAGACTATGGAGATCTTGGAAGTGGCTTAATAGCGTGGAATGAAACCGCTGAATTTGGACTATTAAGTACCGAACATGGAACTGGGAACCATCAATTGCTGTTATGTGACAAAAATCAAGAGATAATGATCACTAATGGTGTTGAAAATAAGGAGGGTTCGCCAAAGCAAGAGGCGGATGATAGCAACATTTACTGCAGTTCTAGAATGTTATCACGGGAAACAATTTCCAAGTACTTTTATATGCCAATAACACAGGCAGCCAAGGAGCTCAATATTGGGTTGACACTTTTGAAGAAAAGATGTAGGGAGTTGGGAATTCGAAGGTGGCCTCATAGGAAGTTGATGAGTCTTGAAACACTAATCAAGAATGTTAAGGTTCACTCTTTATACACAATGTTACTCTTGTTTCAATTATTTAATTTAGATGAAAACATTGGGTGTAATTTTACATGTTATAACAGATTAATTACCTACATTAATTGTATTCTTGTTAAAGAAAATATTACTTGTAATAGGTTTTACATTTTTCGACGACACAATATCTTTGGGTATGTAAGTTAAACTCGTTTGAATATGGTAATGTATGATTTTAGGAACTAGAAAAGAGGGGAGGAAATGGAGCGGAGCAAAAGTTGAAAGAAGTGGTAAAGCTATTGGAGAAGGAGAAGAAGATGCTGGAAGAAATTCCAGACAAGCAACTTGAGGAGAAAACAAAGAGATTAAGGCAAGCATGCTTCAAGGCCAACTACAAGAGGAGAAAGCTGATGAGTATGACGCAGGATTCAATCGGCAATTACTGCAATAGTGCAGCTGCTGCTGCGGCTGTTGGTTATGAACACAGGGAGGAAGAGGATGATGATGATGATGAAGAGATTAAGTCCCTTCTCGCTGACTGTTTCTCTTCCAGTAGCCCAACGTTGCATGAGTCATGACTTAATCCGTTTCTTTTATGTGGTCTTTTTCTTTCTTTCTTTTTACCTACTAGATTAGAATTTCATGCATGCGAAGTTAATTATAGTTTTTATATTCTAGTTGGGACGTTTTCACATTTTTAAGTTAAAGCTATAGAATTTGTCACTACGTATACTCATCCCAAAGAAGAGAAATTGCCATACAAAGGCAAGGACTAAGGACTACCTTAGTCTTCTTAAAATGACTGATTATAACACAACCGAGATGAATGCAGGGAACCGTCAACTGGTTTTACAACTTTAATTATCATATGCTATTACAGAGTTTGCATAAATCTAGTTAACAATATGAAATTCTAGTTTTATGTCGCGTGAAAAATGTTTATGACCTGTAATTTTAAGCTGTAATAAACAAGTTATAGCGAACTCGTCATTAAGAAAATTTTGTGTTCTCCATGCTAACAATCTCTATTAATTAGTTAGTACAGAAAATTTTTGTGAAGTACCTGCATCCTTCCAAGTTCCGACTACCTACTGAATTTAATAGGAGTATTTCTTTAACATGAATGATACATCTATTGGAATTATTATTATTAGTATTAAATATGAATGTCAATATATTTATTTTATATTTATTTTTATATAAATAAATATGTGATATTTTCAGTATAATATTTTGGGACAACATACGGTCAACTGCTAGTTTCTTGGATATTTCCCTTGGATTAACTTTTTCTTTGTAGGAATGGAAATAATTCGTCTTGTAGCACTAATTTAATTTGTGGCTAAAGTAATTGTAAATCTAATCATGGAACAGTTGATCATTTTTCAACATTTTGTGAAGTCGTGATTAAAATATGTTGAGTTCGCCATGAGCTTATGTGCTGGATTCTGTTTTTAACCTGCAATTTAGTTAAAGATGGCTTGTTTAATAATCTAATGACTTCTGTAGTTTGTGTGCTTGACTCGATTAGGATGGACCATAAATATAATTTACTGAAACAAGGTTTCAAATTTGCATCTGTGTTTGCTATCGTAATTGACATGTATCAAGAACCATCTAATAATCAAATCGTATCCTCTGGCACATTCTTTCATTAAAAATGTAACGGAGATCTTGATCTTCTAAAAAAATTACGATCAATATTAAACTGTCGTTATCTTATATTTTTCTCTCTTGACCCTTTTTAATTATCATATTTTACCCTTTGTCTCACTAATATTAACTATTCTTACTTTTGTTGCAATATTGTATGTTCATTCTCTATTGTTACGACAAAAGAACAAGAACAATATAATCAAATATTGTTTCTAATAAAACCATACAGTACGATACAATTAAATTACTACTTATGAAACCAGTATATATATAATAACTATCCAATCGAAACATAAAACTTTTTTCTAGTTTGAGCTTATGTCCATGGCTCCAAAGTTCCAAACTCCGGCGTGTAAACGCTTAACAAATTAGATAATGCGACCATTCTCTTCTCGCCGTCTTTCTAGTACCCCCACCTTCCGCCATCTCTCTTCTCATGCGTTGCGTGCAGACCACAACAACATATCCAGTATGATCCCACAAGTGTATATCGAGAAACCGGAATCTTTAATTTCGTTAATCAAATCATCTCATCAAAAATCCCATTTGTTACAAATCCACGCACATCTCATCCGCAATTCCCTCTTTCAAAATCCATTTTTTTCCTCACCTTTCTTATTTCGTATTGCTCTCCCGCCATTTCATGATTTGAATTATGCTTTACGCGCTTTTTCAAATTTTAAAAAACCCAATGTTTTTTTATACAATATTATGATTAGAGCTTATGCTTTAAGTGATTCACCTAAAAATGGTTTTAAGTTATATAAAGAAATGCTTAGGTCAAGTGTGTCTCCGAATTCGCTAACGTGTTCATTCGTTACTAGTTGTTGCATAAAGATTGGATCTTTTTTAGGTGGGTTACAGATTCATAGTCGAATTTTAAGAGATGGGGTTCAATCAGATCAACGTTTGTTGACTACATTGATGGATTTTTATTCGCTTAATGACAAGTGTAATGAAGCTTGTAAAGTGTTCGATGAAATGTCCGAGAGAGATACGGTTGCTTGGAACGTGTTGATTTCTTGCTACATTCGTAATAGGCGAACTCGGGATGCATTGGGAGTATTTGATAGGATGAAGAGCTCCTGTGAGTGCCAACCGGATGATGTTACTTGTTTGCTGTTACTTCAGGCTTGTGCGAATTTAAATGCGTTGGCGTTTGGTGAGGGAGTTCGTAGATATTGTGAAGAGCGTGGTTTTGACAAGGCGAGAAATGTTTGTAATGCACTTATAACTATGTACTCGCGGTGTGGCTCTGTTGAAAAGGCTTTTGAGGTTTTTAAGGGTATGGCCGAGAAAGATGTGGTGTCGTGGAGTGCAATGATTTCGGGGTTGGCGAGCAATGGTTATGGTAGAGATGCGATTGAGGCATTTTGGGAGATGCAAAGGGCAGGTGTTTCCCCTGACGATCAGACTTTCACTGGGGTTCTTAATGCTTGCAGTCACTCAGGACTACTCGATGAAGGTAGGATGTTTTTTAATAGTATGAGCCAAGAGTTTGGGATTCAACCAAACATTCATCACTATGGTTGTGTCGTTGATCTCATGGGTCGTGCTGGTCTGATTGATGAAGCTTACAACCTTATAAATTCGATGAAGGTCAGACCAGATGCAACAATATGGAGGACTCTACTTGGAGCTTGCAGAATTCATCGCCAAGCTGCCCTAGGAGAACAAGTTATTGAACATTTGATTGAACTTAAAGCACAAGAAGCTGGAGATTATATACTGCTGTTGAATATTTATTCATCGATTGGAGATTGGGATAAGGTAATAAGCGTGAGAAAAATGATGAAAGACAGGGGAATTCAAACCAGCCCTGCTTGTAGTACCATTGAGTTCAAGGGGCAAATACATGAATTCGTTGCGAATGACTTTTCGCATCCAAGAAAGACTGAAATCTACGAGATGTTGGATGAGATCAATCAGCAACTGAGGATAGCTGGATACATTGCTGAGACAATGTCAGAGTTGCACAATGTGGGTGTGGAAGAGAAGCAGATTGCATTATCTTATCACAGTGAGAAATTGGCTATTGCTTTTGGAGTTCTCTCAACTCCACCCGGCACATCAATAAGAGTTGCAAAGGACCTCAGAATTTGTGTTGACTGCCATAATTTTGCGAAGATGTTGTCAGCAGTCTATAACCGGGAAGTTGTTATTAGAGATCGTAACCGCTTTCATCATTTTAGAGAGGGACAATGCTCTTGCAATGACTATTGGTAGTTGAAAAATAATTACCTAGTGAGCAGAATGAAAGGACTTGTATAGAAAATTTGAAAGACTGATGAGGATGATGCTGAACTGTGGAGAACCACATGGTAGTATCAGACATGCATGAGGAGAATTATAATCATACAGGAAATAAAGAATCCCATCGGTGCTGAATACAGCTTGAAGCAAGGTTGAGATACTCATAGGAACAGAGAAGAATCTATAAATGTAGTTTATGTCGAATAGCAGGATGGAGTTGGATTATTGCTAGTACAGTATTAGTTTTTTAAGGTGGGACAAAACTAGAGTGGTCTCAGTTAGAGGTGGAATTCCGCGTTCTTATGGACTGAACTGAACGAGATTCAAGCTTGGAAAACTGTTGAATTTGCCAGAAGACAGTGACTGCAGAAGGACTGCAATCAAATGAAGGATTTTCAATTAAAAAAAGTAACCTGAGGAGGAATTACATAACCAAAATCCTACAAAGGCAAGCATATCGTGCTAAATGTTGCGACTTACTATCTATTGAAGATTTGAGCTCCCTTGTATCTCTAGCAGTGCTTTCTTATGTTGAAAAACCGAGGGACAGTCAAACTATTGATTAAAAATGTCTTGCTGAAGTCCAAGAGAGGGAAAAAAGCGAATACTGTCTGGATACTTCACCAAGAAATTGGGCTCCGGGCGCCTCCAGTCTTCAATTCCACCTTCCCCAAACCCCTTCCCTGGTCCCATCCCATATTCCCTCCCACTGTTCAATTCCTTCCCATTTTAGCATGAGAGAACTGGGTACCGAAACGGTTTCACATACCAGTCAAACGATACATTCAAAACTGTGCTTAACTGAAGAATTGTGATCATTAAAAAATGATGTCGATTTATGGTTAGTTGTGACAGGATGGTTTTGTTTTGGGTTGGTCGTTGGCAAGTTTTGAGAGAATTTACTTTCTATATTGGGAATTTTACTTTGTTACGCCTGTTTATTTTGAAAAACAAAACAATTCAATCAAATAAGTACACCACAATACCGAACAATTAATTTCCAAAAGATGCTAAACTCTTACAGGTGCTGCGTGATAAAATGAACCATAGAGGCCAAACTTGTCTAAGCAAGTGGAAGTCGGGTTTAGAACACTCCTTTTTAAGCATAAACAAATATCAGAATGAATCAAAGCACTTCTAGCTTCTTCATCACAACCACCATAATGACTTTTAGAGATAGAAAGACTTGGTTTAACAAGAAAGAAAGAACATGACAAGAGTGCCTCAACAACGTCACTTAGACCTACATACGGCAGAGGAGGATACATTTCTACAGCACTATTGTTCGTTTCTCACATTCAAACTCACCTGCAAAAATGGAACGCTGATACATCATGAATTCTGTTAAACTACTTTATTTTTTGTCATCATTTCTCCAGCTCATACAATATCCTAAGCAGCCACAGCTTCCTTCTGAACAAAACCAATCCCCTTCTCGATGCTAGCCTTCAATTCTGGCTTTAAAGCATCCAGAGCTTTCTGCTCATACTCTGTCAAACCTTGAAGGTCAGATGGAATCAAAGCCTCTACCCCATTCTTTCCTATTTTAATCCTTGAAGCAAAGAAAGGAAGCTCTGTTAAGTCGGACTGGACAAAAGCACACTCATAGACATCACTATCTCCATCAAGTGCGCGCAGTGAGGACTCAACAAATCTTGCTGCTGCGTATGCCATGGAAAGTGTAGCAGATCCTGCACCAGCCTTTGCCTCCACAACTTCTGTACCAGCATTTTGAATCCTCACAGTCAGCTCCTGCACTTCTTCGTCGGTGAAAGTAGTTGATGGTTTGGTCTTTGATAGCAAAGGCAAAATGGTAATACCAGCATGGCCTCCAATAACAGGGACATCTACGTCAATAAGCCTCAAATTTTTCTTTTGAGCAACAAATGTGTTTGCCCTGACTACATCTAGGGTGGTGACACCAAAGAGTTTTTTAGGATCATAAACACCCTTTTTCTTCAAACCTCTGCCGCAATTGGCACTGTGGAGTTAACAGGATTGCTAATGATGTGGATAAAGGCATCAGGGGCGTTATCAGCAACAGCCTCAACCAATGTCTTCACGATGTTGGCATTAATGTTGAACAGGTCATCACGAGTCATACCTGGCTTTCTTGGAACACCTGCAGGTATGACCACAACATTTACACCTTTCAAGCAGTTTGCCAATTCCGAAGCACCAGTGAAGTCTGAAACCTGCGAAGGAGTGTTGCAGTGACTGAGATCAGCTGCAACTCCTTTGACATTAGCTATATCGTAAAGATTCAGTTCCGAAACTAATGGTGACATCTTGACCAGAAGAGCCAGCGGCTGGCCTATACCACCACCGGCTCCAAGAATAGCCACTTTGTAAGATGCTTGAGGCTGAACACAGTTCCCATATCCCTTGTTTTCTTTTTTGGCCTTTGGAGTAATAGATTGTTTAAGGACTGCAACACTCTCTTTCCCTAAAAAGGACGATTCTGATTCACAGCTTACAGTTGTCGCAGCCTTCAAACCACTGAAACTCCTAAGGTTGTTTTTGGAGTTGAATTTCACACCAAGGCTTTTGATTGTGATAATGAGCTCCCTTTGCAGCCAAGAGATGTGGTTGATCCAACTGAGAAAGTAGTTGCTGATGTTGCTGCCATTTCAAACGCTGCAAAGCAGAAAGGTGATATTAATTTTTGTCGAGCATTTTAGGACATTATACTCCTATCTGATGCATCCTGAGGAATCTTCCCTATCTTATACATTAGAAAAACTTGAAACATTGTATGAATTGGACGACAAATGAATCAATACTGTGTACATGCCACTAGTTCCTTCATTCAGTTTTCCATTATAGACAAACTTCACATCTAAAAGGTGCACAGCAAGTTCAAACAAATGGGCTGCTCTTTCATCCAGAAATCTAGGTTATAACTGTCTCCCTCTAGTTTATCAGTTTAAGGATCTTCTATCTTGAGCATCATTTTTATCATTGTTCTCCTAACACTGAATATTAACATCACTTCCAAAAGTACACAAAAACTTGACAGATGAGATTCACTTTTACTGTTCCAGCTTTACTACTATAGGGATATGTTAGCAACTTTAGAGAAATGTAATGTCACTAAAGAGGACAGCGTTGTAAAAAATAGGAAAGAGAAAATTCTTAATGAGAATCATTAAACTAATGTTCCCTTCCAAAATGATAGGTAGCACATATTAGTATGTCATTTTATTGCAAAAAAGAAAAAAATGTAAACATTTGAGTGCACTGTGGGAAAGAAGGTATTTGGGTAAAAGAATAAACTTGGGGGTGCAAATATAGTGATTCCTACAATAGGTCAACATTGAGCTTGTCTAAAATAGGGGTGGATGCTTATAAACGATAGCACAGTTAACAGGTGGTTCAGAAAATATGTTGTCCAATATTGATCAGATGAACTAGTGTTGCCATGCTATATGCTGAAAGATGACACATGTGAAAGTGGGTTCAGAAAGTGTAGAAGTGCAGTAACGCCAAACGTTAAAAAAAGATGCAAACTTGTATGGGGGGAGTACCTTTTTAAAAAAAGATCAACATTGCATAGATACAGCTAAAAACTGAAAACCCAATACCCAGTATTAAACAGAGTGATCAACTGAATAAACTAAAAAGTAGGAAAACTATTTCGAAAACAAGAGGGAAGATAATAATGGGTTGACTATTCTGCTTTAAGAAAAGCTGACATTGTATAGACAATCAAAAACTGAAAATCCAAGACACGCATCTACATAGTGCCAACAAAAGAAATTAGAAGGTAGATCAAACTGCGTCAAAAACAAGAGTTCAGATATTGCTATGGGTATTAGATAGATAAATCCTTATCCACACAGCTATGGTGCTGCAAAAGCTAAAGTTTGTTCTCAGAACCAAAAAGGGGGGAAAAAACGAATTAATGGTAAATGTATAGCACAATGCTTGCAGTCAAAAAAACATCATAAGCAGCAATAGCAAAACACATCTACAGCTTTGAGTGGAATAAGAACAAACATTTACTTGTAGCTAAGCTTGTCAGTCAATCAGGCAAATTATTCTGCCACAGCAGTTGCCATAACAAACCCCCCCCCCCCCCCCCAAAAAATAACTACCAAAATAGTATAATGATAGACCCTGATTGCTAAGGATAGGGAAGGCCAAAATAGTGTTATGATGCAGGGGAATGACAGCAGGATAAGCCACATAGATAAACAAAAATATATTGTTCCTTCCCCAACTGTAGATATTATTTTTAACTCAAGAACTTATCCACATTTGAATCTCAGATGTGGGAAAATTGGTCAAGCTGATTGTCGAGTGCAAAAGTAGAAATCTAAAAGGTTAAAAATTCAAACTGTAAGAGTGTACATCTGGATATAATACATGCATCAAGCACCTATAACTACCAAATTGAATCCCCTCTTTGACTATCTATTTCAGTGAAAGATGACGAATGGATGGTTAGTTGTAATAGTCAATGAATTAACATGTATAACTAGCTGCACAAACATGTAAAATTCGTCGAAATAGAGCTGATTGAATACGACACTGCCTACAACAACAATATGCTAGTAGAGAACTGAAAAAGCACTATAACTGATGTGATCCAAAATTCAGTTAAGAAGCTCACAGCTAACAGGGATTCTAATAGTAAGCTTGAAGAATGGTGCTTTAACAGGCTAGAGGTTTGAAGTAGTTGAGTAGTTGTTAAATTTAGGAGCAGTACAAATTAGTCCCCATAGTTTACTAATTCAAGTGTGTCTTATTACACATTTGTCTGGTTTATCCAAAATTATTTCAATTGGGTCCCTGGCAAGTTTGTATAAACACCAATTGAGCTCATGAATGAACAATTACCTAGTCATTTGATTTGCTGAGTTTGTATAAATAACTTAGATCAAGCGCAAATTTTAAACATGCAACGTTTACAGAATTGTAATTAACGCAAAAGTCGTTATATTCAAAGTCAGAATCATATATCCAAGGGGACAAAAGTATAATAAAATAACAAAGGTTTAACAGATCTAGAATTGCATTCTATTGAAATACAAAATAAATCAACGAAATGATTCCGAAATAAACACCAGATTAAAAATAATAAGAGAGTGGGAAAAAAAGAATTGATGAAATTAAAGACGCAAACCTAAGAGCATAAATGAAATGAAATTACCTTATGAAAATATACGGCGGAGCTATAGAAAGAGAAATTAGGAAAATGAAAGGAGAGAAAGAAATTTGGACTATAAAGAGAGATATTTAGGAGGTTAGGCGAGAGTGAATAGACGGGGATTAAAAAGGGGGGCTAAAAGGGTGGGTTTTCACGTAGATACACGTTGAGTAGGTGTATAATTTGGCAAATGTAGTTTTCTTAAGGCTCTCCGTCAACGGGCCTCGATCACATCGAGTGACGACACTGAATCTAAAATTAACGGTAACCACTAATTGAACCAAACGGAATCTAATCCTTGTCCTTTTATACCTTACTTTTTCATCCGTCCATTTTTTATCGCCTTTTTTATTTTATTTTCTCAAACTATACTATTCTTCTTGTAATATTATTACAATGCTTAATGTTTTCAAAATTAAGTTTTTTTTTAAACTATTTGAATTTTAATTTAATCATAATTAACTGTCTCTTATCTTAGAATTAAAAAAGTCAAACTATATTTTAGATTTCGTGCCAAATTAATAGTGTTAGGCTTGTGTCATTGTTGAGCCTCACCTTATTGGTGCATAAACCTAACATTGAAAAGATGGACGCTTTCAAATTTTTCTTTTTCCGGATCCAACCTTAAAGCCTTAAGAAACAGTAATAAAGAGAAAGAGAAATTACAACTTACGAGAAATAATTCGAGCATAAAATCTCGAATAATGATTAGTATGACATTTGGTTGAAGTAATTAGAAAAATAATTATTGAATAATTAATATAGTTTGTGGGAGTAATTACAAAAATAGTTATCAAATAATTAATCCAGTTTTTAGTAGGGCCTTAAAAAAGTAAAACTAATTTTGCATAACTAAGGCAATGTCAGTCGTTATAGTATTAAATTAAATATTGGTAATATGTGTATTTTATATAGAATAAACTATAAAATACTGATGCATACATGGATTACAGTCAGCGTCAATAAACAATTACTACCATAATACTTCTTCTACTCTAATCCTTCCCAATTACTCCTTCCATTACTATGAATTTCTCTAGAAATTGAATAATGATAACATTTTAAGTAATTATAATTGTTATTTTTAAGTTACTATAATTTTGATTTCTTGATAGAATGCCTTTCAGTCTTAATTGGCATAATTGAACAAGTTACCCAAGGTTTACATAGTTTAGTTACTATTATACTAAATCTGAATTCACAGATTAAACTAGCTTCAATAATGCTCAACTCAAAGATTACAGAAATACAGAGTAATCCGAGAAATAAGTTCTTCAATTACAAATAAATAAAGTTTAAAACATCTTAGTATGACACTAATCCTCTTAATTATACACGGAGCTTGTCCATCTCTCTTCTAAGTGCATTAGCCCTCACCAAACTTCCAATGGTATTCACAGCAAGCTTCAAATCTTCAAGGGGGTTCCCTGGTGCAACCTTCTTGTACAAATAGCTATCAAATGTCATCTTTTGCACATACTCATCAGCACACATTTCAACAAATGCCTCCCTAGCTGGATTAGACCTGTAAAATACCTTTTGCAAAATGTCAAGAACCTTATATGTTGGCCAATAAGTCTTATCCCATTTCTCCAAATACTTCCTCAAATCACTCTCATCAACCATTCTTTTCCCATTTTCTGACCCTTCAACAATTGCTTCAGCACACATACGTCCACTCTTGGCAGCAAAATAAATACCTTCACCTGAACATTTGGTCACGTACCCTGCTGCATCACCAACTAATGCAACTCTATCTTGCAATCTTCTTGGCCTAGGATGTTCTGGAATTGGATGAGCCTCAACTCGAATAATTTTCCCACCAGTAATTTTTGAATCAGCTCTCAATCTTGTAGCTAACTGGAATTTCTTGATATCAGCTTTGTGTGTAACAGTTCCAGTACCAACAGCAACGTGGTCACATTTTGGAAAAACCCAACCGTAAAAAATCAGGTGACACATCATCACCAACATACATTTCAGCTAAATTCTCATAATACTTCATCTTATCATCAGAAATTTTAATACGTTCTTGAAATGCAATAGCGTACTCATAATCACCAGCGTTAATAGATTTTGCAACACGTGAATTTGCCCCGTCTGCTCCTATAACAGCATCAACTTCTAAGGTACGTTTTTCACCAGCACCATTAGTTTTGGAATCATAAGAAGTATAGTGTAAAACATAAGGTGCATTTTGAGATTTTGGCATGTCCATTTTTAGAAACAAACCGTTAAGTACAGTTGCGCCAGATTCAGCAGCACGGTCACGTAGGTAAGCATCGAGTACTTCACGTCGCACCATACCAATGTACTCGTGAGGTTTCAAAGTTTGACCAATGTCAACTGCCACGTTGGATGGTGAAATCATTTTCATTTTAGTAACTCTACGGTCAATAATATCTAACGGAAGGTCAAATTCACCCACCATGCAAAGTGGTATAGCACCACCGCATGGCTTGCAGTTATCGAGCTTACGTTCGATCAAGAACGTTTCAATACCGCCTTTAGCGAGTGTTTCAGCGGCGGCACCACCAGCTGGGCCGCCACCAACAACCGCAACACGAAGGTTGCGGCCAGTGACTCTTGGGCTGGACTTGGAACAATTGACACGGAAACGACGGTGGTGTTGGGTAGAGATGGGTTTAGAAAGAGTGATTGAATTGTTTTCAGGTGAAGATTGGCGGAGGCCAGTGAATGTTTTGAGAGCAATGGAAGCCATGGTTTGTTTTAGTGTAAGAATGGGACAGTAAGTGAAAGTGTGGTGTTTTTATGAAGTTTGCAAGAATTTGATGGATATGGTTGGAGATATTAAGGGGATGAGTACCGTTGATGAAAAGAGATGGAGGGCTAAGATTGGATTTGGATAATGTGGGGATAGATTCTTGATTTGGTGTTTTGTTTTCTTTTTCATTGTATGGGAACTCTGATTTTTTGCATGGAGACCAAGTGGCTTACATTCTGCCACGTAAGTTATGGAGTTACTTTTGATAAATGTGGCTCACAGTCTCCGAGCTTAGCTCTATTGTAATTAAGTCAATTCACAAATAGCGCATCTAAATATCATTTTGAAGAAAAAATCGCAATGTATGCTAGAGTTTCATCTGTTATTACAAGACTTGGCAGATTTGTTCTCTTTCTTTGTACATTCTCAAATAGTACTATATATATAAAATAATAATACTAATGTATACTTCACCATCTATTCCAATTTTGATGGCATATTTTCTTTGTATTCGGTCTCAATATTGCTTTTTTTTAACAACTAGTACTATTTGTAATATTATTACGACTTTATTTTTATTGAATGTCACTTAATAATTTATATAAAAGCCACTCCTTCTTTAGTGAAAAAAGTCATCAAAAATTTCAGCCTACAATATCATGTGATTTTTCTCTATCATCTAGGTTAGGTTTATGATACAACAACGTTTTCATTATTTTAATCTACTTTTTGTTTCCTTTTCTATTTCATGTGGGCAATTTCGACACATTTTAATACTACGATATGATTAGTAAATTTTGTGCCGAAGCAAACTCTATAACACAAATTGCGATGAAGATACCATTTCTCATTAATTACAACATAACTTAGAACGGATCATGAACTAATTAATATGCATTTTAGAAAAATGAAGGTACGAAATTGAACTTATATTAGCTCACCGTAGGTGGGATTAACAATTGTAATTTATTGATAGTGTCAACACTCAACAGTTTGATAAAAGGAGCAAACTGAGCCTGACGTTAAAAATTGGATGACTGGTGATTCTATCGGCCTAGTTTCAGCTGTACGCCTTAAGTAAGTTTAACTCATTTAACTCCAATATCTTGGGCTAGTGCCTTAAGTAAGTTTTGGACTGGATAAATAACTTGGGCTTCATTTATAATTAAAAGGGAATTGGATTTTCTATCACAACTCTCGAGTGGAAATTCATACAAGTTCAGAAGTAAGTCCAACAATTTGGTATCATTGAGACAAATGTTAGTAGAGACTTGGCTAAACGTAATCAGAGGCAAATAGACTAAACTTTAGCTCAATATGGTGATCATGCACTCAGCTTGCCTACTAATGTATGAAAGGCATACATATAACTAAACAACACAACACTCCAAAATTCAAACTCACCTGGTAGGTCAACTTACCACTTCATACTATACATATGATATCAGAAGACTGAATCTAATGACCCATAGAAATAAAAAAGTTATGTCTATTAGACTTGATCGTTGTAACAGAACTCAAAAGGTAGATGTAGTAGGTTTGAATTTCTCTAACGGTTGGTTTATCAAACTTTTGCTACCTTCTTTATCTCCAATTTCTCTTAAAAAACAATCTTTATTTCACCAAAAGTATCTCAACTTCCCCAGCTGATGCTCTGGATTGTCCCACCAGATTCTTGCACTATCCTATTCTTTGTACCATTTAAAAAGTAACAATGCCTTGTTATTCCTACGAAAAACTTCCAAAGTCTTAAGAAGTAGCTAGAAGTAAACATGAAGCTGACATTAACCTTGCCAATTTTTGTGACTATTTTAACTATTCTAATTGGAGACAGCAATTGCAAGATTGTGCAATTTATCTTTGGAGACTCACTCTCAGATGTAGGCAACAACAATTACCTCTCCAAAAGCCTTGCTCGTGCAAACTTGCCATGGTATGGTATTGATTTTGGGAGTGGATTGCCTAATGGAAGATTTTGCAATGGACGTACTGTTGCTGATATAATAGGTAACATTTGCAATCTAGTATATTACAATCGAAGTGATAAACTAATTAGATGTTATTTAAAGTACCTAAGCCAGTGTTAACTGTTAACGATATATCTATCGTGCAGGTGATGAATTGGGGCTTCCAAGGCCACCAGCATATCTGGATCAATCGCTAACAGAAGATGTTATACTGGATAACGGAGTCAATTTTGCCTCTGGAGGTGGTGGCATTCTAAACGAGACAGGCTCCTTGTTCGTAAGTAACTAGTTGTCCGATCAGCTTGTCAATTGCAGCCATTTTCTTTTACATTGGTATGTATTTTATGCATAGAAGTTGAAGTTTGATGAATTGTAAGTGCAGATTCAGAGGTTTTCCTTATACAAGCAAATAGAGTTGTTTCAAGGAACACAAGACTTAATTAGAGAAAAAATTGGAAGCAAAGAAGCTGTCAAGTTTTTCCAACAAGCTCAATACGTGGTAGCCCTGGGAAGCAATGATTTCATCAACAATTACTTAATGCCAGTTTACAATGATTCTTGGACATACAATGATAAATCTTTCATTCAGTACTTAATGGACACTCTCAGGGCACAACTTATAGTAAGCCATAAATATTTAGATCTTTTTTCATTTAACTCTGTTGCTTTTGTAGCAATAACTTTTTCTTCCTTTTTTTTGCAATTTTTGTAGCTGTTGCATAGTATGGGGGCAAGGCAGTTGATGGTATTTGGGCTAGGACCAATGGGGTGTATTCCACTACAAAGGGTTCTAAGTACAGATGGTCAGTGTCAGGACAGGACTAACCAGCTGGCTCTTGCCTTCAACCAAGCAACAAACGAGCTTGTCACAGAAATGTCCACCACTCTTCCAAATGCTAGCTACAAGTTTGGAGATGCTTATGATGTTGTCAACGATGTCATCACTAATCCCGGCAATTACGGTACAAACTTAAATAATATTGATAATTAAAAAAAGGAAATTGCTTACATTATTAGTGCGTATAAGTTAAATATATTTGGTAAATAATGCAGGTTTTAGTAATTCGGATTCACCATGCTGCTCGTTTGGAAGAATTCGACCAGCTTTGACGTGTATACCAGCATCGACATTGTGTAGTGACAGAAGCAAATATGTATTTTGGGATGAGTATCACCCTTCTGATAGTGCAAACGAATTAATTGCAAAAGAACTCATTAAAAAGCTCGGATTTTTGAGGCCTAACCAGACTAATGCTTCTCCCCCTACACCAGCCACAGGTCCTTCATCGGATGATGGACAGTAGATTTTCTGATATACTTTCTTTCACTTCCAATGTAGAACTTCGTGTTATAATTAATGTATTGTTTAAATCATTCTACGAGAAATAGCTAACTATTTAATGTTTTGGTATTGATTAATTCAGAATACACGGGCGTTTTGCGTTGTTCTATTTTTATATGTACACGAGTAATTGATTGTAGGAAAAACTTCTCTTGTTTAGCCACTTTATTGTCAATTTGTCATTTCAATCAATTAAACTGTTAGAAAACAGTCAATCCATTAAGTCGTGTATTTCTTTGGTCTACTTTGAATTGCAAAATAACCACCGTAAGCATTGTTCTTAACACATATGCAAAAGACTTCTCTTGTTTAGCCACCTTATTGTCATTTCAATCAATTAAACTGTTAAAAAAGAGTCAATCCATTAAGAGCCCGTTTGGGTGAGCTTAAAAGTGACTTATAAGCTTATAAGCCCATTAATATATGTTTGGTAACCTCAAAATTTTTGAACTTATAAGTCATAAGTTGCTTAAAAGCCACTTTTTGAGAAGTTAGGAAATCCTAACTTCTCAAAAAGTAGCTTTTAAGTTACTTTTTGACTTATAAGCCACTTAAAATAAGCAGCTTTTAAGCCCACCCAAACAGGCTCTAAATTGTGTATTTCTTTGGTCAACTTTGGAATCGTTTGGAACAGAAAAACAGAACAAGGGAGATATAGAAAGTGTGTGAAGATGCCCCTTTTCATTTTGTTGTTGATGCAAAATAGCCACAGTAAGCATCGTTATTAACACATCAGCAACTTGGCATAATTAGTTGCTGTCAAGTTTTAATGTGTGAAACACCGCTCGATTTATGGCTATTTACCAAAACTCGGAGTTACTAATTTTTGCAAACAGCGATACTAATTAAAGTCAATTTTCACACATTAGCAACTCAAACCAAGTTGCTAATGTATTAAGACATGACTGTTGCTGTAGCTCTTGGTCAACTACTTTACTTCTGTTGGTATTCTGCTGTAGTTTATCCAGCGACGACATGCATAAATATTAGTATATTTTAAATTTCTTAATTATTTTACGGTGATCTGTAAGTTATCAAGGTCTTGTACCAATATTCGAATATGACCAAGGTAAACGAACAACCCAAAAGACTGAATTAATTCTTTTATGGCATCCGATGTTAAATTGTTTATGTACTCAAGATTTCAATCCCTTTTAATAGAATTTTATACAACTTCAAGAAATGTCTCCTGCTACCTTTCAAATAAAAGATTTATCATTATATATTACTCCCTCCGTTCCAAAATAGTTGTCATAGTTCGGATTTTGAGAGTCAAACGAGTTCATTTTGACCGTGAATTTAATCATATAATCTTTAAGTTTTTTGTAACGATGTTTATATATTTAGAAACTACGTAAAAAGTACTATAAGTCACAATAATTAATAATTCAAAATATTTAAAAGACATGAAAATATTACGGTCAAAGTTAAACTCGTTTGACTCCCGAAATCATAACTATGACAACCATTTTGGAACAGAGGGGTATATATTTCGTGGACCACGTAAGTGAAGCATAACACAAATGACGCGAGCCTGTAGCAAAGAAGTGAATGGTTACCACATCAAAACCCACTTCTCCTTATAATAACATGTAGTGTTGATATGCCAAATTGCTCAAAGATATTTAAGGTTCCTGAGATTAGTTTACCTAATATGCATATTCTAACATTATTAAATCTTTGGCTGTCTAACACTAACAATTTGAAAGGGATTGATTTGCAGTTTGCCCCACTCTCTGAAGTTGCATTAAGAATGACATTAGCAAAAAGTTGTCATGCACTCGAAAAGGATTGGTAATTATCGATAAATAAGGTTCAATCAAACTTTAAATTATAATTTGGCTCCAAAAATAAACCCCTCCCATTATTCTCCTTCACACGCAATGACAATGAAACGCAGTGATTCTTTTTTTTTTCCTTCAAAAAATTCATTAAGAATGCAATATCATAAAATATATTACTTTTACATTACCAGTTGCAAGTAAATGAAAGAAAATGATCAATACTAGTGATAAATACCGAAAAGAAACTATACAATCCGTTAACATATTTAAAAATAATTAATAATAACTATCCAGGACTTCTCTAAACTTGAATGATTGAAACCAGGCACACGCTATTCATTTTTTATTTGATGAAATTGAGCACTGTATAATACAGTAGTATTTTTTTTTTTAACCCAGGAAAACCCGCAGCCGCTGCAGACTATTGACTGTGCGCTCTGAATAAACCTCCTTGTGTAATAGCCTGCAAACCACATAAGGGATGTAAACAGCACTAGGAAAATTCGGTGCAACAGGCTCAGGCTCGACTCAGAAGACATTGAGGGGGGATCGAACCCGGGTCATCCATGTGGATAACCACCCTCCAAACCAACTGAGCCATCCCAAAGGGACAATACAGTAGTATCTTTATATGAATATGAATGATTAAAATGGATATTACGATCAGAAAATTTAGATTTAACGTGATTTCATCTAATGGATGGCCGATGAAAGTCCACACTTACATATTCCTGCTGATCAGTTAATCCTCCATAGTTCAGCAACTCCTTTCTAAAATGATATACTATAAGTACTAATTATCTCAGAAGATGATGATATAACCCTCTTAATTAGCTAGTCAAAATATGAGCCAATTAGGATGAAAATGTTGCTAAGTTACATCATTTCTTGACATAGCACTCCTAAGTTAATAACTATGATCTAGCATTCAACGCAGCCTCTTCCTAGTTGTGGCCTTGGAGTGTGGCGATTATTAGCCCCAGAACCTGGATAATCATTGATCTCTGCAGCCTCGGCCAGTAGTCTTCTTATTGTTTCATCTACTTCCAAGCTCTCCTTCGTATTTTCCTAACCATTCAAATTAAACATTTCTATTAGACTGATCCTAGATATTATATTGTATAAGGAAAATATAACTTTGTATAGGCAAAATAAAAGTTGGAGAAGTATAATGTACCATAGGGGTCTTCTCTAACACCTTATGCTCTTGAGATATGTCAAGTACCAGACTTCTGCTTCCTGTCAATACAATCATGATACATAAATAATCATCAATGATCAACAGAAGAAAGAAGAAAAAAAGAGGTTACGTTTATTTAGTACTCAGTAATTACTCCTATATGATATTAGTACTTGATAAACTTACTTGTAATTGGGACAGCATGCAAGCAGATGGTAATATGAGAAAAGCAAAGAACAGCCAGAAATAAGCGAAAGAAAGGACCAGCCATTGCTACAAGAAGTAATCTTAGTTTGGGTGCGACAGAGCTGGCTAGTACTCCATTTTATACATTGTCTTATTATGGACAAGTGGGCACAAACACTAATACACTATGGTAAAAAAGGCAGTACTCTGTGGGCTTCTTTTGGTTGAGGCAATCAAATCACTAAGTCAAAAAGACAAACAACACTACATAATGAGTAGTAAAGTACATATAACGCGGTTTAAAATCTTTCCCAAATCTTTCCTCTCAATTTCCTTTTTTTCCATGTGAATCGTTGATATGAAACCTAAAGCCAAAAAAGCAGGGCACGTACTGGACTTTTGGGGTTTAATTGTAAAGTATGATGATGAGGAAATTTATTAAGTCAAATGGGGAACCAAATATGAGCACACTGCGCAAGTGGAAGGTGACAAAATAATGATGTGTCTCAAAAAGACTCCTGTTACTATAATTTTTAGTGAGGCCCTAGTGGAACATATCATGAATATATCATATATCTAGTGTCTGTGATACGAAATAGTAGATATTTTATGTGAAACATATATTTGATCATTTTAGTTAAATTTATTTAACTTATAATGAGTTTAGCGTTAGGAATCTTAAAAAGTTGAATAAAACAAATTTAAATTTAGAATTCCAATGGCTTCATATTGAATACTGGATAGGGTCTAAGGTCTTTTTGTACGGAATAGAAAGAAATGATTCATACACGAAGCAAATATAAACTATTCAGAGTATATGTAATACATACTTGGGACTTTCATTCCAGAGCCCATGAAAATTATCCAACAATTACAGGTAAAAGTACCCAGACGATCATGCTTTATTCTTTCCTTGTTTTAAAAAAAAAAAGTTACTAAACTAGCTAGCCATATGTTAGGCTTACAAATTTACCAAATATGTAATTTGATGGGTTGTCACATTCAACATAATGTTTCTGGTAAGAACCCACTAATCCTATATTAATTAGTTATCACCAACATTTAGCATTTCATTTCATTGTCAATCAGTTGCCATCATTTTACTTTTAGAGACATTACACCTTCACATGTAGAAGCATATTCGAACAAGTTTACTTTTGATCATAATCATTGAGCTTTTTGGGAAACAAAATCATATTTCATCCGAGGTCTTTGCCTTGTTGAAATTTTTTTTTTGGTAATAACTGTGAATCTATTACCATGAACGAACAAATTAATACAACCTATAGAGCACCAAGCTGCTAGCCTTTAGCCAGGAGCAAGGCCTCAAGAACCAGACCCAAGACTAGTTACATAGCTGTTGTATCAAAGTACTACTCCCCCGAGCCCTTTTTGAATGCCTCACTAGTTCTAATCTATCCCTAAGTTCACTCTGAATCTGTTCTAAAACAAAACTGCTATTTACAGTTATCCCGCGAAAAATTTTCCAGTTCCTAGCTCTCCACGTATGGTATACCACAGCCCCCCAGATTGCAGCCATAACTTCCCTCTTGAATCTGCCCCAATGCCTGTTTTTTATCCAATGCAAGGTCTGCTGGACTCCCTTCCCCTGAAATTGTACCCCTGTCCAGTGATTTATACAATGTCGAACTTCATTAATCCAGGAGCATTCTGAGAAAAGGTGCTGATGAGTTTCCTCCTTGGATTCTGTACATAAGCAGCATTCAACATTATCAACATGGATATTCATTTTCATCAATCTCTCCTTTGTAAGGAGCTTGTTTTGCACAGCTAACCAGTTGATGAAGCTGTGCTTAGGCTGAGAACTCGATGCCCATAACAACGTAGCTCCAATCAGTTTGTTTTGCTCTCCCAACATAGCTAAATAGCTTTGTGTTACCGAGTAGGACCCTGATGCTGTCAATATGTATCTTCCGTTACTGAACCACTGTTGCATAGAGCTCTTGATTTTGTGTAGCTTCCTCCAGTACCAGCTGCTATCTGCTGGAGGTTTGTGACTCCATACATCTTGATTGCCTCTCATATAGATGCCATGTACCCATTTGACCCAAATCATCTCTTTGTGTTCAGCTAATTGCCATATCAGCTTGCCAACTGATGCTATATTCCATTTTTTGCAACTTTTAATATTAAGACCTCCATGTTTTTTAGGAACACAGACCTTGTCCCATGCCACTAGAGCAATCTTTCTCTTGCCCTCCATTCCCCCCCACAGGAAATCTCTACACTTCTTGTCTACTTCTTTGATGATACTTTGAGGTAGTATGAATGCTGCCCCCCAAAAGTTATGAACAGAGAATAGCACTGCGTTAATAATCTGCAACCTACCAGCAAAAGATAAGTGTCTAGTATGAGCAGCTTGGATCTTGTCTGTTATTCTGTCTACTAGTTGATGACACTCTAGTTTACTCCATTTCTTTGGTGATAGAGGAAGACCAAGATATCTGATGGGGAAAGTACCCATAGAGAAGCCAGTAAGCTCAAGCAGCCTCTCTTTGGTTCCTGTGTCCATACCAGCCATGAATATATTAGATTTCTCCAAGTTAGCAAAGAGCCCAGTAACATTGGAGAAGTGTCTGAGAGCCTCCATGACCCTTCTCACAGATGCTTGATTCCCTTTACAGAATATCATCAAGTCATCAGCAAAAATTAAGTGCGTGAGCTTCATCTTTTTGCACATCGGATGGAATCTGAATCCCGGAAGTTCACTCATCCTTTGTAGTACCCTAGACAAGTACTCCATAACTAGTACAAATATGAGAGGTGAGATAGGGTCCCCCTGCCTCAAGCCTCTTTTTCCAGCAAAGTACCCATGCCCTTCACCATTAACCTTCACTGAGAAAGTTGTTGAAGATACACAGATCATTATCAGCTTGACAAATCTCTCAGGAAACCCATACCCTTTCAGAACTTCTTCCACAAAATCCCAACTCACCATGTCATAGGCCTTTCTAAGGTCTATTTTCATCAGGCATCTAGATGAGGTCTGTCTATTATAGTGTCTCAGTAAATCATGACAAATTAGTACATTGTGGAGCATAGATCTACCCTGTACAAAAGCAGATTGATTTTCTGCTACCAAATACCCTATTACTGCCTTCAGCCTAGTACAAAGCATCTTAGATATGCATTTGTAAAGTACATTACAGCACGAAATAGGTCTGAATTGGCTAGCATTTTCAGGTGCAGGAACTTTTGAAATTTATAATTAGTCCTTTACACCTTTTCATATATTTGAGGGGCCGAAATTCTCTCTATCAAAAGTTTGATAAGTTCTTGCGATTGGTGAACATATCGACGCTATTATAACACTTTTGGCCCCCACTCTAGAATTCTTTAACTGTTACTCCTGCACAAGACAGAAATCCTTGGATAGTATGAAGTGACAATTGGAAACTCCTGGCGATCGTGCCAGGTCCGACTGCTAGTAAGACTTGGCGATCACCATGAGTTTGTCTGGCGCAGGGCAAAAAATTGAAGATATTTTTTAAGGCAAAAAAGGTTGGTAACATGTCTTATTTTTGTAAATCCCCCAAAATTTGGATGGAAAGAAAGCAAACCTGCATGTTTGGATTGTATTTGGGATTTATTTGGTCTATAATTATTTTCAAAAAAAAAAAATCACTAGAACTTTAAAACATGGCAAATTAAGTTGTCGTATTTAGGAGAACTTTAATATTGCCATAAAAAGCTAAAATTAAACACTTCCTCCATGGGACTAAAACTAAAACATTGCCGGCCATCAGGGCCACTCAACAAAAAATTAAGAAAAACTTGATTTACAAAAATAGTATACTTATCCGCCAGTGTTTTAAGTTTTAATCTCAATGCCAGAATTTGGAGCTCCTTCTGGTCCCGTGGTTCTTTGACACTTGGCAGATCGCCCAAAACACCAGAAAGTAAATGCTTTACTGTCAGCACTAAAATTTTAACACTTGCGGACACGAGTGCCACTGAACAAAATACTAAGAAAAACTAGTAAGTACTCCCTCCAGTCCACAATATATAATGTTTTGGGTGTTTTCACACATATTAATGAAATCACCTTTTTAGTATTAATTAGCAATGTAATTGACCATATTAGCCCTTATCCAAGCTATTATTACCTAAAATTTTTATTTTAAGTCATTTATTAATAAGGATAATATGGAAAAAAATCTTCTTGATTTGTGTAAAGATCAAATATTGTGGACCAAGAAAAATAGGCCAAAATAAAATATATTGTGGACTGGAGGGAGTATAAGACCTGTAGCTTTTTTGCACTGTGCTGAATTAAAACTAATCAACATTTGAAAACGTTTAGATGACTAGCCATATTTATGAAACACAAAAAAAATTGATTTTTTTTATCTTTTTTTCCTGGGATTTTTGAACTAAAATATTTAAAATTCCATTAACTTTTACTGGAACTTGCTAAATATAAAGTCTCAATATAATGTACTAGGATTTTGAATATTTTAGTTGGAAAGTCCCAGTAAAAAATATTTGGACTTTAAATATGAAGTCCAAATATGAAGCTCCAGAAAAATTTCCTGGAACTTTGAACGAACTTCAGAAAATTTTACTGGAGTTTTATTCAAATTCTTAGAATTTTATTATGTTGCTAGTCTTAAAAAATACGTATTTTTTAAATTTGACTATTTTTCTAAAAGTTTGTAATTACTGGATAATTCTCTTTAAGTGGTACAAAAAACTGGATAGTTATCAAATTAGCATAAAATTTTTTTACACTATATATCCATAAAATTCAAAGTATTTACAAGTCTTACCCATTAAAAATTACACTACCCATGAAATTAAAAGTATTTACATAACCTACCCATTTATTACTGTATATCTTTGTTATATCTTACGGGTGTATACTTTTAAGGTATACTGCATAAATAATAGTATACAAGTCTAGATGGGTAGGACATGTAAATAGTTTATGGGTGTAAATATGAAATTTATGGGTAGAGGTGGTAAATATTTTGATTTTGATAGGTATTTTAGTAAACCTTATGTGCTTTGGGTCCATAATCTTGATGTGTTTCAGGGAGATTTTGATAAATAGCTAGTTTTTACAGTGCTTAATAACGCTTTGTCAGCATTTAGAAATTTATTAAAGAATATTCACTAGATTACAGTCCTAAACGGCGGCACTGCTACAGTATTTCTGAAGTTCAGTATTTTGAGATGAAAACTAATATTTTAGCTACAAAAGTTCAATTTTTTATGCTGGACTTTGGAATCCATAATAGAAATTAAGTTTTGGTTAGCCCTCACTATTATTTCTTGAAATTCAATAGTTTTAACTATCAGGTTTATATATTTGACTTTGAACTCCATTATAGAAAATATGAATTTAGTTGAAACTCATATCCATAAAGTTAAAGCATAAAAAATACTATTTCAGCTTAAAACTCAGGTTATTTTCTTGAAATTCGGTATTTATAAATTCAAATCTCAATTATTTATACTAAAGTTAAAACTCCAGCACAAAAATACAAACTTTAGCTCAAAAGTCGGCTTTTTATTCTTGAAAGTCTACATTTTTAATCATAAATAGCATTTTATACTGAGTCGTCATAAGTTGCTATTCTTCAAAAAATAACTTATTAAAACAGTTAATCATCTAAAAATATTTAAAATGCTGGATACATATCATTTACAACACTAAAAAGTGGCTATGGGGTGTAAATTTTGTTGTGCCTCGCATACTTGCGGGATATTTCACCTTATGACATTCTTCAAAAAATCACTTATTAAAACAGTTAATCATCTAAAAATATTTAAAATGCTGGATACATATCATTTACAACACTAAAAAGTGGCTATGAGGTGTAAATTTTGTTGTGCCTCGCATACTTGCGGGATATTTCATCGGGGAAAGTGCACGAATAGCCATTTTTTTACAGTAATCTTTGGTTTGAAGCCTTTTTTTTAATTGAGTTTGCATGAAAGACTACTTTTTGAAACTTCAATCCTTGTGGGTTGAACTTCACACAAGTTCAACCCACATGGGTTGAAGTTCAGCTTCAGGCCACATGGGTTGAAGTTTACGCATCTATTCCAAAAAATTCGGCCCTTACATATTGAAGTTGAACTCCATAACTTGCATGATTAACCCACAAGATTTGAAATTCAGCCCACAAAGATTGGTTTTTCAAAAGGTGGCCTCTTATATAAACTAATAAAAAAAGTGGCTTCAAACAAAATACCAGTAGCAAAAGTAGTTTGTGGGCAAAATTTTTACTATTTCATCTGTTAAGGTCAACTATGAGTTGGGTTTTCTCGTTGCTAGTGAATTTCTTTATGCTTAGTCATTTTTGGACGCACTAAGTGAGAATTATCCACAATTTCAAAATTAATAAAGAAATAGTAGAAAATCCGTGCTCACACTATCACTCTATTGGCGTTGTAAAACACCACAAACTAGTCACAGGTTTTTATACTGGGACTTTGAATTAATTATAATGAGATTCATGTTTATAGTCCAATGGAGCTTTATATATATAAAATCTCTGTATAAAATATTTGTTCAATGTCCCAATATTTTATACTGAGATTAATGTTTAAGTGATCCCAGTATTTTATACTGGGATTTTGGACTAACAATACTGGGACTTGTTCGGAGATGACTATTTTTCAGCGAATATATTTTTGGTGGTTACGGATCAATTTGCGCGTACCAAACAGCTCCCACGAGAAATTTTTACTCCTAACTTGACAATTGTTTGAAGAGGTCAATTAAATGGGTTGAAAGTTCAGTTTCATTTATTTGAAAAGAAACAGATTAATGAATTCCCGAAGAGCCTAAAAAGGGTTAGTATATATATTTGCTAACATACTGGGAAATGTATTTGATATTAAAGTCCCCAGTTGATAACATTCATAACTCGGGAACTAAAGTTAGCCACAGCAATACCATAATACAATATCTAAAAACTACAATTTGAACTGGGTTTTGATTTAGGTCTATTTTGCTAATTGTTTATCCAGTCTGCTGGATTTGGGCTAAAAGTCCTCCTTATAAGTTTGGTCCAAAAAACTTTTATTGTGTCCAAAAAACTTGGGCTTAAAATCCTTCCTCATGTGGACCGTTCTAAAAAAATGTCTATCTTGACAAGGTAAATCTAGATGCCAAGGTCAGTGACGCCGCCGTCTTGTGGGATGAAAGTGAAACTGAATATGTTGTTGTTGTAAAGCAAGTGTCGCCATGCAGGTAAAAGCACCGTGATCACGGTGTACTTAAACCAAATGTGCTTATAATATACTGCAAAAATATTGTTAGAACCATACTCATGTCATTTATTGAGGCTTAGTTGTTGTTTGTTCACAAATATGACTCCTTTTCAAGTATGCTAAAAATATTAATGTGATAGAGATATGGAGTATAAATTAAAATGAATGGAGTAGCAGCAAAATCCTCGCTACGTTGCTTAGGAAACATGTTTGGTTTCAAGATCTCTGCATCCTTCTCTCCACAATAACAGTTTTCTTATTAGTCTGATATTTTTCACTCGTGTAATTTGCTTTAGAGAAAGGAGCTCAGGATCATATTGTACTTAAAAGTTTTAAGATTGGTTAATCACGGTTGGACCACAAAGGCAACTAAGTTTTTAAGTAATTAATATAATGCCCTCCCTATTTATCATTAATCACAAGGTTAAAGAAGGCAGACACTTATCTTCATTTTTTTTTATGTTAAAACTATTTATAATGTATGAAAAAATTAGTGGTTCAATTGACTGTCTATTATTCTTTTACTTATTTAGTTGCTGATGGTTCGACCTTTTCCGATTTTCCTTTCTTGATACCCCCTAGCCCCTATGAATCAAATTATTTAGTATCAATTTTACTTTCTCGTTGTGTAAGAAATTTTATAACTTATGAAATTTTTCCCTATTACTTTTATAAAGTACTAATTCATTAAGTTAGTTCACACTTCAAAGCTTTGTGAGATTAACCCCTTGGTCGCGAGAGAGAATAAAATGACTGCTTCCAATTTTCTATTGATCCAGTCGTTACTTGGTCCCAACATGTCTAAATCAGAGTTTGTCTTTAAGTTATGACCAGTTTATTAACCCCCAACTATACCCCACATGGCCGTCCAATAAAAATAAAAATGGAATAATTAAATTAAAAGGTCTCTTTTTGCAAAGACTTATATTAAGTACAAAAAATCACCATATCAAATAACCCTTCCAAATCCCATACTTTTGGGGTCTAAGCGAAACTTTAAACTAAAAATCTGTTTTATTTTAAGGACAAATCAGCAGGACTTTACACCGAAAGAGATAAAGATATGGCAGCCACTTTTTTATCTTTACGCGTGGAAATAACCTTTTCTGCTTTCAGGAATTTTAAAAGATAGCCAAAAAGGACAGATGTTGGTCTCTCGAATGTTCTATTAGATAGGCATAAAGATATCGGATTAATTAAATCAGGTTTTGATTTAGTGGGTAATTAACACGTGTCATCCACTTAGACGCGTGTCTTTTGCTTAATAACATGGATTAAGACACTAATGTCAATTAACTTTTTGAGCTTCCTAATTTAAAGAGATGTCCAGCTGACGTGGCGAAAGTAGCATTAGTTTTTCAGCAAAGACCAAAGAAAAATCGGAGAAGGGTCAAATATACCCATGTACTATCAAAAGTATTTTAAATATACCCTCTGTTATATTTTCGGCGCATATATACCCTTCCATTATATTTTCGGTTCAAATATACCCCTCACATCATAGTTTTGCACAAATTTTCCCTTAATTTTAACTGATGGATACATGTCAAACACATAATCAAATAACCTAACTTTAAATACCTCATTCCTTTAGAAACCCACTTGTTTATCCTGACGCAACTCATTTTCATCATCGTATTCTTCTTCTCTTTTATGGTCGGAAAAAAATGCTCGAATCCCGTAGATAACCACTTCTTGTTTTTTTATTTTTGGATTCCCATTAGCTGGATAAATGGGTAGTTCCCTAAAATATTATTACGCTTTCCAGCTTGAGAAATTGCATATGCCATACCAATGGATTTTTTTACACTATATACCCATAAAATTCAAAGTATTTACAAGCCATACCCTTTAAAAATTACAATACCCATGAAATTAAAAATATTTACCAACCTACCAATTTATTACTGTATACCTTTGTTATACTTTATGGGTGTATACCTTTAAGGTATACTGCATAAATAATAGTATACAAGTCTAGATATGGGTGTATACCTTTAAAGTATACTACATAAATAATAGTATACAAGTCTAGATGGGTAGAGCATGTAAATAGTTTATGGGTAGGACTTATAAATATGAAACTTATGGGTAGAGCTACGTAAATTTTTTGATTTTGATGGGTATTTTGGTAAACCTCCCTTGACAAATTTCATAATACCTTAATTGGAAGAAACTTTGACAGATTTATTATGTAGAATTACCAAGAAAACAACATATTAGTACATTGAATAATGAAATGAAAAAAAAAAAGTAATTAAGCTTGAGCATTAAAAAATAATAGTATCAAATAAGTAAGAGTCAAAGATGTACTCTAATTTTCATATGCAATGTAAATTTGTTTCACATGAAATTTGATTATTCCTTTATAGCCACAGGCTTACATTTTTCTTGACGCTTCCTAAAATTTTTAATAACAAAAATTTATCTTAATTTTTTGAAAAATAACTTAATGCAGGGAGTTAGTGGCAAGAAACGTCGGATACATAATTATGTATTTTTTAAAGGATTTCGGCATTTTTTGGACCATAAAAGAGCAGAATAAGATAGTAAAAATGAGTTGGGTCAGATTAAAATGGTGAGTTTTTAAAGGAATCATGTATTTAAAATTGGGTTAATTGATTCTGAGTTTGACACGTGTCCATCAGTTAAAATTAAGGGCAAATTTGTGCCAAATTATGATGTGAGGGGTACATTTGAACCGAAAGTATAACGGAAAGGGTATAATTGCACCGAAAATATAACCAAGGGTATATTTAAACTATTTTTGATAGTATAGGGGCATATTTAACCCTTTTTTGAAGAAAAATTTTAAGATGGCCTCTCAAATCTATTTGGGTGTGCGAACCAAGTCCCACATGAGACGTTGGCAAGGAAAATAAGCTACATGTAAGGTGTAGAGATCTCTTAATGGTGTGAACCCTTTTGAAAAAACCGTGCGGGCTTAACCCAAAGCGGACATTATCACACCATGCTAAAAGATCTTTGGGTTGTTTTAGCCCAACAACTGGTATCAGAGCCAATGGTTCAGCGAGATGAGTATGCGGCAGAGTGATTGCGTAAGGGGCCGACTTAACCTTTACCCGTTGCGGGCCGGAGTACTGCTTGCCTTTACCCGCAACTTTGAGGGTCCGGTTAATGTCTTTGTCCGTCTACGGCCGGTTTACTACCTTTACTCGTAGCTTCAAAGATGCACACAGAAGTACTCTGTTGTTGATGTGGATGACACACAGTACAGTGAATCTCTAAATAAGCAGTAATGTTTCATGTGGAACTTAGTTTGAGGGGAAGATTATTTGGGTGTGCTAACTAAGTCCCACATCGGAAGTTTGCAAGAAAAATAGCCTAATTATAAGGTGTAGGGATCTCTTAATTGTGTGAGGCCTTTTAGGAAAACCATACGGGCTCTGTCTAAAGCGGACAATATCACACTATGTTAAGAACACCTTGGCCTGTTTTAGCCCAACAAAATCTTGTGTGAGTTATGTGATAGTCATCCATTTCCAAAAATATGATATACGTTTTTTATTAATTCGCTTAAAATAATAATATAATTTTAACTTTAAAATAATTTAATTTTAAACTTGTTGTTTTGTGTTAATATAAGATCATTTTTACTTATACAAATAATTATGACTTATTTTTTTCTTAAATTTTTTGCCATATCTAACTATGAACAAACATAATCATACGGAAGGAGTACTTGTTTACTATTCACTTTTGGTGTGTGAACCTAAAAATATAGTCATAGCAAGATTTTTGGTCACTCATTGAATATAAAACAAGTCACAGTACAATAACTTGTATAAAATTAATGTCCGGGCATCTTGTGTTTTATCTGGTGGTATATATGTGATTGGATTTAAATTTACAACATTAGTTTAACTATTTGAAGAGATGGATATCTAATTAAGTTTATAAAGAAAACAACAAAGCTTAACTCTAGATATTGTAAAAAGTTGTGGACTTCTTGTTGCATAAAATAATATTATCAGTGAGTTTTTGTCAAGTATTTTAAGATGTAGACTTTAAAAGTTGTGCTTTGTCCATCATAATACTCAATACAGTTTCCTTTTATTCTCCTACCACTTATTTTCTTATTCACAAATTTTTTGTGGCCTTTTACGGACAAACATTTCATCCAATTTCCATAGCCATGTCTAGATGAGTTGAGTTACGGAATAAGGAATGGCTTTGACAATAACGTAACTTAAGTTCTGTATTGAATTTCACCTTTTTGCATTAAATAAGGAAATACAGTTGTCACTTCTTGAATGGTTGATTTATGATATATTTGATGTATGAGTCTGTGTCAGCAAAATCTTCAAGTGCAATCATCCAATCAGGGTAATCTTATCAGACGGATGATATTTTCTCACCTTTTTGCCTTTTCGGTTAGGTATCTATTGAATGGTACAGATCATATTGTCATTTTTTAAAGATTTTAAACAGTGAGTCTGCATGTTGGGACGACGAGAAAAAGATCCTTAAATACCTGTCGTTCGGATTGTAGACCAACAAAGGTGGATAAATGAGATGCAAACATTCACATCCTTTGTTTATTCAAGCTAAGGTGTTTCACGCTGGATGAAGGAGAGAATTCAAGCAACGTAAAAATTTGTTCGTATTCGACATTTGATATTTAGATAAAACTAAAAACATTTATCTATCCACTATGTACTTTCATACTTCGATCGTTCCAAAATGGTTGTCATAGTTCGGATTTCGAGAGTCAAACGAGTTCATTTTGACCGTGAATTTAAACATATAATCTTTAAATTTTTTGTAACGATATTTATATATTTAGAAACTACGCTCCCGTTTGGACATAGTTTTTTGAGTGATTTTTTTAGAGTTTTTGGGCCAAAAAGTGTCTGTTTATGCTTTTTGAGCAAAATTTGTCCCAAAAACTCAAAAACTGGCCTTGAGCTATTTTTGAGCAAAAAACTAACATTTACCCATCAAACCATTTTGAAACATAGGGAGTATTATTTAATTTTTGTATTCGATATACTTTGTTCATAAACCAAATAAGTAACCTCTTAATAGCGTTTGCTTGACCGATACCTGTTCCTACCTAAAGCCCCTAGCTACCACTTTTTCTTTCTTAAATTTTTAACACTGCAGTATTCATCTCAAATTTACTTATTCATTTATTAATTATAGGATCAGTTTTTTGTTTAATAGTCTATTGAATGTACTTTAAATACGCATAATACGTTAATGAATTATTATTATTTTAATGGTTATTCACTGGTAAATCTTCCTCGCAACACTAAAGAAAAAAATGTCACAATTCTATCTGTGAATCAGATTAGCAAGTTAGATCACAAGCATAAATCAATATTAGTATTCAACTTACAGAAACTGTGTAGTGTTCAAACTATAAAACAATATTGCACTCATTACATGATTCCCATAATGAAGTAGTGCAAGTATGTCATTTTATATAAGTTTGCAAAAGAACCACTTAATTTATACTACCCTTTAGTCCTTCACTAGTCAAATATGCCTTTAATTATATGATAAGATATGATGGTCTACCATTAGTTGTTCTCTATTGGTTGATCAAGTGATAAGCAGTTAAGCAGAATGAAATCATAAGAAATCACGCCCTTAGGCCCCTGCCAATTTATTTGGAAACGAAAAAAACAAAAGGAAACGACTTTTGAAAAGGTTGAGACGATAACTTAAAAAGAAATTGTAAAGTACTTATTTCCAAATCAACCCTGATTAGGCAACGCAATTTAAAAAGTGCACTTTCCAGAAAATAATTGAAGACCTTTTATTTTTTTCGAAAAAATTAGTTGAAGAATCAAATATAGAAAGGCCATTTGTTTCAAATATTATCGACTGAGGCTCCACTGATAGTTAGGGTTTGAGTACAGTCATTTGGTTCATCATGCCACCAAAGATTTTGATGAGGCAATAAGTGCCTTTTCATTTTTAATCCGATAGAGTTCAATTTTGTAAATGAAACCATATTAGTTAGGAAGAACTTTACCTGTTGAAATAAGATTTTTAAAAGCAAAAATAAATTAGTCAATTGTCAAATCAAGTAGTATATTTTCGGTGGAAAATCAATCAGAAAATTTTGGTTCACCCACATACAAAATACAGATGCACACAAGGGCAAAAACATACCCATAGTCGGTGTTTATTCAAAATCAATAAACCTATGACACATGTCTTTATATTGATAAAATATACGGTTATTAAGTTCAAACATTATTTAATTCTATAGTAAATTATAATGATTTGATAAAAACACCTGTACAACTAAAGTTGCTACTCTGAATCTAGAGAGAAAAGCTTGACGGAGAGTGAAGAGAAAGATTATTAATCAAACAAAACCAAACCAAACCAACGTCTATCTAGGTGGAGAGGTTGTTTTCAATAGACTTAGGGTGAACAAACCGAACCGGTAAACCGAACCAAACCGATAAACCAAACCGAACCGACAAAAAAAAACCGACTCGTGGTTTGGTTTGATTTGGTTTGGTTTGGTTTTACCAAAAAAAAAAAAAAAATCGAACCGAACCCAAACCGAACCGATATTTTATAAATATTATTTTTAAATATTTATACATTAAAAATATTTATTATGAACCTCTTTATATATAATTTTAAACTTTGTTTGTCTTGTCTTTTTAAATTTATAACATGAGCTAATAAATTTTAATAAAATCATCAAGTTAGCCCAACTTGATAATATTTTACTATCATGTAATATCTTAGTACTCGCTCTTGGTAATATTTTAATTTTCTAATTTACGTACATCACATTTCATTATCTTATTAAGATGTATATGTAATTCTTCTTGATGTCTAATTGTCTATAAATAACATACATAAATAGATTATAGGAAATATTTGAAAGCAACACTTGCATATTTTTTGTTGTAGAGATTTAATCTAAAAAAAATCGAAAAAAATCGAAAAAACTGAGAAACCCGAAAAAATCGAGATCGAGAAAACCGACTTTATGTTGGTTTGGTTTGGTTTAAAGATTTGAAAAATCGATATTTTTGGTTTGGTTTGGTTAATGATAAAACCGAATCAAACCGCACTATGTTCACCCTACTGAATAGACCATTGACTAAATAAAAATATTTAAAATAACTGAAATGTTGATAGGAAAATTCAAGCATAACCAAAATAAACAAAGAAGAGAAAGATTATTATTTTCCATTTAAAGGAAAGGCCACAAATAAACTTGTGGCTGAGAAAAATAAAGGAGAGATGACGTGGCATCCAAGTTGAAGTATCTTGTCGTTTAAATTAAAGTCTTGAAATCAAAATCATACTCCTCAACATTGCCAACGAGGCCTTTATACTATCCTTTATATACTTCTAATATCCTATCTCTGCCCCCGCAAAAAATATAAAAGAAAAAAACACTTTTCAAGCCGCCGCCGGTGACTTCACGGCGACTAATCCAAAAATCCTTATACTATTTGATTTTTGTCCCCTTTTCGTGGGGAAAAGATGAGGGAAGTGAAGGACCCAGAGATTAAGTTATTTGGGAAAAAGATTGCCTTGCCTGAAAACGGAATTATAATACCGGTCATCGTTTCCGGTGAAGATTCCGGCGTCGTAAAGTTATCATGTAGTACTGGGTCGGATGATGATCCATGCTTACTGGATAAGGATGAATCATCAGATGATGGAAGTGAATTTGATAGGGAAGAAGCTGATAAGGTACTTAATTTGAATTATGTTAGTTTTATTGGCTATATTTGTAATTTCTGATTGTTGGCGTAGAAATAAATTTATCTGGGTTATTTTGGAAATTTTATGTTCTTTGCTCCTAAAGAAGTTCCAGAAAGTTCGAGTGCCTTTTTAATTTTTCACCCATACCTTTCTTCTGACAACTGTATTGATTTTGCAATTACTCCGTCTGTTCCACTTTATGTGACACGATTAGTGTTTGGAGAGTCGAATGAGTATTTCTTTACTACGTTTTTTTGCCAATATTTGTTAAATGATTTGAATTGTTAACTATTGCGACTTATAGTAATTTTTGTGCAACTTCGACATATATGAACTTTATTTAAAAAATATTGAAGATTCTATGTCCAAATTTAGATAGAAAATTAGTCAGTTTGACCCTTATCATCTGAACTATGTCACATAAAGTGAAACAAATGGAGTACCAATTTTGGACATACTTTTGCCAAGAACACTAGCCTAAGCAAGATTAGGTCCCCTTCTCCTTTCATTTCCTAGAAGTTTCTAATAAGTCCTATTTAATTTATGCTCATTAGAACTATCTTTTTCAATAGTGATTCCCTTTACTAGATGTAGGTGTGTAACTAAAAAAAGAATCAGATTCTCTTGATTAAAATCCGTTAAGAAAATCTTTCGAATTTGTCAGTGTCGAGAACTACGAGATTCTTCCCATTTTTGCTGATTGAATTGTATAGCTCACTTTAGTGACCATAGTTTTCTTAGGTGAAATTAAACTCACAGTTTTGTCTTTAATTTTAGGATCAAATAACAAGAGAGCTCACTGGAGCCAAGTCAGAGGAAAAGGACCAAAATCGAATGATGGAAGAATTCGAAAATCTCAAGTCTCCATCAACACAATCAGAAAACAGGCCTAAAACACCTTCTACGGATGATGATGACTCGGCCGCGGTAAAATCTTCTAAGACTGAGGATGATCAGAATGATGCAACAAATTCCCAGCAGAAAACTCTAAAGAAGCCAGACAAAATCCTACCTTGCCCTCGATGCAATAGTATGGATACAAAATTCTGTTACTACAATAATTACAATGTCAATCAGCCTCGTCACTTTTGCAAGAGCTGCCAGAGATATTGGACTGCTGGGGGTACTATGAGGAATGTGCCGGTGGGAGCTGGTCGTCGCAAGAATAAGAACAATGCCTCGCATTGTCGTCATATTATGATCTCTGAAGCCCTTCAAGCGGCAAGAATTGATCCTCCAAATGGATTTCATCATCAAACGTTCAAACCCAATGGCACTGTCCTGTCCTTTGGTCCTGACTCGCCTTTGTGCGACTCTATGGCCTCTGTTTTGAATATTGCTGAGAAGAAGACACCAAATGGTATCCAAAATGGTTTTTACAAACTAGAACACAAGAATCCCTCTTGCATAGGTGGAGTAAATGGGGATGACTGCTCTAGTGTGTCTTCAGTCACCACAAATTCAAAGGTGGAAGGAGTTATAAATCAGCCCCCTGAAGTAGTTATGCAAACTATAAATGGCTTCCAGACACCAGTTCCTTGCCTCCCGGGTGTACCTTGGCCTTTCCCTTTCGCTGCTGTTCCTTTCCCAGCCATTAGTCCCACTGGATATCCTATGCCATTTTGCCCTCCTCCTTATTGGAATTGCAATGTACCTGGTCCGTGGAGTATTCCTTGGTTGACTCCACCATCACCAACAGCAAACCAAAAGGTATCAGGCTCTGCTCCTACTTCGCCTTTAGGGAAGCATTCAAGGGATGGTGACTTGATTAAGCCAAACAGTCCCGAGGGTCAGACGAACTCAGAGGGATCTGTTTTAGTCCCTAAAACCTTGCGGATTGATGATCCGGATGATGCTGCAAAGAGTTCAATATGGTCAACTCTGGGGATCAATTACGATTCCGTTAGCAGGGGAGGGCTTTTCAAGGCCTTGCAACCAAAAAGCAGTGACAAGAATCATACTGCCACTGCTTCCCCCGCGATGCAGGCTAACCCTGCAGCCTTTTCTAGGTCCCTCAGCTTCCAGGAAAGAGTCTAACGTGATACTTGAGCAATTGTCTGATGGTCTCCTTCAGCTCTGTGAGTTGTTAACCAACTTACCATCGATAAGATGAATGTTGGTCTTCCAGCCTGATGGATATATAGTTACGCGTAATCACAGCGCGTATATTAATACCAGGGCGGAGAATCTTAAGATCCCTCAAGTGCAATGGAAACTGGGGAAGTTATTGTAGAAATCAGTGTTTATTCTTCCTTCCCTTGTAACATAAAGAACAAGCAAGTGCCTTGGTTTTTGCTTGGACTTGTGTTTTTGTTATGTACATAAACTTAATACAGCTGACAGTAGAAAGTGAGACGAGACGGACGTTTAGATGTTAAATGATGTACCCATCAAAGTTTAGTGTGGAAGGCGACTTCTTTTTCCATAAAATTTCGTGGTTTGAATAATAGTTGAGCCTTCTTTTCAGATTCTATGTTCACATTTTGAAATCTTCTGGATCTTTAAATGAATGCGCCTCTTCTTCATTGTGTCTCGTACGAATATAGACATCACAAGACTTGCATATCAGCAGGAAGTAGGATTGTGCATGTTTCAGGTAAAATGGATAAACTGAACCATTAAAAAGTAATTGGGTTTTGAATATCGCGTAATTCTCTCTAGATCCCACTTGTGGGATAAAATTGGTTATGTTGTTGTTGTAATATCTCGTAATTCAATTATCGATTATATAACTGCTTTGTCCAATTTTCTTATTGGGATCACTTATGATAAGCTCATGATAAACATTATTGATAGTGCACGATCACTTTTGAGACTCGCACGGAAGTGTACGCGATCCTCTGAGGATGTACTCTTGGCTGAGAAATCCTGGTGTTGTTTCTTTTTCTCTATTTGCTTTGTGTGTAATTGTGTAAGCATCGATATTTTGCACAGAAGTGGAGTTTCATGTAGCTAACTTCCTCTCGTTGATGCAGATAAGAATGAGCCTTTGATGTTTCTAGAAAAGTCAAAGTACCTTTTCATTTCTTACCAAACGACTCGCAAAAGCAAGTGGAAAGTTGAAGTTAAAGTTCATTTTCCTTTCTTTATTTCACTTTCCCAACTTCCAGTTGAAAGTGGCCACTAATAATAAAGTCATCCAAATTCATCTCCTCTTTTCCCTTTTTCATTTCCAGTTAGTTTTGAACCTCTTCTCAACCTCTAATAACATGGAGAGCCTAACTCACAGCCTAATACCTCTAGTTGTTTCAAAAAATTAATTGCATGATAATTTGGCAAGAGGAGAAATTAGCTGAATAAGTTGACAATCAAATCAAACTGTTTAGTTGATGTAGACATTGGAATTAATAGGGCCTGGTGGGCACTTAGAAAACAAGAACAATTTTGTATAGCTGGTGGTCTCTGCCAATTTTTTCAATATAAAACAAAGTAGATATTTTTGAAGGCTTGAGCAAATCTAAGCCACATCTTATACTAGATATGTATAATAATAATTAGTTGAGTTTGGGACCCAAAATTCCCATTTGCTCTTTAATGGCATAAATGCTTTTGGCATTTTCACTTAGCTTTTTGCCTTTACTTTCTTTCTTCCGTTTGGCTTTAGCCCTTTCCCTTTTAAAGGCAAGATATATGACAATTTTTTTTTCCCCATATATGCATGTGCTATCTCTTATGTTTCTTGGGACAACTAATAATTCAAAGTCGTTGTTCAATGTAGGGTTCTTTCATTTTTAGCCATTCCTTTTTTCTAAAAAATCTGTCTATGAATATTACAACTCCCACGGGCCACGGGGATTGAGAGTAACTCCTAAAAAATGCATATTTGAGAGTATTCACAACATAGGAGATTTTCTATTTTCAGCCTTATATCTTCATCTTCTACTAATAAATCTAGTTCATGAGTAATAGACTTCTAGTTTATTAACAAACATAATACTGTAAAGTTTCCTAATAATTAAGTAAGGTATATCTTCATCTTCTAACAAAAGAAAAAGACTTTGAAAAAGTACATCACTTCTTTGGATGGCAATGTTGTTGATCTAGAAGACAGATTGGGTGGAGATGGAAAACAATGTTCCATGATTGGCATATAAAGAAAGACTAATTAAATTCCTAACCAATAGAAATATTTCCACAATCTGAACAATAGAAAACCACATTTCTAATTTCCATTGCTCTTCTACACTTCCATGTGTATTGTTTTGTTGAAAAAAGTGTTTGTGGAGAAAATTCCTATCATTCAGACTAAAAGTTATTTAAGCTTTTCAAAGATTCTCAAAAAATAAAGAAAAATTATGCAATAGACAAACTTACAATCCCCCTTTTCAACTTAAGTCTTGATCGACCTTTCAACTAGAGGAAAGCAATTTGTTCAGCTAACATACGAAAGTTTTCAGGAAAAAAAGGAAAAAACAAAACAATAGATTGGTATTCGTAGTTCCTACCTAATCTTTTCCCTTTTTAGTTGCCTTAGTATTTATGATCATAAGTACCAGTCTAAGTTTTGCGCACAGTAATACACTAGCATTACTACAAACTCCACAAAGTCAATCTATCAACTTGAGATTTTCAAATGCAAGTCACTCTCCTTGATTGTGTTAGTGCACTTCTGTGTCATGTAAAAAAAAGGGATGAGAAGATAAAATGTCATTAATTAAGTAAAGAGTCAGCCCCAAGTGCATGTAGTGAGACCCACCATTATTGACAGAATTCACTCTCAGATGAAGCAACTTTAGAACCGTGTTAATAGCATCATCTAAACTTCTTCAATCAAACACTTCACAACTTAGTGCATAAATTGATTGACCTTCTACTGTTCTACAACATCTTCACAATCTCACATAGGTTAATATATTTCATTATTCTAGGGCAGTTCAGTTTAAAATCATTATGCTTTCTAGACATCTCCTAACGTGTTATCAATGACGCGCGGATCCAAAAATTTATATATGTATTGGTGACCTAAAATAATTATTGAAACCCCTTGCCACTTCACTTGAATATTCCCCAATGACAAGGGTAATCCACCTAGCTCCACTCGTTACTTCTATTTTTATTCATACATAATATTAGCCAAAGATTAATTTCAATTGAATCATGATTAATAAAAATTCATATAATCGACTCAACTAATATAGGATTGAGGCTTAATTATTTTTCCGTTGTTGTCACGGAAAATACTGTTGACAGTGATGAGTAATAGCACCTAGTGGCCTGAATTTCATGTAAAATCTACAAAATCTTTCAAAGATTGCACAAGTGTCCAGAGTCTAAACCACAATAAGTCTTCTTTTTACCTATTTCTTTGGGGTGAGTATGTGAATAGAAATATTAAAAACAAAACAAGGGTAACAAAAGAGTGATTTCAGATATTTTTCTTGTTTCTTTTGTTTGGTCATAAGGGGGAACATTTTATAAATGACTGATGAAAAGGAAATTAGGATACTTTTTAGGGAAAAGGCATTATGATTTATGGGAAAGGAAGTGTGGATGTGAAGCCTTTCACTTTCTAACGAAAAGTAAGAAAAAGATCAACTTTATTTTATTTCAAAGTAGGGACAGAGACCACAAAGACTTGAAACATTAATTTTATCTGGTTAAGGTGGTTAAGTAACCAAATGTTATCACTGATCACCACCAATAATCAAAAAGTCAAATATCATTTAACAGCAGCCAAGACAAGATAACTAAAACAAAATTTCAAATAGCTTTGATGGGTTTATACTTAGTTGAAGGCTGACATGAAATTATCGTGCTTACACTTTTGCATGCATAAAAAGTGTCAACACAGAATTGGACATGATGCACTTTGCCTTTTCCAAATATATTTTCTGGCTTTCTGCTTAGTACAAGCAAAAGCCTCTATTTAACCGAGTTGACATTTTAATGTAAGAAAATGTATGCTTATATTTAACACTGTTACTATTGTTTACTGAGTCAAAAAATTATTTCTATTTGATTATTTTATTAGATAGATATTATAAAGATTTTGTAATTTCCGAAAAACAATTTATTTACGGTACTTCTTTAGTTTATAATCATGAGCTTTGACCAAAAATTACTGACTCATATTCAAATTTACATAGTAAACGTACTTTGACCTTGATACTGTTAATTCCTATGACCATTCTAAACTTTTAGCTTATGCGTCGATTTGATTCTTTTTTATGGCCAAACACATATAAATTCTTTTTTAATAATAGGTGGTGCTGTGGCGGTGAGATATGAACTAAAATCTTAATATGCTCTATTATCATTTTAACTTATGTGACCGTCTTATATAAAAACTTATCACCTATCTAATTACTTATTTTTCTCAATAGGTACCCCAAACAACGTCAATCATCACTCCTTAAAATAGAAGAATTAATAGACCGAATGAACCAGTCACGCCAATAACAGTAACACTAGATTATGGTACCATAACAGTGAGAACCTTCTGCAAGTTAAACTAATACTCCGTATTTGTGGGTGAAAAAAAGTAAGATGCATATGAATCAACAAATTTGATATTGTAGGAGATCCATCACTGCCAAGTTTCAAATCTTAGCTTGAATTTGCGTAAGTGGTATTAGCAGCACCTAGCGTTGAACTCTTACCCCTAGAAGAGAGATTTGTGCAAGATTGACCTTTTATGGAGACTCCCTCAGGACATATTGGACCTAAAATTCTGCCAATTTTCCAAGAAAATACCAACAAATTCTAGCAATGAGGCTATAAGTTAAAACGTTTTTTCAAGAGGGACAAAAGGTTAAATAGTGGATGAAAATTATCCTATTTCTGTAATCAACCAAACGTGAGACATATAAAATCTTGAATCTAAAGCGTTGTGTCTACAACCGTAAAATGAGGCCAGTAGCCAATCAAAGGTGCTGCTATTTAGTGGTCGGTCAGAATTTATAACGTATTTAACAATTAGCCACAAGTTAAATATGTGGGAACTTTAGGACTTTGTGTCCCGGCATTTTGAACTAAAATATTGAACTTCTGGACATTATAAACATGGTGACATCAAGTCTTAAAGTTCGCTCTTATTTTAAGTGTGCTAAATATTAAATTATTAAAAGTATGGACTAATTCCTAAATAGTAGCCGTTAGACTGGATAATGGCTATTGTTACACTTCACCAACCGATAACCTAGTGAGTCTAGAGATGGCAATTGGAGCGGAGCGGGGCAAAACACTAAACGGGCCTATATTACGTGCATATGAACTTTGCTAATTGGGCTTAATTTGGGGCGAAGTGCACCAAAGGCCATTTTTGGCAGTGGTCGTTGGTTTGAGGCCTTTTTTTTTATTGTTTTTACATGAGAGGCCAATTTTTGGAACTTCAATTCTTTTGGTTGAACTTCACACAAGTTCAGCCCACATAGATTTAAGTTCAACTTCAGCCCACAAGGGTTGAAGTTTACGCATCTATACCTTAAAGTTCAGCCCTTACCGATTGAAGTTGAAACTTCATAATTTAGGCATGTCAGCCCACAAAGATTGAAGTTTCAAAAAGCGGCCTCTCATGTAAGACCAATAAAAAAAGTGGCTTCAAACTAAATATCAGTAACAAAAGTTTCCTGTAGGTGAAAATTTTACCCTAATTTGGGAATATTTGCAAAATTATGTAATTTTTTGGTGCCCATAAGAGATTTGACTCTGTATGGCAAAGTCTTACAAAAATGATCATCTGCCGATTGCCTTAATCCTTTTATTAGCGATAACCTGAGGATCACCCGTAGCTTCCCCTATGACAGTCTCCAAATCTTTGCCAATAGGAAAATCTGATGACTGACAAAAATGGTAATTTTTGTAAGAATTTCTTACGGGGTCAAAATTATATTCTTCGGAAGCCATCTCGCTCAAAAACTTCCCTAATTTGCTCAATGTTGGTCCAGTCATACTGGAATTTCATCCTTGAAATTAGTAAATGAGCTCAAAACGAGCATCACTTAGATTTCATGAAAGCTAAATTTATGTGTAATCTCCTAATCAACTAATTTATCAAGTGTTAATTACTAGTCTCACACACCTTATGACTTTCATAATCAACTTACGGGACATGTGCATCACTGAGTGAAAAAATTATAATAGTGTGAAAACAAGTGATACACGTAAAGAAACTATACTAGGTATCACTTGAACTACACAACCCATGAGATGGGGCATGTGTCGTAAGGATTAAGGTGACTAACAACTTCAGTATTCAGCTCCAAGGACTGACGTTTGACGTCAATGACAATTTTACTTGCAGTTGGGGTACGTAACAGAGCATTTCCAACAAGTTAAACACCAACATTTAATTTGGGACTTAGGAGCGGGTCTTATTCTGGTTATATATTTCAAAGATCAATTCTGGAACCTTTTTTTTTCGACCATTTTATATGCTTAGAAGGAACATATGCCAACTAAAGTAAAACTTTTAAATTGCATAGTGTGGCTCTAGCTAGGGTGGTCCAGATCGTCCAAGTAAAATACGTGAACATATTGTTTATGCTATCTCATTTGTTTCTCCGTAGAGCAGATTAACGTGGTATAGTTATTTTATTCTTTAGAAAAGATGAGGAAACATGTTTGTGTGTGTGGGCGCGCGCGTACGTGGCAACATCTCTTGCACGATATGTCTGAAAATTTACTTCCATTAAATTTCTGTGAAATTTCATAAAATCTGAAAACAAATTGGACTTTGATTGGTGTTCAAGAATCAGAAGATGTAAGGATTATTTTTTGTTCCTTGATTAATGATTTTTTGGGTCGACAAGTTAGTTTAGCACTAATGATTTGACTTATATTCAAAACTTATTGCCACCATCCTAGTTTTTTTTTTTTCCAAAATCTTGTTTCTGAACGTCCAACTCTTGATATCATCATCTTTCTCACGTCAGTTTAAGTTAAAAATTCAATTTGGAACAGTCAAACATAGTTATTTATAATGGCTCACTCTCATATTTTCTGCACCCGTGTCACAAATATATATGAAGTTATTTTTTGAATAAATTTTCCTACTTACTTTAGGTAGAATAATATCCACGATTATGCAATTCAATTTTGTGGACTATTAAATACTTTGCACTAATGATGTGTAAACACACTTTGCACACGGATTGCTGGATACTATAACTAACTTGAAATTACCAAGAAGCTACCATAGGGACTTATTAGGCTAGACTCTAACAAAAAAGGTACCAAGAATTATGACTAATTATGTATAGTAGGAAACTTGATTATGTTTTCATCATTCTTTCCTCCAAAATTTCCACGAAGACTCGACTTATTAAACTGTCTCACTATATAGAGATCGACTTCATTTCTACAACCATCCCATGAGTTAATATTAATTCAACAAGTGTTTAATTGCTTGAAAGAAGAAAAGAAATTACAGAAGTTTGCAATGGAGAAGATTTTTTCAATCTCAACAGCTACTCCTTCACTATTGGGAAAGAAGATAGCTGATGATCTCAATCAATTTTTTGTTATTTTAAGGTGTACAATACTCAGCATCCTAATTACATGTCGAAATTTCTATTCTCATTTTTCTTTTTGTGTTATTTTAACAGTCCGAAACGCTTGGACTCGTGGTAAGAATGACAACAATGCTGATGCTGATGCAATAAAATCATCAAACAGCTTGAAAAATTGCGACCATGAAAATCACGATAATGAGGAATTAGAAAAGGTAGATGTAGAGTTTGTCATAATGGATAGACTAATGAATTTTTGTAATCCAAACGGGGATATGATTGACAATAAGCCAGAGTTGACAAAGGTTTTGGGATTGTTCGAGGAATTAGAGCCTAGTTTTGAAGAAATTAAAGAGGCTTTTAATATGTTTGATGAAAATGGAGATGGATATATTGATGCAAGTGAGTTGATGAAACTCATTTGGAGAATGGGCTTTTCTGAATTTTCAGTTGAGGATTGCAAAAGGATGATCATGACTTTTGATGATAACAGAGATGGAAGAATTGAATTTCGTGAATTTTTGAAGCTCATGGAGCAGAGCTTTTAGTAAATTGAGCAGCGTTAAGACTGCAATAATTCTTTTGTTCTGATATATACATTACTATTACCATCATTACTATTACTAAATCCATTAATAACACTTCGTTTGTGTAATGTATAACACAACGGAAAATTTTCTCCTTTCTTGTTCAATGTATTAATAATTGCGATAAACCTTACAGGATACAACAAAGTCTCCAAAATACATCAAAGAGAAGATATTCTGATGCATATCCCCTCATTATAAATGTGGATCACAGAAGTTTTCTCAACCTGTGTATTATATTACTATAACAATTTATTACCACAATATGCAAGACAAAGCCAAAGAGTTGCAGGTAGATTAGTATCCTGAGATAAAAGAGGGCAAAGGACCCCTCAAGTCTTTAAATAAAGATTGGGGACAACCTTTTCTTTTTCCTTTTCTTTTATTCCCGGAAAGTATTAATTTGTCATTAGTGGGTTAAGTAGTGGGGCCATGGGTTATTTTGTAGGTTTTAAAACTTGGGGGGCGAAAATAATGGGGCAAAACCGAAACTTTTAAAACTTTCTCTCTCCCCCATCATTCCATATCAGTCTCGAGTCTCTCATCAGTCATAAACAACTTGCTCTCTCATAATTCTACACACTTCCCCATTTTCTCTCTCTCTCTCTCTTCAAAACAAAGAACTCAAACAAAAAATAGGCTTCAAAATCTCCGATTCCAGTCAACATTGTTACGAAATCGTTTTCATTTTAGCGAAATTTCTAATCATCGCTGAGTGGGTAACGTGGTTCCATCAAAATCAAGGTAAATTTTGACGTTTTTGATGAAATTTCACTGCTTTTGTCTGGTGCTTTTACATTGCTTAGTATCACTGTTTTTCTGGGTTTTTTTGATGTTGTGCACAAACATCAGCGTTATATGTGTGCACATATGGCTTGATGTGTACAAATCTAGATGTATGTTGAACAGATCTGCTTAAATGGTTCGTGGTGACGATCGTCATAAATTGTGCACATAATTTAATATGTGCACACATAAATTAATATGTGCACACATATTAATTTATGTGTGCACATATTAAATTATGTGTGCACATATTAATTTATGTGTGCACATTATTTAGCTTGTTCAACATCAGTGTAGACTTTGCACATAATATAATATGTGTGCACATATTATAGTACGTGTGCACATAAAAAGAATATGTGTGCACATCTTAATTTATGTGTGCATCATCTAATCTTTTATGTATTCTATGTTCCTTATATTTTTGTTTAACTTTGCTTTATATGTGCACGCATAATATTGTATGTGTGCACATATTATAAAATGTGCAGATGAACCAAGCGTATCATAGTCGAAATAGTTACACATAACATAATAGGTGTACACATAATATTATATGTGTGCACATATTATAATATGTGCACACATAATTTGTCATTTTCCAAATCTGATTGCCAAAGAATGATCCCACTATTGCCTACACTGAATTATAGTGTTTAGGGCGTATTTTTGTGGTATTTATGCACTTATTGCATCCATCTTGGTCTATTTGATCTTCCTTTCTTGATACTGCAAGTATACCTTGGGTTGAAGGCTGAGTTGAAACAAAGTGTTACATTATTAGTCTTGGATAATGATGATGATAGTGTAAAAGACACGAACCAAGTGCTTTGGTGCATATTTTGATCGTTTCACATTAAAATGCACTATAAGTATATCAATTTGTATGGATTGTTGAGATTTCTCACTCATTATCAACTGTAGACTTGATGGTTACTAAAGAACACATAGAAAAACACTTGAATGAGCTTTGCTTAGACCAAAGCAACACATAATATATGAAAATAGTACCAAACCTACATGTAAGCTAACATAAATGGACAGCCAACGCAATGCAAAGTACCTTACTAAGATATGCATGGTTCCACTGCACATATTACATTATGTGCACACATATAATACTATGTGCACACATATAACAATATGTGCACGCATATAATACTATGTGCACGCATATAATTATATGTGCACGCATATAATAATATGTGCAGACTTACCAAGAACTCTTAGTATTATATGTGTGCACATATTGTTATATGTGTGCACATATTGTTATATGTGCAGTGGAACCATGCATATCTTAGTAAGGTACTTTGCATTGCGTTGGCTGTCCATTTATGTTAGCTTACATGTAGGTTTGGTACTATTTTCATATATTATGTGTTGCTTTGGTCTAAGCAAAGCTCATTCAAGTGTTTTTCTATGTGTTCTTTAGTAACCATCAAGTCTACAGTTGATAATGAGTGAGAAATCTCAACAATCCATACAAATTGATATACTTATAGTGCATTTTAATGTGAAACGATCAAAATATGCACCAAAGCACTTGGTTCGTGTCTTTTACACTATCATCATCATTATCCAAGACTAATAATGTAACACTTTGTTTCAACTCAGCCTTCAACCCAAGGTATACTTGCAGTATCAAGAAAGGAAGATCAAATAGACCAAGATGGATGCAATAAGTGCATAAATACCACAAAAATACGCCCTAAACACTATAATTCAGTGTAGGCAATAGTGGGATCATTCTTTGGCAATCAGATTTGGAAAATGACAAATTATGTGTGCACATATTATAATATGTGCACACATATAATATTATGTGTACACCTATTATGTTATGTGTAACTATTTCGACTATGATACGCTTGGTTCATCTGCACATTTTATAATATGTGCACACATACAATATTATGCGTGCACATATTATAATATGTGCACGCATAATATTGTATGTGTGACTATTTCCACAACGATACGCTTGGTTCATCTGCACATATTATAATATGTGCACGCATAATATTGTATGTGTGCACATATTATAATATGTGCACACCTAAATTTCTAACTGGATGATAACTTAGCATTTCATTGGGACAAATAGTTACACATATTATAATATGTGTACACGTAATATTATATGCGTGCACATATTATAATATGTGCGCGCATAAATTCATATGTGAAGTTGAACGGTACAGATTTTAGTTATGTATTTTGCCTTAGTGGTTGCCATTCGAAACATAATCTTTGGCAAGCAAAAAAACTATATGTCTGAGACTTCGTGGGTATTGGAAACATAATGAAGGTAATGAACAGTAATTGTTAAAAGTTTCAAAGATAAAATACGCAATAGCACGGATAATTGTTCAACGCACAAGCTGTTTAAAAGGACAAATACTCTACGACCCAGCACCACTACTATTTCAAACTCCTGATTGTACTCCTCGATGGGGACATGTCGTTTTTTTGTGGCCAAATCGTTTGCATATTCCACATCTATTCCTCCGGGTTTTAAATGCTTCCCCAACTGATGGCATTCTCTTCGTCCTCCTCCTTCCCCGTGGGATCTTCACATAAGGTGGTCGAATTTTTCTCTCGTAAAGCTCCGGTGGAGCATTCCACAATTCCTCTGGTAAGATTGGATGTATTATGTCTGCATAAGCGAGAATGTACGTATTGGTGTAATAATACGGAGAAGTAAAATTGTACAATTCGCTCCCATATGCTCCATACTGACGTCTTATGGCTGCGCAAGCATGTACACAAGGATACATATCAATCTGAAACTTTCGACACGAACATGTCCTTTCGCTTAGATTGATATTTACAGCATCATCTCCAGTACCAACTGAATACATATCCGTGCCATTGGTAACAACCAACAACCTTGCTCCTGCGTCATTATTTTTCTTTAATATATCCTCAATTGAAGGGACACAAGGCTTTGTATGTTTCATGAACATCGTACGCCTCTCATGAAATTTTTCAGCAAAGTTTCGTATGATAGCATTGAACAAGGCTGTTATGGGCATTTCTCTTTCATCCTTTAGCATTGAGTTCATGGACTCAGCAATGTTAGTCGTCATCACACCAAACCTACAATTATGTGTAAACATTATAATAGGCGTAACCAGACACTCACAAAAATATAAACTTTGAAACTTTGGTACACATAACTTAATATGTGTACACATAAAAGAATATGTGTACACTTATTATTTTATGTGTACACCTCTTCAGCAAGTTGGGAGGTCTTAATAAAGCCACGTCTCACAATATGTGTACACATAATCTTTATAGGTGTACACATATTAAGTTATGTGTGCACATATAATAAGTGGGGAGGTCTTAATAGCTTGCACATCTCACAATATGTGTGCACATAATATTTACAGGTGTACACATAATATAATATGTGTACACCTATTGTGAGATGTGTACACCTATTATATTATGTGTACACATATTTTCAACTGTTATCAGTACCTGTGTCCTGGAAAGTATGCTCTGCTCCAGCGCTCAAATCCAACCCTCTCAAGATATGCTGCAGCCTTGTCACACTTAATCCGGATTTCACCGAAATGTGACTCAAATTCTCTCTCCGTATATGAATCGGCTGCTGCATGAAAATTTCCCATGAAACTACCACAATGAAAATTTTTCCGGATGCTTTGAGACAAGTGCCACTTGCAAACACCATAATTAGCTTCAGGGAAGATCTTTGATACTGCCTTTACGATGCTTGGATGCCTATCAGAAATTATGCACAACTCATTGTCGCTGGGGAGTATACCGACCAACTGTTCAAAAAAGAATTCATAAGATGCATCACACTCAACATTTACAACACAAAATGCTAATGGAAAAATATGTGTCTCTGCGTCTTGTGCCACAGCAGACAACAAAACTCCCCCGTACTTGCCAGACAAGTGAGTTCCGTCTACAGCTATGACTTTCCTCATATACGCAAATCCCCTAATCCATGACCCAAGAGATACAAAAAAATACAAGAAGTTCCCATCGCGATCAACCTCCAAACTTGTCTTGGTACCTTCATTTGAAGTCCTAAGCATATAACGGTACGCATCCAAAACCTCGTACCCATGCTCTGGAGTCCCTCTTGTCAAAGACTTGGCAATAATACCACCCATTCGACTCTTCCAATAGCTAATGTTAGAACCCAAATCCCTATTGACTGCTTGCCTAATTTCCTTTGTAGTTGGACCTTTTCCCTCATCATACCAAGACTTCATGAATTCACCAACGACTTCCGCCGAGGCGAGTGGACTATGACTTGAGAGGTGCTCTAACCCGCATGTATGCTTATTCTTGTAAACTTTAATCATAAAGGTATCATCATTTAAATACTTGGTGGCTCGAAGCCACCACTTGCAATTAACATTTACACAACGGACACAATATACATTTTTGGTATGCTTCACTGACTTGAAACAAAAGTGCTTCTTCAGTGCAGCAATCTTCAAAGCCACAACTAAGGCGCGCTTGTTTTTGAAAGTTAAACCCTTATAAAACCCGGTGCCGTCATCCTCACCATCTTTGCTGTTTGGTGTAGCTTCCACATTATTTACATCATTGCTACCAACAAATACATCATTGCTCCCAATAACAGGATTAGGAGTTAACTCCACCTTGTCTTCTTTGTCTGCTTCGTCAACCTCATCTTCAACCTCATCTTCTTCTCGTTCATGTTCTTCTTCACCTCCTTCATTCTCTGATATTTGCATATTGAACGGCTCTTCATCACCAATGTCATCCCATCCGTTGCTAGAACAATCATAAGAGCGTCCATGATTTGGCATCAGATTGATGTTTGAAACTTCCACTGACCTATCATCCAAATATACCCTTAAAGTTGGTCTATTACCAGCTCCATCGACATCGGCCAGGTAAATAAGGAGATCGTCATCGTTCTTTATTCTACAAGGATGACTCTTTTGCTTTGAACAAATGCTGAGCATGTATGTAATGCAAAGATTATTTGGATCGTGACTTACCGAACATCTGGTAATAATCTTTTCAACTAACTCAGAATATGTAACCTCATTATTCACAACAATTGGCACCGTCTCCCTAGACTTCGAAATCCAAGTGAAACAATCACGGCTCTCCACCCATTCACCAAGAAAATCAATTGCTAACAGTAGCATTATTGGGAAAAATACCTGTAAAAAATAAAGATCTTCATCACTCCATGAAAACACCAGTATATTTGAGCACATAATATTATATGTGTACACATAATATTATATGTGTACACATAATATTATATGTGTAAAAAGAAAACCTGCAAACAATATGTTATATGTGTACACATATTTAATATGTGTACACATAATGTAATATGTGTACACCTAATTTAATATGTGTAAGACGAAAATGTGGTATCCTCGTCTTAATGTGTACACATATTACATTATGTGTGCACATAATATAATATGTGCACACGTATTAGACGCTACAGCTCGTCATCCCCACTGTTCAGGCATCGTCGTTTACGAAATGAAACCCAGATTCAGAAATAAAACCACTTGCATTGTACAATGATAAAACCTTACACTCACCCAAGATGATAAAATGGATTCAGAAACTCGATGTAGAAATGAAAACCCGATTCAAAAATGAAATGAAGAAATTGATTTTTACAATCGGAATATACTAAAAATGAGTACACTTGATGAGGAAAAACTAATATCAATCTATGGGGGCAAAAATTTGAGCTGATTGAAGCAAAAAAAAATGGGCGGGAAAGACGAGAATTCAGATCTGCCGGCGAATTGGAAAGGAAGAGGAGAAAGAGAGGAGAGAGGAATGGGAAAAGGTTTGCACATTTTTGCTATTTTTGGCTAAACCAAAATACTTTATATTCGAGGGCCATTTTGTATTTTTCAAAACCTTGGGGTGATGTTTGTTAAGTGATATAAATGATTAAACACCTAATTAACCCTTTGTCCCTTCCACCCATTTCTTAAAACTTGAGTCCTATATAACTATTTAAAAACTTTTGTGACCTTCTCACCCAAAAGCCCCTAGTATCCTACTATCTCTTTCAACTTTACAGCTTTAAGTTTCTTATTTTATGAGCTAAATTGAAGAAATGTTAGATTGTGGTAAAGCTTATTTTAAGTTCAATTGAAACTTGCTTAGACACATTCGAAAAATTCCCCAAATTAACATGCACAAGTCATAGGACGAGACAATATAAACCATCATATACTTTTGTGTAGAAGCTTTAAATGTTCGAGATGATATTGGTACGTTTAATGGTAAAAATCAAACGACCATATATTCGAGTTTCAAAAAGCAAAACAAAATAGTTAAAAAAACTATGTTGAGGATGACGGAGTAATCTTTGTGGTGCAAAAGTTGGATATATCGTAATCTTTTGCTCTTTGTTTTCTTCTTCATAATATTGAACAAACCAAAAATTTGTAATATTATGGTGGATCATTCTTGTAAGAAAGATATATGAAGTATGCTATATATATCCTCGTATGAAGACTGAGACTCATAAACTTGAACCATGGCAAAGAAAAACGACGTGTCCATACTTGCATTTCTCATGGTGTTTGCCCTTCTTTTCTTTGTTTGTAGCTCCTCTTCTGATGATAATGAAAGTGATATTGCTGGTGAACCGGAGGGACAACTAACGATAAACAGAGAATTTAAAGAAGTATTTGATATGTTTGATGAAAATGGAGATGGGTATATTTATGCAAGTGAATTGATGAAACTAACTGGGGAACAGGGTTTCCCAGGTTTTACAGTGGAAGATTCTGAAAAGATGATCATGGCCTTTGATGAAAATAGAGATGGAAGAATTGACTCTGATGAATTTTTGAAGCTCATTGACCAGAGTTTATCAGTAATACCTGTCTAGTATTACTATCATGAGTTAGAGCAAATGGTTTAGTGACCCATTAATAACAGTTCGTTTCTAATGTTTTCATGTACGTTGAAATACAAAATGGAAAATCACGAATGTCCACCTTTCCTATTCAATGAATCACATTGTGTGCTGCTTATTTCTTTTCGTATTTTGGTGCAATGACGAAGGGTAAAATGGTTAATTGAACTATTAATTCCATATGCTCAAATCAGTGGGATGAAATAATATGAGCATCCAACCCAAATGGGGTGGGAGGAAATAAGCTCATATGCTCTTTTTACAATTTTTAAGAAAAAAATAACACCTTAAAAGGATCTCTTATGTTATTTTTATAAATTTCCCATATTACTTTTTTTCAACGGATGGAATAGCCAAAACTTTTTTTTTTTGGTAACAAAGATACTAATATATTAATTAAGCAGTACCCAAGACCTTTACTACTCCTTGGTGCCTAGAATTGTAAAGCCTCTAAGAAATGGGATTAAACGCGGAATCATGAATCTTTATTTTTTCTTTACTTTTTTGCCAGAAATAGATAGACTCAAAGAGATGAGGCAGATGCAGAACTAGAGCAGGTTGGAAGTAGAGGGAGACAGGCTAACTTCAACATGTTAATGAGTCGGCAGGGAGGAACGTCAAGAAAGCAAAATTTTTGTACTATATGTATCCCTTATCTTTGGTTATAGTTTTTTGTTTTTCACTTAAGAATGGTTTAGCAAAATAGCTTTCGAGACAACACTTCAAGTTATAAACTGACAAGTGCTACCTCGGGGGTAGCACTTCAAGTTAAAATTTGACAAGTGCTGCAAGTGCTGCCTGCAAGGTATCACTTCAAGTTATCTGGGAAGAATGTTGAAAGAGATAAAAGGTCAAGTGCTACTACGGAGCACCACTTACTTAAAAGGGATGACGGGATGCGGATGTCAATATAAGAATTTCGTAGAGGTATTTCTGTCCGCGGGTAGCACTTCAAGTTATAAAAAGTCAAGTGTTGCCCCCGTGGTAGCACTTACTTAAAGTTATTGGAGACCATTTTTGCAAACCATTTTAAACAGCTAACCACAATATTTATATTTAAAATTTGATTTATAATTAAAATATGACATATAATTATATTGATATTATTTATATATAGCTTCTATATACATATATACATACATATATTAGTCTTATATTTTTTAAATATTTATATAATCAAATTATATCTAATAAATATGCTAGGAAAATAAAGAAAGGACAAAATATGGTTACAAAAAGTGGATATGAGTTGTAAATTGTCAAGTGAGGATTTTCACATAAATAGACCTCAATATACCATATTAACAAGTTACTTACCACTAACATAATCTAGCCACAATATTTATATTTAAAATTTGATTTATAATTAAAATATGGCATATAATTAGATTGATATCTTTATATATAACTACTATACTCATATACACACACATATATTTGTCTATATTTTTTAAATACTTATATCATCAAATATACTTTGATAAATATGCTAGAAAAAGAAAGAAAAAAAGATAAAATATGGTTACAAAAAGTGGATAAGAGTTGGAAATAGTTATGTGGGTAATAATCCTGTGTAATTATCCCCAACAATGCTGATGTGTAAACGGGCTAACCAAAATTTGTTTCTAATACCATGTGGTACAATATGAGTATCCAATTCATAATCGCATAGCGATGGTTGAAGTAGCTTCGGACAGTATAAACTCACTTGAAAGCCATTATACAACAAATAAGGAACAAGTGAGTTCTAAAACGTATTCCACTACTATTAAAGTCCAAATAGGAGGGTTGTAAAGGATGAGTTTGTGTTTATGTAAGTTACTAAGTTATTGTTTGTATAGGAGTCTAGAATGTATTGTCTATGTGTTGTGTGTATCTTTAGTTAGGGACTCTAATTTGTGTCTAAATAGGAGTCTTGCAGTTTAAGGATTAGCTTCGTGTATATACTGAACAGTGAGAGCAATATTTTTTTAGGGTAAAGCATTAAATTGATCAAGTGTCTCACATTAAGCCAAAAGAGTCCATTCTTTATCTTTCTTTTGATGATGATATTTTAAAGATGATAGCTTTTCAATTTTTCAGTACTGTAGCAACTTGAGATCCTCAAGTAAGATTTTGTATGTATACAACTTGTTTTTGTCTCTGTCATCTTTGGGTCGGTGAAGTAGGGTCGTTCATAGACGGATTCTTAACTTAGTTTACTTCCGAAGACCTTAAGTTGATTTGGACTTTGTCAGAGGGTTGAGATTTCCTCACATCCCACATAATTTTTTAAAAACCACTAGCATATCTTGGGTCCCAGGTAGCAACATGTCATTAGCAAGAGGAGTTAAGTTAAGAAATGGCTAAAATTGCAAACGTCAACTGCTTACCTTTTTGCTGTTGTCACATAGAAACATCGCACCACGTCTTCAGCCTTGCTTTCCAAGTATTTTCTAGGTAACTCTCATATATATGAGTAGAGACTATACTTGACTTTTAATTATAAAATCCTTTGCATAAATCAAATAGTTTCCCACTAATACAGTAAATATCATCTCAAAGAAATTATGGCAGACATAATTTCAATAGTCTCTGATGAAATGGAAGATTTTCGTGCTCTCGTAGTATCAGATGATGAATGTGCAGAGGAACTGCAACTCCAAGAAGTTCTTGTAGCCTCCTTAGGAATTTTACATCTTAAAATGTCATCAACTATCCAAGAACATCCTGAATCATCCCATGGTTTCTGTGAGATATGTATGGAGACAAAAGTTGCAAATGAAATGTTCAAACTCGAGAATTGTTCTCATCATTCTTTTTGTTCTGATTGCATAGGCCAATATGCTCAGTCCAAAATTCAAGAAAATATTTTCCCTGTAACTTGTCCTGGATTGAGATGTCGCGCTATAATTGAACCTGGCTCTTGTAAATCCATCATTCCAGAAGATGTATTTGCAAGGTGGGAAGGGGGATTAAGCGAGTCAACTCTTCTAGCTTGTGAAAAATTCTATTGTCCTTATAAAGATTGTTCAGAGCTGCTCATTTATGATCATGATGAAGAGATAATTGAGTCTATATGTCCTGCATGCCAAAGATTGTTATGTGCACAGTGTAGTGTCCCTTGGCATACAGGACTTGATTGTGAGGAATTTCAAAAGGAAGAAAAAAACAAAGAAGATGATTTAAAGGTTGAGGAACTTGCTAAGAACTCCAAGTGGATGCAATGCCCTCATTGCAAAAACCTTGTGCAGAAAGCTGATGGTTGTATACACATAACTTGCTGGTTAGTTTCTTGTTTAATCCTATACTTTTATGCTGGCCATAAGTGGGAGGTTTAATTTCCTTATATTTTATACTAATTGTGCGTATTGATCAATATCTTATATATTGTGGAATCAGGTGTGGATCTGAATTTTGCTATGTATGTGGAGGAACATGGACTGAACGCCATTGGAGTTGCCAAACTAGTGAATGATATCAGATAGAAGAACAAACTCTGGCTTTGTGAATGGACACACGACATGAATTTGAATTAGTTGGATCAATGAATTTTGAATACCGGATGATCAAATGTACCAAATTAGTTGCAGTTATTAGATTGGTATAAAATGAACAAACTCAATGGCTTTTGGAATGGACACGCTCCACTAATTTAGATTAGTCGACCTATCAAAAACAAGATGATTAAATCAAAAATTTTATTTTTATATTTTATGTTTGTTGTTCTATTATGTGATTAATTTGGTGTGTAAGCCCAACCTGTATAAAGTAAGTATACATCTTTAGCTCCCGAATTGGACCTTGCATAGTGCTTGCTTATCATAAGATGCTTGACTTGGAGCAGAAAAAGCTAAGAGAGTTTTCCATCTTTTTATTTTTTGGGTCTAAAGCTAAAGGCTTAAGGTGCAAAATAAAAGCAGTCAATTGATTAACTACACCTTAATGCCAAACTAATGGTAATATATTGGTCATAAGAAAAATCTTACCAAGTCCAGCACTCTACGCGTACCCATTCTTTAAGGTGACTGGTGAGCACGGTTTGATTAATTGAGTACACAAAAAGTTCATCAGAATTAGGTTTAAGGTAGTTTTAGGTATATAATGAAAAAATTCTATCTTTACAATATGATCGTATTATAGCAAAATAAATTTGAGTAGTGTATAGGCATCCCAAAGGAACTGTTTGTTGGTGAAATAGTCACAATTTAAAAACATTACGTTAGTTCGAATCACATTAATCAATTTCAATTGAATCATTGTGACTGGTGAGCACGGTTTAATTAATTGAGTATACAAAAAGTGAATCAGAATTTGGTGTAAGGTAGTTTAAGGTATATAATCAAAGTAAATGATTCTAACTTTACACGGTCATTTTATAGCAAAATAACTTGGAAGGCATCCCAAAGGACCTGTTTGTTGGTGGTATAGTCACAATTAGTAAAACAATACGTGGCAAATAACAAAAGTACAAAATATTCTCCAAAATAGCTACAAAATAAGTGGCAAATACGGAGCAACAATACATAAATGATAGCACCAAACTAGAGGAACAAGCTATCCAAAAATCAGCTCAATCGGATAAGAAAAGAAACGGAATCGCATCTCAAATTTAGTTGTCGTGGTTGAAGTTGTGCAGAAAAATCTGCCCCCCTCTCTCTCTCTCTCTAGACTGCTTGAAATCTCTCGATCTTTCACCCAAATTAGACCTAAAAAATATATAATAGTATTAGTGGGCTTAGGGCTAAGTGAGGTGGTCCAAAATTTTTTTATAACTAACTAATATAGAAGATTTTATTTCACTAAATACCACTTTAATTTGATACCATTTTTTAATTGCAAATATACTACATTTGTAGCTGGAAAAAGAAAATGGATATAACACAATTTTTGGTGTTTATCGGGTAGTTAAAGCATAATGCTACAAATATGAAAATAATGGAGCAATCTTATCCTGCTTGATAACTAACACCATTCATCCTTCCCAAATTTAAATTACCGTCTCCCAGCTGCCTCCAATCCCCCCCAAACCCTTCTTGGTTTCTCCATTACGCGTTGAAACTTTAATAGTAATATACTATATTATCATATAATTGTGAATAATATATCAAAATGATTTAACGGGAAAAAGTAATATGTTAATATTACATAATGTACTAATAATATACTACTACATATACTCTACGAAATACTGATAATATACTACTAAATATTTGTATAATCATATATAGTATATCAATATATGGTATATCAAAATAAAATAATATACTACTAAATACTATATATACTATATACCAATATATAGTATATAAAAATAAAAGAATTATATAAGAGTATTATGTTAACATTATAACTACACTATTTTAGGAGATAGATATTTAGTATATCCAAACCTTAAATTTAGGAAAATATGTAGAAGTGGTACTGTTGAAATTAAAAATCTCTAAATATGATATAAAATTTAAGAAAGTGGTATTTTTATCATTTAATTATATTATTAGGTAAATATATGAATTAAATCTTTAAAGGTGGTGTATTAGATACTTTTCCCATTTATTAATCCAGGTAGGAAGTAAAAAGTCGCACCCAACAGTTGGTTCGAATCACATTAATTAAGTTCAATTGAATTATTGTTGCTCAAGGTTAATTGCAAGAAGTCCACTAACGTCAACAAAAAACGCGTGTGAACATTTGTTGGCTGATATACTTTGTTTTAGAGTAGACACCCCTAGATAAGGATGATTGATCTAACTATCTTTTATTTCAATTTATATGACAGAGTTTGAATATGCACAAAATATAAAAGAGCAATGAAAATTTTAAAACTCGTAGTCATAAAAATTTTGTATTTATATGATAAAAATATTTTCAAAATTTATGGTATAAAATCTGATTGGTTGTAAAAATTTATCATTAAAAATAAAAATGAGAAGTTTGAGATAAATCGTTTATATATTTATATAAAGCTGGCATTTTTTTAAAAATCGTAGAAAGAAATATTATCACATAAATTAAAATATAAATAATACTACGTGGTATTTGTCTTCGTCCACGGGTGTTCTTCTTACCATGACTGTTTGAAATGAATAAGCCAAAGAGGTTGTCAGAAGAAGATGCTGGAATCAGAATGCTCTTCCTAAACAATATGCGTTTTAGCCATCCATTTAATCTAATAGAACTTATCTGTCCTCTTTATTTTATCTTTAAATATTTTATGCGATATCTCTTTGGTAATTGTTTCCTTATAATAGAAATACGTACTCCCTCCGTTCCATTTTAGTTGTCACTTTTAGCTTTTGCACACCTATTAAGAAAATTAATAAATAGAGTATACATTTTACTATGTTACTCCTATTTAATATATGACTATTAAATTATTTTTAGAATACCTTTAATAATTAAGGGTATACTTGAAAATAATGAGCAAAAAATGTCTTGAAATTCTAAAGCGTAAACTAATTTGGGACAAACGAATCTTGTTAAAGCGTCAACTAATTTGAGACGGAGAAAGTATATCTTTTGAACAGTGTCTTTCTCAAAAAGAGCAACCACATCTTCCTTGGAGTATGAGTCCATTATACGGATAAATATATGTTAGTCAAACTTGTCATATTTTCCCCTTTCATACAACGTTTGTTTATTAATTAGGCAGTTGCATAACGTCCCCAGTTATGCACTCCATTAGCTCTAGAAGATCGATTAAATACATTTGACAACTATGAATGTTTCTAGACTATTCAAGATCTTTTTCTTCCTTTTTTCTTCCATATTTACTTCAATTTCTCTTATTTTATAAGCAAGTTTAGTAAATTGTAGTCGTTTATGATTTTTCTTTCTTATTATTAATTTTATTTAACTAAATAATATGCTTTGTTAATAGATTTATAATAAATTTGCATGTGTTCTAGATAGATCAATAAATGTGTTCATTTTTTTTAATACTTGACTGTGTAAAAATTGTAAAATGACCTAAAAATTAGGTAATTGGCCTTTATAACTTTCACTGCGTTTACATAAGTTGACGAAAAATTAAAACCATTATTGGAGATGTTTATTAATTCAAGTTAAAATACTACTGATTTATTTGAAAAACCATAGCAACCAACTTATAATTATTCGATATATTTATACAAATTGTAAATTCTCTCCAACCAGTGTACTAGATTGGTGGGGGGGGGGGGGGGCGGGTGGGGGAGACTCTCATAAATACTTAAATAGTACTGATAAGTTTTGCTTTTGGCAGTTGCCTAAAACAGCTAATTGGACATAGGACGAGGAATCCCAAGTACCAAAGTACGGCCGTATCTTTGTGAAAAGGACAGTCGTGAATCTAAAAGATTCATGTACTGTACACTCTAGGTACTGTCCGTTATCTTTATAAGGAATAACTCCAATTTCAATTTTCTATTTAAATCAAGATTCACATTGAACTAATATAGAGATACTCTTGCTTCTAGCTAGTCGAGACTAATGTTACTATAAGGTTGAGACTTGATTATACTAATTACATTCTCTTGGAATTAAAAGAAAGTTGGTGCATGCTTTACCTAACCACTATGTTGTGTTTTGTTTGTTAATTATAGGATGGGAAGGGTAAGGTTTAATATAAAGAGATTGGAGAGCAGTAGTAACCGGCAAGTCACTTATTGCAAACGAAAAGCTGGAATCTTGAAGAAAGCCAATGAGATTTCAGTGTTATGTGATATCGACATTATTCTTCTTATGTTTTCTCCGACTGGAAAGCCAACCTTATTTAAAGGAGAACGAAGGTACTTCTCTATCGTCTGTCACAGTATTCACCTAGTGATATCTCACAAGTGGGGCGTCATAGTACTGAATATCTCATTAGTATTCTGCACTGACGGTTGTAGTTTCTTTCCTGTTAATTTGAATCGGTAGTACCATTAATATGTCATTATTGTGTGTCTGGTCGATGGAATGAACTGTTTTTAGCTTTTGATGTTGAGTTAATTCAAGGTCAATTTCCTTAACTGTCATAAGGAGAATGTGACAAGAGTCTTTACTTCCCTAGAAGATGGTCTTAGCAATAGATGTAACTGCTCTATACCTGCTATTTTCTATTGCTAGGCTTTCATCAGAGTTAGCATAATGTGGTGATTTAGTCCTTGTGTTTTATCTGTCTGTCACTAAGTAATCATAGGTTTTTCCATCAAATATGATGAACGATATAGGACTATTCATTCCCTAATTTCTGTTGTATGCCTTCAGCAAATTTGATGAGATAATTGCAAAGTTTGCTCAATTGACTCCTCAAGAAAGGGCAAAAAGGTACAAAAGCAGTCTTGCCAATTCGGATTAGTCTCATGTAAAAGGCTAAATAACCATTTTTCTGTTAATCTTGAATTTAAAACAGGAAGTTGGAGAGCCTTGAAGTAAGTTTAATGTTCCTTGCACGGATATCTCCTATCTCTAGTTGGTTTTTATTTCTAAATCCAGTTGAATGTAATCACAATGTAAATGATTACATTACAGGTATTGAGGAAGACTTTTAAGAAGCTTGGCCACGATATAGGAGTGAAGGAGTTTCTAGATGCTAGGTTTGTAGTTTTATTATTCATTTGATGATATCTTCATATTTATACCTACCGAAAGCAAGGCTTCTTTTTCCAAATTGTAAAAAGCATCATGTTAACCGTTTAATTTGTCTTTTCCTTCCTCTTTCTCTTGTTGCAGTGATCCATCAGTTGAGGTATGCAATGTCTGACTCTGTCGATACCATTTTGGCTTCGGTACTAAAATCTAGTTCAAGTCTTGCGGATAAACTTATTTTTAAGCTGGTGCTGATAGGAATTGGACAACCAAGTGAAAGTACTACGATCTCGGCTTACTGAAGTAGAAAAAAGACTCAGGTATGGTATGACATTTCTTTGGCTTTCCTTATTTTGGTGTTCAAATGTTATCAAGTGCTGAAAATATTTTGATCCTTTCAATTCAGACAGTAGCAGATGCTTTCGATCTATAATGCTTCCCCATATATATGTCCTTCCGAAGTTTCTGGTTCAGCGCTGAACTGGAATTACTTTTCCAATGGTAGAAAGCTGTCCATCAATAGGCGTGATTCAGTTCAGTTCAAAAGTTGTGACCATATGGAACTATCAACAAAAACTTTTGCTTGTTTTTTTCGTATGTAAGTCTCTCGGCATATAACATGTGTTGTCATTCCGCTATGTATGTCGGAAGGATGAATAGTCATAACTTGCATTCGAGTTTATTTGAAGAAAGTCTTCTCTAATTAATTGGCTCATTTGGACCTTTCTATTGGACATCCATTCATCAATAGCATTTTGCGTAATTATAGCCCCAATTAGAAGCATTTTGCGTGATTATAGGCCCATCAGTTGCTTTAGTCTTAATCTATATAAGCTGCTTGAATGATTGATTAATATGCTGTTGTTAATAGATCATATGCGTCAAATGACTAGTGTCATCAGTCATCTTATATTGGCCTTACTCTGCATGGTTGTAGCTGGTGGACTGATCCTGATATGATAAATAAAGTGGAACATCTCACGCAGATGGAGTGCGCACTGAGGGAGTCACTTAATGCAGTTCATGTTCAGAAGGTAATATTTCGGATCTTGCCACTTGCCAGAACTAGTTTAATGCTCTCTGGTTTTGGTATACTCCTACATGGCGATCCTACTGCAGCAAGAAGTTTTGGAGAACTGTCATGCTATTAATAAACTATATGCCTTTGACTCTGTATGAATTTTGGAAAACCTAAGGACTGCTCACAACTGCTTTGATAGTTTACTTATCTCACTCCAAATCCTCTAGCTGTTCACATCCCTTCATAATAGCGATAAATAGGTCATGGTGACTCGATTAAACTACATTCTACTAAGTGACTTCTACGGCCAGATGACCGGGAAACTTTTGGGAGACACGGACACCTATCTTTTCCGTCGGATTGCACTAGCCAGGTAGCAACCGTTTAGCTGCCTTGCCCTTCTTCTCCCTGTTCTGATCCATCTCTGTTTTATTTTTTGCTTTTGTTGTTTTGGGAAAGATGGTGTAAACTGTTTTTAAATAGCTGAACACCTTTGCACTCGAATATTGTATGACAGCTCGGGGACACGACGCATTTGCATCTTTTGATGGGCAGAGAGCAAGAACGGGAAACTCATCCTTGGCATCCAGCAAATAAAAGCCAGCACATGCCATTCCCTGAGGCACCAAACTCTTTACCCCAAGGGTGAGTATTAGACTTTATTCATTCAGCATCTTTACATCGTCCCCTTCGTAGAATCTTATCATTCCACGCTTGATGTTGCTGGATTTTGGTAATCGCTGTCCTTAAATATATTTTTACGTCAATGTCTAATTTATTGCGACCAATTACCTAGCGTGAAAAGGCTTTAGCAATAATCCACAATCAAATCAATGGCTGATGTTTCTCTGCAGAGACAGGAGGTACTCCCAAGATATATCAATTGCAACATGCTCTCATGTTCTGGACACTGGAAAAGAACTGGAGGTTGACCAGGCAAGACAGGCCACAACTGCAGTACTAGATACCAGTGTCTTCGATGATTTAACTAGTATAGCATCCTTGAGAGAGCAACTAAGTGAGCAATATCCATACAATCTCTATGATAATCCTAATCTGCTGGAGAAAAAATTGGATTCTCAGAGTGAGATCAATTTGGAAGGATATTTGATGGACCATGAAGTTCAAAGAAATTTTGACCTGCCTAGGTCTGTGGATTCTATCAATAGTTCCTGGGATAGTGCAGCTGGTGCCTCCGCCTTTCCGTCTTTTGATGAAAAAGCGTATCGGCAGGTAATTTTACTCTTTCCATACTCAGTAAATTTCTCAACTCTGTGACAGTTAACTACTGTGTTAATGATGCTTAATTGCTCCATCGTACAAATTGATACTCTGTCTCATTTGGTTTATGGATTTGATTCCACAGCAAGGGAATTCTTCAGAGTGATTGAACAGTCAGAGCTACTTCGCACTACTTAGGTGCCACTGCTGTTCATAGGTAATTATGTTCAAATGGTTATAGAGATGTGCTTATAAGACCCTGACACCACACATGATCGAGGTGCTGATCAGCATAAGTAGAATAAGAGCTAGCTCATACTGATCAGTATAGGTAGAATAAGAGCTTGCCTATATATTATATAATACCTGAGAGAATTTCAACTTTCACTTTGCTTCAATAAATTGCTGGAATTTCTTTGGCAATTCAGATGAAATTGAACTACTAAAAGATAGCTTTTCCCTTTATTAGATCCAAGTCTTGACGACCATATTGAACTAGCTAAATGGGCAGTTCTTTCGCTTTATATGGTGACAAGTGCAAATTACATTCTTCTGATGATCTAGTGGGAATAACACGATTAAGAAACACAATTTTGAATACCCTGTACATTAAAGGATCCTTGTTTACCACAAACTCTATTCTTGATCAAAAACCATTACATGGTTACAAGGTAACAATATGTTCAATCCAGTTTCCATCAGGTTTTCTAGTTGCTGAGTGTCTGGACAATGGTGTTGTGCCATGGGTCTGAGAGGTGCTGCAGAAGGTTGTCAAAAGGTCCCTTCCCGACTACATTGTGCTGCACTATGAATCCCAAAAAGGCCAACATTGCCAATCTCCCTGCAAATTATCCGTCATCAAAATAAGCGTTGTACTTGTTGATGAGGAAAATTAGCCTGATTCAAGTAATAAGTCATAGAGAAAGTAAACAGGCTTGTGGCAGTTAAAGGACTTACCGTTAGCAAGTTCCTTCTCCTTGGCCTCCTGAGTTGGTGCAAAGTTGAGTGGGTTGAAAATACCACCAGGGTAACCAACTTCATTAGGAGGCAAGCTGTAGTTCTTGAAGATGGGATCTTGGTTGACACTTCCTGGGTTCTTGATGTCTTGCCACCTTCTGATCTCGACATAGTGGAACAAGATGAACTCAATCACGAACAGGGTTGAGGAAGATGCAAAGTACTCGGATTTTCCAGCATCGTACCATTTGGGTACGTTAATGATTCCAATGCTAGTGAACACCTCAGGCAACAGCATTCCAGCAACACCCAACATAGCCCAACGACCGTTCACTAGCTCTGCTTGGACGAACCATTTCAAGTTCTCCGGGTCCTCAGCAAGTCCTAATGGATCAAAGCCATTGTCTCCTGGGAGACTATAACAAGCAACCAGACGAGTATTAGAGCAAGGTTAGAAATCATATAACGTAGAAACATGTGGTCATCTCATCTAAAAGCCTTAGTTGTTAGAACTAACACTTTTCGAGTCACCTAATAATTATGTTGTCTCTGAATAATCCCTCATGTGGGAGCATGATTCATTTTTCATATGCGTAACACGTAGATATTTATTTTTTAAAGCTTTTTGGGTGGCGGTGAACTTCAAATCTACGACCGACCTATTGTCGCTGCAATACTACGTTGAAGTATGTAACTAGCTCGTCTAAACGCTTCCTCTATTAGAAAGAGGTTGCTTTTAATTACTTACTATATTATGTGTGTACAGATAACTCAATTATAAAGGCAAAAAGTTGTGATCTTGAATGTATTATGTACCTGCCATTAAGATAATTAGGGGAGGCTAGGCCTGGAAGCCATTCACCTTTCTTAGCTTCAACCTTGAATGAGTTGTAAGTTGAAGAAGTTGATGGTCTAAAAGAGACCTCTCTGTTTAATTTACCAGATGATCCAGTGAGGAACCTGGTTTTTGAGGCACATGGCCTGAAAATGGCAGCTGAAGCTTGTGTTGTGACGGTTGCCATTTCTCCGAATTGAACAAATGTTGTTGATGATGTTGTTGGAGGTACAAGAGAAATGGCAATGTAGTTAAGGTTGAGCTTAAAGTTTGTATCTTTTGTAAGTGCACTTGTATTTACATTTCAATACTATAATTGTGGCTCTGGTTCAATCTTGAAAAGTGCCAAGTTGGAAACCAAGATTTTTGTAATTCAACGGCTGGATTGAGTTGTGAATCTTATACTAGCCAATGAGAAGAAATGGCTCTTATCCTTATCTCTACCCTCCATATCCTCAAATCTATTTCTTTGTTTCTGTTGGTTTTTGAAGATGATGGGGGACCCAACAAATTGCCACATAGGTAGAAATAGGATTTTTAAAGAAGAGAAAAGGAAATGAAAATAAACATGGAAATTGGAATGCTATTAGTGGAAAGATATTTGCCATGTGGAATTATTCATATCCAATGAGGATGTGACAATTGGTTGACCAAAGTTCGTCCTACCAGAAGATATCTAACTTGGAGATTTCAGGAGATGATGAGATCTAGAGTTGTCAGTGGTGTGTTATATTCTGTCATTGTACCAATTTTAGGATTGATCAAGGCTTCTAGGTCCTAAACACTTGCTAAGGAATCTCCATATTACTACTTCAATAGATAGACTTCAACTTATTCTTAACAAATCTACATTGTTTTTCAATTGAAACGAAAGGCCCGCAGGAAAGTCGCACCGAGTTCATACGAGTATAAGATAAAAGTAAAATAAAATACATCTGCAGACAATAGATTAGATAGCGTGGATCAAAATATGGACTTCATATGTATCTGTTAGTAGAAGGGAAAATGTAACTTCGCCAGTATGGCAAATAGATGAGTCCTGTAATATTTCTGTACCATCCTTGTTACTAATAAAAACTTTACCTTATCTAAAAGAGTAGTAAAAGTGAAAGGAAGCCACATCGAATCTAGTCATGAGCTTGCTGGTGCTAAACTTAATTTTGAGATTGACCCTCTACATGTGTAAAAACAAGTATAAATAAAGTTAGATAAACATATCAAAGTTCATTCTCACAACTTAGAACGCTTAATGTCTCAATATTCAAGCCGTCATTGTAAGTCCAGCAAATAGAATCTAAGTAGTTCACTTGTAAGTTAGCTGCATCATGAGGTGTGGTTTTCTTTTATAGTTAAGTGTCAAATGACGTTTCCCAATTTTCCATCAAGGTTTGGTTTTCAAGCTGAGCCTGAGAATAGCTGATTTTTAGGGATATCTTTTCGGACTTGATCTAATGAACTGGGCTACTATCCTGACATTTAGTTCCTCAATTATCCGGACATGGGTTAAACAGTTAAAAGTTAATATCTTGATCTTCTTAGTGATCACCTTGCAGCTTTCTGATTGTACCACTAAATAAGTACATTGTGTCTTTTGTACCATGTTTTAGAGCTAAATTGTAAAGCTTTATTTTATTATATCAGGGAAAGGAAGCGAAAAAACAGAAGACTAATATTGCTCAAGCTTGAAAATCCTTACCTAGTGATAACTGATAAGCAGGTTAACATGGAGGCGTTAACAATTAAATCTCAGGGTAAGAGACTAGGGATTTTTGGGTGAGAAGGACCCCCAAGTCTTTTATTAGTTATAAGGGACTCAAGTCTTGAAAAATAGGTGAGAGGGACACTTTTAAAATTAGTACTAATGACTAACATTTTAAAAGCCCCCCAAGTTTTTCTATTTACACAAAGCCCCCACCTCTCATCACCCACCCCATCAACCCCTTAGCCCCCATCCAGCCCCCTACCCCCCACCCCGCCCATCCACCATTCCACCACGACCCTCCACCACTCACCGCCACCTTCTACCACCCTCCACTCCCACCACCACCTTCTACCACTCTCCACCACCACCCACCACCCTACACCACTCTAATAAAAAAGATGTGTATACATCAGTCGAGATGTGTACACATATAGTAATATGTGTACACATCTCGACTGATGTGTACACATGCAGATATGATATATGTGTACACATATTATAATATGTGTACACATATAATAATATGTGTACACATATATTATATGTGCGCACATATTATTATATGTGTACACATGTAATAATATGTGCGCACATATATATGATAAAAGTGTTACACATCTCGTCATATGTGTACACATATAATAATATGTGCACACATATAATATATGTGTACACATATTATTATATGTGTACACATCTGACGAGATGTGTACACACTTTTTTCAGCCGTGAAAACATCTTCAAATATGTATAAACATATAGAAAATATGTTTACACATCTGAAAAGATGTATAAAATGATTAAAATTAAAAAATGAAAAGGGATAAAACGGGGATGAAGAAGAAACAAAATGGATACGGAAAAAAAGAAAAAAAATTAATATAGATGGTGATAAAATGAAATTTGAAAGGAAATTTAGAAGAAAGAATGAAAAGGAAGAAGAGAAAAGAGGAAGAAAGAGAGAAGAGAGAGAGAGAAATAAAATTTGAAATGATAGAATAAGGAAAGAGAGTGTAAAAGTGGGTGGGAGGGGGGAAATTCAAAATCTGAATTTTTTTGAAAAGTGGGTGTTTTCGTAAATATAAAAACTTTTAATTATACCCACAAGTTTTTAATCAATTCACTTCAACCCTCACTTAAGTTAATGACCCTTTGACTTGGTCTTGTCCCCTATCCTTATTTAAAGACTTTTGGGGTCTTTTCCCCTCTTTTGTCTCAAGAGACTAAAATCATCTAAGAATCAGAGTCTCAATGAAGAACCAATAGAAAGATAAAGAAACTTCATGAGTGAAGATTGTTGGGCCGCACGATTTCATCAAACGATTGGGCCCACAGGCCCAAGTTGACTGCTATATCTTTCTTCATTTGTTGAGTGAAAAACAGACGACGACGCCAATTTCACAATTTAAAATCACACAAATCAAGGACAAGAAAAGGACAAACTGCTGGCTTCTTCCTCTGCATGGCTTTTAAGGATTCTTGCTGATTCTTCGTATGTAGAAAGGAAGACCATAACAACACCACAGGACCACAATAAACTGTTTCCTAAGTTTAACAATTTCTGACTTCCACCGTTCAAAACTCATACAAACCAAAAAGAAAGTACAAGAACAAAATGGTTTTACCACTAAACTAGTACTAATATAATTTCCCTACCATGAAGTACTTTGGCGGGAGGTGACACAGAAAAATTAATACACCACCTCGACCGCAATTTCTGTCCTCCTACTAAAATGAACAGAAACTTGCGACTTTAACCATGAGACTTGTATAAATCAAAACATAAAAATAAATAAGAAGGTGAAGAGCCACTTTAAAATATACCCTTCCCATTCTTTTACCCCCTAACACTAATTACTACTCCTAATTTGTCACACTGCAATAAATTTATTACTAGTATGTAATGCTCATGGACTAATTATGTGAACTAATTAAGTGAACTGGGCACCGGTGAAAGTTTGGCCAAAGGACCAGCCAGCAGGGGTAACGTTGTTGCAAATGACCGTGCGACCATCACCAGTAGTGACCTTAAAGGAGAGGCTTTGACCATCAAGAAATGAGTTGCTCTGCCAATTTTGACCCCAATTGCGGGACATAGGTACCCACTCTGTTTTAGACCCTTTAACAAAAACTGCATGGACATCTCCAGAACCTCCAACGTTGGTCACTAGCACCAAGTTGAAGTATGAGTGACCATTCATGGTGAATCTGATTCCTCCCTTTTTCTGGCAGGGTACCCTGCATTAAACGTACAGCTTTCACTTGTTAATGTTGTTAAGAAAATGAACTTGGGTCTGACTCAAATCTTATTAGCTAGTTCATGAATAAAAAGTTGTCCAACTTTATATAAGGATATAACATTAAACACTACTGGTTCTGTTCACTTAACATGTGCACTAAACAAATATCGACCTTCATTTGTTAAGAAAAATTGTTCTTTTCGGGAATTAAGAAAAATTAACGTATCTACTTAACACTTCGCAAATGTTAGAGAACCACCAATAAAAACTTTTAGACAAATATCACCTAAAAGTAACTACAAGAAATATGTCCATAAAAAATAAAATTACCAACGTGAAAAAAGTAGGTTACCTCGAAATATACAATTGATACTTAAAAAGATCAACCTACCAACAACTTTTTTACTATTAATTAAATATTCTGTTTCTTACTTTTTTAAGGGTAAAATTGATACTTAACACGGTTAACCTCTATTTTCTTAAACTCCGTATCCGGTCAAATAGTGCCACATAAATTGGGACGGAGGGAATACTATTTTTTTAGTAAAATAAGGTAAGTTACTTATTATAGGGATATTATAAAATGTTAGATTCAACTTAGGCATACCTCCGGTAAGCAACAGGGACAATTCCAGCTCTGTACTGAGCCATTTGTTGAAAGATAGGCTGAGAGAGGTCAAAGTGGTGCAGGGGAGGGTTGCACCAGCCACCAGCATTGTTTGGGAGGGCATAATTTGGTGGACAGAGATTGGTGGCAGTGACCACAATGGAACCTGGAAGACACGCCCTTGGGTCATCCACGCACTTGATCTCAAAGCAAGCACCACAGCTCAATCCATTGTTGAACAGTGCTGTACTCAATGCTGCTGTATTTGTACCATATCCTTGACTGTACAAATTCCCGTAACCACATGCTCCACCTGCATTATGTATATGCACCTTATAAGTATACAGCAGATTATTTGAATATACGAAATTTTAAATTCTATATATTAAAAAGATTTTATATAAAGAGTAACGTACCCATTGTGCCAGTAGCGTCACCACCTCCATAGAAAGTGGCATGAGCTTCAATCCATCCTTCTTCATTTCCATGGACAGAATTAATTAAACAAAAAAGACCAAAGATAGAGAACCACATAACTGACATTTTTTTTCCGGTGTAAAAATGAAGGGACCTAAGAGATGTTACGCACTCTTTTGGAACTTGCAAATACTTGCGACAATTATATGAGCATTAAAACCTTAATGTGTGCTTTTGAGGAAAACAAAAGGAGAATTTCTTGAAATTTGCAATGAGAGAAGGAAGGACTGAGGTGGGAATAAATAGATGTTGCGGTGATTGAATGAAGAGAGCTTTGCTAGACTTTTTGAGGCTGTGTGGGGACTACAAACCTCTAGTTGAAATTTTGTGAGCATTTTGAATTACGATAACTTTATTCTAACCTCTATCTTGTTTTTTTCTTTATATATACTATTATATTTCAATTAAGAAGTTTATTGTTTTACAAATTGATGACAAAGACGAGAAGCAAGTCGAGAGGGGACCGGCAGTGGTTGCGTTCTGCCTTGTCCTGACAATGCAACCTGTGAGAGGTGTTAAATTACATCTTTAGAGCTTTTACGGTAGTTTATAAGTAAAAATCAATGGTTTAAACACCTGGTGTGGTAAATTTCTACCATCGAGCATAAACTCACTAACAAAATAACTGCTAATAGCCACATCTTATGATGAAATGATTGGCTTGCAGAACAGTAAAATTTTCAGGTAAGTATATTTAATAATCACATATATATTCCATTAGTGACATTTTTACGCAACTTGATATTCTAGAAGAGATCTCCGGAATGAACTGAAATTGGATTTTTATTCTCTTACACCGATCTATTGAAGGCAACTTTTAAAGAATACTGTTGTCATTGTATTGATTAATAGTATATGATAATCAATTCAACATTTCTTCTTCCTTTCCTATAAAGAAGTTTGAATATGTAGCTAGCTTCTTTTTATATCAAATCATCAAAATGTTTATGTGAAATGGTATCGAAAATGATTGACTTGATGATAACACTTGTGTTGGATAACTCTCTATCGTACTAAATATCCATCTTAATCAATAAAATATTAAATATGTAGTTATATAACCATTAGATCACTTTACTATAACAATTACCTTTTATAACAATATATTACTATAACAATCAATTTTTCTTTGAAATCGAATTATAATATATGTTATGTAATATTATACGTTATCTAAACAATATTTCACAATAGCACTTAAAAAATGTTCACACATGGAAACAATATCATTATAGAGAAGTTCGATGGTGCTATTGATTTAGCGATCATTAGAACCTGACAAAATCATTGATGAGATAAGAGTCATATGGAAGGCCAATTCGAAATAAATCATTCTAATAAATCTTGACTAATTACTACTGTAGGTTGTTTGGATTCCAAGTTTAGGAGTGCAACTTGGACTAGGGAAGAGCAACTTGCAAGTGGGTGATATATAGATGAAGTGCAAGCTGCTTGAGTTAGCTAGTGATCGCTAGTTGCTATCCCTACCTTGGAAAAATCAAACATTTATACACCTAGCTCTATTCACAATAATATGTGCAAGTGTATTAATTTTGACTTCTCGTTATATATTTTCTGTCAAGATTCTGGAAGAAATCCAAAAGGCTGAAACTTAGATTGTGGTACGGTGGTGCATGGCATGTGAGAATTGAAATCATATATGAGTGAAAAGGAAAGATTGCTGCTGTATATATTCAGTGGTCATACATCTGGCAGGACTGCAAAATCGCCGCCCTATCAGACACCATACCCTTCTATTTTTTGAGGCTTCAACTTGAATTTTAGCATCTCTTTTACTGCATGCCATTCTTTTATCATCTTACAATTGATTGGTATTTTAAGCTAGCTTTTTTCTTGCTTATGTTAAGTATATTTCATCCTGTACTGTAGAATATTAAATACTTTCCTCCGCCCACGGTATGGCTGTATATCCGATTAATTTGGTAAAAGTGGTGAGCTTTAAGGATAACTAATCACAAGCTTCAACAATACTACAATAGCTCGCTATTTTTTTAACTTCTGGCTGACGGCTTCATACTTGACACTTGCCTGATATTCTATGGGCTCTTCGACGGCATGAGTCCTTTTTCTCCTTTTCCTTTATAAACTGCCTATAAACTAATTGAGAAAACTTTAAACGGAGTGACATGAACTATCAGAATTCTTTAAATTCAACATGCCTGTGATTGAGACCTAACTATTATTGTTGTTTAGTAGTACTATAATTAGAAAGGTAAAGAAATATTGGCCGAAACATAAAAGGAGCAGAATTGAAAGAGGAGATATAAGAGAGCTTAAATGGAAATTTCAGGAACTTGTGATCGTACGTAAAATCTAAAAAACTGCAGGAGTCGCTGAATTTCGTTAAAAGCATGGGTTTTGTTTTCTCTGTGGTCACATTCATTCAGTAGTATAGTATACGTAATTAATTACAACAAAAGTTAAGCCGATCAAACTTTTTTTTTTTTCAAACTTGAATCCTTGAAAGAAATCTATGGGATCATAAAATATTACTCCCTCCGTCCCAATTTATGTGGCGGTATTTGACTTGGCACGCAGTTTAAGAAATAGAAGTTGACTTTGGAAATGTTCAAATTTACCCTTGAAAAAGTAAGAGAGAGAAGATTGGAGTAATCAAAAAGTTGTTGGTGGCTTTTAAAGTAAGTAGGACCCAATAGAGGTAAAATAGAGATAGTGTATTAAATAGTTGACAAATAAAGAAGTGCGACATTCTTTTTGGGACAGACCAAAACGGAAAGTGTGACACATAAATTGTGACAGAGGGAGTAGTTTGTCCATATCGACTCTGTAGTAGATTCTCACGGATTACCTGAAAAAAGAACAGGAAGACATATATAATACATCAGAACATACGCAATATGCGGTGACAAATCTTAAATATCTCCATTGTTGATGAGTTGCTTTCGAATTTCAAATTTGGGTCAGCACCGATTTCATGCACAATCCCGAGATAGCATGCTTGCAGTCTCAGCAAATATTACATGCCTGATTTGTAATATTAACCTGAAATTTAAATAATTCCCGTCAACTTTTTGTAATGCAAAGTGCAAACTTTCAGAGTTCTCATTCATATTACCAAACACATGATTAGAACACAGTATAATTAAACAACACTAATTTTCATTAACCTATTTTAGTTCAGTCACATGAAAAAATCAGCTGTTTAGTCATGCCCAAAAAAAAAATTTACCCGGTAAGAAAAGTCTTAAAATGGGCCCCATTAGAAAAGCTTGGCGACCGCTAGAAATAAGCTCCTTCCGATCGTCAAGTCTTTGCTAAAAGATGTCGTATTTTTGTAAATAACCTTCTTTTAATTGATCCCTCATGCAAGTGATGCATGCAAGCGGGAAATTTTGATCAGTAGCTATTTTTTGATGCGCTCATTGGGGACTATCCAGTGTTTCAAAATTCATTGAAGAATAGTCAAAAATTCGCGCGCACACTTAAGCTCCATTAGCGTTGGAAAACACCCCAGACTAGTCCCATAACAAAAAACTGGCTTGTTCAAGAAGTCCCATAACAAAATAATATAATCCCATAACAAAATAATGGGACCTTGAACTAACATGTTCAAAGGTCCCATTATTTTGTTATGGGACTTTATCCCATAACAAAATAATGGGATTTATTCCCATAACAAAGGTCCCATCAAAGGGATAAATCCCATTATTTTGTTATGGGACTTTATATTTAAAGCTTCAGTCCCATTACAAAATGCTGGGATTTTGAACAAGTTTTGTTCACAGCCCCAGCATTTTGTTATGGGACTGAAGCTTTATGACGAGGTCCAAAGTGCATAGGAATTGTCTGCTCGTTCTTGTCAAATTCTAATATAGTTTAAGATATCGTCCCACAGAGATTGGGTATTCTATGCTACGGACTTGTAGTATTTTAATTACTATTTGAGAGAATCAAATTGATGAAAAGTGAGTTTTTAATTTAAATTTAATTAAACTAAAAGAAAGAACTTCCGGAAGATTTCAAATTAAAAGGAGTTGGGAATCGTTGAATTCACTAGGTAATACTTATAATAAATATCTCAGTTTTGACATGTATTTCTCTTAAGAATAATTGCTTATTGCTAATTCAATTATATTTTGCTCACTAAGAAAATAATCAATTAATAACACTCCGTGAGGTTATGCATATTAATCAAATTATAACTAGTGACGATTAAACCGAAATATTTTTCTTGCCTGAATTGTGCTAAAAAAGTAGTAAAAACTTCGTGAGAATATTTTTACGGAAAATCAATAATCTTACCTACAACAATTCCTCCGTGAGAATTAAAACTGAGGTAAACAAGATTACAGACTTGGAAAAATAGTTTTTACTCTACTACTTTATTCTTCAGTTATTATACATTAATTTTGCTCCGTGAGAATTACAAAATTAATATAACAATAACCTAGATATAAAATAGACGGATGTGAAAATAAAGATTTAGTAAAAACTATAATTCTAGCACAGTGTTAAAATGTGATTAAAAACTTCAGGCGAAGCATGTATTAAAACTGAGATACGTATTATAAATATTACCGAGTTTCATCAACTATCCCAACAAAAGAGATTACTCCATTATGGAGTAAGAAAAACTTTAAAAATATAAAGACTAGGAAGAAGTAGTATTTCTTCTACAAAAGGAAAATTACAACAAGACTTTTAGAAAAAGAAAGAGAGCAACGTTGTTAGTTGTCTGCAAATGATAATTGGTGTCTTTTTTCATACAACTTTGGTCTTTATTTATAGAAAAGATTCCATGCCAAATTTCTACCTAAGATGGCAAATCTTAAGGTGGTAGGAAATATTTCAAGATGGCCAAGGTGTGTTGGGTTTTGAAGACTTTTTCACACGTAGCTTCATTCCATTTTCTTCCATTTGCGCTTTTATTCTTCTGCGTAAAATAATTCACGGACATTACTATCAGTGTTATAATCACACTATGAATAATGTAATCATCAATGACCATTCCCTTATTTTTCTTCACCTTGAATAATTTCCTCTTCCTGCAAAATATGTTAGAAAATATGTGAGAGATGGATATATTTATTCACGTTTTATTTAAAATACTTAATATTTAACTATAAAAATATATCAATAAATTATATCCATCAAATTCCCCCATACTTGAATCTTTGCTCGTCCTCGAGGAAAAAGATTTTTTTTTTTTTTTAGTAAGAATACTTTCTTCAAACTTATGATCTTTGTAGGATAGAAAATTTTTTCAAAATAAACTTCTTTCATCATGCTCAATGCAATTATTCTTTTTACTTCACCAAATTCTTTAACTTATTTCTGAATTTTGACTTGATCAACAAGAACTTGCAGCCTTCTCCTCTTGAATCTTTCAAAATTGATAGAATTATGATCATGTATTCAATAAGTATCATAGTCTTGTCCATAGGCTTGCTCGTCATGTTCATCTCCACTAATATAGATTCAATACTGACTTTCAAAATCTTTTTAGGACTTTTCATGGCTTGTAATGTTAGGCTTCATGCTGGTAGGATAAGGATATTTGATAGTGACTGTTCTTCTTCCAGCTTGGAGCTAACATTTCTTAAAATTTTCTCCATTCGGTAATACATTTTTTTTTTTTTGATATGTCATATACATTCATATATTCACAACATTACTTTTTTTTTTTTTTTTTTTTTTGTAATATTTCTTCCTTTTGGTGAAGACTAATCTTTGCACATTCAAAGCTGGAAGAAATAATAACTTTTTTTTTCTTTATATGTATGTAAACAATGTATACATATATCATATATATCTTCTTTTTTTTTTTTTTTTGTGGTAATATATCATGGTGTAGAAAAAAATAGGATTAAGGCTTAAAGAAGGGTTCGAAAAGGTAAAAATATGTATATTTGGATAGAAAATTGAGAGGCTTGAATTGTGTATCAAAGAAGGCCTAATTTCATTTTTCAAAAATCAGTATCATCTATTATTTCGCCTCGAAGAACATTCAGAGCAAGTTCTAGCCAAGTTCATTGATTCTACCTTCTTTGTGATCATAATTTTTCTCAATTCCAATGATTTTCTGAGTTGAAGATGTTTGTTCTTGCTTTCACAAAGTCAAAATCATAGACATGAAAAATCTTATGGTGAATATAAAAAGAAATAATATTGAACAGAACGAACAAAAATTTAGATTGTTAATTAAAAACCTACAATTAAGACCATAAATAAGAGGAAAATAGTGTATAATATATATAGATAAAACTATATAGTTAAATAAAGAACTTTAAAAATTATATTTATACCAGAATAACCTCCCCCATACTTGAACGCTTCATTCTCCTGGATGAAAATGTTTTTTTTTTTTTTTTAGAAAAGTGAAAGAAAGGAGGGTGAAGGAAAAAAAAATAAAGAAGGATCAAGTGGTAGTTGGATTATATAACTATAATATAATTAATATAAAAATACTATTTTATTTGTAAAATAAAAATCTTTTTGGCTTTCAAATATACGATCACAGAAGAAAGCTTGAAAGAAACTGTGACCACACATGTTCTATGTGTAATAGACTGGATTATTTTTAGACCTTATCAATCATTAGGTCCTAGTTTGAATATAAACTAGAAAATTACCTGTGCCAACATTAGATTTGCACAATTGAATGGTTAACCAACCAGTAACTTAGGCATACCGATCACCATGGAGTTACTCCTGTCTAGGTGACTCTGTTTTTGTAGAGGCCTTCATGAGATGTTCCGGTTGTACAATAATCTAGATATTGACCAGATCAATTGGTTAAGCATTTAATTTGTCAGATCTAAGTTGGACTTATGAGGCTCCATTGCTTCACCCTCAATGGCTACGGGATAAAGAACCATAGTTCTGAGTTTAACGTCGTCAGCTCGACGTAGTAACTGTGGCACTCATCATACTATCATGGTTACTGAAGGGTGTTGCTCAAAATGTCCTCCAAAGTACAATTTTAGCCTGTGACCATTGACCTTGAATTTCTCTCCTCCATTACTTTGTTGAATTTCAATTACTCCGTATGGAGTAACATCTGTAACATTGTAAGGACCTGTCCACCTGGATTTCAGTTTTCCTGGGAATAGCCTGAGACGGCTATTGTAAAGAAGTACCTGATCTCCAATTTTAAAATTTTTTGGTCGGATCAAATTGTCATGCCATTTTTTTGTTTTTTCTTTGTAAATCTTGGCATTTTCATAGGCTTCCATCCTTAGTTCATCCAACTCATTAACCTGCAAAAATCTATTTTTACCAGCAGAGGTTAAGTCAAAGTTCAAAGCTTTCAGTGCCCAAAAGGCTTTGTGTTCCAATTCAACAGGCAAATGGCAAGCTTTTCCAAAGACTAATTTATATGGAGATGTTCCAATTGGCGTTTTGAATGCCGTTCGGTATGCCCATAATGCATCATCTAATTTTAAAGCCCAGTCTTTCCTTGAGATTCCAACAGTTTTTTCAAGAATTCTTTTTAGTTCGCGGTTGGAAACCTCAACTTGCCCTTGAGTTTGAGCATGATACGGTGTTCCAGTTTTATGAGTCACACTATATTTTGACAATAAAGCAGAAAATTGCTTATTCATGAAATGAGTCCCTTGGTCACTAATCATGACTCGTGGTGTGCCAAATCTAGTAAAAATATTTTTTCTGAGAAAATTGCACACTGTTCGAGCATCATTCTTTCTTGTGGGAATGGCTTCAACCCATCGTGAAACATAGTCAACAGCCACAAGGATATATTCAAATGAATGAGATGAAGGAAAAGGTCCCATAAAATCTATACCCCAGACATCAAATATTTCACATACCTGAATAGATTGCAATGGCATCTCATCTCTCTTTGAGATATTACCTGTTCTCTGACACCTGTCACATTGTGCAACATACACACGGGCATCCTTAAAAAGTGTTGGCCAGAAGAATCCAGCTTCCAAAACCTTGAAAGCAGTTCGGTTTGCAGCATAATGTCCTCCAATTGCTCCATCATGACAATGAAACAAAATCTTTGGCATTTCATCTTCAGGTACACATCTTCTAATGATATTATCTGCACAAATTCTAAACAAGTAAGGGTCATCCCATAGATAATATTTAGCATCAGATATAAGTTTTTTCCTCTGTTGGTAAGAGAGATCTCGAGGTGTCCATTTTCCAACCAAGTAATTTGCAATATCTGCAAACCAGGGTGGTTGAGTCATTACTGAGCTTACAGAAAAGATGTGTTCATCAGGAAACTCTTCTTTTATATCACTAGACTCAAGAGGAGGGTTCTCTAATCTGGACAAATGGTCAGCTACCTGATTTTCTATTCCTTTTTTGTCTTTTATCTCAAGGTCAAACTCTTGGAGAAGTAAAATCCATCTTAACAATCTAGGTCGTGCATCTTTCTTTGCTAAGAGGTATTTTAAAGCTGCATGGTCAGTAAAAACAGTGACCTTGGTTCCTATCAAATAGGAACGAAACTTATCAAAAGCAAATACTACTGCCAGTAGTTCCTTTTCTGTTGTGGCATAGTTGAGTTGAGCTTCATTCAATGTTCTACTGGCATAGTAAATGGGACGAAAAATTTTATCTTTTCTCTGGCCTAAAACAGCTCCAACGGCTGTATCACTAGCATCACACATGACCTCAAAAGGTTGGTTCCAATCAGGGGACACAACTATAGGGGCAGATGATAATTTCTCCTTCAGAGTGTCAAAAGCTTTCATACAATCTCCTGAAAAATCAAACTTAACATCTTTCATCAAAAGGTTAGTCAACGGTTTTGAAATCTTTGAAAAATCTTTTATGAACCGTCTGTAAAAACCTGCATGACCTAGAAAACTTCTAATGCCTTTAACAGTTGTGGGAGGGGGTAATCCTGCTATAAGATCAATTTTTGCCTTATCAACTTCTATCCCTTTAGCAGTGATTTTATGTCCTAAAACAATTCCCTCGGTAACCATAAAATGACATTTCTCCCAATTAAGAATCAAGTTTGTCTCTTCACATCTCTTAAGAACTAAGGTCAAGTGATTAAGACAATCTTCAAATGTTTTACCAAAAAGGGTGAAATCATCCATAAAAATTTCCAAAAATTTTTCAGTCATGTCTGAGAAAATAGCTGACATGCAACGCTGAAATGTAGCAGGTGCATTACACAAACCAAAAGGCATTCTCCTATAGGCATAGGTTCCATGAGGACATGTGAAAGTTGTCTTATCCTGATCTTCTGGTGCAATTGATATCTGGTTATACCCTGAATATCCATCAAGAAAACAGTAAAAACCATAACCTGCTACCCTTTCCAACATTTGATCAATAAATGGTAAAGGAAAATGGTCTTTTCTTGTGGCATCATTGAGACGTCTGTAATCAATACAGACTCTCCATCCTGTTACTGTTCTGGTAGGTATGAGTTCATTATTTTCATTTTTGACAACTGTCATACCTCCTTTCTTTGGTACCACCTGAACAGGACTTACCCAAGGGCTGTCAGAAATGGGGTAAATAATACCTGCAGCCAAAAGTTTTATTATTTCATTTTTCACAACTTCCTGCATTGTTGGGTTCAATCTCCTTTGGGCTTGGACTATTGGCTTGTAGGTATCCTCCATGAGAATTCTATGTGTGCAAATAGCTGGACTAATGCCTTTGATGTCTGCTATAGTCCACCCTAAGGCTCCTTTGTGTGCTCTCAGTACTTTAATCAATTTATGTTCCTGTTCTGCAGTCAGAGAAGATGAAATTATTACAGGAAATAATTCAGGCTCAAGATAAACATACTTCAAATGGGAAGGGAGAATTTTGAGTTCAATTTTTGGTTGAACGCTTTCTGATAGCATTTCTCCCTCTTCTTCAGAATCATTTTCCAATATTTCAGCTTCACTTCTAATTGTCGGATCATCATCCTGCCTTGTGCCAGATTGGGCCAAGCATCTTTCCAATGAGTCTGAAATCAGTTGGTCATCTTTGAATTCATCTGCAAGATCACTAATCATGTCAATTGAAAAGCAAGAAGATGATGTCTCATCTCCGGGAAATTTTAGAATCTTGTGCATATCAAAAATGACTCTTTCTTCGTCTACTCTCAAAATTAGTTGTCCTTGATGGACATCTATGATTGCTCTGCCTGTAGCAAGAAAAGGTCTACCCAAAATTATTGGCTCATCAGGACATTCTTCCATTTCAAGTACTATGAAATCTACAGGGAAAACAAATTTATCTACTCTCACAAGCACATTTTCAATAATTCCCTTAGGTTTCTTAGTACTTTGATCAGCAAATTGAAGAGAGACAACAGTATTTTTTATGTCACCAAGATCCAATTTTCTAAAAATAGAAAATGGCATCAGATTTATTGAAGCTCCAGAATCACAAAGTGCTTTTTCAAAATATACTCCTCCCAAAGTGCATGGAATCGTAAAACTGCCTGGATCGCCAAGCTTTTGTGGTAGCTTATTTTGAAGTATAGCACTGCATTTTTCAGTGAGCATTACCACAGAAACTTCTTCTAATTTCCTTTTGCTTGACAAAATTTCTTTCAAAAATTTAGCATATGAAGGCATTTGCAATAAAGCATCAGTAAAAGGAATATTAATGTGAATCTGTTTCAGAATTTCCAAAAACTTTGCAAATTGACTGTCAAGCTTTTCTCTTTTCATTTTTTGTGGAAAAGGGATTGTCACAGGGAGAGGAGTGATTTTTTCAAAATTCTTTTCTTCGTTTTCCTTGGGCTTATTCTTTTCTGATGGATTAAATGGTGTTTCAACATTCTTACCATTTTCTGCCTGGTGTTCAGAATGGTTCTTTTCCTGTCTGTCAGCATATGGATCATCAAGATTCTTACCTGACCGTAAGGCGATGGCCTTAAGGTGTTCTTTTGGATTTTTCTCTGTATTGCTTGGTAAGGGACCTTGAATCTTTTCTGAAACAAGAGTTGCCAATTGGCTTACCTGAATTTCCAAGTTTTTGAGGGTTGAGTTTTGGCTTTCCATCTTTTCATCAGTGGCCTTAATGTACTTGTACAACAAGTCATCAAGACTTGAATGAGCTTGTTGAGGCCTTTGCTGATATGGAGCTGCTTGTTGATATGGCCTGAAATTCGATTGCCCACGATTTTGATTTTGGTATCCAGGTGGACCCTGTGCTGGTTGCTTCTGGAAGCTTTGAGAGTTCTCCGCACCATTTGGATTGCTCCACTGAAATCCTGGATGTTTATGTGCCATTGGGCTTCCGAAAGGGTACGGCTTGTAACCGATGACATTAGCCGGCTCATCATTCTGATTGTTTGCGCGACATTCATGGTTAAGATGGTTTCCTCCACACATGTCACAAGCCTCAGACTGAATTGGTTGTTGTGCATTCACCTGAAAAGATTCAAACTTTTGTGCCAAGGAGGCAATCTGTTGTGTTAGTGTATTAAATGCATCTGCCTGATTTACTGTGGCTGCCTTTTTGATGGTTACACGATCAGATGGCCACTGGATTGCATTCTCAGAAATTTCATTCAACAATTGCAATGCTTCTTCTGTGGTCTTTCCCATGATGGAACCTCCTGCAGCTGCATCTATCACATTTCTAGAAGAGCGTGTTAATCCGTGATAGAAAATATACAACTGCATATGTTCAGGAATGTCATGATGTGAACATTTTCTTAACATTGATTTTAATCTTTCCCATGCTTGATAAACTGACTCAGTGTCAGTCTGCAAGAAATTAGAAATATCTTGTCTTAACTTTGTTGTTTTAGCAGGAGAAAAATATTTGTTCAAAAACTTCTGTGTCATCTGATCCCATGTGGTTATAGAACCTCGAGGCAAACTTCGCAACCAAGTCTTGGCATCTCCTTTTAAAGAAAAAGGAAACAGTCTTAACTTAATTGCTTCAGGAGGCACTCCATTATATTTAGCAGTTTCAACTAGTTCCAAGAAATCAATTAAATGGCTATGTGGATCTTCACTTGGATCACCAGTAAAGGTGCAAGACTGTTGAATTGTTTGAATTAGGCCGGTCCTAATTTCAAAGTTATTGGCTGCTACAGGTGGATTTCTGACACTAGATTCACAGTTAAAGTGGTCTGGCCTAGCATAATCCCTTAGGATTCTGTTTGTTGGTCTTGGTGCCACTTCATCAAATTGATCCTCTACATGGACTGGTGGTGGGATTCCCAATGGGTTATTGTTATCTCCTAGTTGGTGCTCCATTTTGTCACAAGTTACAATTTTAGAAGATGATGATTGTCCTTTCCTGCGCAATCTCAAAGATCTTTCAATTTCAGGATTGTAAATGACCAACTCTTTATTAGAAGAGCGGGTCATAAACTACTTGAAATTCTTTAAAGTAAAAAGAAAAAAAAAATCAAAATGAACTCTTTAACAGTTGAAATGGTAACACTACAAGAAAATATTAGGAATAATAATAATAATAATAGTACTAGTTGAAAGGAAATATTAAAAAGGAATATAAAAAATATTAGTGATAATTAGTATTAGTTAAAGAAGTAGTATATAACAATAGTAGAAATAAATATTACACTATAACATAATGCTATTGTTATGTATAGATAGTAGTGATAGCTGTAATGATTTAGTAGGAAAAAGATAAATTAAATAAAAAGTAGATTATATTGTTTACTAAAGATAAATTTATAGGTAATAATAATAGTATTATACTTAACACTAATAATAATAGCCAAAGGGAAAAAAAATGACAAAAGCAAAACAGTGAGTTGTAATCTAAAAATTAAATAATAATAATAATAATAATAATAATAATAATAATAATAATAATAATAATACTATTTTTAGTAGGACGAAGTAGTGATTGTATAGAAAGTTAGTGACAAAAATCTATAGGACTCATAGGTAGTAGTAACAATAGTAGCAATATTTAGTAGGAGAAATTTCAAATACTGATATAAACTTAGATATATAAACAAAAAATATTTTTTCTTTTATAATAATAATATAAGTGAAATCAAGGGTGGAAGAACGATGACTAATACTAGGAAAAAAAAATAGTAATAATAAATAGTAAAGAGTAGTAAGTAGTTAATTAGATAAAGTAGTAAGATGTAATAGTAGTAGGAAGGTAGTTAAAGTGATGGAAGACAAGATGGTGATAGGAAGAAAGATGTGGTTCTATAGGTAGAAGTTCTTACGGCAAAAGTTATACTATAGGTAGATATACTAATATAAGAACAAATTTGGAAGAAGCACTAGGTAGAAGAAAATGAAAATTATCACACTACTAGTAAGATATAGAAAAAACTGTTAGTAGTACTAAAAATTATAGTTATAGTTAAAATAACAATAATAAAGAAAACCACAATCGCAATAAAAAGTTGAAGACAATTTACTATATATAAAAAAATTATATGATATTATTACTAAATTATAATATTAAATAATAGTAGTATTTTTTTAATATAATAATAATAATAATAATAATAATAATAATAATAATAATAATAATAATAATAATAATAATAATAAGAGATATAATGAAACTGATGGTAATAACAAAAACAACTAGAAGTAACTTTAACAATAAAAAGAAATACAATATAATGCTTTTGTTATATATATTAGTAGTACTACCTGTAGTAAGTATGGTAGGAAGAAGAAAAGAAAAAATTATAATGGTGATAGGTACAGTAGGAAGAAATACCTATAACAATAATAAGCATATACTAAAGGAGATGCGAATGATAAAGCAGAAAGAAGAAGCTGAAGGTGAGAAAAGCTGAAATAGTACGTATATATACTATAGAGAGAGTGTTAATAGTATTAGTTATACTAGTAGTAGATAATAATATTATTGAAAGGTAAGAGTTATACTAATGCTTGCTGGATATAAAAAGGGAAAAATTGTAGTAGTGCTTATTAGCAATGAAAGAGAGGAAAGAAGGCAAAGATAAGATACTATTAAAACAGTAGTACTAGTAGTAGTTGTACTTAGCAATAGTAAGGGACTTACCACTAAAGTAAAAAAAAGTAAGAGTACACTGTAATAGTAGTATTATTGGTATAAACGATAAGGAAAAAAGTTATAATATATATAAGCTAAAGGAAATGAAAAGTTAGAAACAAAGTGAAAATGTTAGAAGCAAATATAATATTGTTAGAGGTTAGTAATAAGTAGATATAGTCATAGTATTATTTAGCAGATTATGTTAATATTATATTAATAAGTCCTCAAAGTAGTAATCAAATATTTAGTCCGAAGTAGATGTATGCCAATCCCCGGCAACGGCGCCAAAAATTTGACGAGGTCCAAAGTGCATAGGAATTGTCTGCTCGTTCTTGTCAAATTCTAATATAGTTTAAGATATCGTCCCACAGAGATTGGGTATTCTATGCTACGGACTTGTAGTATTTTAATTACTATTTGAGAGAATCAAATTGATGAAAAGTGAGTTTTTAATTTAAATTTAATTAAACTAAAAGAAAGAACTTCCGGAAGATTTCAAATTAAAAGGAGTTGGGAATCGTTGAATTCACTAGGTAATACTTATAATAAATATCTCAGTTTTGACATGTATTTCTCTTAAGAATAATTGCTTATTGCTAATTCAATTATATTTTGCTCACTAAGAAAATAATCAATTAATAACACTCCGTGAGGTTATGCATATTAATCAAATTATAACTAGTGACGATTAAACCGAAATATTTTTCTTGCCTGAATTGTGCTAAAAAAGTAGTAAAAACTTCGTGAGAATATTTTTACGGAAAATCAATAATCTTACCTACAACAATTCCTCCGTGAGAATTAAAACTGAGGTAAACAAGATTACAGACTTGGAAAAATAGTTTTTACTCTACTACTTTATTCTTCAGTTATTATACATTAATTTTGCTCCGTGAGAATTACAAAATTAATATAACAATAACCTAGATATAAAATAGACGGATGTGAAAATAAAGATTTAGTAAAAACTATAATTCTAGCACAGTGTTAAAATGTGATTAAAAACTTCAGGCGAAGCATGTATTAAAACTGAGATACGTATTATAAATATTACCGAGTTTCATCAACTATCCCAACAAAAGAGATTACTCCATTATGGAGTAAGAAAAACTTTAAAAATATAAAGACTAGGAAGAAGTAGTATTTCTTCTACAAAAGGAAAATTACAACAAGACTTTTAGAAAAAGAAAGAGAGCAACGTTGTTAGTTGTCTGCAAATGATAATTGGTGTCTTTTTTCATACAACTTTGGTCTTTATTTATAGAAAAGATTCCATGCCAAATTTCTACCTAAGATGGCAAATCTTAAGGTGGTAGGAAATATTTCAAGATGGCCAAGGTGTGTTGGGTTTTGAAGACTTTTTCACACGTAGCTTCATTCCATTTTCTTCCATTTGCGCTTTTATTCTTCTGCGTAAAATAATTCACGGACATTACTATCAGTGTTATAATCACACTATGAATAATGTAATCATCAATGACCATTCCCTTATTTTTCTTCACCTTGAATAATTTCCTCTTCCTGCAAAATATGTTAGAAAATATGTGAGAGATGGATATATTTATTCACGTTTTATTTAAAATACTTAATATTTAACTATAAAAATATATCAATAAATTATATCCATCACTTTATACAAAGTCCCATAACAAAATGTTGGGGCCTTGAACAAAATTTGTTCCAAGCCCCAGTATTTTATACTGGAGTTAGTTTACTGAAGCTTCCCAGTACAAATACTGGGGCTTTGAACAAAACTTGTTCAAAGCCCCAGTATTTCTACTGGGATTTGTCCGGAGGTAGCTATTTCTCAGCGAATTTGTTTTTGACGGCTACAAATCAATTAGCGCGTGCCAAATAGGCCACTATACGAAATTTTTACCCTGCAAGCGAGAGGTCTAGCTTCTGGGAATGTGCACAAACTAGTCTTTTTGAGACCACTATTTAATTATGTCCCTGTTCATTCAATGGACTAGTTTTCCTTTGACAATAAAAATCATCCAACTATGAATTACCTATTAGCCAAGGTTGTTATTTAGAGAGTGGCTTCAAAAAGGTCCTGTGCATCCTTAACTCTTTTATACACATAAAAGGGGATTAATTTTAAGCTTGCTGCGTCGTGAGGCTTGAGTGAGGTCGAGTCAGACCGGTTCATGGGCCAATGAAAGCAAAGACTGTTTAATTTAAAATTTTAGAATTGAAAGAAAATAACTATTAGTGCCATGAAAGTTATTTTGATAAGTTCTTTTGGCTATTAATGAATAAAAATAGAATTTTGTCGTCATTTTGTTTATATTTTATTGCAATGTTAGTACTTAGTAAGTATTATATTATTAGTATTTAAATGGCAATTCAACTATGGACTTGAGACTTGATTAACAATACTATAAAATATTTTCCGGTAAATAATTACACTTTTACATTTTTAGGTAAGAATTTGGATTGAATTTTTTTCAAAAAAAAAAATGATGGTCTGGCCCAGCACAGGGCCCAACCCTCTTAGAGTTGTGCCGGACTAACCATTTGAAGGCTCACTAGAATGTAGGGCCGGCTCAGCACATCCCGTCAAATTTCAAAGTCTACATAATTTAGGTCGGGCTAGACCGGACTAGAGAGGAATTAAAGAGAAAACACCACAAATTGCAGGGGTATCATAGCAAAACTATTTGCCCCCTTTCTTAAACCCTAGCTTCGAACCCTCGAGACTATGTTGCACACCTATATATAAACACACCCGTTATGCATCAATTACCCGGACTACAAACCCTAGCAGTCACTTGTTCTTTACATCCAGCCGTCTTTGGTATCAATTTGTAATTCTCCTTTCTACAGTTTGTTAATGTTTTGTTATATGATTTTATTTGGTATATGTTATTAGCTTAACGCAAGTGATGATATTTAATACATCATACTCCCTTGTGGGAGAAGGATGAATTTTTATTTTACATTGGAAATCAGAATCTCTGATGCGTTATTTCTTTTATTTTTGCCTATGAGTTTGTTTCACTTCTATTGCCTCTTGCCTATGATGGCATTAAATATACTTTGAGTATTTAACTATGAAACTAATTTAAATCTGAGGCTAGAGGCTCTATTCCTTTTCCCCTTTTTGCTTTTTTATGTTTCTATCGGAAATAACCTCTCTACCTCAACTAGTGGGATCATAATGGGTATGTTGTTTTTGTTGACTTCTTTTTTTATGTCAGCAGTGGTGTAGCTGAATGTATCGATTTATCTTTATTGAATTTGCAAGTGATGATAAAACAGACAGGGACATCAGAACTCCATTTTATATGGATTATAAGTTGACTTAGTCTAATGGGAATCTCTCTGATGCAAATTCAGCTCAAGGTTAATTATCGTTTGGCTTTTACTTAAACAATTAGTAGTATTGTCGTAGACTATTATTTGTAGCATTTAGGCATGAACATACATGTACAATTGCAACTTACTAATTAATTTCACTACTTTTGATTCCTTCAAGTCTTTCTGTATGGCGTGTGCAAATGACGATAAAACAGACAGGGACATCAGAACCCACTGGGTATCATATGATTGATTTGTCGATGGGAATCTCTCTGATGCACAATGCCATTCTATTTTTAGTTCTGATTCTATGCAACCTTGCGTTTATTTACGTAATTGAATTGTGCAAGTTATGTTTTTATAAATATCCTAGTTTTGCCAGTGATGTTATTAACTGACTTGTGATTCCTGATCATGTCGATGAATCATCGCAGCTGAGGCATTTGAATGTTTTTGGTTTCGATATTTCATTGTGTTTCTTTTTCTTTGTGTCATTTTGAACTGACTTTTGCTAGTGATGTTATCAGAAAAGGAGTATGACATTTTAAATCATTGCAGTGACTGAAGCTTGAAATTGTTTTTGCTTCTGCTGTTGATTTTAAATGTTTCTGTTTTTTTAAATTCCTTTTGGATCTTTTTCATGTTTGCCAATGATGTATATATTCTTGCACGTATTATCAGAATAGAGGATGATGATTTGCAATTGTCACTACCTCTGAGGCAAACAATATATATGATTTTTTTTTGTTTGCCTTCATTATGCACAAGTAGGCAGAGTGTTTGTGCTTAGTGAGGCTTATTGGCTAGCATGTATATGCTTTTAAAAGATTTGATTTTTAGGCCTGGTCTGGTTGTAGAGTACTGACAGATTTTTAAAAGTGTTCTCTTGTTAATGGCTGCTGTGTTTCGCTTCTCTCTAGGACACCTTGGTTTTAAATAGTAAAAAATGAAGGTCTTTTTCTAGTACTTGCAAATGATGGGATGTTCATTTTCTATTTTTGACTGTGATGTAGTATTGGTAATGACCACTTTGTTTGATGGATATTTTTTTTGCGATAAGTAATCTGTCAACATGATCAAAATCTTGAAATTAGTTGCTATCTGTTTAGAGTTTAGACCATATCTTCTATCTCAATATATCTATTTTTCAATCTCTATCTGGATCGTTTGTGGTAAATGGTAATGCACCATGTACCTTCATCAGCATGATAACCTCTGTAAGTTGGACCCTGATACAACTTTAAGCTTGAGAGGCACACATGAAAATCTTGATTCCAAAACTTGAAGCTTGAGAGATGCACTGGAAACAACTTGAGCCATTTACCCGAAAGGAAACATAAGTTGGAGGTTTTCCACAGTTTGTTGTCTTCTTAAAGACGAGATGCAGTTTATTTTAAGATATTCCTAATGCATAAGTTAAAAGCTTATAATTGAAGACTTCCGTGCTGTGACATGGACTACTAATTACACTACAAATTAAAGTAGTGTATCTGTGGTTTGAGTTGGCAAGAAACCACGAAGAAAGTGAAAACATAGAAAGCCTAATGGATGAGACTGTCGACTACAAAGGAAAAAAATTATCAATAGTAATAAAATGTTGTAGTTTCAGTGGTTTTTTTTTTTCATTAAAAAGTTGGAAAAGGTTTTTTAAAAGATCTTCACAAAGTGAACTGTTTTTGAATAAAATTTTAAAAAAGTCCGATCATATTTGCGTTTAAACGGGTATTTTAGTGTTTATTATGAAAATTAGCCAATAAGTGATAGACTGTCCATAGATTTTGTTGTTAGGAACTTTTCCTAACGTGCCAAATTGTAAGATACGGGATCAAAACGGTAACAATGATGCAAAATATGTTTATACAAAAAAGCTTGTACATAATTAAGAATAAATGTTTCAGAATTACAAGAGCACATTTATAAAATAATTAAGAATAGAGGTTTTAGAATTACATGAGCGCAATTATATACACAGTTTCATGAGGAGTTGCATCGGTGCAGTACTTGTCCGTCCACACCTTTTCCAGGAGGAGACGAAACAATACCTAACTAGACAAGAAACAACTTCATAATATGTGCATTCAAGTATACTAAACTTTCTTCCTTCTACAAATTAGTGTTGACTCCACCAAATCTTCAAATAACGTACACTATGGTACCCCACCTTGAATTTGAATACTTGTGTTAGTTCATCCATCACTAAAGTAAATAAAAGTTGACTGAGCATTGACACCTGATGCAATCTCATCTCGATTAGGAAGTGTTTCGAGTCTCGTCCTATTTTTCTCACTCGGGTCTTGGCTCCATCATACATGTCCTTAATCATGTATGAGGGGAAGGTGGTTCATGATGTTGAATCTGAGGAGAAGTTTGCAGCTGATGTTGAATCCGAGGGGAAGTTTGCATATGATGTTGAATCTAAGGGGAAGTTGGATGACAAAGCTAAAGGGAGCTCAAGCACTACAGACACATTTTGGACTAGTCGAGATTTTGTCGAGAGTTCTGGTGATCGGAGTGGTGATCCCGAGTATGATGGTGATCGGGGTGGTGATGCTGAGGATGTTGGCGAGGGAAAAGTTAAGTTATGTGTACGTAAGAGTAAGACAGTCAATGCTGGCAAGGCGTACAAGCCTGTTTCTATTTTTGATGAGTTACGGGCACAACTTCAAGTTGTGCGAGCCGTGACTGACGATTCACTGCCCATTGAGACTGCACGGGCCCGTGTTGGTGCTGCATTGGAGGTGGCACGTGCAGTGGTCGTGGAGGGGAGAATATTTTAGGGTTTAGGAAGTTGGAGTTGTTAGTTGCTTATTCTGCTGCGACTTGGATTTCGGATAGTTTGCGGTAAATTTACAAACTCTACTTAAAATTTTTTTGTATTCTGTGGAGTGAAAGGTCGTTGTAGAAGGGAGGGCAAATGTTGTGCAGAATCATATCGAGGTGACAGAGTTGCAAAGAAATGAGGATTGACAGTTTATTAACATAGGAAAATTAATATAATTATACTAGTACTCAGCGATAATTCAATTATTCAAAATTTTTTCTTTTTTTTAATCTATTAGTTTCATTAATGGCTCAAGGGCAAGACAATTAAAGTTTTTGTTTTAGGCCCCCAAATGTGAAAGGCCTCATATTTATATTGGTAATAATTTTTGAATTTTTTCAAAAGAACAAAAGATTAGCCATTTATTTCAACAGACTACATTAATTCTAGTTGTTAAAAATGTTATTGACAAACATAAAGCTTAATCAAAGTCTTAAACATTAGATAAAATTTTATTATAAAATTTGAAAATTCTAAAAAAAAAATAATAATAAAATAAAATCTTGAAAAGATGATCTAACATATTACTAATGCAATTAGTTCTCAAAAAGAATAATTTATAGCGTTACATCTCCAACCAATCAACTTTTCCGTAACCTGGACCTACATAACACAAAAATTATTAGTGAAATATACAGTACAATCAAACTGATTAATCAGTTAAGACACCAAAATCAAGTTGCATGTCATTCCGGACACATATAAAACTCTACGAAAAATCATGTCTTCGCTAAGCTTCGTGGATCCTTCTTGGGTAGCCATTGTACTACTTTCATTTGGCAAACCTGCCAGACACTATGGAATTTCCCGTAGATCTCACAAGACATTCATTTTTCCGGTCATGTGATTCGAAGATCCCGTGTCAATTATCCACGGAAGACGAAATAGCTTTCCTATTTATGGTTCACTCGCACCTAGCTTCTTTTTGTTCAACAAACCAATCAACATGTGCCACTGATCATTGCTTAGCCCGGCAGATTTGATTGTCAATGCACAACAGCGTGTCTGGATTCCACACTTTTGGACTCAGCTTGTACTGCATTGACATGAGTACTACCACGTCCCCGACCAACACACGGCCCAGTGAGCTGTTTTCCACGACCACCCCGTGCAACATTAGTTCTTCCTTTACCACGACCGCCATTCTGAGACACATGTTGGTTTCCTGGCTTAGGTATATAATTCCACTACTCCAGATTCCCAGTGCCTTCATAGATTCGAAATGTGTCCACCATGATCACATAAATGACGCTCCATGTTGTCATAACCTCTCCGGGTGGGCATCGACCGTCAATCAGCAAATATAATTGCCTCCCCCATTCTTCATGTCTGCGTGCCATTTCCTTCACATGTTCATCTTGAACAACCTTCTGGAAGACTTGATTCAGGGACGGTAGTAGATCCTGTGCCAACAAGTTGGAACAAACAGTCTCATAGTTGTTCTCATCCAACCCTATGAGAAATAAATATACTCTCTCTTCTTCTCCAATGCACCCATTAGATTACATATACAATTTCCACACTGGTACATCAAAAAGTTTTCATAGTTTTCGAGTTCTTTCCACGACATTGCCATCTTTCCATAATAAGTTGCAATACTCAAATGTTTTTGCTTATATTCGACCAGTGCACCTTTCAACTCCTGAATTCTTGGTCTGTTTTCGATCAAGAATCGTTGACGGATTCGATCCCACAAATTTTTAGCAACTTCCATGTACGATATGGTGGTTCAATGTAGGTTCAACTGAATTCCTTATCCATGACACCAACAGTGAGTTTATAGTCCACCAATAATCAAAATCCACAAAATCTTCATCCGGTTTCTTAATAGACCTATCCACAAATTTAAATTTATTCTTTGCACGCAACTCCGTTCGTATTGACCGTGCCCATTCATCATAGTTATCACCAGTCAGCTGGACCTGCGTGATAATCAAACTAGGGTTGTCATTTGATGTGATGTCGTACGGAGAAATCGTCTTCCGTACGACAACACCGTCGCCAGTACCCGTCCATTCACCTTCATCATTGACACCAGCGGGTGGAGCAGCCATTATTTTTCAGTTCCAAAGAGAATTTTTCTTTTCTGATGGATCTATGCATTGGCTTTGGTACCATGTAAAAATCAAAGACCAAATTATATTTTTATGGGTGGAAAACCTCTCAACCTTTCATTAATAAAGAGCACCTATTTATACAAGTTAAGAATGAGAACCCTAACTTGGTCCCTAAGTTAATCCTAATAGTCTTGTCCCTATGTACAATTAAAATCTAGTATGCTATTTACACATATGTCCCTAAGTCTATCTCTAATCACAAAGTATGTATTTTACATATATGCTATTAAAAGTTTGGTATATTCAAAAAGTTTTTCTCTCAAATTCTATAAAAATCAAATCTTATAATATCAAATTAATCTGAATGAGTAAAACATTAACCAGTACTAACCGGTGCGAGAGGGGAAAATAATGAAACAAGGGATGACTCTAGTGATGAAGTGTGACTAATTGAATTGTCAGGACCATGTACCCATGACCTCAGTTTTAAAACATTGTCCATGACAATCCATATTCCACAACATTAAAAAATGGAGGAGATCACATCCAACATTGAATGATAAACCGGGGCCAATCCTCGTCAGCTCCACGACTACCCAGCTAATGGGAACTCTTTTCTGTGGGTGATGTCGGGCCCATTTGTTTCCATAAACAAAGTTCACAATTACAACTATCATTGATACCATGGGAGAAGCTCCAATCTATTTTTAACACTCCACTTAGCTGCAAATTTTCAATTGGCCCATTGATAACTTTAATTCGTCAAATCAATTGGCTACTTTTATTACTTCCCTGTTTATTTAAAATATTTTAGTATGAAGTTTATAAAAACTCCATGTTTTACTAGAATAATTTAGAGCAATGATTAATCATAAAGCAACTTTTGTTCTATAGTTTACCTTGACTAACGATAAACATTAAGTTAATACTAATGTAAATTGCTAAAAGATTACCAAATTACGAGTTAACCTTAACTTTTATTCCGTGCAGTCATTTTTCTAATTCCTCCCAAAACTATTAGGCACAATAGCTTGAGAAGTCCGTGTCAAGAGAAGCGTAGGTCGTTTAATGCAAAACTTAGCGCTATCAACTTATTGTCTTAAAAAGTCTGATATTTTTCGAGATATAATGTGAAAGAATTAATTTCTTCTATTACGCACGCTGTAGGGTTATGTCACGGGTTTCGGCCCAAATGGCCTAATACATAGGACCACAATGACAATTTAAGGATTATCCATAAAAACTTATAAAAAAATGTGACATTTAATCAGCAAAAGTTGTGGAGAACTAGATGTTTGAAAATGAGACGAAGGGCAAAAAGGTTGTCTTTCGTAAAACTGTTTTAACAAAAGATTGAAAAGGACATTGACAAAAAGTTATGGAAAACACCTTGTTGGCTTTTAGTTTTCCAGGTTCCAACAACCATCTTGATGCCAATTTCCAAGTCTACAGATAAATTAACAAGTCCAAAAGAGCATGGGTTATTCAATACCAAAATTAAAATGCAACACTAAAGTTAGACCGAAGACTGAAGAGAGCTGTTGACGGCAGATTCACATTCTGATTGTTATTTTTAATCGCGTAGGACAGAAAATATTAACACTTAGATATTTATATAAAACCAATCAATTTAAAGAGAAACAAGAACTTGTCTTCTTAAAGATCTCAAACATGCAATAAAGCGCTGGCGAATTTTGTGATAACAATGGCATTTGACGCTTGCATCTCCACAAATGCTAAACAAGGACACCAACAAGTTGTCCCAATTTTTAATAAGTTGAATCATGATTGACTATGTTTCTCCAATTAAACTCAATAACGGATGGAATTACCTATTTAACTGATTTATGTTCAACAAAATTTCCATCAACAGCTTTTCTATGTCTTTCGAGAAGCTTTGGTTGTAGAAAATTGATCTTAAATTTGGTAGTAATGTCAAGATAGATGTTCTGCTGTTCCGAATTTTTGTTTCTAAAAAGATCTGCTAGTCAAGCTATACAAGCTTTGAAATTGGTTCAACAGTTAATTGAATTACTTTGAACACCTATTATCGAGAGGACAACCTCAAGCACTCTTATTTTAATTGCATTCAATAAAGAATAATGGATAATTAGAAGAAGAGGACAAAGTATTTTAATTGCATTCAACAAAGAATAATGGATTAAACGCTAATCGAAAAGATAAACACAAAGTAATTAATCTGCTTAACAAGATCACTAAGTTTGTTCCAATGACAGATTGACCAACTATGCAGGGCTTATCCAAAAAAACACCCAGCCCTGCTTAGGGAAAATCATTAATACAATATTTACAAATTAATACAATCAAAATGCTGCAATCTTTTATTCAGATCTCCATTTTTAGGCAATCAACAACTCAGCGCTTTCTTTTAGCCCCACATTATTTTCAGAATTGGCAAATTTGCCAGATAGATTCACCCCTGGCAGCACAATATCCTTCACTGGATAATCCAAATATGCATTTCTTGATAATTGACCAATTGAGGCTAAAGCTAACAACTCAGATTCATCAAGGCCTTTTGCTGGACCAAGACTACACCTATCAGTTCCATACCTTCCTAATGCATCTTTGAATTTCTTGATCTGCATAATAACAAATTTTGCATACATTAGTGGCTACGTCGAGAATTTAGTTAAGGGTACGTACAAAAAGTAATATGTAATTTTTGACTTTACTAACGAAGAGTGTACAACTAATCACCCTTCTGACTGTGAAAAGACTAATATGCCTAAAACTAACTGGTTTTTTGAGTAACTTACTGTTGCATTAGTACAGCTGAAGCTACAAACTTTGCCTTCTGCACCTCTATAGAATCTAAAGAAAGGTAACACGTGTATACGAAGAGCATGACACATGGCTTTAAGTTCTTCATAGTTTACTTTGAGAAAAATAGCATCAGGGTTTGAATCAGCTAATTGACATATCTGCAAACATTGAGAAAAAAAAAGTGAGATTATTAACACAAACAAGTGGACAAAATGAAAATATAAAGTCATCCTAGGTAAAATAAAAAACATATTAGTATGAGTTTGTTACAATACCTTAGGATGTAAAGCCTTGCAACCTCCACAACCAGGGGAATAAAAATCAATAATGACCAATCTGTCCCCAGCATTTAACAATGAATCCACTAGTTCATTTGCTGAATGAATCTCTACCATGTTGGGTTTAAGAGTCTTTTCCCACCATCTTAGAGCTTTGCTTACACAAATTGATGCTTGTGCCTAAAATAAGAACAAACAAACAAAAAAAGGTCACTCATTGAAACCAAATATGGTGAACACGGCTCAAATCCGTATCCTATAAATCACACGACAACAACTTTAACCATTAAAGTAAAAATACTAAAAACATAAAAGTAAAAGTCATACAAAATTTTACATACGTTAATGGAGATGGGTCTTGAAGCTTTAACATTCCAATGGCTTAAACCAATCTGATTTGATACATCCAAAGATTTACCCAAAAATTCTTTGGATGTTGAAGAGGGAACAAACGAGCCTTTTTCTGTGGTAAAAGAAAAGCCAGTTTTTAAAGAACATGCCATTTTTTGGCTAAAAATCCGGGTATTTTCAAGGATATAGTATCCAACAACAAATTCCCAACAAAACCCACCTACCCTTTTGGATCAAGAATCAAATTCTTTGAATAGAACTAAGCTCTTTCAATAGGAAAAGGCAAAAATATGATTTTTAAAAAATGTCCTTTTGGACTAGTATATGTTATGGTGGTTGAGAGAAGTAGAAGGGTCAAATAAGATTGTGGCTTTTGTGTTCTATGTGGAACTTATAAGAAAGAGAAAGAATCAAATTTGAAGAAGAATGGTGGAGAAAGAATTATTAAAGGGTCAAAAAGTGAAAAGGGAAAAGAAAAAAGGATTAGGTGGGGTCAATGACTCAGATATACAGTGTGAACTTTATCCATAAACAAATTTCTACTTTCTTTTTCACTTTCTTTTTTCTTTGTAGATCACTAACATTAAACTCCTAGATTTCTGAATTTGGATATAATTATTGATAATGCAGTAATTAAAGAATGGTCAGTGTCTGATAAGATTTGGAATCTTGGAGACGATTAAGGATTGTTTATTGATGTGCTTGCGTGTATTTGTGTTGGCATTTTCATTTTCCTTTTTTGATTAATTGGATTAAGATGATTAATATTAGGGGAAAAGAAATTAAGAAATCCAAAAAATGCTACATTATCGATTTTATCAATTTTGGGAGTTAGCCACTGCATTTTCACCGCGTAGCTGACTGTGTCTTTTGGCAGTTGGGCATATTTTGGATAAAAGACCCCACCAGATCACTATTTACAAGGCAATCATGTGCCCACAATGTCTTATGTGGATGCACATTATTCTATAAATATATACTGTATGCCACTTCATATATACTGTATTCATCGTATCGTATAAAAAAGGTGTATTACTGTAGTTTTTGTTAATAATTGTATAGAATACTAACGAAACAAATTTGTATAAAATACTCTCTCCATCAATTAAACCTGTCATTTACCACTCATCTCATTTGGCCATGGATACATCTTACAAATCCTTTTTGTTCCAAATGCAAATGCAAGAAAACAAAAGAGGTGAATCCAACGCAACAACAACCACAACCAAAATTTATTAAAGTGCCAAGATTTATTTGTGTGGTGTGTGTTAAAATGCCAAAGAATATATGTGTGGAATGCATTAAAATGCCAAGAGTCTATTTTTGTGGTATGTATTAACTTGCCTTGAACGTGGTAAATCTTTATTAAACCAAAGTTGAGTTTGACCATAATTTTAGGATGATGAAAGTACTGTAATTTATTCAACAACTTGATGAAAGCTTCATGTGACAAGGGACGTGAGTTTAAAGCCTTTACATGCTGAAGTCAATCAGGACACGGATTATTTAAAGAAAATGTGAATTCTTGTGTTTTGTGCTTACGGATTTTCAATCCCATATGTTGAAGAAGCCCATAGAATATGGGATTCCTGACTGATGCAAATCAAGGAATTCATTTTTTGCTTTCTCAGTCAATAAATTAGTGCCAGTACGTGCTTTGAATTTACTAGAGAGATAACAAGAAGGCCAAATGTAGTCAAAATCTTAAATTAATAGGTGACAAATCTTATACTATGAGTCTAAATTACCCAAATTTACGTAACTGTCTAGACTTTGACTGGTTATGTTGAACATGATTTTTTCATAATGCGTTAAACCTAAATTGACTGACAAAGTATTTTGAGCTAAAATTGACTAATAGTAGATGCTAGCCACCTTGAGAGCCTGTTTGGGTGGGCTTATTATAAGTTGTTTATAGACTTTTGAGAATTCCTAACTTATTACTTTCAGTTTATTTTAAACACAAAAATACTTATAAGCACGTTCTTTTTTGAGTTATCAAACACTCAAAAAGCATATATATACTTATAAGCTACTTTTAAGCGTATATATACTTATAAGCTACTTTTAAGCTTACCCAAACATGCTCTGATTCTGGACTCTCTTTAGTGTGTGTTACAATTTACTTGATTCCTTAACTGAAAAATAAAATTATTGAACAAAATTAATCTTTTTTTTTTAATGAACCAAATTAAGCAACTTAGTTGAATAATGGGCCAAATAATTACAAAGAGTAATTATCTGAGAAGTGATCCTGAGCTTGACGGATTGGATTATGACCTGCTACTTAACCCATACTTGATTCAAATACACGTACGGCGGACGAGATAAATCATTATTCATGACTGTATCTTTACTAACTGATGCCTTAATTTTTAACACAATAAGGGTCATTTAACATTTGCATTGTCAATTAAAAGGCATAGTCCTGATTCATGTACCACATCCGTTATCCATATGTGTTAGCACAGGCATAAAAATTGTGTGGTAGCTTAGGGCGGAGAGGGCATGGGAAAACAAGATATTTTGTTTGAAGAACAAAGTATGGTGGAGATATAATGGGAGAACAGCAGCAGATGTCCATTACACAAATAATACTACTCTATACAGTAGTTGATCCATTGTTTGAATATTTAGTTCTCATACATGGAATTTTGTGGATATTTGGATTAGGTCTTATGGTCCACAGAATATGATGAGGTCGTCGAAAGAATTGGCCCATGGTTTTGGAACTGCTGGTTTGCCCATGCCGATGTTTTCGATTTGTGTATAATTTACTTGCACTTCCTCTGTGCATGGAGTTGTGGTCCTTTTGGGGAATATGAATGATGTTGCAAATTAACGTAACCTAAAAAAAATCTTGCTTCTTCCACAAAACATAATCGAGTAACTTTAGTTAGACGTACACAACTTAAAATTACTGTATATTATTTTTATCATGGTAATACATACCCCTGCTGTTTTATTTTTACCTATTAATTAACAATGTCTAGTACATCTCTTAGCATTGATCTTAGATCCTGCGGCGTCCATTTTGTTACTGAATACTATTATGAGTTTAAGATTTCTACTTAGATTAAACATTAATGTGGTATATTTGTACTGAACAAATAGTAGAATTTACGATATAGAGATCAGAGTAGCAAGATATAAACACACAGACTTGTATGTAACTTGATTTATTTGATATAGTTAGGCTAGAATAGATTGGTTATTGCTAGACAAGGGCATAGTTAGAAAGCTATTTTATATTATGAATATAGCAAGGTATAGATACACGAATTATTGCTAGTTAGGCTAAACTTATGTTTTCGCTATACTATATATAATTCACAATATAGAGATCAGAGCAACAAGATATAGACACACGACTTGCATGTAACTTGATTTATTTGACATAGTTAAGTTAGAATAAATCGGTTATTGCTAGACAGGGGTAGAGTTAGAAAGCTATTTATATTATGAATATAGCAAGATATAGACACACGAGTTATTGCTAGTTAGGCTAAGTTTATTTTTTTCACTACTCTATGTAATTCACAATATAGAGATAAGAGTAGCAAGATATAGACACACGACTTGTATGTAACATTTATTTATTTATTTATTTATTTAATAATTGTCTTTAATGTATTAATCATGATAAACATGAGGAGGGTTTGGCCTGACCTCATCTAAACCAAATAACACGATTTATTTGATATAGTTAGACTAGAATAGATTGGTTATTGCTAGACAGGGGCAGAGCTAGAATGCTATTTATATTGTGAATATAGCGAGATATAAACAGACGAGTTATTGCTAGTTAGGCTAAATTTATTTTGTCGCTAGTCTATATTATTCACAATATAGAGATCAGAGTAGCAAGATATAGACACTCAATTTGCATGTAACCTGATTTATTTGACATAATTAGGCTAAAATAGATTAGTTATTGCTAGACAGGGGCAAAGCTAGAAAGCTATTTATATCGTGAATATTGCAATATATAGACACACGAGTTATTGCTAGTTAGGCTAAATTTATTTTGTCGCTAGTCTATATTATTCATAATATAGAGATCAGAGTAGCAAGATATAGACACTGGACTTGCATGTAACCTGATTTATTTGACATAATTAGGCTAAAATAGATTAGTTATTGCCAGACAGTGGCAAAGCTAAAAAGTTATTTATATTATGAATATAGCAATATATAGATAGTTAATTAGTGTGGTCATGCCAAAAGTTATAAGGAGGCCTTTACAAACCAAAAAAGAACAAAGTAAAACAAGTGTGTGTGTGTGTGTGTTTTGAGTATACATATAAAAAATTACATTGTGAAAGCATTATAATAATTTGTTACAAAAGGTTATTTGTCTTATTTTTAGATTGCTAATCATACTTATTATGAATTATTACATGTATTTATCTTTTACGTCAATCTAATAAAGTAAAAATTATTGTTACAGTTAGATCTAAAGGTTAATTGTCTAGAGAAAGATTTGATTTAAGGAAAGGGCAAAAGTCCATGTACAAGATATCTTTATTATGGCTGCATGGAAATAATATAGAGCCGTTATTTACACTAAAAGAAGCAGAATCCATAAACTTGTTGGTAACTTATGCATACATGATCACTTGACAGGCTCTTTTTCCTTCTTTCCAGCTTCTTCAAGCTCCCGCAAACCCGGCCCCCTACCTTTTGTTTAATCTCCTCTATTAGTTCCTCCCTCCATAGCGCTGCTCTTGCGGCTTCTTCAATGTCTTCTTGCTGCAGCACGCCACAACACAAAACAATACATTATGTCTTCTTTTTTAACCACCGTTTTGTTCGATAACAGGACTAATTCACTACTAGAAAACAAGGAAAAAGCTACAAAAAACCAGTTAGAGAGGGAATTCCCTCTCCAATCAGTGTTTGAGTAAAAAAATAATTAATTTTTTTAGAGTTGGAGACGGAAAGCAAAAAAGCTGTCAGTGATTGGAGACGGAATTCCCTCTCCAATCACTGACAACTTTTTTGCTTTTTCCGTCTCTAACTCTAAAAATATACACACCCACTCCAAACATTTCTTTCAGATCTCAAAATATCAACACCCGCTCCAAACATTTCTTTCACCCCCAAAATAAAACCCTCCGGCAAAAAACCCCCCTCCCCGGCGAAAACCCTCCTCGGCGAAAACTATATGCCTTACAATGTGACTATATACAGGTATTCTGCAAAAACTATGACTTCGTTCTTCCTTCATAATTTCCTATATCCACTTGGATATTTTTTTCCAGTGTACTTACGTTATGAATTTGTAGGTCCTATTGAATCAACTAAAACTCCGGGAAAAGGAATGCAACAAGTACTATTTCTTGAAAGGTTTTAAGATCCTCGAATCAACCAAATGGCAAGGCAGTCACAAAATTAGCTTGGAGTTGCTATGGTAATTGCCTCGTAAACCTATTGAAATTAAAATTATCATTTTGTAGCTTGTAGTTTTTTCGTAATATTCTAGAAGTTGGGTCATTTATTAATTTACTGTAATCCAAGTTTGAATAAATCAAGAGTACTGTATATTTATCTGCTCAAATTCATAAGTTGGTGGAATCGATTGCTCCAATGGCGGTCACACATCGATAAGAATACAAAAAATATATACATTTCATGTTTGGAGAGGGAATTCCCTCTCCAAGCATTAAATTAATTTAATTAGTTTAATGCTTGGAGAGGGAATTCCCTCTCCAAACATTAAATCAATTAAATTAATTTAATGCTTGGAGAGGGAATTCCGTCTCCAAGCATGTGTCAGTGCGCGCCAGTGATTTTTCATTTGGAGACGGAATTCCGTCTCCAAGTTGGCCAACGACACGCTTTTTGGCGAAGGACGTGCAGAGACGGAATTCCGTCTCCAAACACCTTTTAGAGAGGGAATTCCGTCTCCAAACTGTGACGCAAAATTGATTATTTCCAGTAGTGTAAGTAATATACAGAGACTTCTTCTCAATCATGCTTTGAGATTTAATTTTTCTTTAAAATCTTAATAATGGTTCCTAAATATAGCAAACTTCTTTTTCCTTAGTAAGTACTATTGAGGTTTTGAATGTCAGGCTGATTGATTTCTTGAGTAAAGTAAAAACATTAATTAGAGGCTTATCACTACAACTGACATGATATTATTTATGCTTGAGGTAGTAAGTTAGTATATCCATGCCCCTTGTCACGCACACACTTTTAATAAAAACCACTCCACTCACATTGTTACAAGAACATTAAGGCTTTGTAGTATTCTTATACAAATTTTTAATATCCTGTAATTTGGTGATATATATAGAGATGATATTCTGTCTTCGCGAAAAAAAAAAATCCACTTACGTCTAGGTTCATGAAAGCGTTGGATTAGCTAATAAGCAAACATGCGTTTATAATCATTACTATAAAAAAGAAATGTTTCAGTTAGGTTTTGGAAAAATTGTACCTTCCCATTGACCCAATGTCCAGTACAATCATAGTAAGGATCCTACAAATATAATCTTGTTTTTAGTAAAGGCCAAATACATAAACAGCCCCTTAAACTTGTCCATAAATTTCACCTAGGCATCTGAACTCAACCCCTGCTTATTTGAACACCTTAACTATATAAAAAGTGTTTCATTTAGGCACCTCTTGCTGATGTGTCAGAGTGCGTGCTTCACACTCTCTTTTGAGGTTGTGATCTGCTAAGGCATTGTTGTTGATGTGGCTCCCCAGGAATTAAAAGAAGAAAGAAAAATTAAAAAAGAATATTTTATCTGTTTATACAACCACGTCAACTCGCTAAGTGCTTTATCTTCGCCAACTTCTTTCGCTACTTTTGTTGAAATCACGAATTTCTGAAACTTGAACTTCAAGAACCTGCCTTTTAATATTTCTAATAGTGTAAATTTATGTTGTGACATTGAAATGCATGTGGAGTGTAATGGTGGTATTCTAGAGGTCTGTCATTGAGGATGTATTGTTAGACTCTTTGACTGGTCGTTGGAGAGAAACATATTGCCTGAAAAAATGGAGATGATGGCCGGAAATGTTTTAAAGATCCAGATGTATCTCTTTCTTTCTTTTTCGCAAAAATAAAGAACGAAGCATTTAGATCTTTTTATAGGTTCACCTCAAGAATAACGAGTGAAATTAAAATGAATCAAAACCCAGCAACCATAAAGAAGTGATCTTGGTTGTACACAGTGACCAAGTTTCATGCCCATTTTTCATATATGAACAATATATTCCTCCAAATTGGAAGAAACGGTAATCAAAATTCCAGCAAGAATAAAGTACTTAAATAATATACTATGGTCTAATTGTTGTTTGATTATCGTGGAAGCCTTTGATGAAGGTCATAGATTTGGTCAACTGCAAGCAAATGGAGAAATTGTATTTTGGGGAAGAAGTATAGGGGTGGGGGGAGGGGGTAAAGCATAATACAATATTTTTTTAATCTATAGCTTTTTCAATAGATTATTTAGAATTAAAAAGGTCTATGTGTCACTTATTCATTGGCTTCTTTGCCAAGTCACCACATGTTAGCTACACACGCCTTTTCTTGTTGAAATATTGGGCAAAAGGTGCCTAAATGAAACACTTTTTACATAGTTAAGGTGCTCAAATGGATAGGAGTTGAGTTCAGGTGCCTAGGTGAAATTTATGGACAAATTTCAGGGGCTGCTTATATATTTTGGCCTTTAGTAAAACCAGTTGCAAAAATGCAACTTTATATAACCGAAATTTACAAAAACAGAACAATACGGATAAACTTACTTTAGTAGAACCAAAGAAACAGCATCCCCATGCAGTGACCATGATGTGTATAAGACGGACAATTTTCACACTAACGAAAATTAGCTTTTGAAGTGACAAATTAAACTGCTAACATAATTAGTACTTATTTACTAGATGGCAGCATTTTCAACATTTGGTCGTATTGACATAATTACACAAACGAAAATTAGCTTTGGGAATGATTGTAACAGTCACAAACATTCTTCATGGCTTCATCACTTAAGTTCCAAACAGATTTGTGAGTAATGAGGTCTCTTTGACATCCATGTGTTCAACTAGTACTGCCATCAATGGCCAATCTGGAAGATCATTCACTCTAAAACATGAATTTCTTCTGCCACCTTTTCAATCTATTGCATATTCCGCACACATATATACGACTAATACGTTAAACATTACAGGAACGAAACGCGACATATAATCATAAGTGGTTAATTGTAAATTACCTGGTGTCCGCTACTGCCAAAGGCAATGCCTGAGTATTTCTTGAGCTGATAAATGCGAGAGAGAAACAGAGAAATTTACATAAATAATTTGAGATAAAATAAAGAGGGAGATGGTAATGCTTAACTGATCTTGTAAAAGGGTGCACGTCCAGTTTAGTAGTTTGGATAGAGGGGCTGTGAATTGTGGGTTTGATGATCATAATTGCTTCAGCTATTTCTTGAAAAATCAAATTGAAAGGTTGCAGTTTGAATTTTTGTACAATTTGCTGCGAATTCTTTAGTTTCTTTTAGGCCGATCAGACATTGTTAGAAATTGCATAGGGAGTTAATTTGTGTCCACGATTATGCTGCTAATGTTATAGGTTTAAAATATAGAACTTTTTATCAGGCATACCATCAACTGGCCCATTAGCTCAGTTGGTTAGAGCGTCGTGCTAATAACGCGAAGGTCGCAGGTTCGAGACCTGCATGGGCCATAATTTTTGTGCATTTACGCTGTTTTTCCAAAAAAACAAAAACTCCTTTATTTAATTTTCACCTTTGCAATGCAACTTACTAGGGCTACTACTCTTCGTACGTTCTCTACTAAAAATATGACATACTTTGTAAACACTTCCCGTAACAAACAAACATTTTAAAGTGAAACTTAAAATTTACTTTAACTAAAACGAAACTTAAAAAACAAAGTGAGAAAAGGATAAAACGCAATACGCATTGCTTCAGCGATGACGAATTAAGACCACCATAATAATGTGAATTCACCTTTTTTATTTTTTCCGATTGAAGAATACAAACCACTATTTCAGAAATTAGAAGTCTAAAGGAAAGAAGCTGAACACGCCTTTCACCAGATAGGGAAAAGAAACATTGGTATAGACAACATCGTAAGAAGAATAATATTCCCTATGTCCCATTTTTACTTTAGAGGTACTTTTTATGTTGATTAATCAATAAATATAATATAAATTTTACCCAATTATTTCAAATGGGAGGTTTTTGGTTCTAAATTCTTTGCATGCATTTTACACGAGATTTGTCTAATGCGGTTTACATCTCCAGTGTGATTTGTATACTATTTTACTGGAGTAGGGTTAATCCAAAGCACACCCCAAAGGTAGTGATTGCCAACTACGGATTACCTTGCTTCACTGAAAAAAAAAATTAGTATTTCTTTAATAATCAATGATATAATTGGAAATAAATAACAAATTTAATTTTAAATTTTTAAAGTGATTATTATAATGGAACAATTTTTTTAAAATTAAACTGGCGATTAAAACAGAGTAGATGGAGTAAATAAACTTTATTTGCCATTATTTGTTTCAATTTGTCAACTTCTCTGCAACATAACAATTCCTCCAAACACCATATAGACACAAATTTCCCAACCCCATCCCCTTAACTTTCCTCTTTATTATCTCCCAGAAAAAAAAAAGTCAAATAATTCATTCAATTAGGAGAAACAAGGATGGGTATATTTGACTTGGAGAAAAATTTTGCATTCTATGGTGCATACCATAGTAACCCAATTAATATCTTGATTCACATGATTTTTGTATGGCCAATCTTTTTCACAGCTCTTGTTCTTTTCGATTTTACACCCCCACTTTTCAATTTACCTCCAATTCAGCTTTGTGAACACAGTTCTTTGATACTTAATTTTGGGTTCTTGTTTGCTTTGGTTTATGCCTTGTTTTATGTATGTTTGGACTGGAAAGCTGGGTCTTTAGCTGCTTTGTTATGTTTGGTTTGTTGGGTATCCAGTAGTATGGTTGCTCGTCAATTGGGGTTCTCTCTTGCCTGGAAGGTAAATTGATCTGTTGTATTTTGTATTTCCCCGTCCCAATTTATGTGATGGTGTTTGATTGATCATAGAATTTAAGAAATAAAATAAGACTTTTGAATGTCCTGGTATAAATTAAGCAATAGAAATGTTTGCGACTAGAAATCATCTTATTAAAGTAAATGGAAAATTTATGTTGAACTGTTACTAAATAAAGACAGTTGCAGTCTTTTTTGGACGAACTAAAAAAAGAAAGAATGTCACACATAAATTGGGTCAGAGGAGGATAGTCTTGCACCGCTTGCTTTGTTAGTTATAATTTGTAAATATTATGCTAATTTCTTAAGGAAAATACAGGTTCTGGTTAGTTGCTTCTAATCCACTAGCTCCGCTCCTGTTAGTATATTCTTGTAATGCTTGCTTGGTTTGTTGCTTGTGCCTGTTCTTTGAATCAAGCAATCCACGAAATCTCAATCTCAAGCTAGTTGTAGTTAGTTTATGTGTCCTAATCTATTTCGTGCCAACCATGTTGCTTCATTCCAATACTGAAAAGTCTAAAAAAGTTGCCTTTTAAGGTAAATTTGGGGTTTTCTATATGTCACTCTTACACCTGCACTAACATATAATGGAGAATAACTCCTGATCACATCACTTGGACAGGCTTGCTTGTTAATGCAAGCTGGGAATCAGATATAGGTTCATAGATTTCGCTGAAAAGTGAATGCAAACAAATGTTCTATGAGCTGAAATAAAATTGGGACTCTGATAATCCGGGATTGCACTTGCCGAGCTTAAGTTTAGCTCATGTCATTTTGTATCAAAAGTTATGGATTTCGTGCACTTTGTACCTGTATCTTATAATAATTGGCCTAATGAAATCATTTAGTTGCTATTCCTGTATAGACAATAGCAAACTAAAGTCTTAAGAGGGGAGCTTACTATTTTACTTATAATGTAGCTTATTTTGCTCGTCTTGGACACTACATTGATGATATTAGTGTGGCACCATTTAAAGTTCTAGTTGTTAAGCTGAACTAACCAATTTTATAAGTTTCTGGTCAAAGTAGAATCATGTAGCTAGCTACCATGTTGCTTATAGTCCAGACTACATGACACAACATGTTATACATGACATATGACCAGCCTATGGAAGTTTGCCTTGCTTGAGTGTTTTTCAACTTGATATCTTTGGTGGTACACTGGGTGTGGGTGTTTTCTCTTCTCTTGAATCATATATTCAACTTATCTTCCTGTCTTTGCTTATAAATCTTCATAAATAATTTGGTTTGGATGTCTGGGTGTTCTATGTGCGCCAGGGATCCAACTCTTTGAGTTCTTTAGCTACATCAGTTTTTTGGGGTAGACAGTAATAGCCTTTTGCTGTTTGGTCTTGTTGGATCTAGTCAGACCTGACCATCATCTAATTGTTGTTAGAGGCCAATAACCAATGACTAAATTCTTCTTGGACATCCATCAAATCTCATATGGACTAGATGCAGCATGATCTCTTTGGTTGGAAATACTTTTGAATCTGGTTCTTCTTGAATCAAGTATGTGAGTTTGTCTGTGCTAACTATGACAAACATATGGCCAGGTTGTTCTAGCGGCCCAGTTATTCTGCTGGACTGGACAGTTTATTGGTCACGGAGTGTTTGAGGTGATCTGTAGTCATTTTTATGCATGATTTTCAAAGCTTCCATTGCTTTACTCGCATGACATATTGTTATTCAATTTTGTAGAAACGAGCACCTGCTCTATTGGACAATCTTACACAGGCGTTCCTTATGGCACCATTCTTTGTACTCCTTGAGGTAAATATGCTAGTTTTATGTTAGGATTAATTGCTTTCAGTGGTAACACTGGGTCTAATCTTTTCATGACCTATTGGTTCCTCACAGGCACTCCAATCTCTTTTTGGCTATGAACCATACCCTGGGTTTCATTCAAAAGTGAAAGCAACAATTGATGCTGATATCAAAGAATGGCAGGAGAAGAAACAGAAGAAGATATCTTAAGTATGAAAGTGTGAAGTTGTTATGTATCCCAATTATATCTGTAAATGAAACGAAGATGGTACACGTATGAACTGCTTATGTACACGGTAACTAGGTTATGTATACATCCTTTGTGAAATCAACTGATTGTCAAAATGCTCCTAGCCTGTGGTTTCAGTTACCATCTGGTGATGGATTTGTGGGTTTTGATACCTGATGCATCTTACCAGTTTTTGCTAGATGTAAATTGGATTACCTACTAAATATTACTTTTTGCATTCCATTTTAATCCATAGGATTTTGATTATAAGCATTGTAGCAATGACATGTTGGGAATCAATCACTGCACAATGACATCCATAGGAGGTGTACGCTAATTTTTTTTATAATTTCTTCTCTAAAAAGAAATTCCTCTTTGTGTTCTACTCTTAGTGGATATCCTATGGCATAACATCTCATAAGAAATGTGTTATATGCAGAACATGACTTTACTCTTTTAAAGGGATAAGTTAAGGCGGCACCTACTGCACAATTAGTGCTTGATTTAAATATCAACACTTCTCTCATATTTCAAGTTGTTTCCACTTTTTGTTCTTCAAGAACATATTCAGAAAGGGATCGTATTTTGACCGTCTCCTATTACAAGTGCCAGTTACGTACAGAAGGAAGAGAATGTGCAGTATCTGTACTACTATTAAAGAAACAATTTACTGTAGTACTCATCTTTCAGCCGGACTTCTGGAGGCTGTGTGCTGTGAAACCTGCTCTACTGCTCTCCCGCCCAGGTGTTTCATTTCCTTTTATAAAGAAGCTAGAAAAAATCTTGTTCATTCATTACAAGTGTCGCATTGTTAGACCTACTCTTCTAGAATTTCCAGTAGACTATTACCTGGGGATTGTTCTGGATGCTCCTGCTCCTCATCGACTCTCTCTCTCATAAACTTGTTCCGTTGATAAAAGAGTGCCTCGTTTATTCAAATTTTCCCACCATTCCTTCTTCATACAACAACAACAACAACAACATACCCACACAAGAGGAGTCTAGGGAGTGTGGGATGTACGCAGACCTTACCCCCACCAAGGTGGAGAGGTTGTTTCCGATAGACCCCCGGCTAGGAAAAAAGATATTTTCGAAAACATACATATAAAATCAAGACAACAATACAATGCTAGAAAGTATGGCAACGCTAAAGCATATCCAAACTAAACAGACACGAACAGAGAATATAAAGGTGAAGACTAAGAAGTACATCGCCTATGTATACATAATACCGCATCTAATAATAGCCCAGACACTCGCGTACTACTTACCCCTCCACTCTAACCTTCGACCTCCATGCACTCCTATCTAAGGTCATGACCTCGGTGATTTGGATATGGGCCATGTCCTGACGAATCACCTCAGCCCAGTTCTTTTTCGGTCTACCTCTACCTCTCCGTAGACCTAGCACTGTCAACCTCTCACACCTCCTTACTGGAGCATCAACACTCCTTCTCCTCACGTGACCGAACCATCGCAACCTCGCTTTTCGCATCTTCTCATCCACTGGGGCCACACCTACCTTCTCGCGAATGACTTCATTCTTAATCTTATCCATCCTGGTGTGACCACACATCCACCTAAGCATCCTCATTTCTGCCACTCTCATCTTCTGAATATGCGAGTTCTTGACTGGCCAGCACTCTGCCCCATACAACATAGCTGGTCTAACGACCACTCTATAGAATTTGCCTTTAAGCTTAAGCAGCACTCTCTTATCACACAAAACGTCAGATGCAAGCCTCCACTTCATCCAACCTACTCCTATACGGTGAGTAGCATCATCCTCAATTTCTCCATTGCATTGGAGGATTGAGCCAAGATATCGGAAGCTTCTTTTCTTAGGAATGACTTGAGAATCAAGTCTCACTTCCACATCTGACTCATCAGAACCATTCCTTCTTCATATCCTTTCTTAATGAACTTGCTGAGCTGTTACACCTGTCCATATTTTACAAGGATAGAAAGTAGCAGTTGCCCCAGCATGATTGATCCTAATGGTCCACACTGTTTCAAAAAGAGAGTATTTCTATCAGCCATATGTCCATTTTCCTGCATTTTCTTGAAGTATTAAGAGGCTTTTAACCGGTTATGGTGTTTCAGTAAAACTCATATGGGTTATCACTTTTCTCAGTAACTGAGGTAGCATAACCCATAGAGCCCTGCTCTAAGAGAGCACAAATATAGTGATCTTGCCAACTTGGATAGGGGTTAGTCCTGTCGTTTAGTACAACATATCTTGAAAAGAGAGAAAATATTGCGCTCTTTGGTTATGATTGAATGTTTTTAACAGTTTTTAGGGAGTGTTTGTGCTTATGATTAAGAACACTTGTTGAGTCTTGGGACAGGCCCTGTTGCAGGAAGTGAAAACCTTTTGGCATTTCAAGTAGTAACTGGTCATACCCTAAGCTTAACCGGCTGGCTAACTTTACATATAGTACTCAATCCTATATGATTCCATTTCTTTGTTAGCGTGATTAAAAAAGAATGACTCATTTAAGAAGCTTTTCCTCTATTTCTTAAACTTAGTACCTTAGTCAAACATGGTCACAAAATATGAAACGGAGAGATGCACTTGTTAATTTACTTCTATAAAAAAAAAAAAAGTATCTAAAATGATTGAAGAATCTATGAGATGGGTACCATATTCTTCCATTTAACCTTTTTTCTACCACTAAAGAAGGAAGATAGTAATCCGTTATCCCTAGCTCCTCTTTCATTTCCTTAACTGCGACGCTTCCCCTAATCATCCCATCAGACGTGTCATTAGATTAAACAAAAAATTGTGAACTTTGATGTCCGAAGATGATGGAGGAGGGTCTCCTCAGGTTACAAGCCACCTTCTCAATTGGCCAAATTGTGACATATATAGTGACAGTTACGTCTGAAATAGCAGTTGGTTTGGATTTGTTCTTCTATGACAAAATGAAACAGAAAGTGGTAATGAAGGCAAAAACATCAGCAGGGCCCTGGATTTAGATGTCGTTGTTTCGTTCTACTTATTAATCATTTCTGGTAGGCCTATTGTTTATCATCTTGTGCTTTCGCAGGGATCATGCCAGAGTTAGCTAACCAGCCCATCTCAATTATTGTCACCAGTCTTTTATATACTGGAGTAGTGTTTTAAGCAACAAAAGATATTTAAGCCACGGCTTTTAATCTTTTAAGGGCAAAACAACTCTTACGGCTTTGAAAAATGTATTCTTGGTTAGTTTTGTTCACGTACCAAATTATGCAGCAACTATAATGCAGAGATTGTTTGATATATTTAAAAAACGGTTAGAATGAGTTTTCCATCTTAGTTTGATTTTTCTGCATCAGACAGAAATCCTGCGATTTGTTGATGACAATGACTAGCAACTTTTATTTTGTTTTTAGGCACAAAGAAAAGGGAGATAAAAGTGACCAAAAGAAAAGGGCCAACCCTGATATTGCACGTTTCTTTGAGTTAAGCCACCGAACTAACTTGAAAATGGCTCTAAATAAATACACATGAAACAAGAAAATGCAAAGAAGAATCAATCAAATGATAACCAACATCCTAAAATCCAGACAAGAAGAGACTCAAACTGAGAAGAGTAACATTCTTGTATTTTTGTTTTGTTTGTGACATAAAAGATTTCGTGTGATACAAAGCAAACTTTTGCATGAACGCAACTAATGGGTCATATATCTTTTAGACCATTAATTCCCTGAGATAGAAACTTTTCTCCCAAGATTGTCTGCACTGTGCAGCATGCATAATTAGGGGATTATGCCGGCAAATATTTCGCGGAGTACAGACAGGGGAAACATTGTCTAAGAGTTACCAAGTAGAGCACTCGTACTTAAAGTTTACACTTAATAAAAATGTTGAACCTTAACATATAGATCAAAGTGTGAAAACATATTACTTTACCAATGTTTACTATTTGAAAAATGAGAACCTATAACCAAAACCTTCGAACCCCCAGAAAGTATTTTTAATTAACTTAAAACAAAACGAGTACTTGTAATAACTCGTACCCTTCATACCCACAAAAAAGAAATCGAAATAAACTCATCCAGACACATACCACTTGATAACTATCCCTTTCTGGCCTTTCTAGTCGTTACCTTTACTAAACTAATTTCTGTGATACTCCATTTTGAACCATTAAAATGTACTTAATTGATTAATTGAACCCAACATTTAAGCTATGGTGCTTTTCTTAGGTGCATTAGAGAATATGAGAAAATCAGAAGCGCGCATTAATTATAGAGAAAAAAGGTTAACATTTATTTGTGGATTTAACCAAGGATGATAAAAGATCTCGGAACATAAATGGCATCCCTCCATCTTTAATAAACATATGAATAGAGAAATTCTTTGTAGATAGTGTTTTATTCCTTTAGTAAGTATACTTGACGCGAGTCAAGTGGAGAATACGTAAACCCAATAATTAAAAACATAATTAGAGAGGACGAGTGCGTACATATTCATGAAAGTCCAGTTTAATTTTCTGGCTCATTCGAAATTTCATGACTAGCTGATTTGAGTCACTTTGAAATTGATAGTAGTATATTCAGTAACTAGTTTTTGGCACACGCGCAACGCGCGTGTGTCTCATCTATGGGTATAAATTTTAAATATTAATGTCTCAAATTATAAACCAAAAATCCTAAAAAGTAACTTGAAAGAGATAATGTTAATCATATTTTTTAAGACAATAGGATAAGGAACCTGCCAATAGAAGTTCTCAAATTTGTTATTATAATTTTGATAGGAAGGTTATGCAATTGCTTTAGAGCTAGACTGGCTTATATTCAGATTATTCTCAGGAGTATTTCCATTTTTTTATACATATACGTACCTTTTGCACAAACGACTGGAAAAGAACAATTTAAATATTAGACACTGCACAATTACATGACCCAACTACTCTACACATTTATACATAACATAAGCTATAAAAATCCAAATATAACTTAAAGTAACATTTTGAAAAATAATGTTTGGATTAACCCTAAAGACGAAATCAAGTTAAAGAATGTCATGTTAAGAACAAATACGATGAAAACAACCAAAGTGAAGTATATGTGACTAAAACATAAAAGACTACAAACACCAAGGTCATGTTATCTCTGTAGATGGAATGAGCAAAGGAAAATAAACAGCTCATATATAAAAGGTTAATAGTAATATATTTTTACCTGGTCAAAATGGAGGTTCTTGCTTGGCGCAATTGATTGATAGATGCGAAGGAAAAACTCGGCTTTTTCAATCCTTGTCATCCACAAGTCCATAGCATATAACTTAGAAAAAAATGCAACAACTAATAAGATTAACAATATGAATGAAATTCAAGAACAACAATTTAAGATTAAATAAAACAAACTCAGACCTTCAAATATAATAGTATATTCACGGAACCTAATTAATGGGGAACTTTGAATGTCCATATAAAGGACATTTCCTTTAAATTACCTCAGTTCAAGATTCGGTTTGAAAAGGCGGAAGTTTTTTTTTTTTTTTTTTTTTTTTTGACTGAATTTTGGGAAAAGAATAAAGAAACGTTCAAAGGACTTGGCCTATGATCGAGCAAGATGACATTTACCCAACATATAACCCCATTAATTATTTAATTTCAGTCCGTTCACAATTTGGATGTTTCTATTTAGCATTAAGTACGATGACATAATTTACATACTGTGTATTTGCTGTGTATTTGCTTTCTTAATACCTTTAATTGCACAATTTATGCAACTTATAAGTCTTTTCATTGCTCTCACATTAAGATCACATGGTTTTACAACTTTAATGCTTTAAAGAATACAATATTCACAGTAAGGGAAGACACGTAAAAGACATGAGTTTTTCGGCTAATAAGCATTTAGTGAATCATATTTGTAATTTGGATATTTTATCGGTTAGCTTTTCTAGAAATTAATATCTTCTCATTTTTGGAAAATTACTTTCTTATGATTTTGATGCATGTATATGGATCTGACTTCTAATATATATATTGAGTACGTTGCAACTGATTAAATTCTTTAAGTTTGCAAGAGAAATAAATTTCTTTTTAATTTCGCATTTTTCTGATTTTTCATCTTCTATAAAATGTATTTTACGGCTTTGTACAGAATTCTTATTGGATTATTGCTTGACTAAAGGCGATAAATTCATTTTCAAACACGTGCGTCGCACGTGTATCTCTACTAATAAATAAAAATAAATTGACATGATATAATAACAAAACAAAAAAGAGTTGAACAAAAGACATGAACATGTTTGAATCTATAAAAATAAAAATAATTATTCAAGAAAGAAGTGATCGGAACATACCTCAGTTTGCCAAATACGCCCGTTATTAATCGGTTAACATCTCATTTATTGTATTTTTCTATCATTCATTGATAACAAAGTGGTAGAGAAAAATTTGCTTGTCACAAAATAAAATTTAAAGATGCGAAGAATTCCAAGTATTGTGATCCACAAAAGAACTCATAGCAAGCCAACCTACAAGATATATAGAAAAAAATTTACCTTCTTTTGTAATGGTGCTTAGCGAATATGAAAAGAGCAGCAAGATGACAATTTCCACTGGATAATGATATCGAGAAGAGAAAGAATAAAATGGAGTAACAAAATAACGTGATTTGAGATTTCATTCTGCATAGTTTTATTATACTATATATATATATATATATATATATATATATATATATATATATATATATGTGTGTGTGTGTGTGTGTGTGTGTGTGTGTGTGTGTGTGTGTGTGTGTGTGAAAGGTTATGCATGAAACTTATTAATAACGGAAGTTTGAAAGTAGCAAAACATTAAAAACTTAAATATGAAAAGTTTAGCATTATAAATAATAAATAATGGAGTAATTAAGATAGGATGTATCATGGGGGATGAATTCCTGGAAGGTGAGAACCAAGAAGGCATAAATTGAAAAAAAATCTAACAATATTTAAATGGTAAAATGGTTATTCATTTCTTGCTTTAGGAGATTCATGTTTTTATATCACAATAAAGCCTGAGTCCTTATTAAAGGATGACATCATTAAAAGGTAAATTAATTTTTAGTGCAAAATTATAGATAATAGTATTTGGTTGAAGGGCAAAAAGGTCGTTTACTTTTTGCTATAGGATTGACTCTTTTAGAATAGTATATGATATATGATATGATGATATGATACTTCTATTTACTATATTTATTGGTGATGAAGTGTGCGTGTATCTTTCTCATTTTTGTGTAATGGGTAATAATTTTTTGTGTAATGTGTAATGTAATATAATCTTTTATTAACTTCTATTTACTATTTTTACTTTTATTGCTGCAGGGGTAAAATGGTCTTTTACATTTTTCTTTTGGGTTTGGCTCTTTTATATTAGTACTAGTCTCTGGGCACGCGCATTGCGCGTGTAGCCCATATGTCGATGAGAATAATTCTTTTAAACAATATAAGTTATAGTAAAAAGATGTGTCAAATGATAAATATATATTATCTAACTCGGTATAAAATATAAATATTAATGAAAATCAGGAAAAATAAATAAGCTATGAAATATAAATACATGGGATACAACTATAATTTGACAAAAATATAAATATAAATAAAGAAAATTGCACAATAAAGGAAGTTGTAGAAGATCGTATGTTTTTTGTTAGATATGCATCACACTGCAAATATTTCGAGCCTGACATCAAGAAGAATAGATGAACATCTATAATTAATTAGTTGATCAAGACATCAGAGCCCATCCATGGCTTCTACGAAAGGCTGTTGAGGGTCTCTTCGGCCATAGATGAAGCTTTTCTTCGTGCATGTTACTGAAAATCAAGAATAAAGCACCTGAACAATTTTGCTAGCAAAAACATGTCAAGGTTGTATTCACTCTATCAAGCCATATAATAGAAAATAAAAAGACAAAAAAGAGAAATAGAAAGAGAAAGAGCCAGTAATAAGTTATTTAGTAAGGTTACAAAACTGAATGAAAAAATAAAATTAAAGAAATAGAGTGGACCACAAAAAGTTTAATAATTTAGAGTGGACATGTTTCACGTATTTCTCAAAGTTCCACATGAAATTAATTTTACATAGAAGCATACTAAAGTATTATTAGATATTGATTTAGCAAAATACTCATAGCAGTAAGTGAAAAGAAGATCATATACCTGATTTGGTACTTCTAATTTGATTGTGTGTGTTGCATATGCTGAACAAATGAAGAGCAACGATTATTAACAAATAATGGCTTGACAGAGAACAATTGCTTAATTGATTTAGTGGTCCACTTTTTATATTTGGAATGACAATTTAACCAATAAATAAAGGATGTGAAAATCTTGACATACATTGTACCATAAAATTGCTTCAACATCCCAAGTAATATTAGTTCAAAGTTTGTAGTAGTAATAATTATTGGAAGTTGAAAAAACTCCAATATATTGAATAAGAATATTCAAAAGTCACAAGTTGCAAAAAATATAGTAGGAATATAAAAAGAGCTTAGGATTTCAAGGCATTCAGAAGGCTGTAGTTCCATTCTCCTTATCTTCATTTTTGTCTTATACAATATTATTTTATTATTTATTGCAAGGTAAATTACTTTTCTAGATATTTAGTATAGATATATTGAAAATAATTAAAAAAGTCTATCTAAAGGGCAATATGGTCTTTCACATTTTAACTTTGAGGATTCATGCTTTTATATTAGTATAGATAGATAACTTGTAAACGTAATTACATCGACGATTCAAAACCTGTTTCTCAAATAAAATATAATAATGACTTAAAGAATGATATGTACCCAATAGTACAATAGCAGTTCGAGTTGAATGATAATTTTTTCTTCTTCTTTTTTATTAATTATTCTCTCATATTCTCAATAAGAGCTCTATGATTTTTCTCCAGCTCATGATTTCATCAGTTTATTAAGAGACATCTAGATGCTTCATATTATTTGTACTACAGGAGACCTGAGATCAGCAAAAGAGCTACTATTTCTGGCCAATTATAGGTATATTCCTAATTCCTTATGAGGTTATTCAAGACTTTCAAGTCTTATTTGAATTGAATAAGCACTTATTTAACTCGAGGATTCCAGAATTGTTGTTCGTAATGACGACGACGACGATGGTTATTATGATAATGAAATTGTTACTTAATTATTAATTTCGAATTATTGTTATTGTGATATTACTATTTTTATTGATTAATGTTTGCACACATCACTCGGTACTAATGGTACGTAGTATATGTTTAATTTACAAAGTAGGGTATCTTAGTGTATTTCTCCAGCAAATTGAAAAACAAGAATGTGGTCTAGAAATATAATACACCATGTCAACTGCTACTGAATGATGCATATATGTAATACCTAGATCGTGTTAACGTATACTGGAAACCAAAATACAGTAGCTACAATCATAATATTCCAATGAATGAAACACAACGGGAGAAAAGGATAATTTCAAGACAAAAATATATCGATAACTTTAGGAAATTAAGAAAATCTGAGACTAATAAGTAAGTAAGTAACTAAGTAACAAAATGAGCATCAAGTTCAGTATGATCAATTGACTCATCGAAAGTATGTACTCCCTCCATCCCAATTTGTTTGTCCTAGTTTGACTTGACACAAAATTTAATAACAAAAGTGAGACTTTTGAAATTTGTGGTCTAAAATAAGTCAATATTTGTGTATCTATAAATGAGTCAAAAAGTAACTTTAGAGTTGAACTGTTTACAAATTTAGAAATAGGAGAATCTTTTTGGGATGGACTAATAAGTAAAGTATGACAAACAAAGTGGGACAAAATGAGTAATTCATTAGCGTAGAACGTTAAATCTCCAAAAACAGGAAGAAACAAACTATACAAACAGCAAGAAGCAATATAGAAAGTGTGAGATTTGATTAATCGTGCATTAATGATTTTCGGTCAAACACTATAAAAGTTGTGAGCATGAGAACTTGGCAATATTGCATCCACAGATACAAAGAAGTAATGGTGCATAAGCCACGTATTATTGTAAAACCTAATCTAATAATAAGTATAATACATCAAGCGATTTGCAGTATGCTTTGGAACTTCAACATGATCTCAATTGAGCTGACCAGAAAACAAAATGCAATACCTATCACAATCTTATGTTGATAGTTAGGCAATGCATGAAGCAGTCAATCAATACACGTAGCATATTTGTAAGAGTACTTTTCAAGATTTGGGAAGTCTATGGCAATTCAAAATGCCCGACTTATGCCTAATTTTATTCCCTAATTTCCAATAAGAACCATTCTTCTTGTGACAAGTTTAAGCTGTCTCATTTCATGGTATGTGTTGGAACAAAAGAAACAGGGCTTAGCCTAATCCAGAGTTTAATCGTCAACCCTAGAGTTAATTAACTTAACCAGAGTTTAGTTTAGCCAAATTATGTGTATTTTGGTGATTGTTTTGGTTCGCTCAGGCTGCAGTTTTTTTTTTATTAAACAATGCATTTGAAGTATACTAAGGCGGCTAATTTAGATACGATACATCGAGTAGATCTACTAAGCATACAAGTGAATTCAAAAATTGCATACATGATATATATTTGAACGTGTGATCTAAAGTAACATTTAATTCCTTCGTTACTATACCAATTTTTTCTCATTTAAAAGGGATTTAACCTCTTATATATAACCAAAGAAATAAATTTTACCTTGTTACTCAATACTAGTATAATTTTTTAAGAAAAATGATTCAATAGAACTCTTGTCATGATCAGAAGCTAGCTCCGTGCTAAGAGAGTAAGTCACTCCATGTTGATGGATCCCATACTTTTACGACTTGTAACCCCAAATTTTTGGTTAAGAGTGAAAGAATTATAATTTCGAAATATCCCAAAACACAGTCATCTTTCATTTTCAATTGTCCCACCTATCTCATGATCATCTCGGTTAGGCCCACTAAGGGGGGCTATGGCGGCACTAAATATTTTTCTTCATTGGACAAATTTGGTGGCTGATATGGAAGTTGACTATTTAAGCCAATCTGAACGGTTCAATGTTGAGAGATTATATTTTAGGAGTAATTCCTTAAGAAACGCAATCTTGGACAGGTGGCCCTCCTATAATTGGGTTTCTTTCCTGAAAAAGAAAGTCCTATTATTTTATATGTTCTCTAAGAAAAGAAAAAGGGCCAGTTCTTTTCAGTTTTTTGTTTTTCATAGTTTAGTAAACAATGACAAGGTTTTTAGATTAATATGATGAATTTCTTTAACAATTTCAATTGCCTATCATTAGTATTTGTGTTCTATCCTAGTAAATGCATATTTGTAACCATATTGACGATTTCACACCCAACTTCTTCTTTGTCTAGGTGCAATTGTGCAAATCCTACCACTTTTAGGGATACACGATGAATGAATTTTGAAGTGTTCACACTATCACTTTCATTTAACAAACTAAAGCACCTTAATTAGTTCGTTGTAACAAAGTTTTGCATACATTGTTTAAATTAAATTCATGCACATAGAGGATGGCAAACGACAAGTCTATAATTCTAACTCAAATATGGAGGAATTTTCTTTTTTCCTCTTTTTGTGATCCCAAACTCGTTTTAGAAACTCCAACGGTTTCATTTTTTACTTATAAAGCAAACACTTGGTTTAAATTTAGCGACTGATTGCATGTTTACATGTATAGGACCTCCCAAGACAACGACGATAACCTTAAATTAAGACGGATACAAGAAATTTTTATATTAATATAGTATTCGTATTAAAGAATAATAATAAGGATTGTTTCGTCTATATTCTTAACTAATTTGGAATTTCAATTTCGGTTATGCGTATAAGTTTTAAGTTCTTTTCATTCTCATCAATGATGGACCAACCTAATCCTCAAGAAAGGTTGATTTTTATGTGCTATCAAGTCGCTTATAATATACTTGGGAGATAACTATATAAAAGATGATATTAGTAAATTGAAAAATAAGTTATTCATGTTACTTGATACTACATGTTACATGAATAATTCTTAACACTACAGCACATGGTGAAACTTTCCTAACAGGTATAAATATGGCCAGTGTTGTTAGAAACTATTTGCAGTTAAAAAACATGGCTAAAAATATCATGCCAAGAGTATCGCACATTCATTAAGACTATAATTAAAAAGTGGAACCCCACCATAGCAATTGGATATAGAAAGACAGGATGGCCTGCAATGGTAAGCTTTTTGTATGTATATAAAAGACAGTTGAAGATGAGTCCAAAAGAGTATCTTTAAGCTGAACTTCCTAGACCCCCATATCCTTACCACAAAGAGTCTTCATACCTTTCGACTTTATGTATGTATCTCTTTATGGGTCCTGGTTCTTTAGTGATTCCATGTAAAGCTAGCTAAGGTAAATTATCTCTTTGTGAACTTAATTAGAGTGAATTATATGGGTTTACCCTTCGATTTGATCTATTACTTGTCTCGAACTATTTTATAAATGTACACACAAATTTTTTGTTATTATAAAGGAGATCTAGTATATAATAAGATTACACATGTTCTAAATCCGCGAAGTGCAAACTATAAACTGAGAATAAGTACTTAAGAGATATATAGGTAAATTTTCGATAAGTTAAAACTCTATCCTCGATAGAAAACCTTTACAAACAGTCTTTTTAATTAAAATCTTGAGTCACTATCAATTAAAAGTATGAAAGGCCTTTAAGAACATTAGACTTTGACAAATTTTCTTCTTTATATGGTGAGGTGAACGTGTCTAATCTGAAAACTAACAGCATGGAGATTCTGTGTAATGATACTAAGCACCCAAATTCATTTTTGTTCCAAAAGGGAAATAAATATGAGGTTAAAATGGTAACTTTCACTTGGTTTAATGGGATTTAAGCTAATTTCAGGTAGATGATGTAAAGCTTCACTTTAATATCTTCTTCAGTTGATTTCATGAAGATATATAGCCTCGTTTTCACACGTTCAAAAGTCAAGTATATTGGATAGAGGAGGTTAATTTGGGAAGTTCATTCAAGAATCGTATCAAAAGAATGTAGTTGATGGATACATATTGAAAGAAGCCTTAATTTTCTTTATACAAAAAATATTTAAACATACTAATAAGTCATTCTGGTATACAGTTGAAACAACCATGAAAGCAACAAAATTGAAAGCTTCAACTACTATTGATCACAACAGAAATTCCAAATATAAATAAATTATATGATCCAAAGAAAAACATGACTTTAGTTAAAAATAACTAAACGACAAAAGAGTAAAGATCGTCGAGGGGTGGACTATGGATGGATGCGATTCTTTCCTTTAACACTGAAGGTCCTGGATTCAAGACACGAGGGTAAAGAAACACCTTTAGAGAACGTTTTTCTTTAATAGAACTTACACGACGTGAATCTGAATTAGTCGGATTAATGTACCGTATGAGTATATTTAAAAGAGAAAAACTATATGACAAAAGAAATTTGACAGAATTACATGCATAGTTTTAGCCTTTAGGGGATGAAATGTATTTGGTCAATATAAAAAGGGGGTATATAGAGGTTTATAGAGGAAGAGTTAAGAGAAGGCCAAAAACAACCTCCCCATCACCCTCCTTCAAAAGTTCCTTAGAGTTCACGTTTCTATATCTCCCCAAAAAAAACCAGTATTTATGGCCTTCTATTCCTCACTCTGCTTTTTTTCAACCTTTCATGTTAGTTCTATGGCTTCTCTTTATCCTTTTCTTCAGCTTTCTCATTCCTTTCCCACTTTTCATTAACTTTTTCTCCTTATTCTGAAAGACCAAATATACCTTTTTTTATCATTAGTCTTGTTATAGTATTATTTTTAGCTGTTTGGCCAAACCCCATTTAGTTTTATTATAAAGACTAAAGTAATTCATAAATTTTATTTACAACAAGTGTGAATAGGACTATGGAGAATATTTCTGGAGCTGTTAAAGAAGATGATCAGCAACAGATGGAGCTTCCTCCAGGATTTCGTTTTCATCCCACTGATGAAGAGTTGATCACTCATTATTTGTCTAAAAAGGTTGTTGATACAAATTTCTCTGCTATTGCTATTGGAGATGTAGACATGAATAAAGTTGAACCTTGGGAGCTACCATGTAAGTTGAATTTTTGCAAATTCTTTTGTTTTATAACATGTGAGATTATACTAGTATGTTGTTGTTGTTGTCGTCGTCTTTTCTTTTATATAACATGTTATGTGTTGCTGATTCTTTTTAATGTTCTTGGTTGTTGCTAAATGAAGGGAAGGCGAAAATTGGAGAAAAAGAATGGTACTTTTTTTGTGTGAGAGACAAGAAGTACCCAACTGGTCTTAGGACAAACAGAGCAACTGCTGCAGGTTACTGGAAAGCTACAGGAAAAGACAAGGAAATTTTTAGAGGAAAATCTCTAGTTGGCATGAAGAAAACTCTGGTTTTCTACAAAGGGAGAGCTCCAAGAGGTGAGAAGACAAATTGGGTCACTCATGAGTACAGATTAGAAGGGAGATTATCTCTTCACAACCTTCCAAAGACAGCAAAGGTACTAACTGTTGTTCTTATGTAACTCTGTTTTGTTCCCTCTTTCATTTCAAAGCTCTCTTTTTTAACGATTTCGATACACACCGACCGACTTATTTGGATTCGCACCATAACAATCACTAAAGGAGAAGCGTGGCATATCAGGATTTTCTCCATAGGACTCGAACATGAGAACATCATGGGATATGATGGGATCCGTTAGAATGAAGAAATTACACTAGAGAACGCTTCTCTTTAATAGCCATACACAACACGAATCTAAATTAGTTGGACCAGCTGGTTATCATTTCAAGATCCTAATTATTTCTTTGCTTCTTTTTTTGATTGTTGCAGAATGACTGGGTGATCTGCAGAGTATTTCAAAAGACAACTGGTGGGAAGAAAATTCACATTTCAGGGCTAATGAGATCAAACTCCACTGGAGATGAAATGGGCAATTCCATTTTGCCACCATTAACAGATTCATCACCATATAATAACAGAACCAAGCCCACTGCTTCCGAACCCAGTCACGTGCACTGCTTCTCCAATTTTCTTACAGCTCAAAAGAGCCAAGAAGACATGATCAACTATTTCGCTACCTCTGCTAATTTCCCTGCTCTTTCAAATCCCATGGACATTTTCCCAAGAAATTCATTTTCCTGGAACCAAACAGTCCCTGTTCAACACAACTTTCCCCAGCCAGGTTCATATCCTGTACAAGACCCTGCCACTCTTAGGAATTTGCTCGAGAGTTATGGACAAAACATGCAACAGAGTTTCAAACAAGAGAAAGACATGGTCAGTGTGTCACAAGAAACAGGTCTAAGCACTGACATGAACACTGAAATTACATCAGTTCAACAGGATCTTGATTGCCTCTGGAGTTACTGAAATTCTTGACAGCAAATATCAAAAGAGCAGAAATTACTAGAGCTTCATTAGTACTAGCTATTATGGTGTGTTATTAATTGTTATGTGTATAAATTTTCTAGTTACCTAAGTTGTATTAAGTTTACCATATTATGTCCCAAAATATATACTCCTATCACATAAATGTATGTTAAATTTTGTTCATTTTCCTTCCTATTTGTCTCACTATTGTTATTTGTTCTATTGTGTTATTGAATTTGTAAATTAATTAGTACTAGTACTGAACATTGTTAACATGTGACTGTGTGAGATCAGGTTGGTGGATTGCTGATCTTTTATTGTGTTTTTTTCTCGTTAGAAATTACTTTCCTTGTCTATGGATTTTAGCGGTTGCTTCATCCAAACTTTTAGCTTTAACTTTTTCAATTTCATATTGGTTTGTGGGAACTTAAACTAATATGTCGTGGACCCTCTGCTTTCCCCACAATTAATGTTAATTGTGTCAATATTAGGTGATAATCTAAAAGTGCTTTAGGACCACTTCAGATGGCAAAACATTGTATAAACCACGTGTGTCTTGCCCAAGAAATAATCTCAATAGTTGAGAGAGCCTAGTCGTTATCTTCTTTTTAATTTTTTTTACGAAGTAGAGTGCTCAATGTTTATTGTTGGAAATGGCCCAGGATTATCGTAAACAATGCTCAGACTGAACCAAATGTCATCAGTCAATTAGTTGTAACGACAATAATGTTAACAAGTGCAAATGATTGTATAAGTTCAGCTGGAAATGAAAAATTAATAAAAACATGGTTCATGCCACCCAATAATTAATTGGACAAAAAGAGTTCGAGGCGCCAAGCATGACGAAGTTCTGCCGTATCCATGTTGCTTTCATGCTTCATTAGTCCCACATGCAACAATGCAGATTTGCAGTGAAAATCAATTTGTAATTTGTAATGAATTCGCCGAATTAGAAGAAGAAAAAAAAAAGGTTAGAATGTAGTATAGGGAAATGAGAGCCCGCACTGTAATCTACTCCTATTTTATGTTTATCTTTCGAAAATTCAAATATAATCCTAAACAATTGAAAAAAATCAATGAGTATACTCTATGTCTCTTCCACTGTATTAAGCGAATTTTTTCACAGTGAAAACACATTAATATAAGGGGCATATTTAAAACGTAAGATAACAGTGGACGCTGAAATTATGGGTCGAAAGATAAATATAAATGAAAAATCTAAGACAAATTGAATATTTATAAGATAAAATTTGGCTTCTACCTTTGAATTTATACATATTGACAACGTAAAGTAAAAACTTTACAATCCCACAAATCTATCACAAACAGGATTGACAAATAGAACTAAGGTTGCTGATTTCATGATAAACTTATTGGTGATACCTTGGCATTTCATCAATACTTGTTGTAATGCTTAATTTTGTATGGAATGCATGCGCATGACAGTAACTAGAGACGTTTTGGTTATAGTGATGCATAGTGTGTGTCATCCCTCATGTCAAACAACAAGTATATGTGATTATTATATTTCCAAATTGAAATAAGACATATTGTTCAGGAAAACAGTTCAAAGTTGAACTTACTTTAAACATTTGGTAAGTTCAGTGCCAACTGAACAACTCCAGAAATATGAGTAATGGTAATATTTGGTAGTTTTCCTCGACAGGTTATTTTCTTTAGTCCTGAAAAAAAAAAACTGAACAAACAGAACCACTAAATATAACTCAAAGCCGATTGATTTTACTGAATTCACACTTTTTTTTGTTTGTATTACTGAATTCATACCTTAGTTACCTTATTTAAAGCTATCTGTTAAACTGATCATTCATATGGACAACGATGGGCGGTAGGATTAACCGGCTAACATTGGCAAAATAAAGGGATTTTGAACACAGTAACAATGTAAATAAATTAAACTCTTAACATATGCATACATGAAAAATGCAAAATGGTAGTATGAGTTTGTCATGAATGAGTATGTCATGTCAATAGGGAAACAGTGAATTAAAGTAGCATTATATTGGCCTTTCAGACTTAAAGTCATTCATTCAACTTCCTTGACAACATACATTGGATATATATATGATGTGGCTGCAATAATTTCGAGGCCTTGTTCATACTCTAATCCTCCACTTGAAAATTCACTCAAAATATATTGTACTCTTTTAGCAACTAATAGAAGGAGCTTTTTTCTTCTTTGTCACAATGAGTAGGACAGTTGTAAACATTCTTCTAACTCGTGATCTTTTTTTAGCTGGATACCTAGGATCGATGTGCTTGAACAAACTCTAAATTGCTAGCCACATCTACTTGCTGTCTACACAGTACTCTATTTAGATATACAACTATTCATTTGTGCGACGTGTCTGTTTGAATCCGAAAGTTAATTAAGGTATACATATAGTTTGAAATATATTTAACACGTGAATTCATACTGTATCATAAGAAAATGCTGGTAACGTTGAGTAACAAACATACGCTATCAAAACCTAATACATAGACGATATTTTGTCTTCACAGGGGGTTAACAACTTGGCATAGGTTATGACTTGTGAGATATTTGCCATACTATTGGAGAATTGCGTAGCCAATTATAACGCCTCTGGCAGCCAACAATGCAATTTCACATATATGTATTAGTCGGAATATTTTACGTTATCCAGTTACATGCTCACGTGATCCAACTATACTAGTAATTAATATGTCAAATATTGACCTCATTAAAAGCTAATGAACTTAGTACGTAGACTGCTAGTAATTTGTTAGAAAGCAAGCCACTTTTTTCGAATTTGAGACAAACTTGTGTGTAAAATGATTTGTATGTTTGACTTCCATTTTGTTGGTCAAATTGTTTGAATAACATTTATTTTTTCGGAAGAAAAAACACTGCATTTTTTATCAATAATAATTTCTTCCCCTGTGTTTAATACACATTGCATGTGGACCGACCACGGAGTTTAAAAAATTAAAATACCTATAATTTTAAAAGCTCTTGAACGTCGTTGTGTTTTTAATTTTATTTTGTTTTTTGTATAAGCTAATAACAACACTAGGTAAATATTTATTGACACAAAAATAGTTATATCAAACAATAAATGCATATCATGCCGCGCATGTAATTTTGCAATTTGATATTTACATCAAATCACGTCACCGTGATGCTCCAACTTCCAACGGAATTTTATAAAATAAAAAAAGGTTTATTTATCATGAGTAAACATTAAAATCTCAAAAAGGAACACAACCATAACTCCATAAATCTGAACAGCAAAAACACAAGAGAAACCGAGTGGACAAGTAGAGGAAAGTTAAGTCATTTGGGCAAATGGCCAACCTCCTTAATCATAATACCAACCTTTGACGTAGTTGTTTTGTTCTGTGTTTTTTGTCCTTCAGTAAGTGAATGAGGTTAATAGAATTAGGTTTACTCTAACGGTCGACACGTAAGCAAATGGGACCCACACGTTTCATGTCCAAATAGAACACGAGGTTCAGGTTTCCTTATTTTCGTCACTCTTTCTGGTGGCTAACGAACTATTGTGACTTTCTGGCCACCACTCACTTGCCACGTAACAAACACTTTTGGACCCCACCTTTAACATTCTGCTCAGGTGGTTTGCACGTGCCTGTCTAATTGTTCTTCGACGTGGTTGAATGGTTACATATGAAACTTTAATCCAGTTTTAATTAAGAAGAGGTATGAGGAGTTAAGAGTTGAGCTATGAAAATAGTTGAGTCGATGATGATTTATGAATAACATATAAAATAAGGTTTAATCAAAAAAAAATATAGAATAAGGTAAAAAATATGAAATTTTGATAAAATATTAATTAGTAGAATCGAATTCAAAATTTGAACTTAATGAATTTCAAATGCCACTAAGTCCATTGGCTATTTAAATTTTTGCAATTGTCCGACCCCTAGTCCTATATTATGCATATGTATAGTTTAATTTCACTTTGCCAGGCCAGACACGCCATCATCCTCAAATCGTGATAATAGCAAGTGTTAACTTGAATTTCATTATGAATGACACTTAAGATTTACCATAAATATATATAGATTTTATTTTTGCGTCCTAAAAATTAAGACAATCACTTCCTCCTAGTCTTATAGGTAGTTTCAATTTGAGAGAGATTAAAACAAAAGTTTGTAAGTGGTATGTTTTGACAAACAACAGTTTTCAAACTTGATATCTTTTAGAAGGATTAATTAACGACAGAAAACGGTTGCTAATCAAGTTGGACAAATCTAGTAAATGGACTAATCTAAAATTGCTCTCTCTTCTTTGGATAATAACAGGTTGACACCGAATGAAAAAACAGAAAATCAAAATTAGATTTGCAGACAAAGTAATTTGTTAAGATAAGGTATGGAGATCTTAAAGCTTATCCTATTGCTTTTTAACATAAAGTCATTTTTTTGTTTGGCTCGAAATTTGCATGTACAATGTGAAACGAGAAGAATCGACGGCGCTAAATTAAAAGTCATTTATTGATCTTCCTAGGTAAATTATTTACTTGAATCCATCTCTTCCACATTTCCTTTTCATATTCTTTATTTTAGTACTACTTTATTTTAATATTGCAACCCTATCCTCTTTTGTAACAACTGCGTATGAGTATTTCCCAAGTGCCCATTTAACGTGATTTTGGACAAAGTTTTTATGAAAGTACAAAAACTAGTCTCTTTTGTTTCCAGCTCGCTATGTGGTTACACCTTGCTCCAAACTAAATCGAACTTGTGCCAGTTAAAACTTTGGGGGATAAGCGACCTTTATCAAAGGCGATATATACATAAGGTTCGAGTTTAAGACCTTTAAAATTAAGTATGGATAGATACTTACCACTACTACACGACCTTTGATATATGCTAAAAACAAGTAGGTAGAGGTAGAGCAGTCGCCAAATGCAAAACTTATTTACATGCATTTCTTTTAGTTTTAGATTATGGCCATGCTGAATTGACAAAAGCATCTCTTGGAGAGTTGGACTCTGCATGTTTAGCCAAAATATTTGTTATCATGATAATATTTTAAATTTGATTTTTAGCATGTGCACATTTACATCAAAGTTAGAAAATGTTGAGCAAAATCTGGAAATGAAAGAATTAGGCAGAGCATGGCCTCATGGGTGCCATCGAGGAACTTTCTGAACATCCTCTAGGAGGAAGGGTTCCAAATTCCAATATGTCATAATGTTTTTAAAGTGTCCATTAAGAAAATGCATAAAATAAATTCAGTATATAAGTCAATGAAAGTGATAAATTCAGCAATAAATCATCCCTCGCTTTCGTCTTCTTTATCACGTTATTTGTTATAAACATTCTTCCAATTTTTTTGTTAGATAAATACGTGTAATGGATTGTTATAGAGAAACATCTTTCAATAGAGAAAAAGATGTCAATCTAAAAAGACCTAGAAGAAATATATTTCTTCAGCCACCAAAGCTACTACAAATAGTGAAACGTCGTAGGAAAAAACCAAAAGAAATATATTTATTTAGTCGTAAAAGGTGCTAAGAAATTTGTCTAATTAATAACTTAAAGAAAAATAAATAGAAATATGTTTATTGAGGAGGTACTAGCTAGCTCATGGAAAAAACAAGATAGTCTAGTAAAGAATAAAACCTCATTGCAGACATATTTTTTGGCCTTGTAATTTTTCATAAAATACTAAAGTTAACCGAAAATTTACTCTATCTCGCATCAGTATTAATTAAGTACACTAGTAGCAATATTTATGTCACTTTGTATGTAGAACCCTGGTAGGATTGGGGAATTTAAATGTTTTGTATGTTCTTTCATGTAATACTTTTAATGGTCAGCAGACCAGTACTATCAGTTGTAACATTTAATTATAAATAAAAGTTTCGTATTCTCCAAAAAAAAAAATATTTATGTCACTTTAATTAAAATTTTACATTAATTAATAGTACAATAAATGATTTATCCAAGAAAATCAAGAAGTTTAAGTCCAGGTCGGATACAGGAACTACTTGACCCGATAATATAAAAACACGAATCAAACCGCCGGCCACTGTTATCGCGAAAAAAAGCAGCGTTAGTTCGATCATGGCCACTTCTTCTTCTAGGGTTCCAGCGGCCAATTCTTCAATACTGTCCACATTCAAGGCCTACTTTATTCCTCTTTTACTTTTCGGTGCTGCCTTATTCTATCAACTAGTTGTTACTCCTCGTGCTTTCCCTCATTCACATTACGATGGTACATTCTAATTAATTACTTAATTATGAACTAAGTAGTTTGATTTTATTATAGCTTCTTATTCTTTGTTGAATGTTATTGTAGTATTGGGAATTAAAGGGTATAGTTCAATTGAGGAAGTTAATCAGGCATACAATGAGCTCTCTTCCAAGTGGTACGTTCCTTTCGCTTGCATTTCGTTGTTACATTGTAGATGTTTCGTGCTGCTACGATATTTGAGTTGCCTATTTGGAGTAGTTCTTGATCAACTTGTTATAATGGGAAATTACTTTTGTTGAAATATATTATTGTTAATTATAAACGTTTAAGTTTGAGATGCTACGACTCCTAAAGGTTTCGATGGCACTCCTTGACATGATCACCTACCAAGTTAAAAGGCGCATCATGCTCATCAAAATAGGCGTATATCGTTGGTTTCACTAGAAGCTTTAGGGACAAGGCTTAACCAATTACACTTGTGATCATTGCATCTTGTGCTAATTTTGCTTTTACTTCGTGTTTTACCATTTCACGCAACCACCGACTTCTGATGGATGCACCACACTCTTTCAGAATTTTTAATCCCTCCACCTGTTTATGCTGCTAGATTTCCCTAGTTTCAAAAATACTCTTTTACGAATGTTAACCCTTCTCAAACCCATTCTACTCATCCCATGCCATGTGCTAGAGGGGTTAAGGCAGGGCTTGACATGTTTTTGGAGATGATTGTTGTAGAAGTGAGGTTGTAATGGGGTGTTACGGTGTAGGCAACACTAGTATAATGAGGTGATTGTGTTAACATAATACTTATCATTCTCTTAAAAACATCTTTAAAGATTTTTTTTTTTTTTTTTTTTTTTTTTTTTGTAGCAAAAGAACTAAAATTGTACTGTATTTGCCTTAGTATATACGTTCTTCCGGTGTATTCTGCTAAATAAGAAAGTCCGCTAATTGATAAAACATAGTCCATTATGCCACTTCTTTAAAAATGCTGAACTGTTGAACAAATGGGAGAAATGAAGAGAAAATTGTGCTTATCAATTTATCCCTCAAAGTTTGCAAATTGTTAGGTTTCCTATGATGCTTGGTTTAAAAATGATGACGTGTTTTTGGAAGGTTCATTCCCATTTATTTGATCAATGAACTGAATATAACCACCAGCGGCATAGTGTTTATACTTTATACTACTATCCCTTCATTGGAGAGAGGTGAGTGCAGATACGAGAGTTATGCAGATGCTTTCAATGAGATATGTACACACTGTGTCTAGAATTTATTTTGCACCAGAACTTTTCAACTGCCGTGCATCTCTGCAATCAAATATAGTATTGGGAACCAAGAAACATTGATTTTGATTTGTTTGTTGAATTTCATTTGCTGGAAATAAAATGGTATTATTTACAGGAGTTCTGGTGTTGAAGTTCCTTCTACCCACGATTTTATCAAGGTTAGTTGTCAGCACTAATTTGGCATCATGTGCCATAGTATATATGGTGCTTTGCCACTTCCTTGTCCTTATTTGAAAGCTGAAGTGTGATATAACTAGCTTGTGGTCCTCAAAAACAAAATTAGCATATCGTGGCCACTCTAGATATTTTCCTGGTTATCATGAGCAATAGCCCTCTTATTTTCTTCTTATTTTTGATAGTAACATAGAGGCAAAGGTAATATGATATTTCATGCATTGTTTTTTTAAGTTAGAAACTTATGTTGTCTTTGATCTTTATCCAAGGTGCTATAAAGCGAGTCCCTTCTCTTGCTACAGTGTTGGGGTCAATGAACCCCCCAATTAATCTTCCTGCACCTATATAACTGCATGTTCATGATTGATTTGCCCTTAGCAAAATGCTTTCACAACTCAAAACTTGATGCAATAGCTCAATGTCAAGCTTCCTTGGCCCCATCAACCTTTTGAACTTTGTCTTCTATGTAAAATGAAGTTAGAAGCTCAGAAGGCTTGTATGAGTATTTTCATGCCTATTCTTTGTGGCTCCAGGATCTCCAACTCTGACACTTACATCTTAAAGTGGGCTTAACTGCTCCAAGTTTTTTGGTTCACTGGGCACTAGTAAGAATGCAAAGCGGTAGGGCACACATTATGAATGCGAACTCTCCCACCATTAAGGAGACTGGATATTTTTAGCAGAGAGTAGGTAGAGGGACAGACCCACACTATCCCGATTTCCAAATTTGTGGGCCAGCAAGCAGCTCGCAGCTAATCTCTCATTTATTAGAAAAAAAGTGTGCTTGACTACAAAAAATAAAATAAAAACCAAGTAAGGTAATGTATTATAACACAAAATATAAACCGGGCACTAAGATGGTGCCAGGCAGATTACAGTTTTTCTGGAAACCCTCCTTAACAAAAACAATCAAGAGAGGGTTCTTCCTACCCGACATCATATCCCTGTAATGAGTCTATAAAATCTGACATTCGATATGCATCTTTGACTTCCTGTAATTAAAAAGGCTAAAGTCGATAAACACTTGGAATTAGATCTTCTGAATAGTCTCCAATTTCCCTTCAGAACATCTTGCATTTCCTTCCTTCCATAAGACCCGACACACACAGCTGGCACAGTCTTCCAGATTTTCCTTCCGTAAGAATACATATAGCTTTTTTGGTCCTCTTATTCATAGAAACTGTGTGCAAGACTTGATATTGTTACTTCTATAATTAGGAATCGACGTGTGCACTTCATGCCAATCTTTGTTGTTGTCCACCGACCGTTCATCAGTAAATCATCACTTCTAGTTCGTGGTAGAAGTAGAACCACTCTCCGTTCAAGTCTGCAGATAGATTGAAGAAGAGAACAGTTGATTAGCCCCGCTCTGTATCAATAGTCTTGCTTAGTGTTTATGAATAATCTTCTTGTGTTTATGCATCAAGGTTCTACAATAATGATGATACACCATCCTTGATCATGTTTGAGGCCTGATCTTTGTAATTGCCTAATTGGGGACTTAACATACTGAAGAAAAGTTAATGTAGGTAAAGTGACGGAACATTTTGTGGCAATTTGGAAGTTAAGCTCTCATCTTGGAACTCCGATAATATTACCTTAGTTTTTAACAAGCGCCAAACATTCTACTCTTGATATTTTGCTAAAAAATAAATTTTCTAACTTCTAAGTCACTTGATACTTTAGTATGCTTTTTTATGTATCTTCATGCTCACATTCACAGCCTCTTCCCATTTCTCTTATTTCTTTTGATTTCTAGGTAGATTTTGTGTTTGTTGGTTTGCTTTTGTATTATTTCTTTTTACTTAAAGTATGAGAAATACCACCCTTGACCCATTGAAATATTGGGATATGTTTTAGACATTAGCTTCTTGTCGCATATGTTTGCTTTTCTTATTGTTGGCTTGTACAAATTGATTGACCTAAACCATGGTATTGCATACAATTGGATTTGCACGACATGACTTAGCATTTTTTCCTGGTGCCATGGTATGTTCGTAGCCGCCCCCTTATTTTGTGATGAGAAGTCTTGATGTTTCTAAATAAGTTGCTTTTGTTTAGACAGTTGTGAAATGGTTGAGTTTATTTTTCTGTTGCCTGGGTTTCCTGCACCTGTATCATGAGCTTTTTCAACTTGCCTATTTATTTTCTCCCTTCCAAGATTATTTCCCATATTATGATTGCTGAATGATTGCTTCACAGGTTCGATATGCTTTTGAGTTGCTGACAAATCAAATTTGGAAGAGAGATTATGACTTATTCGGTATTGATGAGCAGTTGGTAAGTTTTCTCTTCTAGTTTGTACAGATATTTTAATTACCGAATCTTTAGATTATTTCACCGAATTCCTATTGATCATTTGTTTTTGTTACAATATTTTTTTTTTCCTTTGGCTATTCAGCATGTTATTGAAAAGGTTAAAGATCAATATGAGGGGAGAAGTATCTCAGACATCAGCTTTCCACTCCTGGAGAGACTTTCTTTTGGTTTGTAAACACATCTTTATACAGATTTCAGCTAGTGAAACAGTTTCCATGCTGCACCATCCACCCACAGATAGATAACAGAGAGAATTTTTGATTTGCTGTGCTTTTTTCTTTCTAGAGTAATTATCTATATTAGTCTGATACATATTTCTTGGTCTTTGCTTAGATCCTAAAGAACATGCTTTTGATGTCATCAACTCGGAAAATTTTCTATCCAAGATTGAAACTGACAAGGCATTGCTAATTCAGGTAGAGTATATGTGCCAAACTGGCTTACTTTTGTGAAAGTCATCTGTATCTTGCAGTTCTTTATTTTCATTATTCACTCTTGTACATAGGTTTAATGTTAGTATAGCAACTAAGATGCACTCCCTATCTCGTCCTCAGATAATATTGTCCAATAACATGGCATGAAAGTTTATATTGCATGATGAACCTGTTTTTTGTTAATTTGTAATGTTTCTGCGAGCTGCATAATATCTTTTCATTGTATAATCTTATTTATCATTTATTTACTTATACGATAAAGCTTGACCAAAGTTCTTCTCTAGATTTTTTCTCCAGGGAGTGTGCGATGTGCTCAATTTTCAAACAAATGGAAGAGAATTGGTAGGAGTTTGAATATTTATGCAGTCATTTATTCCCCATCTATAGTCTTGCTAATGTTATTTTTGTATGTTTCTTCTACCTTGCTAATGTCCTGTGGTATTTTTCCCTTTTATTTCTTCTACCTTACTTCTTCAGTTACTCTGCTGGACGGGGTCGCAGATACTGGAGTTATTGATGTTGGGGATGTTCAACTTGCCACATATTTAGCTGAGAAGAAATCTGGTGGACTGCCATTTTTTAGACATGGAAAGTATTTTAAGTAACAAATATTTATGTTCCTGTGCCATTCGCTGAAAATGCTTCAACAGAATATTACAATTGTTTCCTTCTCAAAAAGAATTTTACACTTGTTAGATCATGTTATTGCTGAAATACAAGTGTGGAACATACTTCCTGCTCATAATTATGACTGATATTTTCTGCTTCAAGTGAAAGAATAAAGATAATGTGGACTCATTGTTGTCATTATAGGAAATTTAACATATATATTTTGGGACAGAATAGGGTAAGAATTAGATAGCAGTTGCTATTCTGGGATTTAAATTGCTGCACTTGACCAGCAATGGATGCTGTTAGGTTCCGGATCATGTCAGCTATAAATAAATTCATTAGAAGGAAGACGTAATGGACTTGGATGATTAAAGCTCATTGAATTCAGAAAAGATTATCATATGGTATGGGCAATGGAAAAAGCTTTTGCACTAGGAAGAAGATCTGGAGGCATGGTAGTAAATTGTTGGTGCAGTAGTCTTATCATGAATAACTCCTCCCTTGATGAAATATTATGTATATACACATTTGTGCCCAATGGGGTATGATTTCATTTTCCTTATTAGGTGAATTAGAAGGAGAACACGTGAGCTTCAGCTGTACTAAAATTTTGCAGCACTCAGCTGACTAGGTCTCATAATATATCTGTCTAGTTTTCTGTCAATATTCATATTATACTGATCAAGGTATCGAGGTTGAGGAAATGTGTAAATATCAGATAAATTTTGACTAATGCATGCTCATCTAGCACTTATCTCTGTTTTTGCTCTGCATACGGTTTTTGGGCCATCTCTTCATCCAGTATTCAATTTGACTTGCAGGAATTTCATTGTGCTTTCATTGATTAACTAATATTGATGCGTCAACACCCCCATCTCTTCAATCCTTGTTAACTTGACTTATTGGCTCACTTACAGGACTTCCAGCATTTGTGGCTTTCCCACCAGGCTGTAGAGGTTTAAGATGCATGCGTAGGTGAGTTTCCTTTCCTTTCCTTTCCATTCTTCAGTGTATTTTCTTTTTGTCCTGGGATATATCTTCGTTGGATGGACCTTAAAGCTAGAATGTTTACTTACTTTACCTTTATCAGAATTTCCTGAATATTGTATTTTGCTAATGATGCTTGATCATCTGGTTAGGTATGAAGGAGAACTTTCCATTGATTCAGTTACTGATTGGGTTGCAACGACCATTCTAAGTTTGCCGCGTATTCGGTACTACTCGAAGGAGTCAATGGTAACATATGAGATTTAGCTTTTGATTTGTTTGCATTACACAATTTTGGCTGATGGGTGAGTTATGTATAAGAAAACTGAAAATGACAGCTCAATCAGATTTTAGGGACAAACTTCCATGAGCTTGGTTTTAGGATTAAGACACATGGACTACTTGCAATTCACAAGTTTTTCCACATTCACATTATGTATATCTGATAACTTCTAGATGATCAGTATACAAGCTAATTTTGTGCTTAACTTGTTGAAAGATGGATAAATTTTGCATTCAATGAAGTATGCTTTAATATTTGACTGGCTTTAATAATATGTTAAATATTCTGATTTACAGCTTCTCTTCAATTTCAGGCACAAGATTTCCTGTTGAAAAGCAAACCTCACAAGGTACACAAAGCACAACCTTTCCTACTACCTCAGTTGTAAAAAAGAAAAAAGAAAACTAAGTGAAGGAAGATGGCAGTTGCTGCTACTTATGTTTGACTAGCTTGCTTAATGCACAGTAAAGTATCATTTAAGAATTAGCTTCACTTTTCAAGCTCAAGGTGCATTGATAACAATCATATTTAAGAAGTCAATTATAATGCGAATTAGCAAAGGTCACAATCACATAATCGTCTATCAGTATTAATTTTTTTTTTGATTAAGTGGTCAAATTCTTTTTGATTTGTTTGAAGTCTGTCACAAGTTTTAGTATTTCTTTTTGGATTGGCTGCACTTGCACATTCCATTCTATATAGCTTGACTAATTTTGTTCTGCGCTGGAAGATGACCCAGCCAAAATATGCTAGTATATTTTTTGATTTTGTACCAAATATTACCTGGAGCTGCCATACACATGATATAGGCCGCTGGTTATAATTTGACAGGTTTTTTACTTTTTCAGGTCAAAGTCATTTTCTTCTCTCAAACTGGAGAACGCGCAACTCCTTTTATTCGTCAAGCTGCTAAGAATTACTCGGCCTATGCTACATTTGCATTTGTGCTATGGCAGGAAGGAGAATCTTCATTGTGGTGGAACATGTACACTGAATTTGACGCTTATTTTCTGCCTTTGTTCCTTGAGCTCTATTGATAATTGTTCTTTTCTTTTTGGAGAGATCTTGATCTTTTTCCTTTTCTTCTCAGTCTGTTCCCTCTTCTCTCTCTCCCTTATCGTCTCGCATAGCTTCACTGAGTTCATTTTCTTTTGACTTTTCCTCGTCTAGTGAAGAGCGAAACTTGATTTTGGGTGGTGAACAAGGTTCTTGAGATTTAACAGTAACAGTAAATAAAAGATAATATGAAGATAGGAACAGCCCCCTAGGGCTTTAGTCTAGTGGTAATATCACAACACGTGATGTGTATGTTAGCTGCACGTCACGGGTTGGAACACTGCCGCAGTCAAAAGCCTAGTTACCGAGTTTCGAACCATGCACCACTGGCCCTCGGGGATTGATTATTTCGAACAGCGCCTGTAAAACTAGTTAAAGCCTAGTTTCTTTTAAGTTGACACTTGACTCAGCTAATTAGTTGTCCAGGCATATCCTTAAGATTGTTTCCTCCTCCATGTCCAATAAAAAAAGAAAGAAACAAAGCAAATACAGAGCTCCTTGCTGCAAAATATGCTCAACTTTTACATAGTTATTCTTTTTTATAGTAATGTTCTGCTCCCTTAATAATCTTCAGTTAAGGATGTTGTAAGATAACTTGTTGTCCTATTTATGCAGGTTAGGGGTTGAATCTGCCCCCGCCATTGTATATCTAAAAGAAACAGGTGTCAAACCTGTTGTTTATCATGGCAAGTCATTTCCTCCTTATTTCTCTCGTTGTCATCTTGTAATAGTTTCTGGTGGCTGTGATGAGTGACTTATCTAAGCACAAGCTAAAAAGGGTATATAATTGTAGGCTATGTCAACAGTTCATTGTTTATGGATATTATGGAGAAGAATAAACTTCAAGGTACTTATCTTTTCCCATTTTACCAATGTATTTTGGTTATTCATCAGTTTGTGGTGCACTACAGAAGTTAATCTAACAAGTATTTTCTCCTCTGATATGTGTTATCTGATGTTATATGTGCTGGCTATTTAATTTGAGATTTTAATATATGCGTTCCAATCAGCCAAGTTTTTGTTTTACGCATTTTACCCTACTGTGTGCTATCATTTTGTGAAGCTGGCACTCATTTCAGATTGAATTAGCAAATTTTCCTGTGGAGTTATCTTGTTTATTATAGAAGAATGTTATGGTTAGCATCTTGCAGTATCAGTAGAGGAAATCAGGAAAACACCTTCTTCAAATTCTCATCACCACTTTTACAATCAAGCTAAATAGAGCTTTTGTCTCGTTATTTTCAAACATATTTCCTCTAACCGCTAACTCACTTTACCAACATGTTCTATTTACAAATGGATCCTTTTATAATGCCTAATTCTGATTAAAAAAGTATCTCTGTTGAGCTAGCTGTGGTAGAGTGGATATAGACGACAATAGAAACAAGTTCTTAAACCCATTGTTCTTTTGTGTGTGATTACGTATGCAAATTTAGTTGTTATAGTGGCTCCAGAGGGAGTGTGAGTGCAGTTTCCTAGATGTGAACAGAGGCGGATGTACTTAGTAAAATTTGGTTCACGTGAACCCATTGTCCACCCACTAAACTTGATATATTATGTACATATTTTTCTAAATATGTCTAATATGATGTTTGGGAACCCAAGCTCTCAAAGATTAAATGGTTCACGTGGTCAGATAGCGTGGATCGACTCCCACTTAGGAGCCTTTAATGTCGTTTTTTCTCCTTTTATTACTAACATTGGTCCAACTTGTTTGTTGTTTACTTGAAAAAAAACTAACTTGCTCTATAATTTTCGAACGAAGATTGTTTATTGACTACCCTGGTCACACTGTAACTCTGCCCGTGACAATGGTGAACCCATACTTCCGAAATTCTAGATTCGCCTCTGGATGTGAATAACAAATTAGATTATGTTATTAGTAAATTGAGGTGTAGTTTTGCATTTGACTTCTGTAGTCAACTAATTAGTGTGCCTTTTATTTGTAAGCATAGTTTTTATTTAGCTGCTTAAAAAAAAAAAAAATTCAAAGTTCTGCGTAAATCTAGTCTAGGCATTTTTTTTTGATAGGTAATGAGAATTTCCTTTATAAATGAAGTAACGGCACTATGATAGTGCATTCATACATTACAAGATGCTCAAAGCCTCCACCAAATCTAACAAAGAGTCTACATCATTAGCAAAGGCCATGCTGCACCAAAAAGCTAGCAGAGAAATACATCTAGTCTTAAGGCTATGTATGTTACTTTGTTTGCCTTCAAAAATCCTATTGTTCCTTTCCGCCCAAATCATCCACCATATGACCACAGGAACAGTGTTCCAAAACAAAATCAACATCCACATCTGACTTGAGGTCCACCAACATGCAAATTGGCATAGGCATTTTCAGGTCTGTGGCATATTTTCAGGACGCAGCACCTGAAGCGTGGGTTAAGTGCACATCACGAGTTAGAACTCTGTCTCTGGTTGATGCTTGGTATTTAAGTTGGAGGTAGACAGAGGTCCAGGTTCATACTCCCTCGAGTTTACCTCAGAGAGGATTTCTTGGTTATCAAAAGACTATGTGAAAAGATGAGTTTGAAAATTTATTTTGCGATCATAATTCAAATACGGGTTATTATTGTGCGTATATGTCTTGAGTTCTCCAATATGGATTGAGAAAATTAAGATGCAGGGTTCTTGTGCTGTAGAATTCATTATTGGGACATGACAAAGGACCTTAACTATTGCATCTATGATAGTATTCTCTGCGATACTTTGTTGTCGTTCAATGTGTTTTACAATCAGAATAGCTATTGACACGGATCTTGCTTCTCATTGTTCATACTTCAGTTCTTCCACAATTGAGGCATGTAACTTCAAGGGAATTGGGTTGTGATGCTCGGGGCTTTTCACGTGCTGGAAAGGATACCAAGGTATGGTATTGTGTTGTTTTAGCTGGGAGGCAAAGCCAGGAGCTCAATGAAATGCGTGAAGTAAGTTCTTTTTCCCTCTTCCATTATTCTTAATAAAAGCTCTGATCTGCAATTTGGCTTATGAGTCATGGTTTTTGTTGATTTATCTTTCCATCTGAACTTAGCCGTTGGCTAGTATAAGAAAATCTGATGAATTCACTATCCGTTTCAGCAGTTTTTGCCAACTCATATTATTCAGTATATGCACTTTTAAGGCGTTGATGAAGCTATGCTGAATCATCTGGGTCCTACAAAAGCTGCATGATGTTGCTCTTATTACCGTATAAAAGGAATCTGCATTATGTTTCCATGGATAACCTGATAATACCTAGAGGACATGCATCTCCAAAAGTTAGCACTTAACATATCTGTAACTTGTTTTTTTTGGGGGATAAGGTTAACATTTCTACAACTTTCAGATGAAAGACATTTTATCAAATAGCAACGCCTACCAAAATCTGTCAATGATGAACATCTAGCTGGCTGCATCTGCCATATTGTATGCCGTTTCTTTTTATTTAGGTCCTAGATATATAGCTAAAGTTATCTTCTTTCTGATGACATATTGTTCTGTAGTTCCTGGTAAATGGCTTCACCCTGCAATACATGAAATGATTTCCCCTCGGGCCTGGAAGACTTCTCATTATCACCACTTATATAGATTGATATGGCTTCGCATTTTGTTTCGCATAAACTACACACATAAAATGTTAGATGCTATGATTGCCTGTTACATAAGCTAATTTGTAAATTACCTATCACATTAGACCATGCGCAAGGTTCAAGAAACTCTTTCAAATGATGTTGAGCCGACTACAGTTGGTCAAGATCCATCATCTGCACCAGCTCTGCGTGCACTAAAACAGAAACGACTGACATTTACCTGGCTTGATGGGGAAGCACAGAAGGTGAGCACCTTTCTTATTCCATGAAGTTCATTTAGTTTGATGACCGTTATGTTGACGAAACTATGATTTGCTGCCATGTCGAAGGCTAACAGTTTCTCCTTTTACTCAGAGTTACTGTTTCTTCTACATCAATTCAGAAGATAGTTATGACACCTGCGGGCCTAGGAGAGATATAACAGATGTAGCGCAATTGTTTATTGTACGCTATGACAGGAATGATACGGAGGATGCTGAAAAGCAGCCAACCAGCCGATACTCAGCGTTGTACAATGTTGAGTCTGATCCTGCGTCTCAGCTTGTGGCAAAATTCAATGGCTCTAACAAAATTGAAGAGGTTAGTAGACGGATAGGTTCCATGAAATCAACTAGTGGGTCTATTTTACACATTCTTTAGTGTAAAGTCAATTATTATCGAAGAGTTCCATGACAGCAACATCAGAGAATGTAAACACAACATCTTCTCCCTTGCTCCGTGGTGCTATCTGTTTTTCTGTTGGATACAGCCCATGAATCGAACAATCTATAACAACTTTACCTTGTGCATAACTGGCGGATATTCCACCTGAACTACACGAACCATTTTGTGCCGTATGGTGAAGTGTTCCCCGCAGATTCAGAACTTTTTTTTTTCCAATACTCACAACCCTTATTAGTTAGTAATAATTTAGTTAAAGAATCCTAGTGATTGGATGTCTATACTTAGTCTGTTAGGAAATAAGATATTCAAATAAATGAAAAACACAAGTAGAACAAGGAATGCAGGCAACAGAAGGAGAACCACTTCCGCCGCCTGGTTGCAATTTCTATGACAAGCAATCCTTCCAAAATTGCTTCTAGTTGTGATTTCTAAGTTTCTTCCCTGGTCTGCTTCTGTAGTCCTTCCTGACTGCTTTCGAGTTGAGCATTTACCTCTCTAAAGTTTACCTTCCTATGACTATTTCTCTTAATCATTGAATTTCTTTCATTCACTTTTAGTTAGTTAAGCAAGCGAACTTCTTAGCTTAATTAGGAACAAGTAGGGTCGACATATGTTGTGATGTTGGAAAAATTTGCTGCAAGTTTTGTTCTTGCACATTCCCTTATACTAGGAAATGCAAGAGCTAACTTATTTATTTTTCTGTCTACTAAAAGTAAACCCGAGGCTGATCCAGGATTTAAGCTTGATACTTTCATCCTTTAAGATTCTTAACAGTGCACCGATCATGCATTTGAATTTATGGGCTCAAAAGTTAATATTTTTAGAAATTTTAGTGATTTTCATGTATACATTTATGCTCCATGTCAAAATTATTGGGTTCGGTTTAATCCATAAAAGCTATGCTACATCCACCACCAATTTAAACCACCTTATTTATATTCAAACGCCTATGTGCTGCTCAAGTAATGTGCTAGGTTAGATAGCAAATGAGGCTGGTCTCTCTGTACTTTACTATGTTTGGTCTATCGATTGAGTTACCTGCTTACGTAGCTATTATTGGATTTCTCGGGATCCATTTTTTGTATCGACTCAGCTACTTGTCTGAAACTGTTAATGATGATTTTTACTGTGATTTCTAACATATTGCTATGTTGGAATGACAGATTGTAAATTGGATTTCTGAGATAATCCAAGATGGCGATTCCAAGAATCTTCCTTCTTTTGTAAGTTAATTTCCATTATTTCTCTATTCATGCTTCTTTCTTCAAGCTAGAAAGCTCTGTTCATGACAGCAGTTGGTTGTAGGTAGTAGCACCAGAACCTGTGCCTGCAAAACATACTTTTCTCATTCCAACTAAAATCTCTATGTAGATTGATCTATCTCCCTTGATTGGAATTATGCTTAGTGGTCTGGAAGGTACTTGAATCAATGAAGGGGGAGTGATAGGAGCCATCTCCTTTTAATGTGTGTTACATATCTTTTGAAAATGGATTCTCGTGTTATTCGAGTAATTTGTTTGTTGATTTCAAGGATGTAAGGAATGCAGTTTTTAGCCCTTTTCTAGGTTCCTTTTTTAATTCTGCATCCATTATATCCATTTCGTTGCAGAAAACAAGGACTCCTGAATTGGTTCCAGAGGATGCTGATTCAACTTGGTCGTCTTGGTCTGAAGGAACTGTTAGCCCTAGTAGTGGATTGACGCATAGGATCAAAAGTTTCATAAATGTAGTTTACGATTATAGCGGTGACCCAAGGGTTGGACCAATTTTGCTTCTGGCAGCGTTGATCTCATTTGGCAGTGTTTGGCTAAGGAGAAGTCAGGTAGCTCAGTCAAGCGGGTCAGATCGTTCAAGCCAGAAATCCAATGAGCCAAAACATTCAAGCCAGAAAACCAGAGAAGCGGATCAGTCAAATCAGCCAAAAGCAAAGGTAGTGATACAATTGACTAAAACTTGCCCTGGTTGCCCATGCAAGCAATAAGCACTTTCAGTTTGTTCCTTAAACGATCTCCATTTTGACCTCTTTTGCAATTACCTGACATGGATCCTTTCCACCTTATATCTCTTTGCAGGACGCATCCATACGAAACCGAAGAAGTCGACCACGAAATGATCTCGTACCGCCTTCTATGACTGACGTCGAACCGAAAGATGCTCGCCAAATGGAATTTTCAGATTCCGACTCTGGCTAGTTCGGTTCTGATGACTGTAGGCTGTTTTATTAAGCATGATAGAAGCTGAGATTTGTTGCGAGCAGGTGGGTGACTAACAACCTCCTCCGTGTAACTGGTTGCCTTGCAGGCATGGATACCATGTACGTTGAGCTCGATTAACTTTCTTGACGGGTAAAGACATTTTAATCAGTAGTTTAGTTAGTATAGTTTATGATCCGCAAAATTGATATAGATGATGACCAATATACAGTCACGACACTGATTGAAAATAGCGTAAAAGTTATTCAGTATCCACATGTAAAGATTAATTTTAATAATCAAAGTTCTGTTTTTCAAGTTTGCACTAGTTATTGTAAAGCTGAGTGATCTGGCTATTTAAAAAGAAGAGTTTTAACAATCAAACGATATTTAGATGTGGACATCTTTAATCTAGCAGGTGCCGTTTCTTGTAGAATGTTGCTGTTGCAGTATTCTTTTCTCTTCTATATTTTTCCCCTAAAACTGACTTGTGCTCATGTTGCTGTCTAGTCTTCTGTACCTGGTTAATACTTGGTACTGCTGTAACTGCAGTTTACAAGCACAGGGTGGGAACTGGGAAGTTAAATTTTCGTCCAGTGGCCAGTTTTGACACTGGTATTAGCTTTGCGGCCACTATTTTCTTTGGTCTTACACTTGAGGCAACTTTTGACTCTTTACTAGATAAAGTCATTAAATACGTCTAACCGAAAAGACTTAATTACCTCTCTGTCTGATTACTGGACTGAAGTTTGAAATACTACTGAAGTACTGATTGAAGTTCAAACCACATGGACTGAAGTTCTATTCACATGGATTGAACTTCTCTGCCCTGTGTACTGAAGTTCTATCCATAGGGATTGAACTTATCTATTCTTATGGATTGAAGTTCCATCTACCCTTATGGATTGAATTTCCATCCACAGGGACTGAACTTATTACCCTTGTGGATTGAAGTTCCATCCATAGGGATTGAACTTATCTACCCTTATGGACTGAAGTTCCATCCACAGGGATTGAACTTGTCTACCCTTGTGGACTGAAGTTCCATCCACAGGGACTGATATATATATCTGGGGAAGTCTAGTCTTTTTTTCTTTTTCTATTTCTGGTGGGTGTGAAAAGTGGCTATAAACGAAGTAAATATTTTGGTATTAGTGGCCTGTGCTCAAAGACCAGTGCCAAAAGTGGCCTTTCGTGAACTTCCCCGAGTGCGAACCATGCTTTATTTTGAATAAATTAGCCACAAAGTAGTCTTTTGTTGACAAACTAGCAACTTGGCACAATTACTACCAAGTTGCTAATTTGTAAAATATGACTCATCTGTTTCTATTTCGCAAAAAACCCAGCAGCCTTGAGTTACATTATTTGATTTTTTAAAACATTTTATACATCATGTTTTTGTGTTCGATCCATGATCACTGCATTACTAAGAAGGTGTCTAGGAGAAACTGGTAAAGTTGTCTTTGTATGACTTATAGATCATGGGTTCAAACCGTGGGAATAGCCATTGATGCTTGCATTAGAATAGATTGCGTATGTTATAACCCTTAGGATGCGTCATTTCCCCGAATCCTATGTGAACGCGGGATGCATGGTGCACTCAGCACTGGGCTGCCCTTTTTATTACATTTTTCTGCACAAAATAAACAGATTTGGTGCCAATGTTATAGTTTTGGCCCCATAAGAAAAGTCTTGCAATTATACTGCAAAATTCCTTGCTAGCTGTTCTGTGTTAAATGAAGGTTATTTCAATTACAATGGTACTACCGTACCTCAATCTTAATCTAGATGGAGTTTGGGAATTTGTGGATTGGGGAGGTATTAAGTGTATATAGAAGTTTATGACCTCTCGATGCTCATTGAGGTAACTAATCATTGATCTGGAGGAGGAAAAAAGGTTTACCGTCAAACAAATTCGAAGAAATAAATGTAAGATGCAATATTGTAACCAGGAAATTACATTTAACTAAAATAAAAGAGTCCATACAAGAAGAAATTTATTGTTTTACTTAAACAAACACTATAAAAGAGAGGAATTTTTATCTCCTCTTCATTCTAAGTTGCATGGTTGTCTGTCATCAGAAGAATCATAACAATGAAAGAATCTTGTACGAATGTAAGTTAAAATAACTGGTAATATTAACTTGGTTGTGGAGCTTTGATTGTTAGCAACTTGCATGGTTACAATTCACCATTTCGATCAAATAACTTCAAACCCCCGCTGTTATCTTCACAATGTCTCACATGAGGAACAATGGTACCTGTGTTATAACTTCCTTTTTTCTTCTTGCAATCATAGTACGGAGGGGAATGGTAACATGGCTCCAATGATATAGCTCGAAAACAAGGTGGATTATGCACTGTTCCATTTTCAAACTTGTATAGGATCCATGGCTTCAAACCTCCAAGACCCTGAGCCACATATCCAAAAGTAGACCATGCACTTGTAACCAATTTATCAGTTAAACTCAGCAAATACATCTCTGCCCAGGCCTTTCTATCATGCATAAGCTTCTCTGTTTGTTGATACTCCTCATGACTTGGCTGGAAAACACTAACCATCTCTCCTGTCACAGTAGGATTTTCCCAATACATGTTCCGAATCACCTCAAAATATTGTGGACCTAGAGACGTTACAAGTACGCTTATACTCTTCTGCTTTCCAGATGACTTGACTATAGGTTCATTCATGTTAACCTGTGGCAGTAGATTTTCCTTTCTTGTGCAAGCTAATATTTGATCCAATACATTCTTCAAATAACCTTTACCTAAATCGAAAACTCTTATTTGGATTCCTATTTTTTCATCTGCATGTGCCAAATAAGCTTGATGATACCTAGTAATAAGACCCCATACAGAATTTGTGGGATAGAAAAGGTACCTACCCAAAAAGTGGAACACAGTTTCCTTTTCAGGAAAAAGATTGTTCAGCTCTTGCTCAAAAGATGGGATCAAGAAAAGAGCAGGCACATAATAGTTATTTGACTTCACAATTAGCCAAGGGACTTTCTTGAGAAAAGTTTGGTCAGTGTCACAGAAAAATGATTTATCTTGATCATCAAAGTCATGAGATAAGTGTAGGTAAAGGAAGGGATGTATTCTTGAGTCAGTTGACTTGCCTATAACATTATTTCTCACCATATAACCATAAGAATGTGGAGATTTCTGATTAAAGCTACTAAATTGATCAAGAATTGGAAAATCTGCAGGAAGTAACCAAGAAACTTCAGGAAAAGGTTCACAGAATAAGTCAGGCAAATTAACTGTGGGATCAACAAGAAGGACTCTATTTGTGAGAAGAGCATAAAGGAAAGCAGAAGTTAAGGTTAATATCCTGTTTCCTAAACCACTAAATGATATCCAAATCACATAATTACAAACTGAAGAACCACTATATTGATCATCACCAGACTTTATAAGCTCAACAGTTTTGTTGTATAATTCTGTATAAGGTCCACATTGCTTATGAAGAGCTTCATATTTTCGTAACCTCGAGATAAGATAAGAGGAAGGCTTGTGTCTCAGACCTTTACTGTATAAGAGTGATTCGTACCTACTTACACAAGATGTTTCACTAAATCCAGAAGAAAGAAGACCACCTAGTAGTTTATCTTTTGGGACAGTCACTGGCTGAGGAATATCATCTTCAGGAACTGTGGCTGGAAAAAAGAAAAGAGTAAGGTTTCGACCAGTCATATCACTGTTGCAATCATAAACCCTTCTGAAAGTTTAACTTCTACACACTGACAGGTGCAAAAAGACATTTAGACTATTAATGACTAAAAGATAACTGCAAGCGATCGTCCATAAAAAGTCAGGATTAGTGATATGAAAAGTAAGGCAGGTTAAAATTCACATATCCTGGCTTTTTATGGACAGGTGATATGAAAAGCCATAATTAGTGATGTTTTTTGCTAAGGTTGCTGCCAGTATCAAGCATATATACCATGTAGATAATGATGGGCACGCCGGGTGTTCTTATTACAAATTGCTTTAGTTTATATAACTGAAAGAAACAGCAGAAATAGTGAAACTGATGGTACCTTTTGGAGGTTTAAAATATAGAATACTAGCTTCAGCAAAAGTCCGTAAGCTATCAGAAGGTAAGTTCCCGATAATGAATAGAATAGTCAGAAGCATCAAGAAAACAACCACAAAACCCAAGATTTTCATGGGATGATGTAGAACACTCCATTTGGAGTCGTCAGAGCTCTTTGGAACATTGTCGTATAAATCGAAATAGGAAGAAACTTGGTGATGATCATTGAAGGTTTTCTTGAATCTCTTCATAATTACACTAATCTTGAAACAAGATATCCACTAGAACTGAAAACAAGTAACAAATGCAGGATGACGAAAATGGCAATGTAATAACATACTCCTCTTGTGACAATAAAGTATTGGTTGGCATGCAAATCAAATATTGGTGGATACATAATGTACCAATTAAATACATTCTTTCTTATTATCTTAATTACTACTAGTATCAACTACAGATTATCAGTTCCTTTTTATGCAAAGTGCAGATCACCTTTGCCTTTATTGTTTTTACTGTGTAATTGTTGTTTCCTTCTTTGCTACACATGACTTCCTAGGTTATTTTTGGTCATTATAATATTTGATGCTTTTGATCTTCCATAGCATGTAGGTCAAATTTGGACCAACATGACAATTGTGTCCCTCAAGTTTGAGCATGTAGGTCATATTTGATACCAACCAATTATACCATTCAACTCCATTACTATTTTCAACTTCAACAAGTACCTGATCAATTTCAGAAACTCAGATCACAGTCATGATTTTGAATAACGTTTGTCCAATCTTTCTACTTTTTGTTACTTACGTGAAATGAAATATACTCGGACATTTTGTTAGTTCTAAACAAATATTTAGGATCATTTTGAAAAAACTGAATAATATTTGATACCTGTAGTTGCATGATATTGTGTCGAAGTTTTATCTAAACACCTCTAGTCATTCAAAAGTTATTTAAATGCCCGTCTAGGCGATTACCGTGCGTATTCTGGCATCTGAATCAGATATATGTAGATTGTTGAAATCATGATCTTGATTATTTACTTTGATGTTCCTCTTTCTGTATCTTAATTATTCTGAAGAGAGAATAAAGGACGTTCAATTTTAAAAATAGTATATAATCCACCATTTACATTACGAGGTAATTCGAGAGAAGACCATTAGTTTGGACAGTGAGCATAGTCTTGAAACATTTTGGAACTTGTCAATACTACATTAGTGATATTTTCATATGTGTATCCGTGTGTGTCTAGGTGCTCAGTACAAATATAAATCATGATCCTACATCAAGTCACCAGCTATTAGAAAAGTTCCTATTGTAATTGCATCAGCATCAATAAAGTTTTAAGCCAGAGTTGATTATGGTTATTAATGATTTTATACTCCAACAACCTTAAGCAAGTAACATTAGTCCAAAACCAGAAGAAGATCAATTGCGTTAAATGGAAGAAAATCATTATGGGATGTTTGTCCATCGGTTTTCAATTAGAGAGTTGGTGTATAAAAATATACAAAGTACAAAATGTAAGATAGATTTGTCAAATAGATTTTCTTTTCAGCTATTTGTTTATTCATCAGCCATCACCAACTCATTTGTAAGAATTCAAGAAAATAAAATCCAAAGACAATTCTGTTATTCTGTTCACGTTGATGAAGCTGTCGCTGTCCTTGGGTATATTATAGGGATTTTTATACTAAAAGACAACCAACACACAAAAATTACCAAAAATAATTCCTATTTGAGACCCAAAATGTCACATTTTTCCCGAGATAGCACCCCGCGGCAAGTTCTATACAAGTTTATATAATTTTATACAAGATTATACACGTGTATAAATTGTACTATAACTTTGTATAAGTGTGTATATGCGAGTGAATAAATCTATATGGATTTTCAGATTTCTTTAATATTAAGGATGTTTATATGAATTTTTACTTTTTTGTATATATTTTGTATTTCTCTGATTGCCTATGCTTTTATCTATGTATATTCATGTATAATTTATTTTTAAGGGAGATATGTGTGTATAAACTTGTCCAAAGCAATGATATAGACAAAATCAACAACATAACTTCAGTGAAATGCAAAAAAGTAATGACACCACCGGCGGCTCAGTGGCAGGGGAGGGGGAGATTTAGTAGCTAGGGTTATTTATTTTGAAGGAGTGCTTAAATTGTAATTTTAGGGATGAGTCTTATGCTTGATCAATGTGAATATGGCATATTTTTTATAATTTTGGGTAGTGGGCTGCCTATTTCTGAAAATTTCCCTAAATATATTAGTATTTACATTGATAATTTTCTTTGTCATACAACATGTTTTCAAAATAATTTAATTTAGTTGGGCGTTATCTAAACAACTTCTCCATCTCAAAGACGGACCCATAATTTGAGCACATTGAGTACCGTAAAATTTAACATAGATATATCAAATTTTTTAGGTGCCAAGTGGTATATATATCGGATTTTAAAAGTATTTATACCTATACATATAAAATTTTTACCGACGTTAACGGATGTCGGTGCACCCGTAATTAGTACATTAGATCCGCCTCTACTCCATCTTGTTTAGGGTAAGGTATGCGTACATCTCACCCTCCCCAGATCCACTTGCGAGATCATACTAGCTATGTTGTTATAATATTTACATTGATAACATATTAAAAAAATTACACTCTTAGATACAAATCTAGAAGAGAATTCACACATTGCTATTATACATGAAACTAATTATTGAAAAATAAGATAAATAACTTGCTACAATAAATAAATTACAGAGTCGCTAACAATGAAAAACTTATTTATTACTATCTCTACTATAATTATCCTTATGTAATCCGTTTGAAAGAATGATGTAGCTTTTTTAAAACGCTTTCTTGAGTGAAAATATTATCGAAAATAACCTCTTCAATTGCCACATGGTAGGAGTACGATATGTGTACACATGACCCTTCACACGGTCCATCTATGGGATCACACTAGGTGTATAACTGTGTTGTTATTGTTAAACTTGAGAATAATTTAATTTAAACTCCGCATTATACTTTTAATTAGAAGCTTTTATGGCCATCCAAATGATATGACATGTTTAAGACGACGAGTTTCTAATGTTTTATATCTACTCAAATTTTCTGGTATGTTTAAGGCCATAACTTTGTATTTTCATTAAATAGGTCCACATAAATTAAAAGATGAGGATTAATAGCATATTCTTAAGCTTTTAGATTGGAAAAGAGAAAATCTAATCCATATGCAAAGAGCAGTAAACAAAGATGACTTTTGGATTTGGCCTTTAGGTTGGCAAAGGGGGTGTTTAGGGGGGGAGGGTGGGCGTGTGGAGGTTAGGTTGTCTTCCTCTCCCTTTCTCTTGCATTATGTGATTTAATGAGGAGAGCAGTCCCTAAGTCCCTACAAATTGAGTCAGCAAATGAGAAGAGCCAACCATTGAAGATAAGCAAAGCCACAATGAAATATCAAATCTGCCACGTGTCATCCTGATATTTCTTTCTTGATAATTTCCCTTTTCAAACCAACATAACAGTCTTTTTGGTTCTTGTCTTGGGAGTCTCAAAAAGTTGAGAAGGTGGTTGGAATAGTGAGCTTCATATTGTGACAAAGCACCAAACTTTCTCTCCTCAATTCCCAAACTTCCAAAAAGGGAAAGTCTTGCTGCAGAAAAAAAAAAAAAAGAGTATAGTAAATTCAAATGGCAACAGTTTCTTCAGTGGGTTCATCAACTCTGTTACAATCCCAAATTAATGGATTTAAGCTTCAAAAACCTAACCCCAATTCACTCACTTTCTCCAGGTTTTCCTACTTTCTTGATTGTCCTATGTTTTGAAGAAAAAAAATGAAGTCTTTATATTCTTTACCCAATTCGTTTAATTGTAATCTTTATACTTACCCTTTTAAAAAAGTTGTAATCTTTCTACTTAGAGTTAAGCCTGCAAAGTCTTAAACCACTCGAATCCCATTTGTGTCGCGGGTTTTGACTTGGCACGAAGAAAGAAAGACTTTTACATGTCATAGAAATTTGTGTGGCTGGAAATCATTTCATAAATGTAAATTGTTCTGCTTATAGAAATTGTGACATTTCTTTTTGGGACAAACTAGAAAGGAAAGTGTGCCACTTAAATTGGGACAGAAAGAGTACTTATTTATGATTGAATTGTTGGAGGGAAGTGGTTAGGTAGTTTGGGATGGTCCGAAGTCAATTTTAGAGGGATCGATGTGCTTATCAGGTTACAGCCCCGCTGGAGGTATCATGGTGCTGCATATTGAGTGGACTAGACCTGAGGTTTAATTGGTTAGAAAAGTATCGGAAATGATTGATTAGGATTGGTTAAGCCTTGAGTTCCTTTCAAGGCTAAAGATGACTACGTTCTTGCTCTGGGGATATGTAATGTAGAGGATGATAAAGATAACCAGGAATCTTTGAATTCTATGTTTGTGAATATGCCTTACTGAGCTTAAACTAGTAAGGTTAGATAAAGCCTGAAGGAATTGTTTCAACATCACGTCGTATTTGAAATTTGATTCCGTTACACCTATGTTTTTCAGTAAACTGTCAATCAACTTGAGTTTGATTCCAGCTGCTATTAGCTCTTATCTCTCTGATGAGATTATGCTCAGTTGGTGATGAAAATTTTACTTATATAGTTGTAAAATGAGCCAATTTCTTGCAAAACCAGCTGAGTTTATGCATCTTTTGTTCCTTTTGAAACCAAGCACTTTGTTTCGTTTCCGGCTAACAACTGGATGTTCCTTTTCTGTTTCCTATTTGTAGGGTCACAGTCAGTCCAAATGTTATTGTTTCTAATTATGTTTACAAATGCAGGAGGAGAGTTCAAACTATGGTGAGGGCTTCTTCTCGGGTGGATAAATTTTCAAAAAGCGACATTATTGTTTCTCCGTCCATCCTTTCTGCTAACTTTGCTAAATTAGGAGAGCAGGTTTGATTTCATATCGACCCTTTGCTCTACTTTTAGTTCTTATAAAGGTGTATTTCTATTTGGAAGCAAGATATTAGAAAATTTGCTGTTACATTTGCAAGTTTGATAGTGGGTAAACACTTTTTGCATTGTTTTTAGTTCAAGTTCTTTTAATTCCTTCTTTTTTGTTTGTGATTTCCTATACTTATGGCTCTTAGCTGGTTAATCTTTCATAACATGTAAGTACCTTTCATGCATTTAGGTGAAAGCAGTTGAGCTGGCAGGCTGCGACTGGATTCATGTAGATGTGATGGATGGTCGATTTGTTCCAAATATAACTATTGGACCCCTTGTAGTTGATGCCTTGCGCCCTGTCACAGATCTCCCATTGGATGTACATCTGGTATTGCCTAATTTTCATGTGGTACAACTAATTTCAGGTCTATAGGCATGAGAAGGCTTTCCCTAATGTTCAATTCTAATGGATCATTGCAGATGATTGTCGAACCTGAGCAGAGAGTACCTGATTTTATTAAAGCAGGTGCTGATATTGTCAGCGTTCACTGTGAGCAATCTTCCACCATCCACTTGCATCGTTCAGTTAATCAGGTAGAGATATTTTTTATTTTATCACACAAGGGGTTGTGAAAAATCATAGGAATTCTTTATACATGAAAATTTCACAAACATTCCCATTTTGGAAAGAGAAATGGAACAAGACATAAACAATTAAAAGACGGTGGCATGTTCAGTAAGACACAACATAAAGTTGTCTGAGTTTACTGGCCGAGTGACCAAGATGTGCTGGTATTAGTTTCCATCATAAAATTTGTAATTTGAGAATAAGCATGTAATTGTGTACTTTATTTTAATATGTGACTTAGTTGGCATCATAACAACTAAAATTTTAGCTTCAACATATCTTATCAACAGTGTTGGTGCACTCAGCACTGCAACCTGAGGAACCCGTCTTCACCTCGTATTTCTTGCTAGTATTGATGCAGGCCTTGCTCCACTATAATTTGGAGGATGAGGCCTATCAACTGCCTTACGTTGGCTAAAAGTGTTAATGGGACTTATTCAATGTGGTTGCAATCTTTTGAACTTTTGGCTTAACTTTCACAAAAAATTTACTCTTGGTTCTGTGATCCTTCAGACCTTCTAATGCTTAAAGGCATGCTTGCTTTTGGCGAAATACTAGACACCTCTTTGTCGGGAATGAATATCTCCTAATAGAAATTAGAGTGCAGTCGTACTCTAATAAGTCTACAGTCAGAAAATTTCACTATGTCATGGTAACTAGAAATTGTGTTTTGTGAGATCAATCCATAATTCTCAGCATACTTTATCAGAAGTCTAATACTGGTGTTTGCCACTCGTTCTCGTAAAAAAAAAAAAATATAGGCTGTCATTTACCTCTATTGCATGCTTTTCTTTTAGGATTTCAGGTATAAAAGACTTGCTAGAGTAATTGATTAATTATTTGTGATGAAATTTTTTACTTTTCAGTTAGATTATGTCGCTCTTGAGCATTTTTGTCGCTCTTGAGCATTTTCTTCCATTATGCAAGGCATCCAGACTCGCAATATAGGAGTTAGAAAGGAATAATGTAGGGTGCTTGATGGCTTTTTTACACGGAATGCTTATTTACATAAGATTTTGTTGGCTTCTAATTATACTACGTTTCTATTAAAATTGAACTATTCCTTGTAGAGAAAATTATGGGTTCAAGGTTATGTGTTCCATGATATTGAAGTTGTTTTTCTGTAATTCGTCATTGTGAAAGCCATAAGATGTGATATAGAAATTCCGTTGGTTCAGAATATTATGATATTGTTAACCAAATAGTTCTAACTTTTGGTTCGTGGTTAGCTTCTTGTGTTTTTCTTTATGCAGTTTTTCTTAACCACCTTAGTGATTGTTTCTGGTTCAGATTAAAAGTTTGGGAGCTAAAGCTGGAGTTGTCCTCAATCCTGGAACCCCCTTAACCGCAATTGATTACATCCTTGATGGTAAGAAGTTGCTTAAAGATAACTTTACAGAGATGATTACATACAATATTTTTATATAAGTTTTCTGCTTCGATTTTCTTTAGGTTTCTAAGTTGATATAGATATTTTAGGAAACTAAGTTGGCTTGGTATGGCTGCGAAAATGTAAAAGCTTCCTTAAATCCTACTAGTTAAACTTAACATTAGGCGTTATGCTGAATATTTGTACAAATGCCAAAGCATTTTGAGATTGGTGGATAAAGCAAAGACCTGTGCGACGACAGAATGAATCACAGAAAAACACCCTTGAACTAATTTGATTGCAACAAGGAAACCTGTGCTTAGAGATGCTGATTTGAATGGCGAGGTGTTTAAAGAGTCTGACATTGATTGAGTGGTATGGGTTGCAGTCTCTTTATACGATCTTGTGAATTCTCACCTCACTTGATGAGATAGCTTTTGGGGTTGAGTTAGACTCGAGATCCATTGTTTTAACATGGTATCAAGACTCGTCACTTGGTAATGTTAGGCTCCCCATATTATGTGTGCATGCCCCAAAATGTCTACTCGTGGCGTTTGGGGGGAAGAGCGTTAAAGCCCCACATTAGTAGTGAAGGTACGGGCTATAGTTTCTCTAATTGGTCTTAGGCAATCCTCACCTCATGAGCTAGCTTTTGGGCTTTTAGTTAGGTCCAAGGCCATGTTTCTTAACACGAGGATTCCATATGTCAATCTTTCATGATGCTGTTAATCTGAATAGGGTAGGGAAATGGACATCTAGAGATTTAGTGAAGTTCTAATTTTGTTACCAACAAACCTCAAGTCTATAACCGGTGTGCTCTCTGTAGAAAGCTTAGATCTGGAAATGAATTAGTCTTTGGATTATATTGCTTATGTCCATCTTTCTTTCTTTTTTCTTCCCATGTAACAGTTGTTGATCTGGTGCTGATCATGTCTGTAAACCCCGGATTTGGGGGACAAAGCTTCATTGAGAGTCAGGTCAAGAAAATCTCAGACTTGAGAAGAATGTGCGCAGAGAGGGTAATTCTTTCACCATTTTTTTAGTATCTCCAAGCTATGCCATGTGATGACATGCCTATGTTAATTTTGCAGGGAGTGAATCCTTGGATTGAAGTTGACGGTGGAGTTGGTCCCAAAAATGCTTACAAGGTGAATGATGCTCTCCCATGATTATAACCCCCCCCCCCCCCCCAAACAAGTGTCAGTCGACCCTCATTAACTCTTAAAAGATCAATATTTTTTTTTTGATATATTGTTGGGATAAGTCATAAGATGTTAAGGATAAATCTTACCTTCAGCATTTCAAGGATAAATCTTACCTGCAAATATTACTACTTGATTTGTAACTCGTGAATTCAAATCTTTTCCTAAATAATTAAGATATCTATAAGGTCTTTCCTCCAAGATTTGCCATTTATTATTGCAAAATAGTTTTTATTGTGATGAAGCAATAGCCTATTTTCAATTTATAGAGACTTTACGTGAAGATGATAACATGGTGCATCAAAGTAACCAACCAAAAATCCATTTCATGTCTATAAACAACCTGCCGCAACTGCCATATGAGATTACAATTTCATCTTTCCGTGCAGGTCATTGAAGCTGGAGCCAATGCTCTGGTAGCTGGTTCTGCTGTCTTTGGAGCTCCAGATTATGCAGAAGGCAAGGATATAATGACTATTATTGTGTTCATACTGAGATATCCAGAACTTGATTTATACTATATAAATTAATAAACATATAACTTACATATAGTGTAAACATATTGCAGCTATTAAAGGAATCAAGACAAGCAAAAGACCTGAAGCTGTTGCTGTATGAAGTTCCTGCCTACTTGGTTCAAGTCATCACGACTGTTAATATGGAGCTGTTGGTCCTATGTATGTTCATCATCAAATTCTGACTTTTGTGCTTCTCATTCAGTCAAATTTCATTAGCAATGCTTTTTGTTTTTCTTTTTCATCATCATATCTTCATAACCTATATGATCATTAGAGGGAACCATGTTTAAGGTTGACCTTCATAATCTTTGTAGTCTTGCATATACGAAAACTTCATCATATATGTATTTACAGTGGAATAGAAATACCCTCAAGTTATACCTGCTTTCTTACTTTCACATCAGTTGTGTGTGGCTGAGGCAAGATTAGTAGGATATAGTCTTAGATTTATCTAACTCCCCTTGAATTGCGATTTCATTGTTTAGTTTCTACATTTTTTGCTGTGGAGTCCTTACAGAAACCTTATCTGCATTTGATGCAGCTGACAGAGTGGACGAATGGTAGCGAGACATACCGAAACATTGTTCACTCTACAATACACACAGGAAAAATAAAGTCCATTCCAGGGGTTTGGTGTATTACTATATATGTGTAGCTTATCTTGCATAGGGAACAAGATAAATCTATATTGAATGTCCACTTTCCATTTGGAATATCTTTCTCGATGTTTACGTATTACTGTCAATTTACAACAAAAAGAAAGAATAAGGAAACGCCCTTCCGCTCGTGGAAAAATACAAGGCGTATGAAGGAATAATTGGTTGTGCTCGACTAACAATGTAATGTCGCAATGCAAATTCACAAATCTTCTTTTTAAAGATGTACGGGAATTAACAAAGATACAGAGTACAACAAATGTTTGACACGGATGAACTACAAAATTTAATTAATTGTACAAGCGAAAGGACATTACGCCTAGAATAGGACCAACTCATATCTTGACTAATATACTTCACTACAATTGGCATTCATTAAATATATAAATATAAACCACAAAAATGGAAAGCCTACAAAATTGAGGCGATAATTTATTAAAAGGATTCAGGAAAAGAAAAAAAAAAAAAATAGAATACACGTAAATGGGGAGACCTTGGAGAGAATCACCATGAAAAAGGACTGGCTCCTAACAAGAAAATCTCATTTTCTATGTTCTTGATCCATTGACATACTCGATTGCAAGTTTTTATAGCGAGTGCCTGCAAGGAGGAATTAACCAGAAAGAATTGGCATAAGAAAAGTGATTGGATCACTATTGGTCAACAACGCCATAGATGTCAAGCACTGGTGAAGCTTAAACTAACAAAGCGCATTGATGTTTGAACAGACAAATCAGCTTTTGAGGGATTTATCAGCATTTCAGTTTACAAAAAGGTAGTTGTTGTATCAAAGAAGACACATGCCAATCACTAAATGACATCCCAAATAATAGCTCTTTCACAATGATGCATAAAGAATAAGTCAACATACATGTAGGGTGGCAGGATAAGATCATATAGGAAAATAACAATCTTAAGGTACACCTTCTGGTAAATTCTTCACTTGAGCAAACAACTCATGTGAAAATGAGATTTTGATTTCAATCGCTGGGGCAAAAAAACTTACAGTACATTGAATTAAACATGTTGTCTTCCTCTTGTATATGCTATTAGCTAATGAATCTGTAGGGTGCCATAGAAAGTCTAATATGACATGGCAAACCAACTCATCACAGTTGAGATCAATAAATCTTAATGGTCTGCGTCTTTGAAACGCCAACTTTCAACACCTAAGCTGGTCCATGAATAGTCAAAATGCGTCTCAACCAAAGACAAATAAAGTAGCACGTATAACACCATTAAAATGATTGGTGGAAAGGCTATAGAAAAAAAGTGATCACATAGACAAACACATTAAGAAGAACAAATAAATAATAAAACCTTGTCAGCCAGGGGATCAAATGCTGCATAAAGTTCGAAATCCTGAGTAACCCAGCACAGTAGAACTGCAAGATAAAAAGTAACGAAGTTATTTCAAGAGGAACTAAAATGTTACCATGGGACAAAATCATGAGAGTTTTTAGCTCTACGTCTCTATTCCCTCTCCAGAATTCAGCAACCATGTGAAAGATGAAGAAAGAATTGAAGGTACCAGAGACCAGACAAGTTAACTACAGAGAACTTGATAGTAGCAACCACCTTCCTGGAAGAACTCCAACTCAAAGGAATAGAATATTTGTACTATTACTATATATAGCCTTTAATGAGAACAATTCGTTTATTTAGGTCATTGCACTTAGCTTTTAGAATCGGCTCAGTATGCAAATAGGAGAAGTGCTTCGGGAACATCGCCCCAAACTTCTATGGATCACACTTGTCAGGCAATTACGCCTCTTAGAGTTATATTCTTTTTTTATAAGTAACGGAACCCTACAGTAATATTATTTTCTTGTTCATGAATAGTAACAATGTATGACAGAAAACATGAGACCAACAAAAATGAACGAGAGAAAGTGTTTCTTCTTTTTCTTTTGACATTTCTTACCAAGCGACTGTTTCGACAAGAAAATTAACCTGCTGATGGTATTATGCAAGCAGAAAGAGACATAGATGATTGAACTAGGTTCTGTTGGCTTATTTTAAATTTGAAATAAACGATTTAGGATATGTAGATCAGATTATCTATGCAACATGGACCTCTATTGACTAGAACTTCTATGCCTTTTTTACATTGGGAAAAGGTTCGATGACTAATCGCAAAAGGCAGCAGTACCACATCGGCAGTACACAGCTACAAAGTTTTCTGATAGCTAGAATCGCCTAGGAAGAAAATGACTTGCACGCTGCTTCATGTTCACACTATTCAATTAAGATTTTGTAAATGTTATGATACAAGCATTCAATCAGGTGAAGGAAATTCAAATTCTAGAGCTTAGCAGGAAAAAAAACAGCAAAATTACCATAATTTTCATCCCTTCTAAACTGAGTTTTGTGAGGTCCAATTCCATTTTCATGCATGGATGCATAAAGCTTCTGGTAAGCTCTATATAACCTGCAATAGAAGATCTCACCTCACTGAAAAAGAAGACAAAAGTACTGTAATGACAGCAACTTTGATTTTGCAGTAATACCTTTTCTGCTGTTGTCTATTGTTTACTGGTGAGGAGAACTCAGACGACACATACTGGTCAAGATAAATACTACGATACATAAAATGCCAAAGTCCAGAAGGACCACCAACACCTAGGAAGGCGTCAGCAAATCTCTCTGATGACTCTCTAACATGCCCAGGATGACCCAGGTGGGAAGAGACTGCTCCAGAAGGAGAACCATGATCAACAGGTAAGTCCTCAACACGCATGCCACCATCTACCATGGATCTTTGAACTTCACTAAGTACATTGGACTCCAAAAGTACTTTTTCAATACGAAGCCTGCAAGATAGATTAGAAGTTTCCTTTTAAACATGGCTATTATGGCAAAGATAACAGTTCACTTTAACAAGCTAATGCCTCTTGGCAGAAATTAGAAGATATACAAGCAGTAGTGGCTCATATTTCCCTTTTTTTTCGAGAAAAATTTCAGCTATGAGTACTAGAATCAAATGTACTTGGGAAAAAAGAAAAAAAGGAGGAAAAGTCGTTACCTGCAATCCTTAAGATGATGAAAGGTATCTGAATTCGTCGTAAGCAACATTAAGTATGCGTCAACCTGAAATATAAAGCACGGGTCATTTGCTAAGAATAACAATATGGTAAATGACAAACTTTGAAACACCAGAATCCTAGAATTCCAGTACGGTAACACCAACCAAAAAAGCAATTCACTAATAATTTTCACACTTCCCCTGTGTTAATCTGGCAGTCTTTCTTTAAATTGCACGCAATAAGAGAGTAAACATCTATAGTTGTTGAAAGAAAAGTGTTTCAAAGATTAAAGATAAATACTCCATAGCTTTCAACAAACTTGAAGTTTTATAAGAATGCATCTGAAATCTGCAGTACAAATTCAAAGAGTAAAGAATAACCCTTTGAAGGAAAGATGATGACATTTTGGGAGATGGGGACAGATAAGAATAATTTGAGCAGGGCAACTTACATCGAGATAATGCACATAAGCATGTAGAAATGCCATGGGATTATATCTTGGTAAGCAAATTGGTGAGAAGGATTCTGAGGTCCTGCATGACACCAATGGAATGTTATGGTATAGCCTCCAGGTTATTAAAAAGTATAATGAAACACAGACCTAAGTGTGCTACATATTATCTTAATTTTTTTTTTAGTATATTTCATGTGGAAGAATCATCAATGGTCCTTTCCCAATTTGCTCCCTTGGTGAGAGAGTGGAAACCCAATATCAAGATCGGAGGTCGAAGGTCCTTTTCACTACGCTATCACTCAGATATACATAACCGCTCAGTCATCAAAACTATAATATTATTATGTAAGGCATGATTAAAACATTCGCAGTCAACAAGGGAGCACAAAACAATCAAAGCAAGAACAAAAAGGAGCAAGCATTGTGTTGGAAAAATGAGCAAGCATTAGGAACACCAACCACACAGAATAAAAGAAAACAAATAGGATGCGATGTCATGATGATAAACAAATCATATCTAAGGCAACAGATACATTAGCTACATGCTGCCTCCGGACACGACACAAATGTGAAAGAAAGAATTTGTGGTTACTGAAGTCATTACATCAAATCAGTGAGGATCCGTAGACATTGAAAAAAGAAAAATTTTCCAGAGTAACCCGAGATCATTTGACAGCGTCATAAATATTTTGGAACCTCAAGAATAAGGTAGTGAATGAAATCTAGGAAAATGTGAATTGTAACAATTAGAAGAAGTGACCTTAGTACTTGATATGGTAAGACATGGTATTTTTTATAACTGTAAAACGCTACGGCATGATCCTCCCAACATAGAATGCATGGACAAAAATACTAAAGTTAGAAAGTCCATTTAGGGGTCGTTTGGTAGCAAAGCAAGTTATCCAGGGATTAATTAACAATCCCGGGATTATAATGCAGGGATTGTTAATCCCACCTCCCTTGTGGGATAGCTAATACCACAATTTAGGCATAAAACTTGTACTGGTATTAGCTAATATCTGAGAAACAGAAAAGGGTCAGATCTACCCTCGACTTTTAAATATTAGTTAAGTCCAACCTCCGTTATACTTTTTTCATTTTCTTGCCCCTGCCGTTAGCTTTTTTGATATTTTTACCCCTCCATTTAACGGAGACCCCACCCCAGCTTTCCCCCCGCCACATGGCATTAATCTAAATCCTCACCTTTTATTTAACCCAAATCACACAACCCTGTTATACATACGAAACACAAAATATTTAACAATTAAATTAATTTTGCCACGTGTCTTAACAATTTAACAAAAAATTATATCTTTATATTTCTAAAGAATTTTCATGGGCGAGTTTGGAGAACTAAATAGTGGTGATTTTTTTTTTTTGTCTTCTCCGGCGATATTTTCAAATCAAAATGTGTAGAGTTTGATTATATACTTGGCTATGATTTTTTTTTTTTTTTGGGAAAAAAACATAAATAACCACCTATATATAGTGTATTAATTTTCTCTAACCCAAATAAAAAATAGACATAGCTTTTAGTCAATTATAACGCTATTTTGTCTCTTTAATAAATATTAAGCATTATTTTAGGGAAGCAATCAAACGAAATTCCACAAATCATGGTTGTTGTCTTTTTATTTTTAATTTTATGAAATTCAAAATTAATCACAATTGAAATACATATCATATACAAATACGAATAATAGATGTATAAATGACACGTAATAAGTTAATGTAAAAATATTTAATGGTAAATAAACTAAAAAAGATAAATACATGCTACATATAATATTTGTGCAGCATAAATAATAATTCATAAATAATGGATGAATACATGATAAATAATAAGAGCTTATATGCAAAAATATTAGTAAATAAGTAGTTGTTTAATACACACTAGATACATACATACATATTAACACTGTTAAAATTACATTTGGTGCATGTTAAGTATATATTTGGAAAATAAATTAATATCTTATAATATAAATTGTCCAAATAAAAAACATAGGCTTAGTCTACTATTAATAATACATAAGATATATTGGTAAAAAAAATTAAATAATTGATTAAAAATTAAAGCCATTGATCAAAGCTTCACAATAATTATTAGTAGTCATAGATGGGCGACATTAATAAAGGATTTTTCTTAATTAACTAATGAGTATTAAAATCTGACACGTTGATGTATTTGGATAAACGAGCGCACATTGCTAATATTGATTTTAATAATTAGAGATCACGATTGAGGAAATAAGAAAAACAATTGGGAAATAAATAGTTTGGGGGTGGGTTAAAAGGAATAATTGCTTAGATGGCTGCCACGTGGCTTGGGGTGGGGTGGATGAATGTTGGCTCATAGCTCCGTCAAAAATAAGGGTAAATTTGTGAGTTTTGGTAACGGCAGGGGCAAGAAAATGAAAAAAGTATAACGGAGGTTGGACTTAACTAATATTTAAAAGTCGAGGGGTAGATATGACCCTTTTCCGTATCTGAAACCAAACATGGGATAGCTATAATATCAACTTCTATCCCAGGATTATAACCCCAATCCCTCATACCAAACGACCCCTTAGAGTAACAATCATATCCTCAAAGGCCATACCTGCTGCATTTAGCAACTCTTACCCAATCATTTAATTGAAAAAGACAGCAAATTCAAGTACAACATGAGACATAAGACAACAAAGTTTTAGGACAAGTCACAAGCCTAATAAGGTTTAACTGCAAAGAAATATGCATATATACGTGTAACATGAGATTGTCAATCATCTCCTGACAATTGCAAAAGATACACAAGGAAATGGCCCAAACAAGTACAAAAAGTAGTTGAACTTGCCTAAATGATTCAGAAGACATAACAAAGTTGGACAGCAATAGCATATCATCAGGGTGAAGAGATGCTTTTTGTGCACCAACAAGACTGATGACCTGCAATCAACTTTAAACACGATGTTTTAAGCATAGTATACTGAGACCAATCCACTTCTGAAATGTGCAAATTGAAAGGAAAGCTCAAAAGAAGAATAAGAGATGGAAACAAGACCTTGTGTTTACACATTAATAATGCAAACAAGACCCCTGAATCAGCTACGTCTTGCAAGATGACACTAGCAGCTTGCCTTGTCGCATAAGCGAGTGGAAGACACGTGTAAGCATGGAGAAAAATAGCCGGGTTCCTGGAATCAAAATAGCTTACTTAATAAATTTGTATACATCTCATCAGTAGCATAGGTAAGAACTTTTTCATTAGAACCAATAAAAAGGTTGCATCCATATCATCAACAAGGTGCTTCTGAACAACATATTCTGATAAATTCAACCAACATGCTTCCAAGATTCTCTGTTCCTTTAAAGAATTTCCAGACAGCATCTTAAAATTGGATAGAGCCTTTTGAAAGGAGTTGAACTAGTAAAAACTTCTACATCATCCCTTATAAAAAGAATGTCTACATCATCAACATAAGGCAAGTAAAAGCTTATGTTAAATTTTTCCTTCTTTGTTTAGCCTGGTCAGTAATAAAGATTGCTAGCTGTCGGACTGTATTTTTGACACAGTGTGGAACTTCTAGTTTAGAAGAAGGCTCAATGATTGGGAGATTGCTGAAGCTGGTGCTTTTGGCAGGTAATGCAGAATGTGTTGGTTGATTCAAGTAAAGAAGATATTCTATGGTGGTCAGCTAGAAGCAAAGGGGTTTTCACTGTAAAGGGTTGCTATGATTGCCTACAGCAACAAACTAGGGATTATGATAAGTGGTGGCCTTGGAAAGCAGTCTGGGAAACAATTGCTCCTCCTAAAGCTCTCATGGAGCTTGCTTAACTAAGGACAGGCTACGGAAGTAGAAAGAGAGTTTTTTTTTTTTTCTTTTTTGATGAATACAAAAGAGAGGATTTATTCTATAGTTCTGTGGAAACTATGAGCCACCTTTTGCTTCATTGCTAATTTTCTTGGGAGATTTGGACTTTATTTTGAACATTTTTGGCATTCACTGGGTGATGCTACAAAGCTTCAGAGAATTACTTTGCACTTCGCAAGCTCATAAAATTGACAAGAAATTTAAGCAGATCTGGAGAGCTGCTCCCATATGCATAGAATGGTCAATATGGCTGGAAAGGAATCGAAAACGCTTTGAAGGGAAGTTGGAGAGCATAGCAGTAGTTAAAATTTAACTGTTTGAAGAAACAAATTTATTGGCACAGAGGGATTTTTATTACTGAGTTGTCTGATGTTGTGGACTTGCTAGAATCTTTTGCGATGTAATAGATACAAGTCCAGACTTTTGTACCTTCTGTCAATACCGATGATTTAAATAAAATTTCTATACCATTCTAAAAAAAGGTAAACAAAAGCTTCCTTTTAGTTTTTGTAAGTACAATTTCGCTTTCCAGCATTTCCTTAATGCTGATGAATACACTGTTATCTTTTATCAAAAAAAAAAAAAAAAAAAAAAAAAGAAGAAGAAGAAGAAGCTTCCTTTTATAGTTAATTTTGGTATGTGCTAAAAGTCTTTCTTTCTTTCTTAAAACTCCATGTCGAGTCAAACACCGCTATATAAAACGAAATGAGGGAATAAATATTTTTCCTTCCGTAGTTAATTAACAAGTTAACGGATACGGCTCTTGAAGTTCTTTTCTAAGTTACAATGAGACAGAATGTTGACTATTTTGAAATTTTAAAAATTGTACTCACACCATAGTAGACAACGCTCCTGAGTTTTGATAGAACTGCTCTCTCACATCACAGTAGATAAAGTATATGATTTTACAAATTACAATTACTGGATAAAGCTTCCATAGCTATTCTTTTAGCAATCACCCCCTCACACCACAGTAGATGAAGTATATGGCATTAAAATTAGCAGAGTTAATATGTAACGAGAGGTGAAACGCACTATGATGAAGATGAGTATGCAGGGTAGAGAGAGGGGTACCATGATGAATATAAGTATACGTGGTAGAGAAGGGAAGAGGATAGATACATACCAACTGAACGAGTGGATTAGAGAAGAGAAGACGGTATCTGTTCCTCCAAGCAAAGGAGTCATATCAAATTTAGAATTCTTCTCGAAACATCTATTTACAGACTTCGTAAGAATAAGTATCATCTGCATTCATATAACAACTGATACATGAGGAATTGCATTCATCTGTCAGAATGGGCAGTCAATTAAAATGCATAAGGAAAAGTATGATAAGGCCAGATCTCAAGTAGTACAACATTAAACAAACAAAAGAAACAAAAGGAAAAGAGTGACTACCTGACCATAGAGGAGCTCTAGTTGTTCCCTCAGTGACTGATATGACTCCTCTGTAGAGCTTATGCAGACCAAGTAAATTGGTCCTTTCACAAGAAATACAACCTGAAACACAAATCTTAAATTTCTGCTAAACAAGAGGGCGCAAAATAGGCAGCACCGATTCAACAAATTGCTTAGAGAAAGGTTTTCAGGTAACCTGTGTAATGCTACAACTTGGTTGCTAAATAATTAGAAAATAGACCTTGGGTCTAACTCAACCCAAAAGCTAACTCATGAGGGGAGGATTGCCCAAGACCATACTAGAGGACAAACTACCACATCCCACAACCGGTGTGGGACTCAACACTAATATTACAAACTATTCCTAGGTGACAACCCACTTGCAAAGCCAAACGCTATATGGCTATATTTAATTTCCTTCTTCTTTCCTTTTAATTTTGATCTTCAAAATGGTAGCATACAAACATTTTAGTCTAAAAAACTAGCATAAAACAGAAGTAAGCTGGAGTATATACATTCACTACACTAGGCAATAACCCATGCAGGCGTGCAGCTTTAAAATTTCCAAGCACCAATGGTTGTAAAAGAAGGTGAGGTATCAACAAAACAAGAAATCACAATATATACTAGTTTCTCGATCATCATGGAAAATTTTGAAACAACTCGAACAAGGAGACTGACCTGGTGTTTCCCGGCTCTGACCAAGTTGACTCGATCACCCCTGAAAAAGAGACCAATCAGGCAAACTTCAGAATCCCGCTATGACTTCGCTGAAAAGGAAGGGGGTAGCAGGTAACAAAGTAGGCAAAAGATGAGCTCATATGAAAAGAGAGCAACTCTGTAAATCATTGGGAATGTACCCATTTTCCACAAATGAAATGATGGCTTGCAAAGTGGCCGAGAATCCAGCAAGCTTGTGCTCATCTCCATATCTTCAAATGATTGAGATTGAGAAAAGAAAAATAAGAAATCCCAGAGAACATCACTAACGACGAAGAAGAAATCGTTCAATGGTATTATAGTAATTCATAAATGTTGTTCAGCATGCTGGAGGGGGGTGGTTCAACACTGACCTCGAGTATATTGGTTTTCCTGCATTACTCAAGATGAAGAAGTGCTTCTTTCTTTTTCTCCAGGAAATAGAAGCATCATCCTGCATTTCATCAATCAAAAAAATAAAAAATTAAACATGAAAACTGCGGGTAGTTTTTACTTCCTTTCGATATTACTGAAGAATCAGTTTTAGTTGACTGCATATAAAAACAGTCTCACCAATATATGCTTTTATTGTCTTTGCCATGGAGGCAAAATGCCTTGACTTGTTGTTCAACAAGCTAAACAAGACAAAGGACTCCTAACGGATATAAAACTAAGCAGGTCGTTAGAAATTTAGGGCAAATAACAGCTGTCTCTACTCAGTGGGCAGCAATTGCTAAAAATTAAAGGAACTCATACACTCGCTCCATCGCAATTTAGATGATCTAGTTCAGCTACAAAGGGTTAAATAAAGGAAACTTTAATTTTGGAAATCAGAGGAGTATGTGTTAGGAGGAAATATTAAATGTTCTAAACTAATAACAGTAACTGCTACATAAATGCTTCTTTAGTTATAAAACTGTAGGATTTGCTAGACTAGCCACAACTACAATAAGGTAAACATTTTACAGTTAAGTAGATACAGAGAAGCTACAGTCTATAGAACTAAACTCCGAGCCGAGTCAAACAGTGTACGAACAAAAGCTCTCACCTCATCGCCGTGGCGTTTCCCAGGAAGCCATGGAACCTGAGCATCGGAAACTTCAACAAAAGAAGCATTACCAATGCCGATTTCACGAATCTCACCATCGACAGAATTGCCCCTACTAGTAGCGTTGCTACTCCCTCTTTCACCAGCATAGCCACTGCTACTAGGACTCGACGGCGCCTCCATTTCTTCCGAATTGTTCCTCCACACAGCTACTGTTGATGAACTAAGCTCCTCCAATGCATTAGTGCCACGTGGCAGCTCTTCCAATGCGGAGTAATTGTCGTTCAACGATCCATTAGCGGGGAACAGCTGGTCCTGATTGGATGTATCGAAATTGGAGCCGAATTCGGGTTCGGATTCGGGTTGACTGAGTGAAATAGAGGATAATTGATTCTCGATTGCGTCCAATGACTGATCGATACTGGTAGGGCCTACCTTAGGTTTACGATCACCGTCCGATAAGTCAGCGTCTGAAGACATAGCTGAAGACTGTAATAGAGTCGTGGAGATCAGTGGGCTTGATTAACTTAACATTTAATAGGTAATGAATAAGATGTTGGCATTAATTGCAAGTTCCTACCAATCTCCTCAGAGCACGCACAGAACCACTTCTTTTCTCTGACCGGTAGATGACTTCCAAGGTAGGCTTTGGCCCTCTAATGAAGGGGGCAAAGTGTACAGATAGCCTGCTTTCCCAGTGTCATTTAACACGAAGCCCATTTTGGTACAACTTCGCAACGCGTTATTTACAAAACTATGACACCAAGGTAACTGATTTGCCTTTTTGACCACCATAATGGTGGTTTAGTAAAATAACCTTTGTTTGATTTAATGAATAACGTTTGGATAAAAATACCCTAATGAATCTTATAAATTATGTGTTGTATTAGCGTCTTTCTTTTCTCCATAAGTACTGTCTAAGACAGCACTTGCCCTCATCCTTTTCACATTCTACTAGCTAATTGCCTTGAAGTATTGTCTAAGCCAATACTTACCCGTTGTAGCTAGGCAACACTTGACGCTGACCATCTTGCCTAAGCAACACTTGTCCTTGACATCTTCCTACATTCTTTCAACTAACTTGAAGCGTTGCCTAATGGACAAAGCGGATGTCATTTTACTAAAATCATCTTAAACATGGACAAGCTCTCACAATCAGTCAATTTCAGGGACACCGGGTTAAAAGGAGTTCCCTGGTCAAAAATCCAAAGCTCTTCCAAGAACACTGTACAAGAAATTGTTCCTTTAATTTCTCTCGATAATACATAAGAACAAAGTTTTTCTTAATTAAATGCCAAGGTTCTCAGTCAACAGTGATTCAATCAAAATTATGTATGTTGTTATCCGTGCTTCCCTGCTTCTTACACCGCAATTCATAAATATGACACCATAATGGTAGAATACCCTCTGCTCATCTATTATGATGGCTATTATGATGGTTGGACAGTTATATTTCAATTACAATCCTAACAGTATAATTTTCCTTTTATTTGTCAAATGCCATCCACTCATCGGCATCCTTTCCATATACCAGCAAATGTTTTCTTCATTAACAATAGTATGAACATGAACATATTCAATAGTCCTTATTGAAATACAATAATTGACATATGTTCTTATGTCCCAATGAATTGAGCAAGATGGTCATCCGAAGGATAAGCACTTCCCTGCACTAACATTCAAGAGTGCAACTTTCCCACCTCAAATGAACTGCAGCCAGGAATCCTCCTTTGTCTCATCTCATGTCTAAGCATTATTTTCTCCTCCCACATGCCTTTGGCAGCATAGACATTAGATAACACAACATCATCACCGATGAGACTTGCCTGTAACTCGTGTAATTTAGACCGAGCCACTGCAGCAAGTTCTACATCGCCATGAACTCCAGAGGCACCCAGTAGTGTCCTCCATATAACTGCATTTGGCTGAATTGGCATAGCCAAAATAAAGCTATAAGCCTCTTTTAGCAGACCACCACGGCATAACATATCCACCATGCAGCCAAAGTGAGAAAGCCTAGGCTTTACGCCATACTCCTCAGTCATACTTGTAAAATACCTTTTCCCACCTTCCACCATCCCCGCATGGGAACAAGCCATTAGAACCCCTATAAACATAACATCATTGGGAACAAGTAATCGGTCCTTAGCACCTCGACTTATACTTGATCTTGACTTGTTTTCTTCTTCTAACGCAGAAAATAGCCTTAGCGCGTCCTCAGCTTGGCCATGTAACGCATGCCCAACAATCATTGATGTCCAAGTCCTAACATCCTTAATTCTAATGCCATCAAACAGTAACTTAGCTTTTCTAATATCCCCACATTTTACATACATGTTCAACAGAGCATTCATTAAACTCAAATCCTCACTTAACTCCGGTTTACGACTTATCATATCATGAATCCACTCCCCTTTATCCAATGCCCCTAGATCAGCACACGCCGACAGAGCAACAGTAAGCGTTACCTGATCAGGCTCCACATTTTCCATTTGCATTTGCCTAAATATCTCTATAGCTCTATTTGGTTTCTGATTTTGGACATAAGCAGATATCAGTGAAGTCCAACACACAACATTCTTATTAGGTATTTCGTCGAACACCTGGTGAACATCGTTGACATTTGCAGTTGCTGAATACATATCCATTAGTGATGTTTGAACAAAAATGATGGGTTCGTTGCCAAATTTGATTACAAGTGCATGGGCTTGTGTCCCTTCAGTGGCTAAGGATTTCTTTGCACAAGCTTTGATGACATACAAGATAGTGTAACTATCTACTGCTGAAATCTTTTTTCTCAGCAAATCAGAGAAGAGCAATATAGTCTTGATAGGATTGGACTTGAGGTAGCCTTTTAGAGTCAGGTTAACTCTTGCTGGTTTAAGATGTTTAGGCAAATTGAGTTGGGGCTGTGTTGCCCCTTTAAAAGATTTTGCCACATTATGCAAGAATCTTATCATCTGGTTATAAATTGTGCAAGTTATATCATTGCAAAGTTTATATCTTTATGGCAAGTAAGTAGCTATGTAATGTTTGGAATTAAAAAGGAAATGAACTTCCATTTTTGTTTATTCTTCTTTAAATATTCATATGCCCTTTAAGTACCAAAAAACTATACAACCACTCGGCTATTCTAATGTGTACTTAATGCAGGTATTGTGTCGGTTTATAAAATCAATATCAATCAATCAACTATGATTTATTTTAAACTTGTTGTGACGACTACATATATCTTCTATATTCATTTTATACTATTAAAATCTCTCATTTATTTATTAAAAAAATAGAGAAAAGGTTCAAAATTGTCACTCACTATGTTACAATTTGACTTAAATATGCATACACTAACCTACCCGCTCATAAATACCTTCGCTGTTACATAGGAATATATCTAGAGATTTTCAATTATCCAAAGTCATGATTCAAATTATTGTAAGGTTGATTGTTAGAAGACATTTTTCTACACAATTTACCTCCTTCTCCCTCAGCACTATCACCAGTCACCACCACTCTCTACAGCCACAGTAGGTCATATTTGAACCTTTTCACTTTCTATTAACTAACTCCATAAGTTAAAACAAAGTTAATTATAAACCATTTGTTAAGTTTGTCACTTATTCATTTGAATGTCAGTTAAAGAATCAGTTCCCGCCAAGCAAACAGGATCAAGAGCTCTTCAACAACGTCTCTTTTCTCTCTTGCAAAACTGCAAATCCATTAAACAGTTAACTCAAATCCACGCCCACATTATCACTAACAATTTTACCCAAAAAAATTTCATTCTTGTTAAACTACTTTCACCTTATTTAACATCTTACTGTCTCAATTATGCAAACCAAATTTTCCATCAAGTCGAAAATCCAAGTACCACACTTTGGAATCAAATCATTAGAGGTCATACTCGTAGCGAAAACCCGGAGAAATGTATTGATCTTTTTAATCAAATGGAACATTCTTCTGCTTTGCCTGATGGGTATACGTATTCGTATGTACTTAATGGTTGCGCGAAAACGGGCTTGTTTATAGAAGGCCAGCAGATTCATGGGAAGATTTTGAGAAATGGGTGTTTGTTAAATGTTTTTGTACAGACAAATTTGGTGAATTTATATTCGATTAGTGGAGGAAATTGCGGTATTGGTTATGCGCGCAAGGTTTTTGATGAAATGTTTGAGAGAAATGTTGTGACTTGGAACTCATTGCTTGTTGGGTATTTTAGATATGGGTATGTTGATGAGGGTCTTAGGATTTTTGATGAGATGCCTGATAAGAATGTTGTTTCTTGGACGACTGTGATTGCAGGATGTGCGCAGAATGAAAGGTGTCAACAGGCCTTGGATTTGTTTTGCCTGATGCGAAGGTGTCGTGTTGAATTTGATCAGGTGACTTTGGTGGCTGTTTTATCAGCTTGTGCTGAGTTGGGAGCTTTAGATCTGGGAAAATGGATCCATTCTTTTGTCGTTGAGTCCTCAGAGGTTAGGAAGGAACCATTGCTGGTGTCATTGTACAATGCACTTATACATATGTATGCTAGTTGTGGCGAAATTGAAGAAGCTTATAGGGTATTCGAAGGGATGCCTAGAAAAACCTCAGTTTCTTGGACCAGTATGATCACAGGTTTTGCAAAACAAGGGTATGCACATGAGGCTCTTACTACTTTCCAGCAGATGGAAAGCTGGGGTGGAAATGATGTTAGGCCCGATGAGATAACTTTCCTGGGTGTTCTGTTTGCTTGCAGTCATTCTGGTTATGTCAATGAGGGGTACCGATACTTTAGATGTATGAAAGAGACTTGGGGTGTCGAGCCGAGGATTGAACACTATGGTTGCATGGTTGATATGCTAAGTCGTGCTGGATTTTTTGATGAAGTGGTGGCGCTTGTTGAGACAATGCCTATGAAACCAAATGAGGCGATTTGGGGTGCTCTTCTTGGTGGATGCAAGATACACAAAAATGTGAGACTTGCTTCTAACGTAGCTCAAAAACTGGCTGTTGAGCTTGAACCTGATAGAGCTGCTGGCTACTTTGTGCTCTTGTCAAATGTATATGCAACTGATAATAGGTGGCAAGATGTTGTCATCACGAGACAAAGGATGTTTGGAATGGGAGCAAAAAAGCCTCCAGGCCAATCCAGAATCCAAGTTGAAGGCAACATTCATAATTTTCTGGCAAGTGACCTAAATCACAAGCATGCTTGTTCGATCTATGAGATGCTTGGTCTGCTCACTAATCAAGCCAAATTGCAAGATTACCAGCCAAATATTGCAGAGGAACTACTACTTTAAAGTGCATTTGTGACAATTAGCACTCACATGTACTCATGTAGTAGAGCGGCTCTGCTTCTGCTGGAATCAAGCATTTGGAAATATATCCCTCACCCAGTTGAACCTCATCCCCTAGTGATCTGATGGTGGACAAGTAATTTGCTTGGGCCGTCGTCTTCTCTTTCAGCAACGGATGTCGATGGGAGGTCCTCTATTGGAGATGGGGAATGTGGCAGTATCTCCAAGTGACAGTGAGATCGCAAATTCTATATTTTCTACATCAAGAATAGCAATGGAGTTCTTAAATATCTCGAATGGATGATGATTGTGATCACCCTTTTGCCAAAGAGTGGTCAGCTACTTCCTGCTTTTATGCTGGTTTTCCTGAATTTGAGTGAGGCTTGTGGGATCACACTGGGTATGTTGTGGTTGTTGTTATTGTTCCTGAATTTGAATGAGGAGTCAGCAAGCTTGAGCAACATTCAGTGGAAAGTATAATTCTTGCTGAGAAAGCAGAGCAGCAAAATGATTGAAGACTACAGAGTATGTTCCAGCTCACAGTGATGAGTGATGACGCTCAAAACATAGTCGACACTACATGTACAGTTATTCTTGTAAACTCCTTTCGTTCCACTGAACATGATCTATTTGCATCTTTGGCATTGTCTGTCTCACAAAACAATGAGATAGGAGAAGTTGATGGTAACAAGGTTGCTTATCGCTTTGTGGCACAACTGAGTCTCATGTAAAGTACATATGTAAATGACATCTGTGGCAGAACCCCTGACCATTGGCAATAATACAGCACATTATCCGGAGTTGAATTAGGAAGTGAAGTGGTGCCGTAATGCTGTTATGATACATCTTCAACATCATAGGTTTTCCGGACTTGTCCAGCATCAAAGCAACAATTTAGAGGCAGCTAGAAAGCATTGAGGATTTGGGGAACTTCAAATTGTCGTTGTAGGTGTTTATCTAGATTTATTACTGTTATTCGTCAGTGATACTATACCTTATTTAGTCTGGTTGTTATTATGGTCACTTATTAGTAGTTGCATTAGAGATATTAAAGTTGAAAATAGTGTTATGTCATACAATTTTGAGTATGATTCCTTCTTAATCTATTTGGTTTATGAGGATAAAATGATAAAGTTTCTTTCTCAAAATTAGCCTGTTTTGCATGAAATCCAAATTTGTTTGCAAAGATGAACATTACCGGAAAATTTAAGGACATTCAAAGCTTCTTCTTATAGTTTGTCCAATATACTAAGCAAATTAGAAAGGCTTGAAGGATGAGGTATACTACACGAATTCCCAGTATAAGGAGATTGCTAGCCATCATATAACCTATGAAAGAAATCGTCTAAGTTATTACTATTATTACTAGTACTAATTAGTAATGTTCTAAGTAGTAGTGGCATACACGTTACAACTAGTACTATAAACAAGATTCATTTGATATCACCATTTGGTTTCTGAATCAGATTCGCTTTAGGATAAACCCCTGCGCTAAACAAAGAATATGACAGAACAATTATGCTCCACCCCAACCCCAACAAAACAAAAAAGATTATTGTTGGTTGACAGAAATTGAATGACCAAACAAAACATTTGAATTTTGATAAAGTTTACTTTCCCACTCAAAGTTCATTTGACTTTTTAACTCTACATCAAATCAAATCTACAGTAGTAAAATCAAATTGCCAAATACAACAAAGCTTTTTCATTCCGTGTGAAAACATTTCTCACTGTTCCAATTAAAATCTCCCTCTACAAATCCAACCCCAAAATTCCATCAGCATTTTTACCTACAACCTATCTACTATAACTATACACATGCTTTTTTCATGCAGGTCTTTATACAACAACAACATACCCAGTGATATCAAAGGAAGCCCGCTGATTTTCTGAGCTAAAAAATAAAAAACTTGATCATGGACAATGAGAGGTCAGAGGTAGCATTCTTTGACATTGAAACAACAGTACCAACCCGACCCGGACAAGGTTTCGCAATCCTGGAATTTGGAGCTATTCTTGTTTGTCCAAGAAAGCTTATCGAGCAAGAGACTTATTCCACCTTAGTCCGGCCAAATGATTCGGGCCTCATTTCAACGCTCTCCGTTCGATGTAACGGGATTACTCCAGAAGCTGTTACTTGTGCTCCTACATTCTCTGAAATTGCTGATAAAGTCTATGATATTCTTCATGGTACATTTATTGAAATTTTCTTTATTTTCAGTGTTTTTATATTTTTATTCTTAACCCGAGGGCCTATCAGAAACACTAAGGTCTGCGTACACCTCACCCTCCCGACCCCACTTGTGAGATTACACTGGACATGTAATTGTTGTTGTTTCAGTGTTTTTATTGCAAATGTTGATTTGTTAATTGTTATGTTGTTTGTGTAGGGAGAATATGGGCAGGTCATAATATAGTAAAATTTGATTGTCATCGAATTAAGGAAGCGTTTGCTGGGATTAATAGGCCAGCACCAGAGCCTAAAGGGATAATTGATACATTGTCCTTATTGACTCAAAGATTTGGAAGGAGAGCTGGTGACATGAAGGTATACAAAAAAAATTCCAGCTTTATCGAAAAAGCTGGCATTTTTACATAGCTGGACTAGGATTACAATCGATTGATTATCAATTGCTCCCTCCGTTTTAGTTTATGTGAACCTTTTAGCTTTTGGAGAGTCAGTTTCACTATTCTATGAAGCTACATTGAATTAGATTAATTCATTAAAATTTAGATATTCAAAAACTATTTGAAAAGTACTATATATAAGTTGTAATAACTCTTTTTCTATCAATTTTGTGAAAAGATACGTCTTAAAATGTTGGTCAAAGTTCATGCAATTTGACTCTCAAAAAGAGATAAGGTTCACATAAATTGGAATGGAGGGAGTACAAGAAAGCTCACTAGAACATGAATTTATAATCATAATATGGATGTAAACATCAAGCTTGGTAGGAGTTTGCTTCGAGTTTGTTGACATCTTTTTCACTATTGAATCCACTGAAAAATAAAGGAAAGAACATTAAAAGAGAACGTCTACAAGTTTCTTTTTGTATACCTCTCGTATATGATCATTTTCTTTGCCCAAACATGAAGAAAATTATTACTACAGAAGAATGTTTACAAATATACAATATGAGCTTACATTAGCCTAGTAAATCAATCAATTTTGTGAAGCATGTGATCTAGTAGCATAAACTTTCTTTCTTTAGCATTGGGATTTTCTTTTCAATTTTAAACGTGATCATTTCCACTTGTGTTAAATAAGAGAGCTTCTGGAATTTTGGGTGCCACAATGATAAAAAGCTCTCAAGGCTACAGCCTACAAGTATCTTACTTTCAAATGTTGTCTGCTGATTGCTTTTTTTAAACTCATCCAGATGGCCTCTCTTGCTACTTATTTTGGCCTTGGACAGCAAACACATAGGTAAAGTTTCTTTTTTGTGTTTCTTCCCTTTGTTGAAGATCTTCAGTTTTTGTACTTTCTTATATATAGCTAAAGCTTAATGCTCTCTGGTCCTCTTGTTTACCTTTATCAACTTGTGGATTGGACAGCGTGGAATAGGGTTAATTCGTTCTTCTTGTAACTTCTCTCACTGTGCTTGTCCTTTGCTCAATATACCTTAATAAGCAAGATAGAATAAGTAAATAGAGTATGGTTTGTGTCTTCCTTTTCTTGTTTTCCGCAATCCTTTTTTGGAAACTATGTTGCCTTGTTTGTAGTCCTTTACTCTGGTCCATGTTGAAACAGGGAATCAAGAGGGTCACTATTGTTACTTTTAACAGATTTAGTTATTTATCTGTAGCAAAAGGTCAAAAGCCGAGAAATGTGTTGCTGGTAGGAAATGTATGTTTGATACTTCTGATGCTTCTTTTCTGTGGAACTGCAAATTCTCACTCTTTCACTTGATATTGAGTTTGCAAATATTCCTTGTGATTATTTTCAGGAGTTTGGATGATGTTCGAATGAATCTTGAAGTGCTGAAATACTGTGCAACAGTCCTGTTATTGGTATGCTTGTCATCCATCATATTTGCATCATACTTACTATTCTGTTTGTTTGTTAGGTCGCTAAGGTATTGTCTTGTTCATGATGCGTAGAGTTGGAGGATTTTAGCATTACTTGTTGTGTTAACACCACCGGATATCTAATTCTTGTTGTTCTTGTCATATTATTTTCCTTTTTCCTCATGTCTTTTGCCAGCCTCGATATAAGAGTAGAATATATATATATAGGACTCAGATGATATTGGTGATTGTTATGATCAACAATCAAAAGCCAAGCTGCAGAGCCTGGCCTCCTTCCTGATTTTGTCTATTATTAAACACCTGAAAGACTGCAGTACTGAGAATAATCCACAGACACGATGGATATTTGTAACTGTTAGGGCGACCTTTTGATGGACTGACTAAAATAGACTCACCAAAAGCATATTGTAGCATTAAGTTGATTTTAGGGTACTGCCATCAGCCTGCTTCACCCTTTAATGTATATATTTATATAGATTTTGTATTGTCATTCGATGAACTCAGGATTGATGTCCTCCAAAATGCTGCTGCACCCGTGTCAGATCCTCCAAAAATGCATTACTTTTGGAGGATCCGATGGGCACCCGACAACATTTTCGGAGGATCCAAGCACCATAGCTGAACGGACTAATACATTATGGTTGTGCTACAGGAATCTAGCCTGCCAGAGATATTTACAGAGAAAAGTTGGGTGTCTCCTAATGCTATTACAAGAAGCCGTTCTAGTGGGAGAGTTATTCCACAGGAGACGGGCTTTGGTGCAGATACATCCCCGTCAAGTGTCAGGATGGAGTCTCATGTGGAGTTTTCTGAAGAAAATTCTATTACAAGAAGCTGTACTAGTGGGAGAGGGAGAGCTATTCCAGAGGAGACGGGCTTCAGTGCAGATACACCTTCGTCAAGTGTCAGGATGGAGTCTGCTGCAGAAAATGCTGTTAAAAGAACCCATACTAGTGGGAGAGTGATTCCACAAGAGACAGGCTTCAGTGCAGATACATCCTCATCAAATGTCAACATTGAGAGTCATGTGGAGTCTTCTGCAGAAAATGCTATTACAAGAAGCCGTACCAGTGGGAGAGCCATTCCAGTGAAGACAGGCTTCGGTGCATATACACCCTCGGTAAGTGTCAGGATGGAGCATAATATGGAGTCTACTCCAGAAAATGCTATTACAAGAAGCCGTACTAGTAGCAGAGCTATTCCAGAGGAGACGGGCTTCGGTGCAGATACACCCTCGTCAAATGTCAAGATGGAGAGTCATGTGGAGTCTACTGCAGAAATCGACCCTTTTAACATGGTCAAGTTGGAAGAGTCCCTTCTGTCAGATGAGTTGGAAGATGAAGCAACTAGTTCATATTTGCCTGAATCTCCCACATCAACTGTAACTGAGTTCATTGGCTGCGCTGACTTCTTAGAACCAAATGAAATCTCAATACCTTCTATCTCTGTCAGTCTTGGCCCCTTTTATCATGGCTCTCAGAAGATACAAGTATTGTATGATTATGGTGAACTACAAGTTTGCTGTAGACGAATGAAGGTGCGGTTTGGTATTGGTAAAAAGTATCTTGATAAGGCTGGTCGACCACGATTGAGTTTTGTGGTTGATGCATCATCAGACTTGTGTCAAATCTTGGATGCAGTTGATAATCTTGCTCAAAAGCTATCTGTGGACTCAGGTAGCAGCTCAGAGTGGAGGCCTGTGGTAACTAGAAAGCCTGGCTTTATAAACTATCCTACTATCCGTTTAAAGTAAGTTCAGATATCTGTCTTTTCACCTCTGCAAGTGAATGCGCTTAGAGTTCCTGTTATTCAGAACCAGGAAAGATTATGCCTATGCTTTCCATTTTCATGCTTGTATAGTTTAATGCTTAGAGTTCCTTGGAGTTTTTATCCTGAGTCACAGCCTGAGTTGTTTATGAGTTATTTGCTCATGATTAGTCCAATTCTTGTTAAAAGCTAGGATATAAGAGTTGTGAAGTACATTATATAAAGTGGTGGTGTGATATTTAACATCCTCTGTGTTAATTCTGCTCCATTTACCAGAGCAAGTAGCTCCTTTACACTGATTGATGGTCCTCTTGTTATATAAGCTAACTTCTGACATACTAAACATGCAGTTTACCAACAGTTGTAGATGGTAATGTTTCCCGCTGGGCCACGGAGATATACCAGAAAGAATCTTCAACACAAAAGCTTGTCTTTGGTAGATTTGATGTGGAAGAACTGGAATTCTTGATAACTCCAGGAACACTTGTGGATGCATACTTCTCAATGGATTCATATGACTTCCAACAGAAAGCTGGCATCCGTTTAGTCGCAGAAAAGTTGATTGTGCATTCTACCTGATAGATCAGGTCCATATTAATTTGTAGTATAACTTAAGCTCTGGTGGAACATGGTCTATATGAAGTTAACTTAGAAATTCTGATGTGAAAAGATGTTGCTAAGAACAAACATGATTAAAGGTGCTATATGTTATCGTAACATTATTAGGTTTGATTGGTAAATTATAAGACGAAAGACTTCCATAAATTTTTGTAGTTGAAGAAAAAGAACAAGTTTTATGATCATGGCCTTTCTCGGCTGTCATACTTTGACTTTGCGAATGATTTTTTGTTCAACTACTTCTAAATATAGAAGCAATCAACTTTTATTGTTAGAAATATAAATATTTCCTAAATGAGTAACTTTTGTGTTTTGGCACATGGCACTCGAAAGGCCTGACTGTGGCAGTAGATGATGTGTCAATTATTATAATACTATATCTAATCTTAGCAAAATTACTACTCCATTATTAATGATCAGTTAATCCTTTCTTAATTTTTCATTTGTTCAATTATTATGCGATCTAAGTACGAGATAATAAAACATGTGATCTCTTCGTCTCCCAAATAGCCACCTGTCCCACACGCCATCATGTGGTCCTCTACAATATATTGATAATTACGCCAAATTGCTGAATTTAAATTGCTTTAGCTGGCCTGGAAAATGCTTTTTTTCCTTGAGAACAAAAGGCAAAGGCATAGTTGCACAAATAATTGCTATTGAAAATGAAGGATAAGAAAAGGACATGGGTAACTGGCAAGTGGTAAGGTCTAGGAAATACCTAAGCTAATAAGAAAGTGCAAAATTATATGATCAATTAAAAGACAAAAGAGTAGAACAAGATAATGACACATGCAGAAAAGTTATTGTTTAGTCTGGAAATTCTATGATCTATCCTTATTTCAATTTTGGTGTATGCAAAGGAAAGCAAATTTTCGTTCACTTACATGCCTAATGATGAACACAGGGGCGGAGGCAGTGTACTAGGTGGGGGTTCGTCCGAACCCCTTCTCATTTGTTCAAACACTGTATTTGTTTTATAAAATTTATATAGTCTTATACAAGTTATTAATTTAGAACCCCTAAACTTAAATAGACTATAATCTTGAACTGATGATGAGTATTGCTAGGGTGAACTCTTCTTCTGCAGTATACCAATTAAAAAGGAGATTATAAAAAGATTGAAAATAAATTTTTGAGTGGTTTTATAAGAAAGACTAGACGAAGATGAACTCATGACATGTATATAAATTAAATAAAAAAATTAAACTAATATTATGGTAATATGACTCGGTTACATATCCACAACAATAATATACTCAGTGTAGTAGAGTTTAGATAGGGTGAGATGTACGCAGATCTTCCCCACCAAAATAGAGAGATTGTTTCCGATATACCCTCAGTTACATATCCATTCATTATAATTTAACATTAAACACTACTTATGCCAAAACATCCACTATATAATGTTTAATAGGCGACACTATCCCAGTAAAAAAAACACAATGAAAATCAAATTTTTGGAGTTAAGAGTTAGATTCGACGATAGTATGTTACGACAAAACATGTGAAAAATTAATTTAAAATAGTCCTTGTAAAAAAGGAAAGAAAACAAATGGAAAAATATGAGTGGATAAAGATGAGAAGAAAGAATAGGCATAACATGCTAGGAAGATTGAAGAAACAATTTGGTACACAAGTGGAGAATATAAAGAGTGTGTGGGGAAAAAATGAACTTTAAATATTTTTCCCAATCTAATAAACCAATAAGAAACCTTATACATATTGCGGGCCTAAAAGTACCCTTATTTTGATTCTTCAAATTTTCTGTGTATCACAAATTCACAATCCTTTACACTTTTGCACCCTTTTACAGATCTCTTGATGACGTGGCCTCTCCTCTATCTCTAACACCACTATCCACCCCCCTCCCCCGCACACCCCACAAATATCACAAAATATCCCATTCTGATCTGTACCACTTTTTTGATCTTTTTGCTTTTCACTTTTACTTTCCACAATTCCACGTGTTAACTTCCACTATCTTACGCCGCGTGTCAACCACGCCCACTTCAACCAATCGTAACCGTTCATTTTCCCTCACAGATATTTTTCATATATCTACGCGGCGTACTTTAGCTTACCTAAAAAGTGCTCTTAAAATATTTTTTTCTCTGGAAAAAGCTCAAACTTTTTAGACGACCATTCAGAAACTTACCAGCCAGAGAAGACTCTCCTTTTTTCATTTTTTTTTTCTAACTTGAGTCTTGCTCTTAGGTAGATAAAATTGAAAGAAAAAAAAATTGTACAGTTTTTTCGAAAAATTAGCTATTGCTAACGTGCGCCGGATCGGTCGGAAAATATGATGTTTGTTAATTTAGTTCTTGCTAACGTGCGCCAGTTGGCCGGAGAATTTTGCTGCTTGTTTAATTAGCACAGCATAATAGCGAAGAAGCTTTTTTTTTTTTTTTTTGTAGTTAGGTGAAAAGAGATGTATATTTTAGCGCTGGATAAGATGATTAACGTGATCCACTAATGAAACCAGCTGAATTTAGAAACCCTAGGTTTTTTTAATTTTTTAGTTTGTAATTTTTAGTTGGAGTGAAAAGTGGAAAGTTGATTTAATGGAAGTTTTATAGTATTAACTTTGGGGGGAGATAGGGGGTTGAGAAGTGGAATATCTGAAGGTTGTTGATTTTTAAGAAATTTCTGGGGCGGCAGTTATGGGGAAGAATGAGATTGTTAAGAGTACTGGGGATGGATTTATTGATAGGAGTAAAGTGAGGATTTTACTGTGTGATAAGGATGCCAAGAGCTCACACGAAGTTTTTACGCTCTTGTGCAAATGTTCTTATCAAGGTAATTTGGAGCTCCTATGATTTTTGTAGATAAGTCTTATTATGTGTATTTTAAGTCTGTGTGCTATTTGATTCGAGATGATTTGTGTTTTTTTCTAAAGCAAGTAATAGGATTAATACGAACTAAGGCCTTATAAGTAGTCTTGATTTGAGTGAACTGTTTTTGTTGATTATACTTTAGCTCCAGTTATTAATAGAGAGATGATTGATTACTTGATTTATCCAGCATAAGCTCAAAGTATGTTAGTTGCCCTAGATCTTTAAATGAACTGATGATGTCTTGTAATGATAGTTATAGAGGCATATTTCTTCGCAACTTTTTATTGAAGGTGTGTGTGTTTGGGGGGGGGGGGGGGGGGTTTCAGTCCGAAAGTTTCAAGTGTCCCCAGTTCTTCCCTCCTCCCTAAAAAACCGAAAGAAAATAAGAAGATAAATGAAAAGGAGAGTAGAATTGAACTTTATAAAATGGAGATAGTTAGCATATAGTATTAATTTGTTCCCAACTCAGAATAAATGGTTGAAAGAATGAAAGAAAAACGAAAGAACACAGGACACCTGGGGGCTAGCGGTGATTGGGGCAAAAGCCAGTGCTAGTAAGTTGCCCTTGTTTTTTGATCCTAGGTTAATCTGCAGTTGGCTACTTGGTTTGTGATAGCATGGTCTTTATAAGGCAGCATTTAATGTTTTTGTGTTGATTGTGGTAATTCTTGCATTGCAGTGACTTCAGTGAGGTCACCCAGACAGGTGATTGATGCACTGAATGCTGAAGGACCTGATATAGATATCATCCTTTCTGAAGTCGACCTTCCTATGACTAAAGGATATAAAATGTTGAAATACATTATGAGGGATAAAGAGTGGCAGCGCATTCCAGTGATCAGTAAGCATAACTTTGTATAAATTGTAACTCAGATTTAAACTGTATTCAAAGAGGTGAAAATTTTCTTTTTTATTTCTTTTACTAGTGATGTCATCACAAGATGAAGTCTCTATTGTTGTCAAGTGCCTCAAATTTGGAGCAGCTGACTACCTTGTAAAGCCTCTCCGCACTAATGAGCTGTTGAACTTGTGGACTCACATGTGGAGAAGAAGGCAAATGGCACGTATTTCATTTCTAGCACTTGCATTCTTTTGCTTGAAAGATATACTTTTTAGCAAGATTTAGGGAAATCTAAACAGAAGGGTCAAGGCTAGGCGCATGATCCAAATAAAGAAGCAAAAATTGTTTGAACCCTTTTTTTACATCATTTTCCTTAGACCCATGCAAGGAACTTTGTTACCTCTTTAATATTTGCTATATGACAACATCCATTTAATACTCCTTCCTTTTCTCTTCGTCTCTTGTGCAGCTTGGACTAGCAGAGAAGAACATCTTAAGTTATGACTTTGATATGGTTGTATCAGACCCCAGTGATCCTACAAACAGCACTACTCTTTTCTCTGATGATACTGATGATAGGTCCCGGAAGAGTGTCAATCTGGAGGCATATCCCTCTACTCAGCTAGAAGACGAGGTAAGATTGCATGGAAGACCAATTTCTCTCAACATTACTATTAAAATTCATAGCACTTTTATGTTTTCACCACATTGAAGGGGACTGTTTTGTCTGTGTTCTTTTGAAGTCTGTGATTTGGAGCTAAACCTTGAAAGTATGGAGGCTTCAGAATTGAAATTTGACATAAACAAGTGGTAGCAGGGCTTATTGCCTCCTAACACCTTAACCCTCAATGTTAAGGGGGGGAAAAAAGTAGAAGACTTGATCATTAACTCATACCAGACAAATATTTATTAAAATAATTATCCACAATATATTTTAAATAATGCTATTCATATTGCTAATATCGTGGGGTTCAGCTTCATGATTGTTCTATTCATGATATAGTGCCTTTGTTTGTGCCAATTATATGAACCAGTTACTGTTTTCGAACATAAAGAACAGTTCTTTTTCCGGATTAGAGAGTAGTAACTAAGATATGATGGGTATGCTTTTCCTGACTTTTGGCCACTATTTCAGACAACTGCTGCCACCATTGCTGCTCCTGTAGAGACTCCGGCTGTGGTTCAATTTGAGTGTCAGTCTGATGTGCGAGGAACTAATGATCGAAAGACAGGTCAGTGATTCGCATGGCTTTTGAGTCGCTCATTCTTCTTGATTGTGAAAAAAGAGAGATGCTTTCCATTATTTGCAACCTGAGGAAAATGGAGAGTAAATGATAACTATAGAAAGTGAAGATTCCTTTCATTAGTTGAAAATTTTTGCTTTCTACTTTGTTGAATGCTATTTGATAAGGAGGCAACAGTGGGTTGACGGAGTAGGTTCACTACATATTTCAAACCGTATCAAGTCGCTCACGCCTCCCAATCCATAATAATCTCGTCTTCCCCAAAGGGGAAGAGAGAGAGAAGTGTAGCTTGTTACAATTGTTCGGGATGCATTTTCACTTTCCTTCATGCTTGAAAGGTACTTAGAAAGTATAGGCATTCGAGTATATTTCTCTTGCAAAGCCTGAAGTCAATCTGCTCTTTAATTTTCCACCGTGGCTGGAAGGTGCCTCTAGGCATTTGCGTATATTTCTGGTACTTTAACCTGTGTTTAGCACTCAATTATGGAGCATAAACATTTACTGGAGATGCAAGGCAAATCTAAGGTAGTGTCAGCGTAAACAAGTAAAAGAAGCAAGCCTTACCTCTGTAGTAGATATGGCATATGCACACGTGAAGTTTGAGTACATCCTGTATTTCTTTCCCCAGAGTCTGAGAAAAATATTAAGAGAATGATGTACTTCATTGTTGCAATGGTCTAGGGCAACCGTTGAATTCTTGTTAGCTGATGTACAAATCCCATTACATATTGATGGTGTTCAAATAGCCTTTTCTCTGTGAGCAACTCCGATGGTAATTCGTTGGGTTCTAGAGTTCTTGTATAGTTTTATGTAACAGATCCTGATTGATTGCTGCAGGTTATATGCTTTGCTTTGTATCCTACTGTGAATTAATAACTCTCTGAGATTTCTCTCTCCTATTTCTTCTTATGGGTTCAAGTCTGATGTAATTCTTATTGAACAGGACAAAGTTCTTTATTTACTAAGAAGAGTAAATTGAAGATAGGTGAGTCTTCAGCCTTCTTTACCTACGTCAAATCAGGCGTGCCTAAATGTAATGACCTAGGAACAACCTACACCCATGAAAATGTGCCTCAGCAACTGAGGGTTGAAGAGAAGACTAGTGCAGCCAGAGAGAATTTAGAGATTGAATCTCAAATGCAAGTAAATGAAGATGTAGTTGAAATCCCTTCTCAAGGCGATGACTATCCGAGTAGTAACAGCTTGCCGGACTCGTATTCCATGGAAAGGTCCTGTACTCCCCCTTTATCACTAGAGTTAATGCAACAAAGGAACTCAAAGATGGAAGAGTTCTCGCAGGTGTACATGCATCCACGCAATGAGGCTCAGCGTGATGCTGTCAGTTTTCATGCACAAACTGCTTATTCCTATTTTATGTCAGGAGCAATGAATCAAGTCATGATGCCATCAGCACAAATTTATCAGAAGAACCTGCAGGATCTCCAAACCCATGCTAATTCAGCTGTTTTACCTCAATACAATCATATGCCACCATGCCCCCCTCATATGCATGGGATGGCTTCATTTCCGTACTACCCCATGGGCATGTGCTTACAACCTGGCCAAATGCCAACACCACACCCGTGGCCTGCGATTGGAAATTCGCCTTCAGCTGATGGTAAAGGGAGCAAAGTTGATCGTAGAAAGGCAGCACTAATGAAGTTTAGACAGAAAAGAAAGGAAAGATGTTTTGACAAGAAGATCAGGTATGTTAACCGAAAAAAGCTGGCAGAACGGAGACCTCGTGTAAGGGGACAGTTTGTGAGGAAGGTCAATGGTGTGAATGTGGATCTTAACGGGCATCCTGCTTCGGCAGAAGATTTTTATGATGAGGAGGAAGAGGATGAGGAGGAACTAACAGCAAATTTTGATTCACCTGAGGACGATCCGTCTATGTGTCTATGATGGTTGTCAATCTTATGGTAGTTTCCCTGTCAATGAGTGTGGCTTGTGTTCTCAGATTTACCTGTGCCAGAGAGCCATTATACCTCCCAGGATAAGTGCAGAAAGGTGTTTCAGTTTTGGTCAACATGCCCACAAATGTAACAGGCCTGCTTTTCAACTTGCCATCAAAGACCTGGTCTACATGCACGATCACTTGCACAATGAGAAATTAAGAAATTTTCTCCTGCTCCTACTGCTTTCAGCCTCGGGTATATCTTTGTTAACAAGTAAAATATATAAAGCTTAAATCAAGATTCTAGTGAAGCAGTCTGTACAGGAGATCTTGATTGTGCTGTAGCTGCTCTGGCTTTTCCCCTCTGATATCACCAGAGTTTGGAATTCTTCAATCTATTTTGGAGTGGGGAAGCTAGAGCTTGTGATTTCACAGTCAAGCAAGGTAGTGTGATCATTGTGACATTCTATGTGGATACTTTCTTGAACTTTACAATATCAGAAAAGATGAAACAGTATGTAACAGATAGATTGTGTTGTCAACTTTGAGATTCTGGCAAAGCTTAGTGTTATCATTCTTTGCTGTTTCTATCCCTTAACAGTGCATGTCAGTTTGCTTTGATAACACCACAAAGTTATGCCTGTTCTGCTTGTTTAAAGCGGGTGAGTTAGAGACTCTTTAAGTTTCTTATGTCCATGATTCTGTAAGTTCTGGGAGCTCTCTATTAGTCTCGTTGTGGTATTTGTTAGCCGTTGCTGAGAGACATCACTAACTGCGGTTTCTTTAAAATTTATACTTCTATCGTTCAGTGAAATTTTGTCAGCTAGGAAAGTCAAATTTATAAAAATCTCGTCATTTACAATATAAACGAGTTGCAATTTCAACTCATTAAATTCATTCATTTGTCACTGGCTAGGCCTGTCTATCTTGGTGCCCAAGGTCCTATGCGCTGCAGCCACTTTAGTTTAGGCCAATGTACCAACATGAAGAAATAGTTTTTAGCAAAAGGTGAAGGTCCTCGTTCGCTGAAATTTGTCTCTGGTCTATACAACAACCCAACATTTAATGCTCTCTGGTCTATAAAACAAACGAATATCTCGCTTCACTTTAATGCACGAAAAGAACCTTCGTCTCAGGTGTATACAACAAACCAACAAATAATGCACAAGAAGAAAACCTAAAGATTTACTTAACATAGTTGCATTACACCTTCCTTGACTGGGTTTGCGTTACCGTCCGAAACATACTTGCTCAAGTACAGATTGAGAAATTTGGTACTTTTGTATTATTTAGCAAAAAGCGATGGAGATGAAAAATAAAGGTAAGAAACTAAATTGGTGCATCACGTTAATTACATTTTACTCATTTCACACAGGATCACCAAATTCAAACATAGTAACAGACAAACACGGCAATTGAGTTTTATGATAATTGCCAGGATAAGAAGCAGATGAAGTTTTTCAAAACACGCCACACAAAGCCTCAAACTGACATCAACCATAATGTGAATTCAGAAACAGTGTGCCCGGAGGATACATGCTTTTTTTTTTCTTTTGTAACAAATGAAAAGCAGGGAAACTCTGACAGCCATTCATTGAGCTAATGGCTCAGCTTGAAGTAAAGAACTAATAGGATTGCCAGGACCAAGACAGCAATAATTGAACCGATGATCCATTTATTCTTGCTCATCCTCCTTGACATTGTAGTTAGTATCTTCTTGCTCCTGCTAATATTATCATCCACCCCATGAAGCTGTGCAAGAAAGAAATTTACATATCATCATATTTTCATAATTACACATTTTAAGCTCGAGTTTATTTCACAGATGCCTTCTTTTGAAAAGAAAACTTTAGTTAGCTCTATCAACCACAGTACCACATCATCTGATATATTCACGGTAGTGGCATTAGAGGAATCGGAGGTTTTTCCTCTGTTTGCCTTTCTCTTAGTTTCTTATTCTGTCCTGACCGATCGGATGTGCTAGAAAAAAATGGATAAAGGGCATACCGTGTCATGTGCATGCAGGAGAGACTGACGCTGCTGATGCAAATCTTGAAGAATTGAGACCCCTAGCTCCTCGGTTTCTAGCATTGTTTTTCGACTTTCCCTGATCCTTTCACTTGAATGATTCAATCTCTCTGTTGACATCATCAACCTTTGCCTTTGATCAGCAGACACCTATAAGGCATTGAATCAAAATTTCGATCAGGCAAGAGTGTCCATTGAAGTGTCACTCAAAAGTAGAATTTTTTTTTCTCTAACATATCAACTTGCACAAAATAAAATATCCTGAGTCACATCGAAAAACAAAAGAAACCAAATGCTCAAAAAGCGGACCCAAGCAACAAGCTCGGCATAAACTTCTATTTTATGAGATAAGGTATGAATATTCTTTCCATTAATCAACGTTCCAAGTATTTTGTACTGTTCCATAAGTAAAGTTATTCTCTACCATTTCACAAATTTCAAGATTTCAACCACATATATCTATTTATATTGTAATTTGATATATAGTTCGCTTTATGAAACTTACTTTTCAGCTATTAGTTAATATTGTTTTCAATATCATCAATATAATACAAGCTAGGTTCCAGCCTGCTTAGAAGCTTGAGATCAACTTATTGTTCCTTGATGAACTGACTAGAGCGAGAGCATGGTAGGGGAGAGGGGATTACCATCATAGCATCTGCCATACCAGATTCCAACAACTCATCCCTTGCAGCTTGGTTAGCATTTGCTGATGTGATTCTTTTCACTTCTGTTTTTAAGTTGTTCAGATCACTTTTATACTCTCTTAACTTGGCAAGAAGAGTGGCCTTAACATTTGGAGGTAAACTTCTAGCCTCAAGGTCCATTTTGCGTATCTGAAACAATCAGGACAATAAGAGCATTCTCAACCAAAATACTTTAGAGACAAGCAAAATAGTTTGTGGCCAAAATTTTTATGACTTACCAATGTGTCAGCATCATCTAGGCCAGCTTTTATTTCAGACACTTTCTGTTTCTTCTGTTCTGCAAGTATGAACAAAAGACACAAGCAGTTAAATGAAGGCAACAACTGAGAAGACGGTCTAAGTGCACAAGCATACAAAGAAAGCTGTAATAGAGGTCTGAAACAGACAGAAGTAAGGTAATCTCAGTTCAATGAGCCCTGTGATTGAGAAGTAACAGAAGCAACTAAAAGGCACCTACTGACCTAATGGCTAAAACTTCACACACAGTCACACACACACACACACACACACACACACACAGAGCAAGCCATAACAGCATTTTGAAACGAGCTGAAATGGAACTTAAGATGGCAATTTTTTTTTTGGGGGTAGAATTCAGTTAGTCGATGTCTAAAGAATGTTATCTCCATCATAATCCACGCAAGTTTTTGGGTCAGTACTTCTGAAACTTCTTGCTACGAGTTACTTCCATAATCAACATAATTGAATGTATGACGTCCAGGCAAATATTATTGAAATACGTCAGCAGTGACCTTTACAGTAAGATAGATAAAATCTAAGAAAATCCTCGAAAATCATCTGGCACACATAGTATAATGCAAAACTCATTTTAGCCAGTGTCATAATGTGCATCTGTAAAAATAGATAGTTATAATTACATCCTATATGCCCAATTAGCTTAAGCAATGCAATATCTCCTCCGCTGCAAACTCCATACTCAACATTCTGGTTCTCTTAATCTATGCCTGCTAATAGCGTTGATGCGTTTTCCACAAAATACAATTGCATACTAACATAGAAAGACTCCATCATTTTGGCAAAATAAAGGAAGTTCCACAATTAAAGAATACCAGTTGCTCGATTGTTTGAAAATCTCATCCTTTTGCCAATATTAAAAATATACAGAATTGACTAATAGGAAAACATTTGTGTATGAAAAAACTTAAATGAATTAGCCCAATAACCAGAACAACTTAACTAATTCTACAAAAGCTTTTGACAATCTTTGACAACAAGTTGGTTTTACAAGATCTATAATGTCATCTAGCATGAGGAGTAATGCTACTTATTTTATTTAATTTTTTAAATAACGGTGGTGTCTCGGCCAGCTTGAGGGCACCTCGACTAAGTCTACATGCTACCTCCAACCGGTACAATACCATATAACTCTATCCACCAACGTTTGAGGAGATGGGAAGAGATCGCCTAGTGTTTTTTGCCTTTGTTGGTATTTGACTCATTGACCACTGGCACTAGGTGACAAACTTGGGTGCGCAATGCAACTTATTCTTTGTGATTTCGACTATGCAGAGACTATTCAGAAGAAACAATAATGCATCTTTTCTTGTTTTCCTTTCTTGGGCAAGTAAGGATCATTTTTCATAGTAAAAAAGAGGAAAAAGTGCAAATTTGCTCACCTCCGTCAAGAATAGTGGCAGAGGTGCACTTCTTGGTTAAAGTAGCAGAAAGCTCACAATACTGCCTTTCATATCCTTCAAACACCTGACTCATTCTGACCCTTTCCAAAAAGTTCACAACTTTACCTTCACATCACAAAAATAACCGCCATTATAACCACATTAACTACTCTTTAATAAGTCGTCGGTATTTGTGTGGCTATAAATCACCTCATTAGGACACATTGGCAAAATTAGAGTTAAATTGTTTCCACATTTAGAAATGAGTCATTCTTTTTTGAACAGACTGAAAAAAGGAAATAGATTCACATAAATTGGAACGGGGGAGTATCTTTTTTTCTCTAAATTATGTTAACCAATAAGGTACCAAAATTGAATTTTGAATTTCATATGAACATTGTTCTTCAATCACCGAGAAAAGTCTTCGATAATTTAGCAAATATAGATTAATTCAGAGAGCAGATCAATAGGTACCTTGAATATGATCGGAGAAAGGTGACAAAAACGCCGGCCGGCGATCGGAGAATAGGTAGAAAGTGCCTTTTGGTGGTGGTTGGAACAATCTGGAAGAAATAGAATGATTATGGTGGAGACCCCAATTTTGGTTGTTATTAGTTGTTGTTACCCACAAGACGAGAATAGCACTATGTGTACATGTTCAAAAGACTTTCTTATATAGTGAATTTTTTTTACCCTCTCGGCTAATTTAAAACATATTATGAACGAATTTTCAATTATTGCTACTTGTTTTAATATTTTCAAGTCTAATAGTTGGTATTTTGTGTAATAAAGAAAAAACACTGAGTTGGTCAAATCATTGACATAATTAAATATAAATATTAGTAAAACAAACAAAAATATTTGAAAATTTGCTTTGTAATATGCTTTAAATTAGCCGACGATGTAAAAAAAAAAATTACATCATCGATGTATATTGGTTAAACTCATATTTGATTGATCCCAGAAAAAATAATTGTTGTATAACTAATGTGGCGTTTGAGTAAAATAGGAGTATTAAGTTATTCTACCATTAAGTTATACTGAAATCTATTTTATGTGTAATAGAATGTGAAAAATGAATATGTTTATAGCAAATACGTTGATTAATATTAAACTATGTAAAGATAAAAATACTTTTTAAAATAAGTAATACATATTTTAATCTTTTCATATAAATTGCCTCATAACAATTTCTTTATTACTAATCGCTGCATGAATAATCTATATATTATAATCTTTGTATAACTATAGTAAGTAAACATCTTGATTAGAACTGAAACTTGTAGCACTAATTAGGTGCATCCTTATAGTTGGTTGCTAAGATTTGAAGCAGGTAACAGGACGAGTTTAATGTTAAGAATCTTAAATGTTGAACCAATTAAATTTAAATCTTGAATCCACCTCTGATCACGCGTGACGGTGCAGTTAATCTGACTTACCAAGTTACTGTTGACTAGTACACAAAGGTTGATCCTGTTATCTCTTGTTCAAGTTGAACTAGTTGCACCTGCATTTATCTTTTCGTATGATGATAGAAATCCTTCAGGTCTTGATGTTGATTTTGCAGTAACTTAGTTCTTCATCTTGGTGCCTATACTAATCTTGGTTTATACTGGCAAAGCATTATTATCTTCAACTCTATTTTGAAGTAGGAAAATTCTATTCATAGAGAACTCAATTTTGACAGATTAGCAACACTTGAAATAGTAAAATTAGAACCTCTCCAACCGAGCTTCCATGCCGATAGAATCGTGTACAAAATCAAAGAACAAAAGAGAAAGAAAAACCTCTATAGGGACGTTTACAACACAAATGAGATAAAATACATGATTTACATATAACTAGCTAGCCAGAGTCTACAACTAACGTTATGACAATGATTTAGTACTTCTCTTTGGTGGTTCTCAAAAAGTAATGATCCCACTCATGCTTTTCTAAAGTTCCAAAAGTATAATACTTCCAGCTATATTCTTCATCAAACACCATACTTGTATTCTTGCCTTGTTCCATCTCTTTTCTCAGTACATCCACTCTTTCAAGAACCCCTTTGACTGCCAAATCAAATGCATCTTCAACAGTCTCCAGTTTTGATCTTGGATCAGCGTAGACCACGTTCGGGATTAGCCTTATCACTTCCTCTCTCATTGCTGCTACCTGTGATCTTGGTATTTTAGATAATACATTTTCGATGCTAATTTTCTTCTTCTTCACTTCATCCTCTGGAATAAGCACTGAATATTTGGTGTAGTCTTTTGGAAAATGCCATATGTATTGAACATATGCAGATCCTGGAGTGAAAAAAACCGGTATACAACCAGCCAAAATGGAGTCGAAAGTCGATCTCCTGGTAAATGAATCTCCAGAGGGCTGCAAGCAAAAGATTGAGTTTTGAAATAGTCTCATAACATGAACTGGCTTATTGCATTTGTTGTGCAAATCAGTGCATTCCAAAAGCTTGCATTTTCGTCTCGTTGCCAAGCATTGTTCCATGATCTCACTTCTGATTGATTCCTCTAACTGTGGTCGTGGAGCACCAGCAAAAGAAAACAGCACTCTCCTCCTTAGCCTCCTCATCCTGTTTTGCCATTGGAACACATCATTGTCCCTTGAAGGATGGAAATATGTAGGATAAGGGATAGCGAAATCGTTCCTGTTCCAAGGACTCGATTCGATTGTCAAGATTGTCATGTTCTGTGTCTCAGGCAACAACATTAACTTGTTTCCCCAAGCAGAATCCTCCTCAATACCTCTTCTAAAATCCCAAGTAATTCTCCCTGCAATCATGAAATGATCTCTACCCCACATGGTTTTCCATTCAGGTTTCTCCTTGAGAAACTTTACCACTTCAAGAGAACCTGCATCCCTCATTGATGTGTTGAAATCATCCCATAAATACCTTGCAACATCAAACCCTGCATAATATGGCACAAACACTGCTGCAGCTTTCGAAGAATCATTCGTTAAACAGTCATATTGTTTCATTCTGTTATGAAACAGGACTTCTAACGAAAACTGATTCGTTGTATACCAACCTTTATTTGAGAAAAGCCTTTGAGGGTTTCCAAGATCAGGACCAAGACCCATATTCACCAGGTATTGACACATATCTTCCCATTTATTCAACAAGTTGCAATGCGTCAACATGTCTTCATTATACCTACTTGGTATTTCTGCAACATATATATATCGTCCTTCACATGATTTTGAACCTTTCCTGTTATCTTTATCTCGTGTTGCAATTTTCGCTTCCTTTTTTTCATCTTCAGGTTCATTTTTTCTCAACAATGGTTCTAATTCTTTCTCAAGTTGCTCCAAATCTGGTACCACATTGTCATTTTCATTAGAGGATTCTTCCTCCTTAGCTTGCGTCGCGTTGTTTCTATCATTAGAGGATTCTTCCTCCTCAGATTGTGTCGCGTTGTTTCTATCATCAACGTTGGTGGCATTATTAACACTTGAAGAATTGGAATTGGAACTACTAACATTTTCTTGACTGAAAGTTGGAGGAGGAATAGAAGTTGGATGAAAGGATTCAATTGAATCTGCTTCGTAACGTGACGTTGTTGTTACAATTCCAGGGAGAGAAGACCAATCAATTCCATAAAGCAATAAGTACCATGAAACAAACAATACAAAGAAAACAAACCAACATTTATTGCGAGACCTCGTCGTAAGAGAATTATCCATCTTCTTTCCAATGTTTCTTGATCTAATTATCTGCTTTCTATGGAGCATAAGAAAATATAGAAAATTTTGATCGGATAAGCAACATGACAAATAAGAATAATAAGATTCTTTGGTTGATATCCAAGGGAAGTGATGCTATAAAAAAGCCTGTTCTGTTTGGACTTTCCATATGATATTGTTATAATTTCATTAGTCTGAATTAGTTTTTTATTCTCACATTTTTATTGTAAAGAGTAATTATTATAAAAATCAGTTGTTGAATATATATTTATTCAAGTAATTAGAATCATTGTCATTATCCAAACTTAACTGCCCCCAAGGATAGGAATAATCCGACGAGCATAATATAGATCAATATCGTTCAATTGCTAATGATATTAGTAAAGAACACTCAATCCATTTTAATGTGTAACGCCATTGTAAACTCCTTTTCGTGAATATGTCAGTGTGTTTGTCAACTCTTAAAACTGTTGTACGTAAAAATAATTTGTATGTTCTAGTATCTTTGTGCAACTCTTTATCTTCTTCTCCTTAACGAGTAACTCATATAATATTTGCATTAATACATCATTCTTTCTTCAGTCTTCTTGCCAAAGTTTGATTAGTTCCAGCAGATTGATATATTGTCCAAGCATATGGTTTTTTTGAGGGCCATGAAAATTGTGCAATTCTTCCACAAGCTCTGCACAAAATTATCATTTACAATGTCATTTCATAAAATCGTTGAAGCAGGCGCTCACATAGATGTCATCTTGTCAATGTTGTTTTAGGATTTGATCATACACCTTGCAGTTGATGTCGACAAAATTAACAGCTGATCTCTTTCTATTTTATTCTTCCTTATTATTTGCACGACTCTTCTAGTTTGTTTTCAAAACTGTTCTAAGTCACTATTTTTAGGCTTTCCAGAATAAAACACATGGAACCAATGAGTTCAGTCAGACCCTAGCAAGTGTAAGGGAGGGAAGGATCAAGCTCGAAAGGAATGGAAGACTTGTATAGATCGCAGACCCTTGCTTATAGATATCAAATCAATGACTTCTTTTGGTCCAAGGTGTTATTTCATATTCTGGAAAAACAGTTAACTTACATATTCAAAGATGTTAAAAGAAAAACGAACAGGATCATCTACTAGACAAAGAATGAAGCTGTTACTGTAGCATTTTGTCTATTTGTAGGAATTCAATTCCCAAGTACAGAAATGCATGAGTTTCTATCTTCTTTTTTACAGTAATTTTTGTGTGGGGATAAAGACCCAGATAAGATCCACAAGCAGTCCGTTAAAACTGCCGTGGTGGAAAGGGGACAAACAACGATACAAAAGGTAAAGCTAGTGCACTTTCTTTCTGGTAAAAAAGAAGAATAAACCACTAAATTCATCAAGACTACGAATCCTTCTTTTCGATATAAGTACCTAACAAAATTTCTCTTACAGCAGCTAGAAAGATAAAATTCAATCAGATTTTTCTTTACTTGAGCAAAACCCCTTTTAGAATGTTATCAAATTCACTTGGATTTTCCTTTACTTGATGAACCCTTGTTTGATGTTTTTTTCTGAAGGTTTTTCTTGGGCTTCAACTTGCTTGAGGTGTATGGTGACTTCCCTTCTTGACTTCTTCCTTTCTTCTCTTTTTTCACGTTGTACATGTTTACAGCCTGTAGAACATAAGGTGAAAACAAATTCACACAAATTAGCAAGTAGAACTTACTCTGAAGCATGTGAATCATAACCAGACTCGGAAACAAAAAAGGTCAAAGATGTTATACCTTATTCACATTGAGTATCTCATGAGAGTGCTTTGACATTAACTTGTTTAGAACCTTCTCTGTCTGCTGCCTCTCTAAGGAGCCCGCTCCTGATCCTTCCGCCACGGGTAGGAACTGGATGTTTATGAGAGAATAGATTTACTGCGCACATAATAATCAAGAAAGTAGGAAATTTATGTATGCATTTACGTAGCCATATTACAAACCTTTCTATATTTCTTTTCATGTTTTGGGGGCTTCTCTCCAGGCAGCTTCTTGTCAAATTTTCCACCACTAGCAGTTGCAGTTGCTGCCATTCCAGCAACATTCCCAAGTTCATCCTTGCTAACTTTCCTTGGTGCAGATTGTGTTCCTCTTATAGGCAATGCTGTGGCAGCAAGCTGAATATGACTGCAAAATCAGAACTATTGTTTAGGGTATTATTGCAATAAAATGGTTAATCAGTTTCACCAAGCACATGCTTTAGATTATGCATCTTATATCTAGCTTATTATTTGATGAACCAAACATCACATAACAGAGATGCGTTAGCTAAATAATCCCGTGATGATTATACACCATATCATAATTCATGTATCGTAATCCATAACGATGAACAAAACAACCCTTAAGTGAGCAGGTGTGTTTTTGATAAAGGTGAGTAACATTTAAGTGAGCAAGTGTCTTTAAAATCACATAAGCTTGAGCATGCATCAAGGGACAACTAATCAATACTAATACAAGGTAGAAACCAATGAAGAATTAAGATTTGTCAGCAACCAATAGAAGGATCAGGTTAAGTGAAACCTTGGCAAAGCACCAGCTTTTGCAGCATCTTTCAAGTTCCTTAATCGATTCTTCTCTTGTTTTCCGACTCTGTTTTTCTTTTCTTCTTGTCTCTTGGCAAAAGGATCTACACCAGGTTCTGACAGAATGAAAGGAGAAGATCTTTTGAGAACAGTATCAAAATAACATTGACAAAACGAAGGGCCTTTTCAGACTGATAAACTTCATTGCAAGCTTAGGAGAGGCATTCAAAAACATCATGCATATTGCATGGATAGCACCAAATAGAAGCAAGGAAAGCCAATACCGAAGTCATATTTAACATCTGAACTTAGTGTTGTCAGGTAGATGCAATTAGGATCTTATGATCCATCAATCCTTCCAGATACAACCAAGGAGTATTTTAATACATCAAAAACAAAGACATGAGAAAGAAATCTGTAGTTTACCATCAGTTGCCTTGGCTACAATGATTGGCACATCTTTGTCATCATTGACACGATCGTAGCCGTGTCGGCGCTTCCACGAACCAGTTTGATCATCAAAAACGACCTTGTCCTTCTTGCGGTTTTGGATGCCTGCAAGATATATCCAAAACAAATAGGCGGTGAATGCCAATTAAATGAAGATGTAATTCCTTCAAAACTCACAAGAGAACCACATTATACCTTTCTTCTTGGCAAACAATTCCCATTTCGTTGGAGGCTTAGGTTTCGGAAGCTGAAACAAACAAGAGAAACCTCAATGATTACTTGGATGCAGGAAGTCACTAAAGCTTGTAAGAACTCGATAAAACTTGTCATGTTCATTCTACTTTAAGAGTAAGTCACATAAAAGCATCAATGACGGTTACTCCTTCAAATGACAGTTAATTTCTCGTAAAAATCATATTCCAAAGACGGTAACAAATGCAATACAAGCTTAAGCCTTATAAATATAATATAAACGAAGTATATACATACAGGCTTCTCTCTGGGCAATTTAGTAGTAGGTGCGGGCAACATGACAAGAGGACCATCACGGTCTTCTGACGAAGGTAAGTTGAAAAGGGAATCTGCTATAGCTTGAACTAACTTGGTTGCCTCTTGTAGACTCTCCTTCGCCAGCTCCTCCCTATATTAAAAAGGAAATATTATGACCTTATATCAAGAAAGCACCAAAATACTACTAAAATATGTATTCTCCAGCAGCCAACAAAAAGCAAATAATAGATATAGTTATCGGTCACCCAAGGGTATGGCATAGTGGTCAATAATGTGGGTTAATAACCATGAGGTCTAACGTTCAAATCCCGTGTTAGCAATAAACACTAGATGACTTATTTCCACCTATCCCAGACTTGGTGCCTCATCTCACCCTCGCCAGACCCCACTTGTGGTATAACAATGGGTATGTTATTGTTGTTGTTGTATCCAAGACTTGGTGGGCAGAGTTATAAAAGTACCCTGTGGAACTAGTCAAGGTGCGCGCAAGCTGGACCGGACAGCACAGCTAATAAAAAAAGATATAGTTAAAGGGAAGAGGTGAAACCTGGAAGAGGGTGGAGAAGCAAAGTGGTGTTGCGTATTGGAAGCCATAAGGTTGCCTAGGTCTATTTCATATGCTGGTGGCGCCGCCGTCTCCATATCCATCTCCATCTATTAGTTTGGTGCTGAAGTTACTATATCTTAAAGTTGAAAGGCAAAAAATGTAAGATAACAAATACCAAGTTAATTAAAAGCATTAGAACTTTAAAGTGTAAATAAATAAACAAATTACACACCTTGTTAGGGACTTGGCAGCAAACGCAGGGAAGAAGAAAGAACAGAACAACGATTGTAAGTTAAAACCTAAGACTAACTAAAGACAGTTCAGAAGTTGGGGGCTTTGGGTTTGGGCTTCAAATATATATTGGGCTAAGATATTTTTAGCAAGAAATTGCACTGCCTGTCCCCCAATGTAGTTGGTATTTGTGTTTTGTCCACATTAACTACTGTTTTATTGTACTGAGGTATTTTTAGCAAAAAAATGCACTACATGTACCACTTTAACCTTGGTTATGGTTTTTTGTCCCCACTTAAGAATGGCTTAGCAAAATGGTCTCCGTAGGCAACACTTTACGTTATAAATTTTCAAGTGTTCCCTCGGGGGAAACACTTCAAGTGTAAATTGCAAATGTTGCCTGCAAGGCGGCACTTCAAGTTATCTGGAGACAATGTTGACAGTGATAAAAGGTCAAGTGTTGCCACGGGGCAGCACTTGCAATACTTGTCATTTTATACATGAAGTGTTGCCCCCTGGGAGCACTTGTCAAGTTTATAACTTGAAGTGTTGCCCCCGAGAGAGTACTTGCTTAAAATTAGTGAGGTCATTCTTGTAAAGCCACTTTAAGTGAGGCCAATAAGGCAAACCATTGCCTAAGGTGTCATAGTTTTGTAAATTATCCTATTTTTTGGGGGAAAGTACACGAAAGGCCACTTTTGCCACTGGTCTTTGGGCACAGACCACTAATACCAAAACAAAACATTTAGTTTGTGGCCACTTTTGCTTAAAGAGATAGAACTTCAGTCCAGAGGCCGGATTGAAGTTCAGTCCTTAAAGATTGAACTTCAATCCAGGGTCATATGGACTGAAGTTCAGTCCAGTCCTTAAGATGGAGCTTCAGTCCATGGCCATATGGACTGAAATTCAGTCCTTAAAGATGAAACTTCAGTCCAGGGGCCGTATGGACTGAACTTCAGTCAATTATCAGAACTTACGTCAATATTTATTTAGTAAAGGCCCAAAAATGGCCTCTAGTGTAAGACCAAAGAAAATAGTGGCCTCAAACCAAATACCAGTGTTAAAAGTGGCTGCTGGGCGAAATTTTTACTATTTTTAGTTGTAAGTTTTACCGATTGGCAACATGTGATGGTAAATTGTGAGGATCAACAAGTTCAATATTACTCAAAGTTTTGCCTTCAAGTCATGAGTTTTCTTAATGTTTAATATAGTTTTTTGGTGCATTTTTATTTCGATGATATAACATCTATTGATGATCCATGAATACTAATGACGATTAAGGTACGAGCTAGGTTTTGCCTATGAAACAAAATTTGTAGACAATTCGGTATTAAATAGTTGTAAAAATTTTGCTTAAATATTGCCTATGAGTTTAAGGTTATTCAGTAGGAGGGGTGGGACGAGTTATAGGTAAATATCTCCTATCCATCATAAGTTCAAGACAATTTAGTAATACATACTACTTTTGAAAGTGGCTCTACTTTTGAAAGTGGCAAAGCGTTCCTTATTAGGCAGGAGTTCAATGTAATTCATTAGGAGTGTGGATTTTGCTTGAATGTTTCATCCTAGGATTAATAATTCCACCTCTTATATGAAATAGGATAATACCATGAATTTTGGTTTAAAAGTTGTCTCAGTAATCCCACCAATTAAATATGAGATAAATAAAATCCTAAATTTAATCTCGAGACTATTAATCAAATCACACCGACCAAATGACCCTAAGTGTTGCCATTTTTACAAAATTTTGTTAACCGAGGTCAAAATTCCAAACAATTCTTAAGTATCATACTTTGTCACTCACCTGATTTACAGAAATAGGATACCTCTGGTGTCCCATCATTGAAAGTCTTATAAATTTAGCCCTTATAAGAATGTTTCTGGTGATCGCCAGATCTTTCTATTAGCAAAGATCTAGCATCTCCAGGAACTTTCCTTTGCGATCACCATCAACTTTTCCTGATGGGGTTATTTATGTAATAATTTTATTATATGGGTTGAAAGTATAATAGCAAAGCCAGACATGTCTATTTCGCGCAAAAACTTGGATTCTTACCGTAAATATTTAGTCAGGTAGCCACTTTATAGGGTTCCGAATGAGGAATAACCATCATTTGTAAAGTTCTAGGAGAATATCACCAACTTAGAAGGATTTTAAAAAATAACCACTGAAGGTCCAGAAAATTTTCTATGACTTCGAAATCACCCAGAATTTTTTTGTATCTTAATTCAAAATTACATGAAATTTTACCGGAATACAAAACTGTGAAATCTTAGGAAAATTTCTTGAAACCTTGAAATATATTACAGTATACACCCTCTATCAATGTATGTGTTAATACATAACCATTTTAGCTCACTTCTTCCTTTCTTACACGATATAGCCTACTTTATATACAATTTGTAAGAAATCAAATTGTTTTTTTATTTAGCCTCTCTGTTCCCCCTCTTTAACCTACACAAATGTGGGCAAAAATCTAGACAAATAATGATTTCATCCTTCTTCTTCTTTTTTTTTTTTCCTTTTTCTTTTGCATTTCATATCAGGTGGAAAAATCTTGGAATCTCCTTTATTGAAATTTTTGTATTCATATCTTCAAAATTGAATCTAAAAGTTGTGGTTCTATTGATTGTTAGTTCACAAACTTAACTTACTATTGTATTTGGAGATCAAATCGTGGTTATATTATTGATTTTATAAGATTTGAACACTGAAAATTATATTAGAAAAGTAACAAACCACTGTTGAACAAGCTTTTAAGTTCTGGATTTAATTTTCGAACATGATTTTGTGAAATAGTGTTGTTTAGACTTGGAACTATTCTAAGGAGTTTGTCTATAGCTAGAGACATGTTATGCACTTTTATACAATGTTATGCAGTAGTTTTATACAATATAATACACTGTAATGTTTATTGAATCTGCGGGAACTTGTTTTCCTTGTCATATATACTGTGTATTAGTCACCGTAATGATTGACTTGGTTCGGCCTTAGTCTTGTGCGTCTAACATGTCTTGATATCAGTCCATTTATTGCCAAAAGATTCTCAGCACTTATTGTGGATAAAAATGATATTGTTTGTACTTGGATGGGATCTAAATGGTAGTTTGCACATGGTCAGTGAGACATGCCGGCAATAACTTTGGTTTATTATTTGTTACAGTTTTGTTTCCTTGTTTTTCTTTGACAATCAACTTCTACAATACGTGAAAAATTGGTCATTCCCCGATGAGATGGAAAAAAACTAAAAAATTATGGTAAGATGATTGTCCGCATAAAATGATCAAACTATATATCATCAAATATTTGCTTATATATAACCGATTTATATTGCATGCGTTGTGGTGTGATGTAAATACGTATATGTTCATGCATAATTTTACGTGCCACGAATACCTTAACATTAAAGTTTGAGACTCTTTGTGATTGATTGAGTCAGTTCCATCAAATACGCTATAAGCAAATTGGTCATTTAAAATGAATTTCCAAGAAACAAGCGAGCCAGGCGCAAATTATGAAATCTTGTGAACTACTAGCAGATTTGCAGATTGCAATTTGATTACAAATTAAGATCATCTCTGTAGACTGTAAACATTAAACTCTTTTTGACTGATTCATATAGCAGATTCAATTTGTTAGGAATCAGATGCATATTCATTGTTTGTCCGATTATTGTTTCATCAAAAAGGTAAACCGTGCTTCTATTCTCAAAGTGGGCAATATGTAAAAACTACAATGACACTTTGTCACTTTCCTTTTAAATTACAATCACACAACTCGAGAGAGTACTACTATTATACAAACGTGGAAGGACTTCACTGATAATGGATAAAACATGGCCAGTTAATTAGGGACGGAATCAAAAGTTTATATAAAGAGAGAAAAAAAAAGTACAAAAAATATTAGTAGTACGAGCTTTAAACTTACACCTGGATAAACTTTTGAATCTCTTGATTTTAATATCAATTATTTTATTATATCAACTGAATTGAACTACTTATATATATTAGACCATTTTTAGCTTGTATAAATTATAATCATCAACAAATAGAATTCAATTGAAAGAATTTGTAAAATCCTGAAAGAAGGCATGTCTAACTATTTATTAGGACATGTTTGTCCACACAAACTTTTTCATTATTTTTAAAAAAAAATTAAAAAATATGTTTGTCCATGAAATCTTGTGATTTTTTCAACTTGTTTTGAAAATCAATTTTTTAAAAATCAAAATGTGGATTAAAATGCCTTTTCAAGTATTTTCAAAAAGAGTCTTTTCTCCTTTTGCAAAACTCTACCTTTTTTTTCCAAGTAAAATGTATGTCCAAACACAATTTCAACTTTTAAATATCATTTTTTAACTCAACTTCAAAAACTGTTTTTCAATTTTCTTTTTGGAATCTATGGTTAAACGGCCACTAAAAATGTTACTACTAGTAGTTTTTTTTAGACAGAATAACCATACTGACACCTCTACTTGAGCGGTTTTGTTATGTCCACGCCTGTACTTACGGCCGTGTCATTTAAACCTCTACTCGTCCAAAAGCTAACTTTTAAACACTTCCGTACCTTATGTGGTAAAGTTAAAGCTTAGTTGACATGACAAAACCGCTCAAATAGAGGTATTAATTTAGCTATTCTGTCTTTTTTCTATTCTTTATTTAAATGTTAGTTGAACTAGAAATGGAGGAAGAAGAACATGAGCTTCATAATAACGCGTTAAATCCAGCCCCGCAAACAGCGGGATCTTTTAAATATTTTCATCCTTACTCCATCAAGCTATAAACAAACCTCAAAATCAGACAAAAGCAAAATTAAGGAAACAAATCATTACACTATAATATTATACTACTCCTATAGTAATAAATTTTATACTACTATGTTTATATAACTCAAAATATTAGTATACTATAGTTAGTATCCCCAGAAATTCTACAGTTCCATCGTCGGTGCTTGTCTCTTCCTTCCTTCCTTCTTCACCTAAAACACACACACACACACACACGCATTTGAATTTTGACTCTCAATGACACTTTCCTTTTCTCTCCTCTAAAACCCACCCACATATCCCAATTTAGAAAGAGGGGCTGAAATTAGGAAACCAAAAATAATGGGTCCAGACACAAGTTTCACAGCTCAAAAAAGAGCTGCCGGAACTTTACCCACCACCACCGCCACATCCAACGGCGGAAGCGACGTCCTTCGCGGCGGACGTGCAGCAGCCTTGCCACGTGGCAGACAGATCCAACGTACATTCAACAACATTAAAATCACAATCCTCTGTGGCTTCGTCACTATCCTTGTCCTACGTGGCACTATTGGTTTCGGCAACCTCGTATCCTCCGAATCCGAAGCTGAAAACGCAAATCTCATTGAAGAAACGAATCGGATCCTCGAAGAGATCCGATCCGGTAAGGACCCGAACGACCCGGATGATAACAAGCCCGAATCCTTCTTTAGCCTTAATGAAACTTACTCATTAGGGCCAAAGATTGAAAATTGGGACACGGACCGCAAATTATGGATTCAGAAAAACCCTGATTTCCCTAATGTTATTCAAGGTAAGCCACGTGTCCTTTTAGTAACTGGGTCCCCACCTAACCCTTGTGATAATCCAATTGGGGATCATTATTTGTTAAAAGCTATTAAGAATAAGATTGATTATTGTAGGATTCATGGTATTGAAATTGTTTATAATTTAGCTCATTTGGAAAAAGAAATGGCTGGTTATTGGTCTAAGTTACCGTTGATTCGTCGATTAATGTTGTCACATCCTGAAGTTGAATGGATTTGGTGGATGGATAGTGATGCATTGTTTACTGATATGGTGTTTGAGATCCCGTATGATAAGTATAAAGATCATAATCTTGTTATTCATGGGTATCCGGATCTGTTGTTCGATCAGAAGTCGTGGATTGCGTTGAACACGGGTAGTTTTTTGTTTAGGAATTGTCAGTGGTCTCTTGATTTGTTGGATGCTTGGGCACCTATGGGTCCGAAAGGTCCTGTTCGTGAAGAAGCAGGGAAGGTTTTGACTGCTAATTTGAAGGGTAGACCAGCATTTGAAGCGGACGATCAGTCTGCGTTGATATACTTGTTGATGTCGCAGAAGGATAAGTGGATGGGGAAGGTGTTCGTTGAGAATCAATACTATTTGCATGGATACTGGGCGGGGTTGGTTGATAGGTATGAGGAGATGATTGAGAAGTACCATCCGGGTTTGGGCGATGAGAGATGGCCGTTTGTGACACATTTTGTGGGATGCAAGCCGTGTGGGAGCTATGGAGATTACCCTGTTGAGAGGTGCTTGAAAAGTATGGAGAGGGCTTTCAATTTTGCGGATAATCAAGTGCTGAACTTGTATGGGTTTAGGCACAAGGGCTTGTTGAGCCCTAACATCAAAAGGATTAGGAATGAAACTGATAAGCCGCTGCAGTATGTGGATCAGTTGGATGTTCGACATGCAAAGCATGAGATCACGGGAACTCAGAGCTAGTGGCTGCACCGGCTTCTGCACAGAAGAATCTGCAGGTATAAGAGACATCATTTTGGTTTGTTGAATTTTGTAGTTTAGATCTGCAATGCACTCTGAAATGTAAACACGTTGTAGCTATCTTCTGCATTATCTTGTTGCATCTTGAAACCAGAGTAAGCGTAGCACATATCCTAACTGTGTTTTTGTTTGTTCATGAATAACTAATACTCCAAATATGTTCAACATTAGCTTTGGTGATGTGAATAACTGTGTTCCCATGAGCTATTTGGTGAACATCACATTTGAGTTGTTGATGCACGATCACTTTGGTTCATTTCTTTTCTCCTTCCAACTTGAGTAATCTGCTTTTTTTTTTTTTTTTGGGGTCAAAGCCATTTTTGTGATGGGGATCTTCATTTGGATTATCGAGCTTAATACTTGGAAACTTCTACTTGGATTGTTAGTTGAACGTCTAAACATTAGCTTTGGTGATGTGTTACTGATTTTCCGTTGGGTTATATTAACCTAGTTAAATGTGTGGTAATTGGCATAACTCTAGCAACATTCTAGCAGGGCCTTTGGGAAGAGGCCTTTTAGCCTCACCCAACACTCCATCTTTGAGCCTCCCCCCACCAAACCCCCCAAAAAAAATGAAAAGAAAGAAAGTAAGAAAGAGGACAATGTGTAAACGGAGTTTCTGGTAGAAAATGCTTGTTTCATTGCTAGATTGACATTGACATATAACTGTTTTTTCTTTTCACTCTCCGTAATTTACCCCATTTGTGAGTTAGGAGATTGAGAATCTCCCCAATTTCCATTCTCCTCCTTACTCTGAGTGGGATGTCTTCTAGTTGGTAGTATTGATGACTTGCTCTTATCTTTCTAACTAGAAGCATTAAGTACCTTAGGCTGGGCCCTGGGGCGTGTGATGGAGACTGGATAATAGTGGACTGCACTTATTGTTACTACAGATCTTGGATTAACATGTCTCCTTTAACTTTGTTTTGTATCTCATGTGGTCTAATTTCTATCATCTTTTCTTCGCATGATGAGTATTCATAAAAATTGGTCAATATGTGATGAATCCTGACAAAACACGAGATGGATAGTGACCGGATTCATATAATTGATCCTAAGATAGGGATTGCGCGTAGTTGTTGTTTGTTTTCTGCTTATGAAGTATCTGTTTATGGGTAGTACATAAAGACATCCACCTGAAAGTCTAGGTTCAATACGCAATTTCATTTAGATTTTGAGTTCCAACTCACCGTATAGTAGTCATGTAATATCGTGCGGATCCGTTGATGTAGAAATAGAGAGGTGGTGTTTTGTTTGAAGAATCAGTCAATTCATCTAGCAGATTGGTCTAATCAAGTGTGACAATTATATTCAATGATGTTATCATGGCCGTCTTATGATGATTCATATAGCCGACCCCGACTTGTTTGGGATGAGGCTTTGTTGTTCGAGGCTTAGTTGATGATGTTTTCATGGTCACCTATAAAAATATATGCATTCACATGCTATAAGCTGTGCAGAGTTGAATTCCTCTCTATTGTGTCTAAACTGTATGATGAAGTAACATATGTTGGAAATTATAGTGGATGTACAACGTGAAATTTGTTTGTGGTGATGTTGCTTTAAAGACACTGCATATTCACTTATATGCAATTTCATAAAGACTGCAAGTTGCACTAATACTTGAAGCTAACCAAAGTCGTCCTCTCTACCGAGGCATTTTGCATCAGAGCTGGAAATCATTACTTTCATACTCTATTTGCTAGCCATGTTTAAAGATTTTCCAGAGTTTCCTGATCCCGTCACCTTCTGTAATAATAGTATCTCTGGATTTTTGACAGGGTACGGCTAAGGTTTTGATCTGTCTTGGACGAGAATGGCCCTCTTGGAATGAGGTGCTAGTGCTTCTTCTGGTGTTTACTTTGGTGGTGAAGCATTGCATCATGGGGATTGAATGTGCCTTTTTTTGTTCTCCCACGGAGGAAGTTTGTGTTAGTTTTACTTATTTCTAGCAACATTTTAGTTTCTCTCAGCAAGATGACTTTTGAGCTGTATGAAATGATGTGTTTGGAAAGGAACAACTGGAATCAAATAGAATGATTAGAATTTGTCTAGATAGCCTCAACATAAGTTACTCACTCTTAACCTCCAGAAATAGGAGGTTTAAGATGGGATCACACTTGTATAATTGCAATTCTTGGTCATTTTTTCTTTTAAGTTAATCATTTTTTGGTTTATATTATAGTTGATGATAAGGGCATTGTTTGAACTTGGAAATGTACCGGTATCAATACATCTTCATTCATTCTTGTCTTGTCTTTTGGCCGAAGTTTGATTAGTTACTTTATATTAACAACTCGTCCAAGCATATGGTTGAAGCCATTCTTCTGAAAACTCTGCACAAGATCATTATTTACGATGCCATTTCATAAAATCATTGAAGCAAGCGTTCATATAGATATCATCCTGCCAATGTGTAGTTTTATAGTTGTCTAATACAGCTTGCAGTTGATGTTGATAAAAGAACAGCTCTCTTTATTTTAATTTTTTTTGAAATGGAAAATAAATAAAGCTAATCTCTTTCTACGTTTCCTCGATTCATGGTTTTGGCTTAAAGATAATATTTCTGTTGATAAAGATCTATTAATGTAGTTAGAAATGAGACATTTCTATGTAGTACTATTCAAGTGTGTGAGTTGTATTTGGGGGAAAACTACTGAATCTTATGCCGAAGAACCAAGTGAGATAGATGGAAATACTGACCCAAGGGTCAGCAAATACTATACTTTTCTTCCCTTGTAGTGATGTAGATTTCTTTTTAAACAATCATTTATAAGTCATTCTTTTTTAGGCTTTCAACTACATGGGAGTATCGTTAAGATACAGAGCTGTTTCCTGGCGATGTACATTAAGTAGATAGTTAATAAGTTAAGCCAACTACAATGAGTTCCAGCCTTTGTTGCAGCTGGCAGGACATGGTACCAACGAGTTGAGTCGCGAAAGGTTACCAAGTCTAACGGAAGGATCAAGGTCGAAAGTAACAGAGAGCTTAATAGCTAATGCAGGCCCCTGCTTATAGATAGCAAATGAATGACTTGCTTCAGTCGAAGGCGTTATTTCATATTCTGGAATAACATACCACGTGATGCCTAGTTAGTGGTCACATCATTGGCCGTTTGCATATTTTGTAAAACTTAGTATAGACAAACAATGAAGCAGCTATTGTACCATTTTAGCTGTATAGGTAAGAACTGGGTTCCCAAGTATAAAGCAGTAAGCAATAAATTTTCTGTTTAAAAAAAGTACATGATAGTATAATTACACAGCTAATTGACTCTAAGCATCCTCATAAATGGCAATCATCAGTCCAGATGAAATGTGGTACATATTGAGCATAAGGAGTATGCCTTAACTATACTACTGCTTGCTAATTAATACTATGAGCTAATTCTTGGACAGATTACCTTTTGTGCAAAGCTAGCAATACCTGATTCATTTCTGCTATTTGACCTAAAAGTTGATGTATTCTCTGCACATGAAAAATAAGCAGTGATTATAAACTCAGGAATGTAATTAAAACTACTAATTTATTAACATAGGAATTTTTGCAAACACATAACAGACCTCATCCTTTTCTGTAATGGTGCGTCGCAGCTGATCCCTAGTGTGGCCTCTAATCAATCTCCGTCGTCGACGTAAATACGCAAACATCATAACCATAGCCACTAATCCAAACGGAGAGAAAAGACTCGTAACAGCCCTTCGAGCTGGAATTAAACACCGGTGGAATAATACTTGTAGGCCAAAATTCCACCATTTTACTCTGTAACCAGCTGTCCTAGCCGGGGCCCGAGGACTATCCGGTACAGATTTAGGTGGATCCACGATATTAGAATCTGAGGCGGCGAAAGAGTAGGAGGAATCGTCGTTATCTGGTGAAAATGAGGACGATGATAGCGACGACGACAGCGAAGGAGATGAAGGAAAAGGAGGCGAATACGATTGGCTATGAATTTTCTGAATGGAATTTGTGGATATGTAAATGTTCTCGTGGTTGACCGGAGGAAAAACAGTGGAGTCGCCGGTAGATTTGTCGACGGAGTAATCACCGATCGCGACTAAAGAACAAACGGCTGGTGCCGATTTGTTGAGGTTTTTCAGGTGGGCAAGGATTTCTTCGTCGGAATCTGCCATTGAAATTAGATGCAGGCTTCACTGACGGCCACTTTCCATTTTCCAATTGGGAAGGAGAAGTAGGAGTGTGAGTAGCGTGCACAATTTTCAAACTGATTCTGTGTATCTCTGAGTGAGGCCCGTGACCAATCTCAACATTCGTTGGCCCATATTTGTTTCGTCTTCTACTCCAACAAATTTCACCACACGCCCTTAAAATTGACTGATGCCGTCTTTTGTGTCTATTTAAGATGGTATTAACAAAATATCATCCGTTTCAGACAACATTTTAAGTTATGAATCAACACGTATTGTCTCTTAAAAAGAGATCAAAGAAAAAGTGTTGCATACGAGAATACGGAAGAGATTGAAGGGGCAAGTATTGCACTTCAAGTTATATAAGAGAATTGTGTGATGAGATTAAAGGTCAAGTGTTGCCTATGCAGGAGGGTGGTCAAAGCAAGTACGGTCTCTTAGGCAGTACTTACGAGAAAGGAAGGGCGGAATACGGGCATCATTATAAGATTTCGTAGAGTATTTCCTTCCGGAATTTATTCATTAAGCTTAGCGGAGGTCATTTTTGCTAAACTACGGGTATGGGGGTCAAAAAAGCAGACCATTGCTTATAGTGTCACAGTTCTGCAATTTTCCTACTTAGAAAATTTTAGGGATAATTACACTAAAAGACAAGCAAAAGACGAAAATTACCAAAAATGGCCAATATTTTCGAATCTTACCTGAGCTGTCACCCTTTTCCCGAGATAGCAGTCGCCGCAAGTTTACAAGTTTATACAATTTTATACAAATTTATACAATGTATAAAATTGTATAAATTTGTATAAGCGTGTATATGCGAGTGAATAAATTTGTATATTAAGGATGTTTATATGATTTTTTACTTTTTTTGTGTATATTTTTGTATTTCTCTCATTGCTACATATTTATATATGTATATTCATGTATAATTTACTTTTTAGAGGGAGATTTGTGTGTATAAACTTGTCCAAAGCAATGATTTAGACGCAATAAATAATATAAATTCAGTAAAATACAAAAAAGTAATGACACCATTGGCGGGGGAAGGTGTTTGCCGGTGGCTTAGTGGCTGGGGAGGGGAAAATTTGATGGCTAGGGTGTTTTTTATGAAGGAGTGCTAAAATTTGTAATTTTAGGGGTGGGTGCTATGCATGAAAAAAAAAATATGGCCTCCTGTTTGTAATTTTGGGTAGTGGGCTGTCTATTTTTGAAAATTCCCCAAAATTTTACCAGATGGACCTCTGGCGCTATGCTGTTTCAGTTTTTAAACTGACAAGTATATTCCCAGTTTCGCAAGGCTAATCTTGCACAAAATTTAAAAAATAATGTGAAAGATTAAAGAGCACGCAAAAGAAGCCTTCATGGCCCAAATTATTCCTCCCAATAATGTGCATAAATATTCTTTTTCGAGGTCATTTTTATAATCCTATCGCCATTAGTCTAGTGAGTCAATTTTGCCTACAAAGAGAAACATTCCTCAAAAGAGTTTCTTGCGTCCTTTACTAGTCAAAAGTACTCGCTAGCCAAGAAGACATACTGGAATGAAAGCTACTCACTATAAATAACATCAAGTTTATCCCCATATATGATAGGCACATTTATTGTTCTTAGTTACAAGCGGAACTATGCGACAAATAGGGGAGTTTCCCTCGACTAGACAGTTGGGAAAGACTTTTTGTGATATCAAAATTCAAATGTAAGTGATGTAAAATAGAGTTGCTAGTTGCAACTTCAAAGTACAGCACTGATGTCCAACTGTAAAACAAGGACAAATATTTGCACCACTACTAAACTAAGGGGTCGTTTGGTAGGAAAGGAGTTATCCCGGAATTGTCAATTTCGGGATTGTTAATCTCACCTTCTATGTGGAATTGCTAGTCCCATCTTTTAGTATAAAATTGGTACTAGTACCAACCAACCCACCAACCAAACATGAAATAACTATAGTCCCAAATTTAATCCCGAAATTATTAATCCAATCCTACCAACCAAACGATCCCTAAAAATTTAACCTCTGGAGCCAACATTCAAATAATACATGGTGGCACTTAATAATAATAAACGATCAAGATTTATATGAAGACACGTGTCTTGTATATATTTGTTGGATATAAACATTATATATTGTTTTCATCACCTTACACTTTAAAATTAGGGCAAAATTAATGTCCCTAAGATTATTCCCACCAAGAATCGGCCGTATAAAGAACGATAGGACCTACAATTTTTTCTTTATTCGTGAAAATTGCTGATTTGATAGTCACCAATTACCATCCATACATTTGGTGGACGAAATTGGGCCACCGCCTGACCCCCTAACCCTCGTTATCCCAGACTTATATGCTCTTGCAAAATTCTTGATTTGACATTCAAAATGAAATAAACATTGACACGAGTCGCTGCAACTGGCTAGGATTAACAAATCACAATTAAGAGATTAGTCAAATATCCAAGTTGGTAGTACTTTTTTTTTCTTTTTTCATAGTTACGTTTGCCGGAAGGCCCGGAATTAGAGATTAGTCACATTCGGCGTTTCTTGTTTTTTACTTCTCAGTCAATATATAGTTTCGAATCCAAATTGTTAACCCCACAATACATATTGAAAAACAGGCCAGCGACAATTAAGTGTAAATTAAATTGGCAGATGGAATGGAAGTTAGTTGAGGTAAAAACTCGTTGAACTGGAGGCAAACGGCTGCGCCAATATTTTGTTCTCAATATATAGTTTTGTTTAATGTTTCTAAATGATTGAATAGCGATCGATGAGGAGACCATATAATTATCATGAGCTAGAAATTTCATTATTTTTTGACTAGTGGCTATTGCTGTCACATTGGAATTACTCTCTCCAATAAATTAAAAAAAGAAAAGGAACAGCTGTTCTATTTGTATCAGTTCAAGAGAATTAGCTTGACAGCTTTCACTAAAATTTTACTACTAACCAGTAAAATCTCATATCAGGAATTTCTTTCTTGTGATAACCTACCATGAAGGGTTATGGTGGGATGATTTATAATTGGGATCGATTCCAATATATTTAACACAATTTCAAGTTCAAGTCCTAACAATTTAAAACTTCTTGATGTGTAGCATAGTTTACCTCATAGAGCAGGTCTCTGTAATCAGAGGCGGACCTCATAGGTCCGCTTGGGCGCATCGACACCCATCAACGTCGGTAAAATTTTTACAAATATATATAGAAATAAATATTTTAAAAGTTGGATATATTAGCATATAATATATTAAATTCAATAGTGACTCGTCGTGCTCAAATCCTGAGTTCGCCTCTAATCGTAATCCACCAGACCTATAGGTTTAAAAAAGGAGTTTCGAACCCTTTCTTTTATGAAACTTTAATGCACCCAAGGGCAAAGAAAAAGATTAAGAAATAGTACAACTGGAAGTTGCGTCTGTAAGTTGAAGTGGATTACATGCTTGTTTAGGGGTCATTTGTTTTTATTAAGATTAAGACGTCTGAATCTGGATACATATCTGAATATTAAAATGTTTTCACTGGATCTGAATATTCAATCATTAAGACTGTTTGTTTTTTCATCATCTGAATGAGTATAATTTAATCTATTTATATATAATAATATACGAAAAATAATAGTTAAATATTATATTAATAAAATTTTATAGAAAATTTCAGCAAACAAAAACAAAATTATTCTTTAGTAAAAATTAAATATTTAAATATATAAACGGATATTTTATATTTGAAAATAATGTTGAACTATCTTAATGAAAATTAAATTATATATCAACATTTGTCACAAACTGAATTTAAGAAGACTTTTAAAATACAACTTTACTTAATCTTTTCATTAAATATTATCTAACAGAACAATATATTCATATGTTGTTCCAATGGAAATGGACAACAATAAGAAAAATATTGATACTACTCCAAAGCAATGAAATGCATTTATTATGTACACAAAAAGAACAAAAGTCAAACAGTCAAATAAGTAAGTGGGAGAGTTCGGTTAGAGAGACGTGAATACTGGGTTTACCGAAAGTAAATACTTCTTCCGAAGTAGGTGCCGTTCAATTTCATAGAATTTGAACGCTGAACGCCCGACAGAGTTTTGGACAAATCTGATTTGGACAGATATATTAAGAGGTATTAAGTGATTGAATTTAAAAAAAAAATAAATGCACTTAATAGATTGAGATCTGAATCATTTAAATTCAGACATCTATTAAGTGCAAACAAATAGGGCCTTAATACTCCGTACACCACAAAAAAGGGACACGCCAAAGTTGTTTGTCAATTTCTAGCATGGATAGGTACGACCTTCTGTATGTATATTCAAAGTTCGAGTTTAGACTTAAGATTTGTTACTATGTTTTAGTCATTATGTCCTTGCATGAAAGTTAATTTTTACTACTCCTTAAATCAGATTATAGTGTTTGCATTCTATTCTCATAAGGTCTTCAAATGCTATACAAATTATGCTTCAATCTCAAACGAATTAAATCCCAAACAAATTTAAGTAGATTATATGATTTTCATAGACCATTCTATAGAAACAAAAGCGAAAAACACAAGTTAAAAAATATGTAGTGTCTAACTACTTCTAGAAAAATTGTAGTTTCAAAATCAACATATTGATAAAACTAAAATTTGTTTCCAACTAGTAGATGGAGTATCACTTATATAGATCATTTTCTTCCATTATATCCTAGTATTTTTTCAATTTAAGTCTGTATTGATACTAAAGAAATCGAATCATTGAATGAGTACCAAATGTAGTCTCCTTCCGGTCCATATTATTTGATATTTTGGGTGTTTTCACGGGTATTAAGAAAATCACCTTTTTAATATTAATTAGCAATATAATTGACTATATTAGCCCTTATTCAAGCTGTTATTACTTATCATTTTGTTTAAAGTCATTTATTAGCAAGGAATGACATTGTAAAATTCCATCTTGATTTCCGAAAAGATCAAATATTGTGGACCAACAAAAATAAACTAAAACATCAAATAAAGTAGACCGGAGGGAGTATTATTGATTCTAAAATTGGTGATCATTGAAGTGAAATGATAATGGGAGGAAGGGAGTGTAATTTGTAAACAGAAGGTAATTGGATAGCTACTTAGCCTGAAAACAAGAAGAAATTGATTGGACACCACAAATAAATAGTGTAAATAACAAGACAAGATTGTCGATAAATGCCTGTTTTGATAATAAAACAAAGCCCTGATTAAGACAACTCCTAACTAACTCGAAAAATGCATCTAAACTCGAGTAAGAGTAATGGTACTATAGTATATTTTCATTGCTTTTGTTGTCTGCCATAAATTAAACTGCACATAAATATCCAAAAAAGTTTATTTTGTGGTTGTCGTCGCTATTAGGTGGCACAATTGAATCTGTATAAAGTTTCCAACTTTAGCTTTTAACATTTCATGAGTGCAAATATTAACGGATGGATCTTTTTGGAAACATAATTTTAATGGTCATTAGGTACTAATTTGATAAGGTAAAAAAAATAATTTCGAGTTACACAGATCGGATTTTTTTTTTTTTTTTTGCTTATTGACGAATTGGATCATGTTCCTTTATATGCCGAATTCAATTTAACCTGATCAAAGTTTGCTTTGATTCGTCAACTAAGTAGCCTTTTGGTCATATATATCAAAACGTTTTGAAAAATTGTATTAGAAAGTTGAAATTGTGTTTGAACATGAATTTTATTTGAAAAAAATTGAAGTTTCATAAGTGAAAAAATTGATTTATTGAAAAAATTTGAAAAAGTGGTCAAAATCACTTAAAAAACATTTCATGGACAAACGGGTCCTAAATATTGTTAAAATCGTACATGCTAAGCTAGCGTTTGTTTATAGTTTTTGGGGTGTTTTTTGGGGATTTTTTGGGATTTCTCAAAAAATCCCAAAAACTGGTTGAACCCAATTTTTGGGATTTTTTGGGAAATTCTCTCACAAACTTCAAATTTTGTTCCAAATAAAATGCATGTCCAAACAAAATTTCAATTTCCCAAGTTCCAAATCCCAAATCCCAAATAATGTCCAAACGGGAGCTTATATTACTCCACTCAACCTCAATCTTCACCAAAATGACTTAGCAAGAAATACTCTATTATAATTAATAGATGGAAGGAGGGGCGGAGAGAGGGTCTAACACTATTTATCGGTTCAGCCGAATATAGTAGTTTTAGCTTAAATACGTATATGTGTTAAGGAATCAAATAAACATGTTGAAATATTAAATTTCAAACCCAATTATTGACTGTTTAACCGTAATTTCGTTTATTAGGCTAATTCACAATTAAATTTATAAAGCGGAGTCACGATCAATAATCGAGATTAAGTGCTTGATGTGAACAGATATAAATGCCTAGGGAGAACGTAAAGGGAAGTAAATGTTCGAAATAAATGACGGCAATAAAAGTAAGGAAATAAGAACGCAGTTAATGCAACGTAATGAATGTAAATTAAATAGAAGGAACCGTATTCAGGTCGCGTGGATCTGATTAAATTCCTTCCTCGTACTCTTTATGATATTGGAGTAGCAAAATAATAAATGAGATCGCTTGACTGCGGATAAAAGTAATCAGTATGGACAGGAGATAAAGATTTTCGTATTAATGATTGGAGTACAGATGTGTGTTCAGAGAGAGCCGAATTAGATACAATGTTTGTGACTTGAATTTCAATAAATAGGCGACTAGATGTCCGTTCGCGAGCAGTTGTAACTTCCTGATTGAGCAGTTATGTCGCCTGAGGATAAGATTCCTATTTTGAACCTGTTGGACGAAGAGTTGCGTCTATTCTGGCCGCTGCAACTGTTTATCTGCCCGTTGCAACTGTTCATCCTTGATTCTATCCGTTATCTTCATGCCTACTCATAGCCACGTGTCGCCCATACGTCGTCCTACGTGGATGCTTAGTCACCAACCTTGGTGACGATGGATTTAACCCAATACAGATAGTCCCCGCACTTCTCGAGCAGAGAATCTGGTCGAGGAGTGGAAAACGAATTTTAAGCGGGAAACAACCCTTCTGAATTCTTCCTGGATGATACATTTGAATCCTTACTGGATACTGCCCGTTAAGTTGATCGTCATCCTATCAGTGTACAAGCATTAAATGCTTTCTTGAGAGCTTTTGATTTAACTGGCATCTTATTAGTGCAGGCATTAAATGCCCTGCTAAAGACAAACCGTGCAAGCTGTCAATTCCGCTCCGCTTTTTACTGAAAAGTGGCTGTTGCGTGTTCCGAGAACGCAGGGGTGATGATTATACTGCGCTTGCTCACGTCTCGCACGTCCCAAGGTGAAAAACCGTCATTTTTGTCATTTCATATTCTAGTGGCCGAGTTTACTTTTTGCACAAACGCTTGACACGTGTAGATGCGGGTCGGGTCTGGTTAACCCTATAAATACGACTTCCTCCTATCTTGAGAACTTTTTACTTCGTTCCAAATCTCATTCGCATCTTCAGAGCTTCAAAACACTTTTCCAAAACCTTTTGCAACACAAAAACTTTGCCACTCTCTTAACTTAAATGTCTCCAAAAGCTAAGAAAAGTTTGAACATGGATGCCGCGGCCAGTACTTCTTTAGCGGCGGGCGATCAATCTGCAAGTGCCTCCACCTCTGTTGCCGACGTAATCCCAAAACTTTGGGGGAGCCTCGAAAATGATTGTTCGATTAGCCCTTCCAGTCACTATGGCAATATAAGGTCGTGGCCTTCAAGCCGTTTTAAGAGTTCAATCACCCCCGACCTTTTGCCTAGGGTTAGGACAGATTGTGGCTGGGGGGATGACGTCATGGTTACTTGCCCCTTTCCAACAGAAAACATTACTTCTGTGAGGCCTGGATGGACGGCCGTATCTACATATCCATTCACAATAGGCCATTCGCTCCCCCTTCATCCCGTTATAGAGGACATCTGTAAATACTACCTGATCTGCCCGGGGCAGTTGTGCCGAAGTGTTTATAGGATTATTTCCCTGCTGCAGTGGTTCGCCGATGAGACTGAGCAGGATTTTGAGTTTAAACATTTTATTGCTCTGTACAGCCTTCAGGTTGCTAGGGACGGGTATGTCAATGCCCGTATGAGGGGAAGAAAAAGCTCTGGTGAGCAATTCCGGAGACTCAGGGGACAGGGGTTGGATGCATAGGTACGTTTATGTGGCATCCAAGCTCTTTACCCGCAATGACAAAACCAACCTCCGCGAGGTGTGGAACAAAACTCGTAAGTCCCCGAATTATTCACGCAAAGTACCCTTCGAATTATGTTTTTGCATTCTCTGATTTTTCTCTTTGTTGGGCAGCTGACAAGATTCCCTACGACGGTTTGATTTCTGAGAGGGAGTTGACTGCTTGGGTTGAACCTATCTTGGCAGGTTTTACCTACGAGCAGAGGCAGTGGCCTCACTACGCCACTAAAAAGGGTTTGTCGAATCCTAGCACTCATGGTAAGTGAGCAACCTGAGTTATTGCTGAGTTAAGTGAAATTTTTCGTAGTATTAATGCGACTTTTATTCCCAGGTCTGGGCACTGGCGGTGATTATTTTCCTGCTCCTCCTTCTGTGGAGGAGACCGTCGATCCCATGGCTGAGATCAACGAGGAGGCAGCTGCCATCCTTCAGACCGCTGCAGCTGTGAAAGCCAGGGAAGGGGGGGAGGAGGTCCTTGCGAGCCCGAGGAGAAAACAAACTGACTCTGAAAAGAGTAACCCTAAGAAGAAGAAAAGGACGGCTCGCAAGACCCCTCAGTCTTCCGAGAAGACAGTCGAGGCCACTGTTGCTGCTGCTGAAACGCCCAAGGCTGGGCAAGAGAGTGTTAAAAGCTCGGCGGCTGCCCCTGAGTCTGCTGAACCTGAATTGGTAGTCCTTTCAGATTCAGAGGTGCCCGAGGTGAGCTTGACTCGAAGGAGGAGGGCCCCTCTTCGGGGTGATCGGAGGAAGCCTGGGGGGGGAGGCTGAACCCCAGGTGTTTTATTACAAGGATATGATGAACTTGGCTGCTGACGGGGCGGCGCCAGTCTATTTGCAAGAGTGCGATACTTTGGGCCTCGACGAGTCAGGGGACGTCGAGGTCTCTCGCACTAAGCTGACCAGGAGAGTGTCTCTGGGAGGATCGGTTGAGGCATACTCTGTTAAAGGTATTCGCCACAAATTTGGCCCCAACTATCCTTCTGAACAGGCGAGGGAGCCTAGGCCATGTGAGAGGGAGTGCGACTTTATCATTCCTCCAGGCACAGATTTTCTGACGAAACCTGGCCATTTGGTCAAGGTGACGTCCAACCTAATTGGCCCTCGTGAGGAGTGGAATATGCGCAGTATGAACGACGAGCAGTTGGCCTATGCGATTGCTGAAGACACTGCTCGGGTAATGTTTTTTTTTTTTTTTATTCCCTTTACCTTTTATCAACAACCTTAATTCTAACTACTTGCGTATTTTCACTTGCTGCCAGGCGGGTATGATGGCTGCCGAGCTCATGCTCCGTTCCAGATTGAACAATCAGGATCAGGTTCTTGGCCTGAAGAAAGACCTGCAGGAGGTTCTTCGGGCCAATAAGACCTTGGAGGCGGAGAAACAAGTCCTGATCGGGGAAAAGCGGGCCTTGGAGGGGAGGCGTGGCTTCTTCGAGGATAGGATATACAGGTTGGAAAAATCCAACGTTGAAGCTAATGATAAGATACACGCCCTCCTCGAGGAGAAGGACCGTCTTCTGGATGAGAGGGAAAGGTTTACGTTGTCTTTTGAAGAGCTGAGGGCCAAGATGGATGAGCAAGGTCGGCAGATCTCCCAACTTGCCCACGATCTTAATATGAAGGAAGTTGCTCTGGAGAGCATTCGCAGCGCTTCTGACTTGATGTTGAAAAACATGAACAAGGCTGAAGCTGAATCTCAGGCTGCTCGAGGAGAACTTCGGGAGGCCAAAAATCTGGTTGAGGAGTCTGCAAGGACCCAAGAGCAACTAAGGAGGGATTTGGCAAACTTGAGGGATCGTTATACAATTGAATCTAAGCTGGAATCCCTTGAAGCCAAGAAAAAGTTGCTCATCCAAATGCAGCGCGGGCAGATCGATGTTGACTCGGTCCTCGATCAGACTATAGCAGCTATCATCAGTGTTAAGCAGGTTTTGGGCATGGAAGTAGGGGCTGCTGAAGATGATGATGATGATGAGGAAGATGATGAAGGCAATGACGATAATGAAAATGAAGATTTGGGCGGGGACCCGACTGATGGAGCTAGTGCATCAGGTCGAGATCCCGGCCCGAATGACGATTAAGGCCTTGCCTGGTTCTCCTTGTAAATTTTATTGAATGCTGTTATCCTTTGAACACTTCGTGAATGAATGCACGTTTTTGACTGTTTCTTTGGTTGATTCGGCAAGGCTTGATGATCATTTTTGATCTTAAGTCTTGCTTATATGGATGATGTTGATGTCTATTGTTTGATAAGGTTTTCAGAAGTCAGGATTATATTTCAAACCCTAGTGCCTGAGTTCCCTCTTTGGTGTTAATCTGCGCAGATGTACGAAACCAAGTCTGACCATAAATAGGCTAAGTTGCCCTTAGTTAAGGTAAATGAAGTCAGTCTTCCTTGGCTTAGACGAAACTAGGCCGTTGAGGTTGACTGAAGCTTGGCCGCATGAGATGGCCTTGCGATAAACTTTGCTTATCATATTTGACAGTTGAAAGTTTTCGCAGAAAAATTTTGCTAGTTGAGTGAGTTCTACCCTGTTATTTCTATTGAAAAGGATAAGTAACCCAATAACCAAGACACACTATTGTTTGGTCGCAACGTTATAGAATTTGGGCGAATACTTGGCCGCAAGATATAAAAATAACATAGCACAAGCAAAACAGTTCTATTGAACTTACTTGACTCTGCTTAGTTGTGGATTTGGCAAATGATCATGACCTTGCTCTGCTCGAAGATCACTTATGTTAGCCAAGGCTTTGGCCTACTGGGACCCTCACCGCCCCCCTGTTTTTATGTTGAAACTCCGTGATTTCAGACATAAAAAGACAATGGATGAAACGCTGGATCGAGGAACACATATAACCATAAGAGGAGTGTGTCCGTTGTGGGACTTGAACCCACAGCTGCGAAGCACGAGGGCTTCGAGCTCTACCAGTTGAGCTAAACGGATCTGGTCTTTTTAAGACCGTTAGTACCATTTAGACAAAAATAAGAAAATAGCTTAAAAGAGAATAATAATAAGTAAACAACAAAGAATGGATAGAGAAACTAACCCACGTACTACTTAGAAGTAGTACCTCTTTAAGTGAGTCGCGTTCCAACTGCTGGGTAAAAGCGACCCATCTGGTCGTGCCAAACGATACGAGCCCTTACCAACGGATGCGACCACCTTGTAAGGACCTTCCCAGTTTGGACCGAGTTTGCCGACGTTTGCTTCTTGCGTATTCTGGGAAACTCTACGCAATACAAAGTCCCCGACTTCAAAGTTACGCAGCCTAAGTCCCCGGTTATAATATTGTTCTATTCTTTCCTTCTGGGCTACCACTCGTATAATGGCTAATTCTCTTCGTTCTTCTAGAAAATCCAATTCCTCGGAGAGATTGACTGAATTAGATTCCTCAGTTGCATGAGCATATCGCAGGCTTGGCTCGCCGATTTCAACTGGAATCAATGCATCAGAACCATACACTAAGGAATAAGGCGTCTCCCCGGTGCTCATTTTCGTGGTTGTTCTATATGCCCAAAGAACCCCGGGGAGCTCTTCTACCCAACACCCTTTGGCTTGCTCGAGGCGCTTCTTGAGAGAATCCACTATTATCTTGTTGGTCGACTCTGCCTGCCCGTTCGCCACTGGGTGGTATGGGGATGAAGTGATCCTTTTAATATGTAGATCCTCAAGGAACCTTGTGACTTTCTGACCAATGAATTGAGGACCATTATCCATTACAATCTCTTTGGGTGCGCCAAAGCGACAAATAACATATCGCCAAAGGAAATCAATTACTTTCGTTTGACGTATCTTCGAGTATGCTGCAGCCTCGACCCACTTTGTGAAATAATCAGTAATAATTAATAAAAAAACGTACCCCTCTAGGTGCAGTGGGTAGTGGCCCAACGATATCCATCCCCCATTTCATGAACGGCCACGGGGAAATAATTGAATGCAAAGGTTCTGCTGGTTGGTGGAGGAGATGTGCAAACCTTTGGCACTTGTCGCATTTCTTGACAAATTCGTTGGTATCCTTTTCCATTTTGTCCCAATAATAGCCTGCTCGTATAAGCTTTCGCGCAAGCGCCTTGCCCCCCAAGTGGTTTCCACAGCAACCCTCGTGAACTTCTCTCATCACATATTCGGTCTGGCTGGGGCCTAAACACTTGGCGAGTGGGCCTGCAAAAGTCTTACGATAAAGGATATTATCCAAAATTGTATACCTGGCCGCTTTTATTTTCAGTTTTCGAGCAGCTTTAGCGTCTGATAGCAGGGTTCCATGCAATATATAATTGGTTATCTCATTCCTCCAATCCCAAGTCAAACTGGTTGTGTTAACCTCCATTGCGTCTTTATCTATCGTTGTGCAGAGGAGATGAGCCACGGCCACTGAACCTGTTGCCCCAATCTCTGCCACCGAACCCAAATTTGCTAGGGCATCAGCCTCGTGATTCTCTTCTCGTGGGATCTGTGTGGCTTCCCAATTGTCGAATTGTGCTAGCAAACCTGTGACTCGGGCAAGATACCTTTGCATACGAGATTCCCTTGCTACGAAACCACCATTTATTTGATTGACAACCAAGGCAGAATCACTCTTAAGGTGGATTTTGTCTGCTCCATATTCTCGAGCCAGTTTCAAACCTGCAATTACGGCCTCATACTCGGCCTCATTATTGGTAATAAAGGGGCATTTTATGGCCTGTCTAATGGTCTCCCCCGAAGGGGTGGTAAGAACTAAACCCAAACCCGATCCTTTTACACTTGAGGACCCGTCAGTGTACAAGGTCCATGCTCCTGACTCTGTCCCGGCGAAGAGGACCGCCTCACGTTGAGCATCAGGGTACATAGTGGCACTAAAATCCGCAATAAAATCTGCTAAGGCCTGAGATTTTATGGCCACCCGGGGTTGATAAGATATATCAAATTCACTTAACTCTACAGCCCATTTTACTAATCTGCCCGAGAATTCAGGTTTATGCAAGATATTCCGTAAAGGGAAGGCAGTAACTACGGCTATAGAATGACTTTGAAAATAAGGTCTTAGTTTGCGGGCAGCTATTACTAAGGCCAGCGCTAATTTTTCCAAAGGTTGATAGCGAGTTTCAGCATCTAATAAGGATTTGCTAATGTAATAAATTGGAAGTTGCTTACCTTGGTCTTCTCGAACTAGCACTGCACTGACCGCAGATTCAGACACGGCCAGGTAAAGCAATAGTTGTTCACCTGGTTGGGGCGTTGAAAGCAAAGGAGGGTTTGACAGGTATCTCTTCAAATCCTTAAGCGCTTGTTGACATTCAGGGGTCCAATCGAATTCCTTGTTCTGTTTTAGCACGTCGAAGAAGCTTTTGCATCGATCAGACGATCGAGAAATGAATCTCCTCAGTGCTGCTACTCTCCCAGTTAGCCGCATTACGTCTTTTCTGTTGTGAAGTACGTCGGGGATGGCTTCTATGGCTTTTATCTGGGCGGGGTTTACCTCGATCCCTCGCTGGGAGACGATGAAACCGAGGAATTTCCCTGAACCCACTCCAAATGCGCATTTCTCCGGGTTGAGTTTCATGTTGTATTGATCAAGGATTCGAAAGGCCTCCTTCAAGTGTGTTAAGTGATCTTCCGCCCGTTTGGATTTGATCAACATGTCGTCGATGTAGACCTCCATGGTTTTGCCAATGTGGTCGTGAAACATCCGATTGACTAATCGTTGGTAAGTCGCACCTGCATTTTTAAGCCCAAAAGGCATTACTTTATAGCAATACGTACCTCGGCAAGTAATGAAGGAAGTTTTCTCCTGGTCGTTGGGATCCATTAAGATCTGGTTATAGCCTGAATATGCGTCGAGGAATGTAAGCACTTCGTGCCCGGCCGTCGCATCGATCAGTTGGTCAATCTGGGGTAATGGGTAAGAATCTTTTGGGGCAGGCTTTATTCAGATCAGTGAAGTCGATGCAGACTCTCCACTTGCCGTTCTTTTTCGCCACTACGACCACATTGGCCAGCCAATCTGGATACTTGACTTCTCGGACGGAGCCAATCTTGAGCAAGCGGTCAACTTCGTCATTTATGATCTGATTCCTGAATGCTCCTTGTTGGCGCTCCTTTTGCTTTACCGGGCGATGATACGGATCCACGTTCAACTTATGACAAATAATCTCCGGAGAGATTCCTGTCATATCTGCGTGTGACCACGCAAAAGTGGTGTGCTGCTCCTTGAGGAAGTGCAAGATATCTTTGCGTAAGTCCTTGTTTATCTCTGCTCCCAAATATACTTTTCTTTCTGGCATGCTGTCGAAAAGTTCTTCTGGTTCCAAAGCTTCGATAGTTGGCGCGTACTCTCCTCGCGCGTCCAATTTTGATAGGAATTCCGGGACCTTGTAGTCTGATGTTTCGTCGTCTGGCTCTGATCCCGGGTTCTTTGATTGCTATTTCGCCTCCTCGGGGAGTTTGACTGCAACTGAGTAGCAATCTCTGGCGCAGCGCTGCTCTCCCCGAACTTCCCGTATCCCCCATTCTGAAGGGAATTTCATCACTTGGTGATATGTTGATGGGACTGCTTGCATATCGTGTATCCATGGCCTTCCAAGGATTATGTTGTAGGCCATGTCCCCATCAACGACATGAAATGTTGTTCGTCTCTTGACGCCTTCGACCAGAGTCGTTAGAGTAATTTCCCCTAACGTCTTTTCGCTGGAATTGTTAAATCCTGAGAGAACGCGAGAAATTGGTACGATCTTGTCGTATAACTTCAATTCCTGCACGACTCGAGACAACATGATGTTCGCTGAACTGCCTGGATAGACGAGCACTCTCTTGACATCGAACTCCTCCACTCGCAATGTGATCACCAAAGCGTCCATGTGAGGAAATTGTAAGCCATCTGCGTCTGTTTCTTCAAAAGTTATTGTATCTTCGAGTCGTGGTCGTTTGGTCTTTGTAATAGATACTTTGGCGTATTTCTTTGCTGTATACGTGACTGCATCAACCTCAATACCACCAGAGATGACGTTGACTGTCATCTTTGGAGATGATGCTCGGGGAGGCTCTGATCTGCTTTGCTGGGCTTTTGCGTGTGTTTGTTTTCCTTTCTCTGTCAAGTACTCCTTTGCAGTCATCCGTTGTGTGGCCGTGGTCGCGATGAAATTCGCACCACAAATTTTTGCTGCGCTTGCTGGGGTCACCCTTCATATCCTTAGGCCATTTGACTTTTTCGCTCATCCCTTCAAGCACTGCTACGAGCTCTGCCGCCCCGATGTTGAAAACGGGCAGGGTTGGAAGTCCGTTAGAGGTCGAAGCAGAATCACTGCCCCTTGCGAGGCCTTTGTTGTTGCGACCGCGTCCATTTGAGTTGTTGCGTGACCGATTAGGATATGGCTCGTGTCGTGCATCTGGTTTGTCTGTCTCGATCTTTCCCCCAGCGCCGCTGGTGCGAGCCTGGCTCCGTCCCCGGGCACCTGTGCCAATTAACTTATCTTCGTCTATACGTACCTTTGAATTATAACGATTGTAGACATCCGACCAGTTTGCTGCAGGATATTCTCGCAAGGATTCATACAATCGTCTGGTCGCTTCAGAACTCTTGACGTCCAAGCTGTTAGTGAATGCAATAGCCGCCCATCGATCTGGGACTTTGGGTAGCAACATGCGTTCACGCTGAAAGTGATCTACATACTTCCGGAGAGACTCCCCGGGCAGTTGTTTGATTTCAAAGATGTCTTCAACTCTTGTTTCTGTCTTCTGGGCGCCTATGTGTGCTTTGACGAATAACTCTGCCATCTCGGCAAAGGATCCTATTGAATTCGGTGGTAGCATTGAGTACCATCGTAGAGCGCCATCTGCCAATGTCTCCACGAATTTTTTCAACTGGACTGATTCGATCTCCTCATCGGTGAGATCGCTTGCCTTTATAAAATTGCTAAACATCATCAAGTGGTCGTTGGGGTCAGTTGTTCCCCGGTATCTTGGTATGTTCGGCATTTTGAACGTTTTGGGTATTGCCTTGGGTGCTGCTTCTTTCTTCCAAGGCCTTTGAGTATACCGTTGAACGTCCACTTTCTTCAAAGTAGGTGGTGCGCCAGGGATCTGATCGATCCTTTCATGAAGGGAGCGCTGCAGGGCTTCTTGGCTCTCTTTGAACTGCCGGGTGAGGGCTTCCATTACTTCGCTCATTTCTGTTGGCACCGCCGACCCTGCATTTTGATTTTCAGCGTTTTCAGTGCGTCTCGAGGCATGAGACGGTGAGGCGTTCCCTGGACGTCCAATGGGTGGATCATTTGGCAAGTTTTGTCTTCGTAGGCTGTCGATAGCCTCCCGTATTTGCCTGTTGATTTCAGCCTGTTGCCGTATGAATTCGAGGACAGCGTCCCGAGAATTCCTCGAATTTCTAGGACTATTGGGTCCTCTAGGTCCTTGACCAGAGTTTCCTCGGCCAGGTGGGCGGCTGTTTCTGCTACCTTGCTGGCTGTGCTCGTTTTCCTGTTCGCCTGGGAGCACGTTCTCGTCTTCTGCAGCGGGGATTACGTCATCATCCGCAGGAATGTTGTCTTGCTGCTCATTCTCGGCCAGATTCAAGTCCACTTGCTCCGCAGCGTTAAGGTCTTGTTGTCCGTCGACGAGGGCGTTATTGTGCGAATTGTTATCTGCCATTTCAAAAAGAAAACGAGGAGAGCCAATGAGCAAGAAGAAAAGAAAACGAATAAAGAGACAAAATACGTCAAGCAATTAACCTACGGAAATTATTGACCGGCTCCCACTGTGGTCGCCAAATTGTTTAACCGTAATTTCGTTTATTAGGCTAATTCACAATTAAATTTATAAAGCGGAGTCACGATCAATAATCGAGATTAAGTGCTTGATGTGAACAGATATAAATGCCTAGGGAGAACGTAAAGGGAAGTAAATGTTCGAAATAAATGACGGCAATAAAAGTAAGGAAATAAGAACGCAGTTAATGCAACGTAATGAATGTAAATTAAATAGAAGGAACCGTATTCAGGTCGCGTGGATCTGATTAAATTCCTTCCTCGTACTCTTTATGATATTGGAGTAGCAAAATAATAAATGAGATCGCTTGACTGCGGATAAAAGTAATCAGTATGGACAGGAGATAAAGATTTTCGTATTAATGATTGGAGTACAGATGTGTGTTCAGAGAGAGCCGAATTAGATACAATGTTTGTGACTTGAATTTCAATAAATAGGCGACTAGATGTCCGTTCGCGAGCAGTTGTAACTTCCTGATTGAGCAGTTATGTCGCCTGAGGATAAGATTCCTATTTTGAACCTGTTGGACGAAGAGTTGCGTCTATTCTGGCCGCTGCAACTGTTTATCTGCCCGTTGCAACTGTTCATCCTTGATTCTATCCGTTATCTTCATGCCTACTCATAGCCACGTGTCGCCCATACGTCGTCCTACGTGGATGCTTAGTCACCAACCTTGGTGACGACGGATTTAACCCAATACATTGACATATTAATTTAATGTCTTAAAGTTTCGAACCATATAGTTCAAATCCTCTTTCCGTCTTTGGATGGAAGAATAACTATGTACACAGTTCTACATTCACATTTTCATGTCGTCTTCGCTATCGAGTGTTCTGAAAGACAATATAGGAATTTGTCTTATCTTTTTAGTAATATGGCTTTGGGAATTGGGACAACAGATTTTTGCTTTTAGGTGTTTGTTGTTGTGTTTTCCCAAGTATTGATGGCCAGTATGATCATAGCTGATCGGCCTCTTCCAATGTTTAGATGGATCCAGCTCATCCTTTGAGTTTTACTTGTTACTATATACTCCCCGTCTCAAATTAGTTCTATCTTTACGATTTCAAGACTAAGCCCCCATTTGGATAAGCTTAAAAAACAGTATATTTGTAACTTTAAGTAAAAAGTAAGTGTTTGGTAGCTAAAAAAATAAAATACTTATAAGCACTTTTGTACTTAAAAAAAGCCAAAAGTAAGAAGTTAGGATTTCTTAAAATTTACTTATAAGTAACTTTTTACTTTTAAGCTAATTAAAATAAGCCCGCACAAACGGGGCCTAAATTTATTAGTTATTTTCAAATATATCCTTAATAATTAAAATAATTCTTAAAAAAAATTAATAGTCAAATTTTAAATATGAGTAATATAGTAAAATACACACCATATTTAATAATTTTTTTAATGGACGTGAAAAAGCTGAAGGAGACAACTAAAATGGGAGAGGGAGTAAGTATTTAAATAAAGTTCTAGATCTATTTGGGAGCTTCGTTTGCCTCCCCAATTTATATCCATTAACTCGTTGACTTTTTTAGAGTAGAAAACATTACTCCTTTCAATCTGTATATCAGTATTCTAAGGCACAAAGTTTAACTAGAATGTTAATTTGACTTTAAAATACAAGAAATTAAAGTACACATTACAAAGTTTGAACTTTGAAGTGTGAATGATATATATAATGAGTTTAACTTTATATTTTTATATATTTTTTATTTTTATTTTTATGAGTTAATTTATAAGAAAGAAAAATATATAAAATTCTTTCCTTTTAGTTCATATATTTCCTTATTAATTTGTTTAGAAAAGAATGATATATTTTTTAATTTTGGAAATAAATCAACTTCAAAATAATTTATAATTATAAAAATATTTATAATTTATTTTAGACGACAAGTTTTAAAATTCTATTTTTTTTGTTGTAAATTTTGTTATTTCCGGAGAAGAAAAGCAAAAGTAGATTGATTGTCTTTTATTACATGACCGACACGTGTAGGCTACGAATCACACGGCTTCAGCGGATATAATGCAATTGTGGCCTATAAATATGTATGAAACACTTTACCCATAAATCTTTTTTCCCCAAACTAGTGTAAAAAGTTGGGGTCCCTGCCTTTATTATTCTTGAATACGAAAGCTCTCTCAATAATGCCAATACAAAAAAAGTGTTTAGTCTAGAGAGATATAGGAACAAAGTATATACACATTTATAGAGAGAAGATGTGCGCAAAGTAAACAAGGACCACGTAAACAAATAGAGTCCATGTATGTAATGAAGGATTCTTGGATGAACACGATACTACAACTCCTTTTTTGCTTTTAAACTTCGCCGCTTATTTTATCCAATACATATCCCCTTCAAGAACTAGTACTACTACTTCTTTCTTTTTTATTGCTTACAATATGTCTGGCGAGACTTCTTCTTCTGTTTCTTTGAATTTAGAGGTTCTTGATGATGTTCAAGATTTTCCATGGGTTAGTTTTTTAATCAATCTTTTCTTTCAATCCCAATTGCTTGTTTTGTCATTTTCTTGATTTTTGTTTTGAATAATAATGCAGGCGAATGAAGGAGAATCAACTATGTCGTGGGATAGGTATTCTCATTTATGTGAACTTGTGCAGCAGGGTAACAAATTATACCGTGACAACAGATTTGATGAGGTACTAATATTTTCTTGAAATTAAAGATACTACTTTCTTTAATGGGATTGCCTCTCTGCCCATGTTTGTATTGAGTGGACTGAAGAAGAAGTGGGGTTTATTAAATTGATTATAATGTGTTAAAGATTGCTAATTGGTGAATCCCCTAAATATGATTTGTTTTCAGGGGTAGTATTTAATAGAATTGATTGTGATCATATATATATATATATATATATCTGAAACCATTATATTCAACAATAATCCCACAAGTGAGGGAGAGTGAGGTGCACGCTGACGTTACCCCTACCTTGTGAGAGATAGAGGTTGTTTCCGATAGACCCTCGGCTCAATAGAAACCATTATATTCGTCTTATAATAATCTTGCCTATGTTGGCAGTGATCTCATGAACATAGCTTGTATCTTCGTTCCTGCTAATTACTAGCTTAGTTCTTTATGTCAAATAGTAATTGTTAGCCAATGAGTTATGTAAGTTGAGGAAGTTTTCTGATTTACATATATACCCCCACAGTTGTAGGTTCGGTGGGGAGGAGAATGTTTTCCCTGAAAAATGTTGTACTTTTCTTTTTTTTACATGATGGTTAGTGTCCTTGCCATCTCGTGTACACGCCCCATAGCTGCTCCACCGGCTACATGCTATATTCCACCAGCATAACTACCGGGTAACTTTGCCGGCCAAGGCTTAGGCAGATGGAAAGAAACGACCTAGAAGACCAACATATGGATCATTTTCTAGTGTCTGGTTGGGTGTGAGTAGGTGGCATGTGGTACAAGGTGAAGGATAGGATATGAGAATTTTATTTTGGTGTATTTTAGTAGTGAAGATTGGAAAACAATGTGAGTGTGTTGGTTGAAGTAAGTAATATGGAGCTTGAGTTAGATGCTTGGAAAGGAAAATGACCTCAGCCATAATTTCTAAGAAAATATTTTTAGCAACTAAAATTTGGAAAATCATCTATTTTGGAAAATATTTTCTCCATACCAAAACATACTATTAGTTTTTACATCTGTTTCTCTTCTTTCAAAGAGGTATGTATGGTTACAGACTGTATTCAATAGCTTGAAATGTTTGCTTTATAAGCAGTCAAAAGTTTAATTTTAGGCATCAGAAATATGCATAAGAAGTAAATTAAAGTTTTCTTGAACTCTCTTTTTCTCATGGCCGATGAAGAGTGGACTAGGTCTATTGTTTTAAACTGTGTCTTCTGAAGAGCTGAGTTTCTCAGGCAGTTTGATAATCTAAAGATCTGGAGAAATTCTTGAGACCTAGGGATCTGAAATTAAGTGCGTGTGGTCCAACATCGAGCTATAACTACATGACACGGGTAATTAGTTAGGTGGTCGAGGGGGTTTGTTTCGGAGTAACGTTCTTGAAGTTATTTTGACAACATACCAGTGGCTATTCTAGTGATCAACCTTTTTCTTTAAGATTGTCTGTTAAACTCGAAAACTAGTTCTTCAGCTAGGATGATTTTCATTTTTCAGGGTTTAGTGTATTTGATCATCATAAAAGGGGCTTGTATGCTTGCAATTATTTTCTTGTTTTCTCAGTAAGTCTGTTTCCTTGGCCAGGCTATCAATTGTTACTCGAAAGCTAGCAATATTAAGCCAAATGATCCTATTATTCTGAGTAACAGATGTGCTTCATACCTCAGGTAAATTTTATTTTATTACTGGTATTTCTGATGCATATTGAAAGTTTTACTCCCATTTTGATTCATATCTCATGTTGACCTGTCCATCTTTACTTTGGGTTTTCTCTTGACTGCTCACCGTTTTCAAAATGTGTGAAATTAATTTTTTTTTGACTGAACGGCTTTCAGGATAAGCCAATTTCTGAAAAGTAGATCTGCATTGGATTCAGAATACAGGCCATTGAATGGGTTGGATCTTACGACACATGCTGGGGTATGTCTGCTTTGTGCTATTGTCTATGATCTCAACCTTCTCATTACAAGGGTTTTGCAGCATATTTAACTTGTTTTATTTCAACATCAGCTTGCATTAAAGGATGCTGAGAAGCTGATGCATCTGCAGAACAATTCAGTAGCATCATATATTCTGAAGGCAAACTCACTCATTATGGTAAGGAGTGATACACGGTGAATCATTAACTCTAAAAACACATGGTTTCAACATGTGTAGACTTTGGAACATTTTCTTTTGTATTTTTTTTTTTGGTTGTTTTTAAAACTCTTTAAACTTTGAGGTGGGGGAGTTAACTACATTTTATTTGTCCTAGTGTTTTGGTGATACAACCTAGCATTCGTTGCTCAATGTCGAATTCACTCAATGGTCTTATGTAATCTCATGAAATGCTTATTTCTGTATCACTCTGGTTTTTGTTAGTTTGTAGCTGTTTGACTGGTAGTGAAGGAGATTGCTATCTCCAATTTCTTGTTAAATATATGGTTTGCTGATAATCTCTTTGGATACTCATCTCATATTTCATGGCCTTGCAGTTAGAAAAATATGAGCTAGCACATGATGTAATTCGTTCAGGCCTTCAAGTTAATCCTCAAAGGTAAAGCACATTATGGTGATAAAGCATAACTATTGCATGCTTTCTCATGTCAGTTTCTGTTCAAAAGAAGTGTCATATTTTTCCACGCAGAATATTGTGGTAACCTTTAATTCTGATGCTGAGCTGTTTCTTCTGCTATGTAGCCACCCCCTTCTAAATTTGGAGAACTCGATCACAGCTACACTTGGAAGGAGAGGCCATGGGAGACCACAACGCAGTGATGAATTTGACTGCACTCTGTGTTTAAAGCTATTATTTGAACCTGTAACAACTCCTTGTGGACATTCTTTTTGCCGTGCATGCCTCTTCCAATCAATGGACAGATGTAAGTTTTAGATTTGCATGCCCTATCTACTCGGCTTTTGTTTATATATTGGATTGCAACCATCATCTTATCATTTTCTTACTTCTATTCCTTACCCATTGAATGGCATTTTTCTAGATAACAGATGTCCGTTGTGCCGAACAGTTCTTTTCATTAGCCCCAGAACATGTGCAATCAGGTTAGTTTCTCATGGTACATCCTTCCATAGTACTTATTTTACACTTTTCTGCTGAGACAGCAGCTTCTCTATTTCCTCATGTGGCTAAGATTGCTTTATGTATTTATGTCTTGTGTGGCTAATATGTTTCATTCTTAATTGCTCTTTTTCAGTGTAACATTGAATAACATAATACAAAAAAATTTCCCTGAGGAATATGCTGAAAGGAAGGCTGAGAATGACAGTTTGGTAAACCTTGGTGTTGATTTGCTGCCTCTTTTTGTCATGGATGTTATTCTACCATGCGAGAAGTTTGCACTTAACATTTTTGAACCTCGTTACAGACTTATGGTGAGTTCTACTTAACTATTACTTTCTTGAGTAGTAGAACTGAATGCAGCTTTGCCTCTTTCACTAGGTTGCAGTGTCATGACCTAGATGAAACATCATTACTGTACTCTAATTTCTTGGTATAATCAGACGTATCTAGAATTTTATTACCTATGGCCCCAATCGGCAGGTCTTGGTTGACCAGGTATATAGACTGAGAAGAAAGGCTTGAACAAAAGATGAACTTTACTGTTATTTGGCTTAACAAAAATATAATGCTACAGATGTTTGGATGATTGAAACTTATCACCAGTACTAAGAAGTTTTTGTATTATTAAAAGAAGTAGAATTATCGTAATTTACTTCTTACTTTTAGCAATTCCAAATTTTTTCTCACTGATAAAAATGGATATACCTTTTGGAAGACAAACAACAATGGCTGCACTTCAATTTCACATTAAAACTGAGATCCGCTTTACGAATCCTGTATATCCATTTTACTCATGTTTGGGCCTGTTTACTAAATAATGTGTTAGACGTGATCTAAAATCATGGATTTTCTAAATCTTACACCCATCCTACACTTAATGCAATTTCCAAGCAAATTAGAGAGAATCCTATCAAACACTGGGATTGATGTAAGTGTTGTGCCCAATAAAGTGGCAAGTTTCGAAATGGGGATTGTTTAAAAAAAATAAATTAAAATAGACTTTTTAAATATTGTTTATTTTTTGTATAAACTTTCTAAGACATGACACCATAATGTATAGCTGATTAAGGAGGAGCAGAAATATGGCAAATTGTGATTCTTTTTTGCAAATTTGTTCATTTCTGACAAGAAATTTAGAGTATATACCCGACAGATGGTTCCTGAAGTAATCTAAGTCTATAACTAAGTTGTTCATCTTTGAGTCAGTGTACTATCTGGTGAAAAAAGGAGTCCATCAGAGTAACTAGTGAATGACTCACCTATTGTTGGCCTTAGCTAATTAACAATATGTTTAAAAAAAGAGAGGGAACAAAGTTTTGAAATCTTTTTCTTTTTTTATGGTATATAAAGAGGAGGGAACAACGTGAGATACAGAAATTTTTACTTTTTCCGTGTAGGCATTGAATAGATAAGTTCAAAGCATATCTTTCCTGATGATTTTCAACTCATACGAAATAAATGAAAAAGTATTCTCTTGCTTTCCCTAGATTGCCCATCAGATATTTCAAGTATTTTCAACCATACATAGTTGGAGATGGATTTTCATTGATCTCACATGCCTACCGTCTTGCGAAAGTTAATGAATTGTGTTGTTGAAACAGGTTAGGAGGATAATGGAAGGAAATCGTCGAATGGGAATGGTAGTTCTTCTTTTACCTCAGCTGTTATAATTAATATTGCTGTCTTCACATTTTGCTGAGGTTTCATTATTAATCATGCAGGCTATTAATGACCATACGACGGGTTCGATAGCTGATTATGCTTGTGAAGTGGAGATTATAGAGTAGGTGTTCTGCAAGCCGATCGGATTTTGGGGATATTTTTTATGTTTATTCCTCTAAAGATCCCATCATTTTATTCTTGTTTATAGAAATTGATAACCTGCATGTCTTCATGTAGTTGTGAGCCACTTCCAGATGGGCGCTTCTTTCTGGAGGTGAATATCAGTTCATTGCCTTATCCAGTTATCTGCTTTCTTCTTGTATCAGGAGCCTTTGTGTTAGCATGATGCTTAATTTAGCTGCTTACTATTTCATTAATACGAGGGTGTAATATGCTATAGAAGGACTTTAAATGTACAATAATCAAGGTTTTCACCATGCATAAAGCATTTATAATGTTTAATTCATTTCATCAAAATAAAAATAAAAATTGTACACTGTTGAGTTCATGCAACATATCTGTGGTGCACTGGACCGCTTGAGTCAAGTGAACACTATAGCTTACTTTTCGTGACCCTAAGCTCAAAATGATTCTTTGTGAACACTTTGACCATTTCTCTCGAGTATGGGTATTCTATTTCCTTCCCAGATCAACCCTCTTTATTGTTTCTTATTGAGGATGAAGCCAAAAAGTTGTTATTTCCATCCAGAGATGGTGTTTAGGTGTCCCACCATAAAAAGTGGAATTCTACTGAAGCTTTTTTATTTCCTCGTACAAATTCAAAGTTAATTTAACTTATATCTGATTTGGGAAAAATTTATGCAGGTTGAAGGTCGACGTAGATGCCGCATCTTACGTCATTGGGATCAAGATGGGTTAGTTCATTTACTTGCTCTTTGTTTGTAGAGGTGGAAATGGATCATTAAGTTTTTAAAGTAGTAAGAAGGGTAGAGAAACATAGGTTCGGGTACCATTTGGTTGCCAAAGGAAAAGGAAAACGCAGAAAGTAACTTCAGACCCTTTCTGTGCATTAGATAAGCAGAAATGTATAGGAAAAGTGGTTCAAAACCACAAACACAAAATATCTCCAAAATAAGCCCTGGCAAAAGTGCAGGAAACTAGAAGGAATTGGTTTTCTATTGTTTTAAACTTCCCTTTTCCTTTCATGCAAACACATGGAAGCTAATGATGTGAAATTCTACGAAGCCAACGATGTGAAATTCTATGAAGTGAGGGAATGTGAGAAATCTTGGGGTTGGTCCTTTTGTTGCTTTGCGATGAGTCAGGAGGTTGGATCCAATATGCCATCCCATGATATTAAGTGCAGAACCTGTGCTATCTCACCCAAAAAAAAAAAAAAAGGCGCAGAACTATTCCTCTTAACTTTTCTATTATTCTTCTCGTTTATGTTTCCTTGAGCTTGCTCTTTATTTTCTCTTTGGTTTATTATGAAGGTATCGTGTTGCTGAGGTCGAATGGATACAAGATATATTCCCAGCCGAAGGAACAAGAGAGAGGCAAGAAGTAAGTTGAACTGCAATTCCTCAGAGACAGATTTCGAAAAGATCCTTATTTTTGTGGCATACTGATCTTTCTTATACCTGCTAAAAAAAATCCTTGTTTCTTGTAGCTCTGTTTGTGGATTTTTGGAGTAAAATGTTTTATCGTGATTCCTCTGAAATTCAACACGATTTTTGACAGCCTTTTACTTCATATGGGATAATTTTTTTCCAGCCCCTCTTACTGACCATGTATTTCATTCCTTTTCAATTTCAAATATGATGGCAGTAACACCTTTTCATCTCTTATATGCTGACTGATATATACTGTGTGCGAATTTGTGTGTTTGTACTTGTATATTCTTTTCGGCGTCTCTGGTTCTTATAATATCCTTCTATCTTGCTCGGATTGTGCATTGCTGCACCAGGAACTAATTCATTTTCAACCGCTTCATTATTTTTTTTCTAATTCTACCTTTGTTCACTCGAGTCTCTTAGCTTGTACATTTTTAATTGTATTTTGTCAATTTGCTGATAGTTACTGGAGACGTCAAATAAGGCAGCTGCATTTGCTCAACAGTGGTTGAGGAACGCACAAGAAGTGGCAGGAGGTAAAGTCATTAATTTAGAGTTCTTCCTTTCTCGTCTTTTTGTGGCAGATCGTCGTAAACGTCCATTTGTAGGACGAGATATGATATCTTTTGATCCTTCGATACATTTTACATGGCTACAACATAATCATATATCTTTGTGCAAAGTGGAAATACCACTTCTATAGATAGGTGATCAGAATTTTGTGTGGCTCGATGTAATATTTTACAACACTTCCATAAATTGCTACACCTTGTTGGCGCGATGCAATGAAACCTTTTGATTATCTGAAAGAAAAAAAGATAGCTTATCAATCACAAGCAGTGAACATGACCCGGAAAACTTGCAGTCCCCGTCAATCTTGTAAGATATTGAAGGGAGAAATGAGCTAAATGTTTCTGCCTTGTGATGTTATAGTACAGGGCTTAATGTTCTTTTGGTTGATATCCGTTTGACCCAGACTTCGCCTGCAGATCGCCGACGTGCAGATCTCTTCAAAGCAGAAGGATTGATGCCATCGCCACAGGATCCTGAGCGCTTAAGTTTTTGGGTACACTTTTGAATCCATTTTCAAGTTATAAAAGTACTAGTAGACATAATAAAGTACCTCATTTTTTGGTGCCTGAATAAATGCAGCTCAATACTCTATCGAATCGTAGACCAACGGAGAAATTAGACCTGCTTCAGATAAGAGATACACATGAGGTATTTTGTTCTAGAGCTCCAGTCATTATGTCTTTTTCTTGAGCTCCTTTCTTCAAGAACTAATTCTCAAAAGATCTAGCTTAAGGGCAGTTGAGCAGCTCATGGGATTATAGACATACATGTAGATAGTTGTGACACCCCAGCTATGAGATGTATCCCACATCGGCAAAACACAGAAGAGATGTTGAGTATATAAGTATACCTGCCTTAGACCCTAGTGGCTCATTTTAAACCTGTGCGGGCCTAGGCCCTTTGCGGCAATATCACTAGCGAGCCCGCTATTACATTAGTCAAAAGCCATGTTTCTTAGGTATTAATGTCCCTCGACTTACTTGAGGAGCTATAACAAGTAGAATTTTCTAATATTTCGTCTTCTCTCTGATTCTTTTCGATTAGTTGGCTCTATTATTTGTTGATTGTTCTTAATTTATTCTGTAGAGGATAAAGCGGGGACTTGTTTACATGAAAGCAGAAGAACAAGGCTGCAGACTGCAATAATATTTGGTGAACATGTAATAGTTCCTTTACATGAAAGCAGAAGGACAAGGTTGCCGGCTGCAATGAATTTTTGGTCGATATGTAATTAATTCTATTGTTTGTATTATATGATTGATTACTGTATAAAGTCCATTTATATAGGCTTATTTAATTTCAATATTTTTTGGTCCACACTTCAGCAACAGTGGATCCTCCTCAACCCAACTCTTCGAGAGATTGGACCTTCATCATTGTTGACTTCAATTATTCTTTGTTGTAAAGACCTTCATTGTTATTACTTTAGGTTATTCTTTTGTTGTAAACAGTGGGTCGACCGCGCGATTTATACATTATAACTGAACATCTAGCCTCATTATATCAAGAATGGATCTTTCATTTATCTAACTATTACCATCCATGTTATGTTGCTCCCTTCACCATAAAAAAACACATTGTGAATTCTCTCTGATAAGGATTGCAATGGAGAAAAGCCATTGGCCTCTCTTATTGCAATGAGCTATGTGTGAGTTAAGTTTTATTTTATTAGTTTTGTTATCGTAAGCAAAAGTCTGGATTTCAGTAAAGAAGGGTTCACCATCTATAGAGTCGAACCATGCATAATTGGGGGGGGGGGGGGGGGGGTGTACTGTGAGTTGATTTCTGGTAAATTTCCATTATGTGACAGCTATCTTCATAACAAACATACAAGGAACATTGTAATTTCAGAATATTTGGTTAATTGACTTATTCATATGTTCATTACAAGTGACAGCTGCACATTTTAGCGCGCAAGGTTGTTCTTTCACCGTCATTTGCTTATTATTTTAGAATAATAATCCTCATATTGCATAAAACAATTATGGATCGTTTGGTTGAGATAGACTTACGTGAGTATTAGCAATACATGTATTATTAATACATGTCTTAGTTATGCAGGTATTATATTTTGGTCAATGAATGGTTTGTTGTATTAAAAAATTATTATACATTTCATAATTTAAATTATGTGTTTTAATGTTTAATCTTCAATAGATTTAGCTTGAATGATACAAAGCGTATAATGTAAAGAGATGGGAGGACATATTTATCCTTTTAATATTTTAATAACGGCATAACTAATACCCGCATTATTATCAAACGCTGCATTATTAGTGCAGATTTTTATACCTTCTTGCAAAACAAATCAAACACTACATTAGTGCAGGTATAATTTTTAACGCGGCGTACTAAACGACTCCTTTAAATTTTATGCATTGACAATGTATATACTTTCTTATACTAGTAGTGCCGTTCAACCTATTATAGTAGATTTTACCATTTCTATTGCGTTATAAAGTAAAGCTCAGCATAGTTATCTAATTGTAATTACCAACTGATTATGTTAAAAAAATCTATCTTTTACACCGTCAGACGTCGGTGACTTCACCCATGCATGAAACTTGAAATTCCAGTTTTGCTTAGTGAATGGGAAATACAGGAACATCCTACTAATTTACCCTTTTGAATCAGAAATAGTGGCAGATGCAATGCATAATGCATTGGCAATAGTTTCATAGAATACAATATTTTTGAAGCAAAACATATGTAAAAGTCAAGTAGAATTTGAGCAAATTCTAAATATAAACTCATAAAATTCGAACACATTCGGTTTAAATCCTAGTCTATGGCGAGAGCTAACATTTAAATATATTTGTCACCTTGAATTTAGTTGTCATAAAGGAAACCTATCCAAAACGAACTTAACTGGCATAATTTACATTCCTAGAACTCCGGTCTTCGGTCCCACAACTTGCATAACTAATGGCTGAATATCTGATTCTGCTTTGATGGCAGCCATTTTCTTTCAAAGGTCAACCAATTAACAAAGTTTTCTTTAAGTATTATATTCCCAGCTGGATACGCGCTTTGGACTTTTGTGTTAGATGGTAGTTAATCACATCATTTGTCAAAAATATATATAAAGCTATTTGAAGATACAGTTTATGAGTAATTAACAGAAAAGCTCTTACAAAAACTAATTCTTATCAGAACAAGTCTACATTTTCAAACAAGATGGCACGTTCTATCCTAACATGTTAACAACGAATGTTCTATCCTTTTCAACATATTCTTCTTTACACTTGCAAACATAAACGTGCTACTCTTAACTTAACACACTTTTTCTCCTTCTTCTGAATTCAAGAATTGCCTTCCATTATTCCTATCTTTATGTCTATTCAACATTTCTAGTAGTACTATCTAACATTAACCATCTTTCTCTCATACAACACAACATGAGAGGAAGAAAACACCCTTTTGTCATTTTTGCTTTTCTTCTACTAAATGTGGAGTTTTTTCAAGCTAGTTCAACTTCAAAAGGAAAGTTTACGCCAGCCGATAACTATTTGATTAACTGTGGATCCCCTGATACTACTTTGCTTGATGATGGAAGGACTTTTAAGTCTGATCCTCAATCTGCTTCTTACTTATCCACTGATCAAACTATTTTAGCTTCTGTAAAGTCTTTGCAAGAAAAGGTCTCTTCTTTTTCACCATTACCTTTGTATCACACAGCAAGAATATTTGAAAGTGAATCACTGTATAGATTTCTTGTCTTTCAACCAGGCAGGCATTGGGTGCGTTTGTATTTTTATCCTGTTTCACACCCCAGTTACAATCTAACAAGTGCTATGTTTAGTGTAACTTCTGATAGTCTTGTTTTGCTTCATGATTTCTCAGTGAAGGATACTAGTAAAACCATATTCAAAGAATACCTTATTAATATTACTTCTTCCCAATTCACCCTCAAATTTTCACCCTTGAAGAATTCTTTTGCTTTTATCAATGCCATTGAGTTTGTCTCAGCACCAGATGATCTCATTGCTGATTCAGCTGCTGCAGTTTCTCCTGTTGGTGAGTTCGATGGCTTGTCTCAGTTCGCGTTTGAAGTAAGTTATCGGCTAAATATTGGAGGGCCAATTGTCACACCTAAAAATGATACACTGTGGAGGACATGGCTGCCTGATGACCAGTACATGGCATTTCCAGAAGGGGCTCAAAATGTGTCAGTTCCTGCTGAGACAATCAAATATCCAGATGGAGGCGCAACGCCTTTGATTGCCCCTAGTTGGGTTTATGCCACAGCTGATAGTATGGCAGATGCTGAGGTGCCGAACTCGAATTTTAAGCTAACGTGGGAGATGGACGTTGACTCGAGCTTTTCTTACTTGATCAGAATGCATTTTTGTGACATTGTGAGCAAAGGCCTGAACGAGTTATACTTCAATGTCTATATTAATGAGATCATGGGGGTTTCTAGTCTTGACCTTTCAACACTCACATCAGATTTGGCCACTCCTTATTACGTAGACTTTGTGCTTAATGCCACAGCCATCTCCAATGGCTCAATCATCGTTCAGGTGGGGCCCACGTCAAACGTTCAGTCTAGCCTCCCGAATGCCATCCTCAATGGCTTGGAGGTCATGAAGATAAGCAACATGGCAGGAAGCTTGGATGGGCTGTTCTCATCTGGTGGACCAAATGCAGGCCTAATGCCAGGATCACGCGGAATGAGAATAGCTGCAGTTTTTGGATTGGGAATGGGGGTTACAGCAATAGTATTGCTCGTGATGGGCATTGTTCGTTGGCGAAGAAAGCCAGCAAAGGGTTGGGAGAAACAGAAGACATTCTCTTCATGGCTTCCTCTCAATGCCAGTTACTGTAGCTTCATGTCAAGCAAGAGCAAGACTAGTTGTTCGACGATCCTATCTTCTGGCGTCAACTTTGGCCGGTTGTTTACTCTAAATGACATCAAGAAAGCAACAAAGAACTTGATGAAAAAGCAGTCATTGGTGTTGGAGGCTTTGGAAAAGTCTTCCTTGGTGAATTGGAAGATGGAATAAAACTAGCCATAAAACGAGGAAATCCATCATCCTCACAGGGCATTAACGAATTCCTAACTGAAATTGAACTGCTGTCCAAGCTTAGGCACCGCCATCTTGTTTCGCTCATTGGCTATTGCGATGAACAATCAGAAATGATTCTAGTCTACGAGTACATGTCTAATGGTCCTCTTCGTGACCACATTTATGGTTCCACTCTGCCAACTCTATCATGGAGACAAAGACTCGAAATCTGCATAGGAGCTGCAAGAGGACTGCACTACCTTCACACAGGATCAACTCAAGGAATAATACACCGGGATGTTAAAACTACAAACATCCTCCTGGATGAGAACTTTGTCGCAAAGATGGCTGATTTTGGCTTGTCAAAAACCGGCCCTTCACTGGAGCAAACGCACGTTAGCACAGCAGTGAAGGGTAGTTTTGGGTACCTGGATCCCGAGTACTTCAGAAGACAACAACTAACAGAAAAGTCTGATGTGTACTCATTTGGAGTAGTCCTTTTTGAGGTATTATGTGCAAGGCCTGCTTTAGATCCTGCATTGCCAAGAGAACAAGTAAATTTGGCAGAGTGGGCGATGCAGCAACACAGAAAGGGCTTGCTGGAGAAGATTATTGATCCTCATCTTGCAGGAACCATTAGCCCCGAGGCGTTAAGGAAATTCGTGGAAGCTGCAGAGAAATGCTTGGCAGAATATGGGGTTGATAGGCCTACAATGGGAGATGTTTTATGGAATTTAGAGTATGCTTTGCAGCTTGAAGCAGCATCCCCGCAGAGTGGTGTTCCAGTGGAGATTGAAAGTTCCAAGCCAAGTTCTTCAGAACAGCCTGGCACGAATTCAAAGGGCAATAAAGAAGCTCAGCTAATTGACATCAGTGATGATTCTGGAGTAGTGGTTGGTACTCCTATGTTTTTAGAAGATTTTCAAGGAAGATAACTGAAATTACAACAACTCCTCTTTTTAATTTTTTTTTAAAATTTTTTTTTCATGTTTTTAATTTACTTTTCAAGCAATACTGGGTTATCTGTGACTTCTTGTTTTAGTTCATGATGACTGGAGATATACAGGAGCTTGTATCAGAGGATCCAATTGAGTGCCAAGTGCTTGTAGTTTTATTGTACCGATTTATCTTCACTCAGATGTTATAGTCGAATCTTGATTGTCAAATCTTTGATTGTACAAAACTCAATTATAATATCTTATTCACTTTTGACGTGAAATGAGTTAATTTGATACTTCACTTAAACATGGGAAGCAGCATCCACAGATGATGGTTATACAATAGTGCTCCTTATGAACTAATTGTCCTACACTGCTTACAAAAGTATTAAATTTAACATTTGGTAGTATTTGAAATACAAGACCCGATATGTATGCGTATAAACATGACCATAAAATTGGAATCGTAGGAAGGAAACAATAGAAAACCGTTCACATAGATATGTACACCAAACGCTTCTCATTGTCAACAAAATACACAATTGCTGCAGATACATCCCATTTGCTTTACAAACACTTCTGGTGCCTCCAGCTGCATAATGAAAACAGCACAGAAATCCAGGAAGAGGAACTGCGGACCGCTAATTCTTTGGAGATCAAGCAGGTGTTTATCGTCCTGAGTTTTGTATAGCTGTAACAGTATTCATGCAGATCTACATTAGGGAGATTTAAATGAAAAACTAAAAGAGGCTCCTATTTGTAGAATCAACGGTTTTCCACGTTGTTGTCCAAATGTATGCATCAGTTATCAAATTTATCAAACACCACAAGATTGAGAGTAGAATATAACGAAACAAAGAAAGGCAATCATACCTGCATTTCAAACTTCACAGCAGTTTGTGGATGTAAATGTGTACTTACAGCAGTTGCATGGCTAATAAACTGAGCATCATTCATATGATTGCTGACCATGCTATGAAGATCAAGATCATGACCCCATAAACACTTCATATTGTAGTGCCCAATTTTTTTCCATCGAACATGCAGTTCTTGCAGAGTCCCGAGAACCTGATTCATGATCTCCCGTGGATTTGCTGGAGACTAACAAAGTAATCAACAATGAAATGAGGAAATTCAACAATATTCCATTACATATACTGCACGAAAACTAACCTGAAGTCCAACTAGCCATTTTTTCTCATTGGAAAATGGGTGTCTAGAACTCGCTTCTTGAGGAATTACATTCCTGGTAGACAGCTGTAGATCAAGATTTGGAAACATCCCTGTTGAATAACCATCCTGAAGAAACACAGGAAGGGTAAACTTCAAGGGCCACCTAATGAGTGGAATATTAAGACTATGGTAAATAGTTAGCTGACATTTGAAGAAGCTTAGCTCTAAACTTAGGGAATAGGCATGGATGTGAACCGAACTACAAGTGTTGTCAGACTTGTAGTTAGAGTGACAATGTGAACCATTCATCTTGATATTAGTCATCCAAAAGACTATGACTCTTGACATGCTTTGCAACTTCATATTCTAGAGAGCAAGCAGATTAAATCAAGTAAAATATCAGGGAAGCTGCTACCGCCTACCTCTATCCCTAACCCCAAAAACGAAAGAGGTTGGAATATGCATTACTTCTGAGTTATAAGATTACTTTTAGACTCTGATATCAGTAAGAAGTTCAGAGGTAAAACAGAAAGCAGTTGGGGAATCCGAATAAGGATATAGTTGGAGAACCAAAGAACATAGTTGCATCTCTTGTTCCTCATTTCTGCATTAAGAGAGCACCATGTCCATAGTCAAAGACTCAGAATATCCTCATTCTGATTGGATTTTCACGAATTACAATTTTCCTATCTGAAGTGACCCAGTAAGCAAAACAGCTCATGAATGTGAGACAACAACATGAACACTTTCTGCAGTTCACATATTCTTTTTGACAGAAAGGGCAGTAAATGACAGTCCAAAAAATTCAAGCTATGAGAAATAATGACCGCAAAGATAAGAGAAGGCAATACCATAGACTCCTGAAACTCGGCCCCTGGATAGCCACTGGAAGCCGAGGAACGGTTGTCGTATAGCAGATAGTATGCAACAGTAGCCTGAGAAAGACATATGAAGGTATAAGGCAAGCTGAAGTAATGAAAAGGTTTACTACATTTCATCCTTTTGCAATTAATTTTATTAAATTTGACCCCAAAAATTTAGTTGAATCACTAAATTATATAACTCCCTCCAAGGATCAGCAAATACACTGAAAAGCTTCAATTCCTAGTGTAAATGTAAAACACAAGTACATCTACAGTTGCTAAACACTTTTTCTCCTTTCCAGCACCTTTTTAGTTGGCGTATGGAGTAGAGGAAAACCAGAAGAAGAGAAAAGTAGCTATGCCAAGAGAGGAAGAGACAGTTATTAGTAATGATTGTAAGAAATGACATACATCATCTTGTATTTGCTTTTGCAAAGATTTGAGCAACTGTTCTCTATCAAACCCCATCCTAAGCACTTGCAGGAGAATTTCCTCGTCAAGCTGCAGAGTCGTATGCAAGATAGCTTATAGTATCAGCAAGAATGGGTAAATAGAAAGAATTGCATACTGCAGGTATTTAAGAAACAAAATAATATGCATGAGGAACAAGACACATGGGATAGGTATGCTAAGCATTTGACATCTCCAACCAAATGAGATCCTCTGCAACGGCATAAGATATACAAGTTTTTTCCTGATCTCCTTCAAGGAAGTGAAGATTGATCACAGTGTTTTGATGTTCTTTGAAAATTATTGACGGTCCTTTGTCACGACTTGAATTTTGTACAGGACTAACAAGTGGAGAAACCACGAAAGCCAACTTCCAGTATAAGTTCCCAGATAGTTGGATTTGTGTGGACTAAAAGGGTAAAATCAATTGGAACCCTTTCAGCATTTTGTTATTAGCAAAATAATATTATAGCTACCTTTTTTAGATGTTGTATAGCATTGGGTGGAGGAACAGCTAAATAACGAGGAAGCTGAATTTTGAACCACCAGTGCTGATGAATATCAGGTATTGTTATCCGACTCATAGGGTCAACAATTAGCATCCTTTGTATCAAATCCCTAGCTCCAGGTGACAGATGACTTGGAAGGGTGTAGATTCCACTCTGAATGACACATTCTCAACCATGTAAAGAACCACTACCTCTAACTGTAAGAACTTGGACAATAAAGAAACAGACGGAAAAGAAGATCAATGAATGTACCTTTATTTTCCTGAAAAGGTTTGGAATATTCTCATCGTCGAAAGGAAGTATACCACAAAGAAGAGCATATAAGATAATACCACAACTCCAAACATCCACCTCCGGGCCAGCATAAAGTTTCCCAGAGACAACCTGCAAATAAGTGTGTCTGTATGACTTCAGGATTCCAACTCACAAGAGAAGGTATCTTAAAGATTACAAACTGTACAAGTTTCAACCTCAGGAGATGCATAATTTGGACTTCCACAACTTGTCTTCAAAAAATGGCCATCTCGCATAATGTTGCTCAAGCCAAAATCTGCTATCTTTACATTGCCTCTTGCATCCAAAAGCAGATTCTCAGGCTTAAGGTCCCGATGAACCACCCTATTCCTATGGCAGTACTCTACACCAGCAATAATCTGTCCCCAGCGAAACAATCAAGCAATAACGATTTCAGCAAAAAGAAACTACATTCGTCTCGCAAGACCTAAAGTGACAGTTAAGATTGCTACTTCCACTATCAAAAGTCAAAAGACCAAAGATAAAAAATCAAACTCTACCTGCTGAAAAAAATGCCGACATTCATCTTCCGGTAACCTGCCCTTTTCAACAATATAATCAAACAGCTCCCCAGACTTAACATACTCCATCACAACATATATATCTGTTGGTGTCTCAATCACTTCATATAGTCGTATGAGATGTGGGTGCACAAACAATCTACATATTTTTGTTTCTCTTCTCACTGCCAAAGATTGAGTAAATTTAGATGTTCCAGGAAATTAACTTGTTTTAAACTTCACGAAAATTATATCGTAGTGGAAAGAAAAAGAAAAAAAAAACAAAACCAAATTTTGTTGGTCATGAGCTTCATACGTTTTTCCTCCATGTCAAGAGTCTTCATTTTTCGACGGTTAAGGATCTTGATAGCCACTTTGTGCCCAGTCAGCAAGTGCTCAGCAATTTTGACTTTACCAAAGGCTCCATGACCAAGTGTTTTTCCAAGCCTGTAGTTTCTTAGGAAAGGAGTATCTGTGGTTCTACCCAATCTGCTATCCATTTACTTATAGCACACGATTGACACCCCTATCAATCTAGTCAAAACAGTTGGATAACTAGCTATTCATGCACCAAGTTTTTAAATCACTCCTCTGCACAAACAGCAGATTAACTAAATGTTAACAACTCAATTACTCATATTTCAAGATCAGGTCAAATGAGCATCAAAGAAAGCAGATTTTGACAAGTAATCCGTCCCAGAAACTTCCAGAGCTAACTAGACAAGTTGTCAACTTCAAGATTACTAAGTCTTCGGGCACGGTGGAAGGTAGCTCGTACACGGTGGAATAGTTGAGGTGCACACTAGTTAAAGAAAAAAAAGTTATCAACTTGAAGATTCCTTAATGAATGATCATGCAAAAGGATAAACACCCTTAAAAAGATAACTTAAAAGATTCCTTAATGAATGATCATGCAAAAAGATTAACACCCAAGATAACTTAAAAGATTCCTTAGTGAATGATCAAGCAAAAAGAGTAACACCCACATCAAGTTCAACTAAGAAATTGTAATTACTGATTCAAAGCACGATTTTGCTCGATTATTGACAAAATTAATCACAAAAACCAAGATTCTGTAACTATTTCACACAAGGACTAGCAGAAAATGTGGAAGTAAAAGGTTTCAGAAAGGTAGCTAAGAATAGTATGAATTTGTATATCTGACTGTGCATGTGTAATATTTGTAGGGAAAAAGGCGTGAATTTCAGGCAGTGAAGGAAAGTGATTGGAGCTTTGTAGTTCTCGCTTTTAGAGTCTGACTCAGCTATGTAACGACTAACGGGATACGGACAAAAATTCGTTACTTTTCTGCCACTTTGTATTGAAAAGACTGTATACTTAAATGTTAAGCTTGCCATTATTTTCTCTCATTTACATATTTTAACTGATTATGCAGAATGTCGACAATGGGTTCAATTGAAACTCATCATTTTCGACACGAGTTAGGTATATAATAGTATCTAGATTTCAAGAAGTATTTACTTACGAACCAGAATTTCATAAGTGAAATAAGTTAGTCGCAAGAACATTAGAGGTCGAATTCGTCAAGTTTAAATTTCGTTAATGACTATAAGGTTATAAACAGTTCAACACTAAACGTCTGTGTTTTATGTGCCTATTAAACCTTCCACCAAAAACTGGAAGCCAAGAAAGCTTCAGTATTGAAGTTGAAGAGCTTTGCTAAGTATGATCAGTTGCTGCACTCGTTGAGCTAAGCATCTCAAATCAAAGGCTTTTTGAATTGAGTTTCAGTTTAAATATGAAGTTACATAATTTACCGATTTTATCTCGACTCAGGTGTTATTTCCTTTAAGCATTGTTGCTTTCCAATAGAATTGAGAAAACCAGTAACTATGCTATGCGTTGAAATTCCTCAATCTCATTTATTTTCATATTATGAGTTAATATAATACTTAGCATTGTTAGGATTTTTTGCCCTGAATTTGTAACCTATTAGGACTCTATTTCTTGAAGGGATGAAAAAGAGTTCTAACAGGAATCAGAACAAAACAACACCAACAACTCCACAATGTAGTCATTATGAGAACTTTATTTAGGGAAGACTTTTGTCCCATATGATGTAGGCCAATTGGCAAACCACTTTCAATAAAATATCTTTTTATATTCCGTTTTATATTTGATTCATTGTCACAAATATTTAATGTGTTAGCTTCCGCATGCACCATGTTGTTTCGATCCCAACAAGCATGTCCTCGAATACATAGGCAAATAGAACTTTTTGGATAGAATAAAAAGAAAGGTTTTGGGTGGAAGTACTTTACTTTACAATCCTAAGAGAGTATAAACACCATGACTAGTGAACGTCAGAATACTATAATCAGTCAGAAAGAAAGCTGAGACATCCTTCACTTCCACAGTAAGATTTAAGAATCAGGTGCGTACTTCTGGCAAAAGAGTGGCCCATATAAACATGACCACAAAAATTGTAATGGCAACACTAAAAAACCATTCACATTGATATGTACAACAAAAATTTCTCGTTGCGTGTTGCTGCAGACCTCCTCTCCCTTTCGAATCATTGTGGTGCGTACAGCTGCATAATGAAAGAAGCACAGAAATCCAGGAAGAGGAACTCCGGACCGCTAATCCTTTGGAGATCAAGCAGGTATTTTTCCTCCTGAGTTTTGTAGAGCTGTAACAATAATTATGCAAATCTACTTTAGGGAAGTTTGAAGTATAAAAAATACCTAAAAACAGCCACAAGATTGAGGGCAAAAGATAATCATACCTGCATTTCAAACTTCAAAGCAGCTTGTGTACTCACAGCAGTTGCATTGCTGATAGAATGATCATCATTCATATGATTGCTGGCCTTGCTATCAAGACCGGGAATATAATACCATAAACACTTCATATTATAGTGCCCAATTTTTTTCCATCGAACATTTAGTTTTTGCAGAGTCTGGAGAACCTGATTCATGATCTCCCATGGATTTGCTGAAGACTGACAAAGTAATCAACATTGAAATGAGGAAATCCAGACAATATTCTACTATTATATAGTGCAAGAAAACTAACCTGAAGGCCAACTTGCCATTTTCTCTCTATGGAATATGGTTGTCTCAAACTTGCTTCTTGAGGAATTCCATTCCCAGTAGACAACTGTAGAAAGAGTGACAATGTGAACAGTAGTAGTGTATCTTGAAATCAGTCGTATACATTATAGCCTATCACTCTTGACATTCTTTCCACCTTCAAAATCTAGAAAGCCAACAAATACAATCAAGCAAATATCAGGGAAAACTGCTGCCTCTTCCCACGAAAGAGGTTGCACAAGGTGCCACTTCTGAGTTATATAAGATAATTTTTGGACTCTGCTAGTATCAGTTAGAAGTTCAGAGGTAAAATAGAAATCGCAAGGGGAATCAGATTGTACAACGTAATCTTTGCTATTAGTATATAGATTATCGTTACCTTTTCCAGATGTTGCATAGCATCAGGTAGAGGAACAGCCAAATACTGAGGAAGATGAATTTTGAACCACTGGTGCTGACGGATATCCGATATGGTTATTCGCTTCATAGGGTCAAGATTTAGCATCCTTGGTATCAAATCCCTAGCTCCAGGTGACAGATGACTTGGAAGGGTGTAGACTCCACTCTGAATGACACATTGTCAACCACGTAAAGAACCACTACCTCAAAGTCTCAAACTGCAAAACTTAGAAAATCTAGGTAAACCAGACAGAGAAGTAGAATAATGGATGTACCTTTATTTTCCTGAAAAGATAAGGCATGTTATCATCTTCGAAAGGAAGTTTACCACAAAGAAGAGCATATAAGATAACGCCACAACACCAAACATCTACCTCCGGACCAGCATAAAGTTTCCCAGAGACAACCTGCAAATAAATGTGTCTACATCCAACTCAAAAGAGAAATGGTTATCTTAAAGATTACAAACAGTAGGAGTTTCCACCTCAGGCGCTGCATAATTTGGACTTCCACAACATGTCTTCAGAAAATGGCCATCTCGCATTATGTTGCTGAAGCCAAAATCTGCTATCTTAACATTGTCTCTTTCATCCAAAAGAATATTCTCAGGCTTAAGGTCCCGATGAACCACCCTATTCCTATGGCAGTACTCTACACCAGCAATAATCTGTCCCCAAAAAACAACCAGGCAATAATGATTTCAGTGGAAAAAAGGAACTACATTCATCTTATATGATCTTAAGCCACAGTTCACTGCCATTTGCGCTATCAAAAGACCAAGAGATAAAAAAATTAACTCTACCTGCTGAAACAAATGCCGAGCTTCATCTTCCTGCAACTTACCCTTTTTTACAATGTAATCAAAGAGCTCCCAGACTTAGCATACTCCATCACAACATATATATCTGATGGTGTCTCTATCACTTCATAGAGTCGTATGACATGTGGATGCACAAGCAATCTACCTATTTTTATTTCTCTTCTCACTGCACAAAGATTGATTAAGTTAGATGTTCCATGCATAACCATATAAATTCTTAAAGGAACTAACCGAGTGGGATTCAAATAAAAACTTCAGGAGAACATATCGTGGTGGAAAGAAAAAGGCAAAAAGAGAAACCACAGACAAAATTCATACCTTTTTCCTCCATATCGAGAGCCTTCATTTTTCACGGTTAAGTATCTTGATAGCCACTTCATGCCCAGTCAACAAATGGTCAGCAATTTTGACTTTACCAAAGGATCCATGGCCAAGAGTTTTTCCAAGCCTGTAGTTTCTTAAAGGAGGAGTATCTGGAGTTCCACCACCTCTGCTACCCATTTACCTGAAATACACCTGATTGATACACTACTATCAATTTAGCCATTACAGTTGCATACCTAACAAGCGCCAGTTTTTAAATCACAATGAGAACTGAGGAGCGGATGTAGAAGCCTACGGTTCGGCAAAACCCAGTAATTTTGGCATAAACTCTGTATTTTTCTGTTAATAAGTCGACTTAATTTTTATAAATAATAATCCATTTAAAACCTAATAAGCAAGAAAGGTAATGGTCCAAAACCCATAAACATAAAATCTTGGATCCGCCTCGGACTATAAATACATTGTTCAATATGATCTCATAACATAGTTTGTACATACAGCAAATTAACTAAAGTTTTACAACTTTATTAATCATATTACAAGATTAGTTCAATTTAGCATTAAAAAAACAGAAGAGATTAACACCTAGATAAAGTTATTAAGCAAAAAAGATTAATAATCAAATATTAATACCTTAATCAAGTTTAACTCAGAAATTGTAATTACTGATTAAAAAGCAAGATCTTGCACAATGTAGTAACACCATCAATCACCAAAAAAAAAATGCAACTGTTATTACACACAAGAACTACTAGCAGATATTGGAAGTTAAAGAGTTAAAAAACATACTTAGAGAATGTATGAATGAACTGTCATGCAGGGAGGGAGAAAAGAATCTTTCAGACAGTGATTGGAGCTTTTGTAGTGTCTCGAGCTGTGCTGTCCATCGTAAAATTATGGAAAATTTTCATAGATGGCAACTATTTAATAACTAAGTAAAACATCCTCGTAGGACTAATTGGTACATAAAAGATAGCAGTATACCAAAAATAGCAGATAACAAAAGATCCTCTCCCACTAATCTCTCCTATAAATTCTCCCAAAATCTTTTCCTAATTTGGTGGTCAATATCTTCATACTTATGCTTCATCTATCAATATTCTTTCCTTACGAAATAAAAATACAGTAATGGCCATCTTGCATAATGTTGCTCAAGCCAAAATCTGCTACCTTTACATTGGCTCTTGATAGCCACTTTGTTCCAAGTCAGCAAATGCTCAGCAGTTTTGCCTTTACCAAAAGCTCCATGACCAAGTGTTTTTCCAAGCCTGTAGTTCGTAGAAAAGGAGTATCTGTGGTCACAAGTTGGATAACACAGATATAGTCTGTACATGCAGCAGATTAACTAAAGTTAACAACTTTATTATATCATGTGACAAGATTGGATCAATTGAGCATCAAAGAAAGCAGATTTTAACGAAGGTAGCAAGTAGCCTGTGGAATAGTCGAGGTGTACACCAGTTATAGAAATGAATTTATCAACTTGAAGATTACTTCATACAAGATAACTTAAAAGATTCCTTAATGAATGATCAAGCAAAAAGATTAACACCCACATCAAGTTCAACTAAGAAACTGTACATAATTACTGATTGAAAGCAAGAATTTGCTCAAGTTTAGACAAAATTAATCACAAAGACCAAGATTTTGCAACTATTTCACGCAAGGACTAGCAGAAAATGGAAGTAAAAGATTTCAGAAATATACCTAGCTAGGAACAGTATGAATTTATATTTCTGACTGTGCATGTACGTGTAGTATTTCTAGTTTAAGAGGCGTAGAATTCAAACAAAATGAAAGTGATTGGAGCTTTGTAGTCCTCGCTTTTAGAGTCTGGCTCAGCTGTGTAACGACTAACGGCATACGGACAAATTAGTTGCTTTTCCACTTTGTATTGAAAAGGTTGCATAATACGTAGATGTTAAACTTGCCCCCACTTACTAAGTGTATAGATATAACTAGATTTCAACAAGTATGATGAGTTGCTGCACTCGTTGAGCTAAGCATCTCAAATCAAAGGCTTCTTGTACTATACATAAATTATAGAGTTCATGTCTAATTAACTTTCAGTTTTAGGTGCTTGCAGTTACATTTTTTAAAGATTTATCTTCATGCAGGGGTTATTTTCCATTTAGTAAGTATTGTTGCTTTCCGGTAGAACTGAGAAAACCAGTAAACTGTGTAATGGTGAAATATGTGTTGAAGTTCCTCAATCTCCTTGATTTAGTCTATCCATTCTTATTTTGTTCGCATTTTGACATGAAATGAGTTAATAGAATACGTGAATACATTGGCTTTGATGCAGCAAAAGAATAATTTAAAGGAAAAAATTGTGGAAACTTGGAAGTGTAAAAATACAATCATTCAAACTCTTTTGTAGTAGTTAAAATATAGTGACAATACGTTTCACGTAATAAAAGCAAATGGAACTTTTAGGACAGACTAAAAAGAAAGGTTTTGGGTGGAAGAACGACATTTTACAATCCTAGTAAGGAGGAAACACCATAACAAGTGAACGTCAGAATACTATAATCAGTCAAAAAGAAAGCTGACAGATCCTCACTTGTACAGAGCAAGAATCAGGTGCGTACTTCTGGCAAAAGATAGGCCCATATAAAACATGATGAAAAATTGTAATGGTAACACTAAAAATCCATTCACATTGATATATACAACAAAAGTTTCTCATTGTCGACACTATAAGCAATTGCTCCAGAAATCCTCTATCTTTCCAATTATTGTGGCGCCTCCAGCTGCATAATAAAAACAGCACAGAAATCCAGGAAGAGGAACTGAGGTCCGCTAATTCTTTGGAGATCAAGGAGGTATTTTTCGTCCTGGGTTTTGTAGAGCTGCAACAGTATTTAAGCAAATGCACGTTAGAGTGATTTAAATGAAAAACTAAAAGAGCTCCTACTAGTATAATCAGTGGGAATCCGTATTCAAATGGATATTTCTTCTTGATGAACACAATTTCAAAAATCGACGTAACAGAATACAGAAGCTAGGTGATAGAGGATAGATTAGAATCAACAACCTTAAGCACGATTTCTCTTCAAAATTCATGCATCAGTTATCACATTTACCAAACAGCAACGAAGTTGAGAGCAAAAGATGATCATACCTGCATTTCAAACTTCACAGCAGCTTGTGGATGAATATGTGTACTCACAGCAGTTGCAGTGCTAATAAAATGATCATCATTCATATGATTGCTGGCCATGCTATGAAGGCCAAGATCGTGAGACCATAAACACTTCATATTATAGTGCCCAATTTTTTTCCATCGAACATTTAGTTCTTGCAGAGTCCCAAGAACCTGATTCATGATCTCCCGTGGATTTGCTGGAGACTGACAAAGTAATCAACAATGAAATGAGGAAATTCACACAGTATTTCATAACAGACACTGCAATAAAAATAACCTGAAGCCCAACAAGCCATTTTTTCTCCTTGGGGAATGGGTGTCCAAGACTCACTTCTCGAGAAACTCCGTTCCCGGTAGACATCTGAAGGTCAAGATTTGGAAACAAGCCTGGGGAATAACCATCCTGAAGACACACAGGAAAGTAGATTTCAAGGACCACTTAATGAGTGTGGAATACCCAAGACTATGTAGTAAACAATTATCTGACATTTGAAGAAGCTTAGCTCAAAACTTAGGGAATATGCACCGAAGTCACGAAAGTAATACTGGGTAAAGCCTGAACTACCAGTGTTCTCAAACTTTAAGAGTGAAAATATGAACCATTGGTATCATGAAATTAGTCATGTAAAAGAAGACCAAGTTACATGCTTTGTACCTTCATATTATACAAAGCAAATATCAGGGGAACTGATATCTCTTCCCCAAACACTAAGTGTTTAAAAAATGCGCCACTTGTGAGTATTATGTTTAACCTCTGATAGTATCAGCAAAAAGTTCAGAGGTAAAAATAAATCAGTAAGGGAATCAAGATAGGATATGGTAGCCGGTAGGAGAACCCAGAACATAGTAGAATTTTCTTCTTCCTTAATTCAGCATAAAGAGAGCTGCATGTCATCTACAGTCAGAGTACCGTCATTGTGAAAGGATTTTCATAAATCTCAACTTTCCTATATGAAGTGACCCAGTATGCAGAAATCAGAATAGCTCATGACAACCACAACAGCATGAGCAGTTCTGCAGTTAACATTCTTTTGACAGAAAGGGTAGCAAAATGGCAGCCCAAAAAATTTATGCAACGAGAAATATTGACCGTTAAAAATAAGAGAGGGCATACCACAGATTCCTGAAACTCAGCTCCTAGATAACCACTGGAAGCCATGGAACGGTTGTCATACAGCAGATAGTATGCAACAGTGGCCTGAGACAGACATAAAGAAGAATAAGCAAGCTGAAGTAATGAAAAAGTTTGCTACATTTAATCCCATTGCAATCAACTTGATAGAATGTAACACCAAACTTTAGTTTGAATCACAACGTATATAACTCCCATAAGTGTCTGGAAATACACTGAATAGCCTCAGTGTATTTCTACAATTGACAGATTTTATTCCTTCTCCAGTTCCCTTTTACTAGGCATATGCAATAGACAAAACCACAAGAAAAGAAAAATAGCCACGTCAAGAGCAAGAGTGACAGGTAATGATGTAAGAAGAAACGTACATCATCTTGTATTCTCTTTTGCAAAGACTCGAGCACCAGGTCTCTAGCAAACCCCATCCTAATTACTTGCTGAAGAATTTCCTCATCAAGCTGTAAAGACGTATACAAGAATGGGTAAATAAAAAAAATTGCATACCACAAGTACTTAACAAACAGACAATAATAGTGAGGAACAAAATATATGAGATAGATGTAATTGACATCTCCAGTCAAATGACATTCCCTGCATTCGCAGTAAGATACATAATTTTTCTATGGTCTCCGAAAAGGAAATGAAGAATGATAATAGCGTTTTGATATCTGTTGCAGAATTGTAAATAAGTAGAATAGGAATTATAGTAATTCTAGAACATTCTCTTATTTCTAGTCCTTATTTTATAAGGTCTCCTACCATAGTTAGACTCTATTATAACAGTATATATACCGGTTAAGACATCAATAAACACATTCTCTTCTTCCGAATTACATGGTATCAGAGCATAGGGCTCAAGAATTATTCAAAATAATTTTCGAGTCTTTTCTTGGTTGAAGAAAAGGACTCGAATGATTTTGGCCTAATCTAAGGAGTAAGTATTTGTCTCACCTCCACCATAGCAGAGGTGCGCACTGAATTTCCGGCCGGAATCACCAACTCCGGTATCTGGGTGGACGGCGAGTAGCTCTCACGCGCCTCCACCATCCCGCCACTGTCTCCCACGCGCCGGCGCGTGTGGCCTCGGAATCGATCGCGGCTTGCACCCTTCTCCTCGTCTCCTTATTTCTGGCATTTTGGTACCTTTTGTTTCTGATTTTACAGCTTTGATTCGAAGGCAGCCTTTGATTTCAGATCTGCTGTCCCTGGTTTTGCTGCTGTCCCTAGTTTGGTTTGGTTCTATTTTTTTGTGTGCTTCCAGTGATTATTTGGCCTGTCCGTGTAGCTGTTTATTACACTCATGGTTGAAGATAAAGCTCACATTACTGAGATTTTACCGGCAATGTCAAAAATAACGGAGTATAAATTAAATGGCTCTAATTACTTAGATTGGAGTAGGAAGATCAGGGTTTATTTGCGTAGCGTGGAAAAAGATGATCCCCTTACTGAGGAACCTCCAAAAGATGCTACTTTAAAGACTTGGTTGCGAGAAGATGCTCGATTACTTTTGCAAATTACAAACTCAATTGATAATGATGTAGTTGGTCTAGTTAATCATTGTGAGTATGTGAAGGAGTTAATGGAGTATTTGGAGTTCTTATATTCTGGAAAAGGCAATGTCTCTCGCATGTATGAAGTTTGTAAGGCTTTTCACCGTTCTGAAAAGGAAGCTAAGTCACTTACAACCTATTTCATGGAGTTTAAGAAAAATTATGAGGAGCTCAATATGCTTATGCCGTTCAGTATTGATATTAAGAAGCAACAAGCCCAGAGGGAACAAATGGCAGTAATGAGCTTTCTAGCTGGACTCCCAGCTGAGTTTGAGACCGCTAAATCTCAGATTTTGTCTAGTGCTGAGATCACTTCTCTTCAAGATGTGTTTAGCCGGGTGTTGCGTACAGAGAATACTCTTTCCACTCAGCCATCCAATGTGCTTGTTGTTAAAGGGGGAGGGGGAAACGATATTGCACGGAGGAACAACAACAATGATGGGCGATGGAACAACAATAATAATGATGCTGGTAAGTGGAATAATAATAGCAATGGTGCTGGTAAGTGGAACAATAATGCTGGGAGATGGAATAATAATAATGATGCTGGGGATGGAACAATACTGGTGAGCCTATTTGTCTCTACTGCAAAGAACCTGGACATATAAAGCGAAATTGCAGAAAATTGCAGATGCACAATCAGAGGACTCAGACTGCTACTGCGGCTGCTGCTTCCGGTTCCTCCTCTGAGAAGACTATTACAATATCAGCTGATGAGTATGCTAGACTCTCCAAATTCCAGGAATCTCCTTACGTTACTGCTTATGCAGAATCAGGTAACAAATGTCTAATCTCTTCCTCAAACCAATGGGTCATTGATTCTGGTGCCACCGATCACATGACAGGTAATTCAAAATTACTCTCTGATTTTCGGTCACACAAAGCACCATCTTCTGTTACTATAGCTGATGGGTCTAGTTACAACATTGGGGGGCTTGGGACTATTAAACCAACTTCATCTATTACCCTGTCTTCAGTACTAGATCTGCCTAGTCTTGCCTTTAATCTGATTTCTGTGAGCAAACTTACCAAGGACCTCAATTATTGTATCTCATTCTTTCCCGATCACTGTCATTTTCAGGATCTCGTGACGAAGGAGATAATTGGTAAAGGACATGTATCTAATGGTCTCTACATTCTGGATCCATGGGTGCCTCAATCAGTTGCTTGTTCTAGTGTCGTCTCACCATTTCAAGCTCATTGTCAACTGGGACATCCTTCCCTTCCATCTTTGAAGAAGTTGTGTCCGCAATTTAATAATGTATCTTCGATAGAGTGTGATTCTTGTCATTTTGCTAAACATCATAGAAGCTCGTTAAGTCCTCGAATTAATAAACGAGCTTATTTTGCTTTCCAGTTAGTTCATTCAGATGTTTGGGGACCTTGTCCTGTTGTCTCTAAAACTGGGTTCAGATACTTTATTACATTTGTTGATGATTTTTCTCGAATGACATGGATTTATTTTATGAAAACTCGTTCTGAGGTGTTCTCCCATTTTTCTAACTTTTGTGCTGAAATCAAGACACAGATTAATGTTTCTGTGCATATCTTAAGGAGTGATAATGCCAAGGAATACATGTCAGCCTTGTTTCAGAATTACATGAGTCAACATGGTATTCTACATCAATCATCTTGTGTAGATACACCCTCACAAAATGGTGTGGCCGAAAGAAAGAATAGACATTTGCTCGAGACAGCATGTGCTTTGATGTTCCAAATGCAAGTCCCTAAGCAATTTTGGGCGGAAGCGGTTTCCACAGCTTGCTTTCTGATTAACCGCATGCCATCTAGTGTGCTTACTGGTGATATTCCCCATACTGTATTATTTTCCAATAGGCCATTATTTTCTCTAGAGCCAAAAGTGTTTGGAAGTACATGTTATGTTCGTGATGTTAGACCTCATATTACTAAATTGGATCCAAAAGCTGTGAAGTGTGTCTTTTTGGGATATTCTCAACGTCAGAAGGGTTATAGGTGCTACTCTCCAACCCTTAATAAGTATCTGGTATCGATAGATGTGGTGTTTTTCGAGACAACACCATTCTTCTCCACCTCTCACACTTCTCCCACTCAGGGGGAGGACGAAGATTGGCTCATCTATAAGGTCACATCATCAGGTTCAGTTGAGACACCGGATAAGGCTGGGTCCTCTACTGCTTCTCCTGAAGAACAGTCGACTGAAACTGTGTTTCCACTGCTGCTCTTGTTCCTCCAGTTGACCAGATTGATGCTCGAGCACAGCCACCTATTGTCCATGTTTACTCCAGACGATCAAAGACCATTGATACATGTCCTGCGCCAACTCCTTCGTCATCAGATCCCCCTCCAGATGACCTTGACATTCCCATTGCTCTTCGAAAAGGTAAACGTCAATGTGACTCTTTATATTTTATTGCAAACTTTGTCTCATACAGTGTTGTGAAAGGCGAGCGCCTCTCGCCTAAGGCGACAAGGCGAGGCGAGGCGATGGGTTCTCGCCTTTGGACAGTGAGGCGACGTGGGTGTAAAAAGGCGACGCCTTTCTCGCCTTTTTCTTGCCTCGCCTCAGCGCCTCAGTCGCCTTTTTATTTTTATTTTTTTCAAAAGGGGCTGCTAACACTTTAAAACATAAAAAGCCCACAATTAGTGTTTCATAAAACCAAACAAAAAAAAAGCTGCCTGAGTTCTCTTTATTGTACGTTCCTTCTCTACTGTTCTTCTTTCTTCTTTCTTTCTTCATTATTTTCCTCTTCTTTTTTCTTCTTTCTCCTCTCTTCTTTCAAGTTTATAGTAGACTCTTTCTTTTCTTTTTTCTTCTTCCTCTTCTTTTTTCATGCTTCATTATTTTCATGTTCCTTTTTCTTCTTTCCTGTTCCGCTCACAGCTTTTCTTTTCTTCTTAGAAACAAAGTAAATTGGCTTCAGAGGATAGTGGTAGCTACTAAAAACAATAAATGGCTTCAAGTTCTAGACTTTTAGTATCCACAATGACTATCTATTTTAGTTTTTAAATTGAAATGTTTGTTATTATGCTATTGCTATTGAGATTTTGAAAGCACTATAATATTTTGGTTTTTTTTATTAATTGGCGCCTCACATCAAAAAGGCAAGCGCCTCGCCTCTCGCCTCGGTAAAATTGACCCCTGTCGCCTTTTGTCGCCTTACGCCATCCAAAACACTGGTCTCATATGACCACTTGTCCCCGGGGACTAGTTCATTTATTACTTCTCTAGACTCTGTCTCTGTACCCAAGACAATTCAGGCAGCTTTATCTCATCCTGGATGGCGTGATGCAATGCTTGAGGAGATACATGCACTTGAGGAGAATCGCACATGGGATTTGGTGCACTTACCGAGAGGAAGGAAGGTAGTGGGTTGCAAATGGGTCTTTACAGTAAAAGTCAATCTGGATGGTTCTGTGGCTAGACTTAAGGCCAGACTGGTGGCTAAAGGTTATGCTCAAACTAATGGGGTGGATTACTCTGACACCTTTTCTCCTATGGCCAAACTCACCTCTGTCCGCTTGTTTATCTCTCTCGCTGCTTCTAAGTGTTGGCCTTTGCATCAGCTGGATATCAATAATGTCTTTCTTCATGGTGATCTCTTTGAAGAAGTCTATATGGAGCAACCACCTGGGTTTGTTGCTCAGAGGGAGTATGGGAAAGTCTGTTGTTTGAAGAAGTCATTGTATGGCTTGAAGCAGAGTCCTCGGGCTTGGTTTGGCAAGTTTAGCGCGGTTGTTCGAGAGTTTGGGCCGCGGAAAAGTAGATGTGATCACTCGGTCTTCTATAGGCGATTATTAGCTGGCGTTATACTTCTTGTTGTATATGTTGATGACATTATCATTACAGGAAGTGACTATGCAGGTATTTCCTCACTTAATAGGTTCATACATAAGCGGTTTCACACGAAAGACTTGGGCCAGCTAAAGTATTTCTTGGGTATAGAAGTTTGTCGGAGAAGGAAAGGAATTTTTCTATCTCAGAGAAAATATGTTCTTGATCTACTTGCAGAAACTGGGAAGTTGGCAGCCAACCCTTGCAGTACTCCAATGGTTCCCAATGTGCATCTCACGAGTGGTGATGGTGATCCATTTGATAATCCAGAGAGGTATAGGAGGTTAGTTGTAAAATTAAACTATCTCACTGTGACCCGTCCAGATATTGCTTTCGCAGTTAGTGTAGTTAGTCGGTTCATGTCTGCGCCAACAGTTAACCATTGGGCAGCTCTAGAGCAAATCTTATGTTACTAAAAGGAGCACCAGGACGTGGCGTGTTATATGGCAACAATGGACATTCTCGCATAGAGGGTTTTGCGGATGCCGATTGGGCTGAATCTAAAGTTGATCGAAGATCTACTACAGGATACTGTGTCTTCTTTGGTGGAAATTTGGTATCATGGAGGAGCAAGAAACAACATGTTGTATCTCGATCAAGTGCAGAGTCCGAATACAGAGCTATGGCACAATCCACGTGTGAGATCATGTGGATACATCATCTTTTGACAAAAATTGGTTTACAACATTATATGCCGACAAAGCTTTGGTGTGACAATCAAGCTGCTTTGCATATCGCCTCGAATCCAGTGTATCATGAGAGAACCAAGCATATCGAGGTCGATTGTCATTTTATTCGTGAAAAGATTGAGGAGAACTTAATTTCCACTGGTTATGTTAAGACAGGAGAGCAGCCAGCCGATTTACTCACAAAGGCGTTGAATGGAGCTCGAGTTGATTATCTTTGTGGCAAGTTGGGCATGATCAATATCTATGTTCCAACTTGAGGGAGAGTGTTGTAGAATTGTAAATAAGTAGAATAGGAATTATAGTAATTCTAGAACATTCTCTTATTTCTAGTCCTTATTTTATTAGGTCTCCTACCATAGTTAGACTCTATTGTAACAGTATATATACCGGTTAAGACATCAATAAACACATTCTCTTCTTCCGAATTACAATATCCATCGAAAATTGAAATGATGATTCCTTGTTGTTCTGCTTGAATTAATACAGGAGTAATAAGTGGAGAAACCATAAAAGCCAGCATCCAATATAAGTTTCCAAATATAAAGCATATCTAGTTAGATTTGAAGGTAGCACTAGAAAGAGGGGGTAAATCAGGTGAAACTTTTCAACATCGTACAAGATAATCTAATAATGTAATAGTCACCTTTTTCAGATGTTGCATAGCGTCAGGGGGAGGAACGGCCAAATACCGTGGAAGATGAACTTTGAACCACTGGTGTTGTCGAATATCTGGTATGGTTATCCGCTTCATAGGGTCAACAATTAGCATCCTTGGTATCAAATCCCTAGCTCCTGGTGACAGATGACTTGGAAGGGTGTAGAGTCCACTCTGAGTGACACATTGTCAACCATGTAAGTAACCACCACCTCAAACTGTAAATACTTGGAAAATCTAATGAAAACAGACAGAAAAGTAGATTAATTGACGTACCTTTATTTTCTTGAAAAGGTTAGGAATATTCTCATCATCAAAAGGAAGTGTACCACAAAGAAGAGCATACAAGATAACACCACAGCTCCAAACATCTACCTCCGGACCAGCATAAAGTTTCCCAGAGACAACCTGCAAATAAATGTTGTCTACATGACTTCAGCCGTCCAACTCAAAAGAGAATGATTATCTTCAAGATCACAAACAGTATGAGTTTCCACCTCAGGAGCTGCATAATTTGGACTTCCACAACTTGTCTTCAGAAAATGGCCATCCCGCATAATGTTGCTCAAGCCAAAATCTGCTATCTTTACATTGCCTCTGGCATCCAAAAGAAGATTCTCAGGCTTAAGGTCCCGATGAACCACCCTATTCCTATGGCAGTACTCTACAGCAGCAATAATCTGTCCCCAGAAAAACAACCAGGCAATAATGATTTTAATGGAGAAAAAAAAACTACATCCATCTTGTAAGACCTAAAGCCACAGTTTAGCTGCCATTTGCGCTATCAAAATAGTAAGAGAAGAAAATTAACTCTACCTGCTGAAACAAATGCCGAGCTTCATCTTCCTGTAACCTGCCCTTTTCTACAATGTAATCAAAGAGCTCCCCAGACTTAACATACTCCATCACAACATATATATCTGATGGTGTCTCTATCACTTCATAGAGTCGTATGACATGTGGATGCACAAATAATCTACATATTTTTATTTCTCTTCTCACTGCACAAAGATTGAGTCAATTTTTAGATGCTCCGTGGATAACCTACAAAATTCTTATCAGAACTAAACCAAGGCGCAATTCAACTAAACTTGTTTCAAACTTCACGAAAACATATCTCGCGGAGGAAAGAAAAAGGAAAAAAGAGAAACCAAATTTTGTTGGTAACTTAATGATAATACCACAGGCATGAGGTTCATACATTTTTCCTCCATGTCGGGAGTCTTCATTTTGCGACGGTTAAGGATCTTGATAGCCACTTTATGCCCAGTCGACAAATGCTCAGCAATTTTGACTTTACCAAAGGATCCATGACCAAGAGTTTTCCCAAGCCTGTAGTTTCTTAGGAAAGGAGTATCTGTAGTTCCACCCCCTCTGCTACCCATTTAACCTAAAATCAACACCCCTAACAATTTAGTCAGAACATTAAGTCCATTAGATCTCATAACATAGGTTGTACAAACAACAACAACAACAACATAACCAGTGTAATCCTAGAAGTGGGGTCTGGGTAGGGTGAGATGGACCCCGACCTTACCCCTACCGGGGTGGAGAGGCCGTTTCCAATAGACCCTCGGCTAAAGAAAAACATGTCATAACACAGGTTGTACATACAGTAAATTTACTAAAGTTTACAACTTTATTAATCATATCATAAAATTAGGTCAATTTAACATCAAATCAAGCAAAAAAGATTAACACCCAGATCAAGAAATTAACTTTATGATTCAATAATCAAATATTAAGCAGAAAAGATTAACACCCAAATCAAGTTTAACTCAGAAACTGTAATTACTGATTCAAAGCACGACTTTTGCAAAAATAACCACAAAAGACAAGAATTTTCAACTATTGCACATAAGAACATAAGTAAAAGAGTTAAGAAACGTACCTAGAGAATGAGAAGAGAATTTTCAGACAGTGAAGGAATATGATTGGAGCATTTTGTAGTGTATCGGGGTTTAGAATCTGAGTCAGCTATGCGTAACGGGATATGGACAAGTTAGTTACATTTCTTCCATTTTCTATCGAAAAAGACAGACGGCTCAATTCATAGACAAGGCCCATTCGTAAGATTCTCCACGGCTAATTTGCAGAAATATGACACCATAAGCAATGGTTTGACATTTTGCCCGTACTTAACAGGATTTTGCAAAAATGCCTTTGTTAATTTAATTAAAAAAATTGGACGGAAACACCTTTGTCAATTTTTTGGCCTTCTCTATTTTCTAACACTTTCCCCTTGAAGCTCTCTGAATCTCACATTCTCTCAGCACTTGATCGTAAGTATTGGCAATAGGCAACACTTGCTCCTTCCAATCTCTTCCTGCATTCTCCCTCATATAATTTGAAGTGTTGACAAGACAACACTTGCCCTTGATCTCTTGCCTAAAAGCCAACACTTATAAATTTGTGCCTTGAAGTCTAGGCTTCACGTTAACATAAGGGTAGTTTGCTAAACTATTATTAAACAAGGGCAAACTTGCAAAATCACTCTTTATGGAGGGCACCTGGTGAAAATTTTAGCACCAGGAGAACTGATTCGCCTTTTTGACCCCATAATAATGGTTTAGTAAAAATGGTTTCGGCTTGGTTATTGAATAAATTCTGGAAGGATTAACTCTATGAATCTTATAATAACACACACATCCCCGCCCTCCATTTTTTGTAAGTATTAACCTAAGAGGTAGCATTACCTTTGACCTTTTATTGCTTAGGCAAAATTTGTCCTTGAATCTCTTCCCACATTCTTTCGTATAACTTGAAGTGTTGCCCATGCAACACTTGCTGTGAAATTCGTTCCTAGGCAACATTTGCCGTTGAAAAATTCTTGCATAAACAATATCGTCCTTTGACCTCTTCTCAAAGTTATTTTAGATAACTTGAAGAATTTTATACAGATAAAGCGGCAGCTATTTTGCTAAGACCATCTTAAATAGAGATAAAACTCTCAAAACCAGTCAACTGTAGGACCATCGGGTGAGATATTTTTGTGTCCCATCTTATCGGGAGAATGACAAAACTATGACACTTAAGGCAATGGTTTGCCTAATTGACCCCACTAAGAGTGGTTTAGCAAGAATGACCTTCTCTAAGTTAAATAAATTTTTTTGGACTAAATTGCCCCTGAACAAATTATATAAACACAGGATATAAACCAGACCTTCCCTCCATTTACTCTGCAACTTATTTTCAAACCTTCCGTCCCTTTACTCTTCCAACTGATTAACCTACGAACTCAAATTTCTAGAAAAAAGAAGATTCAAAAGTAAGTTTCTTTAATTTTTCATTAATTTTTCGTAGTTTTTAAATTAAATTTTGCATAATTTCATCTTAAATTCATAGAATTTGTTTAGTTTTTGTATAATCACATATTAGCTAAAGTGATTTGTGAATTTTGATGATAATGATTGAAAAATACTGCTAGATAACCAGCAATTAACGTCGCATTGATTTCAGTTGCACCAAAAAAAATTATTACTTCGAATCTGTATTTGCTGCAGAATTTACGAATAGAAATTGTGATTACTCTTATTTAGTCGCAACTGCATTGCTTTACCTAAATTAACTTGAAATAACTTGTGGATGATGTATGTTAATTGGTACTAACAGAAAATGATTTTTAAGATCTGTTGCAAAGGAATTTGTTTATAATGCACTCTCTGCCTTGTGGGCAGCACTTGCAGTTGAACTGCAAATAATTGATGCTAGATAAACTCTATATGTGTTGCCTAATATGCAGCACTTTTCATCACCTGAAGTGGTGCCTCGTAGGTGTTGCCCACAGGGCCACACTACATGTAGAGTAGCTCTAGTTCAAATATAGAGTAGCTCAACATGTGCCGTCTAATAGGCAACAGTTTTGAACGCATGGCATGTGCCTTTTCAAGTGTTGCTTTGTGGGCAACACTTGAAGGTTTGGTGCAAAACAAAAATGTATAGGGATCTCTACATGTGATGCACAACAGGCAGCACTTTACTTTGTGTCTACTTGTTACAGTGAACCTCCAACGTCTATATATCTCGCTAATCTATTCAACAAAGTCTAAACACGTGTAACCATTTCAATGCGTGCAGAATTTAGATGGAAACAAAATGCATATACATTGCTTACAATAGAACATGGAGTGAAAACAACAAGTATCTGGATCATGAGACGAAACTAATCCCCGTCACAGATGGTGTTACCTTCCATGCGCTTCAGAGGGACATCTTTAATGCTCTGAACTGCAGCCTTGATGACACCGAAGCAAAAAAATATGATTCAAGACTAATCTGGATACAAGCAAAGGAATGATAGTGATGAATGATCAAGAACTGAACACTTGCTTGTGTCTGCTAAGCAATGATCAATATTTTAGCAAGTCCCGTTTCATAGTAGAGCTCACTAAAAGAAAGGACACGTCCTAAAAAAGTAGCAGTACCAGTAACACATGCCCATCACCTGTGAATGAAGCAGAGGATAGCGGTGCGTTCTAACAACAACAAGGGAATTTGATTGAACTTATTGACCAACACGAAGAACTAGTGGTACTCACTGACCAAGAAGCTGAGAATGCGCGGCAATTTAATATGTATTTGTTGAAAAAATTACGAATAGAAACTGCGATTGCTCTTATTTAGTTGAAACTACATTGCTTTGCTCTAAATTAACTTGAAATAACTTGTAGATGATCTCTGTAAATTATCAATAACAGGAAACACTTTTTAAACTCTTATTCATTGGCATTTATTTGCAATGCACTCACTGCCTTGTGGGCAAGACTTGCAGCTATGGTGCAAATAATTACTTATAGATCAACTCTATATGTGTTGCCTAATAAGCAGTACCTTTTATCGCATGAAGTGGTGATTTGTATGTGTTGTTCTGTGGGCAGAACTTGGAGGTCTGGTTCAAAACAGCAAGTAGAAAGGCTCTACATGTGCTGCCTAATAGGCAGCACTTTTTTTATCACTTGAACTGGTGCCTTTTAATTATTGCCTTATCGACAACACTTGGAGGTTTGGTGCAAAACAACATGTAGAGAAATCTCTACATGTGATGCCTAACATGCAACACTTTAGTTGTTTTGCAAAATCTTTCTGTTCACTTGCTATAATTTTTGTACTAAATTTGCCTACAAGTTGTGGCTGAAGGCCATCACTTTAAGTAAAAAAGTGTAGACAAGTTTCTACAACTTGTTGCCATTCGACCTCTATCGCCTATGCACAACACTAAACAAAGCAAAAATTAAATGTTTTGTGTCTATCTTGTTAATCTATTCAACAAACACTAAACTCGTGTAACTATTTCATTACGTGCATAATTTAGATGGCAACAAAATGTATATACATTGCTTGCAATGGAACACGGAGCACTATTTTGAAGAGCGACGTAGCAAGTCTGAATGACGAAATGAAAAATTAGATGCAGAATATTGGAGTTTGAATCACAATGTCCATTAAAGTACTCAAACAAATCAGAGAGATGATGCTTACAGGACATATAAACGACAATGATGAACCAAATATCATCGATGAATCTACTCCACCGACTTCAGCAAATTAGTGCTATTTTGTCATGTCATTATATTTTTAATATTATGTTTTTTTAATATATTTTCAAGGGCATTTTAAAGAACATTGTTTTCTTTTGTCTTATTGTATTTTGATTTAATATGTCTTCGTTTATTTCTCCCTTAACCCATCAATCATTGTGTTTGCCTGTAAGTGTTGGTAAATAGGCAACAATTGCCTGCCAATTTTTACCAAATCCTCACATGCAATTGTATTGAGTAGTTGCTCAGGCAGCACGCGGCCTATTCTCATCACCAAATTCCTCTAGCCAATTCCATTAAGTTCCTGCCTAGGTAACCCTTAGCCTCCACCCTCTTAACAAATTCTCTGAGCCAATACCTTTGAAATGCTACCTAGACAATACTTGACCCCCACCACTCACCAAATTCCCTCAATCTCCAATTCCATTAAAATGCTACATAGGCTGTAATAAGCTTAAAATATGAAAACAAATACTAAAACACAAGCTAAGCATTCAATATGTCTTAGCTTTATTTCTCCATTAATCCCCTCTACCATTCTGTTTAGATGCAAGTGTTGGCAAATAGGCAACAGTTGCCTGTAAAGCCTTACCAAAACCTCACAGTCAAATGCCTTAAGTTGATGCCTGACAGGCAGCACATGACCTACACCCCTCACAAACCAGATCCTTTAACATGCACCACTTTGCCTCCATCCCTACCCACATTTCTAAAACTAATACACTTGAAATGATGCTGCATAGGTATCACTTCACCCCTTACCTCTCACCAAATTCCACGAGCCACTTACATTGAGTTACTGCCCTCACAAAACATAAGCTTATAAAATACAAACACACATTAAAAAACAAGCCACAATGCATATAAGGTGCTTACAAGAAAATGTATATTCAACACTAAATACAATCAAACTCTATAAATCCCAGGACATTCACATTGTTAAAAATATAAACATTTGTTACATACAAACCATTCAGTCGTATAAACTAAACCACAACCATTCACATTAAAAACTCAGTCATCCTCATTAATTTTATACAACAGAGGAAGACTTTCCAAGTACTCCTTCACAAAGAAGAGAATTATGGTCTTGGTAATCATCATCTATCTTCTCAAGAGGAGAGTTATATATATCCACCATTTGAGTTGGACCTTGCATGACTCCACAGATTAGCAGCCAAATCAAAATGATAATCTTTCAACTGCGTACACTTTATCTTGGAAACATATTTGCCATGCATTATTGAATCAACAAACTTAAACACCTAAGCACCACAATCATGCCTGCACAAAATTTAACGGAAGGCTGAATGCAAAAAAAAGAACAAAACAATATAAACTGAATCAACTAATGCAATGTCATACCATAATTAACTCAATCTTAATGGGCAACAAATTTTTCTCTACAATCAACAAATGTAATGTCAACATCACAAAAAGAAAGAAAATTTAAAAAGAGAATACCTATTACTAAACATTAAGCGCATAGCTTGACAGACAATATTTTCTCTACAAATAGAACTTATGCTTGAATGTTATGTCAACTATTGTCATGTGGGCAACAGTTTCAACAACAATAGGAAAATAAAAATACGATAACCAACAAAACTTATGCTTGAATATAATCTCAGTTATTGTCTTGTGGGCAACAGTTTCTACAGCAAAAAGAAAACAAAATGCAACACCAACATTTTGCTAAAAATTTATATCAACTACATAATTAATATATTTCATATAACACATTCTACAATATAACAAACATTACCAATTAACAACAAAATTTAATGATTCAAGGAAGCAAAAATTGCAAAAATACAAATTGAAAAGCAACACTTTTCATAAAAAACACAATACATGCTTGATGTTATGATGTCAATTGTTGCCCTGTGTGGGCAACAATTAGGCAACAATTTCTGAAAAAGAAAAGCAAGAACCAATGGAACTTATGTTTGAATCTTATGTCAACTATTGCCCTATGGGCAACACTATCTACAGTAAAAGAAAAATATAGAGCAATGACAATACTTTGCTAAAAATTATATTAACTAGCTAACTAAAATAATTCATATAACAAATTGAATAAACATTACGGATTAACAATAAAATTTAAACATTGACGTACACTACTAGAAATTGATGAAAATGCTACAAAGAGGTTGGAGACGGAATTCCCTCTCTAACTGATTGGAGAGGGAATTCCGTCTCCAATCAGTGTAACAATAAAAAAATAATTAAATTTTTTAGAGTTGGAGAAATATACACACAAATAAATACTACTACTAGCTTATTTTCTACTCTTCTTCTAAGCATACATAAACAAAGAAAACGTAAGAAAGTATAGAGAAGTAACCAACAAAGATGCAGATGTGCAAAATCCCCAACTGGACATCCATTTTCTTGATTTCATTCTCACTTTTTCTTGAATTAATTCCAGGTTTGTTCCCTTTTTCTGCTAATTGTTTACATACCAATTTGGATCTTGTGTTTAAATTTGAAAAATTTGTACTTGGGATTTGTAGAGGGATACCATAGAAAAAAGTTTGTAACTTTTTTTGTTTAAATTCATATAAAGTTTCAGCCTTGTGTTATGTGATATCTGTACAAAGCAAAGTTTCAATCTTTGATAACTTATGTGGGATAATTGCGAGATTCCAATGGTGATTTAGCTTGATTTTGGATCATTTTCATGTTAAGGTCATGATGCCTGAACACTTTGAGGATTTTTATTGCTACGCTTTCCGCTACTGCCTTACTGGTAAATTTTCATTTGAGAAGCAAATATGTAGTCTAGTGGGTTTCATATTTTATTTGACGTTTATTTTGCACTAATCTTGATTAAGCTCATCCACTTCTAACATGTGCCTGGTTTTGTTTGTCTTTCTCAGAGGATAAGCAGAAGTGTGTGGACATCGAGAGCATTTGTCTGCTGATTGATCTTGTTCTGGGGTGTCAATTCCGGAGTCAGGTTGAGTCATTTACTGAGTTTCTCAAGGTGGGCAGTCACTTATATGTTGTGGATATCTTTTGATATTACATTGACTACTGAGTCACTTACTGAGTCATTTACTGTATGTTGAATTGTTTTATTGGCCGTGGTGGCTTTGTTTTATGTTAAACAGGTATTTTATGTTAAACAGGTTGTTTTTGGTTTTTGGTTGCTTTGTACCGAATTTCTAATATTTTTATTTAGCAGGATTTGTATAGTTAGAGACGGAATTCCGTCTCTAAACTAAAAAAATAATTTTTAAATTTTTTATTAGAGAGGGAATTCCGTCTCTAAACAATAAAAATAATATATATAATTTATGTTGGAGAGGGAATTCCCTCTCAAATCATAAAAAGTTAATTAATTTAATTAGTTTAATGATTTGAGAGGGAATTCCCTCTCCAACATAAAAAGTTATGCGCCCTGACACAGTGTGTCACCTACTTTTCCATTTGGAGACGGAATTCCGTCTCCAAGCAGTCCAACGACGCGCCTAAAAGCGAAGGACGCGCAGAGACGGAATTCCGTCTCTAAACACCTTTTAGAGAGGGAATTCCGTCTCCAAACTTAGACGCAAATCAATTAATTTCTAGTAGTGGTAATTAAAAATTGGATTAACAATGAACATTAACAAAGGAAAATATTAAATTCGCAGAGAACTAAACAAAGAAAAAGAAAGGAGAAGAAAACTAACCAAGGCGTAGAACCCTAATTCGAGAGAGAGGAAGAGAGAGAGAGAGAGCAGAAAAGAGGTGGCTGACCATTTGAATTAGGGACAAAATAGTCTTTTCATACATTAAAAAATGGGTAGAAGACTATTTTGCTAAAATATTTCTTAGTGGTGACAAAAATACATTACCAGGGATAATGGGGTGCACGTGGTGAAATTTTTTGCATCTTATCCGCATTTTTGCGCAAGATGGACACTTCAGGTACCACTACTACAATTTTAACTCTCATAAGAAAAATCTACAAAAATAGCTCTTTCTTGTGATTGCTATTAGCAAGGATCTAGCGACCACTATACTGACGAGCATCAAATCTTTGCCAATAGAGGGAAAGGTTATTCCTTAACGGGTTCAAATATCTGACATGTACTAGAAAGTGTCCTCTTTTCATAAATCTCCCAATTTTATTTAGGCCTTAATGGAAAGCTCGTTTGTGCGGTAGGGGTGGGTGGGATGGGGTGAGGGTTTATTTTCATGAATAGATACCATGAAACTTTGAAACTTTTTCTAAGGGGAAATAACATTGTATAAACATTCAATAATCTTTTTAACAAAAAATAGCCGACGGATGTATGATATATTTATAGTTCATGTATAATATATGTATACCTGTGAATAACATATATAATCTTTGTACTTCGACCAGAAAATGAGAACATTAAATCGCAAAGACTCTTCATGAAATAAACTCCTTTTGCGCGAAATGGACATATCTTGCGGTGCTGTCGCAATTTTATCCACTATAAGAAACTATAGGAGTATTATTTTTTGCCCCCCCCCCCCCTCCCCAGCAAAATTAAAGCTCCTAGAGGTCGCTAGAAGTCACCATGGGGAAGCTCCTAGCAGTTGCCCCGTTCTGATGCTAGTAAGATCTAGCTATCACTTAGGAGCTTTTCTTATGGGAAAAAAATATGTCACACTTTTCTTATAAGGGCCAAAATTGTAATAGAGCGCTAGAAGTATCATATTCAGTAAAATTAATTTGCACAAATAGGCGAAATTGATGAGCACTTCAAAGATGGTCTTTAAAATTGAGCACTTTTTAATGAAATCGTATTTACAAAGCATAAATTAGGCCAATCTGGCTGCAGTTACTCATATAGTGCGACAAATAATTATTTTTATTATCTAATAAGCGCAACAATATCGACCACACTTTGCACATCCACAAAACATAACTTCATGCGCTAATATTTAGTAATCACGACAATCCAATCACATTTATTCATAGAGTGAGCTATTATAATTAAATGATGTTGAATTGTCCTTATTTCGATCATCCGAAAAAATACACATGAAAAATAAAATCAAGATAATTTGGTCCCACTTATTCATATAGTGACCAAAATACTTTGTTCATTTAACAATTAAGGGAGACCAAATCGTCATCACTTTTCATAAATTGAAGTAAAAAAAAAATGAAAATTCCCATTTCCATTTATTTCAATTCAACCATAACGTTTCCTTTGGTTTCTTCCTCCGTAAGGAGTGGTGGTTGGGGTGGTAACAATTCTATCCAAGAATTTCGTCGGAATTTATATTTTTCTGCAGTTGTTCTCATTCAGGAATTGAAAAGGATAAACTAAAATAAGAATTTTTTTAAAAAAAATCAATACCGTGAAGAATATGTTCAAAACTTCAATAACAGATATAAATATGTCAATTCATACTAAAAAAAAAAAAATTGTACAGTTACGACAACGACCCATTACTACTGGAAAAGTTTACTGGCCACTACTTTTAAGCAACTTAAGCCTGAGCTGAAGTTGACCATCTTTATTTTTCCTACGACTGCGTTGACAACCTAGTAATGTAAAAAATCTGATTTGGATTGTGATATTGCGAGTTCAGATTCACTCAGTGTAAAACTTGCTGCGGATATAATGCTTTAATGTTACGATAAAAGGACCAATGCTTAAAATTCAGTCGGTCCGGCGTTTCTTCACTTAAATGATTACTTTTACATCGAGTTTTTATCATTAGATACTCATTCAGTCTCATTTTAGTTGTCCTTTTAATAAAAAATGTGCGCCCCAAATTAGTTGTCCCTTTACGATTTCAATACTAACAGTCTATTTGGGTAAACTTAAAAGTACAAAAGTGCTTATAAGCTCATTAATGAGTGTTTGGTAACTCAAAAAATAATGAGCTTATAAGCACTTTTGTACTTAAAATAAGCTAAAGGTGAGAAATTAAAAAATTCCAACTTTTCAAAAGTGAGTCATAAGGAACTTATGACTTAAAAGCTACTCATAAGAAGCTCACCCAAACGGGCAAATTTATTAATTCATTCCAACTATACACTTAATAATTAAATTAATTTTAAAAAAGAATTTAATAGTCAAATATTAAATAGAGGTAATATAATAAATATGCACTGATTTTATTGTTTTTCTTAATGAGCGTGAAAAAGCAGAAAGAGAAAACTAAAATGGGATTGAGGGAATAATTGATTATGTAGAAACAGTTATTTCAGATGTCAAGTTTTTTGTTATCTTAGTGAGGGTAGTCTTAAATATTTTTTCTAGAAACTATGAAACTTGATATTTCCCCAGAAAGACACCTACTCCCTCCGCATATTTTTACTTGTCCAATTTCTTCAAAATCAAATTCTATTTTTACTTGTCTTTTTAGCAATTCAAAAGAGAATTAGTCATATTCTTCTTATATTGCCCTTGATATTAAAGACATTATAATTTTTAAATCACTTCCCAATTAATTGAATTAAGTATTATTAATAAGGGTATATTAGTTAAGTTCAATATTTTCTTGGTTGCAGTAGAAAGCTGAAAGTAGATAAGTAAAAATAGGCGGAGGGAGTATCATCCAACATTTTAGGATTCTTCGTGACTTTCTCGATTGGCATCTCGGACAAGTGGGATTCGAAGCATTACCACCGGACATCCATCTACAATTAACCCCTCAGTAAGAATCGCAATATAAATGTAAGCTCAATTTTCTATGTTGCCTTCTCCTTCCCCTTTCTTGATTCCTTGTGTATTAGAAATACTTTAAAGAAACCATGGAAGTGAAATTTTAAATACTATATAATCCATTACTAGAGGCTACAGGGGGGTGTTACGAGAAATGAGTGGTCCACTGATACTTACTGATAACTAAAAGAAATAGTCAAGTATGTGATTGATCGTATCATGCAGGATGCAACGTCCTTTTAATTAACAGTTGTTTGGATATCACAACCAAGATTTGTCATTCATATTAAATTACACAGAGGTTTCATAATCCAAATTATATAACACAAACATTATGCACAAGACAAAAAGGAAGGAGCTAACCTGTCTTATTCCTTTAATACAGACAACAAAAGCTTCTATTAATATCTATCTAAAAACTAATTTCTGTGCTCATCCCATTTCAATATTATTCCTAGTTGTCCAATCAAAATAATTGATGGGTTATATTTTTTTTCACTAGATAAGGTTGCATGCATATACCAGCTACTACCATCTTGTAGAAAATAAAAATACGTACTAAGTAAAAAATTTGAGCCGACAATAATTAAACTTTATAAGAACAATTACTTAGCTCAAACAAACAAAGACTATAAATCATTTAGTAGTTTTCATTGACATACTCGAGTTATATTCATGACTTGCTTGAGCGTGCGATTTCCCCTCTAGCTTTGTTACTTGAAAATTGTAGGAGTACAAATTTGTGAAAGTTAATTTTTTCTTTTTTTTTTCTTTTTCTTTTCTTACACGCACAATAGAGACAAGCTTGATGAATGATAACTTTGATCAATGTCCTTTAATTTAATTTTCTACTTTTCTTAGCTTATGCCTATAGGCTATACTTGCATTCTTCATGAATATATGTAGTGAATCACTTTGAAATACGCAGTCAGCCTTAGCTGTGGGGCATGCAATGCTTCGCTTTTTTCTTTCATAAAGGAAAAGATTAAGGATAGAAGAGAAAAGTCATAGGAGTATTATATTTAGGTGCTTTTAAATTGTGAAATCCTTAAATCCATAACCCCCGCCAACCCCCCCCCCCCCCCAACCCAACTCATTTAAAGAACCTCTAATAATATTAGTCCATCGCAATAATATTTTGACACTTCAATAAGGTTTAAAGACAGGTGAAAGAGTTAGCTCCGTTTTATAAAATATCTACAATTATTCTGTATCAATTACTTATTTGCTCGACTAATTTATATTTAAGCCATCACATAGAGTTCATTAAAAGAAAAATCACTTTCTATCAGGAGTTTATATATCTTTTCCTACAACCTGAATTATCAATCCAGACTTTTAATTAAAAATAGGAGTATATCACTCTTATCTCATAAATCATATCACAGCCCTAGTGAAATTAGCAACTTTTGCCATATATCCAAATACAATCGTTGATATAATTTGTTTTCCGGTGTGAGTACCTAAGTATTTTCTTGTCAACCTTTTCGTATAAACGCAGGTTTGATCATTGCATCACAATCACAGCCATGTGGTTCTTCATCTATTCTAATTAACCCCCATTAATTAGTTTAATCCAGTACTTACTAAATATAATAATCACTTTATCAGTTTTGTTTGATATAATTAAAAAGAGCTTGGTAAAACGAAAAAGAAGAATCAAAGAAATGATGTGCATCCAAGACTTGGACCTTCTAAGAACATTAAAATGCAGTGCACAAGATGAAGTAAATTAAATGAGTTGTTAATTCTAAGTTGGAACATTACCATCCTGGATTAGTTAAATGATTAAACTAGTTTTGCATTAAAAAAATATTAGGTTGACTAACGACCATGAGAGTACAATATGTACTGGTGCTACCAAATCTAAACCTCAAAGCTCAAATTGGATTAAGAACTACTTATATTAGTTAGCAGCACTAATCAATATATGGATTAGTTAAAAATATGATTTTTCAACTATGCACTAGTTATATTTAAGTGAGTGAGGTTATCATTGTCAGTTAGGAGAAAAATCACAAGTATAGTGACTAAATACCAATAGATGCAAGTCTGTGGATATTCCTTACAACCTAAACAACAAGGATATTATGGAGTATGGACCCTCAACTAATCAAATTAATCAACCACCTTTCAAGTGTTTTTGGTTTAGAAGACTTTGCACCAACTTCATGAATCATGATGATGAGGGCTGCTTATGTTAACCATCATTTTATTTTAATTCTTTCATTCACATCTGGCCCACTTACGCCATGATATGGTTCCCTTGTCTCAGTAACACATAGTACTAGAAGTAAAAGTTCACATCAGTTATGGGTGTCAAACGGGTAGGGGTCTACCCGTCAAAACCCGGACCCGGACTCATTAAAACCCGACCCCATCCGGACCCGCAAAAACCCGGACCCGAACCCGTAGACCCGCTAAAATACCCCTACCCGAACGGTTTTTTTTTTTCTTAACAAATACCCGTATCCGTTAAGACCCGTCAAAATTATGGGGTATTAATGGATATACCCGTACCCATACCCGTTAAAATAAACTGAGTAATAAAACTTGTACGTGGAGAGAAATGTATACACAAGTTTTCCACTCATGGTTTAATTTGTTTTGTGTACATATTGTTAGTAGTAAAATATGTTCAAGAGAAACAAATTATTTATTTAATTAAAAAAATACTTTATATTCCATAATAAATCAACACTTTGAAGTTTGAATATATATTACTCTAATATGGTATAGAACTTCAACTATTAATTTCGATATATACCTCAGAAAATAAGCTACTTGGAGTCGGACAAAGTAATTATGGGATCGTATTTATTAGAAAATTACTTTGGACTTATAAAAATAAACGAGATTATATGGAAGCTGTATCAGATATCCGATTCTTGCAGCAATGGCCCGAGATGTTTTAGCTGTACCAGTTTCAACAGTTGCATCAGAAAGTGCATTTAGCCAAGGAAGACAAATGATAGGTGATACCCGCCACTCTTTGGGTAATAATGTTTTGGACGTTCTAGTTTGTTTACGAGACTGGATTAGATCGGAGCGAAGAAATCAAGGAATTGAAGACTCACTAGAACAAGATGATAACCTTGAAGAAATTTTGTTAAGTGATCAAGCACCATCAATGGCACCTACACCGGAGCATGATGGAAATGACATGGAAGAAATTACACAAAGAATTAGGTATATTTAAATTTGTAATTTGAATTTTCATTATAGTTTTGATGTTGCACTTTTTAAATTTGGAAGTTTAATATTTAAGACTTTAATAGTTCAAGTATCTTAAATAAAGTAGCTCTTTGAGTTTTTCCTATTGATCTTTTTTTAATTTGTTTTAAGTATTTAAAATAATATTATTAAAAAATAAAATTATAACCCGTAACCAAACCCGATTTGTTAAGACCCGACCCGTACCCCTACCCGCTAAAACCCGACCCGTACCCCTACCCGCTAAGACCCGAACCCGCACGGGTTTTTTTTTTTCTAGCCGAAACCCGTATCCGTTAAAAACCCGTAATTTAAACCCGTACCCGACCCGTACCCGGAACCTGTGGGGTTACAATTTTACAACCCGAACCCGGACCCGTATACCCGTTTGACACCCATAACATCAGTACGTACTAGGTGTTTACAGTAAAATTAAATCTCTATAGTTTTTCAGATGCTTGCACGCTTGATTTTCTTTTCTTTTATTTTGTTGGTTTTTCGCAACTTATTGTAATTAAGCAGGTGACCTTCACCTTTAATTATTTTTAAGTGGCATTGCCGTGTAAATTTTTTTTTTTATATTTTCAGTTTAAAAAGTTGTTTATGTGTGACCAAAACGTCATGAATTCAAGTCATGGAATTATCCACTAATATTTGTATATGGGTAGACTATCTACATTATACCCCTCTGAACAACTGCCCTTTCTTGAATCCAATCACGCCGGTTGTTAAAAAAAATTGATCTTTTTACCATTTGAATCAATATGTAGATGGAAAATCTAATTTGGGGTATAGACAACTTCTAGTTCGGAGAAGTCCAAAAAACTATGACCATTAAAAACATCATAAGAGGATGAGCATTGACAAGTTTCCACTAAGTCCAAGAATGACAAAATATTTGACAAAAAAAGCAAATATAAATTTGTCTATTACAAATATTGCTAATTACCACCGCTTGATTTGAAACTTTTTTCAGTTGCTTCCTTGTTCGTTCAGTTCAAGAAAGAGCACAATTTTCATGTCCAGCTAACTACAGTATATATGTAACGGTGATGAACAAGATATATAATGACAACATAAGGTAGAAGACAGATTTCATATTTGCCCTTTTTTGCAAATCCAAAATGTGATTAATGGCTCTGCCAACTATCCTGTTTATGACATCACTCATGTATTTACTCATCATTCATCAGTCATAACATTCTTTATGAAAGAAAAGAAAAAAGTCAACTACACTAATTTATAACTATCCAAACAAATTAAATCCTTTATATGAAATGAAAGTTCCTCATGAATTATAAGAAAATGCATCCAGACATTGATGTACTAATTTTATAGCCATGTTGTGAAAGGGTCTTCTAAATATAAATGGTTATTGTGCCAGTTTGATTAGTAAGTAGTTAAAATGAAAATCAATATCACTAATCATAACTAGTCTTTGACTATTAGATGAAAAATAATCAAGTTTAAACTCATGGCCAAATATTTCTCTATAGACAGTTAAAGAACTGAGTTAATTTTCTTTTAGTTACATTTGTACTTGATCAAATCAGTAAACAAAAAGAAACAGGTTCTGAAGTTACCTTGTTTTACCATTGATATAATTGGAAAACCCTTTCATTTTCACCCTTATATTGATAATATTCTTGTCAATTTTAAGGGACCCCCTCAAAAATTTACCTCTTTGGCCCGATCACACTGATATGATGGTGTTTACAGAAATAGAAAAATAAAATACTAAACTATAAGAGGGAACAAATAAATATTCCGCTAGGTTCAAATCCCAGCAGAAGCAAAAATACTAAATCTTTCTTCCCATCTATCCCAGCCTTGATGGATCGAGTTACCTGGCCGGTACCTGTTGCTGGTGGGAGGTGGCAAATATCCGGTGGAATTAGTCGAGGTGAGGTGGCAAATATCCAGTGGAATTAGTCGAGGTGCCCGTAAGCTGGTATGGACACCACCATTATTAAAAAAAAGAAAAAAGAAAGAAGTTCCGCTTTACTTATTTCCTATGCTAGGATATGCCTATGCGCAAGTGTTGTGTAAGATAAAATAATTCCTAATTAAACAATTGGTGTTGCGACACGTTGAAGTAAATTTCAAGTCTACCTAAAAGAAGTTCTTCTTTTCCATCAGCAAGCAAAGACATGAAAAATCCTTGATGTAGCATAGGTTCTCAATTGTTAATGATGTTAACTATTTTTTCGCACAACTTTAATGTACTGATGATGGTGTGAATATTTTTTAAAACTATCTTCTCATTAAATAGTAACTACAAGTAACAACCATAACAAACGAAATTAATAAGTGAATAATAAGCTAAACATGCAACTTGTATTAAAAGATTAAAATACATTGAATGTGTAAAAATCTTCATACTGTTAATGTATAAAAAAATAAATCCTAATAAAGAAGGTGTCATCTTTACATCCCCTCTCAACGTCCATAAAAGAAAGGAAAAAATGTCCCTCTACCAAAGTTAAGCCAACTAAGAGGTTTTGGAGATCACAAAGATAGAATTCAGAACCTAATCCCAACAAACTCACTGGTAAAAACAAAGCAAAAACAACTCCACTGCAAACTCATCTCCTATGGTTTTTGTTATTTTTTAGTTGTTGGCCTATCCATTCCTTCCAAAAAACAACTCTCCAAACTTTTTTCCAAACTACCATTGAAGTATGAGATTCTCCTCATTAAAATAGGGGAGAAAACATCTATGTCCTTTCATATATAGCCTTCATTTTTTCTTGATCTCTACAAACCATCTATCTTCACCTCAAACATACCAAAAAATGGAAGATTACTCCCCTATTCCAATGCAAAGAACAACCAAGATTATCAGAAAATCAATCTTTATTTTTCTACAAAACTATCAATTCTTCACAACAACAGCAGCATTTCTTGCTTTTCCTTTTGCTGCTTCAGTTCTTTTATTACAATCATTCATCCCTTCATCTTCATTTTTCCCAGTAATATATGAACGTTTACATTTACTTTTCGATGCAGCAGGATTCCCATCTTCAACAGAATTCTTCACTCTCTTAAATTCCAAGATTTCTCAAACAATTGCCATATCATTTCTTGCATTCCCATTAACCATTTCATTTTTTCTTTTCAGCAAGATTGCAGTAATTGAAACTCTTAAATCCTCAAAACAAGCTCAAAAGCTTTCATTCTCTTCATTTCCCCCCCTTCTTTTTACTCAACTTTGCAACTCTTTACTCATCATTTCAGCAAATGCTACTTGTTTTAGTTTCTTGTTCTTTGGTTTCAATCTTTTTGATCATATCTTTGGCCTTTCGTCGCCACGAACAATTCTTTTGCTTTCAGCAACTGGAGCTGTAATATGTTCAATCATATTAGCCAACACTTTAATCATTTGTAACTTAGCATTAGTAATATCAGGTACAGAAAAACTTGGAGGGTATATGGCAATTCTCAAAGCTTGTATTTTAATCAAAGGAAGAACAGCAACAGCATTATCATTAGCAGTGCCATTAAACTTGGTCTTGGCTGCAGTTGAAGCATTGTTTCAATACAGAATCATAAGGGCATATTATCAAGAAAACACAGACATGTTTTCTTTAGCTTTAGAAGGAATGTTCGTTGCATATATGTATTCAATTCTTCTGGTTCTTGATACTATAGTCAGCTGTGTTTTCTATAGAAGTTGTGAATTGGGAAACTTGCCATATCAAGTTGAAATTCAAGACAGGGATCAACATGCAGTTTTGAAGATAAAGACAGTAGAGGAATTGTCCCACTAATGGGCGGACGGGACGGAATCGTAAAGTTCAGTGATTCAGCAGATTCTGTTTTCTTGATCCATTTTTCACATTAATTGGATAATAAAAAAGGTATGGTATCTGCAGGAGTAAATATTGTTCAAAGACAAGAAGAGAGTACTAAGCAATTTCTTGGGGACATAAGTGTAATTTTGTAATCACCAGAATATACATTGATGTAAGCTTTTACGTTACAACCCCATATTCACTTTTATTCTCTTTATGTAAAGTTACACCTTTTCTGTATACAGTTAGAAAGAACTCCGGGAAAAAGTCTAGTAAAGTTGTTTATTTTTTGATTTGCAATGAAAAAAGGAAAAATGTCAATTGCTGAAATCAATTTGATCAGTGTATAATTCAGATAGTTTTTAATTGATTGGAGTCTCGAAAATGAATAACTTTTTACTAATAGGGAACATTTTGTCCATTAGTAGATGTGTCACACAATGCGGATCCAAAATTAATCAAGTCAGTGAGTTTAGGATACTGAATTTATAAAGAAAAAAGAAAGTTAGCTTTCCTTGAGCAATGTCTAAGGCGATAGATTGTCTTTTACCTAAAGTTGGACGAGGTTTCAACTTTGCACAACGTAGCAGCCAAGTAATACAAGGCACGTTTATGTAGTTTGAACATGAGTGTTTTAGTCGTGCAAGTTAGTCAAGCTTTTTTCCTTTGCTTTTCTTGTTTGTTTATTTTTAGGGGGGGGGGGGGGGGTTGGGGGTGGGGGGGGTGGGGAGTGTGTTGGAGGAGGTGGTTAAGGTAGGACAACATTTTCCCTACTTTTCTATTATATAGAAATGCTATAATGGTAATAATGCTCAGCTCAAATACGATAAAAAAGAATCTGCCAAGACTTCAACCTTTCATAATACAATCTGCTTCCAGAATTTTCTTTAGCTTTCTTTGTTGATTGTCTTCTTCTGGTCTAATAGTATTTCAGGTTACTACATAATTCCATTGTCCTCTGCTTTCGTTCTCTGCCTAGCAGTGGCGTAGCCAGAAATTCTTTTAAGGGTGTTCAAGCTTCAAAAAAAATCTTCAAAATGTACAAGATGGGTTTTGATCTCGGGTTGTTTAGCTAAGTTTGACCACCCTACACCACTAGGCTAGCACAATTAGTTATGGCAAGGGTGTTCAAAATGTAATATTTAGTCATAAATAGCTAAATTTAACCCACGTACACGGTATATTTTTTCGGCGAAGGGTGGTCAGGTGACCACCCTGACCACCATGTGGCTCCGCCACTGCTGCCTAGATCCTTCAAGTTCAATCTCTTCGATTTTTCCCACTTTCATTCTCATCCTCTGCTTAATTTTAGAAATTATCATCAGTTGAGATCAAATCCGTAAAATGGGAAAAATCATTTATTTAATAAGTTTTCATAGGATGTTCTTCAATAAGTACAATTTTGAAAACTTCTGCTACATACTAGTTTATTTCATGAAATATGAGGGAAAATGAAAGTCGATGACTTTGCAAAAGTGGATTTATATGGAGAAAAAAATAGAACAATTAAAAAAGAACTCACAGTATTTAGTAGCTTTTGCAATTGAAGAGTATAAAATGTTTTATACAGTGCTTGAGTAATGCAGTGATAACATGCCAAATTTATACATAATTGGATGTGTTTTACCCATGCTTTGGTGTGTCCTAGTGATGTTTTATGTTGCAAATATGATGAATTAAGCTAATTAGTTGTATTTTGATGTATAGGAGGATAATGGTGCCAAAGGAAGATGATTTGAGCAAAAATAGAGCCAAAAAGATAAAATTTGGAGAAATCGAAAGGTGTTGTGCATTGCACGACCATAGCGCAACCTTTAGATGAAATTTTGATAAAGAAAAATATTTCCGAGGTAGTGAGCTAACTCCCCATCACATAGCCATCGCACAAGGGTGAGAAAAACAAGTATGGGGGATTCAGAAGGGTCCTGTGCGTCGCAAAAGACTTCAGAGAAATTCCAGGAATCTTGTGTTCAGCTATACCGCCAAGGCAAAATTTCTGCAGTTTTGTAACGCGGGGAAGTTTAGTCATTTGGCTCAAGGACGTGATATAAATGCCAAAAAGACGATTTTGAGAGGGATTCTAAACCTAGAGAGAACAAGAACAAGGCTGAAGCAGTGGAGAACAAAGCTCTAACGAGTTTTTCTTAACTCTTTCAATCCTTTCTAGTAAGTTACCCTATCTAGGAAATGATGAAACCATTGTAGGATGATGTATTGAGTATTACATTTATTCAATCGAGCTTGACATAGTTATTCTTGATTATTCACGTTTGATTGCTTTTGATTATAGAGCTAACAATTGAATGTGCCCTTTACTCTTGTAACTCTTGGAAGATTGTTTCGAGTTAGGTTAGTTGAATAGCGACACTTTAACCGAAATAATGAATTATTTAGGAAAGAATAGCGGGATGAGTTCGGGAACAACGAACTCTTATCGTGGTCATGTGGGTAGTCCAACTCATCATCTTGTATTAATTTAGAAAAGTAACTCGGGATAGTTATTGCTTGTTATTGGAAAATAATAGCGGTAAATTAAGAGCTCCCTGTGGGTTTCGACCCTGGACTTATTAAATCGGGTTATATTTGCAGCGACTGCTTATCCTTTTTAGGATGAGTGTTGAACCCCAAAAATTACCCCCCCGAAAAGGATAAATTCCGGAATATCGACAGGATGGGCTAACTCTTTTGGAGTTTTTGGAGTCGCCACCCAATTTAAGGAAAACAAGGAACCAAATTAACAAATGCGTGCAAAAACTCCATTTTAGGAAAAAGATGGTCTTTCAGAGATTCTAAGTAAAAGGTTTTATTAATCTCGGAAGAAGGTTTTTAAGGCACTTCCGAAATTCCGTAAAATACAGTTAATCCGACAGGTTTCCAAATCATTTGCAAGTGTGCTTTTCTTTCAAAAGAATTATTTAAAAATAATAATAATAATAAGAAGAATAATTAATCGAATAAAAAAGCTTATTTTGAAAATATTCTTTTACTTGCACGCATTTGCTAAGACGGCCCCAATTTGCAATAAATTAAATAACGACTTCACAATAAAAGGCAATGAGCATAAAGTAAAGCAATCAATCAAATAATCATATATAAGCAAAGGTTCATTTTACAGATAATTTGTACAAATTCTATCAAGTCTAACTACATAAATAATGAGAATAAGTTCAAAAGGTAGAACCCGGGAACGGCATGTTCATTCAATCAAATGTACCTCGCAAAACAAATAAAATGAAATTGGATTAGTACAATAATAAAATGTAATAACTAATGAAAATAAAATAATAATAATAAAGTAATAAGGTATAATAATAATAGTAATAATAATAATAATAATAATAATAATAATAATAATATATAATAGTAGTAATAAAATATAATAATAGTAAAAGGGGGTTTGTTTTTGCAAAATTTAGGCTCAGGTTTGTATGGCGCGTCGAATAGAGGCTCGGGATTTGGTACTGTTGCAAACACGGAGCCCGGGCCGTGTTGCCATGCCAAAGCACCAAACCCACTACTCTATTCAACTTGCTTTGCATTAAAGTGCATTCATCATCGCCTTTTGCTTTAGGGACACGGAAACGGGACGGGTCAAGTGTAGTATCGTGTTCAAATCGATCCCGAGGCCTCAATACATGCACATGTATTTTTCATCGGCCATGTGTAGTATCGAGTGCAAATCAGTCCATAGCCTCAAATAAATTATTTTCCATAGGCCTTTATCAGTAATTGTCCATTATCAGTGAAGTCAACAAAGGACTTTAGCAAATACGCCTTTCCAGATCCATGGAGCAAGACGAGTTTAGTCAATGTTTGGACAGTTTCCACGGCAAATTAGCATAGGACCATCCTTAGCAGCAAGCAATTTCAAACAACCATACTATCCTTACAAAGAACGCAGGACCTCGCAAAAATTGAACGAATCACGTCAGGACCAATAAAAATTAGCATCACAAATAGAAACATCGCAGCATTTAGCAAAACAATAGTCTCAATAATCAGAATAATCAACACAAATGTCATGAGTCAACGTAGGTGCAACAAAAACGAGTCAACACAATAGAATCGAAGAGTAATCAAAAACCCATATGGCCATATCCCCTCTGTCACTGCATTATTACTCAGAACATCAGAAACATTAAACGACGAAGGAGGTGGCAATAAACGAACGGAGTAACAATCAAACGCCATAGCAAGCCCTGCAGGAGAAGCGAATAAAAACAACCAAATGTCGTTTTAAAAGAACGAGGGGAAACTCAGCCAGAAACAGGAGGCATACGCCGGCTAGAATTCCGGCCATACCCCATCAAAACAAGCGGCAACAGTGATCTAAGGCGGAGGAGCAACACCAGCTGGTAGCGGCGTCACTACAACTCCGATCGCCTTTTCAATTTTTTGATTCAGTGACTGATACAAAGAGACCAGAACCACCGGAGACAAGATTTTCCGATCAAGATCTGTGTTCTCGCCACTGCCTTGCCTCTGTTTAAGAATAAATTGTCCTTCGTTCAGTCTCGACCTCCCTCACTGGTGGTGATACCACCCTTCCCGTTCCCTCTATTTTATACCGCTGCGACCAAACCCCTTCCCCTTCTATTTCTGTTCGATTTGTGTGTGGGTATGTGTGTATGAATAATGCCTTAGGGTTTTTCGTAAGTGGAGAGATTGATGAATGGGAGCCGACGAGAGGGTGAGGGAGATGATTCGTGAGGGAGTAAAAATGAGGGGGCTCGGCTGATCCTCCAAAATGGGTGTTAGGGTTTTTTGGTTTTATAGTGAGAGGGTTAGGGGTTTTTGATGTGTGGGAAAAAATGAATAAATGGGTGTCGGGTTAAAGTGTAGTAGGAAGATTGGTAAATGATGGGTTGTGTTTTGTGTTACATGGGCTTTGCAAAAAAATAATTCTAAATTGCAATTTAAAAACATATTTAGCCCTTTATCAAATTAAACAAATAATTATATAGCACGCTGCAAATGAAAGGACGACTTGCGATTTTGGCCATTTTCCTTTAAAATTAGCTATTTATTTGCAATCTTCAAAATTGAACTTAATTTTAAAATTATTATACTTTTAATTAAAATCCGGGACAAAATTGGGTGTCAACAGCTGCCCCTCTTTACCCGGAAAGGATGAAAGAGTTTCCAGGGTAAAGAAGTTGACGTGAAACCCAATTTTGTCACGGTAAAGCCAAGACTTCGATTCCTGGGATCAAAATGCGAGGCTTATGGGCATGGCCGAACTTCGGTTTCCGAGTTGCCTACATATCTCGGGCTGAAAGAGAATCAGGCCATATGTAGTTCGACGCGATTTGAAAATCAAAGACGAGATAGTAACGACTACTCGAGCGCGGGAAAAGAGGCTTGTAATCACCCAAGTTATGAAAATGTGGTCGACGACACACCCATAAAGAGGGGTTTACTTGGACATAGCTTCCACTGCATCTCGATAAGTGAGCCATCTTGTCTTCAATCTCAAACCTCAGACTCAGGGTTAATAAGAGACTTACCTCTAGGGTGGATGATTTATGCGGGTGCGATTCTTCAGGTTTTCGTTGATGGGTCTAGCTCATATCAACGATTGCCCGGGTTCGTCGCTAAGAAAAGCTCCATGTTATGCTCCAACACTGCTGCGGTGCTGCTAAAAATCCTGTAATAATCTCAACAAACGGTAAGCGTGCAACTGCTAATAAACTGTAATAATTGGAAAAAGAAATAGATAAAGTGATAAAATTGTAAATGCGGGTTTCGGTATCATTGATAAGTTCTTCCTTCGATCAACTGACAAAGTACTCCGCCCGGAGAACCTCTAAGCTGATCCTTATTCTGAAACAGTAAAGCAAGACAATAAGTAAAGTGAGAATGAATTGTAAAATGCCAATATTGCAAGACAACCGACATCGCGAAGCACTCCGAAAGTGGTGCTCCAGCCGACTTGTCTTAAACTATCAATCTATTTTAATCATAACATGCCAATATTGCAAGACAACCGACATCGCGAAATACTCCGAAAGTGGTGCTCCAGCCGACTTGTCTTAGACTATCATCTATGCAAGTTTCATAGTAATGTTTATTTTGAAATAAGGATCATAAAGATAGAAATGCCGCCTGTTCGGCAACAAACCATGATAAGCATAATGCTTTAATTGATGAAGAGGCAGTTTACAACGCAATCTTGTATTGTGTTTCAATCGCTTGACAAAACAAATGAAGCGCCCGGCCTTGAAGCATCCAGTGTCTCAATGCAACTTGAAAGAAACCTGCATATCCTATTTGTGGGTGGAAGAACCCAAGATATCCTATTTGTGGGTGGAAGAACCCCGAATATCCTATTTGTGGGTGGAAGGACCCGAATATCCTATTTGTGGGTGGAAGGACCCGATATATTCTATTTGTGGGTGGAAGAACCCAGATATCCTATTTGTGGGTGGAAGGACCCATATATCCTATTTGTGGGTGGAAGAACCCAGATATCCTATTTGTGGGTGGAAGAACCCAGATATCCTATTTGTGGGTGGAAGGACCCAGATATCCTATTTGTGGGTGGAAGGACCCAGATATCCTATTTGTGGGTGGTGTTGACACCCAATTTTGTCCCTCCTATATTATTTATTTTCCAAAATTTCTACTTATTTTTAAGTGACATAATATTTATTTCTTTTATTTTTAGGGTGTTGATATATATTTATTTGTTGTAACGATTGCATTATTAGAATACTTTTTGTTATTATTAATTATTTCCTTGGAATGTTAGTATTAGTCTGGTATATCATATATGCACTTACTGTCTGTATCTATTTACGTACATGTTTCTACTAAGTTATTCTTTTATGGAATTTTTAATTTAAATACTAGCAAGCCAATCCTAGAATATATTTCTTTGAATCTAGTCATAATGTCCAATGAAATACATGGTCATTAATTAGAAAGATAATTTCCTAATCTTTGCAATCCCACTAATCGCTCACTTTTCATCTAATTCCCTCAGAATCTCTATAACTTATTGCCATTTTTTCCCTCCACAAGACACTCATTCCATGCAACTCTTCCTCACGATGCAATTTTGCCAAAAATTAAGGAAGCTGATGGCTTCATTCTTCATCTATCTATACACTTAAATTTGCATTGTCTTATTTATCATATGCTTGTTGCGCCAATCTCGTTTCCGTTACTATTCGTCATATATGTTACTACCATAAAACTTTCTCTCTTTAATTATTATTATTTCTCCAGCCTTAGTTTCTGGCATATTACTTTCTCCTCATTATCTTGTTATATGCTAGCCGTTAGTCTTCCTTCCTCTTTTATGAGATATTTCCCCTATCTAATTATCCTAAAAAAAAGCTTCTGCATTTTTGAAAACATCCATAAATCATGCAATCTAATTTTTTCCTACCATTCATTGCACCTCAATCGTTTTCTATAAATTTAACTCTCTATTCTCATCATTGGGAGGACTCGATTCCTCCCTGATCCAGAAAACCTTTCCTCCTACGACACCCCTCCTTGTCTCTTCTTGTCCATGATTCTTTACTGCACCTAACCCCTCTCTCTTTTCACTATTGTTTACATACATCTAACTCTCCCATCCACATACATCTCACACCTCAGTTTCTTTCTTTGTGATCAACTCAACTATTGATCTAATAGACGAGGGAAGTTTTAAATTTCATAGTTATGACTTTTAGTATTTGCTCGAAATGGCATATCCGGAATCAAATGCTATCAGTTGTGAGGATGTCGTCACTCATGGGCATTAATGAAATAGGTTGTATCTCTGACCCTCCCATTTTATATATTTTGAAACTCTTGTTATTTCTACTTTTAAATCTCAGAATAAGCTCTATAGAGAATATATGCTTCAACGTTTGGCTCCCTCTTTCTCTGCATTTTTTTTAGCACCTGTGTTAGTTTGTCTATCATAATTCTCTTTCTGATTAGGACTTAAAATTCTAACAAAGGTACGCTTGTCGCGTATCCTAACTATGTAAGGAATGAATTTCAAGCTACGCACTGATAATGTTTGTTTTAAAACCGAGAACGTTCTTTACCTTCTTTGCTATTGACGAAATGAGTAGAAAAGAGAAGGATGATTAAAGCAAGCTTTAAAGTTTAAATCTTTACATTACCAAACGTGGATTAGTGACTTTCCTGTCCGTACATAACTTTGACATGTTAGTGTTCCGTGGGTTTTAAAAAAATAAATAGTATACTAGATTTATTAGACTTGCTTATAAACTTTGTGTGTGAGGTTACAGACCATTAAGTGTTTCCTTCTCTTATGTATGTTTCAATTAACATAAATTACCTTTATTATTTGGACAACCTTTGGAATTTCTCATAAAACAGTATACGTGTACACTTATCTTGTTTCCACTGTACCTTGATGAACTAATTTGATCATTTGCACTTTACTATGATGAGCGTTCATTTAGTTTACTAATCATGTCGATTACTGCACATTCTGACTTTAGTAAAAGACTTGCAAATCATTTCATTCCACTTAAAAGAAGTACTAAAATTGTTATGTTTGAATAGAAGCTCTCTTTATGTTATTTACTAAACCATTCATTAGTTTCTTTATCAAATAATTGGTTTTATGATGGAGTCTCTACTCACTGCTTGTTTTATTTTACGTCATGAGGCACTTGGAGTTCAACCTCGGCACACGAAAAAGTGGAAGCATCATCTCAAGCGGAGTTAGGTATGTTCTGGGATATGATGACAATGGCAGGCTAATGACTTCTTGAATGAAGAATACACATATAGCTTTATAATACTAAAGCAATTCGTTACTCCCTCAGTTTTAATTTGATATGTCATTATCTTATGAGTTTTAAAGATTTATCGCTTCTACTATTTTTTTTAAAAAATAATAATTTTCTCTTAACTATTTAACAGGTTTTAAAATTTAAATATTAAACTATTTTTAAGCTTTACATTGTTTTCAACTAGCAATGCTTCTAAGACAGAAAACAACTTTTACTCTTATTATTTACGTTAAATCATGTCGAGATTAAAGACCATTTTTTAAAAACTAAATATTTTAATACTTCTTTTGTCTCGTCTAGAAACGTTTAAGATCGTTGATCATACAAAGCAAAATGAGGGGAAGTAATATCGGACTGGGCCCTTCTCTCGCCTCGCCTATACCTGATCCCGCATTCTTCTAAATTTCTATATTTTATTTATTTGTTAAGTTGTTGATTATTTTTCCATATTAAATTCGCCACAACTTAAGGTGGCGCATGTCTCTATTAATATATATTTTCTTTTATGTGGAGTATTATATTCGAAAGGATGCTTTATGGAGGACTCAAAAGATCTCGTTCTATCCTTGGCTTCGTATATAAAATATGTCGTATCGTAAAACATTTATTTTGGAGACTTGGGGTTGTATTGATTATTTCTAGCTTTCGACCCCTTTAAGATATAATATAATTCAATACTTGCTTAGTTAGAATATCATTTAAATATTTAGACTTTTATGCCTGATAATTTAATTGATTGACCTTTTATTTAAAATCCCAATTTTCAGTCCGGCCGGTAACCACATTTGGTGGGGCTCGAGAGGTGCCTAACCCCTTCCTCTCGAGTTAACCTGAACCTCTTACCTAGAAATTCTGGTTTGTAGACTAAGTTTCAAAATTAATTGTAAAATTGGCTAGAAATAAAATAGGTGCCCTAATACGCCTAGTTAAAAAATATGTTAGGTGGCGACTCCAAGTCTTTACCCGCGAGTCCCAATAAGTCGAGCCAATTTCGAACCCTTAAGGGGTTCGGGGAAAAATGGGCGTCGACAGAATGGCGACTCCGCTGGGGAATTTCAAGGTTCAAACCATAACGGACTTTTAATTGGGATTCTTTGCATGTATTTTCTTATTTTCGTTATTTCTCAAAACTAATATTTCTTCCTTTTCCTTTTGTAGGTATGAAGTTTAGTATTCTATTTCATTTGCGTTTTATTAATTATTTGTAATTGTTATTTCGTTTATATTTCCTCCACTCCTGGAATTCTTTTTACACTTGCACACACATTAAACGGTTACGTGGATCTCACGGCCGTTTCACTCTCAAAAACCCCTTTAGGGGGACGGTTGGGATAAGTTGGTCCGTGGTACAACCAACAATTCCAAACGTTCCAACCCCTTGGTTGTCCGCCTGGGGGAACCATGTTCTTGTCTAGTAAACCCACTCTTGGAAAGTTCTTACAAAGCGTCCAACACTTCTACTATTTTCTAATCTTTCATAAATTTTGCAAAATCTTTTTCTTTTATACAATTTCACTTCATAATTCTTTTTGTCTAGTTTCCATGATCCTATTTTTTAAAACTAACTTGTTTGTTTCGTTTTCTCTTTTTACTCATTTTTTAAAATCATTTTTGAAATGCTTCAATATGTGCACCCTTTCTATAAAATTGATAAATCTTTTTAAAAAACAATTTCACTTGATTTAACTCTTTTTAATATTATCTAGTTTCTATTAACTCTATTTTTCAAAACTAATGTGTGTTCGTTTTGTTATCCCTTTTAAAACTTATTTTGTAAAATATCAATATGTGCATTTTTTCTTTTTTCATGATTTTTAATATTGTCTAGTTTATATTAATCATATCTTTTGAAACTAACGCATTTGTTTTGTTCTTATCCTTCTAAAATCATTTTACGAAATACTTCAATATGTGTGCATCATTTTACAAGACATATGCATTTCTTTCAAAACTTGTGCATTTAAAAAAAAAAAAAAAAATTGTACATATCATGCATACCTTCCGCCGCTCCTGGCAAGTTTCTAAATCGTGCGTTGGTAACGACCACCTCTTCCCTCGCAAAAATCTCCCTTTAGGGGGAACAACTTGAAACCTATTTGGTCCAAGACGTTCCCGCTCCTGAGTTGTCCGCTTGGGAGGATAATAAAACTCGGTCTAGCTAACTCCATTCTTTAGTAAGTAATACTAGAACTCATGCATCATGACATATCATTAGTCGACTTGTTCTCAAGTCCAATAAGCCAACTTGTTCAAATAATCTGAACAGGTTTTGGCCTTAAAAAGTGTTAATCATGATTTATTAGCATATACTTAAAGGATTGAACGTGCAAATGTAGACCGTTTATGAGAATTATTCTGCATTCAATGCCATTCAAAGGCACAAATAGTAACCCAAGAGGCATCAAAGCCGAAACTGAATCAGAAACGACTGTTTATTCCTAAGCGGTTGGAATTATTCTCCATTCAATGCTATTCAAACGCACAAAGGGTAACCGAAAAGGCATTAAAGGCCCAATATGAAGCAGAATTGACCGTTTGATAGACGGGATGACACATAATGCGCATTTATCCTTTAGGCATTATATAAAGACTTGCCATCCATGGTTTGTTAAAAGTCCATTAACATTTTCCTTCTAAAGTGTCTAAAGAGTTCTCAATCTATAACGACACTTCTCTTCATATTTCATACTGCATTACTTTTCAAAAGCTCGTGCCATACGCTTACAACCAAAATCTAGGAATCTTCCTTCCCTTTTTTCTCATTCCCTTATCTTTTCCAAAGGATCATGGCCAGTAGAACATTTGACATGGTTACTGAAATTCCTGAGTTAGTCAGAGATTGGTGGGGAAACCTAAGCATAGATCAACAAAACCGAGTTAAAGTGGTGTTTGGGAACCTGATTTCACTAATGGAGCACACGGCAATGAAAGGGATAGTAGAAGCAGCAGTACACTATTGGGATGCAGACCTAGCAGTTTTTCACTTTGGGAGTGTAGAGTTGACACCATTGTTGGAAGAAATAGGCGGATTAACCCAATTACCATTTGAAAGTGAAGAAGTCTTGATGCCTAAGAACATTGCACCCGAGGAGTTCTTCGAAATGGTAGGGCTTAGTCCTAGTTATGCACGGACGATATAAGGCAGTCGGGAATTTCTCTGACTTCACTCTACATCAAATTTGGGTATGGAGAAGCATTTCAAGAAGCCGAAGACTATTTCAACATTAATCAGGCAGATTGGCAAGAGCGGAGGGTACTTGCATTTGTCACCAGCTTCTTAGGAACTGTCGTTTTTCCAGAACACAAAGGACGAGTTGATGTTTGCATGGTATCAATTGCCGATACCTTACTCAAGGATTTCAACAAAGAATACACTTTGGTACCAATGATAGTTACAGAAATGTACCGAGCTTTAGAAAGATGCAGGAAAGGTGCTAGCTTTTTTGAAGGTTGCAATTTACTCCTACAAATTTGGTTGATGGAACATTTGCACAAGAAGAACTTCACAGACCAAGACTTCCACTCCATACCAAGAGAAAACTACATCTTGACTCATACCGCCCGCATGGACACTGCTCTTGAAAAGAGGGACCGGCCAACAACAACCGAAGGCTGGCACCACAAACTCTCTCAATTGACATCTGAAAATATACAATGGATGTTTGATTACTTTCCCGGCACAACAGTAATCACACGATCCGAAAGAGACTCATTTCTCATCTTAGTGGGCTTTAGAGGAGTTTACTCATACACTCCTTTAAGGACACTTAGACAAGCGGGGAGAAAGCAGATTGTACCCCAAATTGCAGACATCAGAAGTTTCAAAGCAGATATTTCTGGAGGAGTGATACCATTCAAAGACAAAATATTAGAACTTTGGAAAGAAAGGCAACAAATGGGATTTGAGACTATTGGACGAGACAGATTTGATGCAGGCTATGATGAAGATTATCCAGACTGGCTAAGGAAAGACATAGCAAAGGCAGTTCAACCAAGAGCAACAAGAAAAAGGAAAAGAAATGCCGATGAATTAAAATCTGAGTGCAAGAGGCTACATAAACTACTGGCAAAGGCACGAGAGAAAATAACGAAGAAGCAAAGTTTGGTAGAAGCAAAGAACAAAGAAAAATGCAAATGGCGCAATAAGGCAGAACTTCTGACAAAACGCATAGAGTCTATCGGCGTGTGGGCTAGCGAAGGAATAGACTCTGTAGCAAATAAAGGAATAGAGGAGAAAGGAACGAAGGCTTGGGAAATGTTGAAAAACTTCACATTCGACATATCCCGGCTCTTAACTGATGCAGACAACATCATCTTCCAAGGAGACTCGTCAGGGGCAAGTTCGTCTAGCGAAGATTCGTCCGAAGAGGAAGAAGATGAATCTTCTGGGGATGGATCAACATGAAAGATGCTCAACTGGCCATGATTTAATCCCCCAGAAATGTTTAGTCTTTTCCTTCTCTTACACTGTTTCAATATCGACCATTGTAATAAAGACCAATGTTTGATAAATGCAAATTCTCTGTTAGACTCTGTATTTTGTAGCAGATGAAATGATACATGTGGCACAAAAGCATTTTTTCAAATCCTCGTGCGTAAAACGATCCTTTATATTATAGAATGAATTTCTTATTTGATATATGTGCATTGCATAAAATTGCTTGATTGCTCGAGGTCTCTTTCTACCTAAGTCAATCCCTTCCCAAATCCAATCTCTTACCAAGGCACCACATTTCCTTACTCTATGCCCAAATTATGATATCAGAAATCTTTTGCATGTCTTGATAATTCCCTATCCCTTATGAACTCAAAACCTATTATCCAAAAAAGGTTGGCTTAAGTTGAATACCAATACAGAAGATTTGGTTAAGCAAAGTGTGCTTATCAGGGATTTTTCAAAACAAGAAGAGTTTATAATAGCAGGCACTATACATACAAAGCGGAAAATTGACAGGACAAGAGATTTGTTGGTCAAACTCAAAGACACATATGACTCACCGAAATACTTCGTTTTGACATAATGTCTGAGGATCATTTTGTCGGTCGAATACATATTGTAATAAGTTTTAGGCAATACAAAATGTTTCCAAACTTGCACCTATTCATGGCCAAAAAGACGTTCAAAGTATTATTACGAGGTAATAAGGAAGTGAGAAATGATCGAAACACGCTTGATGATACAAAGGTTTATGTATAACAACCAGAGTTAGCAGGCTGATTCAATTTGGAAAAGATGCAAAGGCGCGGTGACAAAATTTCCATTATATGACGAAGCTAGAAGCTCTTGCTGAGTATTGGAAGCATATCCCTACCAACTAGCAAGTGTGGGACGAGACGTGATCTCAAGATGAAGCTATTTGAGACACTTACAAAACCATGAATTAATTTTCTTGACTGAAGCAGTGATCTAAGAATATACATGATACACTGGGATCAGTCTCTCGGCCACAAAATCTACATGACAAGCAAAAGCTAAGGCAAGATTGAATTGCAGCAGTCGTTTGACAAGTATGAGAGACATTGAGTATCTCTCTCAAAGGCACGCGGGCATTATGACACGCAGATTTGCAAGACAGGATGGGAGATGCACTTTAGGTGTTAGTGTTCAACAAAAGCCAACCTCCTTTCTATCAACACAACCTATTCTTTACACAACATCTTTATTATCTTTCATTGACATTCAACTTCTCATCTCCTGCTTAAGCGAGCATCGGTTATTCGACCAAAATCCTTGTCTTGACTGCTACATAAAGCACTCGAGCAATCTTTTAGAATCTTTATACAATTTGTCATAATCTCCAAATTCAAGTGCTACTCTATCATCCGCGGTCTAGGCATTCTCTTAAGCTATATGTGTTGTTTTTGCATCAAATTTTTGCTAAATGGCCTAACACAGTTTTGCGCATGTTGTCACTTTATTACGGTCGCTTTGCATCTGAACACCGAAATTGGTCAAGAATCTGCATTCAGAAAAGCCGAAATGGCAAGCCAAGCTGATAATATTTGCTTCTGAAACAAAGTCTTTCGAATCACCAGCATATGACACCAAGAAAACTCAGATAAGCCCAATTCCACTTCCGTACGATTTGTAGTATGAACGAACCAAAATCAGTTGACAATATACTCATACAAGAGTCGCAAGAGAAAATTCTAATCACTATACGACCAAAACTGGCAAAACTCACAGCCTCACACCGTACCCCAACTTGCACCATAAACGATCTCCTCTCTTTCAAGACTTTCAAAGGCTCAACACAATTGAGGACAGACGAAAAGACAAAACCTCACACATTTACTCCTTTAGCTCAGTCAAAAGATATTGCAACCACCCATCAAAGTTAGCTCCATGTCTGTCAAAAAATAAGCATGAAAATACAATTTTGGACAGCCTCCAAATCCGATAAATCCAACCTCAGTATCCACACAATCAGAGTCATCGAGATACCTGATCATCATACTGAAAAACGAATGCAGATTCAAGCAAATACATTGGTGTTCAATGCAAAGCAACCACTTTGTTTCAACTAACGAATCTTTCTTTGACAATAGATCTTTCAACACAAACACAAGAATTCGCAGGCAATCACAATGGACATGATAACACTTTAGCCTCGTCAGGCTTATAATATGACGACCAGCCATGTCAGGCTTAAATTATGACGACCAGCCACGTCAGGCTTAAAATATGACGATTAGCCTCGTCAGGCTTAAAATATGACGAATAGCCTCGTCAGGCTTAAAATATGACGACCAGCCCCGTCAGGCTTAAAATATGACAGGCTTATAATATGACAATCAGCCACGTCAGGCTTAAAATATGACGATGAGCCCCGTCAGGCTTAGAATATGACAATAGGCCCGTCCGCCTTAGAATTGGACATGCTCATTCTTTCTATTTTGCAGGCACTACTATAATCAGCTTTGTCCGGCTTAAAATAGGACAAACTCATATATTTTGTTTTGCAGGCACCATTAAAATATGACAACTAGCCTCGTCAGGCTTAAAATATGACGAATAGCCTCGTCAGGCTTAAAATATGACGACTAGCCCCGTCAGGCTTAAAATATGACAGGCTTATAATACGACAACCAGCCACGTCAGGCTTAAAATATGACGACTAGCCTCGTCAGGCTTAAAATATGACGACTAGCCCCGTCAGGCTTAAAATATGACTATTAGGCCCGTCCGCCTTAGAATTGGACATGCTCATTCTTTCTGTTTTGCAGGCACTACTATAATCAGCTCTGTCCGGCTTAAAATAGGACAAACTCATATATTTTGTTTTGCAGGCACCATTAAAATATGACAACTAGCCTCGTCAGGCTTAAAATATGACGAATAGCCTCGTCAGGCTTAAAATATGACGACTAGCCCCGTCAGGCTTAAAATATGACAGGCTTATAATACGACAACCAGCCACGTCAGGCTTAAAATATGACGACTAGCCTCGTCAGGCTTAAAATATGACGACTAGCCCCGTCAGGCTTAAAATATGACTATTAGGCCCGTCCGCCTTAGAATTGGACATGCTCATTCTTTCTGTTTTGCAGGCACTACTATAATCAGCTCTGTCCGACTTAAAATAGGACAAACTCATATATTTTATTTTTTGCAGGCACCACTACAATAGGACTAGCCACGTCAGGCTTAGAATATGACGATTAGCCTCGTCAGGCTTAAAATATGACGATTAGCCTCGTCAGGCTTAAAATATGACGACTAGCCACGTCAGGCTTAAAATATGACAAACTCATATATTTTATTTTTTGCAGGCACCACTACAATAGGACTAGCCACGTCAGGCTTAAAATATAACGATTAGCCTCGTCAGGCTTAAAATATGACGACTAGCCCCGTCAGGCTTAAAATATGACAGGCTTATAATATGACAATCAGCCACGTCAGGCTTAAAATATGACGATGAGCCCCGTCAGGCTTAAAATATGACAATAGGCTTGTCCGCCTTAGAATTGGACATACTCATTCTTTCTGTTTTGCAGGCACTACTATAATCAGCCTTATCCGGCTTAAAATAGGACAAACTCACTTATTTTGTTTTGCAGGCATCACTACAATAGGCTTGTCCGCCTTAGAATTGGACATACACACGTATTTTTTGTTTATTTTGCAGGCACTATCATGATATGATGATCTATCAAATGCAATAAACTGGGGCAGAATTTTTGAGGATCCCCTCAAAAATTCCCAAAAGACGCAAGCTGACACTGGGTCCCCTCAAAAATTTCAAGAGAGACGAAGCACAGAAACTGGGTGTTCACCGAAGAAAACTTGACAAAGGCCCAACATTCATGAAAGCATTATAAAAGGAAACAGTGGTACAATATTCCAAGATACAGCCCGGCGACAGGAATATCCCTAGAGGAGAAGCATATATTTCCTAAATACTCATAGCAACTGGGAACACACTAGACAACTACATAACGAAGGAGAGCTCAGCTCAACAGGGAAGTCTACTCTATCTTTACCTTTATCTCTATTTGCATTTATCTTAGTCTTGCTGCAGGTCACTCCCCGATCTCTCGACAAACCCCTACACCATTTCCCATACTCGAACACTTGCTCCCAAAAGATCACTACCCCACACGAAATGGTGCAACACCAAAATGTCAAATACATACTATGCACCATTTTGTAGCTCTATTCAAGATGCTCAATCCTACAGACAATGTTTTTGCTGCACTCGCAAATTACCTACGTTGCCGAGTTCCAAAGCACTCAAAGCTACAGTTCCATACTCGCACCAGTGATCTACCTAATCATTCCTCGCCGATTAGGCACCCGCTCCGTGTTCCTTCCTAATCGTGCCTACCTATTTGAATCGTGCATATTTATCGTGCTTTACTCCTCAATATCCCTCAGTTTACTCAAGACAATGTTGAGCCCAAGATGACTCCTCTATCGAGTTACAGTGGAAAATGTGCCCATGTAAACCCCTCTTTATGGGTGTATCGTGCACCACATCTTCATAACTAGGACGTTTACAAGCCTATTTCACCACACTCGGTTTATCAATGTTATCTCGACTTCGACAACATCTTTGTCCTACCTGCAAAATACTTATTACGTCAAATTCTGACATGCCCAAAAGCCGATCATTTCATGCCCTCACAAGTAATCTGCCTAGTCCTCCATTGCAAATTAGGATGCCATTTCGCATTTCCTTCAAACCAATGCCCAATTCGCCTACTCAGGCCTATATGTGTCAATCGTGCGTGTTTTCGTGCTTAATCGTGCCCATCCATTTGAGTCGTGCACATTCATAAAACTCATTCCTCAAATTCTTCCCAGCTCAGTCAAGGCAGTATTGGAGGCGAGCTTACTCAGTTATCGAGATGAAGTGGAAACTATGTACATATAAACTCCTCTTTATGGGTGTGTAGCGCGCCGCATCTTCATAACTAGGATGATTATAAGCCTTTTTTCCCACGCTCGACCTATTGATGTTATCTCATCCTCGATAGTGCCCTTACTTTATTCATAATTCATTCCGCCGAAAAGGCTAAGCATACCGAATCTAAACTTCACATACTTGGATGAGTTTAGTCTTTACATCCAAAATCGTGCGTCATAAAACAACTCACACAGGCGACATGCCATTCTAGAACTACACACGGCCTGATTCTCGTAAAACCCGAGATATGTAGGCAACTCAGAGACCGGAGTTCGGCCAAAATACCTCCAAAACTCCCATTCTCCCTTTTCAGTCATTTTACCCACTAGTCGTGACAAAATTGGCTACACCGTCAACTATCTTTGCCCGAAGACTCTTTCATCATCCCCGGGCAAAGAGGGGCAGCTGTTGACACCCAATTTTGTCCCTCCTATATTATTTATTTTCCAAAATTTCTACTTATTTTTAAGTGACATAATATTTATTTCTTTTATTTTTAGGGTGTTGATATATATTTATTTGTTGTAACGATTGCATTATTAGAATACTTTTTGTTATTATTAATTATTTCCTTGGAATGTTAGTATTAGTCTGGTATATCATATATGCACTTACTGTCTGTATCTATTTACGTACATGTTTCTACTAAGTTATTCTTTTATGGAATTTTTAATTTAAATACTAGCAAGCCAATCCTAGAATATATTTCTTTGAATCTAGTCATAATGTCCAATGAAATACATGGTCATTAATTAGAAAGATAATTTCCTAATCTTTGCAATCCCACTAATCGCTCACTTTTCATCTAATTCCCTCAGAATCTCTATAACTTATTGCCATTTTTTTCCCTCCACAAGACACTCATTCCATGCAACTCTTCCTCACGATGCAATTTTGCCAAAAATTAAGGAAGCTGATGGCTTCATTCTTCATCTATCTATACACTTAAATTTGCATTGTCTTATTTATCATATGCTTGTTGCGCCAATCTCGTTTCCGTTACTATTCGTCATATATGTTACTACCATAAAACTTTCTCTCTTTAATTATTATTATTTCTCCAGCCTTAGTTTCTGGCATATTACTTTCTCCTCATTATCTTGTTATATGCTAGCCGTTAGTCTTCCTTCCTCTTTTATGAGATATTTCCCCTATCTAATTATCCTAAAAAAAAGCTTCTGCATTTTTGAAAACATCCATAAATCATGCAATCTAATTTTTTCCTACCATTCATTGCACCTCAATCGTTTTCTATAAATTTAACTCTCTATTCTCATCATTGGGAGGACTCGATTCCTCCCTGATCCAGAAAACCTTTCCTCCTACGACACCCCTCCTTGTCTCTTCTTGTCCATGATTCTTTACTGCACCTAACCCCTCTCTCTTTTCACTATTGTTTACATACATCTAACTCTCCCATCCACATACATCTCACACCTCAGTTTCTTTCTTTGTGATCAACTCAACTATTGATCTAATAGACGAGGGAAGTTTTAAATTTCATAGTTATGACTTTTAGTATTTGCTCGAAATGGCATATCCGGAATCAAATGCTATCAGTTGTGAGGATGTCGTCACTCATGGGCATTAATGAAATAGGTTGTATCTCTGACCCTCCCATTTTATATATTTTGAAACTCTTGTTATTTCTACTTTTAAATCTCAGAATAAGCTCTATAGAGAATATATGCTTCAACGTTTGGCTCCCTCTTTCTCTGCATTTTTTTTAGCACCTGTGTTAGTTTGTCTATCATAATTCTCTTTCTGATTAGGACTTAAAATTCTAACAAAGGTACGCTTGTCGCGTATCCTAACTATGTAAGGAATGAATTTCAAGCTACGCACTGATAATGTTTGTTTTAAAACCGAGAACGTTCTTTACCTTCTTTGCTATTGACGAAATGAGTAGAAAAGAGAAGGATGATTAAAGCAAGCTTTAAAGTTTAAATCTTTACATTACCAAACGTGGATTAGTGACTTTCCTGTCCGTACATAACTTTGACATGTTAGTGTTCCGTGGGTTTTAAAAAAATAAATAGTATACTAGATTTATTAGACTTGCTTATAAACTTTGTGTGTGAGGTTACAGACCATTAAGTGTTTCCTTCTCTTATGTATGTTTCAATTAACATAAATTACCTTTATTATTTGGACAACCTTTGGAATTTCTCATAAAACAGTATACGTGTACACTTATCTTGTTTCCACTGTACCTTGATGAACTAATTTGATCATTTGCACTTTACTATGATGAGCGTTCATTTAGTTTACTAATCATGTCGATTACTGCACATTCTGACTTTAGTAAAAGACTTGCAAATCATTTCATTCCACTTAAAAGAAGTACTAAAATTGTTATGTTTGAATAGAAGCTCTCTTTATGTTATTTACTAAACCATTCATTAGTTTCTTTATCAAATAATTGGTTTTATGATGGAGTCTCTACTCACTGCTTGTTTTATTTTACGTCATGAGGCACTTGGAGTTCAACCTCGGCACACGAAAAAGTGGAAGCATCATCTCAAGCGGAGTTAGGTATGTTCTGGGATATGATGACAATGGCAGGCTAATGACTTCTTGAATGAAGAATACACATATAGCTTTATAATACTAAAGCAATTCGTTACTCCCTCAGTTTTAATTTGATATGTCATTATCTTATGAGTTTTAAAGATTTATCGCTTCTACTATTTTTTTTAAAAAATAATAATTTTCTCTTAACTATTTAACAGGTTTTAAAATTTAAATATTAAACTATTTTTAAGCTTTACATTGTTTTCAACTAGCAATGCTTCTAAGACAGAAAACAACTTTTACTCTTATTATTTACGTTAAATCATGTCGAGATTAAAGACCATTTTTTAAAAACTAAATATTTTAATACTTCTTTTGTCTCGTCTAGAAACGTTTAAGATCGTTGATCATACAAAGCAAAATGAGGGGAAGTAATATCGGACTGGGCCCTTCTCTCGCCTCGCCTATACCTGATCCCGCATTCTTCTAAATTTCTATATTTTATTTATTTGTTAAGTTGTTGATTATTTTTCCATATTAAATTCGCCACAACTTAAGGTGGCGCATGTCTCTATTAATATATATTTTCTTTTATGTGGAGTATTATATTCGAAAGGATGCTTTATGGAGGACTCAAAAGATCTCGTTCTATCCTTGGCTTCGTATATAAAATATGTCGTATCGTAAAACATTTATTTTGGAGACTTGGGGTTGTATTGATTATTTCTAGCTTTCGACCCCTTTAAGATATAATATAATTCAATACTTGCTTAGTTAGAATATCATTTAAATATTTAGACTTTTATGCCTGATAATTTAATTGATTGACCTTTTATTTAAAATCCCAATTTTCAGTCCGGCCGGTAACCACATTTGGTGGGGCTCGAGAGGTGCCTAACCCCTTCCTCTCGAGTTAACCTGAACCTCTTACCTAGAAATTCTGGTTTGTAGACTAAGTTTCAAAATTAATTGTAAAATTGGCTAGAAATAAAATAGGTGCCCTAATACGCCTAGTTAAAAAATATGTTAGGTGGCGACTCCAAGTCTTTACCCGCGAGTCCCAATAAGTCGAGCCAATTTCGAACCCTTAAGGGGTTCGGGGAAAAATGGGCGTCGACAGGTGGAAGGACCCGAATATCCTATTTGTGGGTGGAAGGACCCAAATATCCTATTTGTGGGTGGAAGAACCCAAATATCCTATTTGTGGGTGGAAGGACCCGAGATATCCTATTTGTGGGTGGAAGGACCCGAATATCCTATTTGTGGGTGGATAAACCCTGAATCTTGCAAAATCTGAAATCGTCTGGCTTGTGTTGGTGATGCGATAATCGAACAAAAGCTAAAATAACAAAGAGAGAAATAGAGTTGTTCTGCATATGCGACAAGGCAAATAATCTCCGAGAAACTGATGGTTGTCCTGAAAAAGTAAAGCAAGGCATTAATTTAAAGCAAATATAAAGTCAGGATTTAAAGCAAGTGCAAAGCAAAGCAGTGCGGATATATAATCAGCGCAACAGCCATTTGATAAATCAATTGGCGAGACAATCGGGCAATGATGACTTTGAGTGGATTGTCAATTAAAAATAAGGCAATGCTTATTTGGCGTGATTTGAAAAGATAATGCCGGCCTCTGCTTCATTGCTTATTTGGGAATGAAAATTATAGAGGTAAAAATGCCGCCTGTTTGGCAATACTCATGGTCGAGCTTATAGTGGGCTCCATAACAATATCGCCCTTTGATTGTCTACAAATCAGCTGGTGATCCGATCCGGCACAAAGCAAGGAGGGTCTCAGGGCTGACCTGTTAACCTGTTAAATTGAAAAACGTAAAGCAAGGCGTTAATTTTAAAGCAAGTGCGTAGACATAATTCGAAGCAAGTGCAAAGCAAAGTAATGCGGGAATGTAGAGCAATGCGAGAGCCATTTGGCGAATCAATAGGCGAGATAGTCCAACAAAGGGAATCCTCGTAGCCGATGGTCAACCTGAAAGAGTAAAGTAAGGCGTTAATTTTAAAGCAAGTGCGAAGGCATAATTCAAAGTAAGTGCAAATCAAAGTAGTGCGGAAATGTAGTCAGTGCGATAGCCATTGATAAATCAATTGGCGAGACAATCCGGCAAGGATGACCTTGAGCGGATTATAACCTGCAACACAGTGATGCCCTGTTTGGCTTAGTTTTGAAAACACAAAACAAGCCTCGGCTTTGTCGCCTATTAGGAATAAAAGTCACAGGGGTAGAAATGCCGCCTGTTCGGCAATAACTCATGACAAAGCATAATGCTTTATGTCATGAAAAGGGATTGCGACGCAATCTGCAAGGCAACTTTGAATGCGAGTTCAATAAATTGTTCATCCATAATGTGAATGATCCTTTCATTGCAAGCTTTCATATTTCTGCTCTCAAAGAAAAATTGTTAGCTTTGGGGAGGAAAGAGGAAGCGTTTGATTTGTGCAGACTTCATCCTGATTTGGCTGCTTCTGCTGCTTCCTCGTCTTCATTGGACTGGGATTTGCAAATTGCTTTCAGAAGCTTGGCTCATGAACTCAAATAGCATAGACTTTGAAAAATAGAGGCAAGATAAAATATTTTAATGCAATATAGCGAGTGAAATAAGCATGCAAATGAAGTCAAAGATGCATTTCAAAAAATTTGCCTTGACTTAAACTTGTAACATATTTTAAAACAAACTGAACGTCCTTTGTCTTAGACTTTGCACTGTTGCTTAACCAATTACACAATTCTTGCCAACTCATCTTTAATAACCAACGCCGCTTCTTGCAAAATTCTGCCCCAGTTAATATCTTTCGCATCTCTAACTCGTTTTTGCAGAAATTGCCCCAGTTGTCTTTCTTGGGGGAAAATAATAACTTAAATACTAAAGGGTTGAGCCCGATGGGGGAGCCTACGTATCCCTCCTTGGGAATCAGACCGTGCGTAGTTCTGCACGCAAATTGCCCCCAGTTGAAGTTCTAACAGATAGTGCGATATCCAAAGAGCGCAGACAATAACTTTCAGTGCATCGTTTTCAAATTGTTCAGTTGTTTTGCCATACATCACAAGCAAAGCTTTGGCAGGTTTATCAATTTTAATTTTGAAACAGAAACAAATGCAAGCGTAAATAATATAATAAGAATGAGATGCATTTTATTTCAACTTTCATAAATTCAAAATGAGTTGATTCAGATTAACATAAGCTTTAAAGTACAATGCAATTCAGGGCCTCAATCCGAATTAAAAATTGAAAATAATGCTACTAAGTTCAATCGCCAAGTTCTTTCAAACAATGCCATTAGCCTCTGGTGCTGCATCGTTCACGAACTAGAGCATCCACCATCAATCAAATCTCGAATCCCTTGCATGGTGAATGGTCAGCCACTTCACAAATCCAATATTTGCTAAAGAAATAAACAAAACAAAAGAAACCTCTCAAAGGGTAACTAAGATAGTTTGCATGTCATTCATAGGATTGCATACAAGCAAGCAACACCTAGTATTTTAACGCATTTTGAGCAAATAAAGCAAGGCAAACAATTAACATTTTAACACAGCTCATGCTCTCCACAGCATCTGCACAAAATTCTAAACCCAAATGCCTAAAATCCGAAACAATCCTCCATAGCTTTTGCAAACATTCACACTCCTCCAAGCATGATTCCCAATTGTTTACAACATCCAGGGAGAAATTTCCAACTGCCTCCACAATACCAGACTGCAAATCACGAAAGGCGCCAATTGGCCTTTCAAAATAAAACCTCACTGGTCCTCGGCTTTAGACAAGCCTCTCAGCTTCCTAGGTTTTGCAAGGCTCACCGACCTTGTTCGTAGGGCTCCTCACTGGTCCTCGGCTTTAATCAAGCCTCTTAGTTTCCTAGGTAGCCAAGACCACACTGGTCTTCAAGGAGGGACCCCACTGGTCATTCAAAGACACAGGGGTTTCGCTCTCCTAGTATGCGACAAGCATACTTACATCTTTACAAAGTTGCAGCTGGATAATCAACATAGGCCTGCACACACGCAAAGCCATTCACGAGAGGGACCCCACTGATCCTTTCAAAGACACCAGGGGCTTCGCCTCTTAGATCTCACTACACCAGGCCATCTCCAAAACACAAACCAACCAAATCTGCCGAACTTTCCCCCAAACTAAGGTGTATATGCATGCATGACCTAATCTCCTTCTAAGAATGGGCTAACGGTTGAGGCTGAATCGACCTATGCGGGATAGACCTGGCCTCACAATGCAGTAGAACTGGCCATGACAAAACCAGGCAATCTCAATATCCCGAACTAACTTTTGGTGACACGAAAGAAGTTTGAAAGAGTGGGGTAAGGGCAATGCCCTTCCTGCATAACTACCCGTCAAGCGGGTACCCCGTGATGAAATCGAGGAGGTGAAAGAGAATTGACAGGCTCCATGAGGGAGGAAATATGAACGGAATGCAGATTATGCACAAATTAATACAATACATGCTTTATAAGGCAAACCAAACAAACAAATATAATAAAGCAAATAAATTAGGCATGCTAGTTGCAAACAATTGGAAACCTTTATGGTCAAAACCTTTATTGGTCCCCAGCGGAGTCGCCATGCTGTTGAACCCCAAAAATTATCCCCCCCCCCCCGAAAAGGATAAATTCCGAAATATCGACAGGATGGGCTAACTCTTTTGGAGTTTTTGGAGTCGCTACCCAATTTAAGGAAAACAGGGAACCAAATTAACAAATGCGTGCAAAAACTCCATTTTAGGAAAAAGATGGTCTTTCAGAGATTCTAAGTAAAAGGTTTTATTAATCTCGGAAGAAGGTTTTTAAGGCACTTCCGAAATTCCGTAAAATACGGTTAATCCGACAGGTTTCCAAATCATTTGCAAGTGTGCTTTTCTTTCAAAAGAATTATTTAAAAATAGTAATAATAATAATAAGAATAATTAATCGAATAAAAAAGCTTATTTTGAAAATATTCTTTTACTTGCACGCATTTGCTAAGACGGCCCCAATTTGCAATAAATTAAATAACGACTTCACAATAAAAGGCAATGAGCATAAAGTAAAGCAATCAATCAAATAATCATATATAAGCAAAGGTTCATTTTACAGATAATTTGTACAAATTCTATCAAGTCTAACTATATAAATAATGAGAATAAGTTCAAAAGGTAGAACCCGGGAACGGCATGTTCATTCAATCAAATGTACCTCGCAAAACAAATAAAATGAAATTGGATTAGTACAATAATAAAATGTAATAACTAATGAAAATAAAATAATAATAATAAAGTAATAAGGTATAATAATAATAGTAATAATAATAATAATAATAATAATAATAATAATAATAATAATAATAATAATAATAATATATAATAGTAGTAATAAAATATAATAATAGTAAAAGGGGGTTTGTTTTTGCAAAATTTAGGCTCAGGTTTGTATGGCGCGTCGAATAGAGGCTCGGGATTTGGTACTGTTGCAGACACGGAGCCCGGGCCGTGTTGCCATGCCAAAGCACCAAACCCACTACTCTATTCAACTTGCTTTGCATTAAAGTGCATTCATCATCGCCTTTTGCTTTAGGGACACGGAAACGGGACGGGTCAAGTGTAGTATCGTGTTCAAATCGATCCCGAGGCCTCAATACATGCACATGTATTTTTCATCGGCCATGTGTAGTATCGAGTGCAAATCAGTCCATAGCCTCAAATAAATTATTTTCCATAGGCCTTTATCAGTAATTGTCCATTATCAGTGAAGTCAACAAAGGACTTTAGCAAATACGCCTTTCTAGATCCATGGAGCAAGACGAGTTTAGTCAATGTTTGGACAGTTTCCACGGCAAATTAGCATAGGACCATCCTTAGCAGCAAGCAATTTCAAACAACCATACTATCCTTACAAAGAACGCAGGACCTCGCAAAAATTGAACGAATCACGTCAGGACCAATAAAAATTAGCATCACAAACAGAAACATCGCAGCATTTAGCAAAACAATAGTCTCAATAATCAGAATAATCAACACAAATGTCATGAGTCAACGTAGGTGCAACAAAAACGAGTCAACACAATAGAATCGAAGAGTAATCAAAAACCCATATGGCCATATCCCCTCTGTCACTGCATTATTACTCAGAACATCAGAAACATTAAACGACGAAGGAGGTGGCAATAAACGAACGGAGTAACAATCAAACGCCATAGCAAGCCCTGCAGGAGAAGCGAATAAAAACAACCAAATGTCGTTTTAAAAGAACGAGGGGAAACTCAGCCAGAAACAGGAGGCATACACCGGCTAGAATTCCGGCCATACCCCATCAAAACAAGCGGCAACAGTGATCTAAGGCGGAGGAGCAACACCAGCTGGTAGCGGCGTCACTACAACTCCGATCGCCTTTTCAATTTTTTGATTCAGTGACTGATACAAAGAGACCAGAACCACCGGAGACAAGATTTTCCGATCAAGATCTGTGTTCTCGCCACTGCCTTGCCTCTGTTTAAGAATAAATCGTCCTTCGTTCAGTCTCGACCTCCCTCACTGGTGGTGATACCACCCTTCCCGTTCCCTCTATTTTATACCGCTGCGACCAAACCCCTTCCCCTTCTATTTCTGTTCGATTTGTGTGTGGGTATGTGTGTATGAATAATGCCTTAGGGTTTTTCGTAAGTGGAGAGATTGATGAATGGGAGCCGACGAGAGGGTGAGGGAGATGATTCGTGAGGGAGTAAAAATGAGGGGGCTCGGCTGATCCTCCAAAATGGGTGTTAGGGTTTTTTGGTTTTATAGTGAGAGGGTTAGGGGTTTTTTATGTGTGGGAAAAAATGAATAAATGGGTGTCGGGTTAAAGTGTAGTAGGAAGATTGGTAAATGATGGGTTGTGTTTTGTGTTACATGGGCTTTGCAAAAAAATAATTCTAAATTGCAATTTAAAAACATATTTAGCCCTTTATTAAATTAAACAAATAATTATATAGCACGCTGCAAATGAAAGGACGACTTGCGATTTTGGCCATTTTCCTTTAAAATTAGCTATTTATTTGCAATCTTCAAAATTGAACTTAATTTTAAAATTATTATACTTTTAATTAAAATCCGGGACAAAATTGGGTGTCAACAATGAGTTTTGGGCGTGATCATGCAGCTACCTCTATCTTGCGGGAGGCTCAAACAGAGTTTGTAAGTAACCTGTATTGTTGTTGTTCAATATGTGTCGAAGAAAATATACATAGACAATAGTAAATGCCTCTTTTGTTACAATCACTAATTATATATTATTGTGCAACTGTACTTAGACAGCTATAAAGTTATTGAGAAAATAATTTGCGAGACCCTTCCTGTTTAAGATTTAGAGCCTGTTTGGCCAAGCTTCTGAAAACTGTTTATTTGAGAAGTGCTTATTTTCAAAAGTGCTTTTTGTAAAAGTACTTTTGGAGAAAAGCAGTTTGTGTTTGGCCAACTCATCTGAGAAGCAGTTCTGTCAACAGCTGAGTAGTAATTTGTGTTTGGCCAAGCTTTTGAAAAAGTACTTTTGAGTGTTAAATTACGAGTAAGGATATTTAAAGACTCAATTTACAGTTATTTAACTAGATGAATGTTTTTATTCTCAAACACTATATTTAATTTTTTTTATTTAGTAAAATTTTTTTAAAATACGACATTCATAATTGAATATTCTTGATCTATACCTCAAAAAAAGATATTATCTGATTAAAAATTTGTAACAATAGTGATGTAGGTGTACATAGAAAAAATAGTGATTAAAAAAGTATTGTACTATTTATATATTATAATCATTAGGTTAAAATATATAGGGGGTAATTAGGTATATAAGTATTTTTGGTAAGGATATTTTTGGAATCATAGAAATTAAAAACAACTTCTGCTTCTACTCAAAAGCACTTTTAGGGAGAAGCTATTTTCAGCTTCTTCCCACAGCAGAAAAACAGTTTCTGCTGCCACTCAAAAGCACTTATTTTTTCCTAGAAGCTTGGCCAAACACCCTAATTTTTTAAAATAAGCACTTTTGGCTTCCTAGAAACTTGGCCAAATAGGCTTTTAGGAATGTCAAACATGACAAAGAAATGCTCGAGGAAAAAATCATGTTTGAACGAAAAGACTATATGGGATTGATTGACTTTGAGGGTCCTTTAGTCTGATTCCAAAATGGGAAGTTAGTCAATGATACGATCCGAAATTCGGTTAGGCCATGCGGGCACCCGACATCCTTCCCTAGACTCGTCGGGCGAACCCTTATCAATTAAATTAGGAAAATAAATATAATTCAATTTATAAATAATAACAAGACTTAGAAAAAGTACAGACATAATGATATCTCTAAGCTGTAAAAAAGAAATTACAGCTGACTACCCACATACTAGGTTTAGGGCTATCCAGACTAGACATGTAAGAAGAAGACAGATACCTCCTGAAGGGAGCAAAATACAACTGAAATAATGAACAATAAACTGGTGGCCATCCGGAATAAAAGCTGGCTCACCCTGACAGCTGAAGTCGTCTTCGCTCCTTCACAATGAGGTGAACTCAATCCTGGAGCGAACCTACCGAAACGAAATAGATAGACAAGAAACAAACAACAAACAAGGGTGAGTCAAAAGAACTCAATAAGTGGGGCAGACTAGCCACCTCAAAGAATAGGATAGCTAGCCAGGGAGAAGAAACAGATAAACCAAGTTCCTCTTATTTAAATTATAAAAAGACAGAGCCAGATAACAACCGGAAACACATATGAAACCATAAACTTAACTAGGGATACGAGCCAGAAACATATCAACAAATAAGCGATGCACATATAAGCAGAACAGTAGTTATGTACCACAACACTACACAATGGTATGAAATAAAATGAAATGAAATGATATGAGATGAAATGAAATGAAATATGATGCAAAGGGTCACATGTGCCCGTAATCCCATCTCGAAGCGGAATACTCCTGCATTCGAGGGGAATCCAATCTGATAACCAACTGGAGCGGAAACTCCTGCTCCTGGGGCGGAATACTCCTGCACCCGATATAATATAAACCAGAGGCGGAATACTCCTGCACTCTCCTGAGGCGGAATACTCCTGCACCCGATATAATGTAAAGCTGAGGCGGAATACTCCTGCACTCAATATCTGACATAAGAGCGGAATACTCCTGCTCCTGGGGCGGAATCCTCCTACCCTCAATATGATACAATGGAGCGGAATCCTCCTGCTCCTGGGGCGGAATACTCCTGCACCCAATGATATGCAATGTAATGCATATGAATGACATATAATGCATATGAATGCAATGTGATGCAATAATAACCCTTCACCGGTGCGGGACTCTCATCGACAGCCGGGAAGTAGATGCCAACTCACAGCCAGAGTACAATGCTCAAATCCTCAATGCAATACCAACAACAGGACATAACATATAATATACGATGTAAATCCAAAGCTAAGGCGTAATGAGTACGCCTATCGGCAGCTACACACGTAAGGAACACGTGGTAGAAAATCCACGAGGCTAGGTGCCTCCAAAGAAATGGATATAAACACTTACCTCTTCCAAAAGTTAGTACGGCTAATCAACAAATGCTTTATCCTTTGGTTTCCTTGCCAAACTATCCCACTGTATTCAATAAGCAGAAAAATATATCAATTTAGGCTAAAGGCTTCATTCCTCACATCTTAGGGCAATCCGGTTAGGAACTTGATACCCACGCGACCGGACTGTGTGTCCAATATCCAGCCTCTATGGGGGACTCCAAATCACACATAACACGATCACAATATAAGTATAAGCATGTATGAGGCATAACACATGTGGCAACAATAGATATGGACTCAAAGGAATGAGAAGAAAACTCTGGATAGAATTATAGACACAACCTAGAACTCAGAATTTGTCCAACTCTTTGAATTTCCATAAAATTTTCGGTAGAGTTTTCCCTGAAACTGGATGATCCGAAAAAACAGAACCAGCACTATACTACACACGGGAATGGATACCCTGATAAACTTATAACATAAACATGTTAAATGGATAACAAGATGAGATGACTGGATGACATAACAAATCCGCTGATAGAATGTCTGGACAGCACCACTGTCCTGCCTTTCGACCTAATTTTCAGAGTGTAGAGCAAAGATATAGACTTCATGGTCTTCATGAAAGTTTTAGATATATATCTTAGGGTTCCAGAGAATCTTGAAGCATCTCAATATCAATTTTATACAAGGAGTTATGACCAATATACTAACAGCTGTCCGAAGATAAAAATAATTTCCCAGATTTTGAAACGTTTTGTCTTGCTGATTCAGACATCTTTCACCTTGGATTTTAGTACCAAATTAAGTATATACAAGGTTTCCTTGATACTATACAATTTTCTCACAAGAGACACTAAGTTTAGAACTAAGAAAAGCTTCAAAAGCTAAAAGATACATGTCTTGCCAAAAGAAAGGTTTAGCCTTACATACCTTTGATGTTTCTTGCTTCTAAACCTTGTTTCCCTTGAATTCAACACCTTCTAAAGCTTAAACAAGCTATAATACAACATTTAGGTACTTTACTTAGCCATGAAGTAATTCTAAACCTCAAGCTATAGACGAAATTGAAGGTAGCATAACGTTACCTTAATCGCGTAGAGCGTTTTGACGCAGTTTGTCTTCAATTTCGAGTTAAGATTGACGTCCATCCTTCAAAATCATAAATTTTGCTCAACACTTAATAAGAGAACTGTTTCTATCTTTGTATTTCTGGAAAATGACTAGAGGGGAAAGGAATTTTCCTTTTATACTTGAAACATTTCAGTTTTAGTCCTCTTTTACGCTTATGTCCCTCTTTCTGGCCTGACTTCTGATGCTCATATCTTTTTATCTATATGTTGTATAAACAAACAGTCAAAAGTTTTGGAAACTAAACTCCAAGACCTTAAATTTGATATATGATATGTCCCCAAAAGACTTCATATAACACACAAAATTAACTGCTGAAAAAGCTTCTTTACAAGGCAATTCCTTAGTCGGATTTTCCGCAACTTAAATCCGAATGTTCCCAAACTTTATATTCAATATATAAACATCTTATATGGTAATATTATGACTTTAAACTCACTTAAATCATTTTTAACATGTCATTAGAATGATATATGTCACTTTGGACATACGGGGTGTAATAATCTTCCCCCGTTAGGAATATTCGTCCTCGAATGTTAAATGAAGTACGTAGAAGTATTAAGCAATGATCTGTTACATACTTGTAGTAGTGAAGAGAAGTGAAATGTCAAATTATTTAACTTTCGGCATTTTAGCGGAAGCTAGCCGAACAACCTCGAAATTCACTTTCGGAAAAAGTCACAAAAGTCACAAATAATCATACGAACCTAATGGCGCTTTCGGATTTTGAATCGGAGCTCGTTCACGAAAACCGAGCTTGAAAATCTCTTTTTTTGTATTTATCGACAATAAAAACTGAAACCTTCCTCCGATGCCTACCAAATGAGATCTGATTTAGCTCAAATTTTACAGACAGGTCATAATGGACATTATGAAGTTTTTAAAATTATCGGAACACCAATCAGAGTCCTAACTTCCGAAATGACTAACCGAGGTCATTTCAGTCAAAGTGCTCTTTTTAACGGTATGTTGTTTAGAACTGCTTCGAATATGTATCGCAGTTCTTTCTTGATGTGGAAAGTAGTAGGTATGTGCTCTAATTTTGGGTTATTGAGTCATCTCAGTACCATGCGTTGTTTGTTTGGCTGACACAAGTCAACGAAGCATTGGATAGAAGTGTAAGTGTTGGGATATACTAATAACCATGCGGTTTTAGCTGGATTATTCCTAGTTGAAAAATTAATATTCATTTATTAGATATAATAAAGTATTATTTATTTAGATCAATTGTGTCATGTGTGTCCTATTATTTGTACAGCAGTTGATTTAGTGTGTAGAGCCAAGCTTATACACGGAAGATTAAATCAACGGTTCTTATAAATAATAAAGTAATATTCATAATCTAAGATGAAAATTGGACAAAGTCATTGGTATGATTGTAGTACAAGATTATATATAATTTATCCTGATTATGGGAATGGTATAGTTCCAACTTCTTGTGCTAGTGCGCTTTGTGTGCATTGAACGGACCAAGTAGAGATAAATGTTTTTATACTGACTATATAAAATAAATTCTCTAGCTCATCAAATGTACTTATACTCTTAATCTTGATATAGCTATTATTAGTGGTGTATATTATCCATTGTCTTGATTTATCAATAGGTGAGGTCCAGGATATTTGAGTCAAATAATTCCTGATAAGTTGGATAATGATAATATGCATTTGCGAAGTGATAGCTAGTTGATAGAATCTACGTCTCGGTATAGAGATTGATGACACCCATTTATGAAAGCTTATAAGTTTCTATGTGCAAATCTGGCCAGTAAATTTTATATCTGGCACATAGAATAAGTTAAACGGAAGTTTAAAGGATATTTATTTAGTCAATATATTGAATTGTTAATAATTTAATAATATTGATTGATGTCTGTAATCTTAACGTGGGGAGTTAAATAAGGTTTTGATGAAAGACTTCGAAATTCAACTGAGGAGTGCAATTGCAAATTTTTAGTGGAAATAATTTGTAATTTGTTATGGAAAAGTTAATTCTAAAGAAAAAGAATTATTCCATAATTGGAAGCCTCATTAATTAATTTTGTGGTCTCTGTTGTGACCGAATCCAATTAGGATTAGGAGAGAGGTTTCTTGGTGGAAAAGAATCCTAGCCAGTTTTAGAAAAGGGTTTTACCTTAAAACTATATAAAGGGGACTCTTGGCCAAAAGAAAATGGACAAGAAAAACCTAATAGTTTTCTCTCTCTGAAATATTTGTTCCACCCAAATATTATTAGTCTAGCTATTGTTCGGGCACACGACGGAACTAGAAAAACCTAATAGTTTTCTCTCTCTGAAATATTTGTTCCACCCAAATATTATTAGTCTGGTTATTGTTCGGGTACACGACTAAAGATCATGGAACTGGAGGACGAACTCGTGGATGATCTTGTTCTTGATTGAAGATTCGTTTTGCGGTTGAAGTCACGCTTTAAGAGATATTTCGTTTTCTATTTATGTAAAACTAAATAGACTGCTAGTTTGTTTAGATTACATGTGAGTTGTCTTGACTAAGCTGGGGGATATTAAGGAGTAGGCACGATAAATTTGCATGATTCACTATTGATCACGAAAACACGCACGATTAACAAACAAGCACGATTCACATAAGATAAGTACCCATCGGAAGGAATACAAATTGGCTTCTTAATCTGGATAAAAGAGGGGTAGATTACTGGTGCGAGTATGGAATTGTAGCTTTGAGTGCTTTGGAACTCGGCAAAATAGGTATAGCAAAGACATTGCTGAAAGGAGTAAGCATCTTGAATCGGGTTTTGGGATGATGCTTTGTATGTATTTGAGGCTTTGTGATTGCACAATTTTGCGTGCGGTAGTGATTTTTTAGGGAGCAAGTGGAGAGTATGGCGCAGGGGTTCGTCGAGAGATTGGAGAGTGCTCTGCAAAAAAATCAAGATAAAATGCAAATAGAGATAAAGATAAAGATCAAGTAGACTTCCCTATTCGTTAGATCACCTTACCAATGCTTGTCATCATATTTTAAGCCTGATGAGGCTAGTCGTTATATTTTAAGCCTGATGTGGCTAGTCATCATATTATAAGCCCGACGAGGCTAGTCGTCATATTTTAAGCCTCGTCGCCGTATAGAAGGTGCCATGTCCAGAAGCTTGTAAGCGCATTCCTCAAGTGCTTGTTAGGTATTGATGCATGATCTATTCATTCTCATATATTGTATTGTCTGCCGGTCTTTGTATTTATAAGAAAAGACCTGCTCTTAAAGAAAAATTCATCAGTAGAGCTAGGCATCATATTTTAAGGCTGACGAGCCTAAGTGTTGTGCCGATATCCAATATTCTAAAAGCTTGTAAACGTGTTCATCAACTGTTGTAGTGTACTTGTGCCAAAATTATCCTCTTCAGTAAATTTTCTCAGTTGTGTTGCCAGCTACTATTGTGTTCATGGAAACTATCTGCTCTTGAAGAAAATTTTGTTAGTTGAAAACAAAGTGGTTGCCTTGCAATGAACATCCAAGTGTTGGCTCGAATCTAAATTTGTACTTTGATCTGATATCTTGTAAATCTTGGTTACCCAATTGGTCGTGCGGATACTTTTCTCACTTGAGCTTGAAAACTTTTGTGTGAGCGTATTGGATTAGGAAGATGTCCAAAAATTGTGCTTGTCTTGGCTAGAGGAAAATGAAAATTTTATTATAATGAGATCGTGCCAAGTAGGCTGCTTACATATCTTGTCAATATCATAATCAGGTCATACGTAGTTCAAGTACAAAGTAGGGATAAAGAGCAAAAGAGTAGTCAAATATAGAGATGATAGAGTTTGCATTGTGATGGGTTGTCTTCAAGTGTTGTGCTTTTTCTTCAAATGCCTCGGAGCTATCTTGGATGGATTGCCTTGAACATAGATTGTATTTGCAGCTTGAAAGTTGGAATTGTCATTTGATAATTCTTGTTGTACTATTATCTTGCCTTTTCCAATCATGTTTTGAATTTTATGCTTCAGTGTTGGACATTCTTTAGTGTCATGGCCTTGAATGTTCGAATGATATGCTCAAGTCTTTGATGGAACAAAATCCGAATGAGAGACCCATCCATTTTTTGGCTGCAGTATTCCTTAATCCCTTAGTCTTTCAAATATGTTTGTCAAAGAATCAGTTAGAGGAGTAAATGTGCGAGGCTTTATCCTTTTTGTTTGGTGCTGATTGCGTCGAGCCTGATAAGATTGTTGTTGAAAACCCTGATAGTGGGGAGGTTGTCCATTGTGCAAGTCCGAAGTAACATGAGATTTTCGCAGATTTTGCTGATTTTTGTTGTATGCTGGTTGGTACTCAGTCATGGCAACTAATGTGGTGTCCTCTTTGTTGCTTTGAAAATTCTCAAGTGCCTTGGGTTGAAAATGTTGATTAACAAGTTGCACTGTTAAATTGCCAATTATCTTCACTTCTTGAATGCTAGTTTCCAATTCCCTTATTATTCGAATCAAGCCAAGGAAGTCTTATGCATGAACGTCAAGCAATTTCTCATAATAGAACTCTTCTTGGATTTGGATGAAGGTTGAAACTAATTTTTTTTGGGAAATAAAAATTAATTTCATTATCAAACTGGGCAGTTTACAGCTCAAAGGAAAAAAATAAAATTAAGCAGGAGCTTGGACATAGTCCCAAGCTTCCTGAAGGCTCAGCTACAACATAAAATCTAAAGTTCTATTTGCAGCAGTTAAGGATTGAAGTTCAGTTTTAGCAGTCTCCTATGCAGCTTAGGTTTGTTGCTCCCCATATAGTGTACCTCCTGGACTATTAGTTTTGTGATGACTGAGGAGGCCCTTTGCTTGTTCTGAAAAACTCTAAGGTTCCTTTCATGCCATAGTTGATACACACCTCCTGCTAGTGCCATTCTATAAACCTATGAGTCAGCTTGCTTCCCATTATAGTTCTGCACTGCCCACCTAATTTCATCTTCCCAGTTTTTGGGATCTCTTTGGATTCCTAGTCATTTCAGCATCTTTTTCTAGATTTCAGCAGATATTGGGCATAAGAAGAAAAGATGGTTTACTGATTCTATTGCTAGGTTGCACAAAGGGCACATTGTATCAGTAGTAACCCCTCATCGAGCTAGCTTGTCTCTTGTGTACATCTTCTCATGCGCAACCAGTCTGAGTAGGATTTGCATGATTATTGCAAACTATCCTTCTCCAAGGCACCTTTTGGAAGGGTCCTCTAAGCATTTTGTAGACCTGCTTTATTGAGAAAGACTCCCAGTTTGCCAGTTCATTCATGGTCATGCCAGCCTGGTCTACATACTTACTTGCTTTGATGATTTGCTTAAGCACCCATGATTCCTGGGTTTATCTTGATTCCCATATCACCCATGTACTTCCATTAGTATATATGGACCCATCTGACCCACAGTCTATCCATCTTTTAGCTACCTTGTTCTAGGTTTCCCCATCAGTGAAATTCAGGCCCCCTGCTGTCTTGGGTAGACACACAGTCTCCCATGCAATCAGTGCACTGCTTGCCTGTTGGTTCTCCCCATGCCATAGAAATCTCCCGCATACTGCTAAAATTTGTTTCAGGATCTTTTTGGGTAAGAGAAATACCTATGACCAACAGTTATGAATAACTGTTAGCACACTCTTCACTAACACTTCTCTTCCAGCATAAGGCATAAATCTACTAGTCCAGCTTGCCACTTTCCCTATCATTTATCCAGCAAGGGCTGGCATTGAGAAATTAATAACTTTTTAGTACTCAAAGGCACTCCTAGATATCTGGATGGGAGGATGCCCTCGGAGAATCCCAGCATATCCAGAATTTGTTATTGGACTACAGTTTTAATCCCTCCAAAGTAGACAAAACTTTTGGATAGGTTGGCTACTAGCTCTGATGCTCTTGAGAATTCTTGAAAACAACTGAATATCATTTTGAACTGCATCTTTTTCCCCTTTGCAGAACAACAACAAATCATCTGCAAATCCTAGTTGGGTGAGTACAATCTTTGGCACATTTGGGGTGGTATTTGAATTTAGGGTTCTGTGCCTCCTCCTTAAGTAATCTACTGAGATACTCCATTGCAAGCACAAATAGATAGGGGGACATTGGATGTCCTTGTTTAAGCCCCCTTTTGGCAGCAAAAGGCTTGCTTGGTTTTCCATTGATGATGATGGAATATGACACTGTTTTCAGGCATGCCATTAGCCAGTTTGTGAAAATTGATGGGAAGTGCAAGTTGTCCAGCATTTGTTCTATGAACACCCACTTTACAGAATCATGTACTTTTTGCATATCTATCTTTAACATGCATCTAGGGGAAATATTCTTTCTTCCATACCCTTTGATCAGCTCATGACTCAGAATTATATTATCATTTATTACCCTGCCAGGCACAAAGGCAACCTGCTTTGGTCAACTAGGTCATTCATTACCTCTTGGAGTATGTTGTTTAAGACTTTAGAGATAATCTTATACAATACTGTACAACAAGATATGGGCCTATACTCTCTCACAGTTATGGGGGCTTTGACTTTTGGTACCAATGTAACTGATGTGCAGTTTATGGCAGCACTCATGTGTCCCTCGTTAAAGAAATTAGTCACATCATTACATACCTCCCCCCAATTATGTGCCAGCTCTGCTTGTAAAAATGTGCAGAAAAACCATCACAACCAGGTGCTTTCTGATCACCTATGCCCCTCATGGCTTCTTCTATTTCTTGCTTTGTTACACGCTGTATGAGCATCATCTGATGCTCTCTGCTCAATCTTTTGCCCTGCTACATGACATATAGTTGAATAGCATGCAGTATTGGGTTTGATGCCCCCAAGAGCTGCTTATAGAATGATATTACTTCAAGTTCTATTTCCTGTTCTGTTCTTGCTATGCCACCATGTAAGGTGTTCAATCTTTTGATCTGGTTTTGGGCTTCTCTATTCTTCATACAGGCATGAAAGTAGGCACTATTAGTATCTCCCAGTTATAGCCACCTTACTCTTGACTTTTGTTTTAGGATGCTCTCTTCAATCCCCATCCATTTTTCCAGCTGTTTTTTCAGTTCTCTTTCCTTTTCAGCTAACCCTAGTTGTAATGCAGGGTTTCTGGTTTCTTTTTTGTAGTTCAGCTAGTTCACTTCTATAATGTTTCACAATTTCATCTATTTTGGCAAACTCCTTTGTGTTCAGTGCTTTCAATCTCTGCTTTATAGCTTTGAGCTTGTTCCATATAACTTGCATTCCCTGGTGCCTGCTTCGTGTGTTACATTCAGTGGTTACTATGTCTTGGAAGGTTGGATGTTGTGCTAGATGGTTAAAGAACCTGAATGGTCTGGCCCATTTTCTCTGATTTTTGACAAGCTCTACTGCTAATGGTGCATGGTCAATCCAGGGTCCATATCTTCTGCTTCTAGTTGTGTCGGCTGTGTCATCCACACACTGTTAACTATATCCCAATCAATCTTGCTGTGCACATGGTTATTAGTCCATGTGTATCTCATGCCTGTGGTCTTAAACTACGTCAAACCTGTACTTGTTAGGAAATTGTTGAAGTCTGCAATCTCATAAGCCTGAACTGGAGTGCCCTCTATTTTGTCATCTAGGTCCCTAATTGTGTTGAAATCTCCCATGATTATCCAGGGTTCTTTCTGATTCCTTAAAAGTCCTGTAAGAACTTGCCATAATGGTTTCATGTCTTGTATTATATACAGTCCATACACCACTGATAGATCAAAACTCTAAGTTGAAGTGATGGAGGCTGACAATACCATGTATAAGCTATTGGTGTGCCTTCACCATTTGAAAATCTAGATCATTTGGGTTCCACAACACCCATATTCTTCCCCTTCCTGAAGTTGCATAGTTGTTACACCACTTTCATCTTTTTACCGCTGTCTTTATTATTTTGGGAGCAAACTGTGCTTGAACTCTATGTTCAAGGACTTCAAGAATGCTCATTTTATTTTCTTTGATAAACTTCACCAACTCAGTCTGCTTATAGACTTTATTTAAACCCCTAATATTCTATATGATCAGTTTCATTGTAGTTGTTTGGGGTCAGGTGGCTTTTGCACAACCTCCTTGTATCTGAATCTCCCTTCTTGCCATGTTGGTGTGCCAGTCACCTGTTTCTGCCTCTCTCTCCAGACGCATGATAGCTAGTGGTGGAACTTACCATAAAAGCTACAACTCTCTCTCCGGGCGCATGATAGCTGGTGACTGTTAGTAAAACAACCAAAAATGCTTGAAAATTTGTTATAATAAGCTTTAAATTAGTTTACGGAGTAAAAATAAAATTTACACCGTCGGTGTATATTATAAAAGAAATGGTTTGAAAAATGGCAATTAATTTGGAGATGATTTTAGAATTGGCTCTTGGAAAACAATTTCGCTTGCTTGACTTGGTGTTATGGAAGAATATTACTTCTCATAGTTAAGTGACCCCCTAGGGTTGACATAGGTTTACTATATATGTACTAACTTGCTTGAGCCCTAATAATTTTTTCATTTAAGAAAAATGAATATGATGTGAAGTGCCATTGATATTACTAGTACATTTTTTCATGGATCATAGTAGTTAACTTGCTTGAGATACTTATACCAAGAGTGTTTAACTATACACAAATTCGAATTAATTGCGATTAGTGAATGCCTAGAAAGAAAAAGAAAATAACTTAAATGAGGTTTCACTATGACTTGACTTTTCTTTATTTTTATTTTTTACTCACGAAAGTAGAAATTTTTGAAATAATCCTGAAATAATCCAGGCGCTAATTAAACTTAAAAAGAGGTCAGAGAAAAGTACTAGAGTCATAGCCAGTGGTGGAGCTAGAGCCATCCGAGGGTGGCCAGGTGACCGCCCTTCACCAGAAAATTCACTACAAAAACACGTGTTTTTCCGATTGACAATCCCGTCGGAATGTGCACAATTCTGATGAATTAACTAATGGGACATGTCTGTCGGTCAAACTCCCATCGTAATTCCCCATTGACGAGCACCTGTCGGCTATACCAATGTCACTTCGACTGCCATTATTCGGTAAATCATTTCCAGGCACGACATGAAAATTGAAAAATATTATTGTTAGCTGTTGGTGAGTAACAATTTCTAGGCATTTTTCTGACGGCTGACAATCAGTATCAATAGCAAGATGTGAAATATTTTTTGCTCGTTTTCGATGGTTGCCCATTAGAGTTAAGCAAAAACCTGCAACAGAAAAATGTTAAAAAATTGCTTTCAAACATTCCAACAAACTTTAAAAGATAGAGACTTTAATAAAAAGTCAAGTGAACATCCAATTAACAAACAATGTAGTATAACACTTAATACTTGTATCAAATACAAGTTAAAAGTACTACACATAGATATTGTTCAATAATTAAAGGCACATAACACTTGTGACAAAATCAAGTCTAGTACAAACAAAAACTTTCTTTTCATAATAACATCTTAATAGAGGTATGGTAGAAAAATAGGTAACATTATGTCAAGAACTTCTTGTACTTCGTCAAACAATTCAACTTCTTCATCCAAGTCCGATTCGGGTATCATATCAATTGAGCCTTCGATCGTATCTTGAACAATTTCAATTGAGTCCCTGATCGTATCTTGAACAATTCCAATTGAGTCTTCGACGGTTATATCCATGGTATATTTGATCTTGATAGAAGAGATAATAAAAGCACTTAAAAATAATTCCAACACAACACATCTAAGTTCATAAATCATACTAATTCTAGGCTCTAGCTCAAAAATTCTAAGTTCATCAATTACACTAATTTTAAGTTCATCGAGCATAATAAAACTAAGTTCATCAATTCATCACATATTATTGAGGCAACTTAACTAATTCAATTAGCCAAATGTTAAAATAGAATAATAAGTGTAGCACGCATCTAGATAATCTTCCTTTTAGATAAAAAATAATTGAATATACGATAGAATACACATTTCCTTTTTCACTAATTGTTCTAAATGTACTCAAATTACTAATCCTAATTTTCCACCACCACCACCACCACCACCAACAAATAGATTTTTTCTCAAGTTGTAACCACCAAATCACACTTATCCTTTTATATATATCTTTTTTGCTCAAGTGACTGCCGGACTCCTGCGACAAGCTAAGGGTGGTGACCGATCTGAAACTTTAAAAAAAAATGTTATAATTTTGTGGAAAAATTGAGAAAATATAAAGGAAAAGGAAAGAGAACAAACCCTAGAATGCCAAAGAAGATGTTTGATGGATGTTTTGTTATGATTTTGTGGAAGAATTTGGAGGAAAAGAGAATTTGGGGGCAGATTGAGAAGATGGGAAAAGAGAGAGTATTTTGTTATGTGAGAGGAAGAGGGAAAAATAATGAAGGGGTGGATTTGTTTTGTACAATTATTTAATCCTGCGATGACTGCTCGTTGGTATCCCTAAAGATTTTTTTTTTTTTTTTGCTAATATCTGAGGCTACCCATCGGAATAATCTACCGATGGGGAGCCGTCAGAGATTGTCGGTTGAAAAAATGCATTTACTAGTAGTGATTAGACGTGTGTGTATATTAAATTTAACTATATAAGGATATATTAAATTTTGAATATCCTTGACACACCAGATTGTAGTAGTCCAGTGGCATAAAGGGTTCAAATATTCGCCGGGAGCACCCGCTGCCCACAACATAATTTCTTACGTCCCATATTCCAAAAATGAACTGTTCACTCACGTGTTTAGTCTGTGGCATTTCCCTCCGTATAACTTTTGGCACTAGTGTATATCCTTAAATTCGATTTCAGGTATTACAATTGAATTTATATTTCGTTGAGCCTTAGGAGACCGTCTTGTATCGAGATCCGACGAATGATTACAGACTTTACGTTCACAAGATTGATCGTATTAATAAGCGGTTAACCGAGATCGAGATTTAAGTTGATTCGAGCAAGGAAATGTAAAGGATGAATGATTAACACCGAATTATATGACAAGTACAGCAAAAAGAGAACGAAACGATCAATGCAATATTCGAGCAAGCCAAATGAATTGGTTGTCCTATCGATGACAAGGTTTAGAGCGATCGCTTATAAACAAACAAATCGTTGTTTATGTTATCTTGTCTTAAACGAGCAGAGAGAACGGATAGCGTGATTAGTGTAACAATAACTTATCAAACGACAAACCAACAGATATCGTTATAATGAATGTGGCAGGAATCTAAAGCAGTGATCAATCGATGATTTTAATTAGCGGGATTTGGGTTAAAGTATTTATCGATGATCAGTGACGATGGATTGAGTGAAAAATCACCGAGCCCTTGAGCAAGGGCTCGAGGCTTGACTTGATTCGATCAAAGGCTCGTGGTTTGACTTGATTCGATTCTTCTAAAAGCGATTCCACGAGGAGAGACGTTTTGATCCTTTCTTGGTTGGGTTCGTGAACTTCCAACCACATATCCCCTTCCGTTTTGACGATTGGAAATTGTAGGGCTCGAATCAGGCTCTAGAGTTTTACCCATCGATATCTACCCTTCGTGAAGACTCAGGTCAATCATAACGTTTGTTATAGAAGGCTAACCGCAAATCTTCCTCTTCCGCTCTGATTTTTGGGTCGCACTCATGATGGAGATCATCTCATGTTGTCGGAGTGCATTCTCTCAATCTTTCTCTCAACTTATTGCAAGTTTCTGATGTATTCATGTTCAAATTACTTAGGAAGGCTAAACACTCCCATCTCTCTTCGACCTAAGGAATGGTCATATTTTCTTTGTTAAAATGCTCCATAAACTTCTTAATGATTTCATTTGCCCGGTTCTTGATATTCAGTTTATCCTCGAATATCCTTTCCACTTTGTTAGCTCCCGTATGTGCTCTGCCATTTCATCAAAGCTTGTGATCTCTTTTATGGGCAACTATATATACTATTTTAGAGCTCCTTCCCTAATTATTTCGAAAAAAATATTCAAACACACCAAATTGATTTCTTCATCCGTAAATCATTTGCATGTACTGCTATAGCGGCGCTTGTCTTAAACGGCCACTTTGAAAATGATTTTGTAGTAATGTCCTTCGTTAATTTGGAGCCCCCGATCAATTTTCCATAAACGAATTCATCTTTTTGAACCTTCTATCTACCGAATCATTCAATAGCCACGACGGCCGTACCCGATATCCCATATCTGTCATCATCCTTGCTTCTGTCATGATGAAGCTCGGAGCTTCCATAGGGCCGTATCCGATCTCCCAGATCTGGCTCTCACTTCAGGTCCCTCTATTACCGCGTCCTGAGAAATAGAGGTCAGAGTGCATGCGAGGAGCATTTTGGGGAAGGCGGGCACTCGTTGACCTGCAAAGCCAAACAAAACTGCTAATTGTTCACTTATCTTCTCAAGGTACTAGTCTTGTTTCTGAATATACTCTCTCAAAAACATATTCATTTCTGTCGACAACGTCTCAGCTGCAGTTTCCTTACCGAGCCTTCAATCATTAGGCGAGTTCAATTATGAACCGGTTGGAGTGTGGTTGGCTGGTGGCACGCAAACGGTAGTGTTGCCCTAATCATTTGCCATTACACACGAACGAGTAAACTCAAGTAAAATTAACAACAAATCTCGGAACAAATAGATTGCATGGGGCCATTGTGGGCGCCAAATTGTATTTCTTAAAATATAATTTCAGGTTTCACAATTAAATTTATATTTAGTTGAGTCACATGCGACCTCTTTGTATCAAGATTCACTGGTTAATCGTTAAACATACGTCTAAGACTTAGGCTACTTATGCAATTGAAAGCAGTAAGACGAACAATAAGCTAGTTAGCTGTTTTATTACTAATGCAAGAAATACATAATTTTCTATTAATAATTATGCTATGGCTGACCGAATAAGGCAAAGATTTATTTGATAAAGTGAACAGTAAGAACAACTAATGAATGAAATTAAACAAGAATAATAAGCGAATAAAGCAGTAAGTAAAGCGATAAATCTTATTGATATGATCGGGACTCTTGTGTTCCGGTGAAGAAGATGAACTTCGTCTTTTCAAAGCAAAGCTCTAATAATGCAGCAATACAAGGAATTGAAAGAACAATAATGGGGATTTGTAATGGTTATTAGAGAATGGAGTGCTCAGTAAGGTTGATTGCTTAAAAAATAAATCGTATTATAGACAAAGACTCCTAACCGTAGCTTAAGTCCATTTTCTACCCGACTCTCTACCAATATTTTATCCATGTCTAACGGCCTCCCGAAATAAGGAATCAGTTAAAGAAAAACTTATCTCCAACTTGCGACCTGTAATTTTATCTTCGGAATAATTGTATCAGGGTCTTGAACCAGTCAACCCCTTCAATTCCCGACAGTCACTTAGCTCTTTATGATAAATGGCTAAGCTCGTTTTAGTGTATTTTTATCAAAATATTCCTATGGATAGTAAACTAAAGAATTAATTGAATTTTGTAAAAAAGAAAGAACAAAAAACTAAACAAAAAGCTCCAGTATCTAATTATTACTACTACAAAATACATATCACTTCAAAATTTTGGTACTCCAAATCCCGCCCCGCCAAGATTCCTTTAAAATTTGTTTCAACCCGCCCCGCTTATTATTAAACCCTAAACCCGGCCCGCTCCGTTGCCTAGGTATTTTAGACTTAGACCGCGCAAGCTCGGGCTTAGTTATTTTGAATCCCCTAAAGCTTCAGCATTCACTTAGGTCGATTCTAGGGTACACCCCCTATAGCTCCATCATCTTCAATGGAGGAGCGATCTAGCTTTGAGATTCTAGAACAAATTTCAGAAAACACAAATCATTGCATCATAACGTACCCAGGCGATGTTAAGGTACATGCTTCTGTGCGATCCTTCAAGGAACAAAAAGAAGCTGTATTGTACATGAAGCGATTGACTACCCTCACCGGTCCAAGTATTATCAAATTTAGGGAGTATTTGATTAGGGACAAAGTTCATTATGTGTTTTGCGAAAATATTGTTTCGTTTAATACTTGGTTGGAAAACCCTTCTAAAAAAATGTGGCAATTTTTTAACAGAGAATGTATTGGGTTTGGCGCTAATTTCAAAAAAGTTTTCAGTCAAATTGGTGTAGCATTGGAGGCCTTACATAAGGACAAATTTAGACACCGCCGTTTACTTAACGGTGTTTGTTTTGGGGATGATGGAAAGGTCCGTTTGTTCAATTTTGAGTGTGTTGAGTTGGATTATGCCAATGATACCGAGTATCTATTTAAGGACTTGAAGGATTTTGGACAACTTGCTAGACAAGCCGTCGAAGCGCACCCACTGCCAATATGTCATACTCCTGGTAACCTTCAACCAGTTGATGAAGCTAGATATCTAGATGCGTTGTTTGATAAGTTGAATCGGGATGAAGTGGAACATCAAGCGCCTTATATGTATAGGGCATCTGCCTTTTGGTCCATACAAACAACGTTTATATTCTTTGACACATTTAAGAATTTGTATGATGAAAATAGTTTATATTATACAGAACAGTTTAAATTTGATGCCTACTTTGACTGGGATTGGGGAAAGAAAATTCCAGAAGGTACAACACTCCGTGATGTATTTGATTATGTAGATCATAGAGCTGCTGCACCCCGGCATATTGAAGATAAGTCAATTGGCACTAGGCATTTGATTTATGAAACATCTGGTGGCCCACCCATTTTCATGAGAAACTGCTTTCAACATCTTGTCATAGATGTTGGGAAGATGGACGAAGACAACCTACCATCCCGCGAAATTACCCAGTATAGATCTATGGAGCATATTCTTCATGAAGTCCTCCAAATTTTTCCACAATTGGTAGCAGTTTGCTTTTTGGTGGTGGCCACGTTAGACTGGACATTAGGTTATGTTGTAAGAACTTTCAATGGTAAAAGAGTTGAAACAAAGTCGTGGAAGGAATACTTTTTTGAACGACTTTTCAAGTCTACTGACATGGTGTAGGCAGAACTTTATGGTGTTGTCTCCTAGCCTTAGTCAAAGTATAGTTTTAGTTGGTGAGCTTTTCTAGAAATGTCATATCTGTGATTAATGTAGTTTTCAGTTTATATCATTTATCCTTCTTAGTGGTTCTATAAGCTCAAAGTTACTGTTGGTTCATTCTCATTGCTAATCAGGCGTTGTTATCATTTCTAACTGAATTTTTGCTCTTCTCACATTGCAATATGAACAGAGACGTAAATGTTTTTCAACTCTTTTATGTAATGAGAGATATGAGAAATTCCCCTCAACCTATGTTTTATTCATGGGGTCAATGTCAAGTAATAGACTACTGCACCATGGTGTAGAGTGCGCTCTCTTCTGATCGGTAAAATAAATGCGAGGATGACTTTCTTCACAGATGGATAGAAGTCCTTAGTAATTGAACATGATAACACAGAGAAGATTTGAGATGAAATATTTGAATGCAGGAAACAACTTATTAGCAGAGTTTAGTCGAGGATATAAGTTAGTTCACAGTTGTTCATGCTTGATGCACACCAATGATAAGACAGAAGGGAAGAAAGATAATACTCGGATATTTTGCATTTGTTCTGCATTTTGTTGTTCATGGTAAGACTAACTTGGTGTCTAAATTCATTGTTGGCGTGAACCTTATTTTGCCTGGCTTTTTAATGTAAATACATAGCAAGGAGAAGCAAAGAAGGCGTTACAAGTACTTCAGAAGCCTAATGTTCCAACAGACCTTCAGGTATGGGTATAAACTAATATTAAAATATAGGCATGTTCAAGTAATACAGTAGTGTTGTTCCCGTTGCAGGTTGTAGATTACTGGGCGGACAAGGGTAAATCTGGATTCGCTGTCTATAAATTTCGATTAAAGCGTATGGAAGGACAACCTGTCTTGGCCACTAACCAGTTTTCTTTCGTTTTCACTTCTTTTGCAGTGATATTTTAAGTCTTGCTTCTCCTAGGCCTTCCACTTTATTACATTGTCTTTGTGTCATATCTAGAGTTACAGTTCCTTTCAAATTTGAAGCATTCTCATGGTTTTGAGTTCATAATAGGCTGCAGACATTGATTTTCTTCTAATAAGGGGGGAAAATTCTATTTGATTGATGTGTAGTCTCCAGATGTTCAAGCACACCTTTTTTTGTGCTATCGTGGGAGAAACACACCAAACATTCTGTTACTAATTTTGGTGCAACTCATATGAAAATCTATGTGTTATTTCATATGGAATAAATGTAGAATAAGAATACATGCAACAACTGCCCTTTAACTTGCCTTTGACGACTCAAAAAAGGAATAGCATTTGTGTTTTGTTTCTCTTAAGTTTCGTTATTAATTTGCTTCTGCTGTATGCAGGTACATTTCACTAAAGCCTCTATTTCCAAGTCCATTTCTGAAATACGAGGGTAAATATGAAATACGAGGGTAAATAAGTTAAATCTGATTAATATTGTGAATTGAATTAAGAGAAGGCAAACTCTTAGTTTTGCGACATATAGGCTGTATCTCTTATGGGATGGAGGCTTATCCCATTCCAGCAACCAATTTAGTTGATGATCCACTGGTAGCACCGACAGGCAGGTACCACGTATTGATATTGTGCTGTTCTGATGGCTTTCTTGCGCTAAACTCAATGATTCTGATTTTCCCTATGTTCAGAAAGATGGTGGAAGGTCGGTGCAGTATTTTTCAGTCCCTTGCCAGAGCATGCTCGTTTAAATTAAAGATGAATTTAATTTACCTTGTGTCAAAATCCACTTGTGCTGCTAATCTAACATGTTCACTTCGACAAGAATTGCCTGAAGCTAGGTGAAAAACATGTTGACTGCTTCACAAAAGCCTTGCTTAGCAGGCGCTTTTGTGCAGCCACAAAGGCTCTAAGGCATACATATGTGCTAATAAGCGTTATCCTGAAGAAACAACAAATGTTTTACTTTATCTTAAACTGCAAATATTTCTGATTTATAGAACATGGTATATTAAAGTCCCTGTTATATATGCATTCACATATCGGACTTCTGTTTGGTTGATGTTATTACTTGATAGACAATTACTTGCCCATAAGCTCAGTGTATTTGTAAAAGAGAATTATTGTAGTGCTAGAACAAATGTTTAATTTGTGACATTTGTCTAGTATCTTGCTTGCTGAGTGTTGTGTTTGAATTTATCCATGTAGCGACTATTTTTTAAGATGAGAAAAATAAAAACCCAAATGATGCTTTGAGTTGCTCGACAGCAAAGTGGAGAGTTTATTAGTATTCAAAAAATTCAACACGCTTTCCGTTTTAACTATATTTTTCTCTGCAGATTTATTGAACCAGAGGCTGTTGTATTCGAATGCGGTCCAAATTGTGGATGTCGGCCTGATTGTGTCAACCGCATTTCTCAGAAAGGGTTGAGATACCGGCTTGAGGTTCTATCACTTGTCCATTAACCAGAGTTCAGATTTTTCTTCGATACATAAGAGTGCAGTGCATTCATTTGTGTGACTGTTTTCTTTGTCAATGGGAGCAGTGTTTTTCGTACTCCAAACAAGGGCTGGGGTGTGATATTATGGGAATATATACATTCTGGAGCAACTATTTGTGAATATATTGGTCTTCTCATGAAGAAGGATCAGATTGACCCAGCTGCAGAAAACAACTATGTTATTTGACATTGATTGCTTGCAAACAATGAAAGGGCTCAATGGGAGGGAGGCAAGTGTTCAGACATTTGATTGCTTCTGTCTATCCTCCAACATTATAGATTTATCATATGCCTCCTAGACTAACATTAAAGATATAGCAGTGTACAATCATGGCTCATTCTAGCTCCCCTTCTATTTTTTTCAGATGCATTACTTGTTTATTTGTTTTTTATTATCCACTTAATTTTCTTATGTTCTTCTGTTGAGACGAGTAGGTGAGGTTACTTGGCCAGCAGACTGGCACAAGGATGCTGAGAAGACATCATCCAGATAGTGGTCCACAGTATTGCATTGATGCAGGCTCTGTTGGCAATGTTGCAAGGTTAATTAATCACAGTTGTCAACCTAATCACAGTTGATGGCTATTTGCATCTGTAACAAATGCCCTGCATTCTCTAAGTACCATTTGTATTGTTTGCTGAATATCACAGGCAGTATAATTTGTTGACCCTGGATTCCCTAGGATACTACTGTCTGTAATATTCTTTTGTACTACAAAAAGTGAGAGATGGTGATACAGATATGAATATTTATATAACATTGAAGCATGTTCGTTTCTTTTCCTTTGGTTTTTTCCTGATTTCGTAATACAGCTTCAAGTAGTAGTAGCAATATGGAGCTGGTGAGAGAAGTTGCCAGCAAGGGACCCGAGTCCCAGGAGAATGTTGCAATACGAGCTGATGAGAAGAGCTACACTTACCTTCAACTGATATCATCTTCAAGGAGGATATCAATCTTGTTATACAACTTAGATCCTAAACTTGTGAATTTTTGATAAGTTTCAATATTTAGGAAATTGTGCAAATCTTTGTCTTACCTACTTCATTGTATAGCCTAAAAGCATTCTACTAACCAGAATGTACATACAGATAAAAGTAAAAAGTTTTTGTGTGAAGGACAGGCACTAGGTTCTTGCTCTCTTGCATCTCTTCATTCTTTGCCACTCGTGTGGGAATGTCTTCTTAAAGTATAGGTCTAGGATTCAATAGCATCTTCATTCACTATGCATCCTTCTTGTTGCCACAATTGCATTGGAGATCTTGTTCAATATTCGCTGATGCAGTTGGCAGCGATGCATATATTCCTAAACCAGTCATGTTGAGGCCTTGAGGGCAGCATAGCTTGTTTTTCTTCCGTTCTCAGTTGGGAAATGTGATGTTTGTATCTGTGTTATGTGGTATTATGGCACTTTCCTGACACGTATCCTTTTTGGTTGAAAAGGATATACCAGGGAAGCAAAAATGTTGCAGGGGTGTACCAAATATATTTTAGTTAAAGAGATCTTTAGTTGCCCTGTCGCTTTGGTCTAGTGGTAAGAGGCATTGCATGATGTGTGTGTGTTAGGCACACGTCATGGATTCAGACACTGCCGCGGACAAATGTCTGGTATTTAATTGGAGAGGGATAGAGGGGCTGACCCATTATCCTTTGAGTTTCGAGCCGTGTGCCACCAGTCTCAGTTATCAGACAAAACGGAACGTAAAATGAGGCTTCTGTTGAAGAATAGGATAATGCTATTGATATACCTACATGTCCTCTCTCTAGTGTAGAGAAGGCACGTCTCTTTTTGGAGATTTCTTATGTTGTTTGAATTGTAGAAAAAATTGTTAAGCAAAATCCAGGTTGCATGCTGTAGTAGTATTTAATAATACTGATTTCTTATCTTTGCTGATCCAAATAAGATGCTGATTACTTTTCCTTATTTGCAGATTCTTCAGCAAATAGTTTCCCTGGCTCAAGATGCAAATCGATCTTTGAGAACCCTTAGCGCAAAAGAGGGTTTTCCTAATTCAGTTCTTGAAACCATTTTGGAATAGTTTCTCCCCTCTAATATAAAGTAAAAAATGAACTAGCCTTTTGAGAACATGCAGTTTCCTGTATTGTGTATAACACACGCTTCTTCAGAAAGTTATCTGTAAAAATGCTTCAGGTCCAATTCAGTCATTGTGCTGGGCATGCTGAATAATTTTCCATTTCTGTGATAATTTATTTTTGCTAACCTTTTGTGCTAGTAAAGCTAATTAAATGGATCATATTGCATCTTCATCATCTTTTGAAGTTAGTGTGGTCGTTCTTTTCTAATTGGCACTACAAATTGCAGTTTAGGCACCTTGCCAACAAAGTTGGTAATCTTGAACGCCCTTGTCTTAAAGAATTCTTTTCACGCTGGGTTGGATCATGTGGCTGTCCGGAGCTGAAGTATGATATCTCCTGCACCCCTCTGTTTAAATTCTGTTGGGCGTTAAAACTGTTTGACTGATGTGTTTGGTCTTTTGTCTTTGGTGCCTGAACAAAAATGGGATTTCTTATAACAAAAGAAAGAATATGGTTGAATTAGCAGTATTGAGGGAATGCACAAGTAGACTTAATTCAATTGCCACCGTGATTAATGGTAAGCTCGACTCTGAAAAGCAAGAAGGCGATGTTGGCTGGCCTGGCATGATGAGCATAAGGGTGCGCGAGCTTGATGGCATGTACGATCAGCCAATTCTGCCTATGACTGGAGAACCCTGTCAACTGCTTGAGATTCAGTGTCATTCAAGACTTGCTGCAAAACGGTTTCAAAAACCCAAAAAGGGTTCTAAACCTGATGGTTCAGATGATAACGTTGATATTGTGGCTAATGTAGATATGCGTGCAACGTATGTTTGATGTATTTACTCCTTTCTTTAATCTTGTATCTTTTGTTTCATCAGCACATTTAATCCAAAAATTTATTTTTCACTATGGATTTACAGCTCTGATTCCCCATTGTTGTGGCTCCGGGCAGATCCTGAATGGGAGTATCTTGCTGAGATTCATCTTAATCAACCGGTCCAGATGTGGGTAAGTATTATCTTGTGTTATTCATGAACTGCTGTTTGTATTTCCCTATTCGGCTATTCCTAGTTTATTTTCGTTTTGTTTGTTTAAAAAAGTTGACCCTTGTGATAACTTTTGGATTCTTCCCAAGATAAATCAATTGGAGAAGGACAGAGATGTGGTTGCTCAGGCCCAGGCTATAGCAACATTAAAAGCCTTGCCGCAACTTTTTTTTTCGGTTGTTAATGCTCTCAACAACTTGCTTAGTGATTCTAAGGTAAAGTTACATCTCCTCTACACCTTGTTTTCTTATAGCCTGTTGAAATCATTATTTACCTTCTATTTTGCCTTCTGATACTTGGGGATGGCTAAGGCCTTTGGGAGGATCCGGATTGAGGCGGCATATGCTTTGGCCAATACAGCATCTGAGGTACATGAGGTCTTTTCTCTTTTCTATTTAGACTAGTAGTTTACTTTTGGGCAACTGCGGATTTATCCTTTTAAGATAGGATGTGGTGTGCTAGTATGTGTCCCATTTTCTCAATGCCTGCTGTTGGACTATAACTTCTCCGTTCTCTCTACCTGTGAAACATAATTGCTCCATTTGTTATGAAACATGATTTTTATGCTTTTTGAATCATAATTAAATCTTTCGGTGTCATCCAATTGACTTGAGACTTCATTCAAATGACCCTGAATTTCAGTATATTTTGATGACCTTGATAGATCTTTTAATGAAGCGTAAACACTCCATCCATTCCTCATGACAATCCTCAAACCCAGCTTACACAGGTTTCCTAAGTGATCTGTTCCCACTCTTGCTCCGTTTGTGACTCCAAGGGCTTTATCTTTTTTGTTTGAAGGTAGAGGACTCTTACCAATAGGATATCCCTATTGTTATCCCTTCATTGTGATCTTAAGAAATTGCAACTAATCTGCAACCAACTAGAGCCCTTTTGTCTTCGTGATGGTAGATCTTATATTTGTCTGAGTTTCTTGACATAAATGTTCGTGCTGAAGTACTTTCTAATTATATGTCAACCATAGGGAAATATGTTATATCAGTGTGTATGTTGTTGTTGTTGTAGTGGTGTTGAAATGACTTTGAAATTTTGCGACATTTTGTGAATTGGATGTCTCCCTGACAAACTAAAATCCTTCTCCTGGATACGGATGTATGTTAAAGTTTTTTCGCTTGTATATGTTGTTATCGACCACTTGTTATTGAATTGCTAACCCTGATCCATGAGGTGTGGATATTTTTCTCCTTAACTGTGTTTGTGAAATTCTCGTGTTTGTTCTGGCCAGATGTTCTGAATGAAAAATGTTCATCAATTCTTCTGCCCTGATTTGTGTGTGTTTTTCCCTAAGTTACTCGGACTGGGGTACGGGTATCCGATACGGGTACGGATGTAGAGGTCGGATTCGGCAAAATCTAAATTTAGAGATTCGGCGGTATGGATCCGCACACGGATATGGGTGCGGGGATCTGACTAAAAGTTTTCAAAATTCCTAAAATAAAGTCATAATCCTTAATTTCAATTCTTCCCCGAGAAGTTCTCTTCCCCAATATCTCTGCCTTTCTCCATTAATGTCGTCTTCCAAAAGTTACCCTCACAACATAAAATCAGAAAATCCGAGAATGTTGACAAAGATGAAATAGAGACAAAAGACTATAAATTTCTGCATAATTTTGAAGGTATATCATTTCCAATGTCTTTCGATCATTAATAACCTTATCTTGAGAGTTTATTTGTCAAAAAAATTCTTCAATTTTTCTATGTATTTTGGTCAAAGTATCCATTTTATTTGACCACATCCGGTGTGAATCCCGTGTCCTATCCGTGCCGTGTCCTATCCGACACGGGTACGGCGGCAATTTTGAAGAGTCCGAGTAATTTATTTTTCCTCAACTGTTTGAGATTATTGGCTTGGCTTCTTCACATTAACAGGTATTTTAATTTCTTGATCAGGAAACTGATTGGGCTGGCTTGATTCATCTTATCACATATTATAAAAGTCGAAGATTTGATGCAAATATTGGACTCCCCAAGTGAGTGCTGCATCTCATTTTGCCAGCATCTTCACCTATTTTATGAAATTTGGAATTCACATGGTGTCTTTTCTTTTCTTTCCCTTTTTAGGCCAAATGACTTTCATGATTTCCAGGAGTACTTTGTACTTGAGGTAATGCAATGAGGTAGGATGTGAAATATATGTACGGATTGTGAATGAATTTGCCGGTCATCTAAAATTTGACATTACTTGATTCCTCATCGTCTTGATTGGTGGAAGCCGGAGGTTTGCAATGATTTCACGTTTTCTGCTTTTCTTCACTCAATATGTGCATATGCAGGATTTCTCTCTTCATGTTCTTGTTCTGCACTTTCTATTGTTACATCACATTTTACACGTATGGTTGCGAGTGTCAAACCGCTTATGCTCACTGCCCAGTTTTGGGGTTTTACCCTTCAGATATCTATTGTTATTGTACCTTGGGGATATATATAGATCTGTGATCACCTTTTGAAAACCTATTTTTGGGACCTTTTGGCAATTTTGTTCTAGTACTGTTGCCTTCTTTTTTCTTCTTTTCATGCCAGGGGTAAAGCTCTGCAGAGTTTGGCCTATGGATCGAAATTCCTGATCGTTTCTTGATTCTTTCTTCCTTCAACTCTCTTCCTCCCGAACACGTTACTTATATTTAAACTGCTCCAAATTGTTATGATTTGACTAATAGCATGAATTTCTTTCCCTTTTTCCCTGTAAAGTAATAGTTGATTGATATTGTAGGGGGAAAATCTTTATTCAAGAAATATACCAAAAAGTAGGGAACTACACAAACATATAGTTCTCTACGGGAGACGCCTAATCGCCTTTGTTTGATGAGAGGGACCTCATGGGTGCACTAAAAGCTGATAAAAGCCCAAAGACGCCTTAATTTGTACCAAATTGTGTTCTATCACTTCAAAAAGTTCTCATATTTTTTCCCTTTCAATATCTCCATTTTAGTGGTTGGGTGTTCATACTCCAGGCTCTATATCTCCTCTTTTCTGTTCGGAATACCTTGCTGTGAATCACATCTACGAATTTCAACAAGCAATAAAATGATGAGTAAGTATCGTTCCCATGACGATCTGGTTGATTTTAATAAACGAGAATATGTTAACTCTACTTCGTTTGAATTAAATGAAAGTCGAGGTTAATGAGACTTGTGAACAAAAGAGAAAGAACTAAAAGTAGAAACAAGTATCTAACAAAAGTTAGTATTCTAACTTGATGATTCATTTGAGTCTTTTCTATTTTTAAACTTATCTCATGGCTGTGAGTTGTCGTTTAAGAGTTCTTTTGTATGCTAGACTCAGTGAAGAGGCGTTTTCTCCGAAACATGAATTTTCTACTAGTGTCTAACCCCAGAACGTGGCGCATTGGTGCTATACTTCCACAACTTTCTCTTCCTACCTTTTATGGCGTAGTGTTAGTTCAACTTCAGCTTTTACACACCTTTAGTAATATGGTTGTAACTTTCTGCCACTATATGCTGGATCATTTGAAAGAAGAATTGGTAGGATTTTTGAAGACAAGAATGATTCTGTACTTGAGCTCAAACACAAATATATATTCTGACTTAGTTTTTGGTGCAACATCACAGTGGTAAATTTGTTAGAGCCAGAAGATATGTAAGACTTTATATGTTCATTGCATTCTCTATGATGCACGTCTTTGTTGTTGGATGTACTCTTTCCAGTATCGCCTAGCTTACATCAATGAACCTAACTTCTCCAAGAAAGAGTTGTGATTTATTGAGCAGTGAACTACAAGGGCTGTACATGTCTCTATTAGATTAATCCCTCTTAGTTCTTGTATTCTAGTCAAAATCTCGCATATTGCCGTAACATGTTCAAACCCTCCCTCAGACAAAATCCTGGTGCTTAAGTGGAGAAGTGTAGAGGGGCCAGCCATTATCTACCGAGTTTGGAACCGTCTGCACCGCTGGCCCTCTGGGATTTCGCGGTTATCAAAAGAATCTGGCAATTATGACATGCTTTGCATCCAAGAGATTGTTTTCAAAATATGGTAAAATAATTTAGTGGAGAGAACTATGAGATGCTATGAGAGTGAAGAAATCATAAGTTGCATAATGTCCACATCAGAGGATACAATATAGACAACAGGAAATGATTATTGATTGTCCAAAAGTCAAGCAGGTCAAGAGTTGCATAATGTCCACATTACAATAATCAAAATAACTAATAAAATTTGGGGTTACAATAGTGATATGAGTACCTCTGATGAAAAGAGGGAGATAGAAAGGTGGGAGAGATCAAAATGCATGTTTATGATCATCATGAAGATAAAGTCATTTAAGGGCACTATGTCTGACAAGATTACCACAATTAAGAAATTAATGACTGAAATTGAAAAGATAAATTTGTCAAGAATGAAAAGATAAAAATTGTACACTCTTGACAAACCAAATTTTAATGAGGTTCATAAAGTAAGAAAGTTGCAGCTACGGTAATAATATAAGAATTAACTAAGGAGGGTTGTTTCTTAAGTGGAGTTGTAAGTTATTAGGATGTTCTTTTTAACTTTGTTAGTTATGTGATTTCCTTCACTCAACACCAAGACATACATGGTGGAAAGATTTTGGGATAATACCTCACATCAATGTGTATATAAGGATGTATGAATTGTCGAAAGTCTATTGATGGAGAAAGACACATGTATGGTGGTGACGACAAAACAGTTAAGGTTGAGGATACTAGAATGTTTAGATTATTGTTAAAAATTATTTTATATTTAATTTGAGTGAGACTTATATTGTGTCGTTTCTTTAGACGGAATTTGATTTTCATTTCAAGGTTGGGCAAGTTTGGTTATTATTTTTCATTTAATATGGAAAATACTCTCTTTCATAATTCAAAATTGGTTGGTCTTGGTTCTTTATGAGGTAACATCAATCTAAATTTTCTTAATATAATAACTTCATTTGAAAGAATCCTTGCATATTTTCTATAACTGGTGAGATTTTGCTTCGTTATGACATAAAATATTAAGTAATACCTCTGAACGAAGAAAAAGAGATATGTGTCCGACAAGCATTCTCGATCCTGTTAATTTTAAGCTTTTTGATATATGCGAAAATTGCATAAAAGGAAACAAACAAATGTTAAGAGATTTGGAGCCAACAAGAAATTATATGTCTTAGAACTTTTATAGATTTGGTATTTGTGGACCATTCTCTACAGTTTCTTAGATTGGTCAACTATATCTCATAACGTTCATAGACAACTTTTCAAGACATGGCTACCTTTATCTAATTCATTAAAATCTCCAGCAAATTCTACTTTATAGAGTTCCGATTAAGGCGACTGAAAAGACCCCTTATGTGTTTTGGATAAGCAATGGTCTAGTATAAAGCATTTATACATTTAGGGATTGTCATACCCCGATTTTGGACTCAACTCGAGGCGAGTCGGGTTTCGAATTTGACTGAGTGAACTCGTTTGAGTTAAGGTTTTGGAGGCGCCACATAATATAGTTCTAAGGCGTATTAGGTCACCTAAGTGTCTAGAGTTAAGTTCAGGAAGGTCTACTAGTCCATTTCAGAGATTCTATACGGTAAGAAGTCCAAGTGACTCAGGAAAGAAGGTGTTAGGCACTTCCCCGAGTCCCACCAAAGGGGGTTACCGTCAGAGTCTTAATTTTGGGATGTAAACAAGATCTATTATCATATGAATACTAACTTGGATTTAACATTTAAACTAAGATATATCATGCATATACAAACAACTTTCATATTCGGCCTAGGTTTAAGCCTAATCGTGTCTATGGCCTCTAATGTCAAAGCCTAATCGTACACAAAGGTTGCCGTATAAATGGGTATTCTAATTTGACTCACAGATGTAATCATGCTTTAAAAGAAGAGTATTTGCGCAAGCAATTGGTTTTTGTAAATAGTTTTGGTTTTAAGAAATAACCAAAAGGAGTTTGTCTTAGAAATAAAATGTCGGCTCATTTAGGGTCGGTGTGACTCGTCATTAATTGTCGAGCCCTAACCTTAATGACCTTTTTGGTGTTGGGGTCAGATTTTGGAAATATATATATAAGTGGATAAAAGGGTTGTTTTCGAAAGATGAGTTCACGGAAACACACAAGAGCAAATAAAGGCTATCACACATAATAGTACTATATATATAGGCATGTAATTATATGTCCTAAGTAATAGTTGTAACTTCAGGAAAATTATTTTAAGTGTACAAGTGACCCCAAAACTTTATACACCCCTCTACACTATGAGATTAGTGTATAGGAGTGTTTGAGCGTTGAAAATATTTTTACACACATTTACAAGCCCTGTTTTAAAAGGTTTTACTGGGCCTAGACTGTTCATGCAGGACGGAAACGGTTTAAATACACAAAAGGGGCTGCTTTGAAAACATTACTGGGCCCTGATTACTTATGCAAGATAAGAGGTTGGTTCTATTTTCAGAAATGGTTCTCTTCAGGTTTAAACAACCCTAATAGCCCCCTGTTAGATTAATTTTCAGGCTTAAACAAAAGTAGGCATGCTTCCAAGTTCTATTTTCAAAATCCAGTCAAGAGAATGCTGCAAACAAACTAATTATGACCCAATAGGCATGTTGAACTAATTCAGAGTGATCAACTCCTATCATGATGCAAGCACATAAGAGTAGAGTTCCGAATTTTCCCCTGAATAGCAATATGCAGTGTTTGGAAACTGCCAGTTCTTATTTTAAAGAAGTACAGACAGAGAGTCCTAATAATGTACATAGATGGGGCAGTCTCTAAGGGAAAGCAACATAGTCTTTAGGTTCTAAAGTCCCTCATTCTTAGTTCTTTTAAGATTAGGTTTAGTAAAGCAAATCCAGAACTCAGAACATCAGTGTCCCAGTTCCAAAATCAACTTGAAAAGGCTCAAACACTGACCCTTTCAAGTTTCAAGAATAACCTGCAATCATCCACTTATGACCAAGCCAGTTAGAGCTTTTCAAATGGCCTGCAAACACAAAGTTAGCAAGGAAAAGGGGAAGGAGGAATGGCCTGAACTGAGATCCATGTTCAATGTAGAGGGCTGGGCCTGAACCTTGCCCCTACCTCTTTTAAGAGACAAGCAGGATCCTTATTGAATCCCTTTGGACAAGACTAAGATATTTAGCATAAGAAACAAGACTCAGATATACAGTACTTTCAATAGTTATAGGCACATTAGGCTCACTAACTTAATCAAACCTAGGCAAACAGAGGAGACAGTGTGCAGGTAAGTTCAAATTATGCAATAACAACATGGAAAAGCAAATAAGTGAGGAAACCAAGCACAAAAGGTGCAAAGCATATGCGACAGTGTTTAACAGTAGAGTTGTATCTTTTGAGCAATGGTGATGCACAAACAAACAGGATGTAAGTGAGGCTAGAGGCCTTCAGAAGGAGAATCCAGTAGAGAAACAGAGCAGAGTACTTTCAAATGACTTTGAAAGAAATCCAGAGAAAAAAAGAAGAAGTAGTATGCAGTAGAATGAGTATGCTTGTGTGTGGTGTACTTTAGGTGTTTCAATACCTAAATCTGTGTATTCCGGTGTGAAGAAGTGTGTCTAGTGAGGAATGCAACCAATGTTTATATAGGTGAGAGTTGTGAACTATCTCCCAATAAGTTAGGAGTGTGAAAACTTAATTTCAAACGGGTGAAAGTATAAAAGGTAAGGGGATATTGTCTTCCCATCCCAAAAGAATCCCATTAAGTGATATTACCAAGTTTAGTTCAGGCTACCCCCCTAAAATTAAGGCAATCAGACCACTTATCAAATAAGATCCTTTCCCCTCGACCAACAAACCCATCCAGATTCAGAATCCACATACCAAAGTGTTTTAAAATCTAATTAGGCTTGAAAAAATCCCTCGAATAACCTTTAGCTGATATTATGTCAATCATAAGAACTAACTTCCATTCCAGTTTCAATCAAGGATCCCCATTTAATCACTTTTATTTTAAAAGAACTTCTAATCAAATCAGATTGCTACTTCAAATCAAAACATATAATCATGCAGATTATGCATTCTAACTGATCATGAAATCAAAAGATGAGCACATTTAACTCAGAAGGTCAGGGGTCTGGACTTTACATGTTAACAGAAGCAATTCAAAAAGACAAACAATGTTAATCATCGTAATACTGAACTTAAGCATATAAGAGATCAATTTCATGTTTGGACAAATGAGACATGCAACACTTAGCAAATTTCTTGAATATCCACTTTAATTAGTCAATTAGGTTAAGGCGTTGAAAGAATAGGAAAAACTCATGCTTAACATCTCATAAGAATAACCAAAAACAAGTTAGGGATTACCTGTTTGATTTGGAACCGGGTCAATCTTGACCCGTCTCCTTACTGTACATGTGCGAGGATTTTCACCCCGACAAGTAGTAGAAGTTACGTTTTGTTGCAAACCCTTGCCTGATTTCCCTTCTCCGGCGACAGAGGCGACATCGACGAATGGTCGAGTTTTTGACTTCGTTGTTTGGAGAAATTTCCATAGGGTTTTTGTAGCGGACCACGAGAGGAGTAGGAAAATATAATTTCCTTGTTGTTTCACCAGCGATAATGGCCGGAAAGCGGCCATAACAGAGCGTCGTTAGGGTCGCGAGTGAGAGAGAATAGAGAGAAGCGGCGGAGAGGAGAGGGGAAATGAGGTGGAGGGAATAGGGTTTTGGGGTTGTTTGGTAATTAAAAAGGAAAGATTATTTTTTGGCCGTTGGATTAAAAGATCGAAGGGTCAGGATCGAGCCACGTGGGCAAGGAGGTGGCAAAATAGGCTGATGTGTAATGTATGATGTGTAATATATATATATATACTGTATATTTGGTGTATAAACAGGCATAAATGGGTATAAAAATAGTGTAAAGTGGACTAAAAAATATAGAAAAATTAGGGAATCAATTTTAGAGTGTTAGGAAGGCTAAAATGCATTAAAATTGTAATTTTGAGGCTTAAATAATTTTGGATGATTTTGTCTAAAATAGAAGCAATTGTAGAAAATGGTAAAAATAGCTATGGTTTGAAACAATGCTTTTATAATGGCCTTAATTACCAGGATATTATGAGAAGGTAATTTTGAAGATAATAGACGAGGTGTGAATGGAATACACATGTGTGTGAAATTCAAAATGGTTGATTTTGAAAATAGGAGGGACAAAATTGGGTGTCAACACCACCCATAAATAGGATATGCAGGTTTCTTTCAAGTTGCATTGAGACAGTGGATGCTTTAAGACCAGATATCTCATTTATTTTATCAAGTGGTTGGAGCACAGTCCAAGATTGCGTTGCAAACTACCTCTTCATGATTAAAAGCTATATGATTATCATGTGTTGTTGCCGAACAGGCGGCATTTCTATCTTTATGATTCTCATTTCAGGATAAGCGTCTTTATTGTTCACGCTTTCGATAAGCGTCTTTATTGTTCACGCTTTCGTTAAGCGTCTTTGTGTCACCTCAAAGGTGTTAATTATTTGAATATCTCTAAGGCGTAATTTTGTTGTCCCGGAGGCGTATTTGTGTCACCGCGAAGGTGTTAATTATTTGAATGCCTCTAAGGCGTAATTTTGTTGCCCCGGAGGCGTATTTATGTCATCTCTAAGCTGTTAATTATTTGAATAATTTTGTTGCCCCGGAGGTGTATTTGTGTCACCTCGAAGGTGTTAATTATTTGAATGACTCGAAGGCGTAATTTTGTTGCCCCGGAGGCGTATTTTTGTCACCTCGAAGGTGTTAATTATTTGAATGCCTCGAAGGCTAATTTTGTTGCCCCGTGTTGACACCCAATTTTGTCCCTCCTTTTCTCTATTATTGGCTATATTTAACTAAAGATGCAATATTGACTGTTTGAGTGAATTTGCATTAGTAGTCATGCATTTACGTGTGATTATCCTCTATTTATACACTATATATTTAAATGAGATTATATAATATACCTTGCATCATTTAGGATGTTTGTTAAATACGTGTCAATTTGTGTTTGTTTGTGCAAATTAATGCATTTTAATATTCAGTATTTATTTATAACTATTTATACTTAATTAATTTGCTTTGACCCTAATCATTTTATGTGTGCATTTTATTATATATAATATATGTATGCTTATATATTTATTTCGCACCTTTAATTAAATATTAGTCCAATAAAAAAATATTCTGTCTGAAATTTTATACCACCCATTTCATTCCATTATAATTTGTGACATGTATATATTGAATTCTTTTGAAATACGAATTCAAATTATTCCAATATATATACAAATCCCTCTTTTAAGACATTTCAGGTTAAAATTCCTTTGAATCTAGACAACCATTTGTCTAGATACACCTTGTACATTTGCACTTCATTGACCGAAATCCCCTAACATCTCTTTCAATTAAAATCTCAATCACCACCAGAATCCCCTAATTTCTCCTACTCAGCTCCCCTAAATCTTTTCCAATCACTCTCCCTGATCTCTCCAATCTTTATCAAAATCTCCCCAGATCGAGGGGAGAATGGGACAGGGAAATCAGAAAAGGGTGAGCGATATTGCCACCGCCTGAACCTTAATCGAAAATTGCAACAACAGTAGCGGCATAACGCTGACGATAGAGGCGAACGCCGGAAACACCCATCTCTAATTCCCTATTTCTTTATCTTTACTTTGTTTCCCTCTACTCTGCTATTTTTTTATTGAACCAGTATGACAGGAAAAAGAGAAAAAGGAAGACGAGATTCAGAGTAGTAGTGATGCCAGCAAGAGTCGCCGGAGTTCTGCCGAGACCCGCCGGCTGTCGCTCCTCTGCTTCTTGTCACTGTTGATGCGATGTCTATGGATATATGTTTATTGTTCTGGCTCACTGATTGACACGACCCGGAATCCGGTTAGGCCGTGCGGGCACCCGACATACTCCCCTAGACCCGTCGGGCGAACCCTTACCAATTAAATCAGGAAAATAAATATAACAATTTACAAATAAGGACAAAACTTAAAATAAAAACACAGACATACTGATACCCCTAAGCTGTACAAAAGAAATTACAGCTGACTACCCAACATGCTAGGTTTAGGGCTATCCAGACCAGACATCTAAGAGTACAAAAGAATACAGATACCTCCTGAAGGGAGCAAAATGCAACTGAAATAATGAACAATAAACTGGTGGCCATCCGGAATAAATCTGGCTCACCCTGACAGCTGAAGTCGTCTTTGCTCCTGAACAACGCGGCGAACTCAATCCTGGAGCGAACCTGCCGAAACGAAATAGATAGACAAGAAACAAACAACAAACGAGGGTGAGTCAAAAGGACTCAATAAGTGGGGCAGACTAGCCACCTCAAAGAATAGGATAGCTAGCCAGGGTGAAAAGAAACAGATAAACCCAATTCCTTTTATTTAAATTACAAAAAGGCAGAGCCAGATAATAACTAGAAACACGTATGAAACCTTAAACTCAGCCAGGAATACGAGCCAGAAACATATCAACAAATAAGCAATGCACGTATGAGCAGAACAGTAGTCATGTACCGCAAGTCTACACAATGGTATGAATTGAGATGAAATGAAATGAAGTGAGATGAAATGAAATATGATGCAAAGGGTCACATGTGCCCGTCCTCCCATCTCGAAGCGGAATACTCCTGCACTCGAGGGGAACCCAATCTGATAACCAACTGGAGCGGAATACTCCTGCTCCTGGGGCGGAATACTCCTGCACCCGATATAATATAAACCAGAGGCGGAATACTCCTGCACTCTCTTGGGGCGGAATACTCCTGCACCCGATATAATACAATGGAGCGGAATACTCCTGCTCCTGGGGCGGAATACTCCTGCCCTCAATATGATATGCAATGTAATGCATATGAATGCAATGTGATGCAATAATAACCCTTCACCGGCACAGGACTCTCATCGACAGCCGGGAAGTAGATGCCAACTCACAACCAGAGTACCATGCTCAGATTCTCAATACAATTACCAACAACAGGACATAACATATAATATACAATGTAAATCCAAAGCTAAGGGGTAATGAGTACGCCTATCGGCAGCTACACACGTAAGGAACACGTGGTAGAAAATCCACGAGGCCAGGTGCCTCCAAAGAAATGGATATAAACACTTAACTTGTTACAAAGTTAGTACATCCACTCAATAACCGCTTGTCCTTTGGTTTTATTGCCAAACGATCCCACTCTATTCAATAAGCAGAAAAATATATCAAATTAGGCTAAAGGCTTCATTCCTCACATCTTAGGGCAATCCAGGTAGGAACCTGATGCCCTATTCGCATACGCAATACGCAGGCCAGGCCTATATACAGGGTTTAAGGCCACATAACCAAATCCCAAATAAATTACATTTATAAATTGCCCATAACTCACTGAGCACGAATACATAATCAATTTCATTATCGGGGTCCATTTGACCCTTTAAACTATCAATTTACGTCTTTAGGGCGATGTCTAATATTCCTATTTTCACCGCAAAAATATATTTAAACACACGTAATAAACTCAAATACTATATTAGGATCATTACCTGAATGTTTCAGGATGAAAATTCTACTTTTTCCCGGCCCCTTTTCTCATTTTCTGGCATTTTTTTATTTGCTGCGTTTTCATATTTTTGATTCTGCTCTCAGTTGCATTTTCTTTTTACTCTGAATCTAATGATATATATGTGTGTCAAACCGCCTAACTTTTTGTACTTTTCCCTTTTTTTTCTTTTTTTTTTAATTTTATTTTATTTTCTTAACGAAAATTAAAACGGTGCCCTACGATATTCGAAATAATTCCAACTTTTGCATACAAGTTATACAAAATATATGTAACATACTCGCGAAGGCGGATCTCAAATCAGACTCCCGAAACTCAAGATGCGAATTTAAATGAAAAGAAGTCAAATTATTTAACTTTCGGCATTTTAGCGGAAACTAGCCGAACAACATCGAAATTCAATTTCGAAAGCTTACAAAAATCACAAATAATCATACGAAACTAACGGCGCTTTCGAATTTCGAATCGGAGCTCATTCGGCAAAAACCAAGCTCGAAAATCTCTTTTTAATATTTATCTCCAATAAAAACTGAAACCTTCTTCTGATGCCTACCAAACGAGGTCTGATTTAGCTCAAATTTTACAGACAGGTCCTAATGGACATTACAAATATTTTAAAATTATCGGCATGCCAATCGGAGTCCTAACTTCCGAAATGACTGACCGAGGTCGTTTCATTCTCCTCCACTTAAACTCTCGTTCGTCCTCGAACGAGCCTAACCAAGATTCACGCTGATAACAAAAGAATTTGCACGGCCTTCATAAATTATCCCACAGAATTTTTCCCTCATGATTACAGAATTAAAACTATAATACGGACACCGAACTCTTGGAATAAAATATATCTGGATAATATGATGATACCATTGCCCGGATTATTCTGACTAAGATGATCCTTCCTCAATCACGAGAGGAGAGTTTTACATTTTTGAATTAAAGATACACGGAACTTTGAATAGGTTAACACGATTCAGGCGATAATCACCTTTTTAATATATCTTTTGATATAAAACAGGTTGATGGAACTAAGAATTAGCTCACGCTTGATACAATAGGGAAAGATTTTGAAGTATCTTGTCACTACACACTCTAGAAGATTTGATGCAAGCCATATTATTTTTACGAACACACTATGCAACATCTCAGTTGATCTTAGTGTTGTTCCGCAAGCTCCTCGTGGGAATGTAGTTACTCATATTCTAATGTATGCCAAAGGCTTATCTGAACAGGGTCTATCGTATAAGGATAAGGATCATGCAACTACTACTGGATAGTATGATGCAGACCAGGAATGATCTTCAGACCGAACATCTACTTCAGGATATTGTCTTTGGATTGGAAATATTATGACTTGAAAAAGTAAATATAAAAGAGACATATAGTTGGACCATGAGCTGAGGCAGAATACCAGCAACAAAGTTGATTACATGAGTACTTACAACGCTAAAGTAACCTCTCAAGGAGTTGAGGTATGAATGAGATATGCCAATGATGGATGGACGACAAGCTGCACTAGACCTTTAACTCTAAATTTTTTCATGAAGTAAAACAACGTCAATATGAGGATCCACTTCTGGTTGAATACAGACAGATAGCCAAAAGAAAACCGGAGTCACCATACAGGGTTACTACTGACAGTGTTCTCATGTATAAAGATAGACTTTGAGTTTCTGATGTTGCAGATTTACGTGGATAGATTATGATGGAGGCACATTATTCCAAATACAGTATTCATCCAGGTTCGACTAAGGTGTACCATGATCTTAAGCAGATTTATTGGTGGGACGAAATGAAGTGTGACATAGCAGAATTTGTGGCTTAGTGTTCTAATTGCCAGCAAGTTAAAGTCGTGTCATCTTTCTAGACTTTATGCTTTCAGCAGGTAGGTACGTATATATGATCAGGTTGCCAGCTTATCTCTGGCATTGATAGATTAATAGTGGGTTTAGCAATGATCGACACTCATTGTAGATTTCTGCTGTGGCCTTACTTTGGGTAGTGAGAAAAGTGGTATCAACACCTCAGAGATTTAATATTACCATTCAGTATTTAGAGGAAGACTCCTCCACTTAAAGCACAAACTCATGTAGCCATTTGAATAGGAATAACCATCCTCGCGCAGTCTGCTGGACTAAAGAAGATTTAGCTAAAAGCTGAACGTAGGCAGACCTAAGCTACCAACTACCCTTTCGAGTTGCCAAACAGCTGCAACTCTCAAGTTCACAACTCCATACCTTTGCCGTAAACACCACCGCCCGATGGATGGTACTTCTATATAAAAATTTCGGCAGAGTTTCCCCTGAAACTGGATGATCCGCAAAAACAGAACCAGCACTATACTATACGTGGGAATGGATACCCGGATAAACTGATAATATAAACATGTTAAGCGGATAACAAGATGAGACAACTGGATGACATAACAAATCCGCAGATAGAATATCTGGACAGCACCACTGTCCTGATTTTCAACCTAAACAATAATATGCTTACCCGGTTACCTTGACATGCACTCTGGCTTAACACAGGGAACATCACAATAGGTTACTGATCGCCTAAGCTTACTAGTGCCGGACGAAGAAGAAATGGAAATGGACCGAGGATAGAAATAATTAGAGCTTCAGGAAGTTCATCTTCTTATTTGCTTGGCTACCAAAGTTAGACTACTTCCGAGTCAGGCGAGCCAAAGAATTGCAATTGAAGAGATAGACATTAAATAAGCTTTATGAAAAAACATCCATACCAGTTTAACCTCCCAATAAGAAGGAAATTCTGACAATTTACCATAAACCCTTTTATAACCCAGATAAGCTCATGGGATAACATGACTCTACAAACATCTTGAACCATGGGAGACATATAGATCAAATATTACTTACTAACCACTTTACTCCGGAAGAAACGACAACACTTTCTGATGGTGACGAACTAGAATCCCATCATCCAACCAACATGAAATTCCGAGAAGAGAGATAAACTGATATGATATAATAAGAGAAGGTGGAACAACAAGATGCCAGGCAGACAATACCGACACTTACTGCCAAATCTCTCATATTTAGACCAGATAAACTAGTAGGGTCATCATAAATGCCAGGAATAAATCGTATCAGAAGCTCACCCCTCTATCGCAACCTATTATTAATAGAAACGACATCCAAGGAAACCATCGAAACATGATAAGACACACCATTTCTAGATCGATCGGAAAGATAAATCTTACTTACAGATAAGGGAAGAAGAAACACACGGGTCTACTACATCGGATGCTTCAGCATCCTGCCAGACTGGCAGTTCATAAAACTGCCTCTACGGCTGAACTAAGCCGCTACACTGATAATTACCTTCTGAAGAATAACTGCCACCACGCTCTCAACCTTTACTGGATCGTGGCATTTCTCTGGCTGATTGAGATCTAAATGGAATCCCCGATGACTGGGCAGGTGCCTGAGGGCGAGAGAAAATACGACTGCCTACTTGCCGAAGTAAGGGAATACTTCCCAAAGGATAACCAGACTCATGACAGTGATACCACATTTTCACTGAGAAATGGAAGCTGGAAAGATTGTTGATAGATGTAAAGAGAAACTGAATCTGATCTTGATGAGCTACTGGCGCACTCTAAGAATCAAGTGACATAAGCTGAGATAACTTAGAAGGTGACCTCCCAAAATAATCAAAACTCTTACCTCCACATGAGGTACCATGGTTACCCACCAGGGCCATGGGATCTCTTACTTTCCCGCTCTAACTCTTCCCGCTCTAACTTATGGTATGCCTCGAACCTTCGAGCAATATTAACAACAACATCAAATAAAATTCAGACCTCAATTTCTCGAGCCATCTGGGATTTCAAGGAAAAATAAAGGTCATTAATAAATCTTTGAATCTCTCGAAAGGCTCATGATCTAGTTCAAATGCATATTCGGCCATTCTATAGAATTCAATCTTATATTCTAAAACCAACAGGCTAACCGACAGGCTACCCTGTCAAATCCACTCGAACTGGTAACGCTTTTCATCTCGCTCGCTACTCGGAAGGAACTTTTTCCACGAATCTAGAAGAAAAACCGAATCACGTTAGCTAATAAAAGAGAGGCCCACCAATTCAAGGCTGGACCCCTGAAACTGGAAAGAAGAATAATCAACACCACACCGCTTGATATAATCAAAAGCCTGAAGGATACGCTGGCATTATTTTATTTTTAAAAAAAAATCACGAGGTTTATCTGATGCATTGCTTAAGAATATCTGAAGGTTCAACCGCGTAAAATAATCCAACCTCTTTAGGCACTCGGACCGAACTGATACCTCGGCTGGCTAACCAGCCAGAACAATTAAAGGAACAACACATACTACTTCCGGAATATAATTTACTGCAGCAATATTAAGAACCAGAAAGGAGCTCCCTGAGATCGAACGTCTGCACATGCGGCAACCTGATAGGCTGCCCAGCGAATGATAGGTTCTTACGGTATCTGCGTTGCCAAGATTCTCGTAAAGCATCATAGAGAGCCAAGGGAACTACAAGGCCCTGCCCCCTTGCCCATCGCGAGCTCGTACAACTGGGGCCTCCGTAACTAGGTCGTCAGCACGATAAAAAAAAAAAACTCTCGGCGCTTCGTCAGTGCTAGCCCCACGCTAGACTGCTTCGTCTTTAAACTCATACCGTTTGTTGATTTATCGCACGAGGGTTTCACAATTACCACGAAGGAATTAATGAAAATAATTTTGCATCCTAGAACGACGCACGATCAGAAAAGAAGGAAGTGAAACTTCCTAAATGCCATCATAGCCCCTCGTAGATAAGTACAGACGTCTACGTACCCATCAGCGAGACTCTACTAGACATTGTCTTAGTCTGGATAGACTCTAAATATGGCTCTGATACCAACTGACACGACCCGGAATCCGGTTAGGCCGTGCGGGCACCCGACATACTCCCCTAGACCCGTCGGGCGAACCCTTACCAATTAAATCAGGAAAATAAATATAACAATTTACAAATAAGGACAAAACTTAAAATAAAAACACAGACATACTGATACCCCTAAGCTGTACAAAAGAAATTACAGCTGACTACCCAACATGCTAGGTTTAGGGCTATCCAGACCAGACATCTAAGAGTACAAAAGAATACAGATACCTCCTGAAGGGAGCAAAATGCAACTGAAATAATGAACAATAAACTGGTGGCCATCCGGAATAAATCTGGCTCACCCTGACAGCTGAAGTCGTCTTTGCTCCTGAACAACGCGGCGAACTCAATCCTGGAGCGAACCTGCCGAAACGAAATAGATAGACAAGAAACAAACAACAAACGAGGGTGAGTCAAAAGGACTCAATAAGTGGGGCAGACTAGCCACCTCAAAGAATAGGATAGCTAGCCAGGGTGAAAAGAAACAGATAAACCCAATTCCTTTTATTTAAATTACAAAAAGGCAGAGCCAGATAATAACTAGAAACACGTATGAAACCTTAAACTCAGCCAGGAATACGAGCCAGAAACATATCAACAAATAAGCAATGCACGTATGAGCAGAACAGTAGTCATGTACCGCAAGTCTACACAATGGTATGAATTGAGATGAAATGAAATGAAGTGAGATGAAATGAAATATGATGCAAAGGGTCACATGTGCCCGTCCTCCCATCTCGAAGCGGAATACTCCTGCACTCGAGGGGAACCCAATCTGATAACCAACTGGAGCGGAATACTCCTGCTCCTGGGGCGGAATACTCCTGCACCCGATATAATATAAACCAGAGGCGGAATACTCCTGCACTCTCTTGGGGCGGAATACTCCTGCACCCGATATAATACAATGGAGCGGAATACTCCTGCTCCTGGGGCGGAATACTCCTGCCCTCAATATGATATGCAATGTAATGCATATGAATGCAATGTGATGCAATAATAACCCTTCACCGGCACAGGACTCTCATCGACAGCCGGGAAGTAGATGCCAACTCACAACCAGAGTACCATGCTCAGATTCTCAATACAATTACCAACAACAGGACATAACATATAATATACAATGTAAATCCAAAGCTAAGGGGTAATGAGTACGCCTATCGGCAGCTACACACGTAAGGAACACGTGGTAGAAAATCCACGAGGCCAGGTGCCTCCAAAGAAATGGATATAAACACTTACCTTGTTACAAAGTTAGTACATCCACTCAATAACCGCTTGTCCTTTGGTTTTATTGCCAAACGATCCCACTCTATTCAATAAGCAGAAAAATATATCAAATTAGGCTAAAGGCTTCATTCCTCACATCTTAGGGCAATCCAGGTAGGAACTTGATGCCCTATTCGCATACGCAATACGCAGGCCAGGCCTATATACAGGGTTTAAGGCCACATAACCAAATCCCAAATAAATTACATTTATAAATTGCCCATAACTCACTGAGCGCGAATACATAATCAATTTCATTATCGGGGTCCATTTGACCCTTTAAACTATCAATTTACGTCTTTAGGGCGATGTCTAATATTCCTATTTTCACCGCAAAAATATATTTAAACACACGTAACAAACTCAAATACTATATTAGGATCATTACCTGAATGTTTCAGGATGAAAATTCTACTTTTTCCCGGCCCCTTTTCTCATTTTCTGGCATTTTTTTATTTGCTGCGTTTTCATATTTTTGATTCTGCTCTCAGTTGCATTTTCTTTTTACTCTGAATCTAATGATATATATGTGTGTCAAACCGCCTAACTTTTTGTACTTTTCCCTTTTTTTTTCTTTTTTTTTAATTTTATTTTATTTTCTTAACGAAAATTAAAACGGTGCCCTACGATATTCGAAATAATTCCAACTTTTGCATACAAGTTATACAAAATATATGTAACATACTCGCGAAGGCGGATCTCAAATCAGACTCCCGAAACTCAAGATGCGAATTTAAATGAAAAGAAGTCAAATTATTTAACTTTCGGCATTTTAGCGGAAACTAGCCGAACAACATCGAAATTCAATTTCGAAAGCTTACAAAAATCACAAATAATCATACGAAACTAACGGCGCTTTCGAATTTCGAATCGGAGCTCATTCGGCAAAAACCAAGCTCGAAAATCTCTTTTTAATATTTATCGCCAATAAAAACTGAAACCTTCTTCTGATGCCTACCAAACGAGGTCTGATTTAGCTCAAATTTTACAGACAGGTCCTAATGGACATTACAAATATTTTAAAATTATCGGCACGCCAATCGGAGTTCTAACTTCCGAAACGACTGACCGAGGTCGTTTCACTGATGTTACACTAAGCATGTGTATTTGTTATTTTGCCTATCTGCAGGCACAACTTGTTTGTTTCCTTTGGTTCTGATAGTTGGCGGTTTCTAGACTTATTTGGTTTTCCTCGACCTTGATCTGCTTGAGGATTTATCTCGTATTGTTGTTTGATTTCGATCTCGCTGTGTCCTTTCCGGATTATTGAGTATTTCGACAAGTATATCATGCGATTTGGACATATGGCCCGCTATAAGCTTTGCACTGACTTGAACAATACTACACTGTCTGCTTGCCTATGAAAATATTATATTTGAGGCCTATATACTGATTTGAATAAATACTACGCCGTTAGGCCAATTACGTTTTGGAGGCCAATAAAGTCCCATCCCGTTACGGATATAATGTCTCTTACGTGTCTCGAAAACAAACAAAAAAGGCGATGACGATAATATACATACAATGTTGCAAAAACAAACGAGATAGGCAATGGAACCCGCACTTGGCATGGCAACACGACCGGCCGGCGTGTTTGCAGCCGTGACGGTATCCTTGACCCCTATCACCCCATCTGAGCCTAAACTTTTATAAAATTTATTTTTTTCTTTATTATTATTATTATTATTATTATTATTATTATTATTATTATTAATCTTATTACTACTACTACTATTATTATTATTATTATTATTATTATTATTATTATTATTATTATTTTTATTATTATTATTATTATTGGTCTTTTCCTATATTGTATTAATTATCGTACTAATTTGTTTTTAATATTTTTTTTGCGAGGTACATCTCGGCGAAACTCGCTAAAGACGATGTTGTTGGAGAAGACGCTTTTAAAAATTGCTATTGCATTTCCTTATTATTTTATTTGTTTGGCCTTTATTAATTTAATTTTATATATTTGGCATACTAACTGATTTGTTTTATTTGTAAGGTATATTCGGATGAAGTCTTGAAGTCCATGACGAATATTGAATATTGATTTATTTATGCAATTATTTATATTTGAACAGCATATTGTAGTAGAAATTATTTTACTTACTTTTAATTTATTATTTGAATCCCAATTATTTAGTCCGGCCGGGAACCACACTTAGTGGAATCTGAGAGGTGCCTAACACATTCCTCTTGGGTTAATTTGAACCCTTACTCAGAATTCTCGGTTCGAAGATCGAGTATCGGAGTTAACATTAAAATTGGCTAGAAACAAAGTAAGTGCCCTAATACGCCTAGTAAAAAATATGTTAGGTGGCGACTCTAAGTCTTTACCTGCAAGTCTCAATAAGTGGAGCCCTTTTTCGAACCTTAACCGGGTTCGAAAAAAAATGGGTGTCGACAGAATGGCACTCCGCTGGGGACATCAAGGTTCTAACCATAACGGACTTTAAATTAGGATTCTTTGCATTTAGTTTCTTTCTTTTGTTATTTCTCAAGACTAATATTTCTTTCTTTTCCTTTTGCAGGTTTTGAAGTTTAGCTTTCTATTTTATTGACGTTTTCTTTTAATTTATTGTTTTTATTTTTTTACTTCATCCACTCCTGGAAATTTTTACACTTACACACACCAAGAACGATTACGCGGACCCCGCGGTCGTTCCACCATTAAAGCATCCTTTAGGGAAAGTACGCAGAATTAGCCAAATAGCGAAGCTTTTGGCAGTTTGTGTGCTTTCAACCCCTTGGTTGTCCGCCTGGGGGAACCATATTCTTGTCTAGCAAACTCACTCTTGGAAGGTTCTTACGATGTATCCCACACTCATGCTATTTTCAAATCTTCCACAAATGGCTAAATCTTTTTCTTTAAAACAATTTCACGTCATAATTCTTTTGTATTTTCTTTATTAGCAGGTTTCTATTATCCTATTTTTTGAAACTAATTTATTTATTTCATTTTTTCTTTTTACTCCTACTTTTTAAAATCATTTTTTGCAAAATATCTCAATATGTGCATCCTTTCTATAAAATTGCTAAATTCATTTTCTTTAAAACAATTTTATTTAATTCAATATTATCTAGTTTCTATTAATTCTATTTTTCAAAACTAATGTGTGTTTGTTACCCTTTTTAAAACTTATTTTTTGAAATATTTCTATATGTGCATATTTACAACACTTAAGCATTTTAGGAAACATGTGCATTCTTTTTCAAAATATGTGCATTTCTTTCAAAACTTGTACATTTTTATACTTGTGCATACCGCTCATACTTCCCGCCACTCCCGGCAGTTTCAAATCGTGCGCTCAAACACACGGTGGTTGCGACCACCCCTCCCTTACAAAATTCCTTTAGGGGGAACGACTATGAATCTATTTGGTCCATGATGTTCCCGTGCCTGAGTCGTCCACTTGGGAGGATGATTATACCTGGTCTGGCTATCTCCATTCCTTAGTAGCAACGCCAGGAATCATGTATCATGACATAGGCCAACTTGTTCTCAAGTCCAATAGGCCAACTTGTTCAAACAATCCGAACGGGTTTTTGACCCCCAAAGAGCGTCGAACACGATCTATTTGGCATATACTTAAAGGATTAAACGTGCAAATGTGGACCGTTTATTGGAATTATTCTGCATTCAATGTCATTCAAAGGCACAAATGATAACCGAAATGGCATCAAAGCCCAAATTGAATCAGAAACGACCGTTTATTCCTAAGCGGCTAAAATCATTCTGTGTTCAATGTCATTCAAAGGCACAAAAGATAACTGAAGAGGCATCAAAGCCCAAATTGAATCAGAAACGACTGTTTATTCCTAAGCGGTTAGAATCATTCTATATTCAATGCTATTCAAGCGCACAAAAGGTAACCAAAAAGGCATTAAAGGCCCAATTTGAAGCAGACATGACCGCTTGATAGACGGGATGACATATAATGTGCATTTATCCTTTAGGCATTATATAAAGACTTGTCATCCGTGCTTTGTCAAAAGTCCATTAGCAACTTTTGTCTAAAGTGTCCAAGGGTTCTCAATCCACAACGACACATCTCTTCATATTCTCTGTTGCATTGTTTTCAAAAGCTTGTGCTACACGTTGATAATTTCTTTACAAAAAAGCGAATTTTAGGAATTTTCTTCTCCATTTTTTTATCGTCTGTCACCTTTTCCGAAAGATCATGGCCAACAGAACATTTGACATGGTTGTTGAAATCCCTCAATTACTCAAAGATTGGTAGGGAAATCTAAATATAGATCAACAAGTGCGAGTTAAAGTGGTGTTGGGGAATCTAATTTCACTAATGGAGCATACTGCAGTTAAAGGGATAGTAGAAGCAGCAGTACACTATTGGGATGCGGACCGAGCGGTTTTCCACTTTGGAAGTGTAGAGTTGACACCGTTGCTGGAAGAAATAGGCGGATTAACTCAATTACCATTCGAAAGTGAAGAAGTCTTGATGCCCCAAGAACATCGCACTCGAGGAGTTCTTCGAAATGGTAGGGTTTAAGCCTGAATTATGCACAGACAGTATAAGGTAGTCGGGAATTTCTCTGACTTCCATTTACATCAAATTTGGGTATGGAGAAGCATTTCAAGAATCCGAAGACTATTTCAGCATTAACAAGGCAGATTGGCAAGAGCAGAGGGTACTTGCTTTTGTCACCAGCTTTTTAGGGACCGTCGTATTTCCAGAACACAAAGGACGAGTTGATGTTTGCATGGTATCAATCGCCGATGCCTTACTCAAGGACTTCAATAAGAAATACACTTTGGTACCGATGACTGTTGCAGAAATGTACCGAGCTTCAGAAAGATGCAAGAAAGGTGTTAGCTTTTTCGAAGGTTGTAATTTACTCCTACAAATTTGGTTGATGGAACATTTTCAAAGGATGAACAACATAGACCAAGCCTTCCACCTAATACCAAGAGAAAAGTACATCTTGACTCATACCGCTCGCATGAACAACGCTCTCGAGAAATGGGACCAACCAATGACTGCCAAAGGCTGGCACCACAGGCTTTCTCAGTTGACATCTGAAAACATACAATGGATGTTTGATTACTTTCCCAGCACAACAGTAATCGCACGATCCGAAAGAGTCATTTCTCATCTTAGTGGGCTTTAGAGGAGTTTACCCATACATTCCTTTAAGGGCACTTACACAAGCATGAAGAAAGCAGACTGTACCCCAAATTGCAGGCATCAGAAGTTTCAAAGTAGATATCTTCGGAGGTGATACGAACCAAACCACACGGAAGCAAGATGACGAAACGGAAACAATAAAACTAAACACAACGATGAGAAAATAGGGACGGGGAAGGACAAAAATAGAAGAAAGAAAGGATATTCGAATATTCGATTCAAACACGATTGAATATCCGAGAGAGAGAAAGAAACTTGAACCTAACGAGGATCCATATTAGGATGGCATCCACTCGGTTCCAAGCTAAAAGGGATACACGAGGCTTGAAGGGCTCGGCCTCTTCTAAGTTCTTCTATTCTCCAATAAACATCAACTAACCAAGGAATAAGCTTAGGATTAGGCTATTTATAGTAGCTATGTATTTACAATGATAATTGGACTAAAATGCCCTTAATTCTAATTCTGGAATGCTGTCTGCCCGTTTGTTCAGCGCTGTCGCGCAACTTCGCACGCAATCGCGCAGGCAAGCTATTTCCTCAACGCTGTCGCGCAGCCATTGGCACAATCGCGCAGTGTCAGTCACTAAGTCAGCGCGATAGCGCCCCTCCTCTCGCGATCGCGCAGAGTTGAGCAGTTTCCAGAATTTAGCAAGCTTGCATCTTGGTCTTTTGGCCATCTCTTGACGTGAATCTTGATTTCCAAGCTCATTTGAAGTATTCCAAGTTCCTCATGCTTTGGATACCAATCCGGATTGCATCATTCTCCCCTTCTTAAAAGGATTTCGTCCTCGAAATCAAGCCAACAAGACCTACAAGCAAGGCAAGGACAATGAAATTTCCTACCCCAAGAGTAGGTTAGTGTCCAAAAGTGTGGAAAACACACCCTTATGGTAGAGCCAAGAATCAATATCAATTAAAAAGCTTATGTCCCCAAAGGAAACAATAACTTCTTGGCTCAACAAGGAAGTGCATCCAATACTAGAATAAGCTAAGAGATCAAAAGGGTATACAACATGTGAGATATAGCAATCAAATCCCTTACGATCCCTACGCTCATGACCAACATACCAAGCCGTCATTGCATTTTTATCACGAGGTGACATCATGGCTTTGGCATGCTTAACACTCAAGGCGTGATCAACATAGGGAATGGAACAATCAAAATAGTTCAAGCAACAACTAGCATCAAGGACTACACTCCCCTTCTTAAGAGCACTCTTATTCACACCAAGAGATAGCTTCTCACCTCTAAAATCACCTCCAAGACAATCCTCCTCACTAGACAATCTCCCAAGGGAGGTCTCAAACAATAGATTATCTATAAAGTTAAGCTCCCCAAACCATAGAGGTTCAAGCTCACACTCTCCTCTAGTTGAATGCACATCACCACCTCTTTCAAAATCCCCTTCAAACATAGGGTTAGTGAAGACAAGTTCACCACCCATCAAAGGTAAGGCATCCAAACTAGATTCATCATCCACACTTGAGGAGTCATCGAATACAATTTGATCCATCTCATCCACTAGGGACTCCCCAAGGTCACCATCATCCTCACTACAACACATAGATCCACCATAGGCAATAACATCCATAAGGGTATGATCATACAACTCATCTTCCCCTTTATCAAAGATTGGTGGTGTGTCATAACAAGGGTCACAAGCAAGGTCAACTACAACATCTTCACTAAAGAGAGGTTCAATTAAAACCGAGCTCACATCATGATGTGGCTTATCAACCCTCTCAACTAGTGGTTCACATGCACACACAAGTTGACCAACCGACTCTACACTAGTTGCAAACACATTGTAAGCATACAAATCATCAACTAGCATGGAGTTTTCACAAGCAATATCACAAAACAATGAAGTATCATGCTCATGGGAAGAAGGACTACCACATACCTTTGAGTGGCCATCTTGCTCACTCAATGCACTTGAAGTGTCATGGGTATGACCTCAAACTTGAAGCTCACATTCTAGATCTTCTTCACCTTGCCTTCCACATTGGAACATGATTGAGGCTCCATTGGTTTGCCTCCAAGAGTACCTACACAAGAACTCACACAAGTAGAAGAAAAAGATAAAGGGTTAAGGTTAGAATAAGGGGTGTCCTCACTCTTAATGATTCTTTTTCCCTCTTTCTTTTCCCTTATTTTCTTTTCAAGGTTGGGTGTAGATTCGGGTGGTGACAACTCACTCACATCACTCAACACAACCTCTCATTTTTCCACTCGAGAGTTGTCACCGGTCACTGTTACTCCTCTCAATCTTTTATCTCTTAAATTTGGGTGAATTGGGACGAAGCCCAAGAATACCTATAGCTGGAGTAGGTGGACTTTTAACATCAACCCAAAATCTAGGACTTAGAGACTCATCACTTGAAGTCTCCTTCTTCTTTGTTGATGAACCACTTGACTTTGAAGCTTGTGGTTTCGGTTTCACCTTGTTGACACTTGTCAACTCATTTCTAGCACTAGTCTCACCACTTTTTGTGTTTGTAGGAATTCTTGTTTGCACTCTTTCAAGCATGGAATGAAGTAGCTCCTTAGTCCTTTGTAGATCCCTAGAAAGTCCACTAAAAGATGCTTCGCCCCTTGTTCTATAAGGTGCAAACTCATAAACCTTTTGGTCCATGCCCACAAGAAATACATCTCTCTTAGCACTGTATCGAAATCTTTGTTGAGTAGCTATGGCTCACCTAGCCAAACATCAAAATATGCCATGGGACACACATCACACCAAACATAATACTTGTAACTCCCATGAGATATGAGCACTCGAGCCTCATTGGAAACCCACACTCCATTATACTTATAAGGGTGTTTCAATTTATAGCATGGTATCCTTAGGGTCTCAACCAAAGAAGGGCTAATGCAATTGGCATTGGTACCTCCAATCTTGAGCAAGTATCCTCCATTACCATTCACCTCAACAACGAACTTACTTCTACCCAAGTCTCGTATAGGTGCATCCAAGAAAGAACTTGAATGACCAAGAGTATCAACACTAACAACTTGGGTCTCCCATATCCCTCATCTATAGCAATATTTCTAGTGTAACTTCCACTTCCCGTCACTCTTCCAACATTAAAAGTGTTGTTGAAATCGAGGAAGGAGTCTCATAGTCAATGGCACCACTCCTACTACTTCTACTCCTAGCATTGTTAGAACCATACAAGCCTTTGGTAGCAAGAGCAACACCGCTTTTCGCTCTACCCTTCACATGGGAGTTAGGAGCATTAACCCCTTTAGCACAAGTAGGATAGACAAGCCTCCTTTTTCCCATGGAACAACCACCTCCTCCTCCCATACTAATGGAAGGACCTTTACTACTCCCTTGGATACCATTAGCAACACCAAGAGAAGATGTAAATGAACAATTCATATAATCAACCTCATCATCAATTCTCTCTATGTCACTATCATCATGTTCAAGTTCTTCACAAGAAGAGTAAGTAGGAACATCATACTTTGAAGCGTCACTATCTTCGACTTCTTGACTAGAAGCATAAGGATCAACACTTTCATCATCATGAGCTTCATAGTCTTCATTAACCTCACGATCATCATAGTGACCCGCTATCCTCATACGAACCATAGCTCCCGGAATCATCATAGCAATACCCGTCATAACCATCAAAGGAACCATAGTCTCCATAATCTCCACACGAACTATACCCTCCACAATCATCATCCGAAGCTATAGCTACAACAAATAAAAGTAAAGGACCTCACAAGTTCACTCCCTCACGTGTATCACTCAAGTAATGTTCACTCAATTTTCTTTCCACTCATATATACACTCAAGGTCTTTGGCTTTTATGACCACACTTTATTGTTCTTACCACTCTTAACCTTTTTCCTCTCAAAGATGGCCTTATCCCCTTTATAGGAACCAAAGTGGTATAATCAACAACTAGCACGTCCAAGTATAGGTTCGGAATGGAATTTATAAGACACCAAGAAACGAATAAGGACACACAAGTGGACTAGGAACAAAGAAAACAAGCAAAGAAACCAAAAGAGAGAAGTTACAAGACTACTAAGGAAGTGACACAAGAAAGACTCGAATCGAATTGGCATGAGACGGATTCAGATTTGGATGGAATTTTGTTTGTGATCTAGAAACTCACCATATTTGATGAAATGATTGGAGTTTTGATGATTAAAAACTGTCCGGAAGCTGTTGCGAACAATCTGTCTCAAAACTGGAATTCTTGAAAAATGTTGTTCTTCGCTATCGCGTGAAGAATGGCGCGTTCGTGTAGAACAAAAAATTCCAAAATTATTTTTTTCTCTTCGCTATCGCGCTCGACTCTGCGCGTTCGCGTTGAGTAAAATTTTTCTTCAGCGCGATCGTGCAGCTTTGCTGCTGATGAACCAGAATCCGATTTTGAATTTCAACTTTTCACTTGAATCACCTCGATTCAGCTCATCTTTCAATTCCCAAGGTACCCAAAGTTGTCCCAACAAACTCCGATGAATTTCACGTCCAAACAAACAATCAAACTCAAGAATCAATGTCCTCAAGCTTAAGAACAAGGATTTCAAAAATGGGAACTTTGATTTTTAAATTTTCAATCCGTATCACCAAAACATGATATGAGGGTACCAAATCAATGGAAAAATAATATAGATCAATCCCCAATACCTTTCAATGGTTGGGGAATTCATTTCAAAACACGAATTTAAATTTTTCATTTTCATTTTTTTTCACAAAAACAATAACAACAAGAACACGAATCTAAAGACATGATGAACAAGGAACGTGGATTAGTAAGAACGAAACTCAAGCCTTGCTCTGATACCAAATGATACGAACCAAACCACGCGGAAACAAGATGACGAAATGAAAACGATAAAAGTAAACACAACGATGAGAAAATAGGGACGGAGAAGGACAGAAATAGAAGAAAGAAAGGATATTCGATTCAAACACGATTGAATATCCGAGAGAGAGAGAAAGAAACTTTAACCTAACGAGGATCCATATTAGGATGGAATCTACTCGGTTCCAAGCTAAAAGGGATACACAAAGCCTCGGGCTTCAACGAGAAGGGCTCGGCCTCTTCTAAGTTCTTCTATTCTCCAATAAACATCAACTAACTAAGGAGTAAGCTTAGGATTAGGCTATTTATAGTAGCTATGTATTTACAATAATAATTGGACTAAAATGCCCTTAATTCTAATTCGTGAATGCTGTCTGCCCGTTTGTTCAGCGCTGTCGCGCAACTTCGTACGCAATCGCGCAGGCAAGCTATTTCCTCAACGCTGTCGCGCAGTGTCAGTCACTAAGTCAGCGCGATAGCGCCCCTCCTCTCGCAATCGCGCAGAGTTGAGCAGTTTCCAGAATTCAGAAAGCTTGTATCTTGGTCTTTCGGCCATCTCTTGACTTGAATCTTGATTTCCAAGCTCCTTTGAAGTATTCCAAGTTCCTCATGCCTTGGATACCAATCCGGATTGCATCAGGAGGAGTGATACCATTCAAAGACAAGATATTAGAACTTTGGAAAGCAAGGCATCGAATGGAGTTCGAGACTATTGGACGAGACAGGTTTGACTCAGGCTATGGTGAAGACTACCCAGACTGGCTCAGGAAAGACATAGCAAAGACAATTCAACCAAGAGCAACAAGAAAAAAGAAAAGAAATGCTGATGAATTAGAATCTGAGTGCAAGAGGCTACACAAACAACTGGCAAAGGCACGAGAGAAAATAGAGAAAAAGAAAAGTTTGGTTGAAGCAAAGAACAAAGAAAAAGACAAATGACGCAATAAGGCAGAACTCCTGACAAAACGCATAGAGTCTATCGGTGTATGGGCTAGTGAAGGAATGGACTCTGTGGCAAACAAAGGAGTAGAGGAGAAAGGAAGAAAGACTTGGGAGATGTTGAAAAACTTCATATTTGACATATCCCGGCTCTTAACTGACGCAGACAATCTCATCTTCCAAGGAGACTCGTCAGGGGCAAGTTCGTCTGACGAAGATTCGTCTGAAAAGGAAGAAAATGAATCTTCTGAGGATGGATCAACATGAGGAATGCTCGCTCAGGCCATGATCAAATTTCCTAGCGATGTTTAGTCCTTTTCTTCTCTTATGCTGTTTCAATATCATCTATTGTAATAAAGACCAATGTTCAATAAATGCAATATTCTCTTTTAGACTCTGCATTTTGTAGCAAATGAAATGATACATGTGGCACAAAACGCTTTCCAAATCATCATGCATAAAGCGGTCATAAGTCATTTTTATTTGCTAGGTATGCATTACGTGAATTTGCTTGATTTCTCTAGGTCTCTTTCTACCTAGTCAATCCGTTCCCAAATCCAATCTCCTATCAAGGAACCTCATCTCCCTACTCTATGCCCGAATCCTGATATCAGAAATCTTTCGCTTGTCTTGATAATTCCTTATCCCTTACGAACTCAAAAACCTATTATCCAAAAAGTTGACTTAAGATGAATACCAAGGCAGAAGATTTGGTTAAGCAAAGTGCACTTATCAGGGATTTTTTAAAATAAGAAGAGTTTGTAATAGCAGGAACTATACAAACAAAACGGAAAATTGACAGGGCAAGAGATTTGTTGGTCAAACTAAAAGGCACACATGACTTACCGAAATTCTTCGTTTTGACACAATATCTGAGGATCATTTTGTCGGTCTAGTCCATATTGTAATAAGTTTAAGGCAATCCAAAATACTTCCGAACTTGCACCTATTCATGGCGAAAAATATGTTCAAAGGGTTATCACAAGGAAATAAGGAAGTGAGAAATGATCAGAGCCTGTTTGATGATACAAAGGTTTGTGCATAACGACCAAAACTAGCAGGCTGGTTCAATTTGGAAAATAATGCAAAGGCGCAGTGACAAAAATTCCATTATATGACGGAGCTAGAAACTCTTGTTGAGTGTTAAAAACATATCCTTACCAACTAGCAAGTGTGCGACGAGACGATGAACTCCAGACAAAGCTATTTGAGACACTTACAAGACCATGAATTAATTTGATACAAAAACAGGGGCAGACAGATTTCTTGGAGCGATTTTGGTCAAAAGCTTTATTTGAATGAATTTTCATGACAACAACTATATTGAGCAAGGAATACAATATGACCAACCTCAAAAACGGTCTTGACTGAAGTAGAGATCTAAGAATATACATGATACATCGGGATCGGTCTCTTGGCAACAAAATCTACCTGACAAGCAAAAGTTGAGGCAAAGATTGAATTGCAGCAGTAGGTTGACAAGTATGAAAGACATTGCATATCTCTCTCAAAGACACCCGGGCATCATGGCACACAGATTTGTAAAGAAAGATGACAAATGCACTAAGGTCTTGGTGTTAGACAAAAGCCAACTTCCTTAAGGTTAAGCAAGCATCAGTCATACCCCCCCTACCTAATATCTTTGTCAACTTTTGATAGAGATCTAACCAGACTCATCTTCTGCTTAAGCAAGCATCAGTCATTTAACAAAATCCTTATCTTGACTGCTACATAAAGCACTCAAGCAATCTTTTGGAACCTCTATACAAATTGTCATAATCTTCAAAATCAAGTGCTAATCTATCATCCGCGGTCTAGGCATTCTCTTAAGCTATATGTGTTGTTTTTGCATCAAATCTTTACTAAATGTCCTAACACAGTTTTGCGCATTTTACCACTCTATTACGGTCGCTTTGCATCTGAACATTGAAATTGGTCAAGAATCTGCATTCAAAAAAGCCGAAATAGCAAGCCAAGCTGAAAACATTTACCACGGGGCAAAGTCTTTAAAACCACTAGCATATGACACCGAGAGAACCCATACAATCCAAATTTCATTACTGTACAACTTGTGATGTGGACAACCAAAATTAGCCAATATTTTACCCACACATGAGTCGCAAGAAAGAAATCTAATCACTATACAACCAAAACTGGTAAAACTCATAACCTCACAATTTTATTCCTTTAGCTCTGTCAAGAAATATTGCAACCGATAAACAAACTATTCCCTAAATGCCGATTTCGAAATTCGATCCAACAAAGACCTACATTCGTCACTCAAATATTCAATACCATGACATCAGAAAATACCTAGCACCGAAATACAAAATTCAGACTCTGATTGACCAAAGGCAAGACAATGACACAATTAGAACCAACAAGGGGAAATTCCAACTCCCAAACCACAAATACATTTTTTACAAAAGCCAATTCATCAAAGTTAGCTCCATGTCTGTCGAAAAGAAGAGCGCGAAACATGAAGACATCCCGACACAACCCAAGACAAATACAGTTTTGGACAACCTCCAAATCCGATAAAATTCAAACACCAAACCTCACTCTAAGTATGCAGGTACCCACATAATCAGAGTCATCCAGATACCCAATGTCACACTAAAAAGATGAATACAGATTCAGACCAATACATTGGTGTTTAATGCAATTCAACCACTTTGTTTCGGCTAATGAATCTTTCTTTAAGAGCAGATTTTTCAAAACAAACACAAGATTCGCAGGCAATCACAACGGACATGATAGCACTTCAGCCTCGTCAGGCTTAGAATATGACGATTAGCCTCATCAGGCTTAGAATATGACGATCAGCCTCGTCAGGCTTATAATATGACGATCAGTCACGTCAGGCTTAGAATATGACAACTAGCCACATCAGGCTTAAAATATGATGACTAGGCACGTCAGGCTTAGAATATGACGATTAGCCACATCAAGCTTAAAAATATGACGATCAGCCATGTCCGGCTTAAAATAGGACAAATGAATATATTTTGTTTTGGAGGCACCACTACAATAGGCTCTTCCGCCTTAGAATTGGACATACACACGCATTTTTATTTGTTTTGCAGGCACTACTATAATATGATGATCTATCAAAGGCAATAAACTGGGGCAGAATTTTTGAGGATCCCCTCAAAAATTCCAAAAGACGCAAGCTGACACTGGGGCAGAAATTTTTGAGATTCCCTAAAAAATTTCAAGAGAGACGAAGTACAGAAACTGGGAACTCATCGAAGAAAGTTTGGCTGAGGCCCAACATTCATGAAAGAAGGCACTACAGGAGGAAGGCATTATAAAAGCAGAAACACGACGACCTTCTTAGCAGCATTGCAGACATGATAATAGCATTTTATTTTTAGCGCTTCACTTTACTTTTTGTTCGGAGGGTACACAGCCCGACGCGACAGGCACTTTACTTTTGTTCGCATAGTACACAGCCCAGCACGAGCAGACAAATATCTCCTGATGAGAGGCACTTAGTAGCTCCTGATGAGTAGACAAATAGCTCCTGACGAGTAGACAAATAGCTCCTGACGAGCAGACAAATATCTCCTGACGAGAGGCACTTACTAGCTCCTGACGAGCAGACAAATATCTCCTGACGAGAGGCACTTATGTTTCCTGACAAATAGGCAAATATCTCATGACGAGAGGCAGTAGCCGTAGGTCCTTTTTACAAGGAGGCAGTAGCAGTTTTCTTTTCATGCAACGTGACAGTGTCCCAAGGTATACAGCCCGACACGACAAACAATTATCTCTTGACAAGATGCACCTAAATGAATATCCCCAGAGGAGAAGCATCTATTTCCTAACACTCAAAGCACTTGGAAACAGACTAGACAGCTACATGACAAAAGAGAGCTCAACTCTACAGGGTAGTTTACTTTATCATTATTTTATGTTGCACTTATCCTACTTTTGTTGCAGGACACTCTTCGACCCCTTGACAGACCCCTTGACAAACCCCTGCTCCATTTCACATACCCTTATACTTGCTCCCCAGAACTTCACTATCGCGCATGAATTTTTGTAACCGCAAAACCTCAAAAACACACTATGCATCATTTTGGAGCGCCATTAAAAAGTCGGACCCTATAGGCAATGCCTTTGTTATACCTGCAAACTACCTATTCTGTCGAATTTTGACACACCGGAAGCGCTCAAAACTACAAATAATCTTCCTAATCTTGCATTCCTGATTGGATGCCAGTTTGCGCTCCTCCCTATTCAAGCTTATCTATGTCAATCGTGCGTGTTCTAGTGCTTAATCGTGCCCATCTGTTTGAATCGTGCGCATTTATAAAGCTCGCTTTTCAAATGTTTTTCAGCTCAGTCAAGGCAACATTGAAGGCAATACTACTCATTTACCGAGATGAAATGGAAACTATCTACGTATAAACTCCTCTTTATGGGTGTGTAGTGCGCCACATTTTCATAACTAGGATGATTATAAGCCTATTTTCCCACGTTCGATCTATTGATGTTATCTCATCTTCGATAGTGCCTTTACTTTATTCTTCTCGCCAAAGGCAAAGCAAACACAAATGTAAACTTTGCATACTCTGACAAGTTTACTCCTGACATCCAAAATCGTGCGTCATAAACATCACACACAGGCAATATGCCATTCTAGAATTACACACGGCCGATTCTCATGAAACCCGAGATATGTAGGCAACTCAAAGACCAGGGTTCGGCCGAAACACCCCAAAACTCTCATTTTCTCTTCCTACCATTTTTGCTTTCCAGTCGTGAGGGGCAGCTGTTGAACCCAATTTTGTCCCTCATTTTCTCTATTATTGGCTATATTTAACTAAAGATGCAATATTGACTGTTTGAGTGAATTTGCATTATTAGTCATGCATTTACGTGTGATTATCCTCTATTTATACACTATATATTTAAATGAGATTATATAATGTACCTTGCATCATTTCGGATGTTTGTTAAATACGTGTCAATTTGTGTTTGTTTGTGCAAATTAATGTATTTTAATATTTAGTATTTATTTGTAACTATTTATACTTAATTAATTTGCTTTGTCCCTAATCATTTATGTGTGTATTTTATTATATATAATATATGTATGCTTATATATTTATTTCGTGCCATTAATTAACTATTAGTCCAATAAAAAAATATTCAGTCTGAAATTTTATGCCACCCATTTCATTCCATTATAATTTGTGACATATATATATATATATATATATATATATATATATATATATATATATATATATATATATATATATATATATATATATATATATACGAATTCAAATTATTCCAATATATATACAAATCCCTCTTTTAAGGCATTTCATGTTAAAATCCCTTTGAATCTGGACAACCATCCGTCTAGATACACCCTGTACATTTGAAGAGATAGATATACCTTTTTGGTATATTTTAATTTTTATTATTTTTAAAGAAGTATACCTTTTTGGTATATTCTATTCTCTTTTGTATACCCTTTTATGTTTAGATCAAATTGTGCGATGCTATCGAGCAAATGAATTTCAATTATTCTTATTTTGAACAAAATATACCTTTTTGATATACTGTATACTCTTTCGGTATACCTTGTTATGTCCGGATCGAAGTGCGAGATGTTATATCATATAGCACTCTTTTGGTATACTATTTTATGTTTGGATAAAAGTGTGAGATACTATCGAGCAAATAAAATATTTTAATTTTTGTGTTTATGAACAAAGTATGTCTTTTTGGAGAAAGAGAAAAAAATAAAAAAAATAAGTATAATAAGATTACGGAGAAAGAAAATAAATTAAAACATAAAAAAGGGGGAGACATGAATAGTGCTAGAAAGAAGAGAAAGAAAAAAGAATAAAAAACATAAAAAAGAAAAAAATGAAGAATAGTAAAAACAGAGAAGGGAAAAGAATGACAAAAAAAGGAGAAAAAAATAATACAAGATATGAGGAGAGAGAGAAACTTGAGTTTCTTGTTTAAATAAAAAGGTAATTAGCTAATGGGTATAGAGTGTAAATAAGTTATGAGTATAAATATAATGGGTAGAGCCATATAAATAAAATAGGATGTATGTGTATTTTTGTAATAAAAATTATATCATTGATTATTTAATTATATTTTCTTATAATTTTTGAAGACTGTGTCCCTAGTATCTTCTAATTGAAAAACATAAAAAAGTGATGTGGTACCTCTCTAACCCGAGGAAACTATCATTTTGCTCAACTTTTTATTACTTTCAGATTTGCTCAAGTTTTTGCTCTTTCTATTTTATTATAGCCAAAGGAAGAAAAATACATCTCCATGATGTCTTCGGTTACCAAAGTTATTAGGAGTTTTAACTCTCTGTCTTCATTATGAGTCATTTAATATAATAATTATTCATTCGGAGGTTACAGAATATCTCATTTATACCCTTATTTGCTACGACCTTTTTCCTATACAATAACAAAAAGATTTAGAGAAAACCTTCACCATGACAAAATTTCCTACAGAAGTTTCTTCTTTCTTTTCTTCTTCTCTTCATGTAACTTTTTTATCACAACCTGTGGCATAATCTACATTCTGTTATAAAAGGAAAAAAAAAAGAACGTGGAGAGAAATTTTAAAAAAACTTTAAGAAAAATAAATTCTCTTATGTTTCTATTTTTGTATTTAGGATGAAATATTTTTCATATGCTCTTTCTTAAAAAGTATTTTATAAATATGATTGTATTTTGATCATTAATATTTCTCCTACAGAATTTTGGGGTTTAAAATAATTTGGACAATTTTGTCAAAAATAGGAGTAATTGCGAGAATTGTAAAAATATCCATAGCTCGAGATGACACTTCTGAAAATGGCCTCAATTGTCAGACTATTACAAGAATATAATTTGAAAGAAGATGACAGGGCAAGAGTGGATACACGATCGTGTGTAGAATTCAGAAAATGTTGATTTTGAAAGTAGGAGGGACAAAATTGGGTGTCAACAGCGAGTATGCTATATATATTTTGTATAACTTGCTTAAGAAAATTGGAATTATTTTGAATATCGTAGAATGTCGTTTTAATTTTCGTTAAGAAAAGAAAATATAAAAGTAAAAGAAATAAAAGAAAAAGGAAAAGAAAAAGAAAAGAAAGAAAGGCGGTTGCCTTATCTTTAAAAGAACAGAAAGTGAAAGCAAATGGAAACAGTGAAAGAGAAACAGAGAAAATAACGCCAAAAATGGAGAAAAGAAAGGAAAAAGGAGAAGGGGAAAAATATAAGTTTCACCCCGAGGCATCCAGGTAATAATGTTAATCCATTATTTCAGTTTATTATGTATGTCTAAATATATTTTAACGGTAAAAATTGAGATATTAGACATCGTTTTAACAAGTTAAATTGATATTTTCAAAAGTTAATTGGACTCCGATAATGAAATTGATTATATATTCGTACTCAGCGAGTTATGGACAACCCATAAATGTAATTTATTTAGGATTTGGTTATGTGACTTTGAAACCTGTACATAGGCCTGGCCTACGTATTGCGTATGCGAATAGGGCATCAGGTTCCTAACCGGATTGCCCTAAGATGTAGGGAATGAAGCCTTTAGCTTAATTTGATACATTTTCTGCTTATTGAATAAGCAGGATCGTTTGGCAATGAATCCAAAGGACAAAGCGGTTGTTGAGTAGCAGTGGAACAGGGTAAGTGTTTATATCCATTTCTTTGGAGGCCCTTGGCCTCGTGGATAATCTACCATGTGTTCCTTACGTGTGTAGCTGCCGATAGACGTACACATTACGCCTTAGCTTTGGATTTACATTATATATTATATGTTATGTCATGTTGTTGGTATTTCATTATGGATCTGAGCATTGTACTCTGGCTGTGAGTTGACATATACTTTTCGGTTGTCGATGAGAGTACCGCGCTGGTGATGGGTTACTATTGCATCATGTTGCATTCATATGCATTATGTTGTATTCATATGCATTAAATTTCATTCATATTAGGTGCAGGAGGATTCCGCCCCAGGAGCAGGAGGATTCCGCTCTACTGCATTCATATTGGGTGCAGGAGGATTCCGCCTCAGGAGCAGGAGGATTCCGCTCCATTGCATCATATTGAGGGTAGGAGGATTCCGCCCCAGGAGCAGGAGGATTCCGCTCCATTGAATTCATATTGGGTGTAGGAGGATCCCACCCCAGGAGCAGGAAGATTCCGCTCCATTGCATTCATATTGGGTGCAGGAGGATTCCGCCTCAGGAGCAGGAGGATTCCGCTCCATTGCATTCATATTGGGTACAAGAGGATTCCGCCCTAGGAGCAGGAGGATTCCGCTCCATTGCATCATATTGAGGGTAGGAGGATTCCGCCCCAGGAGCAGGAGGATTCCGCTCCATTGCATCACGCTCCATTGCATCACATTGAGGGTAGAAGGATTCCGCCCCAGGAGCAGGAGGATTCCGCTCCATTGCATCATATTGAGGGTAAGAGTATTCCGCCCTAGGAGAAGGAGGATTCTGTTCCATTGCATCATAAGGGTAGGAGGATTCTGCCCTAGGAGCAGAAGGATTTCGCTCCTTACATCATATTGAGGGCAGTAGGATTCCGTCCCGGAATAGGAGGATTCCGCTCCATCTATTTGGCACATATGACACCATTGCATCATACTGCATTCATCCCATTTCATTGCACCGCACGCTGATTATTCTGTGACTATCATGTTGTATTTTGTGTATGCGGTATGTATACCATATTGTGGACATATTTCAGTTTGCCTATATATTTCTGGCTCGTATTCTAGGTTGCACGTCGCAATAGTATAAATATATGGACCGGGTTGCACGCCGCAACAATATAAATATATGGATCGGGTTGCACGTCGCAACAGTATGAATATATGGATCGGGTTGCACGCCGCAACAATATAAATATATGGATCGGGTTGCACGCTGCAACCGTATGAATATATGGATCGGGTTGTATGCCGCAACAATATTTGCTTATAATAAGATGTATTTCTGATTGTTGATATGTTCGGGATACCTATATGTTCTGTCTATCTTATGTTCCTGGTTGTTTATGAGTTTTTGGTTCCATACGTATTTCCAGTTACTATTTGGCTCTGTTTTTTAAATCTAAATAAGAGGAATTTGGTTTATATGCTTTTCTTCTCCCTGGCTAGCTATCCTATTCTTTGAGGTGGCTAGTGTGCCCACTTATTGAGTCCTTTGACTCGCCCTTGTTTATTGTTTGTTTCTTGTCTATTTATTTCGTTTTGGCAGGTTCGCTCCAGGATTGAGTTCTCCACGTTGTTCAGGAGTGAAGACGACTTCAGCTGTCAGGGTGAGCCAGCTTTTATTCCGGATGGCCACCAGTTTTACGTATTTCAGTTGCATTTTGCTCCCTTCATGAGGTATCTGTCTTCTTTTGTACTCTTAGATGTCTAGTCTGGATAGCCCTAAACCTAGTATGTTGGGTAGTCGGCTGTAATTTCTTTTGTACAGCTTGGAGGTATCAATATGTCTGTGCTTTTTCTAAGTCTTGTTCTTACTTATGAATTGAATTATATTCATTTTCCTAATTTAATTGGTAAGGGTTCGGCCGACGGGTGTAGGGGAGGATGTCGGGTGCCCGCACGGCCTAGCCGGATGTCTTCTTACTCTTAAAATCCTCAGGATAACCAATTAGCCTATAGCAGTTCTCCTTTAGGTGCCTCTTGCAACCACATTCTTCACAAACCATTACAGACTTTCTTTGCTTGTAGCTTTTGTTTCTTCCTACCATCATTGCCAAAGGTTCCCTGTTCCCATCTAGTACTCCTAGGGTTCTCTGACTTTTTTCTTGTATAGCAATTGCATATGCCTCATTTACACTCACAGTTGGATTTCTCAACAAAATATTACTTCTTACAATACTATAAGTCTCTCATTCAAACCCATCAGAAATTACAGTAATCGCTGCTGTTCTAAATGTACAACATAAGGCGTTGAATCTTCACAGTTACAAGCAGGTGAGGGAACTAATACATCTAATTCATCCCATAGATCTCTCATTTTAGAGTAGTAGGTAGTAACAGAATTGGTACCTTGTGTTAGAGTCGCTATTTCTATCCACAATTGGTAGATTCTGGTCAAATTTGATCTATCAAAACGTTCCTTGAATTCATTCCACACCTTCTTTGAACTTGATGCATAAACTATACTAGGTAGAAATTCTGCATAAACAGTACTTCCTATCCAAGATAAGACCACTGCATTGCATTTCTCCCATTGCACACTCAATTCTCCTTTGTACGTGCTTTTCACACAATTTCCATCTATGAACCCTAGTTTTCCCTTTTCAAGAAGTGCCATTTTCATCGATCTACTCCACAGGACATAATTCTCAGGGTCTGTGAGCTTGATCGGTATTAACACCAACCCCGGTGTGTCTGAAGCTTGGAGATATAGTGGATAATTGTGATCTAAAGTTGAAATCACAGTGTCTGCCATTTTTGCTGAGCTTCGAAGCTTAGTAAAAGATGGAGAATCGATGTAATTTTGTGTGAATTCTTCTACGAGCTAAACCTTAATCGCCCGCTCTGATACTATGTGGAGATTAGAGAAATTGAGAACAACATTTCATTTTACTAACTGAAGATTGTTACAATGAATAATCTTAGCTCAGCTAAGAGTAGTTATATAGAAGCTTAGCCTTTAAGCTAGTTCTCAATTAGTTACTAAATAACTAATTATCTATTTGACTCCTACAGCTTTTAACTTTGTCAATTAGGTCTTTGGCTTCCAAATGTCAGCTCACTCAACATTTACATTGCTGAGCCAGTGTACCAGCAGGCAGAGAGAGCAGCAGTGGCATGTCGAATGCCTCAGTTCACTCAAGTGCAGCAACAACAGTGGTGAGCTTGGTGACTCAAAGTCTGTTGTAATGTCGCAACAAGGGTTTATACGAACCTAGCGAATTTAACATCTCGCAAAATTTAGCTCGTTTACTCAAAATGACATATTAAGTTCAAATTTTATCGATATCCAAGCCGAGTAGGAACGCTTCAAAACATTTCAAACGACCCCGAAATATAATTTTATCAATCGAGCTAAATTAAGTTAAATGAAGTAAATTAAGTAACACGATCAATCAAGCTAAATTAAGTTAAGTCGACCTAAATGAACTTCTTATCAACAGAGATAATTAAACTATTTTGTCAATCGAGCTAAATTAAATTATGCGGTCAATCGAGCTAAATGAACTTCCTATCAAACCAGCTAAATGAGCTCTTTTGTCAACGAGCTAAGAGAAAAGTTAAGTTACACGATCAATCTAGCTAAATTAAGTTATGCGATAAATCAAGCTAAATTAACTTCTTATCAACCGAACTAAATGAAATCTTTTGCCAATCGAGCTAACTTAAATTACGCGGTCAATCGAGCTAAATAATTCTTTTTTATCAACAGAGCTAATTAAACTATTTTGTCAATCGAGCTAAATTAAATTACGCGGTCAATCGAGCTAAATGAACTTCCTATCAAACCAGCTAAATGAGCTCTTTTGTCAACGAGCTAAGAGAAAAGTTAAGTTACACGATCAATCTAGCTAAATTAAGTTATGCGATAAATCAAGCTAAATTAACTTCTTATCAACCGAACTAAATGAAATCTTTTGCCAATCGAGCTAACTTAAATTACGCGGTCAATCGAGCTAAATGATTTTTTTTTTATCAACAGAGCTAAATGAACTCTTTTGTCAATCGAGCTAAGATAAGAATTAAGTAACACAATCAATCAAAGCTAAATTAAGTTACACGATAAATCGAGCTAAATGAATATTTTATCAATCAAGCTAATTAAGTTAAATGTACTAAATTTAGTTACACGATCATCAAGTAAAATGAACTTTTTATCAATCAAACAAAAAGAAAAAATCAGTTACGCATTCTATTGAGCTATATTAAGTTATTGAACTAAATTAACATTTCTATCAGTCGAGCTAAGAGAAAACTTAAGTTACACGATCAATCGAGCTAAATTAAGTTACACAATCAATGAAGCTAAATGAATTTTTATCAATTGAGCTAAATGGATTATTTTATCAGTCGAGACAAATAAACTAATATGAGTTACACGAACAATCAAGCTAAATTAAGTTACGCGATATATCGAGTGAAATGATTATTTATTGATCGAGCTAAATAAAATCTTTTATCAGTCGAGCTAAGAGAAAAATTAAGTTGCACGATCAATCAAGCTAAATTAAGTTAAATGAATAAAATTTAGTTATATGATCATCAAGCTAAATGAACTCATTTACCAATCAAGCTAAGCCAAGAGAAAAATTCAGTTACGCATTCAATTGAGCTAAGTTAAGTTATTGAGCTAAATTAACACTTCTATTAATTGAGCTATGAGAAAATTTAAGTTACACGATCAATCGAGCTAAATTAAGTTACGTGATAAATGGAGCGAAATGAATTATTTATCGATTGAGCTAAATGCTCTTAATCAATCGAGCTAACAGAAAAATTAAATTACACGATAATCGAGCTAAATAAGCAGAGTCGAGCCGAAACTTATATGAAATTAGGTCGAATCGAGGCATCCCTATTTATGAATAAGTCGATCTCAGTTGAGCTCAATCGAGCTTTACCAATTTGACTTAGCCCGAGCCCAGCGCTTTCAGCTTGTTTGTTCTCATACCTGGCCAATAGCAATTTCCATTGTTTGTTATTATACTAAATTAAAGAATATGATCATGGTTAAACTATCATACTTTTTTTACTGATAAATCAAGAACATAATAATTTAGTATTAACCTACTGTTAAATATTTTAAAATAATATTCATGTTAAATTGATTGGTTAAGAAAAAGTTGAGCAAATTAAAATACCCAATTTTACTGCCACAAAAAATGGTTTAAGGAAAACCTATCTAATTTTTTCATATTCCCTCCATTTCTGCACGAGTCCCCTCCACTTTTCTTTAATTCCCTACGTGTATTAGCTTAACCGTCAAACAACTTCTACTTCTTTCATTTGTGTAAAAACCTCCCTTTTCAGTACTCTTCAAACATAGAATTCTTGCTTGAGGTGCTAATTTCACAGGTCAGTTTTATTTGCATTCTTCATTTGTTTACCCAAGTCGTGCGACCTTTTCCTTCTCTATTCATTCAAAAACTATGGTCGGATTTTCGGTAAGAGAATTACTTGAATTGAATTATGTCTATAGAAGTGTCAATCAGCTTTTTCCTTTATAATTTATTAATTTCGTTGTTGGGTTGGGTCATTCAACCTGTGTAGTGTGTTGGTGATTAGTTAGAAGTAGACTTGTACATAGAATTGAGACTTTCACAGAGTTTAAAACATGACAATAGATCCTTCTTTGTTTTTTTTTTTCTCACCGTAAAACATTTTGTATTAAGTGGATCTTGTATCCATCTACATTCTATGTCTAAAATACATAATATTGTCAATTGATTTATGTCGCATCTTCATCAGATTTTACTAGAAATTTAACAGTTCTGAGTTTACTTTTGGATTTCTAGATTGGGTTTGGTGGGTATTTTATTGATAAATTTGTGTCGTCTTATATTTGTATTCTAGATCGAGTTTGTTGGGATTCTAGTTCGGGTTTATTGGCTTGTTTTTTTGCCTTCACTATGTTTGATATAAAATAGTGCAAGTGACAATTCTGCGGATTTCTTTTCCATTCAATTTGTAGCACCATATTCACTTGGTAAGTCTGGGCTAGATCATATGCTGGTCGCCTATTTCTTTATTTTATATAAATATGTAGTCACACCAAAGTTTAAACGTTTCAAGAATCCTTTAAAGTAAGCTCATGGACCATATGATGTTTCCGGACATCCTTCATCATCAGCACCTCCCATTGGCACACCTGCTACAGAGCCCCCAACATTGTTATTAGCACCCCTACATGCTCCAGCAAATTCCTCAGTAGCAGATGAAGTTCCACAACAAGAACAAGCTCCAACTCAGCCTTCTAATTTAAGTGCAACATATGTACATCGCTGTAGATGTGAATCTGCGTATTATTGGAAAGTAGAAGCAATAGGTATATGTTTGGTGAGCCGACTCTTAACGGGCCAGACCGGTACTGGGATTGGTGAGCCGACTCTTAACGGGCCGGTCCGGGCCGGGCCCGATTGACAGGTATAAGTTGTAAAATTTTGATCACTAGCCATTTTTGGACGCGCTCATTGGGAACTATCCACCGTTTCAAAATTCACTGAAGAATAGCCAAAAATTCGCGCGCACACTTAAGCTCCATTAGCGTTTGAAAAACACCCAAGACTAGTTTCATAACAAAATACTGGGGCTTTGAACAAAACTTGTTCAAAACCCAAGTATTTTGTTATGGGACTGAAGCTTGTTCAAAGGTCCATAACAAAATAATCCCATAACAAAATAATGGGACCTTGAACTAACTTGTTCAAAGGTCTCATTATTTTGTTATGAGACTTTATCCCATAACAAAATAATGGGGTTTATTCCCATAACAAAGGTCTCATCAAAGGGATAAATCCCATTATTTTGTTATGGGACTTTATATATAAAGCTTCAGTCCCATAACAAAATGCTGGGACTGTGAACAAGTTTTGTTCATAGCCCCAGTATTTTGTTATGGGACTGAAGCTTTATACAAAGTTCCATAATAAAATGCTGGGGCTTTGAACAAGTTTTGTTCAAAGCCCCAGTATAAATACTGGGGCTAGTTTACTGAAGCTTTCCCCAGTATAAATACTGGGGGTTTGAACAAAACTTGTTCAAAGCCCCAGTATTTATACTGGGATTTGTCCGGATGTGGCTATTTCTTAGCGAATTTATTTTTGACGGCTACAAATCAATTAGCGCTCGCCAAACAGGTCCCTACGCGAAATTTTTACGTATAAGTTCAATTCAAGATTCGTAAATAGTATTCAATTGATGATAAAACAATCAAATAATTAAGCTCATGATTTAATAAACAACCCAATATGATAAATTAAAAAAAATTAAATTAACATCCGAAATTTAACATAGATAGAGAATTTCGCAACTCTAAACTAACAAACTAAATTTTTTTTAAAAAAAAAAAAGAAGAGAAGGAAAAGAAATAAAACTCGGAAGGAATGAATTCCCAGGCTGCTGCGTGCTTGTCTTCATGTCGTTGACTCCCATGTACAACAACACTTTTTGAAGTGATTATATATATCTTGACTTTATCTATGCGCTTATCCACGTCAAATTAGGACTCTAATTAAAGTTGAACTTGCTTTGCTTTTGGTCTACCATACACATTCGGTTCCGGTTTCGAGGATTGCACAAACTTTTCTTTCTTGCTGTAGCCTTACTTCACACATGATGCTTGACTCCAAGTTAAATAAGGATTGGGACTGTCAATTATTTTCCATTATTGCTGCTGATTAAGAGGTCCTCAAAGTTGGCCTAAATCCTAATATGCTCCTTGTTTGCACGGATCTCAACAAAAGCTTAGCTCCAAATCAACTAGTAGTACCTCCACTTCTGACGTGTAGAGCCCCACATTCATGCTGCTTCTTTCTTCTTTATTCCAAGATGTACCTAAACCATTTAAGACAAAACTAATTAGTGTAATACTATCAATGTTCGAACAATGTTGGGCATAATTATCATTATATACAACCAAGAACAAATAAAATTAGGGAAAACTAATATCAAACACATATAGACTATGCCCAGCATCACATAGTTTTGTTGTCGATATGATTAGAAATTAGATTTTACTTTTTAAGTTGTAATCATTTTTGTTAATAGGCAGGGGCGGCTCAATACCATTTGGGGCCTCAAGCCAAATTCTATTAAGAGGCCCTACACTTACAAAAATTAATTATATTTTTGTTTAAAGTCTTATTCTATAAGATTTTTTTAGATGCATATTTATTTGTAATAATCACTTTTTTCTAATAGTAACTCTTTTCAAATTCACGATATCTAATCGGTCTTTACCTAAAAATACTCCTTCTTAATAAAAGTATGTTTAAGTATTATTTTAGAATATCAATTCAAAATTAACTATTCTTCTCCAATCTACCCTTGCAACTAAAGATGTAAGAAATGATTAGTTTTACCTAAGCTTGATTAACGAGATATGCAAATAAAGGCACTGTGGTAAAATATACACAGTATGTAATATATTTTTTCAATAGACTTGAAAATAGTAAAATGAACACTCAGATATAGCACTTTTTTGAAAAATAGCCATAAAACTTACTACTACTATTAAAAAAAAAATGGGGCCCCAACATTTGGGGGCCCAAAGCCACTGCTTCAGTGGCTTGGGCCTTCAGCCGGCCCTGTTAATAGGAGCTTTGTATAGAGAAAGTCGGACCAAGCAAAGAATTCTCGCACTTGTGGTTCAAATCTATCTCGGGAAGACGACATGAGCTGGTAATCGTGTTAACTTAATAGTTTATACACTTTTTCTTTAATTTAAATGTTTAATTTAATCTATTTAACGTATCTCTTTCTTAGTTTTTGGAAACTGGACAATATCCTAGTCAGGGAAAAATATTTATGGAAACTCACGAGAGAATTGATGGATCATTTGTAAATTATGAGGTAAGGACTCTAGTGGTAAGTTCATATTTTATGTGTTTTCTCATGTGTGAGTATGATATTAGTCATCATTATCCATAAAAGGTAGAATCAGAATTGAGTAAAAATAAAATGCAAGTAGGTAGTTCAAATCTGCTATAGCGCCATCAACATCTTGCACTGAAAATTAGAGCTGTGTTAACTACTTAGAAACTCAACTGGTTCTGTGATTTATTCTTTACCTTAAACGTGCACTTAGCCTCTGAGGTGTCCTCCTGCAAGAATCTTCTTCCATCTTATTGAGAGGAAAAAAGAGAAAACTGTCATACTTTCACAAAATTGTTAATGCCAACTAGCTACTGTACCTAACAAGGCATCATACTCACTCTATTAAAGGCATGTCCAGTTTTACTTCTCCAAAAATTTAACTTGTCATATATACTTATTGTGGCTGCATTTCACAAGATTCCAAACCAAATAGTAGTAATCTTTTTTGAGAGACAATGTAGCCTGACAGCTTAGCAAAGGTCTTGCATCTCATTTGCTGAAGGATGAGGCCAATAAATGCCAAATTTTGGTACTGGTCGTGGGAAGTCATTACTCGCTAGAGTGACACATGAAAGATCATTGTAGTACATAAATCACACATTAAGTCATTCTTTTTCCATGTAGTAATAATACACTTGTGAGCTAAACTTAACCATGTAGTAGGCACCTGTTGGATTTATCTGAATAAAAGAGTCCACCCATAAAGGGGTGCTCTTAATATCTATCCAGATAAAAAGATAAGTTACCTGATAGAGTCCTACAAGAGGACAACTACTGTATTTTACAGTTATAAATACAGTAGTATTAGGCTCAGATAAAGACACAAAAATCTCTACAGCTCTTCCTCTTTCTCTCTACCAAATAACCAGGTGTTTAGACTGTGGATAAAGGGGTTGATCCGTCAAGCACGTGACAACCACCGACGGCCAGTAATTCCAGCCACGGTTTCAGATCCTACCGCTTCCGCTAACGAGAACAAGTAAGTTCTCGATTTATGTTTAAACAATCTATTTAGTATAAATTATTGTGATATATACATGTTTATATCCTTCAGCACCATTTGAGACCAGTAAATATGTTCGTGGCATACATATAAAGTTCTATTTTATAGATTTTGCATCCAATCTTATTTTTATATATGCTAATCGATAAGTTTTTGCTTGTAGGATCAAGTTGATTCGGCACGATGCAATGCCGCTAATGAATCTGGAATTGGGGATCATAAATAGTCGTTAATTATCTTTGAAAACCTACACAAATTTAAAATTCAATTTGCGGGATCGTCGAGGGGTTTTATAGAACCGCCACAATATTGCTCGGTGCATCAATAACTGTGACGTTTTCGAAAACCGCCACAATTCATTTTATGAGGTCGAAAACCGTCACAAATTGTAAATAGAACCCCCCACAAATACCCTTTTCTTGTAGTGATTTAATACGTGTTCTTATAGAGCGCACTAATCGTCCATGAGAAATCACAAAAATCTTCTTGTCCGAATGTAATTGAAGAAACCCACTGGACGAAGTCTAAAGAATCTCTAGTCTTGTATGAGATCTTGCTTTTTTAGAAATGGCAGGATCCTAGTAATTTAGAAAATGGTGAAGAGGACGATGTTAGAAAAATAATATTCCTTCCGTCTCATTTTATGTGGCACTATTTAACCGGACACGAAGTTTAAGGAATAGAGATTAACAGAGGAAAGCTCCAAATTTACCCTTAAAAGGTATCAAAGAGAAGATGAGTAATACCCGGACCCCACTTGTGGGATATACTGCATTAAATAGTTGTCATATAAGGAATGTGACATTCTTTTTGGGATAGACTAAAATAGAAAACAAAAAGTAGAAGGAGAAAAACGATGATTGAACAGCATCTTCTTAAGGAACTTAATCCCCCAAGTACCTGAGGTTGTGGATTATTTCCTCCCAGAATAGAATGGATTTACCGTCACCAGTATAGCGGTCCCTCAAATATTGGTGTACCGTCGAACCACTCAACGGTTACAAAATCACACTTTATGAGCTTTTTGCTTTGTTAAACAAATGTAGAAAGTAAGGACAAGTACGCAGAATTTTTCATAAGCAAAATCTATAAGGATAGACAGGTATTTATAGCCATTGGATTCTGAAATGACGATGCATGAAGGTGTTTTTTATTTTGAGTCAAGTGGCTGTTCACGAAAAATAATGTATCAGGTGTTTGTCCTCTTTCAAAAACCCAACAGAGGACTAAAAGAGTGAACTAATAATAAAGGTGAAAAATAAGAGAGATAGTTGGACTGGGGAGTGGGTCACGTCTAGAAGTAAACGAATTTGCAAAAATAAGAGAGTTTCATGTAGATGGAAAAATTTTAGGAAAATTTACACCACATGACTATCCTAATAGCTAAATTATAAAAAATACCAATATTTTTACACTATTTACAAAATATAATAATAATTTTTCATATTTACCCTATATATCATTTTCTCATTTTCCATCCCCAAATATAAAACCCTAATTTCTTCTCCCTCTCTCTCCTTCTCTCCCCTCCTCCACCATCCACCCACCCGCCGCCGTCTCCCCTTCCCCTCTCCGGTGACCAGCAGCGACGTTGTCCCCGTTCCCAGCAGTGATGACCGTTACAGTCGCATTCCTCCCCTCTGCCGCGGCGCTGCTGCACTGTAGTGGCACGCTGCTCCGATTTATGTGTTTCCGGTGGGTTTTTTCCGATTTGCTCCTTTTTTTTTTCTTTTTTGTTTTTTCCTCTTTGTATGTGTATAGTATGTATATATTTGTATTTTTTATATAAAATACTTATATTCTTGTATTTTTGTGTACAAATATTTATTTCTTCATTTTGTATGTTTATGTGGGTGTGGGTGTATATATGTATGTTTTTGTATGTGTATGTATGAAGTAACAAAATAGTTTGTATGTTGTTTTTTTTTTTTGTATATTTTTGTATGTTTGCGTATATTTTTGTATATTATGTATGTTTGACTATGAGTAAATTCGAAACAATAAATTATATAAATTTTTATATGTATATTTGTATATATTTGTATGTTTTATTTTGTAGATCTAAGAAAAATAAAAAAAACAAAAAAATACAAATTCGGCCACCTGCCACCGCCGGCCGGCGGCGACCGGCTGCCGGTGACTGGTGGCGGCGCAGTAGTGTAGCAGTGTGCAAGGGAGAAGGTTAAAACCCTAATTTGTATGTTTTAAATGAGTTTGTATATATTATGTGAAAAAAGTATTGTTATTTTTTGTAAAGTGATATAGTGTTGGTATGTTTTGTAATTTTAATGTTAGGATTGTATATATTTGTAATTCTCCGAAAATTTTATTTGAAAAGGTTGAGATTATGTGGGACATGTTATAAATACACTATATTTGTGGATCGTTCTTTATTTAACAGTGCACTAATTGTCCATGAGACGACATCACAAAAACGTCTTCTACCGTGTGTGAGACGACATTACAAAGGCGTTTCAAATGGTGAAATATCTATTGTTGTGTCATTACTATGTGTCATGTAGATGGAAATATTTTATCGACATTACTATGTGTCATGATATGTATAGTTCCAAACTAGTATACTTCCTAGTACAATTGTTATTGGATATGGAAATACATAAACCTTGTAGGCTCGCTGCCATCTGGACGCAAGTAGGAAAATCTCAACCAATGAACATTATGCATTTCTTGAGCTAAAGGAGAGGATGGCTCTTGGGGTCTGGATTAAATGCTTTTCAAATATATTCGACATGCTTTAGGATAAAGCCAGATGTAAACTAAACGATTATTTATGGAAGGTTAACGAAAATATCCAACCAAATCAAGATATTTATCCGACATTAGCCATAAATTTCATATCTGGCTTAGCTATAAACTATTTATCCAGATAAACTATTTATCCGACATATCCATCTAGATAGACACGTATACCGTAATTTATGCAGTATACCATAAAAGTATACAGTCACATAATATAACAAAGATATATAGTAATAAATGGATAGGTCAGGATAAATATTTTTAATTTCATGAATAGTGTAATTTAATGAGTAGATCAGATAAATATTTTGGATTTCCTGGGTACATAAAACCGCTAGTTTATTTATTTTATTTTTAATTTTTCAACTTTAAAAATAGCAAGTACATGGATTACGTCTAAAAATTCTTTAGTCTCTGCTGAGATCTTTCTTTTTCAAAGAGAGTACTCTTTTAGAAATGGAACGATTCAGTAATCTAGGAAACGCGAATGAGTAGTAAAGATGAAAGATGAGAGATAGAGCCGCGTGGGTCGATGATACAAAATTGTGCTACCTGCAAAGATGTATGAATGAAAATGGATAATGTATGAATCAAAAATAATACTGTATGAATCATATCATACTATTCTAAAAGAGCCAATCTCTAAAGCAAAAAGTAAACCACTATTTTGCCCCTGCAGCACTAAAAATAGAAAATGAGTATTCAATTGAATTGAAAAATTTAATAAAATAGAAAATAGACCCAAAAAAAGAAGAAACAAACACGATACTTCATCATTGTTTGGTAATGTTCAGAAATTTAGTATGGCTCATTGGTTCCTTCAACTTTAATAAAATGTATGCAATGTATTTGTCCATCTTTTTGGTATTCACAACTAAATACTACAAATATATTAATAGAATATGTATAGGGATAGGAATGATGGAGTTTAGTGAACAAATTAAAAGAAAAGAATATTTATTATCTGAATTAATGAATTCTTATAAAGTTACAATTTCTCTAATTAAAAAGGAGCAGACACTTTAACAGCAAGTATAGCAGTGAACTCAAGTTATAGGTAGCAATATAAAAAATTTGCAGAAACTTGGCATCTTCAATAGAGGATCAATTTAGACATGCATACAGACATGGAATAATAAGCGAGGTGCTTAAAGTTAACAAAGTTCACCAGCTTAACAGAGACGGCAGACAATAATTTTATCAGATCACCTACAAGACTTAAGGTAATGCTTACTTATATAATAACATTGATACAACTATGATGATGTTAAAGCTAATAAAAGTTCTTTGAAATTTCTTTGCGTTCGTGCATTGTTCGAAAAATATTTAAATTTTCTGTTATTTATGTCATGAAATTTAAAAAGCACAAGTTCTTTGCATGTGCATCTATTTACCTTTGCTTCCCCCCTCATTAATTTTTCCCCTCTTTCTTTTGACCCATCGCAAAAGTTTAATGTTACTCAATTATCAGTGGTGTTCTGCATGGACAACGATAAATCAGTAATTCCATTTTAAGTTATAGTAAAGAAATGAATAGAGAGATCGGGACTGGGTGAAGGGGATGAATGTTTTCCCTATTTGTCTTATGACTTTTGTTCGCTTTTCCTTGAAGTTGATTAACTTTTATCTAACCATAATTAATATAGTTGTTACCTTTTTAGGTATATTCAAGCTCTAAAGATTCAGTTTTTGAAGGACAGATCAACTCTATTAGATGTGATATTCTTATTAACATTTGATAACAAATTTTTTTATCTTTCTAATTTATATTTCGAAGGTCGAATGATTGTTAATTTCTGCCTAAGGATAAAATAAAATCCAAGAAAGATGGTGGTTGAATCAATTCAACAAGAGAGTTTTTGAAGAGATATCTCCCAAAGATAATTATTTATGCTGATATGGTAAAGGAATTACTAAACTAACATTTTCTCCAAAAATTTACTACCTATAGGAGTTGAGGTTCCAACATGGGGATGGATTACATGAATGAAAATTATTTATGTTGTTGAAAGTAGACAACCGGTGTGGTAATTGTTTGCTATTTGTATAGAGCAGATTTTTAGCCCATAAAATATATGGAAGAATGCACCATGTTTTCTGCTCATAAATATATGTGTTTGATTCCTTGCAAATGGTGAAAGGTTTGTAAGTATACTTTTACTTTATAGTTCTAGCATAATGTTTAATACTAATTATATAATTTTTTATAACATTTTGGACTAATTTAAACGGGGTACACGCACAAAGCGCGTGACAAAACACTAGTATATATACACACACTGTATGAATAAAAAATGAATACAAGAATGCAAAACGAAGGCACCATCTGCAAAGATCTTAACGCTTTGAAATTAATTCTATAATTTTTCTATATTTTTATACCTATTTTATGCAATTTTATACTAAAAATTACATTATTTATACGCATATATACATATATACACGTGTATACACACACCCCTACACATCAGCTACATTTTTACACGCCATTGCCTACGTGGCTTAATCCTGGCCGTCCACGACATCAATCCAACGGCCAGGATTCAAGTTTCCTTTTAAATTAACCAAACAACCACTAAACCCTAAAAATCCCGTCATTTCCCACTCCCCATCACCAGCCGCGACATTCTCTCTCTCATGGCGAAACCTAGATCGCTACTGTTAAAGGCCGATTCCGGCCAACTCCGCCAGCGAAATCGAAAATAAATTATGTCACGATGATCCTCTCACTCTCCTCTACAAAACCCCTATGGGTTTTCTACCGTTTGATGAAGGTCAAAATCAACCTCTCATCTGTGAGAACTGTACTTTCTGAAAAAATCTTCGGCCATGGGTAAACGGTAACTCTTCCTTTCTCTTTTAATGTTTCTGGTCCTACGTGACATTACTCCTAAAATTTGCCTAAACTTTTGTTCGTGCATTAGTGTGCCTGACTGATTTTTTGTTGATTAAGTTGAAATAGGATAGTTGCATGATTACCAATCCTAATCTAAATTTCAAATATCGTTTGAATCTGTGTGTGCATGAATTTCGATGTGTGAGCAGTACTTTGTGTCTTGTTGCTCAAAATCCTATCTTTAAAATCTGTAAATGTCTGAAGTATTATCCTGATGTTTTACAACTGCTTTGATCCTCTACCCTGATTTAAAATTGCATAATTTCTGTGATCACCTATGTCTTACATTTTACACACTATTTGTTATTATTGGACATATGATTTAATGCCTAAAGTGAGGTAGTAATCTGATTAGAGGATTCTTGATTGATTGAATTAAAATTCTTGATGGGAAACTTAAAGGAAGTTGGCTCTATGATTGACATGATTTCAATTAAAATCCCTTTCAAATATGTTAAGATTGTTTTTAACTAATTTCGAGCCTAAAACTTGTTTAAGGATCAGTCTTTTGAACCTAGACACTTTCAAACTATGGGGAGGGAGTCCAAAGTGATGTAGGAATGGGTTTGCATTGATTATGGGGGATTTGATTGGTTTATTTTTGGTAAATCCGCCTAAGGGCATTGTTTTAAACTTGGAAGTGATTTTTCCTTGCCTTTTGCATATCACCCATTTGAATCTTGATTTCCCGCCCCTCACACCTATATAAACCTGGTCCTAGACATAAGTTTAGGACAAAATTGAATACAAAATAAAACACAGGCATACACATTCTACTGCATACTACTCTCTTCTCTGAATTTTCTTTTAAGATCATTGAAAGGACCCTGTTCTCTTTCTCTGCTGGATTCTATTCCTGAAGGCACCTAGCATCATCTACACCCTGTTTGATTTTTCATTACTGTTGCTCAGAAGGTATATCTCTATTGTTGAACACTGTTGCATATACTTTACACTTGTTTATGCCTGGTTTTCCTACCTATTTGTTTTCTCTGCTCGTAATTGCATGACTTAAATTGCCTGCACTTGTTTAACACCCTGTCACTTTGCACCTTGTTTCTGGTTCCTTCTAGCCCCTGTTAACTTCTATACATTATATTAGGATGGTCTGAAAGGACCATACCAGTGCTAATGATTGTAGGGTATTGAATTGGTACATTCGAGTTGCTTACTAATGATGTTATAGACTGGTGAAGCATAATCATTTGAGATTATGAACCACCTGGGGAGAATAAAGCTTTAATGCATGTTTTCCCCTCTCTAGTATCCCTTATGTGTATATTTTTTAGGACTTCCCGGTTGTATCTAGCTAAAACAGGTCACACAGTCTCAAAACTGTGTAAATGTCTACCCAGGGGCCTTCCTTTACCCTTCTCTACTTGTGTGATCGCATCATACATTTAGGAAAAGTTCTTTTGCAATCAACTGACAGTTTAAAAGCTTAGCATTTCGTACCTGATGATCTGCACTAGTTGGACAGCGATATTTGCGCGTAATTTAATGATTTTGATAACAAGTTCCAATCCTTAGTCGACTGAAATTGAATGCCAAATGATTTTCATGCTTAAGTTGTTTTAGAAAAAAGGTGATTTCTCGTAACAGGGGGTATATGTGTAATGATTGCCGAAATTAAGACTGTTTCTGCAAAAATCGAAACTGCCCCTCTTTGCACAACTGCTTGAGGCCCTAAAATGTTTTAAGAAATGGCCTTTATATGCAATAAACTAGTTTTTCAATAGATAACACTCATATACACTAATCCAATAGTATATAGGGGTGTATAAAAGCTAGGGGTAGTTTAAACACCTTAAAATCATTTCTTAAAAGTTATAATTATGACGTAGATCATGTATTTGGATGTTATATATATATGTATACATATATATATATATATATGACAACCTCTTTATTTGCATCTGCGTGCTTTTGTTATACTCATTTTCGAAAACAGCCTCTCTCTCTATATATATATTTCCAAAATCCGACCCCTACACAAAAAGGCCATTAAGGCTAGGGCTCGAAAATTAAGGACGAGTCACAAAGACCCTAAATAGCCGACATTTTGTTTTAAAACAAAACATCTTTTGTTTTTCTTGCTAAATCTGAAGTTGTTTATGAAAATGGACTATATGTGCAAAACCTTTTCCATGTGTTGATTATATATGTGAATTGGAATTGAAGACTCATTCGTATGTTAACCCTTATCAACGATTAGGCGTTCGATAAGGCCGTAAAACTACGATTAGGCTCGAAATATAGGTCGTACATGAGAACTACATATATGTTTGAAATTCCATGAATGTGCTACAGTTTGAAATAGAATGCAAAATTAACTCCAAAGTTAGTATTTATGACAATATACACTGTTTATATCCCAAAATTAAGACTCAGATGGTAGCCACTTTTTGTGGGACTCGGGGAAATGCCTAACACCTTCTTCCCCGAGTCATTTGGACTTCTTACCTCTATAGAATCTCTGGAATTGACTAGTTAACCTTTTAAACTTGACCTTTAGACACTTAGGTGACCTAATACGCCTTAGAAATTATATTAGGTGGCGACTCCAACATTTAAACTCAAACGAGTTACCTAGTCAAATCCGAAACCCGACTCGCCTCGAGTTGAGTCCAAAATCGGGTATGACAGAATGGCGACTCCACTGGGGATTTTAAAGTCCTAACCACAACGAGTCTTTATTTTGGGATTTTTATTGTCTATTATTTTGTTATTATTATCATCCGGAACTAACTTCTTTCTTTTTTTGTTTTTTGTTTTGTTTTCTTTTGTTTTATGTTTGGTTGTAATATATTTTCAATTTTGTAATGTATTTTATTTGATATACTTCACCATCAACGTTCACTCGTGCGATATTTGAGAAAACAAAAACGGTTGCGTCAGTTTGACAGCCGTTCTCACTTCTACAGACACCATTCAAAAAATTTTGGGATAGGTCGAGTTCGTGGTATAGCCGACGGTCCCAAAACTTTTCCACCTCCAAATTGTCTGTTTGGAGGAACCTTTGTCTAAACCAAATCTTAGAGGAGACGATAGGAATTCATGCATCATGATACCATGCTAGTCGACTTGTTTCCAAGTCCAAAATAGGCCAACTTGTCCAACATTCTAAATGGGTTTTCAACCCTAAAGGGTGTTTGGACAGGATTATTTGCATTTATGGAAAATAAACATGTAACGGTCATATTGTTCTCAAAATAGGGGCGGGGTGTTTATCTTTATTTTTTTTGTTTATTTGTAGGTCTTCATGGCTCAAAAATGTCTAAAGTTTGGTATGGTTATGGGTGTTCCTCCTCTATTGGCGCGATATTGGAATAATTTAGGGAATCACGACCGTTTGAGGGTTCATAGGTACTTGGGGCATTTACCTTTACTAATGGAAATGGAACCATGTCGTGGGGTTATCGAGGCAGCGGTTACCTTTTGGTATGAGCAAAGGAATGTTTTTAGGTTCAATGGCGTAGAGTTGACACCACTTTTAGAAGAGATAGGGGGTTTATAGAAGATGCGGGTATGATCAGGGAAAAGCATACATGGCAGGAGACGACAACCATTATTCCAAAGTTTCCTATTTTAAGCGACTTTCGCAAGTTGCTTGGCCTTGCTGGAAACGATGCGGCAACATTCATACAAAAGGGCGATATACCTTTGTCATTTCTGTATGAGAAGTTTGGATATGATGGTGCTTTTGACCAAAGGCGTGAAGATTTCACTTCCTACGATGATTGGCATAAGGGAAAGATCTTTGCTTTCATAGTTAGTTTTTTGGGCTTTATGGTGTTTCCTAAGAATTCAAAGCATTACATTGGGGTACGGTTGATTAAGGTAGTGGAAGCTGTGATGAATGGGGTTGACAAGCAAGAGTGCACTTTGGTGCCTATGATTTTGGCCGATATTTATAGAGCTTTGGGGCTGTGTAAAAAGGGGGCTAAATACTTCGAAAGGTGTAACTTGTTACTACAGCTTCTGTTTAAGGAGCATTTGGAAATAGTTAGAGGAAGCACGGAGATACTCAAACCATCATGCATTAATCGCATAACCACACCACGTTATGGAGTTAGAACTTTGAAACAAACAAGTAGCACCGACGGATGGTTAAAACTCTTCAACAGCATAACACACAACACGGTACAATGGATGTTCACTTGGTTTCCAACAAATGAATTCACAATTCGAGCTAATGCCACTCCTTTTTTGACTCTAATGGGGCTGCGAGGCCTTCAACCGTACATCCCTAGAAGAGTCATGAGGCAAGCTGGTAGAAAATAATGCATCATTCAAATGGCTTTCACTGGGCGATATCAACTTGATTACATGGAGGAAAAGATCACTTTGGTTGGAGAAATCATCGAAAGTTGGAAAAATCGTCGCATAATGGGTTCGAAGTCTATAGAAAGAGATCGGTATAACGCAGGCTGTGAACCACACTATGTAGACTGGCTACAAGCAGAGATAGGAGGAAAAATTACACCTGGACCGAATAGGAGTGACACTGTTGAAGACAAGGAGGTAGAGGCACAAGTCAAGTACAAGTGGTTAATGCGAAGGGTATCTGAATTAGAAACGAAGCACCAAAGAAGGATAGAGATATGGAAGAAACGTGCGCTTAACTTAGAAAGAAAGGTAGAGGGATTGATGGAAAATCTCGAACAATGGAATGCCGAATGCAGCGCCGTGGACATACTTTATTTGTTTGCGGCCAAAGGCCATTTGGCGGAGGCTTTGGAAGAAGCTCAAGAGATAGTGAGAGGAGCAAAGAAAGCCAGGCTAGAGGAGGAACCCAATGTCTAGTTTTGTTTTGTCTTTTTATTCTAAGTTCTCATGTAATAGACTCCAAATTATATAATGAAGTCTTTGTTGGGGAAATTTTGAGAACAATTGGCAATGTATGTTTATTTTTCTCATATCATTTTAAACATATAAAGGCCCTACGTCTATAGCACGTTAACGTCTATTAGGAAACCTTGTCCAAACGTCAAAAGGGTTCTTAACCCGAAGATGATCAAAATTGGATCCCTGCATGGATTCGAAGAAATATTTGCACGAAATATTGATCGTCTGTTTAAACATGATCAAGACTATAAGAATGTTTTTTCATTACCCTTTTTTTTTTTGTTATCAGACCATGGCTGCAAAAGGAACACTCCAATTTGAGATCGTTTCTCGGCCTCCTCACTTGATCAGACTTTGGTGGAAAGTTTGGCTGTTGTCAGCAAAGCTCATATTCAAAAGATGTTGGGAGAGTTGTTAGCTCTCAAGAACTATACTGCCATGATTGGTTTGGTTGAAGCTGCTACACATTTCTGGGACTACAAGAGGGCTGTTTTTCACTTCAATGGTTTCGAGTTGGCACCCATGTTAGAAGAATTTGGAGTGCTAGCAGGGTTGGAGCCTGGACCTGAGACCATGATTTATTCCCGAGATGTGAAACCTAAGGAGTTCATTAAACTGCTGGGAGCTCCCTATGATCCATACGTCGAGGGAGTGCATGATGGGAAGGTCACGTTGGAGTACTTGCATTCTAGATTTGGAGATCCAACACTTAGGCATGATTGGGCTGGGGCATGGGAGATTCTAGATTGGGAGTGTACTAAATCCAATGCTTTCATCATTGCTTTTCTGGGAAGCATGGTTTTCCCCAAGAAAGGAGGCAAGATCAATATAAGGCTAGGAAGAGTAGTAAGGGGGATGCGCAAAGGTGCTTTCAAATGTCAAGTAAGTTTGGTTCCAATGATTTTGGGGGAAGTTTGTAGGGCTTTAACCAAATGTAGGAGAGGAGGAGATTTATTTGAAGGTTGCAATCTGTTGCTGGAGATCTGGTTGATAGAGCATTTGCATAGTGTCCCCGTCAGCCCAATGGCACCAAAACCCTCTTGGCAAGGAGGTATCCGCTCACATAGCACCCGTATGGCTGGAACAGTGGCATGGGAATATCCTGCAAACATGGAAGGTTGGTATACCAAACTCGAGGAATTGCAAGAGGTGCAATGGGTAATTGAAAATTGTGTTGGCTTCGTTGTCTCCATACAAGGTCAAGATATCACTTTCTTGACATTGATTTGATTCTGAGGAACTCATCACTATGTTCCTCTAATGATCCTTCGACAAGTTGGAATGACACAGCAAACCCCGCAGTTGATCGAGGGAAGAAGTTTCAACATTGACATAAAAGACATCGAGCATCCGATGGTTCTCACCATATTGACACTGTGGGAGAAAAGGCTTACTATGCAATTTTGCCGCGGTCGTGACAGTAGGGTGAACCCTACAGCTACCCTGGCCTACCCTCAATGGCTCGGCGAAGATAAAGCAAGGTATCAGTCTAAGACTACACTAAAAAGGAAAGCCAAAGCTCCAAATGCTGCTGAAAAATACAAGAAGATGAAACACGAATTTGACCAAAGAAAGAAGGAGTTAAGGGTGACACAAGAAAGGGAGATGAGGAGACAATACAAAGATAAGATCAAAGGGTACGAACTCAAGTATTGGACCGGCAAGGTCATGACTGCAAGGCAAGCCATTGGGAATTTACAAGATTTGCTCAAAGGATGGGGAGAGTATTTTAAGTCAGTACCACTGGAAGAGAAGGAAGCAAGAGGATTAGAAATCTGCGAGTTCCTCGTAAAAGCTTTGGGTGACATGGAGGCTGGAAAAGACTTGCTGGAGACATTTGCTGATCTTCCACTCATTAGATTGGCTCACAAGCCCAAGGAAGAAACCAAAGAGGAGAAGGAAAAGAAAGACGCTGGAGCTGATGTTTGAATCTGGAGTCTTTTTGCTTGGCACCTAGTTTAGTCGTATCGAGTCAAGTCGTCTTGTTTTTGTCGTCTTTTTGCCTTAATCGAGTCGTCGTCTTTAAGATTAATGTTTGCAAATAAAGCCAAGCAAATCAAATAAAATTTTGTCATTTTTGGATTTTAGGCTTGTGTTGATTATGTTTAAGCAAACAAAATGATGTATTCTGTGCAAACATTGCTTCGAATACCCGATAGGCCTATCTCTGGCACAAAAGATGTCCCATGCATGATAGGACGCGATTTTATTTAAACTAACATATGCTAGGCTGGAGCAGAGGCTGCTTGAGTTAGAAAGTAGGATCCCTCTGACCCGTATTGATGAGATCACTGAACCAAACCAAACTTCTTGCCCACACGGCAAAGATCCACTCTACCTTGAAAAAGACATTCCTTACCCTACCTACACTGCACCACCAAAAGCGCCATAAAACAACCTACCCTCCTTCACCGTTGAAACCAAAACCATCGCATCACCCACCAAAGATCACGAAATGTATGCATGGATCAATGAAGACCCAGACAACACCTAAGAGCAAGTCCAATGGCTGGTAGAAAAGTTCAAACAACTTCAAGACACTAAGGGAACCCGAGGGCTAGCTTATGGGGACCTTTGCTTGTATCCCGATTTAAATCTGCCCGAAGGATACAAGACACCTAAATTCAACATGTTCGATGGTAGTGGAGACCCAATGGCTTATCTAAGATCTTATTGTGACAAGTTGATTGGAGTTGGACATGATGAAAAGATCCTATACAGCTGTTCAACCGCAGTCTGACTGGTGATACACTGGTATGGCACTCTAAGCAACAAACAAAGAAGTGGAGGAGCTGGGAAGAAATGGCTGGAGACTTCGTCGACAGTTTTGTGTACAACACTGATGCTATGCCCAACCGGTTCTACTTGGAGAAACTGAAGAAAAAGCCCACCGAGACTTTTAGAGAGTTTGCGACTAGATGGAGAGCTGAAGCCGCCAAAGTTCAACCTTCCATGGAAGATGCTGAGATAGTGGCGACTTTCATCCGCATACAAGAAGATGTCTATTTTGACAAAATGCTGAATCTGCAAGACAAGAAGTTTGGAGAATTGATCAAGATTGGGGATATGGTTGAAGATGGACTGAAGACTGGGAGGATTGTTAGCATGGTCGCATTACAAGCCGCTAACAAGGCCCTACAAGCTGGCAACACTACCACCTCGAGGAAAAAGAAGGACGATGTCTCTTTCGTGGCCGCATCACCTGACCATTCCCCTACTCACAATCACTACTACCAAATGTCACCTCCCTCCTACCCATACATACCACCTACATCCACCTACCCAGTCTATAACACCCAGCCCATGTACCAAAATCCACCACCACAAAGACCAACCTACCCACAAAGTCCCAACTACCAAATTCCAACACCTACTCATCAAGGACTCACGTCAATAACAACCCAAGACCCAAAAGGAACTACACCCCACTGGCTGAATCTCACACTCAGTTGGTCGAGAGACTCAAAGCAGCTGGCCACATATAGCTCGTGCCATTCAAAATGCCTGATAGGATGACGCCCTACTTTGATCAAACCAAAACTTGTGCCTACCACTCTGGAGGACCTGGTCATGATACTGAGAAGTGTATACCTTAAGGGACAAGGTACAAGACTTGATAGACCAAAAGGTATACACTTGAAGACTCCGAAAGTGCACAACAATCCGTTGCCTAATCATGGAGACAGTATGGTGAACCTGGTCGAGCTGGATGAGGAATGTAACTTAGAAGGGACTATCGTCAAGGCAAAAGAAAAGGTACCAGCAACTGCTTCAGTTGCTCAAGCCGCTACAGCGCCAGAGCCCATTGAGGTGGAAGTGGCTCCCAAATTCTATGTTGATGTGGTACCCCCATACAGTGACAAGGCGGTGCCGTGGGATTACAAAAGGGAGAGGAACAAGTCCGTAGTTGAGACTGTTGCTGCACAGGGAATGACTAGGAGGGGGAGGATCTATACTCCAGAGCACCTTGTTCGAGACAGACGAGGCATTAGCGAGGAAGAGTCCGAAGGACTGTGGAAGAAAGTGCAAGCAAAATAGTACTCCGTAGTTGAGCACTTGGGCAAAACTCCATCACAAATCTCTGTTTTGGCTTTGCTCCTCAAATCGGAAAGCCACCGAAGTGCTTTGATGAAGGTGTTGGACGAAGCACATGTTCCGGTGGAACTTCAGTTAAAAACCTGGCTAGCATGGTTGGACAAGTCATGGAGGCCAACCGAATTGGTTTTCACGGAGATGAACTACCACCTGATGGGTTAAATCACAACAAAGCTTTGCATATCACTGTCAAATGCAAAGACTTGTTCGTGGGAAAAGTTCTGATCGACGGAGGTTCTGGTCTGAACATATGCCTGTTCATCACTTTGAAAAGAATGGGAATTGACCAAAGCAAGATAAGGGAGAGCGACATGAAGGTGAAGGTGTTCGATAGTTCATAACGAAGCACCATTGGAGAGATCGACCTAACTATGATGGTTTGTCCCGTGGAGTTCACTGTTGAGTTCCATGTCATGGACATCTCTGCTTCCTACAATCTGCTACTGGGGAGACCCCGGATCCATATGGCTGGTGTGATGCCTTCTACATTGCACCAAACCGTGAAGTTCGAATGGGATCACAAAAAGGTAGTAGTGTTCGGTGAGGGGAACAATTCTATCTACAATGAGCAAACTATACCAGCAATTGAAAGGGATACTCATGATGGGCAAACATTCTATACTGTAGAACTTGTGGGAGCATTACAAGGCACTCGAGGGGGACGTCGTAAGAATTACAATTCAAGTTGGAATCCCACAGGCACAAGCCAAGGAGGTTGCACTGCACACTTTGCTCCCAAGTTGGTCAACACACCGCCTGGAGTTGAAGAAAGAAAGAGGAACTTTTACAATGCTTATTGGGATAGCTGAGGCAAAGGCTACGAAGGAAGGGACTTGGTCTGGGAGCCAATCATGTCTAATTGGGGAGTACCCTCACGAGAATTCCTACCAGTTAAGGCCGAGAAGCGACCAATGTACTCACCCAATGCTCGTCCCAATTGGGAACACATCTCTGAAGAAACAAAGGTAAAGCAAGTGTGGATACCCAAGGCACCCGAACCCATTGAGGTAGTGATCGAAGAGCCGTATATACTCCCACAGCCCACAAAATGGCCTGGGGACTGGGTTATAGGCATCATGATCAAGCAAGGCTACGAACCGGGAAAAGGTTTGGGCAAGAACTTGGACAGTATGGTCGAGCCAATCAGAATAGTGATGAGGCCCGACAACGAGAAGGCTTTCATAGGGTACATTGTGACCTATGAAAAGAGCATGGAAGAAACGTCATTGGATTTCAAGTTCTACAAGAAAAGCACCAAGACTCTCTTGCATATTTTTGTCTCGTCTGGGTACTTGGATGGTCGAAAAGAGGAGGTGTCCGCAGCACAGGGAGTGGAGCCGAAGATAGCTGATGCTAAAGAAGATCTGCTGGCGGGAATGCAAAAATTATTCATAGCTAATGAAGACTGTTGTGTGGTCTTGGAAGAACATATTGAACTTCCTGGACTGACAAAGGCCAGATCTGGAGCACACTGAACAACTGGATCAGCAACCGGGCCCGAGCTTACCGTGGATCTTGGTAGAGCTGAGGGGATAAAAAGATATTTTTATGTTTTCTAAAATAAAACCCGACTCTGAGTCGTGGAGTTTGCATTTTTACTTTCTTATTGCACATGTCTCCCTACAAACTTTGTTTTGCGAGGATTCATAAATAAAATATTGCACTATTTCCTGTTTGATTTTTGCTTTAATCTTTTAATTTGGCAATATTTTACTTGTTTCAGCATTCATATTAGTAATCCCATTGAGTCTACAATCGCAACGTGTAATAAACAATGGAGCTTGGGGAAGCTGGAGCTGATTATGATGATTTTGATGAAACCACACAAGAAGAAATTGAGAGATTTGAAAGAAAACCTAATCCAAACCTCGAGGAGACCGAGGTGATAAACTTAGGAGATGAGGAAATTGTGAAAGAGACAAGGATCAGTGTACATCTCAATACCGAGGACAAAATGCAATATACTAGTTTCTTAAAGAATATGAGGACGTATTCGCCTGGTCATACGATGACATGACCGGCATAAGCACGGATGTGGTAGCTCACAAATTACCTATCAATCCGGGCTTTCCGCCAGTCAAACAAAAGGCCCAAACTTTCAAGTCATCAGTTCTTGTTGAAAATTGGTGAAGAAATAACTAAGCAGCTCAATGCAGGGATTCTGAAAATAGTCAAATATCCAACTTGGTTGGCTAACATCGTCCCAGTGCCGAAGAAAGATGGGAAACTCCGAGTTTGTGTGGACTACAGAGATATGAATAGAGCAAGTCCAAAGGATGATTTTCCACTGCCAAACATACATATCTTGATTGATAATTGTGCGAAACATGAACTGCAATCCTTCGTAGACTGTTTCGCTGGTTATCATCAAGTGCTCATGGATGAGGAGGATGTCGAGAAGACAACTTTTACTACATCTTGGGGGACGTATTGCTACAAGGTTATGCCATTTGGTTTGAAGAATACTAGGGCAACTTACATGAGGGCTATGACAACTATGCTCCATGACCTAATGCACAAAGAGATTGAAGTCTATGTGCACGATGTGATCATTAAATCAAATAAGAGTTTGGAGCATCTTGACAGCTTGCGCAAGTTTTTTAACTGCTTGCGAAAGTACAATCTAAAGCTAAATCCGGCAAAGTGTGCTTTTGGTGTTCCGGCAGGGAAGCTCCTGGGTTTCATCGTCAGTAGGAGGGGTATCGAGTCGGATCCATCCAAGATCAAAGCCATCAAGGAATTACCACCGCTAAAAAGCAAGAAAGAGGTTATGATTTTTCTGGGAAGGCTCAATTACATCAGCCGTTTCATAGCACAATCCACCGTCATCTGTGAACCAATCATCAAGTTGCTGAAGAAAGACGCAGTGATCGAGTGGACGGAGGATTGCCAAAAAGCATTTGATCGGATAAAAGAATATTTGTCTTGCTGACCTATGCTGGTTCCACCTGAGCCTGGGCGACCTTTGATTTTGTACCTGTCCGTAGTAGATTCGGCTTTTGGTTGTGTATTGGGGCAACATGATTCAACTGGGAGGAAAGAGCAAGCCATATATTATCTAAGCAAGAAGTTCACTCCTTAAGAAGCCAAGTACACATTGCTGGAGCGCACGTGTTGTGCGCTGACATGGATAGCACAGAAGTTGAGGCACTACTTGACATCCTACTCAACGTTACTGATATTAAGGATGGACCCTCTCAAGTACATTTTCCAAAAACCAATGCCTACTGGAAAGCTAGCTAAATGGCAGATGCTGCTCAGTGAATTCGACATCACTTTTGTCGCTCAAAAGGCGGTGAAAACTCAAGCCTTTCCACACCTACTTCCCTGATGAAGAAGTCATGTTCGTAGGAGAAGAGATCACCGAAGAATATGATGGTTGGAGGCTATTCTTTGATGAGGCAGTCAATTTCAAAGGAGTCGGCATTAGAGCGGTATTAGTTTCCGAGACTGGAATACACTATCCTATCACGGCCAAACTAAGTTTTCCTTGCACCAATAACATGGCGGAGTATGAGGCCTGCATCTTGGGTCTTAGATTCTCAGTAGATATGAACATACAAGAGTTGCTGGCAATCGGAGATTCTGATTTACTGATTCACCAAGTCCGAGGAGAATGGACAGCGAAGAACTCCAAAATATTGCCATACTTGGAGTGCATAAAGGATTTGAAGCAAAGATTCACCAAGATAGAGTTCCAGCATGTACCTAGATTACAAAATGGGTTCGCGGACGCTTTGGCTACCATATCTTCTATGACCAAACATCCAGACAAGAACTACATTGACCCAATACCTGTGACTGTAAGAAAGCAACCAGCTTACTGCTACCATGTTGAAGAAGAGTTGGATGGACAGCCTTGGTTCTACGATATCAAAGGGTTTCTCAAAGACGGCAGTTATCCAAAGAACGCAACAAGTCTCCAAAAGAAGACACTGAGGAGGCTAGCAAATGGTTTTTTTCTGAATGCAGAAGTATTGTACAAGAGGACACCTGATCTAGGTTTGCTGAGATGTGTGGACGCAAAAGAAGCTGCTAAATTGATAGAAGAAATACACTCTGGGGCGTGTGGCCCGCACATGAATGGCTTCGTGCTCGCAAAGAAAATTTAGAGGGCTGGTTATTTCTGGATGACAATGGAGCATGATTGCATAAAGCACGTAAAGAAATGTCACCAATGCCAAATCCACAGAGATATGATTCGAGTGCCTCCCAATGAATTAAACATTATGGGATCGCCTTGGCCTTTTGCCGCCTGGGCGATGAATGTCATAGGACCTATCGAGCCAGCCGCTTCCAATGGGCATCAATTCATACTGGTAGCCATTGATTATTTTACCAAATGGGTAGAAGCTGTATCATACAAATCAGTAACAAAGAAAGTGGTGTCGAATTTTGTCCGTGATAAGATGATCTGCCGATTTGGCATTCCTGAATCCATCATCACTGACAATGGGTCCAATCTCAATAGTGACCTAATGAAAGCAACCTGTGAAGTTTTCAAGATCAAGCATCGCAACTCCACCACATATAGACCTCAAATGAATGGTGCGGTCGAGGCTGCCAATAAGAACCTCAAAAGGATATTGTGCAAGAAAACAGGCACTTCAAAGCAATGGCATGAGAATCTACTATATGCCCTGTTAGGATACCGCATCACAATAAGAACATCAATAGGGGCTACTCCTTATTTGTTGGTGTTGTACCGAAGCAGTGATACCCGCGGAGGTTGAGATACCATCTTTGAGAATCATCCAAGAGAAGCAATTGAAAGATGTTGAATGGATCAAAGAAAGAATAGAGCAATTGGCCCTCATCAATGGCAAGAGGTTGAGTGCAATATGTCATGGGCAATTATATCAAAGGAGGATGGCTAAAGCATTCAGTAAGAAAGTTCGAGAGAGATTCTTTGAACCTGGGCAATTAGTTCTGAAGAAGATATTTTCGAATCAAGAAGAAGCAAAAGGCAAGTTCGCACCAAATTGCAAAGACCGTACATGGTTCACCGAGTTTTGAATGGAGGAGCATTGATACTGGCAGAAATGGATGGAGAAGTCGGGCCAAAACCAATTAACTCAGACGCTGTCAAGAGATACTATATATATGAGTTCGTACTGATTAATGATTTCTATATTCTACAATACATTATGTAATCTGAACTACGCCACGACCTGATTCCCCAAGAGGGATACGTAGGCAACCTATTCAAGGTTCGGTTGCATAAATACAAAAATTTCATTTTCCCTTAAAGCAAACACTGGGGCAGAATTTTTGAGGAACTCTAAAAACTTCCTAAAGGACAAACATAGTCGACACTGGGGCAGAAATTTTTTAGGACCTCTCAAAAATTTCAAATGCAAACTGGGGCAGAATTTTGAGGGCGCCCTCAAAATTCGTTTGGATCGGCATAAAGGGCGACAACTTTGGCTTTACACAATGCGACTCGTGACTCAATGGGGCAAAATATTTCATTGCATTTCTTTTTATAAAAACTTTTCAAAATCATTTGCATTATTTACCACCTTATGCATAGCCCTATCAGCTCGGCCAAGATCCCGGCACTCGTGGACAGCGAACGCGAAACAAGCCAAGAATGCACAAACCAAACCGCCCCATACAACTCACCAATTTTTCTGTGGCTGCAGGCATGAAAGATACTTAAAATCAACAAAGGCACAACGAATATGCATCAACGAAAGGTTTGTCATTTTACATTAGCTGAGGGCATACAACCCGAAGTGTCGGTTGAGGGTGCACAGCCCGATGTCGATTCACATTTTACATTAGCTGAGGGCATACAACTCGAAGCGTCGGTTGAGGGTGCACAGCCCAATACCTACTCGCATTTTGCATTAGTTGAGGGCACACAACCCGAAGCGTCGGTTGAGGGTACACAGCCCGACATCGATTCGCATTTTACATTAGCTGAGGACATACAACCCGAAGTGTCGGTTGGGGGTACACAGCCCGATATCGATTCACATTTTACATTAACTGAGGGCATACAACCCGAAGCGTCGGTTGAGGGTACACAGCCCGATATCGATTCGTATTTTACATTAGCTGAGGGCATACAACCCGAAGCATCGGTTGAGGGTACACAGCCTGATATCGATTAGCATTTTACATTAGCTGAGGGCATACAACCCGAAGCGTCGGTTGAGGGTACACAGCCCGATATCGATTCGCATTTTACATTAGCTGAGGGCATATAACCCGAAGCGTCGGTTGAGGGTACAAAACCCAATATCAATTTGCATTTTACATTAGCTTAGGGCATACAACCCGAAGCGTCGGTTGAGGGTACACAGCCCGATATTGATTCGCACTTTACATTAGCTGAGGGCATACAACCCGAAGCGTCGGTTGAGGGTACACAGCCCGATATTGATTTGTATTTTACATTAGCTGAGGGCATACAACCCGAAGCATCGGTTGAGGGTACACAGCCCGATATCGATTTGCATTATTACTCTTTCCGGAGGGTACACAGCCCAATGCACCGATGGAGGGCTCACAATCCAATGTTGAATCTAACAATTGACAGCAAGAGATACGCAATTATGGCATGGCAGACACAATCTCATATTGCAATAATCCGGGAAGGACAATCCAGCCCGGCGGGAAGGTACGTTTTATATGATGGTGCAAACACATTCTCATTGCAGGAAATACACCCTGAGCAGAGAAAGCACCCCAGCTTGACACCCTACACTCTCCTGAGCCATAGGCTCCTCTAGAGTCATGACAAAATTGGCCGCACTGTCAATGCCTTTGCCCAAAGACTCTTTCATCATCCCCCGGCAAAGAGGGGCAGCTGTTGACACCCAATTTTGTCCATCCTACTTTCAAAATCAACATTTTCCGAATTCTACACACAATCGTGTATCCACTCTTGCCCTGTCCACTTCTTTCAAATTATATTCTAGTAATAGTCATACAATTGAGGCCATTTTCAGAAGTGTCGTCTCGAACTATGACTATTTTTACAATTCTCGCAATTACTCCTATTTTTGACAAAACTGTCCAAATCATTTTAAACCCCAAAATTATGTTTTTATATGCCTCCTAGTCATTTTAACACTTTAAAATTAATTTTATAAGTTTTCTAAATTTTTATACTTATTTTATGCAATTTTATACTCATTTTATACTAAAATTACATTATTTATACACTATTTATACACATATATACATATATACACGTTTATACACACACCCCTACACATCAGCTTCGTTTTTGCATGCTACGTGGCTTAATCCTGGCCGTCCACAACATCAATCCAACGGCCAGGATTCAAGTTTTCTTTTTAATTAACCAAACAACCCCCAAACCCTAAAAATCCCCTCATTTCCCACTCCCCACCACCAGCCGCGAAATTCTCTCTCTCATGGCGAAACCTAGATCGCTACTGTTAAGGGCCGATTCCGGCCAACTTCGCCGGCGAAATCATAAACAAATTATGTCACGATGATCCTCTCACTCTCCTCTACAAAACCCCTATGGGTTTGCTACCGTTTGATGAAGGTCAAAATCAACCTCTCATCTATGAGAACTGTAGTTGCCGGAAAATTCTCCGGCCATGGGTAAACGGTAACTCTTCCTTTCTCTTTTAAAGTTTCTGGTCCTACGCGACATTACTTCTAAAATTTACCTAAACTTTTGTTCGTGCATTAGTGTGCCTGACTGATTGTTTGTGATTAAGTTGAAATAGGATAGCTGCATGATTACCAATCCTCATCTAAATTTCAAATATCGTTTGAATCTGTGTGTGCATGAATTTCGATGTGTGAGCAGTACTTTGTGTATTGTTGCTCAAAATCCTATCTTTAAAATCTGTAAATGTCTGAAGTATTATCCTGATGTTTTACAACTGCTTTGATCCTCTACCCTGATTTAAAATTGCATAATTTCTGTGATCACCTATGTTTTACATTTTACACACCATTTGTTATTATTGGACATATGATTTAATGCCTAAAATTGAGGGTAGTAATCTGATTAGAGGATTCTTGATTGACTGAATTAAAATTCTTAATGGGAAACTTAAAAAGAAGTTGGCTCTATGATTGACATGATTTCAATTAAAATCCCTTTCAAATCTGTTAAGATTATTTTTAACTAATTCCGAGCCTAAAACTTGTTTAAGGATCAGTCTTTTGAACCTAGACACTTTCAAACTATGGGGAGGGAGTCCAAAGTGATTTAAGAATGGGTTTGCATTGATTATGGGGGATTTGATTGGTTTATTTTTTGGTAAATCCACCTAAGGGCATTGTTTTAAACTTGGAAGTGATTTTTCCTTGCCTTTTGCATATCACCCGTTTGAATCCTGATTCCCCACCCCTCACACCTATATAAACCTGGTCGTAGACATAAGTTGAGGACAAAATTGAATACAAAAGAAAACACAGGCATACACATTCTACTGCATACTACTCTCTTCTCTGAATTTTCTTTCAAGATCATTGAAAGGACCCTGTTCTCTTTCTCCGCTGGATTCTATTCCTGAAGGCACCTAGCATCATCTACAGCCTGTTTTCTTGTTCATTACTGTTGCTCAGAAGGTATATCTCTATTATTGAACACTGTTGCATATACTTTACACCTGTTTATGCCTGGTTTTCCTACCCATTTGTTTTCTCTACTCGTAATTGCATGACTTAAATTGCTTGCCCTTGTTTAACACCCTGTCACTTTGCACCTTGTTTCTGGGTTCCTTCTAGCCCCTGTTAACTTCTATACATTATATTAGGATGGTCTAAAAGGACCATACCAGTGCTAATGATTGTAGGGTATTGAATTGGTACATTCCAGTTGCTTACTAATGATGTTATAGACTGGTGAAGCATAATCATTTGAGATTATGAACCACCTGGGGAGAATAAAGCTTTAATGCATGTTTTCCCCTCTCTAGTATCCCTTATGTGTATATTTGTTAGGACTTCCCTGTTGTATCTAGCTAAAACAGGTCACACAGTCTCAAAACTGTGTAACTGGCTACCCAGGAGCCTTCCTTTACCCTTCTCTACTTGTGTGATCGCATCATACATTTAGGAAAAGTTCTTTTGCATTCAACTGACAGTTTAAAAGCTTAGCATGTCGTACCTGATGATCTGCACTAGTTGGACAGCGATATCTGCGCGTAATTTAATGATTTTGATAACAAGTTCCAATCCTTAGTCGAATGAAATTGAATGCCAATTGATTTTCATGCTTAAGTTGTTTTAGAAAAAGGTGTTTTCTCGTAACAGGGGCTATAAGTGTAATGATTGCCGTAATTAAGACTGTTTCTGCAAAAACGGAAGCTGCCCCTCTTTGCACAACTGCTTCAGGCCCTAAAACATTTTCAAAAATGGCCTTTATATGCAATAAACTAGTTTTTCAACAGATAACGCTCCTATACACTAGGGGTGTATAAAAGCTAGGGGTCGTTTATACACCTTAAAATCATTTCTTAAAAGTTATAATTATGACGTAGATCATGTATTTGCATGTTATATCTATATATATACGTGTGACAGCCTCTTTATTTGCATTTGCGTGCTTTTGTGATACTCATTTTCGAAAACAGCCTCTCTCTCTCTCTCTATATATATGTTTCCAAATTCCGACCCCTACACAAAAAGGCCATTAGGCTCGAAATATAGGTCGTACATGAGAACTACATATATGTTGAAATTACATGAATGTGCTACACTTTGAACTAGAATGCAAAATTAACTCCCAAGTTAGTCTTTATGACAATATACACTGTTTATATCCCAAAATTAAGACTCAGACGGTAGCCACTTTTTGTGGGACTTGGGGAAGTGCCTAACACCTTCTTCCCCTAGTCATTTGGACTTCTTACCTCTGTAGAATCTCTGGAATTGACTAGTTAACCTTTTAAACTTGACCTTTAGACACTTAGGTGACCTAATACACCTTAGAAATTATATTAGGTGGCGACTCCAACATCTAAACTCAAATGAGTTACCCAGTCAAATCCAAAACCCGACTCGCCTTGAGTTGAGTCCGAAATTGGGCATGACACTCGCTAAGGCGGATCTCAAATAGGGTTCCCGAAACTCAAGATGCAAATTTAAATAGAAAAAGATCAAATTATTAATTTTCGGAATTTTTGCCGAAATTAACCGAACAACCTCGAAATTCACTTTCGAAAGTTCACAAAAGTCACAAATAATCATACAAATCTAACGGCACTTTCAAATTTCGAATCGGAGTTCATTCGCCAACATCGAGCTCAAAAATCTCTTTTTAATATTTACCGACAATGGAAACTGAAACTTTTTTTCGATTCCTACCAAACGAAGTCAGATTTAGTTCAAATTTTATAGACAGGTCCTAATGGACCTTACAAAAATTTTTAAATTATCGGCACGTCAATCAGAATCATAACTGCCGAAACGACTACCTAAGGTCGTTTCATAGGACTTTTGCAAATAATGCTAGTGCAGAAACCAACAGCAATGACAAGCCCAGATGCAATGATAGTGCTAAGGATCAAGGGCACTGCCTGACTAAAGAGGAATACAGCAAGTTTATTAGATTGCCGAAGAGAACACCAGAAGCTGAATGTTCTAACACTTTGGCAGGTACAGTCTCTTTGATGTTCAGTGCATCATCTTTTGAATGGATCATAGACTCAGCAGCATGACATCATATCACCTTTAATAAAGATTTATTGAGTGAGTCTGTAGAGGTGAAGTGGGAAGGAGATAATGGTGTTCAACTACCTACTGGTAATAGATGTGCTATAAAACACACAGAAAAAATAAAGGTCCTAGCAGAACAATGCATTAAGAATGTGTTACATGCCCCTAAATTCAAATTTAACTTGCTCTCAGTTTCCAAGCTTACTAGAGACCTCAGTTGCTCAGTCACTTTTTACCCTAGTTACTGGATCTTTACAGTGGCAAGGTATTGGGGACTGGTAAGGAACTTAATGGTTTGTATGTGATGAAGAGTTGTACAAATTCAATAACAGCAAGCAGTATAGTAAAGAAAGAAGCAGAAACAACATTGTGGCATCTCAGATTTGGGCATGCTTCAATGAGGTTCATTCATCAAATTCCGGAGTTTCAAGATAAAGTAGAAAATAAGGAAATCAAGAGCTGTGATATTTGCCCTCTAGCTAAACAATGAAGGTTACAGTTTCCATATTGTAGTACTAAAGCAATAGGCATCTTTCAATTGTTGCATTTAGATGTCTGGGGTCCTTATAGGATTCCCACCTATGATAGGAAGCAGTATTTTGTTACAATAGTTGATGATTTTAGCAGGAATACTTGGTTGTGCTTGATTCAGTCTAAAAGTGAAGTAAGTGTTGTACTGAGAAACTTTCTTCTATTAATAAAGAATCAGTTTGGTGTTGTTGTTAAGGTTTTAAGATCAGACAATGGTACTGAATTCTTTAACTCAAGTTGCAATGAGTTGCTGGCCTCTCTTGGAATTGTTCATCAAAGTAGTTGTCCCTACACACCACAACAAAATGGTGTTGTGGAAAGAAAGCACAGACACATCCTTAAGATGGCAAGAGCACTCAAGTTTCAAAGTAGGGTACCAACCAGATTTTGGGGAGATTGTGTGAAAACTGCTGTGTATTTGATCAACAGACTTCACACTCCAACTTTACAAGGGAAATGTCCATATGAACTTCTTTATAGAAAACATGCCAAGCTAGATCATCTGAGAGTGTTTGGTTGCCTTGCTTTTGCTGCAACCTTGCCCAAAGGTGACAAGCTTGCTCCTAGAGCAAAGCAGACCATCTTCATTGGTTATTCTGAAACTTAAAAGGGCTACAGATTGTATGCCTTGGATAGTAAGGTGATCATAGTAAGCAGGGATGTTATTTTTAGAGAGTTCCAGTTCCCCACACAAACAGGTTCACTAAACTCTGAAGATACAGTTCTACAGCTGATGTATAATGACATTTTTCCTTCTAGCTTCAATGTTGATGATGATACCCCAATCCTTATTCCTGAAACTATGGAAGCCAATGAGGATGACACCTTGGAAATTTATCCCACTCAACATCATAGCACCTCAGCGGATGTTACACCCTCAGACCACTTGCATATTTCTGCAGAATATGTTGAGTCAGCTGGGACTAACATAGAAAATGCAGAGTCTGAGCAGCATGCTGCTGCAGATGGTCCTTCTTAAGTTCCAGTACACCAGCACACTAGACCTAAATGAAATACAGGTCTCCGCATCTGGCTCAAGGACTTTGTGACACCAAACAAAGGCACTAGTTATGTCCCATATCCTATAGCCAACTATGTCTCATATGATCACCTACATGTTCACTATCAAGCTTACTTGAGTGCTTTCTCCACTTATACTGAACCTAAGACTTTCAAAGAAGCAGCTCAGGATGAGAAATGGATGGAGGCTATGTCACAAGAGATCCAGGCACTTGAGGATAATAACACCTGGGAGATTGTCTCTTTACCACCTGGTAAACAGCCTATTGGTTCTAAATGGGTGTACAAAGCTAATGGTGAGGTTGATAGATTCAAGGCCAAGCTAGTGGAAAAGGGGTACACTCAATAAGAAGGACTTGACAACCATGAAATATTTTATCCAGTGGCCAAAATGGTAACTGTGAAAGCTGTTATATCTGTTGCTGCATCAAAGGATTGACACCTTTTTCAAATGGATGTCAACAATGCCTTTTTACAAGGTGACCTCATGGAAGAAGTGTACATGGCTTTACTTCAGGGTTTTTATAGCCAAGGGGAAACCAAAGTATGTAGGCTATTGAAATCCCTTTATGGATTAAAGCAAGCATCAAGGCAGTGGAATATTAAACTTACCATTGTCCTTACGCAAGCTGGTTTTATGCAAAGTGCTAATGATCACTCCCTGTTTACCAAAGAGAGGGAGCTGACATTGTTATGATCTTGATTTATGTGGATGATCTGTTGATAATTGGTAGTAGCAATGATCTAATCACAGAAGCAAAGGCAACTTTGAATCAGAACTTCAAAATGAAAGATTTGGGAGAGCTTAAATATTTCTTAGGCATTGAAGTGCTAAGATCAAAGAAGAGAATCCTGCTGAATCAGAGGAAGTATGCATTGGAATTGATATGAAGTGTTGGTCTGGGAGGCTGCAAAACAGTGTCAACTCCAATGGAACAGAATCAAAGGCTGACTACTGTAGAATATGATAAGCACTTAGGAAAGACTGATGATGTAGAGCTAGAAGATGTGGGATCTTATCAGAAATTAGTAGGAAAGCTGCTCTACTTGACTATTACAAGGCTAGATATAAGCTTTGCAGTACAAGTGCTGAGTCAATTCATGCAGCAACCCAAACAGTCACACCTGGCAGCAGTATTGAGGGTTGTGAAATATATAAAAGTACAGGTTATGTCATAAAACTGGGGGATTACTAATATCTTGCAAATCTAAGAAGCAACAAACAGCGAGCAGAAGCTCAGCTGAGGCTGAATATAGGAGTATGGCAGCTGTTGTAGCTGAAATGGTTTGGTTAGTAGGCCTGCTCGAGGAGCTGGACAATGAGGTACAAAGACCTGTGGATTTGCATAGTGACAGTAAAACAGCTATTCAGATAGCAAAAAATCCCATTTTCCATGAGAGAACGAAACACATAGAGATAGATTGCCATTTTGTGAGAGAAAGACTTAAAGAAGGACTGATTGACACTCAGTACATTCCTACCAGAATGCAGGTAGCAGATCTGATGACCAAAGGCTTAGGAAGTGCTCAGCATAAGCTGTTGTTGTCCAATCTGGGAGTTCATGATGTATTTCACTCACCAGATTGAAGGGGAGTGTTGAGTGAGCTGATATTTGGAAGCAAGGGACCTAATTGACAAAGTTAAAAGCTGTAGGAGTCAAATAGATAATTAGTTAGTTAGTAACTAACTAAGAACTAGCTTAAAGGCTAAGCTTCTATATAACTACTCTTAGCTGAGCTAAGATTATTCATTGTAACAATCGTCAGTTAGTAAAATGAAATGTTGCTCTCAATTCCTCTAATCTCTACAGTAAAGGACCATGAAAACATTTGGTCCAGCTGCTAAAAAATCCTCGACTATCTAAATTGATTTCCGCTGCTGCTCCTTGAAACTGCTACTACTATTGAGCAAAAACATGATAAAATCAACCAGGGAGACCCACAGATAAATATTGCAGCGACTTCGGACAAAATATCTCTTGTAGGCTTCCTAGTGCACTAACATTGGACAAGAAGAGCCTGAACTTCTCACATGTCAAATTTGAGTAAAATATGACCAAACTAGCACCCACAAGCATATGAAGTCTGAATCTCATCATGAACAAATGGCACGAGCTCGAACTGTACACTACTAAAAAAACAGGGATTTTCGACCGCCAAATCGGTCGAACAACGGTCAAAAATGATTTTTTTGCACCAGTAATATAGTACTTGACAACGAGCTCCATTTTGCAAGCCGTTGATTCCGTTAGGTTCATGCAATAATTTGTGACCTATGAGCGCAGACGAAACAGAATTCCGAGGTCATTTGACTAGTATCGACGTTGAAGTCGCAGAGCTTTTTTTGTCCTACTACAATCTATCCATATTTGGCTTACACTAGATATATGAGGATTTGGTTGATATTTTAGCTTGCACCAGTAACACACTTGTAACTTACGCCAGTAAGCAATAAGCAGCACACTTAATACACCAGTAAACAAGCACCAGGTAATACACTTGATAACTTACACCAGAATTAGTCTAAATCACACCAGAAGTAGTCTTTCTTCCAAAGTGCTGATTATTGCAGCAGCAGAAAAGTCTTTCTTCTAGAAATAGAATTGATACACCAGTAAACAAGCACCAGTGATATAGTACTTGATAACTTGCACCAGTAAGCACTAGTTTAGAACTAAAAAACCAGCAACTTTGTTTTAGAAGTCTTAATGTTTAGCAGCTCCAAACAACAATAGAGCTAAAAACTAATGTCAAGCTTCTAACTCCAAGCGATCCTGGAATTTGACAAAACCAATTTCAACAAGTTAAAAATGACGAGATGAATCATATTACTATAAAAGCATGTACTAAAAAACATGAAAAGTCAAATTACTAAAATGCCCTTCTAAATATTCTAAATATCATAAATACCTTACTTTTTTAAAAAAACACTAAATTATGGCCATTCAGTAGTAGCAGCCCTTCACAAGACCGATACGACCATTTGACAACCTTTCGCAAAAGTCACCAACAGTTTGTTTTGGAGTTGTGAAAATTCAGTTATGCAAGAATAATATAAATGCAATTATAGAGTTAAACATTAACCATGTAAATTTACTGTATGTTGTCCAAAATCAAAATGATACACATGCAGACTCAGGGCAATCTTATATCGGTATGTCTTTACGAACCATCTCTCATATAAATATCTATATAGGAGCCAAAACCTTTTATGAAGTGTATCTCTGTTGTGTCAGTTTAAGACTCCATTTTGTTCAAAAATTAATTGGTACGTCGTCGATCGTTGCTCTCGGCGAAGAATAACCCAAAAGTAATTTTGATTCTCTTAAAAAATCAATTGTCCTTATGGCAGACATATTAAGGTCTTTTCGCTTCATGTGTTCTTATCTGCCCGTTGACTTTGATTTTGTTTCAAAGTTTCTCCAGTTAGTTTCATGTTCTTTTTATGCTAAGTTGTTGGTCGATTTTGTATACGTGCATGCCCGTTTAAGTGTCTCTGCTTTCTTTCTACATATATAGTTTTGAAATGTATTCCTGGCTGCTGGTAAGCAAATATAACCTACCTTTTAGTTTTTGTTTCAAGCTCGCCTGATAGATTTTTCTTAAAAACATGAATTGTGATTTTCATTTTGCTTTGATGTCCTGATTGAAATTGTTTAGTGATCTAATTAAAAGGTGGAAGAAGATTTTTGCCAGATGGTTTATAGATGGGATTATTGAACATTTTGATAATATTTATATTGAATGTACGAGGATAATAGGGTGAAATTCAAGGGATAAAATGAAGAAGTAATGGATTGAATTGACTTACTTGAACTGGTAACAGAGTTATCTATTCACTGTGAGGGAAAAAAGTTCATTTTGATTGAAATTTATGTTTTGAAGTATACAAGTTTGATCATAGCATGGGATGTGAAAAGATGCTACAAACAATAATTGTTTGGTAGAATTTCTATTCTTTCAATCTAATTTCTACCGCAAAAGATTAGCACATAACAATCGTCCATTATAATTGCTTTCTTAATTAGAATATTTAGTAAGAAGAGGATAACTAACTTGGTTTCATGTCGTTTCTAAAAAGTTGCCTCCTTTAAATAAGTTACTCAATGTCCTTTTTGAAATCTATTCAATTCGACTTCAGTGGATTCCCTTAGCTTTCTTATGGAGTAGTTCTCTTTCGTTGGTTGTACAAAACGGTATATCATTTTCTTAACTATTTTGTCGGTTCTTTTAGAGCAGAATAGTGAACAGCTTCTTGCTATTCTTCATTCAATCTACTATTTTTCAAAACTCTTTCCTATATAAGTTGAGTTTTTGGGTAAAAAGATATCAAAGACTGCAACCTAAACATTTTGGAATTAGAATTTTCTATTTAATCATTTGCACTCGGTGTCAAAAGTACTATATCCTTCAAATAGTACCATGTCTTTTTACTACTTTCGCCACATTCTAACGAGGCCTCGACTCCCAAGGTTGGTGCACCATTCCTCTCTTTTATTTGACTATTGTAATTGGTTATATACACATTACATGACTATTTTAGATTGAAATATGCTGACTTCCCAAAATGCATTTGTGGCGTTAGTATATCTCCAAAGTCAATAAGTTATTGTTATTATATACTTGAGCACGAAAAGATGGTTATATGCTTTGTGTTCTATGACATAGATTTTGTTACTTTATGTTTCACCGTCTTGTCAAAACAACATATCAAATTTCGTGCATTCCTTCATATAATAGTAGCAACTTGTGCTAGCATAACATGCAAAATTTGATGTGTTCTTGTATATTACCATTTTGATCCATAATTCTTCTAATGTTTTGCTTTCTTATTGGTTCACATTTTTTATTTATATCTACACATAACGACAATTATTCTTATGTCATACCATAGTCAATTATATTCTATGTTATATAATCTTTATATTTAAATAATAGTCAGTCGTAGGTGGTGACTATTGATAATTATTACAATATCATGTATTACAAGACTTTGATATTCACGTGCAACACACTTATCGAGAAATTAGTATATATATACCGCCTTCAAAATCTGAAATCTGACCTCAAATGCATAAAATGAGGGGTAGGTTCATTGAGTCCAAAGATGACTTTAAAACCAACCTGTGCGCCGAGAGGCGAAACTAACCAAACGAAGTCAAAATTTACTTCTCAAAGTTTCTACATGTCACAAATAGTAATACAAAGCTAATGGAATTCGCTGATTTCGAAATGGAGCTCGTTTACTCAATGCGGTACAAAATGTCTATTTCTAGTCGGTTATGAATCCGAAATCGACACGTTGTTCCAAAACCTATCAATCTAACTATTGCAATCCTTCAAGTAAGGAATATTAAACGCTTCCACTACTAGCTGCAGCTGCAGCAAGACTACGTACTACATAATATGATCCCATAGTTGCAGCAAGATTATGTAATATGTTTCCATAGTTGCAGCAAGACGTCATATGAATCCATAGTTGCAGCAAGACTGCGTACTACATAATATGATTCCATAGGTTCAGCAAGATTATGTAATATGATTCCATAGTTGCAGCACGACGTAATATGATTCCATAGTTGCAGTGATTCCATTGTTGCAGCAAGATTATGTAATAAGATTCCATAGTTGCAGTGATTCCATTGTTGCAGCAAGATTATGTAATATGATTCCATAGTTGCAGCATGTTTACGTAATATGATTCCATAGTTGCAGCAGGTAATAATTCTACTCCCCCCCCCCCCCCTCAATCACACACACTCAAACACGTTTCACCCTTTATAAGCACCCACTTTGGCTAGTTCTAAACACACGAAAAAAAACCTTATAACATCAAATTTGTGCTTTGTCGGGTGGGGAGAGTTTGAAACTTCATGGGTAGAAATAGGAAGAAAGGGAAAGGTGGAGGGCAACAATACAATGCCCCTGGTAATGCTAGTGGGCAACAAGGCAATGCCGCTGGTAGTTCTAGGGGGCAAGCTGGTAGACAAATTGGTGGTGCCGTTGTCAACCGCATCACAATTGAGGGTGGAGAAGAGAAAACATCTATACGTAACCAACTAATAGGTACTGAATTTAAGGGAGGTGGTACACACAAATTCAAACTTCAATTCTTTAGCCACAATATCAAACTTCTAGTGACTAGAGACACCACAATGATACTTTGTCGGTTGAATCACTTTATGTGGAAAAATCCAATACAATCTTTGGAGTCAAAAAAGATATATGTGGGCTTTTGTATCCGTAGAGCAAAGGGAGGTAACGTTACAACAGTGGCATTTTGTTCCGGAAGCCGTTGTATGGTGATACGGTTGACATTGCTCGACTACTATCCAGATGCCCTGCATCACTTGCTCAACGACTCACCGAAACAATATGTGTTTGTTGGGTTAAATATCAAGGAGGAATATAAAGCCTTGCTAGTTGGTCATCACCACTTGCGTATCAACCCTGAGAAAGTAGAAACTAATGCCATAGAAACTCATGACATAAGGACTCTAGCTTCCAAAACCTACCCCAACATCAGAGAGAACACCTCTAAGAATGAACTTTCCAGAATCATATTTGGCGAGGACTGTTACTCATTTCCCGCCGAATTGACAACTGAGGAAGCCAAAGATCAGCTCAATGATTTGCACAACATTGATGTATTGAATAAGCAGCAAGTATTGAATGTCTGCTTAGATGCTGTCTTATGTTTGAAAATTGCTGAAACTATGAGATCTCCTTGAAGTGTGTGTGTGTTTGGGGGGAGGGGGGGTTAGTGACTTCTCTTTCTTTCTTATCAGCTGGTGTTTATTTTGCAGGTCTAGTTTATTTGCTGTTGATGTTTGGTTCTCTCCATGCGAGGCCAACATTTGTGACCTATCTATGTAATGATGCCTCTTAAGTATTAGTTTAATAAAATTTGTCTGTCCAACCAGAAGACTATTACACGTAAGATTTCAAATAAGGAAAAATGTTGTAGATAGAAACTAGGATTCCCCGGGTTTACAGAATACAAAAGATAAGAATCTGGAGGGCTCTTGAATGAACCCTATGTTGCTTAACAGAATCTTTTAAATACTTTAAGCATACAACTGACATCGACCCTTTTATTTTTATTGACTTCGTGCTGCAAATTATGTGGAGTATTAAACACTATAAAAATTTGGTAACTGAAACTAGCAATCTTTTTTTCAATTCGATTTTTCGTGTCCGGTTCCGAGAACGGTATCGTAGTATCTATAGTATATGTGATCACAACTTCAAAGCAAAAGTCACAAAGAGACTTCAAAAGCCTGTTACTGTTATGCAGTAGTAAAAGAAAGATTAGAGGTCTATGGAAGGAGGTTCTTCCTCCCATTTAAATAATAAATAATGTTCACCAATTTATGTTCGAAATCGCCTAATATCTCCTAAGTATATTTGAAAATCGCCCGGCCAGTTACTAATATTAATAAATAATGAAATTTTATATATTCTCATATTAAGAAGTTGAATCGTCTATGTTGTGTTCCTCAAACCCTTAACAATAAATATGGTCGCTTATATTGTATGAAAAGCAATGTTCAAACCAAGAAATAGTTGTTGATAATAATGTGAAGATATAGCGTCGAACTGCTTGAATAAGTCTTTTTAAATAATACGTATCTTAATAGTTTGAAGGTTCTAAAGTAAAAACAATAGGATTATTCATTTAATTTGTAACGGCTTTAACGTTGTAGTAATATATATTGTCCATCCACTTCATGTAGTATGATCTATCTGTATTGGGTAAAAATCATTGTCTTCGGTTAGTACCTCGGGACGGTAGACCGAAGGCAAAACGAGCTGATGCTCCGAGGCAAAGGTCATCGATCTCACGTTTGGGACAAACAAAGCCAACGCCCAATGTCACGACCAAAGACCAGTTGGGCCTTGGGCTTCGGTGACAAGTCATCCTACTCGAACAGCCAGGTCAAACGACCGAAGCCTTACTACAAGACTTCGGTCACCACCTCGGTTCCGGCGGCTTTACAGCCCACCAACTATTTCGCACTGAGATAATGGGGGACAGTGGGAGCTGATAGTGGAGATCATGGGAGACAAGCCAACCCATATCAAGGACCGTGGGCCATACCTGGAGCTATAAATACTAGTTCATTTTATGTAAGAAGGGGAGACAAAAAAATGTACTCTACTCAAACTTGTATCCAACAATCCATATATTGAAATCCCACTGTCTGTGTTCTCAGTTATTTTGTGTATAATTTATAGCTTTGATACAACGGATCTGCTTATATTCGAATCCAAAATCAATTTGTACACCTAAAAAGGGTTTAGGCCCATACAAATTGGCGCCGCCTGTGGGGATATAAGCAATAAAACCTTGTTCCAAAGTTCGGCGTGATGGCTGATAATGATGACAGCGGCAGTCACGGGGATCGGGCTCGAGTTCCGTTGAACCAACAGCCCATCGCCCCGATGACAACAGAAGAGTTCCAAATGTATGTTGTCACAACGCTAAGAGCTCTTCAAACCAAACAGGACGAACAAGCAAGCATCAATGCTGAGCTTCGCGCCTCGTTAGAGGCAAGAAACAGTGCTGCAACGTCTGGGGGGTCGGGAAACGCCCCGGCCGCAGCGCCACACTTCGGGATGTTTCCCACCGTGGCAGAGACAACGTCCACGGTCGACGTTGAAAGAATGAGCAGGGAGATTGAAGCTCGCATCGAGGCACGTGTTGAAAAGCGCCTCGAGGGCGTGCCAGGGATAAACAAGGAGGAAGATGATCTTGACATCGAGCAATATAGGGAGCAGCCTTATAAGCCCGAAGCTGCGCCAGCTCCAACCCCTGTGGGTTTCAAACTTGCATTCCTCAAAAAGTATGATGGGACAACTAATCCCAGGGAGCACGTCAGAGAATACATGTCAATGGTAAAAAGCAACGACTTGACGTCCACACAGCTCGAGTCAATGTTCTTAAAAAAGTTTGGCAGCTCGTTAGAGAAAGGTGCCCTCCGGTGGTATCTGTGCTTGCCAGCGAGGTCAATCTCCTCGTTCAAAGAACTATCTGGCGCCTTTGTTAAGGCCCACACCGGCGCGCAGAAAATCCTCCAGAGGAAGGAGGATATATGTGAAGTAAAACAGCGGCCCGGAGAGCCCCTTAAAGAATTTCTTGAACGATTCCATGCCGAACGCATGGAGTTGCCTCGGATGGATGACACCCTGGCCATCATGGCATTTGAAAAGGGTATCAATAGTCGTAATTCCGGCGCTGCAGCTGAATTGCATAAAGAATTGCAGCAATATCAAGTCTTGACTTGGGAGGATTTACATAGACGTGCTTATTCCAAGATCAGATTGGAAGAAGCAGAATTTAAAAACCAAAGTTACAATCACCGAGGCAAAATTCTGGGCCACGCCGAGGCGCCACGAAGCAGTTCAAAGGGGAGGTACGAACCTTACATCTCGCCAAGGCAACATGTTAGTCAAAGGTTGGGCAATAACCCCGGAACCTCGCACCCAGCCTCAAACATAAACCAAAGGCTCGGAGGGAAATTACAAACTAGCATAAACCAAAAGAATCCCTCGACCTCCGCTTCGGTCCCAAGAAAGGATCTGCCCCGGATCCAAGATTATAATTTCAACATATCAGCCTCGGAGCTGGTCGATGTTGTCAAAGGGACAGCCGGGGTAAGGGTTCCCAAAGACATGAGAACCCCGGCGGACAAAAGAGATCAGAATCTGCGTTGTGAATTTCATGCAGATTATGGCCACAAAACCGAGGACTGCAAAGCCTTACGCCTCGAGGTGGCCCACCTACTGAAGAAGGGAGTCTTGGCAGATTTCCTCACCGATAAGGGGAAAGACAGCTTTTCCAGGAACCGAGGTGGAGGACAGCCACCTCGGGCTCCACCCCCTGAGAGAGTGGTGAACGTCATAACCGGGGGATCAGAAGTAAACGGCGTAAATTTCGCCGCGGCCAAGAAATTCGCTAAAAATTCCATCACCATGGGAAAAAGGACCCGAATAGGAGGCTTAGACAGAGATATCGTGTTCGATGAGGATGACTGTGATGGGATGATGTTTCCCCATCACGACGCTCTAATCATCATGCTCAGAATCAACGACTCGGATATCAAAAGAGTCTTGATCGATCCTGGCAGCTCAGTGAATATCATCAGCTACGGGGCCGTTAAGCAAATGTGGCTAAAAGGGGAGATCGTTCCCAAATCAACAGTGTTGGCTGGTTTCAACAATTCAACTGAGAAGACGTTGGGAGAAATCACCCTGAGGACGTTCGCCGAGGGGATCACCAAGGAGACACTTTTTCAAGTCATGCCCGAGGATCTAGCTTACAATATGATCCACGGAAGGCCATGGATCCATTCCATGGAAGCTGTCCCTTCCACCTTACATCAAGTGATTAAATTCCCAACACCTTGGGGAGTTAGATCAATTAAGGGGGAACAACGAGTAGCTAGGGAATGCTACTCGATCGTACTAAAAAGTGGAATCACCCCGAGCGGGCCGAAGAAATAGCAACTAACGCAACTGGGGTCAAGCGAGGCGAACCTCCGAAGTGAAGTTGAAAAGATCCCGGCGTGCATACAAGAGCCACAGAAGCAAAAAGCCGAAGATTCAACCGGCGTGCTAGGAAGGTGCATGTCGGCTCGGAATTGGATCCGGAGTCAAAAGAGGCGATTATGGAAGTTTTGAGGTCCAACCATGACTGCTTTGCTTGGGCCCATTCAGACATGTCGGGTATCGATCCGGAGATCATGACCCACAAACTAAATGTGGATCCAAATTTTACCCCCGTGAAACAGAAGAAAAGGCCACACGCCGGGGTAAAAAAGAAGGCGATCGAGGACGAAACCTCAAAGCTGCAGGAGAATGGTTTCATTAGAGAAGTGAAGTAACCCGAATGGCTAGCCAATGTCGTGGTCGTGCCAAAAAAGAATGGCAAGTGGAGAATGTGCGTTGACTACACTGATTTGAACAAAGCTTGCCCCAAAGATTCTTATCCATTGCCACAAATAGATAGATTAATAGATTCCACGGCTGGACACAAACTATTAACCTTCTTGGATGCGTATTCGGGCTATAATCAGATCCTCATGGACCCGAAGGATGAAGAAAAGACCTCGTTCATCACTGACCGAGGCACCTTTTGCTACAAAGTGATGCCCTTCGGGCTGAAGAACGCCGGGGCGACATACCAAAGGTTGGTATGTCGCATGTTTAAAGAATACATCGGGAAGTCTATGGAAGTCTACATAGACGACATGCTCATCAAATCAATCCGAATGGAGGATCATTTGAATCATCTGAGGGAAGCTTTTGCTGTGTTGAGACAATACGGTATGAAACTGAACCCTGAGAAGTGCGCCTTCGGCGTGGGATCAGGCAAGTTTTTGGGATTTATTGTCTCCGAGCGGGGAATCGAAGCTAATCCAGATAAAATTAGAGCAATTGAAGAAATCCCCGAGGAGCTTACCGGGGTAAAAGAAGTTCAACGCTTGACTGGCCGAATCGCTGCCTTGAGTCGCTTTATCTCAAAGTCCTCGGAGCGATGCCACAAATTCTTCTCCGGTTTGAGAAAAAATAATCACTTCGAATGGACACCGGAGTGCAAACAGGCGTTAAAAGACTTGAAGCAGTATTTGGCTAACGCACCGTTGCTGGCCAAACCAAAAGAAGGTGAAACATTGCTAGTCTATTTGGCAGTGTCCGAGGTGTCGGTGAGTGCTGTACTGGTTCGGGAAGAAGATGGCAAGCAGCAGCCCATCTATTATGTGAGCAAAACACTCCTTGATGCTGAAACCAGGTACCCACACTTGGAAAAATTAGCACTTGCATTACTCATTACTGCTCGGAAATTACGGCCCTACTTTCAATGTCACCCAATAGCGGTAGTTTCAACTTTCCCCTTGAGAAATATAATGCACAAACCCGAGTTATCGGGAAGGTTGTCCAAATGGGCGGTTGAGCTAAGTGAGTATGACATCACTTATCAACCTCGAACTGCCATTAAATCCCAAGTCTTGCAGACTTCGTGGCTGATTTTAGCGTGGGGATATTACCCGAGGCAGAAAAGAAAACTCCGAGGCGAAAGGAACCTCTTCGGGGCTGTGGGTACTGCACACCGATGGAGCAACGAATTCAAAAGGCTCGGGCTTAGGCATAGTGTTGAGGGCACCCACCGGGGAGAAAATTAGGCATTCGGTTCGAGTCAAAAAGGTCACCAACAACGAAGCAGAGTACGAAGCGGCTCTAGCGGGCTTAGAGCTAGCTAAAGAAATGGGGGTTGATAAAATCGAATTTAGATGTGACTCACAATTGGTGGTCAACCAGATCCTCGGTGATTATACGGCTCGAGAGCCCAGGATGCAGCTATACTTGGATCGGGCACAAAAGATCCTAACCCAATTCCAAGAATGGCAAGTCAAACAAGTACCTCGGGAAGAAAACACCGAGGCTGACGCCTTGGCCAATCTTGGTTCGGCTGTTGATGAAGCTCACCCGGAGACTGACTCGGTGGTTCGGTTGCTGTCCGCACAAATGAGAGAGATGAAGTTACAAGTCAATTCGGTGGACAATCGATGGGATTGGCGAAGTAAGTTCATCTCCTATTTCGACTCAGGGACAATCCCCCAAGATAAGAAAGATGCAAAAAAGCTAAGAACCCAAGCAGCCTCGTATCACATGATCGAGGGCAATTTATACAAGAGGTTGTATTGCGGCCCGATGGCCAAATGCTTGGGCCCCGATGAGGCGAGATATGTGATGGCCGAAGTGCATGAAGGCGAGTGTGGAAATCACTCGGGGGGAAAAACGTTGGTGTGCAAATTGTTAAGAGCTGGGTATTATTGGCCCACCATTAGCGCCGATGTAAAGGCCTTCGTGCGAAAATGTGACAAGTGCCAACGCCATGGGCAAATGATCCACCAACGGGCTGAGCCTCTACACTCGGTGGTATCACCATGGCCCTTCATGAAATGGGGAATGGACATTGTCGGACCACTACCCAAAGGAAAAGGTGGTGTTCGATTCATCTTGTTATTGACTGATTACTTCACAAAATGGGTGGAAGCCGCAGCTCTCACCGAAGTAAAGCAGAAGCAGGTAATCGACTTCATCAAAAAGTATATTATTTACAGGTTCGGCGTCCCAAAAGAAATCGTTTGCGACAACGGCAAACAATTCATGGGGGCGGCTATCACTGACTTTCTTAGACAGTGGGGGATCAAAAGGATAGCCTCGACTCCCTACCACCCAAATGCTAATGGCCAGGCCGAATCTTCAAACAGGATCATAATTGAGAATTTGAAGAAGCGACTCGATGAGAAGAAAGGCCCTTGGCCCAAAGAGTTGCCCGGGGTTCTGTGGGCCATGCGAACAACGGAGAAGGACAGCACCGGTGAGACCCCTTTTTCATTAGCTTATGGCATGGACTCTCTCATCCCAGTGGAAGTGGGCGAACCAAGCCTTCGGTATGCTCATACAACCGAAGACGCCAACCAAGAGGCGATGCGCATTGAGCTAGACTTGCTCGAAGAAAAGAGGGAATTAGCTTTGGTTCGGCTTGTTGCCCAAAAAAGACAGATAGAGGCATACCTCAACAGGAAAGCCAAATTTAGGGACTTCAAGGTGGGAGATTATGTGTTGAAAACTGTAAATCAATCAACAAAAGAGGACCACGGGGGGAAACTTGTTGCAAATTGGGAAGGGCCCTACAGGGTCAAAACAATCGTTGGGAAAGGTTCTTATCAAATCGAGTCACTTCAAGGCAAGCTCGAACCCATATCAAGGACCGTGGGCCATACCTGACCCCGGCTCGCTCATTGAGGTAGGCGACCCGGCCTTCAAGCTCGGATATTCTGCCCCGAAGAGCTGGCACCTCATCCACCTGGCTCTGCAACTCGAGGAGTTTAGCATTGTATTCCCCAAGCTTGCCGCGATATCTCTCGCCCGCTTCAAGAGCCTCGGTCTTGGCCCTGAAAAGGTCAGCCTCCAGGCGGGCATTCTCAAGGCTCAACCTCGAGCGCTCAGTGGCAAACTCTTCAGTCACAGCTCGAACACGAGCTTCAGAGGACTCCACTGTTGCGCGAAGATCAGATTCGGCTTTCGCCGAGGCTTCATTGGCACGCTCCAGCTCGCTGTTCAGAATTGCGAACCGACGCTCAAGCTCGGCGACCTGCCCTTTGAGGATCTTCTTCTGATCGTCCCAAGTGGCGGCCGCGGCTTTGAGCTGGTTAGCTCGGTCGCGCTCAATGTGAACGGCCCGCAGACTGAGAACCAAACTCTGCATTCAAAGCATGATATTAGAACTCGCAGAATAATAAAATTATACAGAATACGAACTAAAGCTTACCCGAAGAGCCGAGGCGGCTGAAACGCCCATCAAGCTCATGGGGCTGAGGTTCCGAAGGGCATGATCTTCGGCGGGGTCAAGCAAGCCGTCAAGGGCGGCGATATCCTCCTTCGTAGCATCTAACAAATTAGCATCGGGAAATATCTCCAAAACCCGAGCTGCGATGTTGGTAGGCTTTGGGGAATCCCTTGAAGTTTTGACCATGTTTTTGATCAACCCTTCGTTCACCTTCGCCTTGCCTTTTCTCTTTGCGGCATCTTGATCAGACTCCTCCACGTGTATAACCTCGGTCGGCCCACTCATCTCAACCCTTTCTGATGCAGGCTCGGGGACTGGATCTATTCTCTCTTCAGGAACCAAGGGGGAGGGCTCTTCATCGCTAGGCTCATCCACGAGCCCCCGGCGCATAGCGACCGAAGCCTCAGGAACGGAAGCAGCAACCTCCTCAACTCGAGGACCTTTCGCCTTAGCGGCCCGCTTCGAAGGCGCCCTTTTCCTCTTGGCACCTGGGGCAGGAAGAGGAGCAATTTGCCTGACGTAAGAATGAGTAGCAGTAGAAACACAAGAAAACCTACCCAAGAAAATTTCACCTTGTGAGGTCCCTTGGCTCGAAGAGACTGTAGCTTTCTTCCCCTCGAGAAGCTTCTTCGCCATTGCCGCCATCTTGGCGACCCCCTCGGTGACGTCGGTCACCAATTTCTCACTTCTCCTCGCTCTCTTGTTTCCTTTCTCTTCCTCCCCGCCTTCCACCTCCACCTCGACTTCCTCCTCCTCATCGGCCTCTCTCACGGCCTTGCTGGGGAGACCTAGGTAAGCGAAGCGGAAAATTCAGAGAAAATTGTAAAGTGATACCTAGCAACTCAAAGCCAATGAAAACTCACCATGCCTCTTGCACGCCCATCGGTTCTCAGGCAAAGCGGCTAGCACCATCCACTGCCGTTCGGGGCGTTTTTTCGGCTGCATAACCTCGGTCACCCACCCGAGCAGGTTCTTCGGAGGCACAACCACCACTTTTTCAGCTGCAAGACAAAGAAGAGGTCGGTTAACAGTTGCGAAAATCTCAAGTCAAAGGAAGAAGGGAAGTAATCACTTACGCTGGGCATTCCAAGCCTCGGGAAAGCCAGGCTCGGCAGACAACAGACCCGTGGGAATAAGAACGAACCGATCGTTCCATCCTCGATCCCCATGATCCTCGCTCTTACTTAAAATTGCATACGAGCCCCGAGGCAAAAGAGCGACCACCCCGGCTTTATGAAAATAAGGGTAGTAAAGCAAAATCAAATGTTGAAAAGTAAAAGGCTGACCCGCAATATCACTCAAGTACTCAAGGGCTTGAACAACCCTCCAAACCCCGGGCCCAAGTTGGGCAAGGCAAAGATGGTAGGATCTACAAAACTTATCAATTATGGGATTAACGGGCAGGTCAAAACCTATGGTGAAAGGATAAGTGAAGACCGAGGAGTACCCTTCAACATGTGTAGACGCGGCCGAGCCAGGCGCCGGAATCCTAATTTCCACCTCGGGGCCCCAGCGACAGTCAGCCCGAACCGCCTCAATCCTTTCCTCGGTTATGATACTCGGGGTAGCGTGAACGGGGATGTTCCTTTTCTTCCCCTTCTGAGCATCCGATTGGGCATGGACCTTCAGGTCTTTATCATTGTTAAAACTCGAGGGGATAATCAACCGAGGGTCGATTTCCACCTCGAGTGGAATTTTCCTCTTTGACTTTTTCGAAGGGCCCGCCTCGGTCTCCCCCTTCGATCCACTGATCTCGCTCACCTCGGCTTCTCCGACCGAGCCACCCACCTCCCTCACGTCAGTGGCATCGCCACCCTCAATGTCGTCACCCACATCCAAATCCACGTACTCACTGGCCTTAGCTGAGCCGCGGCCTGCCTTCGCTTTACGTCTCAAGGGGGTGGGAGCGACTGACGTAGCCTCGACACCGTCACCCCGCTCCAGCCACCTGCAATGGCGGCGGAGAAGCAATTGCTTCTTCATTTATTGCCATAGCGGCAAAACGCTCCGCTCTACCACCGGAGTCACTTGAACCGCGACCTGAGTTAGTAGCAGACATGTTCTAAAGCAAAGAATGAGAGTTTTCTAAAGATTTGAATACAACAATGGTGGAAATTTAAAAATTTTCCCAATTCTCTTCTCTTGATAGCAGAAGTATGAAATGGTGAAGGAGGGGACAAAATGGAGTATTTATAAGTGCCCCGCACACGTGTAAAAACCAATGATGACTGAAACATTGGGGAAAACAAAAAGACGGCGTGACCGTTCGGAACCAATCCTGAGCTGCCACGTAGCGCGGATCGATGACCCTTTAGGTGCACAACTTTTTGAAATTCGTGGATAGGGTTTTGCCACGTCAGTCTCCCGCCTAAATTCACTCCACTCCTCGGTGACCTCGGCGTTTACCGAGGAGTGGGGGGACTATCTGTATTGGGTAAAAATCATTGTCTTCGGTTAGCACCTCGGGACGGTAGACCGAAGGCAAAACGAGCTGATGCTCCGAGGCAAAGGTCATCGATCTCACGTTTGGGACAAACAAAGCCAACGCCCAATGTCACGACCAAAGACCAGTTGGGCCTTGGGCTTCGGTGACAAGTCATCCTACTCGAACAGCCAGGTCAAACGACCGAAGCCTTACTACAAGACTTCGGTCACCACCTCGGTTCCGGCGGCTTTACAGCCCACCAACTATTTCGCACTGAGATAATGGGGGACAGTGGGAGCTGATAGTGGAGATCATGGGAGACAAGCCAACCCATATCAAGGACCGTGGGCCATACCTGGAGCTATAAATACTAGTTCATTTTATATAAGAAGGGGAGACAAAAAAATGTACTCTACTCAAACTTGTATCCAACAATCCATATATTGAAATCCCACTGTCTGTGTTCTCAGTTATTTTGTGTATAATTTATAGCTTTGATACAACGGATCTGCTTATATTCGAATCCAAAATCAATTTGTACACCTAAAAACGGTTTAGGCCCATACACTATTCTCATAATATAATCTGTATATGGACAATTTCCTTTTTTGTTTCTTATTGTTTATATACTTTTTTATACTAAATTATGTATAGAAGAATAAGTAAATATCTAAAATAATTAAAATACGTATGACGAAATAATAAGATCATCAAAATGAACATAATTGCCTACATTATGTTTAAGATCGCCTATATATATTTGAAATCGTCTATTGTATATTTGGAATCTCCCACGTCGATTACTATTGTCATCCAATATAATCTCTTAGCGTAAGTCATGCATGCCTTATGCCCATCAAAAACTCCAAAATAGATAGTAAACTAGTGAACATTACCATGCTCGGCGGTCATTAAAAATAAAATTGAAACATTACTAAATAATTACCGATATAATTTTTATAATAACATAATAAATACTTGATCATAGACTTCAGTTTTCAAAATGATTGATATTGTCACTCCACAGTCACCATATAATGCCTCCATCGAATTAACTCTCACCTTAGTATTAGTTATGTGACACCTATACACGCTACAAAGTGAACAAAGTACATCCATATTAAATAAAAAAGAAATAAAAGCTAGAAATGTTAATTACTGTTTTAAACCGTAGCATACGAAGATCAACTTTCATAGTCAAATTTCCTTCTAATAACGTATGCTTTAATTTCTCTTTCAGAATTTTAAGATGTAATACTTGCCACCATTGTTCATAGTTATGCATGAGGATTATGCATGGTTAGTTGAATATCTTTATCATCAAACCTGAAAAAGGTACTTGTAAGCATAACTTATAACACAAACCTAAAGAAATATATTGAAATACTCGAGAACTATGTACTCATTACTCTTTAATAAGCTTTTTCTGGCATAAAAAAAAGAAAGAAAAGCTTTTACATGTTGATAAATGACGTCTCGTTAGTTCTTTGATATATGCTTTTTTTTTTTGGGCAGTCGCACAGATATATTGATTTGTAAATAAACTGTATTGGGTAAAAATTATCGTCTTCGGTCAACACCCCGAGTTGGTAGACCGAAGGGAAAACGAGCTGGCACCCCGAAGGGATAGTAATCGATTGTGACTGAATCACCAAGGTCAACGCCCGAAGGCGCGACCGAAGAGAAATTAAGCTCTTAACTTCGGGGGCGTGGCACCCTCTTCGGATAGCAAGGTCAGATGACCGAAGCCCTGTGGCAAGGCTCCGGTTAACACCTCGGTCCCAACGGCTTTGCAGCCCACTACTCAGCTCCACTAACTCATCCATGTTGCTGATCAGATCGTGGGGGGAGTGCATGCTGGTGATGGAGAACGTGGGCTAGGCCCCTAGGCCTATAAATAGAAGTTCATTTTGTATTATAGGCATCCAGAAATTTGTACAGAAACTCTGTCAAAATCTGTACCCAGCATTCATATATTGAAACACCTTTTACGTTCTCGCATTTTATATCTCTTTCCCGCATTATTGTGACTTTGATACGAAGTATTGCTTGTATCCGAATCCGAAATTTATTTGTGTACCTAAAAACGGTTTAGGCCCATACAAATTGGCGCCGTCTGTGGGGATATAAGCAGTTACGCTTTGTTCCAAAGTTCCGCTTTCCTTTTCTGTCAAGAATTTCCGATTTGGCGTTATGGCTGATAACGACAACGGTGGTAATAACGGCGATCGGGCTGGCGTTCCGCAGAACCAACAGCCCATTGCCCCGATGACAACAGAAGAGTTCCAAATGTATGTTGTCACAACTTTAAGAGCTCTCCAAACCAGGCAGGATGAGCAAGCAAGTATTAACGCCGAGCTTCGTGCCTCGTTGGAGGCAAGAAATAGTGTTGCGCCCAACGGCTCCCAGCCCATGGCTCCTGGTGGAGGCACCCCGCCATTCGTTCCTACGGGCGCGACAACAGGGGGACCTCGCAATGGAGCCACGTCTGGGGGCTCGGGGAGTAACCCATCTTCCACGCCACACTTCGGGACGGTTCCCACCGTGGCTGAAACAACGTCCTCGGTCGACGTTGAGAAAATGAGTAGAGAGATCGAGGCTCGCATCGAGGCGCGCGTCGAAAAGCGCCTCGAGCGTGTACCGGGGATAAGCAAGGAGGAAGATGATCTTGACATCGAGCAGTATAGGGAGCAGCCCTATAAGCCCGAAGCAGCGCCGGCTCCAACTCCTGTGGGTTTCAAACTCACATTCCTTAAAAAGTATGATGGGACAACTGATCCCAAGGAGCATGTCAGGGAATACATGTCCATGGTAAAGAGCAACGACTTGACGTCCACACAGCTCGAGTCCATGTTCTTAAAGAAATTTGGTAGTTCGTTGGAAAAGGGTGCTCTTCGGTGGTATTTGTGCTTGCCACCGGGGTCAATCTCTTCGTTCAAAGAATTATCCAGCGCCTTTGTCAAGGCCCATACCGGCGCGCAGAAGATCCTCCACAGGAAGGAGGATATATGTGAAGTGAAACAGTGGCCCGGCGAGCCCCTTAAAGAATTTCTCGAGCGATTCCACGCCGAGCGCATGGAATTGCCTCGGATGGATGACACCCTGGCCATCATGGCCTTTGAAAAAGGCATCAATAGCCGCAATTCTAGCGCTGCAGCTGAATTGCGTAAGGAATTGCAGCAGTACCAGGTCCTGACATGGGAGGACCTGCATAGACGCGCTTACTCCAAAATCAGATTGGAGGAAGCGGAGTTCAAAAACCGAGGTTACAGCTACAACAACCGAGGTGATACTTCAAACCGCGCCGAAGCGCCACGCAACAATTCGAAGGGAAGGTATGAACCATATACCTCACCGAGGCAGCATATTAGTCAGAGGCTGGGAAACAATCCCAGTAGCTCATACCCTGCCTCTAACATAAGCCAAAGGCTCGGAGGGAAGGTTCAAACCAAAGTGAACCAAAAGAATCCCTCGGGCCCCGCCTCGGTCCAAAGAAAGGATCTGCCTCGGATCCAGGATTATAACTTCAACATATCGACCTCGGAGCTGGTCGATGTTGTCAAGGGGACAGCCGGGGTAAGGGTTCCAAAAGATATAAGGACCCCGGCGGACAAGAGGGACCACAATCTGCATTGCGAATTTCACGCAGATTATGGCCACAGAACCGAGGACTGCAAAGCTTTACGCCTCGAGGTAGCCCATTTACTGAAGAAAGGAGTTCTGGCTGAATTCTTTACCGACAAGGGGAAGGATAACTTCTCAAAGAACCGAGGCGATGGGCAGCCGCCTCGGGCCCCACCCCCTGACAGAGTAGTCAACGTCATCACCGGGGGGTCCGAAGTGAATGGCGTGAACTTCGCCACGGCGAAGAAATTTGCTAAGCTCTCCATCACCATGGAGAAGAGGACCCGAGTTGGAGGCTCAGGCAAAGATATAGTTTTTGATGAAGATGACTGTGATGGGATGATGTTCCCCCACCACGATGCTCTAGTCATCATGCTGAGGATTAACAACGCCGACATCAAGAGGGTATTGATCGACCCCGGTAGCTCAGTAAATATCATCAGCTACGGGGCCGTGAAGCAGATGTGGCTGAAAGGGGAAATCATCCCCAAATCAACAGTGTTGGCAGGTTTTAATAACTCAACAGAGAAGACGTTGGGTGAAATCACGCTGAAGACATTCGCTGAGGGTGTCACCAAAGAGACACTGTTTCAAGTCATGCCCGAGGATCTGGCTTATAATGTGATCCTCGGGCGACCATGGATCCACTCCATGGAAGCTGTTCCCTCCACTTTACACCAAGTGATCAAATTCCCAACGCCTTGGGGGGTTCGGTCGATCAAAGGAGAGCAGCGAGTAGCGAGGGAATGCTACTCGGTCGCATTAAAAAGTGGAGTCGCCCCGAGCGGGCCCAAAAAATAGCAACCAACGCCACCGGGATCAAGCGAGGCGAGCCTCCAAAGCGAAATTGAAAAGATCCCGGCATGCGTGCAAGAGCCTCGGAAGCAAAAGGCCGAGGACTCTACCATTGAGGAGCTGGACTCTTTCACTCTATTGAAAGAGTTCCCAGAGAGGAAAGTGCATATCGGCTCGGAGTTGGACCCGAAGTCGAAAGAGGCAATCATGGAAGTTTTGAGGTCCAACCACGACTGCTTTGCATGGGCTCATTCAGACATGACGGGTATCGATCCGGAGATCATGACTCACAAGCTGAATGTAGACCCAAAGTTCACCCCCGGTGAAACAGAAGAAGAGACCTCACGCCGGGGTGAAAAAGAAGGCGATCGAGGATGAAACCACGAAGCTGCAAGAGAATGGTTTCATAAGAGAGGTCAAATATCCTGAATGGTTGGTAAATGTGGTAGTTGTGCCGAAGAAAAACGGCAAGTGGAGAATGTGTGTAGACTACACCAATCTGAATAAAGCTTGCCCCGAAGATTCTTATCCATTGCCACAAATCGACAGGTTAATAGACTCCACGGCTGGACACAAACTATTAACTTTCTTGGATGCGTACTCGGGTTACAATCAGATTCTTATGGACCCCGAGGACGAAGAAAAGACCTTGTTCATCACTGACCGAGGCACTTTTTGTTACAAAGTTATGCCCTTTGGGCTGAAGAACGCTGGGGCGACCTACCAAAGGTTGGTATGTCGCATGTTTAAAGAATACATCGGGAAGTCTATGGAGGTCTACATAGACGACATGCTCATCAAATCGATCCAAATAGAGGATCATTTGAATCATCTGAGGGAAGCTTTTGCTGTGTTGAGACAATATGGTATAAAATTGAACACTGAAAAGTGCGCCTTCGGCGTAGGATCAGGAAAGTTCTTAGGATTCATTGTCTCCGAGCGAGGGAATCGAAGCCAACCCAGACAAAATTAGAGCCATTGAAGAAATCCCCGAGGAGCTTACCGGGGTAAAAGAAGTTCAACGCTTAACTGGCCGAATCGCTGCCTTGAGTCGCTTTATCTCGAGGTCCTCGGAGCGATGCCACAAGTTTTTTCTCCGTTTTGAGAAAAAGCAATCACTTCGAGTGGACGCCGGAGTGCAAACAAGCGTTGAAATATTTGAAGCAATATTTGGCTAACGCACCGTTGCTTGCTAAGCCAAAAGAAGGTGAAACGTTGCTAGTCTACTTGGCAGTGTCCGAGGTGTCGGTGAGTGCTGTGCTGGTTCGGGAAGAAGATGGCAAGCAGCAGCCAATTTATTATGTAAGCAAGACACTCCTCGACGCTGAAACCAGGTACCCATATCTGGAGAAACTAGCTCTCGCTTTACTCATTACTGCTCGGAAACTACGGCCCTATTTTCAATGCCACCCAATAGCTGTAGTTTCAACCTTCCCTCTGAGAAATATTTTGCACAAACCTGAATTGTCGGGGAGGTTATCAAAGTGGGCAGAAGAACTAAGTGAATATGACATCACCTACCAGCCTCGGACCGCCATTAAGTCTCAAGTCTTGGCAGACTTCGTAGCAGATTTTAGTGTGGGAATCTTACCCGAGGCTGAAAAAGAAAACGCCGAGGCAAAAGGAACAACCCCGGGCTTACGGATACTTTATACCGATGGAGCAACAAATTCCAAAGGTTCGGGGTTAGGCATAGTTTTGAAAGCGCCCACCGGGGAGAAAGTCAGGCACTCGGTTCGGTTCAAGAAAGTAACCAACAACGAGGCCGAATATGAGGCGGCCTTAGCAGGTCTAGAGTTGGCCAAGGAAATGGGGGTTGAAAGAATCGAATTGAGGTGTGACTCTCAATTGGTGGCGAATCAGATCCTCGGTGATTATACGGCTCGTGAGCCCAGAATGCAGCTATACTTGGATCGGGCACAAAGGATCTTAACCCAGTTCAAAGAATGGCAAGTTAAACAAGTGCCTCGGGAGGAGAATACCGAGGCTGATGCCTTGGCGAACCTCGGTTCGGCTATTGATGAAGCTCACTCGGGGACTGACTCCGTGGTTCAGTTATTATCTGCGCAGATGAGGGAGATGAAGCTGCAAGTCAATTCGGTGGACAACCGATGGGATTGGCGAAGTAAGTTCATCTCCTACTTCGACTCGAGGACTGTCCCCCAAGATAAGAAAGAAGCTAAGAAGCTTAGAACCCAAGCAGCCTCGTATCACATGATTGAGGGCAATCTATACAAAAGGTTATACTGCGGCCCGATGGCCAAATGCTTGGGTCCTGATGAGGCAAGATATGTAATAGCTGAAGTACACGAAGGCGAGTGCGGCAACCATTCCGGGGCAAAGTCTTTGGTGCGTAAACTGTTAAGAGCTGGTTACTATTGGCCCACAATCAGTACCGATGTGAGGGCTTTTGTGCAAAAATGTGACAAATGCCAACGCCACGGGCGAATGATCCACCAGCAGGCCGAACCTCTTCATTCGGTGGTATCGCCATGGCCTTTCATGAAGTGCGGAATGGACGTTGTTGGACCGTTGCCCAAGGGAAAGGGTGGTGTTCGTTTCATCCTAGTGCTGACTGATTACTTCACCAAATGGGTGGAAGCAGTGGCTCTCACCGAGGTGAAGCAAAAGCAAGTGATTGACTTCATCAATAAGAACATCATCTATAGGTTCGGCGTTCCAAAAGAGATTGCCTGCGACAACGGCAGACAGTTCATGGGGGCGGCCATCACCAGCTTCCTCGAGCAGTGGGGGATCAAAAGAATAGCTTCAACTCCTTATCACCCAAGTGCCAATGGCCAAGCCGAGTCTTCGAATAGGATCATAATTGAGAATCTCAAGAAAAGGCTCGATGAGAAAAAAGGCCCTTGGCCCGAGGAGTTACATGGGGTCCTTTGGGCCATGCGAACCACTGAAAGGAGCAGCACCGGGGAGACTCCTTTTTAACTTGCTTATGGCATGGACTCACTCATCCCCGTCGAAGTGGGCGAACCTTCTCTTCGGTACGCCCACACAACCGAGGATGCAAACCAAGAAGCAATGCGCATAGAGCTAGATCTGCTCGAGGAGAAAAGGGAGCTAGCTTTGGTCCGGTTAGTAGCTCAAAAGAGGCAGATCGAGGCATACCTCAATAGAAAGGCCAAATTCAGGGACTTCAAGGTTGGAGATTATGTGCTGAAAACTGCGAATCAATCAACAAAGGAGAAAAACGGGGGAAAGCTCGTAGCAAATTGGGAAGGACCCTATAGGGTCAAAGCAATTGTCGGAAAGGGTTCCTATCAGATCGAGAATTTGCAAGGAGAGCCCGAACCCATGAATTGGAATATTTCCAACTTGAAGCGGTACTATTTCTAGCCGAGGAAGCGAACCGAACTGACTCCAGTGCTCGGATCTTCATCAAGATTCATAACCGAACACTGGGGGGGGGGAGTGAGAAGGGTTGATATCGGGGTCGGCATCGAACCTCCCAACCGAAGCTTATCTATCCGACAACCGGGGACTCATGCCCGGGGATTAGATTTAGTACATTGTAATTAGCCCGGTAGCTGCATATGATCATTCTGGTTTTATTGAAAGTTTGCTTTTTCTAAATCTATTGTTTTTCACCCGAGGTCCGTTTCGACTCGGTTTCATGTAATACCGCCCTTTCGGGCCCATGAATGCTAATGAAATGACTTTGGTTTCCATTCGTGTGAAATGACTTTGGTCCCATTCATTTCATTGGTACAAATCTTGCACACCGAAACTGCACAATGCCTCGACTCGAGGGCGAGACGTCGTCCTAAGTCTGCATCGATCATATTCCACTTAAGTCTTGCAAGCATATCATTCATTTCCAAAAGTGTTCGATATACATATAAAAAATCAACACACGAAATTCACAAAGCGATCTTTCATTAAGAGCCCGAGGGCTGAAGTTATATACATCCAAAAATGACCCGAAGGTCCCAAGCATAAATACAAAGGCCCAAAGGCCAACATTCTGGGAGGCACGAAGGCCTGGAAACAAAAGAAAAATACACGCTTACAAAACACTAAGGCTACGCCTCCTCGGCATCCCCACTCCCCTCCTCGGCGCTGTCGCTCTCATCATCGGATCCTTCACTTGAGGGGAGGTCATCCACAATCTTTTGGGCCTCGGCGGCAGCTTCCCTTGCCTTGGAAATCTCTTCCTCGAGAACGATCTGCCCGGCCTGAACCTGCTCGAGGGCGTTGAGTCTGGTCTTGACAGCGGCCCAGGTCTCTTCGAATTTGGCCCTTGTTGCCCTGACCTCAGCCCGCTCGTTGAGATAAGCAATCCGCCTTTCAAGCTTGGATACTTTGCCCCGAAGGGCTGGCACCTCATCCACTTGGCTTTGCAGCCCGATGAGTTTTGCATTGTATTCCCCGAGCTTGCCGCGGTATCTCTCACCCGCTTCAAGAGCCTCGGTTTTGGCCCTGAAAAGGTCGGCCTCCAGGCGGGCGTTCTCGAGGCTCAGCCTCGAGCGCTCAGCAGCAAATTCCTCTGTCGCAGCCCGAACACGAGCTTCGGAGGACTCTACCGTTGCGCGAAGATCAGACTCGGCCTTCGCCGAGGCTTCATTGGCACGCTCCAGCTCGCTGTTCAGAATTGCGAACCGGCGCTCAAGCTCGGTAACTTGCCCCTTGAGGATCTTCTTTTGACCATCCCAAGTGGCGGTCGCGGCCTTGAGTTCTGCGGCTCGGTCGCGCTCGAGGTGAACTGCCCGCAGATTGAGGACCAGACTCTGCATTCAAAGCACGATGTTAGGACTCGCAGAATAATGAAATCGTGCAAAGTGCGAACTAAAGCTTACCCGAAGAGCCGAAGCGGCTGAAACGCCCATCAAACTCATGAGGCTAAGGTTCCGAAGGGCGTGATCTTCGGCGGGGCCAAGCAAGCCGTCAAGGGCAGCAATATCCTCTTTCGTAGCATCTAACAGATTAGCATCAGGATATATCTCCAAAGCCCGAGCTGCAATGTTGGTGGGCTTCGGGGAATCTCTTGAAGCTCTGACCATATTTTTGATCAGCCCTCCGCTCACTTTCACCTTGCCTTTTCTCTTTGCGGCCTCCTGATCAGATTCTTCCACGTGCACGACTTCGGTCGATCCACCCACTTCAACCCTTTCTGGAACGGGCTCGGGGACTAGATCTGGCCTTTCCTCGGGAACTGGAGGGGGTAGCTCCTCGTCACTAGGTTCATCCACAAGCCCCCGGTATTTAGCGACCGGGGCCCCAGCATCGGGAACGGCAACTTCCTCAACTCGAGGACCCTTCGCCTTGGTGGCCCACTTCGAAGTCGCCCTTTTCCTCTTAGCACCTGGGGCAGGAAGAGGAGCAATTTGTCTAACGTAAGTATGAGTGCAAGTTGAAACACAAGAGAACCTACCCAAGAAGATTTCACCTTGCGAGGTCCCTTGGCTTGAGGAGGCTTTAGCTTTCTTCTCTTCGACAAGCTTCCTCGCCATCTCCGCCATCTTGGCTACCCCTTCGGTGACGTCGGTCACCAGCCTCTCACTTCTCTTCGCTTTCTTACCTCTCTCCTCTTCTCTGCCTTCAGCCTCCACCTCGGCTTCCTCTTCCTCGTCGGCCTCCCTCACGGCCTTGCTGGGGAGACCTAGATAAGCAAGATGGAAAGGTCAGAGAAACAATAAAGTGAAATCTAGCAACTCGAAGTCGGCAACAACTCACCATGCCTCTTGCATGCCCAGCGGTTCTCAGGCAAAGCAGCTAGCACCATCCACTGCCGTTCGTGGCGTTTTTTCGGCTGCATGACCTCGGTCACCCACTCGAGCAGATTCTTCGGTGGCACGACCACCACTTTCTCAGCTGCAAGTCGAAGGGGAGGTTGGTTAACGGTTGCAATAATTTCAAACCAAAAGAAGAATAGAAGTAAACACTTACGCTGGGCGTTCCACGCCTCGGGAAAGCCAGGCTCAGTGGATAGCAGACTCGTAGGAATGAGCACAAACCGATCGTTCCATCCTCGATCCCCATGGTCTTCGCTCTTGCTTAAAACTGCATATGAGCCTCGGGGCAAGAGGGCGACCACCCCAGCTTTGTGGAAATAAGGGTAGTAGAGCGAAATCAGGTGTTGGAAAGTAAAGGGCAACCCCGCGACGTCGCTCAAGTACTCAAGCGCCTGGACAACCCTCCAAACCCCGGGCCCAAGCTGGGCAAGGCAAAGGTTATAGGATCTGCAAAACTTGTCGATTATGGGGTGCACGGGCAGATCGAAACCTATGGTGAATGGGTAAGTGAAAACTGACGAATATCCTTCAACATGTGTAGACACGGCCGAGCCAGGCGCTGGGATCTTAATCTCCACTTCGGGGCCCCAGCGGCAATCTGCCCGAACCGCCTCAATCCTATCTTCGGTTATGATGCTCGGGGTAACGTGGACGGGAATATTCCTTTTCTTCCCTTTCTGAGCATTCGATTGGGCGTGGACTTTCAAGTCCTTGTCATTGTTAAAACTCGAGGGGATGACCAACCGAGGGTCGATCTCCACCTCGAGTGGGATTTTCCTTTTTGATTTCTTCGAGGGGCCAGCCTCGGTCTCTCCCTTTGAGCCACTAATCTCGCTCACCTCGGCCGCTCTGACCGAGCCACCCACCTCTCTCACATCAGTGGCGTCATCACCCTCAACATCGCCACCCACTTCCAGGTCCACGTACTCGCTGACCTCAGCCGAGCCGCGAGCCGCTTTCGTTTTACGTCTCAAAGGAGTGGGAGCGGCAGACGTGGCCTCACCACCATCTCCCGCTCCAGCCACCTGCAATGGTGACACAGAGGGAATGGCTTCATCGTTTACTGCCATAGCAGCAAAACGCTCTGCTCGCTCGCCCGAATCGCTTGAGCCCTGACCAGAAACAGCTGCAGAAACATTGGTAGACATATTGGAAATCAGAGAACAAAGCTAGAGAGAGGTGTTGAGTGAAGGAAATGGTGATGACAATGACGGCTGAGAAAGTCCTTTTCGTGTTTTCTTAAAGCAAATGTAGAAAAGTGAAGGTGAAAAGGGCAGAAGTGAGGTATTTATAGTGTTTGTACACGTGCAAGTAGGTGAAGCTAATGATGACTGAAACGTTGGAGAAAACAAAAAGACGGCGTGACCGTTCAGAGACCTATCACGAGCCGCCACGTAATGCGGAGCGGCGACCCTACAAATGCGCAACTTTTTGAAAATGCGTGGATGGGTTTTGCCACATCGACTTCCCGCTGAAACTCATTCCACTCCTCGGCGACTTCAGCGTCTACCGAGGAGTGGGGGGACTATCTGTATTGGGTAAAAATTATCGTCTTCGGTCAACAGCCCGAGTTGGTAGACCGAAGGGAAAATGAGCTGGCACCCCGAAGGGATAGTAATCGATTGCGACTGAATCACCAAGGTCAACGCCCGAAGGCGCGACCGAAGAGAAATTAAGCTCTTAACTTCGGGGGCGTGGCACCCTCTTCGGATAGCAAGGTCAGATGACCGAAGCCCTGTGGCAAGGCTCCGGTTAACACCTCGGTCCCAACGGCTTTGCAGCCCACTACTCAGCTCCACTAACTCATCCATGTTGCTGATCAGATCGTGGGGGGAGTGCATGCTGGTGATGGAGAACGTGGGCTAGGCCCCTAGGCCTATAAATAGAAGCTCATTTTGTATTATAGGCATCCAGAAATTTGTACTGAAACTCTGTCAAAATCTGTACCCAGCATTCATATATTGAAACACCTTTTACGTTCTCGCATTTTATATCTCTTTCCCGCATTATTGTGACTTTGATACGAAGTATTGCTTGTATCCGAATCCGAAATTTATTTGTGTACCTAAAAACGGTTTAGGCCCATACAAACTTATTGTATTGGGTAAAAATCATTGTCTTCGGTTAGCACCTCGGGACGGTAGACCGAAGGCAAAACGAGCTGATGCTCCGAGGCAAAGGTCATCGATCTCACGTTTGGGACAAACAAAGCCAACGCCCAATGTCACGAACAAAGACCAGTTGGGCCTTGGGCTTCGGTGACAAGTCATCCTACTCGAACAGCCAGGTCAAACGACCGAAGCCTTACTACAAGACTTCGGTCACCACCTCGGTTCCGGCGGCTTTCCAGCCCACCAACTATTTCGCACTGAGATAATGGGGGACAGTGGGAGCTGATAGTGGAGATCATGGGAGACAAGCCAACCCATATCAAGGACCGTGGGCCATACCTGGAGCTATAAATACTAGTTCATTTTATGTAAGAAGGGGAGACAAAAAAATGTACTCTACTCAAACTTGTATCCAACAATCCATATATTGAAATCCCACTGTCTGTGTTCTCAGTTATTTTGTGTATAATTTATAGCTTTGATACAACGGATCTGCTTATATTCGAATCCAAAATCAATTTGTACACCTAAAAACGGTTTAGGCCCATACAAATTGGCGCCGCCTGTGGGGATATAAGCAATAAAACCTTGTTCCAAAGTTCGGCGTGATGGCTGATAATGATGACAGCGGCAGTCACGGGGATCGGGCTCGAGTTCCGTTGAACCAACAGCCCATCGCCCGATGACAACAGAAGAGTTCCAAATGTATGTTGTCACAACGCTAAGAGCTCTTCAAACCAAACAGGACGAACAAGCAAGCATCAATGCTGAGCTTCGCGCCTCGTTAGAGGCAAGAAACAGTGCTGCAACGTCTGGGGGGTCGGGAAACGCCCCGGCCGCAGCGCCACACTTCGGGATGTTTCCCACCGTGGCAGAGACAACGTCCACGGTCGACGTTGAAAGAATGAGCAGGGAGATTGAAGCTCGCATCGAGGCACGTGTTGAAAAGCGCCTCGAGGGCGTGCCAGGGATAAATAAGGAGGAAGATGATCTTGACATCGAGCAATATAGGGAGCAGCCTTATAAGCCCGAAGCTGCGCCAGCTCCAACCCCTGTGGGTTTCAAACTTGCATTCCTCAAAAAGTATGATGGGACAACTGATCCCAGGGAGCACGTCAGAGAATACATGTCAATGGTAAAAAGCAACGACTTGACGTCCACATAGCTCGAGTCAATGTTCTTAAAAAAGTTTGGCAGCTCGTTAGAGAAAGGTGCCCTCCGGTGGTATCTGTGCTTGCCAGCGGGGTCAATCTCCTCGTTCAAAGAACTATCTGGTGCCTTTGTTAAGGCCCACACCGGCGCGCAGAAAATCCTCCAGAGGAAGGAGGATATATATGAAGTAAAACAGCGGCCCGGAGAGCCCCTTAAAGAATTTCTTGAACGATTCCATGCCGAACGCATGGAGTTGCCTCGGATGGATGACACCCTGGCCATCATGGCATTTGAAAAGGGTATCAATAGTCGCAATTCCGGCGCTGCAGCTGAATTGCGTAAAGAATTGCAGCAATATCAAGTATTGACTTGGGAGGATTTACATAGACGTGCTTATTCCAAGATCAGATTGGAAGAAGCAGAATTTAAAAACCAAAGTTACAATCACCGAGGCAAAATTCTGGGCCACGCCGAGGCGCCACGAAGCAGTTCAACGGGGAGGTACGAACCTTACATCTCGCCAAGGCAACATGTTAGTCAAAGGTTGGGAAACAACCGCGGAACCTCGCACCCAGCCTCAAACATAAACCAAAGGCTCGGAGGGAAATTACAAACTAGCATAAACCAAAAGAATCCCTCGACCTCCGCTTCGGTCCCAAGAAAGGATCTGCCCCGGATCCAAGATTATAATTTCAACATATCAGCCTCGGAGCTGGTCGATGTTGTCAAAGGGACAGCCGGGGTAAGGGTTCCCAAAGACATGAGAACCCCGGCGGACAAAAGAGATCAGAATCTGCGTTTTGAATTTCATGCAGATTATGGCCACAAAACCGAGGACTGCAAAGCCTTACGCCTCGAGGTGGCCCACCTACTGAAGAAGGGAGTCTTGGCAGATTTCCTAACCGATAAGGGGAAAGACAGCTTTTCCAGGAACCGAGGTGGAGGACAGCCACCTCGGGCTCCACCCCCTAAGAGAGTGGTGAACGTCATAACCGGGGGATCAGAAGTAAACGGCGTAAATTTCGCCGCGGCCAAGAAATTCGCTAAAAAATTCCATCACCATGGGAAAAAGGACCCGAATAGGAGGCTCAGACAGAGATATCGTGTTCGATGAGGATGACTGTGATGGGATGATGTTTCCCCATCATGACGCTCTAATCATCATGCTCAGAATCAAAGACTCGGATATCAAAAGAGTCTTGATCGATCCTGGCAGCTCAGTGAATATCATCAGCTACGGGGCCGTTAAGCAAATGTGGCTAAAAGGGGAGATAGTTCCCAAATCAACAGTGTTGGCTGGTTTCAACAATTCAACTGAGAAGACGTTGGGAGAAATCACCCTGAGGACGTTCGCCGAGGGGATCACCAAGGAGACACTTTTTCAAGTCATGCCCGAGGATCTAGCTTACAATATGATCCTCGGAAGGCCGTGGATCCATTCCATGGAAGCTGTCCCTTCCACCTTACATCAAGTGATTAAATTCCCAACACCATGGGGAGTTAGATCAATTAAGGGGGAACAACGAGTAGCTAGGGAATGCTACTCGATCGCACTAAAAAGTGGAATCACCCCGAGCGGGCCGAAGAAATAGCAACTAACGCAACCGGGGTCAAGCGAGGCGAACCTCCGAAGTGAAGTTGAAAAGATCCCGGCGTGCATACAAGAGCCAGAGAAGCAAAAAGCCGAAGATTCAACCATTGAGGAGCTGGATTCTCTCACTCTTTTGAAAGAATTTCCGGAGAGGAAGGTGCATGTCGGCTCGGAATTGGATCCGGAGTCAAAAGAGGCGATTATGGAAGTTTTGAGGTCCAACCATGACTGCTTTGCTTGGGCCCATTCAGACATGTCGGGTATCGATCCGGAGATCATGACCCACAAACTAAATGTGGATCCAAAATTTACCCCCGTGAAACAGAAGAAAAGGCCACACGCCGGGGTAAAAAAAGAAGGCGATCGAGGACGAAACCTCAAAGCTGCAGGAGAATGGTTTCATTAGAGAAGTGAAGTACCCCGAATGGCTAGCCAATGTCGTGGTCGTGCCAAAAAAGAATGGCAAGTGGAGAATGTGCGTTGACTACACTGATTTGAACAAAGCTTGCCCCAAAGATTCTTATCCATTGCCACAAATAGATAGATTAATAGATTCCACGGCTGGACACAAACTATTAACCTTCTTGGATGCGTATTCGGGCTATAATCAGATCCTCATGGACCCGAAGGATGAAGAAAAGACCTCGTTCATCACTGACCGAGGCACCTTTTGCTACAAAGTGATGCCCTTCGGGCTGAAGAACGCCGGGGCGACATACCAAAGGTTGGTATGTCGCATGTTTAAAGAATACATCGGGAAGTCTATGGAAGTCTACATAGACGACATGCTCATCAAATCAATCCGAATGGAGGATCATTTGAATCATCTGAGGGAAGCTTTTGCTGTGTTGAGACAATACGGTATGAAACTGAACCCTGAGAAGTGCGCCTTCGGCATGGGATCAGGCAAGTTTTTGGGATTTATTGTCTCCGAGCGGGGAATCGAAGCTAATCCAGATAAAATTAGAGCAATTGAAGAAATCCCCGAGGAGCTTACCGGGGTAAAAGAAGTTCAACGCTTGACTGGCCGAATCGCTGCCTTGAGTCGCTTTATCTCAAAGTCCTCAGAGCGATGCCACAAATTCTTCTCCGTTTTGAGAAAAAATAATCACTTCGAATGGACACCGGAGTGCAAACAGGCGTTAAAAGACTTGAAGCAGTATTTGGCTAACGCACCGTTGCTGGCCAAACCAAAAGAAGGTGAAACATTGCTAGTCTATTTGGCAGTGTCCGAGGTGTCAGTGAGTGCTGTACTGGTTCGGGAAGAAGATGGCAAGCAGCAGCCCATCTATTATGTGAGCAAAACACTCCTTGATGCTGAAACCAGGTACCCACACTTGGAAAAATTAGCACTTGCATTACTCATTACTGCTCGGAAATTACGGCCCTACTTTCAATGTCACCCAATAGCGGTAGTTTCAACTTTCCCCTTGAGAAATATAATGCACAAACCCGAGTTATCGGGAAGGTTGTCCAAATGGGCGGTTGAGCTAAGTGAGTATGACATCACTTATCAACCTCGAACTGCCATTAAATCCCAAGTCTTGCAGACTTCGTGGCTGATTTTAGCGTGGGGATATTACCCGAAGCAGAAAAAGAAAACTCCGAGGTGAAAGGAACCTCTTCGGGGCTGTGGGTACTGCACACCGATGGAGCAACGAATTCAAAAGGCTCGGGCTTAGGCATAGTGTTGAGGGCACCCACCGGGGAGAAAATTAGGCATTCGGTTCGAGTCAAAAAGGTCACCAACAACGAAGCAGAGTACGAAGCGGCTCTAGCGGGCTTAGAGCTAGCTAAAGAAATGGGGGTTGATAAAATCGAATTTAGATGTGACTCACAATTGGTGGTCAACCAGATCCTCGGTGATTATACGGCTCGAGAGCCCAGGATGCAGCTATACTTGGATCGGGCACAAAAGATCCTAACCCAATTCCAAGAATGGCAAGTCAAACAAGTACCTCGGGAAGAAAACACCGAGGCTGACGCCTTGGCCAATCTTGGTTCGGCTGTTGATGAAGCTCACCCGGAGACTGACTCGGTGGTTCGGTTGCTGTCCGCACAAATGAGAGAGATGAAGTTACAAGTCAATTCGGTGGACAATCGATGGGATTGGCGAAGTAAGTTCATCTCCTATTTCGACTCGGGGACTGTCCCCCAAGATAAGAAAGATGCAAAAAAGCTAAGAACCCAAGCAGCCTCGTATCACATGATCGAGGGCAATTTATACAAGAGGTTGTATTGCGGCCCGATGGCCAAATGCTTGGGCCCCGATGAGGCGAGATATGTGATGGCCGAAGTGCATGAAGGCGAGTGTGGAAATCACTCGGGGGGAAAAACGTTGGTGCGCAAATTGTTAAGAGCTGGGTATTATTGGCCCACCATTAGCGCCGATGTAAAGGCCTTCGTGCGAAAATGTGACAAGTGCCAACGCCATGGGCAAATGATCCACCAACGGGCTGAGCCTCTACACTCGGTGGTATCACCATGGCCCTTCATGAAATGGGGAATGGACATTGTCGGACCACTACCCAAAGGAAAAGGTGGTGTTCGATTCATCTTGGTATTGACTGATTACTTCACAAAATGGGTGGAAGCCGCAGCTCTCACCGAAGTAAAGCAGAAGCAGGTAATCGACTTCATCAAAAAGTATATTATTTACAGGTTCGGCGTCCCAAAAGAAATCGTTTGCGACAACGGCAAACAATTCATGGGGGCGGCTATCACTGACTTTCTTAGACAGTGGGGGATCAAAAGGATAGCCTCGACTCCCTACCACCCAAATGCTAATGGCCAGGCCGAATCTTCAAACAGGATCATAATTGAGAATTTGAAGAAGCGACTCGATGAGAAGAAAGGCCCTTGGCCCGAAGAGTTGCCCGGGGTTCTGTGGGCCATGCGAACAACAGAGAAGGACAGCACCGGTGAGACCCCTTTTTCATTAGCTTATGGCATGGACTCTCTCATCCCAGTGGAAGTGGGCGAACCAAGCCTTCAGTATGCTCATACAATCGAAGACGCCAACCAAGAGGCGATGCGCATTGAGCTAGACTTGCTCGAAGAAAAGAGGGAATTAGCTTTGGTTCGGCTTGTTGCCCAAAAAAGACAGATAGAGGCATACCTCAACAGGAAAGCCAAATTTAGGGAGTTCAAGGTGGGAGATTATGTGTTGAAAACTGTAAATCAATCAACAAAAGAGGACCACGGGGGGAAACTTGTTGCAAATTGGGAAGGGCCCTACAGGGTCAAAACAATCGTTGGGAAAGGTTCTTATCAAATCGAGTCACTTCAAGGCAAGCCCGAACCTTTAAACTGGAACGTCACTCAGCTGAAGTGATACTACTTTTAACCAAGGTAAATACCCTTTAATTCTGTCAATTAAACAGCCCCGAGCCAAACAACGCTCCCATGGCATTGATAAACAATGTACTAACTCTCTCCTCGTTCCATCATTTTGCTTGACCTTTTCAGGAAGCAAACCGAACCGATTCCAGTGCTCGGATCTTCATCAAGATTCATAACCGAACACTGGGGGGGGAGTGAGAAGGGTCGACACCGAGGTCGACATCGAGCCTCTCGACATCGAGCCTCACAACCGAAGCTTATCTATTATCTATCCAACAACCGGGGACTGAGGCCCGAGGATTAGATTTAGTACATTATAAATTAGCCCGATAACGGCATGTTTTTAATTTGTACCTGGAAGATCGTTAATTCATTTTTTTTATTTACGTAGCTCTTTTTGGCTCGTTAACGATCATAAAGCGACTTCGGGTACTTTCATTCTATCTGTATGTCTTACTAAAAACCGCGCAATGCATCGACCCGAGGACGAGACGTCATCCTAAGTTCGCATCGGTCAAATATTGCTTAAAGACTTGCAAGCATATCATTTATTTTAAAAAGTGTTCGATATGTATGAAAAATCAACACGCAAATTTCACGAAGCGATCCTTCATTAAAAGCCCGAAGGCTAAAACTATGTACATCCAAAAATGACCCGAAGGCCAAACATAAGTACAAAGGCCCGAAGGCCAACATCCAACAAAAAAGAAAACATCAAAAGTTTACTAAGGCAACGCCCCGTCGGCATTTCCACTGCCCTCCTCGGCGCTGTCGCCCTCATCATCAGACCCTTCACTCGAAGGGAGCTCATCCACGATCCTCTGAGCCTCGGTTGCAGCTTTTTGTACCTTGACAATTTCGTCCTCGAGCACAATATTCCCAACCTGAACTTGCTCAAGAGTGCTGAGCCTAGTCTTGACAACGGCCCATGTCTCCTCAAACTTTGCCCTTGTTGCCCTGACCCCGGCTCGCTCATTGAGGTAAGCGACCCGGCCTTCAAGCTCGGATATTCTGCCCCGAAGAGCTGGCACCTCATCCACCTGGCTCTGCAACTCGAGGAGTTTAGCATTGTATTCCCCAAGCTTGCCGCGATATCTCTCGCCCGCTTCAAGAGCCTCGGTCTTGGCCCTGAAAAGGTCAGCCTCCAGGCGGGCATTCTCAAGGCTCAACCTCGAGCGCTCAGCGGCAAACTCTTCAGTCACAGCTCGAACACGAGCTTCGGAGGACTCCACTGTTGCGCGAAGATCAGATTCGGCTTTCGCCGAGGCTTCATTGGCACGCTCCAGCTCGCTGTTCAGAATTGCGAACCGACGCTCAAGCTCGGCGACCTGCCCTTTGAGGATCTTCTTCTGATCGTCCCAAGTGGCGGCCGCGGCTTTGAGCTGGTTAGCTCGGTCGCGCTCAATGTGAACGGCCCGCAGACTGAGAACCAAACTCTGCATTCAAAGCATGATATTAGAACTCGCAGAATAATAAAATTATACAGAATACGAACTAAAGCTTACCCGAAGAGCCGAGGCAGCTGAAACGCCCATCAAGCTCATGGGGCTGAGGTTCCGAAGGGCATGATCTTCGGCGGGGCCAAGCAAGCCGTCAAGGGCGGCGATATCCTCCTTCGTAGCATCTAACAAATTAGCATCGGGAAATATCTCCAAAACCCGAGCTGCGATGTTGGTAGGCTTTGGGGAATCCCTTGAAGTTTTGACCATGTTTTTGATCAACCCTTCGTTCACCTTCGCCTTGCCTTTTCTCTTTGCGGCATCTTGATCAGACTCCTCCACGTGTATAACCTCGGTCGACCCACTCATCTCAACCCTTTCTGATGCAGGCTCGGGGACTGGATCTATTCTTTCTTCAGGAACCAAGGGGGAGGGCTCTTCATCGCTAGGCTCATCCACGAGCCCCCGGCGTATAGTGACCGAAGCCTCAGGAACGGCAGCAGAAACCTCCTCAACTCGAGGACCTTTCGCCTTAGCGGCCCGCTTCGAAGGCGCCCTTTTCCTCTTGGCACCTGGGGCAGGAAGAGGAGCAATTTGCCTGACGTAAGAATGAGTAGCAGTAGAAACACAAGAAAACCTACCCAAGAAAATTTCACCTTGTGAGGTCCCTTGGCTCGAAGAGACTGTAGCTTTCTTCCCCTCGAGAAGCTTCTTCGCCATTGCCGCCATCTTGGCGACCCCCTCAGTGACGTCGGTCACCAATTTCTCACTTCTCCTCGCTCTCTTGTTTCCTTTCTCTTCCTCCCCGCCTTCCACCTCCACCTCGACTTCCTCCTCCTCATTGGCCTCTCTCACGGCCTTGCTGGGGAGACCTAGGTAAGCGAAGCGGAAAATTCAGAGAAAATAGTAAAGTGATACCTAGCAACTCAAAGCCAATGACAACTCACCATGCCTCTTGCACGCCCATCGGTTCTCAGGCAAAGTGGCTAGCACCATCCACTGCCGTTCGGGGCGTTTTTTTCGGCTGCATAACCTCGGTCACCCACCCGAGCAGGTTCTTCGGAGGCACAACCACCACTTTTTCAGCTGCAAGACAAAGAAGAGGTCGGTTAACAGTTACGAAAATCTCAAGTCAAAGGAAGAAGGGAAGTAATCACTTACGCTGGGCATTCCAAGCCTCGGGAAAGCCAGGCTCGGCAGACAACAGACCCGTGGGAATAAGAACGAACCGATCGTTCCATCCTCGATCCCCATGATCCTCGCTCTTACTTAAAATTGCATACGAGCCCCGAGGCAAAAGAGCGACCACCCCAGCTTTATGAAAATAAGGGTAGTAAAGCGAAATCAAATGTTGAAAAGTAAAAGGCTGACCCGCAATATCACTCAAGTACTCAAGGGCTTGAACAACCCTCCAAACCCCGGGCCCAAGTTGGGCAAGGCAAAGATGGTAGGATCTACAAAACTTATCAATTATGGGATGAACGGGCAGGTCAAAACCTATGGTGAAAGGATAAGTGAAGACCGAGGAGTACCCTTCAACATGTGTAGACGCGGCCGAGCCAGGCGCCGGAATCCTAATTTCCACCTCGGGGCCCCAGCGACAGTCAGCCCGAACTGCCTCAATCCTTTCCTCGGTTATGATACTCGGGGTAGCGTGAACGGGGATGTTCCTTTTCTTCCCCTTCTGAGCATCCGATTGGGCATGGACCTTCAGGTCTTTATCATTGTTAAAACTCGAGGGGATAATAACCCGAGGGTCGATTTCCACCTCGAGTGGAATTTTCCTCTTTGACTTTTTCGAAGGGCCCGCCTCGGTCTCCCCCTTCGATCCACTGATCTCGCTCACCTCGGCTTCTCCGACCGAGCCACCCACCTCCCTCACGTCAGTGGCATCGCCACCCTCAATGTCGTCACCCACATCCAAATCCACGTACTCACTGGCCTTAGCTGAGCCGCGGCCTGCCTTCGCTTTACGTCTCAAGGGGGTGGGAGCGGCTGACGTAGCCTCGACACCGTCACCCGCTCCAGCCACCTGCAATGGTGGCGGAGAAGCAATTGCTTCTTCATTTATTGCCATAGCGGCAAAACGCTCCGCTCTACCACCGGAGTCACTTGAACCGCGACCTGAGTTAGTAGCAGACATGTTCTAAAGCAAAGAATGAGAGTTTTCTAAAGAATTGAATACAACAATGGTGGCAATTTAAAAATTTTCCCAATTCTCTTCTCTTGATAGCAGAAGTATGAAATGGTGAAGGAGGGGACAAAATGGAGTATTTATAAGTGCCCCGCACACGTGTAAAAACCAATGATGACTGAAACGTTGGGGAAAACAAAAATACGGCGTGACCGTTCGGAACCAATCCCGAGCTGCCACGTAGCGCGGATCGATGACCCTTTAGGTGCACAACTTTTTGAAATTCGTGGATAGGGTTTTGCCACGTCAGTCTCCCGCCTAAATTCACTCCACTCCTCGGTGACCTCGGCGTTTACCGAGGAGTGGGGGGACTATCTGTATTGGGTAAAAATCATTGTCTTCGGTTAGCACCTCGGGACGGTAGACCGAAGGCAAAACGAGCTGATGCTCCGAGGCAAAGGTCATCGATCTCACGTTTGGGACAAACAAAGCCAACGCCCAATGTCACGACCAAAGACCAGTTGGGCCTTGGGCTTCGGTGACAAGTCATCCTACTCGAACAGCCAGGTCAAACGACCGAAGCCTTACTACAAGACTTCGATCACCACCTCGGTTCCGGCGGCTTTACAGCCCACCAACTATTTCGCACTGAGATAATGGGGGACAGTGGGAGCTGATAGTGGAGATCATGGGAGACAAGCCAACCCATATCAAGGACCGTGGGCCATACCTGGAGCTATAAATACTAGTTCATTTTATGTAAGAAGGGGAGACAAAAAAATGTACTCTACTCAAACTTGTATCCAACAATCCATATATTGAAATCCCACTGTCTGTGTTCTCAGTTATTTTGTGTATAATTTATAGCTTTGATACAATGGATCTGCTTATATTCGAATCCAAAATCAATTTGTACACCTAAAAACGGTTTAGGCCCATATACTTATACCTGCTGAAAAGAAGATATAGAAGAGACGTGATTAAGAGGAATAAGAGGAACATGGGAGTTTTTATTGACTTAGTGGAGATGTTGGCAGAGCAACTCGGACATTCTCACACAGGGATTGATAGTTACTTTGAGATTTCACTTTTCCATGGAAATTACAAAGGTAAAAATTCACTCATCAATCGAAGGCACATTTATTTGCACCACTCATGTTTCGGCTTCATGAGTTGCAGAAGCAATTTAAGGTGTAGTTATTTAAAGGTTTAATGTAACAAATTTAGGACTTTTAAGTTCTTCTCAAATTCCAATTATCAAATTAAATAACAAACTTGTGTCATTTTGAGTGCACATTGGAGAGGTTGTCACTAAATGAGCAAGAACCATAGGAAGGGAAAGAAACATGCAAAACAATGTTATTGGTATCGGCAGATACTGCTTTCTCAAGCAATCATAAGAAAGGAATTGGGAACAGCTTCATGTAACCATATGAGATCGATAAAACAGCAAAAATATCATATGGAAATTGCAAGGAAACAAAATAAAGATGAAATATTTAAGGCATAGAAAATGGCATCATTCAAACAACTTAATAAAATGGCACGATAGCAGAGAAAGTGTATGAAACAAATAAGCACGGGGATGTTGCTCACTCCTACTAGATTTACTGAAATATTAATGTTTTACTTTTTTAAAAACACTCCACTTAAGTGTACTACTTAAAAAGCATTTGGAACTAGTGACACATTACAAGTAGAAAGTGAGACTTTGCTAAAACATGAGGAAAAAAAAAAAAAAAAGAGCCGGACCGGTGGTTAATGGGCTAGAGCCGAGCCGGGCTTAGAATTCTGAAAAAAAAACCGGTTTGGACCGGACCGGTAAAGGCCTAGACCGGACCGGACCGGTATCGGAACCGGTGAGCCGACTCTTAACGGGCCGGTCCGAGCCGGTCCTGGCCCGATTGACAGGTATATCCTATCCAAATCTGCATCATATAAATTTGAATTTTAAAAAATACCTATCTTAGATAAACCGTTTATTAAGGAAAACCTTTTGAATTTACTCTGATATGAATATGTACTGAAATTGAAATTTGATTCAAACAAAAGATGCTAAAGTTCACCTTAGCTTCTATGCAATAGTAACGCGAATAACCAAATCATCATATCCATACAACATATATTAAGAGTGATCAAACGTGATAAAGATCGCATTAGATTCTGTGCGATAGTCAAGTGAATAACCACACTATATCTAGCTTGCCCCACATAAACTTATCTATAATTTGGATTGGAGCTGAAAACTGATTTTTTTTTTTTTTAATTTAACATTGAAGATAGATATATATTCTAATTGTTTATATTACCATTATGATTATTGCTTTATCTTTACTGTCTACATTTCATGGCTCTTGCTCTCTATTAGTGGAGTAATACTTAACAGATCGTTCTTCTACGTTTCTGTTTTTATTCTTTTGTGTTCTAATTTATTTGCATTCATTTCTTCCATAATCCATATACAGTGTCGAGAATAATTATTTCCATGTTGCAGGACATTCAATTGTTGAAGAAACTATTGAAAGAACAGTTTTTAAAGGTAAATCAATTGATCAATTCGCTAAAAAGCCTTTTATTGTTGATTTGATTTATTTAATCGTAGAGGATTAAATTCTTTGGATACTCCCTCCCTCTCAAAATATTTATCCTTTTTAGTAAAAGTAGTCGTCTCAAAATAATTGTCCAGTTAGGAGTTCAAAGTAAAATTTCTCTTTTTTTTTCTTTCTATTTTACCCTTAGTAATTATTGTTCTTGAAAGTAGAACTAGAGATAACATTATTGAAGAAAGAATAATAAGGTGGATAAAATAATCAATAATCCCCCTTCATTAGTGAGTTCTTAAGGGCCGTGCAAAAATAAAGAGGACAAATAATTTGAGACAGATGGAGTATATTGAAAATCTAACTAACTTAACCGGCGAAAGCCGTTCCAATTATTTAATGATTCGGATTACCAATAAAGTTCTCTTTGTTGCTAATACTGCTTATGTATATCTGTCTCATGACTAATACTACTTATGTATATTCAACTTGGGTTTTTATATTTTATAGGACTTTGGTCATGGATTATAAATGCACTCCTTCTTGGTGGAATAGATGGCATTAGAAAGAGAACTGAAGGTGAGTTTCACGATGAATCCTAGGCTTTTGACGTTTATTTTCCTCTTTTTGATCTTTAATACACGGTGTTCTGCTTATACTCCCTCCGTCCCATTTTAGTTGTCGCTTTAGGCTTTTTCACGCCCATTAAGAAAGACATTAAATAGGGTGTTTATTTTACTATCTTATCCCTATTTAATGTTTCACCATTAATTTTTTTAGAGAATTTTTTTAATTATTAGGGGTATAGTTGGAAAGAACTAATTAATTTAGCCTTGAAATCCTAAAGTGACAACTAATTTGGGACAAACACATTTTGCTAAAGTGACAACTAATTTGGGACGGAGGGAGTAATAAGGAATTAAATGTGGGATATTAGTTATTACACATACAATACGTGGAGATAAATAGGAAACCTAGATGTGTTGATTACCCTTACCAATTAGAGTAGGAATATATCAAGATTAGCAATTCATAAAAGTAGATCAAACAAAGAAACGTGCTTTTATCATTTCCTATATATCAATATCTGAACATCCCAGTAGTTATCGCACGAAAAAAACATTGAAAGACTTTCGCTAATCCAAAAGTAATTTGGTAAAAGAGAAGCACCGTTCTTTGGAAGGCAATGTTCTTAGAAGCACAGCTTTATCGCTTTAAACTATAGAATGAAGCAAAATGGGGCTATCACTATTCACCTCATCGGACTAGCGATATATTAAAGTGTGTGTGTCAAACAATATGAGGCACGAGGTGCAGGAGAAGACGACAAGCATGGAGATATGATGGAGCACTAGATATGTATAAATCAATATGAGTCTTTCTTCTCTACTTTTTGTTGATAATTAACTCTATATATACTTGTAAAAAATTGCAAATGTCTTGCCAAACTTCAATTTTTTTTCCTTCAAATTTTCAGCCATACGATGTTGATCTTTACATCAATGAGTGCATGAGCATTCCCTTGGACATCTTAGCGACAACAAAAGGTAACAGATTGCAACTCCAGAATATTGTTTACAATCAATTTGGCTATTAGAATTTAATAATATGTACAATTAAAAATTTAGGAAATTCGTATAAGTTAATTGGAATCTTTCTTTAGTAATCTATGTGTAGAAATGGAAGTAGGATGACGCCCCTCTGTTGGCGTTTAAGTACATTTAATCTGGGCATCAACATTTACAATTATATCTTTTAATTCATATTCAAAAAGTTTAATAGTTATCTCAATTTAAATTTTTGTTTTTGAATGAGTATGAATAAACGACGGAACAACCACTACTAAAGTCAAGGAAATATTTTTTTGGTCAATACCTAAACTCAAAAGTTTATCTCAAAATTTCTTTTTGATTGATTTAGAATTTTATTCATGTTATATTGATTCATTTTTCTTTTTGTCTGTTCAAAAACCATTATGATGATTTTGAAGGATACCATAAATTTGTTATCCATATAAGATGACTGTAAGAATCCTATAGCAACAAGCTTTTAATAACTTTTGTTGTTTTTGTTTTTGTGAAAAAGCTAGCCGAAATATGTTTTATGCATGTTATGTGATGTCTTGATCGAGGGGCATCTCTTCTCTTCCATTGTGGGAAGATCGCGACCTGAGGTAACGAAGAAGCTAATTCCATGAATTCATGGCGGATATAAGGGGGATTGACCCGGGGGTGTGTACTCACAAAATTTTACTTGAAGAGGGATGTAGGCGAACAAAGGAGATTGAACCCTCCTATGCAAGAAGCGGTGAAGAAAGAAATCATTAAGTGGCTAGATGCGGGTGTGATAATTCCATTGTCCGTTAGTAAGTGGGTATCACTGGTGCGATGTGTACTCAATAAAGGGGGGATGACAGTGATTCTTAATGAGAAGGGAGAGTCCATTGCTACTAGACTCGTGACCGGATGAAGAGTGTGTATGAATTACCGAAAGCTAAACACCACAACAGGGAAAGATCATTTTTCTTTGCCATTTATTGACCAAATGCTTGATCGGTTGGCGGGTCGTGCTTACTATTGCCTCCTGGTACAATCAAATATCTATCGAAGCTGATGACAAAGACAAGACTACTTTCACTTGTTCTTATGGCACTTTTTCATTCCGCAAGATGCCATTTGGTCTTTGCATTGCTCCCGCCAAGTTTCAAAGATGTATGCTAGGCCTTTTTCATGATATGGTGGAAAAATTTCTTGAAATTTTTATGGATGATTTCTCGGTGGTTGGAGATTCATTCGAGGATTGCTTGTCAAACTTAGATAAGGTGCTAGAGAGATGTGATACGAAAACTAAAAGACACAAAATAAAATAACAAAATTGAAAGCAAGACCCAATTGATTTAGAAAGGATTAAGGAAGTAAATTAGGGAAAGATAGCCTAATTACCCCCTTAATTATCTAAACAAAAGAACCTATACTAAATGATCCTCAATTAGTTAAAGCTAATTGCAAATCAAGGATGATTAGTGTGCTTAAGCAAACAAGCTTAGCCAAATTCCTTACTTTGTCAAATGTCATCAAAATCTCGGTAAACTAATGACAATAGTAGTTTATATAGTGTGGCATATTTTCCTTAATTACCCCTTAACAATGGGCCTTCAAGTCATTAGCTGAAAATGGGCTTTCTAATCTCCGTCTCAGCGAGTTCGCGCAGGAACGGGCGCTAACGCGCTGAGCAATAAATCATAGCCTCGCGATCGCGGTTATGGTCTCGCGATCGCGCAGGCGAAGGTCTTCAACCAGCCTCTTGCGCGATCGCGTCTGTGGACGCGCGATCGCGCTGCTCTGCATTCTCATCTTCCGCAATTGCGTCTGTCTTGTCGCAATTGCGCATGTCTTCTTTTTGGTCTTTCGCAATCGCATCTGTGCACGCGCGATCGCGATGAACAACTTCAGTTTCTGAGCCAGAATGTAGGCAGAACTGTCCTGAAGCTTCCAGCACTTGCCCCAGCAGCTCAAACTGTGCAAACATGGACTGCAGCAGCTGCAACTCCCGTGATTGGCTCCTTGTAAATGGTTTCGCTGAGCATCGGATTGCATCATTCTCCCCATCTTGAGAAGAATCCGTCCACGGATTCACTTGATCTTTGACTTCGAAGGGAGACAAGTCACACACGTTGAACGTATTGTGCACTTGGTAATTACTTGGACCTTGTACGCGTTGTCATTGAGGCGTTCAAGGACTTGGAAGGGGCCATCACCTATAGGCATCGATTTGCTCGTCCTCTTATTTGGAAACCTGTCCTTCCGGAAATGAACCCACACCCAATCACCGGGCTCGAAGATAACCTTCTTCCTTCCTTTGTTTGCCTTCTTGGCAACTTCTTGGTTTTTCTTCTCGAGTTGTTTCCTTACTTGCTCATGGAGTTGCTTCATCTCTTGAGCTATCACCTTGGCATCTAAGCTTAAGACAACATCACTAGACAAAGGCGTAAGATCCAAGGGGGTAAGGAGATTAAAACCATACACAACCTTGTAAGGTGTCATGCAAGTAGATGTGTGCATGGTCCTATTATAAGCAAATTCAATCAAAGGTAGATGTTCTTCCCAAGAAGCTAGTTTCCCCTTAACCATTGCACTAAGCATGGCACCCAAGGTTCTATTGACAACCTTGGTTTGGCCATTGGTTTGGGGGTGGCAAGAAGTTGAGAATAACAACTTAGTGCCAAGCCTCCCCCAAAGTTCCTTCAAAAAATGACTAAGAAACTTGGGATCCCTATCACTAACGATAGTTTTTGGACTCCATGCAATATAAGCATATGTTCAACAAACGAATTGGCTACATGAGATGCATCATCAACCTTATGATATGGAATGAAATGAGTCATTTTAGAAAATCTATCAACGTCCACAAAAATGCTATCTTTTCCCCTTTTGGTCCTAGGCAATCCAAGGACAAAATCATAGAAATATCAAGCCAAAGACCTAAGGGGATGGGGAGGGGTAAGTACAAACTATGTGGAAGTAGCTTTGATTTGGCTTGCCTACACTCCAAGCATTGGCCATACACCCTCACAACATCCACCCTCATCTTGGGCCAATAGATTTGCTCCTTAAGAATCTCCATGGTCTTGCCCACTCCAAAATGCCCCATTAGTCCCCCACTATGTGCCTCTCTCACTAGCAACTCTCTCCAAGATGAACTAGACACACACAACTTCCCATTCCTAAATAAGAAGCCATCGAACTTGTGAAATCTCTTTTTCTCCAAATCACCACTAAGTTCTTCCTCACCACATATTCGATTGATTCTTCTACCCCTTTCCTCCACTTCACAATTAGCATAAAGTTCTCCAAACTCCGGATCATTAACATACATCTCCTTCATACTTTCAAAACCCATGAGTTTGGACCCCAAGGTATTCAACAACAATTGCCCTCTTGATTGAAGCACAAACTTTCTTGACAAGGCATCCGCCACCACATTCTCTTTCCCCTCTTTGTAATGGATGACATAAGGAAAGGTCTCAAGAAACTCCACCCATTTGGCATGTCTCACATTCAATTTCTCTTGAGATTTGAGGTGCTTTAAGGATTGGTGGTCGTTTCTAATAACAAATTCTTTGGACCAAAGATAATGTTGCCAATGAGCCAATGCCCTCACCAAGGCATACAACTCTTTTTCATAAGTGGAATACTTAGTGGTTGCCCCCTTGCGTTTCTCACTAAAATAGGCAATAGTATTTTGATCTTACATCAACACGGCTCCAATTCCTACCCTATTAGCATCACACTCAATCTCAAAGGTCTTATCAAAGTTTGGCAATTGAAGAAGAGGTGTGTAACTAAGGACTTCCTTCAATTTTGCAAAAGCCTCTTCTTGCTCTTTCCCCCATACAAACGCCTTATCCTTCATTATCACTTCGGTCAATGGTGCGGCTATAGTGCTAAATCCCCTCACAAACCTCCTATAAAAGCTAGTCAACCCATGAAAACTCCTCACATCACCAATGCTTTTAGGAGTGGGCCAATCTCTAATGGCCTCCACCTTAGCCTCATCTACTTCCACACCATTTGCACTCACCACAAAACCAAGTAAAACAACTTTTTCAACACAAAAATAGCACTTTTTCAAATTAGCAAACAATTGTTCCTTCCTCAAGACATCAAACAGTTGTTTCAAATGATTAGCATGCTCATCAATGGATTTTCTATAGATAAGGATGTCATCAAAGTAAACTACAACAAATTTTCCAATGAAAGATTTGAGCACATGATTCATCAACCTCATAAAGGTTGAAGGAGCATTGGACCAGCCAAAAGGCATGACAAGCCACTCATAAAGACCAAAGTTAGTCTTAAAGACCGTCCTCCACTCATCACCTGGTTTCATCCGGATTTGGTGGTATCCACTCCTCAAATCAATTTTAGAGAACACACAAGATCCACATAACTCATCAAGCATATCATCTAACCTAGGAATAGGATGACGATACTTTACCGTGATCTTGTTGATGGCTCTACAATCCACACACATGCGCCAAGTCCCATCTTTCTTTGGCACTAGGATGACCGGGACCGCACATGGGCTCAAGCTTTCTTGCACAAGTCCTCTCCCAAGCAACTCCTCCACTTGCTTTTGGAGTTTTTTGGTAGCCTCCGGGTTGCTTCTATAGGCGGCCTTGTTGGGCAATCGGGAACCCAGAACAAGGTCAATTTGATGCTCAATGCCTCTTAGCAGTGGCAATCCACTAGGCAACTCATCGGGGAAGATGTCTTCATAACCTTCCAAAAGAGAAGAAATAGAACTAGGCAAAGAAGGGGTTAGTTAGTTCATAGGTAAGCAACACATATTCCTTGTGTAGGAGGAGCATCATGGGTGCTCCTTCCTCCACATCTTTCAAACACTCCTTCTTAGACAAGAACAAGTTCACTCCCTCTTTTGTTTCCTCACTCTTTTGTGTAACAACTCCCACTCTCATATCCTCCACAACTCTCTCTTTCTTTTCTTTCTCTCTTTTCAACTTCAACTCACTCATCTTCCTATAACCCTCACTCACTTGCGCCGGGGTCAATTGGTTGAGAACAAACTTTCGACCCCCCACTTCCAAGGCATACTTGTTAGTTTTGCCATCATGCCTTGCCAAGAGGTCATATTGCCAAGGCCTAGCAAGCAAGATATGACAAGCTTGCATAGGAACCACATCAAATAAAAGTTCATCATGGTAATCCCCAATCTTGAATTTAATCAAGGCTTGCTTGGTCACCTTTAGTTCACCACACTCATTCAACCATTGGATCTTGTAAGATTGTGGATGATTTCTAGTGGGTTGTTTGAGTTGCTCAATCAAAGTGGTGCTCACCACATTTACACAACTACCACTATCAATAATTAGTAAGGAGGTAGTCCCTTGAACCTTACAATATGCATGGAACAAATTCTCCTTTTGACTCGACTCCTCGTTCACTTGCACCCCCATTATTCTTCTCACCACAAGAGTGGCATATACATCATCTAATTGCTCACCCTTCAACGGCTCCTCATCAAAATCATCGTCACATAGCATACCCCTATCTATCTCCTCATCATCACTACCGCCCGTTTCATAGCCCCCATCACCCAAAGCAATAATAGTTCTCCTATTTGGACAATCTCTCATCATGTGGCCTCGGCCATTACACTTATAGCATTGAATGTTAGACAAGCTTTCAAGTTTAGCTTTGTTACCTCCCACCTTGGGCTCTTCTTTGGGCTTGTTTCTTTCAAAGTTGCCTTTGAACTCTCGTTTGGGCTCCTTAGCTTTGTCCCATAGGGTATAGGCCTTCACATTATCCTTCCCTTTGTTCCAAGTGGAAGGGATGCTTTTGGTCTTGTAAGACTTGTCTAATTTGAGCCCTTTCTCCACCTTAAGAGCCGCTTGGAATGCATCATTCAAGCTTTAAAACCGGTGCAATTCCATTGGAGAAGAGATCTCCCTATTCAAACCTCCACAAAAATTTGGTATGAGAGACCGGTCACCATCTAGCACATTGGCTCTTGTCCTAGTCTTCTCAAATTCATCAGAATACTCCATCACGCCCTTGGTTCCTTGCCTCAAATTGTAGAACTTTTTGATCAATTCATCCTCATAGTTTGGAGGTAGAAACCGAGCCTCCATCATGGCTTTCAAAGCCGCCCACCCCCCATTGGCAATGAGCCCTTGTGTTTCCTTTTGTCTTCGTTTGGACTCCCACCAAGTAGAAGCATAGTTTTCAAATTGGGTGATGGCATACTTCACCTTTGTAGCATCTTGGACGTTGTTGGTTTGAAAGATTCTCTCTGTCTTGACCACCCACTCCAAATACTCATCCAGGTCACTCTTACCTTGGAAGGTAGGTAGGTTGATCTTGGTAGTATTCACCCCCCTAGCTTCATCATGATGTCTCTGTTGTCCACCATAACCCCCGTAGTCATAATAGTCCTCATCACGATCCACTCTCTCTTGGTAACCTTCCCCAAATCGACCACCTCGACCCCTAGCTCCCCCTCGTTGGGCATCCCCTGGGTAGTGAAATCGGTCATTATCATAGTTCTCATGCTCATGAAAAGTCTCATCTTCATGTGGTCTTGGAGTGTCACCCCTTGGTGGTTCATTTCGTGGAAGATCATTGATGGGATCCCTTGCTTGTGGGGTGACATTTGGAGAATAGGTATCTTGGACCACCATGTGAGAGTAGCGGTCACTAGCCCGAGAGATTCGTCTAGGTACATCACCCCGCACCCCCACGGTTGGAGGTGTGTCAATCACTTGCTTACCTATTTCCCGAAGCTTTTCCTTTTGAGACAGATCATCAACCGTCTCCTTCATTCCCTCAAACTTATCTTGCAATGAGTTAACACTTGCCACCAAGGCTTGTATCATGGTTTTAAGTTCTATGTCCACCTCGACTCCCTGTTGAGCCATCGTACCTACAAATAATTAAACAAACAAGGTTAGTAGAAAGAGTCCTCACAGAGTCGCTCCCTAAGTGTTTGCACTCAAATTGATGTCACTCAATTCACTCGTGTTTGCACTCAAGGATCGGCTTTTACTCACTCTAACACTCTCACCACACTTACCTTTTTCCACTCTTGGGTGTTGCAAGTTTGTTCTTCGCACACTAAATCCGACTTGACAATCAAACTCAAGCTAAATCCGACTTGACAATCAAACTCAAGCTAATCTTCACAAACCGACGTGTTTTTGCTCCAAATTTGAGATTTATACTCCTTTTTGGTCCGTGAACAAACCCCAGTAGTTGAATCTTCAATATCAACAACCAATTTCAAAAGCTCCAATTTCTTGATGAAGAACCCTAATGTTTCAATCTTCAAATCAGCACCCAAATTGTTGTTGTTTGTCAATTCCTTTTTGGAGTAGCTTCTAGATACCAATATCTTCAATTGGTAATAAAAATTTCACCCAAAAGAAACCTAAACCTAAGACTCATATTTTTGGATTTTTGATTTTTGATTTTTGATTTTTTTTTTTTTTTTTTTTTTTTTTTTTTTTTTTTGTAATTTGAGGAACAAATTTGGGTTAGTGATTGTAAGAACAAACACTAATCCAGCTCTGATACCAAATGATACGAAAATTAAAAGACACAAAATAAAATAACAAAATTGAAAGCAAGACCCAATTGATTTAGAAAGGATTAAGGAAGTAAATTAGGGAAAGATAGCCTAATTACCCCCCTTAATTGTCTAAACAAAAGAACCTATACTAATTGATCCTCAATTAATTAAAGCTAATTGCAAATCAAGGATGATTAGTGTGCTTAAGCAAACAAGCTTAGCCAAATTCCTCACTCTGTCAAATGTCATCAAAATCTCGGTAAACTAATGACAATAGTAGTTTATATAGTGTGGCACATTTGCCCTAATTACCCCTTAACAATGGGCCTTCAAGTCATTAGCTAAAAATGGGCTTTTTGATCCTCGTCTCAGCGCATTCGCGCAGGAACGGGCGCTATCATGTTGAGCAATAAATCATAGCCTCGCGATCGCGGCTATAGTCTCGCGATCGTGTAGACGAAGGTCTTCAACCAGCCTCCTGCGCGATCGCATCTGTGGACGCGCGATCGCGCTGCTCTGCATTCTCATCTTCCGCGATCGTGTCTGTCTTGTCGCGATCGCGCATGTCTTCTTTTTGGCCTTTCGCGATCGCGTCTGTGCACGCGTGATCGCGATGAACAACTTCAGTTTCTGAGGCAGAATGTAGGCAGAACTGCCCTGAAGCTACCAGCACTTGCCCCAGCAGCTCAAACTATGCAAACATGGACTGCAGCTGCTGCAACTCCCGTTCTTTGCTCCTTGTAAATGGTTTGGCCGAGCATCGGATTGCATCAACTTGTGCTCAATTGGGAAACCATTTTCTAGTGCAAGAAGGCATAGTGTTGGGGCACAAAGTTTTCTAGAAAGGTATTGAGGTGGACAAAGATTTCAAAGCTTCTGCCTCGAGACAGCTGCTCCCCCTGTTCTTGGCGTAGTTGTGTTTTCCCTTGTCAGTCAAGTACTCAGCCAACAAACCTTTCTTGAGGAGATGGGCCACCTCGCGGTATAATGCCTTGTAGTCCTCGATGGTATGCCGATAGTCCATGTGAAACTCGCAGTGTTGAGTCTGATCTCTCTTACTTGGGGGCGTTCTCATATCCCTTAGTAGTCTTGTGCCTTGATCTATCATCCCTTTACAGCATTCACCGGTTCACTCGTTCACACATTGAAGTTGTACTAAGAGATTCGAGGCAAGTCCTTCTCTTTAGAAACCAAAGATGGCCTCGTGGATTTTTGGTTAGATGACGAGCCAACATTCTCGCCGAGCCGTTGGCTCACATGTTGCTATCCCCGGAGGTGCTGGCTTACATGTTGCTTTTGAGAACCATTATAGGGCTCGTAGCGGCTCTTTGAACTCTATCGTGGCGCATCGGCATGCCGAGAGGACTCAGATCGACCTCAATAAGAGCTGCTCCGACCTGTCATTCTCATTCAGCCTCCTCGAGCCTAATTTTTGCTGTGGCCCGATCATGCAACTCATCCCAAGTTTGGGCTTGGTATTGCTGAAATCCTTTCTTCAGTTCAACAACCACTTCAGAGTTACTTATATTGATGTTTTTCTCAAAGGCCATAGCTTCCAAATTATCATCAATTTTCGGCAGATCCATCCTCTCTGCTTGAAAGCGCTCGAGGTAGTCCTTGATTGGCTCGAGGTATCTTTGCTTTACCTCAAAAATGTCCTCCCTTCTCTTGAGGATCTTCTGAGCTCCAGTGTGCGCCTTAATGAACATCTCCGCTAATTCCTCAAAGTTTGGAATTGTCTCATAAGGGAGGTGCATGTACCAGCGTAGTGGCCCCTTCTCCAGAGTGTCAACAAACTTCTTCAAAAACATAAACTCTCTTTCGATTGGAGTCAGATCATTGCTCTTGACCATGGCCATATACTCAGTTATATGGTCAACAGGATCAGTCATGTCATCATACTTCTTTAGGATTTTCCGTTTAAAATGCTTTAGGATAGGAGAAGGGGCAGCCTCGGGCTTAAAAAGGTGTTGCCCGCATTTTTCAATATCCAGCACCCGTTGAGCCGCTTTTTCATGATACACAAGCGTCGTGTCCGACTTTAAAAAGTGGAAGAAAGATTTTGAGGCAAGCATAGAAAAATGACTTGAAAATGTGCCAGGTGGTCGGAAACCTCAACGCGCATTAGATATTGAAAAATATCGCCAACAGCCCTTCAAACCCAAAGCTGCACCGGCACCCATCCCAAAGCACTTAAGTTGCAGATTCTGAAGAAGTACGATGGGACAACCGACCCCGTCGACCATATAACTAAATATATGGCCATGGTCAAAAGCAATAATCTGACTCCAATCAAGAGGGAGTCCATGTTCTTAAAGAAATTTTGCTGACATCTTGGAAAAGGGAGCGTTGCGTTGGTACATGCATCTCCCCTCCCGAGTCCATCTCCAACTTTGAAGAATTGGCAGACATGTTCATCAAGGCTCACATTGGAGCCCAAAAGATCCTCAGGAGAAGTGAGGACATCTTTAAAGTCAAGCAGGGGTACCTCAAGCCAATTAAAGATTTTTTCAAGCACTTTCGGACAGAAAGAATGGATCTGCCAAAGATGGAGGACTCCTTGGCAATCATGGCTTTTGAAAAGAATATCAACATGGGCAATTCTGAAGCAGCGGCCGAGTTAAAGAAAGAGCTTCAACAATGGAAGGCTCAAACTTGGGAGGAGCTGCACGATCGGGCCTCAGCTAAAATCAGACTCGTGGAAGTAGAATGTTAAAGGACAGTTTGGAATAGCTCTTACCGAGGCCGATCTGAGTTCTCTCGGCACACCGACGCGCCTAGAGGGAACTCAAAGAGTCGGTAAAAGCCATACAACAGGGCACAAAAGTAGCTTGTGAGTCAACACCTTGGAGGACAACAACACGTGAGCCAGCAACTAGGAGGACATGCTAGCTCGTCTGCTAAATCCTCGGGCCCATCCTTAGCATCTAAAGAAAAAGATTTGCCTCGGATCTCTGAGTATAATTTTAGCATATTAACTAATGAGTTAGTCAACGCGGTCAAAGGAATGACTGATCAAGGGGTAAGGTTACCTAGGGACATGAGAACGCCCCGAGCAAGAGAGATCAAACTCAGCACTGCAAATTTCACGTGGATTATGGGCACTCCACCGAGGATTGCAAAGCATTGCACCTCGAAGTGGCCCATCTCTTAAAGAAAGGGGTGTTAGCTGAGTATTTGACCAAAAAAAGGAAGCATAACTATTCGAAGAATAGGAGAGAGGAAAATCAACTCAGGACGCAATCACCAAAAAGAGTGGTGAATGTCATCACTGGGGGGTCTGAAGTAAATGGAATAAATTTGGATGCTGTAAAGAAATTTGATAAGTCAACAAGTACAACGTAGAAAAGAACAAGAACTGGTGGATCGGGCAATAAATGGTGTTCAACAAAGAAGACTTTGATAGGATGATGTTTCCTCATTACGATGCACTGATAATCATGCTCAGGATCAACGATTGCGATGTCAAATAAGTCCTGATTGATCTTGGCAGCTCGGTGAACATCATCAACTATGGAGCCATCAAGAAGATGTGGTTAAAGGACCTTGTCGTCCTAAAGGTGACTATATTAACAGGGTTTAACAACTCTACTGAAACAACTTTGGGAGAAATAACTCTTACAACAACGGTAGAGGGAGTGGATAAGAAAACGACCTTCCAAGTGATGGCCGAGGACATGGCTTATAATGTCATTCTTGGGAGGCCTTGGATCCACGAAATGGAAGTTGTACTATCGACCCCTCACCAGGTGATTCAATTCCCAACTCCATGGGGAATAAGGGCCATTCGGGGAGAGCTCGTGCTATTCGATCATCTCACCGAGGGCTATCCTTAGAGAACCGTTTGCTCGATAATTCATGAGCTGTCTTTCGCCTAAGTCTTGCTACGACCAGGCACCTTCTGTAATAAATACTTTTTATATGGATCCAATAAATGAAATAAACTTTGATTCAATATCTTTTTATTGTCCCTTCTTCCCAAGCTAGCTCGAACAAACAAAAGATATAACAAGCCTTGCAAGAAAAAATTTTTAAACATCAAACGCAATCAAACATTTTCAGAAAAAAGGAATTCCCTTAACGTAAACGGCTCGAAGGCCAAAATGCTTACAAAAACAAAAGTGGCTCGAAGGCCCTAACAAAGCAATAACAGAAATAAAACCACTAATTTAAGCTTCAGCTTCAAAATCATCTTCCTCGTCATCCGAGCTCCCACTGCTCGAAGGAAGACTCTCCATTAACTTTTGAGCCGTGACAGCATCGCCCTCAACCTTAGTAATTTTCGCATCGAGGTCAATCCCGATGCTATAATCCTCAGAGTCTTGAGCCTCATTTGAATAATGGCCCCAATTCTTATTAGCCTTAGCCCTAGTTACCCTCATCCCACACCTCAAGGAGAAAGCATCAACCTTGCCTGGGAAAGCCTCAACCTCGTTCTCGAGCTGCTTTTCTCCTCGGCCAGTTGCTCATTCTTCTCAGCCCAACTCATTTATTTTAAGCAGTTTGTGTCTCAAGTCAGCATGAAACTTCTTAGCACGCTCGCCAATGGCAGACTGGGCCTCGGCTCTGACCTTCTTCAACTCGGCATCACAGAGCTCCCTTAAACGAGCCAACTTATCCTTGGCGGCAGTCTTGAGCTTTAAAACGCTCAAGATCAGCAGCTTTCCTAGCTTTGTCGAGCTCAAGCCTTGTACCCAGCAGTTCTTTTTCAAAGCTCCTCATTTGAGACTCAAGACCTGACAGCTCTTGTCTCCAAACCGCTTTCATTTGCCTGAGATTTTCATCTCGACGGTATTCAATCTCAGCAGCCCTGATAGAATTGATGTAACACTGCAAGAAATGAATCAAAAAATCAAGGAGATGAAAACAAAGCCAAAAGGAGAAGGTAAAAGAAGAAAAACATACATTAATAGCATGTTCAGCAGCATCAGCCATCAAGTCGGAAATAGGGGTCTTCCCAACGGGCCAAGAAGCCCACGAAGACTGATCGTTGGATATCGCCATCCAAGAGATAGAGATTAGAAGGAATTTTGATATAACGAAATTGCCTCCAAGAATCAGGTGCAGGCACAGAAACAGCCCGAGGGACTTTGTCTTCCATTCGAAGTGGATAAACATTATCTTCCTCCACGACAGCTAAAGATTGAGCCACCCCCTGGCTTTATCAGCAACTTGTACTGGCTCTGGCTCGCAAAGAGGGGAAGCTCTAATTTTCTCACGATCCTTGTCCACCTCCTCGACAAGTGTCAGATCGGGAACAGGGACAGGCCCCACTTTTGCCCGTTTTCCCTTCCGGGGTTCCCTTCGGAGATAATTTCTTCCTCTTTAAAGCTAAAAGAAGAAGAAGAAGAAGAAGAAGAAGAAGAAGAAGAAGAAGAAGAAGAAGAAGAAGAAGAAGAAGAAGAAGAAGAAGAAGAAGAAAGACCCGATTAGCAGGAAAACGAAAGCAAAAGGGGAAAACGAAAACTGGACGAACATTCAACCTATCTTAGCCCCGAGGTCAGATGGCCCCTCAGGGACTATTTCCTTCTTCTCCTCTTTCTTCTCTTTCCCCTTCGAAAGGTTTCCAATCAAACCTTAAAGGGCACTTAATGCGTCTCTCACCTCGGGGACCTCCTTCTTCTTGTCTTTTTTCTCTTTCTTTCTCTTCTTCTCCTTAGGCACGGTAATCGCCCTCTTTGGGAGACCTACGACAAAGAATGGTAATGACCCATGCTCAAGGAAAAAGATAAAAAGCCAATTTGAAGATAGCTCATCGTGCCGTTTGCACACCCATTGATTCTCATCCAAAGACGCCAAGACCATCCACGACCTCTCCGATCTGGATTTAGCGTCGGTAATAGCTTGAACCCATTGGGTCAAATCCTTCGGGCAGATGATTGGAATCACCTCAGGTGCCATACTTCCAAAAAGAAAACTGAGCAAAGAAACACCAAAGCAAAATCAAAGCGTCGGTTGAGGGTACACAGCCCGATATCGATTCGCGTTTTACATTAGCTGAGGGCATACAACCCGAAGCGTCGGTTGAGTGTACACAGCCTGATATCGATTCGCATTTTACATTAGCTGAGGGCATACAACCCGAAGCGTCGGTTGAGGGTACACAGCCCGATATCGATTCGCATTTTACATTAGCCGAGGGTATATAACCCGAAGCAGCGGTTGAGGATACACAGCCCGATATCAATTTGCATTTTACATTAGCTAAGGGCATACAACCCGAAGCGTCGGTTGAGGGTACACAGCCCGATATCGATTCGCACTTTACATTAGCTGAGGGCATACAACCCGAAGCATCGGTTGAGGGTACACAGCCCGATATTGATTTGCATTTTACATTAGCTGAGGGCATACAACCCGAAGCATCGGTTGAGGGTACACAGCCCGATATCGATTTGCATTTTTACTCTTTCTGGAGGGTACACAGCCCAATGCACCGATGAAGGGCACACAATCCAATGTTGAATCTAACACTTGATAGCAAGAGATACGCAATTATGGCATGGCAGACACAATCTCATATTGCAATAATCCTGGAAGGACAATCCAGCCCGGCGGGAAGGTACGTTTTATATGATGGTGCAAACACATTCTCACTGCAGGAAATACACCCTGAGCAGAGAAAGCACCCCAACTTGACACCCTACACTCTCTTGAGCCATAGGCTCCTCTAGAGTTATGACAAAATTGGCCGCACTGTCAACGCCTTTGCCCAAAGACTCCTTCATCATCCCCCAGCAAAGAGGGGCAGCTGTTGACACCCAATTTTGTCCATCCTACTTTCAAAATCAACATTTTCCAAATTCTACACACGATCGTGTATCCACTCTTGCCCTGTCCACTTCTTTCAAATTATATTCTCGTAATAGTCATACAATTGAGGTCATTTTCAGAAGTATCGTCTCGAACTATGGCTATTTTTACAATTCTCGCAATTACTCCTATTTTTGACAAAACTGTCCAAATCATTTTAAACCCCAAAATTATGTTTTTATAATCCTCCTAGTCATTTTAATGCTTTAAAATTAATTTTATAAGTTTTCTATATTTTTATACCTATTTTATGCAATTTTATACTCATTTTATACTAAAATTACATTATTTATACACTATTTATACGCATATATACATATATACACGTTTATACACACACCCCTACACATCAGCTTCGTTTTTACATGCTACGTGGCTTAATCCTGGCCGTCCACAACATCAATCCAACGGCCAGGATTCAAGTTTTCTTTTAATTAACCAAACAACCCCCCAAACCCTAAAAATCCCCTCATTTCCCACTCCCCACCACAAGCCGCGAAATTCTCTCTCTCATGGCGAAACCTAGATCGCTACTGTTAAGGGCCGATTCCGGTCAACTTCGCCGGCGAAATCGTAAACAAATTATTTCACGATGATCCTCTCACTCTCCTCTACAAAACCCCTATGGGTTTGCTACCGTTTGATGAAGGACAAAATCAACCTCTCATCTATGAGAACTGTAGTTGCCGGAAAATTCTTCGGCCATGGGTAAACGGTAACTCTTCCTTTCTCTTTTAATGTTTCTCGTCCTACGCGACATTACTCCTAAAATTTACCTAAACTTTTGTTCGTGCATTAGTGTGCCTGACAATCCTAAAATTGAGGTAGTAATCTGATTAGAGGATTCTTGATTGATTGAATTAAAATTCTTAATGGGAAACTTAAAAGGAAGTTGGCTCTATGATTGACATGATTTCAATTAAAATCCCCTTCAAATCTGTTAAGATTGTTTTTAACTAATTCCGAGCCTAAAACTTGTTTAAGGATCAGTCTTTTGAACCTATACACTTTCAAACTATGGAGAGGGAGTCCAAAGTGATTTAAGAATGTGTTTGCATTGATTCTAGGGGATTTGATTGGTTTATTTTTTGGTAAATCCACCTAAGGGCATTGTTTTAAACTTGGAAGTGATTTTTCCTTGCCTTTTGCATATCACCCGTTTGAATCCTGATTCCCCACCCCTCACACCTATATAAACCTGGTCCTAGACATAAGTTGAGGACAAAATTGAATACAAAAGAAAACACAGGCATACACATTCTACTGCATACTACTCTCTTCTCTGAATTTTCTTTCAAGATCATTGAAAGGACACTATTCTCTTTCTCTGCTGGATTCTATTCCTGAAGGCACCTAGCATCATCTACAGCCTGTTTTCTTGTTTAGTACTGTTGCTCAGAAGGTATATCTCTATTGTTGAACACTGTTTCATATACTTTACACCTGTTTATGCCTGGGGTTCCTACCTATTTGTTTTCTCTACTCGTAATTGCATGACTTAAATTGCTTGCACTTGTTTAACACCCTGTCACTTTGCACCTTGTTTCTGGGTTCCTTCTAGCCCCTGTTAACTTCTATACATTATATTAGGATGGTCTAAAAGAACCATACCAGTGCTAATGATTGTAGGGTATTGAATTGGTACATTCCAGTTGCTTACTAATGATGTTATAGACTGGTGAAGCATAATCATTTGAGATTATGAACCACCTGGGGAGAATAAAGCGTTAATGCATGTTTTCCCCTCTCTAGTATCCCTTATGTGTATATTTGTTTGGACTTCCCTGTTGCATCTAGCTAAAACAGGTCACACAGTCTCAAAACTGTGTAACTGGCTACTCAGGGGCCTTCCTTTACCCTTCTCTACTTGTGTGATCGCATCATACATTTAGGAAAAGTTCTTTTGCATTCAACTGACAGTTTAAAAGCTTAGCATGTCGTACCTGATGATCTGCACTAGTTGGATAGCGATATCTGCGCGTAATTTAATGCTTTTGATAACAAGTTCCAATCCTTAGTCGAATGAAATTGAATGCCAATTGATTTTCATGCTTAAGTTGTTTTAGAAAAAGGTCTTTTCTCGTAACAGGGGCTATAAGTGTAATGATTGCCGTAATTAAGACTGTTTCTGCAAAAACGGAAGCTGCCCCTCTTTGCACAACTGCTTCAGGCCCTAAAATATTTTCAAAAATGGCCTTTATATGCAATAAACTAGTTTTTCAACAGATAACGCTCCTATACACTAGGAGTGTATAAAAGCTAGGGGTCGTTTATACACCTTAAAATCATTTCTTAAAAGTTATAATTATGACGTAGATCATGTATTTGCATGTTATATCTATATATATATATACGTGTGACAACCTCTTTATTTGCATTTGTGTGCTTTTGTGATACTCATTTTCGAAAACAGCCTCTCTCTCTCTCTCTCTCTATATGTTTCCAAATTCCGACACCTACACAAAAAGGCCATTAGGCTCGAAATATAGGTCGTACATGAGAACTACATATATATTTGAAATTACATGAATGTGCTACACTTTGAACTAGAATACAAAATTAACTCCCAAGTTAGTCTTTATGACAATATACACTGTTTATATCCCAAAATTAAGACTCAGACGGTAGCCACTTTTTGTGGGACTCGGGGAAGTGCCTAACACCTTCTTCCCCGAGTCATTTGGTCTTCTTACCTCTGTAGAATCTCTGGAATTGACTAGTTAACCATTTAAACTTGACCTTTAGACACTTAGGTGACCTAATACACCTTAGAAATTATATTAGGTGGCGACTCCAACATCTAAACTCAAACGAGTTACCCAGTCAAATCCAAAACCCGACTCGCCTTGAGTTGAGTCCAAAATTGGGTATGACACTCGCTAAGGCGGATCTCAAATCGGGTTCCCGAAACTCAAGATGCAAATTTAAATAGAAAAAGATCAAATTATTAATTTTCGGAATTTTAACCGAAATTAACCGAACAACCTCGAAATTCACTTTCGAAAGTTCACAAAAGTCACAAATAATCATACAAATCTAACGGCACTTTCAAATTTCGAATCGGAGTTCATTCGCCAACATCGAGCTCAAAAATCTCTTTTTAATATTTACCGACAATGGAAACTGAAACTTTTTTTCGATTCCTACCAAACGAAGTCCGATTTAGTTTAAATTTTATAGACAGGTCCTAATGGACCTTATAAAAATTTTAAAATTATCAGCACGTCAATCAGAATCATAACTGCCGAAACGACTACCTAAGGTCGTTTCATAGGACTTTTGCAAATAATGCTAGTGCAGAAACCAACAGCAATGACAAGCCCAGATGCAATGATAGTGCTAAGGACCAAGGGCACTGCCTGACTAAAGAGGAATACAACAAGTTTATTAGATTGCCGAAGAGAACACCAGAAGCTGAATGTTCTAACACTTTGGCAAGTACAGTCTCTTTGATGTTCAGTGCATCATCTTTTGAATGGATCATAGACTCAGCAGCATGACATCATATCACCTTTAGTAAAGATTTATTGAGTGAGTCTGTAGAGGTGAAGTGGGAAGGAGATAATGGTGTTCAACTACCTACTGGTAATAGATGTGCTATAAAACACACAGAAAAAATAAAGGTCCTAGCAGAACAATGCATTAAGAATGTGTTACATGCCCCTAAATTCAAATTTAACTTGCTCTCAGTTTCCAAGCTTACTAGAGACCTCAGTTGCTCAGTCACTTTTACCCTAGTTACTGGATCTTCACAGTGGCAAGGTATTGGGGACTGGTAAGGAACTTAATGGTTTGTATGTGATGAAGAGTTGTACAAATTCAATAACAGCAAGCAGTATAGTAAAGAAAGAAGCAGAAACAACATTGTGGCATCTCAGATTTGGGCATGCTTCAGTGAGGTTCATTCATCAAATTCCGGAGTTTCAAGATAAGGTAGAAAATAAGGAAATCAAGAGCTGTGATATTTGCTCTCTAGCTAAACAATGAAGGTTACAGTTTCCATATTGTAGTACTAAAGCAATAGGCATCTTTCAATTGTTGCATTTAGATTTCTGGGGTCCTTATAGGATTCCCACCTATGATAGGAAGCAGTATTTTGTTACAATAGTTGATGATTCAGTCTAAAAGTGAAGTAAGTGTTGTACTGAGAAACTTTCTTCTATTAATAAAAAATTAGTTTAGTGTTGTTGTTAAGGTTTTAAGATCAGACAATGGTACTGAATTCTTTAACTCAAGTTGCAATGAGTTGCCGGCCTCTCTTGGAATTGTTCATCAAAGTAGTTGTCCCTACACACCACAACAAAATGGTGTTGTGGAAAGAAAGCACAGACACATCCTTAAGATGGCAAGAGCACTCAAGTTTCAAAGTAGGGTACCAACCAGATTTTGGGGAGATTGTGTGAAAACTGCTGTGTATTTGATCAACAGACTTCACACTCCAACTTTACAAGGGAAATGTCCATATGAACTTCTTTATAGAAAACATGCCAAGCTAGATCATCTGAGAGTGTTTGGTTGCCTTGCTTTTGCTGCAACCTTGCCCAAAGGTGACAAGCTTGCTCCTAGAGCAAAGAAGACCATCTTCATTGGTTATTCTGAAACTTAAAAAGGCTACAGATTGTATGCCTTGGATAGTAAGGTGATCATAGTAAGCAGGGATGTTATTTTTAGAGAGTTTCAGTACCCCACACAAACAGGTTCACTAAACTCTGAAGATACAGTTCTACAGCTGGTGTATAATGACATTTTTCCTTCTAGCTTCAATGTTGATGATGATACCCCAATCCTTATTCCTGAAACTATGGAAGCCAATGAGGATGACACCTTGGAAATTCATCCCACTCAAGATCATAGCACCTCAGCTGATGTTACACCCTCAGACCACTTGCATATTTCTGCAGAAGACGTTGAGTCAGCTGAGACTAACATAGAAAATGTAGAGTCTGAGCAGCATGATGCTGCAGATGGTCCTTCTTAAGTTCCAGCACACCTGCACACTAGACCTAAACGAAATACAGGTCTCCGCATCTGGCTCAAGGACTTTGTGACACCAAACAAAGGCACTAGTTATGTCCCATATCCTATAGCCAACTATGTCTCATATGATCACCTACATGTTTACTATCAAGCTTACTTGAGTGCTTTCTCCACTTATACTGAACCGGAGACTTTCAAAGAAGCAGCTCAGGATGAGAAATAGATGGAGGCTATGTCACAAGAGATCCAGGCACTTGAGGATAATAACACCTGGGAGATTGTCTCTTTACCACCTGGTAAACAGCCTATTGGTTCTAAATGGGTGTACAAAGCTAATGGTGAGGTTGATAGATTCAAGGCCAAGCTAGTGGCAAAGGGGTACACTCAATAAGAAGGACTTGACTACCATGAAACATTTTCTCTAGTGGCCAAAATGGTAACTGTGAAAGCTGTTATATCTGTTGCTGCATCAAAGGGTTGGCACCTTTTTCAAATGGATGTCAACAATGCCTTTTTACAAGGTGACCTCATGGAAGAAGTGTACATGGCTTTACCTCAGGGTTTTCATAGCCAAGGGGAGACCAAAGTATGTAGGCTATTGAAATCCCTTTATGGCTTAAAGCAAGCATCAAGGCAGTGGAATATTAAACTTACCATTGTCCTTATGCAAGCTGGTTTTATGCAAAGTGCTTATGATCACTCCCTGTTTACCAAAAGAGAGGGAGCTGACATTGTTATGATCTTGATTTATGTGGATGATCTGTTGATAATTGGTAGTAGCAATGATCTAATCACAGAAGCAAAGGCAACTTTGAATCAGAACTTCAAAATGAAAGATTTGGGAGAGCTTAAATATTTCTTAGGCATTGAAGTGCTAATATCAGAGAAGAGAATCCTGCTGAATCAGAGGAAGTATGCATTGGAACTGATATCAAGTATTGGTCTGGGAGGCTGCAAAACAGTGTCAACTCCAATGGAACAGAATCAAAGGCTGACTACTGTAGAATATGATAAGCACTTAGGAAAGACTGATGATGCAGAGCTAGAAGATGTGGGATCTTATCAGAAATTAGTAGGAAAGCTGCTCTACTTGACTATTACAAGGCCAGATATAAGCTTTGCAGTACAAGTGCTGAGTCAATTCATGCAGCAACCCAAACAGTCACACCTAGCAGCAGCATTGAGGGTCGTGAGATATAAAAAAGTACAGGTTATGTCATAAAACTGGGGGATTCACTAATATCTTGGAAATCTAAGAAGCAACAAACAGCGAGCAGAAGCTCAGCTGAGGCTGAATATAGGAGTATGGCAGCTGTTGTAGCTGAAATTGTTTGGTTAGTAGGCCTGCTCGAGGAGCTGGACAATGAGGTACAAAGACCTGTGGATTTGCATAGTGACAGTAAAACAGCTATTCAGATAGCAAAAAATCCCATTTTCCATGAGAGAACGAAACACATAGAGATAGATTGCCATTTGGTGAGAGAAAGACTTAAAGAAGGACTGATTGACACTCAGTACATTCCTACCAGAATGCAGGTAGCAGATCTGATGACCAAAGGCTTAGGAAGTGCTCAGCATAAGCTGCTGTTGTCCAATCTGGGAGTTCATGATGTATTTCGCTCACCAGATTGAAGGGGAGTGTTGAGTGAGTTGATATTTGGAAGCCAAGGGACCTAATTGACAAAGTTAAAAGCTGTAGGAGTCAAATAGATATTTAGTTAGTTAGTAACTAACTAAGAACTAGCTTAAAGGCTAAGCTTTTATATAACTACTCTTAGCTGAGCTAAGATTATTCATTGTAACAATCTTCAGTTAGTAAAATGAAATGTTGCTCTCAATTCCACTAATCTCTACAGTAAAGGACAATGAAAACATTTGGTCTAGCTGCTGAAAAATCCTTGACTATCTAAATTGATTTCTGCTGCTGCTCCTTGAAACTGCTACTGCTATTGAGCAAAAATATGATGAAATCAACCAGGGCAGCCCACAGATAAATATTGCAGCGACTTCGGACAAAATATCTCTTGTAGGCTTCCTAGTGCACTAACATTGGACAAGAAGAGCCTGAACTTCTCACATGTCAAATTTGAGTAAAATATGACCAAACTAGCACCCACAAGCATATGAAGTCTGAATCTCATCATGAACAAATGGCACGAGCTCGAACTGTACACTACTAAAAAAACAGGGATTTTCGACCGCCAAATCGGTCGAGCAACGGTCAAAAATGATTTTTCTGCACCAGTAATATAGTACTTGACAACGAGCTCCATTTTGCAAGCCGTTGATTCTGTTAGGTTCATGCAATAATTTGTGAACTATGAGCGCAGACGAAATAGAATTCCGAGGTCATTTGACTAGTATCGGCGTTAAAGTCACGGAGCTTTTTTGTCCTACTACAATCTATCCATATTTGGCTTACACTAGATATATGAGGATTTAGTTGATATTTTAGCTTGCACCAGTAACACACTTGTAACTTACGCCAGTAAGCAATAAGCAGCACACTTAATACACCAGTAAACAAGCACCAGGTAATACACTTGATAACTTACACCAGAATTAGTCTAAATTACACCAGAAGTAGTCTTTCTTCTAAAGTGCTGATTATTGCAGCAGCAGAAAAGTCTTTCTTCTAGAAATAGAATTGATACACCAATAAACAAGCACCAGTGATATAGTACTTGATAACTTGCACCAGTAAGCACTAGTTTAGAACTAAAAAACAAGCAACTTTGTTTTAGAAGTCTTACAGTTTAGCAGCTCCAAACACCAATAGAGCTTAAAACTAATGTCAAGCTTCTAACTCCAAGCGATCCTGGAATTTGACAAAACCAATTTCAACAAGTTAAAAATGACGAGATGAATCATATTACTATAAAAGCATGTACTAAAAAACATGAAAAGTCAAATTACTAAAATGCCCTTCTAAATATTCTAAATATCATAAATACCTTACTTTTTAAAAAAACACTAAATTATGGCTATTCAGTAGTAGCAGCCCTTCACAAGACCTATACGACCATTTGACAACCTTTCGCAAAAGTCACCAACAGTTTGTTTTGGAGTTGTGAAAATTCAGTTATGCAAGAATAATATAAATGCAATTATAGAGTTATAAACATTAACCATGTAAATTTACTGTATGTTGTCCAAAATCAAAATGGTACACATGCAGATTCAGGGCAATCTTATATCGGTATGTCTTTACGAACCATCTCTCATATAAATCTCTATATACGAGCCAAAATTTTTTATGAAGTGTATCTCTGTTGTGTCAGTTTAAGACTCCATTTTGTTCAAAAATTAATTGGTACGTCGTCGATCGTTGCTCTCGGCGAAGAATAACCCAAAAGTAATTTTGATTCTCTTAAAAAATCAATTGTCCTTATGGCAGACATATTAAGGTCTTTTTGCTTCATGTGTTCTTATCTGCCCGTTGACTTTGATTTTGTTTCAAAGTTTCTCCAGTTAGTTTCATGTTCTTTTTATGCTAAGTTGTTGGTCGATTTTGTATACGTGCATGCCCGTTTAAGTGTCTCTGCTTTCTTTCTACATATATAGTTTTGAAATGTATTCCTGGCTGCTGGTAAGCAAATATAACCTACCTTTTAGTTTTTGTTTCAAGCTCGCCTGATAGATTTTCTTAAAAACATGAATTGTGATTTTCATTTTGCTTTGATGTCCTGATTGAAATTGTTTAGTGATCTAATTAAAAGGTGGAAGAAGATTTTTTCCAGATGGTTTATAGATGGGATTATTGAACATTTTGATAATATTTATATGGAATGTACGAGGATAATAGGGTGAAATTGAAGGGATAAAATGAAGAAGTAATGGATTGAATTGACTTACTTGAACTGGTAACAGAGTTATCTATTCACTGTGAGGGAAAAAAGTTCATTTTGATTGAAATTTATGTTTTGAAGTATACAAGTTTGATCATAGCATGGGATGTGAAAAGATGCTACGAACAATAATTGTTTGGTAGAATTTCTATTCTTTCAATCTAATTTCTACCGCAAAAGATTAGCACATAACAATCGTCCATTATAATTGCTTTCTTAATTAGAATATTTAGTAAGAAGAGGATAACTAACTTGGTTTCATGTCGTTTCTAAAAAGTTGCCTCCTTTAAATAAGTTACTCAATGTCCTTTTTGAAATCTATTCAATTCGGCTTCAGTGGATTCCCTTAGCTTTCTTATGGAGTAGTTCTCTTTCGTTGGTTGTACAAAACGGTATATCATTTTCTTAACTATTTTGTCAGTTCTTTTAGAGCAGAATAGTGAACAGCTTCTTGCTATTCTTCATTCAATCTACTATTTTTCAAAACTCTTTCCTATATAAGTTGAGTTTTTGGGTAAAAAGATATCAAAGACTGCAACCTAAACATTTTGGAATTAGAATTTTCTATTTAATCATTTGCACTCGGTGTCAAAAGTACTATATCCTTCAAATAGTACCATGTCTTTTTACTACTTTCACCACATTCTAACGAGGCCTCGACTCCCAAGGTTGGTGCACCATTCCTCTCTTTTATTTGACTATTGTAATTGGTTATATACACATTACATGACTATTTTAGATTGAAATATGCTGACTTCCCAAAATGCATTTGTGGCGTTAGTATATCCCCAAGTCAATAAGTTATTGTTATTATATACTTGAGCACGAAAAGATGGTTATATGCTTTGTGTTCTATGACATAGATTTTGTTACTTTATGTTTCACCGTCTTGTCAAAACAACATATCAAATTTGGTGCATTCCTTCATATAATAGTAGCAACTTGTGCTAGCATAACATGCAAAATTTGATGTGTTCTTGTATATTACCATTTTGATCCATAATTCTTCTAATGTTTTGCTTTCTTATTGGTTCACATTTTTTATTTATATCTACACATAACGACAATTATTCTTATGTCATACCATAGTCAATTATATTCTATGTTATATAATCTTTATATTTAAACAATAGTCAGTCATAGGTAGCGACTATTGATAATTATTACAATATCATGTATTACAAGACTTTGATATTCACGTGCAACGCACGTATCGAGAAATTAGTATATATATACCGCCTTCAAAATCTGAAATCTGACCTCAAATGCATAAAATGAGGGGGTAGGTTCATTGAGTCCAAAGATGACTTTAAAACCAACCTGTGCGCCGAGAGGCGAAACTAACCAAACGAAGTCAAAATTTACTTCTTAAAGTTTCTACATGTCACAAATAGTAATACAAAGCTAACGGAATTCGCTGATTTCGAAATGGAGCTCGTTTATTCAATGCGGTACAATAAGTCTATTTCTAGTCGGTTATGAATCCGAAATCGACACGTTGTTCCAAAACCTATCAATCTAACTATTGCAATCCTTCAAGTAAGGAATATTAAACGCTTCCACTACTAGCTGCAGCTGCAGCAAGACTACGTACTACATAATATGATCCCATAGTTGCAGCAAGATTATGTAATATGTTTCCATAGTTGCAGCAAGACGTCATATGAATCCATAGTTGCAGCAAGACTGCGTACTACATAATATGATTCCATAGGTTCAGCAAGATTATGTAATATGATTCCATAGTTGCAGCACGACGTAATATGATTCCATAGTTGCAGTGATTCCATTGTTGCAGCAAGATTATGTAATATGATTCCATAGTTGCAGTGATTCCATTGTTGCAGCAAGATTATGTAATATGATTCCATAGTTGCAGCATGTTTACGTAATATGATTCCATAGTTGCAGCAGGTAATAATTCTACTCCCCCCCCCCCCTCAATCACACACACTCAAACACGTTTCACCCTTTATAAGCACCCACTTTGGCTAGTTCTAAACACACGAAAAAAAACCTTATAACATCAAATTTGTGCTTTGTCGGGTGGGGAGAGTTTGAAACTTCATGGGTAGAAATAGGAAGAAAGGGAAAGGTGGAGGGCAACAATACAATGCCCCTTGTAATGCTAGTGGGCAACAAGGCAATGCCGCTGGTAGTTCTAGGGGGCAAGCTGGTAGACAAATTGGTGGTGCAGTTGTCAACCGCATCACAATTGAGGGTGGAGAAGAGAAAACATCTATACGTAACCAACTAATAGGTACTGAATTTAAGGGAGGTGGTACACACAAATTCAAACTTCAGTTCTTTAGCCACAATATCAAACTTCTAGTGACTAGAGACACCACAATGATACTTTGTAGGTTGAATCACTTTATGTGGAAAAATCCAATACAATCTTTGGAGTCAAAAAAGATATATGTGGGCTTTTGTATCCGTAGAGCAAAGGGAGGTAACGTTACAACAGTGGCATTTTGTTCCGGAAGCCGTTGTATGGTGATACGGTTGACATTGCTCGACTTCTATCCAGATGCCCTGCATCACTTGCTCAACGACTCACCGAAACAATATGTGTTTGTTGGGTTAAATATCAAGGAGGAATATAAAGCCTTGCTAGTTGGGCATCACCACTTGCGTATCAACCCTGAGAAAGTAGAAACTAATGCCATAGAAACTCATGACATAAGGACTCTAGCTTCCAAAACCTACCCCAACATCAGAGAGAACACCTCTAAGAATGAACTTTCCAGAATCATATTTGGCGAGGACTGTTACTCATTTCCCGCCGAATTGACAACTGAGGAAGCCAAAGATCAGCTCAATGATTTGCACAACATTGATGTATTGAATAAGCAGCAAGTATTGAATGTCTGCTTAGATGCTGTCTTATGTTTGAAAATTGCTGAAACTATGAGATCTCCATGAAGTGTGTGTGTGTTTGGGGGGAGGGGGGTTAGTGACTTCTCTTTCTTTCTTATCAGCTGGTGTTTATTTTGCAGGTCTAGTTTATTTGCTGTTGATGTTTGGTTCTCTCCATGCGAGGCCAACATTTGTGACCTATCTATGTAATGATGCCTCTTAAGTATTAGTTTAATAAAATTTGTCTGTCCAACCAGAAGACTATTACACGTAAGATTTCAAATAAGGAAAAATGTTGTAGATAGAAACTAGGATTCCCCGGGTTTACAGAATACAAAAGATAAGAATCTGGAGGGCTCTTGAATGAACCCTATGTTGCTTAACAGAATCTTTTAAATACTTTAAGCATACAACTGACATCGACCCTTTTATTTTTATTGACTTCGTGCTGCAAATTATGTGGAGTATTAAACACTATAAAAATTTGGTAACTGAAACTAGCAATCTTTTTTCAATTCGATTTTTCGTGTCCGGTTCCGAGAACGGTATCGTAGTATCTATAGTATATGTGATCACAACTTCAAAGCAAAAGTCACAAAGAGACTTCAAAAGCCTGTTACTGTTATGCAGTAGTAAAAGAAAGATTAGAGGTCTATGGAAGGAGGTTCTTCCTCCCATTTAAATAATAAATAATGTTCACCAATTTATGTTCGAAATCGCCTACTATCTCCTACGTATATTTGAAAATCGCCCGGCCAGTTACTAATATTAATAAATAATGAAATTTTATATATTCTCATATTAAGAAGTTGAATCGTCTATGTTGTGTTCCTCAAACCCTTAACAATAAATATGGTCGCTTATATCATCATATCATCATATCATATCATACTATTCTAAATGTGCCTATCACCTAAGCAAAATGTAAAAGACCTAAATGCCCCTGCAGCCTTAACAAATTACTAATACTAATACTGTTATTCTTTTAATTAAACAGAAAAAAAATTAACGCGCCTTTCCCTGTATTCCTGCTTCTCACCTGCCTAACTTTGGCCAACTCTTGAGCTGCCCATCTCTTCAGTATCCAGAATTCATTCACCCTCATCATGTTTAGGCGATTCGTTGAATGTAGACGCCGATTCTCTGCGCCTTTTGGCCTTACATCTACTTTAATGATTCACGCTCATCAACAGCAAGGTCTGGACGGTTTCAATTTGATAGTCACTCTATATAAGTTGGATGGAACTGTTTTGGTTTATTCTCTGTATACTTACCAACAACTGCAGCAGCTAGGTACTATTGTTAGCATTGCACAATTTAACTGTCGATCGATTCTGTTGACATTTTTAGCAGTCATTGTGTATTCTAATTTGTTCCCTATTATTTTTTCCTACAGCCTTATTGCTGTTGTTCATAAGGAATTGGGTACGAATCCGAAACCTTCGCTTTTTCTTTAGTACAATTGTTGCTTATATGTTAGCATTCCAGAATTTAACCGTCGATCGATTCTCTAGACATTTTGAGCACTCATTGTGTATTCTAATTTGTTCCTTTAAATTTTTTCCTACAGCATTCTTGCCGTTCTTCATAAGGAATTGGGTATAAATCCGACACCTTTGCTTTTACTTTAGTACAATTGTTGCTTATACTAGCATGAACTTTGACATCTCCTCCTGTATTGCCAGCTAAAGTTGCCTTAGGCCCCAGGTTCTGTTTCGCAGCCTTAGTGATGCTGAAGTAGCATCGTAGAAACCTTCGCTTTTGCTTTAGTACAATTGTTGCTTATATGTTAGCATTCCAGAATTTAACCGTCGATCGATTCCCTTGACATTTTGAGCACTCATTGTGTATTCTAATTTGTTCCTTTAATTTTTTTCCTACAGCCTTCTTGCCGTTCTTCATAAGGAATTGGGTATAACTCCGACACCTTTGCTTTTACTTTAGTACAATTGTTGCTTATACTAGCATGAACTTTGAATTATAGTCCGGGGGGGTGGGGACCGTTTGAATAACTCGAACAATATCCTAAAATATATACCATTTTGGTTCTCGGAACAGAACGAGTTCACAGTTTTAACATGATATATATTTGATAGGGATAGGCTGGAACTGTCATATCCTTATAAGAAAAGATAGATTGCTTAATTTAATAATATTAGTTAGAGAAAGTAAAAGGTAATGGAGAGTTACTAAGAGAAGGTTATAGAAATCACATTTATATCCAGAGAATTAGATTCACTTACTTTGCTTCTAGAAGGTAAAAAGAAAGGGATAATAATTTGGATCAGTAAAGTTTGGTATTCCAACTTCCAAACCTCTACAATACTTTTCTTGTACAACGGACTATAATTCATGATTTGCTGTGAGTTAAATCTTGGTACAGCGGGGTGTTGACTTCTTTTAAGTTGCTGATGTTATTGTTGTAGGAGTCAGCCTGCCACGAATTTTCTTCTTTTTTTTCTTACGATAACATGGACTTTCTGTTATTTCATTTTTAAGTATACTTTTTTCTTAAATTGAGCATTGTGGATGGGGAATCTAGGTTGTTGTGGAGAAGAAGATCATGCGGGAAAGGAATTTGACTAGACATGATATTGGTCGCGAGATGTTTGTGTCTGAAGTGAGTACATACTGCCAATACCTTATTCAATGTCTTGAATGTATTTGTTGAGGTCTTATCATTGTAAGCTTTTCATTTCCATCAAGCAATCACTTTAATGCATAAATATCCTTTTCATTGGCCCCTCTGTCTAAGTCTGGAACAAGGCCCTGCTGAAAAGTTATACATATAAGAAAACCAGTATCAGTTTTTTTTTTTTCCAAGTTCTCTGCACCTATAGTTTTCTTAATTGTAGTTGCTAAGTCGTTTGTAGGTTTGGAATTGGAAGAATGAGTATGGCGGTACCATACTACAACAGTTGTGTCGCTTGGGTGCATCACTTGATTGGTCTCGTGAGGTATGAACTGAGATTTTACCCTTCCTTTCTCAGTTTCTCCATTGGTAAAGTCCTGATTTTGTTTCAGTTAGTTACTTGGCTATTTATTGTCCCCTAATGCTGAAACGACCTCGGTCAGTCGTTTCGGAAGTTAGGACTCCGATTGGCATGCCGATAATTTTAAAATATTTGTAATGTCCATTAGGACCTGTCTGTAAAATTTGAGCTAAATCAGACCTCGTTTGGTAGGCATCAGAAGAAGGTTTCAGTTTTTATTGGAGATAAATATTAAAAAGAGATTTTCGAGCTTGGTTTTTGCCGAATGAGCTCCGATTCGAAATTCGAAAGCGCCGTTAGTTTCGTATGATTATTTGTGATTTTTGTAAGCTTTTGAAATTGAATTTCGATGTTGTTCGGCTAGTTTCCGCTAAAATGCCGAAAGTTAAATAATTTGACTTTTTTTCATTTAAATTCGCATCTTGAGTTTCGGGAGTCTGATTTGAGATCCGCCTTCGCGAGTATGTTACATATATTTTGTATAACTTGTATGCAAAAGTTGGAATTATTTCGAATATCGTAGGGCACCGTTTTAATTTTCGTTAAGAAAATAAAATAAAATTAAAAAAAAAAGAAAAAAAAAGGGAAAAGTACAAAAAGTTAGGCGGTTTGACACACATATATATCATTAGATTCAGAGTAAAAAGAAAATGCAACTGAGAGCAGAATCAAAAATATGAAAACGCAGCAAATAAAAAAATGCCAGAAAATGAGAAAAGGGGCCGGGAAAAAGTAGAATTTTCATCCTGAAACATTCAGGTAATGATCCTAATACAGTATTTGAGTTTATTACGTGTGTTTAAATATATTTTTGCGGTGAAAATAGGAATATTAGACATCGCCCTAAAGACGTAAATTGATAGTTTAAAGGGTCAAATGGACCCCGATAATGAAATTGATTATGTATTCGTGCTCAGTGAGTTATGGGCAATTTATAAATGTAATTTATTTGGGATTTGGTTATGTGGCCTTAAACCCTGTATATAGGCCTGGCCTGCGTATTGCGTATGCGAATAGGGCATCAAGTTCCTACCTGGATTGCCCTAAGATGTGAGGAATGAAGCCTTTAGCCTAATTTGATATATTTTTCTGCTTATTGAATAGAGTGGGATCGTTTGGCAATAAAACCAAAGGACAAGCGGTTATTGAGTGGATGTACTAACTTTGTAACAAGGTAAGTGTTTATATCCATTTCTTTGGAGGCACCTGGCCTCGTGGATTTTCTACCACGTGTTCCTTACGTGTGTAGCTGCCGATAGGCGTACTCATTACCCCTTAGCTTTGGATTACATTGTATATTATATGTTATGTCCTGTTGTTGGTAATTGTATTGAGAATCTGAGCATGGTACTCTGGTTGTGAGTTGGCATCTACTTCCCGGCTGTCGATGAGAGTCCTGTGCCGGTGAAGGGTTATTATTGCATCACATTGCATTCATATGCATTACATTGCATATCATATTGAGGGCAGGAGTATTCCGCCCCAGGAGCAGGAGTATTCCGCTCCATTGTATTATATCGGGTGCAGGAGTATTCCGCCCCAAGAGAGTGCAGGAGTATTCCGCCTCTGGTTTATATTATATCGGGTGCAGGAGTATTCCGCCCCAGGAGCAGGAGTATTCCGCTCCAGTTGGTTATCAGATTGGGTTCCCCTCGAGTGCAGGAGTATTCCGCTTCGAGATGGGAGGACGGGCACATGTGACCCTTTGCATCATATTTCATTTCATCTCACTTCATTTCATTTCATCTCAATTCATACCATTGTGTAGACTTGCGGTACATGACTACTGTTCTGCTCATACGTGCATTGCTTATTTGTTGATATGTTTCTGGCTCGTATTCCTGGCTGAGTTTAAGGTTTCATACGTGTTTCTAGTTATTATCTGGCTCTGCCTTTTTGTAATTTAAATAAAAGGAATTGGGTTTATCTGTTTCTTTTCACCCTGGCTAGCTATCCTATTCTTTGAGGTGGCTAGTCTGCCCCACTTATTGAGTCCTTTTGACTCACCCTCGTTTGTTGTTTGTTTCTTGTCTATCTATTTCGTTTCGGCAGGTTCGCTCCAGGATTGAGTTCGCCGCGTTGTTCAGGAGCAAAGACGACTTCAGCTGTCAGGGTGAGCCAGATTTATTCCGGATGGCCACCAGTTTATTGTTCATTATTTCAGTTGCATTTTGCTCCCTTCAGGAGGTATCTGTATTCTTTTGTACTCTTAGATGTCTGGTCTGGATAGCCCTAAACCTAGCATGTTGGGTAGTCAGCTGTAATTTCTTTTGTACAGCTTAGGGGTATCAGTATGTCTGTGTTTTTATTTTAAGTTTTGTCCTTATTTGTAAATTGTTATATTTATTTTCCTGATTTAATTGGTAAGGGTTCGCCCGACGGGTCTAGGGGAGTATGTCGGGTGCCCGCACGGCCTAACCGGATTCCGGGTCGTGTCAGTTGGTATCAGAGCCATATTTAGAGTCTATCCAGACTAAGACAATGTCTAGTAGAGTCTCGCTGATGGGTACGTAGACGTCTGTACTTATCTACGAGGGGCTATGATGGCATTTAGGAAGTTTCACTTCCTTCTTTTCTGATCGTGCGTCGTTCTAGGATGCAAAATTATTTTCATTAATTCCTTCGTGGTAATTGTGAAACCCTCGTGCGATAAATCAACAAACGGTATGAGTTTAAAGACGAAGCAGTCTAGCGTGGGGCTAGCACTGACGAAGCGCCGAGAGTTTTTTTTTTTTATCGTGCTGACGACCTAGTTACGGAGGCCCCAGTTGTACGAGCTCGCGATGGGCAAGGGGGCAGGGCTGTTGCTCCCAACGCACACGCAAGTATACGTGGTCGACAAGTAATAAAGTGAAAGTAGAGTATCGTTCCCACGAGGACTATTCAGACCAAGTTCTAACAAACAATTTCTTAACAACTACTCAGGGATCTTTTTCCAATAATGAGGATTTTTATTAACTAAAGAGCAGTAATTTAAATGGTGGAAATTCAGTCAAACAATGGAGCAAACTTTGGTTGTAAACAATATTAAGGAGACGGTCCAGGGTCAGAGTTACGAACAATCCAGTTGAGTTTTTCAATTGATTCCACTTCTTAAATCCCGGGTTACTAACTAACAGATTAAATGTACCCGTGAAAACCTTTCGATTCTTCACGGTCTATGCAGGCTACTCCAATCCCTATATGTCTATGGGTTGAATCACGTACACGCATTAACGATTCTGTAATTAGTTAAACTAGGTGAGCAAGTATATGTCTATCCTACTCACGAATTGGTTCCCCGATGCCCGGGTTCACAAACTAGTTCTATTCTTTCTTATTGCGTTAATAAATTCTCTCTTTCGAGTTCAATCTAAAAACCATAGATAATGCGTAATAATCGGGCCCTGACAATTACACAAGTGAAATCAAGAAAGAATAAGTAACCCGTAATGAGATTCAATTAATGGGAATCAATCTTCAAACATCAACCTTCATGAAATACTCTAACCCTAGAACTAGAGAATTAGCTACGCATACTCATAATAACAACACAAGAATTTGATGTAATAATGAAATAATGATGTAATAGATTAATGGAAGGATGAAAAACCCTTGTTCTTGATGTTATGAGCTCTCCAATTGCTCCAAAGTCTGAACTCCTTACAAAAACTAAGTAATAAACTATTTATAATGTTCCCAAACCCTTGGTAATAAGTTAGACCCATAACTAGAAGGAATAGGGAGTAAAATTGCGCATAAGGGGCGCTACAACGGGCGCCCCGCGCCCACGAACGCGCGAGCTCGACCAGAAGACGCCACAGACACCTCCGCTTTAGGCCTGCGGCGCATGGGCCACCGCGCCCAACCCCTGCGCGCTATGGGTGGCGCGGCGCGGAGCCCACGGCGCCCAGCCATTTTCCTGTTCGTTTGCTCTTTTTCTTGTTTCGTGTTGTGCCTTCGTGTGCTCGATCCAATCCTCAATCAAAATCCAATCTTTTCTTGCTCAATCATGCTCTTACAAGCTCCAATTACACTGCATAACAACCTACATACACACGACATAAAATCAGTGTAAAACCACAGTCACAAGCTATAAAACGAGCGAATAAGGTACTAAAACGTGAGGAAATATTAAGGAAATATAGGCATAAAATGCCAAATATCACCACCCCACACTTGAACCTTTGCTCGCCCTCGAGCAAGTCACATCTCACTTCCCAACCTAGGTAAAACAGGTCTGCCTATGACTATGGTTGATACCGACCATTGAACCAATGCACACATGACTACTATGGATCCACAACATGCCAACAATTTATCAAACTCAAAAAATATGAGAACAACCACCCCAAAATAGCTCAAGTGCACAAACTCAACTTAATGCAACCATGCTCCCACAAAATCACACCTATCTACTCAACCGAAAGCCATCAACTTTACCTATTTCATGCAAACCATGTGCCCTCACCAAAATGAAGCAAGAGAGTGTCCCCCAAGTATCACACACAACCATGAATATCAAGAATAGAATGGGGACAATAGCATAGAAAGAATTCACTCACTCTCATGAAAGGCTCACATGTCACACACAATGTACCATAGGCTTGCCCGTAGTGTAGGACTCCACTAATGTAAGCTCACTCCAATCGGGATTAACTAGGACTTTAGAAAGGTCGTAACGTAGGCTAAGGTGCGGGTAGGATACATATGGATAATAGTGACTACCTCCCTAAGCACTTTAATACATCACATTTAATTTCAAGCACAATTCTCATCAAAACCCCCCAACCAACAATCTTTACACATACCTTCTCAACAAGTAGCATTTTTTTTTTTAAGCACACACTAGCAAGGAAGGGATATCTTTTTCTCTTTTTTCTTTTCCACAATTTTCTTTCAACTTTGCTCTTTTTTTTCTTTTCAATTTCAATTCACTTTTTTTTTCAATTTCATCAACTTCCAACCTTGCCAATGTTTTTCACTACTTCACACTTTTCACAAATATTCCCCTTCATTAGTTCCACTCAAGAACCCCCCAACATCCAACCACAACTCCAATCATCTACACAATATCAATAAAGTGCTTAAGGAGTAAGGGCCAAAAGAGTCAATTAAGAACAAATGGGTAGGCTCGGGGTGTGGGTGCCAACAAAAAGGGTCAAAGAAATCACAACAATTTTTTCCAGGTATATATGTAAGGGTAGGCTAACAAAAGAAGGCCTTGTATCATTTCCCGACTAGAGCAAACCTAGGATTTCGCTTTGCACACACACGGGGCAAGTTCTAGACATTAATATGCAAACATGGAGTACAATAAGAATATGCCTCACAACACACATTGCACACAATCTACACAAAAAGGCTCCATCAACAACTCTCAATCAAGCATCTAGAATGCAACTTGTGGAAATTTAAGCACTAATGCACAAAGGTTCACAATCAAGTCAAGCAAGCGGACTCAAGTATCTCAAGGGGGTTATTCCATTTTTTCTCCTAGGCATGCATCTCAAATTAAAACCCAAGGACACCACAAATAGCACATGCAATCAAGTCCAAGTCCACCGGTATCAAACAAATCAAAGGCACCTAGCATTCTACCTTTTCCTTAGCCTAGGGTCATCTAAAACTAACTATCCTAATCCTAAAAATAAAAAACTACCCGGTTCAAAGGCCTACCCGTGGAAAAGAACCGAGGTCATAAGAAAAACCACGGGGTGGATGACATGTACCGCTAATAAAACTAAAAGGAAAATCTTTTTGGAATTTTTCATTGGTTTTCTAATTTTTTTTTTCATATATTAAAGCAAGAAATAAATCAAAATAAAGTCAAGTGACAAAAGAAAAATCCTATGGTACATGCATCCCTAACCTCAAAAATAAGGGAGAGTTCCCCACCCCACACTTAAACTAAGCAATGTCCTCAGTGCTAAAAATAAGAAAGTGCAAGGTAAAGAAAACTTCCCTGAAGATTCTAGTCCTTGGTGCTAGCATCCTCCAAGCTTCCATATAGTATGAGGTACTCAGACTTCCCTCATCAGGTCATCACTATTAGGCAAGGGTGAGGACACCCCACACTTAGCCTCGACATTACATGAACCTGCAATCCAAGGAAAAACAAAAACTACGTGACACTATAAAATAAAATATTACAAGTACAAACTCGGGTTGCCTCCCGAGAAGCGCCTTAGTTAACGTCGTGGCACGACGACACATTTAGCTCACTTCCAGCATTTACGTCTTCTCTTCTTCCGACGAACTTTTGCTTTCTTCCTTTCTTTGAGAGAATCCACCTTCAACTTCACATGTGGTGTACTTCCATGTTCCAGACTAACACATTCAATCATAGAGCACTCTTCACCCTTAGCTATGTGCTCCTTCTCATTATACACCTTGAAAGTAACCTTTTCTCCATGCGCTCTAACAGTCATCTCACCCAGCTCCATGTCAATAAGTGCCTTCGAGGTGACTAAGAATGGTCTCCCCAAAATAATTGGAGCTTCTAAGTCCTCTTCATAATCTAGGACTACAAAATCAACAGAGAATGTAAAATTACCAACTTTTACCAACACATCCTCCAACTTACCATCAGGGTGAGTGAGTGATCCATCCGCCATCTTAAGAGTAACTGAAGAGGGCTTGATTGCTCCTAGCCCCAACCTTTTGCAAACAGACAGAGGCATGAGATTTATGCTCGCACCCAAATCACACAAGGCACCAGTGATACTATGCCCTCCAATGGTACAAGGAATAGTAAACTTCCCAGGATCTTGAAGTTTTGGAGGTAGCTTGCTCAAGATTGTGCTACACTCCTCAACTAACTCAACTGAATCTATCTCTTGAGGCTTTTTCCTCTTGACTAAAATCTCTTTTAAGAACTTCACAAAGGATGGCATCAATTCAAACACATCAGTCAAAGGAATATTAACATGAAGTTCTTTCAGCATACTCACAAATTTTTGATATTGGGCCAAATCCTTCGATGGTATAAGCCTCTGCGGGAATGGTGGAGGTGGCCTAGGTGCCTCTTTCTTTTCTTCTTTCTTCTTTATCTTCTCCACTTTTTCAATTTTTTCAATTTCAGCTTTCTCCTCAGGCTTGGCCATCAGCTCTCCACCTCCAATTAAAGTCACTGCAAGACAGTGTTCCGGCTCTTTTTTAACAGTACCTATTTCTCCCACCAACTGCCCCAACTGGTGCTCCAAGTTCTTGTGAGCACTTGCAAGATCTTGTATGGCCTGTGCATGGGCTGCAGTGTCAGCTATCATTCTCTGCTGGCCCGCCATTATCTGCTTTAGCATCTCCTCAACTGAACTGCTAACCTGCTGTGGTGGAGCTGGGAGTGGGTGGTAATTATTCGGGGCTCTCATATTGCCTTGATAATAAGAATTACCAAACTGATTTTGACCCTGCAGCCTGTTGTGATTACCCACGTAATAAACTGACTCTGGGTTAGAAGGGCAAACCTCTGTAACATGGTCTTGACCACAAACCTCACAAAAGCTCTGGAGTTGTTGCACTGGAGCCACTGGTTGCTGAGTCTTTGGCAGAGCTAGCTTACTAATTTGATTGGAAATAGCATCCATCCTAGCCCGTAGCTCTGAAACTGCATCTAACTGAAGTACCCCTGCAGCTTTCTGCGTAGTAGCTCTACCATCACCTTGCCAATCAGGATTGCTCTGCGAAAACTTATCTAGCAAATCATAGATCTGGTCAAAATTTAAGGCCAATACTTGACCTCCAGCAGCAGCATCTACCACAATCTTAGTATGTGCAGTCAACCCCTCAACAAAAGTATGTGCAAGAACCTCATTGGATTGGTTGTGGTGTGGACAATCTCTCAGTAAAGCTTTGAACCGCTCCCAGGCTGAATATAAAGATTCTCCTTCTAACTGTCTGAAGGACATAATTTCACTCCTCACCCGGGCTGTCTTGGCAGATGGATAAAACTTAGCCAAGAACTTCTTAGCCAAATCATTCCAAGTGGTGATAGACCCAGACTTTTCAGCCTTTAACCACCTCTTTGCTGCCCCAATCAGTGAAAACGGGAATAAAGTCAAGCGAACATAATCAATAGGAACTCCCGTTGGTGTATAAGTATCACTGATCTCCAAGAAATTCTGGATATGTTGTTGCGGATCTTCATGAGGAAATCCACCAAATTGTCCAGTCGTATGTAACAGTTGTATCATACCGGACTTAATTTCAAAGTTTCCAGTAATTCTAGGCTTAACTATGCTCGAGGCTACTCCATCCAGACTGGGGAGAGCAACATCTCGCACAGCTAAAGCTTGTTCTTCTGCCATTCCTGTAGGTAAAGATCAAGCAGGACCTAATACCTGAAACAGCAGAAAACTCAAAACAAAAATTAAACCTGAATAGAAATTAATAAACTGTTCAAAAAGAAATCAGTCAATTTAGTCCCCGGCAACGGCGCCAAAAACTTGTTGCTCCCAACGCACACGCAAGTATACGTGGTCGACAAGTAATAAAGTGAAAGTAGAGTATCGTTCCCACGAGGACTATTCAGACCAAGTTCTAACAAACAATTTCTTAACAACTACTCAGGGATCTTTTTCCAATAATGAGGATTTTTATTAACTAAAGAGCAGTAATTTAAATGGTGGAAATTCAGTCAAACAATGGAGCAAACTTTGGTTGTAAACAATATTAAGGAGACGGTCCAGGGTCAGAGTTACGAACAATCCAGTTGAGTTTTTCAATTGATTCCACTTCTTAAATCCCGGGTTACTAACTAACAGATTAAATGTACCCGTGAAAACCTTTCGATTCTTCACGGTCTATGCAGGCTACTCCAATCCCTATATGTCTATGGGTTGAATCACGTACACGCATTAACGATTCTGTAATTAGTTAAACTAGGTGAGCAAGTATATGTCTATCCTACTCACGAATTGGTTCCCCGATGCCCGGGTTCACAAACTAGTTCTATTCTTTCTTATTGCGTTAATAAATTCTCTCTTTCGAGTTCAATCTAAAAACCATAGATAATGCGTAATAATCGGGCCCTGACAATTACACAAGTGAAATCAAGAAAGAATAAGTAACCCGTAATGAGATTCAATTAATGGGAATCAATCTTCAAACATCAACCTTCATGAAATACTCTAACCCTAGAACTAGAGAATTAGCTACGCATACTCATAATAACAACACAAGAATTTGATGTAATAATGAAATAATGATGTAATAGATTAATGGAAGGATGAAAAACCCTTGTTCTTGATGTTATGAGCTCTCCAATTGCTCCAAAGTCTGAACTCCTTACAAAAACTAAGTAATAAACTATTTATAATGTTCCCAAACCCTTGGTAATAAGTTAGACCCATAACTAGAAGGAATAGGGAGTAAAATTGCGCATAAGGGGCGCTACAACGGGCGCCCCGCGCCCACGAACGCGCGAGCTCGACCAGAAGACGCCACAGACACCTCCGCTTTAGGCCTGCGGCGCATGGGCCACCGCGCCCAACCCCTGCGCGCTATGGGTGGCGCGGCGCGGAGCCCACGGCGCCCAGCCATTTTCCTGTTCGTTTGCTCTTTTTCTTGTTTCGTGTTGTGCCTTCGTGTGCTCGATCCAATCCTCAATCAAAATCCAATCTTTTCTTGCTCAATCATGCTCTTACAAGCTCCAATTACACTGCATAACAACCTACATACACACGACATAAAATCAGTGTAAAACCACAGTCACAAGCTATAAAACGAGCGAATAAGGTACTAAAACGTGAGGAAATATTAAGGAAATATAGGCATAAAATGCCAAATATCAAGGGCCTTGTAGTTCCCTTGGCTCTCTATGATGCTTTACGAGAATCTTGGCAACGCAGATACCGTAAGAACCTATCATTCGCTGGGCAGCCTATCAGGTTGCCGCATGTGCAGACGTTCGATCTCAGGGAGCTCCTTTCTGGTTCTTAATATTGCTGCAGTAAATTATATTCCGGAAGTAGTATGTGTTGTTCCTTTAATTGTTCTGGCTGGTTAGCCAGCCGAGGTATCAGTTCGGTCCGAGTGCCTAAAGAGGTTGGATTATTTTACGCGGTTGAACCTTCCGATATTCTTAAGCAATGCATCAGATAAACCTCGTGATTTTTTTTTAAAAATAAAATAATGCCAGCGTATCCTTCAGGCTTTTGATTATATCAAGCGGTGTGGTGTTGATTATTCTTCTTTCCAGTTTCAGGGGTCCAGCCTTGAATTGGTGGGCCTCTCTTTTATTAGCTAATGTGATTCGGTTTTTCTTCTAGATTCGTGGAAAAAGTTCCTTCCGAGTAGCGAGCGAGATGAAAAGCGTTACCAGTTCGAGTGGATTTGACAGGGTAGCCTGTCGGTTAGCCTGTTGGTTTTAGAATATAAGATTGAATTCTATAGAATGGCCGAATATGCATTTGAACTAGATCATGAGCCTTTCGAGAGATTCAAAGATTTATTAATGACCTTTATTTTTCCTTGAAATCCCAGATGGCTCGAGAAATTGAGGTCTGAATTTTATTTGATGTTGTTGTTAATATTGCTCGAAGGTTCGAGGCATACCATAAGTTAGAGCGGGAAGAGTTAGAGCGGGAAAGTAAGAGATCCCATGGCCCTGGTGGGTAACCATGGTACCTCATGTGGAGGTAAGAGTTTTGATTATTTTGGGAGGTCACCTTCTAAGTTATCTCAGCTTATGTCACTTGATTCTTAGAGTGCGCCAGTAGCTCATCAAGATCAGATTCAGTTTCTCTTTACATCTATCAACAATCTTTCCAGCTTCCATTTCTCAGTGAAAATGTGGTATCACTGTCATGAGTCTGGTTATCCTTTGGGAAGTATTCCCTTACTTCGGCAAGTAGGCAGTCGTATTTTCTCTCGCCCTCAGGCACCTGCCCAGTCATCGGGGATTCCATTTAGATCTCAATCAGCCAGAGAAATGCCACGATCCAGTAAAGGTTGAGAGCGTGGTGGCAGTTATTCTTCAGAAGGTAATTATCAGTGTAGCGGCTTAGTTCAGCCGTAGAGGCAGTTTTATGAACTGCCAGTCTGGCAGGATGCTGAAGCATCCGATGTAGTAGACCCGTGTGTTTCTTCTTCCCTTATCTGTAAGTAAGATTTATCTTTCCGATCGATCTAGAAATGGTGTGTCTTATCATGTTTCGATGGTTTCCTTGGATGTCGTTTCTATTAATAATAGGTTGCGATAGAGGGGTGAGCTTCTGATACGATTTATTCCTGGCATTTATGATGACCCTACTAGTTTATCTGGTCTAAATATGAGAGATTTGGCAGTAAGTGTCGGTATTGTCTGCCTGGCATCTTGTTGTTCCACCTTCTCTTATTATATCATATCAGTTTATCTCTCTTCTCGGAATTTCATGTTGGTTGGATGATGGGATTCTAGTTCGTCACCATCAGAAAGTGTTGTCGTTTCTTCCGGAGTAAAGTGGTTAGTAAGTAATATTTGATCTATATGTCTCCCATGATTCAAGATGTTTGTAGAGTCATGTTATCCCATGAGCTTATCTGGGTTATAAAAGGGTTTATGGTAAATTGTCAGAATTTCCTTCTTATTGGGAGGTTAAACTGGTATGGATGTTTTTCCATAAAGCTTATTTAATGTCTATCTCTTCAATTGCAATTCTTTGGCTCGCCTGACTCGGAAGTAGTCTAACTTTGGTAGCCAAGCAAATAAGAAGATGAACTTCCTGAAGCTCTAATTATTTCTATCCTCGGTCCATTTCCATTTCTTCTTCGTCCGGCACTAGTAAGCTTAGGCGATCAGTAACCTATTGTGATGTTCCCTGTGTTAAGCCAGAGTGCATGTCAAGGTAACCGGGTAAGCATATTATTGTTTAGGTTGAAAATCAGGACAGTGGTGCTGTCCAGATATTCTATCTGCGGATTTGTTATGTCATCCAGTTGTCTCATCTTGTTATCCGCTTAACATGTTTATATTATCAGTTTATCCGGGTATCCATTCCCACGTATAGTATAGTGCTGGTTCTGTTTTTGCGGATCATCCAGTTTCAGGGGAAACTCTGCCGAAATTTTTATATAGAAGTACCATCCATCGGGCGGTGGTGTTTACGGCAAAGGTATGGAGTTGTGAACTTGAGAGTTGCAGCTGTTTGGCAACTCGAAAGGGTAGTTGGTAGCTTAGGTCTGCCTACGTTCAGCTTTTAGCTAAATCTTCTTTAGTCCAGCAGACTGCGCGAGGATGGTTATTCCTATTCAAATGGCTACATGAGTTTGTGCTTTAAGTGGAGGAGTCTTCCTCTAAATACTGAATGGTAATATTAAATCTCTGAGGTGTTGATACCACTTTTCTCACTACCCAAAGTAAGGCCACAGCAGAAATCTACAATGAGTGTCGATCATTGCTAAACCCACTATTAATCTATCAATGCCAGAGATAAGCTGGCAACCTGATCATATATACGTACCTACCTGCTGAAAGCATAAAGTCTAGAAAGATGACACGACTTTAACTTGCTGGCAATTAGAACACTAAGCCACAAATTCTGCTATGTCACACTTCATTTCGTCCCACCAATAAATCTGCTTAAGATCATGGTACACCTTAGTCGAACCTGGATGAATACTGTATTTGGAATAATGTGCCTCCATCATAATCTATCCACGTAAATCTGCAACATCAGAAACTCAAAGTCTATCTTTATACATGAGAACACTGTCAGTAGTAACCCTGTATGGTGACTCCGGTTTTCTTTTGGCTATCTGTCTGTATTCAACCAGAAGTGGATCCTCATATTGACGTTGTTTTACTTCATGAAAAAATTTAGAGTTAAAGGTCTAGTGCAGCTTGTCGTCCATCCATCATTGGCATATCTCATTCATACCTCAACTCCTTGAGAGGTTACTTTAGCGTTGTAAGTACTCATGTAATCAACTTTGTTGCTGGTATTCTGCCTCAGCTCATGGTCCAACTATATGTCTCTTTTATATTTACTTTTTCAAGTCATAATATTTCCAATCCAAAGACAATATCCTGAAGTAGATGTTCGGTCTGAAGATCATTCCTGGTCTGCATCATACTATCCAGTAGTAGTTGCATGATCCTTATCCTTATACGATAGACCCTGTTCAGATAAGCCTTTGGCATACATTAGAATATGAGTAACTACATTCCCACGAGGAGCTTGCGGAACAACACTAAGATCAACTGAGATGTTGCATAGTGTGTTCGTAAAAATAATATGGCTTGCATCAAATCTTCTAGAGTGTGTAGTGACAAGATACTTCAAAATCTTTCCCTATTGTATCAAGCGTGAGCTAATTCTTAGTTCCATCAACCTGTTTTATATCAAAAGATATATTAAAAAGTTGATTATCGCCTGAATCGTGTTAACCTATTCAAAGTTCCGTGTATCTTTAATTCAAAAATGTAAAACTCTCCTCTCGTGATTGAGGAAGGATCATCTTAGTCAGAATAATCCGGGCAATGGTATCATCATATTATCCAGATATATTTTATTCCAAGAGTTCGGTGTCCGTATTATAGTTTTAATTCTGTAATCATGAGGGAAAAATTCTGTGGGATAATTTATGAAGGCCGTGCAAATTCTTTTGTTATCAACGTGAATCTTGGTTAGGCTCGTTCGAGGACGAACGAGAGTTTAAGTGGAGGAGAATGAAACGACCTCGGTCAGTCGTTTCGGAAGTTAGGACTCCGATTGGCATGCCGATAATTTTAAAATATTTGTAATGTCCATTAGGACCTGTCTGTAAAATTTGAGCTAAATCAGACCTCGTTTGGTAGGCATCAGAAGAAGGTTTCAGTTTTTATTGGAGATAAATATTAAAAAGAGATTTTCGAGCTTGGTTTTTGCCGAATGAGCTCCGATTCGAAATTCGAAAGCGCCGTTAGTTTCGTATGATTATTTGTGATTTTTGTAAGCTTTCGAAATTGAATTTCGATGTTGTTCGGCTAGTTTCCGCTAAAATGCCGAAAGTTAAATAATTTGACTTTTTTTCATTTAAATTCGCATCTTGAGTTTCGGGAGTCTGATTTGAGATCCGCCTTCGCGAGTATGTTACATATATTTTGTATAACTTGTATGCAAAAGTTGGAATTATTTCGAATATCGTAGGGCACCGTTTTAATTTTCGTTAAGAAAATAAAATAAAATTAAAAAAAAAGAAAAAAAAAGGGAAAAGTACAAAAAGTTAGGCGGTTTGACACACATATATATCATTAGATTCAGAGTAAAAAGAAAATGCAACTGAGAGCAGAATCAAAAATATGAAAACGCAGCAAATAAAAAAATGCCAGAAAATGAGAAAAGGGGCCGGGAAAAAGTAGAATTTTCATCCTGAAACATTCAGGTAATGATCCTAATATAGTATTTGAGTTTATTACGTGTGTTTAAATATATTTTTGCGGTGAAAATAGGAATATTAGACATCGCCCTAAAGACGTAAATTGATAGTTTAAAGGGTCAAATGGACCCCGATAATGAAATTGATTATGTATTCGTGCTCAGTGAGTTATGGGCAATTTATAAATGTAATTTATTTGGGATTTGGTTATGTGGCCTTAAACCCTGTATATAGGCCTGGCCTGCGTATTGCGTATGCGAATAGGGCATCAAGTTCCTACCTGGATTGCCCTAAGATGTGAGGAATGAAGCCTTTAGCCTAATTTGATATATTTTTCTGCTTATTGAATAGAGTGGGATCGTTTGGCAATAAAACCAAAGGACAAGCGGTTATTGAGTGGATGTACTAACTTTGTAACAAGGTAAGTGTTTATATCCATTTCTTTGGAGGCACCTGGCCTCGTGGATTTTCTACCACGTGTTCCTTACGTGTGTAGCTGCCGATAGGCGTACTCATTACCCCTTAGCTTTGGATTACATTGTATATTATATGTTATGTCCTGTTGTTGGTAATTGTATTGAGAATCTGAGCATGGTACTCTGGTTGTGAGTTGGCATCTACTTCCCGGCTGTCGATGAGAGTCCTGTGCCGGTGAAGGGTTATTATTGCATCACATTGCATTCATATGCATTACATTGCATATCATATTGAGGGCAGGAGTATTCCGCCCCAGGAGCAGGAGTATTCCGCTCCATTGTATTATATCGGGTGCAGGAGTATTCCGCCCCAAGAGAGTGCAGGAGTATTCCGCCTCTGGTTTATATTATATCGGGTGCAGGAGTATTCCGCCCCAGGAGCAGGAGTATTCCGCTCCAGTTGGTTATCAGATTGGGTTCCCCTCGAGTGCAGGAGTATTCCGCTTCGAGATGGGAGGACGGGCACATGTGACCCTTTGCATCATATTTCATTTCATCTCACTTCATTTCATTTCATCTCAATTCATACCATTGTGTAGACTTGCGGTACATGACTACTGTTCTGCTCATACGTGCATTGCTTATTTGTTGATATGTTTCTGGCTCGTATTCCTGGCTGAGTTTAAGGTTTCATACGTGTTTCTAGTTATTATCTGGCTCTGCCTTTTTGTAATTTAAATAAAAGGAATTGGGTTTATCTGTTTCTTTTCACCCTGGCTAGCTATCCTATTCTTTGAGGTGGCTAGTCTGCCCCACTTATTGAGTCCTTTTGACTCACCCTCGTTTGTTGTTTGTTTCTTGTCTATCTATTTCGTTTCGGCAGGTTCGCTCCAGGATTGAGTTCGCCGCGTTGTTCAGGAGCAAAGACGACTTCAGCTGTCAGGGTGAGCCAGATTTATTCCGGATGGCCACCAGTTTATTGTTCATTATTTCAGTTGCATTTTGCTCCCTTCAGGAGGTATCTGTATTCTTTTGTACTCTTAGATGTCTGGTCTGGATAGCCCTAAACCTAGCATGTTGGGTAGTCAGCTGTAATTTCTTTTGTACAGCTTAGGGGTATCAGTATGTCTGTGTTTTTATTTTAAGTTTTGTCCTTATTTGTAAATTGTTATATTTATTTTCCTGATTTAATTGGTAAGGGTTCGCCCGACGGGTCTAGGGGAGTATGTCGGGTGCCCGCACGGCCTAACCGGATTCCGGGTCGTGTCAAATGCATGTTCTCTGAAAGCAGTGCTTTACCATGGATGAACAAAGGTCAAAGGCTGTTATCGAAGCATTTGTTAGGCTTTCAGATGAAGGTCTTATATACAGGTACTCAGCTCCTTTTCTTCCTCTCTCTTTGCCTTCTCTCCCTCATTATGTTCGTGTGAGCATCTTCCTGCCGGTGGACAGGAAGTACTAATTTTCTTGACTGAACAGCTTTTTCTCAAATCTTCTTGGCTCTATTATAACTTTTTGTTATCATCTATCAAGGTCTCCACGTATGGTGCATTGGGATTGTGTCTTGCGTACTGCAATCTCTGATATTGAGATGAGCCGCATAGCCATGCAGTATTAAGTTTTAGATGGTGTAGCAAATACTTGATCATAACTGTAGAAGCGGCTTGCCTTTTGTAGGTCGATTATACAGACATCAAAGAGAGGACACTTTTGAACGTCCCTGGCTACGAAGAGCCTGTGGAGTTCGGTCTTCTTACATCATTTGCTTACCCTCTGGAAGGAGGGCTTGGTGAGATTGTTGTGGCTACTACCAGGATTGAAACAATGCTTGGTGATACTGCAATTGCTATACATCCTCAAGATAAAAGATACAGTCACCTTCATGGGAGATTTGCTATTCATCCATTCAACGGGAGAAAGCTTCCTATAGTTTGTGATGAATTTGTAGAGATGAACTTTGGGACTGGTGCTATTTAGGTATTTTAAATCATTATACTTTTAATGTTGAGAAAGCGATCACAATATTCGTCATTGCTTATGGGCCATTCCTGGATTATCCCTGCAGATCACTCCAGCCCATGATCCAAAAGATTTTGAGGTTGGACAGCGTCACAAACTTGAATTCATTAGTATCTTTACTGATGATGGTAAAATAAATAGCAATTTCATGTTACACAACAGAACCATGATTTCTGTTGACATTTTGTGAAGCCACATTGATCTTCAGTTTGCTCCTCAGTTTGCTCCTCAAATTTTCCTGTAGCCTTCGTTGTGGCGTTCATCACGATTCGGGTATGAGATCAACGCACCTACTTTTTGTTTAGCATAATTATTACTTATGTTCGCATGTAGCTTGTCAAGTTAACCTCCAGAGTGCTAACCCTGTTTGCTTCACTCAAATAGACGACGTCGCATACTTACCATCGTCGAACTACCATCCTAGGCTGCCGCAACCGCACATTATGCTCACTGTACCCTGTTGATTTAGTGTGCCCCAATGCTGAGTTTATGTCCCCTTGCAACTTAGTTCCCTAAATTCCTTAACTTACAGCCTTTTTTCAGTTCTTCATAAGGAATTGTAGATGAATTGGACACCTTCGCCTTTGCTTCAAGTCACATGAACTAGGTAACTTAAGCCGCTAATTCGCCCTAATTTGTTCGCTGCCCTCTGTAGGCACAGTAGGGCTGTGAATCCTGAAAACGTTTTGCGACGCCACTGTAGCATCGACTATTGATTTGCTTATGCCCCCTATCCTGTTTGCTTTCATAGATTAGACGGCGTCGCAGCCTTACTATCAGTCAATTAACATCCTTGGATACCCAAGCCACAAATTATGTTCATTGAATACAGTCTTTTCCTAATGTGCCACGATGCTGTATTTATGTCCCCTTACCATGTGAAATCTGCATATATAGAGCTTCCACTCGGTTCAAAGACAGCGTGTATCTCAATGGCAACCGAGCTAGATGAAGGAAAACAATGTATACCTATTAGTGAATTGAAACCATTGCAAACTGAATGGCTTATTAAAGTCTTGGTGCTGCGGCGAGGCCCAAAATGGGACTATAAGACCTCCAATGGCGAGGGTGTTATCAGATCCGTCATATTTGTCGATGAAGAGGTAATAGTCATTATTTCCTTGGGGGAGGCGTCCTAGAGATTACGATCCATGAAGCTCAGGATGTTGAAGGGAAGCACCATACTAATCCATATGTCAAGATTCTTTTCAAAGGGGAGGAAAGGAAAACTAAGGTACTATTTTTTATTTTCTTAGCTGGCAGTGATAGAACTAGGTAGGATATCATCTCAAATTTGAGAAAAAATTGCTGTCTCAAAGGGTGCTTCTAAGGTCCAGTCTCTGGATGACTTTCTTTCATCATCTTTCTTCAACATCCCATCCAAATGCATGATAAGATGCCAGTTTCAGCAGCTAGGCTGTCTTTGTTTTCAATCAGACTACAAATCCGTTTTCCATTCTTTCTTTTCTTGAATTGAACGACTGTTTTTCTTTTCATTCTGCTGTGAACTTTTTCTTGGGAGAATGGTAACAGATTCTGCTGTATACTTTTCCTTGGCCATTTTATCTAAGTACAGTATTTCATCATTCTGCTGTTACTATAAATTCCACCATGATAAGATTGTGACATTGTGTGCAGATTTAAATTGCATTCCCGCCCTCATAGTAAATCTATGTAGGTCATAAAACTGAAACTGCTTTGACAGCTATTAACCTTCTGTTCGCATACAACCATTAATGACTGCGTCTTTTCGCACTGCAATACACATTATATAAGCTAGATAGGCTTTCGATTTTCCTCAGTAGTTACCAACAGCTGGAGCAGGCAGGTACCATCCTTCGCTATGTTTCAAATTTTCGCTTTCATAAACATTAACTTTCTAATGAAACTTTCCTCCTCGCATCAACACTTAGCTTAAAATAATACTTTACCTATAGTGGTTGATATTCTTGCGCGTTGCCTCGACATTTTCATAATTGCAAATTTTAGCTTTTGTTGTGTGCGATCTGCCTGACTCTGAATATTTCGTATCCTACACAACCAGTCGACTCAAATGTTTTATGAAACTTATGGTCTTCATCAGTACATTGTCAGTAATATTTTTCCCAAAGGGCCATTGTTACATATGTTCAAATTCACTAGGATCAGTATCTTACACCTGCAGGATCGAGGTCTAATGCCTAATATTTTTGTCATATTTGTTCTCCCATCAGCCGCAACTATGTATTACTTGAAATTCATGGGTACCAAATATTCAATCATCTTGCCATATATATCTGTTGCATATTAGGTTGAAACAGTATGTGCCTTTGCTGTCCTGCCTTTGCTTTACTTCGAGATACTTAGTTATTGAAGTCTAAGCTTTGCGGGTACAAAATAGCCGCAAATTGCACTCCCCTGACGGATGATACAATATGTTTAAACTAGCACCACTTATTGTTATATAATTAAATTACACCTCACTTGCAGATATGATGGCTGAACATTTGGGCAACAACATGTACATCCAAGCTGAAGAAGCGAGACTTCTTTTTTTAATAAAAATCCAATCAACCTTGCGCAGCGAATTGTATCAAGACACTGCTGATATTGTTATACCTGAAGCGTGTGGAGAAGAAAAATCTTATCAAAAAACTATGCTCCCGACAATGATTATTGGACCAAACAAATCTCAAGAGCGAAATGTAATGAAGTGTGATTAAGTAGATCTCACTATGTTATAATTATTATTCTAATAATTCAAATACAGTCTATGGAATAGGTTAATTATATTAAAGTGCTAATGCTTCGAACTTAGAAGCTAGCTTAGTCATCTTTTAGTTTTTGATTCAATTAGTGCTAATGCTTCGACTAATAGCAACTTCATGTTTAGGCCAAAAAGATAATGAGTATGCACCATTACTCTATTTTTGATACTCTAACTATGCTTTTGACCATTTTGCGATATTATATTAAAGTCCTAATGCGTCGAACTTAGAAGCTGGTAATTCACTTAAACCAAATTTTATACTCCATCGGCAATCTATATTCCGCAACATTTTCCTTTATCCAACTACTTCCGTTTCTTTGCCAACATTCTTGGCGCTGCAATTAGGTGCCACGCGCAACGCGCGTTTCCGTTACTAGTTGTATGAAAAGCAATGTTCAAACCAAGAAATAGTTGTTGATAATAATGTGAAGATATAACGTCGAACTGCTTGAATAAGTCTTTTTAAATAATACGTATCTTAATAGTTTGAAGGTTCTAAAGTAAAAACAATAGGATTATTCATTTAATTTGTAACGGCTTTAACGTTGTAGTAATATATATTGTCCATCCACTTCATGTAGTATGATCTATTCTCATAATATAATCTGTATATGGACAATTTCCTTTTTTGTTTCTTATTGTTTATATACTTTTTTATACTAAATTATGTATAGAAGAATAAGTAAATATCTAAAATAATTAAAATACGTATGACGAAATAATAAGATCATCAAAATGAACATAATTGCCTACATTATGTTTAAGATCGCCTATATATATTTGAAATCGTCTATTGTATATTTGGAATCTCCCACGTCGATTACTATTGTCATCCAATATAATCTCTTAGCGTAAGTCATGCATGCCTTATGCCCATCAAAAACACCAAAATAGATAGTAAACTAGTGAACATTACCATGCTCGCGCGGTCATTAAAAATAAAATTGAAACATTACTAAATAATTACCGATATAATTTTTATAATAATATAATAAATACTTGATCATAGACTTCAGTTTTCAAAATGATTGATATTGTCACTCCACATTCACCATATAATGCCTCCATCGAATTAACTCTCACCTTAGTATTAGTTATGTGACACCTATACACGCTACAAAGTGAACAAAGTACATCCATATTAAATAAAAAAGAAATAAAAGCTAGAAATGTTAATTACTGTTTTAAACCGTAGCATAGGAAGATCAACTTTCATAGTCAAATTTCCTTCTAATAACGTATGCTTTAATTTCTCTTTCAGAATTTTAAGATGTAATACTTGCCAGCATTGTTCATAGTTATGCATGAGGATTATGCATGGTTAGTTGAATATCTTTGTATGGGCCTAAATCAGTTTTAGGTACACAAATCGAATTTGGATTCGAATATAAGCAAATCTTTGTATCAAAGCTGAATAAATGCACAAAAAAGATGTAAATGCGAAGAAATAACGGTGTTTCAATATATAAACGTGGAGTACAGATTTTGGCAGAGCTTCAGTACAAATTTCTGGATGCCTATAATACAAAATGAGCTTCTATTTATAGGCCTAGAGGTCTTGCCCACGTTCTCCATCATCAGCACACCCTTCTCCCACGATCTGGTCAGCAACATGGATGAGTTAGTGGGGCAGAGTAGTGGGCTACGTTGCCGTTGGGACCGAGGTGGTAACCGAGGCTTTGCCACAAAGCTTCGATCATCTGACCTTACTGTCCGAATAGGGTGGCATGTGCCCGAAGCCTGAAGCTTAATTTCTCTTCGGTCGCGCAATCGGGCGTTGACCTTGGTGATTCAGTCACGAGATCGATTATTTTCCTTTCAGAGCACCAGCTCGTTTTCTCTTCGGTCTGCCAACCCGAGGTGTTGGCCGAAGGCGATAATTTTCACCTAATACAGATAGTCCCCCCACTCCTCGGTAGACGCCGAAGTCGCCGAGGAGTGGAATGAATTTGAGCGGGAAGTCGACGTGGCACAACCCTATCCACGAATTTTTGAAAAGTTGCGCATCTGTAGGGTCGCCGTTCCGCGTTACGTGGCGGCTCATGATAGGTCTCTGAACGGTCACGCCGTCTTTTTGTTTCTCCAATGTTTCAGTCATCATTAGCTTCACCTACTTGCACGTGTGTCACCCTATAAATACATCCTTTCATTTTCCATTCCTTCACTTTCAACACCTTTGATCAGAAGTAGCAAAGGCGATTGTCAAACACAACCAGAGCACCCCCCTTTTGCTTTGAAACTTCCAATCCCAAACATTTCTTCTTCTTAACCATTACCATGTCTACAGGTTTTTCTGCTACCAAATCTGGGCAAGGCTCGAGTGATTCAGGCGAGCGAGCGGAGCGTTTTGCTGCCATGGCAGTAAACGATGAGGCTGTTACCTCTGTGCCACCATTGCAGGTGGCTGGAACGGGAGATGGTGGCGAGGCCACGTCTGCCGCTCCCACTCCCTTGAGACGTAAAACGAAGGCGGGTCGCGGCTCAGCTGAGGCCAGCGAGTACGTGGACCTTGATGTAGGTGATGATGTTGAGGGTGACGATGTCGAGGGAGATGACGCCACTGGCGTTAAAGAGATGGGTGGCTCGGTCGGAGGGATTGAAGCGAGTGAGGTTAGTGGTTCGAAGGGGGAGACAGAGGTTGGCCCTTCGAAAAAGTCAAAAAGGAAAATTCCGCTCGAGGTGGAGATCGACCCTCGGTTGGTCATCCCCTCGAGCTTTAATAATGACAAGGATCTGAAAGTCCACGCCCAATCAGATGCTCAGAAGGGGAAGAAAAGGAACATTCCCGTTCATGTTACCTCGAGCATCATAATCGAGGAGAGAATTGAAGCGGTTCGGGCTAATTGCCGCTGGGGCCCCGAGGTGGAAATTAGGATTCCGGCGCCTGGCTCGGCGGTGTCAACGCCCGTGGAGGGTTATTCTTCGGTTTTTACCTACCCCTTCACCATTGGGTTCGACCTGCCAGTGCATCCCATCATAGATGCGTTTTGCAGGGCTTATAATCTTTGCTTAGCCCAACTGGGGCCCGGGGTCTGGAGGGTTGTCCAGGCCCTCGAGTATCTAAGCGATATAGCTGGATTGCCTTTCTCCTTCCAGCACTTGATTTCACTTTACTATCCCTACTTCCACAAGGCCGGGGTGGTCGCACTCTTGCCTCGGGGCTCATACGCAATTTTGAGCAAGAGCGAGGACCACGGGGATCGAGGATGGAATGATCGGTTCGTGCTCATTCCCACGAGGCTGTTGTCTGCCGAGCCTGGCTTCCCCGAAGCGTGGAATGCCCAGCGTAAGTGTTACTTCCACCCTTCCTTTGGTTTTGGACTGTCGCAATTGTTAACCATCCCCTCTTCGGTTTGCAGCTGAAAAAGTAGTGGTTGTCCCTCCGAAGAACCTGCTCGGGTGGGTGACTGAGGTGATGCAAGTGAAAAAGCGCCCCGAACGGCAGTGGATGGTGCTAGCCGCTCTGGGGGAGAACCGATGGGCGTGCAAGAGGCACGGTGAGTTTTTGAAGATTTCGGATTGCTAGATTTTACTTGGAAACTGTTTGATTTTGACTTTTCTACTTTGCTTACGCAGGTCTCCCTAGCAAGGCCTTGAGGGAAGTTGAGGACGAGGAGGAGGCCGAAGCAGAGGTTGAAGGTGGAGAAGAAGAGAGAAGAAGTAAGAAAACAAAGAGAAGTGAAAAGCTGGTGACGGATGTCACCTTAGGGGTTGCCCAGATGGCGGATTTGGCTAGGAGGCTGACCGAGGAGAGGAAAGCCAAGGCCTCCTCGAGCCAAGGGACCTCACAAGGTGAAATTTTCTTGGGTAGGTTTTCTTATATTTCCACTGCAACTCACACTTACGTTGGTAAAATCGCTCCTCTTCCCGTCCCAGGTGCTAAAAGAAAAAGGGCAAATTCGAAGCGGGCGACCAAAGCGAAAGGTCCTCGAGTTGAGGAGGTTGCCGCCCCTGCTGCTGAGGTTCTGGCCACTAGGCGCCGAGGGCTTGTTGACGAGCCTAGCGACGAAGAGCTCCCCCCTGGTTCCCGAGGAGAGACCAGATCCAGTCCCCGAGCCCGTTCCAGAGGCGAGGGTTGAAGTGGGTGGATCAACCGAGGTCATACACGTGGAGGAGTCTGACCAAGAGGCCGCAAGGAGAAAGGGCAAGGCGAAGGTGAGCGGAGGGTTGATCAAGAACATGGTTAAAGCTTCAAGGGATTCCCCGAAGCCCACCAATATTGCAGCTCGGGCCTTGGAGATATATCCCGATGCTAACCTGTTAGATGCTACGAAAGAGGATATCGCTTCCCTTGACGGCTTGCTTGGTCCCATCGAAGATCATGCACTTCGGAACCTCAGCCCCATGAGCTTGATGGGCGTTTCAGCCGCTTCGGCTCTTCGGGTAAGCTTTAGTTCGTACTTTGCATGATTTCGTTATTTTGCGAGTTCTAACATCATGCTTCGAATGTAGAGCTTGGTTCTCTCGATGCGAGCCATCCACCTCGAGCGCGACCGAGCTGCAGAGCTCAAAGCCGCGGCCGCCACTTGGGATGGTCAGAAGAAGATCCTCAGGGGGCAGGTCGCCGAGTTAGAGGCTCGGTTCGCAATCCTGAACAGTGAGCTAGAGCGTGCCAATGAAGCCTCGGCGAAAGCCGAGTCTGATCTTCGCGCAACAGTAGAGTCCTCCGAAGCTCGTGTTCGGGCCGCGACAGAAGAATTTGCTGCTGAGCGCTCAAGGTTGAGCCTTGAGAATGCCCGCCTGGAAGCCGACCTTTTCAGGGCCAAGACCGAGGCTCTTGAAGCGGGTGAGAGATACCGCAGCAAACTTGGGGAATACAATGCCAAGCTCATCGGGCTGCAAAGCCAAGTGGATGAGGTGCCCGCCCTTCGGGGCAAAGTTTCCAAGCTTGAAGGTCGGGTCGCATACCTCAATGAGCGAGCCGAGGTCAGGGCAACAAGGGCAAAGTTCGAAGAGACATGGGCCGTTGTCAAGACTAGGCTCAGCACTCTTGAGCAAGTTCAGGCCGGGAATATTGTGCTGGAGGACGAAATTGTCAAGGCATAGGAAGCTGCAACCGAGGCTCAGAGGATCGTGTACGAGCTCCCTTCGAGCGAGGGGTCAGATGATGAAGGCGATAGCGCCGAGGAGGGCAGTGGAGATGCCGATGGAGCGTTGCCTTAGTAAACTTTTGATGTTTTTCATTTTGAGGCCTTCGTGCCTTCTTTGGATGTTGGCCTTCGGGCCTTTGTAATGTTTGACCCTTGGGTCATTTTGAATGTAAATAACATCGGCCTTCGGGCCTTTAATGGAAAACTCTTTGCTCTCCGAATTTGTGTGTTGGCTTCTCATTCAAACCGAACACTTCAAGAATACATAATACACTTGCAAGATTTAAGCAGAATTTGACCGATGCAAACTTAGGACGACGTCTCGCCCTCGAGTCGAGGCATTATGCAGCTTCGGTGTGCAGGGTTTGTATAGATAAAATGAATGAAACCAAAGTCATTTCATATGAATGGGAACCAAGTCATTTTATTAATATCCACGGGCCCAAAAAGGCTGCATTACATGAAACCAGGTCGAAACGGACCTCGGGTAAAAGACGACAAACTTAAAAAACTTTTAGTAAAAGCAGATTGATCATATGCCGCTACCGGGCTAGTTACAATGTACTAAATCTAATCCTCGGGCATGAGTCCCCGGTTGTTGGATAGATAAGCTTCGGTTGGGAGGCTCGATGTCGACCCCGAAATCAACCCTTCTCACTCCCCCCCAGTGTTCGGTTGTGAATCTTGATGAAGATCTGAGCACTGGAGTCGGTTCGGTTCGCTTCCTGAAAAGGTCAAGCAAAAGGATGGAACGAGGAGTAAGTTAGCACATTTTTATTGATGCCATGGGAGCACTGTTCAGCTCGGGGCTACTTCATTAAAAAGATTTGGGAAGATGTTTACCTCGGCTAGAAGTAGTACCGCTTCAAGTTGGAGACATTCCAATTCAGGGGTTCGGGCTCTCCTTGCAAATTCTCGATCTGATAAGAGCCTTTTCCAACAATTGCTTTGACCCTATAGGGTCCTTCCCAATTTGCTACGAGCTTTCCCCCGTTCTTCTCCTTTGTTGATTGATTCACAGTTTTCAGCACATAATCTCCGACCTTGAAGTCCCTGAATTTAGCCTTTCTATTGAGGTATGCTTCGATCTGCCTCTTTTGAGCTACTAACCGAACCAAAGCTAGCTCCCTTTTCTCCTCGAGCAGATCCAGCTCTATGCGCATTGCTTCTTGGTTTGCATCCTCGGTTGTGTGAGCGTACCGAAGACTTGGTTCGCCCACCTCTACGGGGATGAGGGAATCCATTCCATAAGCAAGTGAAAAGGGGGTTTCACCGGTGCTGTTCTTCTCCGTCGTTCGCATGGCCCATAGAACCCCGTGCAACTCCTCGGGCCAGGGACCTTTTTTCTCGTCGAGTCTTTTCTTGAGATTCTCAACTATGATCCTGTTCGAAGACTCGGCCTGGCCATTGGCACTTGGGTGATAAGGAGTCGAGGCTATTCTTTTGATCCCCCACTGCTCGAGGAAGTGGGTGATGGCCGCCCCCATGAATTGCTTACCATTGTCACAAGCAATTTCTTTTGGGACGCCGAACTTGTAGATGATGTTCTTTTTGACGAAGTCAATTACTTGCTTCTGTTTCACCTCGGTGAGAGCCACTGCTTCCACCCATTTGGTGAAGTAATCGGTCAACACTAAGATGAAACGGACACCACCTTTTCCCTTGGGTAACGGTCCAACAACGTCCATTCCCCATTTCATGAAGGGCCATGGTGATACCACCGAATGAAGAGGCTCGGCCTGCTGGTGGATCATCTGCCCATGGAGTTGGCACTTGTCGCACTTTTGCACGAAGGCCCTCACGTCGGCACTGATCGTGGGCCAATAATACCCAGCTCTTAGTAACTTGCGCACCAATGACTTTGCCCCCGAGTGGTTGCCGCACTCGCCTTAGTGCACTTCGGCCATAGCGTATCTCGCCTCATCGGGACCCAAGCACTTGGCCATCGGGCCGCAATATAACCTTTTGTATAGATTACCCTCGATCATATGATACGAGGCCGCTTGGGTCCTTAGCTTCTTTGATTTTTTCTTATCTTGGGGGACAGTCCCCGAGTCGAAGTAGGAGATGAACTTACTTCGCCAATCCCATCGGTTGTCGACCGAGTTCACTTGCAGTTTCATCTCCCTCATTTGCGCAGACAGCAACCGTACCACCGAGTCAGTCCCCAAGTGAGTTTCATCAATAGCCGAGCCAAGATTCGCCAAAGCGTCAGCCTCGGTGTTCTCCTCCCGAGGCACTTGTCTAACCTGCCACTCTTGGAATTGGGACAAGATCCTTTGCGCCCGATCCAAGTATAACTGCATTCTGGCTCACGAGCTGTGTAATCACCGAAGACTTGGTTCTCCACCAACTGTGAATCGCACCTCAGTTCGATTCTTTCAACCCCCATCTCCTTGGCCAGCTCTAAGCCTGCTAGAGCCGCTTCGTATTCTACTTCGTTGTTGGTGACTTTTTTTAATCGAACCGAATGCATGATCTTCTCCCCGGTGGGTGCCCTCAGTACAATGCCTAACCCCGAACCCTTTGAATTCGTTGCCCCATCGGTGTGCAATACCCACAGCCCCGAAGGGGATCCCTTCGCCGCAGAGCTTTCTTTTTCCGCCTCGGGCAAAATCCCGATGCTAAAGTCAGCCACGAAGTCTGCCAAGACTTGGGACTTAATGGCGGTTCGAGGTTGATAGGTGATGTCATACTCACTTAGCTCAACCGCCCATTTGGACAACCTCCCCGACAACTCAGGCTTGTGCAATATATTTCTCAAGGGGAAAGTTGAAACTACTGCTATTGGGTGATATTGAAAATAAGGCCGTAGTTTCCGGGCAGTAATGAGTAGAGCAAGAGCTAATTTCTCCAAGTGTGGGTACCTGGTTCAGCATCGAGGAGCGTCTTGCTCACATAATAGATGGGCTGCTGCTTGCCATCTTTTTCTCGAACCAGCACGGCACTCACTGACACCTCGGACACTGCCAAATAGACTAGCAATGTCTCACCTTCTTTTGGCTTGGCAAGCAACGGTGCGTTAGCCAAGTATTGTTTCAAGTCTTTCAACGCTTGCTTGCACTCCGGCGTCCATTCGAAGTGATTGCTTTTTCTCAAAACGGAGAAGAATTTGTGGCATCGCTCTGAGGACCTTGAGATAAAGCGGCTCAAGGCAGCGATTCGGCCAGTTAAGCATTGGACTTCCTTTACCCCGGTGAGCTCCTCGGGGATTTCTTCAATGGCTCTGATTTTATCAGGGTTGGCTTCGATTCCCCGCTCGGAGACAATAAAACCCAAGAACTTGCCTGATCCTACGCCGAAGGCGCACTTCTCGGGGTTCCATTTCATACCGTATTGTCTCAACACAGCAAAAGCTTCCCTTAAATGATTCAAATGATCCTCCATTTGGATCGATTTGATGAGCATGTCATCTATGTAGACCTCCATAGACTTCCCGATGTACTCTTTGAACATGCGACATACCAACCTTTGGTAGGTCGCCCCGGCGTTCTTCAACCCGAAGGGCATCACCTTATAGCAGAAGGTGCCTCGGTCTGTGATAAATGAAGTCTTCTCTTCGTCCTCGGGGTCCATGAGGATCTGATTGTAACCCGAATAGGCATCCAAGAAAGTCAATAGTTTGTGTCCAGCCGTGGAGTCTATCAACCTATCAATTTGGGGCAATGGGTACGAGTCTTTGGGGTAAGCTTTATTCAAATCGGTGTAATCGACACACATTCTCCACTTGCCATTCTTCTTCGGCACAACTACCACATTTGCCAGCCATTCGGGATACTTCACCTCCCTTATGAAACCATTTTCTTGCAACTTTGTGGTTTCATCTTCAATCGCCTTCTTTTTCACCCCGGCGTGAGGTCTCTTCTTCTGTTTTACCGGGGTGAACTTTGGATCTACATTCAGCTTGTGAGTCATGATCTCCGGATCGATACCCGTGATGTTTGAATGAGCCCAAGCAAAGCAGTCATGGTTGGACCTCAAAACTTCCATAATCACCTCCTTCGACTTCGGGTCCAACTCCGAGCCGACGTGTACTTTCCTCTCTGGGAACTCTTTCATGAGGGTGAAAGAGTCCAGCTCCTCGATGGTGGAGTCCTCGGCTTTTTGCTTCCGAGGTTCTTGTATGCACGCCGGGATCTTTTCAATTGCACTTTGGAGGTTTGCCTCGCTTGACCCCGGCTGCGTTGGTTGCTATTTCTTTGGCCCGCTCGGGGCGACTCCACTCTTCAGTGCGACCGAGTAGCATTCCCTCGCTACTCGTTGTTCCCCCTTAATTGATCGAACTCCCCAAGGCGTTGGGAATTTGATCACTTGATGTAGGGTAGAAGGAACGGCTTCCATGGAGTGGATCCATGGCCGCCCGAGGATCACATTATAGGCCAGATCCTCGGGCATGACTTGGAACAGTGTCTCTTTGGTGACACCCTCGGCGAATGTCTTTAGCGTGATCTCACCCAACGTCTTCTCTGTTGAGTTGTTGAAACCAGCCAATACTGTTGATTTGGGGATAATCTCCCCTTTTAGCCACATCTGCTTTACGGCCCCGTAGCTGATGATGTTTACTGAGCTGCCGGGGTCAACCAAGACTCTTTTGATGTCGGCGTTGTTGATCCTTAGCATGATGACTAGAGCGTCGTGATAGGGGAACATCATCCCATCACAGTCATCCTCATCGAACACTATATCTTTGCCCGAGCCTCCCACTCGGGTCCTCTTCTCCATGGTGATGGAGAGCTTAGCGAATTTCTTGGCCGCGGCGAAGTTCACGCCGTTCACCTCGGACCCTCCGGTGATGACGTTGACTACTCTGTCCGGAGGTGGAGCCCGAGGTGGTTGTCCATCACCTCGGTTTTTTGAAAAATTATCTTTCCCCTTGTCAGTAAGGAATTCAACCAAAACTCCTTTCTTCAGCAAGTGGGCTACCTCGAGGCGCAAAGCTTTGCAGTCCTCGGTTCTATGGCCGTAATTTGCATGAAATTCGCAACGCAGATTATGATCTCGTTTGTCCACCGGGGTCCTCATATCCTTGGGGATCCTTACCCCGGCTGTCCCCTTGACAACATCGACCAGCTCCGAGGTCGATATGTTGAAGTTATAATCTTGGATCTGAGGGAGATCCTTTCTTGGGACCGAAGCGGAGCTCGAAGGGTTCCTTTGATTCATGTTGCTGGATTGAACCTTCCCCCCGAGCCTTTGGCTTACGTGAGAAGCGGGGTATGACTTCCCGAGGGTGTTACCCAACCTCTGGGTAACATGTTGCCTCGCCGAAGTGTAAGGTTCATACCTCCCCTTCGAATTACTTCGCGGCGCCTCGGCGCGATTTGAAGACTCACTTCGGTTATGCTGCTGATAACCTCGGTTTTTTGAATTCCGCTTCCTCCAATCTGATTTTGGAGTAAGCGCGTCTATGCAGATCCTCCCATGTCAGGACCTGATACTGCTGCAATTCTTTACGCAATTCAGCTTGTAGCGCCAGAATTGCGGCTATTGATGCCTTTTTCAAAAGCCATGATGGCCAGGGTGTCGTCCATCCGAGGCAATTCCATGCGCTCAGCGTGGAATCGCTCGAGAAATTCTTTAAGGGGTTCGCCGGGCCATTGTTTTACTTCACATATATCCTCCTTGAGCCTCTATTTCTCTACTCATTCTTTCAACGTCGACCGAGGACGTTGTCTCTGCCACGGTGGGAAACGTCCCGAAGTGTGGCGTTGCATTTGGGTTGTTTCCCGAGCCCCCAGACGTGGCCCCGTTGTGAGGTCCCCCTGTTGTCGCGCCGGGAGGAACGAAAAGCGGAGTGCCTCCACCAGGAGCCGAAGGCTGGGTGCTGTTCGGGGTGGCGTTCCTCGCCTCTAACGAGGCGCGGAGCTCGGCATTGATGCTTGCTTGTTCATCCTGCTTGGTTTGGAGAGCTCTTAGTGTTGTGACAACACACATTTGGAATTCTTCAGTTGTCATCGGGGCAATGGGCTGTTGGTTCAACGGAACGCCAGCCCGATCGCCGTTACTACCACTGTTATCGTTATCAGCCATAACGTTGAATCGAAAATCTTGACAAAAACGAATGCAGAACTTTGGAACAAAGCGTTACTGCTTATATCCCCACAGACGGCGTCAATTTGTATGGGCCTAAATCAGTTTTAGGTACACAAATCGAATTTGGATTCGACTATAAGCAAATCTTTGTATCAAAGCTGAATAAATGCACAAAAAAGATGTAAATGCGAAGAAATAACGATGTTTCAATATATAAACGTGGAGTACAGATTTTGGCAGAGCTTCAGTACAAATTTCTGGATGCCTATAATACAAAATGAGCTTCTATTTATAGGCCTAGGGGTCTTGCCCACGTTCTCTATCATCAGCACACCCTTCTCCCACGATCTGGTCAGCAACATGGATGAGTTAGTGGGGCAGAGTAGTGGGCTACGTTGCCGTTGGGACCGAGGTGGTAACCGAGGCTTTGCCACAAAGCTTCGGTCATCTGACCTTACTGTCCGAATAGGATGGCATGTGCCCGAAGCCTGAAGCTTAATTTCTCTTCGGTCGCGCCATCGGGCGTTGACCTTGGTGATTCAGTCACGAGATCGATTATTTTTCTTTCGGAGCACCAGCTCGTTTTCTCTTCGGTCTACCAACCCGAGGTGTTGGCCGAAGGCGATAATTTTCCCCCAATACAATCTTTATCATCAAACCTGAAAAAGGTAGTTGTAAGCATAACTTATAACACAAACCTAAAGAAATATATTGAAATACTCGAGAACTATGTACTCATTACTCTTTAATAAGCTTTTTCTGGCATAAAAAAAAGAAAAGAAAAGCTTTTACATGTTGATATATGACGTCTCGTTAGTTCTTTGATATATGCTTTTTCTTTTTGGGCAGTCGCACAGATATATTGATTTGTAAATAAACTTATACCTGCTGAAAAGAAGATATAGAAGAGACGTGATTAAGAGGAATAAGAGGAACATGGGAGTTTTTATTGACTTAGTGGAGATGTTGGCAGAGCAACTTGGACATTCTCACACAGGGATTGATAGTTACTTTGAGATTTCACTTTTCCATGGAAATTACAAAGGTAAAAATTCACTCATCAATCGAAGGCACATTTATTTGCACCACTCATGTTTCGGCTTCATGAGTTGCAGAAGCAATTTAAGGTGTAGTTATTTAAAGGTTTAATGTAACAAATTTAGGACTTTTAAGTTCTTCTCAAATTCCAATTATCAAATTAAATAACAAACTTGTGTCATTTTGAGTGCACATTGGAGAGGTTGTCACTAAATGAGCAAGAACCATAGGAAGGGAAAGAAACATGCAAAACAATGTTATTGGTATCGGCAGATACTTACATGAATCGGAGCTTCTAAACTGCTTTCTCAAGCAATCATAAGAAAGGAATTGGGAACAGCTTCATGTAACCATATGAGATCGATAAAACAGCAAAAATATCGTATGGAAATTGCAAGGAAACAAAATAAAGATGAAATATTTAAGGCATAGAAAATGGCATCATTCAAACAACTTAATAAAATGGCACGATAGCAGAGAAAGTGTATGAAACAAATAAGCACGGGGATGTTGCTCACTCCTACTAGATTTACTGAAATATTAATGTTTTACTTTTTTAAAACACTCCACTTAAGTGTACTACTTAAAAAGCATTTGGAACTAGTGATACATTACAAGTAGAAAGTGAGACTTTGCTAAAACATGAGAAAAAAAAAAAAAAAGAGCCGGACCGGTGGTTAATGGGCTAGAGCCGAGCCGGGCTTAGAATTCTTGAAAAAAAAACCGGTTTGGACCGGACCGGTAAAAGGCCTAGACCGGACCGGACCGGTATCGGAACCGGTGAGCCGACTCTTAACGAGCCGGTCCGAGCCGGTCCTGGCCCGATTGACAGGTATATCCTATCCAAATCTGCATCATATAAATTTGAATTTTAAAAAATACCTATCTTAGATAAACCGTTTATTAAGGAAAACCTTTTGAATTTACTCTGATATGAATATGTACTGAAATTGAAATTTGATTCAAACAAAAGATGCTAAAGTTCACCTTAGCTTCTATGCAATAGTAACGCGAATAACCAAATCATCATATCCATACAACATATATTAAGAGTGATCAAACGTGATAAAGATCGCATTAGATTCTGTGCGATAGTCAAGTGAATAACCACACTATATCTAGCTTGCCCCACGTAAACTTATCTATAATTTGGATTGGAGCTGAAAACTGATTTTTTTTTTTTAATTTAACATTGAAGATAGATATATATTCTAATTGTTTAAATTACCATTATGATTATTGCTTTATCTTTACTGTCTACATTTCATGGCTCTTGCTCTCTATTAGTGGAGTAATACTTAACAGATCGTTCTTCTATGTTTCTGTTTTTATTCTTTTGTGTTCTAATTTATTTGCATTCATTTCTTCCATAATCCATATACAGTGTCGAGAATCATTATTTCCATGTTGCAGGACATTCAATTGTTGAAGAAACTATTGAAAGAACAGTTTTTAAAGGTAAATCAATTGATCAATTCGCTAAAAAGCCTTTTATTGTTGATTTGATTTATTTAATCGTAGAGGATTAAATTCTTTGGATACTCCCTCCTCTCAAAATATTTATCCTTTTTAGTAAAAGTAGTCGTCTCAAAATAATTGTCCAGTTAGGAGTTCAAAGTAAAATTTCTCTTTTTTTTTTCTATTTTACCCTTAGTAATTATTGTTCTTGAAAGTAGAACTAGAGATAACATTATTGAAGAAAGAATAATAAGGTGGATAAAATAATCAATAATCCCCCTTCATTAGTGAGTTCTTAAGGGCCGTGCAAAAATAAAGAGGACAAATAATTTGAGACGGATGGAGTATATTGAAAATCTAACTAACTTAACCGGCGAAAGCCGTTCCAATTATTTAATGATTCGGATTACCAATAAAGTTCTCTTTGTTGCTAATACTGCTTATGTATATCTGTCTCATGACTAATACTACTTATGTATATTCAACTTGGGTTTTTATATTTTATAGGACTTTGATCATGGATATAAATGCACTCCTTCTTGGTGGAATAGATGGCATTAGAAAGAGAACTGAAGGTGAGTTTTTATTTTCCTCTTTTGATCTTTAATACACGGTGTTGTGCTTATAATAAGGAATTAAATGTGGGATATTAGTTATTACACATACAATACGTGGAGATAAATAGGAAATCTAGATGTGTTGATTACCCTTACCAATTAGAGTAGGAATATATCAAGATTAGCAATTCATAAAAGTAGATCAAACAAAGAAACGTGCTTTTATCATTTCCTATATATCAATATCTGAACATCCCAGTAGTTATAGCACGAAAAAAACATTGAAAGACTTTCGCTAATCCAAAAGCAATTTGGTAAAAGAGAAGCACCGTTCTTTGGAAGGCAACGTTCTTAGAAGCACAGCTTTATCGCTTTAAACTATAGAATGAAGCAAAATGGGGCTATCACTATTCACCTCATCGGACTAGCGATATATTAAAGTGTGTGTGTCAAACAATATGAGGCACGAGGTGCAGGAGAAGACGACAAGCAAGGAGATATGATGGAGCAATAGATATGTATAAATCAATATGAGTCTTTCTTCTCTACTTTTTGTTGATAATTAACTCTATATATACTTGTAAAAATTGCAAATGTCTTGCCAAACTTCAATTTTTTTTCCTTCAAATTTTCAGCCATACGATGTTGATCTTTACATCAATGAGTGCATGAGCATTCCCTTGGACATCTTAGCGACAACAAAAGGTAACAGATTGCAACTCCAGAATATTGTTTACAATCAATTTGGCTATTAGAATTTAATAATATGTACAGTTAAAAATTTAGGAAATTCGTATAAGTTATTGGGATCTTTCTTTAGTAATCTATGTGTAGAAATGGAAGTAGGATGACGCCCCTCTGTTGGCGTTTAAGTACATTTAATCTGGGCATCAACATTTACAATTATATCTTTTAATTCATATTCAAAAGTTTTAATAGTTATCTCAATTTAAATTTTTCTTTTGAATGAGTATGAATAAACGACGGAACAACCACTACTAAGGTCAAGGAAATATTTTTTTGGTCAATACCTAAACTCAAAAGTTTATCTCAAAATTTCTTTTTGATTGATTTAGAATTTTATTCATGTTATATTGATTCATTTTTCTTTTTGTCTGTTCAAAAACCATTATGATGATTTTGAAGGATACCATAAATTTGTTATCCATATAAGATGACTGTAAGAATCATATAGCAACAAGCTTTTAATAACTTTTGTTGTTTTTGTTTTTGTGAAAAGCTAGCCGAAATATGTTTTATGCATGTCATGTGATGTCTTGATCGAGGGGCATCTCTTCTCTTCCATTGTGGGAAGATCGCGACCTGAGGTAACGAAGAAGCTAATTCCATGAATTCATGGCGGATATAAGGGGGATTGACCCGGGGGTGTGTAATCACAAAATTTTACTTGAAGAGGGATGTAGGCGAACATCAAAGGAGATTGAACCCTCCTATGCAAGAAGCGGTGAAGAAAGAAATCATTAAGTGGCTAGATGCGGGTGTTATAATTCCATTGTCCGTTAGCAAGTGGGTATCACTGGTGCGATGTGTACTCAATAAAGGGGGGATGACAGTGATTCTTAATGAGAAGGGAGAGTCCATTGCTACTAGACTCGTGACCGGATGAAGAGTGTGTATGAATTACCGAAAGCTAAACACCACAACAGGGAAAGATCATTTTCTTTGCCATTTATTGACCAAATGCTTGATCGGATGGCGGGTCTTGCTTACTATTGCCTCCGGGTACAATCAAAAATCTATCGAAGCTGATGACCAAGACAAGACTACTTTCACTTGTTCTTATGGCACTTTTTCATTCCGCAAGATGCCATTTGGTCTTTGCATTGCTCCCGCCACGTTTCAAAGATGTATGCTAGGCCTTTTTCATGATATGGTGGAAAAATTTGTTGAAGTTTTTATGGATGATTTCTCGGTGGTTGGAGATTCATTCGAGGATTGCTTGTCAAACTTAGATAAGGTGCTAGAGAGATGTGAAGAAACACGGCTTGTGATACGAAAATTAAAAGACACAAAATAAAATAACAAAATTGAAAGCAAGACCCAATTGATTTAGAAAGGATTACGGAAGTAAATTAGGGAAAGATAGCCTAATTACCCCTCCCCCCCCCCCCCTTAATTGTCTAAACAAAAGAACCTATACTAAATGATCCTCAATTAGTTAAAGCTAATTGCAAATCAAGGATGATTAGTGTGCTTAAGCAAACAAGCTTAGCCAAATTCCTTATTTTGTCAAATGTCATCAAAATCTCGGTAAACTAATGACAATAGTAGTTTATATAGTGTGGCATATTTTCCTTAATTACCCCTTAACAATGGGCCTTCAAGTCATTAGCTGAAAATGGGCTTTCTGATCCTCGTCTCAGCGCATTCGCGCAGGAACGGACGCTATCGCGCTGAGCAATAAATCATAGCCTCGCGATCGCAGTTATGGTCTCGCGATCGCGCAGGCGAAGGTCTTCAACCAGCCTCTTGCGCGATCGCTCTGCTCTGCATTCTCATCTTCCGCAATCGCGTCTGTCTTGTCGCGATTGCGCATGTCTTCCTTTTGGCCTTTCGCAATCACATCTGTGCACGCGCGATCGCGATGAACAACTTCAGTTTCTGAGGCAGAATGTAGGCAGAACTGCCCTGAAGCTTCCAGCACTTGCCCCAGCAGCTCAAACTGTGCAAACATGGACTGCAGCAGCTGCAACTCCCGTGCTTGGCTCCTTGTAAATGGTTTGGCTAAGCATCGGATTGCATCATTCTCCCCGTCTTGAGAAGAATCCGTCCACGGATTCACTTGATCTTTGACTTCGAAGGGAGACAAGTCACACACGTTGAACGTATTGTGCACTTGGTAATTACTTGGACCTTGTACGCATTGTCATTGAGGCGTTCAAGGACTTGGAAGGGGCCATCGCCTCTAGGCATCAATTTGCTCGTCCTCTTATTTGGAAACCTATCCTTCCGGAAATGAACCCACACCCAATCACCGGGCTTGAAGATAACCTTCTTCCTTCCTTTGTTTGCCTTCTTGGCAACTTCTTGGTTTTTCTTCTCGAGTTGTTTCCTTACTTGCTCATGGAGTTGCTTCATATCTTGAGCTCTCACCTTGGCATCTAAGCTTAAGACAACATCACTAGACAAAGGTGTAAGATCCAAGGGGGTAAGGAGATTAAAACCATACACAACCTTGAAAGGTGTCATGCAAGTAGATGTGTGCATGGTCCTATTATAAGCAAATTCAATCAAAGGTAGATGTTCTTCCCAAGAAGCTAGTTTCCCCTTAACCATTGGTCTAAGCATGGCACCCAAGGTTCTATTGACAACCTCGGTTTGGCCATTGGTTTGGGGGTGGCAAGAAGTTGAGAATAACAACTTAGTGCCAAGCCTCCCCCAAAGTTCCTTCAAAAAATGACTAAGAAACTTGGGATCCCTATCACTAACGATAGTTTTTGGACTCCATGCAATATAAGCACATGTTCAACAAACGAATTGGCTACATGAGATGCATCATCAACCTTATGATATGGAATGAAATGAGCCATTTTAGAAAATCTATCAACGTCCACAAAAATGCTATCTTTTCCCCTTTTGGTCCTAGGCAATCCAAGGACAAAATCATAGAAATATCAAGCCAAAGACCTAAGGGAATGGGGAGGGGTGAGTACAAACTATGTGGAAGTAGCTTTGATTTGGCTTGCCTACACTCCAAGCATTGGCCACACACTCTCACAACATCCACCCTCATCTTGGGCCAATAGATTTGCTCCTTAAGAATCTCCATGGTCTTACCCACTCCAAAATGCCCCCATTAGTCCCCCACTATGTGCCTCTCTCACTAGCAACTCCCTCCAAGATGAACTAGACACACACAACTTCCCATTCCTAAACAAGAAGCCATCGAACTTGTGAAACCTCTTTTTCTCCACACACCACTAAGTTCCTCCTCACCACACATTCGATTGATTCTTCTACCCCTTTCCTCCACTTCACAATTAGCATAAAGTTCTCCAAACTCCGGATCATTAACATACATCTCCTTCATACTTTCAAAACCCATGAGTTTGGACCCCAAGGTATTCAACAACAATTGCCCTCTTGATTGAAGCACAAACTTTCTTGACAAGGCATCCGCCACCACATTCTCTTTCCCCTCTTTGTAATGGATGACATAAGGAAAGGTCTCAAGAAACTCCACCCATTTGGCATGTCTCACATTCATTTTCTCTTGAGATTTGAGGTGCTTTAAGGATTGGTGGTCGGTTCTAATAACAAATTCTTTGGACCAAAGATAATGTTGCCAATGAGCCAATGCCCTCACCAAGGCATACAACTCTTTTTCATAAGTGGAATACTTAGTGGTTGCCCCCTTGCGTTTCTCACTAAAATAGGCAATAGGATTTTGATCTTACATCAACACGGCTCCAATTCCTACCCTATTAGCATCACACTCAATCTCAAAGGTCTTATCAAAGTTTGGCAATTGAAGAAGAGGTGTGTAACTAAGGACTTCCTTCAATTTTGCCAAAGCCTCTTCTTGCTCTTTCCCCCATACAAACGCCTTATCCTTCCTTATCACTTCGGTCAATGGTGCGGCTATAGTGCTAAATCCCCTCACAAACCTCCTATAAAAGCTAGCCAACCCATGAAAACTCCTCACATCACCAATGCTTTTAGGAGTGGGCCAATCTCTAATGGCCTCCACCTTAGCCTCATCTACTTCCACACCATTTGCACTCACCACAAAACCAAGTAAAACAACTTTTTCAACACAAAAATAGCACTTTTTCAAATTAGCAAACAATTGTTCCTTCCTCAAGACATCAAACAGTTGTTTCAAATGATTAGCGTGCTCATCAGTGGACTTTCTATAGATAAGGATGTCATCAAAGTAAACTACAACAAATTTTCCAATGAAAGATTTGAGCACATGATTCATCAACCTCATAAAGGTTGAAGGAGCATTGGACCAGCCAAAAGGCATGACAAGCCACTCATAAATACCAAAGTTAGTCTTAAAGACCGTCCTCCACTCATCACCTGGTTTCATCCGGATTTGGTGGTATCCACTCCTCAAATCAATTTTAGAGAACACACAAGATCCACATAACTCATCAAGCATATCATCTAACCTAGGAATAGGATGACGATACTTTATCGTGATCTTGTTGATGGCTCTACAATCCACACACATGCGCCAAGTCCCATCTTTCTTTGGCACTAGGATGACCGGGACCGCACATGGGCTCAGGCTTTCTTGCACAAGTCCTCTCCCAAGCAACTCCTCCACTTGCTTTTGGAGTTTTTTGGTAGCCTCCGGGTTGCTTCTATAGGCGGCCTTGTTGGGCAATCGGGAACCCAGAACAAGGTCAATTTGATGCTCAATGCCTCTTAGCGGTGGCAATCCACTAGGCAACTCATCGGGGAAGATGTCTTCATAACCTTCCAAAAGAGAAAATAGAACTAGGCAAAGAAGGGGTTAGTTAGTTCATAAGTAAGCAACACATGTTCCTTGTGTAGGAGGAGCATCATGGGTGCTCCTTCCTCCACATCTTTCAAACACTCCTTCTTAGACAAGAACAAGTTCACTCCCTCTTTTGTTTCCTCACTCTTTTGTGTAACAACTCCCACTCTCATATCCTCCACAACTTTTTCTTTCTTTTCTTTCTCTCTTTTCAACTTCAACTCACTCATCTTCCTATAACCCTCACTCACTTGCGCCGGGGTCAATGGGTTGAGAACAAACTTCTGACCCCCCACTTCCAAGGCATACTTGTTAGTTTTGCCATCATGCCTTGCTAAGCGGTCATATTGCCAAGGCCTAGCAAGCAAGATATGACAAGCTTGCATAGGAACCACATCAAATAAAAGTTCATCATAGTAATCCCCAATCTTGAATTTAATCAAGGCTTGCTTGGTCACCTTTAGTTCACCACACTCATTCAACCATTGGATCTTATAAGATTGTGGACGCTTTGTAGTGGGTAGTTTGAGTTGCTCAATCAAAGTTGTGCTCACCACATTTACACAACTACCACTATCAATAATTAGTAAGGAAGTAGTCCCTTGAACCTTACAATATGCATGGAACAAATTCTCCCTTTGACTCGACTCCTCCTTCACTTGCACCCCCATTATTCTTCTCACCACAAGAGTGGCATATACATCATCTAATTGCTCACCCTTCAACGGCTCCTCATCAAAATCATCATCACATAGCATACCCCTATCTATCTCCTCATCATCACTACCACCCGTTTCATAGCCCCCATCACCCAAAGCAATAATAGTTCTCCTATTTAGACAATCTCTCATCATGTGGCCTCGGCCATTACACTTATAGCATTGAATGTTAGACAAGCTTTCAAGTTTAGCTTTGTTACCTCCCACCTTGGGCTCTTCTTTGGGCTTGTTTCTTTCAAAGTTGCCTTTGAACTCTCGTTTGGGCTCCGTAGCTTTGTCCCATAGGGTATAGGCCTTCACATTATCCTTCCCTTTGTTCCAAGTGGAAGGGATGCTTTTGGTCTTGTAAGACTTGTCTAATTTGAGCCCTTTCTCCACCTTGAGAGCCGCTTGGAATGCATCATTCAAGCTTTAAAACCGGTGCAATTCCATTGGAGAAGAGATCTCCCTATTCAAACCTCCACAAAACTTTGGTATGAGAGACCGGTCACCATCTAGCACATTGGCTCTTGTCCTAGTCTTCTCAAATTCATCAGAATACTCCATCACGCCCTTGGTTCCTTGCCTCAAATTGTAGAACTTTTTGATCAATTCATCCTCATAGTTTGGAGGTAGAAACCGAGCCTCCATCATGGCTTTCAAAGCCGCCAACCCCCCATTGGCAATGAGCCCTTGTGTCTCCTTTTGTCTTCGTTTGGACTCCCACCAAGTAGAAGCATAGTTTTCAAATTGGGTGATGGCATACTTCACCTTTGTAGCATCTTGGACGTTGTTGGTTTGAAAGATTCTCTCTGTCTTGACCACTCACTCCAAATACTCATCCGGGTCACTCTTACCTTGGAAGGTAGGTAGGTTGATCTTGATAGTATTCACCCCCCTAGCTTCATCATGATGTCTCTGTTGTCCACCATAACCCCCGTAGTCATAATAGTCCTCATCACGATCCACTCTCTCTTGGTAACCTTCCCCAAATCGACCACCTCGACCCCTAGCTCCCCCTCGTTGGGCATCCCCTGGATAGTGAAATCGGTCATTATCATAGTTCTCATGCTCATGAAAAGTCTCATCTTCATGTGGTCTTGGAGTGTGTTGCTCCCAAACGCACACGCAAGTATACGTGGTCGACAAGTAATAAAGTGATAAGTAGAGTATCGTTCCCACGAGGACTATTCAGACTGAATCTTAGCAAACAATTTCTTAAAAACTATTCAGGGATCTTTTCCAATGGTTGAGATTTTACTAACTAAAACAATAATTAAAACAATTAACTGAAGTCAAGTAATAGAGCAATTTATGGGTTGTTATCAATAATGGAGAAACGGTCCAGGGTCAGAGTTACAAACAATCCAGTTGAGTTTTCCAGTCGATTCTACTTCTTGATTTCCTAGATTGCTAACTAACAGGTTAATTGTACCCGTGAAAACCTTTCGATTCTTCACGGTCTATGCAGGCTACTCCAATCCCTATATGTCTATGGGTTGAATCAGGTGCACGCATTAACGAATCCTGTGATTAGTTAAACTAGGCGAGCAAGTATATGTCTATCCTACTCACAAATTGGTTCCCCGATGCCCGGGTTCACAAACTAGTCCTATTCTTTCTTATTGCGTTAATAAATTCCCTCTTTCGAGTTCAATCTAAAAACCATAGATAGTGTTCAATTATCAGGCCTCAATAATCAAACAATTAGGATCAAGAAAGAATAAACAATCCGTAATGGTAAATCAATATATAGAAATCAACTTTCAAACATCAACCTTCATGTATTTACTCTAACCCGAGAACAAACAAACTATAGAATTAAAGAGAAGAATAAGAGAAAGAGAGAAAGAACTTGTGTAGAAGACATCTAGGGCTCCTCCCCTCTCCTCCAAAACTTGCTCCAAAGTCTGAACTCCCTTGAAAAACTAAGTTAAAGACTATTTATAATGTTTACAAACACCTAGTAATAAGTTAGACCCAATCCTAGACGAAATAGGACGTAAAATCGCGCACAAGGGGCGCTATAACGGGCGCCCCCCGCCCCAGAACGCGTGTCCCAAGGCAGAGGACGCCAGATGATTCACGCCATGGCCCCGCGGCGCGGAAGGAAACGCGCCAGCCCCTGCGCGCTATGGCCTGCGCGGCGCGTGGGGTATGGCGCCAGGCCAATTTCCTGATCCGTTTGCTCTTTTGCTCGCTCGTGTCGTGCCTTCGTGTGCTCGATCCAATCCTCAATCAAAATCCAATCTTTTCTTGCTCAATCATGCCCTTTAAAGCTCCAATTACACTGCGCAACAACCTACATACACACGACATAAAATCAGTGTAAAACCACAGTCACAAGCTATAAAACGAGCGAATAAGGTACTAAAATGTGAGGAAATATTAAGGAAATATAGGCATAAAATGCCAAACATCACCACCCCACACTTGAACCTTTGCTCGCCCTCGAGCAAGTTACAACTAACTTCCCATCCTAGGTAAAACAGGTCTGCCTATGACTATGGTTGATACCGATCATTGAACCAATGCACACATGACTACTATGGATCCACAACATGCCAACCATTTACCAACACAAAAAAATATGAGAACAACCACCCCAAAATAGCTCAAATGCACAAACTCAACTTAATGCAACCATGCTCCCATAAAATCACACCTATCTACTCAACCAAGAAGCCACGACTTTACCTATTTCATGCAAACCATGTGCCCTCACCAAAATGAAGCAAGAGAGTGTCCCCCTAATATCACACACAACCATGAATATCAAGAATAGAATGGGGACAATAGCATAGAAAGAATTCACTCACTCTCATGAAAATCTCACATGTCACACACAATGTACCATAGGCTTGCCCGTAGTGTAGGACTCCACTAATGTAAGCTCACTCTAATCAGGATTAACTAGGACTTTAAAGGGTTGTAATGTAGGCTAAGGTGCGGGTAGGATACATATGGGTAATAGTGACTACCTCCCTAAGCACTTTTAATACATCACATTTAATTTCAAACACAATTCTCATCAAAGCCACCCAATCAACAACTATCACACATACACCTTCTCAACAAGTAGCATATTTCTTTTAAACACACACTAGCAAGGAATAGATATTCTCTCTTCTTTTTTCTTTTCACAATTTTTTCTTTCTTTTCAACTTTGCTATTTTTTTCTTTTTTTTTCAATTTCATCCAACCTTGCCAATGCTTTCACTACTTCACAAATTCACAATTATCCCTCTTCATTAGTTCCACTAAAAAGTCTCCCAATATTCAACCACAACTCCAATCAACTACACAATATCAATAAAGTGCTTAAGGAGTAAGGGCCAAAAGAGTCAATTTAAAACAAATGGGTAGGCTCGGGGTGTGGGTGCCAACAAAAAGGGTCAAAGAAATCACAACAATAATTTTTTTCCAAGGTATATATGTAAGGGTAGGCAAATCAAAAGAAGGCCTGTATCATTTCCCGACTAGAGCAAACCTAGGATTTCGCTTTGCACACACACGGGGCAAGTTCTAGACATTAATATGCAACAATGGAGCAACAAGAACATGCCTCACACACACATTGCACATGACCCACACAAAAAGGTTCCATCAACAACTCTCAACCAAGCATCTAGAATGCAACTTGTGGAAATTTAAGCACTCATGCACAAAGGTTAACAATCAAGTCAAGCAAGTGGACTCAAGCATCTCAAGGGGGTTGTTCCATTTTTTTCTCTAGGCATGCATCAAATTAAAACGCAAGGACACCACTAATAGCACATGCAATCAATTCAAGTCCACCGGTATCAAACAAATCAAAGGCACCTAGCATTCCACCTATTTCTTCGCCTAGGGTCACCTATACTAACTAATCTACTCCTAAAAATAAAAAACTACCCGGTTCAAAGGTCTACCCATGGAAAAGAACCGAAGCCATAAGAAAAACCACGGGGTGGATAACATGTACCACTAATAAAACTAAAAGGAAAATCTTTTTGGAATTTTTCATTGGTTTTCTAATTTTTTTCAATTTTTCCATATATTAAAGCAAGAAACAAATCAAAATAAAGTCAAGTGACAAAAGAAAATCCTAACGGTACATGCATCCCTAACCTCAAAAATAAATAAAAGGGTAGTTCCCCACCCCACACTTAAATCAAGCAATGTCCTCAGTGCTAAAAATAAGAAAGTGCAAGGTAAAGAAAACTTCCCTGAAGATTCTAGTCCTTGGTGCTAGCATCCTCCAAGCTTCCATATAGTATGAGGTACTCAGACTTCCCTCATCAGGTCATCAATTTCAGGCAAGGGTGAGGACACCCCACACTTAGCCTTGACAGTACATGAACCTGCAATCCAAGGAAAAACAAAAACTACGTGACACTATAAATAAAATAATACAAGTACAAACTCGGGTTGCCTCCCGAAAAGCGCCTTAGTTAACGTCGTGGCACGACGAAGACAACTTCATCACTTTTTCCTCCACCTTGAACTTATGAATTGAATCCCCAACTTTGCCTCAAGCTTACAACTATGGTATTGGGGTGGTGGCAAAAATACAAAAGGACCAAGTAACCATTGTCGCATTTTACACTTCTTGGCCTTTAAATGAGGGATGTCGTTTTGTCTCCTCGGCATCACAAACTTTAAAATATAGGCACCTTGTTCCTCCTCCTTTGGTTTCTTCATAGGCTCGGGTGGCTCAATTTTCATGTCACCATCCAAACACAATGTTGAAAAATGATTGGAATGAGGTCCAATGCGCTTCAATTCTAAAGTTGCATTACTTTTGACACCCTCACTTGCACAAACACTAGAGTCCTCAAATATGATGTTTTCTATTTCCTCACTTGACTCTAATGTAATTCTCTCAACCTTGGCATCATCAACTAATATTGGGTCGAGTGGTAGGAATTCCACTTTTTGCTCCTCAAATTGGCTTCTAAGCTCTTCTATCTCAAATCTACTAAGCACGACAACTGATAATTGAGCTTCAGACACCTCAACCATATCACTCAAATTCTCCTCCAAGTCGTGAATAGTCAAGCCAAATTCGTCAATCTCTTGCCTGAGCACAACCCTTTCTTCCATAAATTGCCTCGTCATATTTGTAAGTTCACTCCTAAAATCCCCATAAGCTTCTAAGAGTTTGGCTTGCTCCATTAGCCAAGTTTCGCTAACAACCTGCACTTTATCGATCCTGTCAAGCTCACAAACATCATTAGAATCATCACAAAAATTATTGGGGGAAGGAGTATGACACTTAGGACAATCATTCCACCGACCACCACACAATTTACAAAAATTCCAATCAAAGGTGGTAGAAAATTCACATAACCAGTCCCGCAGGGTTGAAAGAGTTGGACAATTTTCCCACAAGTGGGTTCCTCCGCAAAGCAGACAAGAATCATCAAAATTTGAGCAACCATCATTCGACCAATTTTCATTAAAAGATGCCATGATGACAAGTAACACTAATAAACTAAACTAAATTAAACCTGAATAGATAATAAGTAATTGTTCAAAAAGAAATCAGTCAATTGTTTAGTCCCCGGCAACGGCGCCAAAAACTTGTTGCTCCCAAACGCACACGCAAGTATACGTGGTCGACAAGTAATAAAGTGATAAGTAGAGTATCGTTCCCACGAGGACTATTCAGACTGAATCTTAGCAAACAATTTCTTAAAAACTATTCAGGGATCTTTTCCAATGGTTGAGATTTTACTAACTAAAACAATAATTAAAACAATTAACTGAAGTCAAGTAATAGAGCAATTTATGGGTTGATATCAATAATGGAGAAACGGTCCAGGGTCAGAGTTACAAACAATCCAGTTGAGTTTTCCAGTCGATTCTACTTCTTGATTTCCTAGATTGCTAACTAACAGGTTAATTGTACCCGTGAAAACCTTTCGATTCTTCACGGTCTATGCAGGCTACTCCAATCCCTATATGTCTATGGGTTGAATCACGTGCACACATTAACGAATCCTTTGATTAGTTAAACTAGGCGAGCAAGTATATGTCTATCCTACTCACAAATTGGTTCCCCGATGCCCGGGTTCACAAACTAGTCCTATTCTTTCTTATTGCGTTAATAAATTCCCTCTTTCGAGTTCAATCTAAAAACCATAGATAGTGTTCAATTATCAGGCCTCAATAATCAAACAATTAGGATCAAGAAAGAATAAACAATCCGTAATGGTAAATCAATATATAGAAATCAACTTTCAAACATCAACCTTCATGTATTTACTCTAACCCGAGAACAAACAAACTATAGAATTAAAGAGAAGAATAAGAGAAAGAGAGAAAGAACTTGTGTAGAAGACATCTAGGGCTCCTCCCCTCTCCTCCAAAACTTGCTCCAAAGTCTGAACTCCCTTGAAAAACTAAGTTAAAGACTATTTATAATGTTTACAAACACCTAGTAATAAGTTAGACCCAATCCTAGACGAAATAGGACGTAAAATCGCGCACAAGGGGCGCTATAACGGGCGCCCCGCGCCCCAGAACGCGTGTCCCAAGGCAGAGGACGCCAGATGATTCACGCCATGGCCCCGCGGCGCGGAAGGAAACGCGCCAGCCCCTGCGCGCTATGGCCTGCGCGGCGCGTGGGGTATGGCGCCAGGCCAATTTCCTGATCCGTTTGCTCTTTTGCTCGCTCGTGTCGTGCCTTCGTGTGCTCGATCCAATCCTCAATCAAAATCCAATCTTTTCTTGCTCAATCATGCCCTTTAAAGCTCCAATTACACTGCGCAACAACCTACATACACACGACATAAAATCAGTGTAAAACCACAGTCACAAGCTATAAAACGAGCGAATAAGGTACTAAAACGTGAGGAAATATTAAGGAAATATAGGCATAAAATGCCAAACATCAGAGTGTCACCCCTTGGTGGTTCATTTCGTGGAAGATCATGGATGGGATCCCTTGCTTGTGGGGTGACATTTGGAGAATAGGTATCTTGGACCACCATGTGAGAGTAGCGGTCATTAGCCCGAGAGATTCGTCTAGGTACATCACCCCGCACCCCCACGGTTGGAGGTGTGTCAATCACTTGCTTACCTATTTCCCGAAGCTTTTCCTTTTGAGATAGATCATCAACCGTCTCCTTCATTCCCTCAAACATATCTTGCAATGAGTTAACACTTGCCGCCAAGGTTTGTATCATGGTTTTAAGTTCTATGTCCACCTCGACTCCCTGTTGAGCCATCGTACCTACAAATAATTAAACAAACAAGGTTAGTAGAAAGAGTCCTCACCGAGTCGCTCCCTAAGTGTTTGCACTCAAATTGATGTCACTCAATTCACTCGTGTTTGCACTCAAGGATCGGCTTTTACTCACTCTAATACTCTCACCACACTTGGCTTTTTCCACTCTTGGCTATTGCAAGTTTGTTCTTCGCACACTAAATCCGACTTGACAATCAAACTCAAGCTAAATCCGACTTGACAATCAAACTCAAGCTAATCTTCACAAACCACCATGTTTTTGCTCCAAATTTGAGATTTATACTCCTTGTTGGTCCGTGAACAAACCCCAGTAGTTGAATCTTCAATATCAACAACCAATTTCAAAAGCTCCAATTTCTTGATGAAGAACCCTAATGTTTCAATCTTCAAATCAGCACCCAAATTGTTGTTGTTTGTTCAATTCCTTTTTGGAGTAGCTTCTAGACACCAATATCTTCAATTGGTAACAAAAATTTCACCCAAAAGAAACCTAAACCTAAAACTCATATTTTTGGATTTTTGATTTTTCTTTTTTTTTTTTTTTTTTTTTTTTTGTAATTTGAGGAACAAATTTGGGTTAGTGATTGTAAGAACAAACACTAATCCAGCTCTGATACCAAATGATACGAAAATTAAAAGACAAAAAATAAAATAACAAAATTGAAAGTAAGACCCAATTGATTTAGAAAGGATTAAGGAAGTAAATTAGGGAAAGATAGCCTAATTACCCCCTTAATTGTCTAAACAAAAGAACCTATACTAATTGATCCTCAATTAATTAAAGCTAATTGCAAATCAAGGATGATTAGTGTGCTTAAGCAAACAAGCTTAGCCAAATTCCTCACTTTGTCAAATGTCATCAAAATCTCGGTAAACTAATGACAATAGTAGTTTATATAGTGTGGCACATTTGCATTAATTACCCCTTAACAATAGGCCTTCAAGTCATTAGCTAAAAATGGGCTTTCTGATCCCCGTCTCAGCGAGTTCGCGCAGGAACGGGCGCTGTCGCGCTGAGCAATAAATCATAGCCTCGCGATCGCGGTTATGGTCTCGCGATCGCGCAGGCGAAGGTCTTCAACCAGCCTCTTGCGCGATCGCCTCTATGGACGCGCGATCGTGCTGCTCTGCATTCTCATCTTCCGCGATCGCGTCTGTCTTGTCGCGATTGCGCATGTCTTCTTTTTGGCCTTTCACGATCGCGTCTGTGCACGCGGGATCGCGATGAACAACTTCAGTTTCTGAGGCAGAATGTAGGCGGAACTGCCCTGAAGCTACCAGCACTTGTCCCAGCAGCTCAAACTATGCAAACATGGACTGCAGCTGCTGCAACTCCCGTTCTTGGCTCCTTGTAAATGGTTTGGCCGAGCATCGGATTGCATCAACTTTTGCTCAATTGGGAAACCATTTTCTAGTGCAAGAAGGCATAGTGTTAGGGCACAAAGTTTTCAAGAAAGGCATTGAGGTGGACAAAGATTTCAAAGCTTCTGCCTTGAGACAGCTGCTCCCCCTGTTCTTGGCGTAGTTGTGTTTTCCCTTGTCAGTCAAGTACTCAGCCAACAAACCTTTCTTGAGGAGATGGGCCACCTCGCGGCACAATGCCTTGCAGTCCTCGATGGTATGCCGATAGTCCATGTGAAACTCGCAGTGCTGAGTCTGATCTCTCTTACTTGGGGGCATTCTCATATCCCTTAGTAGTCTTGTGCGTTGATCTATCATCCCTTTTATAGCATTCACTGGTTCACTCGTTGACACATTGAAGTTGTACTAAGAGATTCGAGGCAAGTCCTTCTCTTTAGAAACCACGGATGGCCCCGAGGATTTTTGGTTAGATGACGAGCCAACATTCTCGCCGAGCCGTTGGCTCACATGTTGCTATCCCCGGAGGTGTTGGCTTACATGTTTCTTTTGAGAACCATTATAGGGCTCGTAGCGGCTCTTTGAACTCCCTCGTGGCGCATCGGCATGCCGAGAGGACTCAGATCGACCTCAATAAGAGCTGCTCCGACCTGTCATTCTCATTCAGCCTCCTCGAGCCTAATTTTTGCCGTGGCCCGATCATGCAACTCATCCCAAGTTTGGGCTTGGTATTGCTGAAATCCTTTCTTTAGTTCAACAGCCGCTTCAGAGTTACTTATATTGATATTTTTCTCAAAGGCCATAGCTTCCAAATTATCATCAATTTTCGGCAGATCCATCCTCTCTGCTTGAAAGCGCTCGAGGAAGTCCTTGATTGGCTCGAGGTATCTTTGCTTTACCTGGAAAATGTCCTCCCTTCTCTTGAGGATCTTCTAAGCTCCAGTGTGCGCCTTAATGAATATCTCCGCTAATTCCTCAAAGTTTGGAATTGTCTCAGAAGGGAGGTGCATGTACCAGCGTAGTGGCCCCTTCTCCAGAGTGTCAACAAACTTCTTCAAAAACATAAACTCTCTTTCGACTGGAGTCAGATCATTGCTCTTGACCATGGCCATATACTCAGTTATATGGTCAACAGGATCAGTCGTGTCATCATACTTCTTTAGGATTTGCCGTTTAAAATGCTTTAGGATAGGAGAAGGGGCAGCCTCGGGCTTAAAAGGGTGTTGCCTGTATTTTTCAATATCCAGCACCCGTTGAGCTACTTTTTCATGATACACAAGCGTCGTGTCCGACTTTAAAAAGTGGAAGAAAGATTTCGAGGCAAGCATAGAAAAATGACTCAAAAATGTGCCAGGTGTTCGGAAACCTCAACGCGCATTAGATATTGAAAAATATCGCCAACAGCCCTTCAAACCCAAAGCTGCACCGGCACCCATCCCAAAGCACTTCAAGTTGCAGATTCTGAAGAAGTACGATGGGACAACCGACCCCGTCGACCATATAACTAAATATATGGCCATGGTCAAAAGCAATAATTTGACTCCAATCAAGAGGGAGTCCATGTTCTTAAAGAAATTTTGCTGACATCTTAGAAAAGGGAGCGTTGCGTTGGTACATGCATCTCCCCTCCCGAGTCCATCTCCAACTTTGAAGAATTGGCAGACATGTTCATCAAGGCTCACATTGGAGCCCAAAAGATCCTCAAGAGAAGTGAGGACATCTTTAATGTCAAGCAGGGGTACCTCAAGCCAATTAAAGATTTTTTCAAGCACTTTCGGACCGAAAGAATGGATCTGCCAAAGATGGAGGACTCCTTGGCAATCATGGCTTTTGAAAAGAATATCAACATGGGCAATTCTGAAGCAGTGGCCGAGTTAAAGAAAGAGCTTCAACAATGGATGGCTCAAACTTGGGAGGAGCTGCACGATCGGGCCTCAGCTAAAATCAGACTCGAGGAAGTAGAATGGAAAAGGACAGTTCGGAATAGCTCTTACCGAGGCCGATCTGAGTTCTCTCGGCATACCGACGCGCCTAGAGGGAACTCAAAGAGTCGGTAAAAGCCATACAACAGGGCACAAAAGTAGCATGTGAGTCAGCACCTCGGAGGACAACAGCACGTGAGCCAGCGACTAGGAGGAAAGGCTAGCTCGTCTGCTAAATCCTCGGGCCCATCCTTAGCATCTAAAGAACAAAGATTTGCCTCGGATCTCTGAGTATAATTTTAGCATATTAACTAATGAGTTAGTCAACGCGGTCAAAGGAATGACTGATCAAGGGGTAAGGTTACCTAGGGACATGAGAACGCCCCGAGCAAGAGAGATCAAACTCAGCACTGCAAATTTCACATGGATTATGGGCACTCCACCGAGGATTGCAAAGCATTGCACCTCGAAGTGGCCCATCTCTTAAAGAAAGGGGTGTTAGCTGAGTATTTGACCGAAAAAATGAAGCATATAACTATTCAAAGAATAGGAGAGAGGAAAATCAACTCAGGACGCAATCACTAAAAAGAGTGGTGAATGTCATCACTGGGAGGGGTCTGAAGTAAATGGAATAAATTTTAATGCTGTAAAGAAATTTGATAAGTCGACAAGTACAACGTAGAAAAGAACAAGAACTGGTGGATCGGGCAAAGAAATGGTGTTCAACAAAGAAGACTTTGATAGGATGATGTTTCCTCATTACGACGCACTGATAATCATGCTCAGGATCAACGATTGCGATGTCAAATAAGTCATGATTGATCCTGGCAGCTCGGTGAACATCATCAACTATGGAGCCATCAAGAAGATGTGGTTAAAGGACCTTGTCGTCCTAAAGGTGACCATATTAACAGGGTTTAACAACTCTACTGAAACAACTTTGGGAGAAATAACTCTCACAACAACGGTAGAGGGAGTGGATAAGAAAACGACCTTCCAAGTGATGGCCGAGGACATGGCTTATAATGTCATTCTTGGGAGGCCTTGGATCCACGAAATGGTAGTTGTACTATCGACCCCTCACCAGGTGATTCAATTCCCAACTCCATGGGGAATAAGGGCCATTCGAGGAGAGCAACGAATAGCACGAGAGTGCTATTCGATCATCTCACCGAGGGCTATCCTTAGAGAACCGTTTGCTCGATAATTCATGATCTGTCTTTCGCCTAAGTCTTGCTACGACCAGGCACCTTCTGTAATAAATACTTTTTATATGGATCCAATAAATGAAATAAACTTCGATTCAATATCTTTTTATTGTCCCTTCTTCCCAAGCTAGTAGAACAAACAAAAGATATAACAAGCCTTGCAAGAAAAATTTTTTAAACATCGAACGCAATCAAACATTTTCAGAAAAAAGGAATTCCCTTAACGTAAACAGCTCGAAGGCCAAAATGCTTACAAAAACAAAAGTAGCTCGAAGGCCCTAACAAAGCAATAACAGAAATAAAACCACTAATTTAAGCTTCAGCTTCAAAATCATCTTCCTCGTCATCCTAGCTCCCACTGCTCGAAGGAAGACTCTCCATTAACTTTTGAGCCGTGACAGCATCGCCCTCAACCTTAGCAATTTTCGCATCGAGGTCAATCCCGCTGCTATAATCCTTCAGAGTCTTGACCCTCATTTGAATAATGGCCCCAATTCTTATTAGCCTTAGCCCTAGTTACCCTCATCTCACACCTCAAGGAGAAAGCGTCAACCTTGCCTGGGAAAGCCTCAACCTCGTTCTCGAGCTGCTTTTCTCCTCGGCCAGTTGCTCATTCTTCTCAGCCCAACTCATTTATTTTAAGCAGTTTGTGTCTCAAGTCAGCATGAAACTTCTTAGCACGCTCGCCAATGGCAGACTGGGCCTCGGCTCTGACCTTCTTCAACTCAGTATCACAGAGCTCCCTTAAACGAGCCAACTTATCCTTGGCGGCAGTCTTGAGCTTTAAAACGCTCAAGATCAGCAGCTTTCCTAGCTTTGTCGAGCTCAAGCCTTGTACCCAGCAGTTCTTTTTCAAAGGTCCTCATTTGAGACTCAAGACCTGACCGATCTTGTCTCAAAACCGCTTTCATTTGCCTGAGATTTTCATCTCGACGGTATTCAATCTCAGCAGCCCTGATAAAATTGATGTAACACTGCAAGAAACGAATCAAAAAATCAAGGAGATGACAACAAAGCCAAAAGGAGAAGGTAAAAGAAGAAAAACATACATTAATAGCATGTTCAGCAGCATCAGCCATCAAGTCGGAAATAGGGGGTCTTCCCAACGGGCCAAGAAGCCCACGAAGACTGATCGGGACTTGGATATCACCATCCAAGAGACAGAGATTAGAAGGAATTTTGATATAACAAAATTGCCTCCAAGAGGCAGCATCAGGTGCAGGCACAGAAACAGCCCGAGGGACTTTGTCTTCCATTCGAAGTGGATAAACATTATCTTCCTCCACGACAGCTAAAGATTGAGCCACCCCCTGGCTTTATCAGCAACTTGTACTGGCTCTGGCTCGCAAAGAGGGGAAGCTCCAATTTTCTCACGATCCTTGTCCACCTCGTCGACAAGTGTAAGATCGGGAACAGGGACAGGCCCCACTTTTGCCCGTTTTCCCTTCTGGGGTTCCCTTCGGAGATAATTTCTTCCTCTTCAAAGCTAAAAGAAGAAGAAGAAGAAGAAGAAAAAGAAGAAGAAGAAGAAGAAGAAGAAGAAGAAGAAGAAGAAGAAGAAGAAGAAAGACTCGATTAGCAGGAAAACGAAAGCAAAAGGGGAAAACGAAAACTGGACAAACATTCAACCTATCTTAGCCCCGAGGTCAGATGGCCCCTCAGGGACTATTTCCTTCTTCTCCTCTTTCTTCTCTTTCCCCTTCGAAAGGTTTCCAATCAAACCTTAAAGGGCACTTAATGTGTCTCCCACCTCGGGGACCTCCTTCTTCTTGTCTTTTTTCTCTTTCTTTCTCTTCTTCTCCTTAGGCACGGTGATCGCCCTCTTTGGGAGACCTACGACAAAGAAAGGTAAAGACCCATGCTCAAGGAAAAAGATAAAAAGCCAATTTGAAGATAGCTCATTGTGTCGTTTGCACACCCATCGATTCTCATCCAAAGACGCCAAGACCATCCACGACCTCTCCGATCTGGATTTAGCGTCGGTAATAGCTTGAGCCCATTGGGTCAAATCCTTCGGGCGGATGATTGGAATCACCTCAGGTGCCACACTTCCAAAAAGAAAACTGACCAAAGAAACACCAAAGCAAAAATGCATTTCCAAGCTGTACATCCTAAAACAGGACCAGCCAACATCTCAGAACATTTCGTAGCAGCTTAACATGGGATCATCCGAATGGATAAAAAGTGCACAAATGAACTGCATAACCAAACTGGAACAAGCAACAATAATCGCAATCCAACACCAAAATCAAATGGGTCAAGGCTTTCAAATAGAGTAAACTTCAGGAAAGCAATGAAACACACCTTCGATTATAACCCTGGACACTTAGCAAATTTCAGCAAAATGGTGCACAAACAACGGTCAAAATCCAACCGGCTCCAGTGAAAAACAAACAACTACGAGTCAGATCTTTTCCTGATTAAAGAACGATGGTAATAAAACTGAACAATCATCACCATCACAGGGGAGTTGGAGAGATTTTCTGACGCATCAACGATGAGGAAAGTGAACAAAATCAGTCAAGTACGGCGGAGGAGGAGCGACATCGGCGACCACCCGCAGCGTCGCTGCAACTCCTTCCCCTTTCTTTATTTTACTTTCTTAATTTCAACAACAAACAGAGATACAAGGACTACAGGCGATGGCTTTGCTCTGAACCACTCCTAACCACATTATCTCGATCTGTTACTCCGTCCTACACCGTCAATGGTTTTCCGATCTGATTCCCGACTCTCCTTGGTTTTCGATCTGCTCACTGGTGGTGGTAGATGTGTGTGTATCTGTTGGAGAGGATCAAGAACTGGGGTGTGTGTGTATGTATTGTATGGAGAGGAGAGGGAAATCGTGTAGGAGGGAGTGGCTAAATCTAATTTTTTTGTGTTGTGTATGTAAAGGAGAGGAGGGTTCTTTTTAAGTGAGGAAGATGATGAATAGTTGTAAGAGGCTAGGGTGTTAGGTTTTATAGGGGTGAGGATGAGGGTTTTTAGAATTGGGCTAGGAAAAATAGAAAATGTGTATTGCGTAAATAGGTCGGGACTTAAAATGAAGAACAATTATGGCCCTTTTTCCTTTAAAATTATGAACTTAATTTATCCTAAAAATTAACCTTATTTTAAAAATAATTAGACGTTAATTGAAGATTCCGTGACAAAATTGGGTATCAACACTGACACGACCCGGAATCCGTTTAGGCCGTGCGTGCACCCGACATCCTCCCCTGGACCCGTCAGGCGAACCCTTACCAATTAAATCAGGAAAATAAATATAACAATTCACAAATAAGGACAAGACTTAAAAAAAAATACAGACGTACAAAAGAAATTACAGCTGACTACCCAACATACTAGGTTTAGGGCTATCTAGACTAGACATCTAAGAGTACAAAAGAAGACAAATACCTCCTGAAGGGCGCAAAATGCAACTGAAATAACAACCAATAAACTGGTGGCCGTCCGGAATAAAAGCTGGCTCACCCTGACAGCTAAATTCGTCTTCGCTCCTTCACAACGTGGAGAACTCAATCCTAGAGCGAACCTGCCGAAATGAAATAGATAGATAAGAAACAAAAAACAAACAAGGGTGAGTCAAAAGGACTCAATAAGTGGGGCAGACTAGCTACCTCAAAGAATAGGATAGCCAGCCATGGAGAAAAGAAACAGATAAACAAAATTCCTCTAATTTAAATTAGAAAAAGGCAGAGCCAAATAATAACTAGAAACACGTATGGAATCACAAATTCATTAAAACCATGATCTTAAGATAGCCCGAACATATAGGTGTCCCGAACATATCAACAATCAGAAATACATCCTGTTGCGGCATGCAACCCGATCCATATATTTATACCGTTGCGGCATGCAACCCGATCCCCGCAACTCAGAATACGAACCAGAAACACATAGGCAAACTGAAATATGTCCACAATATGGTATACTTACCGCATACACAAAGCACAGCATGATAGTCACACAATAGTCAGCACGCGGTGCAATGAAATAGGATGAATGCAGTATGATGCAATGGTGTCACATGTGCCAAAAAGATGGAGCGGAATCCTCCTATTCCGAGGGCGGAATCCTCCTACCCTCAAAATGATGCAATGGAGCGGAATCCTCCTGCTCCGAGGGCGGAATCCTCCTACCCTCAATATGATGCAATGGAGCGGAATCCTCCTGCTCCGAGGGCAGAATCCTCCTATCCTCAATATGATGCAATGGAGCGGAATCCTCCTGCTCCGAGGGCAGAATCCTCCTACCCTCAATATGATACAATGGAGCGGAATCCTCCTGCTTCTGGGTCGGAATACTCCTGCACCCAATATGATATGCAATGGAGCGGAATCCTCCTGCTCCGAGGGCGGAATCCTCCTACCCTCAATATGATGCAATGTAATGCATATGAATGACATATAATGTATATGAATGCAATGTGATGCAATAATAACCCTTCACCGGCGGGGGACTCTCATCGACGGCCGGAAAGTAGATGCCAACTCACAGCCAGGGTACAATGCTCAGATCCTCAATACAATACCAACAACAGGACATAAAATATGATATACAATATAAATCCAAAGCTAAGGCGTAATGAGTACGCCTATCGGCAGCTACACACGTAAGCAACACGTGGTAGAAAATCCACGAGGTCAGGTGCCTCCAAAGAAATGGATATAAACACTTACCTCTTCCAAAAGTTAGCTCTGCTAATCAACAACCGCTTTATCCTTTGGTTTCATTGCCAAACGATTCCACTCTATTCAATAAGCAGAAAAATATATCAAATTAGGCTAAAGGCTTCATTCCTCACATCTTAGGGCAATCCGATTAGGAACCTGATACCCTATTTGCATACGCAATACGCAGGCCAGGCCTATGTACAGGGTTTAAGGTCACATAACCAAACCCCAAATAAATTACATTTATATGTTTCCCATAACTCACTGAGTACGAATATATAATCAATTCCATTATCGGGGTCCATTCACTACAACAAATATGGTATTTAGCTACGAAAATTTTAGTGACGCTAAAAAATTCATCACTAATTATTCACTTTTAGTGACAAATTTTATATTTCGTGTGTAAATGTATAAGTCGTATATTTTTAGTGACGAAACTCAAATATCGTAACAAAAGTTTTGCCACTTAAGTTTCCCACCAAAAAAGAGGGTTGGCGCTATTTTTTTACTAATATTAGCCACAAAATTAAATTAATTGGCGACAGTTTATTTCGTCACTAATGGTGTACTCAATTTGTGACAAACTCACTATTTGTCTTTACAGATGTTTATTTTTTGACACGAAAAAATTTCGTCACAAAAATTTATCATCCCAATAGCGACAATTAAATTTCGTAGTTAAACAGCGCAAACTTTTAGCCACAAAGATTTATTATTATTTGTGACCTTAGTTTTTTGTCACTAATAGTGCATATAATTAGGGACATTTATTTTATTGTCTTTATTAAATCTAAAATTTAGCCACAAAAATTTATACTTATTTGTGACATTACTTTTTGTCACGAATAGCGAAAAGAATTAGGGACATTTATTGTATTGTCTCTACGTAATCTAAAATTTAACCACAAAAGTTTATACTTATTTGTGACATTAATTTTTGTCACTAATAGTGCAAATAATTATGGACATTTATGTTACTGTCTCTATTTAATTTAAAATCTAGCCACAAAAATTTATACGTAATATGCTACATTAGCTTTCGTCACTAATGGCAAAAAGAATTAGATACGATTATATTACTGTCTTTATTTAACTTATATTTTAGCTACAAAATTTTATATTTATTTGTGATCTTAATTTTTGTCAACAATGCAAACGACTAGGGACATTTATCTTATTGTCTTCAATTATCCCACTATTTCGTCCAAAAAAAAAAATTATACCTATTCGTCACCTTAGTTTTTCGTCACTAATAGTACAAGCAGTTATGGACAATTATGTTATTATGTCTATTTAACCTACAATTAGCCAAAATTACTCTAGTCTAAATTTTACTCAGCTTTGTTGCTTATGATATTTATCTTTGATCCACAGATTCAACCATTACTTACTTCATAATTTTTAACTATATACATAATATATTTTATTTAAAATGTAAACACTACATATGATACTTATATAACCATGTATGTATGCGCAGCATACTATACATATATAACAATGTACATATACACAACATACTATATATATATAAGACTGTATAAATAAAAATTGAGTGTGTATATATTGTAATATGAGTGCGTATATATTGTATATAATTGAGAAAATAGAGTGTATACATTATGTATAATTGAGAAAATTGATTGTATACATCGTAAAACTGAATGTACGCTCAGTGTATAACCGAAGAGAGAGATTGTATACACTGTGACATTGTTTGTACACAAAGTGTATTAGTTAGTTGTATACTGACTATAAAAAATAAGGGTAGCCCGAAGTAATTAAGCCAAACCGGCTAGCCCTTTATATAATAATCTCATTTATACGCAACATGTTATACCTATATAACAATGTATAAATGAAACTGCGTGTGTTTACACTATAAAACGAGTGCATATATATTGTATATAATAGAGAAAAATGAGTGTACACACTATGTATAATTGAGAAAATTTATAGTATATTGTAAAACATAATGTACGTGTTGTGTATAAGTGAGGATACAGATTGTATACATTGTGACATAGTAATCCCTTACCCCACTAATTTCATGTTCTTTCTCCTTCCCACTTATATAACCCCAAAACTACAGAGAGTGTACTAGTAAGCTGTATACTGACTACAAAAGGTAAGGGTCAACCGGAACTAATTAAGCTCAGCTAGCTGGAATTTGTATATAACAATCTCGTTTATACGCTACAATTAGACATATATAACAATGTATAAAATAAAACTGAGTGTGTATCCACAGTAAAATGAGTGCGTATATACTGTATATAACTAAGAAAAATGAGTTTACACACTGTGTACAATTAAGAAAATTGATTATATACCGTAAAACTGAATATGATGTATATAAGTGAGGAGTTAGATTGTATACAATGTGACATCATTTATACACAAGATGTATTAGTTGTGTACAGACTAAAAAAGTAAGGGCTAGCTGGAAGTAATCAAGCTCAATCAGCTGGAACTTTATATAATAACCTCGTTTATACACAACATATTATACCTATATAATAGTTGTATAAATAAAAATCGAGTGTGTATCCACTGTAAAATGAGTGTATATACACTGTACATAACTGAGAAATTGAGTTTACACATTATGTATAACTAAAAAAATTGATTGTATAAAGCGTAAAATTAAATGTACACGCTGTGTATATGTGAAAGAACAGATTATATACACTGTGACATGCTTTTTACGCAAAGTGTATTAGTTAGGTGTATACTGCCTACAAGAAGTAAGGGCCAGCTGAAAGTAATTAAGCCTAGCCAACTAAAACTATATATATACACAAAATGAAAATATTGAAAAAATTCATGTTTACCATATGTTATACAGAGTCATATTATTAATATCTGAGATTTTAGCACACAATATTAAATATTTTTTTCTTTTCAATTCTTACTAGACATATGTAATACTCCCCTCATCCCATTTTATATAACACTCTTTCTTTTTTGGTCAGTTTAAAAAAGAATGATACAGTTCTATATTTAGTAATAAATCAACTTTATGAGATGATATTCAACCATAGAAATTTTTATGGTTTGTTTTAAACTACAAGTTCCAAAAGTCTTCCTTATTTCTTAAATTCCTTGCCAAGTCAAACTACCTCATATAAATTGAGACGTAGGGAATATATTAAAATTTAAAAGCAGAAGAAACAGAAATATTTATGTATAAAGGTCATAGGGTTAGCATATAGGAATCAGCGACAAATATCTTTAATAATAAATCATTATAAATTTGGATAAAACTGATTTAAGTGATACTTTATAAATAATATTCTGTGCACATTAGGTTTAAATATTTGGAAAAAAATACTAATATTAAGCTAAAAACGTTAATGAATATTTTCTTTTTTAAAAATTGTATGAAAAACTAAGCGGCAAAGTTTCCCTCTTCTTTTATTTTTATTGAAAAGTTTCCCTCCTTTTTCAGCCCCAAATCCCTCTTTTATAGTACCACCGCCTCCATCCTTTTCTACCTTCCTATTGTTAGCCTCAAGGTTTCACATATTGATTTTGATGATAACAAACCAAGTTATTTAGTCAATGAACATTTACTTGTGGTTAATCTATTCTTGTGTAGGATTACTCATGAAGAAGATTTTAGTGAAGAGAATATTTTGGGAGAAAATATTTTTCCAAGAATTACTATAAAGAAAGATCTTCTACTCTATGAAAGGAATACAATTTTGGAAGACTACCATTCTTGGGATTTCATTTTATGGATGGAATATTAATATTCTTGCTATACAATATTGGTAAAAGCGTTTTATGGAAGAGTATTAATTGTTACTATAATTTATATCCTGGAAGACTAAATAAACGCAAGTAAGCTGTCCAAAGTTATCCTTTCACAAGGAAAAGGTCAAGTTCGTGTAAAGCTTTCATGCATCTGGAAAAGAACTCTCTCAAAGAGGAATTGGACAAAGCATTAAATATTGGAGTACAAATTTATATGGAAAGTGGCTCTACAATGGAAACACTATATGCTGACCTGTGCACGTCACGGATATAGATGCCACCTAAGGAAATTGAAGCACAATGCTATGAAGACATGCAGCAACACTTATGGAAATTAGATACTACATCATGAATAGTATCAAAAGATTCTGAATGTTAAATCTACAAGCTGTCTACGGAGCCTCTTGATTGATAATTGATTGAAGATGTATTAAGAGAAGATTCAGTGGACAAGTTAACATATGACAACTACAACAATGAAAAAGGAAGGCCAGAATTTTCCCATGATTATTTGGGTAACGAGATCTCCTCCAAATTCAGTACTGGAATCAAAAGGAAGGTTATATTCACTATCAATGAAGAAGAAAATTATTATTGGAGAGACACAAGGAAAATACAAGAAGGCAACAGATAAAATTTATGGAGAAAAATTAGCTCTAACTTTATTCTCAAAAACAACCTTTTTGAGGATCAATTCTCTTGGGTTGATTATCTCTTCACATTAAAGACTCATCTCAATCGACATTTATTATGGAATTAATTTGAAGTCAATCAATCACTCATGGAGACAATATCAAGCAAATCAATTTGAAGGCGGCTATTCAAGGAAAGTGTCAACAAGTTTCACAACTATATATTCAAGAAGTCACTAGTTGAGAAGACACGCTTCTATTGACATTCTACCTTCTCTCTAAGCTTTTACTTATCATCATTGTATTCCTCAGAGTTTACTAGTATTCGAAAGAAAAGAAAGAGAAGAAAAAGTAGAGGTGATAGTTGTGTAAAGAATAGTTTCTTTGGTGAGCTAGAAAACCAAAGTCCGTTGTTGGTGAGCGAGTGAAAACCATCTTTGCGTTGTTGGTGAGCGTGTCAAAACCAAGCCCTGTTCATTTGTTGGTGAGCGAGTGAAAACCAACTTTGTAGAACGTTGGTGGTGAACGAGGAAAACAACAAACCTTGTAACCAAGATCAAAGAGCTAAAGAGATAACTCCTTTGCAACCCAAGGGGACTGGATTAGGATACCACATTGGTTCCGAACCAGTATAAAATATCGCCGTGTCAACTTTATATTCTGCACTTTAATTACTGCACAGTTTATTGCGTATCTTTATTCTGCTCCAGTATTAGTTGACTGTCTTGGTAAAGCAGTCGACTGAAACTGTTTAAAAGGATAAAAAGTTATAATTCACCCCCCTCTTATACTTTCACCTATGTCCACGTAATTTCCAACTCCCCACAATCCTCTTCCAATCCAATTCGTTGAAAGCCCCAGCAAGAATATGAAGTAGACTATAATAAAGGAAGTCATTTTATTTCTTACCCTTTTCACATAATTTTTACATTATTTTCTCTGTGGTGTCTCATATATAAATTTCTTTTCTCTTCACGCGTAGGAAATTCAAAATTGGTCTCTCCAGGCTATATATTACGGGTATGTTACTAGTGTTTCTTTTTTTAATTTTTTGGAAGTTTTATGGTAAATGTATGAAAAGAAATTGGTGTCTTCTTTTTAGATGGTAAATACTCAAAATTTTCTATTTCTTAATCTCAAGACCTGTGTTATTTGCAGTAAAATATAAAGCTAACTGTTGGGATAATTTCTTGGTAACTTGAAAAAGAATCGAAAACAGTTAGCGTCTAAATTTGAGTAATTACCTCTTTTACTTATATCTCATTTCATTATTTGGATCATTGATTAATTTTAAATATATGACTAATATTATAAATATATTTTGTCTATATCATGATATCACAAACTATGAATTAATTTGTTTTTTTGTGTGTTCAACTTAGGTACATGGAGATAGAAGCTGATTCAAGAGTACACTGCGCTACACTAACATACGAGAAAGCACCATACTTTTCACTTTTTAGTAGACTTTATGTTAGTTAATTTTTACTTTATTTTTGTTATTAATTTAAGGAGTTTGTAAGAAGATATCATTTCAATAGAATTGTTCTTAATTATATGCTCCTGCGTGAATTCTTTTGTCATTATCTTGTATGTTCTATTATGTTATTTCTATTATGTATGATGCTAATTTTAAAGAATAAAATAGATATTTGCAATGAAATTGGATTTCAATTTATGAATTATTACATTTATATATGATGCTTAAGTTCGGCAACCGTGCTGTATTCTTAAGAGACTAAAATTATTATTATAAAACAAATTAATTAATCATAAATAACAAAATGTAGTGACAAATAACTTTCGCAAAATCATCTTTTATTCACTATGATTAAAAGTATTTATTTTATAATAACAATCGTCACAAATTATGATAATTTTTAGTAACAGTTTTGTATCTGTCACTAAAAATAATTTTTCAACAACGACATTATACTTTTTGATGACAATTCTTCACCAATTTTATATAGAATTATTTGTCACTAATTCATACATTTAGGGACGAAATTTGCTTTGTATATAAAAGATAGTCCTTAGTGACAAAATTATATTTATTCAACTACGAAATATAAAAATCTTTAAAGACAATTGGTGTTGTCACTGATGAAAATACTAATACTTACAAAATAGTTTTGTCGGCATTAGTGACATTTTTAGTGACGAAAAACACACTATCAACTACAAAAACTTAAGCTTTTTCTAACAACTAAGTTTGTCACAAAAAATATACATTTTGGGACGAAAAATGATTTCGTAGATAATACAATGCTCTTCATTGACGAAACACTAAATTGTCTTTGTATACTTTTAGTGACACATGGTATAGGGACGAATGATTGACGATTTCTTTTTTGTCATATAAACTTTCAGTGACAAAATAATTTGTCCATGATAACCACTTTTGTTGTAGTGATTTGACCCTTTAAACTATTAATTGAACTTATTAAAATGATGGCTAATATTCCAATTTTTACCGTAAAAATATATTCAAACACACGTAATAAACTCAAATAATATATTAGGATCATTACTTGAATATTTCAGGGTGAAAATTCTACTTTTCTCCGGCCCCTTTTCTCATTTTCTAGCATTTTTTTCCATTTCTGGGCAATTTCTCCTTGCCTGCTTCTGAATCGTTTTTTGTTTCTTCTTTTGCTAAGAACTTAGCATATATGCTAAGCCCACCGCCATCTGGTCAATTTTAATATCTTTCCTTGTTTTGTCTTTTTGTCTTTTGTCTTTTCTCTTTTTTTTAAAAAAAAAATTCGCTGCTACGGTAAAAATTAAAACGGCACCCTACGATATTCGAAATAATTCCAACTTTTACATACAAGTTATAAAAAATATATATACCATACTCGCTAAGGCGGATCTCAAATCGGGTTCCCAAAACTCAAGATGCGAATTTAAATAGAAAAAAGTCAAATTATTTAACTTTCGGCATTTTAGCGGAAACTAGCCGAACAACATTGAAATTCACTTTCGAAAAATCACAAAAGTCACAAATAATCATACGAACCTAACAGCGCTTTCGGATTTTGAATCGGAGCTCATTCGCCAGAACCGAGCTCGAAAATCTCTTTTTAGCATTTATCGATAATAAAAACTGAAACCTTATTCCGATGCCTACCAAACGAGGTCTGATTTAGCTCAAATTTTACAGACATGTTCTAATTGACATTACGAATATTTTAAAATTATCAGCATGCCAATCGGAGTCCTAACTTCCGAAACGACTGACCGATGTCGTTTCATTCTCCTCCACTTATACTCTCGTTCTTCCTCGAACGAGCCTAAGTCTAAAGCAAGATTCACGCAGATAACAAGAGAACTTGCACGACCTTCATGTGTTACTCTACGGGCATTATTTTCTGATTACAGGATCAGAATTATAACACGCATATCGAACTCTTGGAAAAAAACATAGCTGGATAATATCATAACGTCATTGCCCAGCTTATTCTGACTACACTGATCCTTCCTCGATCACGAGAGGAGAGTTCTACATTTTCGAAACAAAAATACACGAAACTTTGAATGGGCTAACATGATTCAGCCGACAATTACCTCTTCGATATACCTTTCGATATAGAACAGGTCGATAGAACTAAGAATTAGCTCACGCTCGATGCAATAGAGGGAACTTTTGAAGTACCTTGTCACTACATATTATAGAAGATTTGATGCAAGCTATATTATTTTTACAAACACACTAGGCAACATCTCAGTTAATGTTAGTGTTGTTCCGCAAGCTCTTTGTGGGAATATAATTACTCATATCCTAATGTATTTCAAAGGTTCATCTGAACAGGGTCTATCATATAAGGATAAGGATCATGCAAATACTACTGGATAGTATGATGCAGACCAAGAATGATCTCCGGACTGAACATCTACTTCAGGGTATTGTCTTTGAATTGGATAAATTATGACTTGAAAAAGTGAAAATAAAAGAAACATGTAGTTGGACCATGAGCTGAAGAAAAATACCAGCAACAAAGTTGATTACACGTGCACATATAACGCTAAAGTAGCCTTTCAAAGAGTTGAGGTGTGAAGGAGATATGCCGATGGTGGATGGACGACAAACTGCACTAGACCTTTAACTCTAAATTTCCATGAAGTAAAACAGCGTCAGTATGAGGATCCAGTTCTAGTTAAATACAGACAGATAGCCAAAAGAAAACCGGTGTGAATACAGGGTTACTACCGACGGTATTCTCATGTATAAAGATAGACTTTGTGTCCCTGATGTTGCAGATTTATGTGGACAGATTATGATAAAGGCACATTATTCCAGATATACTGTTCATCCAAGTTCGATTAAGATGTACCATGATCTTAAGCAGATTTATTGGTGGGACGGAATGAAGTGTGACATAGCAGAACTTGCGGCTCAGTGTTCTAATTGCCAGCAAGTTAAAGTCGTGTCATCTTTCCAGATTTTATGCTTTCAGTAGATAGGTACGTATATATGATCAGGTTGCCAGCTTATCTCTGTCATTAATAGATTATTAGTGGGTTCAGCAATGATCGACACTCATTGTAGGTTTCTGTCGTGGCCCTAGGTTGGGTCATGACAAAAGTGGTACCAACGCCTTAGAGATTTAGTATTACCATTCAGTATTTGGAGAAAGACTCCTCTACTTAAAGCACAAACTCATACAGCTATTTGAATAGGAATACTCATCCCCACACAGTCTGCTGGACGAAAGAAGATTTAGCTAAAAGCTTAACGTAGGCAGACCTAAGATAACAACTATCCTTTCTATTTGCCAAATAGTTGCAACTCTCGAGTCACAACTCCATATATTTTCTATAAGCACCACCGCCTGATGGATCAAAATCAAAGGTCAAATGACACCTCTCATTACCCTTAGTAGCCTTTTAAAAATGACAACGTACTTACCCGGCTACCTTGGCACGCACTCTGGCTCAACACAGGGAACATCACATTAGATTACTGACCGCCTAAGCTCACTAGTATCGGAAGAAGAAGAGATGGCAATAAACTGAGGATAGAAACAATTAGATCTTTAGGAAGCTCATCTTCTTATTTGCTTGGCTACCAGAGCTAAACTACTTCTAAGTCAGGCTACCAAAGAATCACAATTGAATATATAGACCTTAAATGAGCTTTATGGAACAAAATCTATGTCAATTTAACCTTCCCATAAAAAGGAAACTCCGACAATTTACCAGAAAACTCTTTTATACCGAGACAAACTTGTAGAATAACATGACTCTATTAGCGTCTCGAACCAAGAGAAGACACATAGATCGAGTATTACTTACTAACCACTTTACACTGGAAGAAACAATAACACTTTCTGATGGTGACGAATAAGAATCCCATCATCCTACCGACACTGAGTTCCAAAGAAAGGTAGACTGACTTGACATTATAACAGAATAAGGCACAACAAAATGCCAGGCAACAATATCGATACTCACTCACAAATCCCTCACATTTAAACCAGATAAACTAGTAGGGTCATCACAAATGTCAGGAATAAATCATATCAGAAGCTCACCCCTCTACCGCAACCGATTCTTAATAGAAATGACATCCAAGGAAACCATTGAAACATGATAAGACACACCATTTTCCAGATCGATCAAAAGAATCAAATCTTACTCATATTTAAGAGAAGAAGAAATACATAGGTGTACTACATCAGATGCCTCAACATCCTGCCAGACTGGTAGTTCTTAGAACTGCTTCTGCAGCTGAGCTGAGCCACTACCCTGATAATCGCCTTCTGAAGAACCACTGCCACCACACTCTCGACCTCTACTAGATAGTGGAATTTCTCTGGCTGATTGAGATCTAAATGAAATCCTTGCGACTGTGCAGGTGCCAGATGACGAGAGAAAAGGCGACTGCCTACTTCCCGGAGTAATGAAAAACTCCTCAAAGGATAACCAGACTCACGACAATGATAACACCTTTTCGCTAAAAATGAAAACTGGACAGATTATTGATATCTGTAAAGAAAAGACTGAATCTGATCTTGACAAGCTACTGGCGCACTCTAAGAATCACGTGACACACGCTGAGATAACCTGGAAGGTGACCTCCCAAAATAATCAGAACTTTTACCTCCAAATGAGGTACCATGGTTGCCCACCAGGGCCACGGAATTTCTTGCTCTCCCACTATAACTCTTCCCCCTCTAACTTATGGTATGCCTAATACCTTTGAGCAATATCAACAACGACATCAAATGAAGTCCCAACCTCAATTTTTCGAGCCATCTGGGATCTCAAGGAAGAAGAAAGGTCACTAATAAATCTTTGAATCTCTTGAAAGGCTCATGGACTGGTTCTAATGCATATTCAGCCATTCTATAGAATTCAATCTCATATTCTGAAACACCAACAGGCTAACCGATAGGCTACCCTGTCCAATCCACTCAAACTGGCAACACTTTTCATCTCGCTCGCTACTCGAAAGGAATTTTTTTCCACGATTCTAGAAGAAAAATTGAACCAAGTTAGCTAATAAGAGAGCAGTCCACCAATTCAGGGTTGGACCCCTGAAAATGGAAAGCAGAATAATCAACACCATACCGCTCGATATAATCAAGAGCCTGAAGGGTACGCTGACATCATTTTACTTTAAAAAAACTTACACAGGGATTATCTAATGCATTGCTTTGGAATATCGGGATGTTCAACCGCGTAAAATAATGCAACCTCTTTGAGCACTCGGACCAACCCAATAATTACCTCAGTCAACCCAGAACAACTAGAGACACAACACATGTTGCCTCTGGAACATACTTTACTACGGCAATATTAAGAACTAGAATAGGAGCTCCCTGAGACCGAACATCTGCATCTGTGGCAACCTGATAAGCTGCCTAGCGAATAATAGGTTCTTACGGTATCTGCATCGCCAAGATTCTCGTAAAAGCATCGTAGAGAGCCAAGGGAACCACAAGGCCCTGCTCTCTTGCCTATCGCGAGCTTGTACAGCTAGGACCTCCATAACTAGGCCGTCAGCATGATAAAAAAAACTCTCGGGGCTTCGTCAGTGCTAGCCCCACGCTAGACTGCTTCGTCTTGAGCTCATACCGTTTGCTGATTTGTCACATAAGGGTTCACAATTACCATGAAGGAATTAGTAAAAATACTTTTGCATCCTAGACCGACGCACGATCAGAAATGAAGGAAGTGAAACTTCCTAAATGCCATCATAGCCTCTCGTAGATAAGTACGGACGTCAACGTACCCATCAGCGAGACTCTACTAGACACTGTCTTAGTCTGGACAGACTCTAAACCAGGCCCTGATACCAACTGATACGACCCGAAATCCGGTTAGGCCGTGCGGGCACCCGAAATCCTCCCCTAGACCCGTCGGGCGAACCCTTACCAATTAAATCAGAAAAATAAATATAACAATTCACAAAGAAGGACAAGACTTTAAAAAAAACACAAACATACTGATACCTCTAAGTTGCACAAAAGAAATTACAGCTGACTACCCAACATACTAGGTTTAGGGCTATCCAGACTAGACATCTAAGAGTACAAAAAAAGACAAATACCTCCTGAAGGGCGCAAAATGCAACTGAAATAACAACCAATAAACTGGTGGCCATCCGGAATAAAAGCTGGCTCACCCTGACAGCTGAAGTCGTCTTCGCTCCTTCACAACATGGCGAACTCAATCCTGGAGCGAACCTGCCGAAATGAAATAGATAGACAAGAAACAAACAACAAATAAGGGTGACTCAAAAGGACTCAATAAGTGGGGCAGACTAGCCACCTCAAAGAATAGGATAGCTAGCCAGGGAGAAAAGAAACAGATAAACAAAATTCCTCTTATTTAAATTATAAAAAGGCAGAGCCAAATAATAACTAGAAACACGTATGGAATCACAAATTCATAAAAACTAGGATCGTAAGATAGCCAGAACATATAGGTATCCCAAACATATCAACAATCAGAAATACATCATGTTGCGGCGTGCAACCCGATCCACATATTCATCCTGTTGCGGCGTGCAACCGGATCCATATATTTATACCGTTGCGGCGTGCAACCCGATCCCCGCAACTCAGAATACGAGCCAGAAACACATAGACAAACTGAAATATGTCCACAATATGGTATACATACCGCATACACAAAACACAGCATGATAGTCACACAATAGTCAGCACACAGTGCAATAAAATAGGATGAATACAGTATGATGCAATGGTGTCACATGTGCCAAATAGATGGAGCGGAATCCTCCTGCTCCGAGGGCGGAATCCTCCTACCCTCAATATGATGCAATGGAGCGGAATCCTCCTGCTCTGAGGGCGGAATCCTCCTACCCTCAATATGATGCAATGGAGCGGAATCCTCCTGCTCCGAGGGCGGAATCCTCCTACCCTCAATATGATGCAATGGAGCGGAATCCTTCTGCTCCGAGGGAGGAAATTTTCTCGAATCTGCTGCGGGCCGACTACAAGAAAAGCAAAGCTTCGTAGACTCGGTCAAGTCGCTTATAGAATGCCGACGACGATTTTCCACTTAATAACTCCTACCCTCAATATGATAAAATGGAGCGGAATCCTCCTGTTCCGAGGGCGTAATCCTCCTACGCTCAATATGATGCAATGTAATGCATATGAATGACATATAATGCATATGAATGACATATAATGCATATGAATGCAATGTCAGGCAATAATAACCCTTCATCGGCGCGGGACTCTCATCGACAGCAGAGAAGTAGATGCCAACTCACAGCCAGAGTACAACGCTCAGATCCTCAATGCAATACCAACAGCAGGACATAACATATGATATACAATGTAAATCCAAAGCTAAGGCATAATGAGTACGCCTATCGGCAGCTACACACGTAAGGAACACGTGGTAGAAAATCCACGAGGTCAGGTGCCTCCAAAGAAATGGATATAAACACTTACCTCTTCCAAAAGTTAGCTCTGCTAATCAACAACCGCTTTATCCTTTGGTTTCATTGCCAAACGATCCCACTCTATTCAATAACCAGAAAAATATATCAAATTAGGCTAAAGGCTTCATTCCTCACATCTTAGGACAATCCGGTTAGGAACCTGATACCCTATTTGCATACGCAATACGCATGTCAGACCTATGTACAGGGTTTAAGGTCACATAACCAAACCCCAAATAAATTATATTTATATATTGCCCATAACTCACTGAGTACGAATATATAATCAATTCCATTAACGGGTCCATTTGACAATTTAAACTATTAATTGAACTTATTAAAATGATGGCTAATATCCCAATTTTTACCGTAAAAATATATTCAAACACACGTAATAAACTCAAATAATATATTAGGATCATTACCTGAATGTTTTAGGGTGAAAATTCTACTTTTCTCCGACCCATTTTCTCATTTTCTGGCTTTTTTTCTATTTCTGCGCAATTTCTCATTGCCTGCTCCTGAATCGTTTTTTGTTTCTGTTTTTGCTAAGAACTTACCATATATGCTAAGCCCACCGCCATCTGGTCACTTTCAATTTCTTTTCTTGTTTTGTCTTTTTGTCTTTTGTCTTTTCTCTTTTTTTAAAAAAAAAATTCGCTGCTACGGTAAAAATTAAAACGGTACTCTACGATATTCAAAATAATTCAAACTTTTGCATAAAATTTATACAAAATATATATAGCATACTCGCTAAGGCGGATCTCAAATCGGGTTTCCGAAACTCAAGATGCGAATTTAAATAGAAAAAAGTCAAATTATTTAACTTTCGGCATTTTAGCGGAAACTAGCCGAACAATATCGAAATTCACTTTTGAAAAATCACAAAAGTCATAAATAATCAACGAACCTAACGGCGCTTTCGGATTTCGAATCGGAGCTCATTCGCCAGAACTGAGCTCGAAAATCTCTTTTTAGCATTTATCGACAATAAAAACTGAAACCTTCTTCCGATGCCTACCAAACGAGGTCTGATTTAGCTCAAATTTTACAGACAGGTCTTAATGGACATTACGAATATTTTGAAATTATCAGCACGCCAATTGAAGTCCTAACTTCCGAAACGACTGACCGAGGTCGTTTCAAACAGCTGCCCCTCTTTACCCGAAAAGGATGAAAGAGTTTTCCGGGTAAAGAAAGTTGATGTGAAAGCCAATTTTGTCACGGTAAAGCCAAGACTCTGATTCCTAGGATCAAAATGTGAGGCTTATGGATATGGCCGATCTCCGGTTTCCGAGTTGCCTACATATCTCGGGCTGAAAGAGAATCAGGCCATATGTAGTTCGACGCGATTCGAAGATCAAAGACGAGATAGTAACGACTACTCAAGCGCGGGAAAAGAGGCTTGTAATCACCCAAGTTATGAAGATGTGGTTGACAACACACCCATAAAAAGGAGTTTACACGGACATAGCTTCCACTGCATCTCGATAACCGAGCCATCTTGTCTTCAATCCCAAACCTCAGACTCTAGGGTTAACAAGAGACTTACCTCTAGGGTTGATGACTTATGCGGGTGCGATTCTTCAGGTCTTCGTTGATGAGTCTAGCTCATATCAACGATTTCCCTAGTTCACCGCTAATAAAGTTCCATGTTATGCTCCAAACGCTGCTGCGGTGCTGCTAAAAATCCTGTAATAATCTCAACAAACGGTAAGCGAGCAACTGCCAATAAACTGTAGTAATTGGATAAAAAATAGATAAAGTGATAGCATAAAATTGTAAATGCGGGTTGTGATATCATCAATAAGTTCTTCTTTCGATCAACTGACGAGACGCTCCGCCCTGGGGAACCTCTAGGCTGATCCTTATTCTGAAATATTAAACTAAGACAATAAGTAAAGTGAGAACGAATTGTAAAATGCAAGGCTTTCATAAGATAAGTCGACTAACGAGACATAATATCTCAAGTCGACTTGTCTATCGCTATCATCTACTTCAAATATATTATGCCAATATTGCAAGGCAACCAACATCGCGAGACACTTTGAAAGTGGTGCCTCAAGTTGACTTGTCTATCTCTAATCTATGCAGGCTTCAACATAATGTTTATTTTGAAATAAGAATCATAAAGATAGAAATGTCGTCTATTCGGCAATAAACCATGATAAGCATAATGCTTTTAATCATGAAGAGGTAGTTTGCAATGTGATCTTGGACGTGCTCCAATCACTTCAAAAAGCAATGAGGCATCTGGTTACGAAGCCTCCAGCCTCCCAATGCAACTTGAAATAAACCTGCATATCCTATTTACAGGTGGATGAACCCGAATTGTTCATTTATAATACAAACAGGCCCAAAACGTTCATTTATAAGGCGAACGAGCCCAAAACGTTCAATTATAAGATGAACGAGCATAAATCATAAGATAAAGCAAAAGACACAAAATTCATTAATGCACGTGCTTCTTCAAACTTAGCAATATCTGCAAATCACCACAATAGAATTTTAGTAAATGTTCTCATAGTGGAATAGAAATAAAACCGTTTTTAACAATTTGCAAGAACTATGGGATATAGAAATGCCGCCTTTCGACAATAACCCGTGATGAAGCGTAATGCTTTAATTATCTAGTGGCAATCTGCAATGTGATCTTGAATTGTGCTCCAATCATTTGATAAAGCCAATGAGACGGTGATATTTGGTCACAAAACGTGTATTTTAGTATTAGATTCTTCACATTTTGGGTGCTTTGGTGGACGGTTTATCATTAATATTAGTGTTGTGTGCTTATATTGGGTTTCTGACTGTGTAGTACTCAAGCAATATGAAGAATGGTTAAAGGTTGATGATTTAGAGTAAAATGAAGTGAATTGATGGTGAAGTCAACCAACGAGGAGCCACGTCATTAGCTGCCAAAGCCTTGGATTAGTTGTGAATGAAATATGGAGACAAGAGGTCACCGCCCAGGCATCGTAAAGCTTTGATTCAGCCATGAAGTTGAAAGCAGAATTTCGCAAGTGCATGGCCCAGGCATCGTAAGGCCATGGTCCAGCCATGAGGCAAATTTTCTGGCGAAAAGTGGCGAGGGGCAAACTTGTCCACAAGTTTGACACGAGATTTATAAGGTTTTCTAACCTATTTTCAGCCCCTATCTTGACTTAGGAGAGCAAGACCACCATTGTTGAAGCACTTTGGAGCTTGGAAACGCATAAAAACCATTGGAACTGAAGAATCAAAGAGTTTTTCTCAACTTTTCTTATTCTATTTCCTATGGGTGTTGTTTTAACTATGAATTCATTATTGTTTAATACAATTATGAGTAGCTAAATTTCTACTCAGGATTTTGATGAACCCATTATTGGGGTAGCTTTGAGTAACTCCAAGATTGAGTAATACAATATTCTATTTATTTGGCTGTGTTTTTATTGAATTCAATTGTTAGGCCTGCAATTATTTGTGCCATTTTTACTTGAATGACCTTGGGAAAGACGTTTGGGTTAGGGTCAGTCAAATAACAGTACTTCAGGTTATGATAAGGGATTACTTAAACTGATTTAGAGTCATTATAGGGATATTGTGATTCGACTGTAGCCTGTAATTGGACAGTTCTTAATGGTCTTGATTATTTTGGGAAAAATAGCTTAAGAACGGTGTTGTTAGTAGTTGGGAAACTCTAGCGAACAAGTTTAAGTTCAAGGCTAATAGAATAGTATTTTTTGCAAGTTTGGAGTGAACTCAGGACTAACCCAGTAACTGGGGAATTCATTATCCTAGGCTTTTTAACATCTGCAAGTTCAATTTTTATTATTCTTAGTTGATCTTAGGTAATTATTAGTTAAATTAATAGTTTATTACTTGAAACATTATTGTTGCACTTTGAATCTTTGGCTATTAAAGTTACTAGAACTTGACGTTACTCCCTGTGGGATTCGACCCCAGACTTGTTAAACCGGGTTATATTTGCAGCAACCGTTTATCCTTTTTAGGAGGAATTTTGGGCGTGATCAAATTTTGGCGCCGTTGCCTGGGAGCATCAGTTTAATTTGTAGTTTTCAAATAATAGCTAAGTTTAGAAGTTTAAGCAATTTTTACTTTGGTCATCTTGATTCTAATGTTTTAGCTCGTGTTGAACAGGTGTATGCCCTTGAAAAGTTCAAGATCTGCTTTGTAGGAGCTAGACAATTGCTGGAAACTATGGTACAGAACTCAGGCTAGTCATCTATAGCACCAATTGTTCATTCAGTTGCAATTAATTCAAATTCGTCAAAAGATGAGCAGATGGCTGCAATGATGACTCAGTTGCAATTGTTGACAGAAAATTGATGAAATAGGAACCAAACAAGTTCATATCCTCGATGCTACAAATGGTAGATTATGTGCCCCGTATGCTAATCAACAGGTACCTGATCCAGTTTACAATGAAATTGATTCTCAGACTCAGGTTTACAGTGAAGAGATCAGTTATGTGAACAACTATGGCAACCAGAGACAAGGAGCCCAACAATGGGGACAACATCCTCAGCAGGTACAGTATCGACCTGCAGCACCACAGGGTCAAACAGTGCCATACCAGAGGCAACTAGAGCCCCGGTGACTCGCATCTCGCCGGCAATCCCCTTACATAACATAACACAACACACGTTCCCACCCCCATCCCGGACTCTTAACCCCACCGCTGCAACCAGAGCCCCGGTGACTCGCATCTCGCCGGCGTTCCAGGTACGACCCTTCTCTCTCCTCTCTTTTCATCTCTCGTTTATCTCTCCTCTATTTTCCGAGCCCTTACCCCCCGTTTCTGAAATTCCTGATCCCCTCAACCCGGTCACTGGTTCTCCTATTTCCCCTTACCCCCGTTATGGCCCTTGCACCGTCACCCATTCCCTTCCCCATTGCTTCCCATGGCTGAATTTTTCTGTTAGGGCAGGGGTAATTTTCACTTTAGGTGTTAGTTTTATTGGTGATTCGGGTGGTTTGTGTGCGCACTCGTGGAGTCAAAATTGTTTGCGCTTGCTTCCCGGCTGGGTGTCTGGTTATTAACACTGCTTGGTGTTGAATGTATATGTTGAAAGCTATGCTGAATCTTGTCAGTTAGGGCATGGGGGTGTGTGTGTCGTAGGTGTTTGCTTAGCTTGATATTGGTGTGTGTGTATTCGCTTGTTCGTAATTGCGAGCGACTGCTGTGACTTGCTTTCTCGCATTGCATATAGGTAGTTTGCATATTCTATAGGTTTGCTACATCGTTTGTGCATCGCGGTGGTTTGAGTAAACGATACAATGCCTGGCTGAATTCTGTGGTGAAATCTGAGTTGCGATACACTTTTGTGGACTGAATATGTTTCCTTAGTTTGCACTGGACAGATTGGAGTGTAGTTCCTGATTGGGAGTATTCTAATTGCAGGGAAGTCTGATTACCTGCATGCTAGTGTGCTAAGTTTTGTTCTTCACTCTCTCTGAAGTTGCCACTTTGTATTGTCGTAACGCTGCCTCTTTAATTGGTTAAGCTCGACACGTGCTATCTATTTGTTTGGTGGTTGAATAGTGCAACTTTTGAGGTGCATTGTTTATTGCTAGTAGAATAATGAAGTTGCTTATGATATTGTTGGTTGATTTTCTAATGTTAAGCGGGAAACTCTGAATACCCGCAAGCTGATATCATGACTGTACTAGTGTGTCTAATGTTCTGGTGGGAACTTGAATTGCCATGGTTTTTATTTTTTCCTCTTGTCTGAAATATTCTGTTTCTGCCTACTATGAGATGACCATGAGTTTGTACTTTAAGTGTGGGGTTGCTTGGGAAATTATCACAAGCTATTTGTTGTTATCTGTGAGCAATGAATCGTCTTACTGTCTGGTCTGCTATGCTTTTGGTGAGTGAATCTGTGGTCTGCTTGTGTAATTACTCGGAAGGAAGGTTAAACACAATTGTTTGCACAGTTGTCTGCAGTTGGTTTGCTTGCATTTGTGGGTATTCTTAGGTTGTATTTCACGAGTCGATATATAACTCTTGGCATACTACGCTGTTTTGATGTTATTGCAGGCCTTGGGTACAAATGGCTAAGACTACAAAGACAACCAAAGCTAGAAAAAAATCCATTGCACCTCCTGCTAAACGTGCAGCCCCATCTAGCAGCAAAAAGAAAGGGAAGCAACCTGCTTCACCTGAGGTCAAGCCAGAGATACCTCTTGCTAAGATCCCCCGCCATGAACTAGAACTTGTTGATGAAGAAGCAAAGGCTTGGTACAAAAAGTTTCGTCCTAAGCCTTACATTCCAGAAAAAGCAATTAAAGTTGACGCTTGCCAAGCCAAACACCCTGAAATCATGGAAGCTATACAGGCTAGAAAATGGGACAAGTTGTTAAAAGCAACCAGGAAGGCCAACATGACCATGATTCAAGAATTGTATGCAAATTGGAACCCGGCAACTAAAGGTCACCTAGTCTGGATTTGGGGTGTGATTGTTGACATCGCCCTTGCTGCTTTGTGTGAATATCTGGGGGTCGACAACCATCCCAAGGAGCCGTTTGATGTATTTGTGCTAAGGCCTAACTATAAGGACATTCGCAGGGAACTATGTGGAGGAAATAAACTAGCTAAGTGGAAAGCGTCTACTCTGAGGAGACATAACTGGTTACCTAAACGGTTCTTTCTGAAGACTGCAAAGGTTTGGCATCTCTTTCTCACTACAAGGTTGATGCCTTGCACTCACTTGTCTGATGTGACCCAAGAGCGGGTCTGTCTTTTATATTTTCTGATGAAAGGTGCACCTATTAATGTTGGTGAGATTATGATTGGGGAAATGAAACGAACCCGTCTCAAGACTCATAGGAGGTTGTTCTTTGCGAACACATTGACCAACTATCTGTATGCTAAAGGTGTTCCAGAGTACGATGGGGATCATATAGAGAGAGCCTCTTTTACTAAATTTAACATCACTAATGTCAAGAACTAGGAGGATGAGAAGACCTTTAAGGTACCTACTGCTGAAAAGGATGCGCTGATGGTTTGACTACTAGCTCGTACCTATATGATGCAAGAGAAGTGTTGCAAGGCCTTGAACATAGATGTCAAGGATTGTTTTGAGAAGTACCCGATGTCTGGGCTGGAAAAGATGCTTTTGGGGCATGAATCTGGTAGTGAGGTGCACCCTTCTGAGGATGAGAACACTGATGCTGAGCCTCCACAGACGTTGGACATTGCTGATGATTCAGAGGATGACTCTGACTATTTGCCAGAGGAGCAGCCCGATCTCTCAGAGTCCGGTGAGGACGATCTATCTGATTTTATTATAGATGATGACGATGATGGAGCAGACGCAGATGATGAGTCTGACAGAGACGCTGATATGGATGAGACCGACACTACTGATGGTGTCGATGATGAGCTGGAGGCTTGACAGGGAGTCTTCTCACCCCCTTGTTTTTATTTTTTTCTTGTGCGTTGAGGACAATGCACACTCTTAAGTGTGGGGTGGGAGTATATTTTTGGATGATTGTATATATATGCTACTGATTTAGTTTGTTTGTTTGCTTTTAGTCACTTGACTACTTTTAATTTGTTTCCTGCTTTCTATTTTTGAGGTCTGTAATATCCCGAATATTAATGGACTGTAATAGATTAGTATTTTTAATATTCAGCAGTTCACTAGTCTTAAGTAAATTGTTAGCTTAGTTAATTTCTAGCATATCAATAATCTCTTTGGGTTTTCTTAGCCTTGGTTCTTTCCCATTGAGTTATTTTTGCTGAACCAGGCATTGTGTAGTTTAGATAAAAAAAATAAAAAAATAAAATTAAAAAAAAAAAGAGAAAAGAAAGAGTTCAGAAGGAGGAAAAATGGGAAGGAGGCAGAAAAAGAGAGAAGGAGAACTTTGAAAGACAAGCTTTAGCTAGAACTACCTACATATTTTTGAACTTCCTTTTTGAGTTCATAATTAGGTATTGCGAGGTGAAATTGAAACGATCCTAGAGTTCCATGTACAATGTGTGGTGAGCTTACTTCTTTTTCTACTTCTCATTGTTTCATGTTAAGTCTAGAACTTGCCCGGTTTGTTGTTTGAGGTGAAATCCTAGGTAGTCCTGATCTTTAGAATGAAAGTAGGCCTTCTTTGGCCAATGACTGAATAAGCCTACCTAATTAATGAATTCCCCAGTGTCCCAGTTTGAGCTTATTGACCTTTTCTTTGTCAACCAGAGTTACAAGCCCTATCCCTTTTGCCATTTACCTCTCTTGTCACCCATCTTCCCCTGAACTACTTTAAATTGTGTGATTGGTAAGATGGTGGGTATGTCATAAGAGTTGTGCACTTGAGAAGAAAGTTGCAAAAGAATGAAGGAAGAAACACTTATAATCTCCTCATATACAAAAATTGTGAAAAGAGAAAGAAAAAGAAAGGAAAAAAATCAAAAAAGCAAAGAAAAAAAAAATGAAGGGACTCTTAAGTTTAGAAGTGGAGAAAGAACGATGTAAAAGAAGGGAGTCTTGAGTTTAGAAGTGGATATGAATGAAAATCTTGGGAAGTGCTACAATTGTATGAATATGTGAGGAAATTAGTAGTGAGTGATGCTTAAAGTGTTTAGGGGAAGAATTAGTCACTATATACCCAAAAGTGTACCACACCTTACCCCAAGCCAACATTACAATCTATGAAAAGTGCTATTTGACTTTTGATCAGGACTCCTACATTAGTGGAGAGCAACAAAATGGGCAAGCCTATGGTACTTTTCTGTGAGACATGAGAAGATTCTTTATGAGTGTGAGAGTGATATTTGATATGCCACAGAGTTTCTTGAAATCATATCTTGTGTGTTTGGTGGCATCTTCTTATTGTGAGGTACATTGGAACTTGAGTGGTCTATAGGTTTCTACTTTCAATACTTGATTATGACCAAAAGAAAGGGTGTTTGAATTTCATGGGTGAGTCCGGTTAAGTTGTCGGTCATGAGTTCTTATCTGATCTTGATGTCTTGCCTGCTTTCTATGTATTCTTCTTCTTTGCTCGAGGACTAGCAAACTCTTAAGTGTGGGGTGGTGATATTTGGTCACAAAACGTGTATTTAGTATTAGATTCTTCACATTTTGGGTGCTTTGGTGGACGGTTTATCATTAATATTAGTGTTTTGTGCTTATATTGGGTTTCTGACTGTGTAGGACTCAAGCAATATGAAGAATGGTTAAAGGTTGATGATTTGGAGTAAAATGAAGTGAATTGATGGTGAAGTCAACCAACGAGGAGCCACGTCATTAGTTGCCAAGGCCTTGGATTAGTTGTGAATGAAATATGGAGACAAGAGGTCACGGACCAGGCATCGTAAAGCCATGATTCAGCCATGAAGTTGAAAGCAGAATTCTGCAAGTGCATGGCCCAAGCATCGTAAGGCCATGGTCCAGCCATGAGGCAAATTTTCTGGCGAAAAGTGGCGAGGGGCAAACTTGTCCACAAGTTTGACACGAGATTTATAAGGTTTTCTAACCTATTTTCAGCCCCTATCTTGACTTGGGAGAGCAAGACCAACATTGTTGAAGCACTTTGGAGCTTGGAAACGCATCAAAACCATTGGAACTGAAGAATCAAAGAGTTTTTCTCAACTTTTCTTATTCTATTTCCTATGGGTGTTGTTTTAACTATGAATTCATTATTGTTTAATACAATTATGAGTAGCTAAATTTCTACTCTAGGATTTTGATGAACCCATTATTGGGGTAGCTTTGAGTAACTCCAAGATTGAGTAATACAATATTCTATTTATTTGGTTGTATTTTTATTGAATTCAATTGTTAGGCCTGCAATTGTTTGTGCCCTTTTTACTTGAATGATCTTGGGAAAGACGTTTGGGTTATGGTCAGTCAAATAACAGTACTTCAGGTTATGATAAGGGATTACTTAAACTGATTTAGAGTCATTATAGGGATATCGTGATTCGACTGTGGCATGAAATTGGACAATTCCTAATGGTCTTGATTATTTTGGAAAAAATAGCTCAAGAATGGTGTTGTTAGTAGTTGGGAAACTCTAGCGAACAAGTTTAAGTTCAAGGCTAATAGAATAGTATTTTGTGCAAGTTCAATTTTTATTATTCTTAGTTGATCTTAGGTAATTTTTAGTTAAATTAATAGTTTATTACTTGAAACATTATTGCTGAACTTTGAATCTTTGGATATTAAAGTTACTAAAACTTGACATTGCTCCCTGTGGGATTCGACCCCGGACTTATTAAACCGGGTTATATTTGCAGCGACCGCTTATCCTTTTTAGGATGATTTTTGGGCGTGATCAGACGTCCAGTCTTGAAGCATCCAATGTTCCAAAATGACTTGAAGTAAATCTCCATATCCGATTTACGGGTGGATGAACCCGATTATTCATTTTTAAGGCGAGCGGGCCCGAAACATTTATTTATAAGGCGAACGAGCCCAAAACGTTCGATTATAAGGTGAACGAGCCTAAATTTGATAGTAGCTTGCGAAATAAAGTTCCAAATTGGATTAATTAAGGCAAGATAATGCAAAACAAATAGCAAAGCTGGGTCATGTTGCTTGTATTGATAGTGATGCAAAGCGGCGAATGCTGCCTTCAGTTCATTTTGAATCTGATGTTCAATTCCTGCAAATTAAAAGTAAATGCGTTGGAAAACGAGTGAATAATAAAGCAAAGGCTATAATGAAAAAGAACGAAATAGATTTGCGTAGGATATGCGACAAGGAAAATAATCTCCGAGAAATTGATGGTTGACCTGAAAAAGTAAAGCAAGGCATTAATTTAAAGCAAATACAAAGGCAGAATTTAAAGCAAGTGCAAAGCAAAGCAGTGCGGAAATGTAATCAGTGCAATAGCCATTTGATAAATAAATTGGCGAGACAATCGGGCAATGATGGCCTTGAGCGCATTGTCAATTAAAATAAGGCAATGCTTATTTTGGCGTGATTTGAAAACATAACGCATTCCTCGGCTCATTGCTTATTTGGGAATGAAAATCATAGAGGTAGAAATACCGCCTGTTCGGCAATAACTCATGGCAAAGCATAACGCTTTAAGTCATGAAAAAGGCAATGCAACGCAATCTGCAAGGCAACTTTGAATGTGCGTTCAATAAATTGTTTATCCATAGTGCGAATGATCCTTTCATTGCAAGCTTTCATGTTCCTGCTCTCAAAGGAAAAAATTGTTAGTTTTGGGGAGGGAAGGGGAAGCGTTTGATTTGTGCAGACTTCAACCTGATCTTGCTGCTTCTGCTGCTTCCTCGTATTCATTGGACTTGGATTTGAGAATTGCGTTCAGAAACTTGGCTCATGAACTCAAATAGCAAAGATTTTTTAAAAATAAAGGCAAGATAAAATATTTTAATGCAATATAGCAAGTAAAATAAGCATGCAAATGAAGTCAAAGATGCATTTTGAAAGTTTTTCCTTGACTTAAACTTGTCACATATTTTAAAACAAATTAAACGTCCTTTGTCTTAGACTTTTCACTGTTCGCTTAGCCGATTACAGAGTTCTTGCCAATTAATCTTTAATAACTAATGCTGCTTCTTGCAAACTTCTGCCCTAGTTATTATCTTTCGCATCTCCAACTTGTTTTGCAAATTTGCCCCAGTTGTCCTTCTTGGGGAAAAATGAAAATTTAAATGCTAAAGGGTCGAGCCCGATGGGGGAACCTATGTATCCCTCCTTGGGATCAGACCGTGCGTAGTTCTGCATGAAAATTTCCCCGGTTTAATAGTCTATCCACTTGAATTTCTTGCTAAATGCATTGCTGATTATATTTTGACAAAATTGCATATGGACTGCGTCTTATCAGCAAACATTAAATACTCTTTACGCATTCTGCATCTTTCCAATCATTTTCTTGATGGAGTCTCAAAGAAGGAAATCTCATTTATACGAATAACACTGCTTTAACGCCATATACCAACAAATAAAGCTGCCCCAATTGAAGTTCTAACAGTAGTGCGATATCCGAAGAGCGCAGACAATAATTTTTCAGTACGTCATTTTCAAACTGTTCAGTTGTTTTGCCATACGTCACAAGCAAAGCTTTTGCAGGTTTATCAATTTTAATTTTGAACATAAACAAATATAAACGCAAGCGTAAATAATATAATAAGAATGCGATGCATTTTATTTCAACTTTCATAAATTCAAAATGAGTTGATTCAGATTAACATAAGCTTTAAAGTACAATGCAATTCAGGGCCTCAATCTGAATTAAAATTGAAAATAATGCTACTAAGTTCAATCGCCAAGTCCTTTCAAACTATTCCATTAGCTTTTGGTACTGCATCGTTCATGAGCTAGAGCATCTACCATCAATCAGATCTTGAATCTTGCGTGATTTGCATGGTCAGCCACTTTACAATCAAACTTATGCTAGAGAAATAAACAAAACAAAGAAACCTCAAAGGGTAACTATGTTAGTTTACATGTCATTCATAAGATTGCACACAAGCCAGAAACACCTAGTATTTAACGCATTTTGAGAAAATAAAGCAAGGCAAGCAATTAACATGTGACAATCACAAGTAGTTGAGCGTAAATAAATATGCAAACACGTCCTACCCTGAAAGGTTCCTTTTTGTGCTAGAGGTAAGCCTAATCGCGCAAATAAGTGGTAACGAAAAATAGTTCATGCCAGTTCTGAGCAATTCAGATTTAGAGTAAGCAATAAATAATAATAATAATAATAATAATAATAATAATAATAATAATAATAATAATAATAATAATAATAATAATAATAATAATAATAATAATTGATAACAATAATCTCTCCGCCTTAACACTGCAATTCCGTTATCCCAACTAACTTCCAAAAGTTGGTGTCAACTCGAAATTCTAACACATCTCATGTTCTCCACAACATCTGCACAAAAATCTAAACCCAAATGCCTAAAACTTGAAATAATCCTCCATACCTTTTGCAAACATCCACACTCCTCCAGGCACAACTCCCAATTACTTTACCACATCCAGGAGTGAAATTTCCAACTACCTTCACAGTACCAGACTGCAGATAGTAAAAGGTTCCAATTGACCTTTTACAAATAAAACATCACTGGTCCTTGGCTTTGGACAAGCCTCTCAGCTTCCTAGGTTTTGCGAGGCTCACAGACCTTGTTCATAGGGCTCCTCACTGGTCCTTGGCTTTAATCAAGCCTCTTAGTTTCCTAGGTAGCCAAGACCTCACTGGTCTTCAAGGAGGGGCCCCACTGATCATTCAAAGACATAGGGACTTCACTCTCCTAGTATGCGACAAGCATATTTCAATTTTCATAAAGCTGCAGCTGGTCAGTCAATGTAAACCTGCGCACACACAGGTCTTCATAAGAGAGACCCCACAGATCTTTTAAAGACACCAGAGGCTTCATCTCTTAGATCTCACCATACCATACCATCTCCAAAACACAAACCAACCAACTCTGCCTAACTTTCCCCTGACTGCAATTCTGTCTTGTTCACAAAATTCTGTACTCTGATCTCAAATTCTCCGTGGACTGCTATGACCATACAGATTCTGCTAAATTCTTCCATTTTCTAACCTAAAAGACAAAATAGAAGACAAAATTCTAAATCTGATTATGCTCAAAACATGGCTAGGACTGAGGATTCGTTATCACATAGCACATAATATGCATTGTCGTTGGGTTTCAAAAACCCATTGACGTAAGGGTGGTTTCCTAACTATGGAGGCGGTACCAAGGACCGGGTCCAGACTAAGGTGTAAATGTATGCACGCTCCTAAAGCTCATTCTAAGAGTGGGTTAACGATTGAGGCTAACAGGTGAGTGGCAGACGGCTTCGTGGTCGAATTACTCCCACAAGATTCCGCCGGTACACCAACTCGTCAAAGGGTTCTTTAGTGGAAGAAAGTGCGGGTGAGTATGCACACACCTCGCGGATATCTGAGTGAGAATGCAAGAGGTTCCCAGGAGTGGGGGAAATATAAACGGAATGCCAGTTTATATATGTGCACAAATAAGGGTGTAGTGACATGCTTCCGTGACATACAGCAATCAGTTAAATTAACTAAGCATGCTCGCAAGTAAATAATAGATATAATCATGCTAGTTTCAACATACAGACACAATAATTAAATAAGCTACGCATACTGGTATCGGCATACAATTCAAACAATACAAGTAAACAAATTCGTGAAAGCCTTATGGTTAGAACCATTTGCTATCCCCAGCGGAGTAGCCAAGCTGTTGAACCCTAAAAAGTAACTCCGAAAGGCTAAATTTAGGAATATCAACTGAATGGACAAACTCTTTTGGAGTTTTTTGACTCGCCACCCAATTTAAGGAAAATAGGGAACCAAATTAGCAAATGCATGCAAAAACTCTGTTTTTTATAAAAAAGCGGTCTTTCTTTCAGAGATTTTAAAGGTAAGAGGTTTTGTTAATTTCGAAAGAAGGTTTTTAAGGCACTTTCGAAATTCCGTTAACAACGGTTAATCCAACAGGTTTCCAAATATTTACAAGTGCGCTTTTCTTAGTGGTGGTGGTGGTGGTAGTGGTGGTAGTGGTGGTAGTGGTGGTAGTGGTGGTGGTGGTGGTGGTGGTCGTCGTCGTCATCGTAGTCGTAGTAGTAGTAGTCGTAGTTGTAGTAGTAGTAGTAGTCGTAGTCGTAGTCGTAGTAGTAGTCGTAGTAGTAGTAGTAGTAGTAGTCGTAGTCGTAGTAGTAGTAGTCGTAGTAGCAGTAGTCCTAGTCGTAGTCGTAGTCGTCGTACTCGTAGTAGTAGTCGTCGTCGTAGTAGTAGTCGTAGTCAGCAGCAGCAGCAGCAGCAGCAGCAGTAGTAGTAGTCAATTGAATAAAAGCTTGTTTGCAAAAAATATTTTTTACTTGCACGCATTTGCTAAAATGACCCCAATTTGCAATAAATTAAATAACGACTTCAAAATAAAAGGTAATGAACATAAAGTAAAGCAATATACAAACAATCAAATATTATTGATAAATAAATATTTTACACATTTATTTACATAAATAGCCCTAAGGAAAGGAAGGCAAAGTTAAAGATAGAACCCCGAAATTGATCAACTCGCGGGAGCCTTGAATTTTCTAAAATTTTTAAAGTCTTATTTCTTGAATGTTTGAGCTCAAATTCAATTTGCAATAAATTAAATAACGACTTCAAAATAAAAGGTAATGAACATAACGTAAAGCAATATACAAACAATCAAGATTATTGATAAATAAATATTTTACACATTTATTTACATAAATATCCCTAAGGAAAGGAAGGCAAAGTTAAAGATAGAACCCCGGAAATTGATCAACTCGCGGGAGCCTTGAATTTTCTAAAAATTTTAAAGTCTTATTTCTTGAATGTTTGAGCTCGAATTCAATCCCCAAATGACTCCAATACAATGGACTATCCTATTTGTGAGTTAGCCAAACTCGTCCTCAAGTTGTTCGTGCTAAAATGTACCTCGCAAAAAATATGAAAATAAATTTGGATTAGTACAATAATAAAGTGTAATAACTAATAAAAATAAAATAATCATAATAATAATAAAGTAATAATAATAATAATAATAATAATAATAATAATGGGGTTTTATTTTATAAAATTTAGGCTCAGGTTTGTATGGCGTGTCGAGTAGAAGCTCGGGATGTTGGTATGGCTGCAAACACTCTGGCCGGTCGTGTTGTCATGCCAAGTACCAATCCATTACTCTATTTCGACTTGCTTTGCATTAAAGTACATACATTTATCATCGCCTATTTGTTTTAGGGACATGGGGACGGGACTGTTCAAGTGTAGTATCTATTCGAAATCAGTCAATAGTATCCATCAATTTATTTGATTTCCGTCAAATCCTTGTGTAGGCCTCAAATTACAATATTTTCATAGGCCAAGGAGTGTAGTATCATGTCTAAAATCAGTGAGATCTGACAAAGGATTTTAGCAAAAATGCATTTCCAAGCTGTACATCCTAAAACAGGACCAGCCAACATCTCAGAACATTTCATAGCAGCTTAACATGCCGAATGGATAAAAAGTGCACAAATGAACTGCATAACCAAACTGGAACAAGCAACAATAATCGCAATCCAATAGCAAAATCAAATGGATCAAGGCTTTCAAATAGAGTAAACTTCATGGAAGCAATGAAACACACCTTCGATTATAACCCTGGAAAACTCAACAAATTTCAGCGAAATGGTGCACAAACAACTGTCAAAATCCAACCGGCTCCGGTGAAAAACAAACAACTACGAGTCAGATCTTTTCCCAATTAAAGAACGATGGTAATAAAACTGAACAATCGTCACCATCATAGGGGAGTTGGAGATATTTTCTGGCGCATCAACGATGAGGAAAGTGAACAAAATCAGCCAAGTACGGTGGAGGAGGAGCGACACCGGCGACAACCCGCGGCGTCGCTGCAACTCCTTCCCCTTTCTTTATTTTACTTTCTTAATTTCAACAACAAACAGAGAGACAAGGACTACCGACGATGGCTTTGCTATGAACCACTCCTAACCACATTATCTCGATCTGTTACTCCGTCCTACACCATCAATGGTTTTCCGATCTGATTCCCGACTCTCCTTGGTTTTCGATCTGCTCACTGGTGGTGGTAGATGTGTGTGTATCTGTTGGAGAGGATCAAGAACTGGGGTGTGTGTGTATGTATTGTATGGAGAGGAGAGGGAAATTGTGTATGAGGGAGTGGCTAGATATGATTTTTTTTGTGTTGTGTATGTAAATGAGAGGAGGGTTTTTTTAAGTGAGCAAGATGATGAATAGTTGTAAGAGGCTAGGGTTTTAGGTTTTATAGGGGTGAGGATGAGGGTTTTTAGAATTGGGCTAGGAAAAATAGAAAATACGTATTGCGTAAATAGGCCGAAACTTAAAATGAAGAACAATTATGACCTTTTTTCCGTTAAAATTATGAACTTAATTTATTCTAAAAATTAACCTTCTTTTAAAAATAATTTCATGTTAATTGAAGATTCCGGGACAAAATTGGGTGTCAACATTCACTCCATCCGCTGCCTTTCCCCTTGGCTTGCCACTTCCTACATCGCTTGGTTATGTTGTTCGTCCGCATGGCTGCCCAAGTTCATCCATGCCTTCGCCATCTTCCAATCCATCACCATCCACTTCATCATCTGCTCCTTCTGGATCTACTGTACCATCTTCTAATCTGAGCTCTGTGGGCGCTTTAGTACCACATACTGTACCACATTATCATCCGAGCTCGCCTCTTTACATTGGTGAAGCAGGATCACATGACGAAGGGAGGGTGATTATTTATCCTGAGGGTAATTGTGGGTAAGTATTATTTTTTGTCAGTCTTTAACTATTTGATACTACTGTAAAGTTTAAGTTATTAGTATATTTATTAACACCAGTGATTTTTATCTAGTTTTACTTCCTCGCACGTGGCTACTCCCATAGTCACAGTCTGCCTAAGATCTAGATGGACTGATGCGTGGCCATCCTGGGGTAAGGTACCTTACCATGTAAAGCTGGCCATGTTTGAAGATGTTAAGGTAATAACTATGTTTTATTCATTAATAATTTAGTTAAGTATCACTTATGTTTAATTCTAATATTTTTAATTATTTCAGACAAAGAGTAAGTGGCATCCTGCCTTTGATAGCGTTATCTGAAGCAATTTTCTCGAAAAATGCACAGATCTCATCAAAGGTTCCATGTATGCTTGTCGGGATAGAGGAGAGAAGCCCGAGTGGATATTCCCGGGGCCTTGGGCAGAACTGCTGAAATACTGGGAGAATGATGAATTTAAGAAGATGAGCGCCTAAGGAAAGGCAACGCGAGCCTCCGAAAAGGGTGGATCGATGCACACCGGGGGTTCAGCCAGTGCACCGACTCAGCGGATGCTATTGGTAACTTATTAAAAACTATATGTATTGTTTAATGTAACTCTCATTAGTTTTCTATCTAACTTGTCGTCTTCTTAACTTTGTAGGAAAAGAAAAAAGGGCAGCCAGTAACTGTGCCCAAAATATTTAAGAATAGATATATATACAAGAACAAAAAAGGACAAGAAGTGTGGGTCGAGCCACGCGCGCTAAAGAGTTATATGTAAGTTATTAAATTCAAACTTGTTTGTATAATCCGTCAATATTTGTACATCTAATTCTTGTTATTAAATTTTTTTCAGGGAAAGGCTTCAGCGGCTTATGAATCAAGGATGACAAGTCAAGCATCCAAGTGTGGAAGCAGTACCCCAGCTCGAATGACACTTGAGGAGGAAACCGCACTATAGTTAGAGGTGAATGGCGGGGTAAAGAAGGGAAGTGCATAGGGTCTTGTATCGCAGTATGCCTCGGATCATCTAAATTCAGGTTTGTTTGGCTCTTATACTCCTGCTAGTTCAATTAATCCATCCGTGGAAGCCAAATTACTCAATGAAATCGAAGAGCTTAAGAGAAAGAGCGAAGAAGATCGTTTGCGCAATGAGGCAAGTATGAATGCCATGCGGAAAATGATGCAGAACTGGATGTCTAGTAATTTGGACAAGGGAAAGAAAAAGGACAAGGGCAAGAGCAAGAGCAAGATCAGGGGGAAAGGCAACACCAAACGTCGATATAGTTCGTCGTCTGAGTCTAGTTCGGAGTTTAGTTCTAAGGAAACCGAATAGTAATAATGGATTGTTGATGATTTTAGACATGTGTTAGAGTTGTGCATAGTTTTTGTTAAACTTCTTTGACTGTAAGACTTGTAATTGATTTTGTTTTATTTTTTTATCGTTATGAAGTCTTGATATTATCTAAAAATGTTAGACTTTTAGTTTAAAAGCAATAAGCTTTATTTAGAAAAATATTAAGGCTTGTAGAAGCCTATTGTTTATTGGGTGCTGGAATTTACTGCGTTTACAGGTGGTGAAGCTCTAATTATAACTTTTATTTTGCAGGTTTTACCCAGATTTCCGACCGAATCGGTCCGAAATCTGGTTTTTTTCCAGAAATTCATCTATCCGACCGATTCGGTCGGACACGTTACCCAAAAAATTCCAAAAATTCAACTGTCCCACCGATTCGATCAGACAGATGAATTTCAATTTTTCCAGAAATTCAAGTATCTGACCGAATTGGTGGGACAGTTCAAGAAATAATTTTCCAGAAACTCATCTGTGCGATCGATGTCCCACCGCTTTCGGTCGATGCGTCCGACCGAATCGGTCAGACCCCCTCCTGCGACCAGCCAATCTCCGACCGTTTGATTTGGTCAGACATCGGTCGGCTATCCGACCAAATGGGCGGTTGGAAAACCCCTGATTTCTAGTAGTGCTAGCCTGACTCACATAGAGTATTTTACTTTGACGACCGCCCCTTACAATTAATGGTGTAGGATTGAGCGTGGATCGCCATCCATTCTGAACAAAAGAATATTTCTGGGAATATCAGACTAGGATCAAAGGCAAACAGTTTTGAAGACGAATAGATCATGCTTTCCATAAGAAAGCTTTGGAAGGAATGGAGTATTTTTTTGAAGAAAGTTTGTGATTCCACCACTATCACAAAGCTCCTATTTAAATGCTGGAAATAGACAAGGATTGAGCATGAAATGGTCAAGCGTAATTATGGCTGGAGATATGAAATGATTCGGTGTAGTTTAAGCATTCTTGGAAAGGTACATGGAATCAACATCAACCAATCAGATGAAGGCACACAGAGATCTCGAAGAAATCAACATCATTTTTGGTCAAAGAGATTGCGAGTTTCAAGGAGTCAGTGAGATATCTTTTTATATCCGTCTTGTACACCACTTTCATTTCCTGACTTCTCATGTCAGAACTCAGCAAGTGGATGGACTGACTATATGGGCAAAATACCCCCACCTACTGTTACGGGAATACGAGTCTAGTTGGCGAAACTAGACTTATCTTACAAGTCACAAGGCATAGAGGATACATGCCTGCTCCTCGGATACTGACCGTTCAGGCTGTACGGCCGTAGGGTGGAAGGCATACATCCCGTCACCTAAGGGTTCAGTTTCCTAGTTAGGGTTTCGTATATACCACTGCCCTAAGTTTATGGACTTATAGCCTTATCAGTCATTGTATTTTATCATAATAAGGACTAGCTAAATCTCTACTATAAATACCCCTCCTGACGTTGTATTGTACATCAAGCGATTCACACCAAATTCGGCTATTCTCAAGGAATAATGTTATTTACTTTCTTGCTTATTACTTTTCTCTCTATTTACTTACTTTTTCCGGCATGTTTACTGTATTGCTTGTGACCTTCTCAGACATTCAATTGTTTAACCTATATGTATACTTTTAGGCATAAATAGTTTGAAAAAGGAATATAGGTTTTGCACCAAAACCTTAACAAAAAACCCTTAAAAAAGATGAAAAAATAAAAGATGAAGTAAAAATAGTTACTGATGGATATAATTTATTCATATATTTTCATATATTAAATATTAAGTATTTTAATAAAATATGAATAAATATATCCATTTCACGCATATCTTCTACAGTAATATATTTTGTGGGAGAAAGAAGACATTCAAAGAAGAAGAAAATGATCATTGATGTCGCTATACGGCTCATAGTGTGATGATAAGACTAATATTTACGTCCGTGATTTTTTCTACGATGAATAAATAGTGGCAACTACGGACAAAGTCATTCTCACAACTATAGATCCAAACTATTTGAATGTGTGGCAAAAGCTATAAATTCAAGCAACTCAAGTTTATGGAAAGTCCACTAGCACAAGTTTTGGCATCTACGGGAAACTCTCAAGTCACGAATTCAAGTTACTCATCAAGTCTATGAAGTTAGCAACTTTTCCATCTACGGGAAAGTTATAAATTCAAGCATAATTTTTTTTTTTGGTGCGAAAGATATTTATATATATAACTTAAGGCAATACAAAGTTCGTAGCATTAGAGCTACTTGGCAGGGTAACTGAAGTAGCTGAAGTAGCCATATTACCATACATACTGAGCATTTTACATGCAGTAGTAGATACTTTCCTAAAGTAAGTAGTAGTTTTATCTAATGTAACAGCCATATTAGTTTGTGCAGTTGGATGCCAAAAAAACTGCGGCTGACTTTGCAAAGTGCCTTAGAGATGGACTGCATTTTTAGCCAAAAGATGTGCTACCCTATTTTCTTCACGAAAGACATGCCGCACCACTGGATTCTACATAGTTTTCAGGATGCACCTGCATTCATAAATTAAATTTTTGTAAGGTAAAGCATCACGATCAAACTGTTGGAGGACTTCAATGGAGTCTGTTTCAACTTCAAGTTGGTAGTTGTGATGTTGAGCAATCTGGAGGCCTATCTGTAAAGCCATGATTTCAAAGTAGAGAGCTGAGGATCCCAAACAATGCATGGAATATCCGAAAATCCAATCTCCAGTATCTGATCGAAAGATCCCTCCTATTCCCCCAAATTGAGTAGTACTATCATATGCTCCATCAATATTTAGTTTAACTTTGCCTGTAGGGGGTGGTTTCCATTTGAATATAAGGTTGAATTTTGGAATAATTGTTTTATTAGTGGAAGTAAGATATTTATATTCCATAGCTCTAGAGACAACTTTATGTGCATTTAGATGTCCTGTCAATTGATGATGAACATTATTATTGCGATTTAACCATATATGCCATAATGCAAAAGGAAACAGTTCAGTCCAGGATAGACGAGAAGCATGAAGTTGTTGATTATACTTATCTCTGGCAGTCCAAAATATTAATAACCAATGAGAGTCAGTAGACTGTAGGAAAGTAATATTCAAATGTGCCCAGAATGAACTGGCAACAGGACATTGAAGAAAGATGTGGATAATTGACTCAGGTTGTTTGCAAATATGGCACAGAGGATCAATTTGCATTCCTATCTTAGCCAAATATAACTTAGAAACCATCCTGTTATGAAGTATCTGCCATAGTAGCATTTTAATTTTAGGGAGTGTGTGGAGTTTCCAAATCCAGTCAAAAGGTAATGTATTAGAGTCTGGGGGCAAGAGTAATCTATAGAGAGATTTTGTATTAAACTCACCATTATTAGTGAGACCCCAGTAAGGGGTATCTTTAGTGGTATTTGAGTGAGCAAGAGAGATACCTGTAATAGATTCTCAAATATGTTGAGGAAGGATTAGACTTAGAGAACTAAAGTTCCAAGTATTCTGAGTTATAAGATGTTTAACTTGAAGATGAATCTCATGCTGGTGTAGAGGGCCTTGGATTAAAGTCCTAAGTGGAGGTAAAAAAGGGATCCATTTGTCATGCCAAAAATCTATAGACTCACCGGATCCTATGTGCCATTCTATACCTTCTTTACATAGATTCCACCCTTTTTGAATATTATTCCATATAAAGGAGGGTGGTGAAGGTCTTATGTTTAGTTGATATTTTTGAAGTAAAACCCTAGTCCATAACTGCTTAGGATTAGTAAACATGCGCCATGCAAGTGACACGACCCAAATTCTCGGTTAGGCCGTGCGGGCACCCGACCACCTCCCCTAAACCTGTCTGGCGAAACCCAAACTGACCCTGAGAAGAAGCAGGCGCGTTCTAGGTGTTGCTCCCAACGCACACGCAAGCATACGTGGTCGACAAGTAATAAAGTGATAAGTCAAGTATCGTTCCCACAAGGACTATTCAGACTGGACTCCTAATAAACAATTTCTTAACAACTACTCAGGGATCTTTTTCAAATAATGAGGATTTTGTTAACTAAAGAACAGTAATTAAGAGGGTAAAAGTGAATTCAAACAATGGAGCAAAAATTGGTTGTTATCAGTAATAAGGAGACGGTCCAGGGTCAGAGTTACGAACAATCCAGTTGAGTTTTCCAATTGATTCCACTTCTTAAATCCCGGGTTACTAACTAACAGATTAAATGTACCCGTGAAAACCTTTCGATTCTTCACGGTCTATGCAGGCTACTCCAATCCCTATATGTCTATGGGTTGAATCACGTGCACGCATTAACGAATTCTGTAACTAGTTAAACTAGGCGAGCAAAGATATGTCTATCCTACTCACGAATTGGTTCCCCGATGCCCGGGTTCACAAACTAGTCCTATTCTTTCTTATTGCGTTAATAAATTCCCTCTTTCGAGTTCAATCTAAAAACCATAGATAATGCGTAATAATCGGGCCCTGACAATTACACAAGTGAAATCAAGAAAGAATAAGCAACCCGTTATGAGATTCAATTAATGGGAATCAATCTTCAAACATCAACTTTCATGTAATACTCTAACCCTAGAGCAATAGATTTAGCTACGCATACTCATAATAACAACACAAAGATTTGATGTAATAATGAAATAATGATGTAATAGATTAATGGAAGGAAGAAAAACCCTTGTTCTTGATGTTATGAGCTCTCCAATTGCTCCAAAGTCTGAACTCCCATGAACAACTAAGCAAAAGAGTATTTATAGAGTTTACAAACACCTAGTAATAAGTTAGACCTAAGCCTAGACAAAATAGGAAGTAAAAATGCGCACAAGGGGCGCTATAACGGGCGCCCCGCGCCTCGGAACGCGCCTAGACAACCAGAACACACCCAACTTTGGCCGCTTTTGGCACGCCCCACGTGAGGAACCACGCCACAGGCTGGCCGCTTTGCCTGGCGCGGCGCGCAACCTGTGGCGCCCAGCCATTTTTCTGTTTCGTTTGCTCCTTTGCTCGCTCGTGTCGTGCCTTCGTGTGCTCGATCCAATCCTCAATCAAAATCCAATCTTTTCTTGCTCGATCATGCTCTTTAAAGCTCCAAATGCACTGCATAACAACCTACATACACACGACATAAAATTAGTGTAAAACCACATCCATAAACTATAAAACGAGCGAATAACAAGCTCAAACATGCGGAAATATTAAGGAAACATAGGCATAATATGCCAAACAGCACCACCCCACACTTGAACCTTTGCTCGCCCTCGAGCAAGTCACAACTAACTTCCCAACCTAGGTAAAACAGGTCTGCCTATGACTATAGTTGATACCGACCATTGAACCAATGCACACATGACTACTATGGATCCACAACATGCCAACAAATTACCAAAACCAAAAATATGAGAACAACCACCCCAAAATAGCTCAAGTACACAAACTCAACTTATTGCAACCATGCTCCCACAAAATCACACCTATCTACTCAACCAAGAAGCCATCAACTTCACCTATTTCATGCAAACCACGTGCCCTCACCAATATGAAGCAAAGAGTGCCCCCCAAAGATCACACACAACAATAAATATCATGAATAGAACGGGGCAATAACAAATGAATTCACTCACTCTCATGAAAGTCTCACATGTCACACACAATGTACCATAGGCTTGCCCGTAGTGTAGGACTCCACTAATGTAAGCTCACTCCAATCGGGATTAACTAGGACTTTTAAAAAGGTTGTAATGTAGGCTAAGGGGCTGGTATGATACATATGGGTAATAGTGACTACCTCCCTAAGCACTTTAATACATCACAAATATTTCATCACAATTCTCAACAAGCCACCCAATCAACACTTCCACACATACACCTTCTCCACAAGTAGCATTTTTTTCTTTTAAGCACACACTAGCAAGGAATGGATGTCTTTTTCTCTTTTTATTTCTTTTTCCACAACTTTTTCTTTTCTTTTCAACTTTGCTCCTCTTTTTTTTCATTTGTTTTCTTTTTTCTATTCATTACTTTCCAACCTTGCCAATGCTTTTCACTACTTCACAATTTTAACAATTATTCCCCTTCATTAGCTCCACTCAAAAACCTTCCAAAATCCAACCACAACTCCAACATCATAACACAATGTTAACTAAAGTGCTTAAGGAGTAAAGGGCCAAAAGAGACAATTTAGAACAAATGGGTAGGCTCGGGATGTGGGTGCCAACAAAAAGGGTCAAAGAAATCACAACAACAATTTTTTTCAAGGTATATATGTAAGGGTAGGCAAATCAAAGAAGGCCTTGTATCATTTCCCGACTAGAGCAAACCTAGGATTTCGCTTTCCACACACACGGGGCAAGTTCTAGACATTAATATGCAAACATGGAGCAAACAAGAATATGCCTCACACACACATTGCACACGATCCACACAAAAAGGCTCCATCAACAACTCTCAATCAAGCACTTAGAGTGCAACTTGTGGAAAATTAAGCATTAATGCACAAAGGTTCACAATAAAGTCAAGCAAGTGGACACCAACCATCTCAAGGGGGTCGTTCCATTTTTCTAGGCATGCATCACAATTTAAAACCAAAAGACACCACAAATAGCACATGCAATAAGTTCAAGTCCACCGGTATCAAACAAATCAAAGGCACCTAGCATTCCACCTATTCATTCGTCTAGGGCCACCTATAACTAACTAATCTAATCCTAAAAATAAAAAACTACCCGGTTCAAAGTCCTCCCCGTGGAAAAGAACCGAGGCCATAAGAAAAACCACGGGGTGGATGACATGTACCACTAATCAAAGACTAAAAAGAAAATCTTTTTGGAAATTTTTTTCATTGGTTTTCTAATTTTTTTCAACTTTTTTTTTATATTAAAGCAAGAAACAAATCAAAATAAAGTCAAGTGACAAAAGAAAATCCTACGGTACATGCATCCCTAACCTCAAAAATAAAGGGAGTTCCCCACCCCACACTTAAAACTAAGCAGTGTCCTCGGTGCTAAAAATAAGAAAGTGCAAGGGTAAAGAAAACTTCCCTAAAGGCTCTAGTCCTTGGTGCTAGCATCCTCCAAGCTTCCGTATAGTATGAGGTACTCAGACTTCCCCCAACAGGTCATCAATATTAGGCAAGGGTGAAGACACCCCACACTTAGCCTCGACATTACATGAACCTACACTCCAAGGAAAAACAAAAACTACGTGACACTATAAATAAAAAAATACAAGTACAAACTCGGGTTGCCTCCCGAGAAGCACCTTAGTTAACGTCGCGGCACGACGACACTTCTAGCTCACTTCCAGCATTTATGTCTTCTCTTCTTACGACGAGCCTTTGCTTTCTTCCTTTCTT